>CM039684.1:20000000-24800000 GCA_022530915.1 Paspalum notatum | reverse complement strand
CCAACTCGCTGAATTGGAGGAATGGAGGGAGAAGGCCTACCACAATGCCAAGCTGTACAAGGAGCGAACCAAAAGATGGCACGATAAGCGTATCAAGATCAAGACATTCAAACCAGGCGATAAGGTACTACTATTTAATTCTCGCGTTCGTTTGTTTGGTCATGGTAAGCTTATAAGTAAGTGGGAAGGACCCTTTTTGGTCCTTGATGCCGCCGATCACGGTGCCATCACCCTCTAGGATGAAGACAGGAAGGTCTTTAAAGCGAATGGGCAACGCTTAAAAGTCTTCCTAGAGCCTGAAATGCCTCAGCTTGAAGAAGTGGACGTCTACGAGCTGCAAGGAACGGCATGATCACACGTCCACGGTCTAGCGACGACCTTAAACGAGCCATGTACACTACCATGCTCCTTACTTTTTTGTCTTATCTCACCTTATGCTTCCATGCCACCACAAATCTCAACAAAGAGCCGACACATCATGATGAAAAAGGGTTTCAGTCCACCTAGAAGGGCAAAACCGACTTCTGGTCTGCCAAACCAGAGTCGGCGAGGCAGGTGCAAGCCGCCCGACCCCTTGGTGGAGCCGCCTGGCTCCTGGTCAGGCCGCCCGACCTAGTGTCGAGCCGCCCGACCTAGGATGAGGCCGCCCGACCTCGAATTTTGCCGCCCGGCCGCCTCTATTCGAAATTTTTTGAGTTCAACTGATCCCTTAGCCGCCGGACTCTGTTGAGTGGATGAGATCGAGCTTTCACGACTTAAGGACGAGAGTTCTTCCCTTCCACCACTATCATCACTCTCATCTCCACCTCGAAAAACCTAAGTCATGGCCTCCAACAACACCTCTCCCAAGAACCTTGCCATCACTTCCGACACCACGGCGACCTACACGCCGCGATCCAACCACGAGATTGACCCTTCCATGGTGCTCGACGTCACCCCTCTGGCTGCCTGACCTCTACCCCAAGCCGCCCGGCTTGATGTCAGGCCTCCCGGCTCAAAGAGGGGCCGGCACGGGGGCTATCCCCCGCGCGCACCATCGCGAAGAAGACGTTCTGGGGTGATTCACCTCGGCCCAATGTCGGGAAGATCACTCCTAAGGCAGTGCCCATTCGGAAATTCTTCTCGGAAGATTTCGTGAAGGATGAGGGCAATGGAGCACCCAAAAGTCCAGGGTCGTCGTCCTACACCATCCGGGGAGGACCTACTCCCAATGGAGGGTGGGGGAAGGTTTTGATCCCGAAGCACAGGGAGAACGTCCTTAGGGAGGACGCATCAATTGATGAGTCCATTGACTCTACTCCCCCTAGGAGGACCGTGAAGAAAACCATCAAGCCCCCTCCGATCGGGGCTCCTCCTAGACATTTTGAAGAATCAGATAAGGAGGAGGAGGGGAAGGAAGAGACCATTGAGTCTCTCAAGGCGGAGATCGCAGCCATGAACAAAAGGTTCATCATGCTTGAAGAACGCTGCGTAGAAGGAGAACTTTGGAAGTGGGAGATCAATGACAAACTAGAAATCCTTAGGAAGGGCTTCTCTTCCAAGTTCGGCCGCCTTGCCAACGCCACTGGGCATCCCGACATCTATGATCCACCTATGCCATAGATTCCCTTGGCATTAGAATAAATGTTAGTATAGGCGCCCTTTTTGTTTTCCTAGTGCTTAGTTTGTTTTATTTCTTTCTTTGTATGGTTTGCGCCTATGTTCTTTGTTTCATTTGTTTCCAATGATAGTTCAATAAAGTTTCAGTTTACCCTACTTTGAGTACAAGTGTGGGGGGGAGGATTAGACTTAGCCTTCCCCTTCTCTCGTCACTAACCCTGCAGAAACAAACGAAGAAACACGATGTACAGGGTTAGACCGCGCTGCACACAAAAATTTGGGACGAACCGAGCCAAACCCAGCCAAACCCAAGCCGCCCGGCTCCACCCCGAGCCGCCCGGCTTGGCACCCAAGTCGCCCGGCACCTATTTCAGGTCGCCCAGCCTGTCACGACGGTGAAAAACATACCACACGCAGAAACGGTGTCCCAAAACATTTCTCCACGCAACATGATCGGTGCAAGGGTCGAAAGACCCACATGTCAGGCCGCCCGGCTCCTGACCAAGTCGCCCGGCCTGCCACCAGGCCGCCTGGCTCAGTCTTGGCCTGAGTTAGCCCATCTTCATGTCGACCCTGCACAAGGACCAGTTATTGTCGCGAAAATTTCAATTTAGGTCCATATATTCCATTCTATACATGAAGCTTGGATAAATTTTACTCTAGATGATCATATTAATAGCTTATGTCTATGCTCGTACAAATTTTACTCCCTATGTTGAAGTAATTTTGCCCATGGATACCTCTTGTTTAGGGACCCGCTTTGATTTAAGTTGTTGATTCATGAGATATAAGTAACATGGATACATAGTAGTGATCCCCCGCTAAGGCAAAGAGCTTTTGTTTTGTTAAAATTTTTTAAAAATGTGATCTACTCCAATGTTCTCAAGTCACATATCCTACCAGTGCCACAAATACAATATGTATCATAGACATCTTTGAGTGTTTTGAACTTTGTCAAACCTTGTGCCACAAATGAGTTAGAATCATTCATGACTTTTGTCTATCACATACACGTTCATACCACAAAGTTCCAATAAGTTGTGCTATGCCAATGTTCCAATCCCCCTGTTATCAATCATGCAAAAAGAGAGGAAAAGAGGCATGGACTTGAAGTGAAAAAAAGAAGAGAAAAAAAAGTGAGAAAGAAAGAAAGAAAAAAAAGGAAGGAAAATACCATGCCCTCTCTCGCATCAAAAAGGGGAATACTAAAGCACACTTACCAATAACTTTCCGCCACACTTGCACATAGCCAAAGTTCTTGACTTGATTCATACTCTTTGATTTGACACATGCTTTGACTTGGTGATACAAACATGATGAGCAAGTCTATCTCTCGTTCAACTCCACCCAAAACTTAGATTAAGAGGAGAGGAAACACAAGGATTCTCATCCTTTGAGTGATTGAGAGGTGACCTTGAGAACAAAAGAGTGGACACTATGTCTTTTGAAAAAGGGAAAAAACCTCTGTTGCTCCTAGCTGGGAGAAAACTGCTGTGACACCTGAAACTTGTTCTCAGTTTCAACATCTCAAAATCTAAGTGTAGCCACCATTGAAATCCTGGGTAAGATGAAACAATTTGAGAGTAACCTTTGTACTTGTTGAGGCTACAGTTGTCATATACCCTCTACACCATGCTTAACTCTTGTTTTGCTCGAGGACGAGCAAAAGTCTAAGTGTGGGGGGTGTTGGCGGTCGTTATAACCTATTTCGACCACCAATATTTCATGTTCCAAGGGTAAGTTTATGCAAGTTTCATACATATTAACCGGTTCCACGAGTTGTGTACAAAGGTTTTGCAGGAACACATGTCACGATGCAAAAACATAGAAAACATGTGAACCAGGAAGAAGGGATGGATATGGGCTAAGGACCTAGGCCGCCCGACTCAGGCCCAAGCCGCCCGGCCTGTGAAATTCTCCAAATGCCGCCATCTTCCACATGCATACAAGAGACAACATGTCAAATACAACTCCACGGTGGAATCCGAGAGAACCAGTCACCGTGCCATGGAAGGCCTTGCCACTTCATCAATCCAACCCACGGATTGGCTAAGTCAGCAATCCAGGGGAGTTCCATCCAATGGCTAAGGAAGAAACACAGAAGGATCCAATGGTTGAGGCAAAAGCACACAAGAATAACCGCCAACCGACCTTTAACCGCCTTGAAGGAGCAATATGGACCGTGGGATGAAGTGAGGCGGCGGATCCAAGGGTTGGCCAGGCCGCCCGGCATGGGACCAGGTCACCCGGCTCCACCCCGAGCCGCCCGGCTCCTAACTGTCTCCAACCACCACAACCGCCTTTCTCCATCACTTAGCACTATAAATACGCCCTTAGATCTCCCTTGTGAGGTGTGGATTAGTGAACAAATGTAGTGGTAGAGTGTATAGTGTGGAGAAGTGAAGCTTTCCCTTAGCTTGTAGAGAGAGTTCCTCTTGTATCAAGGAGAGTAGTGAGTGCAGAGTTCGGGAGTGGGATTTCTCTTCTCTCCCAGGCTTGTGTTATGAGAGGAAGGATATTCAGTTCTAGGATTGAGTAAAGTTCCTTGTCTCTCACCTTTGTTATTACATTCTTACTTTACTTTCATACTTAGTCTTATACTTGTCTGTTTACGGGAACCTTGTGCATGCTTATAGTGTTGGCTATATAGTAGTGCTTGCTTTTCTGGTTCATTACCAGTAAGTAGTAAACTCTCTGAGTGGTACGACGGTGTTCATACTTAGAGTTTGCCTTGGTTGGTCGGCTATCCCACGCAGCTCGGGTTGGTAGACACACTAGGTGACAGTTTTTGTGTTTTCAGTATTCCAATCCCGTTCGTTCGGATAGACTCGCTGATGATATAGCCAAAACCTGTAGCGCCTGCCTTTCTCGGCTGGGTTATCAGCACTCTGGTGCCTGGCAGTGGCTCTGCAGCTTTGGTGTCTATGTTTACATGACAAGTATAGTGCTTTGCATGCTTAGTATAGTAAGGTGCTTTAATATCTGTTGAGAACCTGCTTTTCTGTCTTTTATCTTTACTTGCTAGCTTCGCTAGTTTGGCTATTGCGTTGTGTGATTATTATACTCCTCGTTCCTCGTGGATTCGATACCTTGGAATACTCTTGGGTGAAAGGCTACAACGCGTTTTCCGTGCGCTTGCGGATTTATATCTAATAGGCTAAGGAATGCCAACACCTGTAATAGAGAAGGTTTCGGAGGCTAAGGATTTCTTAAGTATGAAGAATATGAAGATAAGGAAGGTTTATCAAGAGTCTAATCCAGCCCCCAATTAAATCTCGAGATATTCTCGGATTCCAGAATAGTAGCACCTTGTGGGCCAAATTTGGAGACCTTAACGACGTCAAATGAAGAATGTTTGAATACCAAAGTTGTAGATCTCCTCGAGCTCTACAATTTAGAGTCCGATTTCGCCTTATTTAGACTTCGGATGAGGGAGTTATGGTCGAAATACTAAAGGCTGCACAATATGGAAAGTTGATTTCGGGAAGGAATAGGACAAGGACTTCTTCTCCGAGCAAAGAAGCTTCATGGACGTCCAAGAACCTTCAAGACTCTTGTATATATATAGAAATAGGTGTTTTATGTGTCTTAGGACTCTTATAACCGACCTATTAGATTCCATGTATAGGGGACTCTCCAGAGTATAAATATATGGCCTCCCAAGGGGAGAGGCACTATTGTCCACCGCAAATTCATTGTAAGTCGAGAGTCTAGGGCAGAGGTCGGGGGCCAAAGGCGTTCAACTCGGCGAGAAGGACATCTCGGCGAAAGGAGGAAGCAAGAGTAGGCAAGATCTAGGGAGGTCGGCTGACCCCTAGGGGGTCTGGTCGGCCGACCCTTGGCATCCCGAGGGAGAATCGAGTTCATCTTCTGTCGAGTTCTTCGTCGAGTCCATCTCGACGACTATGCTTCAAGTTCATGATGTATCTAGAGTAATTTCTTGTACGTCTTATGTTATTTTGATAAAGCCTTGATGATTCAATCAGTAAAATTTGTCTTTTAGACTTAGCTTCATGTTTATGCATAGTTTATGATCCATATCTTTGCAATGCTTAATGCTAACATGATTTATCTGGCTAGATTTAAACGTTTTCATGTTCTTTTAGTAGATCTTTTTCCTTTAATTAGTTGATTGAATCTACTCATGCTTAGAGATGGTTGGGGTTTACTAGTTCGTCGATTAACTGGTTCTAGTGATAGTAGGGCTGGAGAAAGGTTCGAGTAATCCTTTGACATTCATGTTATGCTTAATCTTTGCTTAATGATTAGATTTTATCTCAAGATGGTTCTTTGTACATAGGTTGTTTGTCTCGTATCTCTTGTGGATCCTTTTGCCATGTTAAACCATATCTTTCTCGTTTATAGCTTAATACTTGTTCTATCATTTTATTCTATAGTTTAGATCTCTTTTAGACTGTAATTAGAGTATAATTAGAGTACAATTAGAATAGTCCTTAATCCTTTTTAAGCTTGTTTTAGATCTATTAGAACTAGCTAATAATTAAGTTAATATTAGATTAATAATAGCCTAAGCGTAATTATCCTTGGATTGACAAAACCCAAGATACTCATCTTGGGAAAAAGCTATCAAAATACTGTGCGCTTGCAGTATAGGTTTGACGTGCTTAAGTGCCATCAACATATAACTAATGGATCTCGTGCTAAGCTAAGCTGATCGCGAGATTCATCATGGTAATTAGCAAACTGTGCCATCAAAAACGCTTCAGTACACGATTTGACAAGCGACTAACGTCATGATGCCTATTACGAAATAAATCGTTAAGGCAGCATGACGATTACCTGAAACTCTAGTCGCTAGAGGTGGCGATGCGCCGAGGGGATGTGGAGACAACCGCTGCTTGATGAACGTATGTCGTCAATTTTATTTCGATAACAAGGGTACATATTTATAGTCCGTAGACTCGGACGGCAAGACTGCATTTCTATAATTAAGTTACAAACCCTAAGTGACTTAAACTGGACTCTTTAATCTACGATACAAGGTCCAATGGCCTGCTTTACCATCCGCCGTCACTTCCTTGAACAGCTTCTCTTTAGCCGAAAGCCAATTTTGGCCCATTAACAGGGATGGCCAAATTTCGTTGTCAACACATGCCCCCTTGGTTTTGGCAAATAAAGATTTATTTATTTCAAAACCAAACGAGTGTGAAACCTAGCCAGGCACGTCCCATCATCTTGCACTGCAACACGGTCTTCCATGGCAACCGCCATGATGACCCGCGTGACCCTTCGGCTTCCCGTATAGCGTCCCTTCGCCTTCCATCGCCTCACGCTTAACAAAAGGCAGGGCTCCCCTGTCCCCCCCAATCGGCATCCGCTTTTCTTCTTCCTTTAGCCAGAAAAGAGCTGAGAAAACCCCTTTCTAGCCATGTCTTGCATCGGTAGCAACAACCCGCCATCGCCACCTTCCTCCCCCTCCGTGACAGGGCCACGAGCGCCCACTCCACCTTCTTCACCCTCCATCGCCTCTGCTCCAGGCGCAGCGGCTAATGCGCCAGCACCACTGCCACCCTGCCCGGCCGTACCGCCGAGCTTTGCTCCGTTGCCGGCAGCAGGAGCCGATCAGGCTCCTTCAACCGTTCCAGCGGCCGACGAGGGGCGGTCCCCAGACATGGCCACCAAAGCTTGGCTAAAGGTCTGGGGCAAGGACGTCTCGTCCCCTCCATCTGGAGTAAGGATCGACCTTGGCTGCGCCGAGGATCCAGAGGATGCAGTTGCTTCCCCTCCATGGATCCCTCTTACAGACCACCAGTCGCCCGAGCGCCCTACCAAGAGGAGGCGCCTGGGGACACCACCCTCCGACGATGAAGACGAGGGCGATGAGGAGGACGAGAAGGAGGCCAGCGACGAGGAGGACGACGCCGACGAGCTGGAGTACTCCTTTGACGAAGCTGAGCCAGAGGAACTGAACGAGGATGAAGACCTCGCGACTCAATATGAGGAAAGCTCGTCTGATCTTGCTCCCAGCGAGAGCGAGGATGCCGGCGACGAAGTCGACGGCGAGGACGAGGAAGTTGATGGAGAATCGGCTAATGATAGTGATGCCTAGAGCATCCTATCTTAGCATCAGTAGGATTTAGCTTAGGTTTTAATGTTAGCCGTTGCATCGGCTCTTCTGGAAAAAAGTCCCTAATGAGAGCCAATGGACTGGCCTCATTGCTCTCCTGGTGTGATGAGTGATTGTCAACGAGCTCAAGCCCTCCGATGGACTGGAGGCCCTCCGATGGACTGGAGGTAGAGGAAGAAGAAGACCTCGATGGACTGAGGCAAAAGCCCTCCAATGGACCGGAGGCAATGCTCGGCGTCGGTCGGCCATGGGAGCTCGGTACACGGAGGGGCGGTTCGGCAACGGTGGTGTAAGTCCTCCGATGGACCGCGAGGCAACTCCGATGGACTGGAGAAGCCGAGTGCCACCGTGGTGCTCCAACCCGAGTGCATGGCACGAAGGCGTGCGAGGGAGGCTTTGGCGGCTTCGGCTCAAAACCGCCACCCAAGTTCAGATGACTTGGTGGGTTGGGCTCCGACTCACCAAGATTGAAGATTGGGCCAAGACCCGGCCCAGGAAGCCCGCAGAATAAAGTTTCCCGGTTTCTGACTTCAAAACCGGGGGAAGCTTCCGGACTACTGGCTACGTGGCGCACATCCAAGCGAGGCGGAGAAACCGAAGATGATCAAGACGTCATCGTTGTCGTCCGATTGTATCTTTTCGGTTTGGCCCCCTCTAGGCATTTTTAGAGTAGGGGTCTTAATGTAATTGTGTCATTTAGGGCCTAGGGTATAAATAGACTTGAGAGGCTCCCTTGGAGCTCATCTTGGCAGCCACAAACCCTAGGATTTCCTAACCCTAGCAGCCAAGGTCCAAAGAGAAGAAATAGAGGTGATTAGCTAGGAGATGAGTGCCTAGTTTAGTCTAATCTTGTCATTAGTGGGAGGATGATGGGAGGTAGGCTCTAGGGAACTTGTGTAACCTGAATTTCGTGTTTAATCCAAGGTTCCTTGTTGAGAAATTCCATGGAGTGAGCAGCAATTTTCGTCCTTCCCTTTCCCCTCCCCGTTCTAGTTCGTTTTTGGTTCCAATTCTTGGATTTTGGTGTGTTTCGGTTTGTCCAAGGTTGGGATCTTTCTTTTGCTGGTATTTTGCCTTGCTATGATGTGGTGAATCTCACTAGCCAAGTGCTAGAATCATTGAACCACAAGCAAGGGCCGTTCTTCCCATTTTTCGGTTTTTCGGAGTCAACTCACCTCCTCACAAGATTTGCAATTCCCGTGCATCCCTTGATCTTTTGGAGCTGATCTTTTGGGATTTGCTAGGGAAGGTCCTTAGGATTATCCATGCAAATTTTCGTGAAGTTTTGTTGAGATTTGACCACGTTTCGATCGATTTTTCGATGGAGTGTCGGGTTGTTTTTCTGTGCAGTTTTTCGGAGAACTGACAGGACAAATCAGTTGTCCTTAGGTTTGTCCGAAGTAGGGACTTCAGACTTTCCGGTCTATAGACCTCGGATAGTCCGGTCTGAAGGGTTTTTGGGCTGTTTCTGTGTCTTTCTTTGTGTTTGTCCGGTCAGGTCTTTTGGTGGAGAGAGGACTGTCCGGTCTAGTCTTTTTTTTGGGGGCTGTTTTCGCGTGTTCTTTGCTCCGCTTGCTTTGGGGTTTGTTTTTTTGGTTTCTTTGGTCTTTGGAGTGTTGGCGTTTGCTTCAAATTTGTTTTGTGTCAACCACTGCATGCCCATACTCTTTACTTACTTTTCTAAGTGAGGCACGCTCCGGTGTGTTGAGTGGCTAGTGTGTGACACTTGCAAGCTTTGTAGCTTGTCTTGTTTTGTTTGTGCCTTGTTGTTCTTGCTTGCTCTGATGTTGCTTTAGTTTTTTCAGTTTAGTGTTTCTCAATGTGTCCTAGGGTTAATAGCTTGTCTATGCTACGTAACTCTGCAAATTAGAGAGGTGTAGTTTTAGGTGTTGTGTGTGTTTGTCTGGGTGTAGTGTGATTGCTCTTTTAGGTGTAGTTTGGTTGCTCGTCTTACGTCCTTTTCTTTGGGCGTTAATTCGAGTGCTTCCGCTTTCCACCCGATACGTAGCTGTTCAGTGGACGGTATCGAGTGTGTGTGTGTTTTCGTGAGATCGCACTTTGGGGTTTGAGTTTTTTTTTTTGTTTGAGTTTTCAAGTGCTCCTATTCAACCCTCTTCTAGTCGCACGTCTCGGTTCTACAAGAGGTATCAGAGCCGGTTAGGTTTTCTATACCTTAACCGGTGACGAAACCGTAGCGACGATGACTTACTCCGGGAAAATTCCCGTCCTTGGCTCCGATGGCTATCCCTACTAGAAAGGTAGGATGGAGGCGTTCCTTGTTAGCCAGAGTCAGGACATATGGGAAGCTACTCAGAGTACGACTTTTGTGGTGCTTCCAGTCGCTGAGCGTACTACGCAGGATATCATGGCTCAGCATGAGGCGAATGCCAAGGCTGTTAACTTTCTCTTCTCCGGGCTTGGTCCCATGGATTATGAGAGAGTGAGTCACCTTAAGACTGCGCGTGAGATATGGTCACTGCTTAGTGCACACCATGAGGGTACTGCGACGATTAAGGCTAGGCTTGTGGAGACTTACCTGCGCGAATATGAGAATTTCGTCCAGAAACTGGGAGAGTCAGTAGACGACTTGTTTGGTCGCTTTCAGTCGATCATCAACAAGTTTCGTGTCAACTCTGCCCCCGCTGCCCTCCCATATACCGATCATCAGCAGGCTGTCAAGTTGTTGTATGCTTTGGACGGAAAAATATGGGAGATCAAGGTGAACTCAATCATTGAGTCGGCAGGGTATGATACGATTGGAGTAGAGGCGCTCTATAGTAAGCTCAAGGCCACCGAGGTAGATTACAAGATGAGGGATTCCCTCGCTTGTATAGGTTCTAAGAGTCTGGCCTTGGCTACCTCCTCTAGTGAGTCTGTCACTAACCCCATGTTACACAACTTCTCGTTTTCTGCTTTGATGTCTGTTACAGAAGAGCAGCTAGCGACGCTTGGGGATGATGAGTTGTGTCTGGTGTCTAGTCGCTTTCAGCGCGCCTATGACAACCGGATGAGCAAGAAGAGGGGAGAGCGGCCCAAGTGCTTCGAGTGCGGAGAGGTCGGCCACTTCATCGCCGAGTGCCCCAACAAGAATGACTACTACAAGAAGGGCAAAAGCTACTCCCGCGACTCCGGCAAGTACCACTCCAGCAAGGCAGGCTTTGACAAGCACTGCTCCAGCAAGCACGGCTCCGGCAAGCGCCCCTTCGGCAAGAAGAATTTCCGAAAGGCTTTCAAGATCTACCAGAAGGACAACCGGAAGCGGGACAAGGCCTTCTTCGCCGAGATCGGGTTCTGCAGCAGCGGATCTTCTTCCTCTTCGTCCTCGTCGAGCTCAAGCGATGAGGAGATCACGTACAGGAAGGACAAGAGGAACAATCAAGGCGGTCCAGCTGGCTTGTGCTTCGTCTCCACCCAGTCCAGGCGCAAGAACAAGGACAAGAGGAGCTCGGTTTGCTCCATGGCGCTTGAGGACAAGGAGAACAAGGATGACGGCAGCAACTCTTCTTCCTATGATGAGGTAACTTCTGAGCAAGCCGAAATCCTTGAGGTGCTAGAGCAGAACAGCCGGGAACTTAAGGCCCAGGATAAGATGCTGGAGAAGGTAGCTAAGAAGCTGCAGAAGTTGAAAGCCCAACTTGCTGAGGCTTTAGAGGAGAATGAGAGGTTGAGGAGTGTGAGACCCCAACCCAGTGAGATTGAGTGCCCTACCTGCGAGTCTTTCATGACGGAGCTTGGTGACCAGAGAGATAGGTATGCCAAGTGGGTAGAGGAGATAGATGAACTGAAGGCTGAGCTAGGCAAACTCCAGTCCAAACTGGATGAGCCTACATTGAGTGGAGAGCTCGAGTGTGAATCTTGCCCCTGTCTAGCTAGAGAGCTAGCTGTTCTGAAGGAGAAGTTTGAGGGACAGCTCATGGAGCTTGAGGAGCTTAGGGCTGGACCTACGCTTTTGGGTGCGTGTATGGTCTGTCCTACCTTGAGAAGTGAGTTAGAGCAGTTGAGAGCTGACTTTGAGGTGCTTTCAGCACCTACTGATACTTGTGAGAACTGTCTAACCCTTAGGATGCAGCTGGTGGATAGGGATGCCACCATTAGGAAGTTGGAGAAAGCTGCTGTGGTTCCCTCCCTAGACTGTGACACTTGTGCTACCCAGACTGTGGTTCTGGAGAATCTGAGGGAAGAGATGTTGTCTTTGCAAAATGACAACAACAGGTTGAGAGAGGTGCTCAGTTGGGTATATGCTAGGCAACCCCAACTAGAGATGATCATAGAGAGCACCAAGAGAGCCGAGGGTGAGACAAGTGGTGTTGGGTTTGGAGAGTGCAGCACTTCGGGAGAGAAGAGTGCCCTAGTTAAGATCAAGACTGTACCTACCCAGCCAGGTAAGACTGTTGATGGAGTTTACCATGAGCCACCCAAGGCTGCCCCAAAGAAGCAGTACTGGACACCCAAGCCTTCGAAGGCTAAGCTGGACAAGATTGTTGAGGAAGAGCTTAAGCCCAAGGGCAAAAAGTCAATCCAGCAACCTGAGCCACCCAAGGCCACACCACCTAAGCCCAAGTCCCAGCCTAACCCAGTTCCTAGGAGGCCTGTCTACCACTGTGAGTTTTGCCAGCGGAATGGCCACCTAGAGGAGTTTTGCTTCAGGAGGAAGCGGGTTGAGAAGCAGGAGAGAGCTTGGGGGAACCAGGATTAGTTCTACCAGGGTGGTAGGCAAGATTCTCCCCACCGCGGTGAGATGAGAGACCGCTTTGCCGGTGGTGAGAGAGGAGGCGGCTTTCAGGCTCGTGCTCCTGGTTGTGGGAGACGCTTTACCGGCCGAGCTTCTAGTCATTTTTAGCGCGGCTATGGACCTCGTGACCGAGGCTTTGAGAGAGCTTTCGAGGGTTCACGCTTTGGAGGTCGTGGTTACCCTAATCGTCGTGATGATTTCTTTGATTGTGCTTACCCCACTTTTGAGCAAATGGCTCGGCACTGGTACAGCAGTTTTGGGACTAACCCCAGTGCCGGACCGTTTGCTCACCGTCGCCTTACTTGACTTTGCAGGATCGAGGCATGGAGGACGTGTGGATCATGGACTCAGGGTGCTCTAGACACATGACAGGGCACCGCAAGTGGTTCTCCAGCCTCAACGCCGTGAGCACTAAGGAGTACATCACATTCGGGGACAATGGTCAAGGTAAAGTGTTGGGTGTTGGCTCTGTTTCGCTCTCTGCTAAGCTTTCCCTGAGAGAAGTTGCTTTTCTCCGGAATCTGGGGTTCAATTTGGTCTCTGTTTCGCAACTTCTCGATGAAGGATATGAGGTTCGCTTCAAGAAGGGTGCGTGCTGTGTTCTTGATGCTGAGGAGACCCTTGTTTGCTCTTTGCTGCCTTTTGGTCAGGTTTTTAGGGTCGACCTCACATCTGTTTCTGGCCCTGCTCGCTGTTTGGTTGCTAGTCCTTCTGCTGATATATGGAAGTGGCATAGGAGACTTGGTCACTTGAGCTTTGATCTGCTAGTCAGGTTAAGTTCAATGGGCCTAATCCGAGGATTGCCCAAGTTGAGAGCTGAGAAGGACTTAGTATGCCACCCCTGTCGTCATGGCAAGATGGTTGCCGCTTCTCACATTCCTGTGTGTCAGGTTATGACCTCCTATCCGAGTGAGCTACTCCATATGGATACAGTAGGTCCTGCTCAGGTAGCGTCGGTCAGTGGGAAGTGGTACGTGCTTATTGTTGTGGACGATTTTTCGCGGTTCTCGTGGGTATTTTTCATGGAGTCTAAGGATGAGGCGTTTGGTTTCGTTCGGGATCTGGTACTGAGGTTGAGAAACAAGAGTCATAAGGCCATGAGGGCTATCCGCAGTGACAATGGCAGAGAATTCAGAAACTCTCGGTTCGAAAACTTCTGTCGTGACCTAGGTCTTGAGCACCAGTTTTCTTCTCCATATACCCCACCGCAGAACGGTGTTGTGGAACGCAAGAACCGCACACTTGTTGAGATGGCACGGACGATGCTCGATGGACTCCAAGGCGCTTTTGGGCTGAGGCAGTGAATACGGCCTGTTACATTGCGAACCGGATCTTCTTGCGGGCTTTCCTTGGGAAGACCTCATATGAACTTCGGTTTGGTAGGCAGCCTAGCGTCAAGCATTTGCGAGCGTTTGGCTGCAGGTGCTTTGTGCTTAAGAAGGCGGGGCATTTGGAAAAATTTGAGTCTCGTTGTTTGGATGGGATTCTTCTGGGGTACGCTTCTAGTTCTAGGGCTTTTCGTGTGTGGATTTTAGAGGCCAAGCAAGTTGTTGAGATTTGTGAGGTTTCTTTTGATGAGACTATGCCCTGCACAACCCCTGCCTTTGAGCTTTCAGGTGATGATGAAGAAGGCACCCCCCATCTTTGAGGATGAGGAAGGTGCGGTTGATGTTGGTGATGCAGGAGCCACTGCACCGCCTGCAGCTCCTGCCCCCTCTGCTACGAGCTCAGATGATGAAGGAGGACCCTTGCCCACGGCTTCCTCCTCACTCCCCCGACAACAAACTCATGCAGAAGCTGGACCCACTGAGGACGCAGGGGAGGTGACCTCCGAGATTGTACCATCTTGGCAGGTCCAGCGGGATCACCCTCCACACAGGATGATTGGAGACATTCACCAGCGTGTCACACGCTCATCGGTTAACTCTCTAGCTTTTTTCTCCCACTCTGCATATGTTGCTTCTTTTGAGCCCTGGGATGTGTCACATGCATTTTCTGATCCTAACTGGGTGAATGCCATGCATGAGGAGTTGGAGAACTTTGAGAGAAACTATGTCTGGGATTTAGTTGAACCTCCACCAAACTGTCGCCCTATAGGTACCAAGTGGGTTTTCAAGAACAAACAGGGTGAGGATGGGATGGTTGTGAGGAACAAAGCGAGATTGGTAGCCCAGGGTTTCTGTCAGAAGGAGGGGATAGATTATGAGGAGACCTTTGCCCCTGCAGCTCGTTTGAAAGCCATTAGGATTTTGCTTGCCTTTGCGGCCTATAAAGGCTTCAAACTGCAACAAATGGATGTCAAGTCTGCTTTCCTGAACGGGTTCATAGAGGAGGAGGTATATGTGTGACAACCTCCTGGTTTTGAGAGTGCTAGATTTCCAGACCGGGTGTATAAGTTGAGGAAAGCCCTTTATGGTCTGAAGCAAGCTCCTAGAGCTTGGTATGCTAGGTTGAAGAGTTTCCATCTCGAGTCTGGGTTTGTGATGGGTTCAGTAGACAAGACTTTGTTTCTATTGTGTCGTGGAGGTGACACCCTGTTAGTTCAGATATATGTTGATGACATAATCTTTGGTGGTTCATCTCACACTTTGGTGTCTAGTTTTGCTGAACAGATGAGCAGGGAATTTAAGATGAGTCTCATGGGTGAGCTCCAGTTTTTCCTCGGGCTGCAGATCAAGCAAGGCCCTGAAGGAACCTTCGTCCATCAAGCCAAGTATACAAGAGACATACTGAAGAATTTTGAGATGGGTGACTCTAAGCCCATGACGACTCCTATGAGTACAAACACGGCGCTTGATGAGGATGAAGATGGGGAGGCGGTGGATCAGAAAGATTTCGAGGGATGATCGGCTCACTTCTGTACCTGACGGCGACCAGGCCGGACATTTAGTTCGCGGTATGCCTCCGTGCGTGCTATCAGGCTTCTCCTAGGACTTCTCACCGTCAAGCGGTGAAGCGCATTTTCAGGTATCTGAAATTCACTCCTGAGCTTGGTCTTTGGTATTCCTCGGGTTCTTCTCTCTTTCTTAGAGGGTTCTCAGATGCTGACCATGCTGGCTGCCGGATTGATCGCAAGTCAACCTCCGGCACATGCCAACTCTTAGGAACCTCTCTTGTCTCTTGGTCCTCCCGCAAGCAAGCTAGTGTATCCTTGTCTACCACAGAAGCAGAGTACATAGCTGCTGCTAGCTGCTGCTCCCAGCTTTTATGGATGAAAGCCACACTTAGTGATTTCGGCCTTAGGTTTGGAAAAATCCCTCTTCTAGTGGACTCTACTTCTGCTATTTCTGTAGCTAAGAACCCTGTCTTGCACTCCAGAACTAAACACATAGACGTGAGGTTTCACTTTCTGAGAGATCACTATGAGAAGGGGGACATAGACTTAGTGCATGTAGCTTCTAAAAACTAGTTGGCCGATATCTTTACCAAGCCCCTAGAGTTTGGCGTTTTTGTGCGCTTGAGAGGTAAGCTTGGAGTGTGCTATCCCTTTTAGTTAGGGATAATACGCTATTCCTTTTAGTAAGGAATAGCTTCCATAGTCTAGAATTTGCTTTTCTCTTGCTTTTATTTCTCTTTGCTTCTTTTGCATATTGTATCATATCATGCATCGTATTGTATCATTTGCATTTTCACTTCACTAGTACTAGAGCTCTTTTGGAATGATGAGTTAGTACTTGCTTGTGCTAGATTGTACAGATGCATGCTTGATCATGGTTGGCTAAGCTCTCTTGAGTCTGTTGAATACTAATTGTGAGCTTAGTCATTTTTATTCTTTGCAAATCAAAAACCATGATCACCACTTGATTTGGCTACCTAGCATGTGTAGTAATGTTGAATGCTATGCTATCTTTTCATACCTGGATATGCTAGTTGTATGCCTTTGCTATGTTAATGCCTAAACTTTTATGACACCTTGCCTAAATTGAAATCTGAATCAAAATGCTTACAAGTGGTGTCTTATGTGCTGAATTGAGAAAGATCCAGGTGGGTTTGCTTGTCTCACTAATCTAGTTCGAGACAGCTTGCCTTTGCACTTTGGCATGAACTTGGACTAGACTGTGTATGACCAAAACCTTGTCTTAAGCTCCTGATGGTTATATAACCTAGGCTTGGCATTGGTTGGTAAGAAGTGGCAAAAGACAAGTAAATAACCCCTGGCACAAAAAGAACTTGCTTATGAATACAAATGTCTAAATCTGAAATTTGCAAGTCTCTAAAATGCTTATGGCAGGTTGTATATGCTTTGGTTGAGAATAGCACGCCTTGTATGCATTGCTAGCATCTTGCTGTTCATGCCTATCTTGCTAGGTGCTATTCATGTCGGTGATGCTTTCTTTTCGATAACCCTGAAAACAAGCTTGCTCTTGATATGTGTGAGATAGATTCATTTGAGCTTATTGTATGCTTCCTTGTCCTCACTTGCTCTGTATGCTAGAACTTGTAATTACTACCTTTACATCCCTTCTGAGCTCTTTCAGTTACACTCCTTGCATTTCATGGCATATTTTGAGGGGGAGTTATCTAGTTCAGGGGGAGCTGAGTTCAAGGAACCCTTGATGTGTCCATTGTCAACAAGGGGGAGAAATTTGGGGAGAGATTAGTGTACTTCTCCAAAGGGAAGAAATTTAAAAATATGGAAAAGGGGGAGAACTCAGCAGAGATTTAGTTGAGGGAGAGCTTTGCACTTACTTTGCATTTGAGAGGATGCATTTCAGGGGGAGTTTGAGCTTTTAGCATGCTCTTTGCATCGGTGCGTTGATCCTTTTGCCTCTGTCTTGAGGAGCCGATGCTTTGCTTCTTTTTGCTTCAAGTTGCCTTGTGTTTTGCTTTTGTTGGGTTTTGGGCAGCTTGAGCATTTCTTTTATTTTCTTTCTTTTTCGGTTTTACGCTTTTCTCTTATTTTTGATCCATTTCAGGTTACAGGTTGAAGGTGTTGACAATGCACTCATCAAGGGGGAGATTGAGAGCTAATGGATTGGCCTCATTGCTCTCCTGGTGTGATGAGTGATTGTCAACGAGCTCAAGCCCTACGATGGACTGGAGGCCCTCTGATGGACTGGAGGTAGAGGAAGAAGAAGACCTTGATGGACTGAGGCAAAAGCCCTCCAATGGACCGGAGGCAATGCTCGGCGTCGGTCGGCCATGGGAGCTCGGTACACGGAGGGGCGGTTCGGCAACGGTGGTGTAAGTCCTCCGATGGACCGCGAGGCAACTCCGATGGACTGGAGAAGCCGGGTGCCACCGTGGTGCTCCAACCCGAGTGCATGGCGCGAAAGCGTGCGAGGGAGGCTTTGGCGGCTTCGGCTCAAAACCGCCACCCAAGTTCAGATGACTTGGTGGGTTGGGCTCCGACTCACCAAGATTGAAGATTGGGCTAAGACCCGGCCCAGGAAACCCGCAGAATAAAGTTTTCCGGTTTCTGACTTCAAAATCGGGGGAAGCTTCCGGACTACTGGCTACGTGGCGCACATCCAAGCGAGGCGGAGAAACCGAAGATGATCAAGACGTCATCGTAGTCGTCCGATTGTATCTTTTTGGTTTGGCCCCATCTGGGCATTTTTAGAGTAGGGGTCTTAATGTAATTGTGTCGTTTAGGGCCTAGGGTATAAATAGACTTGAGAGGCTCCCTTGGAGCTCATCTTGGCAGCCACAAACCCTAGGATTTCCTAACCCTAGCAGCCAAGGTCCAAAGAGAAGAAATATAGGTGATTAGCTAGGAGATGAGTGCCTAGTTTAGTCTAATCTTGTCATTAGTGGGAGGATGATGGGAGGTAGGCTCTAGGGAACTTGTGTAACCTGAATTTCGTGTTTAATCAAAGGTTCCTTGTTGAGAAATTCTATGGAGTAAGCAGCAATTTTCGTCCTTGCCTTTCCCCTCCCCGTTCTAGTTCGTTTTTGGTTCCAATTCTTGGATTTTGGTGTGTTTCGGTTTGTCCAAGGTTGGGATCTTTCTTTTGCTAGTATTTTGCCTTGCTATGATGTGGTGAATCTCACTAGCCAAGTGCTAGAATCATTGAACCACGAGCAAGGGCCGTTCTTCCCATTTTTCGGTTTTTCGGAGTCAACTCACCTACCTCACAAGATTTGCAATTCCCGTGCATCCCTTGATCTTTTGGAGATGATCTTTTGGGATTTGCTAGGGAAGGTCCTTAGGATTATCCATGCAAATTTTCGTGAAGTTTCGTTGAGATTTGACCCCGTTTCGATCGATTTTTCGATGGAGTGTCGGGTTGTTTTTCTGCGCAGTTTTTCGGAGAACTGACAGGACAAATCAATTGTCCTTAGGTTTGTCCGAAGTAGGGACTTCGGACTGTCGGGTCTATAGACCTCGGATAGTCCGGTCTGAAGGGTTTTTGGGCTGTTTCTGTGTCCTTCTTTGTGTTTGTCCGGTCAGGTCTTTTGGTGGAGAGAGGATTGTCCGGTCTAGTCTTTTTTGGGGCTGTTTACGCGTGTTCTTTGCTCCACTTGCTTTGGGGTTTGTTTTTCTTGGTTTCTTTGGTCTTTGGAGTGTTGGTGTTTGGTTCAAACTTGTTTTGTGTCAACCACTGCATGCCCATACTCTTTACTCACTTTTCTAAGTGAGGCACGCTCCGGTGTATTGAGTGGCTAGTGTGTGACACTTGCAAGCTTTGTAGCTTGTCTTGTTTTGTTTGTGCCTTGTTGTTCTTGCTTGCTCTGATGTTGCTTTAGTGTTTTCAGTTTATTGTTTCTCAATGTGTCCTAGGGTTAATAGCTTGTCTATGCTACGTAACTCTGCAAATTAGAGAGGTGTAGTTTTAGGTGTTGTGTGTGTTTGTCTGGGTGTAGTGTGATTGCTCTTTTAGGTGTAGTTTGGTTGCTCGTCTTACGTCTTTTTCTTTGGGCGTTAATTTGAGTGCTTTCGCTTTCCACCCGATACGTATCTGTTCAGTGGACGGTATCGAGTGTGTGTGTGTTTTCGTGAGATCGCACTTTGGGGGTTTGAGTTTTTTTTTTTGTTTGAGTTTTTCAAGTGCTCCTATTCACCCCCCTCTAGTCGCACGTCTCGGTCCTACACTTAACTTTTGGAGGTTAACAGCCGTGGTGTCGGCTTAGGGATGTAAATATATTTTGCTATGTATATTAATGAAATTTCCCTTTCTAAACCTCTGTTTCTTTTCCTTCCTTTTGCCGATTCCCCTTTACACGAAAATCGGCTCAGCAGCATCGCGCTGACTCGAGAAGTCCCACAATCGGCTCTAAATCAACGTGACAAGCAGATCTGCTTACTTAGCCGATTTCTAGTAAAATAATCAGCTCGTTGGTCAACATCAAATCGGCTCTGTCTCATTGACTTAGTCAATCATAACGCAATAAGCTGATAAGCCAGAGGACACGCTTCCTCCGACCGAAATTTCCAAATCCCGCGCAAGTCAGCACCTCATAAAGGCGTATGTACCAAACCAAAGCACGTCTTCTTTCCTCTTGCCGCTGACGAACACTCTTCCACCACCCCCTATCTCGAGCGATTTGCGAAATGGCGGCATCGAGCAGCACAACAGAAGAACAAACTCTTTGTGGGCGCGTGTTTGGATTGAAGGTAAAGACTCCGGGTATTTCTGCAATTACGACTCTCATAAAGATGTTATCTTTACCCTGCACTTGTTCTTTAATCATCCAGGCCGATGAGATACTGATCCCAACCTCAGCCAATTCCAATTCCTTCAGTCTAGGACCCAAATCCTATGAGCCCCCATATGACCTTGTTAGAATAGAGACCAAACGCTTGCCTTTTGTTCATGTCGACCCAGACCTAGATCTATGGACAAACCAACTCCGCGCCTGGCCATTCCCCATGAACGGGTGGGTTGATTGGTATAAATGCGTTGAGCACGCATACAGTTCCACTTGGCAAACAGTCCGCATAGCTGATGCTCTGACTCTATCTCTCCCATGGAGAAGGATGACAATCTGCTCAGATCCATCGGCTACTTCTGGTCAGACAGCCTAAACTATTTCTTGTTTGGCTCTGGCCCCATGACACCTACTCTCATGGACGTTGTCATGATCTTAGGGCTAGATGTGCAATCCACCTGTCCTTCTCCCTTTCATCTAGCTGAATGCCCTCATAAGAAAATAGTGGAGAAGAGCAGTACCCGAAACTGGAGCTAATACATCGCCCAGCACAATAAGCAGTCTGGCTCAGTCTTAGAGAAAGAACACATCGCCTTCCTGAACCTGTGGCTTGACCATTTCCTCTTCAATGGTCCTTCTCTAGCCCCGACCAAGAATTATCTTAACCTGGCTACCACGTTGGCTCAAGGCCGGACCATTTGTGGCGGAACCGCCCTGCTTAATCCAGACTAAGCACACCTGCCACCTCTGGCTCGCAGTGCACTTAGGCCAGACTAAACCCGGTAGTCCGTCGAGCTACCCAAAGGGCACTCGATGAAACCATCGCCTGAGGAGACCGACATCACACACATTTAGCCCTCGAAAGGGCCACAACAGATTACATCATCACAAGCAGTTGAAGTAGAGAATAAGCAGACTTAGTTTACAAACCGAAGATAATAGTCAAATACATGTTCAAAGATAGCGGAAGCGATTTAAAAATATACATGTATAGCGGAGTCGAATTCAGAGTATGTATAGCGGAAGCATTTTCAAAAATCTCGCAGCGGAAACAATATACTTAAATAGTCTTCATGAAGAGATAAACAAGGCGAGTAGCACCAAGCCCACCGGTTCTACCACCTCCAACACAGTTATCCAGTTGTCTTCAGTACCTGTAAGCCAAAAGTGGGGGCAAACCCTGAGTACTAATTACTCAGTAGGACTTAATGGAATTGGCTTACGGCTGACGCAAAGCTTGCTTACTAAGAATTTGATCCTTAGCTGTTGATTTTAAACAAAATCAAGTCAACATGTGGAAGCAGGATTTACAGCTGCTTGCTTTATCATATAGAGTAGGGTTTGACAGCTACTTAGTTTATCATATCAATAATACTAATCATGAGTATAATAAAAAGCTGCATGAAAGTAAAGCATGTATATTCAAGTATGTAGTATTCAAAACCATGAATTCATAATACAACATATTCAAGTGGATTACTACTTTGCCCGTCAGTGGTATTGGCATTCTCACACCTGGTGAGCATCAGCGATTCGAATCGATTTTTATATTCCCGGGAATAACTAGAAGCACCAGGATGGCATATGCTTACTAACTCCCAGCGTTCCACATATGCTTCCCCCATCTCCACCTGTCCCGTTTCAAGTTCGATGACCACTCCCGCCTAACTCCCGGAGCGCGTTGTCGCAGGAGCGGTACCTCGGTTACGTCGGGTTCTGCCCTCCTTTGACACCCGCCTCCGCGGCCACCTTCCTCTCAACCAGTGGGTAGGAACGTGCCCCTTGCTTGAAACGTCACAAGTAAGACTTTCACCGGCCCATAGATTCCGGATAAG
Organism: Paspalum notatum; assembly: GCA_022530915.1. Classification (NCBI taxonomy): domain Eukaryota; kingdom Viridiplantae; phylum Streptophyta; class Magnoliopsida; order Poales; family Poaceae; genus Paspalum; species Paspalum notatum. Next base: position 24,778,153 of record CM039684.1, on the reverse strand, counting down.
CACTCTAGCAATGTTATGCCGACCAATAGGCGAACAATGACCGGCCTTATGCGACTCGGGCGGAGTCCACCATACCATCCATATCATCATCATCATCATTTTTCTCATATAACCATATCTCCGCCCGGTCTCGAGTTAAAACCATGAGCATTCCCATAGCTTCCATCATAGTAATAGTTCCTGTGACTTTTGAAAAATCACCTACGCGACGAGTGACTCCATTCACTCGTGTCTACTCGTACCTAGCATTACTAGGCATACTCGTCCTACGCACTCTATTGTAGGTGCTAGGGCCAGGGCGGCCAAGGAGTCTAATGCAAATGGTTTCCAAACAACTCCTAATGCAGATGCGTAAGCATTCAACAAAATCATTTGCTAGGTAAAGCATGGTCCTGCCTACCTTTGATTCACTTTAATATAAACCAACAAACTAAGCTATTGTTAGTTTGCCGGGTTGTGAGGCTTTGCCCCAGGCAACCCCTTGAGCCCTTGGACAACTCCTCCTTCCAAGCACGACTGATGGGCCCTCCAGGTCGTGAATGGGTCTTAGTTGGTCTTTTGGATCACCGTTGGTTGGATTAGTTCCACGCTCTCGTTGCTCGATCACGTTTCTGCAAATTAAGCGTCACTATATGAATGCCATGCATGATGCAATGATTCCGATGTATGAATATTTATGCACATCCGTGAACAACCATTTCATGGGGGACAGAAAAGTGATTGATAAATTATTTAACAATAAGCGCATGTATGCATCTTGCTAGGGCAAGCACACAACTTTGAAATCAACCATTCACAAGGCAACCTAGAGTTTATTACATGATCACGTATTAAGTCGAGTTGTCTTGTTTCACACCTCGTGCAAGCAAAGAATCAATCAAATATATGTTCACACACATAAGGGACTACTAATTTGAAACACCATTCCTAGCACTAGTGACCGAAGCACTCTCATGGCCTATAGTAATCATACATTTAAACAAGCACATTTACGATTGACAAGTTATACATCATAAAGGGAGAACATGTCACACTAAGCATTTATAGGAAGCATCCCTTAGCTATACTTAGCATGGACTGCATGTACAAAAATTTACAAGTTAAAACTTCCAAGTTTGACATGACATCTATTTTCCCTATATTATCCCTAGGTGAATTTAAGATGTGCATATGAACAGTGTGAATGGCCCTCTAGCATATACTTTCTGGACTCTATGCATCAATCTTAGGCTACCATCTTTTCCAGAGAATTTTCCTAGCCGTTTATGACCATTTTTTTCTATTTATCATTTCCATCATGCACCATTTTATCATTTTCAAATCACCATTAAAACTTAACATGCACAACTTCATATTTCACCAGTGGGGTACTTATACTATCCAAAGTATATGAAAAATGCTAGAGAGTCAATTTGAGCATATTCCATGTAATCTCTAACTTCTATGTTACATAAATGCACATAACACATGTATAAGGGTAAAAGGGTAATTAAACAGTAAGTGCTAGGGCTACAAAAATTCACATAATGTTATAATACCGCAAGAGAGCTACTGTTCAAGTTTCATAGCATTCGGAGTCCATTTAGGTCACTTTTGTCATTTATCCTATATACTCATGCATGCAACCAACCAAGGGCAAAACAGACATTTCACACTTCCACATCATACCAATCATGTAGATCTACTTAAGAGGAGTCTAACACAACTGAGTTTGTCCATTTTGGATTTTTCTTTGATTTACTATGATTTTTCAAAGTTTCAGCCCAAAAATGCATATTAAACATTAGATCTAGGACTTAAACGTAAATAACCATAACTTCCGAGGGCTAGCATACAGTATCTATCAGACTCCTTCAACAGCGCTCAGGACTTAAATATAAAAACCCAAAAACACAGGGGCTAGATTGCAAAACCATCACCCCTTTCTTCAACCTCTCGCCGGGGACGAAGCACGCGCGGCGGCCGACGTTCTCGCGCGGCGCACGGCGCGCAGAGGCGCGGTCTTGATGCCGAGAGTATGGCGTCCAGTGTTCCCGGCGACGCCGAACCCGAAGCCCTAGCTCTCGACGAGGGAGGCGGTCGGGGCGGCCCGGAGACACGCGTGAACCGGGAGACGACGACGGCGTCCCGGACGGCGGTGTGGGCGCGGATCCGGCGAAGGAGGGGCGGAACGGTGGCGACGGATAGTGCGCCGAGTCCGCGAGGCCACGGCGGGGGTGGTGGAGGTGGTCTCGAGGCGAGGGGAGCACTGGAGGTGGTGCGCGGCGGTGGCGAACCGGCGGCGCGGTTCACGCCGAGGACGTCGCGGGCAAGGTGGATCTCAGCGGTGAGGAGGGGAACGACGACGAGGCCAGAGTCTATGGGTGCGCGGCAGAGCGGCGAAGGTGGCGGTGGGGCTCTTGAGGTGCGGAAGGGTCGGACGGCGGTGGCGCGAGCTCAAAATCCGAGATCGGGGACTCCAATGGCGGTGTGGACGGCATGGCTCGGGAGAGAGGCAGGCAGGGCAGGGAGAGGCAGGGGAGTGTGGCGGGGGAAAGAGAAGAGCGAGGCGCTTCACCCTCGGCTTAAGGACGCGGTCCATGGGGGCGATCCACGGCGGGGGGCGCGTCGGCCGTACGCCGGCGTCCACGCGGCGTTCGGCGGCCGCGACAGGGTGTCGCCTCTGACGCGTGGGCCCCTTATGTCATAGACTCCAAACAAAAACAATATCAATTGTGTTTTCTCCCCCACTGTAAACGGCGTTTTTAACCTACTTAGAGTCCGATTTTGGAAAAAGTCTAATTAGACAAAATGTTCTACTCTTCAACTTCTTTAACTTTCTCAAAAGGCTCAGCACCATAATTTGAATGGAAACATGAGTTTCATTTGAATTTATCTCTCAAGTTCCAATTTGACTCACTGACCAGGTTTATTGCAAAATTCTAAAACATCCCCTTCCATTCGTTTTCACTCAAAGAGCTTATTGACAAAGTTGTTGTTAACACCAGGACCTAAAATTTTTCTAACTAGGGATTTGTCAAAATATGAGTGTAGGTTGGAGAAACATTTGAATTTCCAAGCAGTTCAGGTTTCGGCTGGTTTTCTTAGCTGAGAGAAAGGAACCCAAAACTCCATGTAAACCCCATTATATGTCTAAGCTCCAATTAGAAAAGTTGTTCATCACATTCTGAACTACAATATTGGTAATGTGAGTTTCACCTAGATCATAACAGATTTTGAACTACAAGCACAAGCATGCTCAGCGGTTTGGCAAAACAGCATTTTTACTTCTTGTGGAGTCTTCCTTGTTTTTAACCTTTGGAGTATTAAATGAGGTCCAAACACTTCCACACTAGATGCATTTGAAAGGTAACAAGTTTAATTTCATTTCATAGAAAGGAAGATTTTGAAGTATTATAGTGAAATCAAAAGTAATTTCAGCTTCAAGTTTGGGGAAAGCTGAAAAATCCCTACTTGGGAAATTTCTAAGTGTGGGTTGATCTGGTTGTTTCCATGAGATATTTGGGTGAAATTTTGAGTGAGTAGACGATAGTTTTGATCCATGCTCAGTGTAGCAAAAGGATAGTCCATAGCATGTACAACAAGTTTGTCAACGGAGTTGAGCTCGGGTACTTAATGAATTTGAAAGCTTTATTAGCGCTCAAGTTTGCTCACAATCACACTTGCTATCCTCGGAAGAAGTGTTGGTTGGATTCGGTTTGATCTTTTAAACCTCTTGTCTTTAGCTTTTTGAACATTGTCCAACAGAAAGGTCTAGGGTTACTCTCTTATCCGAGGTTTTGCATTTGGGGTTTGAGCTCAAAAGCATGTGAGTGTTGACTTATTCAACCACGAAATGTGTGGTCGTGTATCTTGTGTAGAAAATTTTGATTTAGTGGCTCCTCCACGTGTTTCCTGTTAATCACTAAGCATGATTAAGTCTAAATCCATCGTTAGCTTGTCCCTAACTACGTGTTATGGCTCTTGAGATGCCAGGGGCATCACACCATTGCCCTAGGAAAGCTTTTCCTAGGCGTACTGTACCATCATCTTTCTTTGAACACCCAACGCATTCTGGTTGGACAACATATCAAGATAGGCGGTCCCTGGTGGTTTGTTCAGCTCTAGAGTCAGCTGTATTTTTGTAATGAAATCCCAGACTTTCCAAACCTCGAGTCTCAGTCTTTCCAAGACCTCTTAGGCAGATCCATTCGTTGTACCTCATTCGGCCAGGCTTTGCATCAATTACCTATAACCCAAACTGATGCAGCTTGTGGCGGAACCGCCGATTTAATACGGGCTAAGTACACCTGCCACCATTAGCTTACAATGTACTTAGACCGTACTAAACCCGGTCGTCCGTCGAGAGGCCTTCGGCTCTCGATAACACCATTTCCCAGAGGAACCGACACCATACACATCTGACTCTTGATGGAGCCACAACAATTACATCATCACAGGCAGTTGAAATATAGAATGGATAGATTTAGTTTACAAACCGAGAATGTATATAATCAAATACATGTCCAAAATATATATAATGCGGAAGCGTTTTCAAAACATCTCGCAGCGGAAACCAAGTACCTAAGAAGGCTTCATACAGACGAACGAGGCGAGTAGCATCGAGCCCACCGGTTCTACCCTTCTCCAAGCAGCTATCCAAAAGCCGCCAGTACCTGTGAGCCAAAAGTGGGGGCAAACCCTGAGTACTAATTACTCAGTAGGACTTAATGGAAGGGGTTTACGGCTGACGCAAAGCTCAGCTTACTAGCAAGTAGGTCCTTAGCCATTGATTTTAAACTGTAAAATGTTGTTATAGGGTAGCGGGATTTGACAGTCGCTATCCTTTAATCATGATTATCCACTATGGTTTAGTGTCATACTATGGCGGGATTTGACAGCCGCTAGTCCTTATCCTGAATCTCATTGGTAATATAAAGTAAGTAATTTGCATGAAGTAAAACAGGTATATCCAATGTATAGTAGCAAATCATCAATTCCATAAAACATCATGCCTCAAACAGTTCTACGTTGCCCGTCAGTGATATTGGCATTCTCACACCTAGTGAGCATCAGCGATTCGAATCGATTTTTATATTCCCGGGAATAACTAGAAAATGCCAGGGGCCCATATGCTTACTCACACGACGGCTTTCCCACATATAGCCCCCCTTCTCCACTTGTCCCATCCCAAGTCCGATTCACTCCCGCCTGACTCCCGGGTTGTGCCCCCATGACGAGCCTGCCGACATCTCGGTCTCCCCGTCATGAGTACCAAGCTCCCCCGGGCCACCTTCCTCTCAACCAGTGGGTAGGAACGTGTTTCTGTTCTTCGGATGGCACAAGTAAGGTTTCACCGGTCCCATTTCCCGGATAAGCATTCTAGCAATGTTATGCCGATCAGCAGGCGAACAGCGAACGGACCTTATGCGACTCGGGCGGAGTCCACCAAACCATCACATCATTTTTCAACATAGTAATCCCATATCTCCGCCCGGTCTCAATTGAAAGCATAACATAGCAATAATAAATTCATAGTAATGAAGATTCATCATTCGAAAGTAAACCCTACGAGACGAGTGACAGTGCTCACTCGTGTCTACTCGCGCCTAACCATTCTAGGCACTCGTCCTACGATCCCTAGGTATAGGTGCTAGGGCCAGGGCGGCCGGGAAGTCTAATGCAATTGGTTTCAATCAATCCTAATGCATATGCGTAACTCAAAATAATTTGTTTGCTGGGATTTGCATGGTCCTGCCTACCTTGATTCACTTTAATAAACCATCAAACTAAGCTACTGTTAGTTTGCCGGGTTGTGAGGCTTTGCCCCAGGCAACCCCTTGATCCCTTGGACAACTCCTCCGTCCAAACACGACTGATGGGCCCTCCAGGTCGTGAGTGGGTCTTAGTTGGTCTTTTGGATCACCGTTGGTTGAGGTAGTTCCACGTGCTCGTTTCTGGATTACGTATCTGCAATGAGCGTCGCTATATGAATAATACGCGGGATGATGCAAGAAATGAGATGCTTGAACACGAAACACATATATGAATATCCATTCCATGAACCGACAAAAAGGTGATAGATAAACTACCTAAACACGGAGTACCTCAATGGACCTAGTTCAAACATATACTTTCTGGACTCCATATCATGCTAGCAACACACTAGAATTTTCCTAGAATTTTCTATACACCCAAAGGTCACTTTTCCTATTTATCAAGTTTAGCAAGTAACCTTTTGTTAATTTCAAAAACAGTGACCAACCCAAACATGCACACCCTAAATTTTTACCAGTGAGCTTCCCATACCATGCAAGGCATAGGAAAAATAGAGGCCTGTCACTCTAAGCATACATTGTATGGGCATCACTTTCCTAGTTGCATAAATGATCAGTTTATACATGAAATAGTGGAACAAGAGGCAAACTACTTAGGCTATAGCCCACATTTCACTTACACAGCACCACTATACCTTATAAAGACTAAAACAAGACCCCATCATTTTAGAGGTTTATTTGTGCCACATTTTCCATTTGTCTATTTATACAAGTCAATATTTGTCCTTTCTAAATCCCCTTCCAAACCTAACATGCAGGGGCTCATAGTTCATAGTTGGGTTACTTATACTATCCAAAGTGTATGAAAATACCAAAGATCCATTTTATGCACATTTTGTATAGCCTCCAATTTCTAGGTTGAATAATTGCTCATAACACCTGTATAAGGGCAAAAGAGTAAATAACAGCAAGTCCTAGGGCTAAAAAATTTCAGACAGTGCCTAAATATCACACTAAAGCCACTGTCCAAGTTTCACAACATTTGGAGTCCATTTGCATCTCTTTTGGTAATTATTTTGCTTTAACATGCATACAACAAAACCAAGGGTATAAATGTCTTTTCACACAACCACATCATACCAATCATGTAGATCTACTTAAGAGGAGTCTAACGCAACTGAGTTTGTCCATTTTGGATTTTTCTGTGATTTTATATGATTTTCCAAAGTTCATACCTAATTTAAATGCATTTAAATGGAAATCACAATGACCAGGGACCCGGACGTAATTAACTATAGATTTCGGGGGCTAGCGGGTAAAAATCGCCGGACTCATAGCACAGTGCATGAACGAATCTGTGAAACTTCAAAAGGCCGGGGGCTATATTGCAAAACCTCCTTTCTTCTTCTTCCTCGGGCCGACGGGCGACGGCGCGCGACGCGGGGAGAGGCGCGGCTGCGCCGGCGGCGGCGGGGCCGGCCTTGGAGCCGATCAGGGCCGAGGAGGCGTTCCCGTCCGCGGGCTACCTTTCCCTCTAGATGTCGTCGCCCGGGGTGGAGTGGGGAGGCGGCGCGGCGGCGATGAACCGGCGCGGCGCGACGGCGCGCGGAGGCGGTGGCGCGGCCCCGATTCCGGCAGCTCGGGCACCGAGAGGCGGCGAGGGTGGGCTCGTGAGGTACGCGGCGGGGTGGCGAAGCCGGCGGTGGTGGAGTGGAAGCGCGGTGGTGGCCCGAAAGGGGTTCTCCGCGACGAGCCCGTGGGTGGCGCGGGTGCGCGCGGGCGGCGCGCGGGGAGAGGGGCTAGGGGCGGTGGTGAGGGCCGAGGCCTTGGAGATTCGGTGGAGGGGGTCAGGGCGAGCGTGGGGCGCCGGTCGGCTAGGCACGAGGATCACCGGAGGGGTGATTGGCCCGAGCTCGCCGTGGGCCGGCCATGGTGACCATGGCGGGCGGCGCCCGGCGCGGCGGCTCGATCTACTCCGAGGGGAGAGGAACGGCGGCGAGGCCTAGCGGGGTGGGTGCGCCGGGTCGCGTCCAGGTGAAGGGAGAACGCGGTGGGGCCGTCGATCCGTGGCCGCGCGTACGTCCTGTACGCCGGCGAGCCACGGGGCGGGCGTCGTACTGAGGAAGAAAACCGGCCTGACAGGTGGGCCCCACCTGTCATAGACTCAGTAAAAGGAATGGAAAAAGTGTGTTTTCTATCCTGCGGTAAATCGCGTTTTTAACCCATTTAGACTCCGATTTTGGAAGAGTGCCCATTGAAGGAAATGTTCTACTAATGAATATATACAACTTTGTCAAAAGGTCTACTACCAAAAATTGTTCAGAAATATGAATTTCATTTGAATCTAGCTCTCAAATTTCATTTGGCCTACAGACCAGGGTTGCTTAGAAAATTCAAAACTCTTATTTCCGGGCCTTATCACCCAAGGAGCCTATTGACAATATTGTTTGGAATTTCAAAACCTACAATCCCTTCAATTTGGTCCTTGCATGAAAATGGGTGTAGGTTAGAGTAAAACTCCATTTTCCAAACTGGACAGATTTAAAGTGTGTTTCTAGGCTGACAAAAATTGTTTCAAAACTCCTATTATAATTCATTTTATGACCAGACTCATTTTGACAAAGTTGTTTCTTAGATCATTTCCTACAACTTTGATAATATGAGCATTCTCTAAATCACAACATATTTTGAAATACAACATACCCTTGTTTAGGGTTTTGGTAAAATAGCAGATTTATCCTAAGTAAAGCTTTTCTTGTTTTCATCTTTTGAAGTATCAAATGAAGTCCAAATACATCCACAATAGATGCATTTGAAAGGTGATGAGTTCAATTTCATTTCATATAAAAGAAAATTTTTGAGTTGTATAGTCCAATCAAAAGAAATTTCAGAATCAATTTGGGGATGAGCTAAAATTTCATGTTTGAGAAGTTCTGACTTAGTGGTTTATCTACCAATTCCTCATTACTCTCTCAAGCATGATTTAGTCTTAATTCATCATTAGCTTATGTATAATTGTGTGTACGGCTTCTGAGATGCCAGGGGCATCACAACCCAGCCCCCTTAAAGAAATCTCGTCCCGAGATTTTGAAAGAGGCAGGGTTCTATGTCGTAGGGTGAAAAGATACTACCCGCATCTTGGGGCTCGGGACTCTTTTAATAGTTGCAAACGCACTTTAACTCTTCCTTTGTCCTTTGTCGGCTTTGTTAACGACCGAGTGAGTGGTTAGTACCTTCCTAACACAAGGTAGTTACAAAGCATCATTTGGTTGACTAGGATGGTTCCTTTAAGGTACTCGATAATTCACGTCTCATATGAGAGGGAAATGAACAAACCACGAAGAGAACGTGGTGGCAGCGAGCGAATGACATGATTGGTTCAAGCACGACGAGAGGGTTACTTCCTGGCTTTGACACCAAGTTTAGGAGCGTAATAAACATCTGATTTATTTGAACAATGAGAAGCAAAGCATACGCAGTAGGGATTTTGAATGAAGCAAAAATCTCGCGAGTTATAGAAAACAACAATGGATGTGTTGTTAGGAGGCACATTCATTTCATTTGATAGGGACTGCGTAAACATATAAGATATCAAATCCAAATATTCTCAAAGAGTAAGGTGTGGCGATACATAGCACACACTACTCATTGCCTCAAGAAAGTTAACACGGGAAGAAAGTAGGACATATTCACCTAGACAAAGTGATGGTTTGTACGATTCCATAAGATTGGTCAAGTCTGACCAAGAAAAGTACAGGTAGATGATTTGTGCTTACTAACGGAACCATCGATAATGGTAGTAGGCCCACCTTTGAGGATAATTTCAAAGATGGAGGAAAACAACTTATAAGAAGATGATATGATACGAGCACTAGCCGAGAGCAAAAGCCAGCACGATGAATGATGCTGAAGATCATCTTCAGGAAATAAGGTTCCTTATATTCCAGAAAGGGACGTAGGAGAAAGCAGTGGAAACAGAGTTTGGCTGTCTCCACCATTCAGAGAGGGGCAAGTTGGAAGAAGAAATGGAATGATGTAGTAAGACAGTGGGAATGGAACCAAGCATTTCCACATATACAGAACGTTAAAGAGAATCGGGGTAAGCGCAGAGAAATCCGAGGTTTGGACCAATGGGTGTAAATGTATCGTGGAGAAGTGAATTGCTCATCCCCGTGAAGCACGATCAGTAAAGATAAACAAAGTCAACGAAAAGATGTGGACGAGTGGAACCCTAGATTTGACTCGTCTCACGGATCGAGAAGAACATGGTTCAACAAGGCAAGAGAAAGGTGTGAACGATAGTGGGGTTAGGATGGATCTTTCCCCACAGACCACGAAGGGCAAGGTGAAACAAAGCAATGAAATGATACTAGGTGGCAGTTGAATTTGAGTACTTATCCCCACGAATTAAATGTATAGAGGTCAACGAGGTGTTAGAAGTTGGATAGGGATATCCCACCATTTCAGCGGTGTCATGCCTTGCATGTCTTGATACCAGCGCGCCCCTAGTGGAACCGAGTGACGGCTGTGCACATAGGACCCTAGGTTCCGTCGCGGCACCATAGACTGCTCGGGTAAACACCTCGTCAAGAGCGGTATTTCCATCCAATCTCAGAGGATATGCTAATAACACAAGGTTATAGAGAGACATGAACAAGGAGGTTTTACACGCCATAGCGCAATGTTTTTGGAGGTATAATTCATCAGATTTATTTGAGTTAGAAACAAGGTAACAACAACAAAAAGTGTCATGGATTACAAAGACTGAAGTGCCTGAATAACAAAAGCATGAAACGTGAGAACTACAAGAGTTCAGAATGCTCCCTGAAAATAGAGTTACATAATTCATGAGGGTGGGACACATACCGACTGCAAAGAGTTGGATACAGGGGAAACTCGAGAGTTATGAGAGTCAACCCCCTCTCATTACAAAAGTTTTGCGATGACTATTAGCACACCAACTAGTATCTAGCTAGTACTGCCTAAACGTAAGATTGATACGCCCAGGACGAATGCCCGTTTCTTCTTTCAACCAACTTGGTGCAGTGTTGGTCTTCACGTGGGAAACGCCATGAAATAACAGTCTTGATTCTCCACTGAGTATGAGAACGTCACCAGATCCGAGGTTGATCTTGGTTGCTTGGTCTTTGTCTCTCGTGTCACCGAACAAAAACTCGGCGGTGTCTCCTATGGAGATGGATATGAAAGGTAAACCTTTGGTAAGGCTACTCTCTGACTCGTCCTTGTCTTGGTGAAGCCCGAGCTTTCCGGAGTTGGTGTAGTAGTTGACGATGCATACGTCCGGGTTAATCTGAGGAAATTCGCTTGCAGTGGAATTCGCAGTCTGAGCAATCATCTTGAAAGCATCTGGTATTGTCGGGGCTTGTGCTCCATCGAATGGACGCGTGGGTCCATATGAGCGTAACGTCGGATCCCAGTTCTTTCCTAGGGACATCATCCATAAGTTCAGCTTGGCACCATTCTTGAGGCTTGGCCTGTAAAATCCCCCTGGGCCCTTACCCAGTTGTCGACACATACTAACCATCCCGATTTGATCTTCAGGCTTGACAAATCCTTTTAACAGAACCATCCCAGGTCGCAGGTGTTGAACCGAAGCTGCATCGGTGGAGGGCTCTCCCGCTTTTCTCTTCATGCTGCCTTTAGGTATTATGGTTTTAGCTGTCATGGATTCATGGTGGCCAGGACATAAGTCGAAAGGCGGTGTCGAGGGTTGTGACATCTGTAGCAGGAAGAATAAGGCTCCCGTCAATTTGATAGTTTCGAAGGCCAAATGTGGTCATAAGGCAATTTGTATTCATGTGCCAATTAAGTTAGGTCTCGAACTTCATCTTCTAAACTTCGTACTTGTTATCTCGATTTTAGCTTGGACTTAAAATGGTTGTGAGTTAATGCCCAGAGTATTTTGCCGAAGGCTCATTATAGATAAGTTTGTTCGTTGAAATTTTCCCCACTACATCTTTCATATATAATGCTTGTTTTAAATGGATACGAGACACGTCCTCAACTGGTACCTCGCTCGTATTCACTTTCAGAGCAAGTAATCTATACCCAAGTTGTCAGAAATTTTGTGTACTATTAGGTCCTTATAATAAGTTTCTGTTGATTCTATTCGCAGTTTGAAATGCGTCTTAAAGCCGCAGACAGGATTCATATGCAAAATGGTACTTCCCAACAAGTATACTTAAGGATGCAGTAAGGAGTCTGGTTGCTTTCAAGCAAATACAAGTAAGGCACATGAGATGAGATGGAATGATGTATGCTCGTTCTATCCGTCTCACATCACACTCCCTATGTATACAACTAGCGATATTTCGGTGACATATATGCACGTCTCTCTCTAGTGCAACTAGTCGTTCTCTAGTCGTTCTTAATTTTTGCACGTGGTTAGTGTACCTGCAGAAGAATGCATGCTCATACATTACCACATAGTGTGGCATCCACGCGTGACCGCTGCGTGGACAACGTTGGTGGGCCGCTGCACCTTTTCCTCAAAGCCTGACTTTCCACCAGTACGGGGGATTGTCGAGAAAAAGATGGATCCCAAAACCGAATGTAAGTGTGGTGGGTATGAAAGCCTCAAACATGCCCACCACCCTTAAAGAGCTTTTACTTATACAGCATGAATGCAGAGATTACAACTGTCCGCAAAACCCAATAGCTTCCACCAGTACTGGGGACAGCTATGGCCGAAAAGTTGCTTCTCAAAGCGCCGAATATGCATATGAGTCCTATCTAGATCAGAATGTCAGTGATGTCACCTGGATAACACTAACATCCTTAATATGGGCATATCGTATACTCTCATTTTTGAATTACTTGAAAAGGGCTTTCGAAAATAGTTTTGTAAACCAAAACTGGATGATATAACTGTTGTCTGTGTATGATCGGCTCTGATACCAGCTGTGGCGGAACCGCCGATTTAATACGGGCTAAGTACACCTGCCACCATTAGCTTACAATGTACTTAGACCGTACTAAACCCGGTCGTCCGTTGAGAGGCCTTCGGCTCTCGATAACACCATTTCCCAGAGGAACCGACACCATACACATCTGACTCTTGATGGAGCCACAACAATTACATCATCACAGGCAGTTGAAATATAGAATGGATAGATTTAGTTTACAAACCGAGAATGTATATAATCAAATACATGTCCAAAATATATATAATGCGGAAGCGTTTTCAAAACATCTCGCAGCGGAAACCAAGTACCTAAGAAGGCTTCATACAGACGAACGAGGCGAGTAGCACCGAGCCCACCGGTTCTACCCTTCTCCAAGCAGCTATCCAAAAGCCGCCAGTACCTGTGAGCCAAAAGTGGGGGCAAACCCTGAGTACTAATTACTCAGTAGGACTTAATGGAAGGGGTTTACGGCTGACGCAAAGCTCAGCTTACTAGCAAGTAGGTCCTTAGCCATTGATTTTAAACTGTAAAATGTTGTTATAGGGTAGCGGGATTTGACAGTCGCTATCCTTTAATCATGATTATCCACTATGGTTTAGTGTCATACTATGGCGGGATTTGACAGCCGCTAGTCCTTATCCTGAATCTCATTGGTAATATAAAGTAAGTAATTTGCATGAAGTAAAACAGGTATATCCAATGTATAGTTGCAAATCATCAATTCCATAAAACATCATGCCTCAAACAGTTCTACGTTGCCCGTCAGTGATATTGGCATTCTCACACCTGGTGAGCATCAGCGATTCGAATCGATTTTTATATTCCCGGGAATAACTAGAAAATGCCAGGGGCCCATATGCTTACTCACACGACGGCTTTCCCACATATAGTCCCCCTTCTCCACTTGTCCCATCCCAAGTCCGATTCACTCCCGCCTGACTCCCGGGTTGTGCCCCCATGACGAGCCTGCCGACATCTCGGTCTCCCCGTCATGAGTACCAAGCTCCCCCGGGCCACCTTCCTCTCAACCAGTGGGTAGGAACGTGTTTCTGTTCTTCGGATGGCACAAGTAAGGTTTCACCGGTCCCATTTCCCGGATAAGCATTCTAGCAATGTTATGCCGATCAGCAGGCGAACAGCGAACGGACCTTATGCGACTCGGGCGGAGTCCACCATACCATCACATCATTTTTCAACATAGTAATCCCATATCTCCGCCCGGTCTCAATTGAAAGCATAACATAGCAATAATAAATTCATAGTAATGAAGATTCATCATTCGAAAGTAAACCCTACGAGACGAGTGACAGTGCTCACTCGTGTCTACTCGCGCCTAACCATTCTAGGCACTCGTCCTACGAACCCTAGGTATAGGTGCTAGGGCCAGGGCGGCCGGGAAGTCTAATGCAATTGGTTTCAATCAATCCTAATGCATATGCGTAACTCAAAATAATTTGTTTGCTGGGATTTGCATGGTCCTGCCTACCTTGATTCACTTTAATAAACCATCAAACTAAGCTACTGTTAGTTTGCCGGGTTGTGAGGCTTTGCCCCAGGCAACCCCTTGATCCCTTGGACAACTCCTCCGTCCAAACACGACTGATGGGCCCTCCAGGTCGTGAGTGGGTCTTAGTTGGTCTTTTGGATCACCGTTGGTTGAGGTAGTTCCACGTGCTCGTTTCTGGATTACGTATCTGCAATGAGCGTCGCTATATGAATAATATGCGGGATGATGCAAGAAATGAGATGCTTGAACACGAAACACATATATGAATATCCATTCCATGAACCGACAAAAAGGTGATAGATAAACTACCTAAACACGGAGTACCTCAATGGACCTAGTTCAAACATATACTTTCTGGACTCCATATCATGCTAGCAACACACTAGAATTTTCCTAGAATTTTCTATACACCCAAAGGTCACTTTTCCTATTTATCAAGTTTAGCAAGTAACCTTTTGTTAATTTCAAAAACAGTGACCAACCCAAACATGCACACCCTAAATTTTTACCAGTGAGCTTCCCATACCATGCAAGGCATAGGAAAAATAGAGGCCTGTCACTCTAAGCATACATTGTATGGGCATCACTTTCCTAGTTGCATAAATGATCAGTTTATACATGAAATAGTGGAACAAGAGGCAAACTACTTAGGCTATAGCCCACATTTCACTTACACAGCACCACTATACCTTATAAAGACTAAAACAAGACCCCATCATTTTAGAGGTTTATTTGTGCCACATTTTCCATTTGTCTATTTATACAAGTCAATATTTGTCCTTTCTAAATCCCCTTCCAAACCTAACATGCAGGGGCTCATAGTTCATAGTTGGGTTACTTATACTATCCAAAGTGTATGAAAATACCAAAGATCCATTTTATGCACATTTTGTATAGCCTCCAATTTCTAGGTTGAATAATTGCTCATAACACCTGTATAAGGGCAAAAGAGTAAATAACAGCAAGTCCTAGGGCTACAAAATTTCAGACAGTGCCTAAATATCACACTAAAGCCACTGTCCAAGTTTCACAACATTTGGAGTCCATTTGCATCTCTTTTGGTAATTATTTTGCTTTAACATGCATACAACAAAACCAAGGGTATAAATGTCTTTTCACACAACCACATCATACCAATCATGTAGATCTACTTAAGAGGAGTCTAACGCAACTGAGTTTGTCCATTTTGGATTTTTCTGTGATTTTATATGATTTTCCAAAGTTCATACCTAATTTAAATGCATTTAAATGGAAATCACACAGACCAGGGACCCGGACGTAATTAACTATAGATTTCGGGGGCTAGCGGGTAAAAATCGCCGGACTCATAGCACAGTGCATGAACGAATCTGTGAAACTTCAAAAGGCCGGGGGCTATATTGCAAAACCTCCTTTCTTCTTCTTCCTCGGGCCGACGGGCGACGGCGCGCGACGCGGGGAGAGGCGCGGCTGCGCCGGCGGCGGCGGGGCCGGCCTTGGAGCCGATCAGGGCCGAGGAGGCGTTCCCGTCCGCGGGCTACCTTTCCCTCTAGATGTCGTCGCCCGGGGTGGAGTGGGGAGGCGGCGCGGCGGCGATGAACCGGCGCGGCGCGACGGCGCGCGGAGGCGGTGGCGCGGCCCCGATTCCAGCAGCTCGGGCACCGAGAGGCGGCGAGGGTGGGCTCGTGAGGTGCGCGGCGGGGTGGCGAAGCCGGCGGTGGTGGAGTGGAAGCGCGGTGGTGGCCCGAAAGGGGTTCTCCGCGACGAGCCCGTGGGTGGCGCGGGTGCGCGCGGGCGGCGCGCGCGGGGAGAGGGGCTACGGGTGGTGGTGAGGGCCGAGGCCTTGGAGATTCGGTGGAGGGGGTCGGGGCGAGCGTGGGGCGCCGGTCGGCTAGGCACGAGGATCACCGGAGGGGTGATTGGCCCGAGCTCGCCGCGGGCCGGCCATGGTGACCATGGCGGGCGGCGCCCGGCGCGGCGGCTCGATCTACTCCGAGGGGAGAGGAACGGCGGCGAGGCCTAGCGGGGTGGGTGCGCCGGGTCGCGTCCAGGTGAAGGGAGAACGCGGTGGGGCCGTCGATCCGTGGCCGCGCGTACGTCCTGTACGCCGGCGAGCCACGGGGCGGGCGTCGTACTGAGGAAGAAGACCGGCCTGACAGGTGGGCCCCACCTGTCATGGACTCAGTAAAAGGAATGGAAAAAGTGTGTTTTCTATCCTGCGGTAAATCGCGTTTTTAACCCATTTAGACTCCGATTTTGGAAGAGTGCCCATTGAAGAAAATGTTCTACTAATGAATATATACAACTTTGTCAAAAGGTCTACTACCAAAAATTGTTCAGAAATATGAATTTCATTTGAATCTAGCTCTCAAATTTCATTTGGCCTACAGACCAGGGTTGCTTAGAAAATTCAAAACTCTTATTTCCGGGCCTTATCACCCAAGGAGCCTATTGACAATATTGTTTGGAATTTCAAAACCTACAATCCCTTCAATTTGGTCCTTGCATGAAAATGGGTGTAGGTTAGAGTAAAACTCCATTTTCCAAACTGGACAGATTTAAAGCGTGTTTCTAGGCTGACAAAAATTGTTTCAAAACTCCTATTATAATTCATTTTATGACCAGACTCATTTTGACAAAGTTGTTTCTTAGATCATTTCCTACAACTTTGATAATATGAGCATTCTCTAAATCACAACATATTTTGAAATACAACATACCCTTGTTTAGGGTTTTGGTAAAATAGCAGATTTATCCTAAGTAAAGCTTTTCTTGTTTTCATCTTTTGAAGTATCAAATGAAGTCCAAATACATCCACAATAGATGCATTTGAAAGGTGATGAGTTCAATTTCATTTCATATAAAAGAAAATTTTTGAGTTGTATAGTCCAATCAAAAGAAATTTCAGAATCAATTTGGGGATGAGCTAAAATTTCATGTTTGAGAAGTTTTGACTTAGTGGTTTATCTAGCAATTCCTCATTACTCTCTCAAGCATGATTTAGTCTTAATTCATCATTAGCTTATGTATAATTGTGTGTACGGCTTCTGAGATGCCAGGGGCATCACACAGCTGAAACAACCAAATGGTACAAATGCTTCTACAGCTCTCAAACCACCCCTGTATATAATGCATATGCCGAATCCAAGCAATTGGACAACCCGTCCTTCTTCAGACCCTACAAGAATTCTGCTAATACATGACGGATTTTGTTGACGTTTTGTATAAACGTCATAGTTTTATATGATCTATGACGTCCTCTGTTTCATATGTCGTTTTATGACGCCCTTTATAAATACCATCATTGATTGATCGATTTGGACGTCACAAATTGTGTCGCCTGTATTCAAACGTTGTGCAAGCATGTTAGTTAAGGTCATAGATTATCCGAGTCGGCCGAGCCTAGTGTAAAACCCTAGCGCAGCATCTAGTCCTGTCTCCCCGCACTGGCTCTCATTTTGTATCTCCCCACCGCCGCCTCTCACCCCTCATCTCGCCCGCGCCGCCCCCTGCCGCCCACCCGCCGCCGCCTCTCACCTCTCCTCTTGCCCGCGCTGCCCCCCGCCGCCCGTCCGCTGCCGGCTCTCACGCCTCCTCTGGCCCGCGCCACTTCCTGCTGCCCGTTCGCCGCCATCTGCTGCCCCAGACCCCAGCGGCCCGCTCCATCCCCGGCACGGCCGACCTTGTCTGCCGCGTTGCCGCCCACCTCGGCTGGCCCCGTGCCACCACCGTCGCCACCCTCGTGCTGGCCTTCGCGCTGCCTCGGCGCCGGGCCTCGGCGTCGTCCCCGCGCTGCTCCCGCGCAGGCCCAGAGAGCTCCGTCCACGGCCTAGGAGGCCGGCGACGGGTAGATCCACAAGGAGGAGGCCTGCTGCAGGTGGATCTGCAAGGAAGAGGCGCCGGCCCGCGAGGAGTCCGGCCATGGTTGGATCCGTGAGGAGGCCTGCTGCGGGTGGATCTGCAAGGAAGAGGCCGGCGGCGGTGGATATGCGAGGAGGAGTCCGTCCATGGCTGGATCCATGAGGAGGCCGGCAGTGGTGCTCGCCGGGAAGGGGCAGTGGCGGCTGTTGCTCTGGTAAGCCCAGGACAAGTACTCGAAGTACCTCATCTTGCTCCCTTTGTGATGATGACAGTATGTACTAGGTATTAGTTAACGAATAATTCCTGAAATGAATTGTTGACGACACATAGCAATAGGCAGTAAAGCTATTTGTTCCATTGAAAACATCTCCTTTCTATCTGGTTCACCAATTTTACTTTTCAGAGCTGTGTTAGTTATTCTTGCTTTGTTTGCATGGATATGTAGTTTCTGAAATTGCATTTTATTAACATACCAGCCAGGTTCTGTTGCTAATTAAGAATGAAATGCAGGCATATGCAGTGCACTGATGTTGATCAACAACTTCTATATGTTAGCTATAGCTATCAATTCGATTGTGAAAAATTAGCCTGGTTGTATGAAAAATTAGACTGGCCCTAGTAATTCAGAAGGAACTATAATGATTCACATCACATTATTTATTTGTCTGGTTGCTGCTTGCAGTTAGTTATTAGCTTAGGTGGCTTGGGCGTTCTGATCAACAGTCTAAAATATTCTTTGAATAATCTTCCTTGTTCAAGTACTCGCTCCCTTATAACTCCCCTTAAACACCACGACTATGCCCAGCAAGCATTCCTTATCTAGTTCAGATGCAATTAATCCATCTTTTTTTTTTTGCCTTGTTCCTTGCTAGTCATTGATTTGTTTAATTGTTGTCAAATAAAATGTCTTGGATGAGGACCAGAAAAATTGTTGGATGACTTCTATGTTTATCATAGTCATGAGTGTCCAGTACTAATCATTGGAGTTAATACTTGCTTTTTTGGTTGTGCGTTCTTTCAGTTCTGTACCTAGCGATATCCCCTTTTGAGAGGAACTACTTCAGTCTATTGCTTGTGCAGCACAGGCTCGGCTTCCCCTCGACCTCCTTGCCCCAATAATCCGAATCCCCAACTGTTAAGGTGAGTCCAATCATCTCCAACACCCCAAGTTGTTGAATATGGTATAATAGAAGACGGTACCGTAAACACTCTCATCTTCAGGCTAGACAGTAACATCATTTGGTTCATTGCCTAGCTAGTACTGAAATAGTGGAACTGAAAATATAAATTCTAGTGTGCCAGTGCTCCATGGGTAACTTGGTACCTTTCCAGAGTAGGAGTACAGCAGCAAGCACCATATTTACTATTGTATTATCATTGCTCTTTTGTTAGTAGTGTTATAAGTATTGTAAGTATCATTTGATATTTTGTAAACTCTTTTCAGTCTCATGGTCCTCATATTTCTTAGCACATAGCTGCTAGCAAGTAGCCTGCTCTATTTAAAGGAAGTACTATTTGCAGTAGCTATATACGTAGTTTCAAAGTTGCTAATATAGTGGATAATGATTTGATTTGGTATATTTCAGGCCACACCTTGTCTTACTAGCAATCTTGAAGAGGACTCGATGATATCTTGAAGATGACTTGAGGATGGAATCTCATATGAAGAATTCCTCTATAGTTTCAAGTTAGGATCGACATGTCATTGGATCAATTAGTATGTAGTTCGTGGTCTGTATTAGGAGCCTAGATATAGTTTGATTCCTCTATAGTGAGGACCTTAGATTTGAATTCATTGTAGTTAGAATTGTGAACTGATTTTTAGGTTTGCCCATACTTAGGCCGTTTTGTAATATGATTTATGTGACAATGGTTGATTCTAATACATGAATAAATAAATATATATTTGTATTATTATTGTATCTTGTAATGAATGTTAATGCATTGGTGCTGAACAGTAAGCAGAAATAATTTGGGATAATATTTTGATAATATGGTAATCTATGACGTTCCATTTTTTGTCACCATGGGTAGAGCTAATGACGGTGCAGTAACGGCCGTCCAATTGATTCATGACGGATTGATTTTGTTGATCTATGACGGTTCCAGTGAGCCAAACAATCTATGACGCTCAATACATGACAGAATTTAGGTATGTCATAGATGCTTGTCTGTGACGGTTTTTCACCATTTTGTGACGAAAGCAAACCGTCGTGTATCAACGAAGTTCTTGTAGTGAGACTAGACGTCTTCAGTACTGATGAAGAAACTCTAGCTATATTCGGCATTGTGGCTACCCCTTGCATTCTCCCAGTTAGCATGAGTACCAGTAATTGGATTAATAAATCAGGATATGAAGCATACCAACCTGTTCTAGCTGCTCGCCAACTCGGCCTGAACCAAACCTCTCCTCGCCTGATTATCCACGAGAAAATCCAAAGCCGAGTTGATATAGCCGACTCCTTGGTAGCCACCAAAGCATACTCCATCTTTTCTGACTTGGAGATTAGTGTACCCAACATGATGGAATTCGTGTACACAGCTAATGGCTTCGACCGCTGGTGGAACTTCTGGAGGCCCCACCTTTTCCGTAATGCTGTGGCATCGGCTCTTCTAGCCATCGATCTAGAGCATGAAACCATACCAGAAGAGGTAACTTTACACTCGATTCAGTCTTCTTTTGCATTGTTGCCTTATGATACAATTGAACTTCTTGCTTTACAGATATAAGCAGGACCTGTCCCCACTGACGATGCAGGCCAACCATTCAAAAATTTGCAAAAGGCACCACTGTCTTTGTACCAGGCCGACATGCCTTCTCTTGACAAGGCCATCTTTTCATCCTCTGGGATGAAGCGCAAGAGGTAGGGGAAAGGATTTCGCCAGCCGAGGTTTAAGAAAGCCGCTATCAAGCCCAAACCTACCGTCTCGGCTCAACCTCCTTCTGAATCACCAGTAAACTCCACCTTGTCTTGGATTCAGTAATGAGAGTTGTACTGACCATTTTCTATATGCAGGATCACAGCTCTCATAGCCAGGAGCAGGAAGGAGCCGAAAAAGAGAATTCTCCTGAACCTCCCAGTTCTTCTCCTAAGGATACATCCGGCCGGACAGACGAAGCCCACAGTATGGAAGTTAGCCCTCTGCAGGTGTGTCTTTAACTGCATGTCTTTTTTGTCTATATTTCGTGAACTAACCATGCTGTTGCCAGACCTTTGATGCTGCATCCTTGCTAAACTTTGATCCTTCAACCATCGGCGAATCTTTGGTGACTGAGAGCCCTCCCACAACTCCTCCGACTGATGTGACCTCGAACCTCAAAGAAATCACCAAGCAACTGGAAGCTCCAATTGAAAAATTGATCGATAGCCGATGTGCTGCCTTTGAGCCTGAAGCAGGTGCTCCGGCCCACAGCTCACCTTGGATTTCTTCGTGAGGATGTATTGGGTGCTGCGTCACGCATAGCTTCGCGTAACAACCAGCCGGCCCTGAAAGAGGAGATTACCAAGGCATGTGCAGCAGCAAACCGGTTCAAGGCGGACCTGGACAACGACAGTGAAGAAGCGAGGTTGAAGATGTCCAGGCAAGCGCTCGATGCGAAGAGGATGTAGATAACTGACGAAATCAAGCGTCTTGAGGAAGAGCTATCACAGGTTAACGCCGCCATTCTGGCCAATGATGCAGGCATGAAGACGCTTGTTGACAACAAGCAGAAACTGTCAATGTCGCTCAAAGTCAGCATCGCGCATATCTGAGAGCTTAACAAGGGATTGATAATCGGCTCTGACGAACCAGATCGCCAAATCATCAACTCCGCCGATGCGATCAGAACAAAGGCTTTGAGTGCAATCTACCAATACCTTCAGAAAATACTAGCATCTTCCTCTGCATGATTCATTCAATTACTTGAACATTGTCAGTTGTGCCCCCCCCCCCGTGTAGCTCGGTGAAGAACATTATGGTTTTCTGTGTTTTGTACTAAAGGCGATGCCTAGCATCGGCTATTATCCATGGCCAATGGTGCACGCTGGCCCTGCTACTCATAGTTTGCTTGTTTATATTATTTTTTTTCTTCTAAAGGCGATGCTTTAATACATCGGCTCCTGTTAAGACCGGATGGCAACTCATCGGTCAAATTTTTCTCTAGAGGCGATGTTAAGGCATCGGCTATTCCAGCCCATATGTTACCACATCGGCTCTCACATAAGTCATGATCCGATCCACAGACTAGGATAATATTTACCATTGACGTTTCTGAAAAACCAGACCCCTTCTAGTGTCTCCATTCTATATGAATTGCCTGGGGCAGTCTCCACTATGCGATAGGGCCCGTGCCAGTTAGGTGACCACTTTCCAAATGCTGGATCTTTCGTTCCAACTGGCAAGACTAACTCCTAGACGAGATCACCTATTTTGAAATTCTTCGGCTTCACTTTCTTGTTGTAGGCTTTCGCTACCCTGACTTTGTTGTCTCTAATCTTCTCAAAAGCCCATAACCGAAGCTCTATTAAATCATCTGTGTTGATGTTCATGAGAGACGCATAATCATCGGCTGACAGATCATTCTGAAACTGAACTCTACGAGAGCCGATATTAACTTCCCACGGCACAACGGCCTCCTGGCCGTACACCAACTGATACGGAGTGCACTTAGTCGCCCCGTGACACAATATCCTGTATGCCCATAACGCCTCTACAAGCCGGTCATGCCATTGCTTAGGATATTCGTCTATCTTTCTTTTGATCAGCTTGATGAGACTCTTGTTCGACGCTTCGGCCTGTCCGTTGGCCTGAGCGTAGTAGGGGGACGACTGCAACAGTGTGATACCCATCTCTTTGGCAAAATTTTTGAATTCTTTAGCCAAAAAGACAGTCCCTTGATCCGTGGTGATAGTTTGTGGGATGCCAAACCGGTAGACGATATGCTCCTTGACAAAGTTCACCACATCTTTGGCCGTGACGTTCTTCATTGGCACGGCCTCCACCCATTTGGTAAAGTAATCAGTGGCAACCATAATCCAGTTGTGTCCCTTGCTAGTCGTAGGATTAACTTGACCGATCATATCCATGCCCCAGCCTCTGAATGGCCATGGCTTGACAATAGGATTCAACGGTCCAGCCAGTGCCATCTGGACGGCTCCGAACCTCTGACACTGTTGGCAACCTTTATAGTATTTGAAGCAATCCTCCAACATGGTTGGCCAATATTACCCTGACCTCCTAATCGGTCACTTCATTTTATGAGCCGATTGGTGGGTACCGCACACTCCCTCATGGACATCGTGCATAACTTTAAGTGCTTCTATTGGCCCCAAGCATTTGAGCAATAGCCCTTCCATGGTCCTAAAGTATAATTCATCACCAATAAGCACGTCTTTCAAAGCACGATGTCTTGTCTTCTTATCTGCCCCCCGAGCCGGATCCCTCAAATAATTGAGGAGATCGGCTCTCCAGTCGTTTGTATCAATCGGCATGACGTCAACACAAATGCTATCGTCTTGTTCCGCGTATCCGGAAGCTATTTGTGCTAGCTTGTTGGCTTCAAGGTTGTTCTCCCTTGGTATCCATATTAGCCGAACAAATCTAAACTTCGCCATCAATTCTTGACAACGCAGGAGATAAGGATACAATAAATCACTGGCACAATTAAAATCCTCTGTTGACTAATAG
The DNA here is from genome assembly GCA_022530915.1 of Paspalum notatum. Taxonomy (NCBI): domain Eukaryota; kingdom Viridiplantae; phylum Streptophyta; class Magnoliopsida; order Poales; family Poaceae; genus Paspalum; species Paspalum notatum. The sequence continues at coordinate 24,754,454 of CM039684.1, read as the reverse complement.
ATGGCAACTCTAGAATCGCCGAAAGCTTCCACTACTTCGGCTCCTGCTTCTAGCAACAACTCAAGGCCCTTGCACAAAGCTTCATACTCTGTCTGGTTGTTAGTGCGTCGCTCACTGAGGCGAAAAGCAAATTCATATTGTGCCCCCCGAGGGGAGATAATAAGAAGCTCAACACCGCAGCCAGCGTCACATGCAGAACCATCAAAGAACAGAGCCCAAGATGATAAGCCGATGAAATTTTGTTGTGGAGCCGATCGTTCAGTAATAAGAACGGCTAATGCTTGGCCTTTCACAGCCCTGGCTGGTTTGTACCTGATATCAAACTCCGAGAGAGCAAACATCCATTTGCCGAGCCTCCCTTTAAGGATAGGGGCTGATAGCATATGCTTAATAACATCGGCTTTACATACTACCCAAGTTTCAGCATTAAGCAAGTAATGTCATAGTTTGGTGCATGTAAAGTATAAACATAAGCATAAACGCTCCATCTCAGAGTACCTGGTTTCTGTGTCAAGTAAGCGTCGGCTCAGGTAGTAGACAACCCGCTCCTTCCCATCGACTTCTTGAATCAGCACAGAGCCGATGGTTGTCTCGTCAGTTGAGAGATAAACAATAAACGGGACATTAAGACGAGGCGGAGCCATCATTGGTGGCGTTGTTAGGTATTTCTTCAAGTTATCAAATGCCAGCTATTGATCAGGCCCCCATATGAATTCTTCACTCTTTTGCGTCCTGATTAACGGCATGAATGCTTCAAGCTTGGCAGACAGATTAGGGATAAATCTTCTGATATATTTGATCTTGCCAATCAGCTTTTGAAGCTCATTCTTGGTCTTTGGTGGCATCATCGTCTCGATGGTGTTCTTACTCTTTGAGCCAATTTCAATCCCTCTTTCATGGATCATAAAACCAAGAAATTGGCCAGCTGTTAACGGTCGTAATCTCACGATATCTACCGTCAATTACCAACCAAATAGAGCAATGCAAGTGAATAAATATGGACTAACCCTTCTACTAATGAGTTCCACTAGTTTTGTATAAATATTTGGATGCAGGTACCAAAATGCACATAAAATAGCTGAAAACATGCCAAGGATCAAAGATGGAGCTCACTGGCCAAAGTGGCCAGGTCGGCAGACCCAAGCCTAGGTCGGCTGACCAAGGCCAGGCCAACCCTGGCTGACCTGGGGCCTGGTCGCCCAACCCACTGACAGGGTCGGCCGACCCTGAGCCAGGCCGCCCAGCCACTCAATCCGGCCAATTGCCACTTCATCGATCCACATCACGAAGAAACACAAGCGCAATCAAATCCAACCGCAAGACCAAGCATCCAATGTATCCAAAGGCCGAAAATGCACCAAGTCACAGATCCACAACGTCAACAATCCGAGGGAAGACCAAAATGGCCAATGCAAGGCCGACACGTGGTCGCCCAACCTCCTACAAGGTCGGCCGACCTACCCTCGGAGGCATTTTACACGTGCAACAACCATCCTAACCGCCAACCGCCATGGGGACGCAAGATCAAGCCATTGGAATGCAAAGGCGGTGGATCGGGTGGTCGCCCGACCTCGGGCTAGGTCGGCTGACCTCCCCCTAGGTCGGCCGACCACCGACTTCGGCCTCCCACCGACCTATGCCTCCTACAAGTACCCCCCTCACATATGGGACTATAAATAGGCCTGTAGAGCTCATTTGTAAAGGTGTGGAGAAGTTGAGAGCCATATCCTACCTTAGAGAGTGTCATTTTCCACATCTTAGTAGTTAGGATAGTGCTGGGAGTTAGAGTGAGTCAAGCTTTGCCTCGGAGTTCTTGGAGATTCTTTTGAGTCTGCGGTAACAGCTCTTGTATCTTTTGTACTCTTATCTTCAATATAATTCAGTTATATTTTACTTTACTTCTATCTCTTGCAAGTGTGGTGTACCCTTTATTTTGCATACTTGATAGGCTTAGACTTGTGGTTATCTTAGTTGGTCAAGTCCCGTTATTCTTGCAGGTGCTATAATCCAATTTGTACGCCAGGCTCTGGTTAGGTCATTTCCTCTGATCAAGGACGATCTATTGTTAGGCTTGAGTACGTTTATAGCGTGCCAGCCTATCCACATAGATTTGCTTGGTAGCCCCACTCGTTGACAGCGTGTGGTGTGCCTGTGTAGTCCAGGCCCGTTCGTTTGGTAGGCCCGTAGGCGTTAGCCGGGTCTCCTTCGGTGGTCTACTATCTACCCCCTGACCCCTCGAGGCACTGGAATTTCGCTCGACGCGAGACCCTGACTTGCTACTTGAGTTTCTTAGTTAACCACGACATAGTCTTTGCAGCCGAATAGAATAGAGTTTGGGAACTTTATCTCACTCGTTGTCCTCCCAGGCAACTATACCTTTCTACGTGTATCTTAGGTAGTTTAATTTACTTCTTTCCACCATACACCTATCCGTTTACTAGACTTACCCCTGTCTAGTGACTAGCTGGTATATTTATTTAAGTACGGATCATTCGATTTGAGTTCATTCAATTATACTCTCTCGCCTGCCGCTTCCCTGTGGATAAAAATACAATACTTGGAATACTCTAGGTGAAAAGCTACAGCGGTCTCCGTGCGCTTGCGGAGTAAAATCTTTTAAGGCTAAGAGACACCAACAAGCTTTTCTGGCGCCGTTGCCGGGGAAGCAATAGGCAGAGATATAGTTGATAATCTCTTTTCGAACCCCGTGTCTTTTATAAAAATACCAACTAGTTTTTAGCAGGCTCATTTGTCTCTGTTGTTTATGTTGTGGTTGCAAAAGAGACGTGTATGACCGGTTTCGACCTATCGGAAAACTTCCACAATAATCCAGAGTCTCTGCTTAGGAGGGTCCGTCCCAAGACCGTTCATGGGCAGAGACCTGTTCCAAGGGAATTGAACCTTGAAACGGCCACGTCAAGTAGTTCCTCGAACACCGACAACATGGCTGCAGCTTCTGAGAAGACCATCCGTGAGTTCTCCATCCCATCCAGCAGCAATGTCCCTACGGGACCAGCCGTCAACGCAGGGGAGAATTTCGAACTCAAGCCGGGAGTCATTCACATGGTTCAAGCCATTCCCTTTTGCGGATTAGCAATGGAGGATGCCAACAACCACCTGCAGTAATTCCTGGAAATCTGCAGTACTTTTACCATGAAAGGTGCATCCGGCGATGCTGTCAAGTTACGCCTCTTCCCATTTTCACTTATCGGAAAGGCGAACCAATGGTTCTACCTCAACCGCGCAACACTGACAACGTGGGATGCGTGCTCAAACGCATTCCTCGCCAAGTACTTCCCTCTGGGAAAGACCAACGCGTTGAGAAACAAGATCTCGAGCTTTCAACAGCTCGCAGATGAAATGGTGGCGGAGGCCTGTGAAAGATTACAGGAATACATAGCAGCCTGCCCCCACCATGGCATGGAAGAATGGGTGATCATTCAGAGTTTCTTTCACAGGTTAAACCGTACTACTCAAGAGCACCTGGATGCAGCCGCTGGAGAATCTTTCCTATCCCAAAGTGTGAGAGCGGTCAAAAATCTGATTCAGAAGATCGCCACTAACCAAGGTTGGAAAGAAGAAAGGTCACACACACGATCCCGTGGAGTCCATCACATCGACAGCACGGACATGCTGGCCGCCAAGATGGACTTGCTTTTAAAGAAGCTAGAAGACAATCCTGAGAACGCACCAGTCCAGTGAGAGCCAATGGACCGGCCTCATTGCTCTCCTGGTGTGATGAGTGATTGTCAACGAGCTCAAGCCCTTCGATGGACTGGAGGCCCTCCGATAGACTGGAGGTAGATGATGATGACCTCGATGGACTGAGGCAAAAGCCCTCCAATGGACCGGAGGCAATGCTCGGCGTCGGTCGGCCATGGGAGCTCAGTAAACGGAGGGGCGGATCGGCAACGGTGGTGTAAGCCCTCCGATGGACCGCGAGGCAACTCTGATGGACTGGAGAAGCCGGGTGCCACAGTGGTGCTCCAACCCGAGTGCATGGCGCGAAGGAGTGCGAGGGAGGCTTTGGCGGCTTCGGCTCAAAACCGCCACCCAAGCTACCCAAGGCTTGGTGAGTTGGGCCACGACTCGCCAAGATAGAGAGGATGGGCCAAGTCCGGCCCAGACGGAGACGTCCTAAAGTTTCCCGGTTTCTGACTTCAAAACCGGGGGTGCAAAGGCGGATTGGACTACTGGCCACATGGAGGACATCCGAAGATTGCGTGGAAGCTAAGAAGATCAAGTCATCATCGTGGTCGTCCGTCCTCGATATTTTGGTTTCTTTTCTGTTTTAGCCCCTCCGGGCGTTTCTAGTGTTAGGGGTCTATGTGTAAAAATGCTAAAACTGAACCGGTGTATAAATAGCCTAAGAGCTGGTGATTAGAGGTAGTCTTGGCAGCTAGGTTTTCATTTTCTTAGGGTAATTTTTGTCCTCAAGTTTTGAGCTCCAAGTTTAGGAGGGTTAGGGTGAGATCTAGCCTCCAAATCAAGAGGGAAGGTGAGGGTGGTTGCTTGGGACGAAATCCTTCGTTGTAATCTGATCTAAGACCTCTTTTGAGGCTCATAATCGAAGTAGTTTCATGCAGCAACTTTGTGTGCTTCTCCTCCTTTTGTTCTCTTTGGTTTTTGGCTTCAATCATTGGCCTTTTGGGTATTTGTTTTAGCCAAGGTTGAATCGTTTGTTTTCCTTGTGTTTTGGACTTGCAAGGTGCGGTTAATGATGGTGATGTAGGAGCCACTGCACCGGCTGCAGCTCCAGCCCCCTCTGCTACGAGCTCAGATGATGAAAGAGGACCTTGCCCACGGCTTCCTCCGCACTCCCCTGACAGCAAGCTCATGCAGAGGTTGGACCAGCTGAGGACGCAGGGGAGGTGACCTCCGAGATTGTTCCATCTCGGCAGGTCCAGCGTGATCACCCTCCATACAGGATGATTGGAGACATTCATCAGCGTGTCACACGCTCTTCGGTTAACTCTCTAGCCTTTTTCTCCCACTCTGCATATGTTGCCTCTTTTGAGCCCCGGGATGTGTCACATGCATTATCTGATCCTAACTGGGTGAACGCCATGCATGAGGAGTTAGAGAACTTTGAGAGAAACCATGTCTGGGATTTAGTTGAACCTCCACCAAACTGTCGCCCTATAGGTACCAAGTGGGTTTTCAAGAACAAACAGGGTGAGGATGGAATGGTTGTGAGGAACAAAGCGAGATTGGTAGCCCATGGTTTCTGTCAGAAGGAGGGGATAGATTATGAGGAAACCTTTGCCCCTGTAGCTCGTTTGGAAGCCATTAGGATTTTGCTTGCCTTTGCAGCATCTAAAGACTTCAAACTGTAGCAAATGGATATCAAGTCTGCTTTCCTGAACGGGTTCATAAAGGAGGAGGTATATGTGAGACAACCTCCTAGCTTTGAGAGTGCTAGATTTCCAGACTGGGTGTATAAGTTGAGCAAAGCTCTTTATGGTCTGAAGCAAGCTCCTAGAGCTTGGTATGCTAGGTTGAAGAGTTTTCTGCTCAAGTTTGGGTTTGTGATGGGTTCAGTAGACAAGACCTTGTTTTTGTTGAGTCGTGGCGGTGACACCCTGATAGTTTAGATATATGTTGATGACATAATCTTTGGTGGTTCATCTCACGCTTTGGTGTCTAGTTTTGCTGAACAGATGAGCAGGAAATTTGAGATAAGTCTTATGGGTGAGCTCCAGTTCTTCCTCGGGCTGCAGATTAAGCAAGGCCTTGAGGGTACCTTCGTCCATCAAGCCAAGTACACAAGGGATATATTCAAGAAGTTTAACATGGGTGACTCTAAACCCATGACAACTCCTATGAGTACAAACACGGCTCTTAATGCTGATAAAGATGGAGAGGCGGTGGACCAGAAAGAATTTCGAGGGATGATCAGCTCACTTCTGTACCTGACGGCGACCAGGTCGGACATTCAGTTCGCGGTCTGTCTTTGTGCGCGCTACCAGGCTTATCCTAGGACTTCTCACCGTCAAACGGTGAAGCGCATTTTCAGGTATCTAAAATTCACTCCTGAACTTGGTCTTTGGTATTCCTTGGGTTCTTCTCTTTCTCTTAGAGGGTTCTCAGATGCTGACCATGCTGGCTGCCGGATTGATCGTAAGTCAACCTCCGGCACATGCCAACTCATAGGAACATCTGTTGTCTCTTGGTCCTCCCGCAAGTAAGCTAGTGTAGCTCTTTCCACCACAGAAGCAGAATATGTTGCTGCTGCTAGTTGCTCCTCCCAGCTTTTATGGATGAAAACCACCCTTAGTGATTTCGGCCTTAAGTTTGGTAGGATCCCTTTTCTAGTTGACTCTACTTCTGCTATCTCTGTAGCTAAGAACCCCGTCTTGCACTCTAGAACTAAACACATAGACGTGAGATTTCACTTTCTGAGAGATCACTATGAGAAGGGAGACATAGACCTAATCCACGTAGTATCTGCAACCAGTTGGCCGATATCTTTACCAAGCCCCTAGAGTTTGACGCTTTTACGCGTCTGAGAGGTGAGCTTGGAGTGTGCTACCCCTTTTAGTCAGGGATAGAGTGCTATTCCTTTTAGTAAGGAATAGATTCTGTAGTTTAAATTTTGCTTTTATCTTGCTTTTATTTCTTTTTTGTCTCTTTTGCATATTATATCATATCATGCATTGCATTGTATCATATGCATTTTCACTTTACTAGCACTAGAGCTCTTTTGGAATGCAGAGTTAGTACTTGATTGTGCTAGATGGTACAGTGCTTGCTTGATCATGGTTGGCTAAGCTCTCTTGAGTCTATTGAATACTAATTGTGAGCTAAGTCATTTTATTCTTTGTAAATCAAAAACCATGATCACCACTTGATTTGGCTACCTAGTATGTGTAGGATTGTTGAATGCTATGCTATTTTTTTATACCTGGATATGCTAGTTGTATGCCTTTGCTAAGTTAATGCCTAAGCTTTTCTGACACATTGCTTAAATTGAAATCTGAATCAAAATGCTTACAAGTGTGTCTTATGTGATGAATTGAGAAAGATCCAGATGGGTTTGCTTGTCACACTGATCTAGTTTGAGACAGCTTGCCTTTGCACTTTGGCATGAACTTGGACTAGGCTGTGTATGACCAAAACCTTGTCTTAAGCTTCTGATGGTTATATAACCTAGACTTGGCATTGGTTGGTAAGAAGTGGCAAAAGACAAGTAAATAACCCCTGGCACAAAAAGAACTTGCTTATGAATACAAATATTTAAATCTGAAATTTGCAAGTCTCTAAAATGCTTATGGCTAGTTGTATATGCTTTGGTTGAGAGTAGCACACCTTGTATTTATTGCTAGCATCTTGTTGTTCATGCCTATCTTGCTAGGTGCTATTCATGTTGGTGATGCTTTCTTTTCATTAACCCTAAAAAACAAGCTTACTCTTGATATGTGTAAGATAGATTCATTTGAGCTTGTTGTATGCTTCCTTGCCCTCACTTGCTCTGTATGTTAGAACTTGTGATTACTAGCTTTCCATCCCTTCTGAGCTCTTTCAGTTGTACTCCTTGCATTTCATGGCATATTTTGAGGGGGAGTTATCTAATTCAGGGGGAGTTGAGTTCAAGGAACCCTTGATGTGGCCATTGTCAACAAGGGGGAGAAATTTGGGGAGAGATTAGTGTACTTCTCCAAGGGGAAGAAATTTAAAAATATGGACAAGGGGGAGAACTCAGGAGAGATTTTGTTGAGGGAAAGCTTTGCATTCATATTGCATTTGTGAGGATGCATTTCAAGGGGACTTTGAGCTTTTAGCATGCTCTTTGCATCGGTGCGTTGAACCTTTTGCCTCTGTCCTGAGTTGCCGATGCTTTGCTTTCTTTTGTTGCCTCATTGTGCCCTATTTCTTTACTTGTATTTGGTTCTTGGGCATTTTGAGCAACTTTCTTCTTTCTTTCTTTCATTTTTTGTTTTACGCTTTTCTCTTGTCTTTGTTCTATTTCAGGTTACAGGTTGAAGGTGTTCACAATGCACTCATCAAGGGGGAGATTGAGAGCCAATGGACCGGCCTCATTGCTCTCCTGGTGTGATGAGTGATTGTCAACGAGCTCAAGCCCTCCGATGGACTGGAGGCCCTCCGATGGACTGGAGGTTGATGATGAAGACCTCGATGGACTGAGGCAAAAGCCCTCCAATGGACCGGAGGCAATGCTTGGCGTCGGTCGCCCATGGGAGCTCGGTACACGGAGGGGCGGATCGGCAACGGTGGTGTAAGCCCTCCGATGGACCGCGAGGCAACTCCGATGGACTGGAGAAGCCGGGTGCCACCGTGGTGTTCCAACCCGAGTGCATGGCGCGAAGGCGTGTGAGAGAGGCTTTGGCGGCTTCGGCTCAAAACCGCCACCCAAGCTACCCAAGGCTTGGTGAGTTGGGCCACGACTCGCCAAGATAGAGAAGTGGGGCCAAGTCCGGCCCATACGGAGACTTACTAAAGTTTCCCGGTTTCTGACTTCAAAACCGGGGGTGCAAAGGCGGATTGGACTACTGGGCACGTGGAGTACATCCGAAGATTGCGTGGAAGCTAAGAAGATCAAGTCATCATCGTGGTCGTCCGTTCCCGATATTTTGGGTACTTTTCTGTTTTAGCCCCTCCGGGCGTTTCTAGTGTTAGGGGTTTATGTGTAAAAAATGCCAAAACTGAACCGGTGTATAAATAGCCTAAGAGCTGGTGATTAGAGGTAGTCTTGGCAGCTAGGTTTTCATTTCCTTAGGGTAATTTTCTTCCTCAAGCTTTGAGCTCCAAATTTAGGAGGGTTAGGGTGAGATCTAGCCTCCAAATCAAGAGGGAAGGTGAGGGTGGTTGCTTGGGACGAAATCCTTCGTTGTAATCTGATCTAAGACCTCTTTTGAGGCTCATAATCGAAGTGGTTTCGTGCAGCAACTTTGTGTGCTTCTCCTCCCTTTGTTCTCTTTGGTTTTTGGCTCAACAATAAGAAACCACTGCCATCAGCGGAAATTGTGCACATGACCGAGGAGTGTAGCACAGCTGTACTCAACCAGCCTCCACAGAAGAAGAAGGACCCTGGCAGTCCTACCATTCCATGCTCAATAGGGAACCAAGTCTTCAATCAAGCCTTATGTGATCTCGGAGCAAGCGTCAGTGTCATGCCCAAAATTGTCTTCGACAAACTCAATCACGCGGCACTCGTCCCCACAAGCATGTGCCTGCAACTTGCGGACCAATCTATTCGACACCCCGCGGGGATCGCCGAGGATGTCCCGGTGAAGATCCGGAACTTCCTCATTCCCGTGGACTTCATGGTATTGGACATAGAGATTGATGCCAAGACACCGCTCATTCTTGGGCGGCTGTTTCTGAGCACCTCGGAAGCAAGCATAGATGTTGGAGCCGAAGAAGTGCACCTCAACATCAACGGAATGAGGGAGACATTCTCCTTCAAACCAAAAGTAGAGCAGTGCAGCCAAGTGAAGATTTTCAAGTGCCAAAAGTATGTGCCGAAGCCACCAGTCTACGACGCTTTCGGGAAAAAGATGGACAGTCTCGTAGCATTCATGAAACGGAAGTTAGCCACCGAGGCTGCCATCCGACAACGGGAAGAAGACAAATGGAAGAAGGCGAAAGCCATGAAGGCTAGCCGCAAGAACCAGGAAACAAGAGGCAAAACTCCTGTTAAGAAGGTCGGCACCCATGATTCTGCAAGACCCATCAACCAAAGGTGCAACAAAAATCAGCACACCCATGGAGACCTAGGACAAATATTATGGGGCATGTTGACGACAAGCGCGCCTAGGACCCATCCACGACAAACTCCGAGTGGCTCGCAAAGGTACCGCTTACCTCCCCGTATGTACGCTCTCGCGACATCCCGAAGGGTGGTAAATGGTTCGCTCCCGCCAACAGGTAAACCTGGCATTATCATTCGACGGCATATTTATTTCCCGCTAGTTTAATTTATCGCCCTCCACTACATATTTAAATTTTCCGCAATGCACAAGTTTAATTTTATCGCATTTAGTTTCTTTTATCATCCCTCGTTATCGAAAAAAATGTATAGGGTCGGCCGACCCTAGCACTGGGGCCAGCCGACCACCTCCTGCACAAGGTAAGAGAGGGGGCTAGGTTAGGCCGGCCGACCACAGCACCCTGGCCGCCCGACCAGCCTATCTCCCCCTCCTCTTTCTCTTCTTCTCCCTCTCTTTCTCTTCTTTTCTTTTCTCTTTAGCTTTGCTCTCTCTCTAATGCACGTAGGAAGGTACTAGGGGCCGGCCGACCGAGCACGGGGCCGGCCAACCACCACTTACAAAGAGGGGCAGGGAGGACTGGACAAGGCCGGCCGACCAGTTGGTCAGGTCGCCCGACCGAGCCTGCCTCCCCTCTCCTTTCCCTTTCACTCCATCTCCCTCCTTTCTCTTTACTCCTTTCTTTTCTCTTCTCTCTTCCTTTTCTTTATTTCTCTTTCTCTTTTGGCTTTGCCCCATTCCTAAGCAAGGCACAAGAGGAGAGGGGCAGCACCAGTGGCCGGCTAACCACGGCCTGAGGTCGCCCGACCTGCCCCCTCATCTTCCTCTCCTTTCTTTACTTTCCTCACTTTGTCTTCCCTTTGCCCCTTTCTTCCAACCGAAGCAAGCAGCACACAGGGGCCAGCCAACCCCATGATGAGGCAGGCCGACCACCTCTCCCTCTCAGTTTGCTCCCTGCTTCCTCACATCCATCTCCAAAGCAAAGGGCTTGCATTTGAGTGGTCGCCCGACCAGTGTCCAAGGCCACCCGACCCCTCTGCCTCTTTACTTTCGGTGCATCATGCTTGATGTTGACTCCACCACGCAAAGCAACAAGGTCGCCTGACCTCATGATGGTCGCCCGACCCCTCTTTTGCTTTCGGCGTGCGCAGCTCCATCTCTCTCTCTCTCTTTCTCACTCAAAGCACCGCACTCGAGTGGTCGCCCGACACCCTCAGCGGCCGGCCGACCACAGTGGTGGCCGCCTGACCAAAGGCAAGGCCCGGCCGACCTACCTCACCCTTTTCCCTTTTGTTGCACGCTCACGCAAAGCCCGCCGACCAGCAGCCAAGGCCGACCGACCAGCAGCCAAGGCCGGCTAACCAGCAGCCCAAGCCGGCCGACCCCCCTACTGCTCCATCCACCTACAAATACAGCCCCCTTCCTCTTGCTCAATGCACCATCAGTACACACCACAAACTCCCTTCTCTCCCTCTCAAATTCCCTTGTTTAGTAGTTAATTTAGCTCTTTGCTTAGCCAAAATAATGTCCGAATAAAAATCTAGTTGAGCAAATTAATTAGCTACTAGCCTCTCTCATTTGGCAAGACCAAGAACGAGTTGTGGTGGTGTCACGCCCCACAAGGATGACTAACGACTAACGTTAATTTTATTTTGTTGTCTCATAGTTCTTGTGTTCATTTTTTTGCAGGATGAAGCGCGCTTTGAAGAGGGCTAGAAGTGCGATCAGCAAGGCGGGACAGCACATACGGTTCCCGACGTCCTCCAGTTCACAGAACTCGCGGACAGTCTCCGACAAAGGCTCATCAAGTGCTGGACCGGGAGGAGAAGAAGCTTCATCCTCCATCACCGGGCCCGTATTGCTACTGGATTCCCAAATCCAGACACGCAATCAAGACGAAGCTGACCTGCTGAGACGACTCTACACCAAGCCTATCACCCTCACCAAGTGCTTCGTTGAGGTACTCATGACAAGCATAGGTATGGATGATGAATTTGATGAAATTTTCAGTATGGTAGGCTAGGAAAATTTTGCAAATGTTAGCGAGGGAGGCATAGTCCTCCTCACCAAGGAGTTTCTGATGACCCTCCGAGTAGTATCGCTGCAGTCTGACACGACTGTTCATTTCATACTCTTTAACTCTGAGCATGAACTGACACTCTGTCCGTTTAGCAAGGCTCTCGGGTTCTCATCTCGCTGCTCGCCGAACCCATAGGCTTTAATGCAACAAAGGTCTGGAAAGAACTAGCCGGTCCGGACTACAAGGGAAAGAAGAGTATCACAAACATTAAGCACCCCACCATGTGGTTCATGGCCCGCTGGATTACCATCGTAGTCCTTCCCCGTGATGACACACGTTGCGTGACCATAGAGGACTTGAAAATCCTCTATGCCATGTGGCGTAAGCAAAAGTATACACCTGTCCTTCGTGACGAGGATTGCAAATGCCCAGGTGGCATTCCTAACCCCAAACACACCCAACCTTTATCCGGGGACACTTTCTGCGCAAGAACCCCAGCACAGACACCTATGTCATGATCTATAGGGGGTACAACTTTGAAGTGCCTCTACCAGCAACACAGTTCAAAATCTACCACGTGGGCACACTCTCTATGCCAATAGAGGGCGTCCCTGAGGAAGAACCTTTAGAGGAGCCCAGACATAGTGTAGCGGGAGTCATGACCAGGGCACAGAGGAGGGCAGCCCAAGAGCGCCTACAGAAGCAAGCACAGGACGCGCAAACCGCCGGGACGGGACCTACTTGGTTCCATATCGCGACGGGCACGTCCTAGCAAACCCAGGGAACAGACCCGACGTGGCAGCCCCACGGAGGATCTGGGAACGCACCATGGGGACACGAGCCGAGCGCTGCATTCTCTCAGCAGTAAGGAGGAGGAACCTACTTTGGGTATGGGTCAGCACCATATGCGGCAGGACCGTCTGCCTCTGCACACTTTGCAGGAGACCCGTTGAGCGCCATCTTTGGGTCCCTGACCATTCAGGACCAGCGCACAGCTGGGATGGCCCAGCAGCTTAATCAGATCGATGAGCGCACTCAGGTCATCCAGCAGACCCAGGATAAACAATACAACCGCCTCCTAGAAATAGAAGCGACGGCTCAGCGCACCTTCAATGAGTCCCAGCGATTCTTCCAGTACTACGGGTACTACGCCGAGTAGCTTCATCGAAGCTTGGGGGGGCCCAAATCACAGCTGGGTACGTATGACAGTCTCCCGTTTTCTGCACCGCCCATATATCATGCTTTGAGAGTGTGATGCCCCTGGCATCTCCAGAGCCCTAACACGCAGTTAGAGACAAGCTAATGATGGATTGAGAATTTATCATGCTTAGAGAGTAATGAGAAATATGAGGAAAAGTCACTAAGTCAAAAATCTTCTATACAAGACACAAGACAACACATTCCGTGGTTGGATAAGTCAGTACTCACATGCTTTGAGCACAACATCAAATACAAACCTTAGATAAGAAAGTAGCCCTAAACCTTTCTTTTAGACAATGTTCAAAAATCTGGAGGCAGGAGGTTTAAAAAGATCAAACCCAAAGTTTCTTGATAAGTGCTAGTTGTGATCGTGAACAGATTTGAGCCCTAATGAAACTTTCAGATTCATTAAGTACCTGAGCTCAACTCCATTGTCAAAGTTGTTGCACATATCATGTACTACGCTTTTGTTACACTGAGCATGGATCAAAACTATCGTCTACTCCCTCACAATTGCACCCATATATCTCTTGGAAATAACCAAAATCAGCCCACAACAGAAATTTCCCGATTATGGATTTTTCAGCTTTTCCCCAAACTTGAATCTGAAATTACTTTTGATTTCACTATACAAATTCAAATTCTCCCTTTCTATGAAAAGAAATTGAACTTATCACCTTTCAAATGCACCTATTGTGGAAGTGTTTGGACTTCATTTGACACTCCAAAAGTTGGAAACAAAAAAGACTCTACTTAAAATAAAGCTGCAGTTTTACCGAACCCTCAACAATGTATGTGCTTGTAATTAAAAATATGTGGTGATCCAAGCCAAACTTTATATACCAAACTTGTAGAAGATTATATTAGGAACAACTTTGGTAATTGGAGTGTTGAAATGTACTGGGGTTTGGATAGTGTTTTGGGGCTTTTTCTGTCAGTATGTGAATTCTATCCAAACATGACCTGATTAATAATTTCAAATTTTCTTGATATTAGGGCCAAAACCTGACAATACTTGTATTGAGAGAGTTGTAGATTATGAAATTCTGAATAACATTAGTGTAAAACTCCTTTTGTGAAAGTGCCTAGAAAATAGACTTTTAGAATTTCTAAACTGGAGGGTTCTATTGGTCAAATCTTGGTCAGCAGTTTAATTCAAATTTGCACCAGATTTTTGAATAGAACACGGTATACAAGTTTATAAGGGAAATGTAGAGGAACAAATTTAGAACGCTTCCTCCAATTGGTGTATTTTAAGATTCGGCCTCTAACCAGTTCAAAAACGTGATCTTCAAACAAGTGTATCTGCAGTCAAACTCCATTTTTCCATTTTCGGGATTTTCCCTCTCTTTTCTCTCTATGACGCGCGGGCCCCACCGAGCAGACCGGCCGGTTTCCCGCTCACTGGATTGGAAAGCGCGGTCCAGTGGGTCCCACCGTTCCCACGCGTCAGCGCACTCAGTCTATGAACCGTCCACTCCCTCTACCACCCCAGCCCCACCTGTCATTGCCCGTTGGTCCATGGACTGCGTCCTTCCACCGCGGCCATCCTCTCTTCTCCTCTCCCTCGCGCCCACGCGGCGTTCGCCATCTGCCCGCGCCGCGCGTGGCCGACGTCGGCCGAAGCCGACGCCGCGCCCTGTCCTCCCCGGCCGCTCTGCACCTAGACGGCATCCAGGCCATCTCCACGCCCTAACCCCACCTCGCTCTCCCGCCCACTCCCACTCTCCCCGACGCCTCACTCTCACCTTCTCCTTTCGCTCAGAGCGCCCGCACCGCCGTTGCCGAAGCTCGGAGTCCGAGCTGTGCCGGCCGCTCCGCTGCTCCCCGCGCCCCCAGATCACCGCCATCACCTCCGCCTCCACCTCCCGCGTCCAACGCCCTGGCCCTCGTCGTCTCCCTTCGCCTCCCCCTCCCGAGCGCAGTGTGCCCGATGCCGTTGCCGCCGCGGCGAGCGCACGGCACCGGTCGCCTCGCGTTGCCTCCCACCTCACCGACGCGCGCCTCGCACGACCCGCACCTTCCTCCACCTTCCCCGCCAAGCCTCGGAGCCTCCCACCGCCTCCCTTGCCCTCTCCGCGAGTGACGCCGTCGCGCACCGCCATTGCCGCTGGACCTCACCATGGAGCACCCCCTTCGGGCCAACCCCGCACCTCCAGACCACCTCCGCTGGGTTCGCCTCGTCCCCGCGCAGCTCACGGGCCCGGCCGTGGCCTTCCTCCGCAACTGCAGCTTCCAAGCCAAAACGGCGCCGCCGCACACCACTGCGCCGTGGGCCTCCAGTTCACCGCCGCCGCCCCGCGTCTACGACCCACCTCGCACGATGAGATCAAGGGGAGGTGAATCCCCGCTGCGAGGAACACCTTCGGTGACCTCGTCGGCTCCAAGACCGGCCTCACTGCCGCCGGTGCAGCCGCGCCTCTTCCCCCGTCGCGCGCCGCCGTCCGCCGGCCCGAGGTAGAAGAAGAGGGCCGGCCCCTTTTGCACAAAACCCTCTGCTCTTTTAGTTATTTATCGGTCTGGTTTGTGTTACTATGCACTGAGTCTTGTGTGTCTTCCCTGCAGGCCTCTGGAAACTACGGTTAATTACGTTTAGGTCCCTAGTCTGAGTGATTTTCCATTTAAATGTATTTGAATTAGCTGTGAACTTTGGAAAATTGTATAAAATCACAGAAAAATTCAAAATGGACAAACTCAGTTGTGTTAGACTCCTCTTGAATAGATCTATTGAATGGGTATGATGTGGAGATGTGAAATGTCTGATTTGACCTTGGATTGTTGCATGCATGATTAATTAGGATAAATGACAAAAGCGAACTAAATGAACTCCAAATGGCCTGAAACTTGGACAAAACTTGGACAGTAGCTTTCTTGTGGCATTGTAGCACTATGTGAATTTTTGTAGCTCTAGCATTTGCTGTTTAATTACCTTTTGCCATTATACATGTGTTATGTGCATTTATTTAACCTAGAAATTGGAGGCCACGTAGAATATGCTCAAATTGACTCTCTAGCATTTTTCATATACTTTGGGTAGTATAAGTTTCCCACCGGTAAAGTATGAGCCCCTGCATGTTAAGTTTTAATGGTGATTTGAAAATGATAAAATGGTGCATGTTGGAAATGATAAATAGAAAAGGTGGTCATGACTTGCTAGGAAAATTCTCCGAAAAATTTGGTAGCCTAAGGTTAATGCATAGAATCCAGAAAGTATATGCTAGAGGGCTATTCACACTGTTCATATGTACATCTCAAATTCGCCTAGGATTAATATATGGAAAATAGATGTCCTGTCAAACTTGGCAGTTTTAACTTGTAAATTTTTGTACATGCAGATCATGCTAAGTATAGCTCACTGGTAAAATTTCACCTTTAGATACCATTCCTATAATTTATTAAAATTCTGACAATACGTAGGACTAAGAGTGTTGTAATTTTAATAAAATAATTATAACTCCAATTGACTTAAGATTTGGACAGTAGCATAATGTAATGCAAACCTACATGTCATGAAAATCTGAGCTCATTTCGAGTTGTCTAATTACATGAGCACAAGTAATGCTTTTTATTCATAAGGTAGGCATATGTTAATTAATTTTAACAGTCGATGTTGATTTGCAATTGCTATCGTTATGCATGAGGGGTGATTTCTGATTGCACGCTATCTACTGTTTTCCATGCCACACTTGATTGAAAGATGAACTCGTTTGCTGTGTAAAACACTTAAGGTTATTATAGGGCCTTAATCCATTTGATAAACAAAATATGTGATGTCATTATAAATGTTCCCCTATGTGTGCATGAATTAGTCTTGTCATGTTAAATAACTTATTCCAAACAAAACACGAATAATGTTTTGGCTTTGCATCATCATTGTGTGGTTTCATCCCCTTAGTATCCAACATGGTTCCTTTACGATAAATCACTTACTAGCTAGCCATGTGATTGGATATGCTTGTTATCAGTTCATGAATGTATTACTGTTACTCATGCTAGGAGAATGGTGTAGTAATTCACTACATGTGTAGTCATATACTTGTGTGACGTTTTGCTTACATATGAAATGATAACAAATAATCTAATTTGATATCTTGATCATGCATTAGTCCGAGTGTTGTATTGCGTGTCTCTAATTATATGGGTTATGCTAGCTTTATGTCCACCAGGGTGATCTTGTTTAAATGATTGTCAATCACTTTTCTGTCTAACCATGCAATGACTGTTTATCGTGTGTGCGTGATATTCATGCATCCTATTCCTTGCATCATCACGCATGTCATCCATATAGTGGCGCTTATTGCAGATACGTGATCGAGAACCAAGTGCGTGGAACTACTTCAACCAACGGTGATCCAAAAGACCAACTAAGACCCACTCACGACCTGGAGGGCCCATCAGTTGTGCTTGGAAGGAGGAGTTATCCAAGGGATCAAGGGGTTGCCTGGGGCAAAGCCTCACAACCCGGCAAATTAACAGTAGCTTAGTTTGTTGGTTCTATTAAAGTGAATCAAATGTAGGCAGGACCATGCTTTACCCAGCAAATATACTTGATGAATGCTTACGCATCTGCATTAGGAGTTGTTTGGAACCAATTGCATTAGACTCCTTGGCCGCCCTGGCCCTAGCACCTATATGTTAGAGTTCGTAGGACGAGTTGCCTGGAGTTGCTAGGTACGAGTAGACACGAGTGAATGGAGTCACTCGTCGCGTAGGTGATTTTTCAAAAGTTACAAGAAATCTCACTATTATGAATCTTACTTTGATTATGTATGAAATAGAGACTGGGCGGAGATATGCAAACGTACGATGAGAATTGGAATATGTGTGGTGAACTCCGCCCGAGTCGTTTAAGGCCCGTTCGGCTGTTCGCCTGCTGATTGGCTCAACATTGCTAAAGTGCTTATCCGGGTCGTGGGACCGGTGAAAGTCTTACCGGCCCCGTCTTACTATTCATGGTGCTGCCCATCCACTGATAGGGGGCCGATGGACTTGGGAGGTGCTTGGAAGTCGAGGGAGGGCTGACCCGACGTATTGTGGTATCGCTCCTGAGACGGCTACTCCCAAGGGTTAGGTGGGGGCACTGTGAATCTTGGGACATGACAGGTGGAGATGGGGGGTATATGTGAGGAACGCGATGGCTAGTAAGCATATATCTCTTGGCATTTTTAGTTATTCCCGGGAATTAAAAATCGATTCGAATCGCTGATGCTCACCAGGTGTGAGAGTGCCAAATATCACTGTCGGGCAACGTAGTAATAACTGTAACATGCTGTTTATTAAGTCATGCCTTTTTATACAACATGCTTGGATGTGTATGATCCGTCTCACTATTCAGGGTGTCGCCCATCCACTGCTAGGAGGTCGATGGACTTGGGAGATGCTTAGAGGTCGAGGGAGGGCTGACCCGACGTACCGTGGTATCGCTCCTGAGACGGCTACTCCCAAGGGTTGGGATGGAGGCGCTGTGAATCTTGGGACGGGACATGTATTCATGTTTTACTTTCATGCAAGTATTTACCTTATGATATAAATGATCTTCTTGATTAATGGATAGCAGCTGTCAAATCCTGCTATAATATGTCAACATGAACTTGGTTTAAGAATCAACAGCTAAGGATCCACATGATTAGTAAGCATGCCTTGCGTCAGCCGTAAGCCCCGTCCATTAAGTCCTACTGAGTAATTAGTACTCAGGGTTTGCCCCCACTTTTGGATTACAGGTACCGGCGACACCTGGATAGCTATGTTGGAGGTGGTAGTACCGGTGGGCTCGGTGCTATTCGCCTTGTTCATCTCTTCATGAAGACTGCTTGAGTTTGTTTCCGCTGCGAGATTTTGAAAACGCTTCCGCTATACATATATGCCCTGAATTCGCTTCCGCTATATTTGAACATGTATTTGATTTCGTATATTTGGCTTGTAAAATAAACAGTCTATTATTCTCTATTTCAACTGCCTGTGATGATGTAATTGTTGTGGCTCCATTGAGAGTCGGATGTGTTTGATGTCGGTTCCTCTGGGATTTGGTGTTATCGAGAGCTGAAGTACTCTCGACGGACTACCGGGTTTAGTCTGGCCTAAGTGCCCTGCGAGCTAGAGGTGGCAGGTGTCCTTAGTCTGGATTAAGCAGGGCGGTTCCGCCACAGAGAGGTTGCTAGTTTGTTTAATTCAGTTTGCTCAATTTAGCTCGTTTAATTTATATAAAAAAAACTCCCATGCTTTAATGATAATTTCGCTTAATAGCTTCATTTTAGAAATGATGAATAGTTGCTCTATCAAGTGAATGATTTAATTCT
Organism: Paspalum notatum; assembly: GCA_022530915.1. NCBI lineage: Eukaryota > Viridiplantae > Streptophyta > Magnoliopsida > Poales > Poaceae > Paspalum > Paspalum notatum. The sequence goes on along the minus strand of CM039684.1, from coordinate 24,735,210 downwards.
TGCATGTGGCTTATGCTTAGCTTAGTTTTTGAGTTTGTGAATAAAAGAAGTAAACCAAGGTTCTATCTTGTGGATGCCATTTGTGATAACAAGCCTAAGTTGTTGTGAGATGAATGATATGACTTGAATATGGGATAATTCTTTTATGCTCTTAGTAAGATGAGCATCTCAGATTTTTATTTTGAAAACAACAAAATATAGCTCCCCTTGGTCAAAAATACCTACCAGAGCAAAAAATGCCTCAATTAGTTGAAACTGCTATAAAGAGCTACTTAGTGATATTTTGAGCTTTGTCAAATTTTGAGTCTCTTTGAGTAGAAATATCACCTTCTGTTGATAGCTGGAGTACAAAAGCAAAAATGCAAGTGATCCATTCCGGACTTTGCATCCACCAAAATGTCTACAAATACTTCTCATAATCTCTAACCTTCAAATCTCAAGGAGTAAGGGTATGGAGCCAAAAAAAAAGCATGCAAAAGCATGGCAAAAAGAAAAATGCATGCAAAAGCACGGCAAAATGAAAAGCATGCAAGTTCAAGCATGGCAAAAATAAATAAAAGCTCCATATCCACTCCAAATCTACAAAAGGCTACAAGGGATGAATACCAAGAGAAGGAGGCATACAGTACCACCACTCATACTCCAGTGATCAATAGAAGAAGTGATAGAGTACACTCTTTGGTCCAATCTTTGACTTAGCAAAATAAATATCCTAAGTGTACCACATCCTTCCTACCTAAAGCTCCACAAAGGCCTTAGTGTAGGAAAGTGTTGGCCGAATCTTGGCCCTTGGTGAGGAAACACATTTAAGCGCCTGAGAGCACCTTGGGGAAGCTACTTTTGTTTTGAAAATTTTGAAAATACCTGAGAAAGATATCCAAAAAGAGCAAGTTAGAAGAACTCCTGTACAATGGTCGTTCCATCTCTCAACCGTCCAAGGCAAGGTAAACAAAAAGATGCACCACAGGGAGTACACAATGTGAGCTTCAATTATTTCACTTCTCGAAACAAAAGCATGAGTATTGAGTCGCATATAAGAATTTTCCATCATCCTCGATATTGCAGCAACTCCTGATCCACTTTCAGTCTTAGCTTTGCTCGAGGACGAGCAAAAGTTTAAGCTTGGGGGTGTTGACGGTCGTAATCTCACGATATCTACCGTCAATTACCAACCAAATGGAACAATGTAAGTGAATAAATATTGACTAACCCTTCTACAAATGAGTTCCACTAGTTTTGTATGAATATTTGGATGCAGGTACCAAAATACACATAAAATAGCTGAAAACATGCCAAGGATCAAAGATGGAGCTCACTGGCCAAAATGGCCAGGTCGGCCGACCCACGCCTAGATCGGCTGACCAAGGTCAGGCCAACCCTGGCTCAGCCAGGTCGACCGACCTGGGGCCTGGTCACCCGACCCACTGAGAGGGTCGGCCGACCCTAAGCCAGGCCACCCAGCCACTCAATCCGGCCAATTAGCACTTCATTGATCCACATCACGAAGAAACACAAGTGCAATCAAATCCAACTGCAAGACCAAGCATCCAATGTATCCAAAGGCCGAAAATGCACCAAGTCACGGATCTGCAACGTCAACAATCCGAGGGACGACCAAAATGGCCAATGCAAGGCCGACACGTGGTCGCCCAACCTCCTACAAGGTCGGCCGTCCTACCCTCGGAGGCATTTTACATGTGCAACAACCGTTCTAACCGCCAACCGTCATGGGGACGCAAGATCAAGCCGTTGGAATGCAAAGGCGGTGGATCGGGTGGTCGCCCGACCTCGGGCTAGGTCGGCGGACCTCCCCCCTAGGTCGGCCGACCACCGACTTCGGCCTCCCACCGACCTATGCCTCCTACAAGTACCCCCCTCACATATGGGACTATAAATAGGCCTGTAGAGCTCATTTGTAAAGGTGTGGAGAAGTTGAGAGCCATATCCTACCTTAGAGAGTGTCATTTTCCATATCTTAGTAGTTAGGATAGTGCTGGGAGTTAGAGTGAGTCGAGCTTTGTCTCGGAGTTCTCAAAGATTCTTCTGAGTCTGCGGTAACAACTCTTGTATGTTTTGTACTCTTGTCTTCAATATAATTCAGTTAAATTTTACTTTACTTCTATCTCTTGCAAGTGTGGTGTACCCTTTATTTTTCATATTTGATAGGCATAGACTTGTGGTTATCTTAGTTGGTCAAGTCCCATTATTTTTGCCGGTGCTATAATCCAATCTGTACGCCAGGCTCTGGTTAGGTCCTCTCCCCTGATCAAGGACGATCTGTTGTTACTCAAGCCTTGCTTGAGTACGTTTATAGCGTGCCAGCCTATCCACGCAGATTTGCTTGGTAGCCCCACTCGGTGACAGCGTGTGGTGTGTCTGTGTAGTCCAAGCCCGTTCGTTCGGTATGCCCGTAGGCGTTAGCCGGGTCTCCTTCAGTGGTCTACTATCTACCCCTTGACCCCTCGAGGCGCCGAAATTTCGCTCGACGCGAGACCCTGACTTGCTACTTGAGTTTCTTAGTTAACCACGACATAGTCTTTGTAGCCGAATAGAATAGAGTTTGGGAACTTTATGTCACTCGTTGTCCTCCCAGGCAACTATACCTTTCTACGTGTATCTTAGGTAGTTTAATTTACTTCTTTCCACCATACACCTATCCGTTTACTAGACTTACCCCTGTCTAGTGACTAGCTGGTATATTTATTTAAGTACGGATCATTCGATTTGAATTTATTCAATTATACTCTCTCGCCTGCCGCTTCCCTGTGGATAAAAATACGATACTAGGAATACTCTGGGTGAAAAGCTATAGCGGTCTCCGTGCGCATGCGGAGTAAAATCTTTTAAGGCTAAGAGACGCCAACACCAGCTGGGACACCAAACGCGCACTTATCTAGATTCATCCTCATCCCGTGCTTCCGAGTGCACTCGAGAACTTATTCATGGCTCGCTGGTAAGTAGCTCCAGCATTACGCAAGCAAAAGTCATAACCACGAACTCGAATAAACCTTGAGGGCAACGAAAAGCTGTCTTGTAGACATGCTCTTCGGCCATGAATTGTGGGGGATAGATATCCCCTGGGTCCTCATGGAGCGTATTTTCTATCTGGGCTGTCAGAGGGTCCAACCCAGAAGACGACTGATTGACTCGGCGCGCAAGACAAGGACTCGACGTGTACAAGGAAGATCTAAGAAGAATCCTAGTAAGAGATATAACCAATCCTAGTAGGACTAGAACTCCTTGTAACCCAAGCCACGCCGGACTATATAAGGCGGGCTAGGGGTCCCAACTCTCCAACTCCCTCAACTTCATACGCCCTCATTGTACCCTCGAGAGCTCAAATCAATACAATCAGCCCCAAACAAGACGTAGGGTATTACGCATCTCGCGGCCCGAACATGTATAAATCGTGTCTCCTTCGTGTTTTATGTTCTTTGTTGCACCTCTATGCGAACCATCGAGTTACGGTTCACGCAGACGCCCACAAAAGCATCTCGTGGTACATCCCGTGGTGCATTTCCGGATTAAAACCCCGACAGTTGGCGCGCCAGGTAGGAGTGTCTGCTTCAACAACATCGCTAGCTCCATGGCCATCGTCTTCGACGGATCGATTTTTGGCAAGATCATTCTTGGCGGCATCAACCTCAACATCAAATTGCGTTGACACCTCGAAGTCGTCAGGTTCGGAGTTCTTCTATTTCATACAGCAATGGAGTTCAGCTAACAGATCAAACCGGCGCGTTCCTCACCGCGCCTGCGAGACTCGGTGCGAGCAACCTTCTCGTGGGAATCCAAGGTCAAGTCTATTTCGTCAGTTATCAGCCCATCAAATCGTATCAGGATCCCAACGTGCCGACGCCACATCGTGTCCGATAAAGACCATATTCGTCTAATTGAGCATGACAAGTCCTGGTCAAGTGGTCAGAGCTAGCCATATGCTGCAGCCACGTGCCTATAGCCGGCGTACATCATCACGTAAAGGCCAATCCATGGTTGTGCTTTGGGGAACTCCAAAGAAAGTCCAAACATGATCTAGATGTTGTCAGCACGTCAAGGCATATTGATCGAAAAAGCGCTTGCAAAGGATTTGTACCTGCAGAAAAAAGGAACTATTCTCTCTCTCCCCTGATCGACTCCGACTCAGACCAAGTCTATCGCAAATCGATTTCTCATCGTCAATCAACACTGCGGATGATTTATATTCCACCTGTTGACGTCACTCTGCTATTGTTTGGGCTACTACTTCATGTGTGGAGATTCAGCCAAAAACCAGCCGGCAGCATTCTGAAACACAGAGCTAAGTTGTTTTTAATATTTGAATTATGCATTTAATTATGCTAAATTTTTTTCCACCCGACCGGTTTTGATCGGATCACTCGGATATTATTTATATTCAAGTATTCTCTCTACAAACAATACTACTCGCATTGTTTCCTTGATTATTATTTCAGGAAAATATCAACTAATCACAGTGAGTCGTTCGATCCAAGTGGTTTGCTATAATTGTTCATATTATTCATATTATTTCTTAATCATCCGGGCTGTCAATCTATTGAATTATCTCTTAATCATCCGGCTATTTGGATCATTGAATTATTTCTAGAATATCCGAGTTATTGGATCAATTGGATTTTCTATGGATCACTCGGATTATCTATATTATTGCTGGATCACCCGAATTATCACTCGGATCATCTCTGGATTATTCATACTGGATCATTATTTCTGAGTCATTCATATTATTTCAGAATCATTATTTCTGAATCATTCATATTATTTCAGGATCACTTGGCTACTCATATTATTTCAGCACCATTATTTCTGAATCAGTAATGTTACTTCAGATCACTCAGGTTATTTCTGGATCACTCGGGGTTCGTATTACTCAAATTATTTCTGGTCATTCAGACTGTGCATTATACACTTCGGTAAGCTAAAACATTTTCTACTTCGCGTACTTTCCCGATTTATTTCCTAACACATTATGTGCCTCGACTATCTTTTCTATTGCATCTCGTGTTTCGCTAAGTCGAATCTTTTCTATTCTATCTCGTGTTTCGCCGAGGTAAAGCTTTTCTGTCGCATCTCTTATTTCTCTGAGTTGAATATTTTCTATTCTATCCCGCGTTTCGCCGGGTCAAATATTTTCTGTCGCCTCTCGTGCTTTGACAAGTCTCAATGTTTTCTAGCAAGATCTGTGCAGACGACGACGGGCGTCATATGACCACCGTGACAACGGGGCAGTCGGCTTGGCCAACCGGCGCTACATGCCTTCGCTCATTCAGTAACGGGGTGTCTTCTATCCCTTCACACTCTTCGTATGGGGCAATCGGCCTAGGTCGTATGACTGACAGTACGGTGTTACATGCCCAATCCTACTCATGACGGGGATACTTCCGGCTCCACCCACAAAAGCAATCGGCCTAGGTTGTATAACCGACAATACGGTGTTACATGCTTTCGTTCGTACTCATATCGGGGAGCGCTCAGGGCCCCACCAAAACAAAGTCAATCGGCCTAGGTCGTATGTGTGGGGGATAGATATCCCCTGGGCCCTCACGGCGTGGATTCAGTACATGGGCCGTTGGAGGGCCCAACGGAGACAGCAGGCTCCTTTACAAGGTTCCGACTGGCCTCGTGGGCCCGTTGGAGTGCCTGTTTGCTGAAGACCAAGTCAAGGCACTGTAATTCAGGAAAGGCGTAAAGGAGTTGGGTCGGACTCTGTATTCGGAAGCAGCAGGACTCAAGAAGGGAAGCGTATAATCGTAGATTCTATAGGTTTCCAGGCCGGGTAGGACTCATAGGTAGAATCCAACTTGAAACCCAAGCCATGCCGGACTATATAAGGCGGGTGAGGGACCCCTACGTAGCACATCAATTATCTCATCACATACCAGCCACCAAATATCCAAGCCCTCATTGTAACCTCGAGAGCAAAAAGAACGTTGGGTGTTACTCATATCGCGGCCGGAACCTGTATAAATCCTTGTGTTTTGTCGCATCTCTATGCAAACCATCAAGCTACGCCGATCTCGCCACCCCAAAAGCATCATGTAACACACCCCGTGGTGCATTGCCGGTATCAAACACCGACAGTTGGCGCGCCAGGTAGGGGGACGGCGAAATCGACATTAGCTAGCTCCATGGCCGATCACCTCGCCAACGGCTTCACCCTAGGTGACATGATCCAGTTCGGATCAATCACCTTCATTGCCGATCAGAGCGGTGATCTTCATCAGCTTCGCAGCGAACCGGTGCAACCGCGCATCGTCGTGCGACCATCGACCACTCTAGGGCGATCTGCACCGTCGGGTCATCACCAAGGACCAATGCCTCGTCAGCCTCCTTTGACTCCGCACCAAGCGTCAACACGTCGACACGAGGCGCCGGCCCCTCGGCAGAATCCGCCTCCGCGTCGTGCTGAGACAGATCGTGCTCCTCGTGGTCATCATGACTCGGGAGCGCGAACCATCCGGAAGGTATCCTTCAAGACTACATCCACATCGACCATGCCGACTCAAGCAACACCTGCGACGACCACCACTTCGGCCCCGACTCGTCGCACAGCGCTCTCAACTTCCCCGACTCAAGTCTAGACTCAGATTAGTCGGGGACCCAGATCAAGTTCCTCAGGAAACCCCTCTCGAGATCCACGGCGTGCCCACGCCTCAGGCAGTGCTCCACAGAGCCTGAGGCGAGTTCCTATTGATACTCGTTCCTGGGTCCCACGTCCGCTATGGGTCCTACCGCCTCCACCCGCACCGAAGCGAGCCTGGCCAGCCTCGCCTGTCCAGGGCCGAAAGAAGACTCGGGTAGAGCCCGTCGTTCGCTCCATCCCGTTTGGTCTCCGCAACTCTGCTACCACATACCAGGGGCTTCTCTCCCGTGCCTCAGCTCCCCTCAACAACGACGACGGTGCGCGGGGGGTGCCCGACTCAAGACAGTCCGTGCCTCTCTCGGACGATTGCATCTACAGCGGGCCCGACGCGTCGCCGATTGACCGTTGCCTACGACTCATCGTCGACTCCACCCCGGTGGGAAGATCTGTTCGCCAGTACACCTCGCTGACCAACGAGGCTCGTCACAACTCGCTGGTCGCTCGGATGGCTCGCAATGCGGGGCATCCCCACATGATCTGCAACATCGAGACTCCTACGGTCTCTGAACACGGTGCGACCACCACGACGACCACGGTACCTGCTTCGAATACTACCATGGGGGTGGAGACTATGACCACTGTTAGATCCGAGGGTTCGCTTCCAAGCTCTACCCTCTGTTTTCCTGAGCTCCTCGTGATCAGCGGTGCACCAAACGAGATCAACGAAGTGGTCTTGGACGACGAGCAACCTGCCCTCGCCGAAACCTCGCAAGATCGCCACAAGAAGGAGAGGGCGAACCGCATCCGTAACATCCGGCGTCATCATATTCTGGGCAACAAAGATCCCACGCTGCCCGTCTCGATAGACGAGGTAACCCGGGATAGCGAGGACGAGCAAGAAGTGTAGAGCTATCGGCGCAGGAACTAGACGCGGCAGCGGCGTCGCAATTGGCAGGCTGGTCAAGCCAGACGACAGCGGATGGCCGCGCTCCCCCGTCGCAATCTTCTGAAGGAGTTCGAAGGAGTCATGGAGACCCCGAGTCAAGCAGGAGGGGCGCTAGTCAAACTCTGCGAGCTCATCCCCTACAACGAGGATGGGAAAGCCATCAAGACCGTTCTCGCTCGGGCAGTAGACCACCTCGTGCCCAGGCATCAAGAGGCTGCTGATGCACGACAAGTCATCAACGGCAATCGTGATGCACGTCACAGCATCGAGCAATCTCGTGCTCAGCGGCACCAGCTTGAGATAGATCGGCGTTCAAACTACGACCGAGACTATGCCCCACCCAGTGTGCTCCAGTTGCCAGGGGTCACTCAGGAGTTGTCTCCGTGAACAGCTCCGCTCCCCGAGTCAGATCTGAGCAGGACCACCGCCCTCGGTCCCCGCCGCGCCGGCCAGATGAGGACCGCAGTAACCCGGCTGGCATCGCCGAAGCTGCCATAATGGCCTTTGGTCGGAGGATTCAAGACGTCGAGTGGCTGCCCAATTTCAAAACCTCAAACATTGAAAAGTTTGAGATGAAGATGGATCCGCGGAACTGGCTGGCCATGTACACTACCGCGGCCCGGGTGGCCAACGCCTCAGAAGATCTCATGACGGCCTACATCCCAATCAAGTTGGGGCAGGATGCGCTTCAATGGCTTCGCCGCCTCAGGCGGGGCAGTATTGAGGACTGGGGCGACTTCCGTCGCCTATTCATCGCCAATTTCCAATCACTCTCCGACAAGCCAGCACAGCGATGGGACCTCAAAACCATCAGGCGCAAGGATTCGGAAAGCCTGCGATCGTACCTCAAGCGGTTCCAGGCTCTCAGGAATCGTATCCCCGATGTATCCGAGGATACGATGATTGACGACTTCCTCCAGGGCTCCAACGACCAGGTCTTCGTCAAGCATATACTGGAAAGAGCGGCTACTACCTCGGAGCATCTCTTCCAAGAAGCGGACCACTACATTACGGCGGACAAACGAGCTCGCGACCTTGTCCGCCCCAGACAGGACGATTGGGGCAAGGGCAAGCAGGAGAGACACGAAGAACCCTCGCGGCAAGATCGCCGCTGGGACAAGAGGCCTCGGGAGGAGGTCCGAGTCGTGGCCCCAGCTCTAGTATGACCACGTGGCCCGCCTCCCGCCCCAGCTCGGACCCTCGATCAACTAGTCGATGAGCCGTGCCCTGCACACAAGGATATGTGCCATACTCTCCGAAACTATCGCAACTTCAGAGCCATGTTGACACGCAGCCAGTTCTCGATGCCGTAGACTACTCCGCTGCCTCCTCCACCACGGAACCAGCCTCCGCAACAACCAACCGGAGGTAATAATCAACGCTTCCCCGACGTCAACAAGGAGGTCAACTTCATCCTAGGGGGCACGGAGCATGTGCGAGCAAGCGCCAGCAGAAGCTGGAGGATCGGCGAATCAACGCGGCCACCTCAGAGCTACCACAGCCATACGATTGGTCCTACGAGCCAATCTCTTTCAGTCGGGCGGATCAGTGGCTCAGCTTCGATGACCCAAGCAAGTACCCGTTGCTGGTAATCCCCATAGTCACTCAAAAAGGTACTGATCGACGGCAGGGCAAGCATCAATGTGGTGTTCCCTAGAGCCCTGCAAGACATGGGGATCCTGCTCAGCGAACTCAAGATGTCGAATACCCCGTTCTTCGGAATTGTACCGGGCGTGGGCGAATATCCGCTTGGGCACATCTATCTGTCGGTCGCCTTTGGCACGGCAGAAAACTTTCGCATCGAGACGCTGCGCTTTGAAGTTCCGACCTTCAACTGCATCTACAACGCAATCATCGGATGCCCTGGGCTAGCCAAGTTCATGGCTATCCCCCACTACCGATACCTCGTCCTCAAGATGCCAGCTCTAGGCGGTACTCTCTCCATACGTGCTGACTTCAAGGGAGCCTCAGAGTGCGTGCAAGAGGCCATGCAGATGGCCCTCGAGCAGAATCATATGGCGGCACAGAAGAAGCTCAGGGCGGACGAAACCAACATGTCGCAGGAAGACCTCTAGATCCCGACTCAAGAAGCGGCCTCGAGCATGGCAATCCAACCGGCCGTCCCGACGAAAGAGATAAGTCTCGACCCCTCGGACGCGACCAAGACGACTGCCATCAACGCTCTTCTTCCTCCCGAATAGGAAGACGCGCTCGTCCAGTTCCTGAGGGCCAATCGCGACATGTTTGCATGGAAGCCTGCAGATATGCCTGGGGTCCCGAGGGAAGTAGCCGAGCACCAACTCAAGGTGTTCCCCAATGCCAAACCCATCAAGCAGAGGCTGCGGCGATTTACTCCAGAAAAGCGAGAGGCCATTAGGGCAGAGTTAACCCGGCTGAGGCTGCCGGTTTTGTTAGAGAGGTCATGCATCCCGAGTGGCTTGCAAATCCTGTACTCGTTCTCAAAAAGAATAAAAAGGACTAGCGGATGTGTGTTGATTATACCGATCTCAATAAGCACTGCCCTAAGGACCCGTTCGGGTTGCCTCGCATCGACCAGGTCGTTGACTCTACGGCCGGCTGCGCCTTACTTTCTTTTCTCGATTGTTACTCAGGCTATCACCAAACCAGCCTGGCAATCGAGGATCAGGAGAAGACAGGGTTCATCACGCCTTTCGGCGCGTACTGCTATACCTCCATGTCTTTCGGGTTGAAGAACGCCGGAGCAACATAACAAAGGGCAATTCAAACTTGCCTCGCCGACCACTAGGGCAAACGTGTCGAGGCCTACGTTGATGACGTCGTAATCAAGACCAAGAATGAAGAGGACTTCATCGATGATCTGCGCCAGGTGTTCGACAGCCTGAGGAAATTTCGGTGGAAGCTCAATCCCACCAAATGCGTCTTTGGCGTCCCTGCAGGTCAGTTACTCGGTTTCGTTGTCAGCAACAGAGGAATCGAAGCCAACCCCGAGAAGATCAAGGCTATTCTACGCATGCACCCTCCCAGATCACAGAAAGATGCTCAAAGGTTGACTGGGTGCATGGCAGCCTTGAGCCGATTCATCTCGCGACTCAGCGAACGTGGCATGCCCTTCTACAAACACCTCAAGAAGGTTGACAGGTTTCAGTGGACCACAGAGGCTCAGGAAGCGTTGGACGCTCTAAAAAAGTTCCTAACCTCGCCTCCCGTACTCAAGTCTCCCAATCATGCCACTGCTGACTCATCGGCTGAACATTTGCTCCTCTACATCTCTTGTACGACTCATGTGATCAGCACCGCATTGGTGGTCTAGCGACCGGACGGACAGCACACAGTATCCAGGCAACATCCGGTCTACTTCATCAACGAGGTCCTCAGTCCCTCCAAAATCAGGTATCCTCAAGTTCAGAAGTTATTATACGCAATTCTCATTACCGCATGTAAACTACGTCATTACTTTGAGGAGCATAAAATCACAGTGGTCACTGAGTTTCCAATTGGAGAAGTCTTATGCAATCAAGAAGCCACTGGGCGTATCGCCAAGTGGGCTTGTGAACTGGGGGCTCACGACATCGAGTTCCATCCTCATACTGCCATCAAGACCCATGCACTTGTTGACTTCGTCTCCGAGTGGACTGAACACCAAGTGCATGAGAAGCCTGAAATCATGGAAGTCTGAAAAATGTATTTTGATGGCTCGTTGAAGTTGGAAGGAGCTGGCGCTGGGGTGGTCTTCACCTCTCCAGCAGGGGAAAAGCTCAAGTATGTGCTACAGATTCTTTTTCCGGTGTCTAACAATGCAGCTGAGTACGAGGCTCTTCTTCACGGTCTTCGCATAGCTATATCGCTCAGGATTCAGCGGTTAATGGCCTATGGAGATTCCTTGGTGGTCATCAATCAGGTCAACAAGGAGTGAGACCGCTCTACGGAAAGTATGGACAAATACTGTGAGGCAGTTTGCAAACTGGAAGGCAGGTTCCAAGGCCTCGAGTATATTCATGTGATCGGGATCGCAGCGTGGATGCTGATATTCTGTCCAAGCTGGGCTCGTCACGAGCCAAAGTACCCCCTGGTATCTTCGTACAAGAGCTTCATCATCCCTCTATTCAGCTAGATGAGCTAAACATCTTAACTCTGGATATGACGACTGACTAGAGGGCCCCCATTATCAGGTATATCATAAACGAAGAAACTCCAGATGATAAAGCAGAGGCCAAGTGAATAGCAAGACGGTCTTCCACCTATACTCTGATCAATAACGAGCTATACAAGCGCGCTGCCTCAGGAGTTTTGTTAAAATGCCTAGATACCTCATTAGGGCAGAGCTTGCTCAAAGAAATACACGCTGTAGTCTGCGGGATTCATGCTGCCTCACGCACATTGGTCGGAAAGGCGTTCAGGGCCAGCTTCTACTAGCCCACGGCGAAGAAGGATGCTGCCGAGTTAGTGCAGCATTGCGAGGCTTGTCAGCTCCTTGCTAAGCAGCATCATCTTCCAGCACAGCAGTTGCAGAATATACCGGTCTCATGGCCCTTTGCCTGCTGGGGGCTGGACATAATTAGGCCTTTCAAGAAAGCTCAAGGTAGATATACTCATGTGTTGGTTGCTATCGACAAGTTCACCAAGTGGATTGAGTTCAAGCCCATTGCCTCATTAACATCTGCCAAAGCAGTGGAATTTATTCAAGACATCATCTTTCGCTTTGGGATCATGAATTCTATTATCACAGATTGGGGGTCTAACTTCACGGGCTCAGAATTCTTCGATTTCTGTGAGCAAAGGTCCATCCGCATCAAGTATGTCTCAGTGGCCCACCCTAGAGCCAATGGACAGGTTGAACGAGCCAATGGCATGATTCTGGATGCACTCAAGAAAAAGATCTTTGACAAGAATGAGAAGCTGGCTGGCAAGTGGATACGTGAATTGCCATACATGGTCTAGAGTCTTCGAACACAACCCAGTAAAGCCCACACAGGGAATACGCCCTTTTTCATGGTATATGGATCGGAGGCAGTCTTGCCTGCCGACCTGCGGTTTGGAGCTCCACGACTGGTCTTCAAGGACATTGCTGAAGCAGAAGCAACACGCATCGAGGTGATCAACTTACTCTAGGAGGAGCGTCTCAACTCTGTTATTCAGTCGGCTCATTATCAGCAGACCCTACGTCGTTACCATGATCGATACACGAGGCCTCATTCCTTCTCAATAGGGGACCTGGTATTACGTAGGGTGCTCAAGACTGCGTGACAGCATAAGTTATTTCCTCCCTGGGAAGGTCCGTACATCATCACAGAAGTTACTCGTCCAGGATCATATCGTCTATCTCAAATGGATGGGACACCAATCGGGAACTACTGGAACATAGAGCATTTGCGCAGGTTCTATGCGTAATGTTCTTCTGTGATCTCTAGAATTAGCAGTCAGTGTCGTTTTTTGTCCTCTGCCTTCATTGTACTCTTCATACTCTATGAATATAAGAGCTCTTGGGATAAAGCATTATGTGTTCTTTTTTCTGTTTTTAACTCACGTTACTCACTTGCTGTATACGGGTAATCGACCTAGGTCAGTTGACCGATAGCACGGTGCTACATGCCTTTGCAGGACCTCACAACCGGGGAGCATTCAAGGCCCCAGCCGAACAAAGACGGAGGGCTTAGGTTTGATGACCTACAGCTCGATACTGCATGTCTTTGCTTCATCATGTTACTCTTTCTTACAGTACTCGCGCTCATTACCGTCATATCTTGCTTTCTTATTTACTGCTATATCATAAGTTTAAACTCAGGTCGCGTTGCCAACTTAACATTGTCTCTTTTCTCTACACTGACGCGACTGTCAGGTACGCATAGAATATTTTTGATTCGTTCATAAACTAACTTTGTTTTGCAGAACAATAGTTAAAATGTCGACATAAGAAGCCAAATATGTACACACAGCATTTAGTTCATCACATCACATGGGAAAATCATTCTTTACTCATTGCCACCTACAAGGAGTTCAGCAATCATGCGGGCTTCATCTTCATGCTCAACACTCTGGTTCTCGTTTACTATCCTCGCTGGTAAACTCGCCAAGTCGATCTCAGGTTGTGAATTCTTGATGACCATAAAAACGCGAGTAAGAATGGATTTTACTCGCTCAAAAATCTTGGACTTCATGTCATCCATGAAAGTGGTTATTCGATCACCCAATGGACGAGGTGCAGCTTTCTCTGGCGCACAGATGTCTAGGATCTTGATCAGAGCAGTATTGGCAATCAAAGCAGCTTCTTTTGCCTTCTCAAAGGCGTTCGTCAGTTTGTTGCAGTTCTTCTTGCTGGTCTCATAGTTTCTTTTGAAAACCTCTGACACCTGAGCCTGATGAGCAGCCTCGTCTCAGGATTCTTTGAGCGCAGACCTTGTAGAGGCTAGCACTTTCTTCATTTTATCATGGGTGCTCTGGGTTTCGGCTAGCTCAATCTCTTTATCCTTAAGCGCCTGGCTTGTTAAGGAGTGGCTATTCCTCAAAGACTCCAAGGAGCTGGCAGTCTCACGGAACGACTTCTCAAAGCCGTCTCGCGATTCTTGCAGCTGCTGGTACTCCTCATTTCTTTGGCGCATCTTCTCCTGTGGAATGATATAGTTCATACGCTTCTGTGAGCAAAGAATAGGCTAGTTGGGATTCTTGACGGGTTACCTCATGGTTTTTCTTCTCAATATCAAGCTACCTGCGAAGGTCTGCTGTCGTGTCTCTGGCTTGGTCTCTATCAGCAATGGCGTTACGGTGCTTTGTCTCTCAAGTTATAGCCACTTGCTTCAGGCGAGTAATTTCAGCTGCAGCTGGCAGCAAGTACACGGTTCAGCTTGAGACCTCATATATTGGTGTATGGAAAGGTTGAATATGTACCTGTTGCCTCGGCTTTGCGTGCAACCTCAGAATCAGCTAGTTGCTGTCTCAAAGTGGTAACCTCCAGGCTGGATAGTGCAGCAATCTTCTCATGGATCATACTGGCCTGCTGAACTCCACCTTGTAGCATCTTCAGCATAGCCTCCAGAGAGTAATTCAAGTTCTTTAGGCGACAACAAAGGCAATTTAGGATGTGTAAAGTTGCTTGGTTGACAGACCTCGAAAGCTGTCAGTAGCCCTGAGCTTGGGGATGCTAGTACTAGTTGGCGACTGTTATCACTGCCTCAATTGGAGGGGGTTGGGCGCTGTCTAGCTCAGTTGTGGCCAGGGAGTCTCATTGTCCTCTTTCGACTTGATTAGTATGCTTTGGTTCTTTAGTCTCTTTCTCTTGAGCCGACTCATGGGCTTCAAATGATGGTTGGGGAGTATTTCCTGCATCAACTTCAGTTGGGTGCTCCTGAGTGATGATGGCCTCAGGTAATGGCTCGGTTACAGGCATTTGCTGCAATTCTTCTGGAGCTGCTCCAGTTAGTGCCTGTTGCCAGTTGTCAGACGGTATTCATGCCTCATGCGCAATTTCAGTGGCTTCATTCATGTGAGCATCAGTTTCAACCTCAGAAATATCTACTGGCATTGTGTCTGCATGGTTTTCAGACTCTAAGTCCTTTGATGCTAGCTCTGTTGAGGCTCGAGGACTTGTGGTCTTAGTTTGTTGCCCCTTGGAGCATGCTGACAGTGGGTCTATATCTTCATCAGAACATAAAGTGAAGGGAAGCTTACAAGTATCTCTGATAATTCGGTCTAGATCCAAGTCTTCTTCCGTCAGATCAATTTCATGCTCATCAGGTGGCAGAGTGGAAGCAGAAGGGGCTACTGTGGTGTAATCATGATGTTTCTTGGATCGCCTCTCGCGATGGCACAGTTGAGCTTGCTCTTCTTCTTCATCTTCCTCATCAACCAAGCTAGTCCAGTTAACCTCAACTAAGGTGTCATCAGTTTTAGCTACAGTATAGGAGGAATACCTAGATTTCTTGCTAGCTTTGTCTGTTAACTCGGGAGAGCTTGTCAGATCCTTGATTGCCCTCTTGTTTGTCCTCTATCTCTGTATCACCACAGTGCGAGTGGCCTTCGCCTTGGTATGCCCCTGGCTAGTTGCAGCTCGCGTCTTCACGCCACTTGGAGCAGCTGTAAGCTTGGGGGCTGCCTTGGTGATGCCACTCATACTGGTTTCTTGAGCAGGTTGGGTTGCACGTTGTATCACAATGAAGGTATGCTCTTCATTGTTTCCTGCGCCTTGGGCAGCAGCAACAACAGCCTCCATCTCCTCAGTGGACAACTCGGATTGCCATTTTGATAGCTTGTCTGTACCAGAAGATGTGGGGTCTGACAGGAACTTGGATATATTGCTCTGCATTAACTCTATAAGTCAGGAGCTAATTGTACGTCAAGTTACTTACAGAAATCATAGTTTGTTGGATTCCATGCAGAATATGGTTTAGGAGTTCCTTCGTTGTGTGCTTCACCTCTGAGCATCAACTCCACTCGGGCTTTGACATCATCTTTAGTCATGGCTCGGGTTGTTTCTCTGGTTGGATCACTTTCTCTGACGTATAGATAGGCAGGGTAAATCCTGTCCTTAAGTGGCTGAATGCAGCGGTACACAAAATCTATGACTACAGCATGGGCAGTAAGGCCATTTTCTTTTAGATTGGCTATCTCTTCTAACAGGGCGTTGACCTTAGCTTGTTCCTCAATAGTTGGCCCTTCTTCCCAGCTTGCCAGCTTACTGTCGGGTTGCCTCCCAGACCTGGAGGGGAGAGAGTTTCCATGGTTTTCTATATAGAACCACTCAGAGTGCCATCCTCTGTTGTTATCTGGAAGGGGGATACCCAGATAAACAGCTTTGCGATTATTCCGCAGCTCAAAGCTGGTCTCTCCAGTAACTTGCAACACTCCATCTCTCAGACCGGCTTAGCAATGATATAAGTACTTCCATAAGCCAAAGTGAGGGGCAATTCCAATAAACGCCTCACAGAGATGGATGAAAATCGAAAGTTGAAGAATTGAATTGGGGTTCAAATGAGTCAGATTGATTGCATAGAATTGCAATAGGCCTCGAACGAATGAGCAGACAGGGAGACCTAACCCTCGGATGAAGAACGGCATGAGCACCATTGCCTCATAGGTGTCCTCAGTTGGAGCAGCGTCATCCTTCTTCTCGCACACCCTCCAGTTTGCTACTTCTTTCGGTGGCAGGACACCCATATCCACTAATGATTGTAGCATAGGCTCGGTGACATTGGAGGGGCGATATGCTAAGTATTGCGAAGGTATCTGCCGGTTCTCGTTGTGCGGCAGGCCCTCACTAGTGTTTCCGCGCTCGCTCAAGGTTTTCTCCTTGGGAGCCATGGATGTGGATGATTCTGTTGGGTTGGAGAATCGAGAGGTGATATGCACAATAGCGCTCTGAGTTCAAACAATGGCGGCGGTTTCAGTGGGGAAGTGTCACATCGGTTTCCAACGAACAAAACCGAGCAAGTATACATATGCTCCAGGATCAAGTCTCGCATATGTATGATAAATTACAATGGCATCACAGACACATGTCAAAGAATAAAAGTGTACATAAAGTTAACATCATTATTACATAATAAAGACCATGTCTTAAACTCAGAGTTATAACAAAACATTGCGGAAGCGTAAAAGATAACTAGGGCGCCATAGGGACGTCAACTGGTGAACGTACGCCTAGAACTCATCATAGCCCTGCATGAACTCCTAGGGATCTCCATCAACTGAGCAGCGGTTGGATTTGTCCCCCCAACAAGGAATGAAGATAAAACAAGCGTGAGTAGGTGTTCATCACATTACCGGAGATGAGATGACTAGCAAGCACACTACGAAGCCTTTCCAAAAATCACGTTAGTAAAGAGTAACCGCAAGGAATCAAGCGCCGCAACGGTGGGGCCCACCTTCAAATGGAGAAGCACATACATGTAATGTAAAGCACACTCAACCATGAGGTAGCGCAGGGACCACTGAAGCTTACTCCCCCTCTTGCCCCGCAGGTAAGTTACCCCAAACCAAAATGACCTAATTACTGAGCTAAGATTGCCCCATCCCAGTCTTGTGGTAGCGCGGTTGTCCCAGGTTGTCGCTCTATGAACAGTCCTTACGGAGAGAACCGCAAAAGCACACGAGCACATTGCTCAGGTTCCCTAAACCATGTTGCTAAAAAGCAAGTTTTAAACGAGACATGAACCACTCAAGCACACAGCACAGAGAGTTAAGCTCACATTAATTGCATAAAATCATTAACAAAGTTAATTAACAAAAGGTGTAAGAGTTCGCGCTGCACCTAGCATAACTTAACCCAAATGCATCCCAAAAAGTAGATATAAAGGATAAAAGGTAGCTAGGTAAACCTTAAAGATACACAAAATTAAATGCACATGCAGTGAATAACAGTTATTAGGTGTTGTTTAAGTTATACTTGCCTTCCTCGGGGTTATCCGACTGCTGCTCAAAGAAATCAAGAAGTGGCTCTGCGAACTCCACGGACTGCTCAACGTCTACTCACGAACATAGCTCCATACAAGCATCCACGTACATACATACATGCAAACAAAGGCAAAATTATAATAAACAGTACACCATTACATAAAAACAGAACATAAAACTCATATAAAACTAATCTACGTACTGCTACGAACACCTAAGCGCAAGAATCACTCTAATTGGATCTAAAACGTGAAAGTTATGCATAAAACAAGGTTCCAGGGGCATAACTGTGATTAAAAACTTAGATCAGGGGCCTAACTCGCGAAACCGAGGGCCTAAGCGCGAATTTATAAACTTCCCGAGGGCTCACTGGCAAAACTGGCTGCCCTAGGACGGCGAGTCCTATTTTCCAAAAGGTCAGGGGCTAAAACATAAAGAAAAGGACCTAAACCTAATTACTTTTCAACTATGGTGGACTGCGGGTTGATTACTGAGAAAGGCAGGGACTCTTTAGCAAAAGAGACAGCGCTGACCGGCGCTCACCGGTATTGACCGGTGGCCGGCGTGCCTGGACAGCTGAATCCAGATCGGGCGGCTTAGATAAGATGGGTTTGAGGTTTGATCTGGCCCGTCCAGATTGGATCTGGCGGCCACAGGTGGAGGGGGAAAGGTCCGCCGGCGGTGACCAAAGGGAGCGGCGGAGCATCGCCGGCGCGCGCGGTTCTCGCAAACGAGGGCGTGGCTCGGAACGAGGGTTAGCTAGAGAGGGAGAGTGAAGCAGGGTCCGGCGAATCACACCGTGGGATCGTGGGCGGCAGAAAGTGGCCAGAAGCGGGTCGGCGACGAGCGGCAGCGGACGGCGGAGTCGGGTGTCGCGGGACGGCGAAGTGGAGGTAGCTCCGAGCGTTTGAAACCGGCATCGGAGCTCTGGGATGGATCTGCGAGTGCGGAGATGGAGTTAGGGACGCCGGAGAGGGAGCAACGGCGACGAATTGCGCGACGGCGGCGGCGCTTACCTTGCGGCATCGGTGGCGAAAATCGACGGCGAGAGGGCGCTAGGGCTTGGGCTGAGAGCTTGACGTGATGATGTGGTGGCGGCGGAGGCCGGGGTGCCTTTTATAGGGCCGGGGCTAGGGCGACGGCGCGGAACTGACTCCGTTTCTTGCGGGGGAGGCATGGCGGCGTGAGGCTATCCGGACTTAGAGTCCGCTTCGGCTTGGACTCGAGTCCACCACGTCATCTCCGCGTCGGGGGAGGAGCGAGGCTAGCGTGCGTGCCACGGGCACGGGTCGCGGAGCGGGGCCACGGAGCTCGGCACGGTGGTCCACAGACCAACGAGCGGAGGGAGAGAGTGAGGAAGGAGACGACCCTTACAACCCGGGCCCACGGGTCAGAGAGAGAGCGGGAAAAGGACGGCGTAGCTGGGTCGGCTCGCCCGCGAGCTGGGCCGCGAGGGGGGGCCGAAAGGGAGCGGGCCGAGCTAGCAGGCCGGTTTGGGCTGTTCTGATCTTTTCCTTTTCCCCTCTTTTCTATTTCTCTCTTCTATTTTCTCTCTTTTTCCTATTTAGACAAAGACACAAACTATGAATTCAAAAGATTTTGAATTCCAAACCTTGAGACATACAACAAGGTAAAATATGCACCAGCATGAATGCACACATATGTTGACACTATGATTCATTTTAATTACTTGCTTGATAAAATAAATCATTAAATGTAACACTAGGCATATAAAATCCTAGGAAATTAAATAAGGCATGTTAAATTTATTGTAAAAATTACTGGAATTAAAATTAGGGTGTTACAAACCTACCCCCTTAACAGGAATCTCGCCCCGAGACTCACATAGGTTGGCTAGCAAAGAGATTAGGGTATGCTTCTCTCATTTCATCCTCTCGTTCCCAAGTTGCCTCCTTTTCCGTATGGTGACTCCACTGCACCCTGCACATTTTGATCCGCTTGTTTCTAGTGATCCTTTCAGATGTCTCCAAAATCTTAACTGGATGTTCGGTGTAAGTCAGGTCCTCCTGTACATTCAAATCTTCCAAGGGGGCTTGCTCTTCTGGTACCCTCAAACATTTCTTCAACTGAGATACGTGGAACACATCATGCACTCCTGATAGACTCGGAGGTAACTCCAGACGATAGGCTACCTCACCCTTCTTCTCCAACACCTTGAATGGTCCAATATATCTGGGGGCTAACTTCCCTTTCATGTTGAATCTACGAACTCCCCTCATTGGTGACACCTTTAGATACACAAAGTCGTCAATTTTGAAGTTCAACTCCCTTCTGCGATTATTAGCATAACTCTTTTGTCTTGACTAAGCAATCTTTAGGTTCTCTTGTACCACCCGCAACTGCTGTTCTGCGTCTTCTATAATTCCAGGTCCAAACACTTGTTTTTCCCCAATCTAATCCCAGAACAAGGGGATTATACACCTCCTACCATATAGCGCTTCGAATGGTGACTTTTTGAGACTAGCTTGGTAGCTGTTGTTATATGAGAATTCAGCATAAGGTAAGCACTTATCCCAATTGGTCCCATACTGTATAGCGCATGCTCTCAACATATCCTCAAGTACTTGATTGGTCCTTTCTGTTTGCCCGTCCGTCTGTGGATGGTACGCTATACTGAACCTGAGCTTTGTGTCCAATGAGTCGTGCAATTGTTCCCAGAAGCAGGAAGTGAACTGTGACTCCCTATCGGATATAATTTTCTTGGGTACGCCATGCAGGCAAACAATTCTAGATATGTATAATTCTGCCAATCTTGCACTTGAGTAGGTGGTGTTCACAGGTATAAAGTGAGCTACTTTGGTTAAACGATCCACCACCACCCATATTGAGTTATAACCCTTCTGTGTGCGAGGTAACCCTACTATAAAATCCATAGTGATCTCCTCCCATTTCCACTCAGGAACCTTCAATGGCTGCAACAACCCTGCCGGTCTCTGGTGTTCTGCTTTCACCCTTTGACAAGTATCACACACTGCCACATACTCAGCTACTGCCCTCTTCATTCCAGGCCACCAAAACCTTTCCTTGAGGTCATAATACATCTTAGTACTCCCAGGGTGAATGGAGTAAGCTGTATCATGGGCCTTGCTCAATATCAACTTTCAAATACTATCAACATTGGGTACACAGATTCTATTCTTATACCACAAGGTACCTTGCTCATCCTCTTTGAAATTAGGTGCTTCTCCTTTCTTGAGTGACTCACGGATCTCCTAGAGCTTCTCATCCTCTTTCTAATACTTGTTGATCTCTTCTTCTAGGGTTGGTTCTGCTTCAAATGCTGCCACTGCGGTGTGGCTTAGGAATCCTATGTTCAAACTTTCAAATTCCTCACATAATTCTGGTAGCATCTGGAAACCCAAAGCCATATTGGCATAACTCTTCCGACTCAGAGTATCTGCTACCACATTAGCCTTACCAGGATGATAGTGTATCTCCAGATCGTAATCTTTGATCAACTCTAACCACCTTCGCTGACGCATATTCAATTCGTTCTGTGTGAAGATGTACTTGAGACTCTTGTGATCAGTGTATATTTCACAACGCTGTCTGAAAAGATAGTGTCGCCAAATCTTTAAAGCATATACCACTGCTGCCAGTTCTAGATCAAGGGTTGGATAGTTCACTTCATGCTTGCGCAATTGCCGTGATCCATAAGCCACCACTCTGCCCTCTTACATTAGGACACATCCTAAACCATCCTTGGAAGCATCGCAATATACTGTGAACTTCTTTTGTTGGTCGGGTAGTGTCAATACAGGCGCGGTCGTCAACCTCCTCTTCAACTCATCAAAGGCGGCTTGTCTATCTACTGTCCACTTGAATGTTGCGTCCTTCTCAAGCAGAGAAGTCATGGGCTTCGCTGTCTTGGAGAAGTTCTTAATGAATCTCCGATAATATCCTGCTAAACCCAAGAATCCGCGGACCTCCTTTGGCGTTTGTGGTACTTCCCAGTTTGTTATAGCACTGATCTTGCATGGATCCACTGCAATTCCTCCTTTGGAGATAATGTGACCAAGGAAAGGCACTTCATCTATCCAGAACTCACACTTCTTCAGTTTAGCATACAACTTATGCTCCCTCAACCTCTGTAGTACCAACCTCAAGTGTACCTCATGTTCCTCCTTTGACTTGGAGTAAATCAAGATATCATCAATAAAAATCACTATAAATTTATCCAGGTAATCCATGAATACTCTATTCATCAGATGCATGAAGTAGGCAGGAGCGTTGGTTAAACCAAAAGACATTACCAAGTATTCATATAAACCATATTTAGTGGTGAATGCCGTCTTTGGAATATCTGAGGGACGGATCTTCAATTGATGATAACCCGACCTCAGATCAATTTTAGAGAAGGCACAAGCACCTTGGAGTTGATCAAACAAGTCATCGATATGGGGAAGAGGATACTTGTTCTTAATTGTAACTTCATTCAGAGCTCGGTAATCCACACACATTCGCTTCTCACTGGTATCTTTCTTTTCAACAAGCAAGACTGGGAAAGCCCAAGGAGAAGAACTAGGTCTAATATAACCCTTAGCTAGCAATTCATCTATGTTCTTTTTAACTTCTTCCTGCTCTATGGGTGCCATCCTATATGGCCTCTTTGCAATGGGTGCTGTACCAGGTAGAAGTTCTATTATAAACTCAATTTCTCTGTCAGGTGGCATACCTGGCAACTTATCTGGAAAGACATCTGGGTAATCACACACCACCCGAATACCATCCGTAGGCTTAGCTTCCATCTGATGCAAACATTCGGTAGGACTTGATGCACTGATTTCTACCCCCTGACCATCTGGTGCTGTCAAATGAACGGTTCGATTGGCACAATCTATCTTGACACCCCATTTTTTAATAGTTTCCATACCTAGAATGATGTCAATCTCTGCTGACTTTATGACCATTAGATTAGCACTGAACTCTACCCCCCTTATTTTAATGTTAACCCTAGGGCAAACTATATTGGTTCTCAACTCCTCTCCTGGTGAGTTGACTAGCATAGACCTTTTTAATGTAGTGGTAGGCAAATTATGTTGCGCAACAAACGACTTGGTAATAAAAGAATGAGTGGCACCCGTATCAAACAGTACTGTAGCAGGCTCGGAATTTACTAGGAACGTACCGATAACAACATTGGGAGCTTCAGCTGCAGTCTCGGCCGTCACGTGATTCACCTTGCCCTGCCATGGCGCCTTGTTCTGCTGATTAGGGCGCCCCTGCTACTGTTGTGGCTGGGGGTTCTGCTTCTGACCTTGCTGGTTGGGCTGCGTCTTCTGAGGGCAATTAGGAGAAAGGTGCCCAAACTCTCCACATTTGTAGCAATTTCGGGCCACCAGAACCAATGTCTGATTTGGGGTAGAGGAATTAGGTGGTCCCTGACGCCGAGCTTGTTGTGGAGGGTGAGACTGCTGGTTCTGCTGTTGATAGCGCTGACTCGGATTCTGCTGCTGTGGCTGGCGCTGCTGATATCCCTGCTGCTGGAAGTACTGCTGCTGTGGCTGACGCGGGCAGTTGCTGCCATTGGTAGGAGCAGGGGTGAACTTCCTCTTCTTGTCTTCTATCTCCTGACTCTTCTGCTCAGTGAGTAAGGCACGGTCCACTAGGTGATTGAAGTTGTTGTAGTGGCCATTCATCAACTGCAATTGAAGAGTGTCCCTAAGTCCTTCCATAAAGTGTTCCTGCTTGTCACTATCTTCAGCAACCTCTGTAGGGGCATAATGAGCCAGTTGCAGGAACTTGTCACGATACTCCATCACAGTCATACTCCCCTGCTTCAGAGAAAGAAATTCCTTCTTTTTCATTTTCATTATACCAGCGGGCACATGATGGCTCCTGAATCTATCACGGAACTGAGCCCACGTGAAACACTCCCTGTCCTGTGGCCTGTAAGACTCCCACCAGTCTAGAGCGGCTCCTCGAATCTGCCCTGAAGCATACAGAACTCTTTCTTGATCATTACACTGAGCAATATCAAGTTGCCGCTCCACTGCCCGGAGCCAGTCGTCTGCTTGCAGTGGATCTACTGAATGAGAGAAGGTAGGTGGATGCCCCTTCAGGAAATCTCCATGCCTGTCCCTCTGCTGCTAAGGTTGGTTGGCATGAACATGTTGCAGAGCTTGAGCAGTATTGTTGAGGGTGTTCATCATCTGCATCTGGAGATTGTAGAATTGTTCTGCAGTGAGCTGAGGTGGATTGGGCAGTGGTTGCCCATTGCCTTGGTTGTTGTCCTTTGGGACATTACCTCTCCTTGTGTTCACCATCTGATTGTAGTAATTGAGATATTGTAAGTAAACAGTTGTTGCATACATCCATGATGAAAAGCATAAGTGACAGTAAACCAGATCTCAGAAGATAAACAAAAGTGAGAGATAAAGTAGAGAGAGCAATAGAGTGAATGGCTATTTATAACCCAAAACGATCTAACTCTTTTATTAATTAACTTGGTCTTCATAGTTGCTTACTGTGGACAATCCCCATAGCTAGACTATCAATCAAACAAAGAACCAACTCAAGCATGAACCAAAATGACAAACACCTAAACACTAAACATTAACTCAAAGTTTCAACACACGAACTCAACATAACTGACTCAAAAAGAATGTACTAACAAAGACTCATAATGGTAAACCTAATCCTCATGGGGAAGGATCCTAGTGACGCTGTCCGACTCTCCATAGCGGGTTCCCTTGCGGTCAGGTGACTCAGCGCGCTCCACATAAGGCACCACTGGGTCTGCTCCTGTCACTCCTGCAGCTCGGGCTCATAGATCAACAATCTCGTCGTGTGCTCGGTGAAGCTCATCCACTAAGATGTCGTACTAGGAGTTCAGGGCCGCCACAAGTCGAACCATCATCTTCAAGCGATCATCATCCTCTCCTGCTGCTGAAGATATCACGTGGTCTGCCTTCCCTTGCTCACGCCGTGGAAAGTAGCGCTACGCAGTCTGGTTGAGAGCGGTGTGGTACTTGTGACAGACTGCTCCCAAGGCCTGACGTGCAGCATCTTCCATGGCAGCTCCTATAGTCTCATGGGGCGTCGGGGCTTCATGCTCGGTCTCCACAATGTACCCTCCGTAGACAGCATTGGGGCGCCTGACCTGTGCCTTGGCCAACCACTGCTCGTTGTAATCCGGGTGCTCCAGGTGCATGACTTCATAGGCGACGTTGTGCGTAATCAGTCCGGCGGCGTAGAGGCAGTCCTGCAGGAGCTCGTGGTACTGTCCATTGCCGATGGGGTAGACCTTCGTAGCATCCCAGGCGGGAATGGTCGCCACTCCCTCCTGTGCGAAGTCGGGGCCGACGAGCTGGTCCACCAGAGGAAGGACGGCGTGGTACGGCCACCGGGGTGCCTCAGGCTGGGTGCAGGGGGCTCCTCCTCCTGCTGCTGAGGTGCAGGCGGCACCTCTGGAACTGGAGCTGCTGGTGTGGGGGCGTCCTCTCCTCCTGACTCGCTATCGAAGTTGGCGTCATCGGTGTTGTAGAACTCCTCTTCTTCTTGATTGTCCTCTTGCTCCACTGGAGGTACGTAGTGAGGGGGCATGCCTTATCCTCCAATGCTCTTCCGTGCGGTCAACCTGGTGCAAGCCATCGTCTACAGGAACGATAGAAAGGGTTTAAGATCAGTTCTATTATGACAGAAGGAATAAAAGAAAATGATTAGTAAATAAGATAAAATATACAGCAAGTAAGGCAAAAAGAAGTGAAAATCCTTAAATCCGTCCAGTACTAAACTAGGCATTCGTCCTACACTCAACTGGCTCTGATACCAATTTGTCACACCCGGTTTCCAACGAACAAAACCGAGCAAGTATACATATGCTCCAGGATCAAGTCTCGCATATGTATGACAAATTACAATGGCATCACAGACACATGTCAAAGAATAAAAGTGTACATAAAGTTAACATCATTATTACATAATAAAGACCATGTCTTAAACTCAGAGTTATAACAAAACATTGCGGAAGCGTAAAAGATAACTAGGGCGCCACAGGACGTCAACTGCTGAACGTACACCTAGAACTCATCATAGCCCTGCGTGAACTCCTCGGCATCTCCATCAACTGAGCAGCGGTTGGATTTGTCCCCCCAACAAGGAATGAAGATAAAACAAGCGTGAGTACAAGGTACTCAACAAGTATAACATAAACTATAAGGCTCTAAGGTTAGCTGACACGACTGCATGGGCTTTTAATTGACAAAGTTTTATTAACTTCTATTTACTAAAATTGAGTGAGATAAACCATTAGCCCAAAGTTATTGCATAAAGAAAGTAACCATGTTAAAGAACCATAACCAGAACTAGAACCATAACCAGGGAACCACTAATCAAAAGGAGGATCCCGGCCACTCATAACCGTGAGCACGGCTGACAAGTCAGTTTTACACTCTCGAGAGATTGCACATCTTTACCCACAAGTCATGAGCTACGCTAGGTGTTCATCACATTACCGGAGATGAGATGACTAGCGAGCACACTACGAAGCCTTTCCAAAGATCACGTTAGTAAAGAGTAACCACAAGGAATCAAACGCCGCAACGGTGGGGCCCACCTCCAAAGGGAGAAGCACATACATGTAATGTAAACCACACTCAACCATGAGGTAACGCAGGGACCACTGAAGCTTACTCCCCCTCTTGCCCCGCAGGTAAGTTACCCCAAACCAAAATGACCTAATTACTGAGCTAAGATTGCCCCATCCCAGTCTTGTGGTAGCGCGGTTGTCCCAGGTTGTCGCTCTATGAACAGTCCTTACGGAGAGAACCGCAAAAGCACACGAGCACATTGCTCAGGTTCCCTAAACCATGTTGCTAAAAAGCAAGTTTTAAACGAGACATGAACCACTCAAGCACACAGCACAGAGGGTCAAGCTCACATTAATTGCATAGAATCATTAACAAAGTTAATTAACAAAAGGTATAAGAGTTCGCGCTGCACCTAGCATAACTTAACCCAAATGCATCCCAAAAGGTAGATATAAAGGATAAAAGGAAGCTAGGTAAACCTTAAAGATACACAAAATTAAATGCACATGCAGTGAATAACAATTATTAGGTGTTGTTTAAGTTATACTTGCCTTCCTCAGGGTTATCCGACTGCTGCTCAAAGAAATTAGGAAGTGGCTCTGCGAACTCCACGGACTGCTCAACGTCTACTCACGAACATAGCTCCATACAAGCATCCACGTACATACATACATGCAAACAAAGGCAAAATTTTAAGAAACAGTACACCATTACATAAAAACAGAACATAAAACTCATATAAAACTGATCTACGTACTGCTACGAACACATGAGCGAAAGAATCACTTTAATCGGATCTAAAACGTGAAAGTTACGCATAAAACAAGGTTCCAGGGGCATAACTGTGATTAAAAACTTAGATCAGGGGCTTAACTCGTGAAACCGAGGGCCTAAGCGTGCATTTATAAACTTCCCGAGCGCTCACTGGCAAAACCGGCTGCCCTAGGACGGTGGGTCCTATTTTCCAAAAGGTCAGGGGCTAAAACATAAAGAAAAGGACCTAAACCTAATTACTTTTGAACTACGGTGGACTGCGGGTTGATTAATGAGAAAGGCAAGGACTCTTTAGCAAAAGAGGCAGCGCTGACCAGCGCTGACCGGTATTGACCGGTCGTCGGCACGCTTGGACGGCTGGATCCAGATCGGGCGGCTTAGATTAGATGGGTTTGAGGTTTGATCTGGCCCGTCCAGATTTGATCTGACGGCCACGGGTGGAGGAGGAGAGGTTCGCCGGCGGCGACCAAAGGGAGCGGCGGAGCATCGCCGGCGCGCGCGGTTCTCGCGAACGAGGGCGCGGCTCGAGACGAGGGTTAGCTAGAGAGGGAGAGTGAAGCAGGGTCCGGCGAATCTCACCGTGGGATCGTGGGCGGCAGAAAGTGGCCGAAAGCAGGTCGGTGACGAGCAGCAGCGGACGGTGGAGTCGGGTGTCACGGGACGGCGAAGTGGAGGTAGCTCCGAGCGTTTGAAACTGGTGGCGGAGCTCCAGGATGGATCTGTGAGTGCGGAGATGGAGTTAGGGACGCCGGAGAGGGAGCAACGGCGACAATTGCGCGACGGCGGCGGCGCTTACCTTGCGGCTTCGGCGGCGAAAATCGACGGCGAGAGGGCGCCAGGGCTTGGGCTGAGAGCTTGAGGTGATGATGTGGTGGCGGCGGGGGCCGGGGTGCCTTTTATAGGGCCGAGGCTAGGGCGACGGCGCAGAACCGACTCCGTTTCTTGCGGGGGAGGCATGGCGGCGCGAGGCTATCCGGACTTGGAGTCCGCTTCGGCTTGGACTCGAGTCCACCGCGTCGTCTTCGCGTCGGGGGAGGAGCGGGGCTGGCGTGCGTGCCACGGGCACGGGTCGCGGAGCGGGGCCACGGAGCTCGGCGTGGTGGCCCACAGACCAGCGAGCGGAGGGAGAGAGTGAGGAAGGAGACGACCCTTACAACCCGGGCCCACGGGTAAGAGAGAGACAGAAAAGGACGGCGTAGCTGGGCCGGCTCGCCCGCGAGCTGGGCCGCGAGGGGGGCCGAAAGGCAGCGGGCCGAGCTAGCAGGCCGGTTTGGGCTGCTCTGATCTTTTCCTTTTTCCCTCTTTTCTATTTCTCTCTTCTATTTTCTCTCTTTTTCCTATTTAGACAAAGACACAAACTATGAATTCAAAAGATTTTGAATTCCAAATCTTGAGACATACAACATGGTAAAATATGCACCAGTATGAATGCACACACATGTTGACACTATGATTCATTTTAATTACTTGGTTGATAAAATAAATCATTAAATGCAACACTAGGCATATAAAATCCTAGGAAATTAAATAAGGCACGTTAAATTTATTGTAAAAATTACTGGAATTAAAATTAGGGTGTTACAGGAAGAATGGTAGCACAGCTCTTAGATGGATAAAATTGGTTCAGGGTATAGATCTCATTCAACCCTGACGCCGTCAGTAATAGTCCTTGTGGTCTGACAGAATTTGCGGTTATCGTTAAGATTGACTCGGATCTCATGACGGTTTGGTCAGTCGGATCTTTCTGAGATTAAGTCGTCGATTTTCAGTCGAGATGATTTCTAGTCGGTACTCATAAGCATAGGTTCATATTCTCTATTTCTCAGAGACTGGGGTTTCTAATTTGATCAAGCGAGTTGAGTTTTGCCTGAACTCTGGGTACAAAACACACGGAAGAACTCAAAAGAAAAAGATACTACGATGGATTTCATTATATAGTTCATCAAGGCGGATTACATAGAAGGGGGGAGATTATCCTAATCTACTACTACTACTATGGTGGTGGTGGCAGTGGTGGCCTACACGCTGGTGGAGGGCCCGGCCGAGGGCCTAGTGACGTGGCGGCGCTTGGAAGCCGAAGCGTCGGCTTCATCTCCGCCGTCATGGCTGTCGTCATCGCCATCGTGGCCACCGTCGTCGCTGTCGTGGCTGCCCGGGCCATCTTGGCCGCCGGGGGCATCGTCGTCGTCATCGGAGTCCTCCTCCTCGCTATCCTCCTCCTCCTCGTCGGAGGACTCCTGGAGAGCGGCGCGGCGAAGGCCGCGGAGCTTGGCGCGCTCCTTGCGGTTGTAGCCCTGGGAGTCGTCGGTGTTGGGCTCCGACTCGTCCTCTCAGGCTGGTGCATCCTCGGGGGCTTCCTCCTCCTCGCTGGAGGGGAAGACCTCCGAGGACTCCTTATCGTACACACCCCAAAGTATGCGTCGTCGGAGTCCTCGTACTCCGACGACGGTGGCGAGCGCGCACGCTTCTTGCCTTTCCCTCCGGCCATGGCTGAGTGCGAGGGGGTGGGAAGTTCTTGGGGTTTTTTCTCGAAGTGCTGGGTACTCAATGAAGGCGTAAATGAATGGCCGGGCGATGGCTCTACTCTTATAGGACGGCCACCCCGCTTCGATCTCTGCGAGCACGTTTCAATTGGCTGCGTCGTTTCAACTTTCTCCACGCGTCAGTCATCGCCTAGGCGAGCAGTAGCTGTTGAGTGTTCGAAAGATTCCTGTTTTCTTGGGGTTTTTTCGGTAACTCCTCGGTACCTTCCGCTCGTTCCCTTTGGTTAACCCCATGGGGTGCGGGATTTGAGGGAGAATTATTCTTTTTCCTAAAATCTGAGAAAACAGGAGATTTGAGTCGGTTTTCTATGACTCGGAAAACCTGAATACAGATGATAACTCGGGTCTGATGTTCCTCAAGTTAACTCGGCACTTGAGGAAGGCATTTTGTGAAACCTGATCAAAGGGTTTAGATCTTCAAGCTGATTGATACTCAAGTCAACTTGAAGCTCGGGCACCTAGCGGTGCACCAAAAGAAACAGTATGGATTCAGGTGAGGAACTCATTCTTTTTGGAGTCTCGAGTCAATTAATCTCTAAATTAACTCGAGCCTCGGGGGCTTGTGGGGGATAGATATCCCCTGGGCCCTCACGGCGTGGATTCAGTACATGGGCCGTTGGAGGGCCCAACGGAGACAGCAGGCTCCTTTACAAGGTGCCGATTGGCCTCGTGGGCCCGTTGGAGTGCCTGTTTGCTGAAGACCAAGTCAAGGCCCTGTAATTCAGGAAAGGTGTAAAGGAGTTGGTTCGGACTCTGTATTCAGAAGCAGCAGGACTCAAGAAGGGAAGCGTATAATCGTAGATTCTGTAGGTTTCCAGGCAGGGTAGGACTCATAGGTAGAATCCGACTTGGAACCTAAGCCATGCCGGACTATATAAGGTGGGTGAGGGACCCCTACGTAGCACATCAATTATCTCATTGCATACCAGCCACCAAATATCCAAGCCCTCATTATAACCTCAAGAGCTCAGATCAATACAATTCGCAGCAAACAGGACGTAGGGTGTTACGCATATTGTGGCCCGAACCTGTATAAACCCTTGTGTTTTGTCGCATCTCTACGCGAATCGTCGAGCTACGCCGATCTCGCCACCCCAAAAGCATCACGTAACACACCCCGTGGTGCATTGTCGGTATGAAACACCGACAGTATGACCAACAGCTCGGTGCTACATGCATTTGCAGTACTCATAATAGGGTGCATTCTGGCCCTCTACTCAGGTCGTTACCTGACCTACAGCTGGTGTTACATGCTCTTATGGGGCAGTTGGCCTGATCCACCGACGCTCAATGCCTTCGCTATACTCGGAATTCAAACGGGGAGTTCACTCTATCTCCGTCAGCTAAGTTACTTCTATATTTGCACATAAGCCATTTATCCAATTGGTTTGCTCTGTCGTTTCAATATTATTTGGGTATATTTTCTCTCCGATCAATACTACTCGGGTTGTCTCTTGATTATCGTTTCAGGAAAATACTACTCACTGCTTCGTCGACTCGGGGGCTGTGCCGCCGCGCACCTCGCCTACTCACTGCTTCGTCGACTCAGGGGCTGCGCCGCCGCGCACCTCGCCAACTCACTACTTCGTCGACTCAGGGGGCTGTTGTCCGCCTCGCCGGCTCACTGCTTCGTCTATTCGGGGGCTGTGCCGCTGCGTGCCTTGCCGACTCATTACTTCGTCTGCTCGGGGGCTGCGCCCTCGCGCACCGCGCCGAGTCACTACTTTGACAACTCGGGGGCTGGGCTACTGCCCGCCTTGCTGACTTACTTCTTCGTTAGCTCGAGAGCTATGCCGCCGCACACTTTGCCAACTCGCCGACTCAGGGAGCCTTCACCACCAACTCGCCGACTTAGGGAGGCTATGCTGCCCGCCTCGTCGACTACTTCGTCAGCTCGGGAGCTGTGCCGCTACGCACCTCGCCGATTTACTATGTCGACTCGGGGGGCTGAGCTGTTGCCCGCCTCGTCGACTACTTCGTCAGCTCGGGGGGCTGCGCTGCCGTGTGCTTCGCTGACTCATTTCTTCATCGACTTACTACTTCGTCGACTCGGGGCTGTGCTGCCGCATACCTCGCCGACTCACTCGGAATTTCTGAAGACTACTTGACTACTTGATCCTCAACCTGATTATGCTAATCAGCTTGAGGCTCGGGGGCTGCATGGAGGGTACTATTAGAAATTTTTCGAAGATTACAAGGCAAGACAATTCAGAAAGCAGAATTTGGACCTTCATGCCAATTTTTATTCAAGTCGACTTAAAGCTCGGGAGCTACCCCATGGGGTGCACCTTGGCGGTGCACCCGATGATTTTGTCAACTCAGAAGATTATGAAGCAAGACATTCAGAAAGATGATTTTTGACCTTCAAGCTGATTATTTCTCAAGTCAGCTTGAAGCTCGGGGGCTTGTGGGGGATAGATATCCCCTGGGTCCTCATGGAGCGTATTTTCTACCTGGGCCGTCGGAGGGCCCAACCCAGAAGACGACTGATTGACTCGGCGCGCAAGACAAGGACTCGACGTATACAAGGAAGATCTAAGAAGAATCCTAGTATGTAATACCCTAATTTTATTTTCAGTATTCTACAATAAATTTAATTTAGTTTATTTAATTTTCTAAGGTTGATATGCCTAGGCCTGTATTTTCATGATTTATTTTATTAAACAAGTAATTTAATCTCATCATAGGTCAACATTGTTGGTGCATTTATGCAGATGCATTGTTTTCTGTTTGTAGAATTTAAGGATTCAAAATTTTAAATTTATTTGAATTGATAGAGCTTTTGCTTCCTTATTCAAAGTTATATTCAGAAAATAAAAAGAAAAAAAAGGAGACAGCCAGGCCAGCCACCCCGGCCGGCCCAGCCATCCCACCCTACCCCCCCCTCCCCGTGCCACCGGGCCCAACCAGCCGGACTGGCCCAGCAGCTCCGCCAGGCCCAGCTCGGCCGGCCCAGCGCGCCCTTCTCTCTCTGTCTCACTGCGCCGCGGGCCCCCCTGTCAGCTTCTTCCTCCTCACTCCCTTCCTCCTCTCGCAGGCATCCGCCCGCTTCCCGTCTCCGCCCGTGGCCCTCGACCGAGCCAGCCACCGCCGCCCTCTCTTTTGGCCACCCGCTCCCTCGCGCAAGCCCTAGCGCCGCCATCTCCGTGAATTTCATCGCCGGAGCCCGCCGCGGTGAGTTGCCGCCGTGGCCAAATTCCGCCGCCATGGCTCTTCTCCGGCCTCCCTAACCCTATCTCCGTGTTCGCAGTGGTGCCACGAGTCGTTTCCGTCGGTTCTAGGCGTCCGCATCGGTCTCCTCGTCGCCGTCCGACGAGCACTGGGTGACCTCGCCGCGTCTGCTCGTCGCTGCGCTGCCTTGGTCATCTTCCGGCCGTCCCTAGGCCCTGGTGAGATCCTCTGTGCCCTTCTCTCACTCCCAGACGAACCCTCGCCGTCCCTAGCCCTCTCCCGAGGCCGGAGCGCATCCCTCCAGCGGTGCGCCGCCGCGGGCCGGCTGCACGCCGCTGTGGCCTTCGGTCATCGTCAGAGCCCTTTCCCCCGTCTGTTTTAGGCCACTGGATCCAGATCCTACGGTCCCCGTCCACCGTGACCGGTCAACGCCGGTCGGTACCGGTCAAACCCCGGTCAGCCGCCACCGTTTTGCTAAAGAGTCCCTGGAATTTTTGGTATTCAACCCGCAGTCCACCTCAGTTTTAAGCAGGCCCTGTTTTTAATGTTTTTACCCCTGGTTTTCGAAATGTAATTGCAATTAGATCCTACCATCTTCAAAAGGCCATATCTTTCACTTTTTAAATCCGTTTTCGGCGATTCTCGCGCCCACGCGACCGTAGCAATGTGTAGAATAATTTTATATAAGTTTTACCTTCTGTTTTATGTAATGATGTACTGTTTCTTACCCGTTTGCATTTGTTTGCTTGCATGTGTGATCATGTGTATGGTTGTTTGGTGCCGTATGTCGTGCGTAGACGTTGATCCACCTGTTGAGTTCGAAGAGCAACCTCCAGAAGCCTCTGAGCAGCAGCAAGGAATAAATTTTGAGAAAGGCAAGTATAACATAAACAACACCTAACAATCTTTTTATTTACTGCATTTGCATTTTAATTTATATGTCATAAGGTTTACCTAGCTACTTTTATCCTTATATGTCTACCTTCTAGGATGCATATGGTTAAGTTGCGCTAGGTGCTGCGCAAACTGATATCTTTTGTTAATTTAATTTTGATTAATAATCCTATGCAATTAATTGTTGGGCTTGACCCTAATCGGTTCATGTCCATTTTAATATGGTTTTTTAGCAACATAGTCTAGGGAGCTTGAGCAATGTGCTCGTGTGCTTTTGCTGGTTCTCTCCCTAAGGACCGAATCACAAAGCGACCACCTAGGATAACAGTACTACCACAAGGCTATAATGGGACAAATTTAGCTGATTAATTAGGTTGTTATGGTTTGAGAGTAACTTACCTGCGGGGCAAGAGGGGAGGTGAGCTTCTGTGGCACTCGCGCTGCTTGGGTTGAGTGTGCTTTACATTATATGTATGTGCTTCTCCCCTTGAGGCTTGCCCCACGGTTGTGGAACCTGAAACCTTAGCGGTTACACCTTACCAACGTGATCTTTGTAAAGGCTTCATAGTGCGCTTGCTAGTCATCTCATCTCCGGTAATGTGATGAACTCCTAGCGTAGCTCACGACTTGTGGGTAAAGATGTACAACCTCTCGAGAGTGTAAAACTAACGTGTTAGCCGTGCTCACGGTTATGAGCGGCCCAGACCCTTTCCAATGGTTAGAAGGATCCTTGGCTGAGGTTCCTTGGTTTTGGTTATGGTTATGATAAGTGTTATATCTGTTTAATCTTATTTAATTCTTATGCAATATCTTTTGGGCTAATGGTTTTGTCCTTAATTCATAGTAATTAGGCCTTAATAAATGTTTTAAATTAAAAGCTTATACAGTTGTCAGCTAACCGTAGAGCCTCATGGTTCATGTTATATTTGTTGAGTATTCTGTACTCATGCTTGTTTTTTTATATTTATTCCTTCTTGGGGGAAAAATCCAACCGTTGATCAGATGATGGTGGTAATGAAGACTGTGTGCAAGACTACGATGAGTTTTAGGCGTTTTGTTCACCAGTTGACGTCCCTGTGGCACCCGTTATCTTTATATTTTTATACTTTCGCTATGCTACGTTATACTTTCGCTATGCTACGCATATATATGTTGCACGGTTTTGTTCGTTGGAACCGGGCGTGACTTAGTAGGAGATATAACCAATCCTAGTAGGACTAGAACTCTTTATAACCCAAGCCACGCCGGACTATATAAGGCGGGCTAGGGGTCTCAACTCTCCAACTCCCTCGATTTCATACGCCCTCATTGTACCATCGAGAGCTCAAATCAATACAATCAGCCCCCAAACAAGACGTAGGGTATTACGCATCTCGCGGCCCGAACCTCGTGTCTCCTTCGTGTTTTATGTTCTTTGTCGCACCTCTATGCGAACCATCGAGCTACGGTTGACGCAGACGCCCACAAAAGCATCTTGTGGTACATCCCGTGGTGCATTGCCGGATTAAAACCCCGACAGCTAGCGCGCCAGGTAGGGGTGTCTGCTTCAACAACATCGCTAGCTCCATTGCCATCATCTTCAACGGATCGATTTTCGGCAAGATCATTCTTGGCGGCATCAACCTCGAGATCAAATTGCGTTGACACATCGAAGTCGTCAGGTTCGGAGTTCTTCTATTTCATACAGCATTGGAGTTTAGCTAACAGATCAAACCAGCGCGTTCCTCACCGCGCCTGCGAGACTCGGTGCGAGCAACCTTCTCGTGGAAATCCAAGGTCAAGTCTATTTCGTCAGTTATCAGCCCATCAAATCGTATCAGCCCAAATCGTATCAGAATCCCATCTATTGTGCGTGCCGACACCACGTCGTGTCCGATAAAGACCTTATTCATCTAATTGAGCGTGACAAGTCCTGGTCAAGTGGTCAGAGCTAGTCATATGCTGACAGCCACGCGCCTACAGCCGGCGTACATCATCACGTAAAGGCCAATCTATGGTTGTGCTTTGGGGAACTCCAAAGAAAGACCAAACAGGATCTAGATGTTGTCAGTACGTCAAGGCATATTGATCGAAAAAGCACTTGCAAAGGATTTGTACCTGCAGACAAAAGGAACTATTCTCTCTCTCCTGATCGACTCCGACTCAGACCAAGTCTATCGCAAATTGATTTCTCATCGTCAATCAACACTGCGGATGATTTATATTCCAACTGTTGACGTCACTCTGCTATTGTTTGGGCTACTACTTCACGTGTGGAGATTCGGCCAAAAACCAGCCGGCAGCATTCTGAAACACAGAGCTAAGTTGTTTTTAATATTTGAATTATGCATTTAATTATGCTAATTATTTTTTTCCATCCGACCGGTTTCGATAGGATCACTCGGATATTATTTATATTCAAATATTCTCTCTACAAACAATACTACTCGCATTGTTTCCAAGATTATTATTTCAGAAAAATATTAACTAATCACAGTGAGTCGTTTGATCCAAGTGGTTTGCTATAATTGTTCATATTACTCATATTATTTCTTAATCATCCGGGCTGTGGATCTATTGAATTATCTCTTAATCATCCGGCTATTTGGATCATTGAATTATTTTTGGAATATCCGAGTTATTGGATCAATTGGATTTTCAATGGATCACTCGGATTATCTATATTATTGCTTGATCATCCGGATTATCTTTGGATCATTCGGATCATCCCTAGATTATTCATACTGGATCATTATTTCTGGGTCATTCATATTATTTCAGAATCATTATTTCTGGATCATTCATTTTATTTCAGCATCACTTGGCTACTCATATTATTTCAGCACCATTATTTCTGAATCAGTAATGTTACTTCAGATCACACAGGTTATTTCTGAATCACTCGGGGTTTCGTATTACTCAAATTATTTCTAGTCATTCAGACTGTGCATTATGCACTTCGGTAAGCTGAAACATTTTCTACTTCGCGTACTTTCCCGATTTATTTCATGACACATTATGTGCCTTGACAACTTTTTCTATTGCAGCTCGTGTTTCGCTAAGTCGAATCTTTTCTATTCTATCTTGTGTTTCGCCGAGGCAAAGCTTTTTTGTCGCATCTCTTATCTCTCTGAGCTAAATATTTTCTATTCTATCTCGCGTTTCGCCGGGTCAAATATTTTCTGTCGCCTCTCGTGCTTTGACAAGTCTCAGTGTTTTTTAGCAAGATCTGTGCATACGACGACGGGCGTCATATGACCACCGTGACAACGGGGCAGTCGGTTTGGCCAACCTGCGCTACATGCCTTCGCTCATTATTACACCAAAGATCTATTCTGGTCGGGTAAAACATCCAGATGAACGTCAAACATGCCTTAAATCTGTTATTACACCAAAGATTATATAGGAAAGCTATAAAAACTGATGCGTCTTTGATAAAACGACAAAAGGCAAGGCAGGGTATACATCGGATCTTCCTAAAAACACATGATCTGTAGATAAAGTTGTAACAACAGATCTAATGTATGCCTCGAGTCTTGCGATATGCTAATCTAATAACAAACCGGCAGCATGATAGCATGCACCACAAAAGATATTAGCATACAAGTTGTGTATGAGCCGACGTGCAAGCATATCGGCTCATACACGTGATAGATCTGATGCCTAGCTAGGCTTGACATGAGATTCATCGGGATAACTAATGGATCTCGTGCTAAGCTAAGCTGATCGCGAGATTCATCATGGTAACTAGCAAACCGTGCCATCAAAAACGCTTCGGTACACGATTTGCCAGGCGACTAACGTCGTGATGCCTATAACGAAATAAATCGTTAAGGCAGCATGACGATTACCTGAAACTCTAGTCGCTAGAGGTGGCGATACGCCGAGGGGATGTGGAGACAACCACTGCTTGATGAACGTATGTCGTCAACTTTATTTCGATAACAAGGGTATATATTTATAGTCTGTAGACTCGGGCAGCAAACCTGCCCTTCTATAATTAAGTTACAAAACCTAATTGACTTAAACTGGACTCTTTAATCTACGATACAAGGCCCAATGGCCTGCTTTACCATCGTCGTCGCTTCCTTGAACAGCTTCTCTTTAACCCAAAGCCGATTTTGGCCCATTAACAGGGATGGCCAAATTCCGTTGTCAACAGTGACCAAGCGAGAATAGGAGCGGTGCACATCCTGGCGTCACAAGGACCGACAGTGCAATGCCACAGATGAACAATGGGGTTGGGAATAGACTGAGAAGTCGTCCATGAAGACTTCCATTATGTTCCCGACCAGGTCGTAGAATATTGCCATCATGCACCGCTTGAAGGATGCTAGAGCATTGCATAACCCAAATGACATCATAGGTGAATGTGTCATAAGGGCAGGTGAATGTGGCCTTACTTTGCCCTTCCGGGTGAATTGGAATATGGTGGTAACCAAAGTAGCCATCGAGATAGCAGAAGGAGTGGTTGGCTAGCCTCTCGAGCATTTCCTCGACGAAGGGAAGAGGAAAGTGGGTCGTTCCTGGTGGCGGTGTTGAGTTTTTTTGTAGTTGATGCACATCCTCCATTTGGTGACAGTGTGTTGCAGAATTAACTCATTGTTTTGGTTCTTGACGACTGACATCCCTCCATTCTTGGTACAACTTGGACGGGACTGACCCATTCACTGTCTTGTACGGGGTAGATGATACGCATGTGTATGAGTTTGAGTACCTCCTTCTTTACTACCTCTCTCATCACATTGTTAAGTCTGCGTTGTGCCCCCCCTTTGTAGGTATATGTTCAGTCTCCATGGGAATGCGATGTGTGCATAGGTTAGGACTGATTCCTTTCAGATCTTGGAGAGAGAGTAACAAAGCACGGATCTATACTTCTCTAAGACTAAAATTAGTTGCCAGCTCTTACTCTCAATTAACCTATCGTTGATGATTACTAGTGTGTCCTTGTTCCCGTTGAAGAAGGCATACTTCAGGCTAAGCGGTAGTTGTTTAAGTTCTATATTCGGGGATTCAGCCCATAGTGATTCATCGAGTTCTTCGAACTTAGGCGGTTGGTCTACCGCATGAAGGTCGCTAGCCTCTTCCTCTAGGCTGTGTTGACCCTCATCTTCCTCAAGTGATATGCCCATCACTTATTCTAGGGGGTTAACCACTAGCTTGGCTTCTGTTATGGTATTGAGTGTTCTATTCATGCTGATGTCTAACATCTCATTACCTACCTGAAGCCACAGTTACCCTCTACATGTTTTCGAGTTGATGAGGGAAGCTATCAGGAACCCGATCAGAATTAATGGCGTGGGTCCCTCGTGGATGTCAAAGACATGGAAGCCTAAGAATTCTTGTCTCACAAGGTAACATGCATGACCTGGATAACAACTTGGTTTTCAAGCAGCTCTCCATTGTTCCATTTTAGGAATATGTTGGACTTGGATCATCGTTGAGTGGGGAAGTGGGTGTCCACTATGTATTTAGGAATTATATTCATCCCCATTCTTGGGTCATATAGTATGTCTTGTGGAAGCATTTTGGATACGTGTGTTAGCGTACTGGGGGACCCATACCCTAGAGACACGTACATAGAGCATCCCTCGAGTTAACAGGTGACCCTACCATATCCAACAAAGATAAACTGTCAGACGGCAAGACCCACCACTCAGGTAGTGGGTCATGCTATAGGGCCGCGCCAAGGGCGGTGTGCGGATTGCTCGGAGGTAACCCCAGGGCATACCATCCCACAGTGGCTGCCTAACCCCAGGGGTTGACTCCTTCCAGAGGAAGGAGCCCACTGCCAACCGCATTAAATACTAAAGGACTCTCCGGTCAGGAAGTACGCCTGCACGTTGCGTGGGCGTGCAAGTCCCCATCATGAACAACCCGTGGTAGTCCCTAAGGCTGGGGGCAAACTACAGATGTGCATCGACTACACCGACTTAAACAAGGCTTGTCCTAAAGATCCCTACCCTCTCCCTAGAATAGACCAAATAGTAGATTCCACTGCTGGGTGTGAACTGCTGTCATTTTTAGACGCATACTTAGGGTTCCACCAGATTAGAGTGGCTAGGGAAGATGAGGAGAAAACATCATTTACAACTCCTTGCGGCTTGTATTGCTATGTGAACATGCCGCATGCTCTTAGGAACGCACTGCCAACCTTTGTGCGAGCAACCCACATTACCCTTAAAGATCACATCGGCAAAACAATTGAAGTGTATGTCGACGACATTGTAGTCAAGTCCCGAAAGAGTGTTCACTCCTCCAGGATTTGGATAACATATTCGTGAGTCTGCGCAGGTATAAGATGATGTTGAACCTTGAGAAGTGCGTGTTCGGGGTTGCTGTGGGAAAGCTCCTTGGTTTCCTGGTTTCACACTAGGGGATCGAGGTGAATCCCGAGAAAATACAAGCCTTTGAGAAAATGCAACCCCCAACCCGCATCAAGGACGTGCAGAAGCTGACTGCAGCATGGCTGCCCTTAGCCGATTCATCTCAAGGCTTGGGGAGCGAGCGCTTCCATTCTTCAAGCTTCTCAGAAAAAATAACCTGTTTGAGTGGACGGAGGAAGCTCAATAAGCCTTCGAAGCATTGAAGAAGTACCTTTCGTCCCCTCCGGTGCTGGTCGCATCGAGGGAAGGAGAACCCCTCCTTCTCTACATTGCTGCAACTAACAATGTGGTTAGTATGGTGCTCGTTGCAGAGCGTGAGGAACCCCTCAACTCGGGCGGGACCCTCCAATGGTGGTTCTGAGGGGAGAGCCAGGCCTGACAATGGTGAGTGAAGCATTTGACCATACGGATGTTGGAACAGGAGAAGAGTCCGCCAGAGACCCTATTCCGCCAGAGTCCGCCCCACCATGCCTCGTGCCCGAGGACGATCCCCCAGAACCCCGGAGGATCCAACACCCGGTCTACTTCATGAGTGAAGTTCTCTGGGATGCTCCGACAAGATACTCCGAAGTTTAGAAGTTGTTGTACACCAATCTGTTAGCATCAAGGAAGTTACGCCATTATTTCCAAGGTCATAAGATTTTCGTCGTCACCTCCTACCCGCTTGGGACGATTTTGAGGAATCGAC
Source organism: Paspalum notatum (assembly GCA_022530915.1). Taxonomy (NCBI): domain Eukaryota; kingdom Viridiplantae; phylum Streptophyta; class Magnoliopsida; order Poales; family Poaceae; genus Paspalum; species Paspalum notatum. The sequence goes on along the minus strand of CM039684.1, from coordinate 24,694,314 downwards.
ACACCACTAGGTGAATAGCCAAATGGGCGGCGGAGTTGGCGGAATTTGAGATTGATTTTGTTCCGCGACATACGGTCAAGAGTCAAGTTCTAGCCGACTTTCTCGCTGAATGGACGCCGGGGGCCGAAGCTGAGGATCTTGAAGCCCCATAACCCGCCACACCCGAAGAGCCATGCGTCCACTTCACCGAGAAACCCTGGGAACTGGGATTTGATGGCTAATGTACCCGCAAGAGCTCGGGAGCCAGAGCAGTCCTCATATCTCTAGAAGGGGAGCTCCTGCGATACATGTTTTACATCATGTTCAAGACTTCAAACAATGCAGCAGAATTTGAAGCTCTAATCACGGGGCTCAAGATCGCTCTTGGCCTTGGAGTTCGGCAACTCTGAGTCAGGGGAGACTCACAGCTAGTCATCAATCAAGTCAATGGCATGTGCGCCTGTAATAAGTCACACTTGGCTGCTTACCTCATGAAAGTCAAGAAGTTGGAGCTCTCTTTCGATGCCATTGAGTTCAGATACATCCCGTGGGAAGAAAATACCCTCGCGGACGAACTTTCCGCCCTTGCCTCAGCAAGGGCGCTGTTAGCAGTTGTTATTTCACGATTTCGACCACCAATACCTCGGTGGATAAAGAGGGTATAAGCCAAATTCTACTCATTATGCACTTTTATCTAATAAATTCCAAGAGTTTTGGTGGTTGTGACTATTCTACAGGGAGATGCTAAAAAACACATGACAAGGGCAACTGCGCCTTGGTTGAGGCTGGCGTGGTGCCTAACCTTGAGGCGCTGAGAGCCCTATGCGCCTTGGCACCTTGGCTCGCCTCGAAAGAAGCCGGCGCTATCTTGACCCACCGCGCGGGGGCCGCCCCCTCTATTGGGGCGAACAGACGAATGCCTTGCGGGTGGGTCAGCCCATGCAGGGTCGTCTCTAGCATTTGCCCGCCAAGGGCGTCGGCGTCTGGTAACCCCTGCAACTGCACCAACCCTGGACGAAGCTCCGTGTCCGCCAAGCCGGTCCTGGAGGTACAAGCCTTGACAATTGCTACTACGGCGGTACAGTTGAACGCGATGGCAGAGACGCACATCAGGTTTGAAAGCTCCATGGTATAGAGCCATATTGGCTCACTATGCTCCTGCAAAGGCACGATTCGGTGCGCCATGAAGTGCGCCAACAGTGCTGTCGAGTGGAGCCCTACAAACCGCAGGGCCTCAATCCTCTTGAGCACCGGATCCCAAGCTAAATTGATTTCCTAGCACCCCTCCCATTGCTTGGATGGGGTGACCCGGCGTGGAATTCTTAAACGCGGATTTACCTCCGTCTTGAGGTAGAACCATGATTCTCTCCAGTTGTCCCACCTGCCAGGGAAGTCACAATGGATGTACTCCGACCTCGGATCCCACCGCGTCTGGAACCGGCCGGACCCGAATGCTTCCTAGTAGCCCCTAGATGAGCGCAACACAAAGAAGTGGAGCCACAACTCCACGCACGGCCTCACCCCGACGAACGCCTCGCAGAGGTAGGCGAAGGTCACCATCATCAGCACGGAGTTGGGGGTAAGGCCCCCAACCGGATTCCATACGAATCCAGGACCTCCTCGGCAAAGCGGCTGTGGGGGAAGTTCGCCCCAGCCTTCACATAGGTGAGGAAGGTGATGTACTCCCCCTTGCTCTGCTTCAGGACCCGCGGAGGCATGGAGCCTAACCTAACCATGTGTCTGCCCTCGCCCGCCGACGACCCGAGCGCCCCCACAATGTCGCTTAGGGAGTGCTTTGGCTCGGGGAGGGAGATCTTCAGTAGGTTCTTGAGTGAATCCGCCATCCCGAGAGCAGGGGACAAGTGCTGCGGCGGCGGCGGAAGCAAGAAGAGGAACAATTGACAAGGACTATGCGCTACTGAGATGGAAAGCAAGAAACCGTAAAGAAAGGTTAAGGACCCGGGGGAGTGGTTTTATAGCCAGATACTCCCTCGATCCCGTTCACACGACGCTTAAGAAGTTAAAGGGTCGCATCGCCCTTTGGCGATGTGGCGATCGTGGGGTTAGAAACGCGCCCCCACGCTGCTTCCGAGACGGTCGGGCGCTTCACCTTCTTCTATTTAAGACTCGGCATCAGCCAGATAAATGAAAGATATGGGCCCACAACACAGTAAAACTGCACAGTGGACCCGAGGGCCTCTGTTAGCGTACTGGGCGACCCATACCCCAGAGACACGTACATAGAGCTTCTCCCGAGTTAACAGATGACCCTACCATACCCAACAAAGATAAACTGCCAGACGGCAGGGCCCACCACACTCAGGCAGTGGGTCATGCTATAGGGCCGCACTAGGGGCGGTGTGCGGATTGCCTAGGGGTAAACCCGGGGCATACCATCCCATAGTGGCTGCCTAACCCCGAAGGTTGACTCCTTCCAGAGGAAGGAGCCCACTGCCAACCGCATTAAATACTGAAGGACTCTCCGGTCAGGAAGTATGCTTGCACGTCGCGCGGGCATGCAGGTCCCCATCATGAATAGCCTGAACGGGATGGCACGTCACCCACCCACACCGGGGACGTGGGATGCAACAGTGTGTCCCACGTCGGGCAGTGACGCACGGAACAGCGCGCTAGGACGGGATGGTGGCACGATAGGAACGTGACGCTGCATAAAAGCACACAGTGCAGACTATTATAAGACCATACCCTAAACTTTGGTTATTGAAACCACCACTGTAGCTCCAGACTACCAACTTTGTACCACTGCTCCACCCCTTGGCCTATAAAAGGGGTGGGCAGAGCCCCTTTAGGGGGAAGACGCTTTGATTTCTCTCTATACTTACAAATGTAGCCTCATACCCTCTTCCTCATCCGCGAGCCGAAACTTTGGTCTCGGTCTGTAATTCGATTCCTCACCTTCATAGTGACACTACAAAGAGGACGTATGGTGTTACAGCGAGACGATGGCCCGAACCTCTCTAAATCTTCTTCACCCCATTCCTTGATAGACAGTAGAGCGGTAGCGTCCACGTCCCTACACAATTCTCTACCCGAGAGGTACCTGTACGGTACCCCTGTGTCGTGGAACGTCGACAACGTGACTATGGATGAGACTTGGTTCTTGATAGAACCTGATGATTTGTGTCTAACCATCTCTCCTCAAGCCATTCCCGATTTATGACTATTGTAAGCCAAAGCAGGTCCTCTCTCATCTTATGTGAATCTTTAGGGAAAGTATATGCTAGCTGGGAGGTCCTAACGATGCGTCGATCCACTTTGGGCAACCGAGAGGCTTTGTCAAAGTCTATAAACAACTCGTCCTCGAATGAGAATGTTGTATCAATGGAGGATTTGTCATAGCTAAACTGACCCTTTCAGTTTTCTATGACGTGCTTGGTTCAAAGATTTCCTCAAACTTGAGAGTTTGACTAGATGGCGAAGATTGAGCTTGAGTGGCTTGTCTCCTTTACTGGCAGCTAGGTTCAGGTGGATCTCGTGTATGCGTGCATGGCATCTCAACTTCACTGTTATCAGATGATTTTTTAAAGTATTTTATTAAGGATATTCCATCCTTCTGATGCGGTTAAGTGGGAGAATGACTCTTCCTTGGCTAGGTTCAAACATTGATTAGCACCCAGCAAGAGGCCTCAGATGAAGTGTTGCATCAACATGGATTCCGGTATTGCCAAGTCTGGTCTAGAGGTGTCAATAGAATTCTTCACCGGGTTTCAGCATCCCCGTACCCATCCCCACGATCTTTTACTCGTCCTCATCCCCATATCGGCTCTCTATTGGAGCCCCATCTCCGACAAAAGAAGCACGGGCACAATATGTTTTGCATGACATTAACAGCTACACCACACCCCTAAGATCAACACATCACCAATAAATCTGATATGTAAATGGAAAAACAATTGTCTATGCAAACAACAAAAACAAAGTGACTTGATATCTCTATCTCTGCCCCTACGAAAATCTGCAATGTTTTCCCACTCTGCCTCAAGCGGTCCGCCTCCGACCTGCTCTCCCGATTCAAACTCTCCAACCGACCTCGGCAGGCTTTATAACCCGCACGGCCGCACCTTCCCCTCACCCCGCCGCCAGAGGAGGCCTCCCCTCGGTACTCTCCGCACGCCTCCGCGACCGAGCCGTCGTACGACGCGCGACACCGCCACGCCGCCAGCGAGCCCCGACGGACGGCGCACGTCACCGCGACGCCGCCTGCGAGCCAAGCAGCGTAGGGAGTGTCCGCAGCTTGGGGACGCGCCGGACAGCCATCCGCCTCCCTCCTGCCGCCGCGATACCACGGGCCGCGCAGCCGGCCGCTGCCCCGACCGCCGGGAGCGCCACAGCCCCCGGAGCCGGCTGACGCAGCGGCGGGGCCGCGGGGACGCCGCGGCTGCGACCCGACGACGCGGCAGGCCGGCTGCGGGCGGAAGGCGGACGGGGCGACGGGGCGACGGGGGAAAACGCCGCTCTACTCCACGTCTCCCTTGCCGCTGTCTCTGGGATCCCTCGCGCTGCCGTCGAGCCCCGCCCTGGCGGCAGTGACACACCCACGCATCTGCTGCACATCTCCGCCGACTCCGCTCGGGCCTTCGTCGCCGTCGCGCCCGCCCCGCTCCGCCTCCGTCGTCCCGCGTCCCCGACCCGTCGCCATCGCCGTCGCGCCCGCACCGCTCCGCCTCCGCCGTCCCACCCCGTCCGCTGCTGCGCCGTCCCGCTCCGTCCGCTGTTGCGCCGTCCTGCCCCGTCTGCCGCTGTGCGGGCTGCCCTGGCCGCCGCACCCTCGCCCCGCTCGGCGCAGCTGGCCCTGCCGACGCGCTCTCCTGTCCCCTTCCCCCGGCGACGCGAGCCTATCAGGATGGCTGTATCTGTATGACTGTATGATCGCTCGCCTATCGAATTCCATACTGCCTCTGCCTGCCTTATCTTCCTCTACTTTATTTATACGCCAACAGAAAAGAATCATACGTTCACCTGCTGTCCATGCTACGGCCAGGAATAGTTATCTGCATGCTAAAGGTTCCATTTGAGATAGATGCTGCCTGTTGCCTGGTCAGAGATGAGAGCCAACGGCTGCCCCAAGTCTGAATAACGGCTGATCGATTGCCCATCTCTGCTGTTGTTCAGACTTTTTTGCTTTGGCTGTGCTGTGCATACACAGGAGGTCAATGAGATGAAATGAACGGTTTCCTTCTATATTTTTGGCTTCAGCTCTTTTGGTGCCTTCTGATGACTTCCAAGGGCCAACAAGCAAGGCAATGCTCCACTTGCAAGTCGCTTCATCGTCTGCCGCTCGCCGCGCGTGTCGCCCTGCTGAGGTGCCCTCGCATCTCCTGAGTCCTGCAATTCCCACCTTGGTCCCTGCAACAGCTACTCGGTATGGAAGTCTTTCTCTTTGACACATTAGCTGATACTGCCATTACAGAGGAGTTGAACCAATTCCTCATACAATCTTGTTTAATAATCCTCAAAACTACCCATGCATTCTGATAAATTGAAGCCAAGAGTGATCACTTTCTATGACTGTTACTCAATGCAAAAAGATAAAGTTAGCAATTACTACATCTTTGTGTTGCATTTGTTAGCTGTCTGTATGATTGTCATGTTTGCTACAATGAACGATTCCTCATGTTTAGGCTGTGAGGAGCATTGACCAACCACAATGAAAGCCACAATAAATTTTAGAAAATAATTTTCTCATGTTGTACTATTGTCGGACATGTACAGCTTCTGTCTACGGTCTACCTTATTGTGAGCAACACATATCCTACATGAGATTTCTTTAGTTGAAAGAACCTTATATTTTTAGCTGCAGGAACAACTGAGTTTTCCTTCTTCAGAATTCAGATTCAGCAACATTCTTGCTTAGTTGGAGGTATGTATAGCATCTATATCTATGAACTTCTACAAATTAAGTTCAGGGTGCTTACTGTCTATAGATAGAGTAAAATTTTCCCCTTGCTCCAATGTCTTAAATGATCCATGAGTTCAGTTTGCATATGTATATCTATTGGAAGGGGTTACTGTATACACTCTGCTTTATGACATGGTTCTCAGCTTAGATTCTAAAAATCATGAGCCACTGTTATCGGATAATGATTATTAAAGGATTACATGTTTATAGAAAAACATTAGTTTCTGTTGATTTAAATAATCATGATCTTCTGAGTATTTTCAATGTCTAACTGTATTTTCAGACTGTTTGTTGGTGGAGGCAGAAATTTCAAGATTCACAGAAATTTTCAGCTTTAAATTCATTTTCCAGTTACAAGTGATTGCAATTGTGGGGAGACTTTGTGATTACAGGGTCCATCTTTAAGTCCATCTCTAATCTCCTGCTGAATCAGAGTATATCCTAATTCATCAAATCAGTTAAGTTGATAAATGATACAGTTATATCACCAGTATGTTTCCCAATGAGTCTTACTGAGCACTGATCTCCAGTTTGGTATTTTCTCAATCATAAGTAGAGTGTAGGTTAATTTTACTTGAGAAAAGTGAGGTTCAGTTTAGTACTAAATTCAGATAGCTGAAACCTTACAGCCATAATATATACGTGATCTGATGATGCTTTGTCAAAAAAAAAAAAAAAAAAAAAAAAACTATGAAAAAAAACTACCATAATATGTATCTGCACTTAAAATTCAGATTCCTGCTGTCTTCCTGTGTCTTTTGGCTTTTCTTAGTTTCTGATGGTGTTCATGTTTCAAATGTCATTTTGCAGTTCCTTTTACGTCGGTTCTCATTCACTGGACCGCTTTGTCGTAACAGATTATATCTATCATTGATGGATGGCCGTAGTTTGGGTGCTGGACACACACCATTTAAAGACAAGACTAACACCCTTGAAGGAGGTAACATGTCAAACCCATTGTCACATGGCTCCTTTGGAGAAACATATATGGGGTCGTATTAGACCTGTTTTAAGTATTATCCTCAATGTAGGTGGTCATATTCATGGCAGTGAAATGATGACAGTGAAATGCTTCTAAAATCCTTTGAACGTGATGTATATACAAGCATGCTGCCAGCTTTTGAACGATGTATGTACAGAGTCTCTGGTGCATTGATCCATTTTGGCTTCCAGTATAACTGAAGGCTGCACGCGTTTGGGGCATAGCGGCTTCATTAGAGAGCACGGTTTGTCACTGATTGTTTCAGCGCCATAAAAAAAAGGTTAGGGAGTGTGAGGTTTATTGATCGAAATTGTATCTTTGATTCATACAAGTATCAGACTGTTGACGATGGAAAGCATTCATTTAAATTGTATCTTTGATTTATGAATCAGGCCCAATTGAAATAATGTTGTAGTACTTGTGAGTGCATGGTTAGATATTGCTTTCATTTATGTGGACTTTGATGACATTGTGTTTCGTATGTGCCATCATTTAGTTTGGAAATTCACTTACGAAATCACGACTCGTTATGTTGTGACCTAATATACAGGTTCTTGCAGATGGCACCTCCAACCAAACGTAGGGATCGTGCTCCACTAAATGATATAACCGATAATAATATCGAACAACCACAAATTGATGATCCTAGGGACCGTAAAAGGCAACGTGAGAGGGAGAAGTATACGCAGATGCCTGAACAACAAAAGTAAGCTCTACTACAAAAACGTCGTGAACAACGGCAACAAAAGAAAGCTGCAAAAGCGCAGCCTCAATCTGGTGGTAATGTTTGGTGCATTACCAGTCAGTTAGGGCATGATAATACATCAAATAGGACAAGGACATCCAGTGCAAAAGGTGCTTATAAAAAAGAGAGATGATGTTATTGACAAGCATATTGATTGTCGGTCTTAATATATCTTGCACTTGCGAATAGATGACGTTGGGGAGTGCAAGGAAAATACACCTCTCCATGAAAGCAATGATTGGTTGCATCAAAATGATGCATACCAAAGGCAGCCAGTATGTATGCCATGTGAACGTCAACAAAGCCTTGTGATTGATACGGAACCAATAGATTTTTCTATAGAATTACCATGTATATCTTAAATCTATCTTTCGGAAGGTTATACTATTCCACGACTAAATACATATGTGTTTAGGTGGTGCTAATATCACCAATGTTAGTGGAGCCCCACAATCCAGTTCAAATATCCCACCAACAAATCCCGCTGAGAGAAAGAGACAACATATGAGGAACTGCTATATGCAGATGTCGCCTCGGTCAAAGGAGGAACTACTAAAAAAACAACGTGAATACCGTCAGCAAAAGAAAGCTTCACTCAGTCCTGATGATATGGAACATCTGCGTGCCAAAGATAAGGCACGCTACACAAGTATGAGTGTTAATAAGAGACGTGCAAAGGTGAATCGTGTGTCTATGCTTTGTGCTTTGCGACACAACACTCCAAGTCAACGTTCAGTAGCAAAGGAAAACCCTATGTATACACAAGTTGATATGGTCTTTCCTTCAAGGGAATCCATATTAGTTGGCCCTGAAGTCACCGTTGATTTTGGGAGTCCTCAGTCAATTGACACAGAGATTCACAGGGGTGATGCGAGAAGAAAACGACACAGAAAGAGTGTCACGCCAGGACAATGGCCTGCACTGGTAGCCCTTCGTACCGCAAAATTTGATTCAAAGAGTGTTGTGCAGCCACAAGGTTCTACAACTGAGGACAGTGGTTCTGCATCTATCTCTTGTGACATCGATATTGATACAGAGACACATACAACCTTTGCCAATGATGGTAACTTCCTCACTCTGCTTTTAAGTCATGCACTCTAAGTTCCTACTCACAAGTGTCATTGCTGAATGTCAGAAAATGTTGCTCCAACTGAGTCACGGGTGGTTGACGAATGTGGTGATGAACTAATATTTGAAGAAGACCATAGCGGGGAGGATAATATGTTTGCTGGCCAATGTACTATTGAATAAATTATGCTCCCTGCCACTACCATGTTAAAACATTCCCTCACCACATAAACCTATTTTTTCAAATGAGGAGAATGATGAGGATGTTCAAATTGAGCAATCCGAGCATGAGTCCACCAATACCTCTAGCATCCTAGATCCATATGACCATGTCTACAGTAACATACCTGAAGAGACACATATGTTGGAGGATGTCCCTAATTGCAAGCATTGTTGTGCGAAGAGGTTCCACAAAGAGCCTAAGGGTTTCTGTTGTCGAGATGGCAATATAAGTTTGTCGAACATCGAAACGCCACCTGAGCTCATGCGGCTATGGACAAGCACAGGCTCTGACGCTCGGCACTTTCGAGACAGCATTAGGTTTTTCAATGGCCATTTCTCGTTCACATCACTCCACTGCAGACTCGATGGGGACACCACAGATGTTAGGAAAAGTGGAGTGTACACATTTCGAGCGCATGGACAAATGTACCATACCATAGCTGATCTTGCTGCGAGTTGCAAGGCCGGAAATCCTCTAGAGATGTACTTTTATGATGATGATCCCAGTCTAGAACATCGGTACCGCTATTGCTGTGAAAATAAGAAACAGAAGGATCAACAAGTCATTCGGCAACTGGTGGGTATATTAAAAGACAACCCATACTCTCACCAGCTCAAACAGATGGGACAGATTGAGGACCTAGCGGACTATCGTATCACGTTTAACCTTGATCATCACATGGACCAGAGGATGCATAATATACCTCTCACTTTAGAGGTGGCTGCAGTGTGGGTTGAAGGGAACGAGCAACGTAGGAAATTTGATTGTGGCATCGTATTGTATGGGAACAACAAGCAAGAGTATGGAATCCGGTCCTATCATGCATCCTATGATCCGTTGGCATACCCTCTATTCTTCCCTAGAGGTGAAAGCGGCTGGCATTCTGGTATACCTAAAAAGCATGCCTCCGTCGATGCGGTCAATGCCGCTCGTGCTGCACGTGGCAATAGTCGAGGAAACCCAGGTATTCTTGAATACTTGTTGAAATCTATATGTAAGTGTGCTTTTCCATGCTTCTCTCACTTAGAGCATGCCCTGACCTTCGATGTCATGTACTACTCAGATAGTGCTAACCGTCTATGTGTATCCGTGAGGGACTACTACTGCTACAAGTTCCAGATGTGACCAGGGATATTCAACCCAATCCTATTTGGAAAGCGTCTTTTTCAGCAATTCGCGGTCGATACATACATAAAGATTGAGAGCTCACGATTAGACTACATATGGTCTCATCAAAAAGAGATACGGGCAGATTTGTACCAGGGATTAATGGATTGCCTTCATAGGGGGGAAACACGAGCTGACGCGGTTGGTAGGCGGACCGTTCTACCAGGGTCATTCATTGGGGGGCCTCGAGATATGAGGCGTCGGTACCTCGATGCCATGGCGTTAGTAAGAAAATATGGGAAGCCTGATGTTTTCCTCACAATGACATGTAACCCTAACTGGGAGGAGATCAAACGTGAGCTTGAGGTTGGTCAAATACCCTAGGATCGTCCAGACCTTGCCGTGCGTGTTTTTAGAGCAAAGCTAAAGGAACTGAAGAGACTCCTGCTAGAGGAGGGAATTCTTGGCAAGGTGCAGGCATATGTTTATGTGGTGGAGTTCCAAAAGAGTGGCCTACCACATACCCACTTCCTATTGATCATGCAAGGGAAGTACAAACTTACGTGCCCAGAGCAGTACAACTCTATCATCTCCGCCGAACTGCCCGACAAATGCAAGTACCCGGAGCTATACAAAATGGTTATTAAGCATATGATGCATGGTCCTTGTGGTATGTTGAATCCTGAGTGCCCTTGCACAAAGGCAAGTGGCAAATGCAGGAACCATTATCCACGTCCTTTCAACATGGCCACTTTACAAGGAAAGGACTCTTATCCAGTGTATAGGAGACGTGAAGATGGGCGTAAAGAAAAGGTACGAGGGCACGAACTAGACAATAGATGGGTTGTTCCTTACAACCCTTTCCTTTTGAGGTATTTCAATTGCCACATCAACGTCGAGGTTTGCTCAAGCATCAAGGCTGTCAAATACCTCTACAAGTACCTGTACAAGGGCCATGACCGTGCGTCTATATCTGTGAATGAGGCAGATGGTCAGGGGAACATCGATGAGATCAAGATGTACAGGGAAGCTAGGTGGGTGACTCCTCCGGAAGCATTGTGGAGGATATACGGCTTCGACCTAAGCAAGAACAGTCCACCTGCGATGCAACTACAGCTGCATCTCCCTGGCATGCACATGGTTACATACGAAGAGGGTCAAGATATCCAGGAAATACTTAATCGAGAAGGAGCAGAAAAGTCAATGCTAACAGAGTACTTTGAGGCAAACAAGAAAAACCCTGAAGCGCGAGGTGTCCTCTACCGTGATTTTCCAGAGTACTTCACTTGGCAAAGATGCAAGAAGGCCAAATTCTGGCAAAAGAGGAAACGGGAGGGTGTGAAACAGATTGGCAGAATCATATCGGCCCATCCAGCCAAGGGGGGACGCTACTTCCTCAGGGTTCTTCTAAACCATGTGGCGGGTGCTACCTCGTTCGAGGACCTTAGGACCGTCGATGGTGAGATCGTGCCGTCCTTTTGTGAAGCTGCAGAAAGAAGAGGTCTAATTGAGGTGGACAACACTCTGGATGACTGTCTCACTGAGGCTGAGACATTCCAAATGCCATCGGCACTTAGAAGGCTATTTGCGACGATACTTGTGCATTGCGAGGCTTCCAATGTGCGAGGCCTCTGGGACAAACATCGAGAGGCAATGTCGGAAGATTACTGCCGCACAAGGTTGTCCATGCAAGCGGTCCAGAATATGGTTTTGATAGATATAAGGAACATGCTGCAATCAATGGGCAAGGACATTAAATCTTACCCTCTTCCTGAGATCGATGAGGAACATGACTCGTCTCACGGTGTGGATAGAGAAATATACGAGGAATCGATTATTGAGGTGGACCCTGACCATGAAGCACTCGCGACCTCGCTCAACGCTGAGCAGAGGTCCGCCTATGATGAGATTCTAGATGCCATGGATAGCGGCGAGGGAGGCGTGTTCTTTGTTGATGGCCCCGGAGGCATGGGCAAGACTTTCCTATACAAGGCATTATTGGCCACGGTCCGAGGCATGGGTAACATTGCTGTAGCGACAGCTACATCTGGTGTGGCTGCTTCCATAATGCCTGGAGGAAGGACCGCACACTCACGGTTCAAGATACCTTTGACTATCTATGATGGGTTGTCATGTAGTTTCACGAAACAGAGCAGGACAGCTAAGCTTCTAAAGGAAGCATCCTTGATCATATGGGATGAAGCCACTATGACTAGGAGACAGGCGGTGGAGGCACTCGACAATAGTATGAGGGACATACTGAGTGCACCGGATCGGCCCTTTGGCGGGAAGACGGTTGTGTTTGGTGGAGATTTTAGGCAAGTCCTCCCGGTTATCAGAAAGGGGTTAAGGGCTCAGATAGTCAACGCATCCCTACATAGGTCGTACCTTTGGGAGTCCATGCGTCACCTAAAGTTGGTACACAACATGAGGGCGCAGAGCAACCCATGGTTTGCAGGATACCTACTACGAGTCGGTAATGGGACCGAGGAGGACGATGGTGATGGGTACATACGTTTGCCAGATGAAATATGTGTGCCTTACACATGAAAGGATACAGACCTACATAGACTAATAGAGGATGTGTTTCCAATGATTGATGATAACATGACAGATCCAGACTATATCACATCAAGAGCCATCTTGTCCACGCGGAATGACTGTGTGGACAGGATCAATATGCGGATGATTCATTGTTTCTGAGGGGAGGAGATGATGTACCATAGCTTCGATCGGGCGGAAGATGACCCCCACAACTACTATCCGCCAAAGTTCCTCAACTCTTTGACACCTAATGGTCTACCTCCCCATGTTCTGAGGCTCAAGATAAACTGTCCAATCATACTATTAAGAAACATTGATCCAGTGAATGGGCTCTGCAACGGTACAAGGCTCATTGTTAGGGGTTTCCAGAAAAATGCTATCGATGCGGAGATCGTGTTGGGGCAGCATGCTTGGAAGAGGGTCTTCCTACCCCGAATCCCGTTGTGCCCCTCCGACGATGAGATGTTCCCTTTTAGATTTAAGAGGAAGCAGTTTCCTATCAGGCTCAGCTTTGCCATGACGATAAATAAGGCACAAGGACAGACAATTGCACATGCTGGTGTTTACTTGCCTGAGCATGTGTTCTCCCATGGCCAGCTTTATGTGACATTGTCTAGAGCCACCGCTAGGAGTAACATCAAGGTCCTAGCCGCACCTGATGATAAAGATAAGAAAAACAAAAAATCAAGGCAAGGCAAGACCAAAAAAAGCCACAAGCAGGGTGGGACGTATACTAAGAACATCGTTTATAAGGAGGTTCTAACGCTATAACTAAGGTATCAAATCAATAAACAAGTTGATGTCTCTTTTTTTTTTGTTATTTGCGCACATACCATCACATGACAATATTTATTGATTTTTACAGATACTATGCATCGATTGGCAATTGGGCTCGACATTGTGTTTATCTGTGATATCTAGATTTGTGTATTTTTTTATTTGTATATAAACTTTGGATTTGGACTCGAAATTTGTAATAAATTTAATATGTTCAACGTGCACCTTCAAACATGTGTTTTATGGTTATGCAAGAAAATTGCTATTTTGGATATTGTTACATGGCAATGTGTATATTGCTTTGAAATTTTGTTATCTCCCGTTGCAACGCACGGGCAAATTACTGGTACAAATAAAAGGTGGCATGCTCACAACTTACATCACTAACATAACAAAAAATATGGTCCAACAAGTAACTTACATTAGGGATAGACATAAATAATAACTTAGTGAATCCAACATAGGTTTTTGAACTCAAGCAAAGTAGGAAAGAAGCTTCTATGGAGCACTGGACTAGCGGTGTCTGGGAGCTTAAAGGGTCGGGAGAAGTAGGGTTAACTATTGTTAGAGGTTGGACTTCTGCATGGTTATTGGGCTACAGTCCTGATTTTACTGGGTGAATATTACCCATGGGTTATCGGGTTTGGATTATGCTTTCCCATACCCATACCCGCCTTATCCAATGGGGGAAGAATTCTCCCCAAATCTGTACCCATGGGGATTAAAATCTCCCCATACCCTAACCCTAATAGAAGAATTCCCCATGGGTTAGCGGGTATCGGGTCCCCACTGACACCTCTAATCTGGTCCAAAGGTGACCAGGCTTGCAAAACGTGCCTAGGCTGCCGCCAATGATTCTCGATCCCCTTGCTAGAAGTTGAAAACTATGCATCGGAGTTCATGACTATGTTTGGTGGGAAGAACTGTAGACCGAACTTGGTTTTGAGTGCTTCCCAACTGCTCTTTACTTTACCAACTGTCCTGGTGTACCCTGTCTTTGCTTCTCCTATAAGTGAGAGTGGGAAAAGCAACCAGCATAGAGTTTCTCTAGGTGTTCCTGAGATAATTAAACAACTACAAAGTTGCTCAAACTCTCAGAGGTGTAAGTAAGGACTCTTTATTCCAATCCTTCAAAGGATTGGTGCCAAACCATGGCCATCATGCTAGGATGTAGCTGATAGCCCGAGGTGGTGATAGATGTGGATAGTGGTGGAGGCTCTAGAAAATCGCCCTTTGGAGCGGATAACTCTTAAATTGGAGTGGAATCCATTTGGTGATATGATGATCTGATGGTGATATTAGTGCTATAATGGGAAATAGGACGACCTTGGTTCTATGTCAAAATAGCTACCATTCCGTGGCAACGGTGCCAGTAAAGCTTTTTTGCGTTTCTTAGCCTACTAGATATAACTCCGCAAGGACACGAAAAACATATTTTAGCCTTCACCCGAGAGTATTCCGGTGAATCCACAAGGAACGATGAGTATTGTTGACGGCACTTAAGCACGCCAAACCTTATACTGCAAGCGCACAGTATCGCGGTAGCTTTTCCCCAGGATGAGTATCTTGGGTTTGTCAATCCAAGGATAATTACGTTTAAGCTACTATTAATCTAATATTAACTTAATTACTAACTAATTGCAATAGATCTAAACAAGTTTAAAAGGGAATAAGACTATTCTAATTATACTTCTAAACAAGCTCTAATTATATTATAAAAGGGATCTAAACTATAGCATAAAATGATAGAACAAGTATTAAGCTTTAAACGAGATAGATATGGTTTAACATGGCAAAAGGATCCACAAGAGATATGAGACAAACAACTTATGAACTAAGAACCACCTTGAAATAAGATCTATCAACAAGCATAGATTAAGCATGATCATGAATGTCAAAAGCTTACTCGAACCTTTCTCCAGCCCTACTGTCACTAGAACCAGTTAATCGACGAACTAGTAAACCCTAACCATCTCTAAGCATGAGTAGATTCAATCAACTAAGATAGATCTACTAAAAGAGCATGATAAATTTAGATGCTGGCCAGCGAATCATGCTAGAATTAAGCATTGCAAAGATATGGATCATAAGTCAAGCATAAACAAGAAGCTAAGTCTAAAAGACAAACATTATTGATCAAATCATCAAGGTTTTATCAAAGTAGCATAAGAAGTACGAGAAATTGCTCGAGATACATCATGAACTTGAAGCATACTCGTCGAGATTGACTCAACGAACAACTGGAAGAAAGATGATCACGAACAGCCCTCGGGAGCCCCTGGGTCGGCCGACCAGACCCCTAGGGGTCGGCCGACCCCCCTGGCTCCTGCCTCCTCTTGCTTCCTCCTTTCACCGAGATGTCCTTCTCGCCGAGTTGAACGCCTTTGGCCCCCGAGCTCTGCCCTAGACTCTCGACTTACAATGAATTTTGCGGTGGACAATGATGCCTCTCCCCTTGGGAGGCCATATATTTATACTCCGGAGAGTCCCCTATACATGGAAACTAATAGGTCGGTTCTAAGAGTCCTAAAATACCTAAAACACTTATTTCCAAGTATATATAAGTTTCCAAAAGAGTCCGGGACGTCCATATATTTCCTTGCTTGGAGATGAAGTCATTGATAGAGTCCTTCCCGAAATCACCTTTCCATATTCTGCAGCCTTTAGTAATTCGACCATATCTTCCTCATCTAAAGTCCAATAAATGCAAATTCGGACATTTTCGTGTAGAGCTCGAAAAGTTCTACAACTTTGTCAATTGGACTTTCTTCATTTGACGTCGTTAAAGTTTCCAAATTTGGCCCACAAGGTGCAGCTGTCCTGAAATCCGAGAATATCTCGCGATTTATTTGGAGTTTGGATTGGACTCTTGATAAACCTTCCTTATCTTCATATTCTTCATATCCAAACAATCCTTAGCTTCTGGAATCTTCTCCATAATGGGCTTGGGCCTTTAATTGCTCTCTTTTAATTAATCATCTCTCCTCCTTGGACTTGTAGCATAATCCTTTCCTCAAAATATCACATTTATACCCTATTTTCCTGCAAAAATTAATATTGCACAAAAACAAAGAGCATTCTCGAAAACGGGGTTATTTGTTAGCAAAACAAGACTAAATCATAATATTAATCCCTGAAAATATATAAAATCATATAAAAATAGAGCATAATTTTAGTCAACATCTTGCGTCAACAACATCCCCACACTTAGATCTTGCTAGTCCTCGAGCAAAGGATCGATAAACTTATATAAAAACTCTATTTAAGAAAATTCTAAACAAATACTTCTCAACTTAATCTTACGTTAGAAATCAATCAAATCATAACATGGATTTTAAATCGACTTTTATGCATATAGATCCCCATAAAAATTATCAAAGTCAAATGAATCATAGCAATGCCAAAATTTTCTTTCAGAATCATAAAAGAGGGTTTTAGAAAACGAAACTTTCGAAGATCAAGAATTTACTTGCCCTTTACTAAGCTCTCAAAAGACACTCTTTATAAGTGGCTATCCTATAAAAATTTACTCTCAAATTCCTCTTCTCACAGGAGTATATGTGGAGCTTGGTAAAGGTTTAGCAAAGCTAATCATTTTATTGTCCAGCTAAGTTATCTCTCTAAAAATCATCTAATCAACTCAAATTATCTTGGTCATCGAAATAAGAAACTAAATATATAAAGAGACAAGGAAAAGAAGATATAGAAAGTGGACATGTGCAATAATATAATGAAGTGGAATAATTTCCGGAATTTGCACATGGTTGGAAAAGTAAAAGTTTTTGCTCATTACACTGATAAGATTATTTAGACTTTTACATCTCTTCTCCAAACTCTCCAAATTCTACATTTAATTTTTTTCTTTTCTCCCCCTTTCTCCTTTTCCTAATTCTACTTGCGACCACTTGGTCATTTTTTTTATATATAACCTAATTCTACAAGCGACCACTTGGTCATTTTTTTCTCCCACTCTTTTTTTTATGCTAGGCGCCATCCCTCTTCTCTCTTTTTTTTCTTTTTTTTAATGGTGACCTACCTCTCTTTACCATCATTTTGGAAACAATTGTTTTTTATGACAAGATTATTTGAGCAAAAACTTTACTTATATAGGTAACGATGAAATAATGAGAAGAAATTTGACTCAAAGGATTTAAAGAAATCGCTCTTTTATTGTAAGCAATTGAATTTATAGAAGGCTAGCAAAAGATGAAATAAAGATGACCAAGATTATTTAAGAGATCAAATTTTCTAAAGAGATCAAACTTAACCAAACTCACATGAGATAACTTGCTTATAAACTGGCTTTCATAATCTAAGCTCTACTAGGAATTTTAACTCTCTCTTAACAAAGGGTTTGTAAAACTTGATCAAAGAAGAGAGGTTTTATGAAAAAAAAAAAATAGATACACCTCTAATCTTTTTCTTAATTAAAAACTTTGGCAAAGCTATAAAACATAATCCTCTGATAAAGATATGGGTTATGCATTACTAATCAATCTAGTAATCACCACATTAATCAAATCATGAAAACTTAAGCAAGATTAAATATCAAAGTAAAAATAAAGAATAAACTTAAATAAAGAGAGGCAATTATTCAACACACATTTTATTAATATAATAAGACCTAATAAAATAATTTCATAGACTAAATATATAATACTTTAATAAGGCTTTAATAAAACCCATATAAAACAAATACTTATTTATTTATACGTCCAATTAGACGTTTTATTTAGATATGGGAGGTAATATAATAACCTCCCCACACTTACACTAAGCAAAGCTCTTAAATTTCCCTAATCCACATTGTCTGAACTGAATTCTTCCTCAAAATTATTAGGGAAACAACAGAGACTATGCCATAAAAATTTGAACTTAAACCGACGAGGAAACACCCTGGGTCGGCCGACTTCGACCCTCCTGGTCGGCCGACCTGGGGCTATCCTCTGGCCAAAAGGCCTCATATTGAGTCGGTAACCTTATTTTCTAATTTAAAATAAATATAGATAGAAAATTTTTAAAAACAAGAAACTAAACTCTACTAAATATATACAAAGATGCGAAAAATAAATAAAACTAGGGATTTAGATCATAGTACGGTACCTTTACTTCCTTGAATTCATATGTATCAATATAATTGATTTCAAATTTGTCCTCTTCAAGGAAAACTTTAAGCCTTTGACCGTTGACCATGAATCGATTCCCTTCTAAATCCATAATAGTAACTGCCCCGGTAGGTGATACATCATGTACTATATAAGGTCCATCCCATTTACTTTGTAGCTTACCTTTTCCAAAAAGTTTGAATCTTGAATTGTAAAGAAGAACCTTATCACCTTCCTTGAACTCTTTCTTTTGGATTCTTTTATCAAACCATCTCTTAACCCTTTCCTTATAAATACTAGCACTGTGATAAGCTCGTAGTCTAGCTTCATCAAGGGTACTTAGTTGAATCCTTCTTTTGATCAAAGCAGCGTCTAAATCTAAATTTAATTCCTTAATAGCCCAATAGGCCTTGTGCTCCATCTCTACTGGTAAATGACAAGTCTTTCCATAAACAAGCTGATAGGGTGTCATTCCAATAGGGGCTTTAAATGCAGTTCTATAAGCCCAAAGAGCATCATTAAGCTTCTTTGACCAATTTTTACCACCTTTAATTACTGTCTTTTTTAGAATATCTTTTAATTGTTTATTTGATGTTTCGGCTTGGCCATTTGTCTGTGGATGATAGGCTGTAGAAACTCTATGCTCGATTCCCATCTTTGCTAGATAATTAGTAAATTCTTTTCCAACAAAGTGTGATCCTCCATCTGAGATAATAACTCTAGGAACTCCATATCTTGGAAAAATATTATCTTGAATCATTTCAATGGATTCCCTTGTAGATGCCTTTTTGCATGGTATAGCTTCTATCCATTTTGAAACGTAATCCACAGTTACCAAAATGTACTCATATCCATGTGAATTTTCAAATGGTCCCATGAAATCCATTCCCCAGACATCAAATAAATCTATCTGTAAATTATATGTGAGAGGCATTGAATTTCTTGAAGTGATATTTCCAGACCTCTGACACTCAGGACAAGTGGCTACAAATTTTCTTGCATCTTCATGCATTTCTGGCCAATAAAATCCACTCCCCCAAACTTTAGCTTGGGTTCTAAAATGACCATGATGTCCTCCATATTCTGCAGAGTGGCATTTCCTCAAAATCTCCTTTCTTTCCTCTGCAGGTACACATCTTCTAAGGACACCATCTGATCCATATCTATATAAGTAGGGAGCACTCCAATAGTATTTCTTAGCTTCGGCCAGAACTCTTCTCTTAGAATTATAGTTGAGGTGTGGTAGTGGTTCTCCTCTTATAGCTCTTATCACATCTCTCATCCATGAATCTTTATCTAGGATCGCATAAAGAGTGTCATCTCTTAGTGCATCTTCTATTGGTGAACCATCCTTTCCATGATCCATCCTAGATAAGTGATCCGCCACTACATTCTCAACTCCCTTCTTGTCTCTGATCTCTACATCAAACTCTTGTAGCATTAATATCCATCTAATTAAACGAGGCTTAGCATCCTTTTTAGTGAGTAGGTACTTGATAGCAGCATGATCAGTGTAGACTATAACCTTTGAATTAACTATATAGGATCTAAATTTCTCAAAGGCAAAAACTACTGCTAACAACTCCTTCTCCGTAGTAGCATAATTGACTTGAGCCTCATTGAGAGTCTTGCTAGCATAATAAATGGCATGTACTTTTCCATTTTTCCTCTGTCCTAGCACGGCTCCCACTGCATAGTCACTGGCATCGCACATGATCTCAAAAGGAAGATTCCAGTCTGGTGGTTGAATGATCGGTGCACTAATAAGTAACTCCTTAATCTTTCTAAAGGCAACCTCACACTCCTCAGTGAACTCAAATGGAATATCCTTTTGAAGAAGATAAGTAAGGGGCTTAGCTATTTTTGAAAAGTCCTTAATAAATCTCCTATAAAATCCAGCATGTCCAAGAAAGCTTCTTAGAGACTTAATATTAGTGGGTGGTGGCAATTTTTCTACCGTCTCTATTTTAGCTTTGTCTACTTCAATTCCTTTCTCGGATATGATGTGTCCCAACACAAGTCCTCTTGTAACCATAAAGTGACACTTCTCCCAGTTTAACACTAAGTCAACCTCTTTACACCTCTTAAGCACTTTTTCTAAATTCCTTAAGCAGTGGTCAAAACTAGTGCCATGGACTGAGAAATCATCCATAAAAACCTCCATAATGTC
The DNA here is from genome assembly GCA_022530915.1 of Paspalum notatum. Taxonomy (NCBI): domain Eukaryota; kingdom Viridiplantae; phylum Streptophyta; class Magnoliopsida; order Poales; family Poaceae; genus Paspalum; species Paspalum notatum. The sequence goes on along the minus strand of CM039684.1, from coordinate 24,673,694 downwards.
TTCAATAAAGTCTGAGAATATTGCCATCATACACCTTTGGAAAGAAGCTGGCGCATTACATAGACCAAATGGCATTCTCCTATAGGCAAAGGTTCCGTATGGACAAGTAAAGGTAGTCTTGTGTTGATCGTCTGGATGAATAGGAATTTGGAAGAAACCAGAATATCCATCTAAATAGCAAAAATGGGTATTCTTAGCTAGTCTCTCTAACATCTCATCTATAAAGGGTAGCGGGAAGTGATCTTTTTTAGTGGCTTTATTAAGCTTCCGGTAATCTATGCACATCCTCCAACCAGTCACTGTCCTTTGTGGAATTAATTCATTTTTATCATTTTTAACTACGGTTAAACCTCCCTTTTTAGGCACACAATGGACTGGGCTTACCCACTCACTGGTTGATACTGGGTAGATAATTCCGGCGTTTAAAAGTTTGATTACTTCCTTTTTCACTACAGACCTCATTTCATTACTCATCCTCCTTTGATTGTCAACCACTGGCTTGTGATCTTCCTCCATTGGAATCCTATGAGTACAAAAAGCTGGGCTGATTCCTTTTAGATCTGCTAGAGAGTAACCAATTGCCTTCTTGTGTCTCCTCAACACTTCCAGTAGCCTTTCTACTTCTTCTGGACTTAATTTATCACTGATGATTACTGGGTAAGTTTTATCTTTTCCTAGAAACTCATATTTAAGTCCATCAGGTAGTGGCTTTAGCTCTACATCTGGTGCTTCCTCATGATCTAAGTCGCCTAGTGGCTCTACTAGAGTGTCTCGGGTTTCTTCTATATTTTGCTCTAGTTGATTAGTGGCATTGGTTGTTTCTTCGGAGAAGAAACCTTCCTCTTCTCCTTCTAGGACTAGTTTTAAAGGCTCTCTAAAAGCATTTATATAATTAATACTCTCTATCTCCTCTATATCGGGAGTGAGATTAATAGGCACTTTAGATGCCGATAAGAAATCAAAGTCATATTTTAAATTATTAATATTAAGCGTGACTTTTCCTTTTTCATTATTAACTACAGCATTAACCAACTTAAGAAAAGGTCTACCAAAGATTAAATTAACATTATCATCATAGACATTAATCACATAAAAATCAGTTGGTATAATTTTATTAGCAAAGTTAACTTCAACATTTTTAATTAAGCCTACAGGTTTAATTATTTCATTACTAGAAAGTTTAATCTTAAGATTAGTGGAAACTATACATGGTTTATCACATAACTTAGAATAAACTTCATAGCTCATTGTACTTACCTGGGCTTCCATAGAGCAGTGGATATTGTTGAAGTCTTCTTTGTTGATGGAGCATGCAATTCCAGTTGAAGATTCAGCTGGTAGATGGACAATAACCTCCTTAGTAAATGATGACTCCAGCTTGACTCCGATCACTCGCTTCACTTCAGAGACAAAGTCACTGTCCAGCTCCTCTTCTTGGAATAATTTCTGCAGCATCTCCCCTGTATCTTGGCTATCAGAATTCCTCCTTAGTGGTATTTCTGATGGAAACAGCTCCTCTTCTTCCACTAAGTCTTCTGGTGGGAGTGGTCCTGCACACTTGAGTGTATCTCCAAAATCCACTGGCATCCAGCTCATTCTCTCAAACTCTGTCAGAGGCTTTGCACTAGCAAGACTTCTATAATCGGTGCTCTTGATCTCCTCTTGAGGTGCAAAACTTCCATACTCTTCTTCGTCGAATGCATATGAGACTGGAGACTTTTTGACAGGTAGCTGGTCTTCAATCATGGCAGGTATAGGCGCCATATGCTCCTCTCCTGGCTCCTTCACTCTTCTGTCTTTTCTTTCTCTTTCACTCTTGGAAGTCAGAAAAATGTTGGACAGGATCCTTGTGGCTTCACTACTTGATAGGCTCAAGAGTGATCCTCCTGCGCACGTGTTCACATGCTTGAAGTCTTCTGACGTCAGACCAAAGAAGAATATCTGAATAGCCATTTCTGGCATCACTCCAAGTAGTGGTCCTTGCAGCAGCAGATCATTAAGTCTCTCCCAGGCTTCGTCGATGTCTTCATCCTCCTTCTGCTCAAAGTTCCAAATCTCCTTCCTTAGCTTGTGCACTCGAAGTATAGAGAAGAACTTGGTGAGAAACTTTTGCTCGAGTATTTCCCAATCTCCTTGAGCTTCAATTGAGGCAACTTGGTACCATCTTTTGGCTTTATCGACAAGGGTAAATGGAAAGAGGTTCCACTTAACCCACTCCTCAGGGACTCCATCTTGATGGAAAGTGCGGCACACTTGATTTAGCTTCTTTAGGTGCTTGTAGGGATTCTCATCGTCTTCTCCACTGAACAGATTTTCAGCAGCAATTCGGATGATTCCTGGCTTAAGCTCGTAAGATTCTGCTTCCGGCTTCTTGTTTGATTCTTGAAACTTCAAATCTTTAGCTTTTGGAGTTGAAAACTCTCTAAGCGTTAAGTGCTGAAGATCTTCAAGAAACGTAGTCATATCTGACACAAAAAATAAAAACAAAACACAAACAAAAGATCTATGACAGCAAAGTTGCTGGGTTAGTTTTAATAAAAAGAAACAAACACAAGAACTTAACAATGAACACAGAAACTAAATTAGAGAATCAAGATCGTAATTAGATATCTCTAAATAACTAGAACCAAATCTAAACACAGAATAAAGAACTAGCACACAAATAGAAAAACTATTAGCAAACAATTAGAACAAGATTAACACACAATTAGCAAACTAATCTCACTATTAAAACTAGTAGTAAAAAAAAGTTAATAAAAGATTTACAATAACTTAAACGATAAATATCCCCGGCAACGGCGCCAGAAAAGCTTGTTGACGGCACTTAAGCACGCCAAACCTTATACTGCAAGCGCACAGTATCGCGGTAGCTTTTCCCCAGGATGAGTATCTTGGGTTTGTCAATCCAAGGATAATTACGTTTAAGCTACTATTAATCTAATATTAACTTAATTACTAACTAATTGCAATAGATCTAAACAAGTTTAAAAGGGAATAAGACTATTCTAATTATACTTCTAAACAAGCTCTAATTATATTATAAAAGGGATCTAAACTATAGCATAAAATGATAGAACAAGTATTAAGCTTTAAACGAGATAGATATGGTTTAACATGGCAAAAGGATCCACAAGAGATATGAGACAAACAACTTATGAACTAAGAACCACCTTGAAATAAGATCTATCAACAAGCATAGATTAAGCATGATCATGAATGTCAAAAGCTTACTCGAACCTTTCTCCAGCCCTACTGTCACTAGAACCAATTAATCGACGAACTAGTAAACCCTAACCATCTCTAAGCATGAGTAGATTCAATCAACTAAGATAGATCTACTAAAAGAGCATGATAAATTTAGATGCTGGCCAGCGAATCATGCTAGAATTAAGCATTGCAAAGATATGGATCATAAGTCAAGCATAAACAAGAAGCTAAGTCTAAAAGACAAACATTATTGATCAAATCATCAAGGTTTTATCAAAGTAGCATAAGAAGTACGAGAAATTGCTCGAGATACATCATGAACTTGAAGCATACTCGTCGAGATTGACTCAACGAACAACTGGAAGAAAGATGATCACGAACAGCCCTCGGGAGCCCCTGGGTCGGCCGACCAGACCCCTAGGGGTCGGCCGACCCCCCTGGCTCCTGCCTCCTCTTGCTTCCTCCTTTCACCGAGATGTCCTTCTCGCCGAGTTGAACGCCTTTGGCCCCCGAGCTCTGCCCTAGACTCTCGACTTACAATGAATTTTGCGGTGGACAATGATGCCTCTCCCCTTGGGAGGCCATATATTTATACTCCGGAGAGTCCCCTATACATGGAAACTAATAGGTCGGTTCTAAGAGTCCTAAAATACCTAAAACACTTATTTCCAAGTATATATAAGTTTCCAAAAGAGTCCGGGACGTCCATATATTTCCTTGCTTGGAGATGAAGTCATTGATAGAGTCCTTCCCGAAATCATCTTTCCATATTCTGCAGCCTTTAGTAATTCGACCATATCTTCCTCATCTAAAGTCCAATAAATGCAAATTCGGACATTTTCGTGTAGAGCTCGAAAAGTTCTACAACTTTGTCAATTGGACTTTCTTCATTTGACGTCGTTAAAGTTTCCAAATTTGGCCCACAAGGTGCAGCTGTCCTGAAATCCGAGAATATCTCGCGATTTATTTGGAGTTTGGATTGGACTCTTGATAAACCTTCCTTATCTTCATATTCTTCATATCCAAACAATCCTTAGCTTCTGGAATCTTCTCCATAATGGGCTTGGGCCTTTAATTGCTCTCTTTTAATTAATCATCTCTCCTCCTTGGACTTGTAGCATAATCCTTTCCTCAAAATATCACATTTATACCCTATTTTCCTGCAAAAATTAATATTGCACAAAAACAAAGAGCATTCTCGAAAACGGGGTTATTTGTTAGCAAAACAAGACTAAATCATAATATTAATCCCTGAAAATATATAAAATCATATAAAAATAGAGCATAATTTTAGTCAACATCTTGCGTCAACAAGTATAATCACATAGAACACAAATAACTGAACCAACGAAACTAGTGACGGTGTTTCGTAATGGCAGCCCACCATAGGGTAACCCACTTGATGGTATAGAGAACAAGGGGGGTTGAGTATGAAACTACAATGGTGTACAAAACAAAAGACATAGTGATGTAGATAGGTCCGGGCAGCCAAATTGCTAAACCTTACGTCATGTATGGGGTTTGTAGATGGAATTATGCGAGGCAATGCTCGAGTATGAGGACATGTCTTTCTATGATCCCTAAGCTCCCCTTATACATTATATAGACGAGGAGATAGGGTTACTAGTTGGTTATAATAAGAGTCCTAGTTGGTATACAACCCTGATTATGGGGAAACAAATCTATCTTAGATACATCTATATCTGACCAGCTAGACCTTCCTTGTGTCCCACGTTGACTTGCACCGTGGGGCCCAAGGCATACCAATCGACCCACCTTACAGAGTGGTCACAATCCGCCCATTTTACATACCCGTGGATACATGACACCCACAAGCCCCCGAGCTTTATAAGGATTTGTCGAAGAAATCGTCTTGAAGGTCCTTAAGAATCCCGTTCTCATCAGAAGATTCCAAAAATTGCAATATGGAGGACATCGCTAGATGGACTCCAGATGGAGTAGCCCTCAGGCTTCATGTTGACTTGAGTCATCAATCAACTTGAAGACTTGAATCAAGCCCAAAGAACAATTCTTCCAAACTAACAAATTCAAATTTAAATTCACCCTTTACCCTTCCACAACACCCAAGCTTCAAGAGTTATGCAATATCATCTTGGAGGTTGCAGAAGAGTGTTAAAGGCCTTCAAAATAATGGAGCTGATTGGTTTCTAGCATGCACCGAGTTGTTCAGTGAACACCCGGCTAATTGCTACTGATGGCAACTTAGTCGACTGCTCAATACGGAATACCCTATAACAATTCAAAAAGATAATTGTAGACATGTATGTTGGCGTTTCTTAGCCTACTGATATAGATCCGCAAGTGCACGGAAACACGGTGTAGCTTTTCACCCAAGAGTATTCTAGTGTATCGAAATCCACGAGGAACGAGGAGTAACTCAACGTAAAATAGGTAGGAACGAACAGTAAAGCCAGCAATTGTACAGACAAAGAACAGAGTAGAGCAGGTTCACTACTTTAAATAAAATAACTTAACTTTACTAAACAAACTAGTGTTCTACTCAGCAGGTTTACGTGGACACTAAGCCTATAGAACCACTTTTGGGCAACAGAGTGCTGATAACCCAGACGAGAAAGGCAGGCACTACAGAACTCAGCTATGCGTCGATGACTACTTATCCGGACGACGGGTGGAGTACACAGGGTACACGCTCGCTGTCACCAAGCGGACCTACCACCAAAGCTGCGTGGGACAAGACACCTTCCAAGGCAAACTCTAGTCTAGACATCACGTCTACACAACCGAGTTTACTACTACATAGGTTCGAAACGTGAGAGCAAGCACAACTGTATAGCTAAACTACACAGAGCACACTTGGCACCCGTAAACTACTGAGCAAAGCACTGAGTATGTAAATAAAGTAAGTATGAAATAAATAAAGAAGGGAGCAAGGAACTTTACTGTATCCTGGAAATAGAGTAATAATCCCTTTGAGAATAAGAGCTCGGGAATAGAAAACCAAAGAGAATTCCAACTCCTTCACTCTACAACTCACTACTCACTCTTGATACAACTTGGCTCTCTCTACAATGCCAAGGGTGGGTTCACTACTATACTTTACACTCAACTACACAACCACACTAGTGTTATCTTAATCCACCACACCTTGCAAATGATCTCCCGGGGGGTATTTATAGCTTGGATGGCCGAGGGGGGTATTTGTAGGTGTGCAAGGTCAGTTTGGGCATAGGTCGGTGGTCGGCCGACCTGGGGGTAGGTCGACCGACCCTAGGGTAGGTCGGCTGGCCACCTCGGGGGGTCGGGTGGCCACCCGATGCACCGCCTTCCTTGATCTATCGGCTGTGATGTGCTCCGAAGGTCGGTTGGCGGTTGTGGCAGTTGAGGCACATGCAAAATGAGGTCGGTGTAGGTCGGCCCACCTTGGGAGGTTGGGCGGCCTCCGATTGGCTGCAAGTTCTTTCCCTCAGATTGCTGACGTCATTGATCCTTTGTGCGATGTCCTTTCAGCCCATGGATGTATTGGATTCTTGATTGGACGGTTGCATTAAACATCTCTTGTGTTTCTTTGCATGCAGGTCAAAATTGGCGTTATGACAAGGTCGGGCGACCTGGGCCTAGGTCGGGGGACCTGGGCCCTGAGTTGCCTGGTGGGCTGCCAGAGGCAACTGTTGGCGTCTCTTAGCCTTTACAGGTTTTACTCCACAAGCGCACGGAGACCGCTGTAGCCTTTCACTCAGAGTATTCCGAGTATCATAAATTTCCACAGGGAAGCGGTAGGCTCAAGAGTGTAATTGAATAAACTCAAATCGAATGAACTGTAAACTTGGATAAATTATACCAACTAGTAGTTGAACAGGGGTAAACGTGATAAAGATAGGTGTATGGTGGAGGAGGATATCTATCTAAGCTATCTGTAGAAAGGTATAGTTGCCTAGGAGGACAACGAGTGAGATAAAGTCACCAAACTCTATTCTAATCGGCTGCAAAGATTATCCGTGTCTAACTAAGCTATTCAAGTAAACAAGCTAGGGTCTTGCATCGAGCGAAATTCCAGAGTCTCGAGGGTACCAGGGGGTAGATAGTAGGTCCCGAAAGAGAGTTTGACTAACACCTACGGGCCTCCCGAACGATGGGCCTAGACTACACAGGCACACCACACGCTGTCACCGAATGGGGCTACCAAGCAAAGCTGCGTGGTCGGGCGGCCACGTGTTTTGCTCCAATTCATTGCATGTTGTTCCCCTCGGATCCTTGACATCACCAATCCTTGTCCCGGCACATTGTGACCCTTGGATATATTGGATGCTCTCTTGTATGGTTGGATCTTCACCTTTTTGTGTTTGTTTGCACACCGGATCGAAGATGTGGCAAGAAGTGGTCAATGGACCATTCCACGTGGTCAGGGGTCCAAAACCCCGTTGGAGGGTGGCCGGGTGGCCACCACCCATGGTTGGGCGGCCACTGATGACCTGGCAGGTGGTCGGGCGGCCACTACAAGTGGTCGGGCGGCCACCCCACTTTTGCGATTTTTGCTTATCTTCGATATGTGACATGTTTGCAACTATTTTATGTGTATTTTGGTACCTGCATCCAAATATTCATGTACATCTTGTGGAACTCATTAGTAGTAAGGGTCAGTCCATATATTTCACATGTTTTGCTTCATTTGGTGGATAATTGACGGTTGATATCGTGAGATTACGACCGTCAACACCCCCCAAGCTTAGACTTTTGCTCGTCCTCGAGCAAAGCTAAGACTGAAAGTGGATCAGGAGTTGCTACAATATCGAAAGCGAAGGAAAATTCTTATATGCAACTCATCACTCGAACTTTTGCCCCAAGCAGTGAAATAATCAAAGCTCACCTTGCGTCATACGTGTGGTGCATCTTTTTGCTTACCTTGCCTTGGGCGGTTGAGAGACAGAACAACTTGTTTGCAGGATTGATTCTAACTCATTCTTTTTGGATGTCCTTCTCAGGTGTTCTCAAGATTTTCAAAACAAACATAAGCTTCCCCTTGGTACTCTCGATCGCTCAGAAGTGTTTCCTCACCAAAGGCCATGATTTTGGCCAACATTTTTCTACACTAAGACTTTTGTGGAGCTTTAGGTGGGGGAGAATGTGGCACACTTAGAATGTTTATTTTGCTAAGCCAAAGATTTGACCAAAGAGTGTACTCTATCATTTCTTCTGTTTGATCACTGGAGTATTGAGTGGTGGAACAAAGTGTCTCCTTCTCTAAATTTTCATCCCTCATAGCCTTTTATAGATTTGGAGTGGATATGGAGCTTTTATTTATTTTTGCCATGCTTGAATTTGCATGCTTTTCATTTTGCCGTGCTTTTGCTTGCATTTTTTGTTTCTTTTTGCCATGTTTTTGCATGCATTTTTCTTTTGGGCTCCATACCCTTACTCCTTGAGATTTGAAGGCTAGGGGATTATGAGAAGTATTTGGAGACTTTTGGTGGATGCAAAGTCCGGAATGGATCACTTGCATTTATTTTTTTTGTACTCCAGCTATCAACAGAAGATGATATTTCTACTCGATGAGACTCAAAATTTGACAAAGCTCAAAGCATATCTAAGCGGCTCTGTAGCTGGTTTAGAACATTTGAAGCATATATGGCTCTGGTAGGACTTTTTAACCATGGAGAGCTTTATTTTGTTATTTTCAAAGATAAAAACCTGAGACATTCATCCTACTAGGAACATGAAAGAATCATCCCACATTTAAGTCATATCATTATCTCACAACAACTTAGGCTTGTTATCACAAATGGCATCCACAAGGTAAAACTTTTGGTTTACTTATCTTTACTCACCAACATAGGATTAAGCTAAGCATAAGTTGTCATGTAAGAATTAAACCATTCACTTGATAGAGCAACTATTCATCATTTCCAAAACGAAGCTAGCAAGAGAATTTAACATTAAGCAAGGGAATTATTTATTAGGATACACACTTTTTAAAAAATATATATATAACTACTGGAATTAAAAGATACAACGGGCACTTCTCTCATGATAAGGCAGATAGAACTAGACATGTTCGAGAAAAAGGTACAGGGGTGAACAAGGCAACGATGGAACACACATACCTTAGCTGTTGGGTTCTCTCCCCCAAGCTTCAATGAAGCTCACTCGGGATAGAACCCTTTCCAGTTGTAGTACATCAGGTTCTGCTCTTGCATGCGGTCGACAGTTGCTCTTGTCTCTAGGATCAAGTAGTGGTCGACTCCTTGTTGCTGCTGAATGTCGGCGATGCTGTCCATCATCCCCAAGGTGCGATGCTCTTAGAGATCTAACGCCCCGAAGAGGGTGGTGAAGTTCCCATCGAGTTCGCCACCGGTGTAGTGGGCAGAATGGGACGGACCTGCGCCATGACCATAAGAGTACTCACCTTCGCTATGATGTGACGGTGTCGGGTTGACAGAGGGCACAATGGAGTTCCACGAGCTAGCTTGGATGAGCCCATGCAGGTGCGGCTCCTGGCTGCTGTGCATCCTCGTTGGCCTTGCGGATTTGCTCCTCTGCTCGGCGTCGTTGGGCGCGAGTCATGACTCCGGAGACACTGTTTCTTCCTGGTTCTGGCTCGGGCTCCAGCTGCATGGTTAGTGTTGTCACAAAGTATAATTTGAGCTGCGGTGCTGGGAGTGGTAGCTCAAAGTCACAGCCTCTAAATGACATGATGTATTTCCCATTTGTGTCTTTCCTCAAGAAGTGCGCATAGATGAAGTGTGACTAACCATTCGTGTAGGGTCATTTGGCATGAAGGAGACGGTAGCATTTGCTAGCATTCCCAACCCGTTGGCGATCCTTGCCACGAATGACGTGATTGAAATGATATGACCACTCTGAGCTAGTCCTTGCCAGTGGCGGACCATTCTAAGCGTAGGAGCAAATTTTATTTTCTTCCACATGGCATAATATCGTCTACTGTGACACAATGGGTATCATCCCGCGGGAAAACAACCATGGTGAGCCAGCGGGCTAAAAACCACAAAGTGGGGTGCCTAATGTGAGCGATGCTCTTTTTCCTGGGAGCATCTGGTCCAACCAATTCTTTCCAAAACTCTACTGAATTAAACCCTGCTAAGTCCTCACTCAAAGTGCATTGTGGCGAGAAATCAAGCAAGTTGCTAAATTGGCGTAGAGTAAGCTCATAATCAGTATTGAAAAGGCAGAACCAGACGTACGTACCATCCCTTTGAGTGTCGGTGCGGAGTGTCATGAGGAATTCCTTGGTGAGGAGGATGATTCCTCCCTCTGGGATTTCTACAAAGTCACACCACCCAATGGCCTCAAATACCTCGTTAAACTCCTCCCGCATGCCGGTGTCGACGAGGAGGTCCTATCGAAGCATTTGGTCAGGGCGTAAGACTTTTGGTTTAAGAGTCTTAATGCCTTGGCCTCCTCTTGAGTGCGCGGCACGAGCTGTGAATCGAGGATGAGTATGGGCCGGTGGGTGGACGATGTCTGGAATTCCTCAGGCTCCTCCGTGCTGATGGACATCCTCTCAGAGGCAGCACGCCGGCTTGCCGAGCCGGAGCCACCCTCCGAGGATGACCAACAGATGTGTTGTCCTGCCTTGCTAACGGCCTTCTTCGCCTTCTTAAATGCATTCTTCATCCAGCAAGGCTCACAAACGATACACGATACCCGAAGGATAGACGACAATAAAAATTAGCGTTAGCGGGTTAGTCGTCTAAAGAAACAACGTCCTTGTGGGGCAGAGCCTCCACAAAATGTTCTCGTCCTGCTTCACGAAAGAGAGAGTTGCCGGAATTTTATTTGGCTAGCAAAATTTTATTCGGGCATTATTTTAACTAAGCTAGTGAGCTTAATTAAGCACTAAATGGGAGATTAGAGAGGGAGAAGAGTGTTGCTGCATGGTGCACTGAGCTAGGAAGCAGGGGGACGTATTTATAGCAGGAAGGGAGCACGCAGGGGTGCATGCAGGGGCCGGGCGGCCACTGGCCCTGGTCGGCCGGCCATGGCAGAGTGCCAGGGCACTAGCTCCTTCATGCAGGCGAGCTGAGGGAAGGGTGTGCGCCGAAAGAGAGGAGGTGGAGGGTCCGGGCGGCCACCTTCCTTGGTCGACCGGCCATGCAAGGATGCCGGGTGGTGATGCTAGCACAAAGCAGAGGCAAAGAGAGAGCTAGTGGAGTGGGTGTGCGCCGAAAGGAAGCGGGCAGGTGTCCGGGCGGCCACAGGCCTTGGCCGGCCGGCCATCAATGCGCGCAGGAGAGTGAGTGCTCATGAAGGCAAAAGGGAAGGGGTCCGGGCAGCCACACATGATGGCCGGGCGGCCACCGGCCCGGTCAGGTCCTTGCCTCTGGTGGTTGTGGAGTCACGCGTGATGATGAAAGGGGAGAGAAGATGATGGTGCATGCACCAAAAGCAGAAAAAGGGGTGCCGGGCGGCCACCACCCTAGGCCGGGCGGCCATGCATGGTGCTCATGCACTTGGCTCTCGAGCGGTTGGGAGGAGCAGGTATGCATGCATGCACCGAAAGTGCAAGAGCTATGGTCAAAAGCTGCCTCCAATTTGAGATAGTGGGGAGTGATTAGTAAAAGAGAGGGAGGTGATTAGCAAAAGGCAAAGTGAGAGAGAGGCAGAGGGGTGTGGCCGGGCGGCACACACCTATGGCCGGCCGGCCATAGGGGGGTGTCCCCTCCTGGTGCCTGCTTTGGTAAGGGGTAAAGGAAGGTGAAAGGAGAGGAAAAGAAGAGAAAAAGAAAGCAAAAGGGGGGAGTTGCATGGTTGGCCGGCCACCGGCCGGGCACTCAATATATATATATATTTTGAAAATGCAAGGTTTAAGAAATTAAACTAATGCAATAAAAAATTAAATGCGAAAATTTAAACATGTAGTGAGTTGTAAAAATTAAACTTTGGCGGGAAAGTAAATATGCCGTCGGAGGGTAGTGCCAATTTACCTGTTGGCGAGGGGAGCCCATGTTTTGCCTCTTGGGATTTTGTCACCACCAAAGCTGGGGACTGCCTTTCTGTGTGACTTCTTTCCTCTGCACCGGCTCAGAGTAGTTAGCTTGTTGTCGGTGCCGACCTTGTTCTCAGGAGCTTTGCCTCCTGGTGCGGGACTGGGCTTGCCATGGCTTGTCTCTTCTTTTCTCGATCTTTTGCTTTGCATTGCTCTCTCATATTCTTTTTGTTGGAATTCAGCCTCGAATTTGAGTTCTTCATGAATGTAACAAAGCTGTCTTCCATTGGGTTCTGATCATTGGTCTCATCCTTGACCTTGGGTGCGTTCTGTGAAGCTTGGCACTTGAAAGTGCGCACCTTTTGTTGCATTGCTCAACTTTTGGCTTGAAGGCAAAAGTCTCCTTCTTGCCATTGATGTTTAGGTGAACTTTTCCTGCCCCAACGTCAATGTTTGCTTCAGCAGTGCTCAAAAATGGCCGCGTAAGAATGAGCGGGGTCTTTGAATCGATCTCCATGTCGAGTACCACAAAGTCCACCGGGATGAGAAAATTCCAGATTCTCACCGGGACGTTCTCAGCGACTCCTTCGGGGTATCGAACGGACTGATCTGCAAGCTGAAGGAACATAGACGTGGGGACGAGTGCCTCGTGATTCAGCTTGTCGAAGATGACCTTCAGCATGACACTGACACTGGCTCCAAGATCACACAAACGCTTGGTCAAAGTGCTGGGTTCCAATTGAACATGAGATGGTGGGACTGCCAGGGTCCTTTTTCTTGAGTATAGCTGCGCTACACTCTTCTGTCAAATACACAATTTCCGTTGACGGTTTTGGTTTCTTGTTGTTGATGATATCTTTTTTGAAAAGGAGAGGAAAAGAAGAGAAAAAGAAAGCAAAAGGGGGGAGTTGCATGGTTGGCCGGCCACCGGCCGGGCACTCAATAAATATATATATATTTTGAAAATGCAAGGTTTAAGAAATTAAACTAATGCAATAAAAAATTAAATGCGAAAATTTAAACATGTAGTGAGTTGTAAAAATTAAACTTTGGCGGGAAAGTAAATATGCCGTCGGAGGGTAGTGCCAATTTACCTGTTGGCGAGGGGAGCCCATGTTTTGCCTCTTGGGATTTTGTCACCACCAAAGCTGGGGACTGCCTTTCTGTGTGACTTCTTTCCTCTGCGCCGGCTCGGAGTAGTTAGCTTGTTGTCGGTGTCGACCTTGTTCTCAGGAGCTTTGCCTCCTGGTGCGGGACTGGGCTTGCCATGGCTTGTCTCTTCTTTTCTCGATCTTTTGCTTTGCATTGCTCTCTCATATTCTTTTTGTTGGAATTCAGCCTCGAATTTGAGTTCTTCATGAATGTAACAAAGCTGTCTTCCATTGGGTTCTGATCATTGGTCTCATCCTTGACCTTGGGTGCGTTCTGTGAAGCTTGGCACTTGAAAGTGCGCACCTTTTGTTGCATTGCTCAACTTTTGGCTTGAAGGCAAAAGTCTCCTTCTTGCCATTGATGTTTAGGTGGACTTTTCCTGCCCCAACGTCAATGTTCGCTTCAGCAGTGCTCAAAAATGGCCGCGTAAGAATGAGCGGGGTCTTTGAATCGATCTCCATGTCGAGTACCACAAAGTCCACCGGGATGAGAAAATTCCAGATTCTCACTGGGACGTTCTCAGCGACTCCTTCGGGGTATCGAACGGACTGATCTGCAAGCTGAAGGCACATAGCCGTGGGGACGAGTGCCTCGTGATTCAGCTTGTCGAAGATGACCTTCAGCATGACACTGACACTGGCTCCAAGATCACACAAACGCTTGGTCAAAGTGCTGGGTTCCAATTGAACATGAGATGGTGGGACTGCCAGGGTCCTTTTTCTTGAGTATAGCTGCGCTACACTCTTCTGTCAAATACACAATTTCCGTTGACGGTTTTGGTTTCTTGTTGTTGATGATATCTTTCAAGTACTTTGCGTATGTCGGTACCTGCATAGCATCTAGCAGGGGTATGTTGACATAAAGCTTCTTAATGACCTCAACGAACTTACTGTATTGTTCGTTAGCGGCAGCCTTCTTGTTTCTTGGAGGAAATTGTAGCACCTTTGTGTCAAAAAACTCGTGGGGTAGATGTTTCGATGACGACTTTTCCTCCTTGCCAAGCGTATCTTCCTCTGCAACCTTGTCTTCGGGCTCGGCTGTCTTCTCCTGCTCTTTACCTACACGGCTAGGAGATGGGGGATCCTATGTGGACTTTCCACCCCTAGTGGTTGCTGCATTTATGTGCTCCTTGGGAGGAGCTTCAGGTTGCCCAAGCAGCTTACCCGGATTTGTGTTAGGTAAAGCAGCAGCCAACTGAGTTATTTGAGTTTCAAACATTTTGTTGAAGCTAAGTTGGTTTTTCATAGCACTATTCAAAGTTTCCATTTGTAAAGATATAGACTCAAACATCCAATCATTAGCATGGAACTTTTTACTAATGCTATCATTCACAACTTTCTGATCAAAAGCATAATTACTCTTAGGAAATTGCTGCGAATTTGAAGAGTTACCTTGCCCAGAGTGTCACACCCTGGTTTTAAAAAGTCAAACCAGAGCAAAACTATATGTGTGCCAGGATCTTATCTCACACATATAGAGACAATATACAGTGATATAACAGAACATGCTTAATTATATAACGTTAAACAACATTTACATAAGACATACACAGAGTAGCGGAAAGCGTAACTAAATCTTCGAGCCATCCACAGGGAAACCAACTGGGGGTCGCACGCCTAGAACTTCACGAACCTTCATTTGTACTCCTTCAGGCCTTCATCTTTCTGAGCAGCGGTTGGATTCCCCCCCCTAACAAGGAATAAATATAAAGAAGCAAGCGTGAGTACATCTTGCACTCAACAAATATAACATAAACCATGAGGCTCTAAGGTTAGCTGACAGACTGCATGAGCTTTTAGTTCGTCAAATTTTATTAACAACTATTTACTAAATATGAGTAGATAAACCATTAACCCAAAAGATATTGCATAAGAATTAAATAAGATTAAACAGATATAACCATTATCAAAACCATAACCAAAACCAAAGAACCTCAGCCAAGGATCCTACTAATCACTGGGAAGGGTCTGGGTCGCTCATAACCGTGAGCACGGCTAACATGTTAGTTTTACACTCTCGAGAGGCTGTACATCTTTACCCACAAGTCGTGAGCTACGCTAGGAGTTCATCACATTACCAGAGATGAGATGACTAGGAAGCGCACTACGAAGCCTTTACAAATATTGCGTTAGTAAGGTGTAATCGCTAAGGTTTCAGGGTCGCTGTTGACGTCTCTTAGCGTAACAGATTTCACTCCGCAAGCGCACGGAGATTCACTGTAGCTTTTTCACTCAGAGTATTCCGAGTATCGTAAAAAATCCACAGGAAAGCAAGGGCGAATAGGTGGAATGAAATGTCGAACTTTCAAGCAGTACTATAACTTAGATAAAATACCAGCTAAACTTACAACGGGGGTAAGATATAAAGATAGTGTATGGTGGGAAGACTAAAACAGGGACTAAAGAAGCCTAACACTTAGGTAGTTGCCTGGGAGGACAACGAGTGGGATTAGATTTCCAAACTCTACTACTTAACCACTGCAGAGGAGTATTCGCGGTTGAACTAAGATAACTGGATACAAGCTAGGATCTTGCGTCGAACGAAATTCTGGCACCTCGAGGGGTCAAGGGGTAGATAGCAGACCTCCGAAGGAGACCCAGCTAACGCCTACGGGCTTACCGAACGACGGGGTGGATTACTGAAACCTCTAGAGCTGTCACCTAGAGAGGCTACCGACCAGATCTGCGTGGATAAGATGGCATGCTATACTAGTGTTCAAGTGAGAACTTGAACACTAAAGCTCTTCCTTGATCAGAGGGTGAGAACTAACTTAATCTTAGATCAAAAGCCTAAGACAAGCTTATAGCACCGGCAAGTCTAACAAGATTCAGGTTACTTAAGATCAACACAAACCTAAGCCTTGGATCTAGTGTGCAATAAAGGTACACCACACTAGGCAAGCGTTAAGAAGTAAAGTAAAGTATAACAAAAGATAGAACAATGATAAATATTATACTGGAGTAACGAGTACAAAAGATAGAAAGATACAAGAGCTTTACCGAGACTCAAAGAAGACTCCGGAATCCCTGAGGCAAAAACTCAGACTCAACTCTAACTCCCAGGACTATCCTAGTGATACAAGACTAAACGATAGTGTGAGCTACTCAACTTCCACACTCTACAAATGAGAGTTAGGGGGTATTTATAGTCACCAAGTGAGTGGGGGTACTTATAGGGTTGGTATGGCGGTTAGGGAACAGGTGGCAGGCCGGGCGGCCTGGTAGCAGGCCGGGCAGCCCCACCTTAGGCCGGGCGGCCTGGCCAGCCCTTGGATCCACCGCCATTCTTCATCCTACGGTCCATCTTGACTCCCCAAGTCGGTTGCAAGGCGGTTATGGCGGTTACAAGTGTGTTTTCCCTTCAACCGTTGATCTCACTTGTATTTCTTCCTTAGCCGCAGGATTGAAGTCTCGCGGATTGCTGACTTCACCAATCCAAGTGTTGGATCGGTGATGTGGCAAGCCTTTCGGTACTTGACGTGGTGCATTCGGCATTTGGACTTCACAAGTGTGTTGACACGTCACTTAAGAACATACAGGTCAAAGATGAGCTGATTTGGCTCCTAAGTCAGGCCGGGCGGCTTGGCATGGTGCCGGGCGGCCTGGCTTGGAGCCGGGCGACCTGGCCCACTGGCCAGTGACCCTGTGACTTAGCCAAATTTACCTGTTTTCTGCTGATCTTTGTACCTACAATCAAATATTCAACACAACTTGTGGAAATATGTTAGTAGCATAGGTTTATCCATACTTTGGCATGTTTTTCTCCATGTTCATGGATAGTTGACGGTCCTTGGTAGTGCAATAACGACCGTCAACAGTCGCAACAGTGGTTCCGCCTCCAAAGGGAGAAGCACATATATATAACGTAAAGCACACTCAACCATGAGGTAGCGCAGCGACCACTGATGCTAGCCTCCCCTCTTGCCCCGCAGGTAAGTTACTCCCAAACCAAAACAACCTAATTAATCAGCTAAGTCTGTCCCATTCCAGCCTTGTGGTAGCACTGTTGTCCCAGATGGTCGCTTTGTGATTTGGTCCTTACGGAGAGAACTAGCAAAAGCACACGAGCACATTGCTCAAGCTCCCTAAACCATGTTGCTAAAAAGCCAGTTTTACAAGAGACATGAACCACTCAACCACACAGCACAGAGGGTCAAGCTCACATTAATTGCATAGAACCATTAGTCAACATTAATTAACATAAAGATATGTGTTCACGCAGCACCTAGCACAACGTAACCATATGCAACCCAAAAGGTAAATATAAGGATAAAGGTAGCTAGGTAAAACCTTACAGGCATACAAAATTAAATACACATGTTAAAAAGTTATTGGGTGTTGTTTATGTTATACTTGCCTTCCTTTAAAGAGACGCTGCTCAGAGTCTTCTGGATGTTGATCCTGATGTTACACTTGGGATTCCACATACAAGACCATCGTCTACGCGATCATCGGAACACCACACAGGCATACAAACTCATACATGCAAGTAAACAAATACAAACTATAAGAAATAGTACACCATATCATTAAAACAGAAGATAAAAAGTTTATAAATCTATTCTACGCGTCGCTACGAACTCGTGAGCGCAAGAATCGTCGAAAACGGGTTTAAAACGGAGAAGTTATGAGCTTTTGAAGGTTGCAGGGGCTTACTTGTAAATACATTTCGAAATCCGAGGGTTAAAACGATAAACACAGGCACTGCCATGGTCGGGTCGGACTGCGGGTTGATTTTGCAAAAACCTAGCGGTGTTTTCGCAAAAGGCGGCGGCGGTGGCGAGCTGGCGCCTTCTGATTGGCTGAATCGGGTGGCACACGACGGGCTATGGAGATGCGGCCACAGAAAATCCCGCCGATTCGGTGCGGCGGGTTCTGGATCCCGTGTGGAGCGCCGAACGGGGAACGCCGAGGGAGACCAGTGCGGCACTGACACATGGCCAGTAGGAGGCAGGCCGACGGGCAGGCGCTGGTCGGCGCTCTGCGCTCGCTTCGGCGGGAGTGGGAAGCCGGCGTGCCATACGGGACGGGGCCCAAGCGCTGGAGCGGAGAAAGGACGGAGAGAGCAGGGGGAATGCGGGGCCCAGTCGGGAGCGCATCTACTCCCGAGTCAACGCAGGAGTCGGCGGTGGTTGGCTGAAGCTGGAGGTGGGCACATGAACCGAGGTCGTCGGAGACAAACGAGAAAGAAAAAACTGCTCACCGGGGTTTGGTTTCTCCACCGGAGTTGAAGAGGAACTTAGATCTACGGAGCACCGGTGATGTTCTCACAAAACGGAGACCATACTGACGAAGAGCTCGACGAGATGAACGTCGTGGTACCCTAGATTTCGCCGGAGACGAGCGGATGCGGAGAAAATCGCCGCCGAACGTTGGCCGGAGTTGGAGAAGACTTCAACCTTCTCGCTCAGATCTAGAGAGTTAGGGTTACGGGATTGAAAAACGGAGACCAGTTCTGGAAAGAGGACGACGAGAGGATTCCGACGAATATATATATATATGCACGGGTTTGGGCCGAGTTGGATTTGGACTATTTTGGGAATATTGAATTTCAGGTATTAAAATAATTCCAGAATATCTAGAATTATTGTTCGTGCTCCGAAAAATACTCCGATGGCTCCAAAAATTCTAGAAAAATTCCCGAATATGTTTTGGCACCCAATGAACTCAAATAAAATAGTTAGAGCTCATAAAAAGATTTAGAAGAGCCTCCAATAAATGGAACTTTTTCTAGGAAAAAGAGAAAAGCTCCCAGATAAATCCACAAACTTTCCAGAAATAACATGATGATAAACAAAGATACTTGGAAGGATTTTAACACTCAAAACATGCCAGCCCAGCATGGAGTGACGAGATGGTCGGCAAGATTGGTGGCGAGATGTAAGATAAGCATGACGAGCAGGGTCCGCATGACAAAGAAAAGAGTGGGGAGGGAGACCACTCAACAAAAGGATAGGGTAAAGGCACAGGAAAGCGAGAAGAGGTGAGTCGATTCCAACTTCGGTTGGCTATTGGACCGAAAAACAGAAAGGAAAGAGTTGGGCCAAAAGTGCAAGTGAAAAGAGGAGGAGATTTATGGTCTGTTGTTTTGAAAACTTTTCCAAACTCTTTTATTTAAAAGGAGTTAAACACTATAAAAGGCAACCACTCAATATAAAACCAATGCAACGGCATGAATGCAATAACATGTTGTCCTAAATTGATTTTATTTGCTTTAAACTTTGTTTTATAAAATCATTTAAATGTTCATTCTAAACACGAAAAATCCTTAATAAATTGAGAAAAACATTTTAACTATTTTAAATTCAGAAAATAAAATTTAGGGTGTTACACAGAGAAGGGGAGATGTGGTCGTGAATTCCATCCTGGCTGAAGACGATTCCCATTATTGAAGCTATTGGTACTATTACCGATGAAGTTCGCATCTTCAGGTCGCGTCTTGGGGCAGCTGTTCCCCGAGTGCCCCGTATTCCCACAGACTTCGCAAGTCATGTGAGCATCGAGGGCTTGCACCAGAGCGGCTTCTGGAGTGTCACTTAGCTTCTTTAATAGCAAATCCATCTTTGCGGCGAGCATGTCAATACTCTTGATCTGATGGATGCCTCGGGAACGGGTGCTAGACCTCTTGTCACGCCCGGTTTCAACGAACAAAACCGTGCAATATATATATGCGCTAGGAAACGTCTCGCATATACATGGCAAATTATAGAATACCACAGTACATGCCAAAGATAAAAACTTGCATAACATTAAATATATCATTATTACACTATGATACAAGTGTTTAACTCAGAGTATAACGTAGCATAGCGGAAGCATAAAAACATAAACATAACGGGCGCCACAGGGACGTCAACTGGTGAACGAAACGCCTAAAACTCGTCGTAGTCTTGCACATAGTCTTCATTACCTCCATCATCTGAGCAGCGGTTGAATTTTTCCCCCAAACAAGGAAAAAATATAAAGAAACAAGCGTGAGTACAGAATACCCAACAAATATAACATAAACCATGAGGCTCTATGGTTAGCTGACATCTACATCAGCTTTTAATTTAAAACTTTTATTATGGCCTAACTAATATAAATTAGCAGCAACACTATTAACCCAAAAAGATATTGCATAAGAAATTAAATAGGATCAAACAGATATAACAATTATCATAACCATAACCAAAACCAAGGAACCTCAGCCAAGGGTCCTTTACTAATCACTGGAAAGGGTCTGGGCCGCTCATAACCGTGAGCACGGCTAACATGTTAGTTTTACACTCTCGAGATGTTGTACATCTTTACCCACAAGTCGCGAGCTACGCTAGGAGTTCATCACATTACCGGAGATGAGATGACTAGCAAGCACACTACGCAGCCTTTACGAAGATCATGTTGGTAAGGTGTAACCGCTAAGGTTTCAGGGTCGCAACCGTGGAGCAAGCCTCAAGGGGAGAAGCACATACATATAACGTAAAGCACACTCAACCCAAGCAGCACGAGGGCCACAGAAGCTCACCTCCCCTCTTGCCCCGCAGGTAAGTTACTCCCAAACCAAAACAACCTAATTAATCAGCTAAGATCGTCCCATTCCAATCTTGTGGTAGCACTGTTGTCCCAGGTGGTCGCTTTGTGATTTGGTCCTTAGGGAGAGAACTAGCAAAAGCACACGAGCACATTGCTCAAGCTCCCTAAACCATGTTGCTAAAAAGCCATATTAAAATGGACATGAACCGATCAGGGTCACGCCCAACAATTAATTGCATAGGATCATTAATCAAAATTAAGTTAACAAAAGACATGAGTTTGCGCAGCACCTAGCACAACTTAACCATATGCAACCTAGAAGGTAAATATATAAGAATAAAAGTAGCTAGGTAAACCTTACATGCATACAAAATTAAAATGCACATGCAGTAATTAAAAAGATTATTAGGTGTTGTTTATGTTATACTTGCCTTCCTCAAAATTTATTCCTTCCTGCTGCTCAGAGGCTTCTGGAGGTTGCTCTTCGAACTCAACAGGCGGATCAACGTCTACGCACGCTATACGGCACCAAACAAGCATCCACATGATCACACATGCAAGCAAACAAATGCAAAAGGTAAGAAACAGTACATCATGACATAAAAACAGAAGATAAAACGTATATAAAATTATTCTACACATTGCTACGGTCGCGTGGGCGCGAGAATCGCCAAAATCGGATTTAAAACGGTGAAGTTATGCCCAAAACAGGGTTCTAGGGGCACAACTGCGAAGAAAAACTAATGTCAGGGGCTAACTTTGGAAAACCAAGGGCCCAAACGTAAATAAACTTAACCGCCGAGGGCTAACATGTTAAACTACCAGCCCTGGGACGACGGGTTCAATTTTACCAAAGCACAGGGGCTAAACCGTAAAGAACTGGGCCTAAATCTAATTACTTTTGAACTGGAGTGGACTGCGGGTTGAATTCCCTAAAGCTGGAGGGCTCTTTAGCAAAAGTGCCACAGTGGTCGGCGGTTGACCGGTATTGACCGGCGATTGACTGGTCTCCGGTGGTTTTCGGGCCGTTGGATCGAGATCGTGCGGCTAAGATTGAAGGGGAGGGATATGACCGGCGGCGACTAGCAGAGGAGGCGGCGCACTGATTTCCTGCGGCGGCACCTCGCCGGAGGACGGCGTTCCGGCCTCGGGAGAGGGCGATGGACCACTAGAGCTAGCCCAAAAGAGAGAGGAAGGTGCGGCGAACTCACCAAGGAGCTTAGGAGCGGCGGTGGTTCAACGGAGGCGGCTGGCGACGCGAGAGGGCGGACGATGGCGTCGGTGCGCGCGGGACGGCGACGAGGCATGGCTCCGAGGGTCCAAGAACCGACGGAGAGGGTGCGCGGTGGCTCTGCGAAAGAGGAGGTTGCGGTCAGAGGGCCGGAGAGAGGACGAACACCGCGAATTTTGGAGAGGGGAAAGCTCACCGCGGCGGCTTCAATGGAGAAATTGACGGCGCAGAGGAGCTCTAGGGCTTGGGCAGCGCGTAGGGGAGAAAAGAGCGCGGCGGCGGGGCTAGAAAAGGCTTTTGCAGAGGGGGATTAGGGCGATGGAGGTGGAATCGAGCCTAGTCTGACTCGAATCGGGAAAGCCGGCGCGAGCGGAAGAGGGCAGCGACTCTGGGTCCGGTTCGTCTCGACCTCGAGCCCGCGTCGAGGCAGCGCGGCGCGCTGGCAGGCGGGCCTTGCGCGCGGGGAAGGCGGAGGCCGGGTCCACGGCCAGAGAGGGAGTGGGGCGGCCGGCCGGTGACTCGGTCCACCGGCAGAGAGGGAGACGGGCGGTGGCTCGGGGAGAAGAAGAAGAAGAAGGCCCTGACGGCCGGGTCCCACGGTCAGAGAGAGAGAGAGAAAGAGAGCGGGGAGAGGGGAGACCGCTGCTGGGCCTGGGCCGGCTCCAGCGGGTTGGGCCCGGTGGCGCGAGGGAAAAGGGGAGGGGATGGCTGGGCCGGCCAGGTGGCTGGCCTGGCTGTCTCCCTTTTTTTTCTTCTTCTTTTCTTTTTTTTTTTGAATATAACTTAGAATAAGGAAGCAAATGCTCTATAAATTCAAATAAAGTCAGGATTTTTGAATCCTTAAATCCTACAAATAGAAAACAATGCATCTACATGAATGCACCAGCAAAAGTTGACCTAGGATTAATTTTAATTATTGTAGATAAAATATAGAATTAAATGCATGGCTAAGCATATAAAATCTTAGAAAAAAAATTAAATAAGCCATATTAAATTTATTGTAAAATACTGAAAATAAAATTAGGGTGTTACACCTCTCTTCTCCCCATCCTTGATTGGTGGCCATCTTCTCTATGAGGTTCTTGGCCGCCATGATGCTCAAGGAAATGAAGGATCCTTCAGCAGTTGCATCCAGGTGTTCTTGAGCTGAGCGGTGAAGCCCATGAAAGAAGCTCTGAATGATCAGCCCCTCTTGCATCCCGTGGTGTGGGCACACTGCAATGTACTCTTGCAGACGTTCCCAACCTTCTGCCACGGTTTTATCAGTGAGCTGTTGGAAGCTCGAGATCTTATTCCTCAACACGTTAGTTTTCCCTAGCGGGAAATACTTCGCCAGAAAAGCATCGAAACATGCGTTCAAAGTTGTGAGTGTTGCTCTATTGAGGTAGAACCACTGTTTCGCCTTCCCAATAAGAGATAAGGGAAAGAGATGAAGTTTGATGGCATCCGGTGACGCTCCTTTCATGTTGAACGTGCTACAGATCTCTAGGGACTGCTGCAGATGATGGTTGGCGTTTTCCGTAGCCAGTCCGCAGAATGGGATGGCTTGAACCATATGGATCACCCCCGGTTTGAGCTCAAAATCCTCTCCCACTTGAACATCAGGTCCCTTGGGGATATTGCTGCTCGAGGGGATGGAGAACTCACGGATAGTCTTTTCGGCCATGGTGGTGAAACGTAGAGTACTGGTTGGAGTACTTGGTTCTAGCTCCCTAGGTACAGGTCTCTGTCCGTGAATAGTCTTGCGATGGACTTTCCGGAGCAGTGACTCTGGGTTGTCGTGGAAATTTACCGGCAGGTCGAAACCGGTCATACACCTCTCTGTTGCAACCACAATAAAACAACAGAGCAAAGTGACACTGTTAACAACTAGCGGTAAAACGTATCAAGTATACAGGTTCGAAATGAGAAATCAATTATCTCTTGGCCAATTGCTTCCCCAGCAACGGCGCCAGAAAAGCTTGTTGGCGTCTCTTAGCCTTTACAGGTTTTACTCCGCAAGCGCACGGAGACTGCTGTAGCCTTTCACCCAGAGTATTCCGAGTATCGTAAATTTCCACAGGGAAGCGGTAAGCTCAAGGGTGTAATTGAATAAACTCAAATTGAATGAACTGTAAACTTGGATAAATTATACCAACTAGTAGTTGAACAGGGGTAAACGTGATAAAGATAGGTGTATGGTGGAGGAGGATATCTATCTAAGCTATCTATAGAAAGGTATAGTTGCCTGGGAGGACAACGAGTGAGATAAAGTCACCAAACTCTATTCTAATCAGCTGCAAAGATTATCCGTGTCTAACTAAGCTATTCAAGTAAACAAGCCAGTGTCTTGCATCGAGCGAAATTCCAAAGTCTCGAGGGTACCAGGGGGTAGATAGTAGGTCCCAAAAGAGAGTCTGGCTAACACCTACGGGCCTGGACTACACAGGCACACCACATGCTGTCACCGAATGGGGCTACCAAGCAAAGCTGCGTGGAGAGGATGGCAAGCTATAAACATGTTCAAGCGGAGCTTGAACAATGATAGATCTTCTTGGATCAGAGGAGTGGATCTAGCCAGAGCCTAGCGTCTATGTCTAGGGTTGAGTTATAGCATTCGCAAGAATAACAAGACTTAAATAACTAAGTGAAACACAATCTAAGCCTAGCAGGTATGCAAAATAAAGGTACACCACACTTGCAGGAGATAGGAATAAAGTAAAATATAACTGAATTATATTGAAGATAATCTGAATCCAAAAGATACAAGAGTTTTACCACAGACTCAAAGATGACTCCGGAGACTCCGAGGCAAAGCTCGACCCAACTCTAACTCCCAGGACTATCCTAACTACTACGAAAAGAGTGAAGCACTCTAAGATAGAACTCTCAACTCAATTCCACACCTTACAAATGAGCTCTCGGGGCCTATTTATAGCCTAGAAAGTGAGGGGGTATTTATATGTGCACTAGGTCGGTAAAGGGACCGAGTCGGTCGACGAGCAGCCAAATTCGGTGGCTGGCCGACCATAGGGGGTGGTCGGGCGGCCACCCGATTCACCGACCTTGAGCATCCGACGGTTGATCTCACTCCCTCATGTCGGTTGGTGGTTGAATCAGTTGGTGCACGTGAAAAATGCGGCCGAGGGGTGGTCGGCCGACCACCCTAAGTGGTCGGGCGGCCACGTGTTTTGCTCCAATTCGTTGCATGTTGTTCCCCTCGGATCCTTGACATCACCAATCCTTGTCCCAGCACATTGTGACCCTTGGATATATTGGATGCTCTCTTGTATGGTTGGATCTTCACCTTTTTGTGTTTGTTTGCACACCGGATCGAAGACGTGGCAAGTGAAGTGGATTCCACGTGGTCAGAGGTCCAAAACCCAGGGTGGCCGGGCGGCCACCACCCATGGTTGGGCGGCCACTGATGACCTGGCAGGTGGTCGTGCGGCCACCCCACTTTTGCCATTTCTGCTCATCTTCGATATGTGACATGTTTGCAACCATTTTATGTGTATTTTGGTACCTGCATCCAAATATTCATGTACATCTTGTGGAACTCATTAGTAGTAAGGGTTAGTCCATATATTTCACATGTTTTGCTTCATTTGGTAAATAATTGAGGGTTGATATCGTGAGATTACGACTGTCAACAGCAACCTGAAGGAGGTCGGCCGACCTGGCTCCTGGGTCGGCCGACCTGGGTCTGTGGTCGGCCGACCTAGCCCCTAGGTCTACTGGTGGCCTCTGGTCGGCCGACCAGGTCGGGCGACCACACCCTGGTCGGCCGACCTGGGATGCTGGTCGGCCGGCCAAGGTCTCTGGCCCATTGCTCCCCTTCTTGCCACATTGTCTCCGTTTGTCCATTTTCATGTGGTTTTGAATGTGTAAAGCTCCTGCATACAACCTTTATGCACAACTCGTGCAACTAGTTAGAGATTAGTGAAAACTTGGTAAAGTATACTCTAAAATATGAAATGTTGGTGGTCAAAATGGGTTTTATCGACCGCCAACACCCCCCCCCCCCCACACTTAAACCTTTGGTCGTCCTCGAGCAAAGAAGAGAGTTAAGCGCAAGTGGAAAGGGCATAACATCAACAACCACCATAGCAAGCACAAGGTTACTCTTGACTATTTCATCTTGCCTAGGATTTCAATGGTGTCTATACTTAAGTTTTGGAAAGTTGAGACAAGGAACAAGAATATATCAGAGTTAATTTCAGGTTCCCACACCACATGAGTAGAGAGGTTTTCGAGATTTTTTTCAAAACAGGGCATGCCAACTTTTTTGATCTCCAGTCCAGCTCTCAGTCACTCACAGGACAAGGTGTCCGTGCAAGAGTTTTGCATTCCTCACATTCTACAATACTAAGGCTTTTGTGGAGCTTTTGGTAGTTGAACGAATGATGCTATCCTGTCATGCTTATGTTGTCGAATCAAATCAAGTGTCAAGAAAGAATCCATAATCAAGTGAGATTTGGCCAAGTGCAAGTGTAATGTAGGGACTTGTCTCTTACAGGTGCTTGTTTTGAATCCCATGTTTGAGTAGAGGGCATGGAGTCTCTTTTTTTTTCTCATCATTTTTCTTTTCTCATATTTTTCTCTTCTCTCTTTTTTTCGACTTCCATGCCTCTCTTTCTTTCAAACATAACTTAGATGGGATCATTGATATTTTGATGCACACCTTTTTGAGAGACTTTATTTCATGGAACGTGCATGTGAAGGCCAAAATTCTCAAATGAATTTGAACTCTTTAATGGCACAAAACTTGATAGGACTCAAAGCAATCAAGGAAGCGTGAATGTACTAATTCTCTTTATCATATGTGGCACTCGTGAGATGGGATTGGAACTTGAGATCATCCAAGAAGGAACCTTCTTTTTATTTTTTGCAAATAAAACTCTTAACTCATGTGGGAGGTTCCTTTAGTTGTCCCTGATTATCTCATCTCTCATGAATCAACAAACTAAACATAAGTGGTTCCCTATTCATAAAGGTATCCAAAGGCAAGATTACTCTAGCATAAGGAATAACATGGTGCAAGCACAAGTGAGATGTGACATCATGATCATGTAGAGCATCATTTAACAAGGTTTCATGTAAAACAAACGCAAAATTTGAGAGGTACAAATAATAAAATGTGCAAACCTGACCTCCAAACGCGGGCTTGAGATGGGAGTGGGCTAGCCAGCCCACGGCTAGGGTTGGCCGACTCTGTCACCAGGTCGGGCGGCCACCCCTCTTCGTGGTTTGACCCGTGCGCTTGTTTGTTTCGGATGAGAGAGCCTTGGGGATACGTGACAACGCGGTGTACATATTTTTGCGCAAGTCGCATGGTTGGCCGACCCAGACCGAGGTCGGGCGACCTGACTAGTAGGTCGGGCGGCCTGAACCCAGGTCGGCCGACCTGCGTGTTGCCGTTTTTTCCCCTAAATTTTTCTGAGTAGCGTTGTTGATCCTGCATAAGGTGTTTTCTTGCGTGGTTTCTGCAGGATTAGTGATAGGAGGTCGAATGGCCTTGGCCATTCCACCCAAACTTTATTGAAAGGGAAATAGTCCTACCTTTATTGAATCAAATAAAAAATGGAGGCGCACATTACAAAAGGGAAAATTTAAACAAACAACAAAATTATTGACCTAAGAATTAAGAAACTAAAGAGCGCCTAAGATAACTAGAAGCAGGGGCATCTATGGCTGTGGTGGGTCATAAAGTTCTGGATGCCCCATTGCTTCAGCAAGGTGGCAAACCTTGGCGGACAGTCCCTTCCTAAGGACATCAAATTTATCATTAATCTCCATCTGCCAAAGTTCACCTTCAGCACAACGCTCCTCTAGATTCTGCAGTTTGGCTCTGAGCGCTATGTTTTCCTCCCAAAGAAAGGCCATCGTGTTTTCATCACTAGATGAGTCTTCAAACTTCCCAGGCGGCCCTCAGATGGGAGGTGGTACAGCCACCCTATTCACCGTCCTTCGCAGTGGAGTGGAATCAATGGACTCATCTATGGATGAATCCGGGATGGCAACCCTTGGCACAAACACCTTAGCGTACCTACCTATGGGAGTTTTCATCCCATGGAGGGTATGAATGGAGTGGCTAGGGAAGACCGGTTCCCTAGATGGTCCAACAGCCTCCTCCTGGAAGAGGCTCTTGATGCACTTCACAAGGGCGATGGCCCCCATGGTAGGACGTGGTGATGGGCGCGCCACCTTCTTGGCGATGGCCTTTGTGGGGGACAGACCGCGAGGGGGCCTATCCACGCTGTGGGAGCGTCGGGGGGAGTCCGGGTGACCTTCGCAGGCGGCTGGCCGGCCGTGGGGGCTGTCACCCATGGTCGGGCGACCTCCATCATGGGTCGGGCGACCCTGACACGAGGTCGGCTGACCTTGGGTACCTAGTCCCGTCGGCCAGGATGACCTCCGGATGGGTCTCTCAGGGCTCTCCTCCCTCGGGATGGACTGGAGAGGTCGTGGTGAGTCTTCGGACGCCTGGGTGTAAGTGGCAGTGGTGTCCGAGGTTAGGGAGATGATGACCTTGCCATTGTTGCGTGGAGAAGGTGGTGCCATGGCTGAGTTCTAGATGGAATGAGATGGGAGTGTGATGTGGGAGGAAGAAGAAGGCCTTCTTCACCTTAAAACGTCGGAATCCTGATCTCATCCACTCAACAGAACCGGAAGAGCTGGGGAAAGCGCTCCAAAAATCCGAAAATCAAATTTTGGCAGTCGGGCGGCCTAGTTTGGAGGTCGGGCGACCTGAACCTCAGGTCGGGCGACCTGACACTTGTAGGACCGAGACGTGCGACTAGAGGGGGGGTGAATAGGAGCACTTAAAAACTCAAACTTAAACCCCCACCGCAGTGCAAAACGGAAACAACGCCCACAACGAAACTAGATACCGTCCACTGAGAGGATACGTATCTAGCTCACAACACGTGCTTGGTACCGTCCACTGAACAGATACGTACCAAGCACCAAGCGGAAGCACACGCTCAAACGGCTAAGAAAAGAGTGCAAAAGGAACCAACTCCGGAGAACTGCAGATTTTTCGACTGACAGGGCTGCAAAGATAAATCTCAAAACCCCTTAAGAGAAGCTCCAAAAAATCTCCCAAAATTACCACACCTTCACAAAGCAATAGGGAACAACTCCAGAAAATTTCAGGCCAATTGGAGCAAGTTTTGACCACCGGACTGTCTGGTGGTTAACCACCGGACTGTCCGGTGCTTACAGCCTAACACTCCAAAAAGATTCGAATCAAAACCCTATCAAACCAACTCCAAAAATTATGAAATTTTTACTGGAGGTTAATAAGGGGCCAATGAACAACTCCACAAATTTTCAGCTCAATTGGACAAGGAATAAAATTCCTAAAGCCACCGGACCGTCCGGTGGTTAAAAACTGTCAGACTAACCCAAAAAGAAAAATACCAAAACCAGGTCAAAACACCTCCAAATGATCTGAAATTTTTATGGGAGCTTTATGATTCACTGATAAAGAGCTCCACATAATTTTAGCCAAAAATTCGAAGGTTTGGGCCCTAAACCAAACAAGACTTGAAAGTGGACAGAATCAGCAAGAAAACTGGACAGCAGGAAACCCCTATCCTAGCCTCATTCCAAAGCAATTCCCAAAAGATCTATGGAAAAAGATCACGGGATTAGCGGGAATTTCAGATCTCGTGAAGAGGTGAATATTTGGGCAAGAAAGGGAAAAGCTCAAGAACAACTTGCTCGTGGCAATCCTTTGGGATTGAGATGTTCTAAGACATAATCTCCACATCCTTGCAAGTCCAAAACACAAGGAAAACAAAGGATTCAACCTTGCCCAAAACAAACACCCAAAAGGCCAAGGATTGAAGCCAAAAATCAAAGAGAACAAAGGGAGGAGAAGCACACAAAGTTGCTGCACGAAACCACTTCGATTATGAGCCTCAAAAGAGGTCTTAGGTTAGATTACAACAAAGGATTTCGTCCCAAGCAACCACCCTCACCTTCCCTCTTGATTTGGACGCTAGATCTCACCCTAACGCTCCTAAACTTGGAGCTCAAAGCTTGAGGATGGAAATTACACAAAGCAAATGAAAACCTAGCTGCCAAGACTCCTCTAATGACCAGCTCTTAGTCTATTTATACACCGGCTCAGTTTTGGCATTTTTACACATAGACCCCTAACACTAGAAACGCCCAGAAGGGCTAAAACAGAAAAGAACCCGAAATATCGGGGACGGACGACCACGATGAAGACTTGATCTTCTTAGCTTCCACGCAATCTTCAGATGTCCTCCACGTGGCCAGTAGTCCAATCAGCCTTTGCACCCCCGGTTTTGAAGTCAGAAACCGGGAAACTTTAGGAAATCTCCGTCTGGGCCAGACTTGGCCCATCTTCTCTATCTTGGCGAGTCGTGGCCCAACTCACCAAGCCTTGGGTAGCTTGGGTGGCGGTTTTGAGCCGAAGCCGCCAAAGCCTCCCTCGCACGCCTTCGCGCCATGCACTCGGGTTGGAGCACCACAGTGGCACCCGGCTTCTCCAGTCCATCGGAGTTGCCTCGCGGTCCATCGGAGGGCTTACACCACCGTTGCCGATCCGCCCCTCCGTGTACCGAGCTTCCATGGCCGACCGACGCCGAGCATTGCCTCCGGTCCATTGGAGGGCTTTTGCCTCAGTCCATCGAGGTCTTCATCATCTACCTCCAGTCCATCGGAGGGCCTCCAGTCCATCGGAGGGCTTGAGCTCGTTGACAATCACTCATCACACCAGGAGAGCAATGAGGCTGGTCCATTGGTTCTCAATCTCCCCCTTGATGAGTGCATTGTCAACACCTTCAACTTGTAACCTGAAATAGAACAAAGACAAGAGAAAAGCGTAAAACCGAAAAAGAAAGAAAGAAAAAAGAAAGTTGCTCAAAATGCCCAAGAACCAAATACAAGCAAAGAAACAAGGCACAATGAGACAACAAAAGAAAGTAAAGCATCGGCTCCTCAAGACAGAGGCAAAAGGCTCAACGCACCGATGCAAAGAGCATGCTAAAAGCTCAAACTCCCCTTGAAATGCATCCTCACAAATGCAATATGAATGCAAAGCTCTCCCTCAACAAAATCTCTCCTGAGTTCTCCCCCTTGTCCATATTTTTAAATTTCTTTCCCTTGGAGAAGTACACTGATCTCTCCTCAAATTTCTCCCCCTTGTTGACAATGGACACGTCAAGGGTTCCGTGAACTCAACTCCCCCTGAACTAGACAACTCCCCCTCAAAATATGCTATGAAATGCAAGGAGTGTAACTGAAAGAGCTCAGAAGGGATGGAAAGCTAGTAATCACAAGTTCTAGCATACAGAGCAAGTGAGGGCAAGGAAGCATGCAACAAGCTCAAATGAATCTATCTTACACATATCAAGAGTAAGCTTGTTTTTTCAGGGTTAATGAAAAGAAAGCATCACCAACATGAATAGCACCTAGCAAGATAGGCATGAACAACAAAATACTAGCAATGCATACAAGGTGTGCTACTCTCAACCAAAACATATACAACTAGCCATAAGCATTTTAGAGACTTGCAAATTTCAGATTTAGACATTTGTAGTCAAAAGCAAGTTCTTTTTGTGCCAAGGGTTATTTACTTGTCTTTTGCCACTTCTTACCAACCAATGCCAAGCCTAGGTTATATAACCATCAGAAGCTTAAGACAAGGTTTTGGTCATACACAGTCTAGTCCAAGTTCATGCCAAAGTACAAAGGCAAGCTGTCTCGAACTAGATCAGTGTGACAAGCAAACCCACCTGAATCTTTCTCAATTCATCATATAAGACACACTTGTAAGTATTTTGATTTTGATTTCAATTTAAGCAAGGTGTCATAAAAGATTAGGCATTAACATGGCAAAGGCATACAACTAGCATATCCAGGTATGAAAAGATAGTATAGCATTCAACATTCCTACACATGCTAGGTAGCCAAATCAAGTGGTGATCATGGTTTTTGATTTGCAAAGAATAAAATGACTTAGCTCACAATTAGTATTCAACAGACTCAAGAGAGCTTAGCCAACCATGATCAAGCATGCATCTGTACAATCTAGCACAAGCAAGTACTAACTCATCATTCCAAAAGAGCTCTAGTGCTAGTGAAATGAAAATACAAATGATACAATGCGATGCATGATATGATACAATATGCAAAAGAAGCAAAGAGAAATAAAAACCAGATAAAAGCAGAAACTAAACTACAGAAGCTATCCCTTACTAAAAGGAATAACACATTATCCCTGACTAAAAGGGATAGCACACTCCAAGCTCACCTCTCAAGCGCACAAAAGCGCCAAACTCTAGGGGCTTGGTAAAGATATCGGCCAACTGGTTTTCAGAAGCTACATGCACTAAGTCTATGTCCCCCTTCTCATAGTGATCTCTCACAAAGTGAAACCTCACGTCTATGTGTTTGGTTCTGGAGTGCAAGACGGGGTTCTTAGCTACAGAAATAGCAGAAGTAGAGTCCACTAGAAGAGGAATTTTTCCAAACCTAAGGCCAAAATCACTAAGGGTAGCTTTCATCCATAAAAGCTGGGAGCAGCAGCTAGCAGCAGCTATGTATTCTGCTTCTGTGGTAGACAAGGAAACACTAGCTTGCTTGCGAGAGGACAAGAGACAAGAGAGGTTCCTAAGAGTTGGCATGTGCCAGAGGTTGATTTGCGATCAATCCGGCAACCAGCATGGTCAGCATCTGAGAACCCTTTAAGAGAAAGAGAAGAACCCAAGGAGTACCAAAGACCAAGCTCAGGAGTGAATTTCAGATACCTGAAAATGCGCTTCACCGCTTGACGGTGAGAAGTCCTAGGTGAAGCCTGGTAGCGCGCACAGAGGCAGACCGCGAACTGAATGTCCGGCCTGGTCGCCGTCAGGTACAGAAGTGAGCCGATCATCCCTCGAAATTCCTTCTGGTCCACCGCCTCCCCATCTTCATCCGCATCAAGCGCCGTGTTTGTACTCATAGGAGTCGTCATGGGCTTGGAGTCACCCATCTCAAACTTCTTGAATATGTCTCTTGTATACTTGGCTTAATGGACGAAGGTTCCTTCAGGGCCTTGCTTGATCTGTAGCCCGAGGAAGAACTGAAGCTCATCCATAAGACTCATCTCAAATTCCCTGCTCATCTGTTTAGCAAAACTAGACACCAAAGCGTGAGATAAACCACCAAAGATTATGTCATCAACATATATCTAAACTATCAGGGTGTCACCGCCACGACTCAACAGGAACAAGGTCTTGTCTACTGAACCCATCACAAACCCAGACTTGAGCAGGAAACTCTTCAACCTAGCATACCAAGCTCTAGGAGCTTGCTTCAGACCATAAATGGCTTTTCTCAACTTATACACCCGGTCTGGAAATCTAGCACTCTCAAAGCCAGGAGGTTGTCTCACATATACCTCCTCCTCTATGAACCTCCAAAACTACAGTCTGGATAGCACAAGTGTCACCGTCTAGGGAGGGAACCACAACAGCTTTCTCCAACTTCGTAATGGTGGCATCCCTATCCATCAGCTGCATCCTCAGGGTTAGGCAGTTCTCACAAGTGTCAGTAGGTGCTGAAAGCACCTCAAAGTCAGCTCTCAACTGCTCTAACTCACTTCTCAAGGTAGGACAGACCATACACGCACCCAAAAGCGTAGGTCTAGCCCTAAGCTCCTCAAGCTCCATGAGCTGCCCCTCAAACTTCTCCTTCAGAACAGCTAGCTCTCTAGCTAGACAGGGGCAAGACTCACACTCAAGCTCTCCACTCAAAGTAGACTCATCCAGTTTGGACTGGAGTTTGCCTAGCTCAGCCTTCAGCTCATCTATCTCCTCTACCCGCTTGGCATACCTATCTCTCTGGTCACCAAGCTCCGTCATGAAAGACTCGCAGGTAGGGCACTCAATCTCACTGGGTTGGGGTCTCACAGTCCTCAACCTCTCATTCTCCTCTAAAGCCTTAGCAAGTTGGGCTTTCAACTTCTGCAGCTTCTTAACTGCCTTCTCCAGCATCTTATCCTAGGCCTTAAGCTCTCGGCTGTTCTGCTCTAGCATCTCAAGGATTTCGGCTTGCTCAGGAGTTACCTCATCATCGGAAGAAGAGTTGCTGCCGTCATCCTTGTCCTCCTTGTCCTCAAGCGCCATGGAGCAAACCAAGCTCCTCTTCTCCTTGTTCCTGCGCCTAGACTTGGTGGAGACGAAGCACAAGCCAGCTGGACCTCCTTGATCGTTCCTCTTGTCCTTCCTGTACGTGATCTCCTCATCGCTTGAGCTCGACGAGGACGAAGAGGAAGAAGATCTGCTGCTACAGAACCCGATCTTGGCGAAGAAGGCCTTGTCCCGCTTTCGGTTGTCCTTCTAGTAGCTCTTGAAAGCCTTCCGGAAGTTCTTCTTGCCGAAGGAACGCTTGCCGGAGCCGTGCTTGCTGGAGCGGTGCTTGTCAAAGCCTGCCTTGCCGGAGTGGTACTTGTCGGAGTCACGGGAGTAGCTTTTGCCCTTCTTGTAGTAGTCATTCTTGTTGGGGCACTCGGCGATGAAGTGGCCGACCTCTCCGCACTCGAAGCACTTGGGCCGCTCTCCCCTCTTCTTGCTCATCCGATTGTCATAGGCGCGCTGAAAGCGACTAGACACCAGACACAACTCATCATCCCCAAGTGTCGCTAGCTGCTCCTCTGTAACAGACATCAAAGCAGAAAATGAGAAGTTGTGTAACATGGGGTTAGTGACAGACTCACTGGAAGGGGTAGCCATGGCCAGACTCTTAGAACCTGTACAAGCGAGGGAATCCGTCATCTTGTAATCTACCTCGGTGGCCTTGAGCTTACTATAGAGCGCCTCTACTCCAATCGTATCATACCCTGCTGACTCAATGATTGAGTTCACCTTGATCTCCCATATTTTTCTATCCAAAAGCATACAGCAACTTGACAGCCTGCTGATGATCGGTATATGGGAGGGCAGGTGGGGCAGAGTTGACACGCAACTTGTTGATGATCGACTGAAAGCGACCAAACAAGTCGTCTACTGACTCTCCCGGCTTCTGGACGAAATTCTCATATTCGCGCCGGTAAGTCTCCACAAGTCTAGCCTTAATTGTCGCAGTACTCTCATGGTGTGCACTAAGCAGTGACCATATCTCACGCGCAGTCTTAAGGTGACTCACTGTCTCATAATCCATGGGACCAAACCCGGAGAAGAGAAAGTTAACAGCCTTGGCATTCGCCTCATGCTGAGCCACGATATCCTGCGTAGTACGCTCAGCAACTGGAAGCACCACAAAAGTCGTACTCTGAGTAGCATCCCATATGTCCTAACTCTGGCTAACAAGGAACGCCTCCATCCTATCTTTCCAGTAGAGATAGCCATCGGAGCCAAGGACGGGAATTTTCCCGGAGTAAGTCATCGTCGCTACGGTTTCGTCACCGGTTAAGGTATAGGAAACCTAACCGGCTCTGATACCACTTGTAGGACCGAGACGTGTGACTAGAGGGGGTGAATAGGAGCACTTGAAAACTCAAACTCAAACCCCACCGCAGTGCAAAACGGAAACTGTGATGCTCCAGCATCTCGAATGCATTATCATATCTAATCATGCACTAAGCATCATTTAGCATCATGTGATTGCATATAATTAGGCCATGATTTGTTTGGGATGAGATGGAATGCTTGAAATCTGAATTTTATGCATGTGTTCTGCTATGTTCTTCTTCATAAATCCAAATATATTGGGATCTAGGGGAAACTCATATTACCAAACTTGTAGATAATGAAGATTTGAACAACTTTAATAATTGGGGGTTGGCCAGATAATGAAGGCTACATAGGGTTTGGAGTCTTTCTTTGTCAGTGCAGAAAACCAACTCAAATCTGCCTTGTTTAAAAACCCTAAGTTTGCACAAACCTACAGCCACTTTCATGCAACACTCCCATTGAATAAGTTGTAGGTATTGAAATTCTAAGCAAGTTATCCAAAAGGCACTTTGGGTGAAAAGGCTTGGAAATAGGGTTTTTCTTTTTTCCAAACAATAAAGGTACCCTGTCCTTACCTAGGGCTGATTTCAAAATTTGAATTTAAACCATATTTACACTTGGATTTTGGGGTTGTCCATTTTGACAAAGTTGTAGATCTCAAAGAGTGCAACAATTATTTCAATTGGAGTTCCTTCAAATTCGGCCTCTAAATACACCAAAACAGCGAATTACCGATGGGAGGAAAACACATTTAAATTTTCCAAAACATACTGTTACTGACGGTGGGGCCCGCGATCCGCGCGACGCGCATGGCGCGAACCGCGCCGCGCCGCGTGGCTCGCCGGCGTACAGGGAGTATGGCGAGCCACCGGCCGCCCGCGCGCGTGCATCAAAACGGGCCGCGCGCACCCCTTTCCGAAACCCTAGCTCTTTCCCCGCTTCCCGAGCCGTTTCCACCCCGCCCCGCGCCGTCCTTCGCCGCGCCGCCATTGTCGGCCGCGAGCTCGAGCTCATGGTCACGCCGCCGCCGTCCGGCCTCCGCTCGCCCCGAGACCCCCACAACCGCACTCCCCACTCCGCCGCGCATCCAACCCCGTAGATCTCGTCGCCCCTCTTCCACCCGACGCCGAGATCGACGCCGGCGCGACGTCCTCGCCGCACCACCGTCGCCGTCGCCCACGCCCCGGTTCACCGCCGTTCCGCCTCGACCTCGCCTCCGCCGTCGACAAGACCTACCCCAGGTGGTCGCCCTCGCTCCCGCACATCCCCCGCGCCCCTCGTCGCGGTTCCGGCGAGGCGGAGCTCGCCGGCGCACGCGCGCTGCGCCGCGCCGCCGCGCGAGGCGGGAGGAAGAAGCCGGGGGCCGGATCTTTTTAGATCTAGCCCCCGGACTTTTCCATTTTTGCAACCCGGTCCTCCCGCACAGGGGCTGAGTCTTGTAGATCTTACGCGCTAGCCCCTGGAAACTACGGTTAATTACGTAGAGGTCCTTAGATCTAGGTTTTTCTTGTTCTATTTACCTTTTTCTCGGTTTGAACTTTGAAAAATCATATCAATTCAAAGAAAAATAAAAAATGGACAAACTCAATACCTATGAACTCCTCTTGAGCAGATCTACAGGCTAGGTATGATGTGGTCATGTGAAAAGACATTTTTACCCTCGGTTTTGTTGCATGCATGTTAAAGCAAAATAAATACCAAAAGTGGGGTAAATGAACTTCAACATGTGTGAAACTTGGACAGTAGTACATTAGTGATGCTTAGGCCCTGTGTGAATTTTCTTGGCTCTAGCATTGTTCATTTGATTGATGTTTTTCTTTTTCCATGATAAATATATGTTTTATTGTAGTGTGAGTTGGGTGCTATATAAAAGATGCTCAAAATGGCTCCCTAGTATTTTTCATGGACTTTGCACATCATGGGTAGTCCACTGTTACAATATGTGATCTTGCATGTTAGTTTATGATGGTGGTTTGAAAATGACAAAAAATGCTAGTTGAGAAAGGAAAATAGGAAAAAGCGTATTTAAATTGCTAGGAAAATTATAAGAAAAATATGGTGGCTTGTACATGGTGTCTAAAGTCCAGAAAGTATATATGTGCATGCCTTATTTACTGTTTTGTCATGCATGCTCATTTTCCCCTAATAATTAAAAGTGGGAAAAACGACCAATGGTAAATGGTAGAAATGGTAGATGGGGCCAAAAATGCCACATCATCTAAATGCATGGTCATGACATGGATACATGGGTTACGTGGTGGGTCCTTGGTTAGGTTTAGGTGATGGGCTGTATGATTTCATAAGAGAGTTTGATTTTCCTTCCCCTCGGGAGATAGATCGTTAAATAGAAATGTTTACTTACCTTGCCCTATTTCCACTGTGAGTTATATGTTTACTGCGCTCTGTCCTGCATTGCATTCGTCGCACTCATTTTGCATATGATGGCATGCATATAGATCACAGGATCGAGGAGCAGACGCAGGAACAGCCGTTGATCGAGGAGCCAGAAGACCAGGAGCCGGACCCGCAGCCAGAAGAGTACCCACAGGCCGCACCTGACTTCGCATTCGAGGAAGCTAACCCTAGCGAGGAAGGTAGGCAAGACCATACTCTCCCAGCTAATAATGTTTTATGATTACGCATGTGCATTAGGTGTTGATTGGAACCTCATTGCATTAGACTCCTTGGCCGCCCTGGCCTTAGCACCTACACTAGGTACGTAGGACGAGTTGCCTAGAGATGATAGGCTCGACTAGATACGAGTGAGATGTCACTCGTCACGTAGGTGTTTTGAAAAGAAAGAGAACACTGTCTATGCTAAGATGTTTATTATGATGAGGATTAATTGGAGACCGGGCGAAGATTAAGTTATATTCTTGCGGTGTGCGTTGTTGCGGTGTAATGGCTCCGCCCGAGTCGCATAAGGCCCGTTCGCTGTTCGCCTGCTGGTTGGCATACCATTGCTAAAGTGCTTACCCAGTTAATGGGGCCGGTGAAACCTTACTTGTGCCATCCGGAGAACAGAAACACGTTCCTACTCACTGGTTGAGAGGAAGGTGGCCCAGGGGAGCTTGGTACTCATGACGGGGAGCCCGAGATGTCGGCAGGCTCGTCATGGGGGCACAACCCGGGAGTCAGGTGGGAGTGAATCGAACTTGGGATGGGACAGGTGGAGGAGGGGGACTATATGTGGGAAAGCCGTCGTGTGAGTAAGCATATGGGCCCCTGGCATTTTTAGTTATTCCCGGGAATTAGAAATCGATTCGAATCGCTGATGCTCACCAGGTGTGAGAACGCCAAATACCGTACACGGGCAACGTAGTAACAACTCTAATATGATGTATTATGATCCATGTTTTCGAATGCTACATGCTTGACTATGATATGCTTTCTATTCATGCAAGTTTTTATGAATTCCTCAATTGCAAATGGCTCGGTTATCATGAAGGGATAGCAGCTGTCAAATCCTGCTACACTATGATCATAACTTGTTCTAAAAGCAACGGCTAAGGACCAACTCTCTAATAAGCAAGCTTTGCGTCAGCCGTAAACCACATCCATTAAGTCCTACTGAGTAATTAGTACTCAGGGTTTGCCCCCACTTTTGAGTTACAGGTATGGAGTTCCTCTTCTGTGCCTGTGTTGGCGGAGGGACTTGTTATCATCAGGAGTAAGAAGCGTGTTGAGCTGGCAAATGAAGTGACATCAGTGGGCATGATGTTACTTTACTTCTGCAAGTCTTTTGGTTGTTATGAACTTTGATGGTTAAAGATTTTCGCTGCGAGACTCTATTTGAACGCTAATGTACGTATGAGACTATGTTGAACTCTATTTTATTTCGAACTGGTTTGTAACTAACTTCCTATGTAACATCTATTCAACTGCCTGTGATGATGTAACTGTTGTGGCTCCATTGAGGGTCGAATGTGTGTGATGTCGGTTCCTCTGGGGTTTTGGTACGAATCGAGGGCCGAAGGCTTCTCGACGGACGACCGGGTTTAGTACGGCCTAAGTACACTGAGAGCTAATGGTGGCAGGTGTACTTAGCCCGGATTAAATTGGCGGTTCCGCCATAGAAACAACGCCCACAACGAAACTAGATACCGTCCACTGAGAGGATACGTATCTAGCTCACAACACGTGCTTGGTACCGTCCACTGAACAGATACGTACCAAGCACTAAGCGGAAGCACACGCTCAAACGGCTAAGAAAAGAGCGCAAAAGGAACCAACTCCGGAGAACTGCAGATTTTCAGACTGACAGGGCTGCAAAGATAAATCTCAAAACCCCTTAAGAGAAGCTCCAAAAAATCCCCCAAAATTACCACACCTTCACAAGGCAATAGGGAACAACTCCAGAAAATTTCATGCCAATTGGAGCAAGTTTTGACCACC
This sequence comes from Paspalum notatum, assembly GCA_022530915.1. Classification (NCBI taxonomy): domain Eukaryota; kingdom Viridiplantae; phylum Streptophyta; class Magnoliopsida; order Poales; family Poaceae; genus Paspalum; species Paspalum notatum. Next base: position 24,633,821 of record CM039684.1, on the reverse strand, counting down.
GGACTGTCCGGTGGTTAACCACCGGACTGTCCGGTGCTTACAGCCTGACATTCCAAAAAGATTCGAATCAAAACCCTATCGAATCAACTCCAAAAATTATGAAATTTTTACTGGAGGTTAATAAGGGGCCAAGGAACAACTCGACAAAGTTTCAGCTCAATTGGACAAGGAATAGAATTCCTAGAGCCACCGGACCGTCCGGTGCTTAAAAACTGACAAACTAACCCGAAAAGAAAAATACCAAAACCAGGTCAAAACACCTCCAAATGATCTGAAATTTTTATGGGAGCTTTATGATTCACTGATAAAGAGCTCCACGAAATTTGAGCCCAAAATTCGAAGGTTTGGCCCCTAAACCAAACAAGACTTGAAAGTGGACAGAATCCGCAAGAAAACTGGATAGCAGGAAACCTCTCGCAAAAGCAATCCGAAACTTGACCAAACCTTCTCCAAACATCACGAAAATTGGCACAGGCTATCCTAGCCCCATTCCAAAGCAATTCCCAAAAGATCTATGGAAAAAGATCATGGGCTTAGCGGGAATTTCAGATCTCGTGAAGAGGTGAATATTTGGGCAAGAAAGGGAAAAGCTCAAGAACAACTTGCTCGTGGCAATCCTTTGGGATTGAGATGTTCTAAGACATAATCTCCACGTCCTTGCAAGTCCAAAACACAAGGAAAACAAAAGATTCAACCTTGCCCAAAACAAACACCCAAAAGGCCAAGGATTGAAGCCAAAAACCAAAGAGAACAAAGGGAGGAGAAGCACACAAAGTTGCTGCACGAAACCACTTCGATTATGAGCCTCAAAAGAGGTCTTAGGCCAGATTACAATGAAGGATTTCGTCCCAAGCAACCACCCTCACCTTCCCTCTTGATTTGGACGCTAGATCTCACCCCAACCCTCCTAAAGTGGAGCTCAAAGCTTGAGGACGAAAATTACACAAAGCAAATGAAAACCTAGCTGCCAAGACTCCTCTAATGACCAGCTCTTAGGCTATTTATACACCGGTTAAGTTTTGGCATTTTTACACATAGACCCCTAACACTAGAAACGCCCGGAAGGGCTAAAACAGAAAAGAACCCGAAATATCGGGGATGGACGACCACGATGACGACTTGATCTTCTTAGCTTCCACGCAATCTTCAGATGTCCTCCACGTGGCCAGTAGTCCAATCCGCCTTTGCACCCCCGGTTTTGAAGTCAGAAACCGGGAAACTTTAGGAAATCTCCGTCTGGGCCAGACTTGGCCCATCTTCTCTATCTTCGCGAGTCGTGGCCCAACTCACCAAGCCTTGGGTAGCTTGGGTGGCGGTTTTGAGCCGAAGCCACCAAAGCCTCCCTCGCACGCCTTTGCGCCATGCACTCGGGTTGGAGCACCACGGTGGCACCCGGCTTCTCCAGTCCATCGGAGTTGCTTCGTGGTCCATCGGAGGGCTTACACCACCGTTGCCAATCCGCCCCTCCGTGTACCGAGCTTCCATGGCCTACCGACGCCGAGCATTGCCTCCGGTCCATTGGAGGGCTTTTGCCTCAGTCCATCGAGGTCTTCATCATCTACCTCCAGTCTATCGGAGGGCCTCTAGTCCATCGGAGGGCTTGAGCTCGTTGACAATCACTCATCACACCAGGAGAGCAATGAGGCCGGTCCATTGGTTCACAACACTGAGGTCGGGCGACCCGGCCTCACGCCTGGCGGCCTGGCTGCTGCACCAGGGGGTCGAGCGACCAGACCCTGAGGTCGGCCGGCCACGCCAACCCTTGGCTGGACGTGCCAAGAGTTGGGATTACCCCCTTTAGGTGGCCTTTACCCAAAAACATGTGTTGGACATTGGTTCTATTGAGATTTCGCAGCAAAAGGTGAGATTAGAGGAGTTTTAAGGGATAAAAAGCAAGTAGTGTACATGGCTTCTTTTTAGGTCTGATCTCGACCGTGCACGTGTGATCATACTACCTCGTGCAGCTCGAAGACGTCCACTTCTTCAAGCTAAGGCATTTCGGGCTCAAGAAATATTTTAAGGCGTTGCCCATTCACCTTGAAAACATTTCTGTTATCGTCCTGGAGGGTGATGGCGCCGTGATCGGCGGCTTCAAGGACCGTGAAAGGTCCTTCCCACTTACTCCTAAGCTTACCATGACCAGATAAATGAATGCGAGAGTTAAAGAGTAGTACCTTATCTCCCGGTTTGAATGATTTGATCTTGATCCACTTATCGTGCCATCTTTTGGTGCGCTCCTTGTATAGCTTCAAACTGTGGTATGCCTTCTCCCTCCATTCCTCCAGCTCGGCCAGTTGCATTTGCCTTCTTACGCCTGCCGACTGGAGATCCATGTTCCACCTCTTCACCGCCCAGTGAGATTTGAATTCGAGTTCCACTGGAAGATGACAAGTCTTGCCGTACACCAATTGGTATGGTGTCATGCCAATGGGAGTCTTGTATGTAGTGCGGTATGCCCATAGAGCATCGGGTAGCTTGGATACCCATTCTTTTCCCATAGCCTTGACCGTCTTTTGCAATATGTTCTTGATTTGTTTGTTTGATGTCTCGGCTTGGCCACTTGTCTGCGGATGGTAAGGGGTGGCAACACGGTGGTCCACACCGAGTTCAGCGAGACACTTCCTCAAGCGCTTGTCAATGAAGTGGCTACCCCCATCACTGATGATGACCCGCGGTACTCCAAAACGAGAAAAGATTGTTTTCCAGAACATCTTAATGGAGTGTCTTGAGTCTGCTGCAGGACACGGCATTGCCTCTACCCATTTTGATACATAATCAACTGCGACCAGAATATACTCCTTGTCTCCATTCTTGGGAAAAGGTCCCATGAAATCTATGCCCCACACGTCGAATTTATCAAGTTGAAGATTGCTTGTGAGTGGCATAGCATCTCTTGGATTTATATTCCCTTGGCGCTGGCACCTTGGACACCGTCGCACGAACTCTTTTACATCCTTGTACATAGTAGGCCAATAGAACCCACTTTGCCAGATTTTTGCATGAGTCCAATAAGCCCTATAGTGACCTCCATAGGAGGATGCATGACATCTATCAAGGACTTGCGGTGCTTCACAAGCTGGAATGCAGCGACGAAGGAGTCCGTCTGCACAGAGTTTGTATTGGTAGGGGTCATCCCAGAGATAGAATCGGCTGTCGTGGACCAATTTCCTCTTGTCTGCTCCTTCAGAGACATAGCCAACAACGATATAATTCACCAGATTAGCATACCAAGTTTGTGCTGTTGTCACCTTTAGGAGCTGATCATCCCTCATATAGTCATCGATCGGCAAGGGCGATGTTTCTTCAAATTTCATTCGTGGGAGATGATCTGCAACTGAATTCTCTACTCTCTTTTTGTCTCGGATTTCGATATCAAATTCTTGGAGTAGCAGCACCCACCGGATCAATCGTGGCTTTGCATCTTTTTTGGTTAGGAGGTATTTGAGAGCTGCATGATCTGTGTAGATGATCCTACCAAGTATGATCTGAACTTGTCGATTGCAAAGACCACTGCCAATAGTTCTTTCTTGGTGGTTGAGTAATTCAGTTGTGGGCCAGTGAGCATTTTTCTTGCATAAGAGATAGCATGATGCTTTTTATCCTTGCTCTGACCCAATACTGCTCCAACAGCGAAGTCGCTTGCATCACACATGATTTCAAAAGATAAAGATAAGTTCTAGTCGAGTGGCTGAATGATTGGGGCTGAGACTAGAGCCTTCTTGAGTGTGTGAAAGGCCTCGAGACATTCTTCGTCGAATACAAAGGGAACATCCTTAGCCAACAAATTGGTCAGAGGCCGGGCTATATGGGAGAAATTTTTTATGAATCTCCTATAAGACCTTGCATGGCCTAGGAAGCTTCGGATGGCCTTTAGGTTGGTGGGTGGAGGTAGTTGCTCAATGACCTCGATCTTTGCATGATCCACCTCTATGCCTCTTTCCAAAATTCTGTGTCCCAGAACGATTCCTTCTCTGACCATGAAGTGACATTTCTCCCAATTCAGGACAAGATCAACTTCTTGGCATCTTTTGAGAACTTTTTCAACGTTCTCTAAACATCCATCAAAGCTCTTGCCGTATACTGAGAAATCATCCATAAACACTTCCATGATATCTTCGATGAAATCAGAGAATATTGCCATCATACACCGCTGGAATGATGCTGGAGCATTGCACAGCCCGAACGACATTCGCCTGTAAGCGAAAGTTCCGTAGGGGCATGTGAAAGTCGTCTTACTCTGGTCCTCCGGGTGAATCAGAATATGGTGGTATCCAGAGTACCTGTCGAGGTAGTAGAAGAAGGAGTGTTTTGCTAGTCTCTCCACATTTCATCAATGAAAGGAAGAGGAAAGTGATCTTTCCTGGTGGCGGCATTAAGCTTTCTGTAGTCAATGCACATCCGCCATCCCGTGACAGTCGTCTGTGGTATGAGCTCATTGTTCTAATTCTTGACTACTGTCATCCCTCCTTTCTTAGGCACAACTTGTACTGGACTGACCCATTCGCTGTCATTCACGGGGTATATGATTCCCGCGTGAAGTAGTTTTAGTACTTCCTTCTTGACTACCTCTCTCATCGCATTGTTAAGTTGACGCTATGGCTCCCTAGTTGGCTTGTGATCAGCCTCCATAGGGATACGATGAGTGCATAGGTTGGGACTGATTCCTTTCAGGTCTTGAAGAGAGTATCCAAGCACAGATCTATACTTCTCAAGAACTAAAAATAATCGTCGGCTCTCATTCTCTGTCAGCTTGTCGCTGATGATCACCGGTGTGTCCTCATTCCCGTTGAGGAAGGCGTACTTCAGGCCAGGCGGTAGTTGCTTTAGTTCTATCTTCGGAGCTTCGGGCTGTAAGGATTCACCAAGTTCTTCGAACTTCCATGGCTCCTCTACCATACTGAAGTCGCTAACAGCCTCTTCCTCTAGGCTATCTTGACCCATTTCCTCAAGTGCAAGGCTCATCACTTCTTCCATAGGGTCAATCTCTGGCTTTGCTTCAGTCTTGGCATTGAGTGACCTATCGATATTGACATTGATTTCTTCATTGCCGAGCTGAAGCTGCAATCTCCCTCTGTATATATCTGAGCTGGTGAGGGCGGCGATTGGGATCCCAACCACGATTAATGGTGGAGACCCCTCGGGGATGTCAAAGACGTGGAAGTCTAAGAACACCTGAGTATCCCGCAAGGTTTGAATTACCCTCAGAACACCCTCGCATCTCAAATAGCTGCCCTTTGTCCATTGTAGACGCATGGTAGATCTTGATAGCGGTTGTGTCGGGTAGTACTCGTCCATTACGTGCTTAAGGATTATATTGATTCCTACCCTTTGGTCATATGTAATATCTTGCGGTTGAAGCCTTGATACTTGGCCTGGGATGATGCTGGGGTCTGGATAAAATTTGACTGTGTTCGTGTCCAGTTGTCTCTCCTCTAGCCAATCCCGATTGATTGCTGCTGAAACCTAGAGTAGGTCCTCCTTCATATGCACTTTATGATCTAGCAGTATGTATGTGAGTTTGGAGGTCCTAGTGAAGCGTCATTCTTGTTTTGGTAACCGAGAGGCGTCACCAAAATCCATGAAGAGCTCGTCCTCAAAAAAGAATGGAGTTGCTGACGGAGGAACCGTCAAGGCTAAACTGACCCTCTCAGTTTGCCTAGACGATGGTTTTGGGATTTCCTCGATTCGAAGGGGTAATGGTGGAGATGGGGTATATGGTGTTTGTCTCTCTTCAGTTTCGAGTGTCTTGGGTGGCTTCTGTGGAGGTGGTTCTTCAAATGTACCAAGGTCAGAAGCTTTCTCGAGGATTTTGTCAAGAATTTTTCTTCCCTCGAATGGTGTCAAGTGGTAGAACGACCCTCCTGAGGCTAGGTCGAGACAAAGATCCGCTCCGGGTGTAAGGCCCCGAACGAAGTGTTATAGCAACCACGCCTCAGAAATGCCCAAATCCGGCCCTAATGAGGCCAGACGGTTGAAGCGTTCCCAAGCTGCCCCCAAGGATTCTCTCTCACGCTGTCTGTCATGCCCAGTTCTCAACCAACAGAACCGGAACAACATATATGTGCCAGGAACGTGTCTCACATATATTATGACAATAGTGACATCACAGAACGTGCACAAACGATAAATAAAATGTTTACATAGAGTATATCATCACTTTATTACAATAAGACAACATGTCTTTAAACCAGAGTCATAGCGGAAGCGTAAACGAAGATAAATGAGCCGCCACAGGGACGTCGACTGGTGGACTGGTACGCCTAGAACTCGTTGAAGTCCTGAACATACTCTTCGATGTCTTCTGGAGCTGAGCAGCGGTTGGGTTCCAGCCAACAGTAGGTTTAAAGTAAAGCAAGCGTGAGCATTTCATACTCAACAAGCATAACATGAACTATGAGGCATCTAAGGTTGGCTGACACTTAGCATGAGCTTTTAGTTGGTCAGGTTTTATTAAACGACTAGTTACTACAAGTGAGTTGATAAACCATTAACCCAAGGTATAGCATAAAAGATTTAAACAACAACATTAACATTAGAACCAACTTCCAAACCCTACCAGGAACCACTAATCTGCATAAAGGATCTGGGCCGCTCATAACCGTGAGCACGGCTGACATGTCAGTTTTACACTCTTGAGAGGTTGTACATCTTTACCCACAAGCCGTGTACTACGCTAGGAGTTCATCACATTGCCTGAGATGAGATGACTAGCAAGTACACTACGAAGACTTTACAAAGATCACGTTGGTAAAAAGTAACCGCAAGGAATCAAGCGCCGCGATTGTGGTGTCCGCCTCACAAAGGGAGAAGCACACAGCACACTCAACCTAAGGTAGTGCAGCGACCACAAAAGCTTACTTCCGCTCTTGCCCCGCAGGTAAGTTACTCCAAACCAAAACGATATAATTAATCAGCTAAGACCGTCCCATTCCAGTCTCATGGTAGCACGGTTGTCCCAGGTTGTCGCTTTGCGAACCGGTCCTTATGGAGAGCGGCTATGAGCAAACCACTAAGCACATGCTTATGCACCCTAAACCAAGTTGTTAAAAAGCCATTTTTAAAGAGACGGGAACCACTCAAGCACACAGCACAGAGGGTCACGCTCCGAGATAGATTGCATAGGTCCATTAACAAGATTATTAACATAAGTAACATGTGTTTGCGCAACAACTAGCAAAACTTAACCAACATGCGACCCATAGGTAAACATTGCGATAACAGAGGCTAGGTACAGTCCTTATTGGCGTACCAAATTAAACACATGCATATGAAGTGATTCAATGATTATTGGGTTGTGTCCATGTTATACTTGCCTTGCTCAAACTGGTCTTAAGGCTGCTACTCAACACCCTCAAACTGCTGCTCTTCTTCACCAACAAACTGCTCACCGTCTAAACATGTACACGGCAACATACAAGCATTTCCACGCATACATACATGCAAACAATTAACAAAAGGTGAGAAAAAGTACATCATATCATAAAAACAGAAGATAAAACTGTATTAAAAACATTCTACGCATTACCACGATCGCGTGAGCGCAAGAATCACTCAAAACGGAGTTAAAACGTGAAAGTTGTGATGCTCCGGCATCTCAATTGCATAATCACACATCATACATAAAGCATCATCCTTAAGCATCATGGCATAACATGTGTTTGTGCATCTGAATCAAATTTGGCTTAAACTACAAGTTCAAAACCTTGTTTGTTGCATGTGCGATACTATGTTTATAGTCATAACTTTGATTCTGTCGAGGGTTGGGTGAAGCTCATATTAGGAAAGTTGTAGATAAACAAGAGGTGCACAACTTTTATAATTGGGGCTTAGCCATATAAGAATGTTTACCTAGAGTTTTGTACCATTTACTGCCAACCTAGAAAACCAGCTCAAACCTGACCTGTTTAAAAATCTCAAATTTGGACTAACCTACAGCCACTTTCATGCAAATCTCAAATTGGAGAAGTTGTAGGTTTTAAAATTCTAAACAAACTTTTCAAAAGGCACCTTGGGAGATAATGTCCATAAATAGGACTTTTGGAATTTTCAAGTAAATGGGGTTTGTGAGTCGAATTAAACTTGAGAGCTGAATTCAATGAATTTCATATTTCCATACCGAATTTGAAATCATGCCTATTGACAAAGTTGTAGAGTTCAAAGAGTAGAACATTTCATTCAATTGGAGTTTTTTCCAAATTCGGCCTCTAAATTGGTCTAAATGGCGATTTTCAACACAAGAGAAAACACATTTTTCTATTTTCTTTTTCCTCTTTTTCCCGGTCAATGACAGGTGGGCCCCCGCCGGCCGGCGCGACACCGTGGCCGGGCCGACGGCCACCACGCGGCCGCCGGCGACCGGGCAGCGCCGCGCGCCCACGGATCGCCGCCCTGGCTCGCCGCCTGCGCCTCGCTTCACCTGGCCGCAACCCCGTCCAAGTGCCTCCCCTTTTCACTCGCTCGCACCCTCCCCCCCCTTGCTCCTGCCTCTTCTCCACGAGCTCAGCGGCGCGGCCGCCATTGAAGCCCCACGGCGAGCTCGCGTCGCCGCCCCCTCGGGCTTCCTCCGCCCCATCCGACCCGCGCCCGAACCTCGCCGCAGCTCGCTCCACCGATTCCCCAAGCTTTCGTTCCCCATTAGCGCTCCTCGACCCTCTTCCCCGAGCGCCCTCACGCGCCGCACCAGCCACCGCCATAACCGCCGTGGAGAGCCCTCTTCGGACCGTCCCCGAGCCACTAGGCTGCCACCGCCGTGTTGGCCGTCCTCACGCGCAGCTCCAGCGCCCTTCAGCTCCGCCATTCGAGGCCACACCGGCGAGAACCACCCCGCGCCGCCACGCACCGCCGCGCCGTGGCCGCCTTCGGTTCACCGCGCTGCGCTGCTCGTCCCCTTCCTCCAGTGCGACGAGACCTTGGGGGAAACGATCGCCGTCGACGGGAGCGTCTTCCCCGACCCCGTCGGCTTCAAGTCAGCGCCTCCTCGCGCCGGCGCAGCCCCGTCTTCCCCTCCCCCGCGCGCGCCCTCCTCCCCTGCCCGAGGTAGAAGAAAGGAGACCCGTTTTTGCATTTAAGCCCCTCTGGATTCTACGTATTAATTGACTATTCCTTGTGTCTTGCAAAACTTGCAGATTAGACCCTAGAACTACTGGTGATTCACAATTTAACCCGAGCGGTTGCATTTTTGCAGATCTAACCCCAGGCTTAGGAGTATTCTCACGCACTATTCACTGAGTCTAAGCAATCTTTCTCGCAGGCCCCTGGAATCTATGGTGAATTACGTTATAGCCCCCAGATTCAAATGTTTTCCATTTAAATGCATTTAATTTAGCTGTGAACTTTAGAAATTCATAACAATTCATAGAAAAATCCAAAATGGACAAACTCAGTGGCTATGGACTCCTCTTGAGTAGCTCTACAGGATAGGTATGATGTGGATGTGTAAAAAGACTGTTTTGCCCCTGGTTTAGTGCATGCATGGTGTAGGTTGATAAATGGTGAAAGTGGACCAAATGAACTCCAAAAATTATGAAACCTGGACAGTAGCTTTGTTATTGCATCTAGGTACTATGTGATTTTTGGTAGCCCTAGCATTGACTGGTTAATTACTGTTTTGCCCTTATGCATGTGATTTGTGTGTTTAATTAACTTAGAAAATGAAGGCTATATAAAAGATGCTCAAATATGACCTCTAGTATTTTTCATGTACTTTATATAGTATGGGTAGCTTGCTGGTAAAGTTTGAGACGTTGCATGTAAAGTTTGAGTGGTGATTTGAAAATGACAAAGTGTCACATGCTTGACTAAATAAATAGGAAAAAGTGTATTTAAACTGCTAATAAAATTATGGGAAAAATCTAGTAGCGTTATGGAATATGTTGCTGCATGTGGTAAAGATTTGAGATCGATTGGAGTTTTCTAACTACATGAACTTATGAGTACATTTTATTCATAAAGGTAGCGTGTCCATTAAATTGCATGTATATGTTTAACTTTAAGGGACAACTTCATTTCATTTGATAGGGACTGTGTACACATATAGAACAATTATTCCTAATAACTTCAAAGATAAAATGTGGCGATGGTTTGCACGATTTCTTAGCAATGGGCTGTATGATTTCTTAGCAAGTCGTTAAGTTTTCTTGTTATGGGATGTGTTAAACTGAGAGCACTCGCATCCATCCTTCGCATACGGCTTGATCATGCATTACATTTCATTGATCACCTCATGCATACATTTGCAATCCGTTGCACTCATGATTGCACTATGCCATGCATATAACCTGTATCCTATGCATGTATTTGCATTCTCTTGCACTCACTTGCATTTTATCATGCATATAGACCCCGCGTGCAAGGAGCTACCAACACAGGAGAAACCAGTGATCAAGAAGACGGACAACAGGCTATATCTGGAGTCAGAAGACGAAGGGTCGCTGATTTCATCCGTACCTGTTTCAAGGGGTTGCCTGGGGCAAAGCCTCACAACCCGGCAAACTAACTTAGTTTAGTTTGTTGGTTTTCTTAAGATCAAGCAAAGGTAGGCAGGACCATGCTTTACCCAGCAAATATATTGGATGAATGCTTACGCATTTGCATTAGGAGTTGTTTGGAACCAACTGCATTAGACTTCCTGGCCGCCCTGGCCCTAGCACCTAAAATAGAGTACGTAGGACGAGTATGCCTAGTGATGCTAGGTACGAGTAGACACGAGTGAATGGAGTCACTCGTCCCGTAGGGATTGCCTTTTCATAAAAGAAATCTCACTATTATGAATCTTACTTTGATTATGATATGTTTTAAATGGAGACCGGGCGGAGATATGGGTATATAAGAAAAATGATGATGATGAGATGGATGGTTTGGTGGGCTCCGCCCGAGTCGTATAAGGCCCGTCCGTTGTTCGCCTATTGGTCGGCATAACATTGCTAAGGTGCTTATCCGGGATAATGGACCGGTGAAAGTCTTACTTGTGCCATCCGAAGAACAGAGACTTGTTCCTACCATGGAACTGGGGGCGCTTATCCCATGGGAGGGCTGGACCCGACGAACCGAGGTAACGCTCCATGGGGGCTAAACTCAGGGAAGTGGCGGGTTGGAATCGAACTTGGGATGGGACAAGTGGAGATGGGGGCTATATGTGGGAACGCGATGGCTAGTAAGCATATACCCCTGGCATTTTTAGTTGTTCCCGGGAATTAACAAATCGATTCGAATCGCTGATGCTCACCAGGTGTGAGAATGCCAATGCCTTTGACGTCCGAACGTAGTAATAATTCAAATACTTTATGTTTATAATCATGTTTCTTTATTACAACATGCTTGGATGTATATGATCCGTTCCCTTGTTCCTGGTGCTGCCCGTCCACTAGTAGGAGGTCGATGGACTTGGGAGATGCTTTGGAGTCGAGGGAGGGCTGACCCGACGTACCGTGGTATCGCTCCTGAGACGGCTACTCCCAGGGGTGTGATGGAAGTGCTATGAATCTTGGAACGGGACATGTGTTTGTGTTTTACTTACTGCAAGTATTTACTTTATGATATAAATGATCTTCTTGATTTATGAATAGCAGCTGTCAAATCCTGCTATCTTATGTCAACATGACTTGGTTTAAAAAATCAACAGCTAAGGATCCACATGATTAGTAAGCATGCTTTGCGTCAGCCGTAAGCCCCGTCCATTAAGTCCTACTGAGTAATTAGTACTCAGGGTTTGCCCCCACTTTTGGATTACAGGTGCTGACGACATCCGGACAACTGTGTTGGAGGTGGTAGTACCGGTGGGCTCGGTGCTACTCGCCTTGTTTATCTCTACTTGAAGACTAGTTGAGTTTTATTTCCGCTGTGAGATGTTTTGAACGTTTCCGCTATATGTATCTATACATGTATATTTTGACTTCGCTTCCGCTATATTTGAACATGTATTTGACTATTTATCTTCGGTTTGTAAACTAAGTCTACTTATTCTCTTCTTCAACTGTTTGTGATGATGTAATCTGTTGTGGCTCTTTCGAGAGCTGAATGTGTGTGATGTCGGTATCCTCGGGCGATGGTTACATCGAGTGCCCTTTGGGTAGCTCGACGGACTACCGGGTTTAGTCCGGCCTAAGTGCACTGTGAGCCAGAGGTGGCAGGTGTGCTTAGTCTGGATTAAGCAGGGCGGTTCCGCCACAAAAGTTATGCATAAAACGGGCTCCTAGGGGCATAACTGTGATAGAAACATTGAAACCAGGGGCTAGATTTGAAAAACCAAGGACCTAACTGTAATTAACTATAGCCGCCGAGGGTTTCCAAGCAAAACCGCCGGGACCTGGACCGCGGGTTCAAAAACCGAAAAGCCCAGGGGCCAAACCGAAGAAAACAGGACCTAAATCTAATTATTTTTCAAAACCGGTGGACCGCGGGTTGATTCCAGAGAAACGCGGGGACTTTTCTGTGAAAGTCCCGCGCTGACCGGGTCTGCGCCGACGCGGTGCTGACGCGGCGCGCGCGTGGCGCGACACGTGGGCCTGACGGGTGGGACCGCGCTGTCGGGTTAAGTGAGGGCGACGCGGCGCGCTCTGGTTGGCCCGCGAAGGGGTACGCTGCGTTGTAATCACGGCCGTTGGCGATAGATCGGACGGCTAGGGTGCACGGGGACGGGAAGGCGCCGGCGGCGACCAAAACCCACGGCGGGGTTCGGCCCGCGCGGCGGTGGCTCGTCGGCGTGGTGCACGCCGGGGCCTAGGGGCCGTCTCGCTGGACTAGATCTAGCTCGGGAGAGAGAGGGGGCCGAGGCGGAGCTCACCGAGGGATCGACGGAGATGGGGAGCAGACGGCGGGGTTTGGTGACGGTGACCGGCGGACGGGTTCGGGCGGCGCTTGCGGGTAGAGGCTTCGGAGTGGTGTGCTCACGACTAGAACCCACGGAATGGGTTCCCGAAGGTCCTGCGAACATGTTGACGGTGGTTAGAGGGTCGGAGATGGCTCGCTGGTGAGGAATTTGGGCGGCGGAGGGCTTACCGAGGCGGGACTCCGGCGGCGGATTGCGGGCGCGTCAAGGCACGGGAATGAAATTGGAGTGGAGACGTGGTAAAGAGGGCGAGGGCGAAGCTTGGGGTCGGTTTTATAGGCACAGAGAGGGACGAGGACGTCGTGGCGCGGTGATGCCGCTCGGTTTGAGGGCGCTCTTCAAAGCGGGGTGAAGGAAGGTGGAGGAGAAAGGGGAAACCGGGGCGGCGACCGCGGGATTGAGGCGGGTGCGAAGGAAAGGGGAGCGGGCGTGGGTTCGGCTTCCTTTGCTTGAGCGTCGACGTGGCCGAGCGGGGGAGGAAGGCAAGCGGGAGTCACGGCGGAGCGGGCGGTCGGAGGAAGATGGAGGCGCTGACGGGTGGGGTTGGGCAGTCAGCGGCGGAGGGGCGCGGGAGGTGCTGCGGGCCGGGCGACGCGCTGAGGAGAGGAGAGGGGCGCGCCGAGCTGGGTCGGCCTTTCGGCCCAGGCGAGAAGAGGGGCGGGGGTTGGTCGGGCCGGGGCCCAAGCGGGGAGAGGGGGCGGGGGCTGGGCTGGCCGGTCGGCGAGGCCGGCCGGTGGCCTGGCTCTCTTTTTTTTTCTTTTTCTTTTTTTGATTTTGAATTCCTTTGAATGGAGATAGAAAATGGTTCTAAAATTCAAATGAATTTGAATTTGAATCCTTAATTCAATCAAACAAGAATAATGCACCAGCATGTATGCACAAGAAGGATAGGCCTAGGTTACTTTTATGCATTTATTTAATTTAAATAAATCATGATAAATGCAAACTAACACATAAACCTTAGGAAATTAAATAAATTGCTTGAAGTTTATTGTAAAATGCTGGAATTTAAACTAGGGTGTTACAAACCTACCCCCTTAACAGGAATCTCACCCCCGAGATTCTCATAGGTGGTTAGCAAAGAGACCAGGATAAGTTGCTCTCAACTCCTCCTCTCTTTCCCAAGTTGCCTCATCCTCCGTGTGATGTTTTCACTGCACTCTGCACATTTTGACCCTCCTGTTTCTGGTAACCCTTTCAGATGTTTCAAGAATCTTCACTGGGTGTTCGGTATATGTCAGATCCTCCTGCACATCCAGACCTTCCAGTGGTGCTTGTTCTTCTGGCACCCTCAAACACTTCTTTAGTTGGGACACATGGAACACATTGTGTATGCCAGATAGGTTTGATGGCAACTCCAACTTATAAGCCACTTCGCCTTTCCTTTCCACTATCTTGAATGGACCGATGTATCTTGGTGCCAGCTTCCCTTTCATATTAAACCTCCGGATACCTCTCATTGGTGACACCTTCAAATACACAAAGTCATCAACCTTAAAGGTCAAGTCCCTGCGTCGCACATCTGCATAGCTCTTCTGTCTAGACTGAGCAACTCTCAAGTTTTCACGTACCAATCTGCTATTCAGCATCCCTGATAAGGTCGGGTCCGAACACTTGCTTCTCTCCTGTTTGGTTCCAAAATAGCGGTATCCTGCACCTTCTGCCATACAATGCCTCAAATGGCGACTTTTTCAAACTAGCTTGATAGCTGTTGTTATAAGAGAACTCGGCGTAAGGCAGACTCTTATCCCAACTGGTTCCGTATTGTATAGCACATGCCCTCAACATGTCCTCTAGAATCTGATTTGTTCTTTCTGTCTGACCATCTGTCTATGGGTGATACGCTGTACTGAACCGAAGCTTGGAATCCAAAGAGTCATGCAACTGCTCCTAAAAACGAGATGTGAACTGTGAACCTCTATCAGATATGATCCGCTTAGGCACACCATGCAAGCAAACGATTCTGGAGATGTATAGCTGTCACACCCCAAAATTTCTAATTTTGGGATGTGAATAGATAACAATGAATAAAATGAAGGATTTCTAAATTTTCTAAAATTTTCGAACTTGTAAGTTTTGCTGGATTGAAAGAAGCGTATGCTTTTGAAAAGTTTTTCCAATGAGAACTCATTTGTTTGTTGCATTCATGCCGAATTGCATAGTGTTTATGTGTGTAAAATGAGGTTTCAAAATATTTCAAAACCGGCTAGGTTTCAAGTCCATCTCAATTCATATCTCTAAAATCCTAGTCCTTTGCTTCCTTGCCAACTCGAGTTGTATCTCTAAAGTTTCACCGATTCAAAACTATAAACCAATCTTGTTGACCATCCTCTACACTAAGTCACGTCTTTCAATTTATCTAAGTCATTCTTAAAACCTTTGATGATATCACCCGACCTCACTCTTTTTGCCTCTTTTGAAATCAACATTTCGATATCCTGTTTCCATGTTTACCTTTTCATCATTTCTTTCCATTGACATCATTTGGTAAAACTTAGTGCCATTCTTAGGCTCATGTCCAAATGATGCTCTCTTCTATCTCTCATTCCATAGAACCCAGAAATTCCTAATTCGGTTCTAGTTGATGCCGTCAAATTTTCTCCCTTATCATTTTCTCTCTCGTGCATGACAAACTCAAGACTCAATCAATGGGTCAAGGCCCAAAGTTTCCACTCATTTTGACCTTGGATCAAGGCCCGAAATCCTTTCTTTTATTTCCCACTTCTGTCCATAGCTTGGGCCAGCCCTAAACAGGCCCAAAACAGCCCAAACTAACCCTAATCTTTCTCTCCCTAGCTGCCCCTCCCCTCCTGGTCGCCCCTCCCCTCTCCTGGCCGCCCCTCCCCTTCCTCCTCATGAGAAAACAGAAGGAGGGAGCAGCCATGGCCGCCCCTCTCCCCCATGGTTGCCCTCTCTCATCCCTACACTCCCCCCCACCACCGAAACATGAAAACGGAGTGCTCTTATCACAAGGAAGATGATCCCCTGCTGCGTTCTTCGATCCACGCCCTCAAGGATGCCATGGAGGTTGCCTCCTTGCTGCTGCCCCTGCTGTCCATGGGTGTGGAGACCATGGAGAGCACCCCCGACGATCCCCGACGCCGAGGCAAGGCTGCAGCCCTATGGGATCGTGTGCGCAGCGGCATCACCGCCTTGATGTCGCCCATGTCATCTCTTCCACCATCAAACCCTAGGTGATGATGCCCCTCATATGTTCCTCTATGTTTCCTTATTTCCCGCTGCAAATCATGTTGCATAGATCGAATCCCATCAAGTTCCGGCAAGGTTTACCCATTCGACGTCTCGCTGCAGTCATGGACAGCCACGTTGCCCTAGTGGGCACGGTTGTTTTCCGCTATTCCAGTGACCTGATGGTCATGCCCTTCAACCAAATCTTGTATCTTGTCCTTGAGCACATACCCATAAAACGGTTTGGCCATCGGAGCCATGGAGAACAGCTTTTCATTGGTTGATGTGTCCGCTATTGCTGCTGTCCATGACAGCCGTGTGGCTGCCTTTGGTTCATGTTTTGCCGGTGATCCGGTAGTTTAATGGCCCAGCCCTTAGTCTGAGATGTACCTAATACCCTTGTACACACCTCCATAAAATGGTTTGTCCATAAGTTTAGCGGTGCAAGAGTAACGGCCGTCGCCGTGCTCGCTGTCATTGCAGTCCAGACAGCAGCAGTGCTGCCATTTTGGCGCATGTTTTCTCAATGATCCGGAGGTCCAATCAGCGAGCCCTTCGACCGAGATGTGTATTATATCCTCAATCATGCCCCTATAAATTGGTTCTGCCATAGGAGGCACAGGTCCGGAGATTTTAGCGTTACCGTGAACACATATCTGCAGCCTGGACAGCCGAGCTTCTACCAAATGCAAGGGTCTTTTCTATTAATCATCTTCTCCAATCATCGAATCCTTTTGTCACATCATGTATATCATAGTACCACACATTTCTGTAAATTTTGGCAGCCTTTGGATCAGTTTAGGCCAGGTATTGGATGGTCTTTCCGATCGGTGCACTTGCTGTCCCTCCTGCAGAAAAGTAGCTACATATGTCTGTCTCGCGTCTTGTTTTGCCATTGACCCATTGATCAAATATCAGCACCCTTTGGTCAGACTCTAGTCCACATATCCCTTATCAATTCCACAAATAATATCCTTAAATGGCGTGGCATGGAAAGAGTTCTAGTGCCCACATTACTGCTGTCCTATCACGCGCAGTTTCAGCACAAACACCACTGCAAGATCAACTGTATTCCTCTCTCAATTGCACCCTGGTTCCTTCTCAACCCCTCATATTCTCCACCACAATAATATCTCTATGCAAACCATGCCCTGGCAACATCTTTCACCTTTTCATGTTTATATCTCTTAACACCTAGCTCTACCATAATGAGTTCCTACCTTCATATCCTTCATCATGAGTTTATTCTTTTCTAGCCACCTTTATATCCTTGTTAAACATTGTTCCAGTTGTTGCGCTCCCATGTTATTAGTAACGACCAGTGTTCTTTTTATATTCTTTATAAAATCATTTATTCGTATGGTGTATTGTTCTTAGTTCCCCTTTGTTTGTTGTTTCAGTTGTTTGCGCTGAGGATCAACGTGTGTGAGCAGCAGCAAAAGTACTTTTTGAGGAAGGCAAGTATAACATGGACACAACCCAATAACCACTTAATCACTTCATATGCATGTGTCTAATTTTGTATGCCAATAAGGACTGTACCTAGCCTCTGTTATCGCAATGTTTACCTATGGGGATGCATGTGGGTTAAGTTTTGCTAGTTGCTGCTCAAACTCATGTATCTTCTGTTAATAATTTTGATTAATGGATCTATGCAATCAAATCTTGAGCTTGACCCGCTGTGGTTCATGTTCCTTTAAAAATGGCTTTTTAGCAACTTGGTTTAGGGGGCATGAGCATGTGTTTTGCTCATAGCCACTCTCCTTAAGGACCGGTTCGCAAAGCGACAACCTGGGACAACAGTGCTACCATGAGACTGGAATGGGACGGTCTTGGCTAATTAATTGGGTTGCATTGGTTTGGGAGTAACTTACCGACGGGGCAAGAGGGGAGGTGAGCTTCTGTGGCCCTCGCGCTACTTGGGTTGAGTGGGTTTATCTCCCCTTGAGGCTTGCTCCACAGTTGCGGATCCTGAAACCTTAGCGGTTACGCCTTACCAACGTGATCTTTGTAAAGGCCTCGTAGTGTGCTTGCTAGCCATCTCATCTAAGGTAATGTGGTGGACCACTAGCGTAGCCCACGACTCATGGGTAAAGATGTACAACCTCTCGAGAGTGTAAAACTGACATGTCAGCCGTGCTCACGGTTATGAGCGGCCCAGATCCTTTATGCAGATTAGTGGTTCTGTTGGGTTTGAAAGTGGTTCTTATGTTAATATTGTTGACTAATGTTCACATGCAATATCTTGGGTTTAATGGTTTATCTACCCACTTGTAGTAACTAGTTGTTTAATAAAACTTGACCAACTAAAAGCTCATGCAACGTGTCAGCCAACCTTAGAGCCTCATAGTTCATGTTATACTTGTGGAGTACGAGTTGAAGTACTCACGCTTGTTTCTTTTATTTCAACCTACTGTTGGCTGGAACCCAACCGCTGCTCAGAAGATGAAGGCTTAAAGGAGTACAAATGAAGGATCATGGAGTTCTAGGCGAGCGACCCCCAGTTGGCTTCCCTGTGGATGGCCCGGTGTTTTAGTTATGCTTCCGCTACTCTGTGTTAAAGACTTGATGTCTTTATGTAATTCTTGTTTAAACGATATGTAATAAAGCATTGTCTATGATATCACTGTTAATTGTCTCTATATGTGTGAGATTAGATCCTGGCACACATATAGATTTGCTCTGGTTTTTCTTTTGAAAACCAGGGTGTGACAAAGTGGTATCAGAGCCGTGCTGACTGTAGGACGCAAGCCTAGGTAGCAATGGTCGTCACTAAGGTTATATTTTCTCTATATTTTGAAAAACTTTCAACTATGTGACCTTTGCCTATCTCTTGTTGCTCAAAACTCATCTTCTGCTATCTATTGATAAAATAGTCACCCTCTCTTATCTTTGTTTAAAATCTTTAGTCTTTGGCCAATACGATATACAAGGCAAGTGAAGATGTTCGTGAAGTTTGAGCTCAACATATCATCATCAACTTATGGACACCTAATGTGAAGTTGAAGAGCACATGGCATGCATTGTCTTCCCCAACTTTCAAGTTTGCAAGAACGTATACCCACTCGCTAGTTTAGTGCTTTGAGTTATATAAGTTTCACCTAAGCCTTTTATATCGCTAGACAAACGATGTTAAGGTTTGAGTGCTAGTGTGGTTTCATAAGGACATAATCATGTTAGTGTGCTCCTATGTTGTTTGCTTTGTTATTGTGATATATGTTTGATTTGGTTCTTTGTAGTGATTGTTGATGTGCTGTTGACCTTTCTGGTTTACAATGGCATCGATAGATAGATGGGTTTCTTCTATCCATGTCCTTGCTTTGTTCTCTCCCTTATGCCTTCTGTCTGTTATCTCATTGGTATGGTGAACGCTAGAGAAGAATGCTTGAGACAAATGGCAACAAGTCAACATTCTAATCTCACCCCCTTTCTTCAAGTGTGAAGACGAACTACACAAGATTGCTGCAAGTATCATTCTGTTAAGGGGGGTAGATCCCAATTACTAGCAAGAATCACTGAATGGTAGGAGAATAAGAAATAAGTTGGGACTGTGGTTGAAAAACAAGAATAAATGTTGGAAGAATGGAAAACACCTCAGGATGTGAAGGACATCAGAAGCTTCCTTAATATGGCATGGTATTATTGGAGGTTCATTAAGGATTCTCAAAGATTTTAGAGCAACTGATAACCTTGTGCGAGAGAAATGCTAAGTTTCTACGGACTTTAGGTCACCGAGATATATCCGAATTGTTGAAGAGAAGGTTGACTACCACACCAGTTTTATCTTAGCCAGATGTCCACAAGAGATCTCAGTGTATGGGGATGCACCATGATAAGGTCAAAGATGTGTTTTTGATACGAGTCATAGTTCTTGCATCTGAAGGAACATGAAGGGAATGACTGAAACTCATAATCTGGAGTAGCAGGTGTTGTTCATGCTTTAGAGATTTGTAAAGTTACATCAATATAGCTTTGAGTTTCAGATGCCTTTGGAGTAACATGTGGAGCTGAAAGATTCAGTTTTGGATTCTTGAATACAACCAAGGAAGTTACCATGGAGGTAGAACCTATTTTGAAGCATGTGACTAGAAAAGGTTAGTCAAAGGGTAAGAAGATCAATGGGATCAAGGAACAGTTAGAAGAAGGTAAAGCATCAGTCGAGGCATTATAGGGTAGAAAGCGCAGAACACCATTACACTCGAGCACCAGCTTAGAGAGGAACATTTGCTTGGGCCAAGAGTTATAAACTATAAAAGAACAAGAAGTTCAAACCATCCAAGAGAACCCAAGAGTAACTCGCTCGAGCAGATAATTTGAAGGGCAACTATGTCCATTTAAAGGTGTCACCTATCAGAGGTCTCCGCAAATTCAAGGTTAAGAAGAGTTATCACTCAAATACTTTGGACTACTCAAGATCCTTGCAAGAAGAAGTGAAGTTGTTTATCAGCTTGAGTCACCAGCTAGATTGTCAGATGTGCATAATGTGTTTCATATCTATTAGTTGAAGAAGTGCATCAAGGTACTAGAAGAACAAATACCATTTATGAGCTCAGTGTGCAAGGTGACCTTAGCTATGCAGAACATACAACTCAGATCAGATACATAAAGTTGCAGAAGAGTTACAAGAAACAAGGTGATCAAAATGTGCAAAGTTAAATGAAGCCACCCGAAGCAAGAAGAGTTGAAAGTACTTTTCCCTTATCCTCTTTGCTAGCCAACGCTGAATCTCGGGTCGAGATTCTTGTTAAGGGGGGTAGGTTGTCACACCCCAAAATTTCTAATTTTGGGATGTGAATAGATAACAATGAATAAAATGAAGGATTTCTAAATTTTCTAAAATTTTCGAACTTGTAAGTTTTGCTGGATTGAAAGAAGCGTATGCTTTTGAAAAGTTTTTCCAATGAGAACTCATTTGTTTGTTGCATTCATGCCGAATTGCATAGTGTTTATGTGTGTAAAATGAGGTTTCAAAATATTTCAAAACCGGCTAGGTTTCAAGTCCATCTCAATTCATATCTCTAAAATCCTAGTCCTTTGCTTCCTTGCCAACTCGAGTTGTATCTCTAAAGTTTCACCGATTCAAAACTATAAACCAATCTTGTTGACCATCCTCTACACTAAGTCACGTCTTTCAATTTATCTAAGTCATTCTTAAAACCTTTGATGATATCACCCGACCTCACTCTTTTTGCCTCTTTTGAAATCAACATTTCGATATCCTGTTTCCATGTTTACCTTTTCATCATTTCTTTCCATTGACATCATTTGGTAAAACTTAGTGCCATTCTTAGGCTCATGTCCAAATGATGCTCTCTTCTATCTCTCATTCCATAGAACCCAGAAATTCCTAATTCGGTTCTAGTTGATGCCGTCAAATTTTCTCCCTTATCATTTTCTCTCTCGTGCATGACAAACTCAAGACTCAATCAATGGGTCAAGGCCCAAAGTTTCCACTCATTTTGACCTTGGATCAAGGCCCGAAATCCTTTCTTTTATTTCCCACTTCTGTCCATAGCTTGGGCCAGCCCTAAACAGGCCCAAAACAGCCCAAACTAACCCTAATCTTTCTCTCCCTAGCTGCCCCTCCCCTCCTGGTCGCCCCTCCCCTCTCCTGGCCGCCCCTCCCCTTCCTCCTCATGAGAAAACAGAAGGAGGGAGCAGCCATGGCCGCCCCTCTCCCCTATGGTTGCCCTCTCTCATCCCTACACTCCCCCCCACCACCGAAACATGAAAACGGAGTGCTCTTATCACAAGGAAGATGATCCCCTGCTGCGTTCTTCGATCCACGCCCTCAAGGATGCCATGGAGGTTGCCTCCTTGCTGCTGCCCCTGCTGTCCATGGGTGTGGAGACCATGGAGAGCACCCCCGACGATCCCCGACGCCGAGGCAAGGCTGCAGCCCTATGGGATCGTGTGCGCAGCGGCATCACCGCCTTGATGTCGCCCATGTCATCTCTTCCACCATCAAACCCTAGGTGATGATGCCCCTCATATGTTCCTCTATGTTTCCTTATTTCCCGCTGCAAATCATGTTGCATAGATCGAATCCCATCAAGTTCCGGCAAGGTTTACCCATTCGACGTCTCGCTGCAGTCATGGACAGCCACGTTGCCCTAGTGGGCACGGTTGTTTTCCGCTATTCCAGTGACCTGATGGTCATGCCCTTCAACCAAATCTTGTATCTTGTTCTTGAGCACATACCCATAAAACGGTTTGGCCATCGGAGCCATGGAGAACAGCTTTTCATTGGTTGATGTGTCCGCTATTGCTGCTGTCCATGACAGCCGTGTGGCTGCCTTTGGTTCATGTTTTGCCGGTGATCCGGTAGTTTAATGGCCCAGCCCTTAGTCTGAGATGTACCTAATACCCTTGTACACACCTCCATAAAATGGTTTGTCCATAAGTTTAGCGGTGCAAGAGTAACGGCCGTCGCCGTGCTCGCTGTCATTGCAGTCCAGACAGCAGCAGTGCTGCCATTTTGGCGCATGTTTTCTCAATGATCCGGAGGTCCAATCAGCGAGCCCTTCGACCGAGATGTGTATTATATCCTCAATCATGCCCCTATAAATTGGTTCTGCCATAGGAGGCACAGGTCCGGAGATTTTAGCGTTACCGTGAACACATATCTGCAGCCTGGACAGCCGAGCTTCTACCAAATGCAAGGGTCTTTTCTATTAATCATCTTCTCCAATCATCGAATCCTTTTGTCACATCATGTATATCATAGTACCACACATTTCTGTAAATTTTGGCAGCCTTTGGATCAGTTTAGGCCAGGTATTGGATGGTCTTTCCGATCGGTGCACTTGCTGTCCCTCCTGCAGAAAAGTAGCTACATATGTCTGTCTCGCGTCTTGTTTTGCCATTGACCCATTGATCAAATATCAGCACCCTTTGGTCAGACTCTAGTCCACATATCCCTTATCAATTCCACAAATAATATCCTTAAATGGCGTGGCATGGAAAGAGTTCTAGTGCCCACATTACTGCTGTCCTATCACGCGCAGTTTCAGCACAAACACCACTGCAAGATCAACTGTATTCCTCTCTCAATTGCACCCTGGTTCCTTCTCAACCCCTCATATTCTCCACCACAATAATATCTCTATGCAAACCATGCCCTGGCAACATCTTTCACCTTTTCATGTTTATATCTCTTAACACCTAGCTCTACCATAATGAGTTCCTACCTTCATATCCTTCATCATGAGTTTATTCTTTTCTAGCCACCTTTATATCCTTGTTAAACATTGTTCCAGTTGTTGCGCTCCCATGTTATTAGTAACGACCAGTGTTCTTTTTATATTCTTTATAAAATCATTTATTCGTATGGTGTATTGTTCTTAGTTCCCCTTTGTTTGTTGTTTCAGTTGTTTGCGCTGAGGATCAACGTGTGTGAGCAGCAGCAAAAGTACTTTTTGAGGAAGGCAAGTATAACATGGACACAACCCAATAACCACTTAATCACTTCATATGCATGTGTCTAATTTTGTATGCCAATAAGGACTGTACCTAGCCTCTGTTATCGCAATGTTTACCTATGGGGATGCATGTGGGTTAAGTTTTGCTAGTTGCTGCTCAAACTCATGTATCTTCTGTTAATAATTTTGATTAATGGATCTATGCAATCAAATCTTGAGCTTGACCCGCTGTGGTTCATGTTCCTTTAAAAATGGCTTTTTAGCAACTTGGTTTAGGGGGCATGAGCATGTGTTTTGCTCATAGCCACTCTCCTTAAGGACCGGTTCGCAAAGCGACAACCTGGGACAACAGTGCTACCATGAGACTGGAATGGGACGGTCTTGGCTAATTAATTGGGTTGCATTGGTTTGGGAGTAACTTACCGACGGGGCAAGAGGGGAGGTGAGCTTCTGTGGCCCTCGCGCTACTTGGGTTGAGTGGGTTTATCTCCCCTTGAGGCTTGCTCCACAGTTGCGGATCCTGAAACCTTAGCGGTTACGCCTTACCAACGTGATCTTTGTAAAGGCCTCGTAGTGTGCTTGCTAGCCATCTCATCTAAGGTAATGTGGTGGACCACTAGCGTAGCCCACGACTCATGGGTAAAGATGTACAACCTCTCGAGAGTGTAAAACTGACATGTCAGCTGTGCTCACGGTTATGAGCGGCCCAGATCCTTTATGCAGATTAGTGGTTCTGTTGGGTTTGAAAGTGGTTCTTATGTTAATATTGTTGACTAATGTTCACATGCAATATCTTGGGTTTAATGGTTTATCTACCCACTTGTAGTAACTAGTTGTTTAATAAAACTTGACCAACTAAAAGCTCATGCAACGTGTCAGCCAACCTTAGAGCCTCATAGTTCATGTTATACTTGTGGAGTACGAGTTGAAGTACTCACGCTTGTTTCTTTTATTTCAACCTACTGTTGGCTGGAACCCAACCGCTGCTCAGAAGATGAAGGCTTAAAGGAGTACAAATGAAGGATCATGGAGTTCTAGGCGAGCGACCCCCAGTTGGCTTCCCTGTGGATGGCCCGGTGTTTTAGTTATGCTTCCGCTACTCTGTGTTAAAGACTTGATGTCTTTATGTAATTCTTGTTTAAACGATATGTAATAAAGCATTGTCTATGATATCACTGTTAATTGTCTCTATATGTGTGAGATTAGATCCTGGCACACATATAGATTTGCTCTGGTTTTTCTTTTGAAAACCAGGGTGTGACAATAGCTCTGCTAGTCTGGCACCCGAATAAGTAGTGTTCACCGGAATGAAATGAGCAACCTTGGTCAACCGATCAACAACTACCCAGATCGAGTTGTAACCTTTCTGAGTCCTGGGTAACCCCACAATGAAATCCATACTTATTTCCTCCCATTTCCACTCTGGAATCTTCAAGGGTTGCAACAAACCTGCAGGCCTCTGATGTTCAGCCTTCACACGCTGACAAGTGTCACATACTGCAACATACTCTGGCACTGCTCTCTTCATTCCATACCACCAGAACCTTTCCTTCAAGTCATGATACATCTTGGTACTGCCTGGGTGAATGGAGTAGGCGGTGTCATGAGCCTCACTGAGTATTAACTTCTTTATACTGTCCACATCTAGCACGCAGATCCGGTTCTTGTACCATACAGTACCCTGTTCATCTTCACAGAAGTGTCGCGCATTGCCCACCTTGATCTGTTCTCGGATTTTCTGAATTTTCTCGTCCGGCTTCTGATGTTTCCTTATCTCTTGTTCAAGGGTAGGCTCTGCCTCAAAAGTTGCTACTGTGGTGTGGTGCACGAATCCCAAATTCAAACTCTCAAATTCTGCACACAGCTCAAGAGGCATCTGAAAAGCAACTGCCATGTTAACATAACTTTTTCTGCTTAAAGCATCTGCTACCACATTAGCTTTCCCTGGATGGTAATGTATCTCTAGGTCATAATCTTTAATCAACTCTAGCCATCTTCTCTGCCTCATATTCAGCTCATTCTGTGTGAAGATATATTTAAGACTCTTATGGTCGGTGTATATCTCACACCGATTTCCAAATAAATAATGCCTCCAGATTTTCAGAGCATGCACAACAGCTGCTAACTCCAGATCATGAGTGGGATAATTGACCTCATGCTTTCTTAACTGGCGTGAAGCATAAGCAATCACCTTACCCTCCTGCATCAGCACACAACCCAAACCTTCCTTAGAGGCATCACAATACACGGTGAAACTCTTGGTTAGGTCTGGTAGAGTAAGCACTGGGGCTGTGGTGAGTCTCTTCTTTAATTCATCAAATGCAGCTTGCCTCTCCTGAGTCCAAATAAATGGAACACCCTTCTCGAGCAATGATGTCATTGGTTTTGCAATCCTGGAGAAACTTTCAATAAACCTTCTGTATTATCCTGCTAGACCCAAAAATCCACGAACTTCTTTCACAATTTCTGGCACCTTCCAATCCATGACACTGTTGATCTTGCTAGGATCCACCATGATTCCACCTTTTGAGACTATATGTCCCAAGAAAGGCACTTGATCAAGCCAAAACTCACACTTGCTCAACTTTGCATACAACTTATGTTCTCTCAGCTTCTGCAAAACTAATCTCAAGTGTTCTTCATGTTCTTCTTCCAACTTGGAATAGATCAGTATATCATCAATGAACACCACAACAAACTTGTCAAGATACTCTATAAACACCTTGTTCATAAGATTCATGAAATAAGCAGAAGCATTTGTCAACCCAAAAGACATCACTGTATATTCATATAACCCAAATCTGTTAATGAAAGCAGTCTTTGGAATATCGGAAGGACGAATCTTCATTTGATGATAACCCGACCTCAAATCAATTTTGGAGAACACACATGCACCTTGCAACTGATCAAACAAATCATCTATTCGAGGTAAGGGGTATTTATTTTTGATGGTGACATCATTTAAAGCCCTATAATCCACACACATCCTTCTTGACCCATCCTTCTTATCAACAAACAAAACCGGAAAGGCCCAAGGTGAAGAACTAGGCCAAATAAACCCCTTTCCTACCAACTCATCTATATTTTCCTTTATTTACTCTTGTTCTTTGGGGGCCACTCTATATTGCCTTTTGGCTATTGGTGCGGTACCAGGTAAAAGTTCTATTAGAAATTCAACATCTCGGTCAGGTGGCATACCTAGCAGCTCATCTGGAAAGACATCTGGAAACTCACGAACCACTCTAATCCCATCTGTGGGTTTAACCTCCATTTGATGCAGGTAACTAGAAGGACTTGTTGCACTGATTTCTACCCCCTGACCATCTGAAGCTGTAAGGTGAACAGTTCGTCTGGCACAATCTATCTTGACACCCCACTTATTAAGAGTTTCCATACCCAGAATGACATCAATGTCCACTAAGTCCATTGCTATTAGCTTAGTGTAAAACTCTACCCCCTTATGACGATGCTAACCCTGGAGCATATCAAGTCGGTATTTATCTTTCCCCCAGGTAATGAGATTACCATAGGCCTTTTCATGGGGCTTATATCTATATTGTGTTTCTCAGCATATGCCTTTGCAATGAAAGAGTGAGTTGCGCCAGTATCAAAAAGTACGGATGCAGGATGGTTTTTAACGAGGAACGTACCAAGTACGATGTTAGGAGCTTCCGATGCAGTTTCAGCAGTCACGTGGTTCACCCTCCCTTGCCATGGTGCCTTGGCTTGTTGATTGGGGCGCCCTTGCTGCTGCTGCGGAGGATTCTGCCTCTGGCCCTGCTGACCCGGTTGGTTCACCGGCGCCTTCTGGGGGCAGACATTGGCATAATGCCCTGTACCTCCACACTTGTAGCAGTTCCTGCCTGAGGGAACCTGTGCCTGGTTCATTGGGGTAGGGTTGGACTACACCTGGCACTAAGCTTGATAAGCAGGACGATGAGGCTGAGTCTGATAACGCTGCCCCTGGCCAACCTGTTGACCCTGGCTGCGCTGCTGCTGGTAACCCTGCTGTTGAGAGCCTTGACCCTGGGAAAGCGAGGGCGGGTGTTGCTGCCTGCTGAAGGGTTATTGAACTTCCTCTTCCTTTCCTCGATGTCCTGGCGCTTCCTCTCGGTGAAAAGTGCCCTATCCACCAATTGATGAAAGCCGGGGAAGGTATGATTCATCAGTTGATATTGGAGCTCATCATTTAAGCCCTCCAGGAAGTATTCTTGTTTCTCCCTGTCCTCCGCCACCTCTGCAGTGGCATATCTGGCCAACTGGAGGAACTTGTCCCTATACTCAGTCACAGACATGCTGCCTTGCTTCAGGGAAAGAAACTCCTTTTTCTTCATCTTCATCAGCCCTGCAGGCACATGGTGGTTGTGGAAGTTCTCCCTGAACTGTGCCCAGATAAACGCTTCCCTATCCTGGACTCTGTAAGACTCCCACCAGTCTAGTGCTGCACCCCTCAGCTGCCCAGATCCATACAAAACCCTTTCCCTGTCATTGCACTGTGCTATATCTAACTGGCGTTCCACAGCACGAAGCCAGTCATCCGCCTGTAGTGGCTCTATAGCATGAGAGAAAGTGGGAGGATGGCCCTTCAAGAAGTCTCCACGCCTATCTCTAGGTGGCAGGGGTGGTGGTTGAGCTTGAGCCTGCTGGAGAACTTGGACAGCGTTGGTCATTGTTGCCATCATCTGCATCTGGAGATTATAGAACTGCTCCGGTGTCAGTGGTGGAGGGTTGGGCAGCGGGTTGCCACCCCCCTGGTTACCCTGGTTAGCATTTCCACCAGCAGCGTTGCACCTTGTGTTAACCATCTGTTTGTAACAGAGACACCGTAAGCACATAGCCAACATATGGGTGCACAAGCAGTAGCGACTAAAGATAAAGTAGTAAGAGCAATAGAGTGGATATAGTGTTTAACCCCACGAACTAACTTATAACATTAACTTGTTCATGCTGGGACAAATCCCCACAGCTGGATAACACACAACCAAAGATCCAAATCAAACATGGTTCAAAATAACAAACATCCAGGCATCACAACTTAACTCAAGTTCCACACGACCAACTCAACACAACGACTTAAACAAACGTGCTAACGTGATACATGAGGATGACTAGTCATCCCGAGGGAGTATCCTGGTGGCACCACCTAACTCTCCCGTGCCAGGCCTCCTGCGAGGGGGAGTCTGAGCTGGGTCCACCACTGGCACCTGGGGTGATGGACCTGCCACTCGGTCCAGCTGCTCCTGAAGCTGGAACACCTCACCGTTCCGGTGATGGAGCTCCTCGGACACCCTGACGTAGGCAGTGATCAGGGCTGACACATACCGGACCAGCTTCAGCAGCTGCCGGTTGTCCTCACCTCGGATGGACGCTATCTCGTGCTCAGTATCCCCGGACTGCCGGCGGGGGAAGTAGCGGTACTGAGTCTGGCAGAGCGGAGTGTGGTAGTGCTGGCAGAGGACCCCAAGAGCCTGCTGAGCAGCATCCTCCATGGCCATCTCCATGGTCTCATGCTCCGCGATGCTGTAGTGCCGGCGCAGCACGGTGTGTCACCCATGGTTGGGGTTGGGCTCCAGGACCTGCACACCGGCGGACCAGAGGGTGGTGTGGTCCGGGCGCGCTCGCTGCCGGACCTGGTAGACAACCTCATGGGTAGTGTAACCCAGGTCGTAGAGGCAGTCGCGGAGTAGCCCTGGGAACTCCAGGTCGGCACCATGGTGTGGGTGCGTCAGGTCGACCCAGGCATCGACCTCCCGCTGACCACCCTCGTCGGAAGGGACAGCCACGCGGAACGGCCACTCGGGTGCGACAGGTGGTGGCGGTGAAGGTGCCGATGAAGCTGCAGGTGCCACTGGAGAAGGTGGTGGTGTCGGCGCATGCGGGGAAGGAGGTGTCGGTGTCGGCAGGTGTGGCGGTGGAGCCTCTTCTCGCGCCTCACCGTCGTCGTCAGAGTCGAGGTAGTAAACTACCTCCACTGGGTCTTCCTCCTCCTCCTCTTCCTCAGGGTCAGTGTCCGCCGGAAGCAGACCATTCCCCTCAAAGGGGTGGGGCGCCTGGTCCATGGGAGCGTACTCGAAGGCTGGTGGTGCCAACGGCTCGGGCAGCTCCGGTGACGGAGGCTCGATCTACTGTGGTGGACGAGGTACTGGGGTGCGCCGTGGGGTCGGTGGCGCAACACGGCGAAGGCGGCCCCCGGTACTCTTGCGGGCGGTTTGCTTGCTGCGGGCCATGACCTATAAGGAGGATGGAGTAAGATGGAGATCAGTCCTATAGGATTGAATGAATAAAGCAAAAAGTAATAATTTAACATAGAGTGAACATATAATTTGATAGCGAAAATAAAATTTTCATAAAACAGCAAGAGGGCAAAGGGGAATGAGGTCCTTATCTATGTCCGTTTCTAACTAGGCTTTCGTCCTACAGTCAACACGGCTCTGATACCACTATGTCACGCCCAGTTCTCAACCAACAGAACCGGAACAACATATATGTGCCAGGAACGTGTCTCACATATATTATGACAATAGTGACATCACAGAACGTGCACAAACGATAAATAAAACGTTTACATAGAGTATATCATCACTTTATTACAATAAGACAACATGTCTTTAAACCAGAGTCATAGCGGAAGCGTAAACGAAGATAAACGAGCCGCCACAGGGACGTCGACTGGTGGATTGGTACGCCTAGAACTCGTTGAAGTCCTGAACATAATCTTCGAAGTCTTCTGGAGCTGAGCAGCGGTTGGGTTCCAGCCAACAGTAGGTTTAAAGTAAAGCAAGCGTGAGCATTTCATACTCAACAAGCATAACATGAACTATGAGGCATCTAAGGTTGGCTGACACTTAGCATGAGCTTTTAGTTGGTCAGGTACACGGCAACATACAAGCATTTCCACGCATACATACATGCAAACAACTAACAAAGGGTGAGAAACAGTACATCATATCATAAAAACAGAAGATAAAACTGTATTAAAAACATTCTACGCATTACCACGATCGCGTGACCGCAAGAATCACTCAAAACGGAGTTAAAACGTGAAAGTTATGCATAAAATGGGCTCATAGTGGCATAACTGTGATAGAAACATTGAAACCAGGGGCTAGATTTGAAAAACTGAGGACCTAACTGTAATTAACTATAGCCGCCGAGGGTTTCCAAGCAAAACCGCAGGGACCTGGACCGCGGGTTCAAAAACCGGAAAGCCCAGGGGCCAAACCGAAGAAAACAGGACCTAAATCTAATTATTTTTCAAAGCCGGTGGACCGCGGGTTGATTCCAGAGAAACACGGGGACTTTTCTGCTAAAGTTCCGCGCTGACCAGGTCTGCGCCGACGCGGTGCTGACGCGGGGCGCGCGTGGCGCGATACGTGGGCTTGACGGGTGGGACCGCGCTGTCGGGTTAAGTGAGGGCGACGCGGCGCGCTCTGGTTGGCCCGCGAAGGGGTACGCTGCGTTCTAATCACGGCCGTTGGCGATAGATCGGACGGCCAGGGTACACGGGGACGGGAAGGCGCCGGCGGCGACCAAAACCCACGGCAGGGTTCGGCCCGCGCGGCGGTGGCTCGCCGGCGTGGTGCACGCTGGGGCCTAGGGGCCGTCTCGCTGGACTAGATCTAGCTCGGGAGAGAGAGGGGGCCGAGGCGGAGCTCACCGAGGGATCGAGGGAAACGGGGAGCGGACGGCGGGGCTTGGCGACGGTGACCAGCGGACGGGTTCAGGCGGCGCTTGCGGGTAGAGGCTTCGGAGTGGTGTGCTCATGACTAGAACCCACGGAACGGCTTCCCGAAGCTCCTGCGAACATGTTGGCGGTGGTTAGAGGGTCGGAGATGGCTCGCCGGTGAGGAATTTGGGCGGTGGAGGGCTTACCGAGGCGGGACTCCAGCGGCGGATTGCGGGCGCGTCGAGGCACGGGAATGAAATTGGAGTGGAGACGTCGTAAAGAGGGTGAGGGCGAAGCTTGGGGTCGGTTTTATTGGCACAGAGAGGGACGAGGGCGTTGTGGCGCGGTGATGCCGCTCGGTTTGAAGGCGCTCTTCAAAGCGGGGTGAAGGAAGGTGGAGGAGGAAGGGGAAACCGGGGCGGCGACCGCGGGATTGAGGAGGGTGCGAAGGAAAGGGGAGCGGGCGTGGGTTCGGCTTCCTTTGCTTGAGCGTCGACGTGGCCGAGCGGGGGAGGAAGGCAAGCGGGAGTCACGGCGGAGCGGGCGGTCGGAGGAAGAAAGAGGCGCTGACGGGTGGGGTTAGGCAGTCAGCGGCGGAGGGGCGCGGGAGGTACTGCGGGCCGGGCGACGCGCTAAGGAGGGGAGAGGGGCGCCGAGCTGGGCCGACCTTTCAGCCCAGGCGGGAAGAGGGGCGGGGGTTGGCCGGGCCGGGGCCCAGGCGGGGAGAGGGGGCGGGGGCTGGGCTAGCCGGTCGGCGGGGCCGGCCGGTCGGCCTGGCTCTCTTTTTTTTTTCTTTTTCTTTTTTGATTTTGAATTCCTTTGAATGGAGATAGAAAATGGTTCTAAAATTCAAATGAATTTGAATTTGAATCCTTAATTCAATCAAACAAGAACAATGCATCAGCATGTATGCACAAGAAGGATAGGCCTAGGTTACATTTATGCATTTATTTAATTTAAATAAATTTAAATAAATTATGATAAATGCAAACTAACACATAAACCTTAGGAAATTAAATAAATTGCTTGAAGTTTATTGTAAAATTCTGGAATTTAAACTAGGGTGTTACACTGTCGGAAGTTGAATACTTCGCAGCGGAGGTCGATAACCTTATTTCGCGGAAAGAAACGGAGACAAAAACTAGTTTTCAAGTCCTCCCAACTCCCTTCTACTTTACCGACTGCCTGCTTGCACCAGATTTTTGCCTCCCCCGTGAGCGAGAATGGAAAAAGCAACCATCGGAGTGTATCGCCAGACATTCCCGGGATGACCAGGCAGCTGCATAGCTGCTCGAACTCCCGGAGGTGTGCGTAGGAACATTCTGATTCGTGTCCTCCGAATGATTTGTCCTAAACCATAGCTATCAAGCCGGGACGTAGCTGATAGCCTTCTACGGTGATGGGTGCGGATGATTGTGGAGGCCCCAAATAATCGCCCTTTGGAGCGGCGAGTTGAAAGATAGGCGTGGAATCCATATGGTAGATGGTATGTGGTATTTGGTGGGGATATATGTGGTGGTTGTGTATGGTGTGAGTATGGACGATCCTAACTTCTAGTTTAATTAGCTACCATTCCACGGCAATGGCGCCAGAAAAGTTTGTTGGCGTTTCTTAGCCTACTGATATAGATCCGCAAGCGCACGGAAACACGTTGTAGCTTTTCACCAAAGAGTATTCCGGGGTATCAAAATCCACGAGGAATGAGGAGTAACTCAACGTAAAATAGGTAGGAACGAACAGTAAAGCCAGCAATTGTAGAGACAAAGAACAGAGTAGAGCAGGTTCACTACTTTAAATAAAACAACTTAACTTTACTAAACAAACTAGTGTTCTACTCAGCAGGTTTACTTGGACACTAAGCCTAGAGAATCACTTCCAGGCACCAGAGTACTGATAACCCAGACGAGAAAGGCGGACACTACAGAACTCAGCTATGCGTCGATGACTATTTATCCGGACGATGGTGTGGAGTACACAGGGTACACGCTCGCTGTCACCAAGCGGACCTACCGCCAAAGCTGCATGGGACAAGACAACTTCCAAGGCAAACTCTAGTATAGACACCACGTCTACACAACCGAGTTTACTACTACACAGGTTCGAAGCCTGTGAGCAAGCACAACTGTATAGCTAAACTACACAGAGCACACTTGACACCCGTAAACTACTGAACAAAGCATTGAGTATGTAAATAAAGTAAGTATAAAATAAATAAAGAAGGGAGCAAGGAACTTTACTGTATCCTGGAAATAGAGTAATAATCCCTCTGAGAATAAGAGCTCGGGAATAGAAAACCAAAGAGAATTCCGACTCCTTCACTCTACAACTCACAACTCACTCTTGATACAACTTTGCTCTCTCTACAATGCCAAGGGTGGCTTCACTACTATACTCTACACTCAACTACACAACCATACTAGTGTTATGTTGATCCACCATACCTTTCAAATGACCTCCCGGGGGGTATTTATAGCTTGGATGGCCGAGGGGGGTTTTTGTAGGTATGCAATGTCGGTTTGGGCATAGGTCGGTGGTCAGCCGACCCGGAGGTAGATCAGCCGACCCTGGGGTAGGTCGGCCGGCCACCTCGGGGGTCGGGCGGCCACCCGATGCACCGCCTTCCTTGATCCATCGGCTGTGATGTGCTCCAAAGGTCGGTTGGCGGTTGTGGCAGTTGAGGCACGTGCAAAACAAGGTCGGTGTAGGTCGGCCGACCTTGGGATAAGGTCGGGCGGCCTCCGATTGGCTGCATGTTCTTCCCCTCGGATTGCTGACGTCATTGATCCTTTGTGCGATGTCCTTTCTGCCCTTGGATGTATTGGATTCCTGATCCGACAGTTGCATTAAACATCTCTTGTGTTTCTTTGCATGCAGGTCAAAATTGGCGTTGTGACAAGGTCGGGCGACCTGGCCCTAGGTCGGGCGACCTAGGCCCTGAGTTGCCTGGTGGGCTGCCAGAGTCAGGCAACTTGAAGGAGGTCGGTCGACCTGGCTCCGAGGTCGGCCGACCTGGGTCTGTGGTCGGCCGACCTGGCCCCTGGGGCTGCTGGTGGCCTCTGGTCGGCCGACCAGGTCGGGCGACCACACCCTGGTCGGCCTGTGTGGCCGACCTGGGAGGCTGATCGGCCAGCCAAGGTCTCTGGCCCATTGCTCCCCTTGTTGCCACATTGTCTCCATTTGTCCATTTTCATGTGGTTTTGAATGTGTAAAGCTCCTGCATACAACCTTTATGCACAACTCGTGGAACTAGTTAGAGATTAGTGAAAACTTGGTAAAGTATACTCTAAAATATGAAATGTTGGTGGTCAAAATGGGTTTTATCGACCGCCAACAATGTATCACCAACTTTATTTCAAATCTGTATTTCCTAGGTCACAAACATAGTTAGTCAATGCATAGGATTCCAGTGCTCCATTATTGCGCGTGCAACTGCCACCACCCGACTTTCAATGCCATCACTTTTATCATAGTGTAAACGTCAGTTTTCACTCCACTTTCACGGCACACTGTTATCTCATTGAAGGTTGGACCGACGCTTAAGAGGGGGGTGAATTAGGATTTCTAAAAAACTAAGGCTCACTAAAAACTACAAATACTAAGCAAAACCTATGCAAGTAAATCTAGCTATGTGCACTAAGGTTTTGCTAAGTGTTGCTACTTCTACCGTGGCCAAGTCTTGTAACCTAGTTCCACCTAGAAACTAACCTATCAAACTAGTCTAGGAAAGTAAGCACACAATTGAAAGAATGTAAATGCGGAAGCTAACGAATAGGTAGAGAATGCAAACTCCCGATGATGATGTCGACGATGGCACATGAAGGAGACACAATGATATTTTTCCCGAGGTTCGGGGAGGCCAACGTGCCCTCTCACACCCTACGTCCTTGTTGGTGCTCCACAAACGGCTTTGCTCTTGCGCAATCCTTAAAGGAGTGCGGCCTCGCCCACGCAAGGGTGGAGGATGGCAAAGTGGCTTCCTCGGAAGCCAAGCAACCACGATTGGATCTCCGGATATCCCCGTTACACACCCACACGAGCCCTTCTCTCGCATAGTCTTTGACTATGGCCTCGCCCACGCAAGGGTAGAGGATTGTCGGGGCCGTTGGGGTCTTCCGAGTCCTTCTCGCGGAGCTCCCCCGCCGTCTTCACTATGGGAAGCTTTTGGGCAATGTCCTGAGGGCCTTCTTCCCTCTCACAAGATGGTGGCGGCCACCCCACGCTCCGGAGGGTCTCGCAAGACTTACAAGCCGCACTTGATACACCAAGGTCATGCACGCAAGCATGGAGACTAGACAAATAGGCCTAAGCCAAGATGCTAACAAGCCCTCGCTATGTCGGGATATGTCTATTTGCTCTTGTGGGTGGATGGGCTCTCAAATGTGGTTTCTACACTTCAAATGGGCATGGGAAATGTGTACCAACACTAGTATGAGCTCAGGAGTCGCCAACCGCACTATGGAGGCCAGCCATGGGGGTATATATAGGCCAAGCCTCAAAACTAGCCGTTGAGAGCCTTTTTCTCTTCTCTGCATGACCATCAGACGGTCAGACCGTCTGATGGTAGCGCCCAACTAGCCGTTGCAGTTGACCGTAGGACCTTCATATGACCGTTGAGACCATCGGACCGTCTGATGGTCCGTCTGATGCGTGGAACGCTGAGGTCTTGAGTTTGTTGGTCGTTCTGTCCAACTCGTCCGATGAACCATCAGACCGTCTGATGCATTGAAACACCGAGACTTGGTCATCTCCTTCTCTTCTACCTAAATGGTCTGATGGACCATCACACCGTCTTATGGTCAGACCATCAGACTGTCTTATGGTCCATCAGACCGTCTTATGGTCAGACCATTAGACCGTCTCATGGTCCATCAGACCGTCTTATGGTTAGACCATCAGACCATCAGACCGTCTTATGGTCAGACCATCAGACCGTCTCATGGTCCATCAGACCGTCTTATGGTCAGATCATCAGACCGTCTCATGGTTCATCAGACCGTCTTATGGTCAGACCATCAGACCGTCTCATGGTCCATCAGACCTTCTTATGGTCAGACCATCAGACCGTCTTATGGTCAGACCATCAGACCGTCTTATGGTCCCAATTCTTGTTGAATTCATATTTTTCTCCATCTTTTTGCTTTCTTCTTTGAGGTGTTTATTTCCACAAGTTCTACTTGCACCCTGAGACTTTAACCAAAAACACTTGCTTACAAATATTAGTCCCATGGCACGTGTTGTCACTTCAACCACCAAAATCACATTAGGGAACTAAGCACGAGGCTTAGGGGCCATTTTCCTTACAATCTCCCCCTTTTTGGTGATCGATGATAACACGACCAAGCAAGCAACAAAAGATACTAATTGAAGAACAATACCATGCTACTTGCTAGGATGCAATGCAAAGGCAAGATCAAAGGATGCTAATTGAAATATGCAATGATATTGATTGACATTTTATTCCACCAAGGATTGGAAGAATTTGCTCATGTCTTTCCCTTGGCATGATCTTGTCCCCTCTTGTGGTCAATGGACATAAGGCTCTCCCTTACTCCAATGCCACTTCCCTCTTTTTCTTGGACCTTGCCATGATCTTGATCTTCATTCATTTCTCTCCCATTGTTCTTGATCATGAGGCAACCACCTTTGGTCCTCATTGATCTTCCCTTCCCGGTTTATGTTCAACTCCTTGCATGCTTGCTTGGGTCAACAATTTCTCCCTCTTTGGAATCAAACACCGAAAAGGAAAGCATTAAAAGCATAAGGGAGAGTCCCACACACAACGATCCTTAAGATATGGAAGTCAAATGGATCACAATGCATGAGACTCGCATAACATAGGCTAAACTCCCCCTAAATGTGTGCATACATAAGATGGTAGACGAACCATATGCACATTTAGTCATTTAAGACAAAGGGAAGCTTAAACTACATTATGCATGGAGGTAGCTCTAAATAATTGGAATGTACACTAAGGAAGGTGTTACCAATTGAAACCCATTTTTCTTAACTTCATGCATACCTCCAGGGACATGGGTGAGACAACACACATGATAATCTTGAAAACATTGTTAGTCTCAAATTAACACAAACCATAGGATAGGCTCCCCCTAAAAGTGTGCATACAAGTTTTGAATCGCTTGTGAGAGCTATGCACTAGACATTTAAGTCCACTGGAGGAGCTCACTCTATGATTTGGACCTAAACTAAGAAACAATGTAGGTTGCTTATGGGTTAGCATGAGACACAAGCAACCTTCCATAAGATAGCCGAGGCATACATTACTTGAATTTAAATATGCTCATGCAAACCTAGGCAAGTAAGGCAACTAGATGCTAAAGGAAATAGCTAAAGAAAACAAACCTAGCTACCACACATGAAGGACTTGTGTATGAGATGAATTTCTTCACTTGGCTTTGTAACTTGAAACCTTATATCCAATTTAGCCAAGTCTCCAAGTCCTCCTTTAGCTCTTGTCGCTCTACAGTGCTTTGGGAGTGATGGTCTTCTTTTGTTTTCCCTTTCTCTTCTTGGCCTCTCCTTTGTTCTTGGACCTACACATGTAGGACTTGTGGCTTTCTTTGTTGCAAAGGAAGCATACCATGGTTTGACTCTCCTCAAGCTTCTTCACCACCTTGGGGCGGTTATCTTGAGAAGGTTGGGCTTGCTCCCTTTTACCTTGTAGCCTTGCCACATCCTTCATGAGCCGATCCACCTCTTGCTTAAGTACCTCATTTTCAATGGCAACCTCCTCTTTGCAAGTCTCTTCATACCAACTAACAAACGGCTTGCAAAGGGGTGAGTGAGATTTATCAATTAAATCAAGGCAAGCGGTAGAAGCATTATTTTTAGAGTTTTCAAAAGAGAGTGTGGATGCATCACTTGAGGTAGCTTTTAGTTCAAGAGCCTTAATTTTCTTTGTTAGCTCATCATTATGGTCTAGGACCATATCAAACTTAACCACCAATTCTTCATAATTGGTTGATGAGCTAGCCAATTGAGCTTTAAGACTCTTGTTTTCGCAAACTAATCTAGCTACTTGTTCTTCAAGCTCATTGGGGGAGAGGGCACCGTCATCACTACATCGCTTTCATTTTTACCTTTGGCCATGAGGCATTTGTGCGATGTAGAGGATGATTTGCACCAAGTAGACTAGTGTGAGTGCTTCTTATGATGATCTTCATCGCTTGACACATCTACCCACTTGTCGATGCTCGTAAGCGCATTGTGCCTATCTCTTTGTTCTTTTTTCCTTCTTCTTGAGCTTGTGCCTCTTCTTCTTATCATCCTTGGCAATGATAGGATATGAGTCCATGAAATGCCCTTTCTCACCACATCCAAAGCAACCACTTTTTCTTTCCTTCTTCCTTTGGCGGTTGTGCTCAATTTTCTCAATGGTGATAGGGACGCCCTTGGAGTCAAGCTTCTTTAATACCTTCTCCATCCTCTTGATCAACATTGCAGTTTCTTCTTCATCGTCATCGGAGGAGGAGCATTGGGATTGATCATTTTCATCATTATCTTCTTCTTCTTCTTCACTTGAGCTTGCTTCTTTCTTACTCTTGCCCTTCTCCATCTTCTTCTTTTCACCATGAATGGTGAGTGCATGTGACTTGGATGAAGAGGTGTCTTGGTCAATCCCTCAGTATTGCTCAAATGCAATGATCTTGCCAAGAACCTTGGTGGACGTCAAGGTGCTCATATCTTGTTGGAGAAGATAGGTGATAATGCTTGCATATTTGTCTTTTGGAAGCACTTCGACGATCTTTTTTACAACATCAGCATCGCTTAGCTTGGTTTCACCTATTGAATTGAACTCACTGACAACAACATTTAAGCATGAGTACATATCATTAGCCAATTCATTAGGAAGCATAGTAAAGGAATTTAAAGCACTTCGAACCAAGCCAAGCTTTTGCTCCTTGACGTCACTAGTGTCGTCATGGAGTGCTTGAAGCATTTGCCAAATCTCATGAGCGCTCGAGAGGCTAAATACTCTACTAAATACATCAATGCTCAAAGACCCAAACAAAATGTCATGAGCAATGGCATTGAATTGTATTTCTTTCTCATCGACTTTTGTCGGTTTTGCCGGCTGAGAGAGGGGTTTCATTCCTTCCTTCGTCACTCTCCAAACATCCAACCCTATGGCCTCTAGATAACTAGCCATTCTAACATGTCAATAGGGGTAGTTCGTGCCATCAAACTGAGGAGCGCTACTGGTACTCATCCTCCCACTCTAAAATGTCACAACTACTCAATCTGACGGTGAAGCCAAAAGTCCAAATTTGAGTTGTGAGCTCTAAAGATAATAAAATGGACAAGATTGAGTGGCCCGGCTCTGATATCAATTGAAGGATGAACCGACGCCTAAGAGGGGGGTGAATTAGGATTTGTAAAAAACTAAGGCTCACTAAAAATTACAACTACTAAGCAAAACCTATGCAAGTAAATCTAGCTATGTGCACTAAGGTTTTGCTAAGTGTTGCTACTTCTACTATGGCCAAGTCTTGCAACCTAGTTCCACCTAGAAACTAACCTATCAAGCTAGTCTAGGAAAGTAAGCACACAATTGCAAGAATGTAAATGCGGAAGCTAAAGGATAGGTAGAGAATGCAAACTCCCGATGACGATGTCGGCAATGGCACACGAAGGAGACACAGCGATATTTTTCCTGAGGTTCGGGGAGGCCAACGTGCCCTCTCACCCCCTACGTCCTCGTTGGCGCTCCACAAAGGGCTTTGCTCTTGCACAATCCTCAAAGGAGTGCGGCCTCACCCACGCAAGGGTGGAGGATGGCAAAGTGGCTTCCTTGGAAGCCAAGTAACCACGGTCGGGTCTCCGGATATCTCTGGTACACACCCACACGAGCCCTTCTCTCGCGTAGTCTTCGACTACGGCCTCGCCCACACAAGGGTAGAGGATTGTCAGGGTCATTGGGGTCTTCCGAGTCCTTCTGGCGGAGCTCCCCCGCGGTCTTCAGTATGGGGAAGCTTTTGGGCAACGTCCCGAGGGCCTTCCTTCCTCTCACAAGATGGTGGCGGCCACTCCACACTTTGGAGGGTCTCACAAGACTTGCAAGCCGCACTTGATACACCAAGGTCGTGGACGCAAGCACGGAGACTAGACAAATGGGTCTAAGCCAAGATGCTAACAAGCTTTCGCTATGCCGGGATGTGTCTATTTGCTCTTGTCGGTGGATGAGCTCTCAAATGTGGTTTCTACACTTCAAATGGGCATGGGAAATGTGTATCAACACTAGTATGAGCTCAAGAGTTACCAACCACACTGTGGAGGCTAGCCATGGGGGTATATATAGGCCAAGCCTCAAAACTAGCCGTTGGGAGCCTTTTTCACTTCTCTACGCGACCATCGGACGATCTGATGGTTAGACCATCAGACCGTCTGATGGTGGCGCCCAACTAGCCATTGCAGTTGACCGTTGGACATTCAGATGACCGTTGAGACCATCAGACGATCTGATGGTGGAAACATCAGACCGTCTGTTGCGTGGAATGCCAAGGTCTTGAGTTTGTTGGTCGTTCTGTCCAACTCGTCCGATGGACCATCAGACCGTCTGATACATTGAAACGCCGGGACTTGTTCTTCTTCTTCTCTTCTGCCTAAATGGTCTGATGGACAATCAAACCGTCTTATGGTCAGACCATCAGACCATCTTATGGTCCATCAGACCGTCTCATGGTCCATCAGACCCTCTTATGGTCAGACCATCAAAGCGTCTCATGGTCCATCAGACCGTCTTATGGTCCCAATTCTTATTGAATTCGTACTTTTCTCCATCTTTTTGCTTTCTTCTTTGAGGTGTTTATTTCCACAACTTCTACTTGCACCCTAGAGCTTTAACCAAAAACACTTGCATACAAATATTAGTCTCATGGCACGTGTTGTCACTTCAACCACCAAAATCACATTAGGGAACTAAGCATGAGGCTTAGGGCCCATTTTCCTTACACTCATGACGATCACCGTTGAAGATTCCTTTGTCCTTTAGTGAGTAGCTCCTGTCCATAAATAGAGGATATGCTACCCCTTTCCTCTCCACACATACACAATGTAGTGATCCATTGGGTCAAGAGTAGCCACAAACAAAGCTGATCTTCGTATAGCATTACCTTGCTATTTTAGCCCAGAAATCCAGTCAGGTTATGAGAAATTCCTAATTTCTGTCGGCATCAGGTCTTTCCTGATAGAATATCAAGTTATAAGAGACTCCTAAGGAGGCGCTCATGGCTTGCCTTAGCGGTGTTGTTGCCCTTCTTGGACTGTCTCAATCTACACCCTCAGGTCTTGGTGGTCACAAAGCTGGTTGTGACATCATCGTGCTAGGAACTCGTCGCTACCATGACGAGCACCCAGCTTGCACTACCACAGTGGCATTCAGATGCATTTGTGGAAGGTGCTGGCAAATCCACGTCACCAATGTAAAGGGCATTGCCTAGCACAATTCTTCTCATTCGTCCTTGTAGATGCTATTGCTGTTTTTGTTGTATCTTCTTGTAATCCATTATAATCTAATCTTGTAAATCTTCTCCATGAGTCCATATGTCGTGAATGCATCTTGTACATCCGAGTGGTCTAAGTCACTATTATTGCTCATTCGGGTAGTACTAAAAGTTTGTTTGGGTATTGGGATATGAGGTGTGGGACAGGGATATCCCTATTCCCTCCCCTCACATCGTCCACCTCTCATCCCTATCCCACTCCCTTTATGCAATATCCAAACACTACCATAGGGTAAAGAAACCAATTGGGGCCATGCGACCAGCAGGCCAGGACAGGGTAGGAAGATGTTGAGCCAGGGGAAGCATAGTCGCGTGGGAACTATTGGCGGTTCTTAGCCTACCAGATTTTACTCCGCAAGCGCAAGGAGACCGCTGTAGCCTTTCAACCGGGAGTATTCTAAGGTATCGTATTTATCCACAGGGAAGCATTGAGATAGAGATATCAAA
Source organism: Paspalum notatum (assembly GCA_022530915.1). NCBI lineage: Eukaryota > Viridiplantae > Streptophyta > Magnoliopsida > Poales > Poaceae > Paspalum > Paspalum notatum. The sequence goes on along the minus strand of CM039684.1, from coordinate 24,591,752 downwards.
CTATCGTTCATCCAAATGTAACTACTGTAACACCCTAATTTTAATTCCAGTATTTTACAATAAATTTAAAATGGTTTATTTAATTTTCTAGGATTTTATATGTTTAGCCATGCATTTAATGATTTATTTCACCTACAATAATTAAAATTAATCATAGGTCAACTTTTGTTGTACATTCATGCTGGTGCATTGCTTTATTTTCCTGTATGGTCTAAGGTTTGAAATTCAAATTTATTTGAATTTTAGACGTTTGTTTTTGACCAAGGTTTTGGAAAACGGAAAAGAAAAGAAAAAAAAAGGAAGGGGCCGGCCGAGGCTGGCAGCCCAGCCAGCCGGCCCGCTCCTCCCTCAGCGCGTCCGCCTGGGCCCAAACAGGCCGGCCCAGCCGCGCGCTCCCTCCCCCTCACCCTTCGGCCCAGTAGACCGCCCAGCCCAGCAGCGCCTTTCTCTCCCTTTTCTCTCTGACCCGCCGGACCCGCCCGTCAGGGTCTTCTTCCTCCTCTCCTCTCGCCGCTCGCCGTCTCTTCTCTCTGCGCCATGGCCCCGGTCGCTCCCTGTCTCTGGCCGTGGCCCCTCGTCTTGCGCCCGCATGGCCCACCTGCCAGTGCCGTCGCGCCGCCCCGACGCGGACGCCGCGTGGACCAAATCATCGCACCGAACGTGATTCGAGTTCGCACCGCCAAGAACCCAAGTCGGGCTCGAATTCACCTCCTGCACCCTAGCTTAGCCCCTATAAAAGGGTTTGCCAACTCCGCCGCCATCTCTTTTTGTCACCACGCAGGCCTTAGCCCTAGCACTCACCGCGCCACCATCCAATTTCACCCCGAGGCCCCCAAGGTGAGCTAGCCGCCGCCATCTAATTCGCCGCCTCCGGAGGGATTTCCGGCCGATTAAACCCCTTGCCGCGTTCACAGGAGTACCCCGAAGCTCGCCCGCCGTTTCTTGGACGTCCGGAGCCGCTCACCGGCTCTGCCCACACGCGCCCTCCTCCGCCGACCGCCGGTGCTAGTCGCCAGCCTTCTGCGTGGCTCGCACACCACGTACGAGCCCTCGGTGAGGACCTCCAACGTGTCTGTTTCTCTGTGGCCTGATCCTGTTCCGCTCCGCACCTAGCTGTGGCCCCGAGCGCCGTGCTCCGGCGAGCCGCCGCCGCGGAAGGGCGGACTCCGTCGCCCCGATGGCCGACGCCGACTTGCCTCTGTTTCCCTCCAACCCGAACCGCTAGATCTCGATCCAATGCCCCAGATCCACCGGAGACCGGTCAAAACGGCGGTCAGTACCGGTCAACAGCCGACCGCCATGGCACTTTTGCTTAAGAGTCCCTCGGGTTTGTTCAAATTAACCCGCAGTCCACTCCAGTTCAAAAATAATTAGATTTAGGCCCAGTTCTTTACGGTTTAGCCCCTGTGCTTTGGTAAATTTGAACCCGCTGTCCCAGGGCTGGTAGTTTAACATGTTAGCCCTCGGTGGTTAAGTTTATTTACGTTTGGGCCCTTGGTTTTCCAAAGTTAGCCCCTGACATTAGTTTTTCTTCGCAGTTGTGCCCCAGGAACCCTGTTTTGGGCATAACTTCACCGTTTTAAATCCGATTTCGGTGATTCTCGCGCCCACGGGACCGTAGCGATGTGTAGAATAATTTTAAATATGTTTTATCTTCTGTTTTTATGTCATGATGTACTGTTTTTACCTTTTGTATTTGTTTGCTTGCATGTGTGATCATCTGTATGTTTGTTGGTGCCGTGTATCGTGCGTAGACGTTGATCCGCCTGTAGAATTCGAAGAGCAACCCCCAGAAGCCTCTGAGCAGCAGCGAGGAATAAATTTTGAGGAAGGCAAGTATAACATAAACAACACCTAATAACCTTTTATTTTTGCTGCATGTGCATTTTAATTTATATGCCGTAAGGTTTACCTAGCTACTTTTATTCTTTTATATCTACCCTGTGGGATGCATATGGTTAAGTTGTGCTAGGTGCTGCGCAAACACATATTTCTTGTTAATTTAATTTTGATTAATGATTCTATGCAATTAATTGTTGGGCTTGACCCTGATCGGTTCATGTCCATTTTAATATGGCTTTTTAGCAACATGGTTTAGGGAGCTTGAGCAATGTGCTCGTGTGCTTTTGCTGGTTTCTCCCTAAGGACCGAGTCACAAAGCGACAACCTGGGACAACAGTGCTACCACAAGGCTGGAATGGGACAGACTTAGCTGATTAATTAGGTTGTTTTGGTTTGGGAGTAACTTACCTGCGGGGCAAGAGGGGAGGCTAGCATCAGTGGTCGCTGCACTACCTCATGGTTAAGTGTGCTTTACATTATATGTATGTGCTTCTCCCTTTGGAGGCGGACACCACCGTTGCGACCTTGAAACCTTAGCGGTTACACCTTACTAACGCAATCTTTGTAAAGGCTTCGTAGTGCGCTTGCTAGTCATCTCATCTCCGGTAATGTGGTGAATTCCTAGCGTAGCTCCCGACTTGTGGGTAAAGATGTGCAACCTCTCGAGAGTGTAAAACTAACATGTTAGCCGTGCTCACGGTTGTGAGCGGCCCAGACCCTTCCCAGTGATTAGTAAAGGACCCTTGGCTGAGGTTCCTTGGTTATGGTTATCGTTTTGATAACTGTTATATCCGTTTAATCTTATTTAATTCTTAGGCAATATCTTTTAGGATAATGGTTTTGTTATTAATTCATGGTAATTAGGCTTTAATAAATATTTTAAATTAAAAGATTATGCAGATGTCAGCTAACCATAGAGGCTCATGGTTTATGTTATATTTGTTGGGTATTCTGTACTCACACTTGTTTTCTTTATATTTATTTCTTGTTGGGGGAAAAATCCAACCGCTGCTCAGATGATGGTGGTAATGAAGACTATGTGCAAGACTACGACGAGTATTAGGCGTTTTGTTCACCAGTTGACGTCCCTGTGGCGCCCGTTATATTTATGATTTATGCTTCCGCTATGCTACGTTATACTCTGAGTTAAACACTTGTGTCACAGTGTAATAAATGATATACTTAATGTTATGCACGTTTTTATTCTATGGCATGTGTTGTGGTATTCTGTAGTTTGTCATGTATATGCGAGACGTTTCCTGGCGCATATATATGTTGCACGGTTTTGTTCGTTGAAACCGGGCGTGACAAATTTGGTACCAGAGCCGTGTTGACTGTAGGACGAAAGCCTAGTTAGACTGGTCGTATTTAAGGACTTCACTTTCCTTGTCTTAACTGCTGACTTTTAAATGCTTTGTCTTTATTTTAGTTTTACTGATTAATTGCTCACATTATATTCGAAAATTTTTATTTATTCATTCTGTCATATAGAACTTTACTCAAGTATTTCTATCGTTTCTATAGATGTCATCATTAGGGTGCCTTTATATATTAGATCATACCCTTATAATATCTCGTTAGCACGCTTTGTTTTGGTGCGTGAATGCTTGTTATAGTGAACTATGTTTGATTTGGTTCTTTGATTGATTGATAGTCTAGCTGTGATATATGTCCACAGTATAAACAACTATGAAGATTAAGTTAATTATATAAATTAATTAATAAAGATTAGATCGTTGGGGGTTATAAATAGCCATCTACTCTTTTCTCTTTACTTTATCGGTCACCATTATTTATCATCCTGGATATGTGCAACAATTGCTTACTGATATTGTTTCAACTGCTGCAAACAGATGGTAAACACCAGGAATCAGTCTAATGGCAACCCACGGCAGAACCCACCGCCGCTGACAGCAGATCAATCTTTTCAGCTTCAGATGCAGATGATGGCTACTCTCAACAATGCAGTACAAGCTCTGCAGAATGTTCAAGCCAATCCGCAACCGCAGCAGAGGGACAGACGTGGAGACTTTATGAAGGGACATCCACCTACTTTCTCCCATTCTGCTGATCCTCTTCAGGCAGATGACTGGCTCCGTGCAGTGGAGCAACAGCTTGACATTGCGCAGTGCAATGATCAAGAGAGGGTCCTGTATGCAGCAGGACAGCTTCGAGGTGCTGCTCTAGACTTGTTGGAATCATACAGACCTCAGGACAGAGAATGTCTCACCTGGGCTCAGTTCTGTGAAAGATTCCGAAGCCACCATGTGCCTGCAGGCATAATGAAGATGAAGAAGAAGGAGTTCCTCTCTCTGAAACAGGGGAACATGTCAGTCACAGAGTACCGTGACAAGTTTCTGGAGCTTGCTCGCTATGCTCCCACAGAAGTTGTAGAAGATGGTGACAAGCAGGAGCACTTCCTGGAGGGTCTTAATGACAACCTCCAGTTACAGCTGATGAACAACACGTTCAATAATTTCAATCACCTAGTGGACCGTGCCTTGCTTACAGAGCAGAAGCGCAAGGAAATTGAAGAGAAGAAAAAAAAGCTCAACCCTGCTTCCTCCAACAGCAACACCCGCCCCCGCTACCAGCAGCAGCAGTACCAGCAGCGTCAGCAGCCCCAACAGCAGCAGTATCAGGTGCAGACAGGTCAGGGTCAGCGTTATCAGAATCAGAACCAACGCCCTACCTACCGAGCTATGCCACAAGGGCAGTCCAACCCACCTGCCTCAAATCAGGCTACGATTCAAGTTGTTCGTAACTGCTATAAGTGTGGCGACAGTGGGCACCTCGCCAACAACTGCCCTCAGAGGGGGCAACAACAGCAGCAGGGCAGGCAGAACGCCTCACAGCAGCAGCAGGGGCGCCCCAACCAGCAGAATAAGGCACCACTTCAGGGCAAGGTCAACCATGTGACGGCGGAAACCGCAACAGATGCTCCAAATGTCGTTCTCGGTACGTTTACAGTCAACGCCAATCCTGCTACTGTATTTTTTGATACTGGTGCTACACATTCTTTTATTACAAGATCGTATGCTGAACAAAACAACATACCTATAAGTTCTATGAAAAGACCTATGGTAGTTGCATCACTAGGTGGGCAGATAAACACCAGTTCTATTTGTTCCAGAGTGGGTATAAAAATAAGGGGGGTAGAGTTCATTGCCAAGTTAATAGTTATTGACTCTATGAGTATTGATATCATCTTGGGCATGGACACTTTGGAGAAGTGGGGTGTCAAAATTGATTGTGCTCAACGGACAGTTCACTTAGCATCATCAGATGGCCAGGAAGTGGGAATCATTGCATCAAGTCATTCAGGGTATTTGCATCAGATGGAGGTTAGACCTACAGACGGTATTCGGATAGTGTGTGATTATCCAGATGTCTTCCCTGATGAATTACCAGGTATGCCGCTTGACAGAGATATTGAGTTTTTAATAGAGCTTTTACCTGGCACTGCACCCATAGCAATGAGGCAATATAGAATGGCACCTATAGAGCATGAGGAGGTTAAAAAGAATATAGATGAATTGCTAGCTAAAGGATATATCCGCCCTAGTTCCTCTCCTTGGGCTTTTCTAGTCTTGCTTGTTGAGAAAAAGGATACCGATGTGAAAAGGATGTGTGTGGATTACCGAGCTCTAAATAAAGTCACCATTAAAAACAAGTACCCGCTCCCCCGCATTGATGATTTGTTTGATCAGCTTCAGGGTGCTTGTGTTTTCTCCAAGATTGATTTGAGATCTGGTTATCATCATTAAAAATCCGTCCCTCAGATATTCCTAAAACTGCCTTCACCACTAAGTACGGTTTGTATGAGTATACAGTAATGTCCTTCGGCCTCACCAATGCTCCTGCCTATTTTATGCAACTGATGAATTCGGTATTTATAGATTATTTAGACAAGTTTGTGGTGTTTTTTATTGATGACATTCTGATTTATTCCAAGACCGAAGTAGAACATGAGGAGCATTTAAAGTTAGTTCTTCAGAGATTGAGAGAACACAAGTTGTATGCCAAGTTCAGCAAATGTGAATTTTGGATTGATGAAGTTCATTTCCTTGGTCACGTCGTCTCCAAAGGAGGAATTGCATTAGATCCAAGCAAGGTCAGTACTATCACGAACTGGAAGGTGCCGGAAATACCAAAAGAGGTTCGTGGATTTCTGGGTTTAGCTGGTTATTACTGGAGATTTATTGAGAATTTTTCAAGAACTGCGAAGCCCATGACTTCCCTACTAGAGAAGGATGCAGAATTTAGATGGACAAATGCACAGCAAGCTGCTTTTGATGAGTTGAAGAAAAGATTGACTACAACACCTGCGTTGACAATGCCTGACCAGCAGAAGAAATTCATAGTTTATTGTGATGCTTCCAGAGATGGTTTGGGATGTGTTCTGATGCAGGAAGGTAAAGTGATTGCCTACGCTTCACGGCAGTTGCGCAAGCATGAGTTGAATTATCCGACACATGATCTGGAACTTGCAGCAGTAGTGCACGCACTGAAGATTTGGCGTCACTATTTGTACGGGCAGCGTTGTGAAATTTATACTGATCACAAGAGCCTTAAATATATCTTCACACAGAACGAGTTGAATATGCGGCAGTGAAGATGGCTGGAATTAATTAAAGATTATGATATGGAAATTCATTATCATCCTGGCAAGGCTAATGTGGTGGCAGACGCTCTGAGTAGGAAGAGTTATGCTAATATGACTTTGGGTTTCATGATGCCGCATGAGTTATGTGAAGAGTTTGAAAGATTGAGCCTGGGTTTCCTACATCACACTACAGCCGCAGCGTTTGAGGCAGAGCCGACATTAGAACAAGAGATTCGGGAGCACTAGAAGGATGATGAGAAATTGCAGGAAATTCGTGAGTTGCTCAAATTAGGAAAAGCACCTCACTTTCAGGAAGATGAACAGGGAACTTTATGGTACAAGAACAGAATATGTGTGCCTAATGTGGACAGCATCAGAAAATTAATTTTGAGTGAGCTCATGATACGGCTTATTCTATTCATCCCGGCAGCACTAAGATGTACTATGATCTGAAGGAAAGATTTTGGTGGTACGGTATGAAGCGTGCTGTAGCCGAGTATGTAGCTATTTGTGATACATGTCAGCGTGTGAAGGCTGAACATCAGAGAACCACAGGTTTATTACAGCCGTTGAAGGTACCAGAATGGAAGTGGGAAGAAATAACCATGGATTTTATTGTGGGTTTGCCTCGTACTCAGAAAGGTTATAATTCAATATGGATAGTAGTGGATCGTTTAACCAAGGTAGCCCATTTTATATCGGTTAACACTACTTATTCAGGTGCTAAGTTAGCTGAGTTATACATCTCTAGAATTGTCTGCCTGCACGGCGTGCCTAAGAGAATTATATCTGATCGAGGTTCGCAATTTACTTCTCGCTTTTGGGAGCAGTTGCATAATTCATTGGACACAAACCTCAGATTTAGTACAGCTTACCATCCTCAGACAGACGGGCAGACAGAAAGAACTAATCAGATACTTGAGGATATGTTAAGAGCTTGTGATACGGCACTAGTTGGGACAAGTGTTTGCCGTATGCTGAGTTTTCCTATAATAACAGCTATCAAGCCAGTCTGAAGAAGTCGCCGTTTGAAGCCTTGTACGGTAAGAGGTGTAGAACGCCATTGTTCTGGAATCAGACAGGTGAGAAGCAGGTATTTGGACCTGACATAGTACAGGATGCTAAACAGCAATTGCGGATCGTTCAGGAGAATTTGAGAGTTGCCCAGTCCAGGCAGAGAAGTTATGCTGATGTTCGCAGGAGAGATTTGTCCTTTAAAGTGGATGATCATGTGTACTTGAAGGTGTCGCAAATGTGAGGTATTCGCAGATTCAACATGAAAGGAAAGCTAGGGCCAAGATACATTGGACCATTTAAAATACTAGAAAAGAAAGGTGAAGTAGCTTACCGCCTGGAATTACCTCCCAGTTTGTCAGGTGTGCATGATATGTTTCATGTGTCCCAATTAAAGAAGTGTTTGAGAGTGCCCGAAGAGCAAACACCGCTAGAAGGATTGGAGGTACAGGAGGATCTGACTTACACAGAGCATCCAGTGAAAATTTTAGACACATCTGAGAGGAATACTAGAAACAAATCAAGATGTGCCGTGTGCAGTGGAGTCATCGTACAGAGGCAGAGGCAACATGGGAACGAGAGGATGAATTAAAAGCAGCTTACCCCGCTCTCTTTGCTAACTTGCCTATCTGAATCGGGCGAGATTCTTGTTAAGGGGGTAGGTTTGTAACACCCTAATTTTAATTCCAGAATTTTACAAAAAATTTAATATGGTTTCTTTAATTTTCTAGGATTTTATATGTTTAGCCATGCATTTAATGATTTATTTCACCTACAATAATTAAAATTAATCATAGGTCAACTTTTGTTGTACATTCATGCTGGTGCATTGCTTTATTTTCCTGTATGGTCTAAGGTTTGAAATTCAAATTTATTTGAATTTTAGACGTTTGTTTTTGACCAAGGTTTTGGAAAATGGAAAAGAAAAGAAAAAAAAAGGAAGGGGCCGGCCGGACCAACCAGGCCGGCAGCCCAGCCAGCCGGCCCGCTCCTCCCTCAGCGCGTCCGCCTGGGCCCAAACAGGCCGGCCCAGCCGCGCGCTCCCTCCCCCTCACCCTTCGGCCCAGTAGACCGCCCAGCCCAGCAGCGCCTTTCTCCCCCTTTTCTCTCTGACCCGCGGGACCCGCCCGTCAGGGTCTTCTTCCTCCTCTCCTCTCGCCGCTCACCGTCTCTTCTCTCTGCGCCATGGGCCCGGTCGCTCCCTGTCTCTAGCCGTGGCCCCTCGTCTTGCGCCCACACGGCCCACCTGCCAGTGCCGTCGCGCCGCCCCGACGCGGACGCCGCGTGGACCAAATCATCGCACCGAACGTGATTCGAGTTCGCACCGCCAAGAACCCGAGTCGGGCTCGGATTCACCTCTTGCACCCTAGCTTAGCCCCTATAAAAGGGTTTGCCAGCTCCGCCGCCATCTCTTTTTGTCACCACGCAGGCCTTAGCCCTAGCACTCACCGCGCCACCATCCAATTTCACCCCGAGGCCCCCAAGGTGAGCTAGCCGCCGCCATCTAATTCACCGCCTCCGGAGGGATTTCCGGCTGATTAAACCCCTTGCCGTGTTCACAGGAGTACCCCGAAGCTCGCCCGCCGTTTCTTGGACGTCCGGAGCCGCTCACCGGCTCTGCCCACACGCGCCCACCTCCGCCGACCGCCGGTGCCAGTCGCCAGCCTTCTACGTGGCTCGCACGCCACGTACGAGCCCTCGGTGAGGACCTCCAACGTGTCCCTTTCTCCGTGGCCTGATCCCGTTCCGCTCCACACCTAGCTGTGGCCCCGAGCGCCGCGCTCCGGCGAGCCGCCGCCGCGGAAGGGCGGACTCCGTCGCCCCGATGGCCGACGCCGACTTGCCTCTGTTTCCCTCCAACCCGAACCGCTAGATCTCGATCCAATGCCCCAGATCCACCGGAGACCGGTCAAAACGACGGTCAATACCGGTCAACAGCCGACCGCCATGGCACTTTTGCTTAAGAGTCCCGCGGGTTTGTTCAAATTAACCCGCAGTCCACTCCAGTTCAAAAATAATTAGATTTAGGCCCAGTTCTTTACGGTTTAGCCCCTGTGCTTTGGTAAATTTGAACCCGCCGTCCCAGGGCTGGTAGTTTAACATGTTAGCCCTCGGCGGTTAAGTTTATTTATGTTTGGGCCCTTGGTTTTCCAAAGTTAGCCCCTGACATTAGTTTTTCTTCGCAGTTGTGCCCCTGGAACCCTGTTTTGGGCATAACTTCACCGTTTTAAATCCGATTTCGGTGATTCTCGCGCCCACGCGACCGTAGCGATGTGTAGAATAATTTCAAATACGTTTTATCTTCTGTTTTTATGTCATGATGTACTGTTTCTTACCTTTTGCATTTGTTTGCTTGCATGTGTGATCATCTGTATGTTTGTTGGTGCCGTGTATCATGCGTAGACGTTGATCCGCCTGTGGAATTCGAAGAGCAACCTCTAGAAGCCTCTGAGCAGCAGCAAGCAATAAATTTTAAGGAAGGCAAGTATAACATAAACAACACCTAATAACCTTTTATTTTTGCTGCATGTGCATTTTAATTTATATGCCGTAAGGTTTACCTAGCTACTTTTATCCTTTTATATCTACCTTGTCGGATGCATATGGTTAAGTTGTGCTAGGTGCTGCGCAAACACATATTTCTTGTTAATTTAATTTTGATTAATGATCCCATGCAATTAATTGTTAGGCTTGACCCTGATCGGTTCATGTCCATTTTAATATGGCTTTTTAGCAACATGGTTTAGGGAGCTTGAGCAATGTGCTCGTGTGCTTTTGCTGGTTCTCTCCCTAAGGACCGAGTCACAAAGCGACCACCTGGGACAACAGTGCTACCACAAGGCTGGAATGGGACAGACAAGTTGATTAATTAGGTTGTTTTGGTTTGGGAGTAACTTACCTGCGGGGCAAGAGGGGAGGCTAGCATCAGTGGTCGCTGCACTACCTCATGGTTGAGTGTGCTTTACGTATATGTATGTGCTTCTCCCTTTGGAGGCGGACACCACCGTTGCGACCCTGAAACCTTAGCGGTTACACCTTACTAACGCAATCTTTGTAAAGGCTTCGTAGTGCGCTTGCTAGTCATCTCATCTCCGGTAATGTGGTGAATTCCTAGCGTAGCTCATGACTTATGGGTAAAGATGTGCAACCTCTCGAGAGTGTAAAACTAACATGTTAGCCGTGCTCGCGGTTATGAGCGGCCCAGACCCTTCCCAGTGATTAGTAAAGGACTCTTGGCTGAGGTTCCTTGGTTATGGTTATGGTTTTGATAACTGTTATATCCGTTTAATCTTATTTAATTCTTATGCAATATCTTTTGGGCTAATGGTTTTTTTATTAATTCATAGTAATTAGGCTTTAATAAATATTTTAAATTAAAAGCTTATGCAGATGTCAGCTAACCATAGAGCCTCATGGTTTATGTTATATTTGTTGGGTATTCTGTATTCACACTTGTTTTCTTTATATTTATTCCTTGTTGGGGGAAAAATTCAACCGCTGCTCAGATGATGGTGGTAATGAAGACTATGTGCAAGACTACGACGAGTATTAGGCGTTTTGCTCACCAGTTGACGTCCCTGTGGCGCCCGTTATATTTATGATTTATGCTTCCGCTATGCTACGTTATACTCTGAGTTAAACACTTGTGTCACAGTGTAATAAATGATATACTTAATGTTATGCACGTTTTTATTCTATGGCATGTGTTGTGGTATTCTGTAATTTGTCATGTATATGCGAGACGTTTCCTGGCGCATATATATGTTGCACGGTTTTGTTCGTTGAAACCGGGCGTGACAACCACTCTTTAATGTCAACCGATAACTAGGAAAGGTTGACACCAAACACCATGGGATACAAGCCAAGCACCGTTGGCAAGAAAACAGGTAAAGCTAGGAGGACAACGACACAGCGACTGCTGTACGGTCTTCTATCTCTACTAGCATACAAGAGCTATCCGTGCTAAGGGTCGAAAGGATCTCAACAAAGTTATGACTTGCGTCGAGCGAAATTCCGGCGCCTCGAGGGGTCAGGGGGTAGATAGTAGACCACCGAAGGAGACCCGACTAACACCTATGGGCCTACCGAACGAAGGGGCCTAGGATACACAGGCACACCACACGCTGTCAACCGAGGGGGGCTACCAAGCAAATCTGCGTGGATAGGCTGGCACGCTACAAACGTGTTCAAGCTTTCGCTTGAACAACAATAGTTCATCCTTGGCCAAAGAAAGGAACTAACCAGAGCCTAGCGTATAGGTTGGATTGTAACACCAGCAAACATAACAACGATCAATCTATTCTAGTTTAGCACAACTCAGGCCTCAACTTGGTATGCCCAAAAGGAAAAAGGTGGTTAACAGCTGTATACATACCAAGCGAGTAACTAACTAGAGCAAAAAGATAAGTGCATAAAGTAGAAACATGAAGTACTTGCACTTGTCAATAAAAGAAAAGTACTGCTCAAGATAAGCAAATAAATACATTACCGAGTACTTTTGACTGACTCCGATACAGTAGACCTTCTCTAACTCCTAAACTAAACACTGCTTTCAGAATGGAAGCCCCTCCTGTGGGAGCCTTCTAAAGGGAGAAAGAGAGTTCACATGGTGTGAAAATGGAACATGAATGAGAGGGGGCGTGGCTCTCTATTTATAGGTGGAGGAGAGGAGAATATTCTATGGCTTCCATGCATGATTCCTTCCCCCAAACTGCTCCTGGCGCGCCACCTGGACCCCAACTGACATAGGAAGGCTGTGAACCGGGCGTTGCAGAGGAGAAGCGGCAGATACAGGCGTTTCTAGGTCAAAGTGGGCTTCCTGGGCGGTTGAACCGGGCAGCAGCCGCTCCTGTCGTGCCATCTGTCCCAGCCGGCTGGGCGGACCGAGCCCGCCTTCACCAGGGGCCACCACGTGGCGCATCCCGGTTGGCGCGGGTGGACCGAGCCGGGCGCGCCGGCGGGTGCGCGCGCGCCGCCTCCAGGCTGCTACATGGCGCCGGATGGTTGGCTGCGCCGCCCCGCCCACGGATCACGATCTGTGTGAGCCTGGGGTGGCCAATCGACGCCCGCCACGTGGCGCCACCTGGGCGATTCCCGCTCAAGCCGTGTACGGACGGGGCTGCTGACGTCAGCGATGACGTCAGCCGTCCCAATATTTTTGTATTTTCAATATCTTTTGCATATGAGCTCCAAATGAGGCAAATAATATGTCCGTTGGAATCGTTTCGACGAACGCTATGCAATGGTATAGGTCTTGAGGGCATTTGAGATACTTTTTAGTAGTGGAATTTGCAAGTCTTGTCTTAAGCCCTTTTGTTCGTTATTTCTCTCCTGCTCCAAATGATCTTCTTTTGCACGGAATGTGAGCTTCTCCCTGTGATACATCCAAAACTACCAAAACTCATGGAATTCATCAGTGTTAGGTAAATAATGCATGGAACTTTATGTATACCCCATTAATTTACCGAGGGATTGACGGTCGAAATAGGGAAATAACGACTGTCAACACCCCCCCAAGCTTGAACTTTTGCTCGTCCTCGAGCAAAGCTAAGACTTAGGCTCAGCGGATCAGGAGTTGCATCAATGTCAATGTCCTGCAAGTATTAAGTGCACAACCCAACATTCTACCTTTATGTTCGAACAAACTGGCATAAGTGTACCCCTAACCTTTTTATCCATACCTGTGGGGCTTCTGACACTTCTTAACTTGTCTTTGGCGGTTGAGAGATGGAACAATCTTAGCAGAGTGTCACCAAACTCTATCTCCTTTCTAGTTTCATGCTCAGAAGGTTTTGAAAATTTTGAAAAGAAAGAACCAAGTTCCTCAAATGATACCCTCGATTGCTCAAGTCGTTTTATATTCCTCATCAGGCCATTGGCCAAACTTTTCCCTATCAACTAAAAGGCTTATGTGGAGCTCAAGGTAGGGATAAAGTTATCTTACCTATGTCATGTATTTTGTTAAGTCAAAGATTGGTCCTAGCGAAATTTGTGATACCTCTCATCCCGATCAAAGGAGAATGGATTGGTTTTGTAGGTGGATATGGTCTATGGATGAAAACTCCTTATTTGATGAATCCCCTCTTGAAACTTTGAAGCATTTGAGTACATGGAGCTGTCATTTTCTTTTCTCTTCTTTTATTTTCACTTTTTTCTCTCTTTTTTTTTGATAGCTCCATGTCTCCTTTTTGTATGAGAACTTTGGGGATATTTCTGGGATATGACTGAAGTATTTATTTGGAGACCATATTTATGGATGGGTAAGTGGATGATAGATATGGTGAAGAATAATCTGGTGTAAGAGGATGCTTGAATCCAGTGTAGATTTAAGCATAACTAGACAGAGGAAAAGCTAGCAAATTAATATGGATGTGAGGGATTTTGATCGGGACTTGAAATACCACTACCTCATAAGAACTCAAAATTTGAAAAAACTCAACACAACAATAGGTAGCATATGTATAGGTTTTATCATGTAAGCATTTGGCTCTGGATAGGTGTTTAAACCACTGAGGAACTTTCTCATTTTAATTTTCAAAAAGCAAACTCCGAGAATTCACCTTACTAGGATCAAGATGGGTTAAACTCATACTATGAATATATCACATCTCACAACAACTTAGACTTGGTTTGAAAGCACTTACTCCCACAAGATTAAAGATTAAAGGTAGGATCACGACAAAAGCCAATAAGCTCAAATTGTAGGAAAGTGTCAAGTTGTATACGAAATACTTACAAGAAATTAACAGATCAACTATTCATCATTTCCTTTAAGCAAGGGTATAAACAAAGTTCTAGCATTATGGTTAGGAGTTAGTTTATTCATGGTAAAACGCAAATATTTTTGTTGTTTTTGAATTATGCAAATTTTTGTAAGTGTTTTCTTTTATTCAGGATAACAAGAAGGTAAAAGTTCTTTTTGGTGTCATGGCAATTTTTAGGATTAAGATATTCAAATAGATACAAAGCACTCGGGGTACTCACCTGGTGACCTTCCCCCAAGCTTAGTTCTTGCAAGTGATTGCCAAGAAACTGAGCTTCAAAATTACCTGGCATTGCCCCCCGCAAGTTTGCTTGTTCCCTGGGTGACGACGATGCTGCTTTTGTTGCTCACCTGTGTTAGGCGAAGCCGCTTCTCACTCTACTCTTGTTCTGCCTCCTCTATTTGTAAAATGACTGTTTGATGAGCAGTTCTTGTGCTGCTGTTTGGACCGTCTGCAAAGTGTCGGGAGCTTGGATTTATATGATCTGATGGTACTACTCCCGTGGATGAATGTCTCTTGTAGGATCTCCCACTCCAACATCATATTTTTGCCTTTAGCCAGACATTCTTTCAAAGTGACACCGTTTCGGTCGCGGCCAGCTATTTATTCCCAAACAGACTGCGTGGAATGATAGAGGTGGATGTTTGTTGGAGTTGACTCCTTTGCATCCTTGGCAGTTTGCCACCAATCTTCAAGAGATGGCTATTCGCCATGTTTGTGATTGGCATGCTGACTCACGTTGCGCCATGTTTGTGATGTCGTAGGTGGCTCATTGGCGCATTGACTCATGAGTAGAGTAGATCAACCTGGCCTCTGGTAAACCGTTTTGTCTTGTTGTAAGTCTGGCCAGGGGAAGGGAATTAAGGAATGCTTGCTCGTAGCATTCCTCCATACTTGGGTGATGTGACTACATAGATCTTATGCCACTTGCAACCTCATACTATAGTGACATCTGGTCTTGTGGTGTTCGAGAAGTACTCTCGGGATGAGAGATGGGCTTTATATTTGCTTCCCAAGTGATGCAGAGCATGGTCATTGTTTTGCATTGCTCAACCACTGTTGGAGGTTGAATATCGAAGTCCTTCCTCTCAGGGGTTGGGTTGGATCATGGATCTTTGGCCCATCTTCCCCCAAGCTTGATTCTTGTGTTGTCATGAAACAAACCTTCCGTTCAAAGTTTTCATGTTCCGCTTTGTCCTTTGTTCAGATTCCAGTGGAAGGCGTTGTCCAATCATGGCGCAAAGAGATATTAAGATCGAGAGTGGAATACGTGATGGCATTTTCGTTCTTCCTTTATGATCTCCGGAAACCTCCTTCTACCTTTCCCTGCATGTTAGGGTTCGACACATGCATTTGTCTACCTAAGAAGATTTTTCCTAGGTTGGGCAGAGTAGAGGGCTAGCTTAACTGATCAGGATAAGCTAACCTAAGATAGCATTGTTGGAAGATCTTATGGTCATAGGATCTTAGCATGAAAGTTTGGTTTCAAGTGCTACCATGATAGCACTACTAGAAGATCCTAGTGTTGGCGGTTCTTAGCCTAACAGATTTTACTCCGCAAGCGAACGGAGACCGCTGTAGCTTTCACCCGGGAGTATTCCAAGGTATCGTATTTATCCACAGAGAAGCGTTGAGATAGAGATATTAACTTATCAAACATCTTTTTGTTTTACTCTTTCATTCCAAATGGTAAAAGAAAGGGCAACGGCACATTGATACACTACACAAGGATACATAGCTCAACGAGAAGATAGAAGGACAACGAGACGGAGTCTGGTTCCTGATGAGATCGTCCTCTACTAAGGTCAAGCCAAAAGACAAAGCTAGCTCCAACAATGTCACTCTACTATGGTCGTGACATGACTGAGGTTATGGTTTGCTCTAGACATCTTTACTGCATCGGACATCGTGACTATAGAACCACTGCCAAGCACCAGAGTGCTGAATAACCAGCCGAGAAAGGCGGGTTCTAGGAAGTCCAACTATGTGTCTACAACATGCTAGAACACAACTAGTGTGTCAGCCCGAACGACGGGGGTGGAATACTGAGACCTCTAAAGCTATCACCTAGAGAGGCTACCTAAAGCCTGTGTGTGAAATATGTACGGTACACATGAGGCACCCAGAGCTGCGTGGGACTGGCTGCAAACCAAGGTGAACTTCTAGATTAGACACCACGTCTACTTCTAGTTGTTCACACATCCACATGTTGCACAAGTGAATGCATCACAACTGCTACGACTTAACCAACGGCGTGAACAAGGAACCCGCAAGTAACTAGACTAGATTAACCATAACCTAGTCTAACGACACTCCTACACTACGATCATTACCATAGGTAGGAAAGTAAATGCTTGAACTCAAATAAAGAAATATATTAAATAAACTCAAAGTCTTACAGGAAAGGAAAGATTCAAGAGACTCATTCCAGACCCCTAAAGATGACTCCGGAACAGGCAGAGCCCGACTCTAACTCCTACCAAAACATTGAACTAGAAGGGGTAGCGCCACCCAAATGGGGACACCTCCCCAAGGGAGAGAGTGGATAGAGTACAATGGTGTGAGTTTGGAGTGGGGGAGTGACCCTCTATTTATAGGAGGCTGTAAGTCGGTGAAATGGCTAAGTCTGCAGGCCGGGCAGCTCACCCTCCAGGCCGGGCGGCCTGGCATTGTGGCCTTTCGACCCTTCAATGCACCGACGTTGCTTTGGATGGCTTGATCTTTGTCACACCCCAAAATTTCTAATTTTGGGATGTGAATATATAACAATGAATAAAATGAAGGATTTCTAAATTTTCTAAAATTTTCAAACATGTAAGTTTTGCTGGATTGAAAGAAGCGTATGCTTTTGAAAAGTTTTTCCAATGAGAACTCATTTGTTTGTTGCATTCATGCCGAATTGCATAGTGTTTATGTGTGTAAAATGAGGTTTCAAAATATTTCAAAACCGGCTAGGTTTCAAGTCCATCTCAATTCATATCTCTAAAATCCTAGTCCTTTGCTTCCTTGCCAACTCGAGTTGTATCTCTAAAGTTTCACCGACTCAAAACTATAAACCAATCTTGTTGACCATCCTCTACACTAAGTCACGTCTTTCAATTTATCTAAGTCATTCTTAAAACCTTTGATGATATCACCCGACCTCACTCTTTTTGCCTCTTTTGAAATCAACATTTCGACATCCTGTTTCCATGTTTACCTTTTCATCATTTCTTTCCATTGACATCATTTGGTAAAACTTAGTGTCATTGTTAGTCTCATGTCCAAATGATGTTCTCTTCTATCTCTCATTCCATAGAACCCAGAAATTCCTAATTCGGTTCTAGTTGATGCCGTCGAATTTTCTCCCTTATCATTTTCTCTCCCGTGCATGACAAACTCAAGACTCAATCAATGGGTCAAGGCCCAAAGTTTCCACTCATTTTGACCTTGGATCAAGGCCCGAAATCTTTTCTTTTATTTCCCACTTCTGTCCATAGCTTGGGCCAGCCCTAAACAGGCCCAAAACAGCCCAAACTAACCCTAATCTTTCTCTCCTAGCTGCCCCTCCCCTCCTGGTCGCCCCTCCCCTCTCCTGGCCACCCCTCCCCTTCCTCCTCATGAGAAAACAGAAGGAGGGAGCAGCCATGGCCGCCCCTCTCCCCCATGGCTGCCCTCTCTCATCCCTACACTCCCCCCCCCCCACCACCGAAACATGAAAACGGAGTGCTCTTATCACAAGGAAGATGATCCCCTGCTGCGTTCTTCGATCCACGCCCTCAAGGATGCCATGGAGGTTGCCTCCTTGCTGCTGCCCCTGCTGTCCATGGGTGTGGAGACCATGGAGAGCACCCCCGACGATCCCCGACGCCGAGGCAAGGCTGCAGCCCTATGGGATCGTGTGCGCAGCGGCATCACCGCCTTGATGTCGCCCATGTCACCTCTTCCACCACCAAACCCTAGGTGATGACACCCCAAATATGTTCCTCTATGTTTCCTTGTTTCCCGCTGCAATTCGTAGGCTGTAGATGGATGTCCATCAAGTTCCGGCAAGGTTTACCATGGGACGTCTCGCTGCACTAGCGGGCAGCCATGCTGTCCCTACTTGGCGCTGCATTCCCCGCTGACCTGGTAGTCCAGGGGTCATGCCCTTTCATCATATCATACCTTGCACCCCTGAGCATGTCCCCATAAAATGGTTTGTCCATAGGTGTATTGATGTGAGAGTTACAGCCGTCGCCGTGCTCGCTGTCACTGCAGTCCAGACAGCAGCACTGTTACCACTTCGGCGCATGTTTTCTCAATGATCTGGAGGTCCAATCAGCGAGCCCTTCAACGGAGATGTGTATTATATCCTCAAACACGTTCTTGTAATTTGGTTTCACCATTTGTGCTGCAATGAGAAAGATATGGCCGTCGTTGTGCTCGCTGTCGCTGCCGTCTTGGCAGCAGCACTGCTGCCCCTTTGGCACATGCTTTCCTAGTGATCAAGTGGTCCATTTGATGAACCCTCTGGCCAGAGCGTGCCTCATATTCTAGAACATGTCTTTATAAAAGGGTTTGTCCATAGGCACAGCAATGCGTGAGTTATAGCTCTTGCCATGCCCGTTGTCTCTGCTATTAAAACAGCCATGCAGCATAGCCTTACGCTCGCATTCTACATTGATCTAGAAGGGTTATGGGTGACCCCTTTGGCCAAAGTATTCCTTATATATCAATGCACAATACCACAAGTTGGTGCAGCATTTGGTTCTGGTCTGGACCAATTTTGCCAATGGTTTTGTTCTTATTATCCGGCTGTCCGGCAGATTTCAGCACACACCTGTTAGCAAACGGTGCATTTTCTGTTGATCCGGCAGCCCTCATGAACTATCCTCTTGTCATAAACATGTTCACATGTGTGTCCAACATGATCCCAAGAGATCAATCTCAAATTTCCTTATAGTGACCAGAACACAAACAATCCATTGACATCTCCACAGACAACCGTCCCGCTAGCTAGTCTGTTGTCCTTGGAAAGTTTCAGTGAGTCTACCCACTCCCGGTCATGGCATGTTTTACTTAAGAAGTTTAACCTCATTACCAAGGTCTTGCTGCGAGTCTTTGTCCCTTAACCCATGATCTGCTTCTAACACTCATCGGCCATTCGACAAACATGAAACTCATCGCAAACTCTAATCATGATGTTTCCCATACACCACAAAATCCTTTTTGTTCCTACCTTCATATCCTTCATCGTGAGTTTATTCTTTTCTAGCCACCTTTATATCCTTGTCAAACATTGTTCCAGATGTTGCGCTCCCATGTTATTAGTAACGACTAGTGTTCTTTTTATGTTCTTTATAAAATCATTTATTTGTATGGTGTATTGTTCTTAGTTCCCCTTTGTTTGTTGTTACAGTTGTTTGCGCTGAGGCTCGATGTGTGTGAACAGCAGCAAGAGTACTTTGAGGAAGGCAAGTATAACATGGACACAACCCAATAATCATTGAATCACTTCATATGCATGTGTCTAATTTTTGTATGCCAATAAGGACTGTACCTAGCCTCTTTTATCGATATGTTTACCTATGGGTTGCTTGTTGGTTAAGGTTTGCTAGTTGCTGCGCGAACACATGTTACTTCTGTTAATAATCTTGTTAATGGTAACTCGGAGCGTGACCCTCTGTGCTGTGTGCTTGAGTGGTTCCCGTCTTTGTAAAAATGGCTTTTTAGCAACTTGGTTTAGGGGGCATGAGCATGTGTTTTGCTTATAGCCACTCTCCGTAAGGACCGGTTCGCAAAGCGACAACCTGGGACAACAGTGCTACCATGAGACTGGAATGGGACGGTCTTGGCTAACTAATTAGGTTGCATTGGTTTGGGAGTAACTTACCGACGGGGCAAGAGGGGAGGTGAGCTTCTGTGGCCCTCGCGCTACTTGGGTTGAGTGGGTTTATCTCCCCTTGAGGCTTGCTCCACAGTTGCGGATCCTGAAACCTTAGCGGTTACGCCTTACCAACGTGATCTTTGTAAAGGCCTCGTAGTGTGCTTGCTAGCCATCTCATCTAAGGTAATGTGGTGGACCACTAGCGTAGCCCACGACTCATGGGTAAAGATGTACGACCTCTCGAGAGTGTAAAACTAACATGTCAGCCGTGCTCACGGTTATGAGCGGCCCAGATCCTTTATGCAGATTAGTGGTTCTGTTGGGTTTGAAAGTGGTTCTTATGTTAATATTGTTGACTAATGTTCACATGCAATATCTTGGGTTTAATGGTTTATCTACCCACTTGTAGCGTGTCAGCCAACCTTAGAGCCTCATAGTTCATGTTATACTTGTGGAGTACGAGTTGAAGTACTCACGCTTGTTTCTTTTATTTCAACCTACTGTTGGCTGGAACCCAACCGCTGTTCAGAAGATGAAGGCTTAAAGGAGTACAAATGAAGGATCATGGAGTTCTAGGCGAGCGACCCCCAGTTGGCTTCCCTGTGGATGGCCCGGTGTTTTAGTTATGCTTCCGCTACTCTGTGTTAAAGACTTGATGTCTTTATGTAATTCTTGTTTAAACGATATGTAATAAAGCATTGTCTATGAAATCACTGTTAATTGTCTCTATATGTGTGAGATTAGATCCTGGCACACATATAGATTTGCTCTGGTTTTTCTTTTGAAAACCAAGGTGTGACAAAGTGGTATCAGAGCCGTGCTGACTGTAGGACGCAGGCCTAGGTAGCAATGGTCGTCACTAAGGTTATATTTTCTCTATATTTTGAAAAACTTTCAGCTATGTGACCTTTGCCTATCTCTTGTTGCTCAAAACTCATCTTCTGCTATCTATTGATAAAATAGTCACCCTCTCTTATCTTTGTTTAAATTCTTTAGTCTTTGGCCAATACGATATACAAGGCACGTGAAGATGTTCGTGAAGTTCGAGCTCAACATATCATCGTCGACTGAAGGACGCCAATTGTGATGTTGAAGAACCCATGGCATGAAGTGTCTCCTACAACACTCAAGTTTGCAAGAACGTATACCCACTCGCTAGTTTAGCGCTTTGAGTTATATAAGTATCACCTAAGCCTTTTATATCGCTAGACAAACGATGTTACGGTTTGAGTGCTAGTGTGGTTTCATAAGGACATAATCATGTTAGTGTGCTCCTATGTTGTTTGCTTTGTTATTGTGATATATGTTTGATTTGGTTCTTTGTAGTGATTGTTGATGTGCTGTTGACCTTTCTGGTTTACAATGGCATCGATAGATAGATGGGCTTCTTCTATCCATGTCCTTGCTTTGTTCTCTCCCTTGTCCCTTCTGTCTGTTATCTCATTGGTATGGTGAACGCTAGAGAAGAATGCTTGAGACAAATGGTGACAAGTCAACATTCTAATCTCACCCCTTTCTTCAAGTGTGAAGACAAACTACACAAGATTGCTGCAAGTATCATTCTGTTAAGGGGGGTAGATCCCAATTACCAGCAAGAATCACTGAATGGTAGGAGAATAAGAAATAAGTTGGAACTGTGGTTGAAAAACAAGAATAAATGTTGGAAGAATGGAAAACACCTCAGGATGTGAAGGACATCAGAAGCTTCCTTAATATGGCATGGTATTATTGGAGGTTCATTAAGGATTCTCAAAGATTTTAGAGCAACAGATAACCTTGTGCGAGAGAAATGCTAAGTTTCTACGGACTTTAGATCACCGAGATACATCCGAATTGTTGAAGAGAAGGTTGACTACCACACCAGTTTTATCTTAGCCAGATGTCCACAAGAGATCTCAGTGTATGGGGATGCACCATGACAAGGTCAAAGAAGTGTTTTTGATACGAGTCATAGTTCTTGCATCTAAAGGAACATGAAGGGAATGACTGAACTCATAATCTGGAGTAGCAGGTGTTGTTCATGCTTTAGAGATTTGTAAAGTTACATCAATATAGCTTTGAGTTTCAGATGCCTTTGGAGTAACAGGTGGAGCTGAAAGATTCAGTTTTGGATTCTTGAATACAACCAAGGAAGTTACCATGGAGGTAGAACCTATTTTGAAGCATGTGACTAGAAAAGGTTAATCAAAGGGTAAGAAGATCAATGGGATCAAGGAACAGTTAGAAGAAGGTAAAGCATCAATCGAGGCATTATATGGTAGAAAGCGCAGAACACCATTACACTCGAGCACCAGCTTAGAGAGGAACATTTGCTTGGGCCAAGAGTTATAAACTATAAAGAACAAGAAGGTCAAACCATCCAAGAGAACCCAAGAGTAACTCACTCGAGGCAGATAATTTGAAGGGCAACTATGTCCATTTAAAGGTGTCACCTATCAGAGGTCTTCACAAATTCAAGGTTAAGAAGAGTTATCACTCAAATACTTTGGACTACTCAAGATCCTTGCAAGAAGAAGTGAAGTTGTTTATCAGCTTGAGTCACCAGCTAGATTGTTAGATGTGCATAATGTGTTTCATATCTATTAGTTGAAGAAGTGCATCAAGGTACTAGAAGAACAAATACCATTTGATGAGCTCAGTGTGCAAGGTGACCTTAGCTATGCAGAACATACAACTCAGATCAGATACATAAAGTTGCAGAAGACTTACAAGAAACAAGGTGATCAAAATGTGCAAAGTTAAATGAAGCCACCCGAAGCAAGAAGAGTTGAAAGTACTTTTCCCTTATCCTCTTTGCTAGCCAACGCTGAATCTCGGGACGAGATTCTTGCTAAGGGGGGTAGGTTGTCACACCCCAAAATTTCTAATTTTGGGATGTGAATAGATAACAATGAATAAAATGAAGGATTTCTAAATTTTCTAAAATTTTCAAACATGTAAGTTTTGCTGGATTGAAAGAAGCGTATGCTTTTGAAAAGTTTTTCCAATGAGAACTCATTTGTTTGTTGCATTCATGCCGAATTGCATAGTGTTTATGTGTGTAAAATGAGGTTTCAAAATATTTCAAAACCGGCTAGGTTTCAAGTCCATCTCAATTCATATCTCTAAAATCCTAGTCCTTTGCTTCCTTGCCAACTCGAGTTGTATCTCTAAAGTTTCACCGACTCAAAACTATAAACCAATCTTGTTGACCATCCTCTACACTAAGTCACGTCTTTCAATTTATCTAAGTCATTCTTAAAACCTTTGATGATATCACCCGACCTCACTCTTTTTGCCTCTTTTGAAATCAACATTTCGACATCCTGTTTCCATGTTTACCTTTTCATCATTTCTTTCCATTGACATCATTTGGTAAAACTTAGTGTCATTGTTAGGCTCATGTCCAAATGATGTTCTCTTCTATCTCTCATTCCATAGAACCCAGAAATTCCTAATTCGGTTCTAGTTGATGCCGTCGAATTTTCTCCCTTATCATTTTCTCTCCCGTGCATGACAAACTCAAGACTCAATCAATGGGTCAAGGCCCAAAGTTTCCACTCATTTTGACCTTGGATCAAGGCCCGAAATCCTTTCTTTTATTTCCCACTTCTGTCCATAGCTTGGGCCAGCCCTAAACAGGCCAAAACAGCCCAAACTAACCCTAATCTTTCTCTCCTAGCTGCCCCTCCCCTCCTGGTCGCCCCTCCCCTCTCCTGGCCACCCCTCCCCTTCCTCCTCATGAGAAAACAGAAGGAGGGAGCAGCCATGGCCGCCCCTCTCCCCCATGGCTGCCCTCTCTCATCCCTACACTCCCCCCCCCCCCACCACCGAAACATGAAAACGGAGTGCTCTTATCACAAGGAAGATGATCCCCTGCTGCGTTCTTCGATCCATGCCCTCAAGGATGCCATGGAGGTTGCCTCCTTGCTGCTGCCCCTGCTGTCCATGGGTGTGGAGACCATGGAGAGCACCCCCGACGATCCCCGACGCCGAGGCAAGGCTGCAGCCCTATGGGATCGTGTGCGCAGCGGCATCACCGCCTTGATGTCGCCCATGTCACCTCTTCCACCACCAAACCCTAGGTGATGATACCCCAAATATGTTCCTCTATGTTTCCTTGTTTCCCGCTGCAATTCGTAGGCTGTAGATGGATGTCCATCAAGTTCCGGCAAGGTTTACCATGGGACGTCTCGCTGCACTAGCGGGCAGCCATGCTGTCCCTACTTGGCGCTGCGTTCCCCGCTGACCTGGTAGTCCAGGGGTCATGCCCTTTCATCATATCATACCTTGCACCCCTGAGCATGTCCCCATAAAATGGTTTGTCCATAGGTGTATTGATGTGAGAGTTACAGCCGTCGCCGTGCTCGCTGTCACTGCAGTCCACAGCAGCACTGTTACCACTTCAGCGCATGTTTTCTCAATGATCTGGAGGTCCAATCAGCGAGCCCTTCAACGGAGATGTGTATTATATCCTCGAACACGTTCCTGTAATTTGGTTTCACCATTTGTGCTGCAATGAGAAAGATATGGCCGTCGTTGTGCTCGCTGTCGCTGCCGTCTTGGCAGCAGCACTGCTGCCCCTTTGGCACATGCTTTCCTAGTGATCAAGTGGTCCATTTGATGAACCCTCTGGCCAGAGCGTGCCTCATATTCTAGAACATGTCTTTATAAAAGGGTTTGTCCATAGGCACAGCAATACGTGAGTTATAGCTCTTGCCATGCCCGTTGTCTCTGCTATTAAAACAGCCATGCAGCATAGCCTTACGCTCGCATTCTACATTGATCTAGAAGGGTTATGGGTGACCCCTTTGGCCAAAGTATTCCTTATATATCAATGCACAATACCACAAGTTGGTGCAGCATTTGGTTCTGGTCTGGACCAATTTTGCCAATGGTTTTGTTCTTATTATCCGGCTGTCCGGCAGATTTCAGCACACACCTGTTAGCAAACGGTGCATTTTCTGTTGATCCGGCAGCCCTCATGAACTATCCTCTTGTCATAAACATGTTCACATGTGTGTCCAACATGATCCCAAGAGATCAATCTCAAATTTCCTTATAGTGACCAGAACACAAACAATCCATTGACATCTCCACAGACAACCGTCCCGCTAGCTAGTCTGTTGTCCTTGGAAAGTTTCAGTGAGTCTACCCACTCCCGGTCATGGCATGTTTTACTTAAGAAGTTTAACCTCATTACCAAGGTCTTGCTGCGAGTCTTTGTCCCTTAACCCATGATCTGCTTCTAACACTCATCGGCCATTCGACAAACATGAAACTCATCGCAAACTCTAATCATGATGTTTCCCATACACCACAAAATCCTTTTTGTTCCTACCTTCATATCCTTCATCGTGAGTTTATTCTTTTCTAGCCACCTTTATATCCTTGTCAAACATTGTTCCAGATGTTGCGCTCCCATGTTATTAGTAACGACTAGTGTTCTTTTTATGTTCTTTATAAAATCATTTATTTGTATGGTGTATTGTTCTTAGTTCCCCTTTGTTTGTTGTTACAGTTGTTTGCGCTGAGGCTCGATGTGTGTGAACAGCAGCAAGAGTACTTTGAGGAAGGCAAGTATAACATGGACACAACCCAATAATCATTGAATCACTTCATATGCATGTGTCTAATTTTTGTATGCCAATAAGGACTGTACCTAGCCTCTTTTATCGATATGTTTACCTATGGGTTGCTTGTTGGTTAAGGTTTGCTAGTTGCTGCGCGAACACATGTTACTTCTGTTAATAATCTTGTTAATGGTAACTCGGAGCGTGACCCTCTGTGCTGTGTGCTTGAGTGGTTCCCGTCTTTGTAAAAATGGCTTTTTAGCAACTTGGTTTAGGGGGCATGAGCATGTGTTTTGCTTATAGCCACTCTCCGTAAGGACCGGTTCGCAAAGCGACAATCTGGGACAACAGTGCTACCATAAGACTGGAATGGGACGGTCTTGGCTAACTAATTAGGTTGCATTGGTTTGGGAGTAACTTACCGACGGGGCAAGAGGGGAGGTGAGCTTCTGTGGCCCTCGCGCTACTTGGGTTGAGTAGGTTTGTCTCCCCTTGAGGCTTGCTCCACAGTTGCGGATCCTGAAACCTTAGCGGTTACGCCTTACCAACGTGATCTTTGTAAAGGCCTCGTAGTGTGCTTGCTAGCCATCTCATCTAAGGTAATGTGGTGGACCACTAGCGTAGCCCACGACTCATGGGTAAAGATGTACGACCTCTCGAGAGTGTAAAACTAACATGTCAGCCGTGCTCACGGTTATGAGCGGCCCAGATCCTTTATGCAGATTAGTGGTTCTGTTGGGTTTGAAAGTGGTTCTTATGTTAATATTGTTGACTAATGTTCACATGCAATATCTTGGGTTTAATGGTTTATCTACCCACTTGTAGCGTGTCAGCCAACCTTAGAGCCTCATAGTTCATGTTATACTTGTGGAGTACGAGTTGAAGTACTCACGCTTGTTTCTTTTATTTCAACCTACTGTTGGCTGGAACCCAACCGCTGCTCAGAAGATGAAGGCTTAAAGGAGTACAAATGAAGGATCATGGAGTTCTAGGCGAGCGACCCCCAGTTGGCTTCCCTGTGGATGGCCCGGTGTTTTAGTTATGCTTCCGCTACTCTGTGTTAAAGACTTGATGTATTTATGTAATTCTTGTTTAAACGATATGTAATAAAGCATTGTCTATGAAATCACTGTTAATTGTCTCTATATGTGTGAGATTAGATCCTGGCACACATATAGATTTGCTCTGGTTTTTCTTTTGAAAACCAGGGTGTGACAATCTTCCATCTTTAAGGCGGTGGCGGTTGATTCGGTTAGAACACGTGCCGGAAGGCCTAAGTCCTAGGCCGGGTGGCCTGGGACTTAGTCTCTGGCTGCCACCTGGATGTTCCCCATTGGTTGGAGAGTGTCTCAAGGATCCACCCATCATGCATGCCTTTATTCCTTTGATCGACGGTTGATTTGTGTCCAAGTTGTGTTTCTTTGCATGCATATGTTGTAGGAAGGTCAAGTGACCGAGTGGGAGGCCGGAAGGCCCAAGTACTAGGCCGGGCGGCCAGCCCTTCTAGCACTTAGTAACTTTTCAGTCCATGTGTTGGCCTTCCGACCATTATCTTCACTCGGGCTTGATCCCCTAGGTGTATATGGGACATTGGCAACTTCCTTGGGTGATCAAAATGAAGTGTGAGCCATTTGGGGCCCTTGTCTGGCCGGCCGCCCAGGTCCTAGGTCGCCCGGCCTACGGTCTGGCCGCCCGACCACTCTCGTGTGAAGCCGGTAGGGTTGAACTTGTAACGGCCATATCTTTTGCGTCCGAACTCCAAATTGAGTGAACCAAAACTCCATTTCGATTATTTTGATGAGATCTTTGCAATGGTTTTGTTCTTGAGGGCATTGGAGATACTTCATAATAGTGTTATTTGTGGTCCATTCTCAAGCCCTTTTGTCCCCACTCTATGTTTGCTCCAAATGATGTAACTTTGCATGGAGTTTGAGCATCTCCCTGTGTAACACCGAAAACCACCAAAACTCGTGGAATTCATTAGTTCAAAGTAAGTAATGCATAGAACTTTGTTCATACCCCATTTATTCACCGAGGAATTAGTGGTCGAAATTAGGAAATGACGACCACCAACACCTAGCACGTTGAAAGTTTTGTTCCAAGAGCTATCACTAACAAGCATTTGATTTAAAACAACCCCTAAAAAGAGAATGTTGAAAACAGCTGTTAGAGGGGGTTACCCTTCATTGACGTTGGAAGTAACGATGCTAAAAATTCCATCTCATCAGTAGGTACATCGGATTCTTGCTCCATGGTTGGTCATTGGAATGTTGATGTAGCGGATATCCTTTAAACATTGCTTCGTTGGCTTGGAAATTTTGGTTGTTTCTCCAGAAGCTTGTCAAATGCCAGACAATTTTCTCCCCCAAGCTTGATTTCTGCACAAAATGTTGATTCCAAACTTGCTCCCTATCATGCTCTTATTGAGCTTGATACGTGTCGGGTATGACATGTGCCACCAATCGTTGTCTGCCTTCGTGCCACACAGACATCGACTGCATATCATGACCTCGACGTTCTCACCATGCTTGTGGTGATTGATTCTTCATTGCCTTTGTGATGCTTAAGACAGAGCTCTGCCTGCGATCAGAGGTGTCTATGCCCGCCCAAGCCTGGATGATAGCATGATATGATATATGATCCATAACACGATGCTAACATTTCCCGAAAAGGATAAGAGGTTGAGCACAAGAATGTCGGCCATGGGGCCTCGTCTCTCGTGTGGGGAATGAATGCCTCCTGCAATAGGTTAGTGTACAACATATACAAGGGACCAAAATATGCATGAAGAGCATTAACTACAGGGCCGTTGTTCACTAAGTGCTAGCAAAATATTTCAATCAAAACGTAGCACAAAGCATGTTGTTATACCATGACTTTCATCTCTCCAACTTTACTCAAAATACTCGGTCTTAAAAAAAACGGGTGTTTTTGAAACATTACCGGGATTTTTGTGTCTCCATGAAACTTGAGAGATCCAACTAGCTCAAGGATCGTGGTTCATGAACTAGCATGGAATATCGCTACCAAAGTCTACACATAGCTCATTTATCCCTACACATCGTTTGATAAAAAGAGGCTAATACAACCTAAGCACCACGCTTAATTTGAAAATTAGCCTCTGGGCACACAATGGCCCAAGCTATGCTTTCATGCTATTTTTCTTTTTTTTTTGAATTTTCAAAGAAAGAGAAAGAGCAATAACAAAAGGATGAATAATAGAATAATATTCTAACTCGGCGCTTCCCCGGCAATGGCGCCAGAAAAGCTTGTTGGCAGTTCTTACCTTATTAGATTTTACTCCGCAAGCGCATGGAGACCGCTGTAGCCTTTCACCCGGAAGTATTCCAAGATATCGTATTTATCCATAGGAAAGCATTGAGATAGAGATATCAAACTATCGTTCATCCAGCTGTTACTACTCTTTCACATCAACCGATAACTAGGAAAGGTTGACACTAAATACCACCATGGGATACAAGCCAAGCACCGTTGGCAAGAAAACAGGTAAAGCTAGGAGGACAACGAGACAGGGACTGCTATATGGTCTTCTATCTCTGCTAGCATACAAGAGCTATCCGTGCTAAGGGTTGAAAGGATCTCAACAGAGTTATGACTTGCGTCGAGCGAAATTCCAGCACCTCGAGGGGTCAGGGGGTAAATAGTAGACCACCAAAGGAGACCCGACTAACGCCTACGGGCCTACCGAACGAACGGGCCTGGGATACTGTTGACGCGGCTTATGTACGAATATTTTGTATCATTTTATATGGTTTTTCACTGTTTTTATGCGTCATCTATATCTTTTATTAAAATTATCACCGATTATTGTGGATTTTATAAGATTGTCTTGGAAATATGCTATATGTGATTTTTACAGGTTTTTGACCAATTCTCGCGAAATTCACAACAATCTACGTCGAGTGAGAAAAGACCTCTAAGATGACATTTATTGAAGATGGTGAACAAGGAAGGTTTGGTTAATTTATGTTGATCAAGGCTTTCTAATCAGAAGCTTTAAGAAGGTATCAAGAGCTCATAGGAATTGGAGATAATTATTAAATAAATATATCAAATATATCAAAGACTAGAAGACTCCGTCAAGTCTCGGCCCATATCGAAGATTCCAAAAGCCCAACAGTCCGAAAGGCCCCGTACAGCATTACTTAGGCATCAAGCAACGTCCCCGCAAAAGATGAAAACGACTGGACGCAGGGAGAGTCTGAAAGGCCCCGTACAAGCATTACTTAGGCATCAAGTCACGTAGAAGAGATTAAATGAGTTGCACGGTTAAGCTAAATACTCCTTCCGTTGAATAAGTGTTTCCTAGCGTTCAAGGAACTTCAGAAAAATAGATACGTTTCCATCGGGTCAGTTATTCCTTGAGAGTCCGGTACGTAACTGCCCTTCTCGTCAACATCTTCTTCCGATCTGATCCCCTGGCGATAGAGTCTGGTACGTAACTGCCTCGTCAACATCTTCTTCTGATCCGATCTGATCCCCTGGCGATCTTCTTCCCCTGGCTGCCTCAGAAGGGTGTACAGAATGCGCAAGCCGTCACCATGCTCGGCAGTGGAGGGTGAAGACGATGGCCCAAGCGCTGATGATGAACAAGGAAGGCTTGGTTAATTCATGCCCTTCTCTGTATTAATCAAGGCTTTCTAATCAGAAACTTCAAGAAAGTCTCAAGAGCTACAAGGAATTAGAGATAATTACTCGATAAAGACATCAATTTTATCAAATACTAGAAGATTCTGTCAAATCTCGGCCCATACCGAAGATTTCAGAAGCCCGAGAGTCCGAGAGGCCCCGTACAATTATTTCTTAGGCAACAAGCAACATCTCCGCGAAAAATGGAAACAACCGGGCGGAAGGAAAGGTTGGGTCGGCCGAGCCTACCCCCTAAGTCGGCCGACCGCCCCCTTTAGGCACCGTCTTGTGTTCCCTTTTCTACCACGCCTCTTCCAGAAGAGTCCAAGGAGATAAGGATTACTTGGGTATGAAGGAATTGAAGATAAGGAAGGTATATTTCGAGATCCATCCAATCTCAAATTAAATCTCGAGATATTCTCGGATTCCAGGACAGCAACACCTTGCGGGCCCAATTTGGAGACCTAAACGACGTCAAATGGAGAAAGTTTGAATACCAAAATTGATCTACAATTTAGAGTCCGAGTTTGCCTTATTTGGAATCCGGATGACAGAGATATGGTCGAAATACGAAAGGTACAGAAAACAGGAAAGTCCGATTTCGGGGGAAACAAGAGTCCTACTCTAACTCCAAGCAAGAGGAAGGTGGGAGCGCCCCAAGGCACCTCCGGGGTATAAATACAAACCCCCATGAGACCCCCAAGGCCATCCAATTCATTCCAATTCATTATTAAGACACGATGTAGAGAGACCACAACTAGAGGAGAGTAGAGGGTCGAGTTTCTAGTGTAGGATTAGAGTTCTTCTAGTTCCTAGAGGTGATTAGAGCCCTTGCATGGTGCTCTAATTACCTAGCTCCAGAGGTCTAATTGTATCATCAAGGGAAGGTATGATCATGGTTGTAAGTATGATACAATTTACTAATGAAGCATTGTTCTTGTCTAATTATCATGTTCTTGTTCTAATTATGCTTGTTCTAGCTCTAATTAGCTTTAGATCTAGATGTTTGTTGATTAGAGCATGTCATTAAGGGTTATATTCATCTAGCGTTCTTGATCACTGATCTAGCTTCCTAATGATATAGTTGCATATCTAGTTCTTTTGATCATGGCGATTAGAGGTGCTAGTTGTGCTAATTATGTTATTAGACCATAAAAGTAATTAGAAGCTAGTTCTCTAATTATGTGCCTGTTGAAAGTTTCTCGTCGATTAACTGGTTACCAGCGACAGTAGAGCCCGGGAAAAGGTTAAGCCGATCTAGGGGGTTAGGTTGATTGATCTTGATTTAATTATGCTATGATGAATGTGCTTGAACATGCTTGTTTACCTTGACCTACTAGTTATCTCGCTACTCTAATCTTGTTGTGGCGCCCGTTATCCTACATATCTTGGATCCAATTAGAGCTCGATTAGAATCTAGTTAATACCCTTTGATTAGAGTTCTAGTTCTATTCTAATTGCCTATCTTATATATATATTAGTATATTTTATATTTCGTTTAGATTAGTGTAAGGATTGGTTTAGAGTTAGATTATAACCTCTTTTGTACCTTTAGTTTGCATAAACTCTTGTTAATTAGTTCTCAATTAGTTCGTTTCCAAAAAAATCTGCGTGGATAGGCTAGCATGCTACAAACATGTTCAAGCGAAGCTTGAACAACAATAGTTCATCCTTGGCCAAAGGAGAGGAACTAACCAGAGCCTAGCGTATAGGTTGGATTGTAACACCGGCACGCATAATAACGATCAATCTATTCTAGTTTAGCACAACTCAGGCCTCAACTTGGTATGCCCAAAAGGAAAAAGGTGCTTAACAGCTGCATACATACCAAGCGAGTAACTAACTAGAGCAGAAAGATAAGTGCATAAATTAGAAACATGAAGTACTTGCACTTGTCAATAAAAGGAAAGTAGTGCTCAAGATAAGCAAATGAAATACATTACCGATTACTTTCGACTGACTCCGATACAGCAGACTTTCTCTAACTACTGAACTAAACACTACTTTTAGAATGGTGTAAAAATGGTACATGAATGAGAGGGGGGTGTGGCTCTCTTTTTATAGGTGGAGGCGAGGGGAATATTCTATGGCTTCCATGCATGATTCCTTCCCCTAAACTGCTCCTGGAGCCCCACCTGGCCCCCAACCGACATAAGAAGGTTGGTGGAACAATTCTCCACGTGCTGGGCTTGAAAATCGGTCAAGAACCGGCCTGGAAGGCGGTGAACCGGGCGTTGTAGTGGAGAACCGACAATTACAGGCGTTTCTGGGTCAAACTAGGCTTCCTGGGCAGTTGAACCGGGCGGCAGCTGCTTCCGTCATGCCATCTGTCCTAGCCGGCTGGGCGGACCGCGCCCGCCTTCACCAGGGGCCACCACGTGGTGCGTCCCGATTGGCGCGGGTGGACCGAGCCGAGCGCGCACGCGGGCGCGGGCGCCGCCTCCAGGATGCCACGTGGCACCGGATGGTTGGCTGCGCCGCCCCGCCCACGAATCACGATCCGTGTGAGCCTGGGGTGGCCAATCGGCACCCGCCACGGGGCGCCACCCGGGCGATTCCCGCTCGAGCTGTGTACGGACGGGGCTGCTGAAGTCAGCGATGATGTCAGCAGTCCCTATATTTTTGTATTATCAATATCTTTTTGCATATGAGCTCCAAATGAGGCAAATAATATGTCCGTTGGAATCGTTTCGACGAGCTCTATGCAATGGTATAGGTCTTGAGGGCATTTGAGATACTTTTTAGTAGTGGAATTTGCAAGTATTGTCTCAATCCCTTTTGTGCGTTATTTCTCTCCTGCTCCAAATGATTTTCTTTTGCACGGAATGTGAGCTTCTCCCTATGATACATCGAAAACCACCAAAACTCGTGGAATTCGTCATTGTTAGGTAAATAATGCATGGAACTTTATGTATACCCCATTTATTTACCGAGGGATTGACGGTCGAAATAGGGAAATAACGACCGTCAACAGAAACGAAGCTGATTTTCAACGCCATGGAAGCCGTCAATCGAAGACCATAGATACGTGTTTTCTGGTGAGGTATGACAGTAGCAGCATGCTCAGATGCTCGGAATGGTAGGGTTCCTGTTGGGGTCAGCCTAGGTGGGGTGTGCCTCCATTCTGTTGTTAAGTATAGTATACTAGAATTGTATGGCGCGCACATAATTCTTAGGGTAAAGAAAGCGACTGGGCCACACAGTCAGGACGGGGCAGGGAGACATCGAGCTAGTGGAGGCACAGTCGCATGGGAATGAAGCTGATTTCCAATGCCAAGCACACTTTTCCCAACGCTTCCATTTGTACTAAAAAGTAGAAGCCGAAAAAAACTAGTTTATTTTTGTCACACTTTTCGCTTATTTGTACAACTTCTCAATGAAGCGCTTCTCCCCATAGTTGTACCAAATAAGCCATAGATAGGAACAATGGATAGATAGGAACAAATATGGGGAGTGGGGCTCTAAAAAGCGCTTCTCGTTTGGATCAATGCCGAAGGCAGCTGGACCAAACTTTGGCACTTGACCATCGGTAGCTCTCTATGTTTGGTTGGTTGCCCGCTTTTGGCTTGCCCCATGCAAAAAAAAGTTTATATAACCCCCCTGAGGTATCGTGGATCGGACACATAGCACCCTAGACTTTACTACCGAACAAGATGTACACTAAGCTTTTGCTTTTGGGTACAAACAACCCCCATATGGTGGTTTTGCAGGGCGGTATTGCTCGCGTGGCATGCCACACTGTTTTTCACCGCCACGTTGGCCTATGGCCCACTGGTCAGGGCACTCGGTTCATATCCCCTAGCCCCACGATAGGACACCCCTTGTCTTCTCAGAGGCATCGACTACTCGGGGCGGGCAGCTTCCAACGGGAATTTGGTGCTTCAGAGAAGACGAGGGGCGTCCTTAGGCTTGGGCGAAAAACCCGATACCCAATAACCAAACCCGAAATACCCGTACCCGGACCCGAATTACTCGGACCCGAATTACCCAAACATTATTTCGAATCCTGCCTATGGAAACCCGATTTTATTTTGGGTAATTTGGGTCCTATGCCTCGGTACCCAATTTACCCGAATTACTCAATGTATTCTGTATCAAGCTGGCCCAACACTCCAAATTCTCCGTCGCCCTGCACGGCCGAGCACTTTATCTGTCCTTCTAACCCTAGAACTCCCTCTTCCTCCCCTGCCTGCTGCCTCCCGAGGCTAGACGCAAAAAGCCGCCGCCGCCAGCTGCTCATGCGCTCCGCTCCGCCACCGCTCCGCTGCGTCCCCAGCACCCCGCGTCCCGTGTCCCCACCTGGCCAGCGCCGGCACTACCCCGGCGGCCCTCCTCCGCCTCCGCGGCTGCAGGCCGCTGCTCGGCCCCTGCTCCCTTGCGCTCCGCTCGCCACCACCCCGCTGCGTCCTCACCTCCCCGCGACCCGCGTCCCCGCCTGGCCGGCGCCGGGGCTACCCCGGCGGCCCTCTTCCGCCTCCGCGGCTACAGGCCACCGCCTGGCGCACGCACCCCTGCGCTTCACTCTGCCACCACTCCGCTGCATCCTCGGCTCCCCGCGACTCGCGTCCCCGGATCCCTGCCTGGCCGGCGTCTGTGCTACACCGGCGGCCCTCCTCCGCCTCCACGGCTGCAGATCCAGGCTGCCGCCCGGCGTCCGCGCCCCTGCCTTTATGAGGACATGACTAATATGTATACGACCAAGGCCCAAGTGGAGATAGAGTTACAAGCCCAGTTGGTGTTAGAGTCCAATTTAATCTCGAGGCCGGTTCGGACTGCAGCAGTAGGCTTTACGAAAACGGACGCCCAGGCGACATACGGGCTCCGTTTTGGGTGTTCTACATATCGTTGGAAAGCTAAGGAGATAAGCTTTCTAACCCATGTGGTCCCATGCAAAAATATGATCTGAGTTGACGGGGATTGTCGATGCAAGTGGACGCCCAGAATTTGCACAACACCTATTTTTGGGCCTTGTACTCCCTAGGGTTGCTCGGCCACCCCCTTGGCCCCCTAGCTCTCTCTCTTCTATATACACAGCTGCCGTCATTAGATTAGATGGGTTTTGCTTAGATTATTCTATCGTTATGAACAGTTTCGCCGTATGAGAATACTTCGGTTTGTGAAACCCCAACACGTGAGCTTAATCCTTTCTATTCGCAATTTTAGTTTGCATCTACCGTGTTCTTGCTTGTGTTCTTCGATTCGCAGGCAGGGATAAGCCTTCATGGCGAGGTCAACCGGGCAACGCATAGTTGATAACCAGTGGACGCGTGGTGCTGCGATTGCAGGGTTCGAATCGTGTTGATTGGAAGCCGGATCGTGTGTGTCGTGCCTCCACCAAATCGTTAGTTATCTCCACCTGACGAAAGATCAGAAACCCCCTGGTCCCCATCAAGTGGTATTTAGAGTAAGGTTTACCGTCAGGTTTGCCTGCATTTATCCTTAGTAGATTAGTTTCATTTCGTCTCACAGTCCACGAAAAAACCATACAAAAATTAGGGTTCGTAGTTTCCATTGTCCCATAACCAAGTTTAGCCGTTGCATAATTTGATTTCGGAGTCCGCATCATTGAGTTTGTGTCCATAGTCGTGGTCTTGTTGCTGGTTTAGATCGAGTTCTTAGTTTGGTTTGAGTTTTGCATCGTATCACCGCATCCTTTTCCATCACGTCATCGCATCTGGTTCGGTTTTGTCTCCCTCCAGTTCGGTATTTTGATGATATCTCCAACATACGAACTTGGATTTTAGTGTTCCAGTACTTTCTAGAAAGCTTGTGAAATTATCCACAACTTCGGCAATTGTGAGATTTCCAGAAAACGCCTTTATCGGGGAGTAATTCTAGTTGGAATTAAATCTGTTTGTGACCCAGAATTTTCTGAATTGTCTGTATTTCGGGGCCAATATCTCCCGCTTCCCTTATCCAAAAGAGGCATTCCATATATTGATTAGAAAGAAAAAAAGTAGAGCTACAACTTTGTTATTATAAGCGTTCGCATTTTAGGTAATTAAGAGTAAGATGCAAGTTCAAGCATGGATGATAGCATATTGTGTTATAGAATTTCATGCGTACATTAACATGATGCTATCATTTCCCAAAAAAGGCAAGAGGTTGAGCATGAGAATGTCGGCCATGGGGCCTATATCCTCTCGTGGGGAATGAATGCCTCTTGCAACAGGTTAGTGTACAACGTATACAAGGGTCCAAATATGTG
Source organism: Paspalum notatum (assembly GCA_022530915.1). Taxonomy (NCBI): domain Eukaryota; kingdom Viridiplantae; phylum Streptophyta; class Magnoliopsida; order Poales; family Poaceae; genus Paspalum; species Paspalum notatum. Next base: position 24,555,268 of record CM039684.1, on the reverse strand, counting down.
TGACGAGTATTAACCATCGGGCCCGTTGTTCACAAAGTGCTCGCAAAATATTTCAATCAAAACATAACACAGATCATGTTGCTAAACCATGACATCCATTTCTCCAACTTTTGCTCAAATCCACGGTCTTAAAAAAAATGGGATGCATTTTTGAAACAACACCAGAATTTTGTGTCTCCATTGAAACTTGAGAGATCCTGCTAGTTCAAGAATTGAGGCTCATGAACTAGCAACGGAACATCACTACCAAAGATCATCCATAGCTTATCTACCAAACTCGACATTGCATCCAATTTGACAGAAAGCGGCTAATTTCAACCTAAGCACCATGCTTAATTTGAAAATTAGCCCCTAGGCACGCGTTAGGATCTGGCCCAAGCTATGTTCCGATAAAATATCATGTAAGTTTTGACGTCCCATGACTTTGGATAGCACGAAAAACATATCCAGGGATCACACATGTGATCAAGAATTACACAACGGATAGAGCATCATTGAAGAAAATGTTTTTTTATAATTGTTTTTTTATTTTCAAATAAGATGAAAGAGCAACAACAAAAAGAATGAAAAACAGCAGGATGTTCTAACTCGGCGCTTCCCCGGCAACGGTGCCAGAAAAGATTGTTGGCGGCTCTTAGCCTACCGGATTTTACTCCGCAAGCGCACGGAGACCGCTGTAGCCTTTCACCCGGGAGTATTCCGAGGTATCGTATTTATCCACAGGGAAGCATTGAGATAGAGATATCAAACTATCATTCATCCAGCTGTTACTACTCTCTCACGTCAACCGATAACTAGGAACGATTGACACCAAGAACCATGGGATACAAGCCAAGCACCGTTGGCAAGAAAGCATGTAAAGGTAGGAGGACAACGAGGTAAGAGCTCAGATTCCTTATAAGGACTTTCTATACCAAGGTGAGCCAAACAGACTAAGCTAGACCAACATGTTGCTCTGACAGAGGTAATGACTTATCTAGTTGTCTAAGATACATACTTCGCCACCGAGCCTGCTAACCACTTCCGGGCACCAGAGTGCTAATAACCAAGACGAGAAAGGCGGATGTCGCAGTAACTCAGCTATGCGGCTGCAAGCGACCCGAACAACGGGGGTGGACTACACAGGATACACTCCCGCTGTCACCAAGAGGACCTACCAAAGCCGGGTGCACCTAGTCTGCATGCACACCAACTACCCAAAACTACGTGGGGTATAATCACTTGCGAAACTAAGGTGACCGCAATTGTAGACACCACGTCTACGCTTGTAGGCACTACTTCTACAGGTACTAACAGATAGAAGTATATACAACCGTATAGTCAAATGCTATAAAGAGCATACGAGGAATCTATAAGCATGACAAACTAAATATTCATTACCCGTCAGGGCAACTCTAACTATAGTCTAAAAGATATTACTATGCTAAGGCATGAATAATACCAAAAGCAAGAGTAATGTAAATGCTCACAAGCCCTTTTGTAGTGATGGAATTTGCAAATCTTATCTCAAGCCCTTTTGTGTGTGTTTTATCTCCTGCTCCAAATGATGTTCTTTTACAAGGAATATGAGCTTCTCCCTGTGATACATCGAAACCCACCAAAACTCGTGAAATTCGTTAGTATTAGGTAAATAATGCACAGAACTTTATATATACTCCATTTGTTCTCCGAGGGATTGACGGTCGAAATGGTGAAATAACGACCGTCAACAATGAGTACCCATCAGTAACTTGCATAATAGTATATCATACACATCCAAGCATGTTGTATTGAAAAACATGAATATAAGCATAAAGTATTTAAGTTATTACTACGTTGCCCGACAGTGATATTTGGCACTCTCACACCTGGTGAGTATCAGCGATTCGAATCGATTTTTCATTCCCGGGAATAACTAAAAATGCCAGGAGTATATGCTTACTAGCCATCACATTCCCACATATAGTCCCCATCTCCACTTGTCCCATCCCAAGTTCGATTCCAACCTGCCATTCCCTAGGTTTAGTCCCCACAGAGCGATACCACAATGGGTCAGCCCTCCGTGAGAGTGAGCGCCCCTAGAGTCCGGTAGGACCAAGTCTCTGTTCTTCGGATGGCACAAGTAAGACTTCCACCAAGCCCATGTACTGGATAAGCACTCTAGCAATGTTATACCAATCAACAGAGGAATAGCGGACGGACCTTATGCGACTCGGGCGAAGCCGGATAACAACAACGCACACCCCAAAAGTAAACTTACGCTCCGCCCGGTCTCCATTTAACATCAGCAATAATGTAATAAAGTTCCATCATAGTAAGATTTCTGAGATTTGAAAAATCACCTACGCGACGAGTGACAGTGATCGCTTGTGTCTACTCGTACCTAGCATTTCTAGGCATACTCGTCCCACGAACTCTATTCATAGGAGCTAGGGCCAGGGCGGCCAGGATGTCTAATGCAGATGGTTCCAAAGAACGCCTGATGCATATGCCTAATCATTAAGACATAAAATGTTTGCTGGGTAGAGTATGGTCCTGCCTACCTTTGATTATTCTTATGAAAACCAACAAACTAATCGAAGTTAGTTTGCCGGGTTATGGGGCTTTGCCCCAGGCAACCCCTTAAAATAGGGACGGATATAATCAGCGACCCTTCGTCTTCAAATTGGGGAAGAACCAACTCCTCATGCAGGGGCTCTTCATCTAGCTATTCGATCAGCGGCTGCTCCTGTGTTTGTCCCTCGTTCGCGGGATCTATATGCATGGTATAATATGCAAGTGAGTACAAGAAAATGCAAACACATGCATGTGGTAGAGGTTATATGTATGACATAGTGCTACCATGAGTGCAATGAATTGCAATGTATGCATGAGGTGCAAGTGAAACATAGTGCATGGTTAGTAGCTTGTGACAACATGACTTAGTATTCTCAGTTTAAATTCATCTCACAATAAGGAAACTTAACAACTTTACCAGAAATCGTACGAACCATTACTAAGAAATCGTACAACCCATCACTAAGAGATCGTTCAAATCATCACTAAGAAATCGTACAAACCATCACCAAAAGCTGGTTCAATCTTTCATGCATAAAATGCAGGTGATATGTACTTGATGGTATGCAGCAAGAGTCTTGGCAATATGCAATAACGATGTCACTTGTGGGTAAACATATTCACATCGAATTAATGCACATGCTTTTTTGAATAAAATGCCCCTACGAGGTATGGTAGTTAGACAACTCCAATTAACCCCAAACTTTTGTGACATGCAGAAACATACTACATGACGCTACTGCCAGAATTTTAGCCACAATGGAGTTATAATGAATTTATTAAAATTTCAGCAAGTTATCAGCCCTAAATATTCCCAGATTTTTCATAATTTATAGGAGTGGGTTCTGGACTTAAAATTTCTACAGCAAGCATTTCATTGCCTGATCATCATATACAAAAATTTAGCAAGCACAAAATCCATAATTTGATAGGATATCTATTTTCCATTTAGTTATCTAGGTCTATTTTAAATGCACATCAAAACAGGGCTCACAAGCTTCGCAAAATACTTTTTGAAACCTACATATCCTTAGCAAGCTACCAAATTTCCTATGGAATTATTTATGCACTCTAAAACCACTTTCTCATTTTATTTGGTTAAGCATGTGACAATTTGTCATTTTCAAATCATTATACAAACTCAACATGCAAAGCCTCAAACTTTACCAGCAAGCTATACATAGCATAAGCTGTATCTTAAAAATCTAGTACAATCTTTGGAGAAAGTATCATATGGTAAGTACTTCCAATGCATTTTCATTGAAAAACTTTAGCCTAGGGGTATATTAGTCACTTAACAGCAACTGCTACTACTACAAAAATTTACATAGTGCCTAAATATCACACTAAAGCCTCTGCCCAAGTTTCAACATTTTAGGAGTTCATTTAATCCACTTTTACCATTTGTTAACACTCACATGCATGCAATTTTAAACAAGGGCAAAACAGTCATTTCACACTTCCACATCGTACCTAGCCTGTAGATCTACTGACAAGGAACCCATAGCCACTGAGTTTGTCTATTTTGGATTTTTCTATGATTTTCGGTGATTTTCCAAAGTTCACAGCCCAAAATAAATGCCTTTAAAGGAAAATCAACTGGATCAGGACCTATACGCCATTAACCATATACTCGAAGGTCTACATCATAAGATTCGCGTGACGCATTGTACTGTGCATGGAACGTAAAGGAAAAACCCAAAACTGCAGGGGCTAGCTTGCAAAACCGCCAGCCCCCTTCTTCAACCTCGGTCGGGGAAGAGGCCGCGCGGCGGGCCGGCGTTCTCGCGGCGGCGCCGGCGCGTGGAGGCAGTTCTTGGAGCCAAGACGGGACGGGGAGGTACCTCCTACGACGGCGAACTCGACCCTCTAGGTCTCGTCGCCGGCGGTGCAGAGGAGGGGTGTGCGGCGGTGGTGAATCGGGTCGGGCGATGGCGAACACCGACGGCGGCGCGGGCGCGGATCCGGCGAGGGAGCGGGGCAACGACGTCGAGGCCTAGCGCGGAAGGTGCGTGAGGACGAGGCGAAGGTGGTGGTGGTATCCTGGAGGCGTAGGGAGGGCCGAGAGATGGCCTCCCACGGCGAGGGGCCGGCGGCGATGGTGGTCGCGTGAGCGCGCACGCGGAGAGAGGTGATGGAGGCGAGGGTGAGGGTGAGGATGTGGGGGAAAGATGGAGGAGCGTGAGGCGAGCGCGGGACGCGCTTCGGCGGGGCGGAAGGCAGCTCGAGGCGGCCGGCGGTGCGAGCTCGCCGCGGTGGCTATGGCGGTGGTGGAAACTGCTCGGTTGGAGGCGAGCGCAGAGGGAGAGCAGAGGGCAGAGAGGCGAGATAAAGAGGGAGCGAGGAGTGAAGGCGGTCTGAAAGGCGTCCAGGTGAGGAGCGCGGCGTGTCGTCGGAGGCTCGGCCGGTGTCGGCGCGGCGCGAGCAGAACGCGGCCGCCGCGTGGGCGCGTCGGAGCGGGGGAGAGGGACGGTGGCCACGGTGTGGACGCGGTCCGTAGGCTGGTAGAGGCCGACAGGTGGGACCGGGCGAAGGTGGCGAGTGGAAAGCCCACGGACCGGGTGTATGGAGGCGCGGGGATGGTGGGATCCACCGGCCGGGTTTTGTCCTGCGCGGGCGGGAATCCGACGCGGATTTGACCAGTGGGGCCCGCGTGTCATTGACTCAGAGGAAAGGAAATTCCCGAAAATGGAAAAATCAGCTTTGACTGCAGGAACCCTTGTTTGTATTTCGCGTTTTTGAACAGGTTAGATGCCAAACCTGAAAAGGACCCAATTGGATGAAATGTTCTAAATTTGTTCCTCTACATTTGTATTATAAACTTTCATACCATGTTATATTCAAAAATATGGTTTAAATTTGAATTTAAACTGCTAACCAATGTTTGACCAACAAAACCCTTCAGTTTAGAAATTGTAAAAGTCTATTTTCTAGTCCCATTCACACACGGAGTTTTATGCCAATGTTGTTCAGAATTTCGAGATCTACAACTTTCTCAATGAAAGCATTGCAAGATTTTGGCTCTAAGATCAAGTAAATTTGAATTTACCTTGCAGGTCAGGTTTGGACAGATTTCATGAATTGACCTAAAATGGCCCTAAACCATATCCAAACCACTATGAATGTTAACACATAAAATACCAAAGTTGCCTATCATCAAATTGTCCACAAGTTTGGTATTTCAAGTTTCTTCAATCTTACAACAGATTCAAAGTTATAGAGACAAAAGTGGAGGCTTGATCAGGAAAAACTGAATTAAATTGGTTCAAATGACTTTGGCTACTTATGCACTCAACATGAAATGTTCATGCGATGATGCAAATATGTCAATGATGCAAATGTAATGCACTTGAGATGCCTGGGGCATCACAACCCACCCCCTTAAAGAAATCTCGACCCGAAATTTTGGTGTGATGTGGGTGGATAAGTTAAATGAGAAGGATAGTGCACTATGTATGTATTCAAATACGAATTCTGAGAATTAAAACTATGTGACATACTCATTGGAAGTGGATGGAAGAAAACCAGGATATTTTATTTGCAAAAATTCCTCTTGTTCCCATGTTGCCTCTTTTTCGGAGTGATTACTCCATTGCACTTTGTAAAAGTTAATAGCTCTTCGTCTTGTTGATCTCTGCTTTTGGTCAAGCATTTTTATGGGCTTCTCTTCATAAGTGAGGTCTGGTTGGATCTAAATTTGAGATGTATCAACCACTTCTTCCGGCATTCTTAGGCATTTTTTGAGTTGCGAGACATGAAACACGTCATAGACCGCAGCAAGGTGTGGTGGCAATTCTAACCGGTAAGCTACTGATCCACATTTTTCTGTGATCTTGAATGGACCAACATACCGCGGTGCCAGCTTCCCCTTTACACCAAATCGATGTACTCCTTTCATTGGTGACACCCGAAGGTACACTTGATCGCCCTCTTCAAAGGCTATTGGTCTCCTCCGTCTATCAAAATAGCTCTGCTGTCTAGACTGGGCTCTTTTCATATTACTGTGAATGAATTTTACTTGCTCTTCTGCTTGTGTTACTAAGTCTGGACCGAATGTTACACGCTCACCTGGTTCAGACCAGTTGAGTGGTGTTCTACATCTCCTACCATAAAGAGCTTCGAAGGGTGCCATTTCCAAGCTCTTTTGGTAACTGTTGTTGTAAGCAAATTCTGCTAAGGGAAGACACTCATCCCACTTGGTGGAATAGGTCAAAGCACACGCCCTAAGCATATTTCTAGGATCTGATTTACTCTTTCAACTTAGCCACTTGTTTGAGGATGGTATGCTGAACTCCGAATCAATTTGGTTCCAAGGGCAGCTTGCAATTGCTCTCAGAAGCGGGACACAAATAGTGAGCCTCTATCCGAAGTGATGGTTTTAGGAACACCATGCAAGGACACAATCCGGGAAACGTAGATTTCTGCGTAATTCTGTGCATGATACCGGTTCTTTACCGGGATGAAGTGCGCTGACTTGATGAAGCGGTCAATGATAACCCAAATGGAGTCATATCCCTTCTGAGTGCGAGGTAGGCCTACAATGAAATCCATGTGTACATCCTCCCATTTCCAGGCTGGAACTGTTAGTGGCTGAAGCATACCCGCAGGCTTTAGGTGGTCAGCTTTTACCCTCTGACACACATCACACTCGGACACATATTTGGCGATCTCCCGTTTCATACGGGTCCATCAAAATTTCTACTTTAAGTCTTGGTACATCTTATTGCTGCCCGGGTGCATGGTGAACATGGAGGTGTGAACTTCATCTAGGATTTTCTTCCTTAGCTCCATGTCTTTTGGTAACATTAAGCGATTTTGAAACCATAGGACTTCCTCTTCATCAAGCATAAAACAAGCCTTCTTCTTTTCATTGATCTCATCTCGAATGTGTGCCATGCCCTTATCTTCCTTTTGTGCTGCAATGATTTGATCTTTTATGGTTGGCTCAATGACAAGATTGTACAGTTTAGCTTCCAACACCGTTGGCATTTCTATCTCCCCAATCTCAGAACATAGTACCCTCACTGTTGGACGAGCCTCAATGAAGTTGCAATGAGCCTTGCGGCTTAATGCATCAGCTACTACATTAGCTTTGTCAGGATGGTAATGAATCTCTAGTTCATAATCTTTTATCAACTCTAACCACCGTCTTTGTCTCATGTTTAATTCAGGTTGGGTGAAGATGTATTTGAGACTCTTGTGGTCAGTATAGATATGACACGTATTGCCTAGCAGATAGTGTCTCCATATCTTCAACGCGTGCACAATTGCTGCAAGCTCAAGATCATGTGTTGGGTAGTTGACTTCATGCTTCCTCAGTTGACGGGATGCGTAAGCGATTACTCTCCCTTCTTGCATTAAGACACAGCCAAGCCCATTGCCGGAGGCATCACAATATACATCAAATGGCTTAGTGACGTCCGGTTGAGCGAGGACTGGTGCAGATGTTAACAATCTCTTCAATGTTTAAAAGGCGTCCTCACAATTCGAACTCCACACATACTTCGCATTTTTCTTTGTTAGTGAGGTTATTGGCTTCGCAGTTTTGGAGAAGTCCTTAATGAAGCGGCGGTAGTAGCCCGCTAAACCAAGGAAACTTCGAATCTCAGTCACTGTCTCGGGTTGCTTCCAATTCAGAACATCCTTTACCTCGCTAGGATCAATGGCTACCCCCTTCTCAGACAGAATGTGACCTAAGAAACTCACTTCCTTCAGCCAGAATGCACACTTACTGAACTTGGCATAGAGCTTGTGCTCTCTAAGCCGAGTGAGTACTATCCTCAAGTGCTCCTTGTGCTCTTCCTCACTTTTAGAGTAGATTAATATGTCATCAATGAACACTACTACGAACTTATCAAGTTCATTCATGAACACCGAATTCATCATATACATGAAGAAAGCCGGTGCATTGGTTAATCCAAAGGACATGACCAAATACTCGTACAATCCATATCTGGTCGAGAAAGCTGTCTTGGGTATATCTTCTTCTCTGATCTTTATTTGATAGTAGCCAGACCTCAGATCGATTTTTGAAAAGACCTTAGCTCCAGCTAACTCATCAAACAAGATATCAATGTGTGGCAGTGGGTATTTGTTCTTGATGGTGACGGCATTCAAAGGCCGGTAATCAACACATAGCCTTTTACCACCTTGGTCCTTCTTTTCAACAAAGAGGGCTGGGCAACCCCAAGGTGACAGCTAGGTCGAATGAACCGTTTATCTAGCTGTTCTTGCAGCTGCACTTTCAACTCCTTCAGCTCATCCGGTGCCATTCTGTATGGCCTCCGAGAGACGGGCGCGGTGCCAGGTACAAGCTCGATGGCGAACTCAACATCTCTGCCCGGTGGGAGTCAGGGAAGCTCTTCCGGAAACACATCTGAAAAGTCGGAAACCAATGGTATCTTCTCAATCAACTGAGCTTCTGTGGCATTCACTGTGTGTGTCGAATGTTTGTGAATTGGCAGATGAATGTGCATGGTCTTTCCACTCCTTCTAGACTTCATTTGAACTGTCCTGCTAGTAATATCCAACAAGACGTTGTGCTCTTTCATCCAATCCATCCCTAAGATAATGTCAATCCTCTGGTTAGGAAGTACTACAGGATCAACATAGAAATCCTCTGTGCCTATGCACAAGCGTAAGTGCCTCACAATCTGATTCATGTCAATTGGTGATCCTAGGGCTGTGATGTGGTATTTTGTCTTCATATTATCAATGTGATACCCATGTTTTGTTGCATATGACCTGCTGATGAAGGTGTGTGTTGCTCCGGAGTCAAACAAAACCACTGTGGGGTGCTCGTTGACAAGAAACGTGCTTGCTAATACTGTTTCACCTTCTGAAATCTGATCTACGTGGGTATAGTGCACACGACCCTCCCTTGGGGCTGGATCTCGCTCTGGTCCTTTCTTTTTATTCTGGTGTTGGTTGCCTCTAATCAACACTGGTGTCTGGCTTCGTCGAAGGGCAAGACAATTCTTGCTGAAGTGGCCGGTCTTCCCACACTTGTAGCAGGGGTATTTGGCACTTGGTTTGGCCGGTGGCACTGAGACAGGTGGATGAGGCGGTACACTGTAGAAGGGGGATGGTGTTGTGTCCCACAGTGTTGTTCTTGCTGTTGGGGTCCATCGATGTAACATATGTGTGGCGGTGCGCGATGTACAACCCGTTGTCGTTGAGATGAACTCGACGGAGGCATGCTTGCAAGTCTCTTCCTCCGCTGGTCCTCATGGGCCTCGCGGAGGCGGTGCTCCATGTCAATGGCGGCATCTACCAACTTGGTGAAGCTGTCGTAGCGGCGCCCCAAGTGTGTCAAGAGAGTGGGATCAAACCCACCCAACAGACGGGCAGCCCTACGCGGGTCGGTGTCGACGTCTTTAGGGGAGTACTGGGACAGGCGAATGAAAGCCTGCACGTACTCAAGTACCGACATGTTCCCTTATTGAAGTGCGCGAAATTCCCGTTGCTTGAGCTCGATGAGGCTAGTCGGGAGATAGTGAGCCCGAAAAGCCGCACGGAACTCATCCCATGTGACCTGGTGCCCGACAGGTTGCATTGCTAGGAATGAAGCACACCAGGCCCCCGAGGGACCATGTACACACTATGCCGCAAAGCGAGCCTTCTGTTGCTCACTGAGGCAAGGCAGTAGACTGAACTTGGACTCAATGATCCGAAGCCAGTCATCAGCATCCAAGGGATCTGTGGCAGTGGTGAAGATCGGCGGTTGTAGCGCCACAAAGTCAGTGTACCTGATCTCTTGCGGAGTGCGCCGTTGTTGCTCTTGAGCTATCAAGTTGATGAGTTGCTGGGCGACTTGAGTGGCCAGCTCAGAAGGAGGTGGTGCTCCATGAGCAGGCCCCTGTGCAGATGTCTCTGGTGGGGTGACCATCTGCAGAAATAAAGCCAATCGGGTTTAGTCTAAGAACTTTTGTGCAATCGATGCGGTGATAAAAGACCAAAGCACCATAATTATTTTCTAAATACATGAAAGCATGTAAGTGAACAGAATAACTTGATTGCACATAAAGTGTCAGTCATCATCTTGTAGGTTTGGACAATCGCATATGCTAAATGGAAAACTCGTGTGCAGCTTTAGATGTAGGACAGCACTTCTGAATCTCATCGATATAGGCGTCAAAATGATCGATTTGGGTGGAAGTCCAAATACAAAAGTTGTCCAATGGTTAGTCCCCTACACCTTTCTCACAGGTCACTTCTACAAATCTGGCTGGGACAATGGTGAAAAGCCGATTACTAGCTGCACTCAGGTTTTCAGCTCCACCTAAGACAGCCACTGATCAAATTTAAAACTGCTCCAAATCCGTGCATTCTTATGCTAAGACATTCTAAGAAAAGTTGTTCCTTATCTTATGCCTTACACATGGGGGAAAATAACTTTATATATGTTAGATTAGTAAGAGTGTGTGAAGTTTCAAACTTGGTGAGTTGAACGTGAGGAGTGATGTCTTCATTCTTATTCGATTTTCTCTTTTGACTTTTAAAGAACATAATTGATAAAAAGAGCAAACTTAGGGTATAGATGAGAGAAGCATAAATGTCACGATGCATGATTCGTCCTATTCGTTCTCACATCACACCCCTGTATTTTATATATAACTAATGATATCTCGGTGACATATATGCACGTCTCTCCTTAATGCAACTAGCCGTTCTCTAGTCGTTCTTAGTTTCGCACGTGGTTAGTGTACCTGCAGAAAAGTGCATGCTCATACATTACCACCTAGTGTGGCATCCACACGTGACCGCTGCGTGGACAACGTTGAGTGGGCCTTTGCACCTTCTCCCAAAGCATGACTTTCCACCAGTACCAGGGATTGTCGAGAAAAAGGTGGATCCCAAAAATCGAATATAAGTGTGGTGGGCACGAAAGTATCCGAAGCATGCCCACCACCCTTAAAGAGCTTTTACTTATACAGCATGAATGCGGGGTTTACAACCGTTCGCAAATCCCAATAGCATTCCTCCAGTACTGGGGATAGCTATGGCCGAAAAGTTGCTTCCCAAAGCACCGAATATGCATATGAGTTCTATCTAGATCAGAATGTCAGTGATGTCACCTGATATCCACTAACATCCTTAATATGGCCATATCGTATACTCTCTTTTTTTTTAAGTACTTGAAGATGGGTTTTCGAAAATAGGTTTGTAAATCAAAACCCGATGATATGACTGTTGTCTGTGTATGATCGGCTCTGATACGAGCTGTGGTGGAACCGCCCTGCTTAATCTAGACTAAGCACACCGGCCACCTCTAGCTCGCAGTGCACTTAGGCCAGACTAAACCCGATAGTCCGTTGAGAGTCCTTCGGGCTCCCAATAACACCATTCCCAGAGGAACCGACATCAAACACATCCGACTCTTGAAGGAGCCACAATAGATACATCATCATAGATAGTTGAAATATAAGATAGATAGACATAGTTTACAAACCAAACATATGTGGTCAAATACTTGTTCAACATATAGCGGAAGCGATTGCAAAATATGTATACATAGCGGAAGCGTTTTCAAAATATCTCGCAGCGGAAACATAAAACCCAAGTAGTCTTCATGGAGATATGAACAAGGCGAGTAGCACCGAGCCCACCGGTTCTACCCTCCTTCAAACAGTTGTCCAAATATCATCAGTACCTGTAATCCAAAAGTGGGGGCAAACCCTGAGTACTAATTACTCAGTAGGACTTAATGAAAAGTGCTTACGGCTGACGCAAAGCTTGCTTACTAATCACGTGGGCCCTTAGCCATTGGTTTTAACAAAACCATATTGATAGGAGATAGCAGGATTTGACAGCTGCTATCCCTTAATCATGGGAATCATTTACATCATAAAGTAAATACTTGCGTGAAAGTAAAGCATGAGTACCCATCAGTAACTTGCATAATAGTATATCATACACATCCAAGCATGTTGTATTGAAAAACATGAATATAAGCATAAAGTATTTAAGTTATTACTACGTTGCCCGACAGTGATATTTGACACTCTCACACCTGGTGAGCATCAGCGATTCGAATCGATTTTTAATTCCTGGGAATAACTAAAAATGCCAGGGGTATATGCTTAATAGCCATCGCGTTCCCACATATAGTCCGCATCTCCACTTGTCCCATCCCAAGTTCGATTCCAACCCGCCATTCCCTAGGTTTAGTCCTCACAGAGCGATACCACGATGGGTCAACCCTCCATGAGAGTGAGCGCCCCTAGAGTCCGATAGGACCAAGTCTCTGTTCTTCGGATGGCACAAGTAAGACTTTCACCAAGCCCATGTCCTGGATAAGCACTCTAGCAATATTATGCCAATCAGCAGACGAACAGCGGACGGGCCTTATGCGACTCGGGTGGAGCCGGATAATAACAACGCACACCCTAAAAGTAAATTTACGCTCCGCCCGGTCTCCATTTAACATCAGCAATAATGTAATAAAGTCCCATCATAGTAAGATTTCTGAGATTTGAAAATTCACCTACGCGACGAGTGAAAGTGCTCACTTGTGTCTACTCATACCTAGCATTTCTAGGCATACTCGTCCAACTAACTCTATTCATAGGAGTTAGGGCCAGGGCGGCCAGGATATCTAATGCAGTTGGTTCCAAACAATGCCTGATGCATATGCCTAGTCATTAAGACATAAAATATTTGCTGGAAGAGTATGGTCCTGCCTACCTTTGATTATTCTTATGAAAACCAACAAACTAATCGAAGTTAGTTTGCCGGGTTGTGGGGCTTTGCCCCAGGCAACCCCTTGAAACAGGGACGGATATAATCAGCGACCCTTCGTCTTCAGGTTGAGGAAGAACCAACTCCTGGTGCAGGGGCTCTACGTCTGGCTAATCGATCAGCGGCTGCTCCTACGTTTGTCCTTCGTTCGCGGGATCTATATGCATGGTATAATATGCAAGTGAGTGCAAGAGAACGCAAACACATGCATGTGGTACAGTTTATATGTATGACATAGTGCTACCATGAGTGCAATGAATTGCAATGTATGCATGAGGTGCAAGTGAAACATAATGCATGGTTAGTAGCTTGTGACAACATGACTTAGTATTCTCATTTTAAATTCATCTCACAATAAGGAAACTTAACAACTTTACCAGAAATCGTACAAACCATCGCTAAAAAATCGTACAACCCATCGCTAAGAGCTCGTTCAAATCATCACTAAGAAATCGTACAAACCATCACCAAAAGCTGGTTCAATCCTTCATGTATAAAATGCAGGTGATATGTACTTGATGGTATGCAGCAAGAGTCTTGGCAATATGCAATAACGATGTCACTTGTGGGTAAACATATTCACATCGAATTAATGCACATGCTTCCTTTTTTGAATAAAATGCCCCTACGAGGTATGGTATTTAGACAACTCCAATTGACTCCAAACTTTTGTGACATGCAGAAACATACTACACGACGCTACTGACAGAATTTTAGCGACAATTGAGTTATAATGAATTTATTAAAATTTCAGCAAATTATCAGCCCTAAATATTCCCAGATTTTTCATATTTTATAGGAGTGGGTTCTGGACTTGAAATTTCTACAGCAAGCATTTCATTGCCTGATCATCATATACAAAAATTTAGCAAGCACAAAATCTATAATTTGATAGGATATCTATTTTCCATTTAGTTATCTAGGTCTATTTTAAATGCACATCAAAACAGGGCTCACAAGCTTCACAAAATATTTTTTGGAGCCTATATATCCTTAGCAAGCTACTAAATTTCCTATGGAATTATTTATGCACCCTAAAACTACTTTTTCATTTTATTTGGTTAAGCATGTGATATTTTGTCATTTTCAAATCACTCTACAAACTCAACATGCAAAGCCTCAAACTTTACCAACAAGCTATACATAGCATAAGGTGTGTCTTAAAAATTTAGTACAACCTTTGGAGCAAGTTTCATATGGTAAGTACTTCCCATGCATTTTCATTGCTGAAACTTAAGCCTAGGGGTAGATTAGTTATTTAACAGCAACTGCTACTACTACAAAAATTTACATAGTGCCTAAATATCACACTAAAGCCTCTGCCCAAGTTTCAACATTTTAGGAGTTTATTTAATCCACTTTTACCATTTGTTAACCCTCACATGCATGCAATTTTAAACAAGGGCAAAACAGTCAATTCATACTTCCACATCATACCTATCCCATAGATCTACTGACGAGGAACCCATAGCCACGGAGTTTGTCTATTTTGAATTTTTCTATGATTTTCGGTGATTTTCCTAAGTTCACAACCCAAAATAAATGCCTTTAAAGGAAAATCTACTGGATCAGGACCTATACGCCATTAACCATATACTTGAAGGTCTAGATCATAAGATTCGCGTGACTCATTGTACTGTGCATCGAACGTAAAGGAAAAACCCGAAACTGCAGGGGCTAGCTTGCAAAACCGCCAGCCCCATTCTTCAACCTCGGTCGGGGAAGAGGCCGCGCGGCGGGCCGGCGTTCTCGCGGCGGCGCCGGCGCGTGGAGGCAGTTCTTGGAGCCGAGACGGGCCGGGGAGGTGCCTCCCGCGACGGCGAACTCGACCCTCTAGGTCTCGTTGCCGGCGGTGCAGAGGAGGGGCGTGCGGCGGTGGTGACCGGGTCGAGCGGTGGCGAACACCGACGGCGGCGCGGGCGCGGATCCGGCGAGGGAGCAGGGCAACGACGTCGAGGCCTAGCGCGGAAGGTGCACGAGGACGAGGCGAAGGCGGTGGTGGTATCCTGGAGGCATGGGGAGGACCAGGAGATGGCCTCCCACGGCGAGGGGCCGGCGGCGATGGTGGTCGCGTGAGCACACACGCGGAGAGAGGTGATGGAGGCGAGGGCGAGGGCGAGGATGTGGGGGAAAGATGGAGGAGCGTGAGGCGAGCGCGGGACGCGCTTCGGCGGGGCGGGAGGCAGCTCGAGGCGGCCAGCGGTGTGAGCTCGCCACGGTGGCTATGGCGGTGGTGGAAACTGCTCGGTTGGAGGCGAGCGCAAAGAGAGAGCAGAGGGCAGAGAGGCGAGATAAAGAGGGAGCGAGGAGTGAAGGCGGTCCGAAAGGCGTCCAGGTGAGGAGCGCGGCGCGTCGGCGGAGGCTCGGCCGGCGTCGGCGCGGTGTGGGCAGAACGCGGCCGCCGCGTGGGAGCGTCGGAGCGGGGGAGAGGGACGGTGGCCGCGGCGTGGACGCGGTCCGTAGGCCGGTAGAGGCCGACAGGTGGGACCGGGCGAAGGCGGCGAGTGGAAAGCCCACAGACCGGGTGTACAGAGGTGCGGGGATGGTGGGACCCACCGGCCGGGTTTTGTCCTGCGCGGGCGGGAATCCGACGCGGATCTGACCAGTGGGGCCCGCGTGTCATTGACTCAGAGGAAAGGAAATTCCCGAAAATGGAAAAATCAGCTTTAACTGCAGGAACCCTTGTTTGTATTTCGTGTTTTTGAACAGGTTAGAGGCTAAACTTGAAAAGGACCCAATTGGATGAAATGTTCTAAATTGGTTCCTCTACATTTGTCTTATAAACTTGCATACCATGTTATATTCAAAAATATGGTTTAAATTTAAATTTAAACTGCTGACCAATGTTTGACCAACAAAACCCTTCAGTTTAGAAATTCTAAAAGTCTATTTTCTAGTCCCATTCACACATGGAGTTTTATACCAATGTTGTTCAGAATTTCAAGATCTACAACTTTATAAATAAAAGCATTGCAAGATTTTGGCTTTAAGATCCAGTAAATTTGAATTTACCATGCAGGTCAGGTTTGGACAGATTTCATGAATTGACCTAAAATGGCCCTAAACCATATCCAAACCACTATGCATGTTAACACATAAAATACCAAAGTTGCCTATTATCAAATTGTCTGCAAGTTTGGTATTTCAAGTTTCTTCAATCTTTCAACAGATTCAAAGTTATAGAGACAAAAGTGGAGGCCTGATCAGGAAAAACTGAATTAAATTGGTTCAAATGACTTGGGCTATTTATGCGCTCAACATGAAATGTTCATGCGATGATGCAAATATGTCAATGATGCAAATGTAATGCAGTTGAGATGCCTGGGGCATCACAGTAGATTAGTATAATCCATCTATATGTAATCCATGTAATGAACTATATATATGTATATATAATGAAATCCATCGTATTATGCTTCGTATTGAGATCTTGTGTGTTCTTGTCTTTGAAAAACAAACGTTCGAGTAAAAAACATGTCTTCTGAGTACCCAAAGCAAAGTAAAGACCGATGAACGACCGAAGAAATCATATTTCTCCATGCCCAGAGGATAGGCAGTATATCAGTTGCTGTGTTGAGTAAAATTCTGTTCCAAAGAACTCATTTTCCGAGTGATAGAGAACGTGCTCTTGTGCCAAGGAAACCGACTGAACAGCCATTCTTTCTTAAGACACATCTCGACCGAAATCAATAACCCAATCCGACTCAACCTAAAATAGCATGAAATCCAAGTTATGAAAACAACGGTCACGGTTTCCGTCAACTTCTCGAGGACTGTTGCTAACGGCGTCAGGGTTATTCGAGATCTACACCGTGAGCCGATTTCATCCATCTGAGTACTGAGCTACCATTTTCCCCCTTTGAATCCACCGCTACCATTGCTTGAACAAAGAGCGCTACTGCTTTCTTTGCTGCTTGAATCCCCAAATCGATAGGAACACCCACACCCATGGCTCCCAAGAAGAAGACCTTGAGTGAGCGCGGAAACACTGCCGAGGGCCTTCCACACAGTGACGATCGACAGCTACCCTCTCCGTATCTGGCATACCGGCCCTCCACCATTACTGAGCCCATGCTTGAATCGCTGGTAGCTATGGGCGTCTTGCCACCAAAAGAAGTGGCGAACTGGAGGGTTTGCGAGAAGAAAGATGATGCTGCACCAACTGAGGATACTTATTCTTCATCCGCGGGTTAGGCCTTCCTATGTGCTCCTTTGTGCGAGGCCTATTACAATTCTATGCCATCAATCTGATGCATTTAATTCCCAATTCCGTTCTGCAACTTTCGATATTTGTCCATCTCTGCGAAGCATTCCTTGGGATCGTTCTCCATTTTGGTTTATGGAAATATCTGTACCATTGTAAAGCCGGTCTAAGAGATGGGGTTTTGCAAGTGACTGGAGGGGCCAGCTTTGAACTGCGGAAGAATCGCAAATCTGTCTATTTGGACATTCCCCTTCCAGATAATAACAGAGGGTGGCACTCTGAGTGGTTTTACATAGAGAACCATGGGAATTCACTCCCTTCGAGGTCTGGTAGGCAACCTGATAACAAGCTGACAAGTTGGGAGGAAGGGCCAACTTTTGAAGAATAGGCCACGGTTGAGGTGCTATTGGAGGAGATTGCCAATCTTAAGGAAAATGGCTTGAATGCTCATGCTGTGGTCATAAATTTTGTGTACCGCTACATTCAGCCACTGAAGGATAGAATATACCCTGCATATCTTTATGTTGGAGCCAGTGACCCTACTAGAGAGGTGACCCGGGTTATGACTGCAGAAAATATCAAGGCCTGAGTTGAGTTGATGCTGAGAGGCGAAGCTCATAACGAGGGCACTCCCAGGCTATACTCTGCCTGGCATCCAACTCCCAATGCAAGTGTTGTGACTCTTATTCCTGTGACCTCAATTTCTTGTAACCAGTTTCTGACATGTAGAATTGATGCAGAGCAATATATCCAAGTTCTTGTCAGATCCCTTGTCTTCTAGTTCTTATAGGCTGTTGAAGCGACAATCCGAGCTAACTGCGAGGAAATGGAAGCCATTGTTGCTGCTGCTCATGGGAAAGGAAATGACGAGGAGCATTCCTTTATAATAATTCAGCGTGCTACTCAAACATCTCAAGAAGTAGGAGCGAGCAACATCACCAAAGCAGCCCCCAAGCGTACAGCTGGCACCGGTGGTGTCAAGACTCGAGCCACAGCTGGTCAGGGGCGTACCAAGGCGAGTGCCACTGGTGCCACAGTGCCACGAAAACAGAGGATGAGCAAGAGAACAATTAAGGATGTCACAAGCTCCCCCGAGTCAACAGAAAAACAAGAAAGAAATCCAGGTACTCTTCTCACACAGTGGCCAAAACTGATGATTCGTCAGTCGGGGTTAACTGAAACAGCTTGATTGATGAGGATGAGGAAGAAGAGGAGGAAACTCAACTCCATCATCGTGAAAGACGATCCAAGAAACACTATGATGATGCCACAGTAGCCCCTTCTGCACCCACTCTTCCACCAAATGAAGATGAAATAGATCTGACTGCTGAGGACTTAGTTTAGATCAAATTATCAAAGATGCCTGCAGATTCTCATGTACACTGCACACTGATGATGACATAGACCCATTGTCGCCGTGTTCTAAGGACCAAAGGCCTGAAAAGCCAAGCCCCCGAGCATCACCGGAGCTAGCACCTAGGGATTTGGTAGCAGAGAGTCATGCAGATATAGTACTGACAGATATTCCTGAGGGCCAGGCTGATATTCAAATGGATGAGTCCACTGAAGTTGTGAATGAAGGACAAATACCAGCCGGGAACTGGCAAGAAGTGCTAACTGGAGCAGCCTCAGACGAGCCTCAGCATACACCTGTGCCTGAGCCATTACCCGAGGCTGACATCACCCAGGAGCAACAAGGTGAGGTCAATGCAAAAGATGCTCCTCGACCAACTTCAGAGGTGCTAGACACAGTACAAGACAGGGATGTTGAAGAACATGACCACCCTGAATCAAGCGTAGCACTGCAACATGCAGAAAGGGAACAACTTGATGCTCAAGCTTTAGTTAGGCCAAGCGGTGCCCAGCCTCCTCAAGAATCAGATGGCACCGACCGTCAATTGGTGCTGACAACACCAAGCTCAGGGCTACTGCCAGCTGTTGAGGTATGCTCATCTTCAACGTGTACATCTCCCTTTGCCCTTGTCATCATCTAAATAGTTCGAATTGTTCTCCGCAGGATATGCTGAAGACGCTACAAAGCGGAGTACAACAAGCCAGCATGATTCGGGAGAAGATTGTTGTGCTGCCCAGCCATGAGGTTATCACTCTGAGGCAACAACTGACTGATTCTGAGGCCGCTCGCAAAGCTGAAGCAACAGGTATGTATACAATCTTCTTGCACTAGTCAATAACTGAGTTCCCAAGCTAATAAATGGTCCTTGACATCGGCTGCTACTGAGATTGCCCGCCTGAAACAAACTGCTGTTGGCCGTGAAGCAGAGTACCATAATGCCATCCTAGATAGAGACCAAGCTCGCGACACAGCAGCCGACTTACGTAGGCAGCTAGAAAGCGAGAAGAAGAAGCATGAGGTAACTCGTCAAGAATCTCAACTAGCATATTCCCTGCTCACAGAAGCATATGAATTGTATCGTTCCACAGGAGGAGATGCGGCAAAAGACTGATGAATGCCAGCCATTGCAAGAAAAACTCCAAACTATTCAGGAATCTCAAGATGGATTTGAGAAATCATTCCGTGATACTATCAGTTCTTTGGAGGCCTTGAAGAATAGTCATTCCTTGACTCGTCAAGCGCTTAAAGCCAAAGAGGCTGAATTAACTGAATCTCAAAGTGCCCATGACAACATGAAGAAGGTGCTATCCTCCACAAGGTCTGCACTGAAAGAATCCTATGATGAGGCCGCACAACAAGCTCAAGTGCTGGAGTCCTTCAAGAAGAATTATGAGACCAGCAAGAAGAACTGCAATAGACTCAAGGATGCCTATGAGAAGGCAAAAGAGGCTGCTCTAGCCGCAAACACAGCTCTAACCAAGATTCTAGACATCTGTGCGCCAGAGAAAGACGCGTCACATCCCCTAGGTGACCGAATAGCCACCTTTGCGGATGATCTCAAGGCAAGAACCTCTGAGCGAGTAAAAACCATCCTTGCTCGTGTCCTCATGGTGATCAAGAAATCGCAACCTGACATGGACTTGGCGAGTTTGCCAACAAGGATGACGAGCGAGACCCAGGGTACAGAGCATGATAGTGAGGCCCGAGTAGTTGCTGACCTCCTTGTGGATGACATTGAATAGACAATTGTTCCCATGTAATGCAGTGAACAGAGTGTTGTATGTATATGTTATGCTCTTAGATCAGTACCCCAGCTACTATCCTGCAAAAAATAGTTAGTATGCTTATAAATGAAACAAGTAGTCTATGCTTACCTGGAGATCGTGTCTGTTATAGAAAAAAGGACAATGTTAAGTCGGCAACGCGACTTGAGTTAATGAAAACAAACATGACGACAAAGAGAACGTGTGCTGTAAGAGAGAGTAACATGATGAAGCAAAGACAAGTAGTATCGGGCTGTAGGTTGGCGAACCTAAGCCTGTTGTCTTTGTTGGACTGGGGCCCTGATTGCTCCCCGATGTGAGGTCCTACAAAGGCATGTAGCACCGTGCTGTCGGTCGTCTGACCTAGGCCAATTGCCTTTGTTTTGTTGGGGCCCAGAGTGCTCCCCTGGCATGAGTACGAACGAGAGCATGTAACACCGTACTGTCGGTCGACTGACCTAGGCCGATTGCTCTCGTGGTGGGGCAGGAGTCATCCCTGTCAAGAGCAAGAGTGGGCATGTAACACCGTACTGTCGGTCATCTGACCTAGGTCGATTGCCTTCACACCGCGAGTAAATAATGTAAACGAGAACGGAGAAAAAACATAGAATGCCTGCCCCAAGAGTACTTTATTCATAGAGTATAAGAGTACAATGAAGACAGAATATAGAGAACAACACTAGTCGCTAATTCTAAAAAGCATCAGAAGACATTTAAGCATAAAATTTGCACAAGTGCTCTACGTTCCAGGAGTTTCCAATCGGTGTCCCGTCCATTTGAGATAGACGGTACGATCCTGGACGAGTGACTTCTGTGACAATGTATGGGCCTTCCCAGGGAGGAGACAACTTATGTTGTCCAGTGGTCTTGAGCATCCTGCGTAGCACCGGTTCCCCTATTGAGAAGGAACGAGGCCTCATGTTTCTATCATGATAACGGCGTAGAGTCTGTTGGTAGCAAGCTGACTGAATAACAGAGTTCAGGCGCTCCTCCTCGAGTAAGTCAATCTCCTCGACGCGTGTTGCCTCGGCTTCAGCAATATCCTTGAAAGCCAATTGTGGAGCTCCAAACTAGGTCGGCGGGTAATATTGCCTCCTACCCATAGACCATGAAGAAGGGCGTGTTGCCCGCAAGAGCTTTGCTAGGCTGCGTTCGAAGAGACCACGTACGGGAGCTCACGTATCCACTTGCCCGCTAGCTTCTCATTCTTGTCGAAGATCTTCTTCTTGAGTGCATCCAGAATCATGTCATTAGCTCGCTTGACTTGCCCATTGGCTCTAGGATGAGCCACCGAAACATACTTGATGTTAATGGACCTTTGCTCACAGAAATCAAAAAATTCTAAACCTATAAAATTAGACCCTAGATTTGTGATAATGCAGTTCATGATCCCAAAGCAAAAGGTGATGTCTTGAATGAATTCGACGGCTTTGGCGGATGTCAAGGAGGCAATAGGCTTGTACTCGATCCATTTGGTGAACTTATCAATAGCGACCAACATATGAGTATATCCACCCTGAGCTTTCTTGAAAGGCCCAATCATGTCCAGCCCCCAGCAGGCAAAAGGCCATGACACCGGTATATTCTGCAACTGCTGCGCGGGAAGATGGTGCTGCTTGGCAATGTATTAGCAAGCCTCGCAGCGCTGCACTAACTCGGTGGCTGTTGGCGTTTCTTAGCCTACTGATATAGATCCGCAAGCGCACAGAAACACGTTGTAGCTTTTCACCCAAGAGTATTACAGGGTATCGAAATCCACGAGGAACGAGGAGTAACTCAACGTAGAACAGGTAGGAACGAACAGTAAAGCCAGCAATTGTAGATACAAAAGACAGAGCAGAGCAGGTTCACTACTTTAAGTAAAACAACTTAACTTTACTAAACAAACTAGTGTTCTACTCAGCAGGTTTACTTGGACACTAAGCCTATAGAACCACTTTCGGGCACCAGAGTGCTGATAACCCAGACGAGAAAGGCGGACACTATAGAACTCAGCTATGAGTCGATGACTGCTTATCCGGACGACGGGGTGGAGTACATAGGGTACACGCTCGCTGTCACCAAGCGAACCTACCACCAAAGCTGCGTGGGACAAGACACCTTCCAAGGCAAACTCTAGTCTAGACACCACATCTACACAACCGAGTTTACTACTACACAGGTTCGAAGCCTGAGAGCAAGCACAACTGTATAGTTAAACTACACAAAGCACACTTGGCACCCGTAAACTACTAAGCAAAGCACTAAGTATGTAAATAAAGTAAGTATGAATTAAATAAAGAAGGGAGCAAGGAACTTTACTGTATCCTGGAAATAGAGTAATAATTCCTCTGAGAATAAGAGCTCGGGAATAGAAGACCAATAGAGAAATCCGACTCCTTCACTCTACAACTCACTACTCACTCTTGATACAACTTGGCTCTCTCTACAATGCCAAGGGTGGCTTCACTACTATATTCTACACTCAACTACACAACCACACTAGTGTTATCTTATCCACCACACCTTGCAAATGACCTCCCTAGGCGTATTTATAGTCTGGATGGACGAGGGGGTATTTGTAAGTGTGCAAGGTCGGTTGGGCATAGGTCGGTGGTCGGCTGACCTGGGGGGTAGGTCGGCCGACCCTTGGGTAGGTCGGCCGGCCACCCGGGAGGTCGGGCGACCACTCGATGCACCGCCTTCCTTGATCCTTCGGCTGTGATTTGCTCCGAATGTCGGTTGGCGGTTGTGGCGGTTGAGGCACGTGCAAAACAAGGTCGGTACTAGGTCGGCCGACCTTGGGATAAGGTTGGGCGACCTCTGATTGGTTGCATGTTTTCTCCCTCGAATTGCTAACGTCATTGATCCCTTGTGCGAAGTCCTTTTGGCCCTTGGATGCATTGGATTCTTGATCTGACGGTTGCATTTAACATGTTTTTGTGTTTCTTTGCATGCAGGTCAAGATTGGCGTTGTGGCAAGGTCGGGCGACCTGGGCCTAGGTTGGGCGACCTGGGCCCTGAGCTGCCTGATGGGCTGCCAGGGTCGGGCGACCAGGGGGGAGGTCAGCCGACCTGGCTCCTGGGTCGGCCGACATGGGTTTGTGGTCAGCCGAGCTGGCCCTGGGGCTGCTGGTGGCCACTAGTCGGCCGACCAGGTCGGGCGATCCACATGAATGTATTCCAGGCCTTGGAACTTGCCCTCTAGCTTGCGAACTGCTTCACAGTACTTGTCCATATTTTCTGTAAAGCGGTCCCACTCCTTGTTGACCTGATTAATGACCACTAAAGAATCTCCGTAGGCCATCAACCGCTGGATTCCGAGTGATATGGCTATGCGCAAACCATGTAGTAAAGCCTCATACTCAGCTGCATTATTGGAAACCGGGAAGAGGATCTGTAGCACGTAGTTGAGTTTTTCTCCTGCCGGTGAGGTGAAAACGACACCAGCACCGGCTCCTTCTAGTTTCAGCGAGCCATCAAAATACATCTTCCAGACCTCCATAACCTCTGGCTTCACAGGGACTTGATGCTCAGTCCACTCGGAGACAAAATCGACCAGCGCCTGGGCCTTGATGGCAGTACGAGGATGAAACTCGATGTCGTGAGCCCCCAGCTCGCAGGCCCACTTGGCAATACGCCCTGTGGCCTCCCGATTGCGCAGGACTTCTCCAATTGGGAACTCAGTAACCACTATGATCTTATGCTCCTCAAAATAATGACGTAATTTGTGTGCAGTAATGAGAACTGCATATAATAACTTTTGAACTTGAGGATACCTGATTTTGGAGGGATTAAGGACCTCGCTAATGAAGTAGACCGGGTGTTGCCTTGGCACTCCGTGTTGCCCGTCTGGCCGTTCAACCACCAACGCGGTGTTGATCACATGAGTCGTACAGGAGATATAGAGGAGCAAATCTTCAGCTGGTGAGTCGGCCGTAGCACGATTGGGAGATTTGAGTACAAGAGGCATGGTCAAGAACTTTTTTAGAGCCTCCAACGCTTCCTGAGCCTCTATGGTCCGCTGAAACCGATCTACCTTTTTGAGAAGTTTATAGAAGGGCATGCCACGTTCGCCGAGTCGTGAGATGAACCGACTCAAGGCCGCCATGCACCCAGTCAACCTTTGAGCGTCTTTTTGTGATCTGTGAGGGTGCATCCGGAGTATGGCTTTGACCTTTTCGGGGTTAGCTTCGATTCCTCTATTGCTAACAACAAAGCCGAGTAATTGGCCCGCGGGGTCCCCGAAAACACACTTGGTGGGATTAAGCTTCCACCGGAATTTCCTCAGGCTGTCGAACACCTGTTGTAGATCGTCAATGAAATCCTCCGCGTTCTTGGTCTTGATTACGACGTCGTCAACGTAGGCCTCGACGCGCTTGCCCCAGTGGTCAGCAAGGCAAGTCTGGATCGCTCTTTGGTACGTAGCACTAGCGTTTTTTAACCCAAAAGACATAGAGGTATAACAGTACGCACCGAAAGGCGTGATGAACACGGTCTTCTCCTGATCCTCGACTGCTAGGCTAATCTGGTGGTAGCCTGAGTAACAATCGAGAAAAGAAAGTAAAGCGCAGCCGGCCGTAGAGTCAATGACCTGATCTATACGAGGCAACCCAAACGGGTCCTTAGGGCAATGGTTATTGAGATCAGTATAATCAACACACATCCGCCAGTCCTTTTTATTCTTTTTAAGAACGAGTACAGGATTCGCAAGCCACTCGGGATGCATGATCTATCTAATAAAACCGGCAGCCTTCAGCCGGGTTAACTCTGCCCTAATTGACTCTTGCTTCTCAGGAGTAAATCGCCGCAGCCTCTGCTCGATGGGTTTTGCGTTGAGGAACACCTTGAGTTGGTGCTCGGCCAGTTCCCTCGGGACCCAGGCATATCCGTAGGCTTCCATGCAAACATGTCGCGATTGGCCCTTAGGAACTGGACGCGCGCTTCTTCCTATTTGGGAGGAAGAAGAGCGTTGATGGCAGTCGTCTTGGTCACGTCCGAGGGATCGAGGCTTATTTCCTTCGTGGGGACCGCCGGCTGTATTGCTGCGCTTGACGCCGCTTCTTGAGTCGGGATCTGGAGGTCTTCCTGCGTCATGTGAGCTGCGTCCGCCTTGAGCTTCTTCTGCGCCGCCACTGTTCGAGGGCCATCTGGATTGCTTCCTACACGCACTCCGATGCTCCCTTGAAGTCAGCCCGTATAGAAAGAATGCCAGCTGGAGCTGGCATTTTGAGGACGAGGTATGGGTAGTGCGGGATGGCCACGAACTTGGCGAGCCCAGGACGCCCGATGATGACGTTGTAAACAGAGTTGAAGGTCGGGACCTCGAAACGCAGTGTCTCTATGCGGAAATTTTCCGTGGTGCCAAAGGCGACTGACAGGTAAATATGCCCGAGCGGATACTCCCCCGCACCTAGCATGATTCCGAAGAATGGGGTATCTGATTTTTTGAGTTTGCTGAGAAGAATCCCCATGTCTTGCAGAGTTCAAGGAAACAGGATGTTATGCCTGCCCCGCCGTCGATCAGCACCTTCTTGAGTCGGGTGTCGCTGATAATGGGATTTACCAGCAACGGATACTTGCCTGGCTCGTCAAAGTTGAGCCACTGATCTGCCCGACTGAAAGAGATTGGCTCGTGGGACCAATCATACGGTTGTGGCGGCTCTGAGGTGGCCGCGTTGATCCGTCGGTCTTCTAGCTTCTGTTGCCACTTGCTCGCATGGGCTCCGTGTCCTCCCAGGATGAAGTTGACCTCCCTGTTGACATCTAGGAAGCGTTGATTATTGCCTCCGTTTGTTCATTGTGGAGGCTGGTTCCGTGGCGGCGGCGGCGGCGGGGCAGGTTGCGGCATGGGAAGCCGGCCACGCGCCAGCATAGCTTTGAAGTCGCAGCAGTTCCGGAGAGTGTGGCGCATGTCTTTGTGCGTGGGACATGGCTCGTCGAGGAGTTGATCAAGCGTCCGGGCGGGAGCGGGAGGCGGGCCACGTGGACGCCCTGGAGGTGGTGCCACGACACGGACCTTCTCTCAAGGCCTCTTCTCCCAGCGCGATTCTGCCGCGAGGATTCTTCGTGCTTCTCTTGCTTGCCATTGCCCCGATCGTCCTGTCGGGGGCGGACGAGGTCACGAGCGCGCTCTTCCGTTGTGATGTAGCGATCTGCTTCTTGGAAAAGGCGCTCCGAGGTAGTGGGCGCTCTTTCCAGCATGTGTTTGATGAATACTTAATCGTTCGACCCCTGGAGGAAGTCATCGATCACCGTATCCTCAGCGACATCGGGGATGCGATTCCTTAGAGCCTGGAACCGCTTGAGGTATGACCGCAAGCTCTCTGAGTCCTTACGTCTGATGGTTTTGAGGTCCCATCGCTGCGCTGGTTTGTCAGAGAGTGATTGGAAGTTAGCAACGACAGGCGACAGAAGTCACCCCAGTCTTCAATGCAACCTCGCCTGAGGTGGCGAAGCCATTGAAGTGTTTCCTGTCCCAACTTGATCGGGATGTAAGCCGTCATGAGATCTTTCGACGCATTGGCTGCTCGGGCCGTGGTAGTGTACACAGCCAGCCAATTCCACGGGTCCATCTTTGTTTCGAATTTTTTAATATTTGAGATCTTGAAATTGGGCGGCCAGTCGACTCTTATCCTCCGACCAAAGGCTTCCACGGCTACTTCAGAGCTGCCAGCTGGATTGCCGCGGTTCTCATCTGGACGACGCTGCGGGGACTGAGGGCGGAGGTCATCCCCAGCCTTGACTCGGGATACCGGGCTGTTAACAGAGGCAGCTCCCGAGTGACCTCTGGCAGCTGGAGCACGCTGAGGAGGTCCATAGTCCCAGTCGTAATTTGCTCTCCGCTCCAACTCAAGCTGGTGTCGCTGAGCACGAGATTGCTCGATGTTGAGACACGCGTCACGGTTGTCGTTGATGATCTGCCGCGCATCTGCTGCCCCGGGATGCCTGGGCACGAGGTGATCTGTTGCCCGAGTGAGAACGTTCTTGATGGCCTCTCCATCTTCATTGTTGGGGAGGAGCTCGCAGAGCTTGACCAATGCCCCGCCGGCTTGACTCGGAGTTTCCATCACCACTTCAAACTCTTTTAGAAGATTGCGCCCCGGAAGCATGGCCACCCGTCGTCGCCTAGCTTCGCCAGCTTGCCAGTCACGACGCTGCTGTCGGACCTCGTTCCTGCGCCGATGGCTCTAGATTTCTTGCTCATTCTTGCTATCCCGCGTCACCTCGCCTATCGAGACGGGCAACGTGGGGTCTCTATTGCCCATGATATGACGCCGCCGAATGTTACGGAGGCGGTTTGCCCTCTCCCTCCTGTGGCGATCTTGCGAGGTTTCAACAAGGACGGGTTGCTCGTCGTCTAAGACTGCCTCCTCGATCTTGTTCCTAAGACCGTTGATCACGAGGATCTCAGGGAAACAGAGAGTCGAGCTGGGAAGCAAACTCTCAAGATCGTTAGTAAGCATAGGCTCTACCTCCATGCTGGTATCGGAGGCTAAAGCTGTGGCTATCGTAGTGGCCGCACCGTGGTCAGAGGCCGTAGGAGTCTCGATGTTGCAAATTACGTGGTGATGCCCCGCATCGCGAGCCTCCCAAGCGACTGTCGAGTGATGAGAGGCCTCGCCGGTCTGCAAGCTACGCAAGCGAACGGTTCTCCCCACCACGGTAGAATTGATGACAAGGCCCAGGCAACGTCCGGTCAACGGCACATCAGGCTCGCTATAGACGTCATCGTTCGGAAGAGGCACAGACTGAGTTGAGTCGGGAGTCCCCCGCGCACCCTCGTCGTTGTTGAGGGGAGCCGAGGCACGGGAGAGAAGCCCCTGGTACGTGGCGGTGGAGTTGTGGAGACCAAACGGGGCGAAGGACTCCACCCGAGTCCTTTTGCGACCTTGGTCAGCTGAAGATGACCGGGTTCGCTTGGGCGCAGGCGGCGGTGGTGGGACTCGCAGTGGTCGAGGGATGTGATGCCCCTGGCATCTCAAGCGCTTTGACACACAGTTAGACACAAGCTAATGATGAATTAGGGTTTAATCACGCTTTGAGGGTAACAAGGATTAGGTGGAGAAACCACTAAATCAAAATCTTTCTATCCTAATACAAAAAGTCTAGATTTTCAGCTTGTCACCAAACTTCACACTGAAATTACTTTTGATTTCACTATATGACTTCAAATTCTCCCTTTCTATGAAATGAAATTGAACTTATCACCTCTCAAATGCACCTATTGTGGAAGTGATTGCACTTCATTTGATACTCCAAAAGTGGGAAACAAGAAAGTCTCTACACAAAGTGAAATTTCTGTTTTAATAAACCTTGGAACATAATTGTGTCTATAATTCAAAATCTGTTGGGTTTCAGACCAAAGTCATATTACCAAACTTGTATATAAAGTACTGAGGGACAACTTTTGTAACTAGAGTTTGATCATACATTGATTTTTAAATGGAGTTTAGGGTCATTTCCTATCAACACAGAAAACCAGTTCAAATCAGCCCTATTTAGAAATCTCCAATTTTCTCTAGACTGCAGCCACTTTCATGCAAAACTCCAATTGGAAAAGTTCTAGG
This sequence comes from Paspalum notatum, assembly GCA_022530915.1. Classification (NCBI taxonomy): domain Eukaryota; kingdom Viridiplantae; phylum Streptophyta; class Magnoliopsida; order Poales; family Poaceae; genus Paspalum; species Paspalum notatum. The sequence goes on along the minus strand of CM039684.1, from coordinate 24,526,123 downwards.
ATTTGAGATTCTAAACAACTTACTCAAAAGGACTTTTGGGAGAAAAGGCTTGGAAATAAGACTTTTCATTTTTCCAAGCAATAAAAGTACCCTGTCCACAACTAGGGCTGCTAGTTAAATTTGAATTTAACTCATACTTACACTTGGAATCTGGGGTAGTACATTTTGACAAAGTTGTAGATCTCTGAGAGTGGAACAATTCCTTCAATTGGAGTTTCCTCAAATTCGGCCTCCAAATGCACAAAAACAGTGAAATACAGGAAGGGAGAAAACACATTTTCCTTTTTTCAAAGCCACAGTCTATGACAGGTGGGGCCCGCGATCCGCGGTCTCGCCCACGGCGCGAACCGGCGCGCGCCGCGTGGCTCGCCGGCGTACAGGGAGTACGGCGAGTCCGCGGCGGCCGTCCGGTGCGCGTCAAAAAGGGGCGGGTTCGACCCCCTTCCAAATCCTAGCGACGCCTTCGCCATTCGTCCCCTCTCCACGCCGCGCCGCGTGCCCAAAAACCCGCCCGCCATTGCCGGCCCGAGCTCCAAGCTCGAGCTCGCGCTGCCGTCTCCCGGCCTCCCCGAGCCAAACCAACCCCACCGCCGCACTCCCCGCTCCACGCCGCCCCTCCCCCGCTAGATCTCGTCGTGGTTCACCGCCCCAACGCGGAGATCCGCCGCCGCCTCGACGTCACGTCGTGACGCCGACGCGCCGGTTCAGCTCCGTTCGCTGCCGGTCCTGCCTTCTCCGCGTATCCTCCGTCGACGAAGCCTACTCAGGGGCGAGCGTCGACGTCGTGCGCACCGTCCCCGACCCGCGTCGCGGCTCCGGCGAGCCCGAGCTCGCCGGCGCTCGCGCGCCTCGCCGCGGGGCCGTCCGCCGACGCGGGGAAGAAGAAGACCGGGGGAGATTTTAGATCTAGCCCCCGGGATTCTTGTTTTTATGGTCTAGTCCTTAGCGCTGTGCGATGAGTCTTGTGAATCTTGCATGCTAGCCCCTAGAGTCTACGGTTAATTATGTTCTAGCCCCCGGATATATGTTTTTCCATTTCTTTTTCCTATAATTTGGCTGAAATTTTGGAAATTCATAAAAAATCAAATAAAAATCATAAAAAGGAAAACTCAGTTGCGTTTTACTCCTGGTAAATACACAGTAGGTATGATGTAGAGGTGTGAATGTACGGTTTTGCCCCTGTTTTTGAATATGCATGATAAATCTAGTAAAAATAGAAAACATGGGCAAATTGGAATCCAAAGGAGATGGAACTCGGTCAGTAGCCTTCTTAGGGTGTTTAGGTACTGTGATAATTGTTGGTGACTCAATAACTTACTGTTCACTCTTGGCTTTACCATTTCACATCTATTTTATGCATTATTTGGTAACATGAAAATGAGGTCCATGCAAAATATGTTCTATATGTCTCACTGATATTTTTCTTAGGTCCTATATAGTTTGTGGACACCACTGGTAAAATATGAGCATCTGCATGTATAGTTTTGATGGTGATCTGAAAATGACAAATCTTGACTTGGGAAATTAGATAAATGGAAAAGATGGCTTTAGGGTGCTCCAAATATTCCATCACAAATTGTCGATGCTCTCTGTAGGTGTATTTAGCTCACTGTAAAATTTCAAGCTGTGCGTGTTGAGTTTTGATGCAGTTTCGAAAATGACAAAATGTTGCATGTTAGATCAAATAAAGGGTAAAAGTATACTAAATGGACCCAAAAAAATAATTATTATTATGAAACTTGGACAAAAGTTATATCATGTTGGTTAGGACCTGTGTACATTTTGGTAACCCTAGCATGCACTGCAACATTACTGTTGTACCCCTATGTATGCATTTAATGCATTTTTGAAATAGGGAAATGTAGGCCATATAAAACTGGTCTGGAAAAATTCAGGGAAAATTTTACCACACTTAATTGGTCTAGTGCAGCCTATGAATAAAGTTCCATGTGTTTTACTCACTGTTCACTATGTGATATGAAAATGACAAGTGATATGATGATTAAATCAATGAAGTAGGAAAATGCCATCCACTATGCTAGAAGAAATTCCACCAAAATTCCTATAGCTATGCTGCCCTATGAGTATGTTTATCGATCACTTTTCTGCATATCCATGGAATGATTAGTTATGCGTGTATGATCTCCAGGCGTCTCGCGTATTGCATCATGCATATTATTCATATAGCAACGCTTATTGCAGATACGTGATAAAGAAACAAGTGCACGGGTCTACACCAAGCAAAAAGACCAACTAAGCCCTAAGCACGACCTGGAGGGCCCATCAGTCGTGTTTGGAAGGAGGAGCAGTCCAAGTGATCAAGGGGTTGCCTGGGGCAGAGCCTCACAACCCGGCAAACTAACTTAGTTTAGTTTGTTGGTTTCTTAAGAACAATCAAAGGTAGGCAGGACCATACTTTCCCAGCTAATGATTTAAATACTGTCTACGCATATGCATTAGGAGTTGATTGAAACCAATTGCACTAGACTTCCCGGCCGCCCTAGCCCTAGCACCTATACTAGGTACGTAGGACGAGTTGCCTAGAAATGCTAGGCTCGACTAGATACGAGTGAGATGTCACTCGTCACGTAGGTGTTTCGAAAAGAAAGAGAACACTGTCTATGCCAAGATGCTTCATTATGCTGAGGATTACTTGAAGATCGGGCGGAGATTAAGTTTACTTTTCGCGGTGTGCGTTGTTGCGGTGTAATGGCTCCGCCCGAGTCGCATAAGGCCCGTTCGCTGTTCGCCTGCTGATCGGCATAACATTGCTAGAATGCTTATCCGGTTAATGGGGCCGGTGAAACCTTACTTGTGCCATACAGAGAACAAAAACACGTTCCTACCCACTGGTTGAGAGGAAGGTGGCCCGGGGGAGCTTGGTACTCATGATGGGGAGACCGAGATGTCGGCAGGCTCGTCATGGGGGCACAACCCGGGAGTCAGGCGGGAGTGAATCGAACTTGGGATGGGACAAGTGGAGGAGGGGGACTATATGTGGGAAAGCCGTCGTGTGAGTAAGCATATGGGCCCCTAGCATTTTCTAGTTATTTCCGGGAATATAAAAATCGATTTGAATCGCTGATGCTCACCAGGTGTGAGAATGCCAATATCACTGACGGGCAACGTAGAACTGTTTGAGGCAAGATGTTTTATAGAATTGATGATTTGATACGACACAATGGTTATACATGCTTTACTTCATGCAAATTACTCGCTTTATATTACCAGTGAGATTCAGGATAAGGACTAGCGGCTGTCAAATCCCGCTATAGCATGACATTAAAACATAGTGGATAATCATGATTAAAGGATAGCGACTGTCAAATCCCGCTATCCTATGGCAATATTTTACAGTTTAAAACCAATGGCTAAGGACCTACTCGCTAGTAAGCTGAGCTTTGCGTCAGCCGTAAACCCTGTCCATTAAGTCCTACTGAGTAATTAGTACTCAGGGTTTGCCCCCACTTTTGGCTCACAGGTACTGGCGGCATTTGGATAGCTGCTTGGAGAAGGGTAGCACCGGTGGGCTCGGTGCTTCTCGCCTCGTTCATCTGTATGAAGACTTCTTAAGTATTTGGTTTCCGCTGCGAGATGTTTTGAAAACGCTTCCGCATTATATATATTTTGGACATGTATTTGACTATATACATTCTCGGTTTGTAACTAAGTCTATCTATTCTATATTTCAAGTGCCTGTGATGATGTAACTGTTGTGGCTCCATCGCGAGTCGGATGTGTGTGATGTCGGTTCCTCTGGGATTTGGTGCAAATCGAGAGCCGAGGGCTTCTTGACAGACGACAGGGTTTAGTACGGTCTAAGTACACTGTAAGCTAATGGTGACAGGTGTACTTAGCCCGTATTAAATCGGCGGTTCCGCCACAAGGGACCCAGGAACGGGTATCGATAGGAACTTGTCGCGGGCTCTGCGGAGGGCTGCCTGAGGTATGGGCCTGCTGCGGATCTCGAGAGGGGCTTTCTGACGAACATGCCCTCGGCCCCCGACTAATCTGAGTCCAGACTTGAGTCGGAGAGGTCAAGAGCGCCGTGCGGCGAGTTGGCGCTGAATCGGTGGTCGTTGTTGGGGCCGCTTGAGTCAGCGCTGTGGATGCAGATCTAGGCCCGGAGAAGGACCTTCCGTTGGTTCGCACCCCCGAGCCAAAGTGACCCTGGGGAGCAACAAAATCATCCTTATCCGAGCCAAAGTTTCCCTTCCAAGTAGTGCTATATCCTGTCATTATTAGCAGAAAACAAGAAAACACACGAGAAGTATATTTTCCTATCAACTACTATGTATAGGTGGTGAGATCACACACTCTCAAGCGTCTTACCAAACTCTTACAAATATTCTTACCAATGCAAAGCAGTGGATGGTACAACTCATGAATAAGGATGATTTTGTTGCTCCCAAACCAATTACTTGTACTGAAAATAAACATTTTCTCCCTATTGTTACTGTGCATGATGAACTGAAATTGTTATTTTGTTTGAATACTTTGGGTTATATTGAATTTGATGTTCTTTGTGATCTAAATAATTTGAATGAAAAACTTTTTCTACCTGCTGATTTGCCATGGATATCTAAACATACATATCATTTCATTGGAAAGTATGATACTAAAGAAGAATATATAGTTCATTGGGTTTACATTTGTTTAAAGCTAAAATCCCCTTTTGTTGTGCAACAATTTAATGAAATAGAGGGTTGTTTTAAGACTAATCATATCACGCCAAGTTCTTCTTATTCTTCTTTATTTGTTTTGTCATAACAGGTTCAATTTCAAGAAGGGGAGCAACGATGGATCATGTCAAAAACTAGAACTACTACTTCAGCAATGATCGACGAATTTGAGTCGATGACGACTCAAAACCAAGAAGGAGAGAATGATGAGGACATGACTAATATAAATACGACCAAGGCCTAAGTTGAGATGGAGTTACAAGCCCAATTGGTGTTAGAGTTCAATTTAATCTCGAGGCCGGTTCGGACTGCAGCAGCAGGCTTTACGAAAACGGACGCTCAGGCCACATACGGGCTCCGTTTTGTGTGTTCTACATATCGTTAGAAAGGTAAGGAGATAAGCTTTCTAACCCATGTGGTACCATGCCAAAATATGATCCGAGTCGACAAGAATCATCGACGTAAGTGGACGCCCAGAATCTGCGCAACACCTGTTTTTGGGCCTTGTACTCCCTAGGGTTGCTCGGCCACCCCCTTGGCTGCCCCCTAGCTCTCTCTTCTATATACACAGCCGCCGTCATTAGATTAGATGGGTTTTGCTTAAATTATTCTATCGTTACGAACAGTTTCGCCGTGTGAGAATACTACGGTTTGTGAAACCCCAACACGTGAGCTTAATCCTTTCTATTCGCAATTTTAGTTTGCATCTACCGTGTTTTTGCTTGTGTTCTTCGATTCGTAGGCAGGGATAAGCCTTCATGGCGAGGTCAACTGGGCAACGCACAGTTGATAACCAGTGGACGCGTGGTGCTGCGATTGCAGGGTTCGAATCGTGTTGATTGAAAGCCGGATCGTGTGTGTCGTGTCTCCTCCAAATCGTTAGTTATCTCCACCTGACGGAAGATCGGGAACCCCTTGGTCCCCATCATGCCTGCACCTACAAGCCGCCGCCCCTGCGCTCACAAGTGAAGGACGACACCACCATATTAATCTGTCATAAAATTGGGTAATTCGGGATTACCCGAACCCGAAATTTCGGGTTAAGAGCTACTTCGGGTGATGTTCGGGTGTCATTTCTGAAAACCCAAAATTCTCAAAACCCAAATTACCCGACCCAAAATAATCGGGTAACCCGAACGCCCAGGCCTAGGCGTCCTGCTGAGGAAGTGAGGGATATGAATCGAGTGAGCACCTTGACAGGCGAGCCACTGGCCAACGTGGCGGTGAAAGACAATGTGGCATACTGGCATGCCGAGGCGGCAATACAGCCCTGCAAAACTGAGATTCTTTGTACCTAGAAGCAATATTTAGTGTGCATCTTATCCGGTTTTAAAGTTTATGGTGGTATTCATGCGACCCAACATAGATCAGGGTTAAAGCTATCATCACCAGAGAGCCCATCCAACTGTCCATATTTTAAACTCATCTTATAGTACACGCATAGTGCAAAACAATGTTTTGGACACCCGCTTTGGGTTCTCTGCTGAGCAAACTTTATGAGCATGTTTGGATGTTTTGCCATGGCTTGCTTTACCTGTCTAAGCAAGGATCCATGTGTTTGTATGCCCAGCCATTTTGTCTCGATGTCCGCGTTTTCTATGATTCGCTTACTAGTGTGGAAGAACAAATTTGGCTCTTCTTTGGTGGCAAGCTTTGTCTTAGGCTACTCTCAACAGATTGCCTATCCCACCCCGCCTATCCATAATTCTAACTACCTCCCTCTCTGTCTACAATGCAAAACGTGTTTTGGACACCCTAAATAGGCACTCTGGTGAGAGCAGTCTTACCCATCAAACTTTACGAGCATGTTTGGATGTTTTGCCACGGCTTCTTTACCCGTCTAAGCAAGGATCCATGTGTTTGTATGCCCAGCCATTTTGTCTCGATGTCCGCGTTTTCTATGATTCGCTTGCTAGTTTGGAAGAACAAATTTGGCTCTCCTTTGGTGGCAAGCTTTGCCTTAGGCTGCTTTCACCAGAGTGCCTATCCCATCCCGCCTATCCACTATTCCAGCTATCTCTTTTTCTGTCTACAGTGCAAAACAGTGTTTTGGGCACCCTAAATAGACACTCCGGTGAAAACAATCTTACGGCTATTAAACTAGGGTCACCAGAGAGTGGAAATGAGCGTGGAAAACACTGTTTGCGCACTATATACAGAGTGGAAAAGTAATGATTGCGCACTGTTGACGGTATAGATGCACTTTCTGGTGACCTTGGTCTTCCCCATCAAATCAAGGCCATCAAGGCTAGTCTAAAAACCAAACATCCCCTTTGCTTGCCAAACCTTTGCCCATTCCTAGGTGGCCATTCGGTTCGCCAAAATTTGGCCGGTAGCCAATGGCCCTATTTGGCAGAGCTTTTTTCCCAGGCGTTTCTCTGAAAAGGTTGCTGTTCTGAGAAGCGGCTGCCTGAGGAAGCTACGGTCCAAAGAAGCGAAGTGTTTGGCAACTCAGATTTTTTACAAGGAGATTGTTTGGGCTGAGTGTATAATGACCTGTATGCCCCTGATGTGTGTAACATCTCATTTTGGTGCTGAACAAGTGTAGAACGCTTTTAAGAAAACTTGTATTCATTTAAATATTGTTAGCTTAGATAATTTTTCATAAGAGTAGCCTTGATGGTCCATTAGATATTTACAAACTAGGAAAATAATACATATTAATCGGTAAGCACATAATTCGGTGCATACAAAATGGAAAGCACCTACGTGTATGGTCTCTGGTTACTACTTAGCTAATGACCATTCACCATTGCATTAGCAATATAATCACGTACTGCACCCATATCGCTGTCATCTGTTTGACCACTTGAATCATCGGCAGAATATTGAGAAGCAGCCACACTATCTTCACGGGCAAACTTTTCAAAGTGTGCATCATGTATGGCACTCTCTCTAATAAAATTATGTAGAGTCATCATTGCGATTATGATTTTTGATTGCTTCTTTATTGGAAAACTAGGCAAGTTGAGCAGAATGCGCCATTTCATCTTCAGGACTCCAAAGCTACGCTCAATCACATTTCTGAGAGATGAATGTGTATAGTTAAACATCTCCTTCGATCCTACTGGATGACGACCATTCTGCCATTCGGGTACATGATATCTTTGACCTTTGTAAGGTGCTAGAAATCCCTTTCTGTTAGGATATCCTGAATGGCAGAATGCGCCATTTCATCTTCAGGACTCCAAAGCTACGCTCAATCACATTTCTGAGAGATGAATGTGTATAGTTAAACATCTCCTTCGATCCTACTGGATGATGACCATTCTGCCATTCAGGTACATGATATCTTTGACCTTTGTAAGGTGCTAGAAATCCCTTTCTGTTAGGATATCCTGAATCAACGAGATAGTATTTTCCTACAACATTAAAAAATCAGTGCAATCCTCATGTAGTGTAAATTGGTACACACATTACTTAATTACTTAATTTACCAATGTTTCATGAAGCCGCCGAAAAACTGTCCTTCTCATTCGGAACATGTCATAGCAATCATCACTATCTTGAAGTTGACGCTGAACCCATTGTATTCCGGTCTCTACAGGTAAAGTCCTAGTCTTCTTGTTCATACTATAGCCACCATTACCATCCATGCACTGTAAAGCAATATAGGCAGCCATAAAATCATCATCATCATCTGTACCATCACTTGACTCATGGGTGCCACTTGGATTGGTCATCTACACAAATATAAAGATAAGAAGGGTAATTTAAAGAAGTGACACACATACAGATATTTGATGAAAGTGGAACTAATATGAAAACACACCAAAAATATCCAAGCGGGTCTTATTACATGATTGGAAAGTAGCACTCAAATTGGAGTCTATAAATATGTCTTACATAGTAGAAGATAAACAATTAAACACAAGATATATAGCAACCAGCAACACATAGTCTGAAATTAAATAAGAAAACATAACAAGAAGGTCTAATTCTTCGCCCTGTCCTCCCATGACCGCTTCAACCAGTTGAGCCTGCCATTAGGTGTCTTTAAAGTAATAAAGACATCACGGTAATCCTTTTTCATGAAAAGTTGTGACAGTGTTCATCACTCCCTTCCTCAGCACCATCTTGAATAACTAATTCCAACAGTCTAGCAATTTCTTCTCTAGCATGATCAACACCTAGGGATGTTGCAGAATTTTTACTGCTATGAGCCTTCATCTCATATGCATCTACTAGTCTTCTTCATGCACTCATCTTTAAATGTCTTTTTCTTCTTATTTTTATGTGGGGAATCATGGAGTATCTTTTCTTTCTTACGCTTGTCAACTACCGGTGAAACCTTGGGTGTGCCATCCCCTTCCTCATCCATCACTACTATTTCATCTTCATTTTCAGTAGCTTCCCCACCTCCAGGAATAACAGAACTCTCATTTGTAACACTAATTGCATCAAACATTATCTGCATTTCAGCTTCATTCTCAAGTGGTGTATCCTTAAACCTAATGCAGCCAGGCATAGCCTAACAATAGATACAAACAAACATGCATTAGGGCATGTAACAAAAAATTATATAGTGAGAAATAAAGTCATTGGAACTCACTAAATTTTGTAGTTGCCACCATTCATCACTGGCTGAAATGCACCCAGTCATAGGATCTCTTCCCAATCCAGTAGCTTTTTGGTTTAAGGTCTTCCATTGTGTATACAATGATTTTAAGGCATCCTATCTATTCTTCATTTGTTCCCGAGTGTAGTTCCTTTTGTTACGCTCTTTGAATTTTCTTATAAGATTTGCGTACCCTACATTGGTCAAGCACTGGTTTGGTTTATTATTGGCACGAACTTCTTCTACACAAATTTCATTGAACACCTTTGCAGCAAAAGAATCCCACTTTGCAACACTTTTCTTTGCAGTTTTTTCCATCTATGATACGCACAAAAACTAATAAGAAAATGTGCTATTGAACTTAGATATACATTTTTTCATCAAACATATATGTACCAATCCATTCATTCTGTGATGGAATAATTATAAAAGGAAAAAATAGGAAAAAAATACCTCTGTTTGCTGTTGAGGAGTGCGTCGGCCTCGGATTGGCGGACGGCGATGGAGAACATGACCAGGCGGACGGAGAGTCGACCAAGACGCTGAGGATTGGCGGAGGAGCGCGGATCTGGTGGCGATGGAGAGCTTGCGAGAGGCGGACGGAGAACTTGCGAGAGATGGACGGAGGAGCGCGGAGAACTTCGGGACGACGGATGGAGATTCGACGAGGACGTTGAGGATTGACGGAGGAGAGCGGATCTGGTGGTGCCCGCCCCCTTCTCGGTTTCTCCGTGCGGGTCGGGAAAGGAGGAGGTGCCCGCAAGGTGGGAAGGGGTAACTCGATGGCAATTGCAGGTAATTTCCACCGAAGTTTGAGGTGCCTTTCCTTTCTTTCCGTCCGCGGCCACGGGAAGCTGGTTTCCACCCGCCTCTGCGTCGCGGTACATTCGGCGACGGCAGAAAAAATCGCACCGATGAGAAGCGAGAAAGAAACGCGCCGTTTGGGGACGTTTCCTCGATTTTTTCGGCCGTAAGCGGGAATTAAGCGCTACCAAACGGGGCCAATATTTGCCAGGGCAGTTTGGAAGAAATCCAAACACACCTACAGTCCAAACCCTCGCCATAATGGCCGACGCCTCCTCATCCTCCGGCGGCGGCGGCGGCGGCGGCGGGCCCCACCCGTCAGATTCACCGTCCGCAGGCACACACCCCTCGACGGCGTCCCTCGACGGCGGTGTCCTCCTCCGCCTCCTCCAAAACCCACTGTCTGCCCACCCGCGCGCAGAAACCCTTGCCCCGCCCCCCGTCGCGCCGGGGGCGCACCACTTCTTCGTCGACCCCGCCGTCGCCGCCGTGGGACCACCCTTCGTTGCTCCGCTGGAGACGCATGGGGGCGGCTTTGCGTGGCCCTCGGCCCCTGCCCCGCAGCCGCAACAGCAGCTCCGGTTCCTCGATCCTCGAGTCGCTCCCGGGGAACCCTACGCTGCTCTAGGCGGCGGCCACGGCAGGGGGTTCGGATCCGTGGAAGCTGTCAGAGCGGAGAGGCCTCGTCCAGGGGCGCCTCCTCCGGGGTTTGGCAAGCCATCGCATCCCCCCGCTGCTGCCTGTGATACAGTGAACGCGTTTGGTGGAGTATCGAGCAGGGAGCAGAACCACCATCGTCCCAGGGGTTTCAGCGGAACGTCTAATAAAGAGCTGCTGACCGCTCCGCCTTATGTGGGTCGCCATGGTGTGGTTGACAGAATACCTCATGGAGTCACCCATGGCTGCAATGCAATATATGGGGAGCAGCGTCAGGATCGCTTTTATTCACAGATGCCGTCTGATATGAATGCTGATAGACTGTTTGGCAGGGTGCCTATTGGAGAGCCGCATACACTAACTATCACAGGTGGCAGAATGCTCCATAGAGATCTGTACAAGCCTCCAATCGAATGGGGCAGGATGCAACACAGTGATCAGGGTCAGCAGGAATCCCACTTAACCAACACGCCACAAAGGGAACGGAGGTGGCAGTGTCTTATGGAGGAAAAGGGCAATGCCTTACAGAAACTGCTAAATACGAATTCACATGATACATTTGCTAAGGCATCAGCAAAGGAACTACATCATTTGGTGGTACCTGCTGGCAGTTCAGGTTCAATGGGTCTTGGGGAGGATGAAGTGAATGGTTTGGGAAATAGCAGAATAGGGGAAGTAGTTTTGGCCCATGGAATTGATGAAAGTGTGGTAGGAGAGGCAAGGAAGGTTAAACTATCAGATCAAAAGAGCAAGATTAGATTTGCTAGGGACACTGAAGAAGAAGATGAGGATGGTAGGGAGGAGGATGCTATAATTGAGCAGATGACAGGAAGTCTAGTGATTGATGGTAATAGTGAGGCCAAGGGACTAGTATCGCAAAAAACCATGCCAAGGAGTAAGGTAAATTGGATTATTTTTGCTAATTGGTTACAAACTGTATTCTGATTTAGTGCACCTTTGATTTATTTTACATGTAATGCCAATTCAGTTATCTGCCACCATACCTATCTTTAGCTTTTGATTCACATTTATTTATACTTTTGTGTTATGATTCCAATAATGTGGTTCCCAAATTGCATCTCATAGTCATGCCTACACAACTGAATGCAATACTGCGAGCAGCTCTATCAGCAGGCCCTAAATCATGGCCCTCACTTGGCATTTAGGGACTCCCCTACTTGAACCTCTGCTTTCAGAGCAGCCCCTAAATGGCTAAATCTGACCCCTAACATTTTTTTCTCCTCTATTTCTCTCCTATCGTCATGTATGTCTTTCAGTTGACACCATGATAATTCAAACAAAAATATTTAAATGCAGAAGATTAATCTATATTCAATTTTTTGTTTTCAAACATGACAATTCAAATTCAAATTATTCAAACATAACAATACACACGCACACACGTCAAATAGAAATTGTTTGTCATAGTCCATGACAAGCATATTGAACATACTCCATCAAGCTTAGCATAATTAATATCAAATCAAACATAGCTCAAAATGGTCATCGCTGCCACCACCATCGACGATGCTATCAGTACCACCATCAAGGCTAGCACTAGATCCACCTATGCCAGCATTGAGGGCAGCCATCTTCTGTGCTGCGACGCCCTCATTACCAACACATATATTTTGTCATCTATCTCCAATGTTATACATATAAAATGCGGTGCCAAAACGTAATCTTCTGTTCTTGCCCTCATCTTAACTAGTGCTCCTCAAATGACAGCTCATGCACTTGAATCATCTTTGTCTCCTTCCATGTCCTTCATTTTCTCTTCATTCTCTATAACCAAGAGAAACTCTTGTAGCTCTTATTTGTATGGCACAACATCCCTTCTACTCTTCATCTTCTTTGCTAGCTTCGTTCCCATGGCCCTCTTCTTTTGACTAGGTTAGGTTGTGTTGAATCAGTAGTTTGACTCATGCCTCTATCATCATTTATTGCTTCTTCACCATCTCCTGTAGTTGGTGCGGAAGACTTGCTAGATTGGGCTCTTGTTGCTATCAGTTGAAAAGAATTTTTGACAAATTCAAACTTTTATACAATAATGAAGGAACTGAGAACTCTTATTCTCCGGATCCTTGCTCGAGTACATTGCTTGAGCTTCAAGAATCTACAACAAATGATCCAAGCGTTATTACAAATGATAACACAATGAACAAATGATGATTAACTTACATGGTCCTTGTATGAAGGCCACTCGGATGCAGATGCTCAATCGCCTCATAAATCATAATAGCCTTGAAACTTAGTGCAGTCCTTCTGAATAATACCTAAGCAACGCTATAGGGGGTTCAGACTCAAAGTTCCTGTTGGCATGAAAGTCATCTGCAATCCTCTTCAAATACTTATGTTCTCCTGTAACACATAACTGCATGTCATCCTGATGAGTGTAGTTGTCTGCCCTTTTAATGCCCCTTTTGTGTCACTTGACCACGGTGAAACATCATCAAGTGGCATTGATAAAGAAATTGCATCGTGCATCCACATTGGTCTCCTCAGACATCGTACCCATATGTGAAGCACCTCCAGAAGCCATTGCAAGCTGTTCACAAATCACAACATCACAATAAATCAAGTTTTGCAACATATGAGACAATATAGCTATTGCACAACAAAGAAAGCAAAGGTGGTTTCAATTACTTCACAAGCAATGTTGAGAAAATGATGACTATGAGCAGAGGTCAAAAGGGAGTGCCAATTTGTTAAACATGCAGCTTACTCATTCTCCCTATTGAGCTCTGCTCACAGTCACTAGCATACACAATGCATATTGTAAAGCAACGGACACTTTATCCTTACCAAAAGCAATAATCATCGGCACACAATGAATACCAAACTCCTAATTTCATCTCACATTTCTTCATTTTTCTCGAACGGCGCAGGAGAGCTGCGTGTCATTTCATTAAGAAATAAAAAACGAACATCAAGAGGGGGCGACCAGGAGGCCCACCCTTCAAGCACAAAGTTACAACCACGCCACACACACTAAGGGGCATGACCAAACATTTCATTGCAAAATTGCATTGTACCTACATGAGCACATAGCAATTAGCAAAAACACATTCCATCTCACGTTGCATAACAAAATTGCATCATATCTACTGCAAGGCATAATAAAATCATGCATTTCCTTGTAATTTTCCATCTTACATTGCATACAAAAATAGGCGGAATTCTTTACCTTAATAGGGTTTGTGTAGGCATGGTCGGGAACAATGAGATTGGGGAGGGTGGAAGCTGCATCACTTCATCGAGGGCCCGTGCAACACATTGGGACTGCGCTCGAGCTGGTGTAGTCTCGAGCCATGCTCAACCTCAAGGAGGGCTAGACCACACTCGTGGAGGGTAATGAGTGAGGGGAGGATGGCGAGGTCCGCGCTCGAGCTGGGGTAGTCTCAAGCCATGCTCAACCTCAAGGAGGACCAGGCCACACTCGTGGAGGGAAATGAGTGAGCGGAGGATGGTGAGGTCAGTGGTAGTGAGCGCACAAGGGTGGTGGATCCATAATGGATGCTGTGGAGTAGATGGGGGTGGTAAGAGAAAAATCTAGGGGTGGTGCTGCTGAACCAGGAGTGGGAAAGGCGTAGGTGTGTTGGGAAACTAGGAGGAGCCCCTAGGAATATGGACTGAGGCTGCAGTTTGAATCCGTGCCGCAAAACAGGGCTGTGTTGATTGACAGCTTCCACCTTGAAAAATTTGATGACTAGGAAAGCATGAAATGCTCTAGAGATTGCGTCCCGCAAACTCCAAAAGAAAATGGTCCCAGAGGATTTGGGGACATCCTATATCTCTAGTAGAGTAGCATGAGCCATGCTAAGTTCTTATAAATAATGTGGCAAATAAATACCAGGTTGACCGGTAATTTGTTTATAGTAGGATAATATTGCATATGATCTAGCATCTGAAGATGTCACCAAGAATACTAAGATTAGCATTTTTATATTTCTGTTATGCAGTGATATACAATCATTACAATATGCTGTGTTAGTGTAGTAGAATCGCTTTCATTCAGTACATCTTGTTTTTTTCAGCTTGAGTAGTGGAACATAAGCATGTTATTTTTCTCGTATAACCCCCCTTTAGTGAATAGGGAGAGGACTAGGTATGCCGCGATGTTGTACAGTATAACGTTCCTGTCCCTTGCACAGTATATGCAAGGCTGCTTATATAAGTTCTGTTTACTGATTGAGTACTGATATTGTTTTTTTAAAATACCTTAGGTTGTAGGTTCTGTGACAAAGTTGTTTACTGGTTTATGTACATGTATGTAAAATCAAGTTAGAGATGGAGAGTCACATTACTATTTGAACCCATTACTATGCACCATTAATGTTACCCAATATTTCATCACTAGTTTGAGAGATGATGAATAATGACTTGTTACAACAAACCATGGTGCCACCTAGTAATACCAGTGTAGACATTTTACACATACTTTGAATTCTAGTGGCATCTCACAAAGCATGCTGGACACGTGTACATGTAAACTAACTATAAAGCTACTATGGGTCCACCCTGTTCACAAGTTGGTTGTTACTTGTTATACATATCTACTCTGAACCAACATATCTCTCAGTGCCTAATCCTCAAGTTCTTTGGTTACGCAACTGTTTCTTTTTATTCTGGATTAGGAAGTCTTCATTCAGAGAATACTATGAGTAGTTTTTTCACTAAAAGGTGTCAAAGTCTGAGTAATGAACAGAAGATAAATTCCAAAATCCCAACAACTCTATAACTTGCCTTACTGTGCATTTCGATGATTTGTATTGTGTCTTCCACTTGCCGTTGTACACCACACATTCTTATGCTGTTTCATAGTTAATTCAATCTATGTGCTAGTAAAGATCTCTGTCCCTCAGTAGATTCATAATGCATTTATTCACTATAATTGAAGTTGGGCTCATGTATGAATGTTGTCATAAATACCATTGCGGTCGTGAGCAATGATGTAAAGACCAAGATAACATGTTTGTGGTAGGTAACTGCATACTAAGCTCATAGTGGAGTGAAACTTAAATGGTTCTTTGCATATATGAACTTTTCCTTCTTTGATTAGCTATGTAAGCTTAATTAAGGGTATGCATTAAAGTCGACGCAATGGAAGCCAAGCTTGAACCTATTGGAACTTGTTCGTTAGTATAATTGAGCCAATCAGATACGAGTATACAGTATACACATACATATTCATGACGCCAAGCTAGATCATACAAATACATGTATGCAAACCTATCAATCTTATGCACTCATCCTCAAACAAAAAACATTGTGCCTTCTGAGCCTCACATGGGTGGGTCTATTGAGTTCTTCCTTTTAACACTCTTCAGGTTGAATTGAATTGCATCTATAAGTTTCTCAAGCTAGATGAAATTTGCTTAATCACTTACTATATGTAGAACGATAAAACAGACGTACTTCTGCAGTCTTAGCTAGCATGGTACAAATTGCATTTAGCTGTTTGCCCAATTGCATTGTCAAGAACCCTTGCCCACTACCAGTTGCCAGTAATGCTTCAGGAGCTGGTTTTTTGATTTACTAAGTTCGATATTGACATTACAGTATGTTAGATTTAGCCATCCTTTTTTATCTTGCAGGATTTCAGGTCAGACTTTTCTAGAGGCCATCATGTATCAAGCCAGCGAATAAGATTTCAGAGGAGAAACAGACCATGTCGATATGATATAGATCGTTTTACGCCTAGTTTCTTGTCACTTTTTGAATCATTGGTGCCCTCAGAGGAAGAAATTGCAAAGCAGAAGCAGTTGTTAACATCTCTAAACAGACTAATAAACGAGGAGTGGCCTAATTCAAAACTATACCTCTATGGATCATGTGCTAATTCTTTTGGTTTCTCAAACAGTGACATCGACCTTTGTCTATCTATTGATGACAATGAAATAAGCAAGGTTGATATTATCTTAAAATTGGCAGACATTCTTCAAGCTGGAAATCTCCAGAATATTCAGGTGAGCTCAGGTATCCATTAATGTTGAGTTGTGACATTCCAACTGATCTTTTGAGTTGAATGATATCATTACCATTTTCCTAATCTATGTGCTGATGTAGCATGTAATGTCTTCCTAATGCTTCTGATTTATTTCTACAAGGATTTGACCTTTATGAATTATTGCATACAACATTCTCACAAAAATTCTGTTACTGTATCAACATTTATATCCTACTGCTATTGTTTTGAGAGCCACTGCAATGTAGATTTGGAATTTGAACTAGTTAACTGAATTTCTAACCTAAACTGGTGAACTTTTGTAGCCATTAACTCGAGCAAGGGTCCCAATAGTGAAGCTTATGGATCCAGAAACAGGGCTTTCCTGTGATATATGCGTCAATAATCTTTTAGCAGTTGTTAACACAAAACTTCTGCGAGATTATGCACAAATAGATAGAAGGTTACGGCAGTTGGCATTCATTGTGAAGCATTGGGCTAAATCTCGACGTGTAAATGAAACATATCAAGGAACACTTTCTAGTTATGCGTAAGTTGTCTGTTTCATAAAATTAACAATATCTGTGCTCATATTTTGTTTTCGTAATCAGTCTGAATTTTTGTTTTTGACTTCCAGCTATGTGATAATGTGCATTCACCTCCTCCAGCAGCGAAGAATACTCCCATGTCTACAGGTATGTAGGTTACATTACATTGATACATACCTGTTGTCTACCTTCTATATACCTGTTGTACGCTAGTTTTCATATGGTTATCATATAGTTGGCTAATAGTTTTCATCCTAGCTGTATGTGAGGTGTGTAAGGATTTGGAGCCTATAAATAGAGGCAATGCCCTCTAGTTTTGTAACTTGACATGTACCTACTACCATATGAATAGAACTTGATGTTCCTATGTTACATTCTGGGCTAGATCTCTATTCTCTTCTTTGAGCTTTGGACTAAGCTCTATTGTATGTGGATTCAAACTAGCCTTTAGAGCTCTGCCTGTTAGCACGTTGAAGTTGTTCCTTCAACATTTTCTGCTATTTCTACCTATCAACACCTTGGAGAGTTCCTCCAACATATTGTACTGCATCATGCCTCACACGCACCCAAACGTATAACGGGTTTTAGGTTTCTTGCGCCAACCCTCCCCCCAAAAAGCTAGCATACTAGGGGGTTGCACCCTCAATCTTATAAACAATGCTTGCCCATGCACAACTCTCATTGTGGGACAATTCCCAACAGCATGCCCGTCTATGTGCAAATCCGTGCTGTGCTCTGCCTGAACTGCATTATGGGAACAGGTGTCACATTAGTGCACCAGCTCTCAAATGCTATAGTGGGATATTTAACACAATGGCTGAAACCCAACATAAATTAATCTGGAAGTCTTAAATTTATTTTTTCCCTGTTATTTTTGTATGTTTCACAATGAAATTTTACTTGATCTTCTTACCCTTCATAAAAAAATGCTCAGAAATAATTTTTCAATAAAGCTATTTTCGTTGCTGTATTATTATTCTTGTACACTAATTTCTTGTAAACGATTTTGGTATCTTTAAAATGCTTTATCTTGTTTATATTATTTTCATACTGGATTTAGAAGGAAGAATTCCACTTTTGGTCCCTCAACCATGGGCAGATCTAACAGCTATGAAAGATGAAACTGTTTAATTTGCATTGCAAAACTGTCATACCACACAAAAAGCCCTCTAACGATTCCACGCTTTTATGATGGCTTTGTTACCATGCTTTAAAAATAGAGCCACCCCCATCTTGATTCCTCACATTTGCCCAATTTCTGCAACCCCTCTGGATTGCTTAAATTCCAAACTGGCAAGAGCAACCTGCTGTCAAATGAGGAGCAAATCTGGACAAGGGTGTACATGGTAGATATGTGGTATGGAAGAAACAAAAGGTCAGCTAATTGGATCTGAGGCTTGGCATTGGATCTGAGGTTTTTATGGATCTGAGGCTTGGCATTGGATCTGTGAATTTCTTGAGAGCATCGGTGCTGTTAGGTAATTTTAGTTGTATAGTGCATGGCTAATGATTTGTTTAGTAGCCAGCAAGGAGCAGATGCTTTTTTGGGGTCCCTTTTCAAGTTGCTATATGCAATTTATATCCAGCATCCAGCCCTGTTTTCCACATCGCACCAAAAGGAAAAAAATATTGGGTACATGATTTCATTCCCATGTTTTCCATCGTTTCAGATGCAAATTAAATGGTTCAATATATTTTTGACACCTAAATAGTTCCATATTTGTGGGCATCAATTATGCTGCACTTGTAGTTGATGGGCCATGAGTATGTTCCTTTTATAAAATTATTTAGAAAGGTGCGTGGAAGCTGCAGTGCTGTAGAAGGATGATATCCTTGTAATGCTATAGCCAAGAAGAATGCATGCTCTATATTTTTTATATTTTGCCAATATTGTTTTCATTTGAAAATTCCCCTTTGTGAATATTTTCAGCTTGCCATCTCTGTTCCTTTGTATTACCATTTGTTTATCAACTGACAATGTCACAATTTAAGGCAATGGAGGCCACTTATTATGCAACAGTGGATGATAGTAACTGTGCTTACTTTGACCAAGTGGACAAGCTAAATAATTATGGTGCTCACAACAGAGACACTGTATCTAGGTTGCTTTGGGCCTTTTTCCATTACTGGGCATATGAGCATGATTACACAAGAGATGTCATATCGATTCGTACCGGAAGGATTATGAGGTATGCCATATACCTTAAGCCATAATTTCATTTCAAGAAATCTCTCTTGATGTGATGAACTTCTCTTTCTTGGTCTGTATATGAATAATAACTAGCTGTGTGCCTGTGCGTTGCCATGGGACAAAAACATATTAGTCTGAGGTCAGCATACATCTTAGCAATATATCGTGTTGAGCAATATTATATTAAGATACTTAAACAAGAATTGTAAATACGGTACCACTTGAAAAAGCAAGCAAGGGTGTGGAGAGCAGGCATTGAGCGAGGAGGCTTCATTTGTTAGCATGGTGGTAGAACCGATCTCAAAGCAGGCCTAATTCATGTCATCCTCCTGAACATCGAGGCCAAGCCGATTCATTATCCCTTACAGGATGGCATGCACATTCAAAATGGGATGGGCAACAAAATTATCTAAACAATAATGCTAACTAAAATAAGTGATTGATAGATTTGTGTGTTGTCCATAAAAAAAAAAACCCTGACAGCTAAAAATCTGTAGCTATTAAGAAGGCAATAACAAAGTATACACAATTTTGCACCAGAAATGTTCAAGTACCATGAACCAACAGAACCTGATCAACAAATTAAACCCGACAACAAATCCAACCCATGGCACCAAACTGATGGCCAACACAGGCGAGGGCACATGGTGACAACCATAGCATCGGTGTCCAGGACCTTGGTCTGCACATGGAAAACAAAAAGAACATTAAAAATTATCTAGTGTCCATCTACTAATTTTAGCCAGTGGATGGTTTCATCAGTACTGCAACCAGGGAGATATTGGCAACTCTTACATAACAACTAAACAGTGCGAGTCAAGAGCAATGACAATATTCCAATGCTCTAGTCCCAAGTTGAAGTGGACCTCCTAGAATTCTAGGATCCCAAAAATTGCTGTCATAAACACTCAAGATTATAAGATTTAAGTAATAGTGCCAGGGCTGGTACAATTAACAATGACAGAATAATTTAGTGAATACCAATGCAACACATGGAAATGTTAAGAGAAAATGGTTAATGTAGTCCTTGTGGAGGTACTTGCCATGGCTTCCTCATTTAGGGTTTCAGTAAGTTGTTGCTCTGCTTTGTTACAGGTTTCAATATCGCCCAAATATTTCTGTTCTCAGAAAAAGAAGTCATTTTGATCAGGTGAGAGTATCAACTACGAACTGTGATACTGTCACATGTCATGAGCAGGCATTAGGCCTAAAGTCAGTTTGGATCAGGAATTATAGATTGTTTAATCAGTTTCGGTTAGGAGTCTTAGAGATATTTTAGTTAGGAGATTGGATTCGGTTAGGATTCTTAGGGATATGTTTGGAGTTTGTTTCATCTAAGATTGGATAAGCTGTAAACTCAAGCAATAGATGAATTATCTCTAATCTCGTACCGACCTATCTCTCCTCTGCCTCCCTCTTGTCTCATCTCGTCCCTACTCCTCCCTGGCTCCTAAACCTCGACCTAAAGGCCCTGGACCTCGTCCCTCAACCTCTCACAACTATTCCCTAAGACACCCACCAGCTACCAACCATCCTCCACTATCACACACATAAGGTTATCGATATTATTTGAGGCATAGGCAAATCATCATTATATCCTAACACTTTACCCCAAAGATAGGAAAATGGGCAATGACAAAGATGCAAAAGCAATGGCAATCATGTAATACTTCCTCTGATTTTTATTTTTTTTTTGTTTTGTTTAAAATGACGCTATGTAGCTCATTTTTTTACCTGACCTGCGACATACAAAAAAGATCATATGTAGTACTATTCAATGCTAGATTTTGTATGACTTGAATAGCAAAATATATAGTGATGTATTTTTCCTAAACCACCTTTATAATCTCTCTTAAAAAAAAGAACAAACCACTAATATTTTCGCACCATTGGAGTTTAGTAGTGAAGGAGTGGTTCCATCTTGGTGTTGGCTTTGGTGTAGCAGGAGATGGCATCACTGTAGTACACTAGTACTCTGGCCCATCCTCGCTAGCTTGTTCCCTAGCCTGCGGCATACCCATGTGGACACTGCCACTCGATCAGACCCTCTGCGTGCTTCGGCTTTGACGGCAGCTGGCTCCTCCTTTAGGCTCTAAAATTTTGGAGATTCTATTAAAAAAAACATATAGGCAAGCCATATACTCATATATTTGGAGACTTTAAAAAAGATGCAAATTATTCAGGCTCTTCTTAAAATCAGTTACCAAAAGATGAACAAGTAATACACATGGCAGACAAAAACAGATCATTACATGGAAAAGCCATATAATCTTGCAGTCATGAACAGAATGATTTAATTGAATTTCATGTAAATTTGTAGTATCATCCTTAATGTACATAGTCAAGAAAACAAGAAATTACTGAGATGATCTTTCCTTAATATTCTCTTAAAAATAGGGTCTTATGGGTATATGAGCTTGCTGCCAAGGGAGCCATTCAAGAAGGCAGCGCTGATATGCTAGATAGGCAGCCAAACAATCATGCAGCTTGGCCCTGTGCATTCACTTCAGTGTAGTCAATTTTGTTGCTTAAATAAACTGTGCTTACACAATCAGAAATCAAATTGCTTAACTCATACGTCATCTACTCTACCTGATGGTTACGCATAGGCCTGTTGATACCGTTTTAGGATTTCATCCTTTCAGTACTCTCCACTCCAATTTTAGGGTGGATGGTTCTGTATACATGAACAAAAATTTGAAGATCACGCATCATTAGAGAAAGAACCATGTTCGGCAATGCGTCTTGTATGGAACAAAACCATCCTAAAGTACATTTATGGATGTTTCTATAGCACAGTTTACAGTGAGAATGATTTAGGGTTGGGAAAATCCTGTGCTTTTCTGGTGGATCTTGTGAAGAGTACATTGGCCTAACAGCTAACGATGGATCACAAGACAGGGGAGGGAGGAACTCACCAAAGGATGGATTTGTGTTTGCTGGTGTCCCAGCTACAAACTCTGAATGCAAACAACAGGAAGAAGTGGCCGGCGATCCCATTGCTGGCAATCTGTGGGTCATAGGGATGTAAGCGGACATGTTTCTGGGTTTAGCGACAAACTATTTTTCCGCAGGTATTTAGTTATGTCACCAAGCTCGCGAGTAGTCCCGCTTACATGTACACTAGGTCAGGAATGAGATGATCCTATTGCCGCCGCTGCTGCCATCCACGTGGACTCCGTCTGAAATGCTGCTCCTTTCTCTCTCCGTAGACAAAAAGCAGGGTCCGGGGGCGAGTCGGCCAAGTCAAGTGGATGCAGGGTGGAGATGGGGGCAGACCTCTCCCTTCTCTTCCTAGTTCCTACTGGTCCTCACCAGATCTCTCAAACCGCGTGGGATGGCATGGATGAAGGGGAAGCATCTTGGTGGGCCATCAATCTGTTGCCACCACCGCCACCCTTGCTTCTGCAAAGGAGATGGGGAGGAGGCGAACTGAGTAGAAGGAGATGACTACCTCACCATGAGTTGAGGACGTCAGAGGAGGTAGTAGGGGAGGGAAGTGTGGCGGCACAGCAGCCTTCTGCTGCGGGGGAGGGTAGTGCAGCGGCATGGCGGCAGAGTCGGTCACGATGGCGGGTGGGGGCGGCGGAGCCATGGGTGGTGTGGGGCTTGGCTGCCCGGGGACCTGCACGGGGATGGGAGTGGAGACCTCTGCTAGTCCGGGTGAAGGGAGGAGGCAGAGGCGGTGGGGTGCGCATGACATGTGGTTGGGCAGATGGCGGACGAAAGACGAGTGGACTCACTACGAATGTTTTAGGTAGTAGATAAGTAGAGATGATGGTTAGGGTGGTGTGGTAAAGAATTTTTTTGTGGATTGTTACTGTAAACGATAGAAGTATGATATAAAGTGGCTTCCAATTTTCTCTATTATTGTGTAATAAAATACAAAAGTTAAAAAAGACAATTTTTTCTCATCCCTTTGACACTACTTTCAGCAAGGAGCAGAAAGACTGGACGAGACGGGTTGGAAATGACAGGCATCTCATATGCATTGAAGATCCGTTTGAGATCTCCCATGATCTCGGTCGTGTCGTTGACAAATTCAGCATCAAAATACTCAGGGAGGAATTTGAGCGAGCGGCCAATATATTGCAGTTTGATCCAAACCCCATCACTGCACTTTTTGAGCCATACATGCCCCCACCATTGCCGAGCCTGATGCATGAAGAAACTTTGAATGCTGCAGAAGCTGAACTATGATTGTTGGGGAAATAGGTCTAGCAGGGGTTTGTATGTAAAAAATAGGCATCTGTTTGCAATAATCTGAAAGGTTAATGAAATGCCACTTTTCCGGCAATATCAAATAGGCCATGGAGTGATTTGTTACGGCCGGGAGACAAGCTGTCGTAGCACGGCAGCGCGTGCATGTAGTGGTGTGACAATCATTTTTTTTCCATCACCCCTATGGCGCCAAGGTAAGCCCGTGAGGCCGTGTTATTTTTTCTTTTATTTTTCTCAACCTCCACGGTTACCTACTTATTATTAGCTTTTATATATATAGTATAGATAATACAACTTATCGACAATAAACTTATCATAATTATCTTCCGTGTATGACTTATGTCTATATTTTTTTTTTTGCAAATAACTTATTCTTTCTTGCATAAATTATATTTTTAAGTTTTCTTTATATTTGTAAATATAAGAAGTTATATGAAACAACTATTAGTTATATGCATGTGGAAAAGAGTTATGTTTTAGAAGTTATCATGATAGGCAACATATCAGGTGCAAACCAAGTACTTGGTGCAAACCCATGCAAACTTACTAAAATAAGTTTTAAAAAATTCTAAAAAAAATCATGAATGTATTTCTCATCTTACCTCATCTATATATAAATTTCATGGTCAAATTCATCTTACTCTATAAGTTACAAAAAAAACAATGTTTTTTCTGTAACTTCGAGAATAAAATAAATTTGACCATGAAATTTTATATATAGATAAGGTAAGATGAGAAGTACATTCATGATTTTTTCTAGAATTTTTTAAAACTTATTAGGTTTGCACCAAGTGCTTGGTTTGCACTTGATACGTTGCCATCACGATAAGGTATGATTCTGTAAGTTATTTATGTTTTCATTAAGTTTTTAATATAAGTCATGTTTCTATAAAGTTTTCACAATAAGTTATGTTTTCATAAGTTACTATGATAAATTATGTTTTTGTAGTCTTCATTAGTTATCATGATAAGTATGGTATAAGTTGCAGAAGGTATAAAATATATATGTAAAACGCATATGTTATGCCTGCAAAGTAACTTCTACTCGTAACTTATATTTTTTCCGTATAACTTACACATTTATTAATATAATTTAAAACTTATATTTATAAGTTATACTTTTTTTCATATAGCTTATACATTTTTGGATATAATATATACTTTCTAAATAAAACTTATACTTCAATGTATAACTTTTTATGGACACAACTTATTTATATGAACTTGCGTATATGCATATAACCATTGTCACATAACTCGCGAATATAAGAATAGTAGAAAAAAGAACGAGAAGGGGAAAAAGGACTATCTCTTGGCTGGTTTGGTTCCTGCGCTGCAGAGAAGACAGCAAGCAAAGCGGACCAAAAAGAGATGTCTGATCGGTCATCAGATTGGGTGACCGATCGCTAAATAGACCTTGAGAAATCAATTCTTCAATCGGTCGCTCACGTTTACGTGTTTGGTCTATGTTACCTTTTCTTTCTTTTATATTTTCTTTTTGGACTCGGCTATTGCACGGCTGGCCGTGCAAATAGCCCTATGCGCACGTTAGTTTTTTTTTTGGCAAGGGCAGCTTCACCTGTGCGGTCCCCACACCACAAATTCATTTTTTTTCACTGCTTCACGTGCGCGGTACTCCCACGATTCCTAGCTCCCTCCCCCCGTATTCGCTTTCACGCGTGGTTGGTTGGATTGCTTTGCAACAGAAAAGGTGAAAAAACACATAGGATTCATCGGGGTTGGCTCACCGCCGCCACCTCCCTCCCACAGAAATCTGCTTTCTTTCCCAACACAAAAACACAATTCAGATTGCAGATTCACAAGGGAGAAAAGAACGAGCACAACAGCAAACGCAGAAAATATCAGATCGCAAAATTCAACTAAAGCCAGTTGGATCCAAAAAGGGTTTTTGCATCTTTTGTTCTCTAGATCTGATCTTTTGTTCTCTAGATCTGAATAGAAATTCTACATCCCCACACAGTATCAGATTTACCACGAGCCATTAGGATGACACTATGCATGCAGTCTAGATGATGTATTGCTGCATCCTGTAGATCCAAAATACAGAAGACAAAAAAAAAAGAGAAACTATTGTTTCCATCGTTTTTTGGCACCAGATTAAGAAGATCCCCCAGCATACGGTGTGCTCCTGAGTTGCTGTGACAGACAGCATGTCCATCATCAACGATTTGCCTTGACTGCATCCATCTGTGATAGCTTTGCAATAAAAATGATATTAGATATCAGCATGCTCATTTATGCAAAATGTTAGATAATTGCTTGATGAATTGGATATAATTGCATTGTGCTATAAGCTATCATGCTCGATGAAATGGACCAAATGGTATTTGATGTTTTCCATGATGAATTTGTACCAAATGCTTTAATTGCTTTAAGCTAATAAAAAATTGCTCGATGAATTTGATATAATTGCATTGTGCTGTAAGCTATTTTGCTTGATGAAATGGTATTTGATGTTTTCCATGCTGCTCTTCGTAAAAAAGGAAATGAACTGCCTCACCAATCAAGCAGGCATATATGCATGGATGACACAGGTATATATGCATGCAGTCTATATGGAAAATGATGGGAATGAACTGTCTGGTCAAGCAAACAGATTAGCATTATGTTGTGCACAATTTGTTTCTAGATTATAACCTCTTTATCTCTACATTTGTATTGTACATGATTTTATGGATTTAAATGAGCCCCCATCTGATTTTGACTACAGCATTTTTGATGGATTGGATCCTTTATTCTGCACACAGCCACAACTGAAACCTGCCCACCATGATGTGTCTTCGGTATCTGATGTCAGGCTATCACTTCAGGGGGCAAGTTTGAAGGAGACTGCTCATGTTTCAGCTGGCAATGGGCAAGTTGATTCACATGCTGTTGGAGTGAATCACCCAGGTCCTAGTGGGTCAGTTAGAGGGGATAACATCAATGATGAAATAGATGAAGTTGTTGAGGTGTGGTCTATACCTCCTGTGCCGTATACAGGGATATCATTTGCAACCACAGATGAGGCAAGATTTTTCTACAATGAATATGCTAAAAGAATTGGGTTCTCAGTTCGTACAGATACAAGTAGGCTGAGCGCTATGTCAAGAGAAAAACATAAGCTTCAGTTTGTGTGTAACAAGGAAGGGCATGGAAGGGTGAGGAAAAAGAAGCAAGACACAAATGTATAGTGTCCTGATGAACCTGATGAAGAAGATTGTGAAAATGAACCTAAACCAGAAGCTGAACCTGAAAATGGTGGTGAGGGTGGGGTTAAGAAGAAAAAATTAGATGGTGGGAGAAGCGAAGAAGGGAGAAAATAAAATACACCAATTGCAAGGCAAGGATGGTTGTGAAGCTTATTGGTGAAAGATGGCAGGTTATATACTTTATCCCTGAACACAACCATGATCTTGTTCTGAAGCCCTCATTGAAAAAATTTCTAAGATCGCACAAGGGTATCCCTAGGGAGGAAAAGCAATTTATTGAGTTGCTACATGGATGCAACTTGGCCACTGGCGCATTATGCAGCTGATGAATGAGTTTTATGGGTCTGCACAGGTAGTACCATATGAGGCAAAAGATATCAGCAACTTCCGCTCAAGCATTCGGAAAGTTGAAAAATATAGAGATATGTCAGAGACATTGGAGTATTTCCAGAGCATACAAAAGGAGGATCCTGATTTCTTCTACAAAATCAAATTGGATTCTGAGCATAAAGTTGAAAGCATATTCTAGGTTGACAGTCCTGTAAGGAATGCCTACATTGAGAGCTACCATGACTGCATCTCCTTTAATGCAACATATATGACAAATATGTATGACATGCCGTTTACTCCATTCATAGGGACTAACAAGCATGGACAGAGTTTCCAGGTAGGCTGTGCATTTATAAGAGATGAGAAAATAGCTAGCTACAAATGGCTCTTTAGCACATTCCTAGAAGCAATGAGATCGAAGGCCCCCCTTGAATATCATCACAGACCAAGACGCCGCAATGCGAAGTGCTATTCTACGGATATTCCCCATGCTACCCATAGGAACTGCCGGTGGCACATAATGGACAAATTTTCAGGAACAATTGGCCCAGACCTTGCAGAGAATGGCGAACTGGAGGATGATTTCAAAGAGTGCATCAATCATACAGTAATACACCCTGAGTTTGAGGAGAAATGGGCAAGTATGATAGGCAAATATGGGCTCCATAACAATGTACATTTCCAGCACCTCTATGAACTGAGGTAGAGTTTTATCCCAGCTTATTACATGCATTGCTTCTTCCCCTTCCTACAGTCCACGCAGAGGAGCGAGGGGTCTAATGCAGTCCTGAAGAAATATGTGAACCCAAATATGTCTATCCTATATTTTGTAGGCAATATGAGAAGATCCAAGAGAAATGTCTGGTTGCACAGGATGGGCAAGATTTTAGGACTGAAGATAGGGAGCGCAGTATGTGGTCAAAGTATCCCATTGAGAAACATGCTTCCACTGTATACACAAAGAACATGTTTTACAGGTTTTCAAAAGAGTTTGAAAAAACTACTGAGTATGATGTGAAGCCTGATGGTGATCTGCATTATTGGTTAGTGCCTAATAACAATTATGTTTATGGCTATGGGAAGAGGGCTTATCTTGTTACAGCAATTGAGGATGAAGAATGCTATTTCTGTGAGTGCTCCAAATTTGACAGGGATGGAATGCTTTGCTGCCATATCATGAAAATTTTGATAAGAATTGGTGTTAAAAATATACCTGAATGGTATATACTAAAAAGGTGGACGCCTGCTGCTATAGGACAAGATGAAGACACTACTACAAATGTTTCTGTGTAGAATGATGTGCTGTGCATGTTCAGCCTGATCCTGTGGCACGTGGTATGCCTTTGAAAGGAAAGAAGACACTATGGTTCACGAACCTATCAACATCATTTGCAGATTTGGCAGCGGAAGGTGCTGTTTCCAATGAAACTTACCAGATTATGGATAAACACATCAAGATGATGTACTCAGAGCTCAATGAGGTGAAGCAGAAGAAAAAGAATAGTAGGAGGTCTGGCAAAACTGGCGTGGCACAGCCATGAACATCAGCCAATACCAATGCACTTGGTGTGTGTGCTGCTATAGCTGAACCTACTGGAACTAATGTGCATGGTCCTCCAACTATGGCGGCAACGCAGTGTGTTGATGTTGTAATTGCTGCTCCTACCACAACTACATGCAAAAGAAAAATAAATTGTTCCCTAAAACATGGTGTGCTAAAAAACATGCAGTCTTTTACTAATGTGATTTTTGTATATAAATGGAAAAACACAGGTGGTGTTGGAGTTTCAAGCTCGGTCACTGGCTCTGTAGCAGCGCCACCACGCATAAACAATCCCCCGGTGTAGAAAACAAAAGGGCGCAAGAGAGAAAAGAGGTTCACCAAGGGGATGGGCGTTGCCCCGAAGAGGAAGAACAAGTGCAGCAAATGTCATTTGGAGGGACATAATTCTGCACGCTGTCTAGGAAATTTTGCAAAAGAAGTGTATGAGCTGCAATTATTTTGATGTCTGCTTTGTAGGACCCCTGTTATTCTACCTTATGGCTCTTTAACTAGTTAAATTAAGTCCGTAGAGCAGCTATGTTATGCTTGCTGCTTGCACCTTGAGTCTGTAGGAACAAAGCTATATGGTGCTTGTTGCAGCTATATGGTACTATTAAGAGGAAAAAACGTCTATCGGAAAAATGCTTTTCAACTAAATGAAATTGCTTTTTGTTTATATTTAACTTGCATTTGGATATTAGTTGAATTTTCTTTTGAGGGCGATAGTAGTATCAGACTGGTTTATTAGACAATTTGCTGATTGAGTGTACTTAAGTTGTCATGTGTTAGTAGTTAAATTGACTTTTGGTTGTATATGAATTGCAATTTCGTGTGAACGTCTATTTTCCAAAAAAAAAGAAGACACGAGAGGATGGGAAAAAAGAAAAGGGATAGCACGATGGTGATAGTGATGAAAGTGCGTGCTTTATTTGGAAAACTGAACCATGGCAGATCTACAGATAGGATTGACAAAAACCGTAACAGATTGCTTGTTGCGCAGAAAACAGTACACACACTTAGACTGTATAGGGGAGGTGGTATGGAGGGCCATGTTACATTTCAGTTTTATCAAACGAATGATATTTCATGGATCATTGATATTTCAAAAAAAAATGTTTCTCTCATGAACTGATGGATGTACAACAAAATACTAGCGGATAGGTACGAAATTTGTCAAAAATTGTTGATTGAATGTATTTAAGTTGGTCATTATAAGTAGTTAAAATACCTTTTGGTAGTATTTGAATTGCATTTTGGTGGTGGCAGTGTGTTTTGCAAAATAATAATAATAAATATGGATTTGTGGGGGTGTTGCGTACCTAAATTTTTAATTTAGCCTTCCAATCTGTATCGTTTAATCTGTGTGATAGCCACTTGTGTGTCAGCAGCTTCCTTGCTCAAAGTTCAATACAGAATGGCCGTCCCAATATTCAGCATGCAGAAGCATGTGGAAGCCACAATCATAGCTGGAGAGCAAAATATGGTCCAAAAAAGATAGAAAGAAAACAATAAGAAAAGTAGGTTGGATGTTAAAGAAAAAAAGAAGGGTGAGATATAAGTGAAAGAAACTTAACTTGTTCTTTTGTTGTGGTACAATTATGTGCACGGGGTTGAAGCTATCAACATCCTTGTTTGAATCTGGATAGTGCTATTTCCAAAGAACTTTATCCCTTTAATTATGGTGTTGCAGCAGGTCCTTAGCGCATCGTTGTCAAGTCCCCTCCATGAGTCAAGTACATCAAACCTATTGCACCACAAATTTAAAACAAGAAGGAAGTAGTGGCTAAAGTCTTTATGGCTTATCTTGATAGTCTGGAACACTAGGAATATGACCTGGGGGTATTTATCTGAATCAGTTCAGGGCTGTGTTTTTTCACTAAAAAAATATAATACTTCATTTGTTGGGGAGAAAAGAGAATAAAGAATTTGATATGCATACCAGATCTCGATGATCTAAATGGTTGTTATCTCTTGAGAAAACGCGTGTTACTTCTTTTTTTTCAATCTGACCTGATTGCAATAAAGTCTATAGAAATAATAATAGAAAAGTAGATAAGGGGAAAAAAATGCAGGAAAACGATGATGAATTGAAAACCTTCTTACTCCTATTTCTTCTCACGTGTCGACAAGCAAGTAGGGCGCTTGACCTTAACGTGGTAGGACTCTGTTGCATTTAGAGAGAGGGTGGAAAGAAAGCTTGCTATTGACACTATTGCTTATGTTGAAAAAGACCATTTTGATTCAAAGAGGCGGCAGTGAAAACCCATTCTTTAACTTTGGAGTTCCAAATAGAAAAAACAGTTCTCATTTCTTATTGTAGTCGATTGGTTGTCCGTTCATTTGCTTTAGTTTATTTGCTCTTTTTTTCCTCTCTTTTTGAAGCTGTTTACTAGTTATTTGTCTGAGAAAACATAAGCATTAGGAATGGGCTGACCGCGACTCGGAGTGGGAGAACATGTTTTTGGCATTCCTATTCCTAGGATTAATTGCATACAACCCAACTTCTGCCACTGTATTAAATAGTTTGTCCCATGGTTTGATTGAAGCAGCAAGGTCCCAAAGGAAAACATGTAAGGTGGGATAGGTGATTATCATACTGGGACAAAAAAAAGACAAAAAAAGTTGCGAGGCGATCTTATGGAATGTGTGATAAATATGAACAAACAAAAAGAGTATGAATTGCATACTCTGCAGTTATTCTGGAGCTTGTTGATCTTGTTGACCTTTCCCCGGAAGCACAAACGGCGTTGTACAATTCACAGACTAGTTTGCTGCACTTGAAGCGATTGGGTGCTGTATCAAGAAAAGGTGACCTCAAAACAGCAGGTACCTTTAGCATTATGTTTGGGGGGCGGTAAGCAGGGGTGATAGATAACTTGACACTGCTAGGATCAGTTGTTGCTGAGGGAGTTATCCTTGCTGCTAGTTCTGAAGGCTCTACAACAGTGTTGTTGTTCCTTTTGCTGCTGCTTGCTTGTATATTTCTTTCTTTGCTCTTCTTCATATTTATCACACGGATAGCGTTATCTTCAATCTCTCTTAGAAGCGATTCATCTATTTGTTCGAAAAAGTTTGAGTAAGCTGATTCATCATGTAAAAATGTCTCTGCCTGCTTGCTAGTTGTGTCATCTTGTGGCTTTGATGGGGTCTGCTCATCATCGCACTCAACAAATTTCATGAGGTTAATATCTGGGGGTGTGAAATCTAAAGGTCTATCCCGTTTCCTACTTGAACCAATATCTTGAACATCTTGTTTTCCTATCATCATATCATTGGCTGCCTTGTATCCCTTTGATGCAGAAAAGTTAGGACATGTTTCGTCTTCCCCATCCCTTCCCCATGGCAGCTTCAATTTTGCCCTTCTGGCAATAACATCCTTGCCCTTGTCTTCTAGTGAGTTGTTACTTGTAACTGGTGGGTTGTCCTTGTCTGGTGGAACTACCATCAGTGGTATATGCCCCTCTTTGTTGTTCTCTTTGCCAATCCTCCTCCAGCGCATGATTAGTGGGATGTGATATTCATCTGTTCTCTCATTAGCTGACACAGGATTGTTTTCACCTTGTCCTGCATCACCATTTTGCACTTTTGTTTCCTCTGCCTCGCTTTCTTCTTTTGTCTCATAATCCTCTGCCTCACTTTCTTCTTCTATGTCAGAATCCTCTTCAGACTCCATGACATAATCAGAATCACCCTCGGAGTCTTCTTCAGAATCTCCATTGTGTTCCAAATGAGGTTGCCTTGTACTTGTTCGCTGATGCTTAGTCTTTGTCTACCTTTGTGCATTTGAAGATTCAGGTGCTGTGTGTGAAGATTGTAGGGCTGAAGATGCATTCACTTCAGACACTTTATCCAAAAATTTACCCATTAAATCTGTGAAACCAACGCAGACTTCTCCTAGGGCTTGTGACAACTTGCGTTTATTCTGTATGACAGGGAAAAAATAAATTAATAGCTTCCATCTAATGAAAATAGACCAAAAAACCAAACATGATGTATGTGTACTGTAAACTTGCTTTAGTGTGTGACAGTATTTGCCTTTATAAAACAATGTTATTGCTTTTGAGAGTACAGTTTTTTTGCCTTACAGAAACCAGAAATGAAAAAAAAAGAGGATAAGTCACTTGTGCGGATCTGAAGTGATATCCCATTATGTAGCCATGATGATACAAATCTTGTTACATCATCCATTCTAAACAATGAGTGTCCCCGAATTCCTGGTCCTTTCAGCTGAGTGCAGAAAAACATAAAGGAAAAAAAAGAATCACATAGTGAGGTTGTGGCTAAAAAAGAAAAAACACATGAGTCGGCTGTTAATTTTTGGTGGGGACAGAATGGTACCGGGAGTTTTCCAAAAGATCTATCACGATTTGTGTCAAGCTTTATAACCTGACGCACAAGTTTTGTGGTTCAAGCTGCAATCCTTAGCTTGGTGTCAAGTATTTGAAGAGTACCAACATCAAGTTAGTCTACATAGAGGATCTGTGTGAAAACACACGTATAAATCAGATAAAAAAAGATAGTATGAGGCCATTCTATGGTCTCATTTTATGAATTGAAGATAGTATGTGGCGAAAACATCTATTGCTTACAACAAGAGAACACATCCTCTAATTGAGTTCTTTTTATCAATATTTGTAGCAGCTTCTTGGATTTGATTAGCTATAAACTGACACCAGTCCAGTTCCCTCACACGTGTGAAATCTACTGTTGCCGGGTAACATCTAGGGTTGTTGGGCACAAAAAAGTGCACACTGCAACCATTAACCAGGACCGAAAGAACTCATCGTCTGCCCCTTCCTTGTTCCAAATCAGTTGCAGTATAGTATTTATCCTAGGTGCTTCACCATTTTGAAGCTGATACGCCTCGTTGATGAAATTCAATGCATCCAAACCATACTCGTATCTGACACGATCATCTCCTCTGCGCAACCCCAGGACGTTGTGAACAGCCTCAGCATTAACAGGGATCATGCCCCTTTCTTGCTGAACGAATTCACGTGTTTCAGCATCATAACAATCCACCATAAGCCAACATGCAAAGTCAATTGGAACTTTCGTGCAGGCTATATCCAGCAAGCCACCGGACTCCTCATTGCCTATCCTTTCATGTTGTTCTTGGGACATGGCCTTGCAAAGCTTGATAAGACTTGACGGTGAAGCCCTAAACCTGCGAGCCTATGGAAATATGAAAAATATAGTGAGAAAAAAGATATATAAAGGACATGAAACAATTAGGAAACAAACTAGAGAAATGCACGCATTTATTGCATTCACTAAAAATGAAAATGTTGGGGTTTTATGAAATAACAGTAGGCAGGCAGCGAGAAAAAAGTTATTAAAAAGGAGAAGTTTGCCTTATGGGTACAGTAAAAATGTATATTAGATTATGTAATAATTGCTTCCTGTGCATGAATAAAAAATGCCTTATGTTGTATAAAAAGTGAGAATGTTTTTTTGCCACATACCGCTGCATCAGTAGCCATTTTGTAGTATCTGCTGGGTGTGTGTAATCTGCTAACAGATATAGGATATACAAAATAAATGTAAGTGAAAGTGCAGTGTGCAAAAAAGGGGGAAACATGATGCAGAAATTGAAAAGTATTTGCAGTACAAAAGAATATAGGACAGATATATTGCACATATGGAGAACATATACAGTTAGAACTGTATTGCAAGCCGATCAGAAAACATGACACCCTACAAAAATATGCAGTAGAATCATTTGTAAAAGGGTAACACAGGCAATCAATCAAGTTGATCCACTACAAAAAATGCAAAAAGTGTGCTTCCATGTGCTGTTGTGCTTGCTCGATCGGTCGATCTTAATGAATCCCTGCGAAGAATCCTATTTGTTGTCTAAACAAAATTTCTATATACATACTTTGGATGTAGGCAAATGGTATTTTAGCTTGTCATATGTAAAAAAAAAGCCGTGTGCTAGCCTGCTCCATAAAACCTTAGTCAGTACGACATCTATTCACTAAAAAGCTAGCAGCTAAAAAATTCTTAGATAGAGATGATCCGAACAGCTAAACATGCAATAGTATAGAGTTTTAATTCTATTTATACCATCAAGCTTGTAAGGACAAGCTGCCATTAGTCCATCCTCAAAAGCTAACCTGACTACATCACTATACACAGCAAAATATCACTAAATGAGCAAAATATGCATGCTCATTTTGATATATGTAAATAAACTCAATTACTTGCTACTCTAGATGGCTACTCAATCCGGAGAGTGAGGAGGGTGTCCTGAAAATAACGACATATTAGAAGAAAAACAGAGAACACTCATTATCTCCTTTCATATATGTATATGTTCCCATCACAAAAATAAAAAGGGTGAGGCACGTAAAGACAACTCTTACACAATTATAGCTGTGAAAAAAAAATAGCCTAACAAGCATGAACAATCAACCCCTAAGACTCTAATGCTCATCATAAAAGGCAAAAAAAAAAAGTGCTCAGAAAAAAGGATGGCAGGGTCTTTGCAGGCTCACCTAAGTTTCTGCGTCTCTACACTGATGCGTCCAGGCTCACCTAAAAAGTTTCTATGTCTCTACACTGATACACGCAGTTGATTTGCTTCTTCTGCTCAGGAGACGCCATGAGATTCATGCAGAAAATCATTGAAAAAAGTCAGGTGAGACTACCCAACCTCGTATCCCCGAAGAAAACATTGAATATTCTAAGAGGAGAGCTAGATCAGCGCGACCGACGATGCGCAGACAGGTGAAAAACCTATGCATGCTCACCTCTGTTTCACCGCCGCCCCTCCAAGCGTCCCCTAGATCCGAGCTTCGATTGGATACACCAGCCTGCCTACCCCTAGATCCGAGCTTTGATCGGATACACCAGCCTGGAAATGGGAACGAAATAAATCAAGCAAACATGGTCCACATGCCATGCAGTTTTGGGATATATAATCTCGACGATGAAACCCTCCCCTTACCTGGCCGCGGATCCCCTTGATTCACCACCCGTCCCTTGCGCTTGCGCACACCGACAATCGTCGAGAAGCCGCTGCTGCGATAGCAGAGAAGAGAGAGGGGAATGGGGATTGGGGAAATGGATTTCGTATACAGCAGAGAAGGATTTGCTTGGGGGATTGCTCAACGTCGATGGAAGCAAACAGAACAGAGTGCGAGCGCAGAGAGAAGAGGAATGGGGATTGGGGAATTGATTTCGTCTCAGAGAGAGAAGGAAGGAGAGAGAGGGGAATGGAGAAATGAAATGACTGGGTGTGGAGGAGAGAAGACAGAGGGGCGCGAGGCCCGAGATTTTGAAATAAAAATTACCGTGGCCGTACGATGCGCTGTACTACGATGGACGGCTGTGGAAGCGTGCCGTGTGCCAGCGCCAACACACGGCCGGTCGTATTCAAGTCATTACCTTTCTTTTTTACTTCTTTCACGTTCTTAATCGGTTATGTTAATAATTTTTCTCCACAAATCTTATAAAATAAAAGTTACATGCATAATATTTTATGCTAACAATTTTCTATTGATAAATTATGTCATAATTTTGTGCTGATAAATTACGTCATAATTTTTGCTATATACGGAGTAACATTATGCCATAAATTTCTGCTATCTAACATTATGCCATAATTTTGTATTGTCTGACATTATGTCATAATTTTCTAATATAAAAATTATGTGTCTACAGACATACTAGAAAGTTATGATTCATGAAAATTTGTGTAAAAAATGGAAGTTATGACATAATTTTATATACTAGAAAAGTATCACATAACATATTATTTTTTTAAAAAAAGTGAAAATTATGTCATAGTTTTTTATAAAAAAAGGGAAATTATATCTTTATTTTTTGCCATATATAAAATTATGTGCGCTTAAGTGAAAATCGTCATGTGTGGAAAAAGAGAACAAAACTGTATCGAAAAACTATGTGCCATGCGCGGGGAGATGATAGAAAAACAGTGTTTGTATCAGAGAGACAATCTAAACGTAAAAAGAGAAAAACTAGGTCAGCAATGCGCATGGCCATGATTTAGATAAGAGAACTTTGGTGATCAAATTCTCCTACCGGAGACCCACAGTCCTCCTTGGAAGGACTTCACGGGCCTCATCCTCCGTGCTTCATGGGCCACTTCGCCATTCGCTGGGAAGGTCTTCATGGGCCTCATCCTCTGCGCTTTCCGGACCACTTCGCCATTCACTAGGAAGGTCTTCATGGGCCACTTCGGCGTGGCCCACTCCCCATGCCAAGGCCTTAGCACTTCATGATTTGGGCTTTGGTGAAGCCCATCACATTTACTCGTTCTACAAGACTTCCGTCCCACGACCTCCAGCTTGGAACAAGTACCCCTTACCACTGTGAACCTCTTATGTTGTCTTGTTTTCTTTTCATCAATTATCTTCCAATGTGCCATGTAAAAACTTCCTATGTTCGATTGTCTTAGCATCATTATTGTTGGGAATTAATCTAGCTTTGGATATTTTAGTGTTTGGCTTCATATTTTAATCCTAAATGGTTCTCTTGTCCGAGTATCGTAGTGAGTTGCTGATGGGCCACATTGCCATTCGCTAGGAAGGTCTTTGTGGGTCACTTTGTCACGGCCACTCACCGCGCTAAGGCCTCCGCACTCCGTGGTTTGGGCTTTGGTGAAGCCCATCACATTTATTTGTTCTGCGGGACTTCGATCCCACAACCTTCAGCTTGGAGCAAACACCCCAGATTTATGCCAATGAAGATTAGTGTTAATGTGATTAGAGATGTTTAATTAGTTACTCCACCTGCATAGCTAGCAGTGCCTGGAGACCAGGTTCAATTGGTTGTAATCTAAGCACAATCAAGTTTTCCAAATTTGCACTCGGTCATCCAATCATGTGTTTTTTTCTATATAGGCCATGCAGGTAGGCCATTTGTTTGGTGAGTATGCTCTTCGCTCTATCTTCTGGAGGTAGCAGCCAAAACTCAAATCATCAAAATGGTGGCGCCTAATAATTTGCATGTGCTTTTGTTTTGTCTTAGACATTGCACTTCACTTTCGATTGTGTTCTAGTTTCATTATGGGATAATGAATATTTCCTTTTGTATGACCTTAATATGGGACTGAACTGAAAACATTTGTGTATATGGACATTGTGTGGTGTGTCCGTATGTGATATGCATAAAACTAGGGATTGTGAAGGGGGTTTCGAGACTAAATGGGATGTCCGGTATCTGAATCCGAACAGTTAATATCTAATCCGTATCTGTGTCTGAAGACTAAAAGTTGGATATTATTATGCATATGGATATATATCAATATCTCATGCATTTTGATACTACCCGTATTCAAACCGAATTCTAAGAAACAAATAATTATATCCGTTTGTATCTGTTTATATCTATCCATATCCGATTGGTTAGGTGCATCTACAAGTTAATGCGTGTACACTCTAGGTCAACCAACTTTTTAGATCAGATTCTGACAGCCGGCAAAAGGTATAATATTTGCAACTACTGTTACCTATCCGCGGTAGGATTTGCGGTAACTACTGCACTTCGTTCTTTATTATGATGCTCGTCCTGGCAGTATCATATTCGGGAGTTCACGTGGCATCGAGATATGAAGCATTCGTATATTTTAATCTGTAGAGTTTCTGAGTTCCAAATTAACTGATGGAGGGGATAAATTGTTGTATGCATAGCCTGAATACTGTCAATATAATAATTTACGACGAGTAAGGATCGGACGGGACCCATCTCAGTGGACCAGTATTGTGCATATCCATCCAACGCATATCGCTCTATCATTCTTGCTGCAAAAGCGCATACATAGCAGTGGTTGCAGCAGCAAACCGGCACTGGCAGTGGCAGGTGGAACCTAGAATTATGATGATTAGCATGCATCCATGTCCTCTAGCAGTCTAGCACGCGTGCAGTACACATAGTACGAATCTACGAGATGGGTATGCGCTGCCACGAAATCAATATAGATCCGCCAAGACGATCAAAAATTGAATTCAGCACATGATCCGGGCTCCATGATCGATTAATTTCCCATCTACAAAACCGGCGCCGCTGCATGCTCGCTTGCCTGCCTGGCTTACCCAGCCGTCCCGGCCCACTGCCGGATCTGCAAAGCCTTCGCAGCAACGGCGATGCATGCTGTGCGGTGTGTGACCAATGCGGTCGATCGCCGCGCCTATAAAAGCCATGGCGCTAGCTCGGTCTCCTCCACACAACACAGAGCTTACCCTGTAGCAGTCTTAGCATCTGCTGGCTAGCAGCACCATGGCAGGAAGGATGCTGCTCGGCGTCTGTGCCGTGCTGATGGCGATCTCCGTCACGAACGCGGCGGACAGCAGCCAGCAGGTGACCTCGGTTGTCGTGGGCCTGGCGAGGTGCGACGACTGCGCGAGGAAGAACATCAAGGCCGAGGCGGCTTTCAAGGGTCCGTAAAGCACGCCACACATGCAGGCTTTCGTGGTGAATGAATTGTTGTTAAATTGAAAAAAACTCTACCGTCGTCGTTCCCGCAGGTCTTCAGGTGGCGATCAAGTGCAAGACCACCGACGGCGGCGAGTACGAGACCAAGGCCGTCGGCGAGCTGCAGGGCTCCGGAGCCTTCAGCGTTCGCCTGGCGCTTGACCTCCACGGCGCCGACTGCCACGCGCAGCTCCACAGCGCCGCCACTAACGCGCCTTGCCCCGGGCAGGAGCCGTCCAGGATCGCGCCCATGTCCGGCGGCACCTTCGTCGCCGTCCCCGGCAAGATAGATTCCTACCCGTCCCCGGAGTGCGCTTCGGCGTTCCTCTGCTCCCCCATCAAGAAGCACTTCCTGGACCATTTTCACACGAAACCCGTGCCGGAGAGCCACCCCGTTCCTGAGCACAAGCCAACGGCGCCGGAGTACCACCCCGTTCCTGAGAGCGCCGGAGTATCACCCTCCCACGCCGGAGTACCACCCCCCAACACCGGAATACCACCCTCCCACTCCGGTGTACGGGCAGCCAAAGCCAACTCCAATCTACCATCCACCTGCTGATCAGCACTGAGATGAGCACAGCTTATCACCCCGCTGCCAAAGCTGGAATGGCACGCATGAGGCCTTGCGTACGTTGTTAGTTATTAATTGGGACCCTTATTAATTTTGTGTCTTTAATTACTAGTAAGCACGGAGAATAAATGTTCGAGAATTAATTGTGAGGATTTACTTGGTGATTCTTGTCTAGCTTTGATGATTAAAGAGGATTTGTGTTCTTCCCGTCACTGTGAGCTGCGCTTGTTCTATTATTTTTTGTTCACTGTATCGTTCTATATATCCAAAATTAGCTTACAATGATCTTTTTCCTTTTGATAGAACATCTTATATGATGGGGACGGAGGTTCCCAATCTTTCATTAGGTAGAGGATAATTTGATTAGACGGCACGAAACACTCACGATTCGGCTTTTGATCAGCACAATCAAGATCTCTGTAATCGCAACACCACGCGTCTTCAGATTATCAACCGTGTGTTGCCGGTTGACCTCACCATGAAGGTTAATCCCTACCAGTAAATTGAGAACACAAGCAAAACAAAAAAAGATGCAACTAGAATTGCTGATGAATGATTAATCTTACAAGTTGAGGGTTCACGAACCAATGAAATGGTAAAACTATTCAATGGTAGAGTAATCTAAGCAAAACTTGTCACACCCGGTTTTAGAAACAAAACCAGATGACACCATATGTGTGCCCATGATCTATTTTTCACACATACAGCCGACTTCATTAGTGAATATCAATAGACAGTGCATTATATAAGCGTATAAAACTTATATTTGACACAAAAGTCAATATATCAGAGTACAGCGGAACTTCTATCTCGTAGCGAAACTCCATCTTCACAGGAAGGTTGACTGGGGGCACGTACGCCTAAACACGTTGTAAACTTCTGGATCCACTTCGTCTTCAAAGCATCGTCAACTTGGATAGAGCAGAGCTATATTGTTTTGGGGCAGCAAGGGTAAGTACATGTCATACTCAGCAAGTATTCCGTTTAGAATAAAGTGGACTGGCTTTATAGTGGACAGGCAATAGCAGTTGTTTTTAGTTGGTCAATTTTTATTTACTAACAATGAATTAGCATAACCCATCCCATAACTGGAATAATATAAATACAATAAAGTATCTAAAATAAACCACCATCATTCCATCACCGTTCCATTATCGTACCATCATTACCATCATTGCCATGAGATCCTTTTCTTTGAAAAACTCTAATCTGTGAGGGTGCAGGCCGCTCATAACCGTAAGCACGGCTGTTATAACAGTTTTAAACACTCTCGAGAGGTTGTACATATTTAGCCACAAATCATGATTTCCATATGCCAAGAGGTGGCCAAACCCTATATATTCACTATCCTTTGATGAATCGGCAGGGTTTCGTTACGAGACCTTTACAAAGAATTCCTAGAGTTATGGCATGCCCGTTACAGGTTACTCCAGTTAACTAAAGATATGGGAGTTCCGTTCCAAAGGGTGATTAACCACGATGGCAAAGGGCAAAGTCCCATATCTCCCAGACCCCTCATACCCCATGTTTCAGGGAAGCAGGCCAAAACTCTAGTTCATCTAATTAATCAGTCAATAATGTCCCATTCCATCTCTTGTGGTTGCACTGTTTTCCTGGGTGGTCGCTCGGCGAACGATCCTTAGGGCGAAGTACTTGAGCAAAACCAACAAAAACATGCTCAAGTCTCCATATTGCTAAAATAACACAAACTTTCATCGTCATTGCATCATTAATTATCAGGATTAGCAACATAAAAATATGTTGAGCGGTAGCATTAATCTACACATCACAACCCATCCCAAGTTTCATAG
Source organism: Paspalum notatum (assembly GCA_022530915.1). NCBI lineage: Eukaryota > Viridiplantae > Streptophyta > Magnoliopsida > Poales > Poaceae > Paspalum > Paspalum notatum. The sequence goes on along the minus strand of CM039684.1, from coordinate 24,484,608 downwards.
ACATGTAAAGGTATATGAAGCTAGTCATCCTTATTAGGAGCAATCAAATTGGGCTCTAGATTGTGTAGTTAATGTAAATAGGACATAGGTCAAAGAATACTTACCTTTATTCCCAAATATGTACCTGCTCGAATAATCTTCAACTGTAGATCTTGAAAAGCTTGATCTTCACTCTCACGTATGATACTCGTTCTATACGTGACAACACAAACAACATGCAAGCAGACAAACATGTATGCATAAGAAATAATACACCATTCAAAAAGAAAAGCTTTATAAAACACGTGCCAAAGGAGAGGGATCATTACTACGGTCACGAGAGCGCAAGAAATGCTGAAAACGTCGCTACAGTCGAAAAGATACAACTAACGGAAGATTAGTATTGACCATTGAAGAAAGAACTATGAGCATCACTTATTTTAATTAATAAAATAATTATATTTTATCTGAAAACCGTAGTTGAAACTAACAATGTTTTATTTGTAAAGATCTCAGATATGTTATACCATTGAAATAATTAATTTAAGAAAGACCGGTTTATAAGATCACCTATTCGGACTTTTTGCATATAACGTGTTTGATCTAAACGAGTTATAATTAAAAACACATTATAGTCGGCATTAATCATATTGACTTAACGAATTAGGAAAAGCCGAGGTACAAACCTACGCATTTTTTTAATTAGAAAGCAATTGCATAATCATTAATCAAGTTAACATGCAATTTAAAAAAAAATGTGGTTTAAACCTAAATAACTTTTAATTAGAAATCATTAGAAAAAGATTTATCCAAATTAACAAGAGTTTAAGAAAAAAAACGAGATTAAACCCTACATTGCTTTTATTTACAAATAATGGAATAACGTTAATCCAATTAATGTTTATACTTAAATCAAAAACTCATATTATGTTTAACATGTACACTAAAGCATAGATTTCATCGTTATGAATCTAACGCAACTTGAACGGACCAAAACGGAGTTAAAACGTGAAAGATATGGACAAAACAAGATCAAAGGGCTATTTTGAAATAGATTTGAATCTCCAGGGGGTTAAATCATAAAATCCAGGGACCCAAAGGAATAGATCTGGACTGCGGGTTTATTAGCGGAAAGCTCAGGGTCCCTTTTGCAAAACTACCCGCGCTGACCGGTATTGACCCGTCCGCGGCTCACCATGGCCGTTGGATTGCATCTAGATGGGGAAAAAGATAGGGCTCCAGTGACGGCTTTGGGCGGCGCCGCTCGATGGGCACGGCGGAGCCTCGCCTGAGCTCCGCGTTGTCACAGTTCCGGTGGGCTAGAGCGAGCAGGACGGGGTGCGCTAGCGAGCAGAGGATGCGGCGAAGCGGGGGAGGCGGTCGCGACGGCAGTGCATCGGCCAGAGGTAGCTGACGACAGGGCAAGGCGGAGCCGCAACTCCGGCGAGCAATCACCGGCGTTGTGGGGCGCGATTGGGGACTACGGCTAACCAGGGAGAATCCTCACCTCACGGCGAAGCTAGTGGTGTAGACGTAGTCGACGGGAAGGCGGCGATGGTGTACGGCGACGTGCGGCGGCGACCGGCGGAGTCCCTAGGTGAACCCGGTGGCGTGGTGAGGTTAAACCGATGACACAAGACGAAAAGAGGGCCAAGTTTAAGCGTTTAGAGGCTATACCTCGAGGCGATGGTCGTGAGCTAGACGTCGTCGGCGATGAGGGCGGGTAGAGGTGAAACCCGATGGTGAACTCGCGGCGAGCGCGGCGCTCGGGTGCACGAGCTAGGGCACAAGGAGGCTAGGGTTGAGGGCGCTTGGTTGCTACAGACGTCGAGGTCGGGCGGCTTATATAGGGGCGAAGTCCGAGGCTGGCGGGAGGGGCAAAGGAAAGGCGACAGGCGCGAGAGTCCGGCGCGAATCGGACATGGAGTCCGCGTCGCCCAGGCGTGCGCTCGAGCTCAGTAAAGGAAAGGCGCGGGGGCGCGGAAAGGAAGGACGAGGCGCGGGTGCGGGCGTTGGGGAGATGGTAAAGCCGCGCCGCTAGGAAGGTCCGGCTTGGTCGGTCGGACGGCGTGCCCACCACGCTTCCGCTGCGTGCTCAGACAAGGAAAAGGAAAGAAGGAAGGAGATGACAGCCGGGCCCCGCGTGGCAGTGGTGGAGAGGGTGGAGCGCCACTGGGCTCTTGGCGGGCTGCTGCTGTTAGCTGGGCCGCGGTGAGAAGAAAAGGGAGGTGGGCTGCTTGTGTACTTGGGCCAAAACCAAAGAAACGAAGAGATGGAGGAAAAGAGAACTTTTCCAGAATTCTTTTAGGAGTAGGAGAAATTTTGATGAGTTCAAATGGATTCAAATTCAAATCAAAGCAATGCAAATCAATCAAGAAAAATATGCAGCGGCATATAGGCTCAAGAAAGCTAACCTTATGGTTTTTTTTACTTGATTAAGTTGGAAAACAAATAAATAATCATGGTGTCATGCATAACCTAACAAACTCTAAATAAATTAAATTATTTTACAATGGATATTTCATGCAGCAAAAAATCAGGGTGTTACAAAACTCGAGTATTTCCCAAATGCCACTTCTGAATATATCAGATAAGAAATGTCCCAACAACCCTAGATGCGTCCAACATGGACTCTTACATGATACATGGCCAAATGGCCCAAATTGGTGGCACAACACCTAGATAGATTCTGTCCGTCAACTTGCGACGCGATTTTCTGTCGACTCCGAAGTCCAAATGGCCTAAAACCAATGCCATTGGAAAGACTATGTTTTAATCTTTCCAAGCATATTTGGACCACCGAAAATAGAGCCTATTTGTGGCCTGGGTGACGATTTTAGGGCATGCTGGTCCCGGAGGTCAATGTGTCCGATTCTGAGATGAATTGGGCCTCCAACTGAACTTGGACGCCCTCCTTACTTTCCTCGTTTCCCTTGTTGTTTTCCAAGTCTTTCATGATTCTCTCCAAAGTTCCTAAGTACAACATATTCAATAATATCATTAGGGAATATACCATGCATTATAACTTAGGAACGAGCTCACATATTGATTCAATTGTCGTGCTCGTGCTCTTGTGAGAGGACCTTGCATCATAATTGGAGGAATCTTGGTCGTATGCATAGGACAAATGTCATCATCATCTTCTCTTTTGAAGTAGAGTCATCCTTGACTCAACCTTATAGTCTTTTCTCAAGTATTGTTTCAAATCTACAATGTTAAATGTGGGACTAACCCCAAACTCGGGAGGCAACTCAAGTTTATATGAATTTTCATTTATTTTTATGTTAAAAGGACCATCGACTCATTAATTTAGACTTTCTCAAATCTGAAAAACGATCATTTCTCAAGTGTAACCACGTTAATTCACTCAATTCAAGTCCTACTTTCTTTCTACCTTTACTACATGCATCCTTATACCTTTCATTCATCTTTTCAATATTTTATTTAGTAGTTCCATGCAATTTCATAATAAATTTAGTACATTTCTTAGCATCACGATGAACTCTCGCATTAGTAGGTAATGATAAAAGATCAATAGGAGCTCGAGGGTTGAAACCATACACTAACAAGAAAAGACTTACCTTCGTGGTGAAGTGCACCGCCCTATTATATGAAACTCAACATGCGGCAAACACATTTTCCACATCTTCAAGTTCTTCAAAACAGCCCTCAATATGGTAGAAAATGTATGATTTACTACCTCGGTTTGGCCATCGGTTTGAGGATGACATATTGTAGAAAGCAACAACTTTATCCCCAAGTTATTCCATAGCATTCTCCAAAAGTGGCTCAAAAATTTAACATCACGGTTTGAAACAATGCTAGAAAGCATACCATTCAAGCGAATGATTTCATAAAAGAATAGATTAGCAATATTAACAGCATCGTCACTCTTATGGCAAGGAATAAAACGAGCAATCTTAGAAAATCTACCAACCACCAAAAAAATACTAACCCTCCTCCTCTTTGTCCTAGGCAATCGTAAAACAAAGTCCATAAATATATCCTCCTTTAGGGTACTAGGAATAGAAAGAGGCATATATAAACCATGTGGATTTAATCATGACTTAGCATTTTGAGATGTCGTGCAGCGGGATACAAATATCTCAATGTCTCGCCTCATCTTTGGCCAAAAGAAATGCATGGATAGCACGGCCTCTATCTTCTTAGCACCAAAGTGATCCATCAATCTGCTTCCTTGAGCCTCATGCATCAAAATAAGATGAATGGATTCAACTGAAATACATAGGTGGTTAGCTCTAAACACAAATCCATCATTTATGACATATTTGTCTCATGTTCTTCCCTCTTTGCAATGCAACATGATATCTTTAAAATCATCATCATTAGCATATATTGTTCTTTAGCTGATTCTAATCCAAATATACGACAATCAAGTTGGGACAACATATCTCTTAGGCGAGACATCAACAATCACATTATCTTTTCCTTTCTTGTGTTTGATAACATAAGGAAAAGATTTAATAAATTCTAACCCATTTAGCATGTCTATGATTCAATTTCACTTAACTTCTAATATGTTTTAGCAATTCATGGTTGGAATAAATGACAAACTTTTAAGCCATAAAAAATATCACCACATTTCTAAAGATCGAACAAGATCATACAATTTTTTATCATATGTGAAATAATTCAAAACAGTGCCACTCAATTCTTTACTAAAGTAAGGAACATGTTTATTTTCTTGCATTAAAACACCAACAATGTCTACTCCACTGGCATCACATTCAAGCTCAAGAGTCTTACTAAAATCGGAAAATTCTAGCAATGGAGCATGAGTAAGCTTGTCCTTCAAAAAATTAAAGGCATTCTCATGTGACTTACCTTAATGGAACACTGCTCCTTTCTTCATCAACTCATTCAAAATCACATAGTATATCTTTTATAGTTTGAATTCTCATATAAAAGGAATGGTTTGCCCATAAATAAATTTCTAAAAAGCTTATTATGAGAGGCCCATAAGATCCTTCTAAAAAAATCAAAGACTCATATCTCAATGCAAGTTTAAACTTATAAACCTTTTGAAATTAATATTGCAAAAATTCTTAGAGCTCATTTATAAACAATATAAATCAATAATTGCATAAAAATATTTAAAAATAATTGCTACAATCTTATTTTAGTCTCATAAATATTACTAAATGTGCTTAAAATAACTTAAAATTCACTTGACTTTCTTGAGATAAACTTAATTTCAATGAAATAAAAGTTATGGTAAATAATTATTTTTATCTTAGTTGTGCAAACATCATTGTACTCATCTTAAATTTATTCTCAAAATAGTGAATAATACACTAAATGAATAAATAAATAACTTTGAAAATTCAAAACTAAAAAGAAAAATATGGCCTCATAGCACAGCCCAACAAATCCTGGCAACACTCGCGCAATGCATTGGCGGCCCAGTCTGCTCACCTGCCTCACGTAGGATCTTAGCCGTTGGCTTCAGATGGACGGTTAGCGATCACTCACGCCAAGGTATATAAATACAATTTGCTCCATAGAAAATCCTAGGCTCCTAAGTCTTCACACCCCCACTCTCTCGTGCAGCTCGAACCTCCTCTCTTACTCTAGCTCCTGCTCACCCGACGAGTGGCGGCGCTCATGGCAGACACAGAGGCCCTCCCCCACCACCGGCGACCCCTCCTCCTCCTTTGCTTTCTCCTCTACCTTCGGCCAGATCCATCACCACCACCGTCTTTACATTAGTTTGAATATCTATGGATGAGAGTTTGTCTTGCCTATGTATGTGCTCTTGAATGAATTCCTTCTATTCGATGGCTCGCTCGTTCCGCGGATACAAACGCATAAGAATATGGAGCTCTTTCTTTAATCAAGGCATGAAGGAGAAATGCTTTGAATATAAACAACACTCTGTCATGATTCGTGGGATTTTCACTACTAGAAAGGTCCGTATGTGTGCCAAACCATGTATAAAGATCTGGTGACCACCACGATTCTTAACGACTAGACCCTTGATTGTAAGTCCTACCCCATTGCGTATATAAAGGAGGGTCGGGGACCTTCTTCATCCTCAACCTCACTTGCTCACTTGCACTGCCTCAAGGCTGAAACCTGTAACATGCCCTAGGACTTGAACTCCCCTTGAATGCAATAACATCATGATAGTGCACTGGACCATGCCCTAGGACTTGAACTCCCCTTGAACGCAATAACATCATGATAGTGCACTGGATGTAGGGCAGCACACTCGAAGCAGTATAAACCGGCATCTCCTCTGATCTCACCATTCGGAGAAGCTCCGCACGCTCATGCTCGGTTCCCCCTAGACCTACAAATTCTACTTGCTAGAGTTCGAAACTCTGACAGACAACGCTAAAGGAGGAGTGCATCAGGGAGCAACGATGGATGTGCACATGGCATAGCTAGAGGTGTTTGGGGGAGGATAGGATGTGACAGCAACGGTCCATGCAATGTGAGAGGAGGGTCGGAGGAATGGTCGAGGAAAAGGCCCAACTGGATGGTGAGCGGTGGATGAGGTGCGGAGGTGGGTAAAGGAGAAGTGAAAACTATGGGCCAATGATGGTGGTGAGGCCCGGATGTTATAACGCAAAGATTGTGTTGAAAAAAGTAACTGAGCAAAAAAGAAGAAAATCAACGGGTAAAAGAACAAAATGGATTATTGGTGTATAAAATGTTGGATCGTAAGGGGATTTAAAAGAGGCGATGTAGAGGACATTTAGAGAGGATGGGATGTTCTAGGGCATTGTTGGAGTTAGTCTCAAATCTAAATTTAAAGAACGCTCCTAGAGTCCATATACACAGGTACTCACGGCACAACTAGACCCAGATTCGAGTGGAGCAGTATGAGCGGTCAACACTTGTCATATAGGCCTGTTTGGAAGATCGGTTTTGAGCCCAATACTGTTGTATAATACAGGCCCAGAAACCAGAAACTTTTACAGGCTAACCGGAAAATCTTGTTTGGAATCCCGGTGAGGCCAATAAAAATACACTGGTTTTGGGTCATTCCACCCAGAAAAATAAAAACATCTGGGGAGGCCACACTCATTTTCTGACAGATATCGGGAGGAGGGAAAGCCCGGGTGGGAGAAGGAGAAGCGCCGAAGTGGTGCGCCGGCGAGAGTAGCAGCGGGAATAGGCCCCTCCCGCCACGAACTCGTCCATGGCTTCCCGGCATTGTCGAGCACCGTGGTGACAACGGTCACCCCACGCTCCCTTATCCGCGCGCACGAAGTCGGTGCGCCGCCGGCGATGTCGAGGCCGATCTAGATCTTACTGCATGGAGGCGGTGGCGAAGCACAGGACATCGTCAATGAGGAAGTCGTGGTCATGGCACGGCTTCACCCAAAGAAGGCTGTCGACGCCCATGTTTTGAGGCCGGGAGTGCGGCGCAAGGGCCACGGGAGAGGCGTGGTGGCCAGGCAGCGGCTAACAGGCTTTGAAGATGAGGCGATACTGGAGAGTGGCGTTGCGCGGGCATGCCGCGTGTGGCTCGTATGAGACGAAGGTGGCCACGGGCACGAGCGTGGAGGGGAGCAGAAGCAAGCTTGCGGAGAGCGGAAGAGGAACAGATCTGTGGGCAGGGCGCCGTCGGGCGCCGACGGTGCAGGACGAGGGGGTTGGCGTCGATCTCCTGTGCGATGGCGGCCACCAGCACGGAGATGGCGGCAGATGAGGCGGTGAAGCCGCCGCCGCCCGGTGCTGCTGGGGACGGGGGTGGGGGAGAGGAAGGAGAAGAGCACAAGGAGGTTGAGCAGTGCAGGTGACAGGCGCAAGAATTCCGATTGAGTTGGGCATAAGTATTTTACAGGGAAAAGGTTTACAAAAGGTTTCTTGTGCACATGAAAATAAAAACTGGAAGATAATTATAGCTGAAAAGAATTACAAAGTTTCCAAACAGGCCCAACCTCATACAACTTTAATCAAGTTAAAAGAAAGGCACCAACGTCTGAGATGTCAAAATATTATCATTAAATCAGTTATGTGAAATATTTTTATTTGATATTAGCGAAATCTCAACTACTTAAAACGGTGTGCTTCATACTTCACATTCCGCTCCCTTCCACTGACATCTATCCGCTTTCCAGATTCAAAACTACGCCTCCCTCTCCTAGCCCTGGGCAAAAAAAAAAAAACGGAACCGAAAGAATCGGAACCGAAAGAACCGTTATTGAATTCGGTTCCAACTCTCATATAACCGAAAACCGAGGTATTTTCCGTTCCAAGTTTCAAGAACCGAAGAACCGATATTATCAGGCCCAACAAAAACTGTGGCCTGGCCCAATGAGTACAGAAACCCTAAGGCCCAGTTGACACTCTCTCTTCTCTCCCCAGCCAGCCAGCGGAGCTGCACACCGCCTCCTTCCCTCTTCCTTCTCCCCGGACCCGCAGGCCGCAGCTCCCCCAGTCCCCAGCCGCGCAGCATCCCCCTCCCGCGAGCGTGGCGGCGGCGGCGCTCAGGCCTTCCCTCTCCGGTGCGGCGGCAGTGCCCATTCACTCTTCCGCACGGCGGCAGTGCCCCTACCCTCTCCCGCGCGCACTGCGGCAGCGGCGCTCCGCCCCTCCGCCGCGCGCGCCGTGGCAGCGGCGCCCCCCTCCCTCCACCGCGCGGCGCGGCAGTGCTCGGCCGCCCGGCTGCAGCGCTCAGCCCCTCCCTCTCCGGCTCTCCGCCGCGCTGATGGCACTCGCCCCTCCCTCTCCCGTGCGCGGCGGCCGGCGGTCCTCGGTCTCTGGAAGGCTTGCCCCACCGTGACCCTGCCCGACGCCGGCAACATTGGCCTCGCCGAGACCCCGCCTGGCGTGGTGGCGCCCACTCCCTCGGCCTCTCGTCTGCAGGTTTGCTCCCGGTGCCCGCTCCCTCGTGCCCAACCTGGTGTTTAGTTCGGTCAGTTCGGTTAGAACCGAAACCAAACCGTTGGTTCCGGTTTCTCACTTCTAGATAACCGAAATTCTAAAATAACCGAGAAACCACACCAAATCGAAAACCGAAATTATAAAATAACCGAGGAACAGAACCGAAGAACCAAACGCCCACCCCTACCCTCTCCCCCGCACTCTGTCAGCCGCATCTGCTCCCCCACACAGACACCGCACGTAGGCTTCCGGCCCACGCGCCCGCTCCCCCGCCGCCGCCCTCCCGCCCGCCTGCGCCCGCTCAGCAACCAATGCCCTCCCACACGCGCCGCATCACGGCAGCCCGCTCCACCGCTGCCACTACTGCACTTCCTGTGGTAGAACCGTCCTGGCCTGATGGAGCAGGTGGCTGGTGTAGGAAAGGTGGTGCTACTGCTCACCATCGAGGAGTAGCACGGAGCTGGCCGGCATGGAGAGCAAAAGCAGGAGGGGACACCGGGCTGGAGACAAGGAGCGGGACGGGAGGGGGCGGCCCCGGGATAGAGAGGAAGAACAGGATGGGGCGCCAGGCTGGAGAAGAGGAGCAGCAGGAGGGCGCCACCGCGCCAGGATAAAGGGGAGGCGCAATAGGAGGGCCGGCTTCGTGCTCCCACGGAAGAACCGCAAGGGGAAGGGGGCGGCGCCATTTCTTCGAGAATCGAGAGGAGGCAGGGGGCGGTGGGACTTGGGAGCCTTCTGGGTTGAGGCCTACTCGCCAGGGAGAGGGGAAAAGAGGCTGGTCGGGTCTAGGTCTGTTTGCATCCAAATGACCAAACCCAAACTGATTAAAATTTAGTCACTAGATGACTAAAATATTAAACATGGGTACTTAGAAAGTGTCAAAACTGATTAAAGATCTTTTAGCCACCAAAAAGGATCTAAATGGTGACAAAAGTCTCCCTTTCCAACCCCTAGCCCCGGTCCCCACACTCTCTCTCCCCTTTCTCTACTTCGAAAATAAAATAATCAGAAATTAGTAATAAAAAATAACTCCTATTTGAATTAAAGATTAGAAAATAAAAACGGATGAATTTTTAAAAAGTTTGTATATAAAAATTGATTACAATTTGATGTTCTACAATTTTCGTACACAAAATTCCTTTGAACACACCAAAAAGTTAGTAGAATTTAGAGATAAAGCTCTAAACTCATTTGGAGCACTTGGAAAGAAAAGAATTTTGGAACCTAAGGTTTCCTTCTTCGCTTACTTGCATTCGTGCCTCAACGAACAAAGTGACATACATTCACTTAATCAGACATTCATGCATCAAAACTATGCATGATGATCATGGAATGCAAAAGGAGATACCCGGGGTATCACAGTTTCCACCATCGTCGTTCTTCCGTCGCAGCTCGACCCATACCATCATTGCTCCTTCCTTCGCTGCCGCCCCCTAGATTTGTGCCGGCACCGTACTTCCCCCGCGCAACCTCCTTCTCTGGTCGGATACCATCCTTCTTTACCGGCGCACCATTTTCCATGTCAGCCGAATTATTTCATGAAATTGATGATGCATGATTTTATTTGATAAACTTCACCAGTGGAATGTGTAAACTGTGTTAATTGTGTTTTTTGTCAGAGAAATGTTTGTTACAATAATTATTATTTTACCAAATATAACATGTCTGTAGCAACGCACGGACCATTAACTAGTTTAATATATGTTTCTAAAAGTTATAACAAAAATTAGAGAAGTTTGACTTGCGATTAAAGTAGCATCATTTCTAAAAGTCTTTGAAAGTTTGTGAGCATAAAATGGATCCCCCAAGCAGATTTCTATGAACTACGGTCAACCAAGTTACTCGGCGATGAAACACTCCTTCCACAACGTCACTGCAACAGATGCGGAAAAACTGACAGCTGAACCGATGCTCACATCCGCCAACAGTATTCAGCGGAACTTTGGACCCACGTCATTCCCCTACTCCAATACGATCCGCTTCAGCGCCTAGACGACAGATTGAGCAAAGGACTCCAAGAAAAGTGAACAAGCATTGTTCCTTGGACTTAAATGCAGCTATTTGTTGGTGATCCATGCATATATGCATCAATGGACGCCGACAAAAATCGATGCGGAGAGCTAGTAGCCTGCTGCGGGTAGATCTGGCGAGTTGATCAGCTGAGTAGCTGACAGAGGATGATCAACTTGGAACCGCATTTTTTTACTCTCGAATCTGCAAAGCCGGTGCCGGATTTTGGTAGCTCCTTCATCACTAGCTGCCTACATCCTGCGCTTTAACCTCTGCCAAAATCCAAATGCATGCTTCGTTTAATTTTAGTTCCGTCAAGGCGTCAACACCTGTAAAATGCGCCTATATAAACCCGGGACGATCTCTCCTTTATCTTCCATCCTAGTTAGAGTCTTGTGCACTCGCAAGAACCAGCCAAAGCTTCCACAATGGGGGCTCTGCCTCACGGCCTGCTTGCTGGCCTCTGCGCCGTCCTCCTAGCGGCAGTGCTCGCCCACGCTGCGGTGCCTGAGACGGCATCCATGGTCGTCGGCTTGGCCAAGTGCGCCGACTGCACCAGGAAGAACATGAAAGCCGAAGCAGCATTCAACGGTACGTACGCTGAGTTCTTCTCCAACCATATTTATTCATTCCGTTGGGAAATCTATTGAGTCTTGAGGAGCTTTCGTAGTACAAAAAGATTGCCTGACGACTTCTCGCTGCCCTCGTGTCGTTTCTCCAGGCCTTCAGGTGGCTGTCAAGTGCAAGAACGCCGACGGCGTGTTCGAAACCAAGGCCCACGGCGAGGTCGGCAAGTCCGGCACCTTCAGCGTCCCCCTCGCGGCGGACCTCCTCGGCGAGGACGGCGAGCTGAAGCAGGACTGCTTCGCGCAGCTCCACAGCGCATCCAACCAGCCGTGCCCCGGGCAGGAGCCGTCCTGGATCGTCCGGCCAACCGGCGACAAGCAGGACGACGACAAGAGGACCTTCGTCGCAGTCGCCGGCAAGATGCACTACTCATCCAAAGACTGCGCCTCCGCGTTCCTCTGCGACCCTTTCCACAAGAAGCACATGTTCCACTTCCACAAGAAGCCCATCGTGATCCCTCACATCCCAAAGAAGCCCATCGTGATCCCACACATGCACAAGAAGCCGGTGCCAGAGCACAAGCCGCCGACGCCCGTGCCGGCGTACCACTCGCCGGTGCCGGAGTACAAGCCGCCGACGCCCGTGCCGGTGTACCACTCGCCAGTGCCGGAGTACAAGCCGCCGACGTACAAACCACCGACTCCGGAGAACTCACACCCGATGCCGACTCCGATCTACCATCCTCCAGCGGATCAGAAGATCCAGAACCCCGAGACGGACCCTGAGAAGTTCAAGAAGCTCCTCCCCTTCATCAAGAAGAACCCCTTCTTCTTCTTCCCCAAGTTCCCTCCTGCCAAGGAGGAGATCAAGGCGTAGAATGATCGCTAAGAGATGAGCAATAGTTTGTTGGTCTGCAACTCTGCATCTACTGTTACGTAGTGTTGCATAGATTATCATTGCCTCATTTAATTTAGTTTCACGAGAGTGTTCGTAAGAGTTGATCTGCATCTACTGTTATGCAGTGTTGCATGGATTATCATTGCCTCATTTAGTTTCATGAGAGTGTTCGTCAGCTCTTACAGGTCTCCAGCTAATAAAAATAAAACTTTTGTGTTCTCGAGATGATTTTGGACTCTATCAAACTACATTATAAATATTAAATATAGTATCTCAGTCTTAAATATTTGTCATCCGCTAGTTTATTTTTAAACTAAGAAGCCTTAAATAAAAAAGAATGAAGGTAGCATATAATTTTAGTTTTTTTTATTTACACTAGCCGACCTATGCATGCTTCTGTCGTAGGTTGTAAACGCTGAAAATGTGGTCAGATACAAAAGTTAAAACTTAATGGATAAAATAAGTCACACGAACATTATTCACACTTGAAATTTTTCACATTCTAGCAACATGGCACTTGTAGAACTTTTTTATTTTATCCGCTTGTGGTGGAATCTAGTAGCCCTGTTCATAGGTCAGTTAAAACTGGTTGCCGGTCCACACCTAAACCAGCATATAATCGTAGAGCTGGGTTGATAATGTTGGGATGGTTTGTGGGTTCAACCCTAGAAAAATCATGGGTTGTGTAGGGGGAAACCCACGGCACCCGAGAAAAAACGCGAGTCCTCTAGCAGTTGTGGGCGGCAGCGGCAGCGATGTCGCGCGAGCATGCTAGCCGGCTTCCACTAGGGCATTGAGCAGGGCGAAGGTGGTACTAGCAACAGAGGTGACACAGGCAGCCAAGGCTGCGCAGGAGCTGCGGGACGCTCTCGCCTATCTCGCTAGCCTCGAGAATTTACCGTGGCACATCGTCAATGAGTTATACACGAACATCTGCGTATTTCCCCTCTAGATCCATCCACAGCGCCATGCCTTCCCCCCCTTGTATTGATTGATCATGTTGTTGAACCCTAGCGCAGCTTGGGATTTATCGATTTTGATTAGTGTGCAAAGAAAATGGATTATATAGGTTCTTGAGAGAGAGAACATGTGATACCTCTGGTATCTCGATAACTCATTTTATACATATCATGCTCATATTGTCATTTGGAATGGTGTTTGAACATGTTTGAGTAAAGGAAAACATCCAGAAATAACACTAAGTCAAAAAATAATAAAATATTTAAAAGTGCAAACTCGAACTATTTTGACGTGTAGTTCAAAAAACATAAATTAACAACTTATATTTCATTTACAGAACTTGTAGAGAACATCTTTGAAAATTGTCATATAGGACGTTCTCTCTGGTTGTGCATAATTTTGGAATTTTGAGGAAAGCAATATCAGGGTCAAATCTGGATGAATGCAGCCTTTCACCAAACTTTTGAATTTTCTATGTGTTACTTAACTTTTCCATTTAAACTTTATATACCAAAATCTTAGGTATTTTCATGTCACACAACATTTATATTTTGGCCTTTGTATAAAAGTGCCAATATTTTAAATTAGGGGTGAATTTAACAGCAGCTCAGTTTTTGTCAAACTGAACATAGTTTAGTAAATTGCAAATCTAACCCATTTAAAAACTGATTTGGTCATAACCCAATTTACAATTTCGATACGAAAAGCAGTACAATTCTGATATTTGGACCTTTATACGAAAAGCTGTACAATTTTGATATGTGGACCTTTGCATAAAAGTTATTAAAAACTAAACCACATAATTTATAAGCAAGCAATGTACTATGGTCAGACTTGACCATGGGTTGTAAAATCTCAATCTGAGCAAATTTAAAATAAAGCTAAATAAACTTATATATTAGCTTTGTAGAGAATTTAATTGTAAACAACTTTAATATTTAACCTTGGAAATGTTCTAACAAAAGCTTTGAATAAAACTCTAGAAGAACTGTGTATGTCAACATATCAGCCTAAACTGAAGTGTCGTCAAGTCTGAATATTCTGACTGAACCAACAAATTGGCGTTCGATTTATTCAAGATTTACAAGATAACTTTGTTAAATATCAGACTAGAAGTCGTAGTACTGAAATTGAGATAGGCATATACTGTGGCTTATTTCAAGCACATTTGTGATTTTAAATCTTGAGCCCAACTTTGAAGAATCACACGCGAATTCCGGATTTATACTTGGGCTGGAATTTCCAGTCTAAAACGGTGGCTGCATCCTTGCATCCCCATTGAATTTTCTTTTCATTTCCTATGTAAACCTAACAAAGTCTTGGACTACATATTGTACTGGTATCTTGAGATTTATAATAACGCTATTCCTGACATGTTTGGATCAAATCTGGGCTCCTAAGATTAAGCATAAAATTTGGAGAAATGTCACCTGAAACTTAGTTTTGCAAAACTCTGAATTTTCTCGAGTTGCCATGAATAGACCAAATTTTAGCGCCCTATAACTACCAACACATTGCTTTTTAGACTATAGTGTTTATACGAAAGTTGCAGACCTATAAACGAGGAATAACTTTTGTATAAAGATATCGAGCCAAAATGCACATAAATGAGAGATATTCAGGGTCGAAGTTTATAAAAACACACCAAAGCTGCAATCACTACAACTCTGAAATTTTGGAGAAACTGACCAAACTGATCGAACTTTGGGATCCTGTAACTCTCAAATTATATAGATTTGAGCTAAAGTGTTTATATAGGAGATGTAGACCTACAAACCATCTTCAACTTTTTTGTTATGAGTTTAGATCGTTGATGAACGGAATCGTAAGAAAAGATCGTCGAAATCATCCCTTTGTATACGTTTCTAGTCCAATCCAGGCAATCCCACCCGGTGGAAACCGCCGCCGTCGCCCAAACCAGCCCCGCTGCCTGTTTCGAGCGCCACGCGCCGTCCCGTCCGTGTCTAGCCCGACACGCACAGGCACACGTGGCGCCTTCCTTCTGTCCTATCCCACCCGGCCTCGCTGACTCCATCCGGACCAAGTATTATAAGTCTACATCAGCGGGTTATAAAAGTATTATAAGCCTACATTAACGGATCGTAAGAGTTGCCATGTCATATTTTCGCTGAGTTGGAAGAAACAGAAAAAGAGAGAGAAAGGGACTAGGCTCTTAGCTTACAGCCAACTGAAGCACAAACTCTAAGACATCTTGTGAGAGAAAGATGTGGGCTAAAAATTAATTGTAGGGACTACACCAATACCAAGTTATTATATGAATGGGCTTTTAGTTAGCTACTAGCTAATGGCCCGTGCGTTGCAACGGGAAAATTAACACCTAAAACTACTAATCGGATCGCAGCCCATAGAAAGACAACCTAATAGCAACCCATGCGATTTAGAAACCCTAACTCTATCCAGCAGCCACTCGCACTTGTCCACTCCCCCACCCGGGCCGCCACGCCGCCCGCCCCACCCGTAGCCAGCACTAGCCCACTCCCCCTTGGCCCGGGGTTCCAGCAGCAGCCGTCGCCCCTCGCCCGCCCGCAGCCACCTTCTCCTCCGGCAGCCACCACGCCAGTCCTCCCGGCTCCACCGGACCGTTGCTCCGCGCCTCCGTCTCCGAGGCCCGCCGCCTTCGGCCTCCGAGCTCCACGCCTCCGTCCCATTGCTACCCTGACTCCCGTTCGTCCCGCGTCTTTCCCCTCCCGCCCGGTCCGCCAACAGCAGCTTCGGCGTGGTGCGGCGGTGGCAGGCCGGCGGGGCGTGCGAGGGGGCCATGGCGGCGTGACGAGCAACAGCGGGCCTGCGGCAGCGTTGTACGGCGGCGGCGGGGCGACGGCAGCGACTGGCGGTGCTGCCTACCTCCTCTCTCTTGTCGTCGTGCTCTCTCTTGTCCGTCCGTGGCGTGGGGTCAGGTAGGCGGGCGACCATCTACCGCGGCAGACAGAGGAGGCGGTGGTGGATCTACTGCCATAGGACGGAGGCGGTGCGGGATGCAAGCGGCATGGAGGCGGTGCGCGGGGCGAAGTGAGGCCGCGCAAGGTGGGAGGGGGCGACGGACCACCACACGAATGACGGACCACGGTCGATGGGAACACTACAAACTTTTAAAGGGGTATAGATATGTGACATGGCACACATATAGAGCTCGTTGTTGGCTGTCTTATTAACCTTGTTCTTAAAAGAAGCCAGAGCTCCTCTCTCCCTCTTTCGCCTCTCCCAACTTCGTCTCTCACTCCTTCCATTCGCGTGCAGCTCTCCTAGCTTGTCCCCGACTGCTGTCCTCCGCACTCCGCCTCGCTGTGCTCCACTGCCTCCGTCGCGAGCCGGCCCCGAGCGCTACGCACCGGCGCTCGCGTCCCCGCTTACCGTGCCAAGACGTCGCGGCTGTGCAC
The DNA here is from genome assembly GCA_022530915.1 of Paspalum notatum. Taxonomy (NCBI): domain Eukaryota; kingdom Viridiplantae; phylum Streptophyta; class Magnoliopsida; order Poales; family Poaceae; genus Paspalum; species Paspalum notatum. The sequence goes on along the minus strand of CM039684.1, from coordinate 24,467,938 downwards.
CGCGTCGCTGCTCCGCTCCGGACAAGTTCGAGCCGCCGACTTATCTTCTATATCTAAATAGCTAGCCCCCACTACCATATTTTCCTGGCTTCTCATGAAGCCACGTATCGCAAGGGCCCACTGTCCACTAATTAAAGAAAAGCTATGTCATCATCCACTATCACTCTATATTAATTTCTTTTAGGGATTTTACGTGGCTAATAACAATCCATGCATGCAACTCTTTAAGAGCATAACACACATGACGCTGCAAAATTACCGCAGCAACGCACGGGTATCATCTAGTTCCTCCAGTTCACCGCTGATGGTTGACGCTTCACCTCCTCGAAGAACCTATTGTTGAAATATATGGGCTTGGTGAGCCAAGATATAATTCAATTAAATCTAATAAATCTCAAAGGCCCATTATCGTGTTCTCTAATGGGCTCTAATCGTTTGAGGTCCACTAGTAGAGGAGGGAAACACACAAACAATTAGTCCCATATTGCTAGTTGATGAGCAGATACGGGGATTTTCTCCCTATATATTGAACCAACCTCTAATGAAAAACGACAAATAAAATTATAGACTATCACACAGGAAGGCACCTAGGTTTGGGAATTCTTAAGGTAGTCTATAAGAGTAAGGGTTTTGCCATCTCAATGCTACGCCGCCATCATAGTTCTCTCCATCTCGAACGCCGACTTGCATCACCGATCGGGAGAGCAGGTCTCTGGAACCCTTCGTCTTTCGAGCTCATGCATCGGGACAAGGCGAATAAGGTTTTTGGGAAGCGCTCTGTACGACCGCTCGTTGTCTTCACCATGGGTGATCCATCTGCTTCCACTGCCTGAGGTCATCGCCTGCGACTGCTTCACGGGTTTCTTCACCGTGTCGACTACCCACGGCGTCCACGGTACAATCGTCGTCGACGTTGTCCGTACAGAATCGGCTCTAGCTGCCGAAAGGTATAATACTATAATCAGATCGATTCAATCTATCTATTAATTATGGTCTACGAGATCTTTACTGTGACCATTCTGTCTAGTATGTTAGATGAGTACATGATAGTCGGTGCCATGTTTTGCATGATTTATTTTCATAAAATAATTCAGATATTGTCTAATTTCTCAACAATCCAAAAACCTTATTGCAGACAATTTTCTGAATTATCTATTGCTGCGTTCGCTGATGCACTGAGGCCGGAGAGGTTCTCTGGTGTGCACTTTAAGAGGTGCAGATCAACTGCACCCTCTGGCTTGAGGCTATGCATGTGTTCTGGGCAAGTAAAAGCAAGCCTAAGGGTGAACTGTCAGATGCAGATCTGAGGTTTACTGATGCCAATACTCTCTTTGTGGGATGCATACTGAGTGTCCTTACCGACCGTCTGTGTGATGTGTGTATGCACATAAAAGACGCAAAGGAGCTGTGGGATGCATATGCACGCTAAGCTTGGTGCATCGGATGCTAGCAGTGAACTGTATACTATGGATAGCTTTCATGACTTTAAGATGGTCAATGACAAATCAATTGTCCAGCAAACTCATGATACACAGTGCATTGCTAAGGAACTCGAAATTCTTAAGTGTCCTCTTCCTGATCCGTTTGTGGCTGGGTGCATTATTGCAAAACTTTCTTCCTTATAGAGGAATTTCACCATAGCTCTGAAGCATACGAGGACTAAGATATCAGTTGAAGAACTGATAGCGTCCCTTGATGTGGAAGAAAAGGCTCGGGCAAAGGACACTAAAGGAGGTGAGGGTCACTCTGTTGCCGACACGGTTCAGAACCAAAGGAACCAAGGCAAGGGGAAAGGGAAGTTGAAGCCGAACAAGACTACCACTTCAAGAAGAAGAACAAGGCTGAGATGCCCTGCTTCACATGTGGTGAACTTGGGCACTTTTCCAAGGACTGTCCAGAGCGTGCAGACCCTCGAGGAAAAGAAGTGACAACGGACAATCGTCCAAGACTATCAACACTATGACCGCTGGCAAAACTAGAGATGCAGGGTATGGTAATTTACCTACTGTCTTTTCAGTTTTTCAATCTTTCAATTGGTGGATTGATACGGGTGCTAATGTTCATGTGTGTGCTGACATTAATATGTTCTCTTCTTACCAGGTCACAAGAGATTGCTCCGTCCTGATGGGGAACGGGTCCGCTGCTTCTATTCTTGGCACTGGTACGGTGGATATAAACTTTACTTCGGGAAAGACTGTGCAGCTGAAGAACATGCAGCATGTCCTTTCCATGAACAAAAATCTCGTTAGTGGCTCCCTTCTATGCAGAGATGGGTTTAAGGTAGTGTTAGAGTCCAATAAAGTTGTCGTGTCGAGACATGGTTTATTTATTGGTAAAGGCTATGATTGCGGAGGCCTGTTAATATGATGATGCGAGTTTGTGACATGCTCGTTTATGTCATGTTAATTTTGGTCTTATGAAGCAGCTTTCCAACATGTGTTTAATTCCGAATTTCACCTTGGCAAAGGTTATAAGTGCCATAGTTGTGTGCAATCTAAGCAATCTCGAAAGCCTCACAAGTGTTGACGGTCGTAATCTCACGATATCTACCGTCAATTACCAACCAAATGGAGCAATGCAAGTGAATAAAAATGGACTAACCCTTCTACTAATGAGTTCCACAAGATGTAAATGAATATTTGGTTGCAGGTACACATTTACACATAAAAATAGATGACACAAGGCCAAAGAGTGAAAATGAGATAAACAGGTCAAAAGTTGGTGGCCGCCCGACCCAGTGCCAGGTCGGCCGACCCAATGCCAGATCGGCCGACCACCTGGCTGGCCGCCCAACCACATCATCAAGTCGGTTTTGTCCCCTTTCACTCATGCATGCAAGGAAACACATGTACAAGTCAATCCAACCGTTGTATTTAGCATCCAATGTATCCAAAGGCTGAAAGTCCACCAAACCACAGATCAATGATGTCACCAATCCGAGGGAAGAGCCAGGCAATAAATCAAAGACTAACACGTGGTCACCCGACCTCCTCCAAGGTCGGCCGACCTTCCCGCAGAGGTATTTTCACGTGCATCAACGGATTCAACCGTCAACCGCCATGGGGACACAAGATGAAGCCGTTGGAGAGCAAAGGCGGTGGATCGGAGGGTCGTCCGACCACCGACTTTAGCCTCGCACCGACCTTTGCCACCTACAAGTACCCCCCTCACTTGTTGGACTATAAATAGGCATGTAGAGCTCATTTGTAAAAGTGTGGAGAAGTTGAGAGCCATATTCTACCTTAGAGGGTGTTCTTTTCCATATCTTAGTAGTAGGATAGTCCTAGAAGTTAGAGTGAGTCGAGCTTTGCCTCGGAGTTCTCAGAGATATTTCTGAGTCTGCGGTAAAATTGTTGTATCTTGTTACTCTTATCTTCAGTATAATATATTTATTCTTTACTTTATTTCTATCTCTTGCAACTGTGGTGTACCCTTTATTTTGCATACTTGCTAGGCTTAGGCTGTGGTTATCTTAGTTGGTCAAGTCCCGTTATTCTTGCCGGTGCTATAATCCAACCTGTACGCCAGGCTCTGGTTAGGTCCTCTCCTCTGATCAAAAACAATCTATTGTTGCTCAAGCTTTGCTTGAGTACGTTTATAGCGTGCCAGTCTATCCACACAGATTTGTTTGGTAGCCCCACTCGGTGACAGCGTGTCGTGTGCCTATGTATCCCAGACCCGTTCGTTCGGTAGGCCCGTAGGCGTTAGCCGGGTCTCCTTCGGTGGTTTACTATCTACCCCCTGACCCCTCGAGGCGCTGTCACGCCCGGTTTCAACGAACAAAACCGTGCAACATATATATATGCGCCAGGAAACGTCTCGCATATACATGACAAATTACAGAATACCACAACACATGCGAAAGATAAAAAAACGTACATGACATTAAATATATCTTTATTACAATGTGACACAAGTGTTTAACTCAAAGTATAACGTAGCATAGCGGAAGCATAAAACATAAACATAACGGGCGCCACAGGGACGTCAACTGGTGAACGAAACGCCTAAAACTCGTCGTAATCTTGCACATAGTCTTCATTACCACCATCATCTGAGCAGCGGTTGGATTTTTTCCCCCAATAAGGAATAAATATAAAGAAACAAGCGTGAGTACAGAATACCCAACAAATATAACATAAACCATGAGGCTCTATGGTTAGCTGACATCTGCATAAGCTTTTAATTTAAAACTTTTATTTAAGGCCTAATTACTATGATTTAATGACAAAACCATTAGCCCAAAAGATATTGCATGAGAAATTAAATGAGATTAAATAGATATAACCATTATCGTAACCATAACCAAAACCAAGGAACCTCAGCCAAGGGTCTCTTACTAATCACTGGGAAGGGTCTGGGCCGCTCATAACCGTGAGCACGGCTACTATGTTAGTTTTACACTCTCGAGAGGTTGTATATCTTTACCCACAAGTCGTGAGCTACGCTAAGAGTTTATCACATTACCGGAGATGAGATGACTAGCAAGCACACTATGAAGCCTTTACAAAGATCACGTTGGTAAGGTGTAACTGCTAAGGTTTCAGGATCACAACGGTGGTGTCCGCCTCCAAAGGGAGAAGCACATACATATAACGTAAAGCACACTCGACCATGAGGTAGCGCAGCGACCACTGATGCTAGCCTCCCCTCTTGCCCCGCAGGTAAGTTACTCCCAAACCAAAACAACCTAATTAATCAGCTAAGTCCGTCCCATTCTAGCCTTGTGGTAGCACTGTTGTCCCAGGTGGTCGCTTTGAGATTCGGTCCTTAGGGAGAGAACCAGCAAAAGCATACGAGCACATTGCTCAAGCTCCCTAAACCATGTTGATAAAAAGCCATATTAAAATGGACATGAACCAATCAGGGTCAAGCCCAACAATTAATTGCATAAGATTATTAATCAAAATTAAATTAACAAAAGATATGAGTTTGCGTAGCACCTAGCACAACTTAACCATATGCATCCCACAAGGTAGATATAAAAGGATAAAAGTAGCTAGGTAAACCTTACGGCATATAAATTAAAATGCACATGCAGTAATTAAAAAGATTATTAGGTGTTGTTTATGTTATACTTGCCTTCCTCAAAATTTATTCCTTGCTGCTGCTCAGAGGCTTCTGGAGATTGCTCTTCGAACTCAACAGGCGGATCTTAACGTCTACGCACGATATACGCCAAAACAAGCATCCACATACACACATACATGCAAACAAATGCAAAAGATAAGAAACAGTACATCATTACATAAAAACAGAAGGTAAAACATATACAAAATTATTCTACACATTTATACGATCGCGTGGGAGCGAGAATCATCGAAAACGGATTTAAAACGTGAAAGATATGGCCTTTTGAAGGTGATAGGACCTATTTGCAATTACATTTCAAAAACCAGGGGTAAAAACATTAAAAACAGGACCTAGCTTTTAGGGGGATGGACTGCGGGTTAGTTTGGATAAAACAGAGGGGCTCTTTTCCAAAACGTCCAAGGCTGACCGGCGTGTTGACCGCCGCTGACCGGGTCTCCGGTGGCTTCGGATCGTCGGATCAAAATCCCATGACTAGGAATGAAGGAGAGGGGGCCTGGCCGATGATGACCAACAGAAACGGCGGTGCTGCGTGGGTTGCGGCGGCGGCTCGCCGAAGACCGTGTTCGGGGGCGCGGCAGGGAGCGGAGCGGGACGGGAACCGGCCAGAGAGAGAGAGGGCGCAAGGGGAAGTCTCACCGCAGGCTTGGAGGCGGCGGTGCGTGCTTGAGGCGGCGCAGCAACGAACAGAGGCGGAGCGGTGGCTCGGCGCTCGTCGAACGGCGTCGAGGAGGCGGTTGCGAACACCCAAAGCACACGGAACGGCTTCGAGGTGCTCCTGCAAATGTGAGAAGGGGTCAAGCGGCACCGAAACATCACCGGCGACGATCAATTTCGGCGGAGATAAGCTCACCGTGGCGGGTGCTCGCGGACAGCGTCGAGGGGTGGTTCTGGGCGTCCAAGAGACATCGGGGAGGCCTATGGAAGGTCCTGCGATGGGGAACCGGCTGTCAAAAGAGCCGGCATGGCCACTGAGACGGCGAATTTGGGTAGGTGGCGATGGAGCTCACCTTCGGCTCCAATGGCGAAATTCAATGGCGGTGGCGCGAGCTAGGCCTTGTGGCAGGGTGCAAAAGCGAAAAGAGGGCGGCGGCGGATCTCAGGGGCCTCTTTATAGGCGGTTTTGCTGGTCCAACTCGGGCTCGTGCGGCGCGAGGTCATCCCGGGTCCGGTTCGATCCGAAATCGGGTCTAGCTCGACTCCACGCGGATTCCAAACGGGGAAAGGAAGGCGGCAGGTGATAGGCGGGCTGTGGTGGAACCGCCGATTTAATACGGGCTAAGTACACCTGCCACCATTAGCTTGCAGTGTACTTAGACCGTACTAAACCCGGTCGTCCGTCGAGAGGCCTTCGGCTCTCGATAACACCATTTCCCAGAGGAACCGACATCATACACATCCGACTCTCGATGGAGCCACAATAGTTACATCATCACAGGCAGTTGAAATATAGAGTAGATAGACTTAGTTTACAGCCCAAGAATCTATATAGTCAATTACATGTCCAAAATATATATAATGCGGAAGTGTTTTCAGAACATCTCGCAGCGGAAACCAAATACTTAAGTAGTCTTCATACAGACGAACGAGGCGAGAAACACCGAGCCCACCGGTGCTACCCTTCTCCAAGCAGCTATCCAAGTGCCGCCAGTACCTGTGAGCCAAAAGTGGGGGCAAACCCTGAGTACTAATTACTCAGTAGGACTTAATGGACGGGGTTTACGGCTGACGCAAAGCTCAGCTTACTAGCAAGTAGGTCCTTAGCCATTGATTTTAAACTGTAAACTGTTGCCATAGGATAGCGGGATTTGACAGTCGCTATCCTTTAATCATGATTATCCACTATGTTTTAGTGTCATGCTATAGCGGGATTTGACAGCCGCTAGTCCTTATCCTGAATGTCATTGGTAATATAAAGTGAATAATTTGCATGAAGTAAAGCATATATATCCATTGTGTAGTATCAGATCAGCAATTCCATAAAACATCATGCCTCAAACAGTTCTACGTTGCCCGTGTGCGATATTGGCATTCTCACACCTGGTGAGCATCAGCGATTCGAATCAATTTTTATATTCCCGGGAATAACTAGAAAATGCCAGGGGCCCATTTGCTTACTAACACGACGGCTTTCCAACATATAGTCCCCCTTCTCCACTTGTCCCATCCCAAGTTCGATTCACTCCCACCTGACTCCTGGGTTGTGCCCTCATGACGAACCTGCCGACATCTCGGTCTCCCCGTCATGAGTACCAAGCTCCCCCGGGCCACCTTCCTCTCAACCAGTGGGTAGGAACGTGTTTCTGTTCTTTGGATGGCACAAGTAAGGTTTCACCGGTCCCATTTTCCGGATAAGCATTCTAACAATGTTATGCCGATCAGCAGGCGAACAGCGAACGGGCCTTATGCGACTCGGGCGGAGTCCACCATACCATCACATCATTTTTCAACATAGTAATCCCATATCTCCGCCCGGACTCAATTGAAAGCATGACGTAGCAATGATAAATTCATAGTAATGAGAATTCATCATTTGAAAGTAAACCCTACGAGACGAGTGACAGTGCTCACTCATGTCTACTCGTGCCTAACCATTCTAGGCACTCGTCCTACGAACCCTAAGTATAGGTGCTAGGGCTAGGGCGGCCGGGAAGTCTAATGCAATTGGTTTCAATCAACCCTAATGCATATGCGTAACTCAAAAATAATTTGTTTGCTGGGATTTGCATGGTCCTGCCTACCTTGATTCACTTTAATAAACGAACAAACTAAGATACTGTTAGTTTGCCGGGTTGTGAGCCTTTGCCCCAAGCAACCCCTTGATCTCTTGGACAACTCCTCCATCCAAACACGACTGATGGGCCCTCCAGGTCGTGAGTGGGTCTTAGTTGGTCTTTTGGACCATCGGTGGTTGATGTAGCTCCATGCACTTGCTTTCTTGATCGCGTATCTGCAATAAACGTTGCTATATGAATGCCATGCACAATGCAGGGGATGAGATGCATGAACATTTAACATACATAGGAACAATCATCTCGTGGATGGACATAATAGTGTTTTGATCATGAAGAAAGTGTTTTAGTATCATGTTTAGTTCAATTTGCACACACATGGTTTACAAAGCATGATTTTAAGCTTAGACTCTTGTAACGACTAATCAAGGGATGTAGAGCTATTGTGAGGGCCTTAGCTATGACAAGAGGGCTTCTCCATTATTTTAGATAGCATCTAGTTGTTTAGCTATCTAAGTACAAGGTCTAAGCAAAAGTGTGTTTCATTGTGATATCACATTTCTACTGCATCGAATGGAGTTTACACATTAATATGACTACAAGAAGTTTGGTGGAAATTTTTTTTTGGAGCATAATAAATATCACTTTTCTATTTCATTGTTTAAATCACCCTAGCATCTGTCATTTTTAAGACACATAGTAAACAGCAAGCAAAGCACATGGAATTTTATTTCTAGGCTATACTGGACCAATGGAGTGCAATATAATTTCTATAGATTTTTCTGGACAAATGTTATTTGGTATGTATTTCTACGTTCAATAAATATACTAGTTAATAGGAATAGGGCAGATTTGTAATTAACCAGTGGATTCTAGGGTTGCCAAAAATATATGTGAACACCTATACTGCAATATACTTACTGACCAAGTTTCATCATTTTTGGAGGTCATTTGATCCACTTTTACTAATTATCTCATTTTAACATGCATGCACTAGACTGAGGGCAAAACAGTACTTTCATGGATCCCCACCCTATTCATTCTGTAGATCTATTAACAAAGAACACAATGCCACTGAGTTTACCCATTTTGGATTTTTATTCTATTTACTATGATTTTCTAAAGTTCATAGCCAAAATAATACATTTAAATGGAAAACTCATAGATCCAGGGACTATATTCGCGAATACTAATAGATCCAGGGGCCTGCATAGAAGTTATCAATGACTCAGTGAATAGTAAAATAAAAGAGGGCGTGGGAAAAATAAAATATTGCAGGGGGTTTTGGGGAAAACTCCCTTTCTTCTTCAACCTCCGGCCGGGGGGAGACGGCACGTGCGGCCGCGCGTTCCCGCGTGGCGCCAGCGGCGGTGAGGCCGGTCTTGAGGCCGAAGGGGGCGGGGAAGATGTTCCCATCAACGGTCTACCCGTCCCCCAAGACGTCATCGCCCGGGGTGGAGCGGGGAGGCAGCGCGGCGGCGATGAACCGGCGCGGCGCGACGGCGCGCGGAGGCGGCGGCGCGGCTCCGATTCCGGCGGCTCGGGCACCGAGAAGCGGCGAGGGTGGGCTCGTGAGGTGCGCGGCGGGGTGGCGAAGCCGGCGGTGGTGGAGTGGAGGCACGGTGGTGGCCCGAAGGGGGTCTCCCACGGCGAGCCTGACGGCGCGGCGTGGCCATGGGGGGACGCAGTCGGGGAGGCGGTTAGGGCCGATAGCGGCGGCCGAGACTTTGGGAGTTCGGTGGAGGGCGTCGAGGCAGGCACGAGACGCGCGGCGTCGCGGGGAAGGAGGGCCAGAGACGGCCAGCGCGTGGGCTCGCCGTCGGTTTCGTCCATGGTGGCCACGGCGTGCACGCACACAAAGTCGGGGCTGGAGGTGGCGTAGGGCGCCATGGGTATGGGGGAATCGGTGGAGGGAGGTGTCGCGATGGTGGTGCTTGCGGTGGAGCGACGGGAGGAGCATCGGAGGAGGCGGCGGTGAGCTCGAGCTCGAGGCGTGATCGGCAATGGCGGCCGGTGCTCCATTCGGCTCTGCTCGAGATGGGGACGCGGAGTGGAGTCAGAGAGTGAGCAGGGAGCTCAGGCTTCCTTCCATCCGAAGGGAGTAGAGGGAGAGGGCGTCGGGGCAGCGCGGGCAGGGGCAGGGCACGGCGGCAGAGCCCGTCGGCCGCGTGGCCGCGGCCGTGTAGGGCGCCGGACGGCCAGGTACGCGCGGGAGCAGGAAGAAGGGGAGGTGACGCGGCGTGGACCGGGTGTATGGACCTCGCGCCGATGACAGGTGGGACCGGGTGAAGTTGAGAAGAGAGGTGTCCACGGACTGGGTGCACGAACTGATGGGCGCGGGACCGAGTGGGGCCCGCAACTGCTGTCTGCGCGGGATGGGATCCAATGGGCTGACGTGTGGGGCCCGCATGTCATAGACAGAGGCCTGGGAAAAAGAAAAACCCAGTTTGACTGCCTGAACACATGTTTTTAGTTCACGTTTTTGAGCACTTTAGAGACCGAAATTGGGAAACCTCCAATTGGAAGAGTTGTTGTAAATTTCGTGCTCTGCAACTTTGTCAAAACACTTGATACCATATTTTGTGTAAAAATATGGTTTAAATTTGAATTCAAACTGTTGACCACAGTTTGACCAGCAGAGCCTATTAGTTTAGAAACTCTAAAAGTCCATTTTGTGTCTACTTTCATACAAAGAGTTTTATATCAATATTGTTCAGGATTTTATTATCCACATTTTTGTCAATATAACCATTTCAAGATTATGGCTGTAAGACCAATGAAATTTGAATTTACTAAGTAGGTCAGATTTGGGCAGATTTCACAGATTTACAAGAAAGCACCCAAAACACCATCCAAACTACTGTGCATGTCAATACTCCATTTACCAAAGTTGTTCAACACCTCTTTGTCCACAAATTTGGTAATATAAGTTTCACCTAGATCACCACAGATTTCAAACTACAAGCGCAATTGTATTCAGGGGTTTGGTCAAATAGCGGGTTTACCTTGTGTGGAGCCTTTCTTGTTTTCAATTTTTGAAGTATAAATGAAATCTAAACACTTCCACTCTAGATTCATTTGAAAGGTGGCAAGCTTAATTTCATTTGATAGTAAGGAAGATTTTTAAGTGATATAGTGGAATCAAAATTAATTTCAGTATGAAGTTTGGTGACAAGATGAAAATCAAGACTTTTTGTATTAGGATAGAAAAATTTTGATTTAGTGGTTTCTCCACCAAATCCTTGTTACTCTCAAAGCGTGATTAAGCCCTAATTCATCATTAGCTTGTGTCTAACTGTGTGTCAAGGCGCTTGAGATGCCAGGGGCATCACACGGGCCATGGCCGCGGGGAAGGCGGGGCTCGGGTCCATGGCGCAGAGGGCGAGCGGGCCTGGGGCCATGGCGCAGAGGGCGAGCGGGCCACGGGCCATGGCGCAGAGAGCAGGCGGGGCGCGGTTCGGATGGAGGTGGAAGAGAGCCCTGTCGGCTCGGGCCCACCGGTCAGAGAGAAGAGGGGAGAGGGAGTGCGGACGGCTGCCGCCCGGCAGCGCTAGCGGGACGGCCCAGGAGAGAGACGCGAGCGGCCAGAGAGAAAGGGGAGAGAGGATGGGCCGGCTGGGCTGCTTGGCTCGGCTGGCTCCTCTTTTTTTTTCCATTTTGAATACCCTTTTGAATTAAGAAAGTAAAAAGCTTTATTGATTCAAAAAAAAAATTTAATCCTGCATCCTTAAGTCATTCAAACAAAAACAATGTACCCGCATGAATGCACAACCAAGATTGACCTATGATGAATTTAAATTACTTGTTTAATAAAATAAATCATGAAATGCAGGCCTAGGCATATTAAACCTTAGAAAATTAAATAAACCATATTAAATTTATTGTAAAATACTGGAATTAAAATTAGGGTGTTACAAACCTACCCCCTAACAAGAATCTCGCCCGAGATTCAGATAGGCTAGTTAGCAAAGAGAGTGGGGTATGCTGCTTTTAATTCATCCTCTCGTTCCCATGTTGCATCGACCTCTGTATGATGACTCCACTGCACACGGCACATCTTGATCCTCTTGTTTCTAGTAGACCTCTTTGATGTGTCTAAAATTTTTACTGGATGCTCTGTGTAGGTCAGATCCTCCTGTATCTCCAATCCTTCTAACGGTGCTTGCTCTTCGGGCACTCTCAAACACTTTTTCAACTGAGACACATGAGACACATGAAACACATCATGCACACCTGACAAACTGGGAGGCAATTCCATGCGGTAGGCTACTTCACATTTCTTCTCCAGTATTTTAAATGGGTCCAATATATCTTGATGCTAGCTTCCCTTTCATGTTGAATCTGCGAATACCTCTCATTGGCGACACTTTCCGGTACACATGGTCATCCACTTTAAAGGACAAATCCCTCCTGCGAACATCAGCATAACTTCTCTGTCTGGACTGGGCACCTCTCAAATTTTCCTGAACAATACGCAATTGTTGTTCAGCATTCTGTATTATGTCAGGTCCAAATACCTGCTTCTCACCTGTCTGATTCCAGAATAACGGCGTTCTGCACCTCTTGCCGTACAGTGCTTCAAACGGCGATTTCTTCAGACTGGCTTGATAGCTGTTATTATAGGAAAACTCAGCATACGGCAAACACTTATTCCAACTAGTGCCGTACTGTATGGCACAAGCTCTCAACATATCCTCTATTATTTGATTAGTCCTTTCTGTCTGCCCGTCTGTCTAAGGATGGTAAACTGTACTGAATCTGAGCTTTGTGTCTAATGAATCATGCAACTGCTCCCAAAAGCGAGAATAAACTGCGAACCTCGGTCAAATATAATTCTCTTAGGTACGCCATGCAGACAGACAATTCTGGAGATGTACAGCTCAGCTAACTTAGCACCTGAATAAGTAGTGTTAACCGGTATAAAGTGAGCTACCTTGATTAAACGATCCACTACTACCCATATTGAATTATAACCTTTCTGAGTACGAGGCAAACCCACAACGAAATCCATGGTTATTTCTTCCCACTTCATTCTGGCACCTTCAACGGCTGTAATAAACCTACGGGTCTCTGATGTTCTGCCTTCACACGCTGACAGGTATCACAAATAGCTATATACTCGGCCATGACACGCTTCATACCGTACCACCAAAATCTTTCCTTCAGATCATAGTACATCTTGGTACTGCCGGGATGAATAGAATAAGCTATATCATGAGCTTCACTCAAAATCAACTTCCTGATGCTGTCCACATTAGGCACACAGATCCTGTTTTTGTACCATAAAGTTCCCTATTCATCTTCCCTGAAATGAGGCGCCTTGCCTATTTTGAGCAACTCACAAATTTCCTGCAATTTCTCATCATCCTTCTGGTGTTCCCGAATCTCTTGTTCTAATGTCGGCTCTGCCTCAAACACTGCGGCTGTAGTGTGATGTAGGAAACACAAACTCAATCTTTCAAACTCTTCACATAACTCATGCGGCATCATAAAACCCAAAGCCATATTAGCATAACTCTTCCTACTCAGAGCGTCTGCCACCACATTGGCCTTGCCAGGATGATAATGAATTTTCATATCATAATCCTTAATTAATTCCAGCCATCTTCGTTGCAGCATATTCAACTCATTCTGTGTGAAGATATATTTGAGGCTCTTGTGATCAGTATAAATTTCACAACGCTGCCCGAATAAATAATGGCGCCAAATCTTCAGTGCGTGCACCACTGCTGCATGTTCCAGGTCATGTGTCGGATAATTCACCTCATGCTTGCGCAACTGCCGTGAAGCGTAGGCAATCACTTCAGAACACATGCCAAACCATCTCTGGAAGCATCACAATAAACTATGAATTTCTTCTGCTGGTTAGGCAATGTCAACACAGGTGCTGTAGTCAATCTCTTCTTCAACTCATCGAAAGCAGCTTGCTATGCATTTGTCCATCTAAATTCTGCATCCTTCTCTAGCAGGGAAGTTATGGGCTTCGCAATTCTTGAAAAATTCTCAATAAATCTCCGATAATAACCAGCTAAACCAAGAAAACCACGAACCTCTTTTGGTATTTCCGGCACCTTCCAGTTCGTTACCGTACTAACCTTGCTTGGATCCACTGCAATTCCTCCTTTGGAGACAACGTGACCAAGGAAACGCACTTTATCAATCCAAAATTCACATTTGCTGAACTTGACGTATAGCTTGTGTTCCCTCAATCTCTGAAGAACTAACCTTAAATGCTCCTCATGTTCTGCTTCAGTCTTGGAATAAATCAAAATGTCATCAATAAAAACCACTACAAACATGTCTAAATAATCCAAAAATACTGAATTCATCAATTGCATGAAATAGGCAGGAGCATTGATCAGGCCAAAAGACATTACTATATACTCATACAAGCCGTACTTAGTGGTGAAGGCAGTCTTAGGAATATCTGAGGGACGAATTTTTAGCTGAGGATAACCAGATCTCAAATCAATTTTAGAGAAAACGCAAGCACCCTGAAGCTGATCAAACAAATCATCAATGCGGGGGAGCGGGTACTTGTTTTTTATGGTGACTTTATTTAGGGCCCGGTAATCCACACACATCCTTTTCACATCAGTATCCTTCTTCTCAACAAGCAAAACTGGGAAAGACCAAGGAGAGGAACTACGACGGACAAATCCTTTAGCTTGCAGTTCATCTATATTCTTTTTAACTTCATCTTGCTCTACCGGTGCCATTCTATACTGCCTTATTGCTATAGGTGCAGTACCAGGTAAAAGCTCTATTAAAAACTCAATATCTCTGTCAGGCGGCATACGTGATAACTCATCAGGGAAGACATCTGGATAATCACACACTATCCGAATACCGTTTGTAGGTCTAGCCTCCATCTGGTGCAAATACCCTGAAGGACTTGATGCACTGATCCCCACTTCCTGGCCATCTGATGCTGCTAGGTGAACTGTCCATTGAGCACAATCAATTTTGACACCCTACCTCTCCAAAGTGTCCAAGCCCAAGATGATATCAGTATCCATAGAATCAATAACTACTAACTTGGCACTGAACTCTACCCCCTTATTTTTATACCAACTCTGGAACAAATAGAACTGGTGTTTACCTCTCCACCTGGTGATGCAACTACCATAGGTCATTTTATAGAACTTATAGGTATGTTGTTTTGTTCAGCATATGATCTTGTAATAAAAGAATGTGTAGCACCAGTATCAAAAAGTACAGTAGCGGGATTGGCGTTGACTGTAAACGTACCGAGAACGACATTTGGAGCATCTGCTGCAGTTTCTGCCGTCACATGGTTGACCTTGCCCTGAAGTGGCGCCCTATTTTGCTGGTTGGGGCGCCCCTGCTGCTGCTGCTGTGGGGCGTTCTGCCTGCCCTGCTGCTGCTGTTGCCCCTTTTGAGGGCAGTTGTTGGCAAGGTGCCCACTGTCGCCACACTTGTAGCAGTTTCTAACCACTGGAACAGTAGCCTGATTTGGGGCAGGTGGATTGGACTGCCCCTGTGGCATAGCTCGGTAGGTAGGGCGTTGGTTCAGATTCTGATAGCGCTGACCCTGACCTGTCTGCTGCTGGTACTGCTGCTGCTGGGGCTGCTGTGGCTGCTGGTACTGCTGCTGTGGCTGGTAGCGGGGGCGGGTGTTGCTGTTGGAGGAAGCAGGGTTGAGCTTTCTTTTCTTCTCTTCAATTTCCCTACGCTTCTGCTCTGTAGGCAAGGCACGGTCCACCAGGTGATTGAAATTATTGAAGTGATTGTTCATCAGCTGCAACTGAAGGTTGTCATTAAGGCCCTCCAGGAAGTGTTCCTGCTTGTCACCATCTTTTGCAACTTCTGTGGGAGCATAGCGAGCAAGCTGCAGAAACTTGTCACGGTACTATGTGACCGACATGTTCCCCTGTTTCAAAAATAGGAACTCCTTCTTCTTCATCTTCATTATGCCCACAGGCACATGGTGACTCCTGAACCTCTCACGAAACTGAGCCCAAGGAAGCATTCTCTGTCCTGCGGTCTGTACGATTCCCACCAGTCTAGAGCAGCGCCTCGAAGCTGTCCTGCTGCATATAGGATCCTCTCTTGATCATTGCACTGTGCAATGTCAAGCTGTCGCTCTACTGCACGGAGCCAGTCATCTGCTTGTAGTGGATCAGCAGAATGAGAAAAAGTTGGCGGGTGCCCCTTCATGAAGTCTCCACGCCTGTCCCTCTGCTGCGGCTGTTGGTTGGCTTGAACAGTTTATATAGCCTGTACCGCATTGTTGAGAGTAGCCATCATCTGCATCTGAAGTTGAAAGGACTGTTCTGCTGTCAGCGGCGGTGGGTTCTGCGGTGGGTTGCCATTAGCCTGATTCCTGGTGTTTACCATCCGTTGGCAGCAGTTGAAACAATATCAGTAAGCAATTGTTGCACATATCCAAATGATAAACAACGGTGACCGATAAAGTAAAGGGAAAATAGTAGATGTCTATTTATAACCCTCAACGATCTAATCTTTATTAATTAATTAATTTAATTAATTAATCTTCATAGTTGCTTACACTGTGGACATATAACACAGCTAGACTATCAATCAAGCAAAGAACCAAATCAAGCATAGTTCACCATGACAAGAATTTACACACCAAAACAAAGCGTGTTAACGAGACATTATAAGGGTAATCTAATTCACATATAAAAGCACCCTAGTGATGTCATTTATAGAAACGATAGAAATACTTAAGTTCTATATGACAGAAGGAATAAATAAAAATTTTCGAACATAATGTGAGCAATTAATCAGTAAAATTAAAATAAAGGCAAAACATTTAAAAATCAGCAGGTAAGACAAAGGAAAGTGAAGTCCTTAAATACGACCAGTTCTAACTAGGCTTTCGTCCTACAGTCAACACGGCTCTGGTATCAAATTTGTCACGCCCGGTTTCAACGAACAAAACCGTGCAACATATGTATATGCGCTAGGAAACGTCTCGCATATACATGACAAATTACAGAATACCACAACACATGCCAAAGATAAAAAAAACGTACATGACATTAAATATATCTTTATTACAATGTGACACAAGTGTTTAACTCAAAGTATAACGTAGCATAGCGGAAGCATAAAACATAAACATAACGGGCGCCACAGGGACGTCAACTGGTGAACGAAACGCCTAAAACTCGTCGTAATCTTGCACATAGTCTTCATTACCACCATCATCTGAGCAGCGGTTGGATTTTTTCCCCCAATAAGGAATAAATATAAAGAAACAAGCGTGAGTACAGAATACCCAACAAATATAACATAAACCATGAGGCTCTATGGTTAGCTGACATCTGCATAAGCTTTTAATTTAAAACTTTTATGTAAGGCCTAATTACTATGATTTAATGACAAAACCATTAGCCCAAAAGATATTGCATAAGAAATTAAATGAGATTAAACAGATATAACCATTATCGTAACCATAACCAAAACCAAGGAACCTCAGCCAAGGGTCCTTTACTAATCACTGGGAAGGGTCTGGACCGCTCATAACCGTGAGCACAGCTAACATGTTAGTTTTACACTCTCGAGAGGTTGTACATCTTTACCCACAAGTTGTGAGCTACGCTAGAAGTTCATCACATTACCAGAGATGAGATGACTAGCAAGCACACTACGAAGCCTTTACAAAGATCACGTTAGTAAGGTGTAACCGCTAAGGTATCAGGATCACAACGGTGGTGTCCGCCTCCATAGGGAGAAGCATATACGTATAACGTAAAGCACACTCGATCATGAGGTAGCGCAGCGACCACTGATGCTAGCCTCCCCTCTTGCCCCGCAGGTAAGTTACTCCCAAACCAAAACAACCTAATTAATCAGCTAAATTCGTCCCATTCTAGCCTTGTAGTAGCACTGTTGTTCCAGGTGGTCGCTTTGTGATTCGGTCCTTAGGGAGAGAACCAGCAAAAGCACACGAGCACATTGCTCAAGCTCCCTAAACCATGTTGTTAAAAATCCAAATTAAAATGGACATGAACCGATCAGGGTCAAGCCCAACAATTAATTGCATAAGATTATTAATCAAAATTAAATTAACAAAAGATACGAGTTTGCGTAGCACCTAGCACAACTTAACCATATGCATCCCACAAGGTAGATATAAAAGGATAAAAGTAGCTAGGTAAACCTTACGGCATATAAATTAAAATGCACATGCAGTAATTAAAAAGATTATTAGGTGTTGTTTATGTTATACTTGCCTTCCTCAAAATTTATTCCTTGCTGCTGCTCAGAGGCTTCTGGAGGTTGCTCTTCGAACTCAACAGGCGGATCAACGTCTACGCACGATATACGCTAAAACAAGCATCCACATACACACATACATGCAAACAAATGCAAAAGATAAGAAACAGTACATCATTACATAAAAACAGAAGGTAAAACATATACAAAATTATTCTACACATTTATACGATCGCGTGGGCGCGAGAATCATCGAAAACGGATTTAAAACGTGAAAGATATGGCCATTTGAAGGTGATAGGACCTATTTGCAATTACATTTCAAAAACCAGGGGTAAAAACATTAAAAACACGACCTAGCTTTTAGGGGGATGGACTGCGGGTTAGTTTGGATAAAACAGAGGGGCTCTTTTCCAAAACGTCCAAGGCTGACCGGCGTTTTGACCGCCGCTGACCGGGTCTCCGGTGGCTTCGGATCGTCGGATCAAGATCCAACGACTAGGAATGAAGGAGAGGGGGCCTGGCCGACGATGACCAATAGAAACGGCGGTGCTGCGTGGGTTGCGGCGGCGGCTCACCGAAGACCGCGTTCGGGGGCGCGGCAGGAAGCGGAGCGGGACAGGAACCGGCCAAAGAGAGAGGGGGCGCAAGGGGAAGTCTCACCGCAGGCTTGGAGGCGGCGGTGCGTGCTTGAGGCGGCGCAGCAACGAACAGAGGCGGAGCGGTGGCTCGGCGCTCGTCGAATGGCGTCGAGGAGGCAGTTGCGGACACCCAAAGCACACGGAACGTCTTCGGGGTGCTCCTGCAAATGTGAGAAGGGGTCAAGCGGCACCGGAACATCACCGGCGACGATCAATTTCGGCGGAGATGAGCTCACCGTGGCGGGTGCTCGCGGACAGCGTCGAGGTGTGGTTCTGGGCGTCCAAGAAACGTCGGGGAGGCCTATGGAAGGTCCTACGATGGGGAACCGGGGTTCAAAAGAGCCGGCATGGCCACGGAGACGGCGAATTTGGGTAGGCGGCAATGGAGCTCACCTTCGGCTCCATTGGCGAAATTCAATGGCGGCGGCGCGAGCTAGGGCTTGTGGCAGGGTGCAAAAGCGAAAAGAGGGCGGTGGCGGATCTCAGGGACCTCTTTATAGGCGGTTTTTCTGGTCCAACTCGGGCTCGTGCGGCGCGAGGTCACCCCGGGTCCGGTTCGATCCGAAATCGGGTCTAGCTCGACTCCACGCGGATTCCAAACGGGGAAAGGAAGGCGGCAGGTGACAGGCGGGCCATGGCCATGGGGAAGGCTGGGCTTGGGTCCATGGCGCAGAGGGCGAGCGGGCCTGGGGCATGGCGCAGAGAGGAGGCGGGGCGCGGTTCGGACGGAGGTGGAAGAGAGCCCTGTCGGCTCGGGCCCACCGGTCAGAGAGAAGAGAGGGAGAGGGAGTGCGGACGGCTGCCGCCCGGCGGCGCTAGCGGGCCGGCCCAGGAGAGAGGCGCGAGCGACCAGAGAGAAAGGGGAGAGAGGATGGGCCGGCTGAGCTGCTTGGCTCGGCTGGCTCCTCCTATTTTTTTTCCATTTTGAATACCCTTTTGAATTGAGAAAGTAAAAAGCTTTATTGATTCAAAAAAAAATTTAATCCTGCATCCTTAAGTCATTCAAACAAAAACAATGTACCAGCATGAATGCACAACCAAGATTGACCTCTGTCTAGTGACTAGCTGGTATATTTATTTAAGTACGGATCATTCGAATTGAGTTTATTCAATTATACTCTCTCGCTTGCCGCTTCCCTGTGGATAAAAATACAATACTCGGAATATTCTGAGTGAAAAGCTATAGCGGTCTCCGTGCGCTTGCGGAGTAAAATCTTTTAAGGCTAAGAGACGCCAACAACAAGGCTGTTGAGGAGAGGAACTTGGCACCTTTAGAACTCATACATTCTGATCTCAGTGAGATGAATGGTGTGTTGACAAAGGGTGGAAAGAGGTACTTTATGACTTTGATTGATGATGCGACTAGATTT
This sequence comes from Paspalum notatum, assembly GCA_022530915.1. NCBI lineage: Eukaryota > Viridiplantae > Streptophyta > Magnoliopsida > Poales > Poaceae > Paspalum > Paspalum notatum. The sequence goes on along the minus strand of CM039684.1, from coordinate 24,447,895 downwards.
TGCTATGTTTATTTGTTGAAATATAAGTACGAGACGCTAGAATACTTTAAAATCTATAAAGCTGAAGTTGGAAATCAACTAGAGAGAAAGATTAAACGTCTTAGGTCTGATCGTGGTGGCGAGTATTTTCCTAAAGTCTTTGATGATTTCCGTGCGTAACATGGTATTATTCATGAGAGGATGCCTCCCTATTCTTCCGAGTCCAACGTTATTGGCGAGAGGAAAAACCGCACGTTGACTAACTTGGTGAATTCCATGTTAGACACTGCTGGTTTATCTAAGGCATGTTGGGCGGAGACTATATTAACTTCTTGTCATGTCCTGAATATAGTTCCGAACAGAAACAAAGACTAAACTCCCTACGAGGAGTGGATTAAGAGGAAACCATCACTATCTTACCTACGTACTTGGGGATGCTTGCCGAAAGTTAATGTGCCTATTAACAAGAAGCACAAGCTAGGACCTAAGGCGGTAGACTATGTTTTTCGAGGATATGCTCATCAGAGCATTGCTTATAGATTTTTAGTAGTGAAATCTGATGTGCCTGATATGTATGTTGATACTATTATGGAGTCTCGTGATGCTACATTTTTTGAGAACATATTTTCGATGAAAGATATGCATAGTACTTCTAGGTTTTCTTCTGAGATAACTCTTGAACTTAATGCACCAATTGAGATTTCTAAACCACCACTTGAGAAAGTCCTAGAGGAGGATGACAATGAAGCTCTGAGAAAGACCAAGAGACAAAGGGTTGAAAAATCCTATGGTAATGATTTTATTGTGTACCTTGTGGATGATACTCATACGTCTATAAGCGAGGCTTATGCATCTCCAGATGTAGATAATTGAAGAGAAGCAGTTCAGAGTGAGCTAGATTCTATTCTCTCCGATGGAACTTGAGAGTTACCAGAACGACCCTATGGTTGCAAACCAGTAGGGTGTAAGTGGGTGTTTAAGAAAAAGCTTAGGCATGATGGTACTATTGAGAAGTTCAAGTCTAGGCTTATGGCTAAGGGTTTTACCCAAAAAGAGGATGAAGATTTCTTTGATACTTATTTACCCGTTGCTAGAATGATTACTATTCGTGTACTACTTTCCCTGGCTGCCTCGTATGATCTTATCATTCATCAAATGGATGCAAAGACCCTTAACGGAGAGTTGGATGAGGAGATTTATATGGAACAGCCCGATGGGTTTGTAGTAAAGGGTCAAGAGAGCAAAGTGTGTAAGTTATTGAAATCCTTGTACGGCCTGAAATAAGCACCTAAGCAATGGCATGAGAAGTTCGACACCACCTTAACATCAGCGGGTTTTGTCGTTAATGAAGCGGATAGATGTGTGTACTGTCACTATGGTGGGGGTAATGGGGTTATATTGTGCTTGTATGTCGATGACATATTGATTTTTGGCACAAACATTGATGTGATCAATGAAGTCAAGACTTTCTTATCAACGAAGTTTGATATGAAAGATCTGGGAGAAGCTTATGTGGTTCTAAACATGAAGCTTGTTAAGGATGAGAGTGGGATTACTCTTTCTCAAACCCAATATGTAGTGAAGGCCTTGAGCCGGTTCGGCTATATAGACAGCAAGCCTTCTCCTACTCCTTATGATCCCAGTGTGATATTGAGAAAGAATAAGAGAATTTGTGTCAACCAATTGAAATATTCTTAGATTATTGGTTCGCTCATGTAAATTGCTAGCGCTACTAGACCCGACATATCATTTGCTGTGAGCAATTGAGTAGGTTCATGTCCAACCCGGATTCAGATCATTGGCATGCACTTGAAAGGGTTATGTGCTATCTAAAAGGAACAATGAGTTATGGGATTCGCTATTCAGGGCACCTTGCTGTGCTTGCAGGATATAGTGATGCGAACTGGATATTTGATGATGAGCTATATGCCACTAGTGAATATGTGTTTACATTTGGTGGTGGTGCTGTGTCATGGAGGTCGTGCAAACAGACCATTTTGATGAGTTCAACCATGGAGGCTGAGCTAGCTGCTTTAGATATAGCTTCTGTAGAAGCAGATTGGCTACGTGAGCTCTTGATGGACTTTCCGGTGATTGAGAAACAATACTAGCTATTCTTATGAACTATGACAATCAAACTACGATCGTTAAAGTGAACAGTGATAAAGAAAAAGTGAAGTCATCAAGACACGTGAGAAGACGAGTTAAGTCAGTCAGGAAGTTGAGAAACTCTAGAGTAATAAGTGTGACTTATATTCAAACTAACAAAAACCTAGCAGATCCCTTTACAAAGGGACTATCACGGAATGTGATAGACGTTGCATCGAGAGAGATGGGTATGAGACCCGTATGAGTTACATAGTGGTAACCCAGCCTTTGTGATCGGAGATCCCGTGAATTAGGTCCTGGGTAAGAACAAGCTATTGGTGAACTGAGGAGAGTGACTAATGACCCTCTTTATGTGAAGATGAAACACTCTCAAAAGTTGTATGGCAGGATAACTTTATGTCATAATGTGTTTTTGTTGGCTTTTAACTAAGCGAAGATACTGTCCTACAAAGCAATCTTGAAAGAATACACATATATGAGCTCGACTGTAAAACGTCGCAATCTATGAGACTTGGGTGATCTCATGTAAGCTCAAGCAGAGACCAGGGAGTACGACGCACATGCTCCACCTGCGGAGGGGACTACTGGCAGTCACGTACTAGTTATGACTTTAAGTGAAACTTGTTTGTGCAAAACTTGCAATTCAAGGCGTAGTCCATTGTTCAAGTTGTGAATGAGTGTAGCTTGAAGTTCTAGGCAAAAGTTCAACTTCATAGTCTCTGTTAAAACACTAGTATATTAACAGTAGCGAATATTGGCAAATCTCTAAATGGACATTTGAGATGTGGTGGGGATTGTTGAAATATATGGGCTTGGCCAGCCAAGATATATTTCAATTAAATCTAACGAATCTCAAAGGCCCATTATCGTGTTCCCTAATAGGCTCTAATCTCTTGAGGCCCATTAGTAGAAGAGCGAGGCACACAATCAATTAGTCCCGCATTGCTAGTTGATGAGGAGATACAGAGATATTTTCCCTATATATTGAACCAACCTCTAATGGAAAAAGACACACAAAAAATTATAAACTATCATACATGAAGGCACCTAGGTTTGGGAATTCCTAAGATAGTCTATAAGAGTTAGGGTTTTGCCATCTCATTGTTGCGCCACCATTGTAGTTCTCTCCATGCCGAATGCCAACGTGCATCGCTGATCGGGAGAGCAGGTCTCAGGAACCCTTCACCTTTTGAGCTCCAACACCGGGAGAAGGCGAATAAGGTTTTCGAGAAGCGCTCTGCGCAACTACTCGTTGTCTTCACCGCAGGTCATCCATCTACTTCCGTTGCCGGAGGTCATCGCCGGCGACTGCTTCACGGGCTTCTTCGCTTTCGATATTGTAGCAACTCCTGATCCACTTTCAGTCTTAGCTTTGCTAGAGGATGAGCAAAAGTCTAAGCTTGGGGGGTGTTGACGGTCGTAATCTCACGATATCAACCGTCAATTATCCACCAAATGAAGCAAAACATGTGAAATATATGGACTAACCCTTGCTACTAATGAGTTCCACAAGATGTACATGACTATTTGGATGTAGGTACCAAAATGTATACAAAATGGTTGCAAACATATCACATATCGAAGATGAGCAGAAATGGCAAAAGTAGGGTGGCTGCCCGACCACTTGTGGTGAACGTCCGACCACCTGCCAGGTCATCAGTGGCCGCCCGGCCATGGGTGGTGGCCGTCCGGCCACCCTCCAATGGGGATTTGGACTCCAGACCACATGGAACGGTCACTTGACTACTTCACTTGCCACGTCTTCGATCCGGTGTGCAAACAAACACAAAATGGTGAAGATCCAACCATACAAGAGAGCATCCAATATATCCAAGGGTCACAATGTGCCGGGACAAGGATTGGTGATGTCAAGGATCCGAGGGGAACAACATGCAACGAATTGGAGCAAAACACGTGGCCGCCCGACCACTTAGGGTGGTCGGCCGACCACCCCTCAGCGGCATTTTTCACGTGCACCAACTGATTCAACTACCAACCGACAAGAGGGAGTAAGATCAACCGTCGGATGCTCAAGGTCGGTGAATCGGGTGGCTGCCCGACCACCCCCTATGGTCGCCGGCCACCGACCTTGGCCGCCCGGCCACCGACTCAACCCCTTTACTGACCTAGTGCACATATAAATACCCACCTCACTTCCTAGGCTATAAATAGGCCCCGAGAGCTCATTTGTAAAGGGGGAAGTTGAGTAGAGAGTTCTATCTTAGAGTGCTACATTCCTTCTCTAGTAGTTAGGATAGTCCTAGGAGTTAGAGTTGAGTCGAGCTTTGCCTCGGAATCTCCGGAGTTATCTTCGAGTCTGTGGTAAAACTCTTGTATCTTTTGGATTCAGATTATCTTCAATATAATTCAGTTATATTTTACTTTATTTCTATCTCCTGCAAGTGTGGTGTACCTTTATTTTGCATACTTGCTAGGCTTAGATTGTGTTTCACTTAGTTATTCAAGTCTTGTTATTCTTGCTGGTGCTATAACTCAACCCTAGACTTAGACGCTAGGCTCTGGCTAGATCCACTCCTCTGATCCAGGAAGATCTATCGTTGTTCAAGCTTCGCTTGAATACATTTATAGCTTGCCATCCTCTCCACGCAGCTTTGCTTGGTAGCCCCACTCGGTGACAGCGTGTGGTGTGCCTGTGTAGTCCAGGCCCGTCGTTCGCGAGGCCTGTAGGTGTTAGCCAGACTCTCTTTCGGGACCTACTATCTACCTCCGGTACCCTCGAGACTCTGGAATTTCGCTCAAATGCAAGACCCTGGCTTGTTTATTTGAATAGCTTAGTTAGACACGGATAATCTTTGTAGCCGATTAGAATAGAGTTTGGTGACTTTATCTCACTCGTTGTCCTCCCAGGCAACTATACCTTTCTACAGATAGCTTAGATAGATATCCTCCTCCACCATACACCTATCTTTATCACGTTTACTCCTGTTCAACTACTAGTTGGTATAATTTATCCAAGTTTACAGTTCATTCGATTTGAGTTTATTCAATTACATTCTTGAGCCTACCGCTTCCCCGTGGAAATTTACGATACTCGAAATACTCTGAGTGAAAGGCTACAGTGGTCTCCGTGCGCTTGCGGAGTAAAACCTGTAAAGGCTAAGAGACGCCAACAAGCTTTTCTAGCGCTGTTGCCAGGGAAGCAATTGGCCAAGAGATAATTGATATCTCAATTCGAACCTGTATACTTGATAAATTTAACCGCTGGTTGTTAGCAGGCTCACTTTGCTCTGTTGTCTTGTTGTGGTTGCAACAGAGAGGTGTATGATCGGTTTTGACCTGCCGGTAAATTTCCACGACAACCCAGAGTCACTGCTCCGGAAAGTCCGTTGCAAAAATATTCACGGACAGAGACCTGTACCCAGTGAGCTAGAACCAAGTACTTCAACTAGTACTCTACGTTTCACCCCCATGGCCGAAAAGACTACCCGTGAGTTCTCCATCCCCTCGAGTAGCAATATCCCCATGGGACCTGATGTTCAAGTGGGAGAGGATTTTGAGCTCAAACCGGGGGTGATTCACATGGTTCAAGCTATCCCTTTCTGCGGGCTGGCTACGGAAGAGGCCAACAATCATCTGCAGCAGTTCCTGGAGATCTGCAGCATGTTCAACATGAAAGCAGCATCACCGGATGCGTCAAACTTCGTCTTTTTCCCTTCTCTCTTGTTAGAAAGGCAAAACAGTGGTTCTACCTCAACGGAGCAAAACTCACAACTTGGAACACATGTTCCGATGCTTTTCTGGCAAAGCATTTCCCGCTAGGGAAAACTAACGTGTTGAGGAATGAGATCTCAAGCTTCCAACAGTTCACAGATGAAACCGTGGCTGAAGCTTGGGAACGTCTGCAAGAGTACATTGCAGCGTGCCCACACCACGGGATGCAAAAGTGCCTAATCATTCAGAGCTTCTTTCATGGGTTCACCGCTCAACTCAAGAACACCTGGATGCAGCTGATGGAGGATCCTTCCTCTCCTTGAGCATCACGGCGGCCAAGAACCTCATAGAGAAGATGGCCACCAATCAAGGATGGAGAGAAGAGAGGTCAAGTACCCGTTCCCGAGGCATCCATCAGATCGAGAGCACTGACATGCTCGCCGCAAAGATGGATTTGCTATTAAAGAAGCTAAGCGACACTCCAGAAGTCGCTTCGGTGCAAGCCCTCGATGCTCACATGACTTGAGAAGTCTGTGGGAATACGGGGCACTCGGGGAACAGCTGCTCCGAGACGCGACCTGAAGACGCGAACTTCATTGGTAATAGTACCAATAGCTTCAACAATGGGAATCGTCCTCAGCCAGGATGGAATTCACGACCACATCTCCCTTTTTCTGGGCAAGGTAACTCTTCAAATTCGCAGCAATTTCCTAAGAGTAATTATAGTTTTGACCAGAAAGCTGTGAATGATAGCATTAGTAAAAAGTTCCATGCTAATGATAGGATGTTTGAGTCTATATCTTTACAAATGGAAACTTTGAATAGTGCTATGAAAAACCAACTTAGCTTCAACAAAATGCTCGAAACTCAAATAGCTCAGTTGGCTGCTGCTTTACCTAACACAAATCAGGGTAAGCTGCCTGGGCAACCTGAAGCTCTTCTCAAGGAGCACATAAATACAGTAACCACTAGGGGTGGAAAGTCCACACAGGAACCCCCATCTCCTAGTCGTGCAGGTAAAGAGCAGGAGACGACAGCCGAGCCCAAAGGTAAGGTTGCAGAGGAAAATATGCCTGGCAAGGAGGAAAAGTTATCAAAACATCTACCCCACGAGTTTTATGACACTACGGTGCTACCATTTCCTCCAAGAAACAAGAAGGCTGCCGCTGACGAACAATATAGTAAGTTCGTTGAGGTCATTAAGAAGCTTTATGTCAACATACCCCTGCTAGATGCTATGCAGGTACCGACATATGCAAAGTACTTGAAAGATATCCTCAACAACAAGAAACCCCTACCGTCAATGGAAATTGTGCATTTAACAGAGGAATGTAGCGTAGCTATACTCAAGAAGAAGGACCCTGGAAGCCCTACCATCTCATGCTCAATTGGGAAACAACAATTTGACCAAGCGTTATGTGATCTTGGAGCTAGTGTCAGTGTCATGCCGAAGGTCATCTTCGACAAGCTGAACCATGTCGCACTTGCCCCCACAGCTATGTGCCTACAGCTCGCTGATCAATCCATCCGATACCTAGAGGAATCGCGGAGAACGTCCCAGTGAAGATCTGAGATTTTCTCATCCTGGTTGACTTCGTGGTATTGGATATGGAGATTGACTCAAAGACTCCGCTCATCCTTGGGCGACCGTTTTTGAGCACCGCTGAAGCGACTATTGACATTGGGGCAGGAACAGTCCACCTAAACATCAATGGCAAGGAGACTTTCGCCTTCAAGCCAAAAGTTGAACAATGCAACAAGGTGCACACTTTGAAGTGCCAAGCTCCACAGAATGCATCCAAGGTAAAGGTTGAGACCAACACGTCAAATTCCAAGGAAGAGAGCCTCGTCACATTCATGAAGAAGAAGTTGAAAATGGAGGCTAAGATCCAACAGAAAGAGTATGAGAGGGCAATACAAAGCAAAAGATCGAGAAAAGAAGAGACAAGCCACGGCAAGCCCAGTCCCGCACCAGGAGGCAAAGCTCCTGAGATCAAGGTCGGCACCGACAACGAGTTAACTACTCCGAGCCGGCGCAGAGGAAAGAAGTCAAACAGAAAGGCAGCCCCCAGCTTTGGTGGAGACAAAACCCCAAAGGGCAAAACATGGGCTCCCCTCGCCAACAGGTAAATTGGCACTATCTTTTCGACGGCATATTTAATTTTTCGCCTAAATTTAAGTTTTGCACTCCACTGCATATCTATTTTTTGCACGTCCAATTTTAATTTTTGCATTAGTTTAGTTTCAAACCCTTGCATTTTCGAAAAAAATTTTTGAGTGGCCGGCCGCCCACATCATGTGGCCAGACAACCAGGCCACTCCACCCCTTCCCTCTTTTCTTTTCCACTTTCTCTCTTTCTCATCCCCCTCTCCTTTTCTTTCTCTTTTCTTTCTCTTTTTACTTTCTCCTTTCACCATTCACCGAGGGAGAAGGCAGCCTGGCCAATAGCCATGGCCGGCCGACCACCCCTAGTGGCCGCCCGGCCTCCTGCATACCTTTCCCTCTCTTTCTGTTTTGTTAATCACCTCCCTCTCTCTTTCCCTTTTGCTAATCACTTCCCACTCTCGCAAAATGGAGGCAGCACTTGACTATGGCTCTTGCACTTGCGGTGCATGCATGCTCCCACTTACTTGAGTGCTCATCCATGCAAAAGCCAAGTGCGTTAGCACCATGGTAGTGGCCGCTCGACCACGGCCACTCTCCTCTCTGCTTTTGGCGCTAGTGCTCTGCCCTGCTGCCTCCTTTCCCTCACGCACAACCACAGCCGCGCGGCCTTGCCTGCTGGCCGGCCGACCAAGGTCGGTCGCCGCCCGGACCACCTCCTGCTCCCTTTCGGCGCGCACTGACTCCACTAGCTCTCTCTCTCTCTCCCTCTGCTTTTTGCTGCATCACCACCCGGCACCCTGCCATGCCCGGCTGGCCATGGGCAGTGGACGCCCGGCCCCCATGCATGGCCGCCCGGCCCCCCACATGCACCCCTTCCGGCTATAAATACGTCCCTCTGCTTCCTAGCTCAATGCACCACGCAACGACACTCTTCTCCCTCTCTAATCTCTCCTTTAGTGCTTAATTAAGCTCAATAGCTTAGTGAAAATAATGCCCGAATAAATTTTGGTTAGCCAAATAAAATTCCGGTAACTCTCTCTCTCTCTTTTGTGAAGCAGGACGAGGACGTTTTGTGGAGGCCCTACCCCAAAGGACACTATTTCTTTTAGACGACTAACCCGCTAACGCTAATCTTTATTGTCGTCTATCCTTCGAGTATCGTGTATTTTGTGTGCCTTGCAGGATGAAGAATGCATTTAAGAAGGCGAAGAAGGCCGTTAGCAAGGCAGGACAACACATCCGTTGGTCATCCTCGGAGGGTGGCTTCGGCTCGGCAAGCCAGCATGCTGCCTCCGAGAGGATGTCCATCAGTATGGAGGAGCCTGAAAAATTCCAGACATCGTCCACCCACCGGCCAATACTCATCCTCGACTCACAGCTCGTGCCATGCACTCAGGAGGAGGCCAAGGCATTAAGACTCTTAAACCAAAAGTCTTACGCCCTGACCAAATGCTTCGACGAGGACCTCCTTGTCGACACCGGCATGCGGGAAGAGTTTAAAGAGGTATTTGAGGCCATTGGGTGAAGCGACTTTGCAGAAATCCCAGAGGGAGAAATCATCCTCCTCACCATGGAATTCCTCATGATGCTCCGCACTAACACCCGAAGGGATGGTACGTACGTCAGGTTCCGCCTCTTCAATACTGATTATGAGCTTACTCTACGCCAATTTAGCAACTTGCTTGATTTTTCGCCACAATGCACTTTGAGTGAGGATTTAGCAGGATTTAATTCAGTAGAGTTTTGGAAAGAATTGGTTGGACCAGATGCTCCCAGGAAAAAGCGCATCGCTCACATTAGGCACCCCACTTTGCGGGTTTTAGCCCGCTGGCTCACCATGGTTGTTTTCCCGCGGGATGATACCCGCTGTGTCACAGTAGAGGATGTTAGATGTCTTTATGCCATGTGGAAGAAAATAAAATTTGCTCCTACACTTAGCATGATCCGTCACTGGCAAGGACTAGCTCAGAGTGGTCATATCATCTCGATCGCGTCATTCGTGACAAGGATCGCCGGGTTGGGAATGCTAGCAAATGCTACCGTTTCCTTCATGCCAAATGACCCTACACGAGTAGTCAAAGAGTCACACTTTATCCATGCATATTTTTTGAGGAAGGACACAAATGGGAAATACATCATGATATTTAGAGGCTGGGACTTTGAGCTGCCGCTCCCAGCACCGCAGTTCAAATTATACTCTGTGAGAACACTAACCATGCAGCTGGAGCCCGAGCCAGAACCAGGAAGAAACAGTATCTCCGGAGTCATGGCTCGCAACGACGCCGAGCAAAGGAGCAAATCCGCAAGGCCAACGAGGATGCACAGCAGCCAGGAGCCAAACCTGCATGGGCTCATCCAAGCACACCCGCTTGGGAAGCCAACCCACAGGGTTCCTGGCACAGCTCGTGGAACTCCATTGTGCCCTCCATCAACCCGACACCGTCACATCATAGTGGAGGTGAGTACTCTTATGGTCATGGTGTAGGTCCGTCCCATTCTGCCCGCTATACCGGTGGCGAACTCGATGGGAACTTCACCGCCCTCTTCGAGGCGTTAGATCTCCAAGAGCATCGCACCTTGGGAATGATAGACAACATCGCCGACATTCAGCAGCAACAAGGAGTCGACCACAACTTGATCCTGGAGAAAAGAGCGACTGTCGACTGCATGCAAGAGCAAAACCTGATGTAGTACAACTGGAAAGGGTTCTAGCCCGATTGAGCTTCATTGAAGCTTGGAGGAGAAAACCCACAGCTAAGGTATGTGTGTTCCATCGTCACCTTGTTCACCCATGTACCTTTTCCTCGAACATGTCTAGTTCTTTCTGCCCACCTATGAGAGAAGTGCACGTTGTATCGTTTAATTCCAATAGTTTTATTTTATAAAAAAAGGAAAAAATAATAAAAAAAAGTGTGTATCCTAATAAATAACTCCCATGCTTAATGTTAAATTCACTTGCTAGTTTCATTTTGGAAATGATGAATAGTTGCTCTATCAAGTGAATGGTTTAATTCTTACATGACAACTTATGCTTAACTTAGTCCTATGTTGGTTAATAAAGATAAGTAAACCAAAAGTTTTACCTTGTGGATGCCATTTGTGATAACAAGACTAAGTTGTTGTGAGATCATGATATGACTTAAATGTGGGATGATTCTTTTGTGTTCCTAGTAGGATGAATGTCTCAGGTTTTTATCTTTGAAAATAACAAAATAAAGCTCCCCATGGTTAAAATGTCCTACCAGAGCCAAATATGCTTCAACTGTTCTAAACCAGCTACATAGAGCTGCTTAGATATGCTTTGAGCTTTGTCAAATTTTGAGTCTCTTTGAGTAGAAATATCATCTTCTGTTGAGAGCTGGAGTACAAAAGAAATAAATGCAAATGATCCATTCCGTACTTTACATCCACCAAAAGTCTCCAAATACTTCTCATATTCTCTAAAGCCTTCAAATTCAAGGAGTAAGGGTATGGAGCCCAAAAGAAAAATGCATGCAAAAGCATGGCAAAAAGAAAAAAAAAAGAAACGCGTGCAAATGCACGGCAAAATTAAAAGCATGCAACTTCAAGCAGGACAAAAATAAATAAAAGTTCCATATCCACTCCAAATCTATAAAAGGCTACGAGGGATGAAAATTTAGAGAAGGAGACGCTTTGTTCCACTACTCATACTCTAGTGATCAAACAGAAGAAATGATAGAGTACACTCTTTGGTCCAATCTTTGGCTTAATAAAATAAATATTCTAAGTGTGCCACATTCTTCCCCACCTAAAGCTCCACAAAAGCCTTAGTGTAGGAAAATGTTGGCCAAAGTCATGGTCTTTGGTGAGAAAACATTTCTGAGCGATCGAGAGTACCAAGGGGAAGCTTTTGTTTGTTTTGAAAATCTTTAAAACACCTAAGAAGGACATCCAAAAAGAATGAGTTAGAAACACTCCTACAATAAAGTCGTTCTGTCTCTCAACCGCCCAAGGCAAGGTAAGCAAAAAAGATACACCACAGGTATGACGCAAGGTGAGCTTCGATTATTTTACTGCTTGGGGCAAAAGTTCGAGTGATGAGTTGCATATAAGAATGTTCCTTCGCTTTCGATATTGTAGCAACTCCTGATCCACTTTCAGTCTTAACTTTGCTCGAGGACGAGCAAAAGTCTAAGCTTAGGGGGTGTTGACGGTCGTAATCCCACGATATCAACCGTCAATTATCCACCAAATGAAGCAAAACATGTGAAATATATGGACTAACCCTTGCTACTAATGAGTTCCACAAGATGTACGTGACTATTTGGATGCAGGTACCAAAATGTATACAAAATGGTTGCAAACATGTCACATATCGAAGATGAGCAGAAATGACAAAAGTAGGGTGGCCGCCCGACCACTTGTGGTGGCCGTCTGACCACCTGCCAGGTCATCAGTGGCCGCCCGGCCATGGGTGGTGGCCGTCCGGCCACCCTCCAACGGGGATTTGGACTCCCGACCACTTCGCTTGCCACGTCTTCGATCCGGTGTGCAAACAAACACAAAATAGTGAAGATCCAACCATACAATAGAGCATCCAATATATCCAAGGGTCACAATGTGCCGGGACAAGGATTGGTGATGTCAAGGATCTGAGGGGAACAACATGCAACGAATTGGAGCAAAACACGTGGCCGCCCGACCACTTAGGGTGGTCGGCCGACCACCCCTCGACGGCATTTTTCACGTGGACCAACTGGTTCAACTACCAACCGATATGAGGGAGTAAGATCAACCGTCGGATGCTCAAGGTCGGTGAATCGGGTGGCCGCCCGACCACCCCCTATGGTCGGCCGGCCACCGACCTTGGCCGCCCGACCACCGACTCAACCCCTTTACCAACCTAGTGCACGTATAAATACCCACCTTACTTTCTAGGCTATAAATAGGACCCGAGTGCTCATTTGTAAAGGGTGGAGTTGAGTAGAGAGTTCTACCTTAGAGTGCTACATTCCTTCTCTAGTAGTTAGGATAGTCTTGGGAGTTAGAGTTGAGTCAAGCTTTGCCTCGGAGTTTCCAGAGTTATCTTCAAGTCTGTGGTAAAACTCTTGTATCTTTTGGATTCAGATTATCTTCAATATAATTCAGTTATATTTTACTTTATTTCTATCTCCTGCAAGTGTGGTGTACCTTTATTTTGCATACTTGCTAGACTTAGATTGTGTTTCACTTAGTTATTCAAGTCTTGTTATTCTTTCGGGTGTTGTAACTCAGCCCTAGACTTAGACGCTAGGCTCTGGCTAGATCCACCCCTCTGATACAGGAAGATCTATCGTTGTTCAAGCGAATAGCTTGCCATCCTCTCCACGCAGCTTTGCTTGGTAGCCCCACTCGGTGACAGCGTGTGGTGTGCCTGTGTAGTGCAGGCCCGTCATTCGGGAGGCCCGTAGGTGTTAGCCAGACTCTCTTTCGGGACGTACTATCTACCCCCTGGTACCCTCGAGACTCTGGAATTTCGCTAGATGCAAGACCCTGTCTTGTTTATTTGGATAGCTTAGTTAGACACGAATAATCTTTGCAACCGATTAGAATAGAGTTTGGTGATTTTATCTCACTCGTTGTCTTCCCAGGCAACTATACCTTTCTACAGATAGCTTAGATAGATATCTTCCTCCACCATACACCTATCTTTATCACATTTACCCCTGTTCAACTGCTAGTTGGTATAATTTATCCAAGTTTACAGTTCATTCGATTTGAGTTTATTCAATTACACTCTTGAGCCTACCGCTTCCCTGTGGAAATTTACGATACTCGGAATACTCTGAGTGAAAGGCTACAGCAGTCTCCGTGCGCTTGCGGAGTAAAACCTGTAAAGGCTAAGAGACGCCAACAACCTCCCCGTCCACGTCTCTGGGTTCACCATCATCGGGAACATCTTCGCTGACCTTCTACGAGCCTCTCCGGCCCTCCTACGTGCGGCGCGCAGACTGCATTCTTCATCGCCAGCCAGAGGTGGATGAAGGACTTTTTGCGCGCAGCCCCCTATTCTTTTCTTTTTCATTTCACTGCACATTGAGTCTTGAGAAACTTCTATATAGTCCCCCTAGATTATAGTTACTGCTGTTCAAGTCCATGCACGATTTTGATTTTTGGGTATATGCATGCAAAAGTTTAAAAGTCAGTATCAAATAACATAAAAATCCCATGGATGCCAACTCAACTTTGTTAGGTTCATATTTTCGAGATATGCACAGTGAATATGATCTTGACATGCAAAATGACTAGAATGCCCATGTTCATAAATGGATCAAGGATATTGTAATAATTAGGAAAAGCATTGCTGCCATGCTCTATAAATCTTGAAACAATTTTTATGTGGTGTTCATGTTCTATATAAACTCAAGCAAAAGTTTCACATGTGAGACTTACCATTTTAGTGGTCCAATGAAAAAGGTAAGGTTTCTAGTTATATAAGTGGAAAAAATGTTCAAAACACAAATGCCATGATCAATAAATTGTGAGGAATTTCTGACATGAAGTTTAGTCTCTGTAGAGTGCTGTAGAGATATATATTTGGTAGAAGTGATCATTTTACCCATGCATGTTAAATACCTCTAATAAGACAGGTGAAATTTGTACATTCAATTATGCTCTAGTATAAATTTTATAAAACTCTCAGTAGGTTGAGCTTGATGCATGATCCTTATGCAAAAAGTTTGAACACCTGAAAGCATGCACAGCTTCCGAAATGAAAAGGTTAAAATGGCTTACCTATTTAGATCTTTGAATTTAAATCCTGGTTTGTAGCTCCAAAAATTCTAAAATAATTATGGTAGTCATATAACTAATATATGTGCACGTGGTCAAAATTTGAGAATCATTGGATCTGTGTAACTTGCAGAATGAAAAAGACAAATCCTGCGCTCATTTAAATGATTAAAAATGACTATTTTCAGTCCAAGCTGATTAATTTATAATGGCTATTGTTCTTATTGCAATTACGGAGAATTAGATTCTGTTTTGCATGGTTATATCTAAATATGGATGTTTGGTGTGTTCATTGCATTTGCATAGCTAAGTGAAAACATTTAACGATGCCTTTTGTGAAATAGAACTTGTTTTAAATTATATCTTTTCATTTAAAATATTTTGCTCTTTTGCACGCACAAGCATTTGCATTTCATATCATGCATATAGGATTACTACGATAATCTCTCGAACAGGAGTTTGGTTTTCAATCAAGATGAAGATGGTCGCTGATTAAACCTGTCAATGTTTCAAGGGGTTGCTTGGGGCAAAGCCTCACAACCTGTCAAACTCACATTAGTTTAGTTTGTTGGTTTTCTTAAAAGCACGCAAAGATAGGCTCCTAAGCATATCACCTATTTAGAGAGTCCTACAATCTATTTTTCTATGTACATTTACGTTTAAGAGTTGATTGAAACCCACGTGCATATATGCTTCCCAACTAGCACGAATAACATGAATAGGACGAAGTCTATGCTTGGTTATGCTTAGTGACGGTAGAAGTCGAGTGAAATCAATCACTCTCGCGAGTAGGTGTTATTTATTTATTTATTTATTTATTTATTTATTATTAATATTATTACTGGAATATATGAATTTGAATCATGAACTTGAAATATGGCTTATAATGATAAAAATGTGAGACCGGGCGGGGCAAATGAATTGTGATACATGAATGGTGTAATATGGTAATTTATTATGATGAGATACTTGTGGCTCCGCCTCTGTCAATTAAGGTCCGTCCGTTGTTCGTGCTGGGATCAGCATTTACTCTTACCAGAACGCATAGTGCTCGAAGCCCTCTCAAGCGCACCAAAGAGTTGAATTGTTACCTACCAGCTGGAAGGAGGTAGTGATACCTGTGGGAGCTTCATACTCACGGGGACCAGTGATGGCTGCGAATTTCCCACAAGGGCAATAATCTGGGGTTTGGCAAGTGCAAATCAGACTTTGGCTGTAATTATTTTGGGGTAGATATATGTGTGAAAGCTTTGGTGACTAAGCATATGTCGTGCGGTTTGAAATATTTTCGAGAATTAAAATCGATTCAAATAGCTATGGCTCGCCAGATGTCGAGCATGCTGTATCAGTATCACTGACGTTCACCATAGATGTCGTCATGGATTATGATAAATGCAAGTTATTTATGATGCTAATTCATACATGCTTTTACATATATGCAACATGTTTGTTTTCATTGTATTGTTCTAATTACTAGTTGCAAAACTTAGAGCGATAATTATATTGGATTATCTAAGATTATGCTTAAGCTTTTGAAAGTAAAACTTAAAAGTAAGGGCTCACTCGTAGTAAACTTATGCGAGTTAGAAGTCAGCCAATCCACATAAAGCTTTGTATCCCTTTAAATGTGTCGGACATATAAGATACATGGGTAAGTCCTACCGAGTACTCCACGTACTCAGCGTTGTTGTTGATATTTTTTCAGGTGCTTGTGTGATCGAGAATGACACTGGTGGGCTCAATGTCATGTCTCGGTGTTTTATTTCCGCTGCATTAATTCATACTTGTAATATATATTCCGCTGCGAGTTTATTTTGAACTCTATTTCATGAGAAAGGTTTTGTAATAAAATCAAGCTATGTTTATATGAAATGATGGGTTGTCGTAATCATTGTGGCTCATTTTTTAGTTTAATGTGTATGTTGTCGGTCCATGGATGTTTGTGGTTTAATCGAGCACCCGACGAATGACCGGGCTTATGCTGTGTCAAGTGCGTTGCGAGCCAATGGATGGCAGATGTGCTTGACCTAGGTTTAAGTCAGAGGTTCCGCCGCAGAACATGAATCGACTAACTCCTTTTGGATTAGCCCTCAATTTCATTTTAACCATATGAGTTTACTGCAGATATGCTACTTCAGACTTTGGATCTAACGATACATCATCATTAAATTAAATATATTTATCTTGTTTTTTCTTTAAACTACTAGTTTAGTTGGATTTGAGGTATGCAAATCCAATGGATCTAACGACTATCACGAACATGTTTCTAAATTATGTAAGTCAGATGTGTGTTTTTACTTTGACAGTTTTTAATCTTATAGTCTGTACATGTTTGCAGCAAACAATTCTTGATAAGGATATACTACATGGTAATGTTGAAGACGAAGGACAATCATTGAGTTCACCTGCGGTAATTATCTCATTGATGCCAATACAAGATATCAGTGACAGTTTGAAGAGACTGATCGCTTCGATTTCTGATACGAAGAGAAAGAGATGGACTTCAATTGCTAATACATCAAATGCATACAATTGGATATTCAGTCAGCTAGCTCTCCAACACCGGTTTCTCCATCTAAGAGAGAGGCAAGGGGTGTTTAGTCTAGGTTTTCCAAAGTATAGGATGTTAGGTTTTCTATTTGTGAGTTTTATGCATCCTACCCTTTGAACTCCATGGGGTTATATAATTTTTTTTCCTATATGTATATTCACCGCTACAAATTTCCCCGCAGCAACACATATGGTATCATCTAGGAACTATTATATATAGACAATGTTCGTTAAAGTTCAATTAGTGATTCAGTCTCAATATGTAAGGCATCCTTCCCTCCCTTATTAAAATATTTAGTCTCAACATTCAATAGTCCTGAAAGAAAAACTAACCTAGTATGGTAAAATTAGCAATAAATAAACATGCATGAAACGTTACTTGTGGAACTACCTATTTGGCTTGAAAAATACGTGCTTACTAAATAAAGCATATAGATTGTTGTGACATGATTTTTAAATCGGAACTTTGACCATCCATTTCCATAAGAAAATGTTATAACGAAAACCACATTATCATCATATTAAAAGTTCTTCTGAATATATATGAATCAAAATACTTATATAACATGCATACACTAAAATATAAAGATTTGACTGAATTGTTAGTATGATTTAAAAGGTTGATTTTTTTTTTAAATATATGCTGTATTTTTTTAGATGGAGGGAGTAGAACCCAGTTTGGATGTAGATATTAGACTTTGAAGTAACAAATCGAAATCAAGTTTCTTGGATTTTATTGTTTGGTTGTGTATGGAAGTTAGAGTTGGAATCATAATCCTAATTCCTTATTATACTGAACTATAAGAAGAAGTGATCTTCTCCCCATACAGTCACTAACCTTCCAAGCTGATTCAATATTGTAATATATTTTCAAAACTAAGTTTAGTTTCGTATAGGTATTCGATTCTATTCTAATATAACATTTAATCCAAATCAACCCTAGTATATATGGGGTTTACATGGGCTTAGCTTTGAAAAGAAACATTTTTTTGCACGTGGAATTTGTAAGGTTTTTTTTTTTTTTGAGTAGGGCTACTGCAATTGCACACTAAATTTGTGAAAGCCGATGGAACGGCATGAGGTAGTGGCATAGGAATTTTCCCTTCCTTTTGGACTACATGACTCCTAGCTGCACAATAGCTGGGAGTATCGTCTTTCCAGTTCTCAGCAATAGCATGCCACTTGATGATTATTTAAGATAAAACCAAATTTATTACAGATAAAATGATATACACATATGCTCTTCACACGGTCAACTGGATATATAAAGGATGTAACAATTACCTTATAATTATCTTATACAGGTTTCGCTTGGCGAAAACGAATAGACAATAGCAGTTATTGCTTATATTTTTCTTAGTGACGTAGGTATATGTGAACAGGCATGCATGTTTCTTTTTGTTTTCCTTTTTTATATAAAGAGGGACATTCATGGTTTGATAGGGAGGTTGGTTTCTGCCAACGTATGGGATGTGACATAGGCATATATCCCTAGATAATGAATGCCTAAACTCATACTGTTTTTTAAGTGTTTAAAGTACTGCTCTCTGATCACGGAAACTTAATTATATGTTATGCAGTACTTCTTTCACTCTTAAATATTCATCGTAGTTGATTTTTTTTGTACTTTAGTTATTCAACTTTTTGAAATATCTATACATATAAAAATACAAGTTATGCTCAAACTACTTAAATAATAAAATAACTACAACAAGATAAATAATCATTGTGATGAATATTTGAGAGCAGATAGATAGAGTACTAGTATCTCTCTAACTGGTTACTGGGTTAAAAGAAACAAATAATTGATAGATTATTGTATCCTTCCTGGCGTGGGGAGAGATCCAAATAATCTGGAGCGTTCTTGCATAGGTTCCTTTTAACCACGGGGGACATGCATGATATGCTTCCAAGCCTGATGTATTGACGATTAAATCGTTGAACTAGACATTTGTTTTTGTTTAGCTAGAAAGATATAGCAGCATGCATCCGTCATTACGTACTACGAGAGAGATACGTTGCAGCTGAAAATGAGATGAAACCGAAAGGAATGCTAATTGACAGATGTGTGCTTATGCTGATGGTAACTGATCTCTCATGCATCGCCAACTTCGGTTGGAACATACTAGATTTTAGTGGAATTACATATAATGGTCATGCCTTTGTATGCGGCATTGCAGCTGTACGTTCTTTGTGTTCTCCGTGTCAGAATAATTAATTAACGAGAACAAATGCTCTTATAATTTATATGAAAAAGCAATGCGCACTGGACCTCGGTATGACCAGAAAGTTCTTCGCTGAGAATGTGCTTCAGGCTTTGCACGTGGATGCTGTCGAGAATCAGCAATTTTCTATGCTTCCGGACAGAACGGTTTCAATATCAGCTCGTAGCCAAAAGGTTCAAAATTCAAACGAAAATCGTTGACTTTTTGGTAAATTTTGCCGATTTTACAGATAATGGAAAATAGAAAGTAGGTATTTTTTGTATTTTAATTTAAAAATTGATATTTTTAAAGTGTAAATTATGACTAAAAATAAGATAAAAACTAGAGATCATTCTGAGTTGGCTTTATTCACGCATTAATGTTCAAAAAGTTATCACTAATTAGTGCTAAAGATGCTTTTCGTTACAAATCGTTAATGAGTAATGACCCACAAAATTATGATTGCTCGTGTAGTGTAAAAGTACGCTAGGTTTTAGGGTACTAAAAAATGCTATATCGGAAATGCAATGGCTGAAATAATAAGGAAATGATATAATGTTGATAGAAATGGCATAGATAACATTAAAAAATTGTAGTAGTGCGTAGCACTCCCATATAATAAGTAATATACTATAATAAAATTGTTGGTGCTACCTCTATCTCAAAATAAGAGAATTGATCTCTTTCGACCAAGATGAATATGTTATCGAATATAATGTATATGCATGAAATGTTCCTTTCAATCACATCAATGTTCTTATCTTCAAGTTTTATTTTCATAATTAGTTTAAAAGTGCCCACAACAACGCGGAGTGCTATCTAGTTTATGAAACAAACAGAAATAATACAAAAATATATCCATGGTGAATCTAATAATACTTATTTGGTATAATAAAAACAATATATTTTTTATTTAAAATTAGTCAAACTTAAAATAATTTGATTGAATACGAAACTAAAATTGCACCGATTTTGAGACAAAGTTAATAATTTTATATATATATTGTCAAATAATATCGTTACTTGGTATTGTGTTTGTTTATTCTATTACTATCAAATAATATAATTATTATTGGCATTTAGCATTGTACTTGTGTGGACTCACATGGTTTGGTATTAATATGGGCTTCTGCTTCACTCATATGTATTGTTTACACCGTAAACCGGGAGTGAAATATAGACGGCTGAATGAGTTCTCGGGTGGGGATGGGTTTAGCATGCGTCAATGCTATTTTGTTGGATAGGATGCAACGGACGGCCGTGATGCGCCCACCGTCCAAACGGACCGTTGACGTCCCACAGTCCAGTCCCAGTCCCAGTCCCGCCTTGGAATCTCCAGAGAAACCGCGCCGAGCAGTCCACGAGTCCATCACGGCCATTCGGCCCGGCGGAGCACGCCCGGCCCGCCGGCCGGCCCCACCTTCCCCTGTCGCGGCCCCACCCGCTGACCCAGTCCAGCAGTCCAACCGCAGCCGCAGGCGCAGCCTCCTTGCTGCTGCTGCTCCTCTTCCCCAACCAAACCCACCACCACCACCACCAACAAGAAGAACACACAGCACACCAACCAGCTCACAAAACCCCACGAGGAATCCCCCAATTCGCCCTGCTCCCTCGCAGATCGCACCATCCGCCCGCGTCTCCATCCAGTTCAGCCCGCAATCCCGGACCACCCGAGCCGAGGGCGCCGGTTTCGTGCAAAGAAAAATCGTTTCTTTGATTGGGGGGAGGGAGGGAAGGCTATGGGGGAGGGGGTGAAGGCGATGCTGGCTCGGCCGATCCAGCTGGCCGACGAGGTCGCCAAGCAGTGCGCCGCCGCGCGGAGCTTCCGCGCCGAGTGCGCCGAGCTCAAGTCCCGCGCCGACAAGCTGGCGACGCTGCTGCGGCAGGCGGCGCGGGCGCCGGACCTCTACGACCGCCCGGCCGCCCGCATCATGGCCGGGGCCACCCAGGCGCTGTCCAGAGCCTCCGCCCTCGCGGCGCGCTGCGCCCGGGGCCACCCGCGCCTCCGGAGCCTCTTCACGCTCAGCCCCGCCGCCGGCTTCCCGCGCGCCGTCGCCGCGCTCGACACCGCGCTCGAGGACGTCGAGTGGCTGCTCCGCATCTCCTCGCCTGGCGCCGGCGGCGAAGGCGACGACGACTCGCTCCTCGGCCTCCCCAACATCGCGCAGAATGAGCCCATCCTCTTCCTAATCTGGGACCACGTCGCGCGTCTGCACACCGGCTCCCCCGCCGCCCGCGCCGACTCCGCCGCCAACCTCGCCTCCCTCGCCCGCGACAACCCGCACTTCGCCAAGCTCATCATCGAGGAGGACGGTGTGCCGCCGCTTCTCAAGCTGCTCAAGGACGGCACCGACGATGGCCAGGAGGCTGCGGCGCGCGCGCTCGGCCTGCTGGGCTGTGACATCGAGAGCGTCGAGAAGCTCGTGCAGGCCGGGGTCTGCTCCTCCTTCGCTGCCGCGCTCAAGGAGCCGCCCATGCGCGTGCAGGCTGCCGTCGCCGAGGCCATCGCCACCCTTGCTGACCGGAGCCCCACCTGCCAGGACCTTTTCGCGCAGAACAACGCCGTCCGCTACCTGGTTGGGCACCTCGCCTCCGGGACCATCCAAGAGCACAGCAGGTACTCCGTCGGCTCCAGCAGCTCCAAGAACAGTGCCGCCGCCGCTGCCACCGCCACGCCACAGCAGCACATGAATTCCCTCCACTCTGTGGTGCTTGCCAAGACGCTGAGCATGCGCCACAGCCCTGACCACAGCACCTCTAGTGGTGGTGCCGATGGGCCGCCGAGGATGTCTAACGGCTCATCAGGAGGCGAGCAAGACATGAAAAGGAACCCCCAGATGCAGTCGGTCGTGCACTCTGCTATGGCTGCCAAGACAAGCACTAACGGCTCGTTGGTTCCACCGTTCAGGCCCCAGCTTGGCACCAGTGGTTCGAGCGGCCGTGGTGCTCGTGAGGCGGAGGATCCCGAAACCAAGGCAAATCTGAAGGCTATGGCAGCAAAAGCTTTGTGGAAACTTGCCCATAACCATTTGGCTGTGTGCAAGAGCATTACAGAGTCACGTGCGCTGCTCTGCTTTGCCGTTCTCCTTGAGAAGGGTGATGGCGATATGGGCACTAACGTGCAGTACTTCTCGGCAATGGCCATAATGGAGATTGCTCGTGTTGCTGAACACAGCCTTGTCCTGCGGCAATCGGCATTCAAACCCAGCTCCCCCGCAGCCAAGGCCGTTGTTGATCAGCTGCTTCGTGTCGTCCGCAAGGGTGAATACGATGCATTGCTCCTCCCATGCATCACTGCCCTTGGCTGCCTTGCCCGCACCTTCACAGCAAGCGAGACCAGGGTTGTCGCTCCTCTTGTGCACCTCCTCGATGAGCGTGAGCCTCCAGTCATCAAGGAGGCGGTTGTTGCGCTCACCAAATTCGCGTGCACTGAGAACCACCTACATCTGAACCACTGCAAGGCCATCGTTGATGAAGGTGGTGCACGCCACCTTGTCCAGCTTGTCTACCTTGGTGACGAGGTGCAGATTGAGGCGCTGATACTACTCTGTTACATTGCACTATATGTGGCTGAGAGTGAGGAGCTCGCGCAAGCTGGTGTCTTGGCTGTGCTGCTCTGGGCATCAAAGCAGGCTCACATGGTGCAGGACATGCGTGTCGAGGCGCTGCTGCCAGATGCCAAAGGGAGGCTCGAGCTGTTCCAGTCTAGGGCCTCCAGGTGATGGGAGAAGGATCGCTGGGCATGGGTTAGTAGTTCTTTGCTGCAATGTGTAATTAGAGTAGAATTATTTCCATTGTCAGTGATTGCTCTTGTGAGGTATGTTCAATTTTTGGATGTACATATCAAGTCATCAATTGTGTCTGAAATTCGTTGGAGTTATTGAATTATAATTTCATGAGATACTGAAACAGACATATCGGCCATGAGTTTTTGTCTGAATTAGTTTCACAAAACTGCAACTGTTCTGACCATGGTAACTAAAAAAAAAAACTCTGGTGTGCATTTCACAAAACCACAGCTACTTGCATCCCCAGTAACAAGAAACTACAACTTTCAAGGGGGAAACCCAAATAAAATAGTGTTGAACCCTAACAGTGTTGCCACTGCAGTATTAGGCTGACAGGTGGGTTCGTGCACCTTTCTTGTTGCCGAGGACTCAAGAAGCTGCAGTTTTGTGATGGGCTCCAAAACTGTGGTTCTTTGTTACTACCATCAGGATAGTTGTAGTTTTGTGAAATTAGTTCTATATCTTATTTCACAATCTTTAGATTTTTTTTTTTAGAAAATTCACTTTAGTTATGTTTGTGAATATATGTGTGCCTTGCAACAAAATGACACAGAAACTATAGGCTTTATAGATGCATAATTCCTAGAAAACTATTTATAATCAAAATCAGGCTGACTAGTGACTATTGCTAAATGTAGACATGATTGCTGCTTGCTTTGCATCTGTGAATGTTTTTGTTTCATTGATTCTCTAAATGTGTGTTATGGCAAGTGGGCCAGGCCCTGGCTGCATAAACAGTACAGCGCGAACAGTACCGTGAACAGTACCGCGGTTAGATAAGATTAGTTAGTTAGAGAAGAGATAAGATAAATTTGGTTAGGTATTTCTTGGGGGGTCAAGTTAGGTATTTCTTGGGGGTTAAGTCAGCCTCTGTAAAAGAGAGGCCCTTATCAGTTTAGGGTTAAGGGTTGAGCAGAAAATAGATCATAAAGTGAAGCTCAGAGCCTCCAGGGAGGACAAGTCATGGATCTATCTGGTATCCCATCTATCAATACTACCTTACCAATCTAGCCATAACAATGTGATTGTTTCATCAGAGTATAACCTACTAGTTAAGATTGGAGAAATATTGACAAATAAAAGCTTATTCGTCAGAATTGCATTTGTCTACTTTTACTCATTTTTCCTGTTTTATTTTTCAAAACATGTTCCTATCATGTTTGTGCTTGTTCTTTTGTTACCATATCGGAAGTCATAGAATTTTTCTTGTAGCAATTACATCTAGGACATCTCTAATTCAGTAAGGCAAATCAGCAGTTAAGTGGTAACCTGATAAGCACAATTACTCTCTGCATTTGCAGCATGTGTTCAATACAACTATACATACTAGAGCCCACACACTGCTGTGCAAAATTCAGTGTTTAACTAGTTAGAGAAATTATTTTGGAAGAAGCCCAAATTGTCAATGAAATAAACTGGAGCAATCATTTTGTGGAAGAGTAGGTATGCTGATTTCTAGAATCTGGATATTTGTGCATTTAACTATTTACAGTAATTTCGTATGCATTTGGTCACGCTGAATGGAAAATCGGATGGTAGGGGAAAATAGGTACCAAATAAGTGTCTCATGAACCATCTATTGTTTTCAGCTTTCATACAGATATATATTATGCAATTAATTATAGTTTACATATGCCAATAGGCCCAATACAATACTGTTCTTGTAGTCGAACACCATGAAACTACCAGTTGACTGACTTTATTTATTACTTTGATTTGAATATGTCTGGTTGCCTTGCGCATGTTAGCCAACTTGCTCCATTCAGATTCAGCCGGTTCATTGTCTCAGACCTGAGTCGATACTAATAGAGAAAAGGGAAACATAATTAGTTCAGTAGAATCAATGACTAGAAACTATTTCTGAAATCAAATTTGCAAGAAACAGTAAGAGTCTAAGGTCAAAACCAAAGTTAAATACTGCAATAGAATCAGATAATTCATCTCCGAAATGATATCTGCCATAATTGAAAAACGAAACCACTAACAAAGGCATGCAAGAATTTGGTGAACAAAATTTCCATATTACATCAGTATGCTTAGAAATTTGTGTAAAATTTATGTACGTGGCAAAAGCATTTAGGAACCAAAATGTAGACAATAATAATCATATTTGTAGCCAGCAAAGGACCGATTGTTTGCCAACAAAATTACTTGTTTACCATTCCTAGTAAGGAAAATAAAATGTAACAATCACACATAAAAAACTTGAATTCTTTGACCAAAGCACTCCACAGTCGACAGTAACCAATGAAACACTCCCAGCGGGCAGTGATTTCATCAAGCGCCATTATTTCCATAGTCTAGATCAGCATGAACTGCAAGATACTTGAATCAAATCCATTATGTCCTGGCAACAAAGAAAGGGAGAAATGAATGAAGTAAACAATAGTTTATCTTGTTAACGGAAGTCATGATTTGTTTTGGCCAATGCAGTTATCATGGGGTGGCCTATGAACAATATGATTCATTTCAGCCAGTGCACCGGTACCATGCATCTCAAAAACCTATAGTGAAGTACTCCAGACTCCTGAGTAGTTCCAAGAGGAACCATAGAAATAATTTATATGTTCAAAGTATTATTTACACAGTACTCTAAATTTGACAATCAACAGAAAATGCCATTTTTTGAGTATAAAGGCATGGTAAACATGAGTAAACCAAGAAAAAGGCGACAGATGGCCAGGAGCTATAGTGTGCTTTGTAATGACCACTTGGTCGCACAGAAGCATTGTCTACTAAACATAAGAGTACTATGATCAGGAGCTAAATTCTCTTGTTGGAAAAGGTACTATGGGGGAAAAGCAAAGCTGCTAATTCCTTTCATCACGATAAAGATAAGTACTGTAACCTAGTGTACAATTGTCCTCTTCCTATGACATCGCTAAAAATTGTGTAGAAGGCAATTAGTAGTTATGTAAATTAGGATAAAAAACAAATAGGAAATTAAAATAATAAGAGCAGATTTCACTAATTTTGAATAATATACACAAAATGTGAAGGGCTCGATTTATTAGCTTAGAAAGATGGATATATTTTAAGTAAACTACACGCTAGATCCTGAGTTTCAATTACAATACAAATGATATATAGCAGATAACAGAACCCTGTTTGGTCTTGGCGGTTGCCATATGTCTCAGTATGACAATTTCTTTAGTCATGTACTCATATCGTGTGTCCATAGCATCGGAATCTTAGATAATTCTCTAGAAAAGTAATCTTGAAGATAGGAAGTTTTAACTCTATGATGACAAATTAACCCATGAGTACACACGAAGATTGAACCATCCATCAAAACATTTTCATGCTGAAACACCTAATAGAAAATCAAGATGTGAAATAAAGATCTTGTGAATTTTTGTGGATAGCTTATTCCAAACTACATATAAACGAAGTTGGCAACAATGGGAAACATACTCTCTAGATGTTTGGGGAAGTTTTCCTATGCCTGAAATCAATTAAGATTGGGCAGCAGTATGCTTCTACTAATAGAACCACTAAAGCAATAGTAATGCCTCACCACATACAGCAGGAGAGCAGATAGAGGAAGAGGGAACTCACAGAGAATGGAAAAGCCAGTGATGCAATTAGTGTTCTCTCAGCACTGCTGGGTCTGAATGCAAGTTCATTTTGCAAGCTTGACGTGGAGCCTGGCCTCTTCATGGCAGTCACGTTCCCTAACATCATGGTTTGCTGGTGCGCCTTAGAGTGGTGGTTCCTGTGTAGGCAGCACCACGATGTTTACACATGAGGGAGATCCATCCGCGCATGGTGCAGCCCATGGATGAGGGGTCCATGTGAAAGGTAGCAGCCGCAGGGATAGAGGAGTGAAGGGTGCCGGCGCAGCGGCTTCCCTCGGCTCAGGCGGAATGCAGCGACGGCAGTGCAGGGCGAGTCGGCAAAGGCGAGGCGGAGGTGATGGGGTAGCGGCAGTGGCGAGGCCAAGGGGACAGTGAGATGGCCTGCGCAGCGAGCGCAAGTGCTCAGGTGCGCGCCGCCACTTCCGGCGAGGCCGAGGGAAGGACGCAGCAGTGCAGCTGCCTTATTGAGGATGATGGACGCGGGTTGAATCAGATTGCCAGGTTGCAGGATATCGGCGACGGCGACTGCACGGAAGGAAGCGGCGCAGGGTACGAAGCCGTGGACGCGCGCACCGGCGCAGTCCGGGACCCCGGCGGGGAGGCGGCGGGCGGAGGCGGAGGTGGGGGAGGCGTGCCATGAGCCGTGGAGGAAGCCTGAGGGGGAGGAGGCGGCGGTCCCAGCGGCGCGCGGGGGGTGGGCGCGGGGCGCCGATGCGGCCACGCGGGAGGTGGAGGACGTGGGGCCGGCGACGACGCCACACACGGAAGCTGAGGTGGGGGAGGCGCGCCATGTCGCCGCGGAGGACGACCGAGGGGGAGGTGGCGGCGGTCCCAGCGGCGCGCACTGCGCCGACACGGGAGGAGGACGCGGGGTCGGCTACGGCGCCACGCGCGGAGGTAGAGGTGGGGGAGGCGCGACATGTCGCCGTGGAGAAAGTCCGAGGGGGAGGCGGCAGCGGTCTCAGCGGCGTGCGTGGGGAGACGCGGGAGGAGGAGGACGTGGGGTCGGCGACGGTGCCGCGCGCAGCAGGCCGGTGTGGGAGGATGGTGAGGGGCGCCGGCGGGGTCAGGGGCCATGCGTGCGCAGCCGGCCGACGCGGGAGGAGGAAGACGTGGTGTCGGCGGTGGGCGAGCGCAGCAAGTCGGCGTGGTAGAAGGAGGGCTGCCGGCGGGGTCGGTGGTGGAGGGGCACCGGCGGGGGCGGCGGCGGCGGCGGCGTGGGCTTCGAGGCGCCGGCGGGGAGGGAGAGGAGGCTCCGGTACGGAGGGTGAGGTGGGATAGGAGGATGCTGCGGCAGTGCGGCGGGCGGAGCGAGGAGCAGCCAGCGCGATCGGTTTCGTTGACCGGACACGCGTTAGGATCGCAGACGGGGATGATCCACGCGGCTCGCGGTAAAAGGGTGAGGCTGCGGATGGAAGCGGAATCTTTGAGCCATAAGGATGTACATATTACCGGCCCCAGCTGCTAGCACATCTCAACTTCTCAACTATTGTCCCGTACTATAAAACCACACCCCCCCTATTCTCGTACTCCCTCCGTCCACACAAAAATAAAATTCTGGCTGTCCTAAGTCAAATTTTCGTAGCTTTGACCAAATTTATATCAAAATATATTAAAAATTATGCTACCAAATTAGTATCATTAGATTCGTGTTGAAATGTATTTTCATATCATACATAATTGATATCATAAATGTTATTACATTTTTATATAAACTTGGTCAAATTTACGATAGTTTGACTTAGGACAAACTCAGGATTTCATTCTTTTGTGGACGGAGGGAGTATTTGGATAGAAAGCACCATCAGCATTGATCTTGTAGCTATTCTCCGGAGGTGGCTTACATACACATTCTGCAATCTTCGGGCCATGCCGAGAATTAGTATGTCATGTACCGATCTAGGTGGCCTTGACCCAAGCAGCGCGACCTCGCTAATAGTAGCCAGCCGCACCACAAGGGCAGAAATAAAGGGGACTAACCCTAAAACCTAGATTGATATTTTTTTCTTGCTTGATTTAAATGGATACATCTCCTCTCTTTTATATAGAGAGGTTTACTCGACCCCTAAGAAAAAAAATCTAATCTGCTAATACTTGTCCCTAACTAATACTTATCTTTATTTCTATCTGCTCCTGCGGGACATCCTGCTACAGTACCACGGGTACTTGTGGTACTGTAGCACATACTCTGGATGGGCCTGGTCCAAATACTGCCTATGACATTACAACTCCTTTTCGAGCAGCTCGTCCTCGAGTTGCAGCCTATCTGACGTTGGACAACTAGTCCTAACACTAACCTAGAAGCCTTTTACACTCGATAACTCTTGTTTCCTTATTTGTGTGACTAAAATTAGACATGTAACTTCCTGTAACGCTTTTCCTCGATCCCACACAAATAGACCCATACGATCCTTCATATGGGCCGAAAGAACGTGGCAGCCCACCAGAGAGAGGGTAGCCTAGGAGGCTTCCGTCCAGGCGTGCCCGCTCGTCCAATCGCAGAAGAAGCAGGCGCATCCTGCCCTAGCCGCCCCCGCCACCCCTGGAGCACTTGACGCAAGACCCGCCACTCCAGCTGCCGTCGACGCTACAGCCACCTTCGCCGGATCCACCTCCGTGCGGGAGACATTGCCCTAACGGCCGCCGTCAGAGCCACCGCCGGCGGCGAAACTCCTCCCACCACCCAACTGCTCTTGTTGATGCGGCCGCCGATTCCGCTTCCCCTGCGCGCCGCGGGAGCCGAAGCCTCCTCCTTCTCCGATGCCGCAGACGGAGCCAACCTTGCTGCGGGAGCCGCCGTTGCCGTGGACGGCGCTGCCTCGGCTGCTGGCGCAGCTGCCGCTAGGCCCACCCCCGTCGATGTCGTCTAAGCTGCCCCTGCCGCGGCTCTGACGTTATCTCCAATCTCGAAGGTACCGTCCTCACACTTCTCTAGCCGGCGCCGTATCTCCTGCAGCCCATCTTGGAACTTTGCACAAGCAGCCAACGCTTTGGCTAACGAATTTTGTATACTTGCACAAAGTTCACCGATGGATTGATCTCCTGCAACGGAAGCCATAGGAACGGATCGAAACCAAAGCTAACTGATACTAATTGTCATGTACCGATCTAGGTGGCCGCCAAGCAGCGCGACCTTGCTAATAGGGGCCAGCCGCACCACAAGGGCAGGGATAAAGTGGACTAACCCTAAAACCTAGATTGATATTTCTTCTTCTTGCTTGATTTAAATGGATACATCTCCTCTCTTTATACAGGCAGGTTTACTTGACCCCTAAGAAAGATATCTAATTTACTAATACTTATCCCTAACTAATACCTATCCTTATCTCTAACTGCTCCTGCAGGGCGTCCTGCTACAGTACCACGGGTACTGTAGCGCGTACTCTAGATGGACCTGCCCCAAATACTGCCTATGACATAGTATTTAGTTTCAGAAATTCTGAGAGAGAAAAGAGCACTGAGCTTTGGATTTCAGCTGTACTTCGCACCATTATTGGCGTTATTGCTTCCTGACCACCATTTCCATAGCAGCAGTACCACTTTAAGCTGAAAATTTACATCAAAAGTCCAGATCCTACTCATTGTTTCTTTTCCGAACCAACATTTTTTTAACATAATTCGGTACTCTTCCAAATACTTGAGGCGCCAGCATTGTTTAGCATATTTACATTTGAAGAACAAGTGTCAGCAATCTTACTGGGAGGCTGTTATGAACAAATCTCCAAATGAATATATGAGCTTTGTTGGGAACTTTCGTCTGCCATACCCTAACCAACTTGAATTCCTTGTCTCTATCCCCTTTACTTCTTGGTGGAGAGTCATCCCTCCAGTTACGTGGATCTCTTCTGTCCACTGCCAGTTTTTAGCTCGGTTTCACAGAGAAGATACCCTTTCCATCATACTGTAATGCAGGCCAATCATCTGAGTCAAAAGCCTTCACAAGAATTACCTTGCTGGCCTTGGATAGAAGTTTTTACTGCCAGCCTTGAATTCTGCCTCAAATCTTCCTCTATGTATTCAAAAGACTTTCTCCTTGATAGCCAACATCAACAGGTAGACCCTCTAGTATCATGATCAATTGACAATTTTGTTTTGATTTGCACCTTCACTTTCTGGTTGGTATTGGGCAAAACATGATAGATGACTTGTCCTTATTGACACCTGTCTTGAGGCCCTCTCATAAACCTCGAGAATATGTACCAGCTCTTGTGCCCCAGTTACAATCGAATCATATGCAAATAAAATATGATTAACGTTTGAGAAAAATAAAAGATGATTAACTCTTGGGCCTCCCTGCAGATCTTAATCCCTTCAATTTTCCACATCCTTTCAGCTCTTTGCAACATGGCTGATAGTCCTTCGGCGCACGAAAAAAAAAAAGATAAGCCCTCACAAGTTTAAAAAAGCATGTTTTTGCTAATTTCAGAGAAACTCAAGAACCTGCCGCTGATAGAGATTTAATGATGTGAACATGTATGACATGTATACGACCAAGGTCTAACTCGAGATGGAGTCTCTGGCTCAATTGGTATTGGATTCTAATTCCATCTTAAGCATAATACGGACTACGAGTAGGCCGCACAAAAATAGACACCTAGATTACATATAAACTCCAACATTCTATATGTCAACAAAGTTCAAATTGTGGGATACGGGTAGGCTACCATAGCATGAAAACACTTTTCTACTACCACGTAAGACACAGGAACACGTACAAGCAAGGGATCATAGATCGTTACCACTAAACGCACAGTGCAGCGAAAGATGAGTCGAAGCAGCCGGGTGGCGAGTTAACGCAGCCGGGTGCCGAGTCAAGCGCGCCGAGTCGATACGGTGAAGAAGAGCCGATGCCGACTCAACCATCCGATCTCGATCAAGAACCAATCGGCAGCCCTCGAAACCAGTCGGTTGATCAGCGTAGCAGTCGTAGCAATGCCTCTACGGTATCCACACATGTGGGAAGGCGACGCCGAGTTCTGGCGTGCTAGCACCACGAATTTGGTGGCGAATCTTGAGAGATTGAACTAGGGCACAACTAGGGTTTCGCAGAAACCTTTTCTGCGATGGCTCTCACGCGCAACTGGTAGGTCTACCGAAGCCGTGCCTCCTCATACATATATATATGCTCCACTAATGGGCTTTGGCCTTACAAAGACCCATTAGGATTCTATTGCGGATCAAGTATCCGAGTCCTGATTAAGGTCCAACTATGCATACCATATGCGTACGTCCGAGTCAAACCAGAGAGTAGGACTCAACATCGGCTTATGCCAGAGCTAACACAACTCGGAGTCGAACCAGGAAATTGCCGAGCTGGGCACATCTCCATCACAAATTAGCACGAAAGTCGAGAAATCGTCGAATGTGACACTTGTTTTGGGGCCTAAAGACCTATAAGCCCTATCAAACACCCCTTTGGCCACTCCATAGCCCTATATGCCTTATACTTAGCAGCCATCACTAAGTGTTTTTGCTAAGATTGTTTTTCTTTGACAGTATTGTCATTCATCGGTTTGTGAGAACTGAAAATTTTTTATGCCACCTCCATCACACTCACTAAGGTTACCACGGCACAAGAGTATACTGCAGTTTCTTCTGATGGAAAACATCAGGTCATTTTCTTTGACTCCAGCCTGTTGCACATTTTGCGTACTCCACTATGTCTATGCATCTTTGTACTAGTATGATCTTTTTTCCCTTTGTAACTCAACATTACAATCTGCCTGTTTGAGCTACTCCATGCGAAGAGAAAAAACAAATAGGAGTATTATTGGCTAAGGTTAACAGTATGCAGCGTATAACATTTTTAACGCGGTAAAGTCATTATTTTGAGTGAGAAGACAGTGGTTGCAGAGGTGTATATGTGAGCTCCAAATGTCCTTATTATATGTGCCACAAAAATAATGCAATCTTAGTTTTCTCTTATGTCAACCAAATTTAAGTTTGACAAAATTTATATAAAAATTTACCGATGCTTATGGTGCTAGTTTGTATAATTTGATTCATCATGGAACATATGTTTCATATTATGTATATTTAGTGGCATATAGATATTGATAATATTCTCAATAAATTTAATTACATTTAAAAAAAATAACTTAGAACAAAACTAGGATTGTATTATTTAGGAATGGAGGTAGCAAGTGTTTAACATGCTTGTTTTTTTACAAGGTTGACTAGTCCCATTTATTTCAGTTGTATCCCTTAATTGGTCAAGGAGATTCGTGCAGTTTCTTTTTTTTTCTTTTTTTTTTGAATCATCAATGCTTTA
This sequence comes from Paspalum notatum, assembly GCA_022530915.1. Lineage (NCBI taxonomy): Eukaryota > Viridiplantae > Streptophyta > Magnoliopsida > Poales > Poaceae > Paspalum > Paspalum notatum. The sequence goes on along the minus strand of CM039684.1, from coordinate 24,414,905 downwards.
AATACAAGTTGTAGAATCGAAACTCCATGCATGAACACAAACCTCGTGCACGCCCACACGGCGCAATTTAAACCTACAACCTATACCTAAAGAGACACATACGCAACTGAGAGATATCCAAGCCAACCTTAGGCGTTGAGAGTATACCTGTAACAACAAATGGAAGAAAAACCTCCTATATGACACACCAATGTCGAGTCGAGGACTCGAACCTTGGTGGGTAAGATGTCAAGCACCGGCACTTGCCAACACCGATGTCGAGTCGATGACTCAAACTCTGGTGGGCAGAATGCCAACCACCAGCACTTGCCACCCACATTAGGTGCGGTTGTCTGCAGTTTCTTTTTTCTATATCGAAAGGTACAGTACTGGCCATTTTTTTTTTGTCATTTCTCTTGTGCTCCCTCCGTTCCACAATAAGTGCTGATTTAGGATTTTTAGGACAGAATAAGAAGACTGAGATATGACGCATGTGCCCTTGATTTACTGACTAATCTTTCCTTTTGTAGTATATGCATACATGTAGATTGATTTTTCTTTTAAAAACAATTAATAATCTTCTAAAACAACATTTATTGTAGGACAAAATTTGAATCTAAAACAATACTTATTGTGGGACGGAGGGAGTACTCCTAATTTACATTTTTGGCTGTACTGTTTATAAGGGAATTAGTTACGTTGAGTTAAGACTTACTAGAACTCACGGAACACTGAAATAGAAGTTAGCATTAATGAGATGGTAATCAAAGAAACTGCAATGAACATTGATGAGATATGCCAACATAAACATTACTCCCTACATCTCATAAAATAAGGCGTCCATGTTTTTAGAAAAATCAACCGTTCAAATCTTTAACCTAATAATTCTATCCAATATATATATATATATACACAATATATTTATATTCAAAATTATTTTCAAATGAGAGTAATTTTATGTTTACTGACGACATATTTTAAAAGATATGAATGATCAAAGTTTCGCTTTAAAGACCGTGCTAAAAATTTATATGCCTTATGTTATGGGATAGAGGGAGTATATTCGATCAACTGATATTGAAACACTACAAGAAAAATGTATTTTTTCGTGGGCCAGTATAATTGGTAATAATTTCATCGGCACAGCAAACCGACGAATTTTGTCGGCCTTGAAGCACAGCCGACGAAATAACAATATATTCGTCGGCCAAACAGAAGACCGACGAAATTAAGTAACCGTGTGGAAATTTGAAAATATGGTATAATTTCGTGGACTGGACTAGACCGATGAAAATATGGTAATTTCGTGGGCCTATCTACTTGGCCGACGAAATTACGTGAGGTACTACCCGCACCCGTGAATCCTATCCTCCACACGCACACACACTGCCGCACACACGTACGCACACACTCCCGCCCACCGCCGGTCGCCTCCCCGCCCCGGTCTGCGTCGCCGGCGTCCCCGCCTCGGTCCGCGCCGGCGCCAGCGTCCCCGGGCCTCCTGCCCAGGTGGGCGTCGCCGCCGGCCGCCTTCTTGTTCGGGGACAGACAACGCTGGTCTCCTCGGCCCCACACCGCTAGCTGCCTCTCTGGGCGTCGCCGCCGGCTGCCTCCCCGGCCCAGCGTCACCCGGCACCCTCAGCCCTAGTTGCCCACACCGCGAACGACAGGTTATTTCATATTTTTCTGTCTTACTTTTTATAGTGTACCTAATTTCGTCGGCTTTGATTGGTTAGAGTACTTTAAGTATAACTTCGTCGGCTTCGTTGACAACCGACGAAACTTGTTAATCATTGATTCCAACATGCTTGTCCCTTTTGTGCTTAGATTATCGGTTAATTGTCATTAGTGAGTAAAGTAATGCTTAATTGCAATTAGTGATTATGACTAGGGCTGTCTCATTAGCTAGTATTAATTGTTGTTTAACTGATGTTTTCATGATACATATGACAAGGGTTGTTTATGTTTATGTTGATATTTTCATGAGTAATCTATAATGAGATGTTTAACTAATGTTTTCATGCTTTATCACCGTCGTTATGTGTTACTTCTTTGCACTTTATTTCGAAGTCATTTTGTTTTTTGATTTTCAAGTTTAGAGTTTAGGTTTTCCGCCAAATAGTAGTAAACCACAGGCGTCACCCGTTCGGGAACGACGAACCTCACATTGACTTGTGAGGTTCGCCGTTCCGAAATTGTCCATATATTTTGGATAGCCTGAGAGTGGAGGCAGATGCATGTGATTTGTGACTCGTGGCCTACGATTGGAGCAGAATTTCGGCTGTGTAACCCCTTTGTTCTCCAACACACCATGATCAGGCGTGTGTTTGGAGAATAGCGGGGTTATGCTGCCAAAATTTCGCTTCAATCACAGGCCAAGTCATAAATCACATGCATCAGCCTCCACTCTTCGGTGGGTTTAGGACACATCTTTTCCAAATAGGGAGTTCATCGTCACCTAAGCCACGGTCGTTGATATACTATCTCTTTTGTTTAGCCTTTTGAAATGGATGGTGATCGGATGGCGATGTATGATGGGTGGAGGAAGGATGGGGGCACACTCAAAAGAATGGCAAGCTGTAACAAAAACTTTCCTTGACCACGCATTCGCAGTAGAACCTGGTCTTAGTCCTGTGTCCTTGCAGTAAGTCTGAGAACAAGTGGTTATGGGCAAAGGAAGACATCGAGGAACACCTATGCATAAGGGGGGTTTATGCCCAACTACCTTGTATGGCGAGCGCATGGAGAGCGTGGTGAATGCATTGATCAGAGGGTAGACCTTCATAAGGATCATGATAGGATGGATGAAATGCTGAATGATCTTGGTATTGGAGTTGATAGGACCTCGGAGAGATAGGGCCAGCTTCCACCCGAGGTCGAGGAATTCTACCGGCTTCTTGACGCATCAGATGAGAGGCTGCGTGACTATACACAGTCGACACTACTTCAGACTTTGACAACACTTATGTCGATAAAGTCGAAGCACAACATTTCAAATACTGCTTAAAATGACATTGTCAAACTTATTGACGACATTCTCCCAAAAAATCATAAGTTGCCGAAGAGAATTTGTATTTTGCAAAAAAGATTCTGTCTGGTCTTGGGATGAAATATGAGAAGATTGATGTCTGCCCCAACAACTGCATTATGTTCTGGGAGGAAGATGGCACTGAGAAGTTAGATTGTTGTAATCAGTGTAATGCGTCTAGATATGTCCAGGTGACCAACGACGAGGGCGAGTCAGTAACTACAAAGGTCACAGCTAAGCAACTTCGTTACATACAACCCGATTCTCGGTTTCTACGGATTTACCTCTGTAAGGAAATAGCTGTGCATATGAGGTGGCCTAAACTTAGCAAAATATAGCGAAACTAGCCGACTTAGCAAAATCTAGCTATACTTAGCAAAATATAGCTAAACTAACCGACTTAGCAAAATCTAGTTATGCTTAGCAAAATGTAGCTAAACTAGCCAAACTTAGAAAACCACGCAAAATGTATCTACAATAGGCCAACTTAGAAAAAACCATCTAAACTTAGCCAAAATCTAGCTAGACTAAGCAATTATTTGAATTTATTTTGTGGGGTTCGGCCTCACGCCCTCGTGGCCCAACTCCAGATGCAATTATTTGTGTTTATTTTGTAGGGTTCGGCCTCACGCCCTCGTGACCTGTAACACCCTAGTTTAAATTCCAGCATTTTATAATAAATTCTAAGTAATTTATTTAATTTTCTAAGGCTTATGTGCTTAGTTGCATTTTAAATGATTTATTTAAAATCAATACTTGTATAAAATAAACCATAGGCCAAACTTTCTTGTGCATACATGCTGGTGCATCCTCTTTTGGTTGTGTGAATTAAGGATTCAAATTCAAATTTATTTGAATTTTAGACCCATTTTCTATCCCAATTCAAAGGAATTCAAAAAGAAAAAAAAAAAAAGGGAGCCAGGCCGACCGGCCGGCCCGGCCGACCGGCCAGCCCAGCCCCGCGCCCCCTCTTCCCGCCTGGGCCTCGGCCCGTCCAGCCGCCCCGGCGCCCCCTTCCACCTGGGCCAAAAGGCCGGCCCAAGGCCGCGCCTCCCTCCTCTCTCTGCGCCGTCGGCCCGCGCCCTCGCACCCACTGCCACGCCGGCCCCACGCGTCAGAACCGTCTCCCACCTCCCGCCGGAAATCTCGCGTGCTTTCCTTCCTCCGCTCGGCCACGTCCGCGCCCGAGCCTTGAAGGCCGAGTCGAATCCGCGTCCCGCTCCCTTCCTTAATCGCTCCCCTCTTCAAATCCCGCAGCTCCCGCCCCGGTTCCCCCTTCTCCCTCCTTCCCCTCACTGCGCCGGGTCCGGCCTTCAAAGCCGCCGAGCGGGATCACCGCGGCCGTGCTTATCCCCTTCGCCCGAGGCTCTATAAAACCCACCCCGAGGCTCGCCTCCGTCCCCTTCGCCTCTCCACCAGAGCTATTGCCCTCCCGTGCCCTCTCGAGCTTGCAATCGCCGCCGGAGCCCCGCCTCGGTAAGCCGCTCCGCCGCCGAATTCGGCATCGGTGTAGCCCCTCCGGCCCTGACTCCTCCCCCCTCTTGTGTCGCAGGAGCATCCCGGAGCTTCGCCGCCCCTCCTCGGAGTCCCGCAGACGCTTCACCCTCACGTTCCACGCGGGAGAACGCCACCCGTGAACCGACGCCGCCGCCGCTCGTCGCTAGACCGCCACCGACCATCTCTCGCCGCCCCCAAGCCCTCGGTGAGCTCGCCGTAACACCCTCGTCCTTTTAGGCTAGCTCTAGTCGAGCCTAGCACACTCCCTGAGCCGGAACGCCGCCGCGCCGCCGTTCCCGCCGCGCGCCGAGAGCGCCATGGGCGCGGTCGCCGTCGCCCGCGGCCCCGGTCTCCCTCCGCCGTCGGATCTCGATCCGACGCACGAGAACAGAACCCTGATCCGATCTAACGTCGCCGTTGGATCGAGATCTAACCGCTCCCACTCGCCGACGACCGGTCAATACCGGTCAGCGCGGTTCGTTTTGCTAAAGAGCCCCTGGACTTTCGGGAAATCAACCCGCAGTCCACCGACGTTGAAAAGTAATTAGGTTTTAGTCCTGGTTTTAGCGTTTTAGCCCCTGCGCTTTTGAAAATTAGAACCCGCCGTCCAGACCCTGGAGTTTTGCACCAGAACCCTCTGCGGCTACGTTTAATTACGTATAAGTCCTCGGTTTTTCAAATCTAGCCCCTGGTTTAATGTCTCTATCACAGTTATGCCCCTAAGAGCCCGTTTTATGCATAACTTTCACGTTTTAACTCCGATTTGAGTGATTCTTGCGCTCACGCGACCGTGGAAACACGTAGAATGTTTTTAGTACAATTTTACCTTCTGTTTTTATGATATGATGTACTGTTTCTCACCCTTGGCCAATTGTTTGCATGTATGTATGCGTGGAAATGTTTGTACGTTGCCGTGATCGTGGTTAGACGGTGAGCAGTTTGTTGGTGACGAGGAGCAGCAGTTTGAGGGTGTTGAGCAGCAGCCTCAAGACCAGTTTGAGCAAGGCAAGTATAACATGGACACAACCCAATAACCCTTTAATCACTTCATATGCATGTGTCTGTTTTGGGTATGCCCATAAGGACTGTACCTAGCCTCTTTGTCGCAATGTTTACCTATGGCAATGCATGTTGGTTAAGTTTTGCTAGTCGCCGCGCGAACTCATGTATCTTTTGTTAATAATTTTGTTTAATGGATCTATGCAATCAAATCCTGAGCTTGACCCTCTGTGGTTCATGTTCTTTAAAAATGGCTTTTTAGCAACTTGGTCTAGGGGGCATGAGCATGGGTTTTGCTTATAGCCACTCTCCTTAAGGACCGGTTCGCAAAGCGACAACCTGGGATAACAGTGCTACCATGGGACTGGAATGGGACGGTCTTGGCTAATTAATTAGGTTACATTGGTTTGGGGGTAACTTACCGACGGGGCAAGAGGGGAGGTGAGCTTCTGTGGCCCTCGCGCTACTTGGGTTGAGTGCGTTTATCTCCCCTTGAGGCTTGCTCCACAGCTGCGGACCCTGAAACCTTAGCGGTTACACCTTACCAACGTGATCTTTGTAAAGGCCTCGTAGTGTGCTTGCTAGCCATCTCATCTAAGGTAATGTGGTGGACCACTAGCGTAGCCCACGACTCATGGGTAAAGATGTACGACCTCTCGAGAGTGTAAAACTGACATGTCAGCCGTGCTCACGGTTATGAGCGGCCCAGATCCTTTATGCAGATTAGTGGTTCTGTTGGGTTTTCAAAGTGGTTCTCATGATCATGTTGTTAAATAATGTTCACATGCTATACCTTGGGTTAATGGTTATCAACTCTCTTGTAGATGCTAGTTGTTTAATAAAAACTTGACCAACTAAAAGCTCATGCTAAGTGTCAGCCAACCCTAGATGCCTCATAGTTCATGTTGTGCTTGTTGAGTATGAAATACTCACGCTTGCTTTACTTTAAACCTACTGTTGGCTGGAACCCAACCGCTGCTCAGCTCCAGAAGACTTCGAAGGGTATGTTCAGGACTTCAACGAGTTCTAGGCGTACCGGTCCACCAGTCGACGTCCCTGTGGCGGCTCACTCGTCTTTGTTTACGCTTCCGCTATGACTCTGGTTTAAAGACATGTTGTCTTATTGTAATAAAGTGATGTTATACTCTATGTAAACGTTTTATTTATCGTTAAACACGTTCTGTGATGTCACTATTGTCATTGTATATGTGAGACACGTTCCTGGCACATATACGTTGTTCCGGTTCCGTTGGTTGAGAACTGGGCGTGACAGAGTGGTATCAGAGCCGTGTTGACTGTAGGACGAAAGCCTAGTTAGAAACAGACGTAAATAAGGACCTCTTTCCCCTTTTGCCCTCTTGCTGTTTTATGAAAATTTTATTTTGCTATCAAACTATATGTTCACCCTATGTTAAATTATCACTTTTTGCTTTATTCATTCAATCATATAGAACTGATCTCCATCTTACTCCATCCTCCTTATAGGTCATGGCACGCAGCAAGCAGACCGCCCGCAAGAGTACTGGGGGCCGCCTTCGCCGTGTTGCACCGCCGACCCCACGGCGTACCCCAGTACCTCGTCCACCACAGCAGCTCGAGCCTCCGTCACCGGAGCTGCCCGAGCCGTTGCCACCACCGCCCTTCGAGTACGCCCCCATGGACCAGGCGCCACACCCCTTTGAGGGGAATGGTCTGCTTCCGGCAGACACTGACCCTGAGGAGGAGGAGGAGGAGGATCCAGTGGAGGTGGTTTACTACCTCGACTCAGACGGCGATGGTGATGCACGGGGAGAGGCTCCATCGTCACGCCTGCCGACACCGACACCTCCTTCCCCGCGTGCGCCGACACCACCACCTTCTCCAGCGGCACCTGCAGCTTCACCGGCACCCCCACCGCCACCGCCTGCCGCACCCAAGTGGCCGTTCCGTGTGGCTGTCCCTTCCGATGAGGGTGGCCAGCGGGAGGTTGACGCCTGGGTCGACCTGACGCACCCACACCACGGTGCTGACCTGGAGTTCCCGGGGCTACTCCGCGACTGCCTCTACGACCTGGGTTACACTACCCATGAGGTCGTCTACCAGGTCCGGCAGCGAGCGCGCCCGGACCACACCACCCTCTGGTCCGCCGGTGCGCAGATCCTGGAGCCCAACCCCAACCATGGGGGACACACCGTGCTGCGCCGGCACTACAGCATCGCGGAGCACGAGACCATGGAGATGGCCATGGAGGATGCTGCTCAGCAGGCCCTTGGGGTCCTCTGCCAGCACTACCACACTCCGCTCTGCCAGACTCAGTACCGCTACTTTCCCCGCCGGCAGTCCGGGGATACTGAGCACGCGATCGCGTCCATCCGGGGCGAGGACAACCGGCAGCTGTTGAAGCTGGTCCGGTATGTGTCAGCCCTGATCACTGCCTACGTCAGGGTGTCCGAGGAGCTCCATCACCGGAACGGTGAGGTGTTCCACCTTCAGGCACAGCTGGACCGAGTGGCAGGTCCACCGCCCCAGGTGCCCGTGGTGGACCCAGCTCAGACTCCACCTCGCCGGAGGCCTGGCACAGGAGAGTTAGGTGGTGCCACCAGGATACTCCCTCGGGATGACTAGTCGTCCTCATGTATCGCGTTAGCACGTTTGTTTAAGTTGTCGTGATGAGTTGGTCATGTGGAACTTAAGTTAAAGTGTGTTGGCTGGTTGTTTGTTATTTTGAACCATGTTTGATTTGGATCTTTGGTTGTGTGCTATCCAGCTGTGGGGATTTGTCCCAGCATGAACAAGTTAATGTTATAAGTTAGTTCGTGGGGTTAAACACTATATCCACTCTATCGCTCTTACTACTTTATCTTTAGTCGTTACCTCTTGTGCACCCTTATGTTGGCTATATGCTTACGGTGTCTCTGCTACAAACAGATGGTCAACACCAGGCGCAACGCTACCGGTGGAAGTGCTAGCCAGGGTAACCAGGGGGGTGGCAACCCGCTGCCTAACCCTCCACCACTGACACCGGAGCAGTTTTACAACCTCCAGATGCAAATGATGGCCACAATGACCAATGCGGTGCACGCTCTCCAGCAAGCCCAAGCTCAACCACCACCCCCACCACCACGGGACAGGCGTGGAGATTTTCTGAAGGGCCATCCACCAACCTTCTCCCATGCCACAGAGCCACTGCAGGCGGATGATTGGCTTCGCGCAGTGGAACGCCAGCTGGACATTGTTCAATGCAATGACCGGGAGAGGGTTTTGTATGGTTCCGGTCAGCTAAGAGGTGCAGCCCTGGATTGGTGGGAATCTTACAGACCCCAAGATAGGGATGCTTTCACTTGGGCACAGTTCAGGGAGAACTTCCGCAACCATCATGTGCCCGCAGGGTTGATGAAGATGAAGAAGAAGGAATTTCTTTCCCTGAAGCAGGGCAGCATGTCTGTGACTGAGTATAGGGATAAATTCCTTCAGTTGGCCAGGTATGCCACTGCAGAGGTGGCAGAGGACAGGGAGAAACAAGAATACTTCTTGGAGGGTCTGAATGATGAGCTCCAGTACCAGCTGATGAATCATACCTTTCCTAGCTTCCATCAACTGGTGGACAGGGCTCTTTTCACTGAGAGGAAGCGCCAGGAGATTGAAGAAAGGAAGAGGAAGTACAAAAACTCCTCATTAAGCAGCAACACCCGCCCCCGTTTCTCTCAGGGTCCGAGCTCACAGCAGCAGCGGGCTCAAGGACAGCAAGGCTACCAGTCCCAGCAGCGCTATCAGGGTCAGCCAGCTCGCCCTATGTACCCAGCTCAGCGCCAAGTGCAGACCACTCCTCCCACCACGAACCAGACTACAGGTGTTGGGCCTTGCTACAAGTGTGGTGGAGCGGGCCACTATGCTAACGCTTGTCCCCGTAGGGTGCAAGGTAACCAACAGGGGCAGCAGTCGGGCCAAAGGCAGAACCCTCCCCAGCCGCAGCAAGGGCGCCCCAATCAACAGGGCAAGGCGCCGTGGCAAGGGAAGGTGAATCATGTGACGGCTGAGTCCGCGGCTGAAGCCCCTAACGTCGTGCTTGGTACGTTCCTGGTCAACTCCCACCCCGCTACAGTTCTTTTTGATACCGGTGCCACGCATTCATTTATTACCAAATCATATGCTGAGCAGTACAATATTCCTATAAGGTCTACAAGTAGACCCATGGTAGTATCTACACCGGGGGGAACGTTGAGCACAAGTTTAATATGCCCTTGGGTTAGCATAAACATAAGGGGGGTAGAATTCTGCACCAAGTTGATAATCATTGGTTCTGCGGGAATTGATATCATCTTAGGGATGGAAACGCTTGCTAAGTGGGATGTCAGAATTGATTGTGCCAAGCGAACCGTCCACTTAACAGCTCCTGATGGTCAGAAAGTGGAGGTTAGTGCCACAGAACCTTCTGGTTGTCTGCATCAGATGGAGGCGAAGCCCACGGAGGGAATTCGAGTAGTGTGCGAGTACCCGGATGTCTTTCCAGATGAGTTGCCAGGTATGCCACCTGACCGAGAAATTGAATTTTTAATAGAACTTTTACCTGGTACAGCCCCTATAGCAAAAAGGCAATATAGAGTGGCACCCAAAGAACAAGAGTTAATAAAGGAAAATATAGATGAGTTGTTAGGAAAGGGGTTTATACGGCCTAGTTCTTCACCTTGGGCCTTTCCAGTTCTGTTTGTTGACAAAAAGGATGGGACACGGAGGATGTGTGTGGATTATAGAGCCTTGAATGATGTCACCATCAAAAACAAATATCCCTTACCTCGAATAGATGATTTGTTTGATCAGTTGCAAGGTGCATGTGTGTTCTCAAAGATTGATTTGAGGTCGGGTTATCATCAACTGAAGATCCGTCCATCCGATATTCCAAAGACTGCTTTCATTACCAGATTTGGGTTATATGAATATACAGTGATGTCTTTTGGGTTGACAAATGCTCCTGCTTATTTCATGAATCTTATGAACAAGGTGTTTATGGAGTATCTTGACAAGTTTGTTGTAGTGTTCATTGATGATATATTGATCTACTCCAAGACGGAAGAAGAACATGAAGAACACTTGAGGTTAGTTTTGCAGAAGCTGAGAGACCATAAGTTGTACGCAAAGTTGAGCAAGTGTGAGTTTTGGCTTGATCAGGTGCCTTTCTTGGGACATATAGTCTCGAAAGGTGGAATCATGGTGGATCCCAGCAAGATCAGCAGTGTCATGGATTGGAAGGTGCCAGAAGTTGTGAGAGAAGTTCGTGGATTTTTGGGTCTAGCAGGATATTACAGAAGGTTTATCGAGAGTTTCTCCAGGATTGCAAAACCAATGACATCATTGCTCGAGAAGGGTGTTCCATTTAATTGGACTAAGGAGAGGCAAGCTGCATTTGATGAACTAAAGAAGAGACTCACCACAGCCCCAGTGCTTACTCTACCGGACTTAACCAAGAGTTTCACCGTGTATTGTGATGCCTCTAAGGAAGGTTTGGGTTGTGTGCTGATGCAGGAGGGAAAGGTGATTGCTTATGCTTCACGCCAGCTAAGAAAGCATGAGGTCAATTATCCCACTCATGATCTGGAGTTAGCAGCTGTTGTGCATGCTCTGAAGATCTGGAGGCATTATTTGTTCGGGAATAAATGTGAGATATACACCGACCACAAGAGTCTCAAATATATCTTCACACAGAATGAGTTGAATATGAGGCAGAGAAGATGGCTAGAGTTGATTAAAGATTATGACCTGGAGATACATTACCATCCGGGGAAAGCTAATGTGGTAGCGGATGCCTTAAGCAGAAAAAGTTATATTAATATGGCAGTTGCTTTCCAGATGCCCTTTGAGCTGTGTGTGGAATTTGAGAGTTTGAATTTGGGATTCGTGCATCACACCACAGTAGCAACCTTTGAAGCAGAGCCTACCCTGGAACAAGAGATAAGGAACCATCAGAAAACGGACGAGAAAATTCAGGAGATCCGGGAACAGATCAAGTTGGGCAAGGCACCACACTTTCGTGAAGATGAACAAGGTACTGTCTGGTACAAGAATCGGATCTGCGTGCCAGATGTGGACAGTATCAAGAAGTTAATACTCAGTGAGGCTCACGACACCGCTTACTCAATTCACCCGGGCAGTACAAAGATGTATCATGATTTGAAGGAAAGGTTCTGGTGGTATGGAATGAAGAGAGCAGTGGCAGAATATGTCGCAGTGTGTGACACTTGTCAGCGTGTGAAGGCCGAACATCAGAGACCTGCAGGTTTGTTGCAACCCTTGAAGATCCCGGAGTGGAAATGGGAGGAAATAAGTATGGATTTCATTGTGGGGTTACCCAGGACTCAGAAAGGTTACAACTCGATCTGGGTGGTTGTTGATCGGTTGACCAAGGTTGCTCATTTCATTCCGGTGAACACTACCTATTCGGGTGCAAGGTTAGCAGAATTGTACATCTCCAGAATCGTTTGCTTGCATGGTGTGCCTAAGCGGATCATATCTGATAGAGGTTCACAGTTCACCTCTCGTTTCTGGGAGCAGTTGCATGATTCTTTGGATTCCAAGCTTTGGTTCAGTACCGCATATCACCCACAGACAGATGGTCAGACGGAAAGAACAAATCAGATTCTAGAGGACATGTTGAGGGCATGTGCTATACAATACGGAACCAGTTGGGATAAGAGTCTGCCTTATGCCGAGTTCTCTTATAACAACAGCTACCAAGCCAGTCTGAAGAAGTCACCGTTTGAGGCACTGTATGGCAGAAGGTGCAGGACACCGCTATTTTGGAACCAAACAGGAGAGAAGCAGGTGTTCGGGCCCGACCTTATCAAGGATGCTGAACAGCAGATCAAGATGGTACGTGAGAATTTGAGAGTTGCTCAGTCTAGACAGAAAAGCTATGCAGATGTGCGACGCAGGGACTTGACCTTTAAGGTTGATGACTTTGTGTATTTGAAGGTGTCACCAATGAGAGGTATCCGGAGGTTTAATATGAAAGGAAAGCTGGCACCAAGATACATTGGTCCCTTCAAGATAGTGGAAAGGAAAGGTGAAGTGGCTTATAAGTTGAAGTTGCCACCAAACCTATCTGGCATACACAATGTGTTCCATGTGTCACAACTAAAGAAGTGTTTGAGGGTGCCGGAAGAACAAGCACCACTGGAAGGTCTGGATGTGCAGGAGGATTTGACATATACCGAACACCCGGTGAAGATTCTTGAAACATCTGAAAGGGTTACCCGAAATAGGAGGGTCAAAATGTGCAGAGTGCAGTGGAAACATCACACGGAGGATGAGGCAACTTGGGAAAGAGAGGAGGAGTTGAGAGCAACTTATCCTGGTCTCTTTGCTAACCACCTATGAGAATCTCGGGGCGAGATTCCTGTTAAGGGGGGTAGGTTTGTAACACCCTAGTTTAAATTCCAGCATTTTATAATAAATTCTAAGTAATTTATTTAATTTTCTAAGGCTTATGTGCTTAGTTGCATTTTAAATGATTTATTTAAAATCAATACTTGTATAAAATAAACCATAGGCCAAACTTTCTTGTGCATACATGCTGGTGCATCCTCTTTTGGTTGTGTGAATTAAGGATTCAAATTCAAATTTATTTGAATTTTAGACCCATTTTCTATCCCAATTCAAAGGAATTCAAAAAGAAAAAAAAAAAAAGGGAGCCAGGCCGACCGGCCGGCCCGGCCGACCGGCCAGCCCAGCCCCGCGCCCCCTCTTCCCGCCCGGGCCTCGGCCCGTCCAGCCGCCCCGGCGCCCCCTTCCACCTGGGCCAAAAGGCCGGCCCAAGGCCGCGCCTCCCTCCTCTCTCTGCGCCGTCGGCCCGCGCCCTCGCACCCACTGCCACGCCGGCCCCACGCGTCAGAACCGTCTCCCACCTCCCGCCGGAAATCTCGCGTGCTTTCCTTCCTCCGCTCGGCCACGTCCGCGCCCGAGCCTTGAAGGCCGAGTCGAATCCGCGTCCCGCTCCCTTCCTTAATCGCTCCCCTCTTCAAATCCCGCAGCTCCCGCCCCGGTTCCCCCTTCTCCCTCCTTCCCCTCACTGCGCCGGGTCCGGCCTTCAAAGCCGCCGAGCGGGATCACCGCGGCCGTGCTTATCCCCTTCGCCCGAGGCTCTATAAAACCCACCCCGAGGCTCGCCTCCGTCCCCTTCGCCTCTCCACCAGAGCTATTGCCCTCCCGTGCCCTCTCGAGCTTGCAATCGCCGCCGGAGCCCCGCCTCGGTAAGCCGCTCCGCCGCCGAATTCGGCATCGGTGTAGCCCCTCCGGCCCTGACTCCTCCCCCTCTTGTGTCGCAGGAGCATCCCGGAGCTTCGCCGCCCCTCCTCGGAGTCCCGCAGACGCTTCACCCTCACGTTCCACGCGGGAGAACGCCACCCGTGAACCGACGCCGCCGCCGCTCGTCGCTAGACCGCCACCGACCATCTCTCGCCGCCCCCAAGCCCTCGGTGAGCTCGCCGTAACACCCTCGTCCTTTTAGGCTAGCTCTAGTCGAGCCTAGCACACTCCCTGAGCCGGAACGCCGCCGCGCCGCCGTTCCCGCCGCGCGCCGAGAGCGCCATGGGCGCGGTCGCCGTCGCCCGCGGCCCCGGTCTCCCTCCGCCGTCGGATCTCGATCCGACGCACGAGAACAGAACCCTGATCCGATCTAACGTCGCCGTTAGATCGAGATCTAACCGCTCCCACTCGCCGATGACCGGTCAATACCGGTCAGCGCGGTTCGTTTTGCTAAAGAGCCCCTGGACTTTCGGGAAATCAACCCGCAGTCCACCGACGTTGAAAAGTAATTAGGTTTTAGTCCTGGTTTTAGCGTTTTAGCCCCTGCGCTTTTGAAAATTAGAACCCGCCGTCCAGACCCTGGAGTTTTGCACCAGAACCCTCTGCGGCTACGTTTAATTACGTATAAGTCCTCGGTTTTTCAAATCTAGCCCCTGGTTTAATGTCTCTATCACAGTTATGCCCCTAAGAGCCCGTTTTATGCATAACTTTCACGTTTTAACTCCGATTTGAGTGATTCTTGCGCTCACGCGACCGTGGAAACACGTAGAATGTTTTTAGTACAGTTTTACCTTCTGTTTTTATGATATGATGTACTGTTTCTCACCCTTGGCCAATTGTTTGCATGTATGTATGCGTGGAAATGTTTGTACGTTGCCGTGATCGTGGTTAGACGGTGAGCAGTTTGTTGGTGACGAGGAGCAGCAGTTTGAGGGTGTTGAGCAGCAGCCTCAAGACCAGTTTGAGCAAGGCAAGTATAACATGGACACAACCCAATAACCCTTTAATCACTTCATATGCATGTGTCTGTTTTGGGTATGCCCATAAGGACTGTACCTAGCCTCTTTGTCGCAATGTTTACCTATGGCAATGCATGTTGGTTAAGTTTTGCTAGTCGCCGCGCGAACTCATGTATCTTTTGTTAATAATTTTGTTTAATGGATCTATGCAATCAAATCCTGAGCTTGACCCTCTGTGGTTCATGTTCTTTAAAAATGGCTTTTTAGCAACTTGGTCTAGGGGGCATGAGCATGGGTTTTGCTTATAGCCACTCTCCTTAAGGACCGGTTCGCAAAGCGACAACCTGGGATAACAGTGCTACCATGGGACTGGAATGGGACGGTCTTGGCTAATTAATTAGGTTACATTGGTTTGGGGGTAACTTACCGACGGGGCAAGAGGGGAGGTGAGCTTCTGTGGCCCTCGCGCTACTTGGGTTGAGTGCGTTTATCTCCCCTTGAGGCTTGCTCCACAGCTGCGGACCCTGAAACCTTAGCGGTTACACCTTACCAACGTGATCTTTGTAAAGGCCTCGTAGTGTGCTTGCTAGCCATCTCATCTAAGGTAATGTGGTGGACCACTAGCGTAGCCCACGACTCATGGGTAAAGATGTACGACCTCTCGAGAGTGTAAAACTGACATGTCAGCCGTGCTCACGGTTATGAGCGGCCCAGATCCTTTATGCAGATTAGTGGTTCTGTTGGGTTTTCAAAGTGGTTCTCATGATCATGTTGTTAAATAATGTTCACATGCTATACCTTGGGTTAATGGTTATCAACTCTCTTGTAGATGCTAGTTGTTTAATAAAAACTTGACCAACTAAAAGCTCATGCTAAGTGTCAGCCAACCCTAGATGCCTCATAGTTCATGTTGTGCTTGTTGAGTATGAAATACTCACGCTTGCTTTACTTTAAACCTACTGTTGGCTGGAACCCAACCGCTGCTCAGCTCCAGAAGACTTCGAAGGGTATGTTCAGGACTTCAACGAGTTCTAGGCGTACCGGTCCACCAGTCGACGTCCCTGTGGCGGCTCACTCGTCTTTGTTTACGCTTCCGCTATGACTCTGGTTTAAAGACATGTTGTCTTATTGTAATAAAGTGATGTTATACTCTATGTAAACGTTTTATTTATCGTTAAACACGTTCTGTGATGTCACTATTGTCATTGTATATGTGAGACACGTTCCTGGCACATATACGTTGTTCCGGTTCCGTTGGTTGAGAACTGGGCGTGACATGACCCAACTCTAGATGTGGAAGCAAATGATGACTTTGCGGGTTCCGGAGGAGCGAGAGGCCACAACTCTCAAGGTCTGCAGGAGTAAGTTGCGTGACGATGATGAACTTTGATGGGGTATACATGGATGGACTTTGTATCAACTTATGTATTGTGCATTGAGGAACTTGTTTTGTCGTATCGACTTGTGTTGTGAACCAATATGGACTGTGTTGTGGACCACTATGGACTGTGTTGTGGACTTTGCTATATTGTTTATGAATGTGGACATATATGTATTATTATGCCTGAGGATGTGTGATGGAATTGTGGCTGTGTGGATCTGGACATATTATTCTGCATGTGATGGAATTTTCTGTGATTTAAATCCAATTTGTGAGCTGATTTTGGGGGGCTGATTTGGGGGATACATAATTTCGTCGGCCACTGTGCCATGTTGGCAGGTACTTTCGTCGGTTGCCTTGGCCCACGAAATTAATTAACGTAATTTCGTCGGCAAAGCGGCCGACGAAATTACTTGTCCCGTGGCTATAATTTCGTCGGCCCCCTTATTTTCGTCGGTGAGCCCACAAAATTAGCACAAATTCGTGTGGGCTCACGAAATTACTTATGTAATTTTATCCGATTTTGTTTTGAGTAAAAATTTCGTCGGCTTGCCGAAGAAAACCACCTATTTTCGTGGGTTTCTGGACCACGAAAAAAATACATTTTTGCTGCAGTGAAATACTATCAATCTGAGTTCACGTGCTGTCCATAGGATAGCGAGTAGCTTTGTGCACTAGCAATAGTACTTGGAGTCAGCACACCGATCCCTCTGTCGCTGGATAGAATTTTCTGCAATTAGTTGGTCTTGGTCCCAATGTTTAACGATACCTACAATGCTCGATCTGTCCTCCAGTGGTCACTTCACCAAATGTAGTGCTTTTCTTCAGTATACCGGGAAGATTTGCTAGGGGCACAAGGAGGACGGATGTCGCTATGCGGTGTGGTGTAGCTCATCTCATATTGGGATTTTGGAAGAAGCTGGATGACAGAGATCGGACAAGAGTACTGGTGGTTCCTATAGAGAAAATCTAAAAATCAACCGTGTGATTGGAACTATTTGATCACGCGCTTGTCTGGCCGTTCGATCACGCAAGCTGCCGTCGGATGTGAAGTCCGATCTGTGCGTTTGTGCTGACCGGCGAGGACACGAGCTTGACTTGCGGGGCCCAACGAGGTGTAGTGACTGGCGCATGAGCCTGAGGTGCAGGCGTGCAGCCGTGCCGGGGACACGGTGTGTCTGTGTTAGATACTGCGCCGTTTCATGTTCTCAGTCCAGAAGACTCGAGCTCATTCATTTTTGGCGTTCTTACACTGTAACGGCATTGTAACTATATAATTTTTATGGTGATGATATACTGTATTTACAGTTGCTAAAAAAGCTATAATTACACTGTAATTACAGTTGCTAATATGTAGTTCTTTGCGATGGATAAGATGACAGCGAGGTGCCCGTGGTGACTTTGTCAATCTCAAGATATGGTAGTCCGGTCTTTCGGAGTTGCTTATAGAGCTAGGGTGTGTGTGCATACGTCTACAGGGATGAGTGTGCGTACGTGTGTGAGCGTCTACATTTGTGCTGTGTTCCTAAAAAATAGTCACAGACAAGCTTAACATTAAAAAAAACACATTTGGAGTCACTCATCAAAGAGAAAAAAAATAAAATCAAACACCTACACAGATATGACAGTTGAGGATCGTTGGAACCTCACGCGAGGATTTAAAAGAATCAGTGTCACACGGATCCAGAGTAACTCACGTTGTGTCTCTCCGTGCCGGCGCATCTTTCATCCGACGGCCTGATCTGAAGATCAAGCCCGATCGGACGACTAAGATACCGGTTGCTCAACTGGGTCCAAACAACCGAGTCATCTGGACGGAGGTGCAACTAAATCGGGTGAAATAATGCCTTTCAGCAACCGGGTGTCAAATTCAAATCAAACACACAAATGAGCAATAGACAGACTCTTCCTATACTTCACGGAGATATAATGGAAATAGATTGTATTCATCAATTGTATATGTCCTACTGATGCTGTTTCCGTTTAAGAACTTTCTCTGTGTTGGAGTTCACCGGAGCTCGTCGCCGCTGGACGCTGGTGAACCTAGGATCGCGCACTCAAGAACTCACGCGAGACTCAGTGGTTTTGGTGCTGCGAAGCGGCAGCGATTTTCGTTGTATTACTCATCTACTTAAAGGGACAACAGGAAGAGGTAATGGGCCTAGTGCCCTACAAGTGCGCGGCACGAACGCCATGAGGCCGCGCCATCCCACGACCGCGATCTTGCCGCGCATGACGCGCTCAACCCCGTCACGACACAGCGTTCGGGTGAGCTCCACGATCTAACTGATCAACGAGAAAAACTGAAGCTAAAACTAACTAACTGTACAGGCGAGAGCTAGGAGTATTTGCAACATTTCTCCCCCTTACTTCTTGATCTCGTCGACTTGCTTGACGCCGATCAGGGTGCACAGCTCATGAAACTGCGTCTTCCTGAGCGGCTTGGTGAGAAGGTCCGCCAGCTGCAGCTCCGTTGGAGTATGCCGAAGGACGATCTGCTCCTGGTCCAAACACTCACGGATGAAATGGAATTTAGTGTCAATGTGCTTGCTCCGATCGTGAAAGACTGGGTTCTTGTTTAGAGTGATGGCGGCTTGGTTATCCACCTTGAGTTCCGGCGCTCTAGGCTTAGTCCCGATCATGTCGGTCACTAGCTGAGCTAGCCAGAGTGCCTTACAGGAAGCAGTAGCTGCTGCAATGTACTCAGCTTCACATCAGGACAAGGCCACTACATTTTGCTTCGAGGACTGCCAGGTGATTGGGTTGCCACCAAGGAAGAAGATGACACCGCTGGTGCTCCTGCGCATGTCGACGTCGCCTGCCATGTCTGCGTCGCTGAAGCCGACGAGCTGGGCCTGTCCTTCTTCTTGCCAACTTGTAGTGCACTCCATGGCCGCAGGTGCCTGCCACGTAACAGAGCAGATGCTTCACTGCTGCATTGTGATCCTGGTGTGGTGACTCCATGAACCGACTGAGGTCAGGTCTTGTCTGTACCAGGTAGCGTAGACCTCCGATCACCTGCCGGTACTCGGTGGCGTTCACGGCGGGCGAGATGCTGTGCTTGCTCAGCTTCAATCTTTCTTCCATCGGGGTCTTGGTCTCATTGCAGTCAGCCATGCTGCAGCGATCCAGTAGCTTCTTAGCGTAGGCGGTCTGGCACAATGAAATGCCATCCGCCCCTTGGCTCACCTCTATCCCCAGATAATAGGAGAGGAGGCCAAGGTTGCTCATGGAGAAGATGTTCTTCATTTCCTGCTTGAAGGAGGCGATTTCAGTGTCACCTATGCCACTGATGATTAGGTCGTCAACGTAGATGCCAACAACCAGTTTCAACGCGCCACGGCTGTGGGTGTAGATGCTGTGCTCTGAGCTGCTCCTCTGGAAACCCAGCTGAGCCAACGCGGCATCAAGCTTAGCATTCCAGGCCCTCGGTGCTTGCCGGAGGCCGTACAGCACCTTGCGGAGGCGCAGTACCTTGTTGGAGCTGCCGTCGATCACGAACCCTAGAGGTTGCGCCACAAACACCTGCTCCTTCAGCTCGCTGTTGAGGAAGGCGCTCTTGACATCCATGTGGTGCACCTCCCAGCGCTGGTGAGCCGTGAGCGCGAGCAGTGCGCGCGCAGACTCCATTCACGCCACCGGAGCGAACACTTCGTCGAAGTCCACCCCCGCGCGCTGGACGTAGCCTTTTGCCACGAGGCGTGCTTTATGGCGCACGACATTGCCATGCCCGTCGCGCTTCACTTTGAACACCCACTTGAGCCCGATCGCTCGGTGCCCTGCGGGGAGCGTGGCCAGCTCCCAGGTGCCATTCGCCTCAATTGACTTCATCTCCTCCCTCATCGCCTGGCACCAGCACTCCTCGCGCTCGGCTTCTGCGAACGTGGCCGGCTTGTAAGTGGTAGTGAACATCAGCTCCTCGTCGAGCACCCGAGGCGCCAGCCCCGGCGGCGAGGCCGGACCGAGCACAATGTCGATGGCCCAGAACCGGAGCGGCGCTTCGTCATCATGATCAGCGTCGAGGTCCTCGTCAGGATCAGCCGGGGGAGTCACAAACTCAATTGTTGGGGCCGGAGATGCAGCTGTGGGTGATGCGTGTGGGATCGCCGTAGCCGCTGGCATGCCCGGTGCAGCTGGTGGCGTAGAGTGTGGCATGGGATAGTCTTGGTGTAGGCCTGGGGATGTGACGACCTCGTACTCCACCGTGAACGGCGCGCCATCCTCCTCAGTGCTCGAGAGTGGCTCGTCCCAGGTCCAGCTTGCATCCTCATCGAAGATGACGTCGCGAGACACCATGACGCGACCAGTCCTCGGGTTGTAGCAGCGATACGCCTTGGAGCCAACTTCATAGCCGATGAAGATGGTTGGCGTGCTCCGGTCATCCAGCTTCTTCAGTCCTGGGCGCGTGTCCTTGACGTGGGCGACACAGCCGAAAGTGCGCATGAAGTTCACCGATGGTCACTCGCCATGCCAAGCTTCATAGGGCGTCTCGCCAGCGAGGGCTCGTGTCGGCGACCGGTTGAGGATGAAGACGGCGGTGGAGACTGCCTCGCCCCAAAAGTTCCCAGGGAGGCCCTTCGCTTTGAGCATGCAGCACGCCATCGCCACGATGCTCTGGTTCCGCCGCTCAACTACCCCGTTTTGCTGCGGCGAGTACGGGGCAGTGAGCTGGCGCGTTGCACGCCAGTACTCGCCGAACTCCACGGAGGTGAACTCCCCCTACGATCTGTGCAGACCTCCTTGAGCCGGCAGCCCGACTCGACTTCCACAACAGCTTGGAAGTTCTTGATTGCCGATGCAGCCTCGTCCTTGCCGGCGATGAGTTTGATCCACATGAATCGACTCATATCATCAACCCGCAGCAGAAAATACTTGTTCTCGCTAGGCGTGGAGCTGTGGACAGTGAGATGGGGCTGCAGAGGTCGCCGTGTACGAGGTCGAGGGCGTGCGCTGCGCGACGTTGAGCCTGGTCGGGGAACGGTGCACGCCGCTGGTTGCCGGCGAGGCACGCTTCGCACACCTTGTTGATGGGCTCCAGGGTTGGCAGGCCTCGTACTAGCTCCTCCCTGGGAAGCTTGCGCAGGTTGCCGAACCGGCCATGCCAAAGCCAGGTACTCTCGGCGCTGTGCAAGGCGAAGCAGGCCGGCTTGCCGATGGTGGCTTGGAGCGACGCGCACCAGGAGCTTCTTCTGGCGATCGAAGATACGTAGGACGCCGTGGTTGATGTCGACGCGGCAACCGACCTCGTCCATCTGCCCGGCGCTGATGATGTTGGCCGTCAGTCGAGGAATGTAGTAGACCCCAGTCAGAGCGCGCTGCTCCCCGTTCTTGCAGGTGAAGACGATGGTGCCGCGGCCCTCGATCGCCACGGTGGAGCCGTCCCCGAAGCGAACAGTGCCGCTGATCCCCTTGTCAAGCTCGGAGAAGAGGAGAGCGAAGTCGTCAACGAGCTCGCCGTCGCGGAACGCGATCTCGCCGCAGCATCTGCCTGGCGCTGGCCTCACGGACACGCTCCACGCCCATGTGGACGGTCTTGACTGCTTGCCACGCGGATCGAGCCGTCCTCTTGCGGGCGAGGGAACCCAGCATGTCGCTGGGGACGGAGCGGAGAATGGCCTCCATCGCTAGGCGATCTTCTCGGTACTCGATGACGTCGTCCTCTTCCAGCTCGACGGCGTGCCAGAGACCCGCCGCCTCTAGGTTGACTAGCATCAGCAACGACCACTCATGGTAGTTGGTGCGTGTGAGCGTCGCGTACTGCACAGAGCCTCCTGTCTCCTTGATGACCCGCTCGATGGTGAGTTGGTGACGCCGCCGCACCGCCCTCATCGTGGCGCAGGTGAGTGCGACACGCGGCGACGGCGATCTATTGCGGAAGACCGGCGCCGAGGTGAAGGAGTGCACGGACATGATGAGATGGCTGGGTCCCACGAACGGTTATCGCTCTAGTACCAAATGTTGGAGTTCACCGGATCTCGTCGCCGCCGGTGAACCTAGGATCGCGCACTTAAGAACTCACGCGAGACTCAGTGGTTTTGGTGCTGCGAAGCGGCAGCGATTTTCGTTGTATTACTCATATACTTTAAGGAACAACAGGAAAAGGTAATGGGCCTAGTGCCCTACAAGTGCGCGGCACGAACGCCATGAGGCCACGCCATCCCACCACCGCAATCTTGCCGCGCATGACGCGCTCAACCCCGTCACGACGCAGCGTTCGGGTGAGCTCCACGATCTAACTGATCAACGAGAAAAACTGAACGAGAGCTAGGAGTATTTGCAACACTCTGATAGCTGCTTGTGTGCTTGTCTGTCGGATTTACTCAATTTCTCTGGACACGTTTCAGACATTGACATGTATACTGGAGAAAATGTCGTGAAAGTATATGACTAATACGAGTTTACATAGGTTAGCACCAACACAATTCTTACTCCAAATAACACAACGGAAAGTTGACCAACTTTATTCGTTATTTGAGCATCAGTAGCTGCCTTGCGTATGTTAGCCAACATCACCAGCAGTCAGTTCTGTCTCACGTCCGCCTTTAATCTGTAATACAAATAATGAAAATATTACCTAGTTAGCAGTTAGCACATACTGAAAATTCACCTATACATACTACATGTAACCTGTAATTCCCTGTGCCTTAAATGACCAAACGATCCCGCACCCTACCCCTTTTTTTCCAGTTGGACTGTTCCTGCTCTTGACATCATCAGCCATCGAGTGAGAAGTGGTTGTGCTGCTTTATTACGCTATTATGTACTATTCCTTTTCCTAAAAACTGATCTGAGATCATCTGCGCATGCATGATCGATCAGTGCGACAGCAAACTGAGCCTCGCTCATTGAGTTGCAATGCAATTGTTGGTTGGTGAACCAGAGTGTGTCTGACTGTATGTCAGCTAGCGCCAGTGAGTGCCAAGCTACTGACCTCCGCAGTACCACGGGATGGCGACGGCGCACTGCCCGGCGACGTAGAACACCTTGTCCAGGTTTATGTGGTCGAGGGAGCTCAGGTGGTCGCAGACGCAGGTCGCGTTGGTGATGCTTCTCACGGCGGCACAGCAATGCGGCGATGGATGCACCATGGGGCCGCCGTCCTGGACGTACTGGGAGCAGGTGCTCTGCAGCGCGACGATGTCGCTGTAGCAGGCTGTTGGCCCTGCCGCTGGAGCCGCCGGTGTGGCTGCGGCGGCGGCGGCCGCCTGGAGGAGCAGGAGGAGCGTTGCAGCAGTTGCAGCCAGGCTGCGGCGGTTAGCGCCAGATCTCAGCTGGTACATCTTGGTTGCTATTGCTATAGTAGTATATTGTGAAGGAAGTTGCACTTGGTATGTATTTATAGTGTTTGCAGCTCGGTAGGTTTATTATTTGTGGTATTTTTAGGCTTTTAACAACTGTTGTTGCAACGCGAATCCTGTGGCCGTCTTTTCAGGCTCAGAGTTCGGTGAAGTTAGCGTTCACCCAAATGACGTAGGTTTGACTCCCCAACCCAACATCATTGAAGCATTGGCACCAGCACCATCAAGCCATTCCTACCCTCGCTGCTGCAACAATGCCAAGCATGCCGCTATCCAGATTCTGGTCCCTGTCTCCCTGATCAGTGATCAGGCGGCAACTTCAACTTCCAAAAGCCAAAGATGGAAAAAGGCCAAGGATTTCGAATAACGGGGATCATACTTCCAACTGGACCTATTGTGATTGCTTATCTATGCTGCTTGAAGCGAGGACTGGTTGTACATGGTAAAAACTCGAACTTCAAAATTTGTGCTTTGTAACATTTGAATGCACAATGGTATTTCTTATTTCCACCCAACTTCCCAAGCTTAATTGTTGTTGCCCAAGGGACCATTCCTACACCACCACCAGATTTCACAATAGGAAGCCACCAATTCTGTGTCAATGCTGCTTAAAGGCACTTTCTCGTGCATGATACTTTGTAATTGTTGTTCCTATGGACAATGTTTTAAGATGCCTTCTATTTCAGTTAACAGTCATGACATAGTTCACTTCAAATTAAAATGGCATTCAATCGTGAATAGTTTTAGTTTATTTTCTTCAAGTAGGCCCACATTTGTGAGACAAGGCTAGAATGGGAAACAGACATTAAAAACAGAGGCTAGGGTAACAACCCTCTGCTTCCAAATCACTATCTTACACCATCTCCGACTCCAAAACGAACATCACTCTCTCCACACACATGCAGTTGAGATACAAACTATCCATCCCTCTTAAAAAGTCCTCCAAGTTTCAACTGAACAGTGATTTGAATTTCTTGAGCAACTCAAATGTAGGGTTATAACCTAGCTCATATTTCTGTACATTCTTTATGCAATCCAATCCAACTGTCAAGAAACAGAGCAAATATAGTTCCTCGTATAGTTCCATTAGAGATTTAACAATTCGAAAAAAGTTTTGTAAGAATAATAAACAAGGCATTATGGAACAAATATCTAGCTATACAATAATTATGTGCACTGAACAAAGTGTCCCCAAATCTCTGCAATGTTTTTTTTTCTTTACAGAGTGGCTATAGATACACCAAGAGAACAAGGTGGTAGGGTGTCTAATTATATGACTTATGATGCCACCAGCAAGGGTTCAAGCCCTTGGGTCGAAAAAGAAGGGGTCTTGCGAAGTTACACTGATTTCCTTAGTGGTTCAGTCTTGGGTCACTTTTCTTAGACTAGTGTTCAATTGAATTCGTTGGACAAGGACTTAATATACCAGTGTTCATTGTTATTAGACTAGTGTTCATTGTTCTTTTTACATATACATGTAAGTTCTTTCCCTACTTTTCCTTAGCCGAATATACCAGTGTCCAATTGAATTTGTTGGACAAGGACTTCCTAAAGGGCATTAACATAGCTCGTAATGGCATATTCTGTTGGGACAAGCAGAAACGGATTAATCAAAGGGTTTTGAGTTTAACTTTGAGAAATCAAAATGAGATCAGATATGCAATGCTAAACTTATTTGAAGTACTTTTTGGATTAAATTTGTTTGTATGATTGTGTTTATAGTAACCAGCATTAGAACAGCTACTTATTGTGCTTCGACTTTTCCAGCGTGATTAAGCTCGAAGTGGTATGTCTTGATGTTAATTTAAGGGATGTTATACCACTGTTGCAGCTGTAAAATCATGGGCCATCGAAATTTCTGTCTGTTTACATCCCTTTTAAGACAATGATTTGTTCTATAAATTTACTTCGATGAGAATGTTTTCAGATGTCTGATAGTGCTTTCTGTAGGCATTGATATATAAGACAGTTTTGCTGTCTTATTATGAACCATAGGTTACAGTTTTTTACCAATATATATATAGTTATTACAAAGCTCCATAATCCATATATAGGCGAACTAATTGATATCAATACAGTTCATATGCTGTAGCATCATCATCATCCGACTAAAAGTTGGCCAACTTTATTCATTAATATAATCTGAGCGTTACTAGCTGCCTTTGTCCTGAATATGTTAGCCAACTTCTCTCGTTCAGCCGGTTCTCTCTGTCTCAGGCCTTCTTTAAATCTGTAATAAGAAGCAGTCATCACAAAATTAAATGGGATTTACAGTATACAGTTAACGTTCATTATATAAGTACTCCATATAGTTGTCTCTACGCCATGCATGTGAGCATGTCATGTGGCCAAGGCATGCCGCAGGCAGGAGGCAGGCAAGCAGAGAAGAAAGCGAAGCCACTGACCGCACCTCCGCAGCCCGTTGGGATGGTGACTCCGCAGCTCCTGCCGACGTACAGCACCTTGTCCAGGTCGACGTCGATGTCGGAGCCCAGGTAGTCGCAGACGCAGGGGACGTTGGTGAGGCCTATCAGGGTGGCGCAGCAATTGGACGACGGCGGCAGCGTCCGGCCACCCTCCTGGACGTAGTCGTAGCAGGTGGTCCTCAGAGCCACGATGTCGTTGTGGCACGCTGAGCCCGGCTGAGCCTGAGGTGTGGCTGCCGCCGCCGCTGCTGCTGAAAGGAGCAGCAGCAGGAGCGTTGCAGTTGCAACCAGGCTGCTCCGGGCAGAGACCAGCTGCGACATGTTATTAGCTAAGTGGATTTGCTTTGCGCTTATAGCTCTGTTGGATTGGTAATGGGGTAGTCTCTCTAGCCAGTTATATATAAGTTCTTGTGTAACTGTGGTAACTAAGTTTGCTAGTGTTCAGAGCCAGTGCAAAGAGTGTGAATTAAGTCACTGCAAGTCCGCAACCCTCGGTGGCCGGTGCTGCAAAAATGGCAAGCTTGCGCAGTGCGCTGTCGCCGCGGCCGGTTTCTCTCCAAGGGAGTAGCAAAAAATTGGAGACCCATTTCATTTTCACGTTATAGGTCTTGAGACCAGGTGAGAGCAGGTACCCATTACTACTCATCTCCAAGACTCCAACCGGTGACCGAAAACGGATACCTAAATGAATAAAGAAACATTTTGTCGCGCGTCAATGAGAAATGGAATATGTGTCATCTCTTTCCGTGCATGCAAGGCTGGGTAGTGGAGATAGGGTGCCTATTTTTAGGTCCTTTCTACCCTCAAACCAAGAATGGGTATTGTCGATGAGTCATCCGTTGGAGATGTATAGGTCATACTACAGTTGTCATCGGCTACCTATTTTGGGTTTGGGTCACTATTTAGGTTATCGGTTGGAGCTAGCTAAGAAAGGGACATTCATGAACTCTCCATGGCGTAGTAGTTGTTCAGACGCTCCCTTGGTATACGCGTGTTCTACAGATGCTGCACAAGGTGAAAACGTTCCTTGTGCAGCTATGCTGCAATACCAGTGACTAGTTTAAAGATCATCGCTACATGTCTGAATTCTGATGTCTCTTCATTCAAAGGTTGTGTTCTTTTCGGTAGAAACAGAATGTAAAATTTCTCGCTGCCATATAGAAGCTCCGGGATGCTATTCTACTGCTAGCTTGTACCAAACTTCCGCCCAAAACAACAAAAAGAATAGGGACAAAAAGCCAAAACATTTAGATAGATTGTCCTCTAATGCTACAAATAGAGATATAAATCCTGCAACGTCGGTTTAATGACTTTTAATAAAGGGGCTTTGGTGTTTATGCCTTTATTTTGAAGTGTAATTGTGATTTTGCCATCACTTTTTTAACTTTGTGATTTTACCGTTTGCTATTCATAAGTCAATGTGATTTTGCCCTTAGTCAACGGAAAAAACATAAAAACGCAAAGACCAAGAGAAAAATCACATTGCCCGTTAAAAATAGAGGGTAAAATCACAAAGTTAGAAAATTGGAATCAAAATCACCATTGCAGTTTAGGCGGGGGCAAGAACACTAAAAACTCTTTAATAAAAGGCACACGGTCCTCTCAAACTATCGGAGTGTTTGGATACCCGACAAACCAACTAACAGAGGATTAAATGTTTTAGTCAATTAGTCCATGAAGATGCAATAATGATACGCATATAATATTTTTGTTTGAGGATAACGTTAGTTCTGAGTTTTGTTTCAATGCACCTGTGATTTTGCACCAACGCGAAGATAATAGTAGTTTTATTTATGTTTGAAGTTATCATCTTCTCTTAGGACATCGATAAAATTGTCAATTTGCAAGTCTAGTTTTAGCAAATCAGTGCTTGATATGTCATTAGGATAGAACTTAGCTAGTCTACGTATCTTCTGACCTTCCGTGCATCAAATGAAGCAAATGAGTTGAAAGGATCAAAGGTTGCCATAAAAAAAACAACTCCATATTTACCTCATCAAACTGACTAGCAAGCTCTAGACGATCAATGGCCTGAGCTGCGGCACCAGCGGCTGGCCGTGGAGCTGAGGCGGAGCAGCAGCGCCGTCACGGTTGTCCGGGGAGTCACCGAGTCAGGCCGCGGGGGTGTCGGCCGAGTAGGAGACTTGAGACCGGAGATGCCGAGATGGGCTGGGCGCCTTGCGAGATGGCAGGGTGGTTCCTCGGTGGGCTGGGCTTTAGGGTATGCCTCAGCCCACCTGGACCACCCTGTAGCTCTGCTATTGTTTTCTTGGTCCTCAATTGGTATCACTTTCACCATGCAGAATCAGATCAGATTGGTAGCGGCCGCTTTGGAAACATAACCCCCGTTCATTAACATCATTAATTAGTTAGCCCTTTTGCTCTACCGTCCATTTTTTGCAGCCAAACCACAAAACCTTCCAGCGTCCATTTTTTCTGTACTGGAGAGAGTATTAGATTATTGTAATGCACTTGTGATTCCACAGCTACGGATGGAGAATACTTCTAGTTTTATTAATGTTTGAACCAGCTTGATTATTGTAAAAAATAGACCTTAAGTCTCGAGTTTAGTGCTTAGCGTGATTATGGTGCACTCGCTGCTTTCCTGACATTTTAGGCATCAGCTGCGCTTCATGGGCTGATGAGGAGGTTCATGGGCTGAAATGGGAATTGGATTAAGGGAAGGTGGGATGGGTTAGCCCATGAGATGGATAATGGACGAATGCCAACTTCCCGTTGGGCCCGGGACTATGCTTCCCCCGAAAGGCATTATATTATCTTGGTGGTAAGAAGAAAAAGTTTTAAAATTACATTTCTGGACTTCAATTCCCAAAAGCCTTTCCATATTTAGTGCTCTTGCATATTTATATGAACTCTTTTAAATGTAGTGCTTGGATTCAAAATTTTTGGAATGACTGACCCTTAACCAGAACAGCAGATGTTACTGGGCAATTATGCTTTTCCTAATGTGATGAAATTCAAAATGCTGATGAGTGTGATGACTTTGACTCTCACTGTATACGCAAGCAAGGATTGTTTTTTTTTAATTTGTTCGGCATGCAAATATACAAACTTCTCGCTTAATCCACTTGAATAGGCAGAGGATTTAACATTGCCATTTTGGTTTCAGTTACCTAGGTTGATAATACTTAATTTAATTGCATCACAATGATCTAGCTAGGCTCCTGATTGAGGGTATATGCATCGTTTTTATCCTTGTTACATTTGTCAATGAGAGTAGTTTATTGGCGTCTTATATATGGTCTTCGTCTTCTCAAAGTTTGTAGGCCTAGCTAGCTAGCCCAGCACGCAGCTCAATCTTTATGTTGACACAACCGAGTCCATTGGAGCCTTTGGCGTTGGAATTAAAATGCTACTGCCTGTTCCCCACTCACCCTGTAGTCTGTAGATACGGACAAGGTTCTCACTCTGTTTGATGCACGACGAGAGAAGAATATAAACAAAGGTGCTCGATGATTGTTAGCATGTAAAGCGGTTTTTTAAAACACTGTTTTGCAATGTTTGACATAAATGCTAAACTGTAAGCAGAGAGAAAAGTAGTTGGAATAGTGTTTAGAAAATAGAAATAGAGAGTCTCATTGAACTCAGCCTAAACACTGTATACATTTTTTTTTCTTTTTTGCTTTTTTCTCGAAAGCAGTTCCACACAAGAACACGGTACAGGACAAGGGACTCCAAACGTATCATCTCTTTGCTTGACATGACATGCATGCATGGTACCGGTAGTACAGGGCTAGAGAGGAGGTACTGTACCTAGCTAGCAGCTAGCCTTGTTGGCACCACCAGGCAACCAGACATATCAGCTCAGCGCTCTCTTTTCATCTGAACCAACGTACAACGGTACAAGGAAGGAAGGAGAGGAGGGACCGATCGACATACAGCAGAACAAATTAAGGACTTCTACACTAATATATAAAGCTACTAGTACCACCTTGCACCTTGGCTGCTGCTGATCAACAACTCAATAGAGCTAATTAAAGCTAGAGCAATAATAAAATTGAACTCGATATATCGATCTCGAGCGCTAATATAATGATCTGCATGCATGCCGGCGGCTAGCTGCTGGGTGTTGGATAATTGACTGATGAGCCGGCGATGGACGACGACCATGCATATATAGCATATATCTCGAGCGAGATCACAGGCCGTGGCGGCCGTGGTGCCTGTGGTGGTGGTGGCGGAGGAAGAAGCTCATCATCGGAGACGGGGCCGACGCCGGAGCAGGGACAGGAGAGAACAGCCCAGGGGCGCCGCCGGTGGCGTTGAACGCCATCGCCGGTGGCATGGACGGCGGCGGCGTGAGGAAGGCAGCCGGCGGCGGCGGGGCGAGGTGCGGCGGGCACTGGTAGCACTTGGCGAAGAGGCCGAACGTGTTGACCTGCTGCACGAAGTTGGTGATGCTGGCCCACCCGCCGAAGCCGAAGCCCACCACCAGCACCCACGCCACCACGAAGGAGTTGATCACGTACGCGCCCGTCCACCCGCCGGCGAACCGAGGCGGCCGCTCCACCGCGTTCTGCAATGCCCAACGCATAGCATCAGTTATATAGTACTCATAATGTACATACACACCACACTACGACCGGTGTTAGTAATATAATTAACTGACTGCAGTAGTAGTGGTGGTGGTGGTGAAGCAAAATGAGCATGCATGCATAGAAATTATAACAAGGAAGTTTGATTTTTTTTTGCTGTGTTTTCAGACATGGTGGAGCGCATTATTGGTGTCGTCGTCCTCCGGTCCTCCCCTTGCATTGCTTCCATAGGCCAGCTCAACTCAGCCACGCACTCAGGCAGCAGGAACAGAATGATGTGTAGTATGCATGGAGCGCCTGCCTGCTCCATGCATGCCAGGCGGCTCCCGGACACCACAAGCTACAAAGGCTCCCCCTGCTCACCTCTGCACTTTTCTGTGGCTGTGTTTTATTATTATCACCCATGCCATGCATCGCCCACCTGTGCTGAAAAAGGAATTGCTGTCTCTGCAGTTTTGTCTTGCCTTCAGTGACGCGTACGACGCCATGCGACAGTGCTAGAAATGAATGTACACTAGTAGTAGCTACAAATATTATTATTGACACTGTATATATGTATTGTATATATGTATATCTGGTATATATATGTGCATGGTACCTAGCTTGTTTTGTACTTGGAACAATATATATATGTGGTTGTTACGAGATCTCGCTACAGGTTTGCATGGACTTCAATCAATGTGTTGTACACGTATTAAGACAGGCCACGGCCACCGACGCGCCTCATCACCAACCTGCCTCTCCATGAGTCCATGCAGGCTAGCTGATTGGGTCATGTCTTGACTTTTAGTAGCTCGCTACTACCTATAATAATATGTATGGATGTACAGTATGTGATGAGCAAGCTAGGAACAAACTACTGGTTGGCATGGATCAGTTTTAGCTGTCCTGTCTTGCGGCTACATGCATGGACGACGTGCCTGTATATCTCGTCGATCCTCTGCAACGTTAATTGTCTGCGACTGCGACAATGGCGACTAAGCTATCTCTTCGCATGGACCCCAGTGTCGCCATGCGCATCCAAGAAACTTCTCTCGTCATACCGTTTTGATTGATTGATGGTCGATCGATGGATCAAAGAGACAGGAGTACTAGTATCTACTATGCGTGAATGCAGATCGAAACTAATTAAATGGACACAAAAACTAATGAAGATGAAAAATTAATAACGTACATATAGATACACATATTAATTAGGAGTACCTCTCTGGACTGTGGTGACCTGAAGGTGACCATGTGCGCCAGCGCGGGGATGATGTAGACGGTGAAGCTGACGAGCAGGGAGCCGACGGCGGAGTTGATGGGGCCGAAGAAGGGGAAGATGATGGCGAGGAACCAGATGGGCACGACGACGGGGAGCCTGGCGGCGGCGCGCTTGCAGAGGCTCCGGCAGTCGTGGAGGCCGATGAGCTTCTCCCAGACGAAGTAGAGCGGCGTGCAGGCGAAGCCGAAGGTGATGAACTGGTGGATGAGCATGAGCACCACGGCGGCGTCGCGGAAGGCCGTGCGCGGGAGCAGCGCCAGCGCGTTGGAGTGCGTCAGCAGCGCGTCGCCGAACGCCCAGTAGGCGGCGGCGGCGGACGGCAGCGTCAGCGTCAGCACGTACACCGTCGCCAGCAGGTAGATGGACTTGAACTTCTGAGGCCGCCACATCGCGTGCATGATCTCCCTGGAGTAGTAGAGCATTAGCTGCTACTGCTAGTAATAAATAAATTAAATTGAAGGAAAAAGCACGGGGTGATGGTGCCTCGTGGCATGCAGACTGGGGCCCAGGTGTCGGTCTTGCAATGCATGGGTCTCGATCGCAACGGGGGGAATGGATCCGATTGATCCATCAGCTCAACTGTGGGCTACTGCTGCTGCTTGCTGCTTGGCCGCAAGCATGCATGCAACGGTCTTGTCCCGGTTGGGGGCGTGTCGTCGGGAGGGAGCAGGCGGCGGTGAAAAGCAGCAGCAAAGGGACACTCTGGGCCAGGGCCACTTGTTCAGTGAGTTGAGTCACTGCTCCTGGCTACTACTACTCTGGTTGCTTATTACATCGTCGATCGTCCTATGGCTACAGAAGGAACTACGTGCTAGCACCGTATGCATGCTCATCCGCTCCTCCTAAATAAAGAGTAGCTCAAGAGGACCATGCATATAGATCCATATTATATATGGATAATGGTGTTAGTTGAAGTAAACATCTATGTACATAATAAAAGTACATATGTTCATCTGGACTCGCCGGCCACAAGATCTATCAGCTAATATATAACTAACTTTTGTTTGTCGTTCCAGCGTCAAGTAGTATCTCCTTTAGTTATCTTCTTTGTCACTAATGAAGAATTAATTAATCACCATGCATGGCCTATGGCCTCCCCGCGCGGCTAGGGTTTAAGTGTGTTCTTTGGGGCTATGGCACGGTCGCCCCCTATGCATCATGTTTAAGACTAACACGTACTAGTGGTCCCCGGCCAAATTAAGGAGAGAGACATAGGGGCCCCGCATCATTCCCCCAAATTAAGCATGCATGTGCCCGCCACCCAGGCACGCATGCGCACACAGGCACAGCGTGCGCGCACGCACGTCGCACGCGCGCACCCGGCCGCTACTGCTTGACCGTTAGCATGCACGGCACGCAAGTGCTTTGCTCTACTACTCCACTAATCAACCAAGAGATAGATTAATTAGCAGAGCTTTGAGCTTACACAGTGACGGCGTGGCCTCCGAACGTGTAGAGGATGTTGGTGGCGCCGGTGAAGTAGAGGACGATCCTGGTGGGTCCCGAGTGCGTGACGCCCTCGACCTGGCCGTGCGCGAGCGATGCGACGGCGATGTACCAGGCCGTGTAGGTGGTCATGACGAGCCCCAGGAAGGACCAGACCCTGTAGTTGTGGAAGGAAGGGATGAACACCGTGGTGGCGCAGCAGGCGCCGAAGATGTACGTCCACGTCCGCTTGTCGAGGCGGTCGTTGACGTAGTAGATGTTGCTGGCGCAGCCGATGAGCTGGATGACGGAGCCGAAGAGGAGGAAGGTGCAGTTGAAGGCGAGGCCGGCGTTGCGCCAGTGGCGGCCCAGCAGGCCGTCCAGCACCTCGAACCACTGGATGACGTGGTTCCGGAAGTCCGCCTTGTCGCGCTCCTCGCGCCGGGTGCGGTACTCCAGATACAGGATGCTGATCAGGTACGCCGTCCAGCTGCCGAGGAGGCCGTAGAAGAGCTGGAACAGGATGCCGCTCAGCATCCCCAGCTGCGCGAACGAGTAGGGCAGCGTCAGCAGCACCTGGGCCACCTGGTTCGACGCGCAGCTGAACCACGCGTCGTAGGCCGAGCCGCCGTGCCAGAGGAGCCCGGAGAGTCGGGACTTGACGCCGGTGCCGCTGCTGCTGCTGGGCACGCCGCCGCCGTGCCCGTGCCCGTGCTCCTCCGCCTCCGCCGCCGCCTCGCGGCTCAGGCCGAACGCCTCCGGCGCCGCCTTCTCGTCGGCGAGGACGCCGCCGCCGCTACCAACCGCCATTGTTAGCTGGGGAATGGTAAGGTTCTTGCCTTCTTGGAGCAAGCGAGAGCTTAGCACTAGCACTGTCTACCTAGCAGTGTGCTAGTGTTGGTTTGCGGAAGGAGAAGGGAAGGGGTGCTGTCGTATATATGGAGCCAGGACCAGGTCGCGGGCGGCGCCGGGAGACAGCGTTCCAGCAGCTGGGGCATAAAGAAACCAGTAGGCGCGCTCTACCTCTAGCAGCTCTTCCTTTCTTTTCATGCCCGGCCGGGGGGGCCTCTCTCTCTATTTCATTTTTTTTAAAAAACGGTTCAGAACGAAAAAGGAAAACCAAAGGCGGTGAAAAGACGCGGTGAAAAATTCTTGGCCAAAGTAAATAAAAGGCGTGGGTCCGCTTGCGCGTGGGGCATCTATGTCAGCTGGGAGCATACGAAACGAAGAAAGTGTAGTGCTTGCATTGCCTGCCCGACACATTATAAGTGGGGCAATGGATGTAGTGCAGGCGTGTAGCAGTACATGACCTTTTTTCCCGGGGGGAAAGTATGTGTGCAACACTTGAGTGGTGTCCCTAAAAGGCGCACTTAACGTGTTGTCCGTTGGATGCATTCTTCATGGCCCGTCGTCCTTACGATTAGTAATAACATTTTGGATGGTGCAAAAAAAAAAAAAAACTGATAACAATTCTATGAAAATTAAAAGTCTTTAGTTAAACCTATAGCTAGCTATATGGTTTGGCACAAACCATTCATGCATTCCAGGTCAAAGCTTTTTCCCCTTATATAGTGTTGTAACCCTAATAACAACCGAATGAGATCCTTTACGGTTGAGTCATTGACATATGGGTTCCACCCTCAGAGGGCATCCCATAAGTGGCCCAACTGCAGGCGACGTTTACTGCTGCATAGGAGCTTCTCTCAATAATAGTGTGCTCTTGCGCCTCCTTCCATCCTCCAAGGCGCTCCAACCCGGCCGGCCCATATCTTTTCTCATCCGCCAACTCCCCATGCTCTCTTGTCTTTGGCAATATCCAATCAACTCATGCACACATGTATATTATACTTTCATAAGAATGTTTTTGATAATGTACTACTATAGTAACTTCAGTCTTCAGGCCAGGTCTCCTGCATCGTAAGACGTACGTACTTCACCATATGCATCCATCCGCTCCGCTGGCAAGGGCGTGCGGGCGCGGAGCATGGGCCTCGGAGACCGTACAGGAAAAGGAAAAACAAACAATGGCGGGTGGGTGCGTGCGTCCCATACCACTACCACATACGGTGAGCCGCGCCGGCGTGGTCTACGACGCTGCACGAGCGGGTGGCCGGCCGGGTCGCCCGCGCCCCGCCCCGCCCCGCTCGCGCTCGGGTCCCCCCGCTCCCGCGGCTCCGCGCCCGCGCCGGCAAGCCGGCCTCGTGGCCCGCGATCACCGCGTGGATCACAGCGAATGTTGCTGCCGACTACTTAACTTGCCCTAATTAATTACTAACTCTCTCCTCCGCTAATCAATAGCATCTGCTGCCGCTCTGTCTTTTTGCCGTTTGCTCATGCTCAGCTCTCTCTCTCTTTCTCTCTGACGACGGCTGGCAGGGATCGGGTGGGAAAGGCAGCTGATTATGTCGTCGTCTCATGTACAACCACACCTTTACTTGCACGTGATCACTGATCACCCCAACGGTCCAACACTTTGGATCATAAGCTTTGCTGTTTAGTTGGGTTTTCCTTTTCCCCTCATTCTTATCTACACTATAAATAAAAGAGCAAATTTTGGTAATATCATTTTCACCCCTCACGTCAATTATTGGCCCACTGAACATGTTAGATGATATTGAAATATGTCGGACCTTTTAGCCATTTCTTTTTTCACCTCGTCTTCTACCCATACCTACCGGTTACTTTGGTTTTGGACATCAACCAAAGCAGTTGCCTAGCCGGCCAGCTTATTCCTTTCTCTCGACGAGATTACGGTGTGTATCTACACTAGTACAACAAACATACAGTCGTTGATGGCCAAATTGTCAAGTAATTAATAGGCAGACTGGAACTAGATCTTGTCAAGTGCTCAAATCACAAATCGAAGACTACCATGACATATGGTCGCCATCAAGACGATCGAAAAAATACACATGTGGAACATCTAACTCAAATCTGGATGTGAAAGTTAAATTAATCACAGGACGATGATGTGATTTGCAAAATCAGATTATATCTGCCTTTATGCCTTTAATCAATGTTTAAAACAGAACGTACTGTTTTTACTAGATAAAATTTGAAGATCGGGATTTGGTTGGTTGTAGATACAAATTTTTGTGATCTCCTTATAGGATCTACACTATAAATGCTTGTTGTCAACACATAAGGTGCGTTTTGGTTTGTGCCTAAATATATGGTCATTTTGAACTATTTTGATCATGACCAAATTTTGGCTATGCATTTGGGCCATGTCATAAACCAAGGAGCCCCATAAAAAGGGGTATGTCATGTATCTTAATTTTCAGCGGCCCACTTTTGCCGCCGAAAATAATCCGCTAATTTTCGGCGGCCCATTTTAGCGGCCGAAAATTAATGATTTTTAATTACAAAAATAAATAATTCGCCAAAAATATTCAAAAACACATGAAATTTTAGAAAAATTATTGCTGCACGCTGGAGCAATCTGCTGAACCGGAGCTGGGAGGACAGCAGGATCGGAGTGAAACAAACAAACAAAAAATCGAGAGGGTGCTTTCCCACTCACCTGATTCTTGCGTGCTGTTCGTGGCTTCCTCTAACGACGACATGGGAGGAAGAAGAATGGCTGCAGGGGCGTCTTCATCGTCAGCCTTGCGGCAGGATTCATGGATGCAGAAGACGCAGTGACGCTGCTCGCATCACCGCTGTCCCCCACAAAGGTCTTGCCCCTCCTCGTGTCCTCCAGCGGCACGGCACGACCCAATCTTTACCAGACTGGGCTCTGCGTGCGGTGGATGCAGAGGAGACCAGCCATATGTCGACCGACCCAGCCATGGCGTGGGAGCCGGGGGTGTGGAGGAGCCGGAAGCCGGGGGCGGCGCTCCAAGCGGGGCGGTACGGGGAGTCGAAGCCGGTGCGAGGAGGTGGCAGGAAGGTGTTGCGGCGAGCGTAGGGCGGCGGCGCGGGGCCGGAGGGCGGCGGGTGGGAGCGCCGGGTGCGGCGGCGACATGCGTGTGCGCAGGTTGGGGAGGGTGGTGGCCGGGTCTAGATAGGGTTGGGGTGTGGGTGAGGAGGGTAGCCTAGGCCACCGAAAATAAGCACTCTATTTTCAGCGGTTAGGGCTGGCCATCGAAAATAGATGGCTTATTTTCGGCGATTTAGGCGCGGCCAGCCCAAACCACCAAAAATTAACCTATTATTTTTGATGGCCGGCTTTAGTCGCCTTATTTTTGGCGGCCGGCTTTAGCCACCGAAAATTATCTATGCCGCCGAAAGTTCTCGCGATTTTTGTAGTGAATTGGTCTATAACAACCACCAGCCAATAGAAGAAAACCTAACAACTGATAGATAACTCACCAGGTAATGAGAAGGATGGAACGACTGATCAGAGAAGCCAACGAGCAGATTAGACGTATTGGATAGTCAAAGAGACTCAATGTGTAGGTTGCGCCAAAATAGGCTAGTGGATCAGACTTAACTACCAGCTTACCGGATTGCGTAGCATGTCAACCGCTGCATTGACATGAATAGGGTGTAACTACGATGGTACTCAAACTGGTGAAGAACAACTCATCGATCAAGAATGAAAAAACACAACCATATGATAACTATTTGCACCAAGGTCAAACTCAACCGATGCAGCCATGCGAGGAGATAAATTCATCGAAATCAACTATACTCCTACTCCTTAGGTAGAAATGGTGTAAAGTTGATAATAGGTTTGATTGATGATGATGCCTTATATGATGTACCTAAGTGCACATTTACAATCCAGAGGGCTTGACCTTTTCCTATGAATAACCTCTTTCGAACTTAAACTATAAATAAGTTATAATTAAATATATAATGTAACTCTAAGACGCTATTATTTAGATAACTAAATCCACACTATAGACCTTCATCCAAATCTCCCTACGGCACGTCGTTCCTCGTATTTTCACATCAAATATGTTCATAAACCTTCTAAACATCAACCAATCATATTACTTTTAGACTCTTGATTATCATGGCATTGACCTTCGATCCACAATACCAATTACCAACATATTTGGCCAAGAATACTAATTTGCTAAATTTTGGCGTTAAGTTTTGGCCAAGTTGTCAAAAATTTCCTATACGTCATGCTTTTATCGACTATTGCAAACCTACAATGGTAAATTAGCTCTTTAAAAATACATATTTTTCCTTTTCATGATTCCAACCCCTAGTCATACAAATCTCATTCGCAATTAAGTCAATCCAAAAGGACCTATTTGGTGTATATAAAAATTTTCTCATATGTCTGTTAGCCGCACACCATTATAAGGGCCAGCCAGTTCAAAAAAGTAATAGTTGGATATGCAAAAAGAATCGACTTTTGTCACCTCCACTCAACGATCATTCCATAGTATCAACTTTATTGGAGAGTTGATGCCTTGATGGGACACATTGACACAACAATTGTCTTCAATCGAGCTCCGACCAAGTATCATGTCCTAAGTTCTTGATCTCTTAATCACATCGAATCGCATCGACAACGTCTCGTTGCCAGTTCACACATTTAACATGCGATTTCACCGTTAGCTCTAATCCCATGTCCACCGACCCATATTATCTGTCTTTTTGAGCCGATCATCTTCTTTTGTTTGCCAAGCTTACAACATATGGACTAGGAAATTATGTACATTGTAGCCAATTTGTACCATGCAACACATGCCTCCACTGGAGTATTGAGAAACAACAGAGTGTAGGGGGACCGGTGGAGAAGTGTCGATGAGGTTGATGTGCTAGTGTAGGTGCAGATGCTGTTGATCAGCAACGTCAATAGAGAGGCAACCAACACTGCCACCACATGTCGTCATCTAAACTTGATACTATAGGGTAGAACCATGGAAACCTATATTTTTGGATGTTAACAAGTGCCTTCATCTTCTAATTTTGTAATTAAATTTTGGTGCAAGTAGGTTGTATAATATCAATTGAGAATTGTTAATGCCCAAGAGTCATCATAGATGCCTTCTAAAGTTTTGACAAAACATGTCTTGGATGAATGACAACCCTAATCGGAGAGATGCAATTATCTACTAATCACTCGTGAGAGAAACAAATACTCATCAGAGACATGGGTTGAGCATACTTCTTAGTATTACTAACTGAATACTCTATTAAAATACACTAGAGGCATGTTAAGGAAAAAGATGATTTCTAGACATTCTTAAAAAAAACAGAATTTAAATTAATAGCTCTTTATTCTATTCCATTTTCAAAATAATTATCCAATATGCCATTATAAAAGATGATTTAAAATATCACCCTAAATCTATATATAAATTACCTACCATGCCATTACAAAAGTTGAAGTATCGAAACCCTCTAAATTTATTGCGTATAAATTCCCAACCATGCTACTATAATTGATTATTTAAAATAACCCTAAATAAATGTGAACATCAATTGCACACTACACCACGAAAGATGA
This sequence comes from Paspalum notatum, assembly GCA_022530915.1. NCBI lineage: Eukaryota > Viridiplantae > Streptophyta > Magnoliopsida > Poales > Poaceae > Paspalum > Paspalum notatum. Next base: position 24,375,401 of record CM039684.1, on the reverse strand, counting down.
TTTTAAAATAAACCTCTAAATTAAATTATCATTGTTGCACAATATTCATTTAAAAGTTCAAAGCTGACTTATAAATGATTCTATGTAATCTTTTTTTTATATGTAAACTACAATGTAAAGAAAATAAACACAAGTTTAGCCGAGAGGTTAAAAACCATAAAAAATAATCAAAGGAGATAAGACTTGAGAGAAGAGAATGACATGGTGATCTTATAACTAAATGAATGTTCATGGCACCAGATATTGTTTCATGCACGTTCCTGCCCCTTTGCTTGGTGACAGATATCTACGTGTTCACCGGCATGAACATTGATCTTTCTGTGCTCCCACCGTTGTACAACAATGCTAATAAAACACCTAGAAGAATGTTAAGATATTTTGAGATCTTCCTGCATATGAATAGTTGGGGTAACCCTGCTTCGGCATTGAGATGCAACGGACCTGGCTATAATATTCAACCTCTTGCTTTATGGTATTGGTGCATTGCTACATCAATATACATTTATGATCTAATAATCCATTAAAATTTAAATCTAAAATATTTAAGTTTACCAATATAATAACTAATACATATATCCACTTAAGTTTTTCTAAAAAATTAGCCACTGTCGTTGTTAAATGCATGGGCGATCTATGAATTTTTATTTAAAAGTGGGCGATCTGTGAATTTGTAACGCTGTGACGCTTGAAAATCTCAATATGCTTGGTATTCCTTCATGGGTGATTTTGTTTTATATTTAAGCCATCAATCTTCTTTGTTGTTTGCAAATATGCCCTTAACTTTCTCCATGCCCCTCCTCCCTCACACACATACTGCCGGCATCACACATACTCTGTGCCCGCTTGTGCCGCGGGCTAGCTCCGATCCTGCGCGGGCGAGGAACGCTGAGCTGGCGAGCCACAAATGTCTGCCTATGGCTGGTGTTAGAGATGCATTATCAAAAATATAGTCTAGTCTGGTACTAATATAGCGAGTATCTGCAAAGGCGGTTGGAGAAGCATCGCTGTTGATCCGTATCAGCGGGGACGCACGACCCTTGACCGCCCCTAAAAATGGATTTGTAGGGGTGGTACGTAGAATGAACCGCCCCTGAATCATATATTTTCAAGGGTGGTCCATGTTACGCGCTGCCCCTGAAACCTCTTTTTTTTTTTAGAATCGGTGCACATTATAGCCAGCACCTACAAATATTTGGTGCCGGAGCAACGCCGTGCTTGCCGCCAATATTTGAACCACGGTTTTCTCACCAAATGGCATATGTAGTTAATGACATCTAAATCAAATATATATACTGACCATTATTTGCATATATGTACACATTCAGTAAGTATTATTTTAGTGCCTAACTACATTCCTTTATTATGCCACTCCCTAAGCTTTTTGCATTCAAGAAGCGTAGCTAGTTCCGAATCTGGCTTGAAGAAATTGCCTATGATGTGGCACATCTCAAGGAGAAGGAAATGTCAAAGGTCTGCGATGACATTCATGAGATCTTCCTCGGTGAGATATGAGTCCTTCTTACTAGGTTGGGCCACTGCATGGACAAGATATGTCGATAGGAGATTACATATTATGTATTATCTATTTGCTATGTAATTGATGGAGCTTGTGCTAATCGGTGACTTATATCTTCCGGATTTGTTTTATATCGTCCCTTGACTTTAAGAAACTCACAGATATAGTATCCACAAAAACGTGTACCAAGCGGTTGCTTATGGCACTACACAAGTATTGATCGATTCGCATAATTTATTTTCATATGATAACATACTATACCAAAAGTATCAACGTACACAATTTATGAGAAATTTTGTTTGAACACGGATCTTCTCTGGAAAATCTTTAGGATGCTTCCCTCCTTTTTCGACGTAGCACTTGAAACCTCTATTCAAATATATGATTTAGGAATGATACATAATTAATTAAGTTATTTGCACATAGTGTATATATATGATTGAAGAACGGTTACAAGAAAATGTGTTTCTTGCATTTGTATAATTGATAAGATATCTCTATACGTGTTCATCTCAAAATCCAGGGAGTCGAGGACGAGGACTTTGCTTAGCTTGGGCGTTATCAATAGACAAATCTAATGATTGCTGACAAAAAGTCATAGTATACATAATTATGTATCTGATATCTACAAGCAGTATGCGAAAATTGCAGAATTTAAGATTTTTATTGACGACATACTCAAATAAATATGGGACAAATATGTCGTTCACACCCTCTTCCTCATAGAATTCCATTGCGAGAGCAATGTACGCTGACATTTGCATCCTACGTTCCCTCAAGAGATTCTGCCGGATTTTCTGTTTATCTTTTTTGTTTTAGCTGCTGCTAGGTCGGCGTGGTGATCTGGGTAGCATAGTGGAAACGTGCCTCCTTCGAAATTAGTTTTGGGTCTAAGAACCCGACCTTCTCACCCATTTTCGCCGCCATTTTGAACTTGCATTCTTCAATTAAAGCACATGTAAGATGTAACGTAGAATTAATGAATTTGCGACAACAGTTATAAATTCATGTTTAAAAGATAAAGGCACTTGCTGGCACCAAGCAATCATTAAACTGATGTATATTCAGCCGAGTCGAAACATTAAGTAAAAGTCGTCGAAACCGATATTTAATGATTTAGTTCCCCATGATCGAAATAATCCATGTGCGTTAGATAGGTAGTATCCAGACAACAAAAACTCATATACAGTGTGTTGTTGGTCGACCGTGGCTTTGTACGGTTTCTGATCACTAAACAGACCAATAATTTGAGAAGAAAAGCCGATTAAATTAAGATACATGCCGGGGCACCCAAGTGCAGCTGATCATCTGCCTGGCCGGACTGCATGTGCACTGTCACATAAGACATATAGCACAGTAGTGGGGCAACGGTGGTGAACAACCCCCGGCACGCCGTGAGACAAGCCTCCTTTTGAAGCCATCAGTTTCACGGCGTGCAGGGGTGGCCGCTAACCTAGAGGAGACAGGTACCCACACCTCCTAATGATGGGGGAGGGCAGCAGAGCTAAAGAATCTAGGCCCCTCAGCTCCACGTTAGCAAATGAAAGCCCTAATCCAGGCATGCTCGCTAGGGCATCGATCTGACGTACTATATGCATGGTCATACTTGCTGCTTGGAACGTGTTCATGTCCATTCCTGTTCATAATAAGCACGACCACACAACAGGTTCGTGTTCATATCAGAGACCGCCGGCCGACCCTGTTTGCAAGCCTGTTCATAATTATTTTTGCAAATTATTTTTGCAAGCCTGAATAGATATTGTTGTACAACATATGTTTTGCAAGCCGATATAATTATTTTTGCATCTATCTGTAAATGATGAACTGAGAATTTGCGTGCCTTGAGATTTTTGCATTTTACAGCTTATTACTGGGCAAAACATAATTAATGTATTAACATCATATATCTCTATTGATATATCTCTATTGTACGTACAGTGTACCTAAGCTAGCAATATTAGAACTTATATGCCCATGCAACATCTATGTGTAGCTAGAACTGCGTGTCCCATCGGACATAGGGCCATCCAAAAACAATGAGATAACTCCCTCTATCCCAAACTATACATAAGGGGTATGGTATTGACATTCCATTCTCTGTTTATTAGTTTATATAAGAAGTAAAATACTCCCTCTATCCCATAATATAAGGCGTGCATGTTTTTAGCACGGTCTTTAAAGCAGAACTTTGACCATTTATTACTTCTAAAATATGTGATCTACAAATACAAAATTAGCATTATTTTAAAGTGCTTTTGAATACGAATCCAAATATATAACATGCATCCACTAAACATATATATTTTTGACTGAATTATTAGTCAAAGATTTAAAGAGTTGACTTTTTAAAAAACATGCACGCCTTATTTTATGGGACAGAGAGAGTAATACACACTATCTATTCGAAACACAAAACCCTGAACAGAAGAAGAGATCGAGAAGGGATAAAGTAAAAACTAAGCGATGAGTGTATGCAGCATCGGTGCAAGGACCGGCGGGCATGGAGAGCAGAGAACCGCATCATTGCGTTTTGTGGCGCGCGCGAGTGTGGTGTTAGCAGCTTTTGAGAATTGCAATGCACTACTGTAATTTCTATTCCCCCTCCCCTGTCTATACAGTATCTTTCTTGGCGTTCTCCGCAGGTGCGCACAAACCCCACGCCCACCAAAACAAAACCCTATCGCCGGCCTCGACCTCGACCTCGACCTGCATCGATCCATCTCCTCCCCCCATCCGATGCCGCCATGCATGCACTTGCATATATGGAGACCAGTGTCGTCGTCGTCTCGACGCATAGCAGCACGAAGCTTGTACACACGTACTCATGGCTGCTGGCGGTCGTTGCGCAACAGCTCGTCGTCGTCACTGGCAGCGGGCCCTCTAGCTGTTGATGCAGTGGTGGCGCCCAGATGCCAGCCACTCACCCAGCGACAGCGAGCTGGGTGTGTGGTACTGGCCGACTGAGGTTTAGGGGCGTGTGCCGTCCCGGGGGCACGGCGACGGCGGCAAACCGGCAAGCCCTCACGCAGCCTGGCCTGGGGGACATTCCTTCGCTGCGCTCACCACAGTGTCTCCGCTTTCGCCTGCTCTCTTTTGCCCCTTTCCATGCAAATGCTTAATTAATTAGAGCAGCTGGTAGAATTTGTTGTTCGTCGAGCCCATCTACGCCGTTTAATTAGAATATATACGTACAGATAGATTCTGCAGAACGTTTAGCGGCTGCAACCACCACAACACACTGCAACTTGCCCAAGTTCAGCTCTAGCGTAGCTACTTGGCTCCTGCAACATTGAGTACTCCTTCTGTCCCAAAAAACTTGTTACATGCCTTGATTTCAGTGTACAGAAAACCCTTCGTCTTATTCAAAAAATATTTAGAAATATTCTTTATTTTTTTATAACTATGTTGATTACAAACATAATTGTTAAAAAATAAATAAATATTTTAAATATTTTTTGAATAAGACGAACGATTTATCGTGCACAGAAATCGAAATAGGTGACAAGTATTTTGGAACGGATGGAGTATAAGCTAGCTAATGGATTTATTAACTATCTTCCCATGCATACCAAAGAGTTTTATCCCTTCATTATTTTTGTCGGAGTACGTCCCTTGAATATGCATGTACGACGTACGTCTATATATGGAACCATTTAAATAATTTTTTTGCAAACGTAAATGTCTGTGAGATAAATTCATACGTACGGGAATCATGTACTCCATATATATTCTTTTCCAAACTAGCTATAGCCTATAGGCACATGTGTTTATCACATTTCAGAGCGGAAGAAACGTTCGAGAAAAACACTCTCTCTGGTTATAAATAACCCTTCAGTTTATAGTCTTCATGATTTAGGCTGAATATCATTTTTTTATCAGAATAAATCAGAATGCTGTTGTGGATTTTTTTTTCTTTTGAAAACTGGGGTCTTCGGTGATGATATTGAGGATGTTGGAAGTTATAGATTTTTCTTATTTTCTAACAGAAGATAAAATGATCCATTTTACTTCGATAAAATTTCCTTTTTTTTTCTCGGTTGAAATTTGTCAAAATAGTGTGGACCTTATTAGGAGAAATATGCTAATCTTAATTCGATATAGTGAAGTGGAATAAAGTATGAAAAGTAGCAAGAAGTTCAGTTTTTCAGTCCCAATTGAAAGTTAATTTCAAACTGGATCTTAATTATTTGGATGTCAAGTGAAGATCGACTTCTGTTTTGGAACCTGAGTGAAATTTGGTTAGAGATAATGTACTCGATCATATGTGCTCATGCAATAGTCATACATCTTTGTTTCATGGTCAATTTGCAAGAAACTGAAACAACATATAAAATTTGGGAATCTTAAAAATGGTTCATGATAGAGGGTACAATGCATGATAGCAGTCAAAACAAGAATTTCGGATCATGCATGATTAATTTTTGGCTGTACGTTGTAGCTAGGCATCATTTGGACAAACCAAGCTATTCGTACCCCTGATTCTAGGATCCTAAGCTATATAGAAATGAAGGACAATGACAAGGAAACGTATATTCTCATACAATATATACGTTGCCCCAACCTGATGTATGTTATTGAAGTGGCACGCACGCGTGCCCTATTGGGTGTCCCTGCTGGTTAACGTACGACGACGACAAGGCATGTTAAGGTTATGACCATTGACCGGTCAAGATGAGAGCACAGTAGGGTGACGGAGAGATGATCGACCATGCATTTCCTGAATGTCCTCTACCTAGGCTCGTCGCCAAGCCAATGATGGCTGCACGTTCAGGCCGACACGCCGGCCGTCTACAGCCGCTGTGTTTTTAGTTTAACCTAGCTATATAGCTCATGTACTAGTCGTTACTGCTGGTACTTTGCTGCTAGGATCTGAATCATCGTCAATATATAGTGTATAAAACTATGTACAGTGGATTGGGTAAATGGATTGTCTATACAATGTAGCGATACTGTTCATAGAAAGAAAAGTAGTTGGAATAGTAGATACACAGTGCATTTGCACATCCTGCTGCACATAGTCTAACCTCTCTTGAGTTGTACGTACGTAGCATTCATTGTTTTACTCTTATGTAGTACTAGCTATTATCAGCAGCCCAGATTCTTCTCTTAGGAAACATTATTGTCCAATATATAAGCAAATCAGATATATAACAACTGATCCCGTCTTCTTGGTTGAGTCTCATGCACGTAGTGGCATTTGAAGGCGTAAATCCAGCAAGTAGGCAGGCAAGCAGGCAAAAAGGTGTGGAGGTAGTGGTAGCGGACCTGTCCGGCCTGGGTGCATGCTCCATGATGCGCGCGCGCGGCGGGCGGCAGCGACGGTGGATAAGACGATGGCAGCAGCCGGAAGGGGACATGATGGCCGGCGAGTCTCGTGGGCTGCCGCTGCCGCTAGCGCGCGCCAGATCAGACGTCTGGAGGTCAAGACAAAGCGGGTATTCTGCGCCTGGGCTACATGCCACTACCGTATGTTTCTACTCATCAGGAATCATACTAGTACATACTATGCCACTTCTTGCTGGGAAGAGAGAGGAGAGAGGGAGAGAGATGTGTAAATATTCGATATGAGCGCATCGATCCATCGATCACGCACACTGCTCGTGACATTATAGCTTTTGTAACGTGTGTAGTATAGATGAGACAACGCCTTTGCCAAAAGGTAGCGAGACGTACCAGACTAATTGTCAAAGGGCACTTTACTTTGTTTTTTTGGCTACTAAAGTGTATATTCGATCGATTCGCCAGGGGCAACATTGACATATATGCGATGGTAGCCTGCAGGGTACCAGCAGCTGAGGAGGAATCATGCTTATCGATCGATCGCGCGAGTATTATACAGACAGACCTGCACCTGGCAGTCCTGTCGTCCACAATTGCATTGCGTTGTGTCTACCATATAGTAGTATACTTTATATATACCCCTGGGAGTTTGGGAGATCCTGGCCTCATCTTATGCACAGAGTCGCCTGACTTCCACAAAGATATGGAGATTATGATGCCTTCAATTCTATATATCCTGCTGCTCCTTTCAATTGTTTCTGCTTTATTTCTGTCTTTTGGTATGCAAAAGCCTCAAGCAGGTCGCCCTGATGATGGTGCATGCTGCAGGTCAGAGATAGATCCATACACATTTATGTTTATTTCCTCAAGAAAAAATGTGTCATCCTCCGATTAATATTAATCCTGCTGTTTGGAGCCAAAACCATGGGTGCTGGGCACAGCAGGGGCAGGAGATATATCACAATGTCCTCACACCTCACATGCACACTACTGTACTGCTATGCATTTGCTGGACCTGGATGCATTGCCATGAACATGCATCCAGGGAGCACCTGGACTTAATTGGACTCGGAGTTCTGTCCATCGACCCTCTGTGTGATCCCAATCCAGCAGCATGCACCTAGCATGCTCGCATTCACGTATCATGGCTGGTCAGCTGGTCCAGCACCCTGTCTCTCTCCATCTATTCTCCCCGGCTGGCCAGCCTCTCAAACACAGAGATAATACCCTCGATCGATCGATCGACCGGACGACGGCGAGCTAGCAGGCAGAGGCAGGCATGGAATGCACCTGCTGGCAAAGCAAAGCGAGCAAGCTTTGCCGGATGCACCAACGTGCATCATTTGGTAGGGCGCGTTCGTCATCGCTTCTGCAAGGCCATCATTTTGCCCGCCTGATTCACACCTTTTCGCATGCTTTGTTCAACCCCTTCACGGATTGCCTACTAAAGGATCACCTTTTAGATGGGGTGCATGTTTATTTTTTTTATAAAGTATTAGTTAACACACAGTGGTACAAAGAAAACTAAACAAAATTTGTGATACCCAACTCAAATACTGTACAAGAGTGATCCCATATGTAACATGAATTTGAAACCCTATGCAACGAATTAAAGAACACTATACAAGAAATATGTCTATCCAGTGCTAGGCCGGCATAATGTGAGACCCTGTACATAATTCTAAACCAGGGCCAATGTTTTGAGAAAAATTAAATATAATAATATATGTTAATGTCAATATTTTACATAGCTATAGAAAAACATACATATTCAAATATTGATTATAGTGGAGGCTAGGAGTCGACCGGTTGGTCCTATAGTTTTTACTCCTCACTCTGAGTAGGTTTTCCACGTAAATCGTGGTGTCATGTGCATGTGATTGATTTTATTCTGCTGCTTATCTGTTGTTGATGTTATCCTCATTGGTCATCACATGCTGCCCATGGAGCTCTCAAAGCCCAGTCATTGTGAGTCATTGATTTCAATTGGAATCAATAGATGAGATTACTTCTTGTGAAGTATACAAGAGAAAAAAATCCTAGCTTGCTTTGAGAAGGAAGAGAGAGATAGCAGGCAGCTTCAGAAAGAGCTGAGGGAGAAAGCAAACACACACAACACAATGTGAGAGAGAGAGAGGAAGAAGGAGAAGCAAATATGTCTAGATTTGGTGGCTTTGAAGCAATCCACGTCAAGCTTGTAATTGGAGGCTCAAATGTGGTTGGATTGGCGTCAAACTTGGTGAGCTTTTTCCATACTTGTAGCACTTCGATCTGTTCAATTGGCTTGAGGTTTGGTTGAGTTTAGCATCAGATCTAAGAGGGGTTTCATCAGTTTGGTCAGCTACAGTTTCAGCACAGAGCAGTTTCGGTTGATGATGTGTTTGAGGGGTCAAATGGTGTTAGACTGAGCTAGCACTCAGGGGACTCGTGAATCCAAAAACCTACCAAGTTTATGCTTACTGGAGTTGGAGTTTTGGGGGATATGAACTGATTACCAAAGGGGGTTGAATCTAGAAACTCTTTATTTGTCTTATCTCTTGTTAGAAGGTTGTGGTTATTGTTGTTGATTCCTAGTTGCATCAAGGTGGATGTATTGTTGTTGTTGTAATCCTCTAGTGGATCTAGAGAAGACTCTTTATAACTGTTGATTATAGTGCAGACTTAGAGTGGATTGGTTGTCTTGTCACTACTACAGAAGCCACCCTAGCTAGCCTAAAAGTGGTCCCTAGCTTGAGAACCGCCTCTAGTACAGCCATACCAGAGGCAGCTCAAGGCACGGACCGCCTCTGCTATTAACAGAGGCGGTCCACAACACGAGTTGCCTCTGCTAAGTCAGATAGCAGAGATGACACTGCTCTTGCTAATTCAGGAGCGGTGCACTGTATGAACCGCCTCTGCTATCTGACTTAGCAGAGGCGGCTCGTGTTATGGTAGAGGCGGTCCATGCCTTGAGCCGCCTCTGGTAGATCAGGTAGCAGAGGCGGCTTGTGTTATGGTCCGCCCCTGCTTTTATGCCACAATAAATGCAGCGAGCTTCTTCCTCCTCGAGCTTCCTAACCCGTGTAGCAGGCAGCAAGCTTGAGCTCGCATTAATGGCGTTCAAGAATGAAAAATAGAGGGGGGGGGGGGGAGGTTTTTCTTTTAGTTTTTTGGAATTCCAAGCTCATGGAGGTATGGCTACACTCTCATTGCATTTAATGTTGGATATGATGTGGTAATTTCTATCTAGAATCTATGCCTTCTCTCTCATTTAGTGGTAATTTCTTTCTAGATCTAGCCGTAGATGTAGGATTATCCAAAACTAATCTTTGGTTAGCATGTATATGTACTCTCTCACTCGAACGATAGGAGATAACCTAGCTAGCTAGGAAGAAAGGTTAAGTTAGTTCATGCTTAGCTATTTATGATTATATAGGTTCAAAGCTACCAAAAATGGAAGCATAGTATTAATTAACGTAGCAAGTATATGTCCACTTTATTTATATACTCCTTATTAACTAATGCATTGATTTTAATTTAATACATCGAGATCATATTTTAATCAAAGCATTAATTTTAATTAACCTATAGAGTTCATATTTTAATACATGGAGTTTAATTCTATAGATGGACCACGCATGGATGTATAACTGGTAACGGATGGAGAGGCCTTATCGCGACCAAGTAGAGAAATTTCTTGAAGTTGCAAAGAAGGATGCAATGATTAAGTCGGTTGCGAGTATCTGTTGCCCATGTAAAATTTGCAAGAATCTTAAGGTGTATTCAGAACCGATGGCAATTAGATCCCATTTGATTGTTGATGGATTTGTTAAAGACTACTCCATTTGGACACATCATGGAGATAAAGATAGATCGGGCGATGCAGGACATCCTACCGAACAGGCTGCATATGAGTTCATCGTTGAGTAAGAGAATGCGGTCGATCTTAAGGAATTCTTCGATGCTGATGATCTTGAGGAACATGCCAAATGTGATTATGAAGGCATACCTTCTGGTAGTATCGACGGCATGTGCATTTATGACGATGCTTGTTGGCGTCTCTTAGCCTTATAAGATTTTACTCCGCAAGCGCACGGAGACCGCTGTAGCTTTTCACTCAGAGTATTCCGAGTATCGTATTTTTATCCACAGGAAAGCGGCAGGCGAGAGAGTATAATTGATTAAACTCAAATCGAATGAACCGTACTTATATAAATATACCAGCTAGTCACTAGACAGGGGTAAGTCTAGTAAACAGATAGGTGTATGGTGGAAAGAAGTAAATGAAACTACCTAAGATACACGTAGAAAGGTATAGTTGCATGGGAGGACAACGAGTGAGATAAAGTTCCCAAACTCTATTCTATTCGGCTGCAAAGACTATGTCGTGGTTAACTAAGAAACTCAAGTAGCAAGTCAGGGTCTTGCGTCGAGCGAAATTCCGGTGCCTCGAGAAGTCAGGGGGTAGATAGTAGACAACCGAAGGAGATCCGGCTAACGCCTACGGGCCTACCGAACAAACGGGCCTGGACTACACAGGCACACCACACGCTGTCACCGAGTGGGGCTCCAAGCAAATCTGGTGGATAGGCTGGCACGCTATAATCGTACTTGAGTAACGATAGATCGTCCTTGATCAGAGGAGAGGACATAACCAGAGCCTGGCGTACATGTTGGATTATAGCACCAGCAAGAATAACGGGACTTGACTAACTAAGATAACCACAAGTCTAAGCCTAGCAAGTGTGCAAAATAAAGGTACACCACACTTGCAAGAGATAGAAATAAAGTAAAATATAACTGAATTATATTGAAGATTGAGTACAAAAGATACAAGAGCTGTTACTGCAGACTCAGAAGAATCTCCGAGAACTCCAAGGCAAAGCTCGACTCACTCTAACTCCTAGGATTATCCTAACTACTAAGATGTGGAAAATGACATTCTCTAAGGTAGAATATGGCTCTCAACTTCTCCACACCTTTACAAATGAGCTCTACAGGCCTATTTATAGTCCCATACGAGAGGGGGGTATTTGTAGGAGGCTTAGGTCGGTGGGAGGCCTAGGTCGGTGGTTGGCCGACCTAGGGGGGAGGTCGGCCGACCTACTCCGAGGTCGGGCGACCACCCGATCCACCGCCTTTGCACTCCAACGGCTTGATCTTGCGTCCCCATGGTTGTTGGCAGTTAGGATGGTTGTTGCACGTGTAAAATGCCTCAGAGGGTAGGTCGGCCGACCTTGTAGGAGGTCGGGCGACCACGTGTCAGGCCTGGATTGGCCATTTTGCTCTTCCCTCGGATTGATGACGTTGTGGATCCGTGACTTGGTGCATTTTTGGCCTTTGGATACATTGGATGCTTGGTCTTGCGGTTGGATTTGAGTGCACTTGTGTTTTCTTCATGATGTGGATCAATGATGTGGCAAGTGGCTGACTTGGGAGGTCAGGCGGCCTGACCAGGGATCGGCCGACCCTATCACTGGGTCGGGTGGCCAGCCCCCAGGTCGGCCGACCTGGCTGCACCAGGCAGGCCTGACCCTTGGTCGGCTGACCTGGTGATGGGGTCGGCCGACCTGGCCACTTTGGCCAGTGTGCCACATATTTGATCCTTGTCTTGTTTTCATCTATTTTATGTGCATTTTGGTACCTGCATCCAAATATTCATACAAAACTTGTGGAACTCATTAGTAGAGGGGTTAGTCCATAATTATTTACTTGCATAGCTCCATTTGGTTGGTTATTGACGGTAGATATCGTGAGATTACGACCGTCAACAATGCTGACAACAACGATGCTGATGATCTGGAAGAAATGCTTAAGAACTTTAAGGCAGATGTCCTTCTTGGGAATACAAAAGGGTTAGAGCATTTCAAGAGGGTAAAGGAAGCTGCAAAGCAAAGTGTGTATGAGCAGTCAAAGGTTTGTCTGAGTCATTGGTCAGTGTTGCTGTTTGTCTCATTGATTCTGAAGGCCAAGTACAGATGGTCTGACTCTAGCTTCAATGATCTATTGAAACTCTTAGTGTGGTTGCTTCCGAAGCGTAACTTTGTGCTTATTGTTGATGGTCGTTATTTCCCTATTTCGACTGTCAATTCCTCGGTGAATAAATGGAGTATATATAAAGTTTTGTGCATTATTTACCTAACATTGACAAATTCCATGAGTTTTAATGGTTTTCGATGTATCACAGGGAGATGCTCAAATGCCATGCAAAATAAGATCATTTGGAGCAAGAGAGAATTTGCGCATAAAAAGGCTTGAGATAAAACCACAAATTCCGCAACTAAAAAGTATCTCAAATGCCGTCAATTCCTCGGCCGATGAAGGGGCTGAGGTGTCTTTTGTACAATGGACCAAACCAAAGCAGTTGTTGCCTTGTCAATGGCTCAAGCGTCCAGAAGCACCTATCAGTTATGACTTTTTGATGTGGCCAAGATAAAGCAGACTTTCGATCCCTTACTCAAAGATAAGTATCTTGAACTAATACCAGCCACAAGATCATACTAGCGGAAGAACTAAAAGGTCGCAAGTATTTCAAGTGGCATAACACTCTCAAGTCTCACACTACCAATGACTGCAAGGTGCTGTGGCAACAGATACAAACGGCTATTGAACAAGGGAAGTTGACATATGCTAAGAGCCCGATGAAGATAGAAAACACTCCGTTCCCTCATGTCAATATGATCAATAATGTGATGGCTAACGCTGGGGGGCAGAGTAAGCCGATCAGTACAGATCGACAACAAATCAGGCTCACATCTTCTACAGAATCTTCTGTGATCTTGAGCAGAGTGCAAAGCGTAGTGGAAGGTGGTCGAGTTATTACCAAGAGTCAACCAGGTCCTTTGCACCTGAGCATCAATATGGTAGATGCCACATCAAGATCACGAGACAAGGGTAAAGCAAAGGCCGATCCCGAGGATGATCGGCCACTAGAGTTCTAGCCACAAGAACATTAGACTGAAGAACAAATAGCAAGGAATTGTCGTTCGCACCCTGACTTAGGTGCTTTGATTGGCATTTATGCACAACACCATGAGCGACGCGAATAATGTTAGAGGCAAGAAAGGGAAGAGGATTACCAAAGAGAACGACAACTCTGGCAGCACGAACGTCGCAATCAGTCAAGCTATGGTCCACATGGATATCGTTATGAGCAGGAAGAGCGCCGTAGCCTCAATTACTTTGACCAGCGCCACAAGGAATCAAATTATTTTCGATACCGATATAATGAAGAGTGCGACCACCACAGAGACTACAAGTTTGAGGGACATTGGGATTGCCCGTTCTTTAAGTATTGTTGGAGTCAAGGCTTGGAGCGGCTGCCAACCATTGAAATTGTCCTGAATGCTCAATTCCTCGCCATCCGGGTGAACATGCGTCTGTTTTCCAATGATTGGGCCATCCACGTTTACCGCCGTGGCGTAAACTGTAGTCATCACCAGATAGACATGCACATGTACAAGTGGAGGGGTGAGTCAGGACTAGAGCAGCTGCAACAACGAAATACATCACATCACCATCAGGAAGAATCGAGCTTAAAGCGCGAAGAATGCCACCAACCTAGATGGTGCCCTGATGGACTTTCTCATTCATAGAAGCGTAGAGTGCAACGACTGCGTGGTCTTGAAGAAGCCAAAGCACATTACCTTCGACTGTTACGGCAAATAAACTTGGGTCCCATTGCCATACCAACATACAAGCATCAACCTTCACCGGAGCTGCCTAGGCGTCTGGTGGTATGGAAGAGGAAGCAACGAGAACCAGAACAGCAAGAAGACCCAATGGAAGATGATGCAGAAGAAGACCTGTTGGATGAAGCAGCGGGATGAATCGGCTCATCACGTCAATATGGTATTTTTCTTGCCTGACGAATTTCGTAATCCTTATGCAATCCAGGAATCTGTGGCTCAACTCAGTTTGGGGCTGGTGGCTATAATATTTGAAAAGCTGGCTGGTAAAAATATCGTCACTTGAAGCCACTTTACCACAAAGGTTATATCAACGGCAAACCAGTAAACAAGATGATGGTTGATACTGGTGCAGCTATCAATCTAATGCCATATGCAGTGTTCAAAAAGTTCGACAGAGGTGACGATGATCTTATCAAGACAAATGTCGTTCTTAATGATTTCAAAGGTGACCCGATAGGATCCAAAGGTGTTTTCAACGTGGAGCTGACCATTGGACGAAAATCAGTTAATACATCTTTCTTCGTCGTGGACACCAAAGGGCCTTACTCGGATTTGCTTGGCCGATACTAGATCCATGCTAATTGCTGGGTGCCGTCAACAATGCATCAGTGTCTCATTCAATGGCACGATGACGAGGTCGAAATAATACCAGTTGATGATTCCAACGACGTTGCTATTGCAGAATCCTCATTCTGGGGGCAGAAGGAGTAGAGTGCCTTACTAGAAGGGAACAGTTGGATTGGAACTTCGTCAACGGATCAGATAATGGGTTCACACCAGTCCGGGCAGCTAGTATTAATGCTTAGTCTTGCATTTTTTTAATGGCCGATCTGGGAGATCAGCCGATTTGTAAAAAAGATCTGATGATACATAAAGTCCATGGCCGATCCGAGTGATCGACCCCAAAATAAAAAATATGCATGTGTCTTTGGATCATTTGATGGACAGCTATTAAGCCAAATATGTTCAATAGCTTGGAAAAGTTTGGCTTAGGGGGCAGATATGCGATGTGAGACAGGGACACATGTGTCATTGAATGGCTGATGTATCACCGCGGGCCTAAAAAACATGAGAGCTGATGCGGTGCCATCGACTTTAGGTACTCTAAATCATTTTTTTCTATGCAATACGGGTTTGTTTTCATTACTTCCAAAGGCCGATGTTTTGCCATCGGCTAGAATGTCAATATTCTACTTCTATAAACCCGATGACTAGAGGCCAGTATCGTGGAGACAGTACAAGGAGATGTCAAGCTATGATATTCGACGAAGTTAAAATTGAATGACGAGGATGGAGGAGAAGTCGGAAATTACCATAAGGGAAAAGAGTTGTGAATCGATCACGAACAATAAATTATGAGCCTTATTGATGTTTGAAGTTTTTCACACACGCTTTGAAGGATTAAACAAATATGGTAGGCAGGGAAGGCTATGGATAATGTCCAGAAGCATCAATAAGACGTCATGTATTCAATGCTAAGGGACCAATGGAAAGGGGATATTATCCAATGGAATACATTGATCGGCTCAAGGACCCAAGACAAGACAAGAGCAGATGCAAGTATCCAAATACCAAGCACATCAAAAAAAAAAAAAAAAAGAAGCCGATGCGTTGCCATTACCTTTAGGAATATTACTTTCATATTTTCACATCAAGAACAGGTAACAGGTAATAGTTGTTTCCAAATGATGCATATTCCATTATTCAAATTACAACATGATTGCATCGGTTGGATTGAAGCGAGCTCAGAATGCAAGTACACCAGGTACTCGCAAACCCCTAGGAAAAGATAACCCCGTTGTCCCGTCAACTCAACTCAACGGTCAACAAGGTGAGAATGGAGATAAATCTACAACATCTACTATGCAGAAGGCACAATGGATACTGACACGAGGAGTTTAACCAGCAAAACAGGCAAGGGAGGCCACATGAGGATTTATTTATATTCTGGCACCTTATTCTACCAACTGTGCAAGGAATATGAGGAGTTAGTTATATTCTAGGTTTATAATCGGCTTGACAGGTGATACTTTTGGGACCATCCATGGTTGAGGCTCTATATTCTAGGTTTCTGGTCAGCCTTGATGACAAAGTCACTGTCGCCTGGAAGATCAAGCATATCTAAGGGGAAGATGACATGAGGAATGTTAGTATAACCTTCAATAGGGAAGATGCCAACATGAGACCGAGCTTGCTGATGGGATTCTAAGATCTCACTAGTGATAGCAGCGTAAGCTCGAGCCTTTGCTGGCCAGTCCTTTTCTTCAATGTTTGGATATTCAGGCCATGCTCTATTCTCAATCTCTTGGGGATTGTGTTGGTATTCTTGAGAGGAACCAATAAAGATGGTGGTGGATTGAGGACTCAGTGGATCCATGAAGAAAACATCATCTTTGATGTTCTATTTATACACCCAAAAGAAGGGCATTTAGCCGATTCCAGATAAACGAAGAGGCTAAAACTACAAAAGCCTTCGCATTGATTGATCAGGCATGAGGACTCTGTAAAAGATGATTCCGCTGGGCACGGCTTTCTAGTGAGGCGATTACATTGACAGACGTGAAGTGGATGAAGACAAGGTTGAAATAGTGGTTGTCCTCACCTGATGTATACTCCGAACAGAAGATAACCCGTGACTTCATTACTTCAAAACACGAAGTAAGGGCTATGAATCGTCAATTTCTTTAGTGTTGAAATACTATTATTGTGAAAAGTCAAAACTAGGGGGCATGTGTTAGCACCAGAATTTAGCCGACCAACCAGATGGGTTGCATCGGCTAAATGGGCCAAGTAAGCCGATCCGAGGATGAGATGATCGGTTGATGGGTTGAATAGAGGCGTCCAAGGAAGAGATGACACCGAGGACATTGGGCCATGCATCTTAATTAATTTCAGTCGAATTGGGAATAGCCCATTTAAAGTAGGAGTTTTTAGTTATAAAAAGAGTCAGACTTGTTGTCCAAGTCTCCGGACTATAAATACGTACCTCTGTTTTACGCAATAAACCGATGACATACACTTCCTAAAGCTCATGTCTCCAACTTCTCTCGGTGCATCGCCACCCCTAGCAACTAGGTTTTTTCAATGTAATTGTCATGATGCTCTAATGATTCTTAGACTCGTTAGAGCATTAGTGCGTGAGCCATACGGTGAACCATGTATTGAAGCATTTTTGATGGCATAGTTCGCTAGTTATCTTGATGAATCTCGTGTCGAGCCTAGCTCGGCACAAGATCCATTAGTTATCTCGATGAAGCTCGTACCAAGCCCGCTTGGTGCGAGATTCATCTCTTTACCTTGCACGATTATCGATCTACTTTTGCATCTATGTTTCATGCTATAGATTGGTTCTCATGTGGCTCGTTCTAAGTTACCTCATCGTTTGTTACAATCCACGACATGCCGCTGTAGTGTGTGCACGCGGCCTGGCGATAGATTAGTGTAGTTCGAGCATCCTATCTATACATGTCGTAATTTTGTGTTTGTTTGGTTAGATGGACTTCTTTGGAGGTCCTGATTAGAAGCTGATCTGGCTCAATTGATCTATTACATCATGTTACATCTATTTTAGTGTGGATGCGTTACTTGGCTACTTCATGCGCTATTTACACTCACCACGCTCTCTATTCGAGGCCTGCGCATCGACCGAATGGAGTACACGAACTCTCGTGTTTGCCGGTATGAGGGATCTGCGGGAATTTAACGTTTAGATCTGTTATGTATGCTTTCTAGGGAGGATAGGAGCCAATGGCAGCATCCACACAACCTTCCTAGCTACAAGGTCAACCCAGGTGGAACGCTTGCACCACTGTACAACCGTTGATTAGCTCTCCCGCATAGCCGATCGAAGCCGCACGACAGGGAGATGAGCGCAGCAGAATCACGATCCCCGGCTTTCGTGTGCCTGTGTCCAAACATCGCCACCCGCCGGTATCTAGGTGCAACATCATAAACTCCCAAATGCTCATTCCCGAGCCACACTGTCTAGTCCTCTCCACGAGGCCAGACCCTAGATAAATCGTGAATATGGTATCCAGGCTTTCCACCGTTTAACACATGGCATAGTCGACAGAAGTCGGCCGCCGAGGTCTTCCACCATGTTTTCGCAAACGCACACACCAACACATCTTCAACCCATATTCTAACAAGATTAATGAATATAATACTGAGTGAGTGATCCCTCCTAAGCGCGCTAAGTCTAAGATTGGTTCGGGTGGCTATCCTACCATGCATGTTTGACCTTAGCTAGCAAAACAATGCAAGTTTTATAGTTGACATGGCAAGGGTTATTTTGTAAAACTAGGAAGCTTATGCATCAAAGGATTTCAATGGACTTGATGTCATCTGGGTTTTCGTGACATCGAAGGTCAACGTTCGGTTCTTTGGGCTCCTGGTTGGGCATGGTCACGTCGGGTTCGCGGGTCTCCTCCAAGACGGTTTCTACGCGTGCACAAACAAAAACATACATAAAATGACAATCCAATATGCTCAAAGGATATGCAAAAGACCAGGTTAGATAGAGGATGAGTTTAGAAGAATTTTGGTGAAAGAATCGCCGGATTCTGATTCCGTATGATTGAGATATGAATTTCTTTAGAAAAGAAACTCATAAATCAAAATGAAAAAAAATGAAACGGCTTAGCGGGCTAAAACACCACGCACAACCCATTCTTTCTCCATGCCCGGTCGGCCCGCTTCACCCACCATTGTGCTAAGGATACTTCTTTGTTTACACATAAAAACGATGAGAATAACTAGTTGTCACCTGAAATTTGAGAGCGGGAAACTTTATCATGAATATAAGAAAACCTCTATGCTTATAATGACTCTTTTATGACTCAACACCCTTTTTAAAACTTAGGATAAAAGGTAAACCTGAGTAGTACACTTGATTGTTTTAAAATTAATTTCTTCTGCATGGAAGGATATTAATACATGGATATATATGAAATGACAAAATGTATTAGCTAACATATTGGTGTTTGCGCTTTGTATCATACAAGAGGTGGCTGGTTCAAACCTCATCTCGCGTTGGTTTAGGTTTTTTCCTTTAAAAAAAACATGGGCTGCGGGCTACCTGGGTCGCTGCAGCGCTTGGGCTGCGCTACTGTTGACAGTCGTAATTGCACTACATATGACCAACAAGTATCCACTGAGAGCCAATGGATCGGCCTCATTGCTCTCATCATGTGTGGATTTTAGAGGCCAAGCAAGTTGTTGAGACTTGTGAGGTTTCTTTTGATGAAACTATGCCCTGCATAACCCCTGCCTTTGAGATTTCAGGTGATGATGAAGAAGGCACCCCCATCTTTGAGGATAAGGAAGGTGCGGTTGATATTGGTGATGCAGGAGCCACTGCACCGGCTGCAGCTCCTGCCCCCTCTACTACGAGCTCAAATGATGAAGGAGGACCCTTGCCCACGGCTTCCTCCTCACTCCCCTGACAGCAAGCTCATGCAGAGACTGGACTCGCTGAGGACGCAGGGGAGGTGACCTCCGAGATTGTACCATCTCGGCAGGTCCAGCGGGATCACCCTCCACACAGGATGATTGGAGATATTCACCAGCGTGTCACACGCTCTTCGGTTAACTCTTTAGCATTTTTCTCCCACTCTGCATATGTTGCCTCTTTTGAGCCCCGGGATGTGTCACATGCATTATCTGATCCTAACTGGGTGAACGCCGTGCATGAGGAGTTAGAGAACTTTGAGAAAAACCATGTCTGCGATTTAGTTGAACCTCCACCAAACTATCGCCCTATAGGTACCAAGTGGGTTTTTAAGAACAAACAGGGTGAGGATGGGATGGTTGTGAGGAACAAAGCGAGATTGGTAGCCCAGGGTCTCTATCAGAAGGAGGGGATAGATAATGAGGAGATCTTTGCCCCTGTAGCTCGTTTGGAAGCCATTAGGATTTTGCTTGCCTTTGCGGTCCCTAAAGGCTTCAAACTGCAGCAAATGGATGTCAAGTCTGCTTTCCTGAACGGGTTCATAGAGGAGGAGTTATATGTGAGACAACCTCCTGGCTTTGAGAGTGCTAGATTTCCAGACCGGGTGTATAAGTTGTAACACCCTAATTTTATTTTCAGTAGTTTACAATAAATTTAATATGGTTTATTTAATTTTCTAGGATTTTATATGCTTAGCCATGCATTTAATGATTTATTTTATCTACAATAATTAAAATTAATCCTAGGTCAACTTTTGTTGTACATTCATGCTGGTGCATTGCTTTATTTCTTGTATGGTCTAAGGTTTGAAATTTATATTTATTTGAATTTTAGATTTTTGTTTTGACCTTGGTTTTGCAAAAGAGAGAAAAAAAAAGAGGAGGCCAGCCACCGGGCCGACAGCCCAGCGGCCAGCCCCCCACTTCGGCCCGCCCGCACGGCCGCCTGGGCCGGCCCAGTAGTTCAGCCAGGCCTAGCTCGGCGCCTCCCTCCCTTTCTCTTCTGCTTGGGCCGGCCCAGTATACCGCCCAGCCCAGCAGCGCCTTCCCCCCCTTTTCTCTCTGACCCGCGGGACCCGCCATGGCCCGGTTCGCTCCCTGTCTCTGGCCGTGGCCTCTCGTCTTGCGCCCGCACGGCCCACCTGCCAGTGCCGTCGCGCCGCCCCGACGCGGACGCCGCGTGGACCAAATCATCGCACCGAACGCAATTCGAGCTCGCACCGCCAAGAACCCGAGTCGGGCTCGAATTCACCTCCTGCACCCTAGCTTAGCCCCTATAAAAGGGTTTGCCAGCTCCGCCGCCATCTCTTTTTTTAACCACGCAGGCCTTAGCCCTAGCACTCACCGCGCCACCATCCAATTTCACCCCGAGGCTCCCAAGGTGAGCTAGCCGCCGCCATCTAATTCGCCGCCTCCGGAGGGATTTTCGGCCGATTAAACCCCTTGCCGCGTTCGCAGGAGTACCCCGAAGGTAGCCCGCCACTTCTTGAAGCCTCAGAGCCACTCCTTGGCGCTTCCCCGCGAGCACCGAGCCGCCTCGCCGCCGCACGCCGCCGGCCATCTCCGCGGCTCCGCCGCCGCACCCGACCCCCTGGTGAGACGCGCCGCACCGCCTCCTTTCTTCTGGGCTAGACCTAGTCGCCGGTAACCTCTTTTCGCGCCCAGAGCGCCGCGCTCCGGCGATGCAACGCCGCGTGTAGGGCGGACCCCGCTGTCTTCCGTGGCCATCGCCGGCCATCTCTCTCTTTCGTTCCCTGCCGTCCGATCCCAATCCAAGAGCCCAGATCCACCAGAGACCGGTCAAAACACCGGTCAATACCGGTCAACAGCTGTCCGCCGCTGGCATTTTGCTAAAGAGCCCCTCGGCTTTGAGGGAATTAACCCGCGGTCCATCGTAGTTCAAAAGTAATTAGATCTAGGTCCTTTTCTTTATGTTTTAGCCCCTACCCTTTTGTAATATAGAACCCGCCATCCCAGGGCCGCTGGTTTTGCGTGTAAGCCCTCGGGAAGTTCCTTTATTTATGCATGGGCCCTCGGTTTTACCAGATAAACCCTAGATCTAAGTTTTTAATCGCAGTTATGCCCGTAGAACCTTGTTTTCGGCATAACTTCTCCATTTTAAACCTGTTTTCGGCGATTCTCGCGCCCACGTGACCGTAGCAATGAGTAGAATAATTTTAAATATGTTTTACCTTCTATTTTTATTTTATGATGTACCGTTTCTTATCTTTTGCATTTGTTTGCTTGCATGTGTGATCGTGTGGATTCTTGTTTGGTGCCGTGTATTGTGCGTAGACGTTGATCCGCCTGTTGAGTTCGAAGAGCAACCTCCAGAAGCCTCTGAGCAACAGCAAGGAATAAATTTTGAGTAAGGCAAGTATAACATAAACAACACCTAATAATCTTTTTATTTACTGCATATGCATTTTAATTTATATGCCTGTAAGGTTTACCTAGCTACTTTTATCCTTTTATATCTACCTTGTGGGATGCATATGGTTAAGTTGTGCTAGGTGCTGTGCAAACTCCTATTCTTGTTAATTTAATTTTGATTAATAATCCTATGCAATTAATTGTTGGACTTGACCCTGAGCGGTCCATGTCCATTTTAATATGGCTTTTTAGCAACATGGTTTAGGGAACTTGAGCAATGTGCTCGTGTGCTTTTGCTGGTTCTCTCCCTAAGGACCGAATCACAAAGCGACCACCTGGGACAACAGTGCTACCACAAGGCTGGAATGGGACAGACTTAGCTGATTAATTAGGTTGTTTTGGTTTGGAAGTAACTTACCTGCGGGGCAAGAGGGGAGGCTAGCATCAGTGGTCGCTGCACTACCTCATGGTTGAGTGTGCTTTACGTTATATGTATGTGCTTCTCCCTTTGGAGGCGGACACCACCGTTGCGACCCTGAAACCTTAGCGGTTACACCTTACTAACGCAATCTTTGTAAAGGTTTCGTAGTGCGCTTGCTAGTCATCTCATCTCCGGTAATGTGGTGAATTCCTAGCGTAGCTCACGACTTGTGGGTAAAGATGTACAACCTCTCGAGAGTATAAAACTAACATGTTAGCCGTGCTCACGGTCATGAGCGGCCCAGACCCTTCCCAGTGATTAGAAGGACCCTTGGCTAAGGTTCCTTGGTTTTTGTTATGGTTATGATAATGATGCTTATATCTGTTTAATCTTATTTAATTCTTATGCAATATCTTTTGGGCTAATGGTTTTGTTAGTAATTCATAGTAAATAGGCTTTAAATAAATGTTTTACATTAAAAGCTTATGCAGTTGTCAGCTAACCATAGAGCCTCATGGTTTATGTTATATTTGTTGAGTATTCTGTACTCACGCTTGTTTTTTTATATTTATTCCTTGTTGGGGGGGAAAAATCCAACCGCTGCTCAGATGATGGTGGTAATGAAGACTATGTGCAAGACTACGACGAGTTTTAGGCGTTTCGTTCACCAGTTGACGTCCCTGTGGCGCCCGTTATATTTATGATTTATGCTTCCGCTATGCTACGTTATACTCTGAGTTAAACACTTGTGTCACAGTGTAATAAATGATATATTTAATGTTATGCACGTTTTTATTCTATGGCATGTGTTGTGGTATTCTGTAATTTGTCATGTATATGCGAGACGTTTCCTGACGCATATATATATGATGCACGGTTTTGTTCGTTGAAACCGGGCGTGACATAAGTTGAGGAAAGCCCTTTATGGTCTGAAGCAAGCTCCTAGAGCTTGGTATGCTAGGTTGAAGAGTTTCCTGCTCAAGTCTGGGTTTGTGATGGGTTCAGTAGACAAGACCTTGTTTTTGTTGAGTCATGGCAGTGACACCCTGATAGTTCAGATATATGTTGATGACATAATCTTTGGTGGTTCATCTCACGCTTTGGTGTCTAGTTTTGCTGAACAGATTAGCAGGGAATTTGAGATGAGTCTCATGGGTGAGCTCCAGTTCTTCCTCGGGCTGCAGATCAAGCAAGGCCTTGAAGGAACCTTCATCCATCATGCCAAGTATACAAGAGATATACTCAAGAAGTTTGAAATGGGTGACTCCAAGCCCATGACAACCCCTATGAGTACAAACACGGCGCTTGATGCTGATGAAGATGGGGAGGCGGTGGACCAGAAGGAATTTCGAGGGATGATCGGCTCACTTCTGTACCTGACGGCGACCAGGCCGGACATTCAGTTCGCGGTCTGTCTCTGTGCGGCTACCAAGCTTCTCCTAGGACTTCTCACCGTCAAGCGCATTTTCAGGTATCTGAAATTCACTCCTGAGCTTGGTCTTTGGTATTCCTCGTGTTCTTCTCTCTCTCTTAGAGGGTTCTCAGATGCTGACCATGCTGGCTGCCGGATTGATCGCAAGTCAACCTTCGGCACGTGCCAACTCTTAGGAACCTCTCTTGTCTCTTGGTCCTCTCGCAAGCAAGCTAGCGTATCCTTGTCTACCAAAGAATCATAGTATATAGCTGCTGCTAGTTGCTGCTCCCAGCTTTTCTGGATGAAAGCCACCCTTAGTGATTTCGGCCTTAGGTTTGGAAAAATCCCTCTTCTAGTTGATTCTACTTCTGCTATTTCTGTCGCTAAGAACCCCGTCTTGCACTCTAGAACCAAACACATAGACGTGAGGTTTCACTTTCTGAGAGATCACTATGAGAAGGGGGGCATAGACTTAGTCCACGTAGCATCTGAAAACCAATTGGCCGATATCTTTACCAATCCTCTAGAGTTTGGCGCTTTTGTGCGCTTGAGAGGTGAGCTTGGAGTGTGCTATCCCTTTTAGTCAGGGATAATACGCTATTCTTTTTGGTAAGGAATAGCTTCCATAGTCTAGAATTTGCTTTTATCTTGCTTTTATTTCTCTTTGCTTCTTTTGCATATTGTATCATATCTTGCATCGCATTGTATCATTTGCATTTTCACTTCACTAGTACTAGAGCTCTTTTCGAATGATGAGTTAGTACTTGCTTGTGCTAGATTGTACAGATGCATGCTTGATCATGGTTAGCTAAGCTCTCTTGAGTCTGTTGAATACTAATTGTGAGCTAAGTCATTTTATTCTTTGTAAATCAAAAACCATGATCACTACTTGATTTGGCTACCTAGCATGTGTACGAATGTTGAATGCTATTCTATCTTTTCATACCTGGATATGCTAGTTGTATGCCTTTGCTATGATTATGCCTAAGCTTTTATGACACCTTGCTTAAATTGAAATCTGAATCAAAATGCTTACAAGTGGTGTATTATGTGCTGAATTGAGAAAGATCCAGGTGGGTTTGATTGTCTCACTGATCTAGTTCGAGACAGCTTGCCTTTGCACTTTGGCATGAACTTGGACTAGACTGTGTATGACCAAAACCTTGTCTTAAGCTTCTGATGGTTATATAACCTGGGCTTGGCATTGGCTGGTAAGAAGTGGCAAAAGACAAGTAAATAACCCCTGGCACAAAAAGAACTTGCTTATGAATACAAATGTCTAAATCTGAAATTTGCAAGTCTCTAAAATGCTTATGGCTAGTTGTATATGCTTTGGTTGAGAGTAGCACACCTTGTATGCATTGCTAGCATCTTGTTGTTCATGCCTATCTTGCTAGGTGCTATTCATGTTGGTGATCCCTTCTTTTAATTAACCCTGAAAAACAAGCTTACTCTTGATATGTGTGAGATAGATTTATTTGAGCTTGTTGTATGCTTCCTTGCCCTCAGTTGCTCTGTATGCTAGAACTTGTGATTACTAGCTTTACATCCCTTCTGAGCTCTTTCAGTTACACTCCTTGCATTTCATGGCATATTTTGAGGGGGAGTTATCTAGTTCAGGGGGAGTTGAGTTCAAAGAACCCTTGATGTGTCCATTGTCAACAAGGAGGAGAAATTTGGGGAGAAATTAGTGTACTTCCAAGGGGAGAAGTCTTAAAATATGGACAAAGGGGGAGAACTCAGGAGAGTTTTAGTTGAGGGGGAGCTTTGCGCTTATTTTGCATTTGTGAGGATGCATTTTAGGGAGAATTGAGCTTTTAGCATGCTCTTTGCATCGGTGCGTTGAGCCTTTTGCCTCTGTCCTGAGGAACCAATGTTTTGTTTTTAGTTTTGCTTAAACCTGCCTTGTGTTTTGCCTTTGTTTGATTTTGGGCAGTTTGAGCATTTCTTTTCTTTTTCCTTTCTTTTTTAGTTTTACGCTTTTGTTTTGTCTTTGTTCCATTTCAGGTTACAGGTTGGAGATGTGTTGACAATGCACTCATCAAGGGGGAGATTGAGAGCCAATGGATCGGCCTCATTGCTCTCCTGGTGTGATGAGTGATTGTCAATGGCACAAGTCCTCCGATGGACTGGAGGCCCTCCGATGGACTGGAGGTAGAGGATGACGAAGACCTCGATGGACAGAGGCAAAAGTCCTCCAATGGACCGGAGGCAATGCTCGGCGTCGATCGGTCATGGAAGCTCGGTACACGGAGGGGCGGTTCGGCAACGGTGGTGTAAGCCCTCCGATGGACCGTGAGGCAACTCCGATGGACTGGAGAAGCCGAGTGCCACCGTGGTCCTCCAACCCGAGTGCATGGTGCGAAGGCGTGCGAGGGAGGCTTTGGCGGCTTCGGCTCAAAACGTCACCCAAGTTCGAATGACTTGGTGGGTTGGGCTCCGACTCGCCAAGATAGAAGATTGGGCCAAGACCTGCCCCAGGAAGCCCGCAGAATAAAGTTTCCCGGTTTCTGAATTCAAAACCGGGGGAAGCTTCCGGACTACTGGCTACGTGGCGCACATCCAAGTGAGGCGTGGAGAAGAAGAAGATCAAGCCGTCATCGTAGTCGTCCGATTGTATCTTTTCGGTTTAGCCCCCTCCGAGCATTTTTAGAGTAGGGGTCTTAATGAAATTGTGTCGTTTAGGGCCTAGGGTATAAATAGACTTGAGAGGCTCCCTTGGACCTCATCTTGGCAGCCACAAACCCTAGGATTTCCTAACCCTAGCAGCCAAGGTCCAAAGAGAGAAAGAGAGAGGATTAGCTAGGAGATGAGTGCCTAGTTTAGTCTAATCTCGTCATTAGTGGGAGGATGATGGGAGGTAGGCTCTAGGGAACTTTTGTAATCTGATTTCATGAATTAATCCAAGGTTCCTTGTTGAGAAATTCCATGTCCTAGAGCAGCAATTTCGTCCTGCCTCTTTGCCCCCTTTCTAGTCTCGTTTTTGGTCCCGTTTCTTGGATTTTGGCTCGTTTTGTGTTGTCCAAGGATGAGACCTTGCTTTTGCCGGTATTTTTTTCTTGCTAGGACGTGGTGCATCTCACTAGCCAAGTGCTAGAATCATCCAACCACGAGCAAGGGCCGTTCTTAACATTTCTCGGTTTTTCGGGTTCAACTCACCTACCTCACGAGATCTGCAATTCCCATGCAACCCTTGATCTTTTCAAGTGGATCTTTTAGGGTTTACTAGGGAAGGTCCTTAGGATCATCCATGCAAATTTTCGTAAAGTTTCGTTGAGATTTCACCCGGTTTTGGTTCAATTTTTGGAGTGCCTGCGTGCAGATTTTCAGTTTCAGGTTTGAGCTCGTGCAAATAACTGACCTGACAGTCAGGTTATTTGTCCGATCCCCTCAAACCTGACTGTCCGGTCTGTAGGTTGGTGGTTCTCTGTGTTGGCCCCTTTCAGTTTTCTTTGTCAGGTCGTTTGTCCGAAGTAGGGTGAGCTGACAGTCCGGTCTGGGCTGTTTTTCCTGCAGTTTTCTTCCTTGTTGTTTTCCTTTTGTCCGCTCAGTTCTTCAGCCCAAGACCTGACTGTCCGGTCAGGTAGTGTGCTGCAAGACTGTGTGTTTGTTTGTCTGGTTGTCTTGTCTCTTGCTGTTTTCTTTTGGTCGTTTTTTTTTTTTTTTGCTTCTTCCTTGCTGCAGTTTTTTGCTCTGGTTTTCAGGTTGTTTTGTTGCTCTTCCTTGGTGCTTAGTGTTTTAGGGAGTAGTGTGTCCTAGGGTTGGTAGTTTTCTACTACGCAATCTTGCACACTAAGTAGGAACTTTGTGTGACCTAGTTAGCGTGAGTTGGTCATTTTGTTTTGTTCTTGGTTGCGTGTCATTCACCGCTAGCCCTTACTCTTCGCTCACTATTTCTCAGTGAGACGCACTCTGGTGTGGAGTGGCTATGTGAGTGTCATGTTTGCCGAGAACAATCCTTTGTTCTTGCTTGTCTAGGTGTAGTGTGTTGGCTAGGTTAGGTGCAGATTGTGCTTCTGCTTTCTACCCGATACGTATCTGTTCAGTGGACGGTATCGGGTGAAGTTTGTGAGTAAGCTTTGGGGGTTTGAGTTTGAGTTTTTCAAGTGCTCATATTCACCCCCCCTCTAGTCGCACGTCTCGGTCCTACAAGTGGTATCAGAGCCGGTTAGGTTTTCCATACCTTAACCGGTGAAGAAACCGTAGCGACTATGACTTACTCTGGGAAAATTCCCGTCCTTGGCTCTGATGGCTATCCCTACTGGAAGGGTAGGATGGAGGCGTTCCTTGCTAGCCAGAGTCGGGACATATGGGATGCTACTCAGAGTACGACTTTTGTGGTGCTTCCAGTCGCTGAGCATACTACGCAGGATATCGTGGCTCAGCATGAGGCGAATGCCAAGGCTGTTAACTTTCTCTTCTCTGGGCTTGGTCCCATGGATTATGAGAGAGTGAGTCACCTTAAGACTACGCGTGAGATATGGTTACTGCTTAGTGCACACCATGAGGGTACTGCGACGATTAAGGCTAGGCTTGTGGAGACTTACCGGTGCGAATATGAGAATTTCGTCCAGAAGCCGGGAGAGTCAGTAGACGACTTGTTTGGTCGCTTTCAGTCGATCATCAACAAGTTGCGTGTCAACTCTGCCCCCGCTGCCCTCCCATATACCGATCATTAGCAGGCTGTCAAGTTGATGTATGCTTTGGACAGAAAAATATGGGAGATCAAGGTGAATTCAATCATTGAGTCGGCAGGGTATGATACGATTAGAGTAGAGGCGCTCTATAGTAAGCTCAAGGCCACCGAGGTAGATTACATGATGAGGGATTCCCTTGCTTGTACAGGTTCTAAGAGTCTGGCCTTGGCTACCCCCTTCTAGTGAGTCTGTCACTAACCCCATGTTACAAAACTTCTCATTTTCTGCTTTGATGTCTATTACAGAGGAGCAACTAGCGACGCTTGGGGATGATGAGTTGTGTCTGGTGTCGAGTCGCTTTCAGCGCGCCTATGACAACCGGATGAGCAAGAAGAGGGGAGAGCGGCCCAAGTGCTTCGATTGCGGAGAGGTCGGCCACTTCATCGCCGAGTGCCCCAACAAGAACGACTACTACAAGAAGGGCAAAAGCTACTCCCGCAACTCCGACAAGTACCACTCCGGCAAGGCAGGCTTTGACAAGCAACGCTCCAGCAAGCACGGCTCCGGCAAGGATCCCTTCGGTAAGAAGAACTTTCGGAAGGCTTTCAAGAGCTACCAGAAGGACAACCGAAAGCGGGACAAGGCCTTCTTCGCCGAGATTGGGTTCTGCAGCAGCGGATCTTCTTCCTCTTTGTCCTCATCGAGCTCAAGCGATGAGGAGATCACGTACAGGAAGGACAAGAGGAACGATCAAGGAGGTCCAGCTGGCTTGTGCTTCGTCTCCACCAAGTCCAGGCGCAGGAACAAGGAGAAGAGGAGCTTGGTTTGCTCCATGGCGCTTGAGGACAAGGAGGACAAGGATGACGGCAACAATTCTTCTTCCGATGATGAGGTAACTCCTGAACAAGCCGAAATCCTTGAGATGCTAGAGCAGAACAGCCGAGAGCTTAAGGCCCAGGATAAGATACTGGAGAAGGCAGACAAGAAGCTGCAGAAGTTGAAAGCCCAACTTGCTAAGGCTTTAGAGGAGAATGAGAGGTTGATGAGTGTGAGACCCCAACCCAGTGAGATTGAGTGCCTTACCTGCGAATCTTTCATGACGGAGCTTGGTGACCAGAGAGATAGGTATGCCAAGCGGGTAGAGGAGATAGATGAGCTGAAGGTTGAGCTAGGCAAACTCCAGTCCAAACTGGATGAGCCTACTTTGAGTGGAGAGCTTGAGTGTGAGTCTTGCCCCTGTCTAGCTAGAGAGCTAGCTGTTCTGAAGGAGAAGTTTGAGGGGCAGCTCATGGAGCTTGAGGAGCTTAGGGCTAGACCTACGCTTTTGGGTGCGTGTATGGTCTGTCCTACCTTGAGAAGTGAGTTAGAGCAGTTGAGAGCTGACTTTGAGGTGCTTTCAGCACCTACTGACACTTGTGAGAACTGACTAACCCTTAGGATGCAGCTGATGGATAGGGATGCCACCATTAGGAAGTTGGAGAAAGCTGTTGTGGTTCCCTCCCTAGACGGTGAGACTTGTGCTATCCAGACTGTAGTTCTGGAGGATCTAAGGGAGGAGGTGTTGTCTTTGCAGAATGACAACAACAGGTTGAGAGAGGTGCTCAGTTGGGTATATGCGAGGCAACCCCAACTAGAGATGATCATAGAGAGCACCAAGAGAGCTGAGGGTGAGACGAGTAGTGTTGGGTTTGGACAGTGCAGCACTTCGGGTGAGAAGAGTACCCCAGCTAAGATCAAGACTGCACCTACCCAGCCAGGTGAGACTGTTGATGGGGTTTGCCATGAGCCACCCAAGGCTGCCCCAAAGAAGCAGTACTGGACACCCAATCCTTCCAAGGCTAAGTTGGACAAGATCATAGAGGAAGAGCTTAAGCCCAAGGGCAAGAAGCCAGTCCAGCAGCCTGAGCCACCCAAGGCCACACCACCTAAGCCCAAGTCCCAGCCTAACCCAGTTTTTAGGAGGCCTGTCTACCATTGTGAGTTCTGCCAGCGAAATGGCCACCTAGAGGAGTTTTGCTTCAGGAGGAAGCGGGTTGAGAGGCAGGAGAGAGCTTGGGGGAACCAGGATCAGTTCTACCAGGGTGGTATGCAGGATCCTCCCCACCGCGGTGAGATGAGAGACCGCTTTGCTGGTGGTGAGAGAGGAGGCGGCTTTCAAGCCCATAGTCCTAGTGGTGAGAGACGCTTTGTCGGTCGAGCTCCTAGTCGTTTTCAGCGCGGCTATGGACCTCGTGACCGAGGCTTTGTGAGAGAGTTTGAGAGGCCACGCTTTGGAGGTCGTGGTCGGACAGATCATCGTGATGATTTCTTTGACTGTGCTTACCCCACTTTTGAGCAGATGGCACGGCACTAGTACAGCAGTTTTGGTACTAACCCCAGTGCCGGACCGTTTGCTCACCGTCGCTTTACTTGACTTTGCAGGATCGAGGCATGGAGGACGTGTGGATCATGGACTCAGGGTGCTCTAGACACATGACAGGGCACCGCAAGTCGTTCTCCAGCCTCAACCCCGTGAGCACTAAGGAGTACATCACATTCGGGGACAATGGTCAAGGTAAAGTGTTGGGTGTTGGTTCTGTTTCGCTCTCTGCTAAGCTTTCCCTGAGAGAAGTTGCTTTTGTTTGGAATCTGGGGTTCAATTTGGTCTCTGTTTCGCAACTTCTCGATGAAGGATTTGAGGTTCGGTTTAAGAAGGGTGCGTGCTGCGTTCTTGATGCTGAGGAGACCCTTGTTTGCTCTTTGCTGCCTTTTGGTCAGGTTTTTAGGGTCGACCTCACATCTGTTTCTGGCCCTGCTCGCTGTTTGGTTGCTAGTCCTTCTGCTGATATTTGGAAGTGGCATAGGAGGCTTGGTCACTTGAGCTTTGATCTGCTAGTCAGATTGAGTTCAATGGGCCTAATCCGAGGATTGCCCAAGTTGAGAGCTGAGAAGGACTTAGTATGCCACCCCTGTCGTCATGGCAAGATGGTTGCCGCATCTCACATTCCTGTGTCTCAGGTTATGACCTCCTATCCGGGTGAGCTACTCCATATGGATACAGTAGGTCCGGCTCGGGTAGCGTCGGTCAGTGGGAAGTGGTACGTGCTTGTTGTTGTGGACGATTTTTCGCGGTTCTCGTGGGTATTTTTCATGGAGTTTAAGGATGTGGCATTTGGTTTTGTTCGGGATCTGGTACTGAGGTTGAGAAACGAGAGTCATAAGGCCATGAGGGCTATCCGCAGTGACAATGGCGGAGAATTCCGAAACTCTCGGTTCAAAAACTTCTGTCGTGACCTAGGTCTTGAGCACCAGTTTTCTTCTCCACATACCCCACCGCAGAGCAGTGTTGTGGAACGCAAGAACCGCACACTTGTTGAGATGGCACGGACGATGCTCGATGAGCATAGGACTCCAAGGCGCTTTTGGGCTGAGGTAGTGAATACGGCGTGTTACATTGCGAACCGGATCTTCTTGCGAGCTTTCTTTGGGAAGACCTTGTATGAACTTCGGTTTGGTAGGCAGCCCAGCGTCAAGAATTTGCGAGCGTTTGGCTGCAGGTGCTTTGTGCTTAAGAAGGCGGGGCATTTGGACAAGTTTGAGTCTCGTTGTTTGGATGGTATTTTTCGGGGGTATGCTTCTAATTCTAGGGCTTTTCGTGTGTGGATTTTGGAGGCCAAGCAAGTTGTTGAGACTTGTGAGGTTTCTTTTGATGAAACTATGCCCTGCATAACCCCTGCCTTTGAGATTTCAGGTGATGATGAAGAAGGCACCCCCATCTTTGAGGATAAGGAAGGTGCGGTTGATATTGGTGATGCAGGAGCCACTGCACCGGCTGCAGCTCCTGCCCCCTCTACTACGAGCTCAAATGATGAAGGAGGACCCTTGCCCACGGCTTCCTCCTCACTCCCCTGACAGCAAGCTCATGCAGAGACTGGACTCGCTGAGGACGCAGGGGAGGTGACCTCCGAGATTGTACCATCTCGGCAGGTCCAGCGGGATCACCCTCCACACAGGATGATTGGAGATATTCACCAGCGTGTCACACGCTCTTCGGTTAACTCTTTAGCATTTTTCTCCCACTCTGCATATGTTGCCTCTTTTGAGCCCCGGGATGTGTCACATGCATTATCTGATCCTAACTGGGTGAACGCCGTGCATGAGGAGTTAGAGAACTTTGAGAAAAACCATGTCTGCGATTTAGTTGAACCTCCACCAAACTGTCGCCCTATAGGTACCAAGTGGGTTTTTAAGAACAAACAGGGTGAGGATGGGATGGTTGTGAGGAACAAAGCGAGATTGGTAGCCCAGGGTTTCTATCAGAAGGAGGGGATAGATTATGAGGAGATCTTTGCCCCTGTAGCTCGTTTGGAAGCCATTAGGATTTTGCTTGCCTTTGCGGCCTCTAAAGGCTTCAAACTGCAGCAAATAGATGTCAAGTCTGCTTTCCTGAACGGGTTCATAGAGGAGGAGGTATATGTGAGACAACCTCCTGGCTTTGAGAGTGCTAGATTTCCAGACCGGGTGTATAAGTTGAGGAAAGCCCTTTATGGTCTGAAGCAAGCTCCTAGAGCTTGGTATGCTAGGTTGAAGAGTTTCCTGCTCAAGTCTGGGTTTGTGATGGGTTCAGTAGACAAGACCTTGTTTTTGTTGAGTCATGGCGATGACACCCTGATAGTTCAGATATATGTTGATGACATAATCTTTGGTGGTTCATCTCACGCTTTGGTGTCTAGTTTTGCTGAACAGATGAGCAGGGAATTTGAGATGAGTCTCATGGGTGAGCTCCAGTTCTTCCTCGGGCTGCAGATCAAGTAAGGCCCTGAAGGAACATTCATCCATCAAGCCAAGTATACAAGAGATATACTCAAGAAGTTTGAAATGGGTGACTCCAAGCCCATGACAACCCCTATGAGTACAAACACGGCACTTGATGCTGATGAGGATGGGGAGGCGGTGGACCAGAAGGAATTTCGAGGGATGATCGGCTCACTTCTGTACCTGACGGCGACCAGGTCGGACATTCAGTTCGCGGTCTGTCTCTGTGCGCGCTACCAAGCTTCTCCTAGGACTTCTCACCGTCAAGCGGTGAAGCGCATTTTCAGGTATCTGAAATTTACTCCTGAGCTTGGTCTTTGGTATTCCTCGGGTTCTTCTCTCTCTCTTAGAGGGTTCTCAGATGCTGACCATGCTGGCTGTCGGATTGATCGCAAGTCAACCTCCGGCACATGCCAACTCTTAGGAACCTCTCTTATCTCTTGGTCCTCTCGCAAGCAAGCTAGTGTATCCTTGTCTACCACAGAATCAGAGTATATAGCTGCTGCTAGTTGCTGCTCCCAGCTTTTATGGATGAAAGCCACCCTTAGTGATTTCGGCCTTAGGTTTGAAAAAATCCCTCTTCTAGTTGATTCTACTTCTGCTATTTCTGTAGCTAAGAACCCCGTCTTGCACTCTAGAGCCAAACACATAGACGTGAGGTTTCACTTTCTGAGAGATCACGATGAGAAGGGAGACATAGACTTAGTCCACGTAGCATCTGAAAACCAATTGGCCGATATCTTTACCAAGCCTCTAGAGTTTGGCGCTTTTGTGCGCTTGAGAGGTGAGCTTGGAGTGTGCTATCCCTTTTAGTCAGGGATAATACGCTATTCCTTTTGCTTCCATATTCTAGAATTTGCTTTTATCTTGCTTTTATTTCTCTTTGCTTCTTTTGCATATTGTATCATATCATGCATCGCATTGTATCATTTGCATTTTCACTTCACTAGTACTAGAGCTCTTTTGGAATGATGAGTTAGTACTTGCTTTTGCTAGATTGTATAGATGCATGCTTGATCATGGTTAGCTAAGCTCTCTTGAGTCTGTTGAATACTAATTGTGAGCTAAGTCATTTTATTCTTTGCAAATCAAAAACCATGATCACTACTTGATTTGGCTACCTAGCATATGTAGGAATGTTGAATGCTATGCTATCTTTTCATACCTGGATATGCTAGTTGTATGCTTTTGCTATGATTATGCCTAAGTTTTTATGACACCTTGCTTAAATTGAAATCTGAATCAAAATGCTTACAAGTGGTGTCTTTTGTGCTGAATTGAGAAAGATCCAGGTGGGTTTGCTTGTCTCACTGATCTAGTTCGTGACAGCTTGCCTTTGCACTTTGGCATGAACTTGGACTAGACTGTGTATGACCAAAACCTTGTCTTAAGCTTCTGATGGTTATATAACCTAGGCTTGGCATTGGTTGGTAAGAAGTGGCAAAAGACAAGTAAATAACCCCTGGCACAAAAAGAACTTGCTTATGAATACAAATGTCTAAATCTGAAATTTGCAAGTCTCTAAAATGCTTATGGCTAGTTGTATATGCTTTGGTTGAGAGTAGCACACCTTGTATGCACTGCTAGCATCTTGATGTTCATGCCTATCTTGCTAGGTGCTATTCATGTTGGTGATGCCTTCTTTTCATTAATCCTGAAAAACAAGCTTACTCTTGATATGTGTGAGATAGATTTATTTGAGCGTGTTGTATGCTTCCTTGCCCTCACTTGCTCTGTATGCTAGAACTTGTGATTACTAGCTTTACATCCCTTCTGAGCTCTTTCAGTTACACTCCTTGCATTTCATGGCATATTTTGATGGGGAGTTATCTAGTTCAGGGGGAGTTGAGTTCAAAGAACCCTTGATGTGTCCATTGTCAACAAGGGGGAGAAATTTGGGGAGAAATTTGGGGAGAAATTAGTGTACTTCCAAGGGGAGAAGTCTTAAAATATGGACAAAGGGGAAGAACTCAGGAGAGTTTTAGTTGAGGGGGAACTTTGCGCTTATTTTGCATTTGTGAGGATGCATTTCAGGGAGAATTGAGCTTTTAGCATGCTCTTTGCATCGGTGCGTTGAGCCTTTTGCCTCTGTTCTGAGGAGCCGATGTTTTGTTTTTAGTTTTGCTTTAAGTTGCCTTGTGTTTTGCCTTTGTTTGGTTTTGGGCAGCTTGAGCATTTCTTTTCTTTTTCCTTTCTTTTTTAGTTTTACGCTTTTGTTTTGTCTTTGTTCCATTTCAGGTTACAGGTTGGAGATGTGTTGACAATGCACTCATCAAGGGGGAGATTGAGAGCCAATGGATCGGCCTCATTGCTCTCCTGGTGTGATGAGTGATTGTCAACGGCACAAGTCCTCCGATGGACTGGAGGCCCTCCGATGGACTGGAGGTAGAGAATGACGAAGACCTCGATGGACTGAGGCAAAAGTCCTCCAATGGACCAGAGGCAATGCTCGGCGTCGATCGGTCATGGAAGCTCGGTACACGGAGGGGCGGTTCGGCAACGGTGGTGTAAGCCCTCCGATGGACCGTGAGGCAACTCCGATGGACTGGAGAAGCCGAGTGCCACCTTGGTGCTCCAACCCGAGTGCATGGTGCGAAGGCGTGCGAGGGAGGCTTTGGCGGCTTCGGCTCAAAACCGTCACCCAAGTTCGAATGACTTGGTGGGTTGGGCTCCGACTCGCCAAGATAGAAGATTGGGCCAAGACCCGGCCCAGGAAGCCCGTAGAATAAAGTTTCCCGGTTTCTGACTTCAAAACCGGGGGAAGCTTCCGGACTACTGGCTACGTGGCGCACATCCAAGTGAGGCGTGGAGAAGAAGAAGATCAAGCCGTCATCGTAGTCGTCCGATTGTATATTTTCGGTTTGGCCCCCTCCGAGCATTTTTAGAGTAGGGGTCTTAATGAAATTGTGTCGTTTAGGGCCTAGGGTATAAATAGACTTGAGAGGCTCCCTTGGAGCTCATCTTGGCAGCCACAAACCCTAGGATTTCCTAACCCTAGCAGCCAAGGTCCAAAGAGAGAAAGAGAGAGGATTAGCTAGGAGATGAGTGCCTAGTTTAGTCTAATCTCGTCATTAGTGGGAGGATGATGGGAGGTAGGCTCTAGGGAACTTTTGTAATCTGATTTCATGAATTAATCCAAGGTTCCTTGTTGAGAAATTCCATGTCCTAGAGCAGCAATTTCGTCCTCCCTCTTTGCCCCCTTTCTAGTCTCATTTTTTGTCCCGTTTCTTGGATTTTGGCTCGTTTTGTGTTGTCCAAGGATGAGACCTTGCTTTTGCCGGTATTTTGCCTTGCTAGGATGTGGTGCATCTCACTAGCCAAGTGCTAGAATCATCCAACCACGAGCAAGGGCCGTTCTTAACGTTTCTCGGTTTTTCGGGTTCAACTCACCTACCTCACGAGATCTGCAATTCCCATGCAACCCTTGATCTTTTCAAGTGGATCTTTTAGGGTTTACTAGGGAAGGTCCTTAGGATCATCCATGCAAATTTTCGTAAAGTTTCGTTGAGATTTGACCCGGTTTTGGTTCGGTTTTTGGAGTGCCTACGTGCAGATTTTCAGTTTCAGGTTTGAGCTCGCGTGAATAACTGACCTGACAGTCAGGTTATTTGTCCGATCCCCTCAAACCTGACTGTCCGGTCTGTAGGTTGCTGGTTCTCTGTGTTGGCCCCTTTTAGTTTTCTTTGTCAGGTCGTTTGTCCGAAGTAGGGTGAGCTGACAGTCCGGTCTGGGCTTTTTTTCCTGCAGTTTTCTTCCCTGTTGTTTTCCTTTTGTCCGCTCAGTTCTTCAGCCCAAGACCTGACTGTCCGGTCAGGTAGTGTGCTGCAAGACTGTGTGTTTGTTTGTCTGGTTGTCTTGTCTCTTGCTGTTTTCTTTTGGTCGTTTTTTTTTTTTTTTTTTTTGCTTCTTCCTTGCTGAAGTTTTTTGCTCTGGTTTTCAGGTTGTTTTGTTGCTCTTCCTTGGTGCTTAGTGTTTTAGGGAGTAGTGTGTCCTAGGGTTGGTAGTTTTCTACTACGCAATCTTGCACACTAAGTAGGAACTTTGTGTGACCTAGTTAGCGTGAGTTGGTCATTTTGTTTTGTTCTTGGTTGCGTGTCATTCACCGCTAGCCCTTACTCTTCGCTCACTATTTTTCAGTGAGACGCACTCTGGTGTGGAGTGGCTATGTGAGTGTCATGTTTGCCAAGAACAATCCTTTGTTCTTGCTTGTCTAGGTGTAGTGTGTTGGCTAGGTTAGGTGTAGATTGTGCTTCTGCTTTCTACCCGATACGTATCTGTTCAGTGGACGGTATCGGGTGAAGTTTGTGAGTAAGCTTTGGGGGGTTTGAGTTTGAGTTTTTCAAGTGCTCCTATTCACCCCCCCCCTCTAGTCGCACGTCTCGGTCCTACATCCACAAACATGAAGGAAAATGCATCAAAGTGTAGAATAACTCTTGCTACTAACATAGTTCCACAAGTTGTGTTGAATATTTGGTTGCAGGTGACAAAATGCACTCAAACATGGTAAAAAGGAGCCAAACCAGGAGGTAACTAGGCCGCTCGGCCCCACCTCCTGGCCGCTCGGCTTGTTCCTAGGCCCAATTGGCACCATCTTCGACCTGCATGCACAACATTGATGTGCCAATACAACTCCAAGGTGTAAGCCGTGAAATCAACGTGTCAAGGACCGGAAGGCCTGCCACCTCATCGATCTAGCACTTGGATTGGTGAAGTCAGCAATCTGAGGGACTTCAATCCGGTGGCTAAGGAAGAAACACATTGAGATCCAAACATTAAGGGAAAAGCACATGGATTAACCGCCAACCGCCTTGCAACCGAATTGGGGAGTGAAGGTGGACCGTATGATGGAGTATGGCGGTGGATCCAAGGGTTCCCTAGGCCGCCCGACCTAGGGGTGGGGCCACCCGACCTCCTCCAGGTCGCTCAGCCTAGTACCGACCTTGGTAACCTCCATACCAACCCTACAAGTACCCCCTCCCGCTTGGTGACTATAAATACCCCGTTAGGCCTCACTTGTGAAGTGTGGAAGTGGAGTGAAGCACACCATTGCTTAGTTTAGGAGCACTAGGATAGTCCTGGGAGTTAGAGTTGAGTCTGAGTTTTTGCCATAGGGATTCCAAAGTTAGCTTCGAGTCTGATAAAGCTTTGTATTACTCCAGTATAATATAATGCCTTTCTCTATCTTTTGAGTTATACTTTACTTTATTTCTCACACTTGCCTAGTGTTGTGTACCTTCTTGCATACTAGACCAAGGTTTAGGTTTGTATTGTTCTTTAGTTATTTGAATCTTGCTAGACTTGTTGGTGCTATAAACTTGTCTTAGGCTCTGATCTAAGATTAAGTTAGTTCTCACCCTATAATCAAGGAAGAACTTTAGTGTTCAAGTTCTCACTTGAACACTAGTTTAGCGTGCCATCTTACCCATGCAACTCTGCTTGGTAACTTCTCTAGGTGACAGCTTTAGAGGTCTCAGTATTCCAATCCCGTCGTTCGGTAAGCCCATAGGTGTTAGCTAGTTGCCGTTCGGTTGGCCTCCTATTTACCCCCTAGCCTCCTCGGGGCTGGAATTTCGCTCGACGCAAGACCCTAGTTTGTGTTTGGTTAACTTCGTTCAACCACGAATACTCCTTTGCAATATTTAAGAAATTGAGTTCGGATATCTTAATCTCACTCGTTGTCCTCCCAGGCAACTACCTAGTTGTTTACTTGCTTTGGTCCCTATTTACTCTTTCCACCATACACTATCTTGTTATCTCTTACCCCCGTTGTTAGAATAATTGGTATTTATCTAAGTTATATTGTACTGCTTGAAGTTCGACATATCATTCCACCTATTCGCCCTTGCTTCCCTGAGGATTTTTACGATACTCGGAATACTCTGAGTGAAAAAGCTACTGCGAATCTCCGTGCGCTTGCGGAGTAAAATCTGTTATGCTAAGAGACGTCAACAAGTTTTTTTTGGAGCCATTGCCAGGAAAGCAATTGGCAAAAGAAGTTTGATTTGTTGGAACCTATGTACTTTATAACTTGATAACATACCGCTATTTCTTAGCGGGCTCATTTGCCTCTGTCTACTTTATTGTTGGGTGACAGAAAGGTGTATGACCGGTTTCGACCTACCGACAAACTTTCACAACAATCCGAAGTCGCTGCTCAGATGGAGAGTCCGTCAAAAGACAATCAACGTGCAGAGGCCTATGCCATTAACACTGGAGTTTGGATCCACAAGCACATTGCAACCGATACCACCCATGGATAAGAAGACCATCCGCGATTTTTCCATCCCATCCAGCAACAACATCCCCACTTGGCCTGATGTGCCAGTTGGAGACGGGTTAGAGCTCAAGCCGGGTGTCATCCACATGATCCAAGCTAGTCCATTCTGCAGATTGGCATCGGAGGATGCAAACAGCTATTTCCAGCAGATCGTGGACATATGCAGCACTTTCACCATCAAGGGTGCATCCGCCGATGCTGTTTGACTTTGCCTTTTCTCATTCTCATTGATTGGGAAGGCAAAACAGTGGTTCTATCTGAACCTCAACAACTTGGCGAATTGGGAGGCATGCTCCAATGCCTTCCTTGCAAAGTACTTCCCCTGGGAAGATAAGCTCCTTGTGGAACCAAATCTCGAGCTTCCAACAGCTCGCTGATGAGACGGTGGCGGAGGCATGGGAGAGACTTCAAGAGTACATCGCCGCCTGCCCCCACCATGGTATGTAAGAGTGGCTCATAATCCAGAACTTCCACCACGGTCTATACTGGACCCTGCAAAAACACCTTGATGCAGCCGCTGGAGGATCCTTTCTGTCCTTGAGCGTTGCTGCTGCCCGCACTCTCATCGAGAAGATGGCAAGCAACCAAGGATGGAGATAGGAGAGGGCGAACAATAAGCCCCGTGGAGTCCACCAATGTCCACCATATTGGCAGCTCCGATATGCTAGCTGCCAAGATGGACCTCCTGCTAAAGAAGCTGGAGGATACTCCTGAAGCTGTGCAGGTCCAGGTACTGGATTCTCACATGACTTGCAAGCATTGCGGGAATACCAGCCATACGGGAAACAGCTATCTTGAAAATGGATCGGAGGGCATTAACTTCATCAACAACAATAGCTTTAGCAACGGGTCTCGTCCTCAACCAGGTTGGAACTTCCGACCACACTTACCATTCTCTGGCCAAGGTACGTCTTCTAACAGTTCTCAACAGTTTAATAAGAATCCTTTCAATCAAAAAGTTGTGAACGATAGCATAAGTAAGAAATTCCATGCGAACGATAGAATTCTAGAAACCCTGTCATTGCAAATGGAAACTCTTAATAGTGCCATGAAGAACCAACTGAGCTTTAACAAAATGCTAGAAACTCAGATAGCTCAGCTTGCTGCCGCTTTGCCTAGTCGAACTTCGGGAAAGCTTTCGGGACAGCCCGAGCCACCCCCGAAGGAGCATATAAATGTTGTAACCACTAGAGATGGAAGGTCTACACAAAACCCCCACGTCCTAGTAATGCAGGAAAGGAACAGGGAAGACCAGCTGAACCAGAGAAGGAAGAGGTGGCGAGTGAATAACAACCGGTGAAGGAAGCACCAAAGTTGGCTCCACACGAGTTCTACGACACCACCGTGTTCCCTTTTCCTCAAAGGCAGAAGAAGACCTCTGTCGACGACCAGTTCAACAAATTTGTTGAGGTAATTAAGAAATTATATGTCAATATCCCATTGTTAGATGCGATGCAGGTGCCTACGTATGCTAAGTACCTGAAGGACATCCTCAACAACAAGAAGTCACTGCCATCCACTGAAGTCGTACACCTCATGGAAGAGTGTAGCGCAGCTATACTTAACCAGCCGCCCCAAAAGAAAAAGGATCCTGGGAATCCAACCATCTCATGCTCAATCGGGACCCAGCACTTCGATCAAGCTCTCCGCAATCTAGGAGCAAGTGTGAGCATCATACCAAAGATAGTATTTGATAAACTCACGCATGCTACACTTGCCCCTACTGCTATGTGCCTGCAGCTAGCGGATTAGTCGATTCGCTACCCCATCGGGATCGCCGAGGACATTTTGGTCAAAATTCAGAACTACCTCATCCCGGTGGATTTTGTGGTGCTGGACATGGAGATCGAAAGCAAAACGTCGCGCATCCTTGGGCGACCATTCCTAAGCACCGCCGAGGCCAACATTGATGTGGGAGCCGGAAAAGTCCACCTCAACATCAATGGCAGACGGGAGACGTTCACCTTCAAGCCAAAGGTTGAACAGTGCTGAAGGTAAAAACTTCCAAAATTAAGTGTCAGGCACCCCAGGAGACGCCTAGAGAGAAGATTGAGCTCTCGCCAAGCACGTCAAAAATGGACTCTCTCCTCGTAGCAATGTAGAAGCTCCTATATGATGGAGAAGCCCGCAAGTTCAAAACCGATCGCAGAGCCAAGTCACAATGACGTGCCTCAATGGTCAAGCCGCCAACACAGGAAGCAGGAGACAAGACTCCTATTACAAAGGTTGCCGCCACAACAACGAACACACCCAAAAGAGTGGCGGAAGAAAGAAGAAGAAGCGCCAAAAGCCAAGCTAGAAAAGGACTAGAATAAAACTCAGAAACAAGATGTTGTAGCAACCAAAAAGGTTTGGCAAGAAAAAGTTGCAGCACAGACGGCCGCTAAGTCTCTGTCAAGTGTTGACTCCGAACCAAAGGTATGACTTGCCCTCTCTAGGAGGTAAATTGGCATTACCCTCCGCTGCATATTTAATTTTCCTTTGCGCATTTACTTTCTGGCATATGAACCTCTCTTTGAATTTTACCACTGCATGTTTAAACTTCCAAGTTTTTGGATAA
This sequence comes from Paspalum notatum, assembly GCA_022530915.1. NCBI lineage: Eukaryota > Viridiplantae > Streptophyta > Magnoliopsida > Poales > Poaceae > Paspalum > Paspalum notatum. The sequence goes on along the minus strand of CM039684.1, from coordinate 24,333,011 downwards.
GTTTGCTCATATTCCCTTATTTTCAAAAAAAAAAAATGGAGCCGCCCGGCCCCACTTGGGCCAGCCGGCCCTGGTCTTCTGCGCGTGTGCACCAAGTGCTGAGGGCACTAGGCACAGGGCACCCGGCTTGCTGCCAGCGCCGCCCGCCCCCCTCGTGCCCCCTGCTCCCTCTATTCTGCGCACCACGATGCAAAGTGCCAAGGGCACTAGGCCCACTGAGTCGCCCGGCCTGCTGCCTCTTCTTGCATGCACACCCTCATGCCTATAAATACGCATGCATGCTCCCTTCAGCTCCCTACACCGCTCAGTTGCGTGAGCAATCTCACTTCTCCTTCTAAGCACTTAGTTTAAATTCCAGCACTTACACAAAATTCTACCCAATAAAATTAGTGCTACACTCTCGTTTGTTGAACGGATTGTGGAGGCTCGGCCCCGCAAGAATGACTAACATTTGGACAATTGACTTTGGACCGCTAACCGCTAACGCTAATCTTTGCTACTGCTATTTTTCCTTGGGTATTTTCTTGTCTTTGGTTTTGTAGGATGCCTTCAATTTTCAGGAAGGCCAAGAGAGCCCTCAACAACATAGGGAAAAGGATCCACCTCAAGTTCCCATCCTCGTCGGACGAGCGTTCATGCTCTCGTTCGCAAAGCGGGAGTTCTAGGACTCCAGCAGCATCGGACAGGATGTCCATCAGTGGTGCTCGAAGCCAGGACCAGGAGGCAACGTCTTCACAGCCTCCACTACAGCGCTAACTCTTGACGATCCACGACATCATTCCTCAAGATGATGCGAAAGTACATAGGTTGCAGTGTCTCACCACCAAGACCTTTGGTCAGACGAGATACTTCGACGCCATCTTCCTCGTCGCCATAGGTATGTTGGATTCATTTACGCAGGAATTTGACTATGCGGGATGGTTGGAGTTGCAAACATCACAGAAGAAGGATGCATCTTCCTCACAATGGAATTCCTGATGACTCTTCGCATAGAGAGACCCACCTCAAGTACGCCCACCATTCATTTCCATCTATTCAATACCGAGTACTCTGTTACCCCAAGGGGATTTACAATCTCCTAGGCTTCCACCCAATCTCCTAGGAGAGGGTGGGGCCCTAACATTTAATTGAGAGGTGGGCTACTTCTAAATAGGGTTAGACAGATAAATATTTTTTGAAAATAGACAAGGGGGCCAAGGCCCCCACTCAGCCCTGTATGCGTTCGCCTAGTCATCAATCATTTCTCCCACAACTTGATCGAGCAGAGCATCAGGGTACTCCATCGCTAGAACATCAACAACATCCTCTTCTAGTGGCTGAGCCTTATCGGTGGCCACATGAGCCTATACAATGTGCGCAGTGGGAAGCAAACAACCTTGGACGCCGTCAATACAGTAGTGGCTGGAATGGGGAGATTCGATGCTGTACATGAAGCTGTATGTGCAGAAGAAGAGGGATGCCTTGCCGGGGTCCTTGCTGCTCTGGACCAGGGCATAAAAAAAGTGGTGGTGGAAACAGATTCAACAAGTTTAGCGGACATTGTCAAGACAAATGCATATGACCTTTTTCAAGGCAGAGCTATCTTTAGTGAAGTTTAATGCTTTCTCATTTACCTCCTTTGAGGTGTCTGTTGTACCTGGTGTTGTAATGTAAACGCTCATCATTTAGCTAAATTAGCACTGAATGGTGGTCAGATGAATCAGGTGTTTGGTTAGATCCCATGCCAAGTTATGTAAATGACATTCTGTTATGTGACCGTTATGATAGCCGATGATGTCCATGAGATGAACCATCGCACCATCGATATGCAGCAACAAATGTTGGCTGATGACGTTGTTATATGGGTGTAACACCCCAAAAATTAGGCTCAGAAATTTTCTTCTAAATCTCTTCCTAATTCAAAATCAATTTTTGAAAACCGTGATTATTTATTTTGATGTGCCAATATGAGCTCAACAAAAATCTCTAAATAATCCAAGATATTCCAACTCCAAATGTCTATCAAACACCATACCAAAATTCCTTCTAAAATTTCTCACAAAATTCCATACCAAATATCCAAATCCAAAATCCAAAAAAAATGGAAAACTCTTCCTGGGCCAGCAGCCACCCCGTGGCCCATCTCTTCTTTTTTTTTCCCCCTCCCTCTCGCCCCAACACTGCCGCGGCCCAACTCCCTCCCACGCCCTCCTCTCACTGGCCGCCGGGCCCCGCTCGTCATCGCGCCCCGCTCCTGTCTTCTTGCCCCCGCGCGCTGGGCACGCGCACCGCGTGCACGCCTGCACGGCCAACGCCGCCATCTTGGCGGCAGCCGGCCCCACGCCGACGCCGCACCGCGACAAGACGCCATGGCCGCCGCCAGCCCCGCGCCGACCCCAGCCGCGCCGCACCCCCCGTCCTCAGACGCGCCGCGTCCGGTTTCGCCGCGCCGCGCCTTAACTGCGCTGCACCGCCCGGCCTCGTCGCCGCCCCCACCTCGCCGCTGCACGAGCGGTCACCTCGCCGTCTCGCCAGCCGCGCAGCATCGTCCCGACCCCACGCCACTGTCTGCGCCGCGCGACGCGACACGCGCGCCGCGACGCCGCATTCCGGCCCCGGACACACCGCGCCCGGTCCGCCCTGGCCACGCCGCGCCTTCCTGTCTCGCGGCTGCCCCAGTCCCGCACGCACCGCGCGTCGCGACGACGCCGGCCCCGCCGGGCCACCCTCCCCCGGCTATAAAAGCTCCCTAGCCGCTCACCGCCTAGACGAGCTCCCTCCTCCATCCGCCGCCAAATTCGCCCTCCACCGGCCACTAGAGTTCGATTGCTCGGACCATGAGCATCTACCCACCTCCTTCTACCTCCGCCCACCCTCAATTAGCCCTCTCCCCACCTGTACCAAGCTCCCCACGAGCTCCCTGCCGGGCGCCCATGGCCACCCATGGCCGGCCTCTTCCTGCACTTTCTCTCACAGCAGCAACCCACAAAATCAAATCCCCTTGCATTCCTCTCTCTGATGGTATGCTCGGATGGGAGAACCTCGGCTGGAATCGCCGTTCCGGCGATGCTCGGGTGAGCACCGGCCGCCGCGCACGGCAGCGTGAGGCCGAGCAGAGGCGCTGCTCGGGCCGGCCTCTGTTTTGGTTCCCCTCCCATGCCTATGACAAGTGGGCCCACCTCTTGATTCGTGCATGAGCCACGCCAAGCAGTAGCCAGGCCAATGCTGTTTGATGCATCGCGTACAAACTATGTACCAATCTTTTCCTCCTATCCATTTATTCCCGAATTAATCCCCCGACCATTTGAGCTCCGATTTCGTTGCTTCTTCTTTCAAAATTCATCTAAAATCAATATCTACCACACAGATTAATTCCATGATTTTAGGAGTTTTCAGGACACGCCTACAAACCGTGCCGCATTTGACACCGTTGGTGTGGAACGTTGACACCAGAGTAAAGCTCTGCTCACGAGCAATCCAACAATATTTTCTATTCCTCCAAAATCCAAAAACACGATTTTATTCTCCCGATTCTAAGTATTCGGAACAAAATACAGCCTCCCATAACTTCGAATGAATTCCGATTGTAGCCGTTCCTCCGCCTAAATTTCTCTAAAATCAAGCTCTATCCATCCGTACACTCCACATAATCTTTTTCTTTGGCCGGAAGACGTCGTCATGCTACCATAACGCGTCCTACGCCCAGTCAGTGCTTCACATTGGTCCCACATAAATTTGTGTACATGTTGTGATGCCGTTGACCTTCTGTTATCTATCAACTCAAAAGGTTTCTGTCTCAAATCTTTCTAAGCCTTTGATTTAGATGATGATACCGAAAATCATCTAAACATTCCGTCACTTGCACATTCAAGCTTTATTCCTATCTTTCTACCAAATCCCGCCACCATCATCATGAGATCACCATTCCGACGGTTTCATTTCCAACCAGGCCATCGAGGCCTACCGCTACCATGGCGTTTCCACAATTTCCACCACCGTAGACGCCAGCATGGTCGACAGCTCGCAGCCCAACCTGTTGCATCTTTACCTCCTATCAGAACCAACGTCGTTGGTAAGCACCACCAATAAATAGCTCATACCCTCGCCAAACATCCTATTATTCCCAACACACCCAAATAATATTGAGCTCATATTATGCCTCGATGTGTTGTGCGTTTTCTTGTTTGTGCACGTAGGCTACACCGGAGAGTCCGTTCGGCCTGCCCCTCGCGGTGTACTACGCGACGGTCAGCGCTCCCTATGCCCAGTACTTGATGAATCAACCGCTTCAACAAAGCATACGGCAAGCCCACTGAAATCCCCACTTGATGCATAAAATTCCTATGTTTTGCAACCACAACCCTTGGCCTGATAATCACATAAAAACTTGCATGTTTTGCTTGTTAAGGTAACTCTACAAATATACAGCCACCTAAGCCTATTTTAGATACAGTGCGCATAGGTGGGATCGCTCACTTAATTATATTTATCATAATCTTGATGTGAAGTTGGGATTATGGTTATGGAACTTGATGGGTTTAGGAATAAGAATGGATGTGGGTGTGTTTTCGAAATAAAATGGGGAAGAACCCCGGCAACCGACTTTGTCGGAATACAGCTACGCGCCGAACTAGCCATCTAAGGGCAGGGTATGAACGGGTAACTTAGCAACCCGCGGTTACCCAGGTCCCGGTCTTCGTGGAGATGACTGGGTAGGTGGATGCTCGCGGTGTCAAGCAATGTAAGGCGTTGATGGTTCTACCTGAGCTCTATAAGGACCGCGTTGATTTTCGCCTTGCCTAACTCTGTTAGTACAACCACTCGCTCTGTATGGGGTATTGGCTAGGCTCGAACCGGAGTGGATAGCCTAGTAGCTTCTGTGTTGGCGCACAAGGGGCAAGGAAAAGGGTTGTGTGCCGAGGAGGTGTCGAGGGACACCAGGGTGCGGCTCGGTGACCCGAACCTCTAAAGTACTGCTAGGTGATGAAACAAAGGCAAAGGCTTGGTTTGGAATTCGAACGCTTATTTGGCTGTAAGTGTCGCTGAGTCCAACTTGTGGGAATTAGTACAACCTCTGATCAGAGTAAAACCTATTCGAATAGTCCGAGTCCACTGGTATGGATGAGTTACGGCTTGGTTCTTCAATTAGCACTTTTCAAAAACTAAAAATGGTGGGAATTAGTTTGGTTTTGGGTTGGGAACAAAATGGTTTTTGGGTGGATGCTAATCTACGAGGGTAGAACCCTGTGGAAAGTGTGATGGCTGAAAAGTCATTAGCCATGTGGACCGGCAAGTCCAATGGCACCCTTTTTTGAGAAAAAATCATGTTTTCTGAATGACTAAAACTTGTTAGGCTAGCTCAAAACCTGCATACAAAAATGCTTTTATGCAAAACTTTCTGAGCTCCAGATATGACTTGCATGTAGATATAGCTATACCCCTACTTCTTATGGAGGAAGGTGGGCTTATTGAGTACGTATGTACTCACCTTGCTTTGTTGATGTTTTTCCAGTGGAGACGATGAAGTCACCATGTATGGAAGCGATTAGGGCTACGACCTACTTCTCAACCATGATGTGTGGATGTTTGGGCCTACGTTTTATATTCCGCTGCTTAGTATCAAGGATGCGCCTCTTTGCTGTCCGACCCATTAGGGCGGATCTATATCACTCTGATGTAAAAAATATGATTACCAAATCCTGAAATGGTAATAAAGCATATTTTAGTCCCATTATGGAAACTGGGGCGTTTTAATGGGACATCGGAGAACTTCCCGCACCAGCACCGAGGAGGCCCATGACTTCTTCAACTACTACTACTCCCAACACTCTTAGGTTCATTGAAACTTGGGAGGAGGGAGTAACTTCTGCACATGGGCACACTTTCTCAACTCCTCCCGACATTATAGTAAGGCCCTATCTGACTCTCTCTGACCAGTACTAGTTCTACCCTCAGCAGTTCTGAGAACGTTAAGCCCCACCTTTAATAATAATAGTAATAAAGTTTGTGTACTTTGTTTTTTTTTTCAGCTTTAGATAAAAAAAGTGTGAATAAAATCAACTCCTACCTTTGATATGTCTACCTTCCTATAAAATTGATGAATAGTTGCCCTATCATGGTTTTGATTAAATTGTCTATGCAGTGACCATATTTCGAGCTTGTGTGTATAATATGTGGACTTGACCCTTTACCATGTGGATGCCAATTGTTATAACCTTATCTAAGTTGTTGTAAGAAATGATATGACTAAGTAATACACCAGCCCATAGATGCTCTTATTAAGGTGAACATTTCAAGTTTTAACTTTTAAAAATATAAAATAAAAGGTTCAAATGCCTACCTGAGCCAAATTCAATGAAAATATCTGAGCGCTTATTTAAGCTACTTAGGGAATGTTTGGGAACAAAATATTTTATTGGTTTTCAAGCAATATGGTATTTGAGAATGTCATAGTAGGTTGACCAAAAGGTGTTTGGGAGCTGTTCCAATAACTTTGTATCTAAAACCATGGTTTTAAAAATAACATGGTATTTTTAGGGTATAAAAAACTTTGGTATTATGTCTCCAAACATGTGTTAGATGGTACTGATGTAAAAAAAACATGGTTATGTCATCTCACTTGATAGACCATGGCATTGTAAAACTATGGTTTTGAAAATTTTGTTTTCAAACAGGCGTTTTGAGCTTTGTCAAATTTTGAGTCTCAATGAATAGAACTATCACCATCTTGTGAATTATTAGAGCATAACCACCGTCACCACATGCAAAATATCTACTTTGGACATTGCACCCACAAATCTCTAAAAATAAATGCCTTGTCTAGCCATTTTCTGGGGTTAGGTCCCAATGGGTTGGGGAAAAGGGTTGCCTATACACTGTAACGCTACTGTAGAGAGAGAGGAAGGTAGTTGAAATAGTGGAGGAACAGTGGATAGGCAAGCCTTTTTAGGCAATGGTTGGGATGTCTTACTATTGTTTGCACCTTTGCCAAAATTTTCTCCGATGCTACCTTACCCAGCAGAGTCGAAAAACCTATGGCAAAGGTGTGTGTGTAGGAGTTTGTCGTGGTATGCGACTTAGATGAAGTGGTCAGAGGTAAGCTGTGACGGGTATACATCGCCACTTTGCTCCAGGAACAAGGAAGAGACGCCGATGTTGGCTACGCCGCGCGACATTTGCGGAGGGCACAAGTTCTCGTTCTACACAGACTTCATTGCGGACAACTGGGAATCCGGCGGCTGACTTTCGTGGTCTCTGCAATTTCTTAGGGACTATTTGGAAATAAAGTATTTTTATGGTTTTGAGACAATACTGTGGTATTTAAAAATAATGTGGTATTTAGTCTAAAAGGTGTTTGAAGCTTTTGCAATAACTATGTATTTAAAACTATAGTTTTGTCAATATCATGGTATTTTTAGAATATTGCAAACTCCACTCTGTACCAAAGTTTTCTCATCCAAATAAGCAAGAGACTAATAAAACCATGGTATGGCTATAGAACCAAACATTTTCTAGAATACTAGTGTAGATGCACGTGCGACACACACGTGATGAACCATGTCTTAGCCTACATATAACATATTTGACGGCCAACATGGACCGCATGAAGAGGGATCTACAAAGATCGTGTGAAAAAGCTAAAGGCGTTGAGGAAAAGAAAAGAAGAAGAAGGAACAAATAGACGCTTTATTGAGTTCTTTTTTATTAAGAGCGCTTGATTGATTGACGTCTTTCCCCTATCAGTTATGCACCGCACCGTCACGAAAGCTTAACTGTCAAGAAAGCTTTGAGCTTTCCCATCGCCACGGTAATGCTTCGTTGACTATCAAATATATCATCAAGGATTAGCTTTGGCCAACTAGTAGGAAGGATATATCCCGAAAAGCTCGTTTAATACATTGAATAAAAGCACATTTAACCAATCAAGTTCATAAGACAATCGAGCCACACTCAGATGATAAATATTGTATTTATATATTATCACTACATCATTATTAAGGTCACCTATACAAAAGAGTTATCCAGTGCAGCAACAATGCACTCAAATTGTACATACATCATAACCTGACAGGCAGGAAGCAACCTCATGCCGTAACATGACAAGCTAAGATCAGATCTCAGAACCAAAAAACCAGATAGTGTATGTATGAAAGACATCAAAGACACGAAAATCCCCATCTCTAATGAGCACATATTAGACACGTGTTTTTCCTATCTACGTCTCCAATGTGGGTCATCATAGACCCATTTTCTCTACTTGTGTCTTATGTGGGTCATCATGCCATGTGATTGTGATGCCCCTGGCATCTCGAGAGCCATAACACGCAGTTAGAGATAAGTTAATAATGAATTAGGACATGATTATACTTAGAGAGTAACGAGAAATATAAGGAGAAGGCACTAAGTCAAAAAAATTTCTATACAAGACGCAAGACCACACATTTCGTGGTTGGATAGGTCAACCTAGACTTAGAATATTTTCCTAGGTCAGAATTCCATCCCTTCCAACTTCCATCTGAAATTACTTTTGATTTCACTTTATGACTTCAAATTCTCCCTTTCTATGAAATACAATTAAACTTATCACCTTTCAAATGCACCTATTGTGGAAGTGATTGGACTTCATTTGATACTCCAAAAGTTGGAAACAAGAAAGTCTCCTCGCAAAGTGAAATTTCTGTTTTCATGAACATTGGAACATAATTGTGTCTATAATTCAAAATCTGTTGGGATTCAGGTCAACTCTATATTATCAAACTTGAAGATAAAGTACCGTTGAACAACTTCGGTAATTAGAGCTTGGTCACATATTGAAGTTTAAATGGAGTTTAGAGTCATTTTCTACCAACACAGAAAACCAGTTCAAATCAGCCCTATCTAGAAATCTCCAATTTGCTCTAGGCTGCAGCCACTTTCATGCAAAACTCCAATTGGAAAAGTTGTAGGATTTGAAATTCTAAACAACTCACTCAAAAGGCATTTTGGGAGAAAAAGCTTGGAAATAGGACTTTTCTTTTTTCCGAGCAATAAAAGTACCCTGTACACAACTAGGGCTGCTAGTTAAATTTGAATTTAAATCATATTTTCACCTAGAATTTGGTGTTGCTAAAGTTGTAGATCTGGAAGAGCAGAACATTTCATCCAATTTGAGTTTCTCCAAATTCGGCCGTTAAAAGGGTCAAAAGTGCGAATTACTGAGAGGGAGAAAGCACAAAATGAGGGGGGTGTTTCTCTGAGTCTATGACAGGTGGGGCCCGCGATCCGCGGTCGCGCCCACGGCGCGCGCCGCGTGGCTCGCCGGCGTACAGGGAGTACGGCGAGTCCGCGGCGGCCGTCCGGTGCGCGTCAAAAAGGGGCGGGTTCGACCCCCTTCCAAACCCTAGCGACACCTTCGCCGTTCGTTCCCTCTCCACGCCGCGCCGTGCGCCCAAAAACCCGCCCGCCATTGCCGGTCCGAGCTCCAAGCTCGAGCACGCGCCGCCGTCTCCCGGCCGCCTCTCGCCCCGAGACCACCACCACCGCAACCGCCACTCCACCGCGCTCCTTTCCCGCCTGGTCTCGTCGCCGTTGAGCCCTCCACCGCGGAGATCAAGCCCACCGCGACGTCCTCGCCATACCGACGTCGCCGCGGTTCACGCTCGGTGCACGGCCTCCTACGCCGCCGTCATTGCCTCACTGTCGACGAGATCTACACGAGGTTGAATCCCGCACTCCCGCGCACCTCCGCCACCCCGCGTCGCGGCTCCGGCGAGCCCGAGCTCGCCGGCGCACGCGCGCCTCGCCGCGCGATCGCGCGCGGCGGGAGGTTGAAGACGGGGGCCGGGAATCTTTAGATCCGGCCCCTCGGTTTCTTGTGATTTATATTTCAGTCCTTAGCGCTGTGCGATGAGTCTTGTGAATCTTGCATGCTAGCCCCTGGAGTCTACGGTTAACTATGTTCTAGCCCCCGTATGTATGTTTTTCCATTTCTTTTTCCTATAATTCGGCTGAAACTTTGAAAATTCATATAAAATCAAATAAAAATCGTAAAAAGGAAAACTCAGTTGCGTTGGACTCCTGGTAAATAGATCTACACATTAGGTATGATGTAGAGGTGTGAATGTACGGTTTTGCCCCTGTTTTTGAATATGCATGATAAATCGAGTAAAAATAGGAAACATGGGCTAATTGGAATCCAAAGGAGATAGAACTCGGTCAGTAGCCTTCTTAGGGTGTTTAGGTACTGTGATAATTATTGGTGACGCAATAACTTACTGTCCACTCTTGGTTTTACCATTTCACATCTATTTTATGCATTATTTGTTAACATGAAAATGAGGTCCATGCAAAATATGTTGTATATGTCTCACTGATATTTTTCTTAGGTCCTATATAGCTTGTGGACACCACTGGTAAAATATGAGCATCTGCATGTTTAGTTTTGGTGGTGATTTGAAAATGACAAATCTTGACTTAGAAAACTAGATAAACGGAAAAATGGGTTCTAATGGGCAAGGTAAATTCTAGGAAAATTCCAGTAGCATATGGGAGTATTGTAGAATCCGGAAAGTATATTCGAGAGGGATATTTACACTGTTCATATGTACCTCTTAAATTCACCTAGGATTAATATATGGAAAATAGGTGTCCCGTCAAACCTTGGGGGATGTTTTGTTTACATATGCAATGATAACAAACAATCTAAATTGATGTTTTGCTCATGCATTAGTCCGAGTGTTGTATTGCGTGTCTCAAATTATATGGGTTATGTTAGCTTTATGTCCACGAGGGTGATCTCGTTTAAATGGTTGTCAATCACTTTTCTGCCTAACCATGCAATGTCGGTTCACGTGTGTGCTTGATGTTCGTGCACCTCATCCACTGCATCATGCACGTCAATCATATAGTGACGCTTATTTCAGATACGTGATCAAGAAATAAGCACGTGGAACTACTTCAACCAACGGTGATCCAAAAGACCAACTAAGACCCATTCACGACCTGGAGGGCCCATCAGTCGTGCTTGGAAGGAGGAGTTGTCCAAGGGATCAAGGGGTTGCCTGGGGCGAAGCCTCACAACCCGGCAAACTAACAGTAGCTTAGTTTGTTGGTTTCTTAAGAACAATCAAAGGTAGGCAGGACCATGCAAATCCCAGGAAACAAAATTATTTTTGAGCTACGCATATGCATTAGGATTGATTGACACCAATTGCATTAGACTCTCCGGCCGCCCTGGCCCTAGCACCTATACTTAGGGTTCGTAGGACGAGTGCCTAGAATGGTTAAGCGCGAGTAGACACGAGTGAGCACTGTCACTCGTCTCGTAGGGTTTACTTTCAATTGAGGAAATTCTCATTACTATGAATTTATTATTGCTATGTTATGCTTTCAATTGAGACCGGGCGGAGATATGGGATTACTATGTTGAAAAATGATGAGGATGGTATGATGGACTCCGCCCGAGTCGCTTAAGGCCCGTTCGCTGTTCGCCTGCTGATCGGCATAACATTGCTAGGGTGCTTGTCTGGAATCTATGGGCCGGTGAAAGTCTTACTTGTGACGTCTCAAACAAGGGGCACGTTCCTACCCACTGGTTGAGAGGAAGGTGGCCGCGGAGGCGGGTGTCAAAGGAGGGCAGAACCCGACGTAACCGAGGTAACACTCCTGCGACAACGCGTTCCGGGAGTCAGGCGAGAGTGGTCATCGAACTTGAGACGGGACAAGTGGAGAAGGAAGACTATATGTGGGAAAGCCGTCGTGTTAGTAAGCATATGGGCCCCTGGCACTTCTAGTTATTCCCGGGAATATAAAAATCGATTCGAATCGCTGATGCTCACCAGGTGTGAGAATGCAAATATCGCACACGGACAACGTAGAACTGTTTGAGACATGATGTTTTATGGAATTGATGATTTGATTCTACACCTTGGATATACATGCTTTACTTCATGCAAATTATTCACTTTATATTACAAATGATATTCAGGATAAGGACTAGCGGCTATCAAATCCCGCTATAGCATGACACTAAAACATAGTGGATAATCATGATTAGAGGATAGCGACTGTCAAATCCCTCTATCCTATGGCAACATTTTACAGTTAAAATCAATGGCTAAGGACCTACTTGCTAGTAAGCTGAGCTTTGCGTCAGCCGTAAACCCCGTCCATTAAGTCCTACTGAGTAATTAGTACTCAGGGTTTGCCCCCACTTTTGGCTCACAGGTACTGGCGGTTTTCGGATAGCTGCTTGAAGAAGGGTAGCACCGGTGGGCTCGGTGTTTCTCGCCTCGTTCGTCTGTATGAAGACTATTTAAGTATTCGGTTTCCGCTACGAGATGTTTTGAAAACGCTTCCGCATTACATATAATTTGGACATGTATTTGACCATATACCTTTTTAGTTTGTAAACTAAGTCTATCTATTCTGTATTTCAACTGCATGTGATGATGTAACTGTTGTGGCTCCATCGAGAGTCGGATGTGTATGATGTCGGTTCCTCTGGGAAATGGTGTTATCGAGAGCCGAAGGCCTCTCGACGGACGACCGGGTTTAGTACGGTCTAAGTACATTGCAAGCTAATGGTGGCAGGTGTACTTAGTCCGTATTAAATCGGCGGTTCCACCACAGTGATCCTGCAGCAAAATAGAGAGGAGTCAATACATCACAACCCAAACTATTCTGAAAGATATAGTAATAGTAGAAATCAGTCAAAGGAACTATTGGATAGCACTTATAGACTACAACACTAAACTAAAACACTATGAGGGACTAAATAAACCAGGCCTACTTGAGAAAAAGTCGGGCCACAACTTAAACTATATTGCTAAAATAATCAGAGCACTCAAACAACCAAGATGAGTAAAGAAAATGTTAGATGATATGATCACTTATAGGCCACAACATTCATATTAAATAATTAGAGCACTCAATCAGACTTTCTTCACACTGTATAATATCAGTGCACTGAAGAATGCCAGAAGTGTGAAAAGTGCAACAAGACTCAGTGCTGCCTCCACCAATCTAAAGACAAAAACTGAAAGACCGAAACAACTTAATGTTGTTAGATATACCTCTAGCATTAGTGCACAACAAAAGCTAACCATTTATCATTTTTAGACAACCAGTCCTGTTAGATGGAACTAAACATAGGGATTTGTATAGGAATGAATTCATGACAAACTGGCGTTTCTACGAACACCTGCCATGCAATGTAATCAATACAGGCACACTTGGCATTTTAACAAGCACTTCATGTGCAAGCATAGTGTCACGATGCCAGGCTCAGGATTTCCCCAAACACACGACCCAAGCAGGGCAATTCATGACCTAGAACATCCACATTTAAGATCGATCAAAAAAATAGGTTTAATAGATATAATGAAGCACATGATTAGACAGCCAAGAAACATAGACCTACATTTCTTGGGTTGGGCCTCCGCCAGTCTGCCACGCACACCACAACTTCTCCACGGTGCCAGGCTGCCATCGCTCCACAGGAGGAAGACAATCGCAAGGGCTGCGGACGGTGGGCCGCCGCTCCACCGCCGCCGCCGCAGACGAGCCGCGCGAGTCCAGAGGAAGGGAGCCATCGTCGTGTCCGTGCTTTTCTCACCGAGGCCCCATGCTACTTCCCTGCCTTATCAACGGCGTTCATCGATGCTGCGCTTGTTCCTCTGACTCATCAACATCGGGCACAACCTAAAAAACAACCAGATTCTTGAAAGCTATCACCTCCAAAGCATTCAAGATTGGTTATATAATTTTGTTCCTAGAAAAAATTGATCCTGAGTGGACCAAGTAACCTAGCTTTGGGTGATGAGAATGACTGTAGATAACTCCGATGAGCGATTGGATGTCATGATTTATGAGCACAAAAAAGAAATTTAATATTTCAACTAACTGCAGTGTGCGGACAGAAAGAAAGAAAAAGCATTGCAGCAATGTACCTCTGGTTTAATCTTTCTTCCTGTTTGATTCATGTCCTGCCCTCCACCTGCTGGTGATAGGTGAAGCCTTATAGTACCCATCAATTCCTACTATCTGAATTATACATCAACAAATAATACCCAACAAATATGTCAATACGAGATTACAACTCTAGCACCCATAGTGAATCTACACTATAAAAGTGCAAAATTATTCATAAAAAAACAAATAAACAATCAACAATACCATGGTTAAAAGTTTTCATGAATTTAACATTAAGAGGGTGAACCCTGAGGCATGGTTTATAAGTTAAGCTAAGAAATCATAAAATCGTTATAATAAATTGTGTCCCATGTATCACAATATTCCAATTTTCCTCTCCAACCTATAGAGGATATTAACTCTATATTTGAACAGGTTCCATGCGTAGGTTCTTGAAAATAGCATAGCAAATTTACCTCTCAAAAATAATTCGAATGAAAAAAAAAACAGACAGTACTCACATCCTGGTCGTGACGTCCGGGCAGCCGGGGCACGCGAACCACGGCGTCGGGGGTGGCGTTGGGCGTCGGCATCCGGGCGGCCAAGGCGCCCGTCGGGGGCGGCGTCCTAGCGGCCGATGTCCTGGAGGGCGAGAGCGGAGCGCGGCCTTCCTAGGGAGCCGCGGCGTCGGGGGTGGCGTGCGGTGCGGGCGCCTAGTAGTGGCGTCTGCCCCGCCCGAGCACGCGAGCCGTGGCTTCGGGGCTGGCGTGCGGCATCCTGGCGGCCGCGGCGGAGCGCGGTCGTTCTAGCGCATCCTAGAGGCTGGCGTGCAGCAGACTGGAGGCCCAAGCCGCGGCTTCCTGCCGGCGTGTGGCGTCCTGACAGCCGGCGCGGAGTGCAGCTCCTGGCGCGAGTCCTGGAGCCAGCATGCGCACGTCCTGGAGACTGGGGATGACCGGGGCTGTACGCATACCCAGGATGGCCGTACGCTAGATGGAAAGCGGCAGCAAATTAGGAGGATGTGTCCTTCGGTAAAAAAGATCAGGTAGGTATGGGGTAGGATTTGCGTGAGAAAAAAGAAAAAACGGATGAAACATTTTAGATCTATGGGTTTTGAGCTTTTCTATCATTTTCCAACCCTTTTAGGACTGTTCGGTAGGGCCAGCGTGAGAGGTATACATTGAACATCTCAGGTAAAAAGGGTTTTTAGAAAACTCGCTCTTTTATAGTGTAGACTACAGTTTTACAGTTTTAGTAGAAAAGAGAAATACTATGGTTATGTCATGACCAATATAAAGCATAATATTTTAAAATCGTGGTATTGAAAAATTTGTTTCCAAACGTACTCTTAGTCTGTCAAGTGGAGGCGGGAGGGTGCTTTCATGCGCCCTCATGACATCTGTGCAGGAGGCATGGGACATGGATAGCAATGAATCCTGGGATTTGAGCCATAGAAACAACGTCCACACCATCGACTCCAAATCGCCCTTCGGCTATGGAGAGGGCGTTGCTCAAAACGTGGCTGACCTGAGGACCCGAAGTGAAGCCAACGACATGCTGCTGCGGTGCTCTCCAGTCTCCACAGTGTTGACTAGTTGGGCTGCAGTAAGAAATATATGGGCCAAGGCCCAGCAACTAGGTAAAGCCACCAGGCCGAGGTCGTCTTCTCCAACGCATTCAGAGAAGTTTCAGCGCACGCACGCTCCACATTTGGTAGCAATCGCTTTCTCCTGTCACAATTTGTTCTTGCTTATATTACTTGCTTGCATTGGTCGCTATCGATTGAGCAGAAATGTTGAGAGCGTGAGAGTAGAAGAATGTCCATCAAACAAGAGGAGCTTAACGATCATTTCATTCCGTTCCCTCAATCAATGAAATAATCAGTTTCAACTTACGACAAATGCATTATGTTCCGGCGCATAGAATAGAATCGAATCTAAGTAATCCTATACCAGGACAAAGAATATTGAAGAATTACCCACCTATCTCCGCCCAACAGATGAATAGAAAAAATTGAAGAAAAAAATACTATGTAATCTAAGAAGCTAGACTCCCTTGATCCATCAGAACCAGAGTCGATCTGCATGCACCCTCCCTGTGGTCAGCGTTTTCTTCCGCCGCCGCTAGATCGATGTGTGGCCGAGACCAAGTCGCCAGCCAGCGCAGCGGAGCAATGGCACTGCTCGGCGCGCGGCGGCTAATCCCCATTCAATCAACCAAACCGTGGTAGAGCGCCGGCCACTCTCAGAGGAGGGCGACGGCCACGGTGACCGCGACTGCGATGATAACGTTGGCAGTGGCGGCGGCGGCTGCGCTGCTGGGCTGGGCGTCGCCGCCGAAGAAAACCATGCTGGTGCCGTTGTTGAGCTGCTGCGGCAGCCCGGCGGCCTGCGGGTTCTGCTGCCCCGTCGACTTCACGCTGTTGCAAGAAAAAGACAACATTGAGGAGACCGAGTCAGTACTGTAGAGCACAGTAATTATAAATACTGTACTATAGTATTTTAATATCAGTGGCCAGTGTGACTGTGTGTGAGCCCAGCCCACAGGCCACAGTCCAAGCGCCACTCGTCACTTTGTTGACCCATGTCCACGTGGACAGCCGTGCATGCGTCCCGCGTGCTGCCCCCTTCCTAGCCGTTTTCTCACTAGCCGTTGGTAAACTACCTGGTCCTTGAAATGACTCATCTACCCTTGTCAGTAGCCACGCCACAACTACAGGTCTACAGCCCCACATCTAACCAATCCGGTCATGATCTAGGACAACCAACAGGAATGGAATGGTGGCTAAATGAAAGAACCAAGTGTGACATGCTACTATTTCATTTTTTTAACTAGGAAAATGATGAAGCATATATGTCATCCATTTCCTACTGCAGACAAGACAGACAAGCAGAGGAGGGAGTCATTCTCATTCTTTGTTTACCTTGTGGGCACGGCGGGGCAGAAGGTGACGGTGTAGTCGGTGGTTCCGGCGGCGCAGGTGAAGGTGGAGGTGGCGTCGTCGTAGGCGTAGCTGTATGCGCGCGGGCAGGCGGCCTTGAAGAACTCGGAGTAGGCCGACGGCTTGCACGCGCTGGGGCTCCCGTAGGCGCCGCTGCAGCAGTACTGCGCGTCCCCGAAGGCGTCGCAGGCGCTGCGGCACGCTACGGGCCCGTCCGCCGCGGCGGTGACCTGGAGGTCGGCGGGGCACGCGGCGTTCAGCTCCGCGGCGCACCCCGTGGGCGCGCACTTGCCGCCCCCCGCGGTGGCTGAGGATGAGGACGAGGTGGGCGTGACGAGCATGGGCAGGTTGTAGCCGTCGACGAGGCTGACGTCGAAGAAGTCGAGGCCGCCGCTGCCGTCGAGCGTGAACTCGGCGAGCGTGGCGGGCGTGGCGGCGCCGCCGCCGTTGCACTGCACGTCGCCGGAGCCGCAGTCGCCCGTGGCGCACGCGAAGCGGCCCGTGGAATCGGCGGCGGCGGCGCAGAGCGTGCGGCCCCAGAGGCGGCCCGACCACCCCGCGGGCGCCGCCACGGCTCGTGACTCCCCCGGCGCCAGCGCGAACCCCGTGGTGGGCAGCGCGCCCGACCCCGCGCTGGACAGCAGCCCCGGCCACACGGTGTAGGCGCAGCTGTTGGCGATCGTGAAGGTCGTGGAGCGCGCGCGCGGGAGCAGGTGCTGCAACAGGAGCACCGCGAGCGCGGCGGACGTGCGGAGCCAAGAACGCGCCGCCATTGCTGTTGTTGGTCGGTGGTGGTGGTACGGTGTTGCTGCTACCTTGGTGCTTCAAGCTGTGTCTGGCTGGTGCGTCCTGGATGGATGATGATCCTAACGGCTAGGGGTGGTGGCAGCTATATATAGGGGTTGGGCGGAAGAAGGTGGCGGATGGAGGTCGACGGCGACAGAGGAAGTGTAGGCGAAGCAGAGCAGGGAAGGGGGTCGCAGGGCTGCCGGGAAGCGAAGCAGATACATACGCACAGTCAGCTGAGTGCGTTGGTGCGTTGTGGCTTACGTGTTGCTGCCTGTCCGTTGTTGAATTGAATGTTGACGGCCCTTGCCTTGCCCCCGGCCGGCCGTCAAAATCCGCTCTCCATCAATCCAAACCATAACCAAACCGAATAAACCTCGCCGGAAAGGACGCTTACTCTGCTGGAGGCCGGAGTGGAGCGCGGTGAGCCGTCGACCGTGGCAACGAATAATCCTGGCGCAGCAGGCCCCCCAAATCTCTGAGCTGAGCTCGCGGCCCCCGTTGGCTGCGCTTGCAAATCATCCACAGCGCCGGTCGGCTGGGCCTGGGCGACGCTGGCCGTCCGTCCGTGGGATCTGGGAAGCGAAATGCTCCATCGGCCGGCACGGCAGTGGTCAGAAGGCTTGCGGCCGGTGCAAACATATGATTGGTTCTTTATTTGGGCGATCGACGACAAATTGCTTGGGCTGTGTTTAGATCCAAATTTTTTCCCAAATTCTACTATGAAAAAGAAGATTTCCTATCACATCAAAAATGCCGGCACATGCATGGAGTACTAAACGTAGATGAAATCAAAAAATAATTGTACAGTTTAGATGTATTTTGCGAGACGAATCTTTTGAGCCTAATTAGACCATGGTAGGACAATATTTATCACAAACAAACGAAAAGTACTACAGTGCGCTACAATGTTGGATGTGATGTTTTTGGCCAAATTTTAGCAAATTTCGTCTGTTTTTCGCCTTTACTTTTTGGATCTAAACACAGCCTTGGAAACATGTTGCGCCACCGGTCACCGGACACCGGTTGCACTGCACACCGTACCCTGCGATGTCGACGCGTCTCCGTCTGAAACAACAAAGAAACCACGTTTTTGGTTGTGACACTGACCGCAGTAGTATGAGTGTAAGTAGGATATCAACACCGTTCTAACTTGGCTGCTATCTAGCTGCCAGTAATTAGTCAAACGGAACGATATCGATATAATCAGTTAATGGCTATATATATAGCTACCTTATTAGCATGATGCATGCATGCTAGATTAGACTCCTGGGATCAATATAATGGCATGCATATTTTGCCAACTTTGACTTGGTTTAGCTAGCCTAACTATGATATTCGTCCTCGCCACCCTTCTGCCTCACGCTTCTTTCAGCTTCTTAATTGACTGCCCAACACACTCGATCAAAAACGTCGTCGCTACACCCAGTTAAAACCCATGTGCGTAATCCATCGAATATATTCTGTATCGTGGCCGCTGATTATTATTAGTACGCACAAGGGTCAATCTAAGACTAGCAGAAAGAGAAGCTTCCAGGAATTTTATTTTACCTTATCCGTCCTTCCGGTCTCAGCTGAGCTAGCTACACACCTATAAATATAAAATTTAATATATAAACTGCACGGTAACAGGAAGCTTCTTTAATTTACAGAGGGGAAACGGCCGGGAGCGCCAAATAAAGCAATTCATTCTTCACGCACTACAGCTAGTCGTAAAGGAACACATTTATGTTAGTTTCGTCCTAACATTTTACCGTAATTAATGAGTGTTCCTATTAGACTTGTGTTGGTGTGCTAACGTACATGTCCACATGATGACAGCAGAGAGCGACGAAATGCGCAAGTACACATCAAACGCAGTCCAATCCGATGAATCCAGGTCGCATCTGGATGGATATACGGCCCTATATGGAAGCTATTGGATTTTAGAAGGTGGATTTTAAACCATATATGCCATCAGATTCTACTAGATTCCAAAAATTTTGAATGTTGGATTGAAAAATCTTAGAATCTAGAGCAACCTGAATTGTGGATTCTGAAATCCAAATTGTGGAAGCTGGGGGTCTATCATGACTCGCTCGCCGCAATCGGCCACATGCTCATCCACCTGACCTGACTGCCATCCACGTCATTACGTCACCAATTATCTAACGAGTATATCCATCCACAGCATTGTTTCAGGCTGCAGGTGAGTAGGGGTCCTTGTGCCCAGGCCCCGGAAGCCTATTCCTACAAAAATATTTTTACCAACATATATTTTTATAAAGAAGGATTTAAAAATTATAAACATAAAAAATGTGCCAGGGACCGGGGAGCGATCCACCCAGTCCGAAAATCCATTGCATATTTCGGCCTGCTCAAGAGCTCACCCCTACCGGCCTTGTCCTTGGGCCTTGGCCCACTAGCCACCAATGCGACACCTTTTAACCTAACCCGCGCCGCCTCACCTCCGTGCAACCATATGCTTGTCCAGCTTTCCCTACAGCAACCTTCAAAAAAAAATTAAAAAAAAGCTTTCCCTACAGCAAAGCAATCAACGCAGTCTTCTTCCTCAGGGGGTGCTTGGATCCGGTGGCTAAACTTTAGCATGTGTCACATCGGATGTTCGTACGCTCGTTGAAATTATTAAATATGGTTTAATTAAAAAAATAAGTACATAGTCGAGAACTAAATGATGAGACGAATTTATTAAGCCTAATTAATCTATAATTAACAAATGTGATGCTAAGCTTAATAAATTCGTCTCGCCATTTAGTTTTCATCTGTGTAATTAGTTTTATAATTATATTATATTTAATACTTCTAACTGGCGTCCAAACATCCGATGTGATAGGTGCTAAAATTTAGCAGATGGAACCAAACACGCCCTCACTCTTTAGCCTCCGTCCATGATCATATCCTCACAGCCTCACTCTCCAGTGCCACAGCCGAGACCGAGAGCGGCGGGCAGCTTGCGGCAGCAGGCTGGCGCGGCGGCGCTAGCTGGACTCGTAGGGGCGCGGCACTGAGTGCTTGTTTCATTCGAATGTTGACTGCCTGAGTCCTGTTCGGTGAAATCGGTGAAACCGAACACGGAACTGAAATCCGGAGAAACTGAATCGATTGCCCACCCAGACCGTCCAGCCGACGCTCCTGCACCGGCGCCGGCGCGCCCGCTCCCTCCTCCGAACAGCTCGGTCAAAACTGAAACCGAAGAACAAGAATTGCCGACTAGTAACGGCCGCCGTCCCCCTCTCCGACCAGGTCGCCTGCCAGAATCCACCACGCCAGAGCTCCCGTTGGCCTGCGCCACTGCCGCCGTCCTGCCCAACTACAATGACCCGTGGCTGAAGCCGCGGCTGCTCCGCACAGTGGTCGCCGATTGCCTGCAGCAGCCGGGTGGCGGCGATCGAGCTCCGGCCGGCGGAGGTCGCCTCTGTCCTCGAGGTGGTGCGTACGCACAGCCTGCTCACGGAGGATCTCCCGGACCGCGCGCTGGCGGACCCCATGCTGGCCGAGGCGTGGCGCGCTGCTGTGGATGCCTGGGTCGAGCGCGTCGTAGCACTGGTGGAGAGCAACTCGGTATTGTACTATTGTGGTCCTTTGATCCCTCTGCCTTCCGTCTTTATAAACAACTAGCATGTTGCCCTGCGTTGCTATGGGTGACAATAGCGAGTCCGCAACATATAGATGCAGATTTCAAAGCAAAAGATTGTGCTCAAGTCTCGACCATGCATGGCGTACATCAATAGAAAATTTTAGTACTCCATGCAAGTTTAAACCAACGATACACTTTGAATTTATATAGATTGAAATGCTTCTTCAGGTATGTTAACCGAGCTCAATTAAAGAAGAAAATTCAAAGAGAGAATGAAGATGCGGATGATAATGTATAAACAAATAATGCACAAGTGTGTTTCTGAAGGATCAATCACGAGCTTGACCACAACATACATGGAAGAATTTTAAAAATTTACATATGCCTCACCACGAGCTAAGAGATCCTCCTCCTCTAGGTAATATTGTAATTCCATCTGGAAAACAACAAATTGCTAAACAAGTAAGAGAGCTGATTATGAATTCAAGCATAGCAGTGAACCCATGCAATATGCAGTGGCTAAATGGTCCACTCTCTTTGCCATGAGGGTCTCTACTCTCTACCCAAGCAGAAAACTGCAATAGTACAAGTAACTACATGGAAAAAATTGAAGATAATTTTTAATAGTCATAGGTCATAACATATACGATTCAATCCTGATTTGATTGAGAAAAAAAAATCTTAAGACGGTACTGGAAAAACTAAAATACTAAAGTAGTGTATTTGTATATACCAGTAGTCATGCACGAGCGACACGCTCGAAGGTTTATCAAAAAAAATATGTTGCTACAAAAACCACTAAAACTGAACCAAATAATTAATATGGTCGGATGGAACGCCCGATGAACAGGTTATGGTGGACGCAAATGCAAAAAACAATATAGCCAATAAGGTGTCACAATGTGCTTAGTCATATACTTTGTACTAAAATGTGTAATTCTGACTTATGATTTTTTTTTTTTGTTCCTGCTATTGTCTAAACCCAAAAACAGGTTGAGTTTTCACTTCCCTAGATTTGATTTTAGCAAGCATTCCTAATTAGCTGGACCAGCCAGCTGAGCTTCTTTGGAACAGCACAGAGCTAACAACTACCCTATTTAACTATTTTGATTCTGAATCATTGAAGGCAAGTGACTGCTAAGTCCAAAATGATCCTCGCTCACTTAATCAAATCATGAATTCAGATCATTTTTTGCTTTGTTCATATGCAAAGAATGAAGAAAATCAGCCCCTTTAAAGTTCATCCAAACCTGTTGTGAAAAAATAAACATAGTGATAAGCCATCAATCTAAATCTTATTCATCATATTCTGTATGATTTATTTGATAATTATATATCAAATATTCATCAAGAAAAGATCCAACTTCATTATAGCTTTTCGGACCAACTACCAGATGTGATAGAAAAACCCGTCTTTTTTCAGCCAAAGATAATTAAACCATTATTAAATGTACGAAGCTTTGCACTGATGCACAAATTAAAATATTGACCATGCTACTCATAGATCTTTAACAATCTGAATGTCCAAGAGTTGATGTGCCACTGATGAGCTTGCACTGAAGTAAACTGAATAGGTAAGCTGAACTAATAGCTACTACAATAACTTGCAACAGAAACGGCTCTAAACGCCTCTATAGGAGCGATTTGGCCTAACTGTTCCTACTCGTGGGTTTCTGTAGTGAAACCCGCTGTAGAAACGGGCCAATAATCGCTCCTGCAGTATCCTCAGCGGGAGCGGGCCATGTTTTGAGCCGCTCCTGCTGAGGTTGCTAACAAAAATGGTTCAGAAGTCCACCGTTCCTGCAGTCCGATTAAAAAAGCAAAAAAAAAAAAGCTGCCAAGCGCCAGCCGCCGCGCCTAGCCGTCGCGCCCCTGGCCGCACCGCCGCGCAGGCCTGACCGTCGTCGCCGCGCCCTTGGCAGCACCGCCGCCGCTACGTCGCGCGCCCGCCCGGCCGTCCCGCCTGCTTGGCTAGGTCGCGCTGCCGCCGCGCCCCTGGCAGCGCCGTCGCGCGCCCGCCCTTGTGCCGCCGTCGCCCCTGGCAGCGCCACGCCGCCGCTCTCGCATCGCGCCGCCGTGCCGGCCCGCCGCCCTCGCACCGCCGTCGCCCCTGGCGGCGCCCGCACCCGCGCCCCTGGCAGCGCCGCGCTGCCGCTCTGGCATCGCGCCGCCGTGCCGGCCCGCAGCCCTCGCGCCGCCGTCGCCCCTGGCAGCGCCCACGCCCACGCCCGCGCCGCCGTTCCGGCCCGCCGCCCTCGCGCCGCCGTCGACGTTGCAACCAGCCAAAGAGAAGAGAAGAAAGGGAGGTGGAAGATATGAAAGGTGGAGGACGATGGTGATTGGGATAAGGAAGAGAGAAAGGATATTTAATAAAGGAGTTGGTTGGTTCGGGCCGCGCATGCCTGCATGCAGTTCTAATTTGCTGCGCGCGCTAGTCTTTGCTAAAATTTTTGCTAAGAACGGACGATGCTACAGACCGCTCCTGCTACTTCTATCAGTAGGAGCTGTGGGAAACATCCACCGTTCCTGTGAACAAAATAGTAGGAACCGCTCATGTTAAATGGTAGTCAGTAGGAGTGTTGCACTGCACCAACCACTCCTGCTAACTGCCCATAACAGGAGCGGTGTGTGTCACCAACCGTTCCTGCTATTTGTAGGAGCGGTTGGTGGAGTCCGCCGCTCCTACTGAGCTTACAATATGAATGGTGCATTTTGTAGGACCCACCCAAAGCACAACAGGAACGGCTTTTTATTGAAGCCGCTCCTAATATGATTTAAGAGACGTTTCTGTAGTAGACTTTTGTAGTACAGACAAATGTACTTATAAAATAAAACTCATAGCAACTCGAACAAGTGGCCAATGGACTTGACAAAGAAAACACGATTAGGGCTTAGTTCTCTTCCAACACTTTAATTGCAGGTCAGACTTGACATGAACAAGTACTTCAGAGTTGCGTGGCAACTCAGAGAATGCATGTTAGCACTTTAGTTCAATTGTGACATTGATCAAGCAGAAGATACTCTTAGCAACTCAGAGAATGCATGTTAGGTTGGCCATTAGCAGAAGATACACGCATCTCATCGAAAGAAACAAAATTGAATGATGAAAGGCTAAGCTTATCATCCACCTCGAAGAATCGAAGAAGGACATGCGGGCATGCGGCCAGACCTCGGTTCAGATGGTGGCGCAGCACGAGTAGGCAAGAGAGCAGGAGGCGGGCAAGTGCTGTTGCCTGTTGCACGCCTGCGCCATGGCCTTGCCTGCTACGCCGCAGGACTCCTTGGCCTCTCGCTTCCACTGGCCCCTACGGTTGGTCGTGTCCCACTTGCCCATTATAGTTTTGCCAGTTCCAAACTGTAAGAATGCGGAGATAATATCTGGATTTGACACATCATTGATTAATAATACAAAGAAGGAAGCCAGATGTCCCATGGATGAAGTTATTACTTTATAGTTCTGAACCTCCATAGTTTTTTTATAGATTAAACAGAAAGTATGGCATATATTTCTTATAATTCTTCTAGATAAAGAAAAGAGAGGCACTAACAAACACATTGCCATGCTATACAGTCTGATCCTTAATTACATTTGGTGGTGGTTAACAGGTTAGCATTGTTAGAAAACCAAAGCCTCATTCATTAGCAGGTGCCATGGGCATTTCTTTTAACAATGATTGGTTCATCTAATACGTAATAGTAAAGTACTGATTATTAGAAGAGTTAAATTGGAAACAGGACACCAATATCGTCAAGCTTTGTTGGACCAAGATCTAAAAATTAGTTCCCAGATGTTAATCAAACTGACAGAGATAATTGTGGCTCATAGGGAAAAGGTAAACAATAAGGGAAAAATGTGATGTTGCCCTATGCTCAATGTCTCAGCCTCATTCCTAAAAGTACACCATAGCACGCTAGCAACCTGAATCACGTTGGAAAGGCAAGGCCAAAACAGGTGACAGAGGGTCTGTTCTGGCCAGCATTGGGCCTGGCTAGCATCCTAAGCCAGGGCTACTCTTGGACAAGCTTTGATAAGGCAGGAGGGTCTGTTTGGTTGAGGGTGGCTTAAAAAGCGTACAAAGTGGGAACATGTTTGGTTGGATTAGCAACCCTTCGCGTGCTCATGCGCCGGCCGGTCCTCTGCTTCCTCTCCACCGCCCGCCCATCACCGGTCCTCGTCTTCCTCCTCCCTGGAGGAGCGTCGCGGCCAGGGCCAAGGCGAGCGGTCCTTCTCCCGCTCTGGATACGGCGAATGGGGTAGCAGACGAAGGGAGAGGTGGGACGGCGAGCGCGACAAGCAGGAGAGGCCGCGTAGCGGAGGACGGGGTAGGAGGGGGGACGGCGGCGTGGCGGACGAGGCAGGTAGGGGAGGTGGCGAGGCGGCGGACGGGGTACGAGGGGAGGTGGTGCGGCGGTGGATGGCGAGGCGGTGGGCGAGGCAGAAGGGGAGGTGGCGCGGCGGCGGACGTCGAGGCGCGGTCTGCGCCCCTATCCCCTTCTCCACCGTCGGGAGGGACGGGGAAGGCAGCGCGGAGAGAAGAGAAGGCGCATTCGCTGCACAGGCGAAGCCGGCGAAGCACTGCGGAGGCCTGGCCACCAAAAAACAGCCGATTTGAGCGTTCCTGCGGAGCCACCCTAGGGAGCCAATTTGTGCAGTCTGGGCCTGGCTAGAAAACTTGGCCAAGCAACCAAACACACGCGCCTGCACTATCGCAGGGCAACCAAACAGTGTCTTACCTTGGAATGCGTTGCTTTGTGGATCGCCGCGTCCGCTCCGGTGGATACAATAGTCTTAATAAGTAGTAGAGATGTTGAAAAGGAAACAAAGACAAATAGGAAATTTACAACACATGAAAAAAATTAAACAATATTTTACAACATATATCACTTCACGTTTAACCATGTAATCAGCCAACTACTTTTTTTATTACAACCAAAAGTAAAAGGCATATGTTGAGAGATCAGCTAGCAAACATAATTTATATTTCACTAAACCCTGCAATTAAAAACATTTCTAGCATCTACGTATAGAATATGGAGGTGCTAAAACATGTTTGTTTCATAGGAGTTTCAAATTTTAGAGTATTCACTTAAAAAGTAAATTGTTCAGAAACAACAATACTTTTTAGACCTGAACTTCCGGAAGTCCTCCATGGATGTAGTCTGATCCCACATGATACTGATCTGCAGCCTCAATCTCAAAGAAAAGGAGGATGGGCTTGGGCGTGAACTCATAGAGCAGTAGCATACGCTTCTGAATCCACTGCACAATAGCTAATTAGCTTTACGAGCGTGGGATGCTTATGAAAACCCGAACATTGGACCTCTTTGTTCTGAACTCCAACACCTCCTCTTCTCTTGGGCTTAGCAGATGCTAAGCAGAGAGGCTCCATCCTCACGTTCTCCTCAGGATGTGAGCCTGTGCCACCCATGGCTCCGATAGCAAAGGCGACGCTAACAAGCTCACCCTCACCCTCCATCTATCTGTAACAAAACCAGCGCGAATTACTTGATTACTTCACAATTACTTCTACGACTATGCTTCTGAAATTTTAATACAACTCTATTTATAAACTTGTCTTGATGCAAGGTAAATACAACGCCTGCTCAAACTCTTACCTAGCGTTCCGGGAGGGGCGAGCCGGGAGGGCCTGCGCCGTCCGTGGGAGGAGCGCCGGGCGCTGAGGTGGGGCTGCGCCGTCCGTGGGAGGAGCGCCCATCGGGGAGGAGCGCCGGCCAGGGAGGAGCGCAGTCGTCCTGCCCTCCGCGCCGGTGAGCGCCAGGCGCCGGGGAGGGGCTGCGCCGTCGTCCTGCACTCCGTGCGGGGAGTCGCGCTGTGTTGCCGTGAGTTGGGAAGGTGGATGGGTAATCAGGCAATGACGATAGGAATTTGATTCTCAGCTTTTCCACCGTATGGAAAAAAGATGTGGATGTGGGTAAGATTTAGGTGAGAATAAAAGAGAGAAAACGGCAGAAACATTTTACTTTTATAGGTTTTGAGTCTTATCACCTTTTTTCAACCTTTTCCAACCTGCGCAGTGGGACCAGCGTGAGGGGTGTAGGTTGGTTTTCGTAGGTAAAAAATGTTTTGCGAGAACTTGCTCTTTGACGGTGTAGATATGTAACGAGTACTGATCACCATGGTTTATATATTCTTTTTGACAAAATACAAAAGAAAGTTATTGCAGATTAAATTCGATTATAATATTGCTAAACCTCAAATATTGCAGTTTGCAAACCAAGTACGCTGTACATGAGATACTTCAAATTTTTTTTTATAGAAAAGGGAATACTGATACCACATAAGTTGGGGGGTTACATACCTAAAAATTGATATCCTTTCGAGTTCCTTTGGAACATGGATTCATTTCAAATTATGCTAAAATATGCTCTAAATATGAAGGATCTGTTTCAAATTATATGGGTTTGGGATATAATGAAAATTTTGGTTGAAAGATCTGTTTCAAATTATATGGGCTTGGGATATAATGAAAATTTTGGTTCTACAAATTGTCACGTTTGGGGATGAAAACATGCATTGTATATCGTGAGAGCCAATAACAAATGTATATCTTACAAACGTTGATTCCATGTGACAGCATACTGTACTGAAGGGTCAAATTCCTAAACGCCTCTAATGCAAGAGGTAAACGATTAGCTTGGAAATTCAACACCATTATTGTAAAGAAAATGGGCCTATGCTTTGTGCTTAGTTTCCTAATATAATTTTGGTTGTTGAAGTGACAACACGTGCCATGGGTCTAATATTGCTGTGCAAGTATCTCGGGTTAAGTTCCAGGGTGCAAAAGGTAGACTTTGGGTACAAACACCTTAAATGAGGACTTAAAAGTCACAAGAAAAGACCCCAAACCGCTATCAAGTTGCAAGCAGTATGCCCTGACTTGGCGGTCAGCGGGCTGATTTTTTGGCTCATCAAAAGGTCCGGAGAAGCTCCGTCGAATGATCCGGAAAGAAGAAAAGGCCGAAGTTGAAAACTCAAGACCCGATGGTACATGGGACAGTCTAGACAGAAGAGGAGAAGACCACATTCCGGCGTTTCAACGCATCGGACGGTCCGATGCTCTATCGGACAAATTGGACAGAAGGTTCAACAAACTGAAGACCACGGCGTTCCACGCATCGGACGGTCCGATGGTGCCACCATCAGACGGTCTGATGGTCTCAATGGTCAGCAAAAGCTCAACGGTCGACTCCAACGGCTAGTTGGGTGCACACATCGGACGGTCCGATGGTCCCACAATCAGACGGTCTGATGGTCACGTCAGTGCAGATCAAGTTGCTCCCAACGGTTAGTTTTGAGGCTTGGGCTATAAATACCCCATGACCGGCCTCCACAGTGTGGTTGGAGACTCCTAAGTTAACACAAAGTATAAAGACACCATCTTGATCCATCCATAGAGCCATATACACACATTTGTGAGCCTAACCATCACAAGAGCTAATTAGACATATCACGGCAAGCTAGAGCTCAGTTGTATCTTTGCTTAGGCCTTGTTGTCTTTCTCCGTGCATGCGTACACGTCTATCCCTTGTAATTGTGGGGCTCGTAAGTCTTGCATGACCCTCTGAAGTATGGAGTGGCCGCCACCTTACTTGTGAGAGGGAGGAAGGCCCTCAGCTACTTGGCCAAAGCTTCTCTAATGAAGATGACGGGTGGCTCCGTGAGAAAAACTCGAAAGACCCCAATGGTCTTGTCTATCCTCCAACCCCTGCGTGGGGGTGAGGCTACGTCCATGAAGGACTAAGCGTGAGAAAGGCTCAGGTGGGTGTGTATCGGGGATATCCGAAGACTCAACCGTGGTTGCTTGGCTTCCGCTAAAGTCATTTTACCATCCTCCATCCTTACAAAGGGTGAGGCCGTATTCCTGTGAGGATTACGCGAGAGCAAAGCCCTTTGCGAACGAGGAGTAGGGTAGAGACCGCGAGTCTCCCCAAACCTCGGAAAAAAATCTCTGTGTCTCTGTAGTGTGTCATTGCTGACATCGCCACCGAAAGTTTGCATACGCTGTCATATCTCTTTAGCTTCCACATTTACATTTTTGTAATTGTGTGCTTATTTTCTAAACTAGCTTCATAGATTTGTTCTAGGTGTAACTAGTTTGTAAGATTTGGCCACGATAAAGATAGCAACACTTAGCAAAATCTTACTGCACGTATCTTATTTATCTTGCATAGATTTCGTTAAGTTGGTTTTTAGCGACCTTAGTTTTAGAAATTCTAATTTACCCCTTTTAGACGTCGGTACAATCTTTGAGTTTTTAAAAAATAATCTGCACACATACGTACAGACAAAAAAACATAATAATAACTACCTAGGAACGGTTGAAGTACCCTCTACCTCCAGCCGCGCTGTGGGACGGTGGAAGTACCCTCTGCCGCCAGCCCAATTTCTTATTCCGCGCGCGCGCGCCGCGTGCGTCTGGCAACGCGCGGACGCGTGGCGACCGTAGGTGGCTTCTCCCGTCCTGTCCCCGTACGTGGTTTTCGCTTTTCCATTTCTATCCGAGAAAAATAACCCACCCGTCCATTTCGAAAAAGTTCTTCTCTTTTTTTTTTCATTTTATCACCTGGATTCCCCTTCGTCTGGGCGGAGACGAGAGCCCCGGCGACTTCGCCGGTGAGCGGCCGCTGCGCGCCCACACGTCTCAACCTGCACGGAGTAGAAGCCCTAGCCACCATCCCTTTTCCTTCTCTGCTCCCGAGCCGTACGCAGCTCGCCCCAGTTCCCTTTTTTCTTCTCTTTTTCCCTGCTGCACCGATTGATTTCTATCTCGATTTAGGGCGGAGACAACAGGACCTCAGTTACTTCGCCGGCGAGCTATTGCACACGCGCACGTACGAGATCCGGCGAGGGAAGACTGAATCTCGTGGAAGACACTGCACAGAGGGGGATCCAGCAAGGGCAAAGCTCTCCGGTTACCTTCTCCGTTCATCTTCTGAGGTGAAATCGGTTTTCTCTGTTCGATTTTTTGTGGGGATTCTGATTAGGGGATCTCTAAGGACTGGGAAAGGATCTTATGGTAGGGGATTTGACCGGAGACACGACGAATTTCTACGCCATGTGCCATTGAGGATGAGCAGGGGGGAAGGGTGAGGGACACAGCAGCACCATGGCTGGCTGCTTGCTCGTGGTGGAGATGAAGCAAGGAAGGGGAGAAGGGGTGCTAACTACTGCTGGTGCTTGATTGGAGGGGGAAGACGAGAGACATGGGGCTGCAGGCTGCAGCAGGGGAGAAGAAGGAGGTGTGGCGTGCTACCATTGAGGATGAGCAGGCTGAGTGGGGGAGGGTGAGGGATACAGCAGCACCATGGCTGGCTGCTTGCTCGTGGTGGAGATGAAGCAAGGAAGGGAAGAAGGGTCCTTGCTTACTGCTGGTGCTTCATTGGAGGGGGAAGACGATGAACAGAAGGGGACCTGCAGCAAGGAGAAGGTGTGCCATGGCTGCTGCACATCCACCTGATTGGAGTGGGTTTTATTTTTATTTTTAGACTTGAGAGGAGACAGAAATAGCTATAATGTGCTCTGCTGTGAATATTGATATATATTTTTCAGCACAATACTAATGCCAACATGATTTTCTTTTTCTGCTTTTTTATTAAACTAATATGAATTGGTATATATTGAGCCCCACGAAAGAATTGAGAAGTAGTGGCCAGCCTCGTAGAAGCAAGGAATAGGAGAGAAATTAATCACTGAGTAAGCAAAAGAAAAATCAGGTGTGGCTCTGATTTACATTCATCAAAGTGTGGGTTTTATTTTACTTTTCTTGCCTTCCTAGTAGTGTGATTGATGCCCCTAGCAAGATGCACGCACATCACAACTGCCAGTTGCTTTAGGGCTACGCTGTAACATAGGCCTGCTTTGCTGTGTTGTTCTAGGACTACTAGCTAGCAAAAGTTCAGAGAATCTGTAGCCCCAAGGCTGTGTGAATGTGTATCGTGAAGCTAATGCAGCTCTACGTGTTCTACTCACCTATCTAGCCCGGTCTTGTCACTTATCTCATTTCACATTGTGTATCCGCTGCTGCATTGCAACTGCCAGTGGTTGAAGGATTCGGTTCAAAAATTAACCCTACTCATGAATATATACTACCTGCACTGCAGTTCCGCCTCGCATTTGCCCCTTTGATGTAAATTGTCAATTTATATATGTGCATCATTTTCTAATGTTCAATCATTAATCAAGATGTCAATCGTTGTCATAGAAATACCTTTTGGCGGATGCACGTTTGCGGCACTGGGTGCGGCCGCACACCACGGCAAAACTGAAAATGCTTATAGTAATATGGATTTTGACCCCTTTTGCACCCCCTGATCCAATTACATGCACCCACAACTCAGCCCAAGTACATCAGGACAGGTCGTCAGCCCAACAACGCACAGCCCAACTTGCTTGGCCCAATTCCCCTATTGGCTTTCTCCATCGTGAATCCCTGCTTGGCTGCCTCCTTGCCGTTTCGCATGAGCCGCGAGTCCCTTGCCTCCTCGTCGAACTCGTCGTTTCGTCTTCCGCCTGGCCGCGGCTGCCCGTCCCTGGTACGTCCCTTTCTCCCTCTCCTTCTCATCTTCAATCGTTAATTCCGCACTGATTCGAACGAGCTGCAGATGGGCACGCGGAGAAAGCTCTTGTTGTCGTCGGGCAGCAGGCCAGCAGCGGCAAGGAGGAGCCCTGGTTGCAGGCTGCGGCAACCCGTTTTCTGTTGTCCCTAGCTGGTCGATCACAAGGCAAGGACCTCAAGGATTCCCTCAATTTTTCTCATTCTATTTCCATATGTAATGAAATTTCAATTCAAGAACCCAAACGGCCCCTTATGTTATTTTATTTAAAAGTCAAAGTTCTTTCAAACTTAATTCAATTTTTAATCTATTATTATAAAAGTTTTTAGTGTACATGCGTAAAGTTTTTTCTATAGTGTGGTTCCTTAAAGTTATGCAACTTGAAAGATAGATATATGGAGTTTTTATGTATGATTTTAAAAGTTTCTAATGTATGATTTAAAAGTTTCTAGTATATGATTTAAAGTTTCTAGTAAATAATCTAGTGTATGATTGAAAGTTTCTAGTATATAATTTTAAAGTTCCTAGTGTATGATTTAAAAGTTTCTAGTATATGATTTAAAGTTTCTACTATGTAATTTTAAAAGTTTCTATTGTATGATTTAAAAGTTTCTAGCATATGATTTTAAAAATTTCTAGTATATGATTTAAAAATTTCCAGTAAATAATCCAGTGTATGATTTAAAGTTTGTAGTATATAATTTAAACGTTTCTAGTGTATCATTTAAAAGTTTTATTTCAAGGTATGAACTTCAAGATATACAGTAACCTGGTAATAGAACATCAGTTCCTGGTTATTACCTTATATTGTTAGTCTATCATTGCTGTGCTAGAGCTGCAGATAGGCTTTTAGGTTTGTTTAAAAAAATTAGGTTTGCATCGTTTGGTGTTTTGATCTCCTTATATGTATAGCCTATGTAAACTGCATTCTCATGTTTTTCCCCTGCTCGTACCACGTGAAAGCAGCAGAAAGTACCATTTTGATGATAGCCAAAGTCATCCTGGACAGAAGCCAGATGCACCTCTTTGGCTGGTATGGCGCACCTCTTTGGCTGTACGGCTCTGTTATGTGTCTGAAAGTACAGGTGTAATTTTCATTTGGCGCTAACGCTTCATGTTTTAAGCAATTGTGATATTTTTAAAGGTACAATCAAATAAAATAAATATGTCAGTGCACTACATGAGAGGGGAACGGCTGAGAATAACTGTACACAAGGTACAATACAATTCTAGAACGACGTAACATGTGAACTCCATTTTAGTGAATATTTGTTGGTATTGCTTATCTGCTAATTCGCAGCTACTTTGGCAGGAATTGTGCCTCTGTCCGGACTCCACTGCCTTCTACCCCAGATGGGTACTTAATAAGGTAATTTTATGTGTAAACCAGTAACATCTTTTCTTATAAACATATTAATTGGATTGCTAAGAAGATACTAAATGTGTCTGTTTTCAGACCTTCTTCAAGCAAATTGGCACCTCGCGCATTATTTCTGAAGCCTCCTAGATTTCCTGCACCTGAAAATCAGGACAAGGTCTGTGTCATCTACTTCACTCTTTGCTTGTCCACTAATATTTTTTTATTAAAAATGTGACAGAACCATCCCATGTTGATGCTAAAATGCATGTTCAAACGATTGAGTTGTGGATGTTTTCCCATGTACTGCTGTTCTGAACAACTAGACTAACTAGCCTTGGACAAAAAATACTCTGAATATTTATCTAACAGATGCTTCAAACACATTTTTCATATCTTCAACACCCGCTGATTAAAAACGTTGTGCAACAAAAGCATGGGAGGGAAGCATCACCTATGCCTATACGGTGGGTGCTGGCTTATCACTCGGTGTTTTTTGGGTCCAGTTTGTATCCTACGCTCCTAGTACCTGAATGAGAGTTTATTATTTAAGCGAAAATTGGGCGTACATAGTTTCGATGGATAAATCCATAGTTCTTTATTACCTAAGTGAAAGTTTTCATACCTACTGTACAAAGTTTTTGAAAATATAGTTCAAAGTTTGGAAGGTATTTAGTTTGTCCAATGATTAAGTAAATGTTTTTACATACTAAAAAGTTCGTTCAAATTCACTTAAACTTATATTATAATACAGCTAAAAGGTTTCCTTTAGTTAAGCGAAAGTTTTTATGTAAAATATTTCCCTCAATTTAAATTCAAAGTTTCCTGAAATATGATTGGGATATTTTGTTGTCTATTATCAAGTTTGAAATACTCCAAGTGTATTGAAATTGAGTGAATAGATTTCTTTTAGTACGAAGTCATACTAAGAGTTTGTTCAAATTCACTTCAATTTTTTATTGTAATACAACTGAAAGATTTTCTTTAGTTAGCTAAAAGTTTTCTTTGTTTACTGTGCAAAGTTTTTTAGATTATGATTCAAAGTTTGCAAGTCATACTAAAAGTTTGTTCAAATTCATGTCAATTTTTTTATTATACTACAAATGAAAGATTTCCTTTTAGTTAGGTAAAAGTTTTCTTTGTTTACTGTACAAAGTTTTTAGATATGGTTCAAAGTTTTCTTTGTTCTGTACATATTTATACGTAGGCAACAAAATCATCATGCATTTCAAATGTATCTTGCATCTTGTTACCATTTTCTGTATCTGCTAGCTATCTCTTTGCATCTTATTACCATTTCATCCATCTAATTCCTTTTTTTTTCAGGGTGTAACAGTGGAGTTCTACCACTAAGACGGCTCCAGCTTATTTATTAACTTAACTGTGGGGCAGTTGTGCCTTTTCTTTTACTAAACCATTATATTGTTTATAGAATGAAGAATTTACATAGTTATACTGTTGTTTCAGCTATATATGTGTACAATCCCAGCCCAAGAATTTCTACCCTTTTCACCTACAGTCTTGAAGAAGAAATTTTTTTAGCAGGCCTGGTACAGAATAAATTCGATCACTGCAGTTTTTCAAAAAATCAAACATAAGTGCAAATAAATATTTCTTAATATAGTACACGTTACTTTTACATCGATATATATGTGTACAATCCCCCCCACCCTAAATTCTACCCTCTTCACCCATGTCCCGAAGGAGAAAAAAGAAAACTACTGCGGTTTTTGATTTTTTTTTCAAACACATATAGATGCAAATGAAACTGATATGAGAATCTACAACGCTCCAAAAGCGCGGGAAAACCCAAACACGGAAACCTGAAAAATCAAATACGTAAAGCAAGCTCGGGGCCGTGTGATTAGCGAGATGGCCGCTGGGCCATATGAATGCGGAGCCTGATATGGGAAACGAGAAAGAGCGCGCAATGGAGCCCGATACGGGAAAGGAGAAAGAGCGCGCGTCGGCGTCGGAATCTCGTGTGGCCCCACCTTTCGGTCGCCGCGCGCGCATGCCGGCGCGCACCCGCGGAATAAGATCCAGCCGCCTCTCCATCAACCTCCAGCCGCCCTTTTTCCTTTCCCTGCGAGGAACGCCATCCTGTGCGCCTCTTCGACCTACCGTATCACTCCAACCCCCGCAAGATCCTGAAACAGGCATTCGCGCACGCATCCCATCCCACTGTGTAGATGGACACCAC
This sequence comes from Paspalum notatum, assembly GCA_022530915.1. Classification (NCBI taxonomy): domain Eukaryota; kingdom Viridiplantae; phylum Streptophyta; class Magnoliopsida; order Poales; family Poaceae; genus Paspalum; species Paspalum notatum. Next base: position 24,297,703 of record CM039684.1, on the reverse strand, counting down.
TGGCGCACCCACCGCCGCACTACCTGCCATGTCCTTGCCTCCGCGCCACTGGCCGTTGCCCTGCTAGCTGTGCCCTCGCCCAAATCCTCGGCGACGATTAGCCCGCCCCATAGCGCAAGGAAAGCTCACCTGCGCTTGCAAATTTGCCGGCCTATGCGTGCATTGCTTGCTGCAGCAACGTGGCGGCGTCTCATGCTTGCAGGCAATTAGCTGATTGGGACACACCGACACAGGATGGATCGGCCGAGACACGAGATGAGGATTGGCACAGCACAAACCAAAAAAGAAACAGGTGCAGCACCCAGCGTCTCGTGCTTACAGGTCGCGGCACCTACGCCACCGCTGGAGGCCACACCACGACACGGGGCTGCCGGCGCTACTCCTGCCACTGCCTGTCCCACACACAGAGTCAGTCGAACGGCCGCAGTGATCCCGTGGAGGAGAAAGCACTTTTCAATTTTGGCACCGATGATTTACAGATAACCCCTAAAATGTATTTGTATGAGTCAATTCCATAACAACCATTATAAAAGTTGATAATCTTTTATCTGCTATTAAAAAAATTATGGCTCTTTCCATGTTTTTGGTCCATTTTTGTTTGGATTTCAGCGCCACTGCCGTCACATAGGAGGTAACCGACGTTACCATCCTCGTCAGGCGCAGACCACAGCCCTCTTCTCGTGCCGTACCACCGCCTCTCCCACACCCTCTTCTAGCGGTACGCTGCTGCCACTCCCATGTCCTCCTCTCCAATATTTTGCCCGCCACCTCCTCGTCTGAGGCTGCTCCCGCACGCCGTCGCGCCTCCACCACGAGCACCACACGCACGGTAGCCTTGACTACGGCGTATAGAGCGACTGTGCGCACCAGCCTCAGGTCAGCCTCGGCCACCGCGGCCACGTGCTTGACAAGCCCCATGAGCCTGCGTGCGTCACACCTATCATCCTAACGTGTCGCCTCGCCGTTGCCCTGGCGCGCCCTCGACTCGGCCCCACCCCGACTCGTCGCCGCGCCGCGTCCCGCTCTGGCCACGGCGCCGCCTCACCTTCTCATCGCCCTAGCGCGCCCTCATCCATGCCTCACCCTGCTCCTCCCCCTGCACCGCCCCCGACGCTGTCGAGGCGCTCCTAGTGCGAGTCACCATCTCCGTCTTCACCGCCTCTGCCTGATGCTGCCTTGTGCGGCCCTAGTGGAAGACACAACCTTGTTGGAAGTGAGCACGACAGGCACGGCGGTGTCAGTGAGGCCGAGAAGGAGCAGGCCGGAGCGTTGCCACGAGCGGGCGCGTGGGAACCCCGCGGCGGCTCAGCCTCGCTGCGGGAGGGCGGGTGCAGGCGAGCACGCCGGAGCCCCGTGGCGGCTCGGCCTCGCTGCGGTGGAGTAGATGGCTATGGCGAGGAAGAGGCGTGGGAGTAGGTGCTCATCCTGGCCAACAACGTCCGTTGCCGCCCAACATGAGCGGGACAGCGGGAGCTCCATTCATCGGGCTCTGGGGGTAGAACTCTGGCAACGAGGACTCGGGCCTGGACGCGCCCGCGTCCACCGTAGTGGCAAGGTGGCCACGGCTGTGGGTCTAGTGGGAGGTGGCGGAGGCATGGAGGCGCACGTAGGCAGGGAGGAGGCGGGGGTGAGAGGAGCGGAGGATCTAGGGGAGAAGGGCCATTAGGATGGGATTTTCCTAGGCACCGCCATCGACGACATCGAGAGACATGTCGCATAGCAGGAAAAAAGAGCTGAGTGAGGCAAGGAATACTGAGGGAGGAGCACTAACGGCCGTTACCTCTCCTAATGATGGCAGTGGCATTGAGGTCCAGGCAAAAAATGGACCAACGACATAGAATAAGGTACAATCATTTCAATGACAGATAAGGGATAACTAACTTTTATAATGGCTAATATGGAATTGACTCAAAATCCATAGCAAGTTGCAATCTAGCCCTGTTATTTTACTTGGAAAAACTAACATGTGGGTCCCACCGCCACGTGTTCAATCAGGTAGCTTATCTGTCCTACATGGCATGGCACCTTGCAAAACTACTTCCAATACCGCTCTAGAATTATTTGTCCGGTTTTAATAAGTTTAATGTGTATAATATCCAATTTTATAGTTTAAAGTACTATGTATCCGTCCTCGATACTCGGCGGTGTTATTTCTACCTTTTCCAAATATAAACCTATATGTTTATAAGAAAAATCAACCTTTTAAATTTTCGGCCAACAATTTTAATCAAAGTCATATATTTTTAGTCTGCATCTTTTTACTTGGATTCATATTCAAAAAGTACGGTGCTTTAATATGATGATAATTTTATATTTATCCCTAAATGGATGGTTAAAATTCTACTTTAAACACACCATATTTTTTTGGGGGTAAACATACATAGATAACAGCCGATTCATTTTATCTCAACAGCAGACCAAAACTGAATTGCTAAGTAACCGTTTGCAAAGATAGCATCAAGTACAGATAGCATCCTGACTCCTGGAACTACATTACATGTGCCCTACCAAGCGGCAGGGTACACCAAAGAGCATACAGTACCATATTTACACCTTTTAGTTTCGACAAAATTGTCAGTAGGAAATTGACCAACCAGCACCAAAGAATATGCAGTTACAATCAAGCTCGGCGCTTACTGAGACGCCAAGAGTTGGGCTCATGGTATCTATCATATAGAGGTTCGATCCTCTCCTGTCTTTTTCTTTTGCTCATCTTGGTAGGGTCTGCACCCTTGTAAAACCTTGGTGCCAGCTCAACCAGCCATTTTGGATCGATCACAGTGACCTCTCTCATGTACTCCTTTGTCGTCATGACAAGCTCATGATAGATGACCCAGTCTGGCTGCCGCTGGAACAGTGCACTGCTAGGGTGGATGTACACTGGCTGATTTTCAACCAAGGTTCTGTATCCCTCCTGGGGATCCTTCCTGGCAGCGTGGAAAAAGAAGCCAGCAGTGATCGCTTTCCTTATCTTTGTGAAGTTTTTCCCAGCGGAGACAACATCAAGTTTATATCTGCACACACCAGAGGAACATAGGTTACCAAAAATAGATGGGCCTCAAAGAAAAGGTTGTCTAGTACTGTAGTCAATGAAGTATAGATCTAAAGTCAAGGAAAAATAGCCATGTGAACAATAATAACAAGCTAACTGTAGAAGAAGAAAAATGACAGGGAGTATAAGCCATAGCCAGTATCCAAAAACAACAGACGAATAATAGTTCGTAACTGTGTCTTACTGATAAACCAGCTACTAAGTTTCAGTGTACAAATAATATTTAAATTTTAGCTACTAAACTAGTAGTAGGGTTTTGGTTTGAGTGGGGTTGGTGATGAACCACCCAATCCTAACTCCAATCCTAATCAACTTGTCAGAATAGGGAAATAGAATGGGGGTGATCCCTCACAACAAAAGGTTAGTTCATTATGAGGACTGGTCTCATCCCACTAAAATTCATGGGATGAACCCATGATGGATCACTCCTTCCCACATATTTGCAAGGTAACTAGTTCTACCTGGTTGCTTCTTATTTAATGAATAATAGTAACTCCAGTCACACTTAAATGACGTTCAGACCAAAGTTTGCTTCATTAATTGAACTGATGGATTTGGTCAGAATGTCGAATAAAATGAGACCAGAGTGAGTAGGAACAGGCTTATCCAATCTAAATTAATGGAAAAAATTCTCTGAATTAATACAGACAAAAAAATGCAGACAATTTAAGCAAGTAAAACATTGGAACAATCTTATCCAGTCTAAGCATGCAGTGGAAGTAGGAAGGAAACAGGCTGCTAAGAACATCATAAATGTTTCGAATATACATGGAAGCACAAAAGGAAACATGCCTGGAGAACATAAAAGAGAAGAGCAAGAAAAATAATGCAGATGCTGCACCCTTCTAGTTCAAACAACTGAATAATAGTTACCTGTCCATGATAGTGAGAAGTTGTTTCCTCACATCCTGTGCTCTCCTCAATGATCTTGATTGAACAAAGTTCTCAAAGCACCAGGGCCCTGAAAAGTTCTTTGCCTTCCATGCCTCATATACAGCAAGTAGAGTAAGATGATCTCCCTCTGGCTGAAAAAACTTAGCCCTCTTTTGATCAGCTTGAGCTTGTTTTTCTCGTGGCCTGTAGAATATATTCCCGGTTTGAATCATAGCTATGATAGTCAGTATCTCATCACTGCACCCAAGGTCAACACTGGCTAGTAGCATCTTTGAAAGGGGTGGATCCAGTGGAAATTCTGCCATTTTTCTCCCGAGTTTGGTTAGAAGGCCCTCTTCATCAAGAGCACCAAGGCTGTACAATTGTTCCATGGCAGAAATCAGTGCTTGAGGTGCTGGGGGATCCATAAAATCGAAGGATAACAGATCATTTATTCCCATTGCCTTCATATTAAGAACTGTAGATCCCAGGTTGATCCTCTGAATTTCTGGAATCGTTGTCGGGGACATCTCATTCCGGTAGGCACTTTCAGTGTATAGACGATAACATTTGCCAGGTCCAGTACGGCCAGCACGCCCTGCTCTTTGTTTTGCAGATGCTTGCGAAATTGGAGTAATGACCAACGAATCAAGCCCTTGTTTTGAATTGTATACATTGATTTTGGCAAAACCAGGATCGACAACATAGTATATACCATCAATTGTCAAAGAAGCTTCAGCAATATTGGTCGCCACCACAACTTTCCTCTTACCAGGTGGAGCTGGGTCAAAGATCTTTGATTGCATCTCACTAGGGAGGGCACTATAGACAGGCAAAATTATGAGCTCTGGAACATCCTTGCCTAGCCCCTTCATCCTCTCATATAGACATTGGCAGGCGTGATCAATTTCCTCCTGTCCTGTGAGGAAAAGAAGGATGTCTCCTTCTGGTTCAGTCAGGTGAATCTGCAGCACAGTAATCAATGCTGCATCCAAGTAATCACTTTCAGGTTGTTTAGTGTATAGTATCTCCACTGGGAATGTTCTTCCAGGAATTGTGAAAATGTTACAGTTAAAGAAATATCCTGAGAACTTCTCAGCATCGAGGGTAGCAGAAGTGACAATAAGCCTCATGTCAGATCTGCGCTTAATAAGTTGCTTCAGCAAACCAAAGAGCACATCTGTGTGGATCGTCCTTTCATGGGCTTCATCAAGCATTATAACCGAATACTGGGAAAGGTTCTCATCAACAAGAATCTCACGCAGAAGCATACCATCAGTCATGTATTTTATCACAGTGTCCGGACCAGTACAGTCCTCAAAACGGATGGCATAACCAACTTCCTCTCCAAGCCGACACCCAAACTCTTCTGCCACTCTCTTTGCAACAGACATTGCTGCTACCCTACGAGGCTGGGTACACCCAATTTTACCCCTTGTGGTATAACCTGACTCGGCCAAATATTGTGTCACCTGTGTCGTCTTTCCGGAACCAGTCTCTCCAATAACAACCAATACTTGATTGTCATGTACAGCTTGTATAAGCTCTTTCTTCAACTTGAAAATAGGTAGAGACTGCCTCTGCTCTTGAATCGAAAGCTTGGACCTTTGACCAAAAGTTAAAGCCTTTCCGTAGGCCTCCTTCTTCCATTCAGGCATGTCATAAGCTGAAAGGCCAACACCTCTCAGCTCCTGTGCCAGGTACCGCTCACCTGTATCAGGCATTGGGTCCTCCCATGGTCGATTCAGATCTTTGGGGATTGAATCCAACATGGCTCTCTGCTCCTGCTCTCGAACCTCGCGGCGCTCTTTTATGAGGGCAGACTGTAGAGCAGCTGCTCTGCTCAGTGATCCCTCAGGATTCTTAAAAATCTTTACTGGTGACATGTCAATTGAAAATCTGCTCTGTCCCTGCAAGAACGCTGGTTCATCCTCATTTAGCTCAATCTCAAGCTCTTCCTCTGCACCTTCCTCCTGGTACATCATACCATCCCCATCCTCATCAAACATTGGATAATCCCTCACGTCCAGCACACCCGAGGCAATCAGCTGCTTTGCTTCCCATCTCTCTGGTGAGCTCATTCGCTTAAGTGGTCGCCGCGATATTGGTGCTGCCTCATCCTCCTCCATTATCACAATACCTGACAGTCCCAACCTCTTACCAGACCCCATGCCACTACCACTGCCACTGCCACTTGATGGGTTCACCCTTGGTGCATCATCCCCACTTCGCTGCATCGGCAGGAGGTCTTTCCCCGTATCTTGATCCACATCACGCATTGACAAGCTCAGCTTCTGCCCCTTCACCGAAACTACCTTCACATACACCTCTTGGTCACGCTTCACCACCTCCTTTGCATTGACCACCCGCTTGCTCGCCATCTGCGAGACATGCACAAGCCCCTCGCGGCCACCACGGACATCCTCAAGCCTGACAAAGCACCCAGTGTCCATCACCCGGGTCACCCTCCCGCGGTACACCTGGTACAGCTCTGGCTCCCCACTGGGGATCGATGCAGCAACATCCCTCCCCCTTCCCCCGACATCCCTCTCATCCTCTTCCTCATCTTCATACTTCCGGCTCCTCCCATGGTTCCTATCTCTGTCCCTTCCCCTTTCCCGTTCCTGGTGCCAGCTCCCATCACGATCTCGGCCACGGCCCCGGTTCCCATCACGGCCATACTCACGGTCGCTGCCCCGATCCCTGTCCCGGCTGCCGCGGTCATGGTCACGGCCGCCACGGTGACGATCCAAATCTCGGCCTCCGCGGTCGTAGTCCCGGTCCCGGCCTCTGCTATCGCGGCGGCGGTCGCGTTCGTCCCTGGCGGGGGCGGGGGCGGCCGCATTAGCGTCCCGCTCGAGCTCGAGGCGGAGGTTGCGAGCGTGGTCGGGATTGTCGGGCCGAGCTAGCCCAGGGAACTTGGACGCCTCCGCGCCTAGGGGTCCTGTGGAGACGGCAGCAGAGCCAGGGTTGGAGGCGCTCGGCGGGAGGATGGCGTGGATGATGGTGAGGAGCGTGCGGACGAAGTAGTCGGGGAAATCCGCGCCCTTCTCTTTGAGCCGGGCATCGAACTCCGCGACGGTGGCAGAGTTGTGGCCGAGCTCAGTGATGAACTCGGCCAACACCTTGTCGCCCACGCCGATGTGATTCTCGAGCTCGGAGCAAACTTTGGAGACCAGGGACAGGAACTCCAGCTTCTGGAGCCCGTCGTCTCCGGGCCCGGCGGCCGCCGCCGCTGGCGCCATGACAACGTGGGGTTGTGGTGGTGTGGGCGTTAGGGTTTGGTCGCCAATTCGAATCTGTTTCATATGGCATTTGTTTGTCGCCGCAGCAACGAATCGGCCTCCCGTCCCCCAAAAGGCTCCACCGCTCAATTATTTCTGTCGCAGCGTTTTATTCCCCCCTCCGCCGTCGGAGGCAGATCCGGCGACAACCTTCGGTGTGGTTTCTCCCATTTGTTTCGAGTCGATTCTTTCTCGGTCATTGTAAAAATCGCAATCGTTTATTTACCACCGAAAAAGTTTTGTTTTCTTTTTAGCCATCAATCCATATTTTCTGGACTCGTATGCCACTGATGTTTGGTCTAGACCCAACAAAAAGTAACGGAATGATAAAATGACCATTTTGGTCTTCCTCCCTTACCACCTCGTCAGCCAGCCTCGCGTGTAGCTTGTCGCGGCATAGCCTTGGGACACAGATCGAGTGCAGTAGCTACTTACCAGCTCCAGACCGCTAGCTTCAACCAGCGCTCTTCACTACTCTTTGTTCTTCTCCCTTAGCCACCGCTCTATCCTGCACTCGTCGCCATCTGCAGCGTCGTTGTCTATGACGTGGGGTGCCAAGTGGTGGTGTCTAGCGCAAGTTGGAGCTCAAGGTGCACACCACGGCCACTGCCTCCCCAATTGATTCCTTCCTACGAGCAATCTAGGCTGCCCAAGCTGCTATGCGGAGACGCAACCGATGTTCACCAACCTCCGCAGCCACGAGTGCCCAAGCCTGGAGAGGTTCTTGAACCACACATTTGATGTGGACACCAATGGCGTGTAGGGAGTTGTGGCGTGGCCTTGCCCCTTACTCGCCCTCCCACACGCAGTCGCGGCCCGGCAGCCATGCCACGCAGCCTCTCCTAGCCAGCCACGCGGACGGAGGGTTTGGCGGGGCGGTGCGTGGCTAGGGCGTCGCGTGGAGGTGGGGGGGGGAGGGCGCGCTTCCAGGCCGCCCGCTCGCTGCCGGCGGACGGGAGAACAGGGATCCCCGCGATGGGTCGGCCTCGCCGCCGCGGACGGGCGCGTGGGAGCCTGTTGCTGCTCGGCTCGCTGGCGAGCGCGCGGGAGCACGCGGCGGCTCAGCCTCGCCGGCCGTGGATGGGAGCACGGGCGAGCGCGCGGGAGCATGTGGCGGCTCGGCCTCGCTGCCCGCAGACGGGCATGCGGGCGAGCCCCGCGCCAGCTCGTCCTCGCTGCCATCGCCGCCTGGAGGGCGCGGGCGAGCGCGCGGGAGGCTCGACCTCGCTGTCGCCAGGCGGGCACGGCAAGCTCGCCGGAGCCCTGTGCCGTCTCGATCTCGCCGCTGGCGGGCTAGCCCTGCGTCGGCTGCAGAGGGAAGCGTGGGAAGGGGGAGGGCGCCGGCGACAGCGTCGCAATGGCCAGTCCGGATCGACGACGGGGTACACTGTAGGGGAAAAGGGGAAGAAGAAAACAACAGAGGAAGATTCAATTCAAGGGTAAATTTGGCATTTTTCTACCGTTTCTATCTTACTCGTAGGCCCAACTTGTTAGTAAAGGGGACGGTGTTGACGGCAATGGCATACAAGTCTAGAAAGTTTGGATCGATGGCTGAGAAGAAAACAAAATTTTTCGGTGGCAGATAAGGGATTGTGATCTTTTATAATGGCTGAGAAGGAATTGACCCTTTATTTTTCCTAAGTTGTTTTAGGGCAAGAGTTCCACTCTAAAAAAATTTAGCTCCATTCCACAAATTTTACCATAGAATAGTTCCACCACAAAGCTAGAGTAGATGGAGAGGGTGTTTGGCATGTTAGTCGGCTATACTCTCTAAAATAGATGTATTAATTGTGATTTACATATTATACCCTCGTTTCTTCGGCCACGTATCATACCTTGGGTGTGTGTGCCTTGCAGGCCGTGCAATCGAACTAAACACACTCCTGTAGCTACCTAATTGTTGTCGTTCACGAGAAGTACAAGGTTCATGAGAACTACAAGAACCATTAGACAGCAAAAATTATGACCAAGTTCACCAGAACTACAAGTCTGCTGCTCATCATAATTTGCATCTCGTTCTTGATGGGGACCAGGGGGTTCCCGATCTTCCGTCAGGTGGAGATAACTATCGATTTGGCGGAGGCACGACATACACGATCCGGCTTACAATCAACACGATTCGAACACTGCAGTCGCAGCACCACGTCTCCTCTGGTTATCAACCATGCACACACGATTGACCTCGCCACGAAGGCTTATCCCTATCTGCGAATCGAAGAACACAAGCAAGAACACAGCAGATGCAAACTAAAATTGCGAATAGAAAGGATTAAACTCACAACTTGGGGTTTAACAAACCAGAGTATTCTCACACGGCGAAACTGTTCGTAACGACAGAATAATCTAAGCAAAACCCATCTACTATAATGGCTACAGAATATATACAAGAGAGTGGGTTAGAGGGCGGCTAAAGGAGTGGCTGAGCAACCCTAGGGCGTACAAGGCCAGCGGGCCCAAAAACCGGCGTCGTAGCACCCTGGCAGATTCTGTCCGTCACCTTGCAACGTGATTTTCCGTCGACTCCGAAGTCCAAATGATGTGAAACTAATTGGTTTGAAAATTTTATCTTCTTAGCTTTCCAACGATATGTAGAACGTTTAAAACGGAGCCCGTATACGACCTGAACGTCCATTTTCGTGAGGCCTGCACCAGCAGTCCGAACTGGACTCGCGAATAAATTGGACTTCAACGTCGATTGTGCTTGTGATTCCATCTTTTGTTGGGTCTTGGTCATATCCTTGGCAGGCATGTTCTCATCATTCTCCCTTCTTGGTTATCGTCGATGTTCGCGGAAGTAATAGTTGGAGTTCTTGACATCATCCATCTATGCTCACCTTATTGAAATTGATCCTGTTGTGACAAAACAAATAAAGAAGAACAAAAAAAAAACTTGGCGTGACATGATTAGTCTTAAAACAACCCTCTATTTCGTCAAAATGTTGCACAACAAAAGGGGATTTTAGCTTTGAACAAATGTAAACCCGATGAATCATATATTCTCTATTAGTATCATACTCGCCAATGACATGATACGTATGTTTAGATATCCAAGACAAATCAGCAGGAAGAAAAAGTTTTTCATTTAAATTATTTAGATCGCAAATAATATCAAATTCAATATAACCCAAATTATTCAATGAAGATAACAATTTCAGCTCGTTTTGCAAACTAATAATTGGAAGAAAAGATTTACTTTTCAGCACAAACAATAGGTTGTAGAGCCATAATATCACGATTATTCACAACTTGTGATATGAAAATAACAGCAGCATCATCACACAATCCTTCTTTATCACACGAGTTAGCAGCAAAATCATCTTCAATTATGGTTGAAGCGTCACATCAAAAATTTGCTCACATTGTGTTACCACTGCACCCATGCTATTACTTGCGCTCACATATCTAGTGCAATACTTATCCTCTAGTAGCGTGTTGTCTCCTTCATCTTTGCACTCAATATTCTGAGCATTGTTAGTAGCAAAGGAAGCTTCCATAGGTTGTGTGTCATGATGTTCAATTTCAGCAAGACATGTATCATTTTTAATTTGATCCTCAATCTCACAAGCTAGATCAATTAAATCATGTAGAGAATTATATTCCATATAAACAAAATTGTTCTGAATTTTTTATTAAGACCATTTGAAAAATGTATTTCAGTGGCTTCATCAGATTCATCTAAATCACAATACGACAATATAGATTTGAACTTCTGATAATAAGCCATGACAGTTCTATCTCGTTATTTCAAGCGTTTCAATATATTAACTGATATTTTTTGATATAAATGATCAAACATTGTTTCCTAATTGATACTTGAACTTTTCGATGCGGATGTTTGCAATGTAGTGTGGCTCTCACACGTCTTTATATTTTCCATCCGAGCAGTGCTATGCCCGGTCATTGTTAGCAGAAAACAAAAAACACACAAAAAAAGTATATTTTTCTACTGACTACTATGTATATGTAGTGGAATCACACACTCTCAAGCATCTTACCAAGCTCTTATGAGTGTTCTTACCAATGCAAAGCAGTAGATGGTACAACCGGTGGCTGGTTCGTGATTCCGTGAGGGCGTGAACGATGCGATTGCAAAGGTTGAACCTGTACTGATCAGAAGTATATATGTGGAGCTTTGCAAGGCTTTGTATGGTAGCAAGGATCAGCACAAATCAAAATCAGATAGCAAAATTGAATAAGTGTACAAAGTACTTGTCAGTGTTGCTAGCCTAAATTGTTCCTAAAACTGGCTCAAACAAGCAAGTCACGTATACAAAGTACAAAGGACACAAAGTATGCAAACACTTCTGATTTTTTTTATTTTTTTCTTTTTTTATGCGGCTCTTTTTTTTACATTTGCCTTTTTCTTTCTTTCTTTTTTCTCTCCAAAGTACCGCAAGAGCTAGATACAACTTTAAACTATCGCAATAATATCGTCTGCAAATTATAGATTTTCTATCCGAACTTGCACAGACGATTTCACACTCTTAATAACCTCCAATGCCAAAACTTACATCACAAAAGTTGTAGATATACTTTTTTTCGTTCCAAAAAATATATGGAACACCTTTTTTGGATAAATGAAGCAGGAGATATGGACCCTGAAATACATACTGTTCAGAAAATTCTAGGTCACGAACAGATTTGCTTCCAACACAGATTAGGCCCTGATAACGATTTTTTCTGAAAACATCGCAGTTGACGAAGTTGTAGACAATATCTCAAGCTTTCCAGAAAGTATTAGAACACTAAAATCCGAGTTCATATGTGGAAGATATCGTCAAAATACCGAACTGGACAGAAACAATTTCGAATCGGATGCGATGACGTGATGAAAACGGACACGATGACACGATGCAAAACTCAAACCAATCTAAGAACAAGATCTATACCAGCAACAATACCACGACTATGGACACAAACTCAATGTTGTGGACTCCAAAATCAAAAGGTGCAAAGGCTAAACTTAGCGATAGGACAAGATCTGCTACAAACTCTAACTTTTATACGGCTTTTTGTGGGCTATGGGATGAAACAAACCTAATCTATTAGGGATAACTGCAGGCAAACCTGACGGTAAACCTTGCTCTGAATACCAATTGATGGGGAACAGGGGGTTCCCAATCTTCTGTCAGGTGGAGATAACTATCGATTTGGCGGAGGCACGACACACACGATCTGGCTTCCAATCAATACGAGTCGAACCCTGCAATCGCAGCACCACGTCTCCTCTGGTCATCAACCATGCACACACGATTGACCTCGCCACGAAGGCTTATCCCTGCCTGCGAATCGAAGAACACAAGCAAGAACACAGTAGATGCAAACTAAAATTGCGAATAGAAAGGATTAAGCTCACAAGTTGGGGTTTAACAAACCGGAGTATTCTCACATGGCGAAACTGTTCATAACGACAGAATAATCTAAGCAAAACCCATCTACTCTAATGATGGCTACAGAATATATACAAGAGAATGGGTTAGGGGGCGGCCAAGGGGGTGGCCGAGCAACCCTAGGGCGTACAAGGCCAGCGGGCCCAAAAACCGGCGTCGCAGCACCTTGGCAGATTCTGTCCGTCACCTTGCGACGTGATTTTCCGTCGACTTCAAAGTCCAAATGATGTGAAACCAATTGGGTTGGAATTTTATCTCCTTAGCTTTCCAACGATACGTAGAACGCTCAAAACAGAGCCCGTATGCGGTCTGGGCGTCAATTTTCTTGAGGCCTGCTCCAGCAGTCTAAACTGGACTCGCGAATAAATTGGACTTCAATGTGGATTGGACTTGTGATTCCATCTTTTATTGGGCCTTGGTCATATCCTTAGCAGGCATGTCCTCATCAGTTCTGGTCAAGCGACTGCAAGCCGAAGAGAGAGGGACGAGTCACGTGGCAAGTTGGGACCACGTTTGTATAAAGTTAGCAACGGATTGACTGATGTACCATCCAATATTCTGAGAACCTACTAGTAAGAGAGGTATTGCTGTAATCTCATCCCGTTACGGCGGTTGGAATCCCTATAAATACTCCTTGGGTGTCAGGAGCCGCCCAAGTTAAATTCACTAAACCGGGTATCAACCACTTAATCGGCTCAATTTAGTAGAATTAACTTCGGTATTCTCCGGTATGCGTCCCAAACATCGCCCAGGACAACTCACATACAATGCTCGTCATGGCAAACATCACATAGATACATAAGAGAAAAACATTTTTAAACTTGTAAAACAAGTCTTAGCCATTCTAGATTCAGTTGTCCAACTAAACTAGGTGACTATCCTACCATATTTTCTATGTTCAGAGTTTACGCAGCGGAAATAATATAAAGTGATGCCCTTACCCAAGGGACATCACCACCATAGCATAGAAGGAGCCCTACCATGCAACCACTTTGCCGGCACCGGCAGGATAACATAGTTGAAGACACCTTCCTAATACCTGCAAAACAACTTAACGGCAGCACCGTTAGTACATTGCGTACTAGCAGGACTTATCTCAAAAATAAATATGTTGGATGTAAGAGGCTCTATCAATTAAATTTGAATGTTGTGAAAGCGGAAGCATTTGACCAAGTTATGATAAGCAAAAGACACTGCATCTAGCCATACTCTTAAGCATTCACCAATACAATTGCATAAAAGTAAATATCATTATAATTTAAGAGCTAATCTTCCATAGCTCGCATACGAGACTCTAAATTGAAGAACGGTAGAGAGCGTGTTCAGTAACCGAGAGCGCGGCTATTCAGATAGATTTTTTATCCGGCCGGGGTGTACTCCTTTTCCCACACGAGGCACAAGACCGAACCTCCATATCCTTGGCCTAGGATAAGGGTTGGTTCATGCCTTCGACTTTTCACATACCCGCCCCGCACGCCCTCTGAACGGATGGGAATGGCTAGATGCACTGAGCCCCAAGTACGTTAGGTCAACTCCAGCTACATCTCAACTATCTTATCCGAATCCATCGGGTGAACCGGGCAACTTATGTTACTTGGCTTCCGGTACCATTATATTTAGTATCTGGTGAGTACTGAATGGTGCTCAATCCTAAAGGCAACAACGATCATCCTTATATGACTTTAGCAAGCATCGCCTTCCTCCAAGCCCGAATCATATTAACATGAATAAAGATTCACTTTTATCATTTCGATAAGAATTTGAATTAAAAACAACTCCTAAATCTTGTGAGCGGTGGTGACCTTGCCACCACTTGTCTTCTACCGATACTAAGCATGGCTAAGCATTAATCGAGAAACCTATCAAACATATTCATCCTAGTGATTAAGCTAGAACTAGGGAAAATGCCAAAAAGGGTCTACACATCACATATGGACTAACAGAGTTAAACTCATGCACAAACAATATATAATATAACTCATTTTGATCCAAAATAGGGTGAAAAACAGGTGCCTGCCTGAAGTTCGGTGTTCTGTCGAGATCCAACCCAAGTTAACTTCAATCATAAAGATTGCGACCCTCCGGAGAAACGATCACTAAATTAAATGTATGCAAGAAATTAGAATGAATTGCCATGAATGCATATGTATGATAACATGAAATGCAATGGGCATACTTAACTTTAGTAAAAGTATAAGCAAACAAGCATACAAACTCATAACATATTTTTCATTCTAACATGTTATATACAAAAAGAAAGAAGATTCTACCCAATATCAATCAAATAATCCGCAAGCATGTGTGTTTCATAACTTATGCACGCTAGGTACCGCCATGCCAAGTATGACAGTACAAAACATAAAGAAGGTATGCCTAATAACAAGAATGATTAAATTGAGAGCACATGCATTTATTCTAAAAGACCAACTACACAATATCTAAACAAACTACCTTCAAGGTGCAACTTTGTCTATAAATAAAGCACATGCTTACAAATGTACAAAGTTAGGCCTCACTAAACTAAATTCTATAGCAAAGAGAAATAGAACACCATCTTGCACTTAATCAAATCAAGCACCAACTTTTAAAACAAGTGATAAAACTAGGAAGCATAAACATCATGGAGAAACATACACAAATAATCAAGTTGGAACACAAAGTTTAGACTTTAAATGCAACTAGGGAAGTTCGAGATATAACTAGTAAAGCATGTACTCTAATTTTTAGCTATCCCATGAATAAATATAACTTGCATTACTTTCACATGTTATTTTGTGAAAAAGGAAGAGCTACCCTAAACATAGCACGTACAAGATGGAAGCTAACCAATAATTAGTTCTAAAGACTTAAAGCAATGCATTTAGAGATAGACACAAGCAAGGCTACATATATTTAATACAAAAGAAGGCAAGAAAGATTTTACTTATTTTACTCTGTAAGGACAGTGCAAACAATAACCATATGCACAACCTCATTGTTTACGGGTAGAAACTATGCTAAGCATGAGAAACATGAAAGTAAAATAAAATGACCAGCCTAGTACCACATAGAGAAATAATTAGTAAAACATCATACAAATAACCATCAACCAAAGCATGACACAAAATGACTTAAACATGAACACCTCAAACTATTCCTCATATGTCATGTATGCTAATTCAAGAAACATATTTGGTTCTAGTACATAAAGATATAACCATAGTTAAATCAAACAATCCCCAAAATGTTATCCAAACATGGCTTAGATTCTTTCTAATTAAGGATACATCCATATTTAACCCATTGGTGAAGCTACCTAGGTAATGGCATTCTACTAATCCACATCATGCTAAATTATCCAAAAACCACATCTACGTTACCATGCTAGGGTTAGAAATCCCTACTTCACTATGAGCATGAGAGCTCCATAGTCACCATGAAATCCATGAGCACACCATTGTAACCCATACCACCCACGAAATCGGGCTTACCTAGGATGGAGGAAGTGCTTAGAGCAGCCCCCAAGTGATGGAAATCGAAGGGGAGAGAGATCGGGTCATGAGCTCCTTCTTGACCTAGAGAGAGAAAGTTCATGGGAGAAAGGGGATTAGGGTTTCCCACCATGGAAACGTGGGGAAATCGAAGGGGATTGATGGAGGATCACCTAGAAATGATGGGAGAGGGGCTCCATGGTCTCCAATGGCCTCCAATGATGGATCTTGAGGGGAAAAGCCTTCTTCTTTCTTGGTTCTTGAGAGAGAGAGAGGAGGAGGACTAACTGGAGGAAAGAGGGGTACGGGAGAGGTCGGTTTCGACCTTAGGGGCGTGGGGGTCGGGCGCGTGTCCACCCCCACGGTCACGCATGGTTGCCACGGCGACATTTTAGTGCCAGCGATGCGTTTCGCGGACAGTCCGCCATAGGAAGGCCTATTCTTGCAAAAACTAAGTCCCTAAAATTTTTGTACCGCGGACAGTCCGCCCTTATAGGGCCGGACAGTCCGCCCTTATAGATTAAACCTCGGTCAGAAACTTCCCGAGTCACTGCCGGTTCTCCAACTTAGTGTTGCAGACAGTCCGCCCTTAAGGGTCCGGACAGTCCGCCGTTAGGAGGTAAAATCTGCCCAGAGTCACTGTTGGTTCCCCAAATTAGTACTGCGGACAGTCTGCCCTTAAGGGTCCGGACAGTCCGCCGTTAGGAGGTAAAATCCACCCAGAGTCACTGTCGGTTCCCCCAAATTAGTACTGCGGACAGTCCGCCCTTAAGGGTCAGGACAGGGACGGTCGAAACCACACAGAGTCAGCCTCAACTCTGTGTTTCCCCTCGGTTAACACTATGGATAGTCCGGGGCCAACCCGCGGACAGTCCGCCGTTAGGCGTCGAATTTACACCGAGTTGTCCTTGGTTCTGTGTACCAACTCAACGACTACTGCAGACAGTCTGCCCCCAATCCTCAGACAGTCCGTAGTTAGACGATGAACTCCACCAGAGGCTACAGACCTTTCTGGGTGCGTTCTCGGACAGTCCGCCCCCCAAGGCGCGAACAGTCCGCAGTTAGGCTTGTCAAAACTTGCAGTGCCCAGCCGGTTCTGGGGCTTTTCCCAGTTAGCACTGCGGACAGTCCGCCCCTAGGGACCGGACAGTCCGTAGTTAGGCTTGTCAAAACTTGCAGTGCCCAGCCGGTTCTGGGGCTTTTCCCAGTTAGCACTGCGGACAGTCCGCCCCCAGGGACCGGACAGTCCGCGGTTAGCCTTCCCAGAATTTGAGTTAACTGTCCTCACTCAAGAATTTTTTATTCTAGTTTCATTCCCAACATTCAACCCAGATGTTTAAACATAGACATTGACTAGGATGATGCATTTGATGGATGAACTCATGCACATGCTTCCCATGATCACCATATAAGCATCTAGGCCATTACATTGGGAGTCCCTATATTGAGAACGAGGACAAGAAAATAGAAACTATTTTTACTTTCATGGGTGCTTCGCACACTGTTAAGTGAAAGAAGACATGTCCTTTGGGATTTTTCCCCAACAGTTTGGTGCCCACCGTGATCGAGCTCATGGCACAAACAAATGCCGCTGCCGTTGAAATGGCAAACACCACCCAAAATGTTAGCCAAAGCATCACTCAAAACATTACCCAAGGCACCACCCAAACCGACCAATCACCCGAAACATCGCACCAGGTCATCCCGCACATCGAAAACATACCAGAGCGAAGAGCTGATGGCACTTCGCACCAACCTTCGATCATATACGAAGAGATGCGAGTGTACCTCAAAGTGCAAAAGGCAATGGCGCAGAAAGGGAAGTCACAAGCTGAACCTTAAATAGTAAGAACAAGAGAAGAGCAAGCACAAGAGATGGAGCAATACCAAGAAGCTCAACGACAGTTACAGCAAAAGAAAGAACATCTGGAGCTATTCAATAAACAAAAAGAGCAAGAGGTCCAAGAGAAGAAAAAGCTTCAACAGTCAATGAACTCGATTCAGCGCGAAATACAACTCCTAGAGAGGCGTCCACAAGAGAATCATTTCGAGAAAAATCAACATCGAGGACTATGTCAACGAAGACCAGTCTGATCAATATGACGAAGAACCATACTATTATAGGTGAAGCCACAGAACCCAAAACCGAAACCCCCGAAGAGAAGGATGTTCTCCCCTGGCCTCAGATTTAGAAGAGACCCCTTAGCCCCCTATTGACGGTTGTTATTGCACTACCTTCAACCATCAACTATCGATGAATAGGGAGGAAAATACATCAAAGTATAGACTAACTCTTGCTACTAACATAGTTCCAAGAGTTGTGTTGAATATTTGATTGCCAATGCAAGATCAGCTGAAAACATGACAAGTTTGGCTAAGTTACGAAGGACCCTGACCAATGGGCCAGGCCGCCAGGCTTGGGAATGTGCCCAAATGGCACCATCTTCGACCTGCATGCACATAGGAGACGCCTTAACACAATTTCAAGGTGTAACCCGAGAAGCTAACGTGTTAAATATCGGAAGGCTTGCCACCTCATCGATCCAGCACTTGGATTAGTGATGTTAGCAATATAGGGCACTTCAATCCTGCGACTAAGGAAGAAGCACAAGTGAAGATCCAATGGTCAAGGAGAAAGCACATGTTTTAACCTCCAACCGACTTTGGGAGGCGACATGGACCGTTGGATGAAGAGAGGCGGTGAATCCAAGGGTATACCAGGCCGCCCTGCCGCCCTACTTGGCCGCTTGGCCTACCAAGTGTCCCCCTCCACCGACTTAACGCCCATAACCTACATACACCATGTATACATACCCCTCTTGCTTGAGTGGGTATAAATAGGTCCCTAGGCCTCACTTGTGAAGTGTGGAAGTTGAGTAGAACACACCATTATCTTAGATTAGTAGCACTAGGATAGTCTTGGGAGTTAGAGTTGAGTCTGAGTCTTTGCCTCAGGGATTTCCGAGTTAGCTTTGAGTCTTGGTAAAGCTCTTGTATCTTTCTATGTTTTGTACTCTTACTACTCCAGTATAATATAATTCCTTGCTCTATATTTTGAGTTATATTTTACTTTATTTCTTACACTTGCCTAGTGTGGTGTACCTTCTTGCATATATACTAGACCAAAGCTTAGGTTTGTGTTGTTCTTAAGTTATCTGAATCTTGCTAGACTTGCCGGTGATATCAACTTGTCTTAGGCTCTAATCTAAGATTAAGTTAGTTCTCACTCTTGTTGGCGGTCGTAATCTCACGACT
Organism: Paspalum notatum; assembly: GCA_022530915.1. Classification (NCBI taxonomy): domain Eukaryota; kingdom Viridiplantae; phylum Streptophyta; class Magnoliopsida; order Poales; family Poaceae; genus Paspalum; species Paspalum notatum. The sequence goes on along the minus strand of CM039684.1, from coordinate 24,278,379 downwards.
TCAACCATCAATTATCCACCAAATGAAGCTAAACTTATGAAATTTGTAGACTAACCCTTGCTACTAATGAGTTCCACAAGGTGTACATGAATATTTGGACGCAGGTACCAAAATACACATAAAATGGTTGAAAACACACCAATTACCCGAGAGCGATATCAACCGTTGGATGTTTAAGGTCGGCATATTGGGTGGCCGCCCAACCATCCCTATGGTCGGCCGGCCTCCGACTTCTGCACCGAACTGACCTTCTTTGCCTACAAATGCCCCTCTCCCTTGTACAAGCTATAAATAGGCCCCGAGAGCTCATTTGCAAGGTGTGGAGTTGAGTTCAAGAGCTATCTTAGAGTGCTACACTCTTTTTTTAGTAGTTAGGATAGTCCTGGGAGTTAGAGTTGAGTCGAGATTTGCCTCGGAGTATCCGAAGTTATCTTCGAGTCTGTGGTAAAACTCTTGTATCTTTTGGATTCAGATTATCTTCAATATAATTTCAGTTATATTTTACTTTGGTTCTTTCTCTTGCAAGTGTGGTGTACCTTTCTTTGCATACTTGCTAGGCTTAGATTGTATTTCACTTAGTTATTTCAAACCTTGTTACTCTTGCCGGTGCTATAACCCAATCCTAGACTTAGACGCTAGGCTCTGGCTAGATCCTCTCCTTTAATCCAGGAAGATCTATCGTTGTTCACGTTTATAGCGTGCTATCCTATCCACGCAGCTTTGCTTGGTAGCCCCACTCGGTGACAGCGTGTGGTGTGCATGTGTAGTCCAGGCCCATCGTTCGGGAGGCCCATAGGTGTTAGCCAGACTCTCTTTTAGGACCTATTATCTACCCCCTGGTACCCTCGAGACTCTGGAATTTCGCTCGACGCAAGACCCTGACCTGTTGTTTGAATAGCTTAGTTAGACACAGATAATCTCTGCAGCCGATTAGACTAGAGTTTGGTGACTTTATCTCACTCGTTGTCCTCCCAGGCAACTATACCTTTCTACAGATTCTTTGATACGCCTATCTCTCCACCATACACCTATCTTTTTCACGCTTACCCCTATAAACTACTAGTCGGTATAATTTATCCAAGTTTACAGTTCATTTGATTTGAGTTTATTCAATTACACTCTTGAGCCTATCGGTTCCCTGTGGAAATTTACGATACTCGGAATACTCTGAGTGAAATGCTACAGCGGTCTCCGTGCGCTTGCGGAGTAAAACCTGTTAAGGCTAAGAGACGCCAACAAGCTTTTCTGGCGCCGTTGCCGGGGAAGCAATTGACCAAGAGATAATTGATTTCTCATTTCGAACCTGTACACTTGATAAATTTTGCCACTAGTTGTTAACAGGCTCACTTTGCTCTGTTGTTTTGTTGTGGCTGCAATAGAGAGGTGTATGACCGGTTTCGACCTACCGATAAACTTCCACGACAATCTGAGTCTCTGCTTAGGAGGATCTGTTCCAAGACCGTCCACCAAAGATCTGTACCAAGGGAGCTGGAACCAAGCACTTCAACCTGTGCTCCTTGTTTCACCACCATGGCCTAAAAGACTATCCGTGAGTTCTCCATCCCCTCGAGCAGCAACATCCCTACAGGACCCAATGTTCAAGTGGGACAGGATTTTGAACTCAAACCAGGAGTGATCCATATGGTTCAAGCTATCCCTTTTTGCGGACTGGCTACGGAAGATGCCAACTATCATCTCCGGACAGCTTCAACGGGAATCGTCCTCAACCATGATGGAATTCACGACCAAATCTCCCTTTCTCCGGACAAGGTAACTCTTCGAGTTCACAACAGTTTTCTAAGAACAACTACAGTTTCGATCCTAAAGCTGTGTATGATGGGATTAGTAAAAAGTTCCATGCTAATGATAGGTTATTTGAATCTATATCTTTACAAATGGAAACTTTGAATAGTGCCATGAAAACCCAACTTTTTTTTGACCAAAAAGACTGTGGGAGAGGTCCCCACAGTAAAAATGTTTATTCAAAAAATAGGGTTCAAAAGGTACAGAAGATACTTACAGCCACCAAAAGCCAAAGAAAAGCAGCCCCAAAAGCTTACAACACAAGCAGGGGGTACACAACCCAAACAAAAGAAGCTTTACAGGGTTTGAATCCATGAAAGAACTGCTAGTTTCACCGACTCTTTAAGTCTAACGCTTTGAAGAGTGAAGACAGACTTCTTCCTTGAATCTTACGACCCAAAGGCCAACCAACGCGTTTTGATCATCAAAACTTTCCTGTTTCTAATCTTCCAGAGCTCCCACATTGCAATGACTAGCATCTCCATGATTAGTGGGATGGTAGAGTGATGCTGAATCACACTGTAGATATTCTCCTAGACATGAAGATCATCAATCCATTCAATGTGTAGCCTATCCCATCATTGGCTACCAAAAGCACATTCAAAGAATAGATGTTCAATAGATTCCTCACTGCCAGTGTTGCACATAGGACAAAGGGCCTCATTCTGGCTCAGCAGATTCCTGTGAAACAGCATGCTTCTTGTATTCAGTCTATCAACTAGCAGGAGCCAAAAGAAGAACTTTGTCCTGGGGGTGCATCTGCTCTTCCACAATTTCTTAAAGATTGGAGATGCGTGTAGCTGATCAAATCTTGATTTATAAAAGGTTGATACTGAAAATTTATCCAAACCAGACTTGAGTAGCCAAGTATCCCTAGCTTGCTCATTAAGCTCGAAGTCATCTAGTAGGGGCTGAAGTTGCTGAAACTCCTCATGGGCCAGATCAGAAAATGGGAGGGTGAAGATACTCTCAAGATCTGGTGCATCAGTGATTTCCTTGATTGAACTTGTGAGATCTAAGGCATAAGAGACCAGGATAGGAAAAAAGTGCACAATAGGCGCATTAAGCCAAGCATCCTGCCAGAAGAGAGTGGAAGCCCCATTGCCAACTTCACATGTTGATAGGCTTCTATAGAAAGGAAAAAAGCTTCAACACATCCTTTCACCAGAAAGAACCCACAATCCTACCAGCATGAGGGCCTCTATCTTGATAATATTTATCCCAGATTAGATGCACCCAAGGTGTGTCAAATCTAGAATAAAATGTGTGTAGCTGTTTGAGTAGGAGTCCATCATTCTGCACCCTAAGATCAATAATACCAAGCCCCCCTTTTTCTTTTGGTTTAAGCACTAAAGGCCAAGCTGCCAAGTTGCCTCCTTTACTATTGGTATCACTTCCTCTCCATAGACATTGTTTACGAGCTCTATCAATGGATTCAATCAAGCCTGAATGTAGTTTGAAGGTGGACATGGCATATATAGTTATTGGGGTGATCACTGAGTTTATCATCTCCAGTCGACCTGAATATGAAAGATATACTGAGCAAGCTGACAACCTCCTTTCTACTCTTTCTAGGATTGGTGTACAATCAGAGATCTTTGGCTTGGTTGTTCCCAAAGGCAGGCCCAGATATGTGAAAGGCATTGAGCCAATTTGGCAACCAAATGTCTCGGATGGTATTAGCATTTTCTCATCAGAAACATTTATTGGGTACATTGAAGACTTTGCAACAAAGTTGACTCTGAGGCCTGTGGATGTCGCAAAAGAATTAAGCAAGGCTTTGAGACAAAACAGCTGCCGAGCATCAGCCTTCATCACGAGCAAGGTATCATCTGCATATTGGACAATTGGGAAATGACCTCGACGCTGTGGAATAGGCAAAGTGAAGAGACCCTGGTGAAGTGCTTCATTGATTATGTACTGTAGAAGCTCTGCTGCAATGACAAATAGTAATGGTGACAGAGGGTCACCCTGCCTGACCCCTCTCTTACATTTAAATTGCTTCCCAGGTACACCATTTAACAAGACTGATGATGATCCTGAAGATAGGATGAGCTGAATCCATCGAATCCATTTTCCAGGAAAATCCAAAGCATCAAGCATGGCTAGGATAGCTGTGTGCTCAATTGTATCAAAAGCTTTTGCAAAGTCCAATTTAATAAGTAAAATCTCTTGCTTAGATTGATGACATTGATGAATATACTCAAAACTCCATGCTAAACAGTCTTGAATACTCCTGCTCTGAATGAAACCAAATTGGTGAGGGTGAATGAAATTCAGGATGACTGCTTGTAACCTGTTTACTAGGACTTTGGTGATGACTTTTATGGCACAATTAATCAGAGTGACGGGCCTGAAATCATCAGTGGATTGGGGTACTTCCACTTTGGGTACTAGTGTGATTAAAGAAGTGTTTATGCACTGAAGGTCAACCATTTCATCACAGAAGTCATCACAGAGCTTATAAAAGTCACATTTGATTATATGCCAACATTTCTTTAGAAAGCACCCATTGAAACCATCTGGCCCAGGAGCTTTATCAAATGGTAAACTCTTGACCACTGCATCTAACTCTTCCCTAGCAAAAGGTGAAGATATATTCTCCAAGCCAGTTGCAGCCGAAACCAAACTTTGCAGATTAAAAAGCATTACAGGTGTCTCTGTTATTCCCATGCGTTGTTTGAAAGCTTCCCAGATGATTGCAGCTTTACTTTCATGATTTGTAACAAAAACACCATCACTGTTCTTCAACTGAGAGATGCAGTTACGTCTATATGAGACCGTGGCCATTGCATGGAAAATTTTTGTGCATTCATAACCAAATTTCACTCTATTGACTGTATACCTCTTCTTCCAATAGGCTTTTTTATAACCCAGAAGCTTCAAATTCTGCTTCTTGACCAACTTTCTTAGATTCCACTCCGGGTTGAAAAGAGCTCTACATTCTTCCAGCGCATCTAAGAAGAGAATAACCTTCTCACATTGTTTTATGGAGGCATCAAGATGTGAAATGCTTTTGCTCCAAGATTTCAGATCGTACCTTAGTTTCTTGAATTTCGCCACTATAGTGGAGGCCGAGTTTTGAGCATAATGGGAATTCGAATTCCACGACTCTGATACTGTGTCGAGAAAGCCAGGATGGTCTACCCAAAAATTTTCAAAGCGAAACACTGGTGACCTTGGGATCCTAGTGTCAATACAGACTTGGCATGGAGCATGATCTGACGTTGGTCTAGCCAGGGGCGTTACTATGGAGTTGGGGTAAGATAGGGTCCAGTGAACGAAAGTAAAGAACCAAGCCAACTGCTCGAGAAGGGGATCCTTCCGCATATTACTCCATGTAAAACTGCTCCCTTTAAGGGGTAATTCTAAGAGACCATTTTCGCCAATTACATTATTGAAATCTAGAACATCAACGAGATTGCCACCCTGTCTGTTCCTGTTGGATAGAGACCGATAAAAGTTGAAATCCCCTAGGAAAAGCCAATCAGTATCTGTCCTAATTTCAATAGACTTGAACCAGTGAAGAAAATCAGAGCGACTCGGTTCAGTGCTAGGGCCATAAACAGTTGAAAGATTCCCGACAACTAGATTATGCGTTGAAGTGAATTGGATAGAGATCTCAAAACTGTGTTTACCCAGAGTTTGTCCCTTGAAAATAGCGCTATTCTAAGCAACAAAAATCCCTCCAGAAGCACCCAGCGACGGAACAAAATCAAAGCAATCAAATCTTCTAGGCGCAAACTGTCTTACATAGCGAACATCAAAAGTTTCCCTCTTGGTTTCTTGGAGGCACACAACCGAACAAGCACTTTCTCCAATCTTTCTTCTAATCGAATCCTATTTGGATTGGCTATTAATCCCCCTTACATTCCATGAAAGAACATTCCAGCTTTTTGTATTCATGATAAAACTAGGAGAAAAGACATAAAGAGAGTTAAGACTAGCTTAACCCCTGCCCACCAAAGATTTAAGTTCACATAACCCACTTTCCACGTGAAACCGCAAAAGGGCTTTAAGCAAAGGAAGCATCTATCCAAAAGCCGAAAGAGCCACCACAACCGAAACGAGCTAACCGTGTCAAGATCAGGAACCAAAGTAACACTGTATCGATAGTTAACGAGACAAAAAATACGCCACGCAGGGCACCACAAAAATAACCAAGTGTCTAATCATCATTGGAGAAAGAGGGATCCTGAGCTAGAGCTTCCAGCGTGAGATCCAAAGGATCAACACTGCAGCTTTCACCCCATTCTTGCAAGGTTGACACTTGCAGTGGGAGAGGGCAGGGATCAACATCCTTCCTTGGAGGGGCATCCAGGTTGACCTGCTCATAACAATTCCTACGCCTCTTCATGGGGACATCTGTTAGATTGACCAGCTGACAACTTGCATCTTTGTTCAGGCGAGGACTTCTTCTGACCAAGCTTGAAACCACCGGTGTAGCCCTGCTTCGAACTGAGACCTTCCTGGGGAAAGAAGCTCTTTTGCTTGAAGATGGTCCAAGATCAAATGGTAACAGTTGTTGAGATGAAACATCAACAGTAACCTAGGGAGGAACTGCCTGTTCAGGGCTGGGAACTACAGGCACCACCACCAGAGGCCACATTCTGAGAAGCAGGACTGCAAGAGGTGGGTTGTAGGGGACCAGAGCAAGGTGGTTAGGCACACCAGAATGCCCCAGGTGGATGGTCCCCTGACCCAGGCTTGATGAATCAATTCTGATGGGTTTCATCATTGTAGCCTAGTTCCTCTTGAGGCCTGTTGAGAGTTGGATGGTTGGGGCAAGCTGGGCCGAGGTAGCAAACCTGAAGACCTGGTTGCTTTCAAAACCCCTGCCAAAAGTCTGAACCTCATCAACTTGCACAGCTAGCTGTGAGGTAACCTCCTGTTCTTCAGAGGAGTTTGAGGAATAGACATTAGTAGCCAGATCATCCTCAGAGAGCTGCAGGTTAGGTCCAGAAGCACGCATGAATCTAGCTATAGAACCTGATTGATCTAGAGAGTATGATTCCTGCTGCATCTGGGGTTGTTGCACTTCAGCTATCACATCAGCCTCAGCCTCAGCCTCAGCCTCCACCCCCTCCCTATTCCTATGGTTGTGCTGCTTGATGACCATGCAATTGCAGGTTGATAGCAGGGCCAAACTCTGCCTGGAAATGATCTGCTGCACTAATAACTTCATCAACCCAGTGCTGCGGTATATTTGGATTACCATGCACGATATTGCCATGCGTCGGGTGGGGTTTTCCATCTTCTGGGAGGGGGTCCTCATCTGGAGGGAAATTGTCTGGGAAGTACCCCCAGTTACCCCCAAGGATGAACACCAGAGCGGTCCAAGACCGGCCATTACCCCCAAGCTCAGTACCCTGGGATACTATTAGACTCCTTGGGATACGATCAGCAGAAAGGACTAGAGCCCGAACCAGCAATCTAGTTTTGTTGGTGCCCTCTATCCAATTGAGCACATGACCAAAGGGAGGCACCGCTGCACGGATGTAGTCATCTTCTTGATAATCTAAAGGAAAAGCAAGGAACATGATCCAATAGACTCTTGTGTAGTTGAAAACCCTAAGATTGGAACCTTCATCATGCCTTAAAACCCTTAGAATGCCTTTTCCCAAATGGGATAGGGGACTCAAAACGGAACAGACCCAGACCAAGAGGGGAACGGAAAGCATTGATGATTCTTACATCAAAATCAGCTTCGAGAGCCTCTGTAACTGCTGCAATCACCTCATCCACATGATCTTGATGTGTTAGAGGCTCCAAGGTAATGATCGTGTACTCCTCATGACGATGTGGATGTTCACCCCCCATCGCGAGGTGGGCTCTTGCAGGCCTGTTCCATTCCACTTCCACTTGCGCACCTTGTGGCAAGTAGCGAGCAGGATTGACGACGAAGTTTGCCATGGCGTCATCGTGGCTAGGGCTAAGAGGCGTGGAAGAGCGCAGTGGTGAGCGTGGAGATGGTGGGGTTGGCGGTTCTTGGCACTGTGGTTGTTCTTGTGACGGCGGAAAGAAGCGACAGGCGAGAGAGTATAATTGAATAAACTCAAATCGAATGATCCGTACTTAAATAAATATACCAGCTAGTCACTAGACAGGGGTATCTGGTAAACAGATAGGTGTATGGTGGAAAGAAGTAAATTAAACTACCTAAGATACACGTAGAAAGGTATAGTTGCCTAGGAGGACAACGAGTGAGATAAAGTTCCCAAACTCTATTCTATTCGGCTGCAAAGACTATGTCGTGGTTAACTAAAAAACTCAAGTAACAAGTCAGGGTCTCGTGTCGAGCGAAATTCCGGCGCCTCGAGGGGTCAGGGGGTAGATAGTAGACCACCGAAGGAGACCCGGCTAACGCCTATGGGCCTACCGAACAAACGGGCCTTGGATACACAGGCACACCAGATGGTGTCACCGAGTGGGGCTACCAAGCAAATCTGTGTGGATAGGCTGGTAGCTATAAACGTACTCAAGCAAAGCTTGAGTAACAATAGATCGTCCTTGATCAGAGGAGAGGACCTAACCAGAGCCTGGCATACAGGTTGGATTATAGCATCGGCAAGAGTAACGGGACTTGACTAACCAAGATAACCATAGCCTAATCCTAGCAAGTATGCAAAATAAAGGGGTACACCACACTTGCAAGAGATAGAAGTAAAGTAAAATTTAACTGAATTATATTGAAGATAAGAGTACAAAGATACAAGAGCTTTTACTGCAGACTCAGAAGAATCTCTGAGAACTCCGAGGCAAAGCTCGACTCACTCTAACTCCCAGGACTATCCTACTACTAAGATATGGAAAAGAACTCTCTAAGGTAGAATATGACTCTCAACTTCTCCACACTTTTACAAATGGGTTCTACAGGCCTATTTATAGTCCAATATGTGAGGGGGGTACTTGTAGGTGGCAAAGGTCGGTGGGAGGCCGAGGTCGGTGGTCGGCCGACCTATAGGAGGGAGGTCAGCCGACCTAGCCCAAGGTCGGCCGACCCTCCGATCCACCGCCTTTGCCCTCCAATGGCTTGATCTTGTGTCCCCATGGCGGTTGACGGTTATGACAGTTGTTGCACATGAAAAATGTCTCCGAGGGTAGGTCGGCCGACCTTGGTGGAGGTCGGGTGACCACGTGTCAGCCTTGGTTTAACCACATTGCTCTTGCACATGTGTTTCTTTGCATGCAGGAGTGGAAATGGGTAAACTGGCTCGGTGAAGTGGCTGGGCGGCCAGCCAGGTGGTCGGCCGACATGGCAGTGGGTCGACCGACCTGCCAGGTGGTTGGCCGACCTAGCACTTGGTCGGGCGGCCACTGGCATTTGGCCTGTTCGTCCCTTTTCCCTTCCTTGGCCTTGTATCATCTATTTGTACATGTAATTGTGTACCTGCAACCAAATATTCATGTACATCTTGTGGAACTCATTAGTAGAAGGGTTAGTCCATTTTTTATTCACTTGCATTGCTCCATTTGGTTGGTAATTGACGGTAGATATTGTGAGATTATGACCGTGAACACCCCTCCAAGCTTAAACCTCTAAGGCTGAAAGTGGATCAGGAGTTGTTACAATATCGAAGATGAAAAGAAATTCTTATACATGACTCAATACTCATGCTTTTGTTTCGAGTAGTGAAATAATTGAAGCTTACCTTGTGTTACTACCTGTGGTGCATCTTTTTGCTTACCTTGCCTTGGGCGGTTGAGAGATGGAACGACCATCGTACAGGAGTTCTTCTAACTTGCTCTTTTTGTATGTCTTTCTCAGGTGTTTTCAAGATTTTCAAAACAAAAGAGCTTCCCCAAGGTACTCTCAGTTGCTTAGGATTTGGCCAACACTTTCCTACTTCCCCAAGGTACTCTCAGTTGCTTAGGATTTAGCCAACACTTTCCTACACTAAGGCCTTTGTGGATCTTTAGGTAGGGAGAATGTGGCACACTTAGGATATTTATTTTGCTAAGCCAAAGATTGGACCAAAGAGTATACTTTATCACTTCTTCTATTGATCACTGGAGTATGAGTGGTGGTGCTGTATGCCTCCTTCTCTTGGTGTTTATCCCTTGTAGCCTTCTGCAGATTTAGAGTGGATATGGAGCTTTTATTTATTTTTGCCATGCTTGAACTTGCATGCTTTTCATTTTGCCGTGCTTTTGCACGCATTTTTTTTCCATGCTTTTGCATGCTTTTCTATTTGGCTCCATACCCATACTCCTTTGTATTTGAAGGCTAGGGGATTATGAGAAGTATTTGGAGACTTTTTTGGTGGATGCAAAGTCCGGAATGGATCACTTGTATTTTTGCATTTGTACTCCAGCTATCAACAGAAGGTGATATTTCTACTCAAAGAGACTCAAAATTTGACAAAACTCAAAATATCACTAAGCAGCTCTTTGTAGCAGTTTCAACTAATTGAAGCAATTTTGACTCTGGTAGGTATTTTGACCAAAGGGAGCTATACTTTGTTATTTTTAGAAATAAAAACCTGAGATGTTCATCTTACTAAGGGCATGAAAGAATTATCCCATATTCAAGTCATATCATTCATCTCACAACTTAGACTTGTTATCACAAATGGCATCCACAACATAGAACCTTAGTTTACTTCTTTTATTCACAAACTCAAAACTAAGCTAAGCATAAGTCACATGCAAGAATTAAATCTTTCACTTGATAGAGCAACTATTCATCATTTCCAAAATGAAGCTAGCATGTAAAATTATCATTAAAGCATGGGAGTTTTTATAAAGTAAAAAACGAAACATTCTAAATTAAGCAAACTAGCAAACTCTTAAAGTATGATACATGGGTGGTGCAAAAAATGGAGGACTGTCATACGTACCCAGCTGTTGATTTGGGTTCCCTCCCAAGCTTCAACGAAGCTACTCGGGCTAGTACCCGTAGTACTGGAAGAATCGCTGGGACTCATCAAAGGTGCGCTGAGCCATCGCTTCTATTTCTAGGAGGCGGTTATATTGTTCATCCTAGGTCTGCTGGATGACCTGAGTGCTCTCATTGACTTGATTAAGCTGTTGGGCCATCCCAGCTGTGCGCTGGTCTTGGATAGTCAGGGACCCAAAGATGGCGCTCAAAGGGTCTCCTGCAAAGCGTGGAGAGGCAGATGGTCCTGCCTCGTACGGTGCTGACCCATACCCATAGTAGGTTTCTCCTCCTTGTTGCTGAGAGAATGCAGTGCTCAGCTCGTGTCCCCATGGCGTGTTTATAGATCCTCCGTGGGGCTGCCACGTCGGGTCTGTTCCCTGGGTTTGCCACGATGTGCCAGCCGCGGTATGAAACTAGGTAGGTCCCGTCCTGGCGGCTTGTGCGTCTTGTGCTTGCTTCTATAGGTGCTCCTGTGTTGCTCTCCTGTGTGACCTGGTCATGACTCCTGCCACACTATGTCTAGGCTCCTCTAAAGGCTCTTCCACTGGGGCGCCCTCTATTGGCATAGAGAGTGTGTCCACGTGGTAGATTTTGAAATGTGGTGCTGGTAGAGGCACTTTAAAGTTGTACCCCCTGTAGATCATGACATAGGTATCTGTGCTGGGGTTCTTGCGCAGAAAGTGTCCCCAGATAAAATGGCGCTCTTTGACTAGATGGGGTGTGTTTGGGGTAAAAATGCCACCTGGGCATTTGCTAAGAACACTAACTCGGATGCAATCCTCGTCACAAATGACGTGATTGTTATGGAATTTTCATCCCAAACTAGTTTCATCCAGTGATAGAGCATGGCGATGACTGGTGCATATTTTTGCTTGCGCCACATGGCATAGAGGATTTTTAAGTCCTCTATGGTCACACAGCGTGTGTCATCACGGGGAAGAATTACCATGGTAATCCATCGGGCCATGAACCGCATGGTGGGGTGCTTAATGTGTGTGATGCTCTTCTTCCCCTTGTAGTCCGGACCGGCTAGTTCTTTCCAGAACTCTTTTGCATTAAAGCCTATGGGTTCGGTTGCTATGGAGCAGTGAGGTGAGAACCCGTGAGCGTTGGTGAACTGACGAAGTATCAGCTCATGTTCAGAGTTAAAGAGTCTGAAATGAACAGTTGTGTCGGACTGCAGTGATACTACTCGAAGGGTCATTAGAAACTCCTTGGTGAGGAGCACTATACCTCCCTCACTAATATTTGCAAAGTTATCCCAGCGTACCATACTGAAAATTTCATCAAATTCATCGTCCATACCTATGCTTGTCATGAGTACCTCATCAAGCACTTGGTGAGGCTGATAGGCTTGGTGTGGAGTCGCCTCAGCAGGTCAGCTCCATCTTGATTGCGTGTTTGAATTTGGGAATCCAGCAGCAGTACGGGCCCGGCATTTGATGATATAGCTTCTTCCCGGTCCAGCACTTGAGGAGCCTCTGTCGGACACTGTCCGAGAGTTTTGGCCTTGTGAACCGGAGGACGTCGGGAACCGGATGTGTTGCCCCGCTCTGCTGATCGCACTTCTAGCCCTCTTGAGAGAACACCTCATCCTGCACAAAAATAGACACAAGAGCTACAAGATAACAAAATAATATTAGCGTTAGTCGTTAGTCGTCCTTGTGGGGCATGACACCGCCACAACTCATCCTTGGTCTTGCCAAAAGAGAGGGGCTAGTAGCTAAATTATTTGCTTAACTAAATTTTTGTTCGGACATTATTTTGGCTAAGCAAAGAGAGGTAGCTTAACTACTAAACAAGGGAATTTGAGAGGGGGAGAAGGGTGCTTGTGCTTGGTGCATTGTGCAAGGAGGGTGAGGGTGCTATTTATAGGCCAGGGGGAGCAGCAGGGAGGTCGGGCGACCTGAGGAAGGGGTCGGCCGGCCTGTGGCCTGGTCGGCCAGCTAGATTAGCGGTCGGGCGGCCAAGTGAGTGCCTTGCTTGAGAGTGAAGCAAAGGGATTAGAGGGAGAGTGTGCCGAAGGTGGTCGGCCGGCCTGTTTTTCGGTCAGGCGACCTATGAGTGCATGTCCCCTTTACTTTGGAAGAGAGAAGATGTGAGGGACTCGGTCAGGCGACCAGCAAGGGGGTCGGGCGACCAGGTGATGGTGTCGGCCGGCCTGCTCATGGAGTGCTGCCCCTCTTTACCTTTGCGCCTTGCTTGAGAATGGAGCAAAGAACAAAAGAGAAAGTGAGAGGGTGAAAGGAGAGGTTGGCCGGCCTAGTGGTTGGTCTTTTTGCTATGTGAGAAATGGAGAGAGGTAGTGAGCAAGTAAGAGAGCGAGGCTGGTCATAGGAGGTGGTCGGGCGGCCTCATCATGAGGTCGGTCGGCCTGGTTCTTTGGTCGGGCGACCAGTGCCGGTGGTCGGCCGACCACTCAAGCATTTGAGTGTGCTAAAGCGAGAGAGGTAGAGAGTGTTCTTGCATGCGCTGAAAGTAATAAGGCAGGGGGTCGGGCGGCTTGTGTAGGGGTCCGTCGGCCACTAGGTGCCTGCCTGCTTGTGCTTGCTTCGGTTGAAAGTAAAGAGAAAAGAGAAAGAGGAAAAAGAAAAGAGAAAGAGGGAAAGAGAAAGAAGGGGGAGAGGAGAGAGAGGGGTGGTCGGCCGACCGGGGCCGTGGTCGGCCAGCCACTTGGTCACCCCCCTTGTGCCTTACCTATGGAGAGTGGTCAGCCGGCCCTGGGTAGGGTCAGCCGACCGTGGATTTTTTTCGAAAAATGAGGGAGGATAAAAGGAGCTAAATGCAAGGAAATTAAACTTGTGCATTGCAAAAATTTAAATATGCAGTGGATGGTTAGCATTCAAAACTAGCGGGAAATAAACATACCGTCGAATGATAATACCAAATTTACCTCTTGGCGAGAGTGATCCTGATCCATTTACCACCCTTTGGGATGTCGCACGGACGTACGTACAGGGAGGTAAGTGGTAGTTTTGCGAGCCACTTGGAGTTTGTCGTGGATGGGTCCTGGGCGCACTTGTTTTCAACATGCCCCATAGTGTTTGTCCTAGATTCTCCATGGGTATGCAGACTTCTGTTACACCCTTGATTGGTGGGTCTTATAGGCTCATGAGTGCCGACCTTCTTAACAGGAGCTTTGCCTCCTATTTCCTAGATCTTGCGGCTAGCCTTCATTGCTTTCGCCTTCTTCCATTCGTCTTCTTCCCGTTGTCGGATGGCAGCCTCGGTGGCTAACTTTCATTTCATAAATGCTACAAGACTGTCTATCTCTTTCCCGGAAGCGTCGTAGACTGGTGGCTTCGGCACATACTTTTGGCACTTGAAAAACTTCACTTGGTTACACTGTTCCACTTTTGGTTTGAAGGACAATGTCTTCCTCATTCCGTTGATGTTGAGGTGGACTTCTCCAGCTCCAACATCAATGCTTGCTTCCGCGGTGCTCAAAAATGGCTACCCAAGAATGAGCGGTGTCTTGGCATCTATTTCCATGTCCAATACCACAAAGTCCACGGGATGAGGTGAGAGCCAATGGACCGGCCTCATTGCCCTCCTGGTATGATGAGTGATTGTCAACGAGCTCAAGCTCTCCGATGGACTGGAGGCCCTCCGATGGACTGGAGGTAGATGGTGAAGACCTCGATAGACTGAGGCAAAAGCCCTCCAATGGACCAGAGACAATGCTCGGTGTCAGTCGGCTATGGAAGCTCGGTATACGGAGGGGCAGTTTGGGAACGGTTGTGTAAGCCCTCCGATGGACCGCGAGGCGACTCCGATGGACTAGAGAAGCCGGGTGCCACCATGGTGCTCCAACCCGAGTGCATGGCACAAAGATGTGCGAGGGAGGCTTTGGCGGCTACGGCTCAAAACCGCCACCCAAGTTCAAATGACTTGGTGGGTTGGGCTCCGACTTGCCAAGATAGAAAATTGGGCCAAGACTCGGCCTAGGAAGCCCGCAGAATAAAGTTTCCCGGTTTCTGACTTCAAAACCGGGGGAAGCTTCCGGACTACTGGCTACGTGGCGTACATCCAAGCGAGGCGTGGAGAAAAAGAAGATCAAAGCGTCATCGTAGTCGTCCGATTGTATCATTTTCATTTCAGTCTCTTTCGGGCATTCTAGAGTAAGGGTCTTAGTATTAAATGGTGTTGTTAGGCCTGGGGTATAAATAGCCTTGTGGCTGGTCATCTAAGTGACTCTTCCACCTTTAGAAAACCCTAGATTTAGTTTCCATGCAGCCATGTGCCAAAGAGAGAAAGGAGAGGTTGAGGCTAGGTTTTGAGTCCCCTAGCTAGGATTCTTCTCATCGAGAGGGAGGATGAAGGGTGGTAGGCTGTAGGAACCTTTGTATGAACTCAGTTTCATGATTAATCCAGCAATATTCTTCTGAAATTAGAGTGCTTGTGTGCAGCCCCTTCCTCTTTCCCCTTCTAGTTTGGATTTTGGATGAAACTCAAAGGCTTTTGGTGATTTGTGTTTGCGTACGAGTTAATCCACTTCTTTTGGTGTTTTGGACTTGCAAGGACGTGGAGATTATGACCTAGTTCATCTCAAACCTGCAGGTTGGCCACGAGCAAGTCGAATTTGAGTTTTTGTAACACCCTAGTTTAAATTCCAGCACTTCACAATAAAATTCAAGCAATTTATTTAATTTTCCTAAGGCTTGTATGTTTAGTTTGCATTTAACAGGTTTTATTTAAAATAAATGCTTGTATAAAATAAATCATAGGCCCAACTTCCTTGTGCATTCATGCTGGTGCATTGTTTCTTGTGTGAATTAAGGATTCAAATTCAAATTTATTTGAATTTTTAGAGCCTTCTTTCTCCAATTCAAAAGAATTCAAAAAGAAAAGAAAAAAAGAAAAAAAAGAGCCAGCCAGGCCGAATTCGGCCCAGCCAGCCCCTTCCCCCGCGCGCTCACTCTTCCGCCTGGGCCGATTTCGGCCCAAGACCGCGCCAGCGCCCCTCCTCTCTCTCTCTCTCTGCGCGACGCTGCCAGGTGGGCCGCGCGCCCCGCGCCCACTGATCGGCCGGCCCCACCGGTCAGGGTCTTCTCCCTCCTCTCGCCGTGATCCCCTCGCCCTTCCTTTCTTCCGCTCACTCAAATGGTTAGCCGCGGGGAGGAAGCTTCCCTCCCCGAATCTCGCCCACGCCTCCCTTAATCGCTCCCCTCTTCAATCCCGCAGCTCCCGCGCCAGTTTCCCCTTCTCCCGCACCTGCCCTAACCGCGCCATTACTCGTGTTCAAGGGCCGGCGACCAGCTCGCGCGCACCCGCCGCCCCGGCCCTCCTAGACTCCTATAGAACCCACCCCGAGGCTCGCCTCCGTCCCCTTCACCTCTCCACCAAAGCTATTCCACTCACGTGCCCTCTCGAGCTCGCAATCGCCATTGGAGCCTCGCCTCGGTAAGCCGCCCCGACGCCAAATTCGCCGTCGGCGAAGCCCCTCCGGCCCTGATTCCTCCTCCTCCCATGTCGCAGGAGCACCCCGGAGCTTCGCCGCCCATCCTCGGAGTCCCGGAGACGCTCCACCCCAGCGTTCCACGCGGACGAACACCGCCCGTGAACCGACGCCGCCGCCACTCGTCGTTGGACCGCCGCCGCCACTCGTCGTTGGACCATCTCCCGCCGCCCTCAAGCCCTCCGTGAGCTCGCCGCAACACCCTCGCTCTTTTGGGCTAGCTCTAGTCGAGCCTAGCACCCTCTCCGAGCCGGAACGCCGCCGCGCCGCTGGCCCCGCCGCGCGACGAGAACGCCATGGGCGTGGTCACCGTCGCCCTCGGCCCCGGCCTCTCTCCGCCGTCGGATCCCGATCCGACGCACGAGATCAGAGCCCCGATCCGATCTAACGTCACCCGTTAGATCGAGATCCAACCGCTCACACGCACCGATGACCGGTCAATACCGGTCAGCGCCGATAGTTTTGCTAAAGAGCCCCTGGACTTTCGGGAAATCAACCCGCAGTCCACCAGCGTTGAAAAGTAATTAGATTTTAGTCCTAGTTTTAGCGTTTCAGCCCCTGTGCTTTTGAAAAATAGAACCCGCCGTCCAGACCCTGGAGTTTTTGCATCAGAACCCTCTGCGGCTAGGTTTATTTACGCATAAGTCTCCGATTTTTGAAAACTAGCCCCTGGTTTACTGTTTTTATCACAGATATGCCCCTAGGAGCCCGGTTTATGCATAACTTCTACGTTTTAACTCCGATTTGAGTGATTCTTGCGCTCACACGACCGTAGAAACATGTAGAATGTTTTTAGTATAGTTTTACCTTCTGCTTGTATGATATGATGTACTATTTCTCACCTTTTGATAATTGTTTGCATGTATGTATGCGTGGAAATGCTTGTACGTTGCCGTGAACGTGGTTAGACGGTGAGCAGTTTGTTGGTGACGAAGAGCAGCAGTTTGAGGGTGTTGAGCAGCAGACTCAAGACCAGTTTGGGCAAGGCAAGTATAGCATGAACACAACCTAACAACCCTTTAATCACTTCATATGCATGTGTCTAAGTTTTGTATGCCAATAAGGACTGTACCTAGCCTCTTTTATCGATATGTTTACCTATGGGTTGCATGTTGGTTAAGTTTTGCTAGTTGCTGCGCAAACTCATGTATCTTTGTTAATAATTTTGTTAATGGGTCTATGCAATCAAATCTTGAGCTTGACCCTCTGTGGTTCATGTTCCTTTAAAAATGGCTTTTTAGCAACTTGGTTTAGGGGGCATGAGCATGTGTTTTGCTTATGGCCACTCTCCTTAAGGACCGGTTCGCAAAGCGACAACCTGGGACAACAGTGCTACCATGAGACTGGAATGGGACAGTCTTGGCTAATTAATTAGGTTGCATTGGTTTGGGGGTAACTTTCCGACGGGGCACGAGTGGAGGTGAGCTTCTGTGGCCCTCGCGCTACTTGGGTTGAGTGCGTTTATCTCCCCTTCAGGCTTGCTCCACAGCTGCGGACCCTGAAACCTTAGCGGTTACACCTTACCAACGTGATCTTTGTAAAGGCCTCGTAGTGTGCTTGCTAGCCATCTCATCTAAGGTAATGTGGTGGACCACTAGCGTAGCCCACGACTCATGGGTAAAGATGTACGACCTCTCGAGAGTGTAAAATTGACATGTCAGCCGTGCTCACGGTTATGAGCGGCCCAGATCCTTTTTGCAGATTAGTGTTTTCGTTGGGTTTGAAAGTGGTTCTTATGTTCTTGTTGTTGAATAATGTTCACATGCAATATCTTGGATTAATGTTTATCAACTCACCTGTAGATGCTGGTTGTTTAATAAAAACTTGACCAACTAAAAGCTCATGCTAAGTGTCAGCAAACCCTAGATGCCTCATAGTTCATGTTATGCTTGTTAAGTATGAAATACTCACGCTTGCTTTGCTTTAAACCTACTGTTGGCTGGAACCCAACCGCTGCTCAGCTCCAGAAGACTTCGAAGAGTATGTTCAGGACTTCAACGAGTTCTAGGCGTACCAGTCCACCAGTTGACGTCCCTGTGGCGGCTCGTTTATCTTCGTTTACGCTTCCGCTATGACTCTGGTTTAAAGACATGTTGTCTTATTGTAATAAGTGATGTTATACTCCATGTAAACGTTTTATTTATCGTTTATGCACGTTCTGTGATGTCACTATTGTCATGATATATGTGAGACCCGTTCCTGGCACATATATGTTGTTCCGGTTCCGTTGGTTGAGAACTGGGCGTGACAGTTTTTCCCTTTTCTTGCTCAAAGCTTGCCTCTTCACGAGATCTTAAATTCTCACTAATCCCTTGATCTTTTTCCATGGATCTTTTGGGAATAGCTTTTGAATAGTGCTCAGATAGCCTGTGTCATTTTTTGTGAAGATTTGACAAGGTTTGGTCAGATTTTAGGTTTGAGACTCAAGTTCCAGGGTGCTACCGGACTATCCGATGCAACCACCGGACTGTCCGGTCCGACAGCCTGCACCGGACTATCCGGCTCCAAGCCCTCGCCCAGTTTTTACCGGACTTTCCAGTGCAGGTCACCGGACTATCCGGTCTCTACCGGACTGTCTGGTGAGGTGCACCGGACTATCCGGCGTGTGGCTGTGCAGTCAGGTTTTGTTGGAGTTTTTGCTGTCCGGTTCTTTGCTTTGACCTCGCTTTTAGTGTTCTTTGCTGCTGCCCATACTCTTAACTTGCTGTGAACCAGGGAGGCGCATTTAGGTGCGTTGAGTGGTGGGCAAGACGCTTGTTCATGAGTCATTGTTTCACTTGACTTGCGATTTCGTAATCGTTAAGTCTGGTGCTTCCGCTCGCTTGGTGTGTTCCCGTTCAGTGGGCGACACCAAGTGCTTGCTAGACACGTTTCCTTTCATTGAACGGTGTCTAGCATTTGTTGTGTGTAGTGTGTCAGTTTGCACCAGGGGGTTGTGAGTTTGAGTTTTTAAGTGCTCTTATTCACCCTCCCTCTAGTCGCACGTCTTGGTCCTACAAGTGGTATCAAAGCCGGTTAGGTTTCCCATACCTTAACCGGTGAAGAAACCTTAGCGACTATGACTTACTCTGGGAAGATTCCCGTCCTTGGCTCCGATGGCTATCCCTACTGGAAGGGTAGGATGGAGGCGTTCCTTGTTAGCCAGAGTCAGGACATATGGGATGCTACTCAGAGTACGACTTTTGTGGTGCGTCCAGTTGCTGAGCGTACTACGCCTGAGATCGTGGCTCAGTATGAGGCGAATGCCAAGGTTGTTAACTTTCTCTTTTCCGGGCTTGGTCCCATGGATTATGAGAGAGTGAGTCACCTCAAGACGGCGCGTGAGATATGGTTACTGCTTAGTGCACACCATGAGGGTACCGCGACCATTAAGGCTAGGCTTATGGAGATTTACCGGCGCGAATATGAGAATTTTGTCCAGAAGCCGGGAGAGTTAGTAGAGGACTTGTTTGGTCGCATTCGGTCGATCATTAACAAGTTACGTGTCAACTCTGCCCCTGCTGAGCTCCCATACACCGATCATCAGCAGGCTATCAAATTGTTGTATGCTTTGGATAGAAAAGTATGCGAGATCAAGGTGAACTCAATCATTGAGTCGGCAGGGTATGATACGATAGGAGTAGAGGCGCTCTATAGTAAGCTCAAGGCCACAGAAGTAGATTACAAGATGAGGGATTCCCTCGCTTGTACAGGTTCCAAGAGTCTGGCCTTGGCTACCCCTTCTAGTGAGTCTGCTACTAACCCCCTGTTACACAACTTCTCGTTTTCTGCTCTGATGTCTGTTACAGAGGAGCAATTGGCGATGCTTGGGGAGATGAGCTTTGTCTGGTGTCTAGTCGCTTTCAGCGCGCCTATGACAACCGGATGAGCAAGAAGAGGGGAGAGAGGCCCAAGTGCTTCGAGTGCAGAGAGGTCGGCCACTTCATCGACGAATGCCCCAACAAGAACGACTACTACAAGAAGGGCAAGATCTACTCCCGTGACTTCCGACAGGTACCACTTCGGTAAGCCAAGCTTTGACAAGCATCGCTCTGGCAAGCACAACTTCTGCAAGCGTCCATTCGGCAAGAAGAACTTTCGAAAGGCTTTCAAGAGCTACTAGAAGGACAACCGGAAGCGGGACAAGGGTTCTTCACGGAGATCGGGTTCTGCAGCAGCAGATCTTCTTCCTCTTCGTCCTTGTCGAGCTCAAGTGATTAGGAGATCACGTACAAGTGGGACAAGAGGAACGATCAAGGAGGTCCAGCTGGCTTGTGCTTTGTCTCCACCAAGTCCAAGCGCAAGCACAAGATCAAGAGGAGTTCGGTTTGCTCCATGGCGCTTGAGGACAAGGAGAACAAGGATGACGGCAGCAACTCTTCCTTCGATGATGAGGTAACTCCTGAGCAAGCCAAAATCCTTGAGATGCTAGAGCAGAACAGGCGAGAACTGAAAGCCCAGGATAAGATGCTGGAGAAGGCACCTAAGAAGCTACAGAAGTTGAAAGCCCAACTTGTTGAGGCTTTAGAGAAGAATGAGAGGTTGAGGAGTGTGAGACCCCAACCCAATGAATTTGAGTGCCCTACCTGCGAGTCTTTCATAACGCACCTAAGAAGCTACAAAAGTTGAAAGCCCAACTTGCTGAGGCTTTAGAGAAGAATGAGAGGTTGAGGAGTGTGAGACCCCAACCCAGTGAATTTGAGTGCCCTACCTGCGAGTCTTTCATAACGGAGCTTGGTGACCAGAGAGATAGGTATGCCAAGCAGGTAGAGGAGATAGATGCGCTGAAAGTTGAGTTAGGCAAACTCTAATCCAAGCTGGATGAGCCTACTTTGAGTGGAGAGCTTGAGTGTGAGTCTTGCCCTTATTTAGCTAGAGAGCTAATTGTGCTCAAGGATAAGTTTAAGGGGCAGCTTAAGGAGCTTGAGGAGCTTAGGGCTAGACCTGCGCTTTTGGGTGCGTGTATGGTCTGTCCTACTTTGAGAGGCGAGTTGGAGCATTTGAGAGCTGACTTTGAGGTGCTTTCAGCACCTACTAACACTTGTGAGAACTGCTTGACCCTTAGGATGCAGCTGGTGGATAGGGATGCCACCATTAAGAAGTTGGAGAAAGCTGCTCCTGTGTTTCCCTCTCTAGATTGTGATACCTGTGCTGCCCAGACAGTAGTTCTGGAAGATCTGAGGTTGCAAATGTTGTCTTTGCAAGATGACAAATGTAGGTTGAGAGAGGTGCTGAGTTGGGTATATGCGAGGCAACCCTAACTAGAGAGCACCAAGAGAGCCGAGGGTGACATGAGTGGTTTTGGGTTTAGAGAGTGCAGCACCTCGGGGTGAGAAGAGTGCTCCGATTAAGATCAAGACTGCACCTACCCAGCCAGGTGAGACCATTGATGGTGTTTACCATGAGCCACCCAAGGCTGCCCCAAAGAAGCAATACTGGACACCCAAGCCTTCCAAGGCTAAGCTGGACAAGATAATAGAGGAAGAGCTTAAGTCCAAGGGCAAGAAGCCAGTCCAGTAGCCTGAGCCACCCAAGGCGACACCACCTAAGCCCAAGTCCCAGTCTAACCCAGTTCCTAGGAGGCCTGTCTACCACTGTGAGTTCTGCCAGCGGAATAGCCACCTAGAGGAGTTTTGCTTCAGGAGGAAGCGGGTTGAGAGACAGGAGAGAGCTTGGGGGAATCAGGATCAGTTCTACCAGGGTGGTAGACAAGATCCTTCCCACCGCGGTGAGATGAGAGACCACTTTGCTGGTGGTAAGAGAGGAGGCGGCTTTCAGGCCCGTGCTCCTGGTGGTGAGAGACGCTCTGTCGGTCGAGCTCCTAGTCATTTTCAGCGTGGCTACGGACCTCGTGACCAAGGGTTTGTGAGAGAGCTTGAGAGGCCACACTTTGGGGGTTGTGGTTACTCCAGTCGTGGTGATTTCTTTGACTGTGCTTACCCCACTTTTGAGCAGATGGCTCGGTACTGGTACAACAGCTTTGGTACTAGCCCCAGTGCCGAACCGTTTGCTCACCGTCGCTTTATTTGACTTTGCAGGATCGAGGCATGAAGGATGTGTGGATCATGGACTCCAGTTGCTCTAGGCACATGACAGGGCACCGCAAGTGGTTCTCCAGCCTCGACCCCGTGAGCACCAAGGAGTACATCACGTTCGGGGACAATGGTCAAGGTAATGTGTTGGGTGTTGGTTCTATTTCGCTCTCTGCTAAGCTTTCCCTGAGAGAAGTTGCTTTTGTTCGGAATCTGGGGTTCAATTTGGTCTCTGTTTCGCAATTTCTCGATGAAGGATTTGAGGTTCATTTTAAGAAGGGTGCGTGCCGCGTTCTTGATGCTGAGGAGACCCTTGTTTGCTCTTTGTTGCCTTTTGGTCAGGTTTTTAGGGTCGACCTCACATCTGTTTCTGGCCCTGTGCGTTGTTTGGTTGCTAGTCCTTCTGCTGATATATGGAAGTGGCATAGGAGACTTGGTTACTTAAGCTTTGATCTGCTAGTCAGGTTGAGTTCAATGGGCCTAATACGAGGATTGCCCATATTGAAAGCTGAGAAGGACTTAGTATGCCACCCCTGTCGTCATGGCAAGATGGTTGCTGCTTCTCACACTCCTGTGTCTCAGGTTATGACCTCCTATCCGGTGAGCTACTCCATATGGGTACAGTAGGTCCCGCTCAGGTAGCGTCGGTCAGTGGGAAGTGGTACGTGCTTGTCGTTGTGGACGACTTTTTGCAGATCTCGTAGGTATTTTTCATGGAGTTTAAGGATGAGGCGTTTGGTTTTGTTCGGGATCTGGTACTGAGGTTGAGAAACGAGAGTCATAAGGCCATGAGGGCTATCTGCAGTGATAATGGCATAGAATTAAAAAACTCTCGGTTCGAAAACTTCTGTCGTGACCTAGGTCTTAAGCACCAGTTTTTTTCTCTATTTACCCCACCACAGAACAGTGTTGTGGAACTATTGACACCAGAATTTGACCAAGACTAATAGGCCAAAATGTCAGAAGAAGCCCATGGTGAAGGGATCCGCTTGGCTAGGCCTATATTGTCAGTTTGGCCAAATATGATGATAATTGTGCGCCTAAGGCCCAAGCCAAGATGGGGTTACAAGCCTAATCTACATCGAAACCCAGTTTATTCGCGAGAATGGTTCGGACTGGTGGAGTAGGTCACACGAAAACGAGCGCCCAGACCACATACGGACTCCGTTTTGAAAGTTCTACATATGGATGGAAAGTTGAGGAGATAAGATTTCCAACGCCGCTAGAATCACGTCAAGATACGCTCGGATTCAACAGAAATTGCCAAAACAATAGGATGACCAGAATCTGTCAGGATTATATGCCATGTTTCGACTGATATTTGGAAGCTTCATGAGGATCCGGACCGATGCAAGGGAGAGTCCAGATCACGATACTAACTCATAGTCTTAGTTGAGTTGTGATTTATTAGTTTAGAAAAGAGTTGCCTTGAGGGCTAAGTCTCCGAACTATAAATATGTACCTATGTTCTACTTAATAAATCGACGGCATTACGCTCTCTTTCGGTGCATCGCCACCTCTAGTGACTAGAGTTTCAGGTAATCGTCATGCTGCTCTAATGATTTACTTCGTTAGGGCATTAGGGCGTTAGTCGCTTGGCAAACTATGTACTGAAGCATTTTTGATGGCATGGTTTGCTATTTATCGTGATGAATCTCGTGTCGAGCCTAGCTCGGTGCGAGATCCATTAGTTATCCCGATGAATCTCATGCGAGCCTAGCTCGGCATGAGATCCATTGCTTATCCAGACGAACCTCATGTCAAGCCTAGCTTGCCGCGAGATCTCTCTTTACCTTTGCATGTTTATCGATCTGTTTATGTACCTGTGCTTCACGTTATAGATCAATTCACATGTAGCTCGTTGTATGTTACCTAATCGCTTGTTACAATCCACGATATGTCGCCGCAGCGTGTGCACGCGACCTGCCGATAGATCAGCGTACATCGAGCACCTTATCTATTTTGTCGTAATATGCATCTGTCTAATTAGATGGACTTCTTTGGAGGTCCAGGTTAGAAACCGATTTGGCTATATAGATATGTTATATTATGCTTTTAGATAGGTTTTTCATATATATATTTGCTCCTTGTTCGTGCTTTGTCGTTGAATTAACCTGACAGGAAGCAAGGAGTCGATCGGCCTGTATGAACCGATCTACTCGAAGGAATTAAGCCGATCTCCGCGGTCGGCTAGTATTTTATGCCCGTTTACTTTGTGTATCTGCATGGCGATCCTCTGATCATGCAAACGCACGCAAACCTCCCCGGTTACAAGGTCAAGTTGCGTGGCACGCCCGCATCACCACCACAGCCATTGATCAATCACCATCGCCAGCGATCGGCTAGCTGATTAGCCGATCGGGAGTAGCAGTAAGGAGGAGCGACCCCAACGTCCACATACACCTCTACCCATCGGTTTTCTAGTGCAACACATTTTTGGCACGCCCGGTGGGGCACAATCAGTCTTATTAGAAGTAAGAACGGAGTGCATCTTTATAAATCTACTAGGCAAAATTGGCTTGGATAAAAATATTTTATTCAGCTCGGAGGGCAGATAGAGCCGATTTATTATCTATGACAGCCTCCACCAAGACATAAAGAACAAGCAAAAACGGCAGCGTCGACTTGCAGTAAAAAAAAAAGTTGTGGATCAGAATCTATCATGGAGTGCAAGTCAACGAGAAGGATCGGCTTAGTAAAAAAATATTTTATTCTGCTCAAGGACAGAAAGAGCCTATCTATTATCTGAAACAACGATGGTGAGATCACGACAAGAACACCTGGAAGAAAAAAATCACTTTCCATGGAGGGAAAGTCTGAAGCCATGAGGAAGATGGCCAATGGCCGATTGGATATAATTGTTTAATCTACTATCGGCTCTTTATTAAATGGAAGTGCAAATCAGCTCTTTATGAAAAGGAAGTGCAATCGGCTCTTTATTGAAGAGGTGCGATCGGATCTTTTGCAATCAAGTTTAAAAGAGCAATGGCCATTAACAGCTGCATCATATACTGGCCCCTGTACGTACATGTGTCTGCACCTGGCCAGTGGCAAGGAGCTGCGTGAGCGTGCACCTTCATGCATGGGCCATGCAAGCACGCAAAGCATGAGGCAAGGAGCAAGCCAATACACACCATGCATGTGTACGACGTCTGGCCGCACGTACCTGGCGGGTACTGGACGTATACTCTACGCAGAGGCAGGAGCAGAAGAAATTCCTAGAAGCACGGTGCATCTCCAATCAGACGAGCGCTGCCGGCGGCATCTAAGCATTCTACGCCATCAGCCACTTGCGCCTCCCAGGTGAAGCTGCTGCTGACCAAGGGGCTCTCGCCGGGCATCAGCATCGTCCAACATTCGTATCGCCGTGCGCCGTCGCTTGTGCAGCCGAGGCCGTCGCCCTCAAGCACCGGCTTCGCCTGACCAAAGAGGTACCTCCGGTGCTCCTACAACGGCATCACCATCGGTTACTTCAACTCCCACGTCGAAGCGTTCGCCACGTTAGCCGCCGATCTGCTTACCAGTATCCCCCACCTTCATCTTCAACAACTACATCGAGCAAGACCTGGGCGAAGATGAGGTCACAGGCCCAGCCTACGATGAAAACCCATCTATTCGCGAAGCTGGTTCAAACTACAGTGATGAGCTACACGAAAACGGACGCTCAGGCCACGTACGGACTCCCTTTTAGGCGTTCTACATTTGGATGGAAAGCTAAGAAAATAAGCTTTCCAACCCAACAAGTATCATGCCTAAACGAGCTCGGAGTCGACAGGAATTTCCAAAACAAGTGGGCGTCCAAAACCTGGTACGTTCAGCAGCGGCTTATATTTGGGCATTATCTTGTCCGTTTATCTTTGGCAGGTATTCAGCCAATGCTTGGGTGTTGAAGAGATAGCCGATCGAGACCATCGACTCCTAAAAGATGCAAGGTCAATCAACGTTTATACAGGAGAGGTTGAGGCCGGTCCGCGTGGCCGGCCAACAGTGGAGCACATACTTTTTCAGCGTACTAGGAGAAGTGCTCTCGCTCGGGGGCATGGTGACCTGGCTCAAGATTACAAAGCTACTAGTGTCATGCATCACTGCGCTTGGAGGGCAGGGAAGGCTGCCCTGAAAAATATTAGCGTTGAAGAGCGGCCGATGTAATACCATCGGCTATGCGTGGGACATTAGATGGAGACTAGTAATACAAAGAGAGTGCAGTACATACAACGGTGCCAATGCTTGGCCATCAGTTTCAAGAAATAGGACCACAAAGCAAAAGACTGTGAAGCTGTCATGTCTCTAGCGCCATCACTACAGTCAATCAACCTAGCCACCGGTGCTTCTACGGCGACGTCACCATCGGCTGGACTTGGGAAAGACCGAACGACCAAACGAATAGGCAATCAGAAGTTGAACAGCCGATGTCGTGAGTGCCGAGCTGCCGATGCCGCCGCCAAGCCTGCAATTACAAGACATCAAGGTCAGGGAGCAAGGCTCAAGGAGAGATCGTCTTATTCTACATCTGAGCTCAAGCAGCAGGGACACCTCCGGCAGCAGCACTGACATCACCACCAGCAAGGGAAGCGCAGCAGGCGCAATCCCCGCCCGTTGGAGTGACATGCGGATGCTGTGGTGGTGCGAGGGGCAGGCTGCGCTGCGTGCGTAAACAGCAGCGGCGGTACGGACGTGCACGCATAGCACTGGTGGAGGTGAGGGCCGGCAGTGTCGCCGGTGGTGCTTGGTTGCAGGTCGCGCCATCAATGGAGACGTGCAGGCGGCGACAGGCGTGCACAGGCGGCTGGTCAAGGGCAAGCTGAAAATGACGATGGCGCTGCTGGACGCGGCGAAGGACGAGCTCACTGCCGCCGAGGAGCGGTCGTCCATGAAAGCTTTGCTGAGGAAGGTGATCAGACCAGTACCAACAAAATTAAAAGGAAAAAAGAGACAAGACATGTGCATCAGCCGACGGTAGGAAGCTAGCAGGCAAATACGATTCGCGTACCTGCATGAACGCCATGCATGGTCATGCAGGGATATAAATCTGGAGAGGAGAAGGAAGTAAATCCCTGTACGTACACGCTCAGCCGGACGTCTCGGATGCGTCGCCGATGCAGAATCTGATTGGCCAAGTACGAAACCTCCAGAAGGAAGCAGAACCCGATCATCGTACGAAAGGAGGCCCAGTGTGTAGAGTCCAAACACTTTACGTCCGCAGCCGCGCGTCATCCTCGTCTCTTCCAGGTAATCACGACAGATGAAGTGAGGACGGCCTTCATGCACGGACGGCTTTCAGATCTTCCGCTGCCCATTTATGGCTGCGTCTCTATCGGGACGAGCTGCTGCCACCGGCTAGCGTCACCTAAACGAGCCCACACCAGCAATGACCTGCATGCATTAGGTAAGCAGCCTTGTGGATTTTGCTTTTTCTTGATTCCATTAGATGCATACAGGCATATAGGGGGCAGTCATTGTGCGGATCGGTACAGAGGATTAGATGGTTGTCCAGTAATCACGCCGGTGTAATAGACGCCGGCCTGCCGACATCGACACAGACAGCGTTGGACGAGCGCACTGAGATACCGTGTACATGCGCCATGCATATGGCGTGCCCTTGAAGAAGAAGCAAACCGGGCTGCTGTACGATGCTACTGTCATGCGAAATCCCTGCGACATCAACGCCGCCTCATGGCTTCTATGACAGTGTCTGTGTCTGCGGTGCCTACATCATTGGCTACTCCGGCTCCTACACCGGAGTGTCAACACCTCAGCCGGTCGATTCAGCCACCGTCTCCATCGGCACGATCATCATCGGCTACTTCGTCTATGTCAACAAAGCATGTGAAAAAAAATCCATGCGACTGCAATGTGCTGATTGGGTTTCAGGCCGACTTCATCCTAAGGTCAGCATGTCTTGTTTCCATTATATATGATTCACTTGTCTACTGCAGGCTGCGGATGTTTGGCTTCTCAACAGACGATAGTTGTGATGAGAATGCATTATGGCAAGCACGGACCAGACGGGATGTTAACCATCGGCTCATCAGCAGCCGATTCGATCGGTAATATTCAAATCCACCATTGCATTGTCACGTAGTATATTGTTGGCGGTCGATAAAACCCATTTCGACCACCAACATTTCATGTTTTAGAGTATACTTTACCAAGTTTTCACTAATCTCTAACTTGTTTCACGAGTTGTGCATAAAGGTTGTATGCAGGAGTTTTACACATTCAAAACATATGAAAATGGACAAACAAGGGCTATGAGGCAAAGGAGAGCAATGGGCCAGAAAACACAGGCCGGCCGACCACCATCCTAGGTCGGCCGACCTGGGTGTGGTCGCCCGACCTGGTCGGCCGACCTGAGGCCCATCAGCCTCGGTGGCCAGACCGGCCGACCACAGGCCAAGGTCGGCCGACCACAGGCCTAGGTCGGCCGACCTCCCATCCTAGTCGTCCGACCTTGCCACGTTTCCAAATTCAACCTGCATGCAAAGAAACACAAAAGAGGTTAAATGCAACCGTCAGATCAAGAATCCAATGCATCCAAGGGCCAAAAGGACTTCGCACAAGGGATCAATGATGTCAGCAATTCGAGGGAGAAAACATGCAGCCAATCAGAGGTCGCCTAACCTTATCCCAAGGTCGGCCGACCTAGTACCGACCTCGTTTTGCACGTGCCTCAACCGCCACAACCGCCAACCGACATTCGGAGCAAATCACAACCGAAGGATCAAGGAAGGCGGTGCATCGGGTGGTCGCCTGACCTTCCGGGAGGCCGGCCAACCTACCCTAGGGTCGGCCGACCTACCCCCCAGGTCGGCTGACCACCGACCTTGCACACCTACAAATACCCCCCTCGTCCATCCAGGCTATAAATACCTCCTGGGAGGTCATTTGCAAGGTGTGGTGGATCAAGATAACACTAGTGCGGTTGTGTAGTTGAGTGTAGAATATAGTAGTGAAGCCACCCTTGGCATTGTAGAGAGAGCCAAGTTGCATCAAGAGTGAGTAATGAGTTGTAGAGTGAAGGAGTCGGAATTCTTTATTAGTCTTCTATTCCAGAGCTATTATTCTCAGAGGGATTATTACTCTATTTCCAGGATACAGTAAAGTTCCTTGCTCCCTCCTTTATTTAGTTCATACTTACTTTATTTACATACTCAGTGCTTTGCTTAGTAGTTTACGGGTGCCAAGTGTGCTCTGTGTAGTTTAGCTATACAATTGTGCTTGCTCTCAGGCTTCGAACCTGTGTAGCAGTAAACTCGGTTGTGTAGACGTGGTGTCTAGACTAGAGTTTGCCTTGGAAGGTGTCTTGTCCCACGCAGCTTTGGTGATAGGTCCGCTTGGTGATAGCGAGCGTGTACCCTGTGTACTCCACCCCGTCGTTCGGATAAGTAGTCACCGACGCATAGCTAAGTTCTGTAGTGCTCGTCTTTCTCGTCTGGGTTATCAGTACTCTGGTGCCCGGAAGTGGTTCTATAGTCTTAGTGTCCAAGTAAACCTGCTGAGTAGAACACTAGTTTGTTTAGTAAAGCTAAGTTGTTTTATTTAAAGCGGTGAACCTGCTCTACTCTGTCTTTTATCTCTACAATTGCTGGCTTTACTGTTCATTCCTACCTGTTCTACGTTGAGTTACTCCTCGTTCCTCGTGGATTTCGATACCTTGGAATACTCTTGGGTGAAAAGTTACAACGTGTTTCTGTGCGCTTGCGGATCTATATCAGTAGGCTAAGAAACGCCAACATATATGCACTTGTCACTTACACTAGCTTCCTCGTATGCTTAATAGCTTTTACTTGTACTTCGTATATGTGCTTTGAGGTGTTGATGCTTTTGACCCTGTGTAGTTGAGCTCTTTTGAATATGTTGAATATCAAATGTTGAGCATGGCTTTTATTCTTTGAAAATTTGAAACATGGTCACCGCTTTACTCGGCTACTAGCATGTGTAGGCTGATTTTGCTTTTGTTATCTTGTACATGCTTGGTAGCTATATCCTTTGTTTGAAATCAATTATGCAACTTGAGTCTTAATGCTTACATGGTAATCTTGTGCTAAATCGAATTACTATTAAAATGATATCCATGTTGTGCTTAAAGAAAAGATCCAGGCGGGTTTGCTCTGTCTCACTGATCTAGTTCGAGACTGCTTGCTATTGCACTTTGGCATGAACTTGGACTACGCCGTGAATGATCAAAACCTTGCTTTAAGCTTCTGATGATTCCATCGACCTAGGCTTAGCATTGGTTGGTAAGAAGTGGCATGACAATCAAATAACCCCTGGCACAAAACTAAAGGCTTGCTTGAAATTTAAATGCAACTAGTGATTTTTTGCGCGCCCATGCGCGTATATTACCCTGTGTAAACTCTAAACGTTTATATAGCATAGGACCATGTGTAAACTCTAAATAGTTATATTAGATTGTTAATTTAGATAGTCTACCTCTCGGTCAAATCTAACATTATCTAACACATTTACTTAGAGTAGAGGTACCGCCTCCAAATCAACGGTCCCTAAAACAGAAGGCAGTAAGTTCTTCTGTGAAAAACACATACCATGCAGATGTTCTGCAGTACACTTAAGTTAATGCAACGATCACTTCTGGTGTCGAAGGATGAAACAACATGCACAAATGGCGCCAGTTATGTGATAAACTACACCCCTAAACATTACTTCATCTAGATACCCTACAGCATGATGGCAGAGGTCACTCCTGGTGTCCATAAAAACATGTTACATTGCATGGAGCCAGTTTTGTGACACTACCGTGAAAGCAGCGAGGAGCTCAGGCATGCCTAATCTAACAATAGACGGCTACATCATAGCGTAGGCACTGCAGGTCAGTCTCGAGAGGAACTGACTCGATGACACCCAATTGTGCAGCATAGGCGATAGCGCAGCAAGTTGAAAGAGGCCTCCAAGTCCAGTCTACAGCTCAACCAAAGTTAGAAACGCTGAATGTCTGGCATCAAATTGACAGGTGACAAAAGAGCAAGGCTTCCAATGGTAGAAGGCAGAGGCTCAAGCACAAAATAACTCCCCATGAATGGGCATCTACATGGAGATCAACAATCATTAAGTTCTCAACCTAATCTTTTCCACTGTCAAAATTGATCACATGCATAACAAAAACACAGTATCATAAGAGCACGGTGACAAACAAATCCATAATCATACAGGATCATTATTCAGAACATCTAGCAAACAATGAAGATGAATTGCCAAGAAAGGAAGACATTTGATAGGAAAAAAGTTAGCGTAATTATGGCATAGAAATCTCCAATCAGCAGCAACTTATTTCTGGAGATTATCTGCGAAGAAACAAAGTCAAAATAGTAACTGTGGTACCTTAGTCGCTCTCCAGGAGGAGAGCGCCACCATCACCATCGAACACGTTAGTCTTCTCAGTGGGAATGAGCAGCAATTCCAATCAAGCTTGGTTAACTAACCAAAAAATACAGCTAAGGTACAGCCTAGAGGAATGTTTTGGAAAAATGAACAGCAGGGAAAATAGCTTATGGGAAGCTATTTCCACTGCGAGTTAATATGGAGAAAACACACCTTTTATATGCATTCATGATAGCTGTTTGATAGGCTTCTCTCTTTTGGCTCTTTCTATTAACATCAGCAGCCTGAAAAAAGCGGAATGAAATACCACTATACTAGTGTATGACGTAAAAAAACAGAACAAAACGTCTATGCAAATGAAGTGGTACCTCGTCTTTGGATTCCTCTGTTAGCTGCAGGTGTTTGCGAATAGAGGAATGCCTACTGTTTGGTGTCAGCACCCTAATGAACAGGACAGAACTGTAACAACTCAAGGAACACCAATGCTGATAGACAAATAAGCGAATCAAATAAATCTCCCTTAGCAAACGATCGGTGTCTCTAGACAGACCTTAAGGGCATGGGAGGCCACACCAAGCTGATGCAAAAGCAACACCAGCTAACCCAGCAGCCCCAGCGGCCATAGAAACTGCAGCTGCAGCTACCTCCAATAAGACTAAGTCCTGGAAATTATTATTCAAAACAACAAACCCATAAATTCACTGGAAATAAGAGACCGCCTGCAAAGCAGCCTTCTCATAAGCAGAACCAGAGCCCGCATCATCAGGTACCCAAAAGAACATGCTGCGTGTACAGCCCTCTAGCTGAGCACAAGGCAGCTCTATCTCCACGCAACACACAGAAGCCCCATCTTCGGCCACCTCACAGACCAACGGTGCGTATGGCAAGCATCACTGTGACACAAACCTTTCCAGCAACGACAGGTACAAAGGGCCGACAGAAAACATGAATGCCCTCTATCTGTCGAACTCTTGAAAAAAGTAAAAAAGATGAAGAAAGGTGTGTTCTGACTTAGCAATCAGCATTCTCTTTGAAGCGAGGTGCCTAAAAGGCAACCTTCTGTTTTTTTAGTAAGAACCCAAGCAAACAAGAAAAGAAGGGGGAAACAAAGCCATGCCAGTTCTTTGGTTTGCCATAAGCACACATGATACTAAGTAAAGCAAAGACTAATATAGCGGAAGCACAATCATCTAAAGTAGCAAGGTGAAGGTAAAAATTAATGAACAAGAGAACTAACAGAAGGAACAACACACAGAGTGGTCAGACAAGACCATAGTGATGCAAACAAGACCATAGTGGTTACATGGATGATGAAAAATTTCCAGAATTAAAAAAATGATGAGCATGGCCAAAAAACAAACTTCACAACAAAGGAAACTAAATGCAAAAAACTTTAATGAGCAAATCAAAATGAAAGTATGATCAAGAGACACTGCCAAATACCCTATGCACAGTTAATACTTAATATCCTTACTTATCTAAAACACTCATTATTCTTTCTAGAGTAGTGTTGCGGTGTATTGGCCGATAGTGTCCAGGATGCATTGCATCAACTGGATGCAGCCAGAGACGATTCAGGCAGGCACCCGACCATTACTCCAAATGAAAGGAGAAATGATTTAGTAGTAAGCACCTGAGCACCGCTCCGAATGCTAGAAGAGAAAAGTGCCTCACTTCAGTAGTTGGATCAGTGATGCCTCAAATCTCGAACCAATTTGCATATACCAATCAATTAATCCATGCAAGAAGAGAAGGCTAAGGCCTTGCTCTGAACTCTTATGTACATTCCACATAGTAGGTGCAGCCAATTGAGAATCTTAAAAAGGGAATATATCAGTCTATCATTATAGTTCATATTGCATGACTGATAAATTAAAGAAGCAAACCGATCGAGCTGAATCCAACTTGAAATCTCATTATAAAAAAAGTGAATACATAGCACAAATGGAAGTAATAGGCCAGCACAGGCAACTAACATTTTTTGTCTTCGAAAATTTGATATTTATATTTCATGCCTTCCCTAGAAAAAAAGATAACCCTAGCATAATACAGGAAAGTTTCACTTTGATGTAAAAACATGGTTCAGCTGGTTGCTCAAAGAAATCATGTCTTGCAAAACTGACCACTCAGCAGTCAGCAGGCAAAACCTTCCATTGATATCTTGAAATATCACTTTCATATATGCATGATGACCTATGGCTTACAAATGAAGGCCACTAAAATCACCTGCTGTAGAGAGGAAAGTAGATCACTACCACCGACTAAATTCTTGCCTATATGTGACAGAGATACTAAGCAATGCCTATACAAACATATATGCATAAAAAACACTAAGCTCAGGAGTGAGGAAATGTGGACTTACTAAAGTAGTGTGCAGCCTAAGCCAAATAAATACCAAATATGTTTTATGGATTGATGTTGCCTTCAAAAGGACCCCTGTCAGAAAACACATGGAACTATCTTAGCATCTAAAAAAGCTACACAGGGAATGAGGGTAGGCATATGTGTTCTGCAAAAGACAAAGTGGAAGTGTGGAACCCACCAAAGCATCTCCATACCTGAACTCACCAAAGCATCACCATATCCATAATGAATCTGCGTGTTCAATGTTAACAGGTCAATTCGCCATGTACGTATAACAATAATTAAAAGCAAGAGACAAATGGGAAGTGAATTATGTAACAATCTAATTAGCAGAACATACAATCCACAAATACAAATTTTTTTCCTTTTTGTTCACTTTATTATCCTTCGCTTCCCCCCCCCCCCTTTTTTTCATATCTGTTTCAAGCTGATTGTAAAAGACCAAGAAAAGTAATCCATAGTTTGGTGTCTGACCAGTGAACACTAAACATGGATGCCCAAAATCAAACAGAAATCCAGTCAGGACTATCCAATAGGAAGGGATGTAATGAAATCATAATCAAGCACAAGAATATGCACACATCAAACCATAAATCACGAGCTGTACAAATCAGCCTCCAGCCTCTCCTTTTTTTCATCACCTAGCAGCAATTAATCCATGCCCTTTACCCACTCAAACCACCGATAGGAAACCAGACCTGCAGGCACACAAGCTAGAATTAAGGCAAACAACACTATTAAATAAAGCAAGCTGCTACCGTGCATCAATGCAACCAACGAATCTTGGAAGCAAGTAGAGAACTCACCAGACCTGAAAGGCAGGCGTCCCATACTGACCTTCCCTACTAGTCTCTTCCAAGGCGCTTGATTCCTACAACCAAGCGCACGGCAGCAAGACCCTGAAGGCCATGAGCAAGAAGCAAGGAAGAAAGAAGACTCCTAGCCCGGGGATGGACCAGATCCTCATGCCGGCTGCGCACCCCAGACGGATCTGCACAAAATGAACTGGAAGAGGCGAGTAGGGCAGAGAGCTTACCTGCGAGCTGAGCGAGCGTACTTGAAGCCGCGCCGGTCTGAGGCGGACTGTGCCGGCGGAGCGGTAGTGGCCTGCACGCATCGAGTCGCCATGGCCGTCGTGCGCCATCTGCCATGGCGATGGCTGGGGACGGAGAAGGGCGGCTGCATGAGCGTGGGGGCAGCGGCATCCCAGCCCCCCCTAAGGACGACTGGCCGCCTGGGAACCCGGCGGTGGAGCGCCCGCGCGGTTCGGCGAGGCGCAGGCAGCGCGGCCGGCAGCGTGCGCGCGGATCCGGCGGCCTAGCCGGCTTGGGAACCCGGCAGCGGCTTGTGCGCGCAGCCTAGCCGGCCTAGAAACCCGCCGGCGGCTCTTACACACGGATCCGGTGCAGCGCGGCCTAGCCCGCCGCCTAGGGTAAACCCGCGGCGGCGGCGGCCGGTGTAGGGTTGGGGAGGGGCGACTGGGCGAGGAAGGAAGAGGCGAGAAGCAACCCTTTATTCGGCCAGCTTCCCGCGCTCGGCGTCCCGCTCCCCCGCCAGCGAACAGGAGCGCGACACGGCATCTGTCGCAGAGGTGGCAGCCAATGAATAGTCGACCGCGGCCCATCGGGTTCTCGGAGGAGGCGCCAGCCGGGCCCACCACGGCCGTGGACAGGTGCGCCGGTGACAGGGTGAACAGCGTCTACGGTCGACCCCCGTCTCCAAGTGGCCCTCGAAGGGCGCCCGGCGTGAACCGGGGCGAGGCACGTGGCGATGGGTGCAACGGCCAAGGGTGCCGCGGGCGTGGCACACGGGGGTCGCTGCGCCGCGGGATGAACAGGGCGCACGGCGTACCGGAGCACATACGGTGAGGAGGACCACCGCACGACGGAGATCCGCCGGTGTACAGTAATTTGACTAGCGTGGACCCCGTGAATGGCCTCCTCGGCGCGCGGTTCTCATATGTAGAAATATGTTTAATTTGCAAGGCCTGGGGGTATAAGCAATCAAGTTTGCTAAAAGATCCTCGTATTGGAAAAGCTCACCATTGTAGGTACTTGCTAGCTTTTGCTTATCATGCTTTATCGTGCTCGTTGGCTGGGCTAAGTGGTGATGCTTTTTATTTTAAAAATCTTAAAACTGCTTGCTCATGTTCAAATATAGATATATTCTCTTGAGCTTTTCTATGCGGTGTCTTTATGCTATACCTTCACTGTATGTACATGCTAGCACTTGTAAATGCTTTTAGACATGCCTGGAAGCTTTCACTTACACGCCTTGCATGACATAAATATTCTGTGGGGAGAGATTTTTATCATTAATGTTGGTTTGGCTTGCGTTGACTTTTTCCCTAACCAAATATGATCCATCGGCTTTTAGCCGATTCACATTGTTCTCTGTAGTGCCAGTCCGGCAAATGATTGTTTTGCAGGTGATTCTCAACGCAAAGGGAAAGATCAAGGCTGATTCAAGCAATCGGCCATAAAAAATGATAATGATGATTGAGGGTTCAAGTTGAAGATCGATAATCAAGCTGATGAAGGACCGATCCATCGGCTCGGGGGTCAGGACCATTGGTAGCATGAGAAGACAATTTGTAGAAATGATGTTCTTGTGCATTTTGCAGCTGATGTGTAAGAGGAGTCTGATATAGGGCATGTGTTGACACCAGAATTTGACCAAGATTAGTAGGCCAAAATGTCAGAAGAAGCCCATGGTGAAGGGATCCGCTTGGCCAGGCCTATATTGTAAGTTTGGCCAAATATGATGATAATTGTGCACCTAAGGCCTAAGCCAAGATGGGGTCACAAGCCTAATCTACGTCGAAGCCCAGTTTATTCACGAGACTGGTTCGGACTGGTGGAGTAGGTCACACAAAAACGGGCGCCCAGGCCATATACGGACTCCGTTTTGGAAGTTCTACATGTGGATGGAAAGTTGAGGAGATAAGCTTTCCAACGCCACT
Organism: Paspalum notatum; assembly: GCA_022530915.1. Taxonomy (NCBI): domain Eukaryota; kingdom Viridiplantae; phylum Streptophyta; class Magnoliopsida; order Poales; family Poaceae; genus Paspalum; species Paspalum notatum. The sequence continues at coordinate 24,241,561 of CM039684.1, read as the reverse complement.
GGAATCACGTCAAGATACGTTAGGAGTCAACGGAAATTACCAAAACAATAGGACGACCAGAATCTGTCAGGATTATACGGCATGTTTCAGCTGATATTTGGAAGCTTCGTGAGGATCCGGACCGATGCAAGGCAGAGTCCAGATCACGTTACCAAGTCATGGAGTCTTAGTTGAGTTGTGATTTATTAGTTTAGGAAAGACTTCCATTGAGGGCTAAGTCTCCGGACTATAAATATGTACCTATGTTCTACTTAATAAATCGACGGCATTACGCTCCAAGCAGCTACGTGTCTCTAACCTCTCTTTCGGCGCATCACCACCTCTAGCGACTAGAGTTTCAGGTAATCGTCATGCTGCTCTAATGATTTACTTCATTAGGGCATTAGGGCGTTAGTCGCCGGCGAACCGTGTACTGAAGCATTTTTGATAGCACGGTTTGGTAGTTACCATGATGAATCTCGTGTCGAGCCTAGCTCGGTGCGAAATCCATTAGTTATCCCGATGAATCTCATGCGAGCCTAGCTCGACATGAGATCCCTCGCTTATCCAGACGAACCTCGTGGCATGCCTAGCTTGCCACAAGATCTGTCTTTACCTTTGCATGTTTATCGATCAGTTTATGTATCTATGCTTCACGTTATAGATCGATTCACATGTAGCTCGTTGTACATTACCTAATCACTTGTTACAATCCACGACATGTCGCCGCAGCGTATGCACGCGACCTGCCGATAGATCAGCGTACATCGAGCACCTTATCTATTTTGTCGTAATATGCATCTGTCTAGTTTGATGTTTGATGGACTTCTTTGGAGGTCCTGGTTAGAAGCCGATTTGGCTATACAGATCTGTTATATTATGCCTTTAGATAGGTTTTTCATATATATTTTTTGTCTCCTTGTTCGTGCTTTGTCATTGAATTAACCTGACAGGAAGCAAGGAGTCGATCGGCCTGTATGAGTCGATCTACTCGGAGGAATTAAGCCGATCTCCGTGGTCGGCTAGGATTTTACGCCCATTTACTTGTCTGTGTATCTGCAAGGCGATCCTCTGATCATGCACAGGCACGCAAACCTCCCCGGTTACAAGGTCAAGCCGGGTGGCACGCCCGCATCACCACCACAGCCATTGATCAATCACCATCGCCAGCGATCGGCTAGCTGATTAGCCGATCGGAAGCCACAGTAAGAAGGAGCAACCCCAACGTCCACATACACCTCTCGGCTCTATTGTGTGAAGCTCTCCAGGGCACTACCCGTTGGTTTTCTGCTGCCGCACACTCGTTGAGATGGCACGGACGATGCTCGATGAGCACAGGACTTCGAAGCGCTTTTGGGCTGAGGCAGTGAATATGGCCTGTTACATTGCGAACCGGATCTTCTTGCGACGTTTCCTTGGAAAGACCTCGTATGAACTTCGGTTTGGTAGGCAGCACAGCATCAAGCATTTGCGAGCGTTTGGCTGCAGGTGCTTTGTGCAAAGAAGGCGGGTCATATGGACAAGTTTGAGTCTCGCTGTTTGGATAGGATTTTTCTGGGGTATGCTTCTAGTTCTAATGCTTTTCGTGTGTAGATTTTGGAGACCAAGCAAGTTGTTGAGACTTGTGAGGTTTCTTTTGATGAAACTATGCCCTGCACAACCCTTGCCTTTGAGCTTTCAGGTGATGATGAAGAAGGCACCCCCATCTTTGAAGACGAGGAAGGTGCGGATGATGTTGGTGATGCAGGAGCCACTGCACCGGCTGTAGCTCTTGCCCCCTCTGCAATGAGCTCTGATGATGAAGGAAAACCCTTGCCCACGGCTTCCTCCTCACTCCCCCGATAGCAAGCTCAAGTAGAGGCTGGCCCCGCTAAGGACGCAGGGGAGGTGACCTTTGAGATTGTTCCATCTCGGCAGGTCCAGCGGGATCATCCTTCACACAGGATCATTGGTGATCTTCACCAGCTTGTCACACGCTCTTCAGTTAACTCTCTAGACTTTTTCTCCCACTCTGCATATGTAGCTTATTTTGAGCCCCAGGATGTGTCCCATGCATTATCTGATCCTGACTAGGTGAATGCCATGCATGAAGAGTTGGAGAACTTTGAGAGAAACCATGTCTAGGATTTAGTTGTACCTCCACCAAACTGCCGCCCTATAGGAACCAAATGGGTCTTCAAGAACAAACATGGTGAGAATGGGATGGTTGTGAGGAACAAAGCGAGATTGGTAGCCCAGGGTTTCTGTCAGAAAGAGGGGATAGATTATGAGGAGACCTTTGCCCCTGTAGCTCGTTTGGAAGCCATTAGGATTCTGCTTGCTTTTGCTGCCTCCAAAGGCTTCAAACTGCAGAAGATGGATGTCAAGTCAGCCTTCCTAAATGGGTTTATAGAGGAGGAGGTTTATGTGAGACAACCTCCTGGTTTTGAAAGTGCCAAGTTTCCAGACCGGGTGTATAAGTTGCGGAAAGCCCTTTATGGTCTGAAGCAAGATCCAAGAGCTTGGTATGCTAGGTTGAAGAGTTTCCTGCTCAAGTCTGGGTTTGTGATGGGTTTAGTAGACACCCTGATAGTTCAGATATATGTTGATGACATAATCTTTGTTGGTTCATCTCACGCTTTGGTGTCTAGTTTTGCTGAACAGATGAGCAGGGAATTTGAGATGAGTCTCATGGGTGAGCTCCAGTTCTTCCTCGGGCTGCAGATCAAGCAAGGCCCTGAGGGTACCTTCGTCCATCAAGCCAAGTACACAAGAGACATTGTCAAGAAGTTTGACATGGGTGCCTCTAAACCCATGACAACTCCTATGAGTACAAACACGGCGCTTGATGAGGATAAAGATGGGGAAGAAGTGGACCAGACGGAATTTCGAGGGATGATCGACTCATTTCTGTACCTGACAGCAACCAGACTGGACATTCAGTTCGCGGTTTGCCTTTGTGCGCGTTGCCAGGTGTTTGGTGGTTGTTATTTCCTAATTTTGACCGCCAATTCCTCGGTGAATAAATGGGGTATAAATAAAGTTCTATGCATTATTTACTTTGAACTAACGAAAATTCCACGAGGTTTGGTGGTTTTCGGTGTTACACAGGGAGATGCTCAAATTCCATGCAAAGTTACATCATTTGGAGCAAGCACAGAGTGGGCACAAAAGGGCTTGGAGAATGGATTACAAATAATATCACTATGAAGTATCTCAAATTCCCTCAATGACTGAACCATTGCGAAGAGCTCGTCGAAAAAATCGAAATAGAGTTTTGGTTCACTTAATTTGGAGTTCGGACGTAAAAGATATGACCATTACAAGATGGACACTGCCGGCTCACAAGAGAGTGGCCGGGCGGCCAGACCCCAGGCCGGGCGACCTAGGACTAGGCCGGCCGGCTACACAGGTGTCCAAAATGTGTCATGCTTCATCTTGTTCACCCAAGGAAGGTACCAAGGTCTCATATACACGTGTGGGAACAAGCACAAGTCGAATACAATGTCGGAAGGCCAAAATATGGAGAAGAAATTAACTAAGTCAGGAAAAGCCAGGCCGCCCGGCCACCCAACCTAGGCCGCTGGCTCACAAATGTCTCCAAATGTGCTCATCTTCGACGTGCATGCACAAGGATACGTGTCAAACACAATCCCATGGTGGAAGCCACGCAATCAACATGCAAGTTACCGGAAGGCCGCCACTTCACCAATCCAAGCCCTGGATTGGTGAAGTCAGTGATCCGAGGGAGTTTGATCCTGTGGCTAAGGAAGAAGCACACTCTAAATCCAATGGCCAAGGAAGAAGCACAACGAACTTAACCGCCACACCTGGTCAGAGGGTATCTCTACCGTGGGATCAACATAGTCGGTGCATCAAAGGGCTGGAAGGCCACAAGACCAGGTCGCCCGGCCTCCTACCAGGCCGCCCGGCCTGCAGACTCAGCCATTTCACTGACTTTTAGCCTTCTATAAATAGATGGTCACTCCCCCACTCCAAACTCGTACCTTCTCGGTGCCATTGGCACCATTATACTCTCTCCACTCTCTCCCTTGGGGAGGTGCCCCCCGTTTGGGTGGCGCTACCCCTTCTAGTTCAATGTTTTGGTAGGAGTTAGACTTAGGTTCTGCCTGTTCCAGAGTCATCTTTAGGAGTCTGGTATGAGTCTCTTGTATCTTTCCTTTCCTGTAAGACTTTGAGTTTATTTAATATATTTCTTTATTTAAGTTCAAGCATTTACTTTCCTACCTATGGTAATGATCGTAGTGTAGGAGTGTCGTTAGACTATAGTTAGTGTTGCTCTATGAGGTTATGGTTAATCTAGTCTATTTACTTGCGGATTCCTTGTTCACGCTGTTGGTTAAGTCGTAGCAGTTGTGATGCATCCACTTGTGCAACATGTGGATGTGTGAACAACTAGAAGTAGACGTGGTGTCTAATCTAGAAGTTCACCTTGGTTTGCAGCCAGTCCCACGCAGCTCTGGGTGCCTCGTGTGTACCGTACATATTTCACACACAGGCTTTAGGTAGCTTCTCTAGGTGACAGCTTTAGAGGTCTCAGTATTCCACCCCCGTCGTCTGGGCTGACACGCTAGTTGTGTTATAGCATGTTGTAGACGCATAGTCGGACTTCCTAGAACCCGTCTTTCTCGGTTGAGTATTCAGCACTCTGGTGCCTGGCAATGGTTCTATAGTCGCGATGTCCGATGCAGTAAAGATGTTTAGACCAAACCATAACCTCAGTCGTGTCACGACCTTAGTAGAGTGACATTGTTGGAGCTAGCTTTGTCTTTTGGATTGACCTTAGTAGAGGAAGATCTCATCAGGAACCAGACTCCGTCTCGTTGTCCTTCTATCTTCTCGTTGAGCTATGTATCCTTGTGGAGTGTATCAATGTGCCGTTATCCTTTCTTTTATCGTTTGGAATGAAAGTGTAAAATAACAAGATGTTTGATAAGTTAATATCTCTATCTCAACGCTTCCCTGTGGATAAATACAATACCTTGGAATACTCCCGAGTGAAAGCTACAGCGGTCTCCATTTGCTTGAGGAGTAAAATCTGTTAGTCTAAGAACCGCCAACACCAGGCTTCTCCTAGGACATCTCACCGTCAAGCGGTGAAGCGCATTTTCATGTATCTCAAGTTCACCCCTGACTTTGGTCTTTGGTACTCCTTGGGTTCTTCTCTTTCTCGTAGAGGGTTCTCAGATGCTGACCATGCTGGCTGCCGGATTGATCGCAAGTCAACTTCCAGTACATGCCAACTCTTTGGAACCTCTCTTGTCTCTTGGTCCCCTCGCAAGCAAGCTAGTGTATCCTTGTCTACCACAGAAGCAGAGTATATTGCTGCTGCTAGCTGCTGCTCCTAGCTCTTATGGATGAAAGCCACCCTTAGTGATTTTGGCCTTAGGTTTGGGAGGATCCCTCTTCTAATGGACTCTACTTCTGCTATCTCTATAGCTAAGAACCCCGTCTTACACTCTAGAACCAAACACATAGATGTGAGGTTTCACTTTCTGAGAGACCACTATGAGAAGGGTGATATTGACTTAGTCCTTGTAGTAACCCAAAACCAGTTGGCTGATATCTTTACCAAGCCCCTAGAGTTCAGCGCTCTTGTGCGCTTGAGAGGTGAGCTTGGAGTGTTTAATCCCTTTTAGTCAGGGATAACTTTAGTAGTTTAGGTTTTGTCTTTATTTGCTTTTGTTTTTGTTTCTTTCTTGCTTCTTTTGCGTTTTGTATCATATCATGCATTGCAATGTATCATAAGCATTTTCACTTCACTAGCACTAGAGCTCTTTTGGAATGATGAGTTAGTACTTGCTTGTGCTAGATTGTACAGATGCTTGCTTGATCATGGTTGGCTAAGCTCTCTTGAGTCTGTTGAATACTAATTGTGAGCTAAGTCTTTTGCTTTCCTGAAAATCAAAAATATGATCACCACTTGACTTGGCTACCTAGCATGTGTAGGAGTGTTGAATGCTTTGCTATCTTTTCATACCTGGATATGCTAGTTGTATGCCTTTGCTAAGTTAATGCCTAAGATTTTATGACACCTTGCTTAAAGAGAAATCTGAATTACAATGTTTACAAGTGGTGTTTCTTGTGCTAAAATGAGAAAGATCCAGGTGGGTTTTCTTGTTACACTAACCTAGTTTGAGACAGCTTTCCTTTGCACTTTGGCATGAACTTGGACTAGGCTGTGTATGACCAAAACCTTGTCTTAAGCTTCTAATGATTCTTTGAACCTAGGCTTGGCATTGGTTGGTAAGAAATGGCAAAAGACAGGTAAATAACCCCTGGCACAATATAAAACTTGCTAATGAAATACAAGTGGTTAAAACCGAAATGCAAGTCTCTAAAATGCTTATGGCTTGTTGTGTATGCTTTGGTTGAGAGTAGCACACCTTGTATGCTTTGCTAGCATCTTTCTGTTCATGCCTATCTTGCTAGATGCTATTCATGTTGGTGATGCTTTCTTTTAAACTACCCTGAAAAACATGCTAGCTCTTGATATATGTAAGATCTATTTGAGTTTGTTGCATGCTTCCTTACCCTCACTTGCTCTGTATGCTAGAACTTGTGAATACTAGCTTTTCATCCCTTCTGAGCTCTTTCTAGTACACTCTCTGCATCTCATGGCATATTTTGAGGGGGAGTTGTCTAGTTCAGGGGGAGTCCTATGAACTCTTGATGTGTCCATTGTCAACAAGGGGAAAAAGTATTGGACATGGGGGAGGACTCGGGAGAGATTTAGTTGAGGGGGAGCTTTGCATCATTTTGCATTTGTGAGGATGCATTTCAGGGGGAGTTTGAGCTTTTAAGGGGAGCTTTGCATCATTTTGCATTTGTGAGGATGCATTTTACGGGGAGTTTGAGCTTTTAACATGCTCTTTGCATCGGTGCGTTGAGCCTCTTGCCTCTGTCTTGAGGAGCCGATGCTTTGTTTCTTTTGTTGTCTCATTGTGCCTTATTTCTTTGCTTATATTTGGTTCTTGGGCATTTTGAGCAACTTTCTTCATTCTTTATTTCTTTTTCAGTTTTACGCTTTTCTCTTGTCCTTGTTCTATTTCAGGTTACAGGTTGAAGGTGTTGACAATGCACTCATCAAGGGGGAGATTGAGAGCCAATGGATCGGCCTCATTGCTCTCCTGGTGTGATGAGTGATTGTCAATGAGTTCAAACCCTCCGATGGACTGGAGCTAGATGGTGAAGACCTCGATGGACTGAGGCAAAAGCCCTCCAACGGACCGGAGGCAATGCTCGGGGTCGGTCGGCCATGGAAGCTCGGTACATGGAGGGGCGGTTCGGCAACGGTGGTGTAAGCCCTCCGATGGACCGCGAGGCAACTCCGATGGACTGGAAAAGTCGGGTGCCACCATGGTGCTCCAATCCGAATGCATGGCGCGAAGACGTCTGAGGGAGGCTTTGGCGGCTTTGGCTCAAAACCGCCACCCAAGTTCAAATGACTTGGTGGGTTGGGCTCCGACTCGCCAAGATAGAAGATTGGGCCAAGACCCGGCCCAGGAAGCCCGTAGAATAAAGTTTCCCGGTTTCTGATTTCAAAACCGAGGGAAGCTTTCGGACTACTAGCTACGTGGTGTACATCCAAGCGAGGCGTGGAGAAGAAGAAGATCAAAGCGTCATCATAGTCGTCCGATTGTATCATTTTCATTTCAGCCCCTTCCGGGCATTCTAGAGTAAGGGTCTTAGTGTTAAATGGTGTCGTTAGGCCTGGGGTATAAATAGCCTTGTGGCTGGTCATCTAAGTGACTCTTCCACCTTTAGAAAACCCTAGGCTTAGTTTCCATGCAGCCATGTGCCAAAGAGAGAAAGAAGAGCTTGAGGCTAGGTTTTGAGTCCCCTAGCTAGGGTTCTTCTCATCAAGAGGGAGGATGAAGGGTGGTAGGCTGTAGGAACCTTTGTATGAACTCAATTTCATGATTAATCCAGAATATTCCTTTGAAATTGGAGTGCTTGTGTGCAGCCCCTTCCTCTTCCCCCTTCTAGTTTGGATTTTGGGTGAAACTCAAAGGCTTTTGATGATTTGTGTTTGTCTACAAGTTAATCCTCTTCTTTTGGTGTTTTGGACTTGCAAGTCGAATTTAACTTCACGAGATTTGAAATTCCCGCTGATCTGATCTTTTTCCATGGATCTTTTGGGAATAGCTTTGGAATAGTGCTCAGATAGCCTGTGTCATTTTTTGTGAACATTTGACAAGGTTTGGTCCGGTTTTAGGTTTGGAAACTCAAGTTCCAAGGTGCTACCGGACTATCCGGTGCAACCACCGGACTATCCGGTCTTCTACCGGACAGTTCGACGGCGTGCACCGGACTATCCGGCTCTAGGCCCTCGCCCAGCTTTTACCGGACTTTCCGGTGTAGGTCACCGGACTATCCGGTCTCTACCGGACTATCAGGTGAGGTGCACCGGACTATTCGGCGTGTGGCTGTGCAGACAAGTTTTGTTGGAGTTTTTGCTGTCCGGTTCTTTGCTTCGACCTCGCTTTTAGTGTTCCTTGCTGCTGCCCATACTCTTAACTTGCTGTGAACCGGTGAGACGCATTTAGGTGCCTTGAGTGGCGGGCAGGACGCTTGTGCGTGAGTCGTTGTTTTCACTCGACTTGCGATTTCATAATCGTTGAGTCTGGTGCTTCCGCTCGCTTGGTGTGTTCCCGTTCAGTGGGCGACACCAAGTGCTTGCTAGACACGTTTTCTTTCAGTGAACGGTGTCTAGCGTCTGTTGTGTGTAGTGTGTCAGTTTGCACCAGGGAGTTGTGAGTTTGAGTTTTTAAGTCCTCCTATTTACCCCCCTCTAGTCGCACGTCTCGGTCCTACATGAGGAAGTTCTGGATCTTCACCGGGACATCCTGGGCGATTTGTGATGCCCCTGGCATCTCAAAAGCCTTAACACACTGTTAGAGACAAACTAATAGGGAATTAAGACTGGATTATGCTTAGAGAGCAATGAAGACTAGCTAGACAAATCACTGTCAAAATTTTTCTAAGAGAATATGAAACTCTACGTGGTGTGGTTGTTTAAATCGCCACACACAAACTTTTAGGCAAAACACCAAATACAAAAGTCGTAGTTCGAGATGATATCTTTGACTTTGATATTATGACCATCCTTATAATCATATGTTATGAGGTTTAAAAGTCGAGACCAAATCAAACCAGAAGCTCTTTGGAAGGTGCCAATTGTGATCGTGAACAAATTTGGGCCCTAATAAAACTATTAGATTCATTAAGCCACTGAGCTTAGCTCCATTATCAAAATTGTTATACATACCGTGGACTTCACTTTTGTTACCTTGAGCATGGTTTAAAACTGCCTCTAACTATTTTAAATTTTTACCCCAAGTACCTCCTGAAATCAGCCCCAAGTTAGTCCACTTAGAAGAATTCCCAAGTCCGAATTTCAGCTCACTCCAAATTTGAATCTGAAATTACTTTTGTTTCCCCCATACAACTTCAAAATCTTCCTTTCTATGAAGTGAAATTAAACTTATCATTTTTCTAATGCACCTAGAGTGGAGGTGGTTAAACTTCATTTGAGTATTCAAAAGTTTGAAACAAGAAGACCCTACATGAAGTAAAGATGCTGTTTTACCAAACCCTTGGATATGATTGTGCTTGTAGTTTAAAATCTGTTGTGAATTATGTAAAAAATTTTATACCAAACTTGTATAAAATTGTATGGTGAACAACTTTGTTAATTGGTGCTTTGACATGCATTAAGGTTTACCTAGTGTTTTGGGCCCTTTTCTTTCAACATATGGAATCTGTCCAAACCTGACCTGTGTAGTAAATTCAAATTTCCTTAGTCTTACAGACAAAATATCGAAATAGTTATATTGAGAAAGTTGTAGGGCTTGCAATTATGAACAACATTGTTAAGAGGCACCTTGGGTGAAAGTGACTGGAAATAGGACTTTTAGAATTTCTAAACTGATAAGGTTCTGTTGGTCAAACTGGAGTCAGCAGGGTAAATTCAAATTTAAACCACATTTTTACACAGAACATGGTACCAAGCCTTTTGACAAAGTTGTAGATCCCAAAGAGTACAACAATTCCTCCAATTGGTATTTTCCCTAAATCGGCCTCTAAATAGCTCTAAATAACAGATTTCAAACACCTCTGCAGGCGGTCAAACCTTGAGTTTTCCATTATCGAATTTTGCAATTTCATTTGTCTCTATGACATGCGGGCCCCACCCGTCGGATTCCCGCCGGCGGACGATGTCGACATACGGCTATGGGCCCCGCTTGTCCAATCCCTCGTAAACTCGGTCCATGGACTGTTCTCTCTCATTCGCCGCCCCGGCCCCACCTGTCAGTGCCTCACGGTCTACGGGCTAGGTCCACGCACCGGCCACCTTCCTCCTCCTCCTCTCCCCCGCGCGCACGCGGCGCTCGCGCCCTGACCGCGCCGTGCCATGGCTGCCAACGCGCCGCGCCGCGCCCGGCCCTGCCTGCGCCCTCCTCATTTAGACGCGAAGCCATCCCCGTTCACTCCCTCTCTCGCTCACTCCCTTCCTCTCCCGAGTTACCTCTGCCCTCCCTGCCCAGGCACCAGTGCACCGTCCGCCATGAACGGGCCGAACTCGAGCTCGCAACCATGCTCTTCCCGTACTCCTCCCGCTCCGCTAGTGTGTGCGCCAGCCCCGCCGCATCTCCCTCCACCGGTTCCCCAAGAGCTCGCCCTTCTTCTCCACCCCTAGAGCTCTCCCTGCGCGCGTCACCGCGAGCTGCCATGGATGCCGCCGAGCTCGTCGTGGAGGACCGTCACCGGTGCCTCCTCCTGCCTTCTGACTCCATCAACGGACGCGCCTCGTCCTCGCGCAGCTCCAGCGCCCTTCGGCTCCGCCGTTCGCTGCCTCAACTCGCCGGATCGAACCGCGCCGCCGACCTCTGCGCGGCGTGGCCACCTTCGGTTCACCGTCGCTGCGCCGCCTATCCGTTCCACTTCGAGCGACGAGGTCTATGGGAGGGCGTTCTCCGTCGCTAGGGGCACCTACCGCCGCCGTCACAGCTTCAAGTCCGGGCCTCAACTCGCCGGCGCCGCCGCGCGAACGTCGGCCGCCACGCGCCTCCTCTCTCCTGGCTGGAGGAAGAAGAAAGGAAGGGGGTTTTCCCCAAAACCCCCTGCCTCTTTACGATTTTAGAAGATTTGTTTCGAATACTATTCACTGAGTCTGTGTATATCTTCTGTGCAGGCCCTTGGATCTATGAGAAATCACGTTTAAGTCCCTGGGTTTATGAAATTCATCTTTAAATGTATTTTCTACGGCTGAAACTTTGGAAATTCATAACAATTACAGAAAAATGCTAAAAAGGCAAACTCAGTTGCAATGTCCATTTTGTCCCTGGTTTATTGCATGCATGTGAAAACAAAATAAATGGCGAAAGTGGGTCAAATGAACTTCAAATGCTATGAAACTTGGACATTAGCTTTTACATGACATTTAGGCTCTGTGAATTTTTGTAACCCTAGCATTGCTCATTTACTTGCTGTTTTGCATTTATCTATTTATTTCTTGCATTTCTACACCATGGAAAATACTTGCCATATAAAATATACTTGAATTAACTCTCTGGCATTTTTCATATACTTTGGGTAGTATAAGTAGCCCACTGGTGAAATATGAAGTTGTGCATGTAAAGTTTGAATGGTGATTTGAAATTAACAAGATATGGCTTACTTATCTAAATAAATGGAAAAGGTGAGTTTAGAATGCAAGGAAAAATCCATGGAAATTATGCTACACTTTTTTGGTCCAGTATAGCCTAGAAATAAAGTTCCATGTGCTTTGCTTGTTGTTTGATGTGTGATATGAAAATGACAGTAGCTATGGTGATTTAATCCATAAAATGGAAAAGTGATGTTTACTATGCTCGAAAATTCCACCAAAATTCCATAGCTATGTCACCCTACAAGTATGCTTAAGTGAATCGTTCATGTATTATGGTTGTTGTTTCATGAAGGGTTTATATGTGATCATTTAAATGGGATTGAAGGTGAAGTAAATAAGAATGGAATATTAATGTACTCATATGTGCTCGTGATTTCTCATGCAAACTCCACTTAGTATAATTAATTTTGCTATGTCAAAATGGAATCTTGAAAGATGGATGGCTCTGTATACTCCGCATGCATGTGTCATTTCCATATGACTAGGTTGCAAATCATTAATAATCATAAAAGTATTGCATTACTGAAATATAGATAACGGTAACTCAAAATAAGTCAAATCATATAACCTGCTCACTTATATGCATGTGTACATTTGGTATGATAAGAGCATGTTGGAATTAGAGATCTATCATGTATTTCTCTCATGTACTCTATTTGATATGTTTGATTTGTTGAGAGGGATTAAACATCACCATGCTCCATGCATGTATCATAATGATCCAAATTGCTATTGCATGTTGTTATCAAGTCGTAGCATTAACATGTTATCAATATGAGTATGATCAGTAACTTGTTTATGTGTGATTGAATGATTGTGTACTTGCTTTGTGTCCATAAGAATACTCTCTATTTAAATAGCTTATCAATCACCCTCCAACCTGCTCGTGAAGTGCTTGCTTATGTATGTGCTCAACCTTCATGCATATCTTACATTGCATCATGCATGTCATTCATATAGTGACGCCTACTGCAGATACGTGGTCAAGAACCAGGTGCATGGAGCTACTTCAAGCAACGGTGATCCAGAAGACCAACTAAGCCCCAAGTACGACCAGGAGTGCCCATCAGTCGTGTTTGGACAGAGGAGTTGTCCAAGGGATCAAGGAGTTGCATGGGGCAAAGCCTCACAACCCGGCAAACTAACATTAGCATAGTTTATTGGTTCTCTTAAAGTAAAGCAAAGGTAGGCAGGACCGTGCTATTCCCAGCAAATAAATAATTGTTGATTACGCATATGCATTAGGAGTTGATTGAAACCAACTGCATTAGACATCCTGGCCGCCCTAGCCTTAACACCTATGATTAGAGTTCATAGGACGAGTGCCTAGAAATGCTAGGTACGAGTAGACACGAGTGAGCAATGTCACTCGTCGCGTAGGTGATATTTCAAAAATCTCAGAAATCTTACTATGATGCAATTTATGATTATCGATGTTGATGTTAAATTGAGATAGGGCGGAGCGTAAGTTTACTTTCGTGGTGTGCGTTGTTGTTCTCCGGCTCCGCCCTTGTCGCATAAGGCCCGTTCGCTGTTCGCTTGGGATCGGCACAACATAGATAAAATGCTTATCCGGGTCGTGGGACCGGTGAAAGTCTTACCGGCCCCGTCCCACTATTCATGGTGCTGCCCATCCACTGATAGGGGGCCGATGGACTTGGGAGGTGCTTGGAAGTCGAGGGAGGGCTGACCCACCGTACCGTGGTATCGCTCCTGAGACGGCTACTCCCAAGGGTTAGGTGGGGGCGCTGTGAATCTTGGGACGGGACAGGTGGAGATGAGGGGTATATGTGGGGAACGCGATGGCTAGTAAGCATATATCCCTTGGCATTTTTAGTTATTCCTGGGAATTAGAAATCGATTCGAATCGCTGATGCTCACCAGGTGTGAGAGTGCCAAGTATCACTACCGGGCAACGTAGTAATAACTGTAACATGTTGTTTATTTAATCACGCTTTTCAATACAACATGCTTGGATGTGTATGATCCGTCCCACTATTCATGGTGCTGCCCATCCACGGATAGGAGGTCGATGGACTTGGGAGGTGCTTTGAAGTCGAGGGAGGGCAGACCCGACGTACCGTGGTATCGCTCCTGAGACGGCTACTCCCAAGGGTTAGGTGGGGGCGCTGTGAATCTTGGGACGAGACATGTGTAGATGAGGGGTATATCTTGGATGTGTATGATATGCTATTATGCAAGTTACTGAGGGTTCTCATGTTTTACTTTCATGCAAGTACTTACTTTATGATATAAATGATCTTCATGGTTAATGGATAGCAGCTGTCAAATCCTGCTATCTTATGTCAACATGACCTCGTTTAAAAATCAACAGCTAAGGACCCATATGATTAGTAAGCATGCTTTGCGTTAGCCGTAAGCCCCGTCCATTAAGTCCTACTGAGTAATTAGTACTCAGGGCTTGCCCCCACTTTTGGATTACAGGTACCGGCGACATCTGCACAACTGTGTTGGAGGTGGTAGTACCGGTGGGCTCGGTGCTACTCGCCTTGTTCATCTCTTCATGAAGACTCTTTGAGTCTGTTTCCGCTGTGAGATGTTTTGAAAACGCTTCTGCTTTATATACTCTGAAATCGCTTCCACTATATTGTGAAATGTATTCGATTACATATATTTGGTCTGTAAACTAAAGTCTATTACTCTCTGTTTCAACTGCTTGTGATGATTGTAACTGTTGTGGCTCCTTCGAGAGTCAGATGTGTTTGATGTCGGTTCCTTTGGGAATGGTGTTATCGAGAGCCGAAGTACTCTCGACGGACTACCGGGTTTAGTCTGGCCTAAGTGCACTGCGAGCCAGAGGTGGCAGGTGCGCTTAGTCTGGATTAAGCAGGGCGGTTCCGCCACATGATTCCCTCTGGGTGTCAGATGGACTGGTCCACAAGTTGCAGGCACATACTTGTGGGGACGAGTGCAACGTGATTGAGTTTGTCAAAGACAATTTTGGGCACAACACTGACGCTTGCTCCGAGATCACATAAGGCTTGATTGAAGACTTGGTTCCCAATTGAGCATGGAATGGTAGGACTGCCAGGTCCTTCTTCTTTGTGGAGGTTGATTGAGTATAGCTATGCTACACTCCTCAGTCATGTGCCAATTTCCGCCGATGGCAATGGCTTCTTATTGTTGAGTATATCTTTTAAGTACTTTGCATATGTCGGTACCTGCATAGCATCTAGCAGGGGTATATTGACATATAACTTCTTAATGACCTCAACAAACTTACTATATTGTTCATCGGTGGCACCCTTCTTGTTGCGTTGAGGAAAGGGCAACACCATTGTGTTGTAAAACTCATGTGGAAGAGTTTTTTATGGTGCCTTCTCCTTCGCAGCTTCAGTGCTGGTTTTTGGATCATCCTTCTTTTCTGTTTCGGTGGTCTTCTCCTATTCCTTGCCTGCATTATTATTGCGTAGTGTACTACTAGGATGTGGAGGGTCCTGAGTGGACTTACCACCCCTAGTGGTGACTACATTGATGTGCCCTTTGGGAGGAGGTTCCGGTTGCCCCGGAAGCTTTCCCGCATTAGCATTAGGCAAAGAAGCAGCCAATTTGTGTTTCTAACATTTTATTGAAACTCAGTTGATTTTTCATAGCACTGTTAAAAGTTTCCATTTGTAATGAAATAGATTCAAAAAGTCTATCATTTGCATGAAACTTTTTACTAATGCTATCATACACAACTTTTGGATCAAAAGAGCTAGGCTTATTGAACTGCTGTGAACTACTAGAGGAGTTACCTTGTCCAGAAAATGGAATATATGGTCGTGAATTCCAGCCTGGTTGGGGATGATTCCCATTGTTGAAGTTGCTAGAATTACCAATGAAGTTGGCGTCTTCTGGTCGCGTTTCAGGGCTGCTCCTCCCTGAATGCCCCGTGTTCCCGCAGACTTCACAAGTCATGCGAGTGTCGAGGGCCTGGACTGGTGCGGTCTCAGGATTGTCTTCTAGCTTCTTTAAGAGTAAGTCCATCTTGGCGGCCAGCATGTCCGTGCTGTCTATGTGATGAACTCCACAGGATCGTGTGTGTGACATTTCTTCCTTCCATCCTTGGTTAGTGGCGATCTTCTCAATCAGATTTTTGGCCGCTCTCACACTTTGGGGTAGAAAAGATCCTCCAACGGCTGCATCCAGGTGCTCTTGAGCAGTACGGTTTAACCCGTGAAAGAAACTTTGAATGATCAGTCATTCTTCAATTCCATGGTGGGGGTAGGCCGCTATATATTCCTGTAATTTTTCCCAAACCTCCACCACCATTTCATCTGTGAGCTATTGAAAGCTCGAGATCTTGTTCCTCAACGCATTGGTCTTTCACAGAGGAAAGTACTTGGCAAGGAATGCGTTTGAGCACACATCCCATGTTGTCAGTGTTGCACGGTTGAGGTAGAACCATTGCTTCGCCTTTTCGACAAGTGAAAATGGGAAGAGGCGTAACTTGATGGCTTCGGCGGATGCACATGTCATGGTAAATGTGCTGCAGATTTCCAGGAATTGCTGCAGGTGATTGGTGGCATCCTCCGTTGCTAATCCGTAAAAAGGAATGGCTTGGATGGGATGGAGAACTTGCGGATGGTTTTCTTAGGAGCCGCGGCCATGTCGTCGGTGTTCGATGAACTACTTGACGTGTCCGTTTCAAGGTTCAGTTCCCTTAGAACAGCTATCTGCCAGTGGATGGTCTTGGGACGGACCCTCCTGAGCAGTGACTCTGGATTATTGTGGAAGTTTTCTGGCAGGTCAAAACCGGTCGTACACCTCTCTGTTGCAACCACAACATAAACAACAGAGACAAGTGAGCCTGCTAAAGACTAGTTGGTATTTTTATAAAAGAACTCTGCCTATTGCTTCCCCGGCAATGGCGCCAGAAAAGCTTGTTGGCGTCTCTTAGCCTTAAAAGATTTTACTCCGCAAGCGCACGGAGACCGTTGTAGTTTTCCACCCAGAGTATTCCGAGTATCGTATTTTTATCCACAGGGAAGCGGCAGGCGAGAGAGTATAAATGAATAAACTCAAATCGAATGATCCATACTTAAATAAATATACCAGCTAGTCATTGGACAGGGGTAAGTCTGGTAAACGGATAGGTGTATGGTGGAAAAAAGTAAATTAAACTACCTAAGATACACGTAGAAAGGTACAGTTGCCTGGGAGGACAACGAGTGAGATAAAGTTCCCAAACTCTATTCTATTCGGCTGCACTGACTATGTCGTGGTTAACTAAGAAACTCAAAGTAACAAGTCAGGGTCTCTCATCGAGCGAAATTCCGGCGCCTCGAGGGGTCAGGGGGTAGATAGTAGACCACCGAAGGAGACCCGGCTAACGCCTACAGGCCTACCGAACAAACGGGCCTGGGATACACAGGCACACCACACGCTGTCACCTATTGGGTTACCAAGCAAATCTGCATGGATAGGTTGGCACGCTATAAACGTACTTAAGCAAAGCTTGAGTAACAATAGATCGTCCTTGATCAGAGGAGAGAACCTAACCAGAGCCTAGCGTACAGGTTGGATTATAACACCGGCAAGAGTAATGGGACTTGACTAACCAAGATAACCACAGCCTAAGCCTAGCAAGTATGCAAAATAAAGGGGTACACCACACTTGCAAGAGATAGAAGTAAAGTAAAATTTAACTGAATTATAGTGAAGATAAGAGTACGAAGATACAAGAGCTTTTACCGCAGACTCAGAAGAATCTATGAGAACTCTGAGGCAAAGCTCGACTCACTCTATCTCCCATGACTATCCTACCACTAAGATATGGAAAAGAACTCTCTAAGCTAGAATATGACTCTCAACTTCTCCACACTTTTACTAATGAGCTCTATAGTCCTATTTATAGTCCAATATGTGAGGGGGTACTTGTAGGTGGCAAAGGTCAGGGGAAGGCTGAGGTCGGTGGTCGGCCGACCTAGGGGGGCGGTCGACCGACCTAGCCTGAGGTCGGGAGACCCTCCGATCTACCGCCTTTGCCCTCCAAAGGCTTGATCTTGTGTCCCCATGGCGGTTGACGGTTATGATAGTTGTTGCACGTGAAAAATGCCTCCGAGGGTAGGTCGGCCAACCTTGGTGAAGGTCGGGCGACCACGTGTCAGCCTTGGATTGGCCACATTGCTCTACCCTTGGATTGGTGATATCATGGATCCGTGACTTGGTGGACTTTCGGCCTTTGGATACATTGGATGCTTGATACAATGGTTGGATTGACTTGCACATGTGTTTCTTTGCATGCAGGAGTGGAAATGGGCAAACTGGCTCAGTGAAGTGGCTGGTCGGCCAGCTAGGTGGTCGGCCGACCTGGCAGTGGGTCGGCCAACCTGCCAGGTGGTCGACTGACCTGGCACTTGGTCGGGTGGCCACTGGCATTTGGCCTGTTCGTCCCTTTTCTCTTCCTTGGCCTTGTGTCATCTATTTTTACATGTAATTGTGTACCTGCAACCAAATATTCATGTACATTTTGTGGAACTCATTAGTAGAAGGGTTAGTCCATTTTTTATTCACTTGCATTGCTCCATTTGGTTGGTAATTGAAGGTAGATATCGTGAGATTACGACCGTCAACAGAAGCCCTACCATCTCATGCTCGATTGAGACCCAGCACTTCGACCAAGCGTTGTGTGACCATGGAGCCAGTGTCAGCGTAATGCCAAAGGTCATCTTTGACAAGCTGAATCATGATGCACTCGCCTCCACAGCCATGTGTTTACAGCTTGCGGATCAATCCGTCCGCTACCCCGAAGGAGTTGCGGAGAACGTTCCGGTGAGAATCCGGAATTTCATCACAGTGGACTTCGTGGTGCTGGATATGGAAATCGACTTAAAAACCCCGCTCATCCTTGGGCGCCCATTTTTGAGCACTGCTGATGCAACCATCGACGTCGGGGCAGGAAAAGTCCACCTGAACATAAACAGCAAGAAGGAAACTTTCGCCTTCAAGCCAAAAGTGGAACAATGCAACAAGGTGCACACTTTCACGTGCCAAGCCAAAAAGAATGAACCCAAGGTCAAGATCGGGACCAATCAATCCAACTCAAAAGAAGACAGCCTTGTGGCATTTATGTTAAGAAAGTTGAAAATCGAGGCTGAAATTCAACAAAAAGAGTATGAGAGGGCAATGCAAAGCAGAAGATCGAGAAGACGAGAGGCATGGTATGACCGGCCCAGCCCCGCACCATGAGGCAAAGCTCCTGAGAAGAAAGACGGTGCCACAAGCAAATTGGCTACGCCGAGATGGCAAGTAAAACGGCGCCGAAGATAAACCGACTACATCAAGGCGACGCAGAAGAAAAAGGCCGCAGAGTAAGGCAGCTCCCAGTTTCAGTTTCTATAAAACTCCGAAGGGCAAGAAATGGGTTCCCCTCGCCACCAGGTAAAATGGCGTTACCATTCAACGTCATATTTAATTTACCGCCGAAATTTAATTCTCGCACACCATGGCATATTTAATTTTTTGCATAGTCTTTCTAAACTTTGCATATTTGAAAAAAAATTTAGGGTGGCCGGCCGACCAACCCCTCTCTTCCTTTGCCTTCTCTCCTTTGCGCAGGACAGCAGCAGTAGTAGGTCCTGTCCCCTCTTTCTCCTTCTCCTCTTTCTCTTTCACTTTCCCTTTTCCTTTCCCTTTTCCTTCCCTTCTCCCTTCTTTTCCTCTTCTCTTATGCTCCTCTCTTTAGTTTCTTTCGAGGGAGAGGTAGCAGGCGCCTGTGCAATGGCTGATCGGCCAAGAGCATGGGCAGCCGACCGCCCGCACTAGCCGCCCGCCCCCTACTCCTCTAGCTTTTGGCCGATGCTCGCTGCACTCAACCTCCCTGCTCCTCTAGTGCTCACTCACGCAAAAGCCAAGCGCAGCAGCACCACCGTGGTGGCTGGCCGACCAGGGCCAGTGGCCGCCCGACCACTATCCTCCTCCTTTCGGCATGCACTAGCACCTACACCAGCTTCAGCACTCAGTACCTTTTCCCCTTTGCTTTTTCCACGCGCGAGCATGGCCGGCCGACGAAGGCTAGTGGCCGCTCGGCCACCCTCAACGGCCGCCCGGCTACCCTGCTGCACCCTGCGTGTTTCTCTCGCCTATAAATACCTTCCACTTCCTCTTAGTTCGATGCACCAACCAGCTCAAGCAGCATTCTCACTTCTCCCTCTCTAATTCCTCTCATTTAGAGTTTAACTCAGCTCGTTACTTAGTTAAAACTTGTGCTTGAATAAAATTTAGGATTAGCCAAATAAAAATATAACCATACTCTCTCTTTGTGGGCGAGACCATGAACGTTGTGTTGAGGCCCCTTTCCCGCAAGAACGCTTACTTTTATAGACGACTAACCCGCTAACGTTAATACTCTTTTGTCGTCTATCCTTCGGATATTTGTGTTGTCTTTGCTTTGTCTTGCAGGATGAAAGGCATACTCAAGAAGGCAAAGAAGGCCGTCAGCAAGGCAGGATAGCACATCCACTGGTCGTCCTCCAACGGCTCTGGCCTGGCGTGCAGAAGTGCTGCCTCGGAGAGGATGCCCATCAGTACAGAGGAGCCAGAGGAAAATCCAGCTCCTCCCGCCCAAGGACCTGTACTCATCCTCGACTCGCAGCTCGCCCCCGCAGTCAGGATGAGGCCAAGGCATTAAGACTTCTACGTTAGAAATCTTTTGCCTTGACCAAGACCTTCGACGTGGATCTCCTTGTCGACAACGGCATGCGAAACGAGTTCAACGAGGTGTTCCAGGCCATCGGCTGGAGCAAGTTTGCAGAAATCCCAGAGGGAGGCATTGTCCTCCTCACCAAAGAATTCCTTATGACGCTCTGCACTGACACACCCGTCGGGAAGCTAGAACCTGAACTGGCACGAAATAGTGTCTCTGGAGTGATGAGTCGTGCCCAACGATGACGAGCCAAGGAGAGGATCCGCCAAATGTATGAAGCTGCACAGGAGCCAGGTGCTGAACCTGCATGGGCTCACCCTAGTGCCGGACCCGCCTGGGGGAGAACTAGGGCGGCACACCCGCCTAGGAGACCCATCCACCAGGATCATCATGGCATAGTTCTTGGGACTCCATTGTACCCTCCGCACACACACCGCCGAGCCAGCACTACAGCGGAGGTGAGCAATCTTATGGTCATGTAGTAGGTCCTTCCCATTATGCCAGGTAACAGATGACAGGCTCGAGGGGAACTTTAACGCGCTCTTCGGGGCATTAGACCTCCAAGAGCATCGCACTCTGGGATAATGGACAACATCAGCCAGATTCAGGACCAGCAGGGAGTCACCCACAACATGATCCTAGAGACACGGGCGACCGTAGACCGCATCGAGGAGCAGAACCTCGGATACTACTAGTGGCGCGGATACTACCCCAGTGAGCTTCATCGAAGTTTGGGGGGAAGGATCCAGCAAATTGAGGTATGTGTGTCACCCCATCTCTGTGTTTGCCCCCGTACCATTTCTGGAAGAATGATTAGTTGAACCCATGATTGTCTTTGCCCCACCTAGAGAGAAATGATGTATCTTTATTTTCATGCATATTTAGTTTTAGTTTAATTTCAGTTATAAAAAAGTGTCTACATCATAATAAATAACTCCCATGCTTAATTGTTAAATTCACTTGCTAGTTTCATTTTGGAAATGATGAATAGTTGCTCTATCAAGTGAATAATTTAATTCTTGCATGACAACTTATTCTTAACTTAGTCTCATATTGGTGAATAAAAGAAGTGAACCAAAAGTTTTATCTTGTGGATGCCATTTGTGATAACTAGCCTAAGTTGTTGGGAGATAATGATATGACTTAGATGTGGGATGATTCTTTCAAATTCCTAGTAAGATGAATGTCTCGGGTTTTTATTTTGAAAATAACAAAATAAGCTCCCCATGGCTCAAAATTCCTACTAGAGCTAGATGTACTTCACACGTTCTAAGCTAGCTACAAAGAGCTACTTGGATATATTTTGAGCTTTGTCAAATTTTGAGTCTCTTTGAGTAGAAATATCATCTTTTGTTGATAGCTGGAGTACAAAATCAAATGCAAGTGATCCAATCCGGACTTTGCATCCACCAAAGAGTCTCCAAATTCTTCTCATATTCCCCTATGCCTTCATGTTTCAAGGAGTAGGGATATGGAGCTAAAAAAAATTCATGCAAAAGCATGGCAAAAGAAAGAAAGAAAAATCCGTGCAAACGCACGGCAAAATCAAAAGCATGCAAGTTCAAGCATGAAAGAAAGAAATAAAAGCTTCGTATCCTCTCCAGAACCATAAAAGGCTACAAGGAATGAAAATCAAGAGAAGGAGACTTTTAATACCACCATTCATACTCCAGTGATCAAACAGAAGAAGTGATACAGTATACTCTTTGGTCTAATCTTTGGCTTAGCAAAATAAACATTCTAAGTGTGTCACATTTATCCCCACTAAAGCTCCACAAAAGCCTTAGTGTAGGAGAAATTTGGCCATGTTCATGGCTCTTGATGAGGAAACACTTCTGAGCGACCGAGAGCACCTAGGGGAAGCTTCTTTGTTTTGAAAATCTTAAAAATACCTAAGAAAGACATCCAGAAAGAATGAGTTAGAGTTACTCCTGCAATAAAGTCGTTCTATCTCTCAACCGCCCAAGGCAAGGTAAACAAAAAGATGCACCACAGGTATTACACAAGGTGAGCTTTAATTATTTCACCACTTGGGGCAAAAGTTTCAGTGTTGAGTTGCATATAAGAATTTGTCCTTCATCTTCGATATTGTAGCAACTCCTGATCCACTATCAGTCTTAGCTTTGCTTAGGGACGAGCAAAGGTCTAAGCTTGGGAGTGTGTTGACGGTCGAAATTTCACGATCTCAACCGTCAATTATCCACCAAATGAAGCTAACTTGTGAAATTTGTAGACTAACCCTTGCTACTAATGAGTTCCACAAGGTGTACATGAATATTTGGATGCATGTACCAAAATACACATAAAATGGTTGAAAACACACTAGTTACCAGAGATGGGTTGTAATGGCAAGAAGGCCATGGCCGCCCGGCCACATGCCATGGCCGGCCGGCCATGTAGGGTGGCCGCCCGGTCACCCCTAGTGGACACATGGCTGCCATGCCACGTGGGATGGTCCAACGATCACTCCACTTGCCACGTCTTCGATCCTGCATGCAAACAAACACAAAATGGTGAAGATCCAACCATACAAAAGAGCATCCAATGTATCCAAGCGTCAACCTGTGTCGGGACAATGGATTGGTGACGTCAAGGATCCAAGTGAACCAATATGCCACCAACAGGGGAAAGACACGTGGCCGCCCGGCCACTTGCCTTGGCCGGCCGGCCACCCCTTGGTGGCATTCTTCATGTGCATAACCGCCAACCGACACGAGGGAGCGATATCAACCGTCGGATGTTAAAGGTCGGCAAATCGGGTGGCCGCCCGACCACCCTCTATGGTCGGCCGGCCACTGACTTCTGCACCCAACCGACCTACTTTGCCTACAAATGCCCCCTCACTTGTACAAGCTATAAATAGGCCCCGAGAGCTCATTTGCAAGCTGTGGAGTTGAGTTCAACAGCTATCTTAGAGTGCTACACTCTTTCATTAGTAGTTAGGATAGTCCTGGTGAGAGCCAATGGACTGGCCTCATTGCTCTCCTGGTGTGACGAGTGATTGTCAATGAGCTCAAGCCCTCCGATGGACTGGAGGTAGACGATGATGAAGACCTCAATGGACTGAGGCAAAAGCCCTCCAATGGACCGAAGGCAATGCTCGGCATCGGTCGGCCATGGGAGCTCGGTACACGGAGGGGCGGTTCGGCAACGGTGGTGTAGGCCCTCCGATGGACAGCGAGGCGACTCCGATGGATTGGAGAAGCTGGGTGCCACCGTGGTGCTCCAACCCGAGTGCATGGCGCAAAGGCGTGCGAGGGAGGCTTTGGCGTCTTCGGCTCAAAACCGGCACCCAAATTCGAATGACTTGGTGTGTTGGGCTCCGACTCGCCAAGATAGAAGATTGGGCCAAGACCCGGCCCAGGAAGCCCGTAGAATAAAGTTTTCCGGTTTCTGACTTCAAAACCGGGGGAAGCTTCCGGACTACTGGCTACGTTATGTACATCCAAGCGAGGCGTGGAGAAGAAGAAGATCAAAGCGTCATCGTAGTCATCCGATTGTATCTTTTACATTTCAGCCCCTTTCGGGCATTCTAGAGTAAGGGTCTTAGTGTTAATTGTGTAGGGTTACGGGGTAGGCTACCATAGCAAGAAAATGTTTTTCTTCTACCGCGTAACATGCAGGAACTCGTACGAGCAGGAGATCATAGGTCGTTACCACCAGACGCGCAGTGTAGCGGAAGACGAGTCGAAGCAGCCGGGTGCCGAGTGAACGCAGCCGAGTGCCGAGTTAAGCGCGCCGAGTGGTTGCCGATGGAGAAAAGCCGATGCCGAGTCGTCCAGCCGATCTCAATCAGGATCAGTCAGCGATGAGTCGGCAACCCCTGCCACCAGTCGGCTGATGTGCGAAGCAGTCGTAGCAACGCCTCAACGGTATCCACACGTGCGGGAAGGTGACGCCGAGTGCTGGCGTGCTAGCACCACAAACTTGGCGGCGGATCTTAAGAGATTGGACTAAGGCACGGCTAGGGTTTCGCAGAAACCTTTTCTGCGATGGCTTATGCACACAATCGGTACCCTGAACCGTGCCCTCTCATGCATATATATAGTCTCCACTAATGGGCTTTAGCCACGTAAAGGCCCATTAGGATTCTATTGCTTGCGGATCAAGTATCCGAGTCCCAATGGCGGTCCAACTGCGCGTACCATACGCGAGCGTCCGAGTCAGACCTGTGGGTCGAGTTGCACTCGAACTCAACATCGGCTCTTGCCAGAGCTGACATGACTCGGAGTTGGTCCTGGAAATTGCTACGCTGGGCACATCTCCATCAATCTCCCACTTGCCCAAGGGGCAATTTCCTAGTGTCACCAATCCCTTAAGTGTGTGACCCTGTAGGTTCTCATGCAGTCGGCCATGGCGAAAAACCTTTTCTCAAGCCAATCGATCAACAGCGGCGCCTAGCAGCACATGTTGACCCCCGAAAGCACAATGATCATATCAACCGAACCTTGAAATACGACTCGTCCTATATCCTTTTGCCACGTGACGCTAGTCCGACCCAAGGCGAGATTTGTGCCACCCTTGTTTAATAGTCAGACTAATTTCACTCGTCAATGGTGGATTACTGGACTAACCATTAGTCCGAATGTGATTAACCATTAATCACATAGCACGGCCATGCATTTTCTAATCCAGCCACCTCGAGGGGCCCAGAGGCAATCTCTCTTGTTATGTGAGAGGGGCAAATTCCATCTTGATCCACTCACATCCCACCCATGTTTCGTAATGTACCCGAAAGTTACTTTTATAACTACCTAGTTACGGTGTAGCGTTTGGTAACCCCTAAGTACACCACTACACACAGTGAGCATCAATGGTGATCTCAGGTCAAAGGATTTAGCGGGTATATCACTCGAGAGCGCTTGAAGGCACATTTAAGCATAACAATCCCAGCAACGTCTCGGAGTGAGTCACATCCGACACCATGTTATCTAACATCTGTCCACATCATTGATTTGATATCCAATATCCATGATCCGTAAGACATGATCATCAATCAATCCATGTGCTTGCCCTTGAATCATTATTGTCCCTAATAAAGATTATAGGCTAGGGACCATTTAGAACATGGCATTTAAACAAGAGTCTCACGAATGAGTCACGCACTCGTTGATCCATTGTTTACAGCAACATGTTCAAGGAACAACAATGAATAACATTTATTCGAAATAAAACATAACAAATTCTCATCCCACGTACACTAGAGTCAACTCAGGTATCCAATACCCATTGCTTTCGTGTGTGCCTCAAACTTGGATTGCGGGAGAGGCTTCGTTAACGGATCAGCTACGTTTAGATCCGTGTGCACTTTACATATCTTCACATCACCACTATCGATTATCTCTCTAATCAGGTGATATCGCCTGAGTATATGTTTGGATTTTTTGGTGTGATCTAGGTTCCTTAGCTTGTGCAATGGCACCCATATTATCACAGTAAAGGTCCAATGGGCACGAAGCACTCGGAACAACACCCAACTCAAAAACAAACTTTCTGATCCAAACTGCCTCCTTTGCAGCTTCCAAAGCTGCAATATACTCGGCTTCTGTTGCAGAATCAGCCACGGTATCTTGTGTGATGCCCCTGGCATCTCAGAAGCCGTACACACAATTATACATAAGCTAATGACGAATTAAGACTAAATCATGCTTAAGAGAGTAACGAGGAATTGGTAGATAAACCACTAAGTCAAAATTTCTCAAATCTGAAATTTTAACTCATCCCCAAAGTTGATTCTGAAATTACTTTTGAATTCACTATACAACTTTACATTCTCCCTTTCTATGAAATGAAATTGAACTTTTTACCTTCCAAATGAACCTATTGTGGAAGGGATTGGCCTTCATTTGATACTTCAAAAGTTGAAAACAAGAAAAGCCTTACTTAGAGTAAATCTGCTGTTTTACCAAAATCCTAAACAAGATTTGGGTTGTATTTCAAAATAGGTTGTGATTTAGAGGAGGATCATATTAACAAAGTTTTAGGTAATGATCTAGGAAACAACTTTGTCAATATGAGTCAGGTCATAATATGAATTCAAATTGGTCTTTTCAACCAAATTTTGTCAGCCCAGAAACACACCCCTACTCTGTCCAGTTTGGTAAATTGAGGTTTTCTTACCCATAGAGCCATTTTCATGACCTGTCCTAATGAAATGAAATATAGTTTAGAAAGTACCCCACAAATTTGTCAAAAGGAGCAAGTGGAGTTGAGGCCTATAACTAGGGTATTTTCCCCTCCCAAGCAGATGACCTACCCTGTCCCTACCTATGGCTGCTGCATAAATTCAAACAAATTTCATATTTCCATGCCGATTTTGAAATCATGCCTATTGACAAAGTTGTAGAGTTAAAAGAGTAGAACATTTCATCCAATTGGAGTTTTTCCAAATTCGGCCTCTAAATTGGTCAAAATAGCGATTTTCAGCGGAGGAGAAAACACATTTTTTTCTTTTTCTCTTTTTCCCTTTTCCGCGGAGGCTGACAGGTGGGCCCCATTTGTCGGGTCCCTCGGATCCCCGCGGACCGGCAGCAGCCGCGGGCCCCACTCGGTTTTTCCTTCGCGCACTCGGTCCATGGACCACACTCCCCCATCCTCGCCCCGGCCCCACCCGTCAGCCCCACGGGTCCACGGACTAGGTCCACGCCACCTCGCCCTCGTCCTCCCCTGTACGCGCGCCTCCACGCGGCGGCGGCCGGCCATGGCCGTGGTCCGGCCGGCCGGACGCGCCAGGCCGCGCCCCGCTCCCCCTCCTATACTTCCTTCGGTTGGAAGGAAGCCCTCTCCACTCTCGCCCTCCCCTCTCCACTACCGAACGCCTCCTGCTCTCTCCCTCTCCCCCGCGCGCGAGACGCCAGTGCGCCGTCCGCCATTGGAGCGAGCTCGGAGCTCGAGCTCCCGAGCCGCCACCGCTGTCTCTCGCGCCCCTAGGACCCATCCATCGCGCTCGCCACCTCGTTGCGCACCCGAGGGACAAGCTCTCGCCTTCTCTTACCCCTCCCTTCGCCAGATCGACCCCACCGCGCCACCGAGCTCGCCGCGCCGCGCCGCCGGTTCACCACCGCAGCGCCCCGCCTCCCGAGCTCCTCATGCCGACAGGACATCACCGCCACCTCCGCCTCGACCCGGCGGACCCTAGGGGCAAGGTCTAGGCGCCGCTACGCCTCCCCATCGCCCGGTCCACGCTCCGCCGGTCACCGCCGGGCACCTCACCGTCGCCGGCCCCCTGCGCTCCTCCTCCCGTCGCCTGAGGTAGAGGGGTGAGTTCCCCGTCCCCTCCTCTCCCTTCCCCGCCCCGCCGGCGAGCCGCCGCGGCCCGCCTGGCCGGCGCGCCGAGCGCCGCCCTCCTCCCTCTCTCCCGTCGGGAGGAAGAAGAAGGGGAGGAGGAAGAAGACGACGCCATTTTGCTATTAAGCCCCTTCGCTTTAGTCTTTTTACGAACCCGTCCGAGCTCTGTTGAATGACTCTCGAGCAAACTACAATCCAGCCCCTGCAGGTTATATTTATTCGCGTTTAGGTCCTAGATCTAGGCCTATTTGAACTAGGAACTTTAGAAATTCATATAAATTCAAATAAAAATCTAAAATGGACAAACTTGGAGTCTATGCACTCCTCTTGAGTAGATCTACATGATAGGTATGATGTGGAGGTGTGAAATGACTATTTTGCCCCTGTTTTTGAGCATGCATGTTGAATCAATGTAAATGGAAAATGTGGTCCAAATGAAATCCAAATGATATGAAATTTGGACAGTAGCTTTATTATGAAATTATAACACTGTGTGAATTTTTGTAACCCTGGCACCTATTGTTTAATTACTGTTTTACCCCTAGCTTGGTGCATGCATAATAAATCAAAATAAATGGAAGGGATGGACCAAATAAATTTCCCAAGGCTATGAAAGTGGGTCATTATCTTCTTTGGAATATTGTGGCACCATTTGAGTGTTTGTAGCCCTAGCATTACTCAGTTGCTCACTGTTTTGCATTATAAGTGTTATATGTGCATTAAATCAACTTAAAAGATGAAGGCCATATAACATATTCTCAAAATGGGCTCTATGGTATTTTCCTAGGTTATGAATAGCATTAGTAACACTCTGATGGAATGTGGTGTTGTGCATGTGAGTTTTGATGGTGATTTGAAAAATAACAAAACGTGGCTTGCTTAACTGAATAATACGAAAAAGTAGTTATAAATCATCAAGTGACCGAATCCTTGACACGTTTAATTATGTGTGTGAATCCTCATGCATCTCATGTATTGCATCATGCATATTATTCATATAGCGACGCTTATTGCAGATACGTGATAAAGAAACAAGTGCACGGGTCTACATCAACCAACGGTGATCCAAAAGACCAACTAAGACCCATTCACGACCTGGAGGGCCCATCAGTCGTGTTTGGAAGGGGGAGTTGTCCAAGGGATCAAGGGGTTGCCTGGGGCACAGCCTCACAACCCGGCAAACTAACAGTAGTTTAGTTTGTTCAAGTTGTCAACAACAAAGGTAGGCCCCTTAGGCATTTTCACCTATCTAGGGAGTCTCACCACCCTATTCTTGTTTGTGCATTACGTTTAGGGATTTTATGAAACCCCACATGCATAAATCCTTGATGCCCAAAGTAGAAAGGATAAAACGAAGTCTATGCTTAGCCCTGCTTAGACGGTAGAAGACGAGTGAAGGTATTCACTCGCGAGATGATAGGGCCTACAAATGTTTTTACAAAACCTTGGAATCGAAAGGAAATCTGTTATGACTTGATGATAAGTTGAGACCGGGCGGAGATATGGTTTGATATGATGAGATTGTGATAATGTGTTGGTGGACTCCGCCCGAGTCGATTAAGGCCCGTCCGCTGTTCGCCTGCTGATTGGCATAACATTGCTAGAGTGCTTATCCGGTATATGGGGCCGGTGAAACCTTACTTGTGCCATCCGGAGAACAGAAACACGTTCCTACCCACTGGTTGAGAGGAAGGTGGTCCGGGGGAGCTTGGTACTCATGACGGGGAGACCGGGATGCCGGCAGGCTCGTCATGGGGGCACAACCCGGAGGTCAGGCGGGAGTGAATCGAACTTGGGATGGGACAAGTGGAGGCGGGGGACCATATGTGGGAAAGCCGTCGTGTGAGTAAGCATATGGGCCTCTGGCATTTTTAGTTATTCCCGGGAATAAGCATATGGGCCTCTGGCATTTTTAGTTATTCCCGGGAATTAAAAATCGATTCGAATCGCTGATGCTCACCAGGTGTGAGAATGCCAAATATCACTGACGGGCAACGTAGTAACAAATTAAATACTTTATGCTTATATTCATGTTTTATATACAACATGCTTGGATAAGTATGATCCGTCCGACTATTCATAGTGCTGCCCATCCACTGAGAGGAGGTTGGTGGATTTGGGAGATGCTTCGAGGTCGAGGGAGAGATGACCCGACGTATAGGGACATCGCTCCTGAGACGGCTACTCCCAAGAGTTCGATGGGGGCTCTATGAATCTTGGGACGGGGCATGCGTTCATGTTCTATTTTTCTGCAAGTTTTCCCCCTATGATAATGTTGATAATCATAACTAAGGGGTAGCAGTTGTCAAATCCTGCTACCTTATGATAACATGTTTTAAATAAACCATCAATGGCTAAGGACCCACTTCTAGTAAGCTTATGCGGGTTAGAAGTCAGTCCACCAAAAAGCCTTGCATAATCTCAAAGGTGTCGGGCTGAAACCGCCCACGGGTAAGTCCTACGAGTTCTCCACGAACTCACCGTTTGTTGTTGATATTTTCCTTTTAGGTGCATATCAGATCACGCCCAAGGATGACTCCGGTGGGCTCGAGGTCATACTTAATGTTTACTTTCCGCTGCACGTTACATCTCTGTAACGATATGTATTCCGCTGCGAGGTTTATTTTGAAGTTCTATTTCACTACCTTGTACTCCTTTTGAGCAAAAATATTTGTACTCAATCAAATTATGTCTGTATGAAATGGTGGGTTGTTGTAATTGTTGTGGCTCTTCCGAGAGCTTAACGTGCGTGATGTCGGCATCCCTGGGAGATGGTTTCATCGAGTGCCCTTCTGGGTAGCTCGACGGACTACCGAGTTTAGTTCGGACTAAGTGCACTGTGGGCCAGTGGTGGCAGGTGTACTTAGCCCGTACTAAATTGGGCGGTTCCGCCACAGCTGGTATCAGAGCCGATCATGCACGAGCAACAATTATAACAACTTCGTTTTGATTTCAAAAAGCCTATTTTCCAAATCTTTTCAGAGTATTTGCGAAAATGAGAGATTTCGCGTATATGCCCATTATAAGGATGTTAGGAGATATCAGGTGACATCACTAACATTCTGACCTAGATAGAATTCATATGCATTTTGGGCGCTTTGAGAAGTAACTATTCGGCCATAGCTATCCCCAGTACTGGTGGAAGCTATTGGGTTTTGCGAATAGTTGTAATCTCTGCATTCATGCTGTATAAGTAAAAGCTCTTTAAGGGTGGTGGGCATGTTTGAGGCTTTCATACCCACCACACTTACATTCGGTTTTGGGATCCACCTTTTTCTCGACAATCCCCAGTACTGGTGGAAAGTCAGGCTTTGAGGAAAAGGTGCAGCGGCCCACCAACGTTGTCCACGCAGCGGTCACGCGTGGATGCCACACTATGTGGTAATGTATGAGCATGCATTTTTCTGCAGGTACACTAACCACGTGCGAAACTAAGAACGACTAGGACTCGACTAGTTGCATTAAGGAGAGGCGTGCATATATGTCACCGAATATCGCTAAGTTGTATACTTAGAAAGTGTGATGTGAGACCGGATAGGACGGGCATACATCATTCCATCTCATCTCATGTGCTTTACTTGTTTTTGCTTGAAAATAACTAGATTTCTTACTGCATCTATAAGTATACTCGTTGGGTAGTAGCATTTTACATATGAATCCTGTCTGTGGTTTTAAGATGCATTTCAAACTACGAATAAAATCAACAGAAACTTATTATAAGAACCTAGTAGTACAAGAAATTTCTAAACAACTTATATATAGATTACTTGCTCTGAAAGTAAATACGAGCGAGGTACCAGTTTAGGGCGTGTCTTATGTCCATTTTAAAACAAGTATTATATATAAAAGTTGTAGTGCGAAAAATTCAACCAACAAATTGATCTATAATGACCCTTCGTCAAAATACTCTGGACATTAACTTGCAACCATTTTAAGTCCAAGCTTACATCTAGGTAGCAAGTACGAAGTTTAGAAGATGAAGTTCGGGACGTAACTTAATTGGCACATGAATACAAATTGCCTTATGACCACATTTGGCCTTCGAAACTATCAAATTGACGGGAGCCTTATTCTTCCTGCTACAGATGTCGCAACCCTCGACGCAGCCCTTCGACTTATGCCCTAATTACCAAGAGTCCGCAAAAGCTAAAACAACGATTCCTCGAGAACAAAAGAAGGGAAAAGCGGGAAAATCTTCCACCGAAGCAGCCTCAGTTCAACACCTGCGACCTGGGATGGTTCTATTAAAAGGATTTGTCAAGCCTGAAGATCAGGTCGGGATGGTTCGTATGTGTCGACAACTGGGTAAGGGCCCAGGAGGAGTTTATAGGCCAAGTTTCAAGAATGGTGCCAAGCTGAACTTATGGATGATGTCCCTAGGAAAGAACTGGGATCCGACGTTACGCTCATATGGACCCACGCGTCCATTCGACGGAGCACCAGCCCCGACAATACCAGATGCTTTCAAGATGATTGCTCAAGCTGCGAACTCCACTGCAAACGAGTTTCCTCAGATTAACCCGGACGTATGCATCGTCAACTACTACACCAACTCCGGGAAGCTCGGACTTCACCAAGACAAGGGCGAGTCAGAGAGTAGCCTTACCAAAGGTTTACCTTTCATATCCATCTCCATAGGAGACACCGCCGAGTTCTTGTTCGGCAACACAAGAGACAAAGACCAAGCAACCAAGATCAACCTCGAATCTGGTGACGTTCTCATACTCGGTGGAGAATCAAGATTGTTATTTCATGGCGTTTCCCACGTGAAGACCGACACTGCACCAAGTTGGTTGAAAGAAGAAACGGGCATTCGTCCTGGACGTATCAATCTTACGTTTAGGCAGTATTAGCTAGATACTAGTTGGTGTGCTAGCAGTCATCGCAAACTGTTGTAATAAGAGGAGGTTGACTCTCATAACCCTTGAGTTCCCATGTATCCAGCTCCTTGCAGTCGGCATATGTCCCACCCTCATGACTAATGTAACTCTATTTTCAATGGAGCATTCTAAACTCTTGTAGTCCTCACGCTTTTGTCATTCAGGCACTTCAGTCCCTGTAATCCATGACACTTTTGTTGTGGTTACCTCGTTCCTGATTGAAATAAGTCTGATAAGTTATACCTCCGAAAACATTATGCTATGGCGTGTAAAACTCCTTGTTTATGTCTTTCTATAACCTTGTGTTATTAGCATATCCTCGGAGATTGGATGGAAATACCGCTCTTGACGAGGTGTTTACCCGAGCAGTCTATGGTGCCGCGACGGAACCTAGGGTCCTGGGTGCACGGCCGTCACTCGGTTCCACTAGGGGCGCGCTGGTATCAAGACATGCAAGGCATGACACCGCCGAAGTTGTGGAACATTCCGATCCAACTCTTAACGCCTTGTTGACCTCTATCCTTCAAATTCGTGGAAATAATTCACTCTATTTCCACTGCTGCCTAGTATCGTTTCCTTGCTTTGTTTCACCTTGCCTTTCTTGATCTGTGGGGAAAAATCCATCTCAATCCCCGTATCGTTCACACCCTTGCCTCGCCTTGTTGAGTCATGTTCTTCTCGATCAGCGGAGACGGATCGACTCTATGGTTCCACTCGTCCACATCTTTCTCGGACTCCTCTATGCTTACCTTGATCAGCTTTAACGACCGTATCTATAGGAATGCTTGGTTCCATTTCCACTGTTTTGCTACATCATTCCATGGCTTTCTTCCAATTTGCCTCGCTTGATTTGTGGGAAACAATCAACTCTGTTTCCACCACTCTATCTTATGATTTCTTCCTTTATATATGTTGAATCTTATCTCCTAAAGAATTTCAGCATCATCCACTGCACTAAGCTTTTGTTCTCGGCTAATGCTTTCATCGCATTGTCCTTTTCAAGAGTTGCTTCATTCTTCTTTTGAAGTTATCCTCAAAGTTGGGCTCACTAACCTTGGTGATCTGTTAGTAAGCATAAGCCCTCTGCCTGTGCTTTTCTTGGTCAGTCTTGATCAATTATATGAAATCATACAAACCACCACCTTATCTAGGTGAATATGTCCTATCCTCTTTCCACGGCATCTTTCTTGAAACGATGAGTAGTGTGTGCTATGCATCGCCACACCTTACTCTTTGAAATTATTTGGATTTGATATCTTATATGTGTACGCAGTCCCCATCAAAATGGAATGAATGTGCCTCCCAACAACACATCCATTGTTGTTTTCCATAACTCACGAGATTTTTGCTTCATTCAAACCCCCCACTGCGTATGCTTTGCTTCTCATTGTTCAAATAAATCAGATGTTTATTACGCTCCTAAACTCGGTGTCAAAGACAGGAAGTAACCCTCTCGTCGTGCTTGAATCAATCCTGTCATTCGCTCGCTGCCACCACGTTCTCTTCGTGGTTTGTTCATTCCCCCTCATCTGAGACGTGAATTATCGAATACCTTAAAGGAACCATCCTAGTCAACCAAATGATGCTTTGTAACTACCTTGTGTTAGGAAGGTACTAACCACTCACCCGGTCGTTAACAAAGCCAACAAAGGACAAAGGAAGAGTTAAGGTGCGTTTGCAACTATTAAAAGAGTCCCGAGCCCCAAGATGCGGGTAGTATCTTTTCACCCTACGACATAGAACCCTGCCTCTTTCAAAATCTCGGGACGAGATTTCTTTAAGGGGGGTGGGTTGTGATGCCCCTGGCATCTCAGAAGCCGTACACACAATTATACATAAGCTAATGACGAATTAAGACTAAATCATGCTTAAGAGAGTAACGAGGAATTGGTAGATAAACCACTAAGTCAAAATTTCTCAAATCTGAAATTTTAACTCATCCCCAAAGTTGATTCTGAAATTACTTTTGAATTCACTATACAACTTTACATTCTCCCTTTCTATGAAATGAAATTGAACTTTTTACCTTCCAAATGAACCTATTGTGGAAGGGATTGGCCTTCATTTGATACTTCAAAAGTTGAAAACAAGAAAAGCCTTACTTAGAGTAAATCTGCTGTTTTACCAAAATCCTAAACAAGATTTGGGTTGTATTTCAAAATAGGTTGTGATTTAGAGGAGGATCATATTAACAAAGTTTTAGGTAATGATCTAGGAAACAACTTTGTCAATATGAGTCAGGTCATAATATGAATTCAAATTGGTCTTTTCAACCAAATTTTGTCAGCCCAGAAACACACCCCTACTCTGTCCAGTTTGGTAAATTGAGGTTTTCTTACCCATAGAGCCATTTTCATGACCTGTCCTAATGAAATGAAATATAGTTTAGAAAGTACCCCACAAATTTGTCAAAAGGAGCAAGTGGAGTTGAGGCCTATAACTAGGGTGTTTTCCCCTCCCAAGCAGATGACCTACCCTGTCCCTACCTATGGCTGCTGCATAAATTCAAACAAATTTCATATTTCCATGCCGATTTTGAAATCATGCCTATTGACAAAGTTGTAGAGTTAAAAGAGTAGAACATTTCATCCAATTGGAGTTTTTCCAAATTCGGCCTCTAAATTGGTCAAAATAGCGATTTTCAGCGGAGGAGAAAACACATTTTTTTCTTTTTCTCTTTTTCCCTTTTCCGCGGAGGCTGACAGGTGGGCCCCATTTGTCGGGTCCCTCGGATCCCCGCGGACCGGCAGCAGCCGCGGGCCCCACTCGGTTTTTCCTTCGCGCACTCGGTCCATGGACCACACTCCCCCATCCTCGCCCCGGCCCCACCCGTCAGCCCCACGGGTCCACGGACTAGGTCCACGCCACCTCGCCCTCGTCCTCCCCTGTACGCGCGCCTCCACGCGGCGGCGGCCGGCCATGGCCGTGGTCCGGCCGGCCGGACGCGCCAGGCCGCGCCCCGCTCCCCCTCCTATACTTCCTTCGGTTGGAAGGAAGCCCTCTCCACTCTCGCCCTCCCCTCTCCACTACCGAACGCCTCCTGCTCTCTCCCTCTCCCCCGCGCGCGAGACGCCAGTGCGCCGTCCGCCATTGGAGCGAGCTCGGAGCTCGAGCTCCCGAGCCGCCACCGCTGTCTCTCGCGCCCCTAGGACCCATCCATCGCGCTCGCCACCTCGTTGCGCACCCGAGGGACAAGCTCTCGCCTTCTCTTACCCCTCCCTTCGCCAGATCGACCCCACCGCGCCACCGAGCTCGCCGCGCCGCGCCGCCGGTTCACCACCGCAGCGCCCCGCCTCCCGAGCTCCTCACGCCGACAGGACATCACCGCCACCTCCGCCTCGACCCGGCGGACCCTAGGGGCAAGGTCTAGGCGCCGCTACGCCTCCCCATCGCCCGGTCCACGCTCCGCCGGTCACCGCCGGGCACCTCACCGTCGCCGGCCCCCTGCGCTCCTCCTCCCGTCGCCTGAGGTAGAGGGGTGAGTTCCCCGTCCCCTCCTCTCCCTTCCCCGCCCCGCCGGCGAGCCGCCGCGGCCCGCCTGGCCGGCGCGCCGAGCGCCGCCCTCCTCCCTCTCTCCCGTCGGGAGGAAGAAGAAGGGGAGGAGGAAGAAGACGACGCCATTTTGCTATTAAGCCCCTTCGCTTTAGTCTTTTTACGAACCCGTCCGAGCTCTGTTGAATGACTCTCGAGCAAACTACAATCCAGCCCCTGCAGGTTATATTTATTCGCGTTTAGGTCCTAGATCTAGGCCTATTTGAACTAGGAACTTTAGAAATTCATATAAATTCAAATAAAAATCTAAAATGGACAAACTTGGAGTCTATGCACTCCTCTTGAGTAGATCTACATGATAGGTATGATGTGGAGGTGTGAAATGACTATTTTGCCCCTGTTTTTGAGCATGCATGTTGAATCAATGTAAATGGAAAATGTGGTCCAAATGAAATCCAAATGATATGAAATTTGGACAGTAGCTTTATTATGAAATTATAACACTGTGTGAATTTTTGTAACCCTGGCACCTATTGTTTAATTACTGTTTTACCCCTAGCTTGGTGCATGCATAATAAATCAAAATAAATGGAAGGGATGGACCAAATAAATTTCCCAAGGCTATGAAAGTGGGTCATTATCTTCTTTGGAATATTGTGGCACCATTTGAGTGTTTGTAGCCCTAGCATTACTCAGTTGCTCACTGTTTTGCATTATAAGTGTTATATGTGCATTAAATCAACTTAAAAGATGAAGGCCATATAACATATTCTCAAAATGGGCTCTATGGTATTTTCCTAGGTTATGAATAGCATTAGTAACACTCTGATGGAATGTGGTGTTGTGCATGTGAGTTTTGATGGTGATTTGAAAAATAACAAAACGTGGCTTGCTTAACTGAATAATACGAAAAAGTAGTTATAAATCATCAAGTGACCGAATCCTTGACACGTTTAATTATGTGTGTGAATCCTCATGCATCTCATGTATTGCATCATGCATATTATTCATATAGCGACGCTTATTGCAGATACGTGATAAAGAAACAAGTGCACGGGTCTACATCAACCAACGGTGATCCAAAAGACCAACTAAGACCCATTCACGACCTGGAGGGCCCATCAGTCGTGTTTGGAAGGGGGAGTTGTCCAAGGGATCAAGGGATTGCCTGGGGCACAGCCTCACAACCCGGCAAACTAACAGTAGTTTAGTTTGTTCAAGTTGTCAACAACAAAGGTAGGCCCCTTAGGCATTTTCACCTATCTAGGGAGTCTCACCACCCTATTCTTGTTTGTGCATTACGTTTAGGGATTTTATGAAACCCCACATGCATAAATCCTTGATGCCCAAAGTAGAAAGGATAAAACGAAGTCTATGCTTAGCCCTGCTTAGACGGTAGAAGACGAGTGAAGGTATTCACTCGCGAGATGATAGGGCCTACAAATGTTTTTACAAAACCTTGGAATCGAAAGGAAATCTGTTATGACTTGATGATAAGTTGAGACCGGGCGGAGATATGGTTTGATATGATGAGATTGTGATAATGTGTTGGTGGACTCCGCCCGAGTCGATTAAGGCCCGTCCGCTGTTCGCCTGCTGATTGGCATAACATTGCTAGAGTGCTTATCCGGTATATGGGGCCGGTGAAACCTTACTTGTGCCATCCGGAGAACAGAAACACGTTCCTACCCACTGGTTGAGAGGAAGGTGGTCCGGGGGAGCTTGGTACTCATGACGGGGAGACCGGGATGCCGGCAGGCTCGTCATGGGGGCACAACCCGGAGGTCAGGCGGGAGTGAATCGAACTTGGGATGGGACAAGTGGAGGCGGGGGACCATATGTGGGAAAGCCGTCGTGTGAGTAAGCATATGGGCCTCTGGCATTTTTAGTTATTCCCGGGAATTAAAAATCGATTCGAATCGCTGATGCTCACCAGGTGTGAGAATGCCAAATATCACTGACGGGCAACGTAGTAACAAATTAAATACTTTATGCTTATATTCATGTTTTATATACAACATGCTTGGATAAGTATGATCCGTCCGACTATTCATAGTGCTGCCCATCCACTGAGAGGAGGTTGGTGGATTTGGGAGATGCTTCGAGGTCGAGGGAGAGATGACCCGACGTATAGGGACATCGCTCCTGAGACGGCTACTCCCAAGAGTTCGATGGGGGCTCTATGAATCTTGGGACGGGGCATGCGTTCATGTTCTATTTTTCTGCAAGTTTTCCCCCTATGATAATGTTGATAATCATAACTAAGGGGTAGCAGTTGTCAAATCCTGCTACCTTATGATAACATGTTTTAAATAAACCATCAATGGCTAAGGACCCACTTCTAGTAAGCTTATGCGGGTTAGAAGTCAGTCCACCAAAAAGCCTTGCATAATCTCAAAGGTGTCGGGCTGAAACCGCCCACGGGTAAGTCCTACGAGTTCCCCACGAACTCACCGTTTGTTGTTGATATTTTCCTTTTAGGTGCATATCAGATCACGCCCAAGGATGACTCCGGTGGGCTCGAGGTCATACTTAATGTTTACTTTCCGCTGCACGTTACATCTCTGTAACGATATGTATTCCGCTGCGAGGTTTATTTTGAAGTTCTATTTCACTACCTTGTACTCCTTTTGAGCAAAAATATTTGTACTCAATCAAATTATGTCTGTATGAAATGGTGGGTTGTTGTAATTGTTGTGGCTCTTCCGAGAGCTTAACGTGCGTGATGTCGGCATCCCTGGGAGATGGTTTCATCGAGTGCCCTTCTGGGTAGCTCGACGGACTACCGAGTTTAGTTCGGACTAAGTGCACTGTGGGCCAGTGGTGGCAGGTGTACTTAGCCCGTACTAAATTGGGCGGTTCCGCCACATCTTGCTTGGAACTCTTCCAACTAACCGCTCCACCATTGAGGCAGAATACAAATCCGGCTTGCGATCTACTATCGTCTTTGTCTGTTTGGAAACCAGCATCGGTGTAACCCTTTACAACGAGCTCTTTCTCTCCTCCAAACACTAGGAACGCATCCTTAGTCCTTCTCAAGTACTTAAGGATATTCTTTACAGCAATCCAGTGACCTTCACCTGGACATGATTGGTATCTGCTCGTAACACTTAGAGCAAAGGAAACATCTGGGCGAGTACATATCATGGCATACATGATGGATCCAATTGCGGAGGTATACGGGATCTCACTCATCCTCTTTTGCTCATCAGTAGTCGAAGGTCACTGAGTCTTGCTCAAGATCGTGCCAGGTGGCATGGGCAAGAAACCTTCGTTGGAATCATGCATGTTGAACCGTTTCAACACCTTGTCAATATATGTAATTTGGCTTAATCCAATTAAGCGCTTAGACCTATCTCTATAGATCTTTATGCCCAAAATGTAAGCTGCTTCTCCTAAGTCCTTCATCGAGAAACTCTTTCTCAATGAGTCCTTTACAGCTTCCAACATAGAAATGTCATTTCCGATCAACAATATGTCGTCTACATATAAGACCAGAAAGACAAGTGCGCTCCCACTGACCATCTTGTAAACACAAGGTTCTTCTACATTTTTGATGAAACCAAACCCTTTGACCACTTCATCAAAACGTAGATTCCAACTCCGAGATGCTTCCTTGAGTCCATAAATGGACTTCAAAAGATTGTATACCTTCCCAGCATTCTGTGGATTGACAAAACCATCGGGCTATGTCATGTACACATCCTCACTTAGGTTTCCATTAAGGAAAGCCGTTTTGACATCCATTTGCCACACCTCATAATCATGATATGCGGCAATCGCTAGGAGGATCCGGATAGACTTCAGCATGGCTACGGACGAAAATGTTTCATCATAATCAACACCTTGAATTTGACGAAACCCTTTTGCCACAAGCCGTGCCTTATAGATGTGAACATTTCCATCAGCGTCTATCTTTTTCTTGAAAACTCATTTGCACTCGATAGGTCGCACCTCATCAAGTGGCTCGACCAAGTTCCAAACTTGGTTGTCAGCCATGGATTTCAACTCGAATCTCATGGCCTCCAGCCATTTCTCAGAGTCGGGTCCCATCATAGCTTCTTTGTAAGTCTTAGTCTCATCATTGTCCAACAACAATACATCGTGCCGACCCATGGTGAGGAACATGTAGCGGTCGGGTGCACGATGTGCCCTCTGTGACCTATGCGGGGCTAATGGTGTTTCAACAGGGTGCTCAACACTTGACTCATCCTGTTGGAAATCAGTCGGATTAGAACCATTCTCTAGTGTTTCTCGAACCTCTTCTAGTTGCACCTGGTTCCGACTGGTTTCATCTTTCAAAAGAAACTCTTTCTCCAGAAAGACACCATTCCGGGCAACAAACACTTTTGCTTCCTCCCGGTTATAGAAATAATATCCTTTGGTTTCCCTAGGATAGCCTACAAAGTAGCATTTGTCCGACTTAGGATGAAGCTTGTCAGACGTCAAACGCTTGACATAAGCTTCACAACCCCAAATCTTAAGGAAAGACAATTTGGGACTCTTCCCAGTCCATATCTCATATGGTGTCTTCTCCACAGACTTCGATGGAACGCGGTTCAGTGTAAACGCAGCAGCTTCTAAAGCATAACCCCAAAAAGACAACGGAAGATCAATTTGACTCATCATCGACCTAACCATGTCCAACAAGGTTCGGTTCCTCCTCTCGGACACACCATTCCACTGTGGTGTTCCGGGTGGAGTCAGCTGTGGAACAATTCCACAACTCTTCAGATGGTCATTGAACTCTTGGCTCAGATATTCTCCACCACGATCCGAACGTAGGAATTTTATCATCTTGCCCGAGTGATTCTGTACTTCATTCTGATACTGTTTGAACCTTTCAAACGACTCGGACTTATATCGCATTAAGTAGATATAGCCATACCTACTAAAGTCATCAGTAAAAGTAATGAAATACTGAAAACCGCCTCTGGCAACAGAGCTCATTGGACCACATACATCAGTATGTACAAGGGCCAATAACTCGGACGCCCTCTCACCTTGACCAGTGAAGGGTGCCTTTGTCATCTTGCCAAGTAAACAAGATTCACATGTCTCAAATGATTCATAATCAAATGAGTCGAGCAGTCCATCTTTATGGAGCTTCTCTACACGTTTTTTGTTAATATGGCCAAGGCGACAATGCCAGATATAGTCAGGATTCAAATCACTCGGTTTAAGTCGTTTAGCATTAATGTTAAGAATCGGCGCATCCTCAAGATCAAGAACGTACAATCCATTCACTAATGGACAACGCGCATAGAGCATGTTATTCAAATAAACAGAACAACACTTGTTCTTTATTATTATCTCATAACCACCATCCTCCTCCAAACATGAAGAGGAGGTAATGTTTCTGCTCAATGCTGGAATAAAATAACAATTATTTAATTCCAAAACTAATCCTGAAAGAAGCGACAAGCGATACGTGCCGACTGCCAACACAGCAACCTTTGCTCCATTGCCAACACGCACATCCAGCTCGCCTCTCGCAAAACTTCTAGTCTGATTTAGCCCCTACAACGATTTGCAGATGTGAATCATTGATCCGGTATCAAATACCCATGATCCACTAGAAGAAGTTGCAAGATTAATTTCGATAACATTAATACCTGAAGCGGAAGTCTCACTTCCCTTCTTCTTTTCTTTCAAATACTTTTGAAAAGCCGATGCCGATGGAGAAAAGCGGAAGTCCGAGTTAAGTGCGCCGAGTGGTTGCCGATGGAGAAAAGCCGATGCCGAGTCGTCCAGCCGATCCCGATCAGGATCAGTCGGCGATGAGTCGGCAACCCCTGCCACCAGTCGGCTGATGTGCGAAGCAGTCGTAGCAACGCCTCTACGGTATCCACATGTGCGGGAAGGTGACGGCGAGTGCTGGCATGCTAGCATCACGAACTTGGCGGCGGATCTTGAGAGATTGGACTAGGGCACGGCTAGGGTTTCGTAGTAACCTTTTCTGCGATGGCTTATGCACACAACCGATACCCTGAGCCGTGCCCTCTCATGTATATATAGTCTCCACTAATGGGCTTTAGCCACGTAAAGGCCCATTAGGATTCTATTGCTTGCGGATCAAGTATTCGAGTCCCAATGGCGGTCCAACTGCGCGTACCATACGCGAGCGTCCGAGTCAGACCCGTGGGTCGAGTTGCACTCGAACTCAACATCGGCTCTTGCCAGAGCTGACATGACTCGGAGTTGGTCCTGGAAATTGCCACGCCTTGCCAGAGCTGACATGACTCGGAGTTGGTCCTGGAAATTGCCACGCCGGGCACATCTCCATCAAATTGTGTCGTCAGGCCTAGGGCTATAAATACCTAAGTGGTTGGTCATTTAGGTGACTCTCCCACACTTAGAAAACCCTAGGCTTAGTTTCTATTTAGCCAAGTGTCAAAGAGAGAAGAGAGAGCATTAGGGTTAGGATTTGAGT
This sequence comes from Paspalum notatum, assembly GCA_022530915.1. Taxonomy (NCBI): domain Eukaryota; kingdom Viridiplantae; phylum Streptophyta; class Magnoliopsida; order Poales; family Poaceae; genus Paspalum; species Paspalum notatum. The sequence goes on along the minus strand of CM039684.1, from coordinate 24,199,166 downwards.
CCCCTAGCCTAGTGTTCCTCACATCAAGAGGAAGGATGAATGGTGATAGGCTGTAGAAACTTTGTATGAACTCAATTTCGTGATTAATCCAGTAATATTCCTCTGAAATTCGAGCTCATGTGTGCAGCCCTCTCCTCTTTCCCCTTCTAGTTTGGTTTTTGGGTTCAATCCTAGGATTTTGGGTGTTTGCTTTGGCCATGGGTGAATCCTTTCTTTCGCTAGTGCTTTGGACTTGCAAGGACGTGGAGATTATGCTCTAGTGCATCACAAACCTGCAGGTTTGCCACGAGCAAGTTGAATTTGAGTTTCCCACTTTTCTTGCACAAGGCTTGCATCTTCATGAGATCTGAAATTCCCGCTAATTCCTTGATCTTTTTCCATGGATCTTTTGGGAATAGCTTTGGAATAGTGCTCAAATAGCTTGTGTCAAATTTCGTGAAGATTGGACAAGGTTTGGTCAAGTTTTGGGTTTGAGAGGCTCAAGTTCCAGGTTTGCACTGGACAGTCCGGTGTCTCTACCGGAACATCCGGCTCTACCGAAAGTTCCAATAGGAGCCACCGGAACATCCGGTAGGTTGGGCTCGAGGAGTACCACCTACAGGCTCTAACGGAACATCCGGTAGCAGTCATCGGAACATCCGGTTTCACCGGAACATCCGACGGCTGCCACCGGAACATCTGGTAGATCTGGGCAACCTGCTGTTTTTGGAGCTTATCTTGTTTGGCTCTTTGCTCCTCGTTGTCGGTGTTCCTTGCCGCTGCCCATACTCTTAACTTGCTGTGAACTAGTAAGACGAATTTCGGTGCGTTGAGTGGCGGGTGAGACACTTGTGTGTGAGTCGTTGTTTCGCTTGACTTGCGATCTTGTGATCGTTGAGTCTTGTGCTTCCGCTCGCTTGGTGTGTACCCATTCTGTGGGCGACACCAAGTGCTGCTAGACATGTTTCTTTCAGTGGACGGTGTCTAGCGCTTGTTGTGTGTGAAGTGTGTCTGTCAGTCTGCACCGGAGGTTCGTGAGTTTGAGTTTTTAAGTGCTCCTATTCACCCCCCTCTAGCCGTACGTCTCGGTCCTACAAGTGGTATCAGAGCCGGTTAGGTTTCCCATACCTTAACCGGTGACGAAACCGTAGCGACTATGACTTACTCTAGGAAAATTCCCGTCCTTGGCTCCGATGGCTATCCCTACTGGAAGGGTAGGATGGAGGCGTTCCTTGTTAGCCAGAGTTAGGACATATGGGATGCTACTCAGAGTACGACTTTTGTGGTGCTTCCAGTCGCTGAGCGTACTACGCAGGATATCGTGGCTCGGCATGAGGCGAATGCCAAGGCTGTTAACTTTCTCTTTTTCAGGCTTGGTCCCATGGATTATGAGAGAGTGAGTCACCTTAAGACTACGCGTGAGATATGGTCACCGCTTAGTGCACACCATGAGGGTACCGCGACAATTAAGGCTAGGCTTGTGGAGACTTACCGGCGTGAATATGAAAATTTTGTCCAAAAGCCGGGAGAGTCTGTAGACGACTTGTTTGGTCGCTTTTAGTTGATCATTAACAAGTTGCGTGTCAACTCTGCCCCCACTGAGCTCTCATACACCGATCATCAGCAGGCTGTTAAGTTGCTGTATGCGTTGGACAAAAATGTATGGGAGATCAAGGTAAACTCAATCATTGAGTCGGTAGGGTATGATACGATAGGAGTAGAGGCGCTCTATAGTAAGCTCAAGACCACCGAAGTAGATTACATGATGAGACATTCCCTCGCTTGTACAGGTTCCAAGAGTCTGGCCTTGGCTACCCCCTCTAGTGAGTCTGTTGCTAACCTCCTCATGCACAACTTCTCGTTTTCTGCTTTGATGTCTGTGACAAGGAGCAGTTGGCGTCGCTTGGGGATGAGGAGCTATGTCTGGTGTCTAGTCGCTTTCAGCGCGCCTATGACAATCGGATGAGCAAGAAGATGGGAGAGAGGCCCGAGTGCTTCGGGTGCGGAGAGGTCGGCCACTTCATCGCTGAGTGCCCCAACAAGAACGACTACTATAAGAAGGGCAAGAGCTACTCCTATGACTCTAACAAGTACCACTCCGGCAAGCCGAGCTTTGACAAGTACCGCTCCAGCAAGCACGGCTTCGGCAAGCGTCCCTTCGGCAAGAACATCTTCCGGAAGGCTTTCAAGAGCTACCAGGAGGACAACCAAAAGCGGGACAAAGCCTTCTTCGCCGAGATCGGGTTCTGCAGCAGTGGATCTTCTTCCTCTTCGTCCTCATCAAGCTCAAGTGATGAGGAGATCCCGTACAGGAAGGACAAGAGGAACGATCAAGGAGGTCCAGCGGGCTTGTGCTTCGTCTCCACCAAGTCCAGGCGCAAAGAACAGGGATAAGAGGAGCTCGGTTTGCTCCATGGCGCTTGAGGACAAGGAGAACAAGGATGACGGTAGCAACTCTTCTTCCGATGATGAGGTAACTCCTGAGCAAGCCGAAATCCTTGAAATGCTAGAGCAGAACAGCCGAGAGCTAAAAGCCCAGGATAAGATTCTACAGAAGGCAGCTAAGAAGCTGCAGAAGTTGAAAGCCCAACTTGCTGAGGCTTTAGAGGAGAATGAGAGGTTGAGGAGTGTAAGACCCCAACCTAATGAGATTGAGTGCCCTACCTGCGAGTCTTTCATGACGGAGCTTGGTGACTAGAGAGATAGATGAGCTTAGAGCTGAGCTAGGCAAACTCCTGTCCAAACTGGATGAGCCTACTTTGAGTGGAGAGCTCGTGTGTGAGTCTTGCCCCTATCTAGCTAGAGAGCTAGCTGTGCTGAAGGATAAGTTTGAGGGGCAGCTCATGGAGCTTGAGGAGCTTAGGGCTAGACCTGCGCTTTTGGGTGCGTGTATGGTCTGTCCTACTTTGAGAGGTGAGTTAGAGCAGTTGAGGGCTGACGTTGAGGTGCTTTCAGCACCTACTGACACTTGTGAGAACTACTTAACCCTTAGGATGCAGCTGGTGGATAGGGATGCCACCATTAGGAAGACGGAGAAAGGTACTCCTGTGATACCCTCCTTAGACTATGACACCTGTAGTTCTGGAGGATTTGAGGGAGGAGGTGTTGTCTTTGCGAGATGACAACACCAGGTTGAGAGAGGTGCTGAGTTGGGTATATGCGAGGCAACCCCAACTGGAGATGATAATAGAGAGCACCAAGAGAGCTGAGGGTGACTTGAGTGGGTTTGGGTTTGGAGAGTGCAGCTCTTTGGGTGAGAAGAGTGCCCCAGTTAAGATTAAGACTGCACTTACCCAGCCAGGTGAGACTGTTGATGGGGTTTACCATGAGCCACCCAAGGCTGCCCCAAAGAAGCAGTACTGGACACCCAAACCTTCCAAGGCTAAGGTGGACAAGATCATAGAGGAAGAGCTTAAGCCCAAGGGCAAGAAGCCAGTCCAGCAACCTGAGCCACCTAAGGCCACACCACCTAAGCCCAAGTCTCAGCCTAACCCAGTTCCTAGGAGGCCTGTCTACCACTGTGACTTCTGCCAACAGAATGGCCACCTAGAGGAGTTTTGCTTCAGGAGGAAGCAGGTTGAGAGGCAGGAGAGAGCTTGGGGAACCAGGATCAGTTCTACCAGGGTGGTAGGTAAGATCCTCCTGATGGAGATGTGCCCGGCGTGGCAATTTCCAGGACCAACTCCGAGTCATGTCAGCTCTGGCAAGAGCCGATGTTGAGTTCGAGTGCAACTTGACCCACGGGTCTGACACGGACGCTCGCGTATGGCACGCACAGTTAGACCGCCATTGGGACTCGGATACTTGATCCGCAAGCAATAGAATCCTAATGGGCCTTTACTTGGGTAAAGCCCATTAGTGGAGACTATATATATGTATGAGAGGGCACGGCTCAGGGTACCGGTTGTGTGCATAAGCCATCGCAGAAAAGGTTTCTGCGAAACCCTAGCCATGCCTGAGTCCCGTCTCTCAAGATCCTCCGCCAAGTTCGTGCTGCTAGCACGGCAGAACTCGGCGTCGCCTTCCCGCACGTGTGGATACCGTAGAGGCGTTGCTACGACTGCTTCGCACATCAGCCGACTGCTGGCAAGGGTTGCCGACTCATCGCCGACTGATCCTGATCGAGATCGGCTAGACGACTCGGTATCAGCTTTTCTCCATCGACAACCACTCGGCGCGCTTAACTCGGCACTCAGCTGCGTTCACTCGGCACCCCGCTGCTTCGACTCGTTTTCCGCTGCACTGCGTGTCTAGTGGTAACCACCTATGATCTCCTACTCATATGAGTTCCTGCATGTTACGCGGTAGTAGAAAAACGTTTTCATGCTATGGTAGCCTACCCCATATCCCTACAGCGGTATCAGAGCCGATCGTTCGTAGCTTTTGGTCTAGATCGATGTAATAGATTGGATCTATTACCGTAGTAGATTGGATCTACTGTGGCTCCATAATAACAGATTGGATCTGTTATAGGCTCTATACATCGATTCATTGGATGGATTGATGGTAGCAGATTGGATCTGTTACAGGCTATTCGCGTTCGTTCATTGAATGAACGAATGTGAAGTACATGGATGAAACTTGCATTCGGCTTGATTGGATCAACCCGATGAGTTTACATAGATTGGATCTATGGTCCATATTTTTTGTTATCACATACCTGTTCTTTCTTGCATTAGATGTGTTAGAATAGATTCCCTTGGAAAAATTCAAGATGTTTTTGATGGCCTTCCAATCGCTACACCTATAAGGATTTCGATCGTTGTTCAGTGGGTCTGCCAAAGCAGGGTGCCGTCAATTATCTTAATCAAATAGGGTGGATGTCGGACATCCGCGCATACGGGATTGGTTTGCTTGACGAGGCAATCAAATCGGATTTGGGCCTTGGGCATGACGTTGGATGTTTCAACATTGGATGTCGCCCAACAAACGAGAGTCACATAAGATGTGATTGACAATTGTTGTCTACCGGTTTCGCTAAGTTTCTAGAAGTGATGGCAAAGCGCACTAGGACTTAGATAAACGCGGATCTCGTCCACTATGTGTCGTGAAAGGGAATACGATTAAAAACATATAGTGGGAGTATCTTTTGTTAAATTGTTTAATAAAAGATTACATAAAACATTGTGTTAATCTTTGCATATTTACTTCCTGTTGTAGTTGATCATGGCTGGTAATCCCCCTCAAAGTTCTGGCTTTAATTTGCGATCTATTCTTGATAAAGAGAAGTTGTCTGGAACCAACTTTACTAATTGGTATCGAAACTTGAGAATTGTTCTCAAGCAAGAGAAAAAGAAATATATTCTTGAGCAGCCCTATCCTGATGAACCTGGGAATGGTGCCAGTGCTACTGACCGCAGGGCTTATGAGAAGCACTGCAATGACTCGCTTGATGTTAGCTGTCTCATGCTTGCTACTATGTCCCCTGAGCTTCAGAAGCAATATGAGGACTCGGAGGCCTAATATGATTGAAGGGCTCCGTGGCATGTTTGAGAACCAGGTAAGGGTCGAGAGGTACAACACCTCAAAGGCCTTGTTCGGTAGCAAGCTAACTGAGGGGAGTCCAGTCAGCCCTCATGTGATCAAGATGATTGGTCACATTGAGGCCCTCGACAGACTTGGTTTTGAACTTGATCCAGAGCTTGCAACGGATGTGATCCTCCAATCTCTGCCTCCAAGCTTCGAGCCGTTCATCATGAACTATCATATGAATGGCTTGGATAAGACCCTAACCGAGTTGCATGGGATGCTAAAAACTACCGAGGATAGCATCAAGAAAACCTCACATCATGTGATGATGGTTCAAAGGGATAGCAAGAAGAGGAAGCGCAAGGGCAAAGGCAAAGGCAAGGCTGAGGATAGGATCCAAAAGCCTAAGTCGGATGCCAAGCCTAAGGCTGGTCCCTCTCCCTCGGACAAGTGTTTCCACTGTGGTGACAGTGGGCATTGGTCGAGGAACTACCAGAATTATCTGGAAGAGTAGAAGAACAAGAAGGGAAGTGAGGCTTCCGCTTCAGGTATTAATGTTATTGAAATTAATCTTGCTTCAGGTATTTGATACCGGATAATGATTCACGTCTGCAAATCGTTGCAGGGGCTAAATCAGACTAGAAGTTTTGTGAGAGGCGAGCTGGATGTGCGCGTTGGCAATGGAGCAAAGGTTGCTGTGTCGCTTCCCTCAGGATTAGTTTTGGAATGAAATAATTGTTATTTTATTTCTACATTGAGCAGAAACATTATCTCCTCTTCATGTTTGGAGAAGGATGGTGCTTATGAGATAATAATAAAGAACAAGTGTTGTTCTGTTTATTTGAATAATATGCTCTATGCGCGTTGTCCATTAGTGAATGGATTGTACGTTCTTGATCTTGAGGATGCGCCGATTCTTAACATTAATGCTAAAAGACTCAAACCGAGTGATTTGAATCCTGCCTATATCTGGCATTGTCGCCTTGGTCATATTAACAAGAAACGTGTAGAGAAGCTCCATAAAGATGGACTCCTCGACTCATTTGATTATGAATCATTTGAGACATGTGAATCTTGTTTACTTGGCAAGATGACAAAGGCACCCTTCACTGGTCAAGGTGAGAGGGCGTCCTAATTATTGGCCTTTGTTCATACTGATGTATGCGGTCCAATGAGCTCTGTAGCCAGAGGCGGTTTTCAGTATTTCATTATTTTTACTGATGACTTTAGTAGGTATGGCTATATTTACTTAATGCGACATAAGTCCGAGTCGTTTGAAAGGTTCAAACAGTATCAGAATGAAGTACAGAATCACTCAGGCAAGATGATAAAAATCCCTACGATCGGATCGTGGTGGAGAATATTTGAGCCAAGAGTTCAATGACCATCTGAAGAGTTGTGGAATTGTTCCACAGCTGACTCCACCCGGAACACCACAGTGGAATGGTGTGTCCGAGAGGAGGAACCGAACCTTGTTGGACATGGTTAGGTCGATGATGAGTCAAACTGATCTTCCGTTGTCTTTTTGGGGTTATGCTTTAGAAGCTGCTGCGTTTACACTGAACCGCGTTCCATCGAAGTCTGTGGAGAAGACACCATATGAGATATGGACTGGGAAGAGTCCCAAATTATGTTTCCTTAAGATTTGGGGTTGTGAAGCTTATGTCAAGCGTTTGACGTCTAACAAGCTTAATCCTAAGTCGGACAAATGCTACTTTGTGGGCTATTCTAGGGAAACCAAAGGATATTATTTCTATAACCGGGAGGAAGCAAAAGTGTTTGTTGCCCGGAATGGTATCTTTCTGGAGAAAGAGTTTCTTTTTAAAGATGAAACCAGTCGGAACCAGGAGCAACTCGAAGAGGTTCGAGAAACACTAGAGAATGGTTCTATTCCGACTGATATCCAACAGGATGAGTCAAGTGTTGAGCACCCTGTTGAAGCACCATTAGCCCCGCGTAGGTCACAGAGGGCACATCGTGCACCCGACCGCTACATGTTCCTCACCATGGGTCAGCACGATGTATTGTTGTTGGACAACGATGAGCCTAAGACTTACAAAGAAGCTGTGATGGGACCCGACTCTGAGAAATGGCTGGAAGCCATGAGATCCGAGTTGAAATCCATGGCTGACAACCAAGTTTCGAACTTGGTCGAGCCACTTGATGAGGTGTGACCTATTGAGTGCAAATGGGGTTTCAAGAAAAAGATAGACGCTGATAGAAATGTTCACATCTATAAAGCACGGCTTGTGGCAAAAGGGTTTCGTCAAATTCAAGGTGTTGATTATGATGAAACATTTTCGCCCGTAGCCATGCTAAAGTCTATCCGGATCCTCCTAGCGATTGCCGCATATCATGATTATAAGGTGTGGCAAATCGATGTCAAAACAGCTTTTCTTAATGGAAACCTAAGTGAGGATGTCTACATGACACAGCCCGATGGTTTTGTCGATCCACAGAACGCTAGGAAGGTATGCAAGCTTTTGAATTCCATCTATGGACTCAAGCAAGCATCTCGGAGTTGGAATCTACGTTTTGATGAAGTGGTCAAAGGGTTTGGTTTCATCAAAAACGTAGAAGAACCTTGTGTTTACAAGAAGGTCAGTGGGAGCGCGCTCGTTTTTCTGGTCTTATATGTAGATGGCATATTATTGATCAGAAATGACATTCCTATGTTGGAAGCTATGAAGGACTCATTGAGAAAGAGTTTCTCGATGAAGGACTTGGGAGAAGCAGCTTACATTTTGGGCATAAAGATCTATAGAGATAGGTATAAGCGCTTAATTGGATTAAGCCAAAGTACATATATTGACAAGGTGTTGAAACGGTTCAACATGCATGATTCCAACGAAGGTTTCTTGCCCATGTCACCTGGCACGATCTTGAGCAAGACTCAGTGTCCTTCGACTACTGATGAGCAAAAGAGGATGAGTGAGATCTCGTATACCTCCGCAATTGGATCCATCATGTATGCCATGATATGTACTCGCCCAGATGTTTCCTTTGCTCTAAGTGTTACGAGTAGATACCAATCATGTCCAGGTGAAGTTCACTGGATTGCTGTAAAGAATATCCTTAAGTACTTGAGAAGGACTAAGGATGCATTCCTGGTGTTTGGAGGTGAGGAAGAGCTCGTTGTAAAGGGTTACACCGATGCTGGTTTCCAAACAGACAAAGACGACAGTAGATCGCAAGCCGGATTTGTATTCTGCCTCAATGGTGGAGCGGTTAGTTGGAAGAGTTCCAAGCAAGATACCGTGGCTGATTCTGCAACAGAAGCCGAGTATATTGTAGCTTCGGAAGCTGCAAAGGAGGCAGTTTGGATCAGAAAGTTTGTTTCTGAGTTGGGTGTTGTTCCAAGTGGTTCGTGCCCATTGGACCTTTACTGTGATAATATGGGTGCCATTGCACAAGCTAAGGAACCTAGATCACACCAAAAATCCAAACATATACTATGGCGATATCACTTGATTAGAGAGATAATCGATAGAGGTGATGTGAAGATATGTAAAGTGAACACCAAACATATACTCTAGGCACATGATAGGGCACCGCAAGTGGTTCTCCAGCCTCAACCCCATAAGCACCAAGGAGTACATCACTTTCAGGGACAATGGTCAAGGTAAAGTTTTGGGTGTTGGTTCTGTTTTGCTCTCTGCTAAGCTTTCCCTGAGAGAAGTTGCTTTTGTCCGGAATCTGGGGTTCAATTTGGTCTGTGTTTCGCAACTTCAAATGATGGATTTGAGGTTTGTTTTAAGAAGGGTGCGTGCCGCGTTCTTGATGTTGAGGAGACCCTTGTTTGCTCTTTGCTTCCTTTTGGTCAAGATTTTAGGGTTGACCTCACATCTGTTTCTGGCCCTGCGCGTTGTTTGGTTGCTAGTTCTTCTACTGATATATGGAAGTGGCATAGGAGACTTGGCCACTTGAGCTTTGATCTGCTAGTCAGGTGAGTTCAATGGGCCTAATCCGAGGATTGCCCAAATTGAAAGTTGAGAAGGACTTAGTATGCCACCCCTGTCGTCATGGCAAGATGGTTGCCGCTTCTCACACTCCTGTGTCTCAGGTTATGACCTACTATCCGGGTGAGCTACTCCATATGGATACAGTAGGTCCCGCTCGGGTAGCATCGGTCAGTGGGAAGTGGTACGTGCTTGTCGTTGTGGACGACTTTTCGCGATTCTTGTGGGTATTTTTCATGGAGTTTAAGGATGAGGCGTTTGGTTTTGTTCCGGATCTGGTACTGAGGTTGAGAAACGAGAGTCATAAGGCCATGAGGGCTATCTGCAGTGACGATTGCGGAGAATTCAGAAACTCTCGGTTCGAAAACTTCTGTCGTGATCTAGGTCTTGAGCACTAGTTTTTTTCTCCATATACCCCACCGCAGAATGGTGTTGTGGAACGCAAGAACCACACACTCATTGAGATGGCACGGACGATGCTCGATGAGCACAGGACTCCGAGGCGCTTTTGGGCTGAGTAGTGAATACGACCTGTTACATTGCGAACCGGATCTTCTTGCGAGCTTTCCTTGGGAAGACCTCGTATGAACTTCGGTTTGGTAGGCAGCCTAGCGTCAAGCAGTTGCGAGCGTTTGGCTGCAGGTGCTTTGTGCTTAAAAAGGCGGGGCATTTGGATAAGTTTGAGTCTCGTTGTTTGGATGGGATTTTTCTGGGGTATGCTTCTAGTTCTAGGGCTTTTCGTGTGTGGATTTTGGAGGCCAAGCAAGTTGTTGAGACTTGTGAGGTTTCTTTTGATGAAAATTTGCCCTGCACAACTCTTGCTTTTGAGCTTTCAGGTAATGATGAAGAAGGCACCCCCATTTTTGAGGATAAGGAAGGTGCGGTTGACGTTGGTGATGTAGGAGCCACTGCACCGGCTACAGCTCCTGCCCTCTCTGCCATGAGCTCTGATGATGATGGAGGACCCTTGCCTACGGCTTCCTCCTCACTCCCCCGACAGCAAACTCAAGCAGAGGCTGGCCCCGCTGAGGATGCAGGGGAGGTGACCTCCGAGATTGTTCCATCTCGGCAGGTCCAGCGGGATCACCCTCCACACAGGATGATTGGAGACATTCACCAGCGTGTCACACTTCTTCGATTGCTTCTCTAGCCTTTTTCTCCCACTCTGCATATGTTGCATCTTTTGAGCCCCGAGATGTGTCACATGCATTATCTGATCCTAACTGGGTGAACACCATGCATTAGGAGTTGGAGAACTTTGAGAGAAACCATGTCTAGGATTTAATTGAACCTCCACCAAACTGTCATCCTATAGGTGCCAAGTGGGTCTTCAAGAACAAACAGGGTGAGAATGGGATGGTTGTGAGGAACAAAGCGAGATTGGTAGCCTAAGGTTTCTGTCAAAAGGAGGGGATAGATTATGAGGAGACCTTTGCCCCTGTAGCTCGTTTGGAAGCCATTAGGATTTTGCTTGCCTTTGCGGCCTCTAAAGGCTTCAAACTGCAGCAAATGGATGTCAAGTCTGCTTTCCTGAACGGGTTCATAGAGGAGGAGGTATATGTGAGACAACCTCCTGGCTTTGAAAGTGCTAGATTTCCATACCGGGTGTATAAGTTGAGAAAAGCCCTTTATGGTCTAAAGCAAGCTCCTAGAGCTTGGTATGCTAGGTTGAAGAGTTTCCTGCTCAAGTCTGAGTTTGTGATGGGTTCAATGGACAAGACCTTGTTTTTGTTGAGTCATGGCGGTGACACCCTGATAGTTCAGATATATGTTGATGACATAATCTTTGGTGGTTCATCTCACGCTTTGGTGTCTAGTTTTGCTGAACAGATGAGCAGGGAATTTGAGATGAGTCTCATGGGTGAGCTCTAGTTCTTCCTCGGGCTGCAGATCAAGCAAGGCCCTGAAGGAACCTTCGTCCATCAAGCCAAGTAGACAAGAGACATACTCAAGAAGTTTGAGATAGGTGACTCCAAGCCCATGACGACTCCTATGAGTACAAACACGGCACTTGATACTGATGAAGATGGGGAAGCGGTGGACCAGAAGAAATTTTGAGAGATGATCGGCTCACTTCTGTACCTGACGGCGATCAGGCTGGACATTCAATTCGCGGTCTGCCTTTGTGCACGCTACCAGGCTTCTCCTAGGACTTCTCACCATCAAGCGGTGAAGTGCATTTTCAGGTATCTGAAATTCACTCCTGAGCTTGGTCTTTGGTACTCCACGGGTTCTTCTCTTTCTCTCAGAGGGTTCTCAGATGCTGACCATGCTGGCTGCCGGATTGATCGCAAGTCAACCTCCGGTACATGCCAACTCTTAGGAACCACTTTTGTCTCTTGGCTCTCCCACAAGCAAGCTAGTGTAGCTCTTTCCACCACTGAAGCAGAATATGTTGCTGCTGCTAGTTGCTGCTCCCAGCTTTTATGGATGAAAGCCGCCCTTAGTGATTTCGGCCTTAGGTTTGGAAGAATCCCTCTTCTAGTTGACTCTACTTCTGCTATTTCTATAGCTAAGAACCCCGTCTTGCACTCTAGAACCAAACACATAGACGTGAGGTTTCACTTTCTGAGAGATCACTATGAGAAGGGGGACATAGACTTAGTCCATGTAGTATGTGCAAACCAGTTGGCCGATATCTTTACCAAGCCCCTACAGTTTGACGCTTTTACGCATTTGAGTGGTAAGCTTGGAGTGTGCTATCCCTTTTAGTCAGGGATAGTGTGCTACTCCTTTTACTAAGAAATAGCTTCTGTAGTTTAGTTCTTGCTTTTATCTTGTTTTTATTTCTCTTTGTTTCTTTTGCATATTGTATCATATCATGCATTGCATTGTATCATATGCATTTTCACTTCACTAGCACTAGAGCTCTTTTGGAATGATGAGTTAGTACTTGCTTGTGGTAGATTGTACCGATGCTTGCTTGATCATGGCTGGCTAAGCTCACTTGAGTCTATTGAATACTAGTTATGAGCTAAGTCATTTTACTCTTTGCAAAATCAAAAACCATGATCACCACTTGATTTGGCTACCTAGCATGTGCAGGAATGTTGAACACTATGCTATCTTTTCATGCCTGGATATGCTAGTCGTATGCCTTTGCTATGATAATGCCTAAGCTTTTATGACACCTTGCTTAAATTAAAATCTGAATTCAAATGCTTACAAGTTAAAAGGATCAAGATGTCCAAGAGGGGGGTGAATTGGATTTCTAATTTCGAAACTCAAAATTAAATCCTATCGCGCAAGTCCCAATTCACCCTAGTGCCTAAACATGTGATCCTAATGAACTATACACACAAAAAGGTTTGCAACCTAGAGCCAAGCATACAATTCTAGGAAAGTAAAGTACGGAAAGTAAATGCGGAAATGTAAAGAGAAGACACAAGAATTTTTTCCTGAGGTTCGGGGAGACACGGTCTCAACCCCCTACTCCTCGTTTGGCACCCCTCGCAAGACTTTGCTCTCGCGGGCACCTCGTAAGGATCCCGGCCTCAAACCTCGCAAGGGATGAGGTTGGCAAAGTGACCTTCGCAAAGGTCAAGCAACCCCTTGATCCGCGGACCAAGTGCTCTCTTCTTGATGAAGCTCTTCTCCGCTCCGGACCGGCGAGCTTGAGCCGGTTACAATCCCTTCGCAAAGGGCTTGCTCCGCTTCTCCCACAAGCTCCAGGAGCTCACAGAACGCACGACCACAGCTGTCTAGGTGATCGCAATCACCAAGAGTAACAAGCTTTGGCTTCACTTGAATCAACCTCACTCAAAAAGTTCTCTTCTCTCAAGTCTCTAGCCCAAAGCTCAAGAGTTGAATGATTTTTGTTGTGGTGGTGACCATTGAGTGTATGTGAGTGTTCCTGGGTTGCAAAGGTGGTAAATGGAGGGAGGGGGTCTTCTTTTAAAGGGGAGAGGCCCAAACTAGCCGTTACTGTACGAAACAATATTTTTGCGTTATCACCGGACGGTCCGGTGAAGACATCATCGGACGGCCCGATGAGTGTTAAATTCAAAAACCCCGGAGCATGCCAAGTGCCATTGTGTTCACCGGACGGTCCGTTGAGTACAAAACGCCTCGGCCTGGCTCCAAAACACCTCCCTGCTGACGTTATCCAAAACGTCCGGTGAGCAAACCTCAGCGCAGGAACGGTAGGCAACCCCTACTGGCTATAACGTCCGGTGAAGCACCGGATGTTTTAGAAAACGTTTTGTGAACGCACTCAAGGCGCAGGGACTTGCCCTACGACGATTTTGTGAACGCCGGACGGTCTGGTGATTAAACACCGGACGGTCCGGTGAACACAAAAACTTGGATCTTGCTGTTTTTTCAACCGTTTTGAATGGAGATAAGAAGTAGGAGTTCCTTTTAGGTAAAACAGAGGGAAGTGTGTGTGTTTTACTATATTTTGAGAGCAAGAGCTTTGGGACCAAGTTGACTTATGAGAAAGTAGAACTAATTGAACTAGGTCCATCAAGATACTCACCTCGACCCCCCTTGATAGTACGGCTGATCTAAAAACTAGCAAAAGAAGGTCTAAGTGTCCTTCCAACTTTACGACACTCAGAGCGCTAAAGCTTTTGGTCTTCACGCTAGATCATCAATCTTCAAGCCATTCTTTGAGATCTTTGTGTTGGAGGGGTCTCTTTTGATAAAAGTAATGAGCACACTAAATAGAATCATCCCTTCATGTCAAGAGCTTATTAGAAACAAGAGTTAAGTTGTCACTAATAACCGAAACCTCTACCTCTTAGGGTCATGTTTCTCACAATCTCTCCCTTTTTGGTGATTGATGACAACACAAATAAAGAACTTGACATTAAAAGACATGAAATTTAAGACACAGTCAAAGAAATTTCAACCAAAGGATCCATAATCATGATGAAGCCCGACAAGCACAAGAACCAAACGTCATGACCATGAATCAATATCCAAAATAAACATCCAGGGATCCTAGCTATACAACAAAAGATCTCTCTCATAGCTCCCCCTATCACTAAGAGTCTAACACTTCCCCTGACTCTGACACACCTGTCACTAACACTCCCTCCCCCCAACACAACTCTCCCCCTTTGGCATTAGGCACCAAAAGGGAAGCCACTAGGAGCTCGAAGGAGGCGGAGTGCTAGAAGGAAAGCCCATCGTGGCTGCACGGATATGGAAATCTAGGTCGGCGTCATCAGGGGACTCTGCGGTGGCCTCGTCAACTGCCTGCTCGATCTCAGAGGGTGGTACGGAGGTCGGTGCGAGCGGGGCAAAGACTGTCAAGACAGCATCGATCATCGTCGCAGGAGCTATAGACGCAGTCGTCGAACCAGCTGTAGAGACAGTGTGGGAGCTCGGGTCCGTTGACTGTGGGACTGCCTGGGGCTGGACAAGTCCAGTGGCTGACAGCTCCGAAACTGCGGAACTGAGCGCATCCGCTGAGCTATCTGGAGGCTGACCTGAAGTCTGGAGCTGTGACTCGACCACGGGCGCAGACAGAGTCGATAGAACCGGTGGTGTAGAGTCAAAGTGAAGCGTCCTCACGGGTAACTAACTCAGCTCCATCTAATGGGCTCCTCAGCAGATCTGTATATCTAAACTCCAAGGGAGACGTGCTGACAACTCCAAGTGAGGCAACAGGAGTCCTCTGAGAAGAATTGGTGGCAGGCAGCTGGGGAGGCACGGTAGGAGCGATAGACTGGATCTGCTACCGGAAGGAGGCAATCTCCTGTCGAAGAGGGGCAAGCTCCTGACGCCTCTCAGTCCTGAGCTCTGCCACAAGCGTGTGAACTGTCTCAAGTATCTGTGTCTGCTGCTGGCGAGACTTAAGCTGGAGGCGCTCGAACCTCTTGTCGCTCTGCTTCTGGAACTGCTCAAACCTAGCATCACTCCTCTGCTGCTGGGCCATCATGGCCTGAAGAATAGCGGCCACATCCGAAGAAGTGGCCACCTGAGCTGCTGTAACCTGAGAAGGAGGGGGTGGGGCACGCGATCCTCCGGCCTCATGATCATGAGACAAGATCGGTAGGGTGGGAGCGTCCTCATCCTCTGAATCTGTATCATCACTGCTCTCCCCCTCTATTGCAGTAGCTGTGGCAGGAGCAGCCGGCTCTGTCTCTGTGGCGGAGGGAGGTGAGTCTGGGCCCTCAGGAGGCACTCGGGCTTGGGCTGGAGCACGAGGAGCTGGAGGAGCACGAGCCTTGTAGGTCTTGAACGGATGGCCAGCTGTGCTGTAAAGCTAGAACTGAGGAGTAGGCTTGGCTCCCGGCACGTGATCAATCTGACGGAGCATGTAGGATATGAAGTGCGCGTAGGGAAAACTCCTCTGAGAGCCCATGACGTCAGTGATCACGTCCTCCATCTCGGCTATCAAGAAGTCAACGATGCAAAACTGTGTCCAAGTGAGGAGGGCTCGTAGGAGGTGCTGCTGGAGGTTCGTGAACCCCTCACGATAGCTGACTCGAGGTAGCAAGCTCTTCCTGAGAGCATAGTGAACAACGTAGGCCTCAGGGGTCATCTGTGAAGGAACTCTTGCTATAAAGCCCTCCCTGACACACACAGCGACCTCGTCATGAGTAAGAGGGTTACCCCCAGCCTGGCCACGCCGAGGGGGATCTGAATCTCCATAAACATCCCGATGCAGACGACGCTCAGATAGCTCGAGCTCAAGAAGACGGGCTATCGACTGCCGGTAAAGTCTGTAAGGCTGGCCCTGAAACATAAACTGGATGAAGTCCTTCTCATGGCCAATGTAGAGTGTGGCATAGAAAACTCTGACCCACTCCTCTACGTATACATGCCGATGCTCAAGCAGATACTCAATACTTGGAATGTGCGAGAAATACTGTTGGATGTTGCGGCCTAAGAGCATGGTCATCCTCGGAATGCTCAGGACCACGTGTTTAAACACGCCCATCTCTGCTCTCCTGTAACTCTGGTACAGCAAGGCCTGGATGAGAGTCCAGAACCTCCTGTCAACTCTGGGATCCCACTGCGCAGGCTGCCACTGTACTGGTTTTATACTGTAGCGAAGCTTTTTCAGCTTCTTCCCGACGAGACCTCTGTAGTCGGTCAACTGGGCTCCGCCAGTGAGACGGGGAACACAGGGTCGGGAGGGAAGCTCAAGCACCTCTGGCTCACTAGTGTCCCCTGACTGCTGCTTTGCTGCCTCGTCAACTCCCCCTGGCTCACGCTCACTCTCTGACGCGGACTGCTGTGGAAGATGAGGAGCGGGTGGAGGTGCTGTCCTGGACTCGGCCCTGGCCTTCTTGCGGGCCTCTACCTCCTGTCGGGCGATAATCGCTGCAGCTGACGTGACTCTGGCCTCAGAAAGCTGCTGGGTCTTGCGCTTCGGAGTGGGAAACTTGGTTCACGCCCTGTGCCCCTTCGGTGGCTAAGGATCCACCGGTATCTGAGTCGGCTTGGCGGCTCGAGGGGGATACTGGCGAGGCTCTCCAATACGAATGCCCCCCGCTCGCCTGCTCTGCATGGCTTCAAACGCATCGGCCACGCGCTCAGCAGCCTCGGCCTCTCGCTCCTCATGAGACTTCCGCTTCTTGCGAGCGGACTCGATGACCGGAGTTTTCCCCTTATCCTTTCCTGGATCCTTGTCCTTCCCTTCTCGAGCCATCTGAATAACAAACACATTTAGATGGATAGACGAGAAGAACTAGATAAGAAGATTATACTCTAGACAAGGGAAGACCTAACGGGAAGAAGTAGAATTGTGAAAATGTGGCATGTATGTTGATTTTCAAATCTAAAGAAACTTCGATAGCAGTGTGTGACCATCTCACACTAATATCTAATCTCTTATGTCCTTGAAGCATAATCAACATCAAATTTCATTCCAGTTAGTGCCACATGCCACAAATTCATGGAACTAGATTCAACCCGAGAGTGTAGTGAGCTAGATAGCAAAAGATACGAGTAGAACGAGGCTCACCACGAGATCAAGGAAGGAAGACCGCCGGAGACGAGAGTGGGATGGCGCGAGGCGTGGGTGGCACGGTGCAAGGCGGCGCATGCAGTGGAGAAGGGCGGCGCGGTGCACGGCGTGCGGCGGCGGGAGGCGGTGGCTCGGGCGGCGGTGGCCGGGCGGCAGTGTCGGTGTGGGGCAACGCGGTGGCTCAGGCAGCGGAGCAGCGGCACAGAGCGGGGCGGCGCAGGCCGACGGCGAGGAGGGACGACGGCGCTGGCCAGCGGGAGAAGCGGCGGCACGCGGACGGGAGGCGACAGTTTAGGGTTAGAGGAGGCACGGGAATGTGAAGAAAGGGAGGTGGACCCAGGACATTAAAGGCTTAAAACGAACCAGTATGCCCTCAGGAACGATCACCGGACGGTCCGGTGAAAACGTCCGGTGATCGTCGGACGATGTAGACAGAAACATGTGAAGAGACGAAACCACCAGGGACAGAGAGCACCGGACGGTCTGGTGAGGTCACCGGACGGTCCGGTGATATCGTCCGGTGAGCACCGGAGGATATGGGCAGAAGGACCTTAGGAGGACGATTACTACACACCGGACGGTCCAGTGTGTGAACATCGGATGGTCCGGTGTATGTAACTGGAGATTGAAAGAGCTGAACCAGATCTTTTTCTTCTCTAACTTTTGAAGAATCGAATAAGCACAAGTATGGACAATCCAAGGTGAAACCCTTGCCCCTCAAGCACTCAGAAAATATTTGCACTTTCACATGCTATAGATGGTTTTGTTTTTTCAAGCATAAAACTCCAAATCCAAGAAAATTTGCAATTAAGATCCAAGAAATGTATGGGTCTATTCGTAGGAGAACTAGAGATGATTAACTCCTGTCCCGGAGGGATTTGACCCAATAAGCATGAAGAACAATGCTAGACCTTTGCTCCATTCTCTTTTCATGACTTGAGATGTTTGTACATGAAACAAGTCTCCATATCATCAAAAGTGCTCCTTTGTGACACTACCGAATGCAATGCACATGCAAGCTACAACAAGCATGGATAGGAATTGAAACATGCGTGCACATATGACAAGAGATGCAATGCACGCGGAATTTTAAATCTACACTTGCCACATTTACTCCCCCTGCAAGCTTCTTCAAGAGGAGCCTTTCAACAAGCCATGAGCGAAACCAAGTTCCACCGGCTCATGCTAGACCCTTGCTCCTCTCTATCTTGCAGCGGTTAGGCAAGCACTTACTCCTATATGATGCAAATTATATGGCATGGCAACTTACATTATCGTTCTAGCATCTAGCACGTTGAGCTCACTTCGAAGTCTACAAAAGTTACTCTCATCTAGTGGCTTAGTGAAGATGTCCGCCAATTGCTCCTTAGTTCCCACATTTCGCAAGAGGATGTCTCCCTTTGCGACGTGGTCCCTAATGAAGTGATGGCAAATATCTATGTGCTTGGTTCGAGAGTGTTGGGCCGGGTTGTTGGCATGCTTAACCGCGCTCTCGTTGTCACAAAGGAGAGGGATCCTAGTAAACTCCACTCCGTAATCCTTGAGTGTTTGCTTCATATATAGAAGTTGGGCACAAGAGGACCCGGCCGCTATATATTCCGCTTCCGCAGTGGACAAGGATACGCAGTTTTACTTCTTAGACGACCATGAAACGAGCGAGCGCCTCCCCGGAGGTACTCTTATGCTCAACACGGCATCCGGCAAAGTTCGAATCCGTGTAGCCCAAGAGTTCAAAACTAGCGTCCTTGGGGTACCACAAGCCTATACTAGGGATGTGCTTGAGATACCTTAGGATTCTCTTCATCGTGGTGAGGTGAGACTCCTTGGGATCGGCTTGAAACCGGGCACACAAGCACACACTAAACATGATGTCCAGCCTAGAAGCACATAGGTAGAGAAGCGAACCAATCATGGACCGATAGAGAGTTTGGTCCACCTTGATACGACTTTCATCGGCTTCGAGCTTTGCATTAGTTGCCATTGGGATTTCAATTGACTTGCAATCATCCATCTTGAATCTCTTGAGTAGATCTCTTGTGTATTTTTCTTCATAGATAAAAGTCCCTTCTCTTAATTGCTTGATTTGAAACCCAAGAAAGAACGTGAGCTCGCTGATCATTGACATCTCAAATTCCTTTACCATCATATTGCCAAATTCTTTGCACAACTCTTCATTTGTTGACCCAAAGATAATATCAATAACATAGACTCGACAAACAAAGAGATCATTGTCCATCTTCTTGGTGAATAAGGTGGTGTCAACTCGGCCAATTTTGAACCCTTCTCAATGAGGAAGTCCCTAAGCCTCTCATACCAAGCTCGAGGTGCTTGCTTAAGGCCATAGAGAGCTTTGGACAACCTATACACATGGTTTGGATTGTTGGGGTCTTCAAAACCGAGTGGTTGTTCAACATAGACCAACTCATTGATATAGCCATTTAGAAAGGCACTCTTCACATCCATTTGATATAGCTTCATGTCATGATGAGTGGCATAAGCCAATAGGAACCGAATGGCCTCCAATCTTGCAACCGGTGCAAAGGTCTCTCCAAAATCAATTCCTTCAACTTGAGATTATCCCTTTGCTACTAACCTTGCCTTGTTTCTCACAATATTGCCTTCATCATCTTGCTTGTTCCTAAAGACCCACTTTGTTCTAATTACTCTAGCACCCTTTGGTTTAGCCTCAAGTGTCCAAACTTCATTTCTTATGAAATTGTTGAGCTCTTCATGCATGGCATTCACCCAATCTGGATCACTTAGGGCTTGATCAATTGTTGTAGGCTCGATGCTAGAGACAAATGAGTAGGCTTGAACAAATGCGGCCGTATTGCGAGACCTTGTTGTCACACCTCTTGTAGGACTACCAATGATGAGTTCCTTGGGGTGTCCACTTGTAAGTTGACTTCTTCGTTGAGGTGCCACTTGAGGCGCTTGAACCGGTGCATCAACATCTTGAGCTTGCTCATCAATTTGCTCTTGAGGTACATGAACATCTTCATTTGGAAGTATTTTATCTTGTTCACTACCATCTTGAGGTGCTATGGAAGAGAATGGTTGATCAACAATTTGCACTTCATCATCATCCTCCTTATGCTTGATGTCACTGATTGGCATATTTTTCATCGCCTCTACAAGAGGTTCCTCATCTATATCCACAACATCAGCATGTGCTCCTTGGGAGCCATTAGATTCATCAAATTCCACATCATACGTCTCTTCAACCATGCCGGTGGCATTGTTGAATACGCGGTATGCTTTGTACTTTGATGAGTAACCAAGTAAAAAACCAATATCACAACGCCTTTGGAACTTATCCAAGTGTTGGCGCTTCTTGTAGATATAGCATTTGCAACCAAACACCCAAAAATATGAGATATTGGGTTTTCTCCCATTTAGCAATTCATATGGAGTCTTGTCAAGGAGGTGGTGAGGATACAACCGGTTGGAGGCATAGCAAGCGGTGTTGATAGCTTCGGCCCAAAACTTCTCATTAGTGCTATATTCATCAAGCATTGATCTTGCAAGTGTGATGAGTGTCCTATTCTTTCTCTCCACTACACCATTTTGTTGGGGTGTGTAGGTAGCGGAGAACTCATGCTTGATTCCAACTTCATCACAATACTCTTCAATGTTGGTGTTGTCAAACTCTCTTCCATTATCACTTCTAATCTTCACAATCGAAGTGCTGAATTCATTTTGAGCTCTCTTGGCAAACTTGCTAAAGACATGTGCCACTTCGGTCTTCTCCTCAAGAAAGTATACCCATGTGTATCTTGAGAAGTCATCAACTATGACAAAACCATAATTACTGCTACCAATACTTGTATAAGTTGTAGGACCAAAGAGATCCATGTGAAGTAACTCTAGTGGCCTTGAAGTTGACATGAATGTCTTGCTTGGATGAGTGTTTGCAGGCTTGACAAGCACTACACAATTTGTCCTTCTCAAATGTGATATCCTTTAAGCCTCGAACCAAATCCTTCTTCTTCACTTTCTTGAGTGTATTTATTCCAACATGAGCTAGTCTTCTATGCCACAACCAACCCATTGAATTTTTGGAGAATAAACATGCTTGCAAATTGGCCTTCTTTGAATTGAAATCAACAAGGTAAAGATTATTGTGTCGGAATCCCTTAAAGACTTCTTCACCACCATCAATCTTGCTCACAATCACTTCAGTTGGCTTAAATAGGCATTGGAAACCCAAATTACACAATTGACCAATCGACAAGAGATTGAAATTCAATGAGTCAACTAGCAATACATTAGAGATTGAATATTCACTTGATATCTCAATCTTACCCAATCCTTCAACCTTGCCCTTGGAGTTGTCACCAAATGTGATCTTGTCATATTCCTCCACATTACCACTAAGTGAGGTGAACATCCGGGAATCACCGGTCATATATTGAGTGCATCCACTATCCATCACCCAATGTGATCCTTCGATCTTGTAGTTCACCTACACACAAGCAAATCAACGTTGAGACTTGGGCACCCATCTAAGAATAGGTGCAACCTTTGACTTAGGCTTAGGTGTCCATTTCTCATTTAGATCAACAATCTTGGGAATAAGAGTGTTGGGCACCCATAGCTTCTTGGGTCTTGTCTCATCCTTCTTGCCTAGGAATTGGACCTTCACTTGTCTATTTGACAATCTCTTGACCAAGTAGTGAGCATCAAAAGCAAACGCCCTCAATTGCTTGTTGAGTTTCTTGGGCGGTGCTTAGCACTCAAACATGAAATGTCCTTCGGTCAAGCACTCGGTGCACCACTTGGGCTTCTCAATCTTGATGGAAGGTGGTGGCTTGCAAATGTCCTTGATTGGTGGATAGCCAAGACCATTCCTCTCAAAGTTCATGGCTTGGAAAGACAACATCTCATGATACTTGGTGTTGCCCTTATGCAAGGAACCATAGCTAGATTGCACACTTTTTACTTCTTGCTTGAATTTGTCATTCTCATCCTTGAGTTTAATGAGAATACTTGCATCTTTCTCACTCGTAGCCTTGTTCTTGCACTTAGCACAACTCTTGGCTTTATTGAGTGCATTGGGGGATTCACTCTTCTTGCTCTTGAGCTTCTCAAATTCAATCACAAGTTTCTCATGTTCACTCTTGGGCACACAAGTTTTCTCACAAGACTTGATGTCATTGGGAGATTCATTATTCTTGTGAATTGAGTTGATCTCTTGGAGAGTTGCTTCTAGATCTTTTCTAGCCTCATCAAGGTCAATGCTATGGAGTTGCAATATGCGGTTTCTTTCACAAAGTTCCTCATGCTTGGTTGCTAACTCCCTATATCACTTGTTCACTTCATCAAGTGTTTCATTGAGCTCTTTCATTTCTTGAGCTTGCTCAATGTGAGACTTCTTGATCAAATGGTAACCCTTGTCTTGTGTTTCTTTGATCATCTCAAGCTCCTTGTTGCTTGATGCAAGTTTCTTGTTGGCTTCTTCAAGACAAGCAATTTTTTTCTCCATTTAATCAAACTTGCCATGATCATAGCTTGTCATTATCTCATTGTACTTGACTTTGAGACTCTTGTTCTCTACCTTTGCCTTGTCAAGCTTAGCACTCAACTTGCCAAGAGCTTTGTTTTGTTCTTGGACTAAGCTAGCAAGTTCATCATAGGAAGGCAAGTCATCATCATCATCGGAAGAGTCATCAAAGGTTTTTACATTGTCTCCCTTGGCCATAAGGCATAAGTGAGATGTGAAAGAAGAAGTTGGTGAAGCCGGAGTTGGTGTAGTGGTGGTGGCTATGGCAAGCCCGGCAACAACTTCACCTTCATCATCACTTGAGTCCGATGAGTTGCTTGAAGTGTCCTCATCGGTCATCCACTCCCCAATATAAGCTTTGCCCTTCTTCTTGAAAAATTTCTTCTTGAATTGCTTGGGGACCTTCTTCTTGTTCTTCTTCTCATCATCACTTGACTCATCACTTGAGTCATTCTTGTACTTCTTCTTTTTTTGCTTCTTCTTGGTGGCAACTCGGCATTGATATGAGAAATGGCCAAGCTTGCCACACTTGTAGCACTCCGTTTCATCAAGCTTCTTCTTGGATGGGAAGAACTTTTTCGTGCTTGAGGAGTACTTGATGCCCTTCTTGTCAAGGTGACCCAAGGCACAAGTGACCTTGCACACAAGTTGGGCCACCTCATCGTCGCTATCCTCTTCTTCTTGCTCATCTTCTTCTTGGGTGTCCACCACAATGATTTTCTTGGGAGTGAACTTCTTTTCTTTTGATGAGCTTGCCATGAGAGCAATTTCCTTCTTCTTGCTTGGAGGCTCCGCATCCGGTGTGATGTGCATGTACATTTCATGAGCATTGATCTTCCCAAGCACACCGGATGGAGTAGCCTTGGAGAGGTTGGTTTGGTGAAGAACCGTGACAATGTGGCCATATTTGTCGACCGAAAGGAGGTCCAATATCTTCCTTGCCACATCATCTTCCTTGATTTGAGTCAAACCAAGACCGTTGATCTCCTCTACAAGCACATTCAAGCGAGAATACATTTGATTAGCATTTTCATGAGGAAGCATATGGAAATCACTTAGCTTCTTGCTAAGAGTGCTATGGCATTGCTCTCTCTCGCTTAAGGTTCCCTCATGGAGCGCACAAATCTCTTCCCATAGCTTGTGCACTTCCTTGATAGTTCTCACGCGATTGAAAACCTCTTTGCACAAGCCACAGAAGAGAACATTACGAGCCTTGGCATTCCACTTCTCGTAATTTTACTCCGATGTTGTGGGCTTATCCTTATCGACCACGGCGGGAAAGCCGGTGATGGCCGCGGTATAGAGAAGTGTGTCAATGGCTTCCATGTACGACTCCATACGGACCTTCCAATATGGGAAGTCATCGCCATTGAACACGGGCGAAGGGCCTTCCCCACTAGACATCTTGCTCAAGGCGGTGAAGCCTCAACCAATGAGCACTAGGCTCTGATACCAATTAAAAGGATCAAGATGTCCAAGAGGGGGGGTGAATTAGACTTCTAATTTCGAAACTCAAAATTAAATCCTATTGCACGTCCCAATTCACCCTAGTGCCTAAACATGTGATCCTAATAAACTACTCGCACAAAAAGGTTTGCAATCTAGAGCCAAGCATGCAATTCTAGGAAAGTAAGGTGCGGAAAGTAAATGCGGAAATGTAAAGAGAAGACACAAGAATTTTTTCCCGAGGTTCGGGGAGACACACGGTCTCAACCCCCTACTCCTCGTTTGGCGCCCCTCGCAAGGCTTTGCTCTCGCAGGTTCCTCGCAAGGATCCCGGCCTCAAACCTCGCAAGGGATGAGGTTGGCAAAGTGACCTTCGCAAAGGTCAAGCAACCCCTTGATCCGCGGACCAAGTGCTCTCTTCTTGATGAGGCTCTTCTCCGCTCCGGACCGGCGAGCTTGAGCCGGTTACAATCCCTTCGCAAAGGGCTTGCTCCGCTTCTCCCACAAGCTCCAGGAGCTCACGGAACACACGACCGCAGCCGTCTAGGAGATCGCAATCACTAAGAATAACAAGCTTTGGCTTCACTTGAATCAACCTCACTCAAGAAGTTCTCTTCTCTCAAGTCTCTAGCCCAAAGCTCAAGAGTTGAATGATTTTTGTTGTGGTGGTGACCTTTGAGTGTATGTGAGTGTTCCTGGGTTGCAAAGGTGGTAAATGGAGGGAGGGGGTCTTCTTTTAAAGGGGAGAGGCCCAAACTACCCGTTACTATACGAAACAGTATTTTTGCGTTATCACCGGACGGTCCGGTGAAGACATCACCGGACGGTCCGGTGAGCGTTAAATTCAAAAACACCGGAGCGCGCTGTCACGCCCGGTTTCAACGAACAAAACCGTGCAACATATATATGCGCCAGGAAACGTCTCGCATATACATGACAAATTACAAAGTACCACAACACATGCCAACGATAAAAACGTACATAACATTAAATATATCATTATTACACTGTGACACAAGTGTTTAACTCAGAGTATAACGTAGCATAGCGGAAGCATAAAACATAAATATAACGGGCGCCACAGGGATGTCAACTAGTGAACGAAACGCCTAATACTCATCGTAGTCTTGCACATAGTCTTCATTACCTCCATCATCTGAGCAGCAGTTGGATTTTTCCCCCAACAAAGAATAAATATAAAGAAACAAGCGTGTGTACAGAATACCCAACAAATATAACATAAACCATGATGCTCTATGGTTAGCTGACAAACTGCATTAGCTTTTAATTTAAAACTTTTATTAAGGCCTAATTACTATGAATTAGTAACAAAACCATTAGCCCAAAAGATATTGCATAAAAATTAAATAAGATTAAACTGATATAAACACTATCATAACCATAACCAAAACCAAGGAATCTCAGCCAAGGGTCCTTCTAATCACTGGGAAGGGTCTAGGCCGCTCATAACCGTGAGCACAGCTAACATGTTAGTTTTACACTCTCAAGAGGTTGTACATCTTTACCCACAAGTCGTGAGCTACGCTAGGAGTTCATCACATTACCAGAGATGAGATGACTAGCAAGCGCACTACGAAAACTTTACAAAGATCATGTTGGTAAGGTGTAACCGCTAAGGTTTCAGGTTCCGCAACCGTGGAGCAAACCTCAAGGGGAGAAGCACATACATATAACGTAAAGCACACTCAACCTAAGCAGCGCGAGGGCCACAGAACCTCACCTCCCCTCTTGCTCAGCAGATAAGTTACTCCCAAACCAAAACAACCTAATTAGTCAGCTAAGTCCGTCCCATTCCAGCCTTGTGGTAGCACTGTTGTCCCAAGTGGTCGCTTTGTGATTCGGTCCTTAGGGAGAGAACTAGCAAAAGCACACGAGCACATTGCTCAAGCTCCCTAAACCATGTTGCTAAAAGGCTGTCACACCCTGGTTTTAAAAACACAAACCAGAGTAAAACTATATGTGTGCCAGGATCTAATCTCACACATATAGAGACAATAAACAGTGATATAACAGAACATGCTTTATTATATAACGTTAAACAACATTTACATAAGACATACACAGAGTAGCGGAAGCGTAACTAAATCTTCAAGCCATCCACAGAGAAAGCAACTGGGGGTCGCACGCCTAAAACTTCACGAACCTTCATTTGTAAACCTTGAGGCCTTCATCTCTCTGAGCAGCGGTTGGAATCCCCCCCCAACAAGGAATAAATATAAAGAAGCAAGCGTGAGTACCTCTCGCACTCAACAAATATAACATAAACCATGAGGCTCTAAGGTTAGCTGACAGACTGCATTAGCTTTTAGTTCGTCAAGTTTTATTAACAACTATTTACTAAACATGAGTACATAAACCATTAACCCAAAAGATATTGCATAAGAAATTAAATAAGATTAAACAGATATAGCCATTATCGAAACCATAACCAAAACCAAGGAACCTCAGCCAAGGATCCTACTAATCACTAGGAAGGGTCTGGCCCGCTCATAACCGTGAGCACTGCTAACATGTTAGTTTTACACTCTCGAGAGATTGTACATCTTTACCCACAAGTCGTGAGCTACGCTAGGAATTCATCACATTACCGGAGATGAGATGACTAGCAAGCGCACTACGAAGCCTTTACAAAGATCACATTGGTAAGGTGCAACCGCTAAGGTTTCAAGGTCGCAACGGTGGTGTCCGCCTCCAAAGGGAGAAGCACATACATATAACGTAAAGCACACTCAACCATGAGGTAGCGCAGCGACCACTGATGCCCCGCAGGTAAGTTACTCCCAAACCAAAACAACCTAATTAATCAGCTAAGTCTGTCCCATCCCAGCCTTGTGGTAGCACTGTTGTCTCAGGTGGTCGCTTTGTGATTCGTGTCCTTAGGGAGAGAACCAGCAAAAGCACACGAGCACATTGCTCAAGCTCCCTAAACCATGTTGCTAAAAAACCAATTTTACAAGAGACATGAACCACTCAAGCATAGAGCACAGAGGGTCAAGCTCACATTAATGGCATAGAACCATTAGTCAAAGTTAATTAACATAAAGTATGTATTCGCGCTGCACCTATCACAACTTAACCATATGCAACCCAAAAGGTAGGTATATAAGGACACAGTAGCTAGGAATAACCTTATGGGTACTCAAAATTAAATGCACATGCAATGATTAAAAGGTTATTGGGCGGTGTTTATGTTATACTTGCCTTCCTTTAAAGAGACACTGCTTAGAGTCTTCTGGATGTTGATCTTGATGTTGCAATTGAGATTGCACGAACAAAATCATCGTCTACGCGTTCATTGGAGCACCACACATGCATACAAGGTCACACATGCAAGCAAACAAATACAAACTATAAGAAACAATACACCATATCATTAAAACAGAAGATAAAAGGTATATTAAACTGTTCTACGTGTCGCTACGAACTCGTGAGCGCAAGAATCGTCGAAAACGGGTTTAAAACTGAGAAGATATGAGCTTTTGAATATCATAGGATCTAATTATAAATAAGTTTCAAAAACCAGGGACTAAAACAGTAAAACCAGGGCCCGGCATGAGCTGAGGTGGACTGGGGGTTTATTTGCGAAGACTGCAGGGGCTTTTCTGAAAAAGTGCGCTGGCCACGGCGATGTGGCACTGTCCGATTGGCTAGATCGGGAGCCTCATAGTAGGTTACAAAGATGCGGTTGTAGAAGATCCGGTGGATCCGGTGTGGCAGATCTGGATCCCGTGTGGGACGGTGAACGGGGAACGGCGAGGGGTGGCCACTGGTTGGGCGACACGTGGCGGTGGAAAGGCAAGCAGGCGGCGCTCGCTCCGTCGCTCGCTCGCGCGCTTCGGGCGGGAAGAAGGAGGCCGTACGGGAGCGGGGCCCACGGGCGGAGGCAGGGGAGAGCGCGCCGGTCAGCGTGTCTCCGCGCGTGGGAGAGAGCAGGTGGGGCCCGGTGGGAGCAGGGCCTTCGGCCGGTCAGAGGTGAGCGGGAAAATACGGTGGGCACGAGGAACGAGGCGGCCGGAGGGTGGAAGAAAGAGAAAAGTGCTCACCGGAGGTTTTAGAAAAACTTAGATCTACGAAGCATCAAAGATTTTCTCGCAAAATGGACACCACCCCGACAGAGATCTCTGCGAGACGAACATCGTGGTACCCTCGGATTTCGCCGATGACGCTTAGTCATGGAGTAATTTCTCGCCAGAGGATCGCCGGAGTTGGAGGAGACTTCAACCTTCCCGCTCAGATCTAGAGAGTTAGGGTGGCGGGATTGAAAAATGGAGACCAGTTCTGGAAAGAGAACGACGAGAGGATTCCGATGAATGTATATATGCACCGGTTTGGGCCGAGTTGGATTTGGGCTATTTTCGGAATATTTAATTTCGGGCTTTAAAATAATTCTAGAATATCTAGAATCAATGTCCGTGCCCCGAAAAATACTTCGATGGCTCCTAAAATTCCAGAAAAATTCATGGATATATTTTGGCACCCAACGAACTCAAATAAAATAGTTAGAGCTCATGAAAAGATTAAGAAGAGCCTCCAATAAATAGAACTTGCTCTAGGAAAAAGAGAAAAGCTCCCAGGTAAATCCAGAAATTTTCCAAAAATAACATGATGATAAACAAAGATACTTTGAAGGATTTTAACACTCAAAACATGCCAGCCTAGCATGGAGTGATGAGATGGTCGGCAAGATTTGTGGCGAGATGCAAGATAAGCACGACGAGCAGGGTCCGCATGATAAAGAAAAGAGTGGGGAGGGAGACCACTTGACAAAGGGACAGGGTAAAGGCCGAGAAGAGATGAGTCGATTCCAACTTCGGTTGGCTGTTGGACCGAAAGAGAGGAAGGAGAGAGAGGAGGGAAATTTCTGGCCTTTTTCTTTTGAAAACTTTTCAAACTCGTTTATTTTTAAGATTTAAACATGCTATGAATTTAAATAAAATTTGAACCCGAACCCTTAGGCAACCACTCAACATAAAACCAATGCAACAGCATGAATGCAACAACATGTTATCCTAAATTGATTTTATTTGCTTTAAACTTTACATAAAAAATCATTTGAATGCTCATACAAGCAAAACTCCTTAATAAATTGAGAAAAACATTTTAATTATTTTAAATACTGAAAATAAAATTTTGGGTGTTACAAAGGCCATATTAAAATGGACGTGAACCGATCAGGGTCAAGCACAACAATTAATTGCATAGGATTATTAATCAAAATTAAATTTACAAAAGGACATGAGTTTGCACAGCACCTAGCACAACTTAACCATATGCATCCCAAAAGGTAAATATATAAGGATAAAAGTAGCTAGGTAAACCTTACAGGCATATAAATTAAAATGCACATGCAGTAAATAAAAGGTTATTAGGTGTTGTTTATGTTATACTTGCCTTCATCAAAATTTATTCCTTACTGCTGCTCACAGACTTTTGGAGGTTGCTCTTCGAACTCAACAGGCGGATCAACGTCTACGCACGATATACGGCACCAACAAGCATACACATGATCACACATGCAAGCAAACAAATGCAAAAGGGTAAGAACAGTACATCATGACATAAAAACACAAGATAAAACGTATTTAAAATTATTCTACTCATTTCTATGGTCGCGTAGGCGCGAGAATCGCCGAAAACGGATTTAAAACATGAAACTTATAGCCTTTTAAACACTATTAGGACTTAGATGTAAATACTTTTCAAAAACTCGGATTAAAACAATAAAACAGATCCCTCTCTATTACTGGATTGGACGGCGGGTTAATTTTCGCCAACTCGAGGGCCTCTTTTGCAAAAACGCCAGGCTGACCGGCGGTTGACCGGTATTGACCGGGTCACTGGTGGATCTGGGCCCTTGGATTGGAATCAGACAGCTGGCAAGTCCACATTGCGCCATTCTGAAGCTTTGTTGAATTCCATGGATAGCGTGGTTGCACGCATAGTCGAGATCATGACCAGGCAGTACCACGAAACCAGTCCACAAATCGGTACCCACTTTGGAGAGACCGAGTTCTACTCTCAGCCAATATACATACCTCCAATCAAGACTCAAGATAACACCAAAGCTGAGTTCGTCATGTATATGCCAAACAACCCAGCTGATCAACCTACGAGCTGTGATGAGCCACCAACATTCATACCAAAAGGTTTTGTGTGCCAACTCAGGTATAGATGTCACACCCTGGTTTTAAAAACACAAATCAGAGCAAAACTATATGTGTGCCAAGATCTAATCTCACACATATAGAGACAATAAACAGTGATATAACAGAACATGCTTTATTATATAACGTTAAACAACATTTACATAAGACATACACAAAGTAGCGGAAACGTAACTAAATCTTTGAGCCATCCACAGGAAATCAACTGGGGGTCGCACGTCTAGAACTTCACGAACCTTCGTTTGTATACCTTCAGGCCTTCATCTTTCTGAGCAGCGGTTGGAATTTTTCCCCCAACAAGGAATAAATATAAAGAAGCAAGCGTGAGTACATCTCGCACTCAACAAATATAACATAAACCATGAGGCTCTAAGGTTGGATGACAGACTGCATGAGCTTTTAATTGATCAAGTTTTATTAACACCTAATTACTATGAATTAGTAGCAACGCCATTAGCCCAAAAGATATTGCATGAGAATTAAATAAGATTAAACAGATATAACCATTATCAAAACCATAACCAAACCAAGGAACCTCAGCCGAAGATCTTTCTAATCACTGGGAAGGGTCTGGGCCGCTCATAACCGTGAGCACGGCTAACATGTTAGTTTTACAGTCTTGAGAGGTTGTACATCTTTACCCACAAGTCGTGAGCTACGCTAGGAATTCATCACATTACCGGAGATGAGATGACTAGCAAGCGCACTACGAAGCCTTTACAAAGATCACTTTGGTAAGGTGTAACCGCTAAGATTTCAGGGTCGCAACGGTGGTGTCCGCCTCCAAAGGGAGAAGCACATACATATAACGTAAAGCACACTCGACCATGAGGTAGTGCAGCGACCACTGATGCTAACCTCCCCTCTTGCCCGTAGGTAAGTTACTCCCGAACCAAAACAATCTAATTAATCAGCTAAGTCTGTCCCATTCCAGCCTTGTGGTAGCACTGTTATCCCAGGTGGTCGCTTTGTGATTCGGTCCTTAGGGAGAGAACTAGCAAAAGCACACGAGCACATTGCTCAAGCTTCCTAAACCATGTTGCTAAAAAGCCATATTAAAATGGACATGAACCGATCAGGGTCAAGCCCAACAATTAATTGCATAGGATCATTAATCAAAATTAAATTAACAAAAGATATGTGTTTGCACAGCACCTAGCACAACTTAACCATATGCATCCCAAAAGATGGATATATAAGGATAAAAGTAGCTAGGTAAGACCTTACAGGCATTCAAAATTAAAATGCACATGCAGTAAATAAAAGATTATCAGGTGTTGTTTATGTCATACTTGCCTGCCTCAAAATTTATTCCTTGCTGCTGCTCAGAGGCTTCTGGAGGTTGCTCTTCGAACTCAACAGGCGGATCAACGTCTACGTACGATACATAGCACCAACAAGCATGCACATGATCACACATGCAAGCAAACAAATGCAAAAGATAAGAAACAGTACATCATGACATAAAAATAGAAGGTAAAACGTATATAAAATTATTCTACACATTGCTACGGTCGTGTGGACGCGAGAATCATCGAAAACGGATTTAAAACGTGAAAGATATGAGGTTTTGAAGATTGTAGGGGCTTGGTTGTAAATACTTTTCGAAAACTGAGGTTTAAAGCTTTAAAACAGGGCCTGGATTCTACTGGCTTGGTGTGCGGGTTGATTTTAGAAAAACTGAGGGGCTTTTATGCAAAACTGCAACGGCTGACCGGAGCTTGACCGTGGTTCACCGGTCGCCGGTGGATGAGGGCCATCGAATCCGCGATGGACGGCTGTGGTTAAACGGGGAAGCTTCGGTCGGCGGTGACCAGAAACCGTGGCGGCGCGTCGCCGGCATGCGCGCGCGAGGCACTCCGGTGAGCTAGGCGGGATGGTAACCGGCCAGGGAGAGAGGGCTCGCGACGGGGAATCTCACCGTGGTCTTGGTGACGGAGAGACGGCGACGGGGGGCGGCACGGCGACGAGCAGAGGCGGGTCAATGGCGTCGGGCTCGGGGAACGGTGAGGAGAAGGCGATTCTTGGCGTCATGGACCGGCGGGGAGGCTTCGGCAGGGTCCTGCGACGGCGACAAGGGATCAAAGGGGACCGGAGAAGGCTCAACGGCAACGAATTTAGGGGAGGGGCGGCTTACCACGGCGGCCTTCGGCGAGCAATCGCCGGCGGCTCAGAGGGAGACGGGGCTCACGGATGGCACGGTGAGTTTCCCCACGTCGGTGCGGAGCTCGGGGCCAACAATTGGCATCGAGGGGACAGCGGATACGGCTGCCGATAGTGGCGGCTCACCGCGCGGCTCTGGCGGCGGAAATTGATGGCGGCGCGGGCGCTCTAGGGCTTGGGTACTGGACGCATGGCGAAAAGGGGACGAGGGAGGAGCTCTGGGCACCCTTTATAGGGGTCGGTCTAGGGTGGTAGCGTGGGACGGCAGAGTCCGCATCTTGTGGGAGGAAGTGGAAAGGCGGCGGGGATTCAGTCCTATCCGGACTCGGTCCGCGTCGAGGGTGAGGCGGGAGGCTGCCTTACGAGCCTTGGCTGCTGGTGGGATAAGGCCGCAGGGCCACGGCCAGTGACGGAGACGGCGCGCAAGGAAGCGGCGCGCTCCACCGGTGAGAACAGGAAGAGAGTGAGGAGGGAGATGACAGGGCGGCCCCACCCGTCAGCGGAGGAGAGGGCGCGGGGCCACTGCGCATAGAGAGAGCAGGAAGGGAAGGTGCCAGCTGCGGTTGGGCCGACCCAGGAGGGGGTGCAGGCCAGGGTTGGGCCAAGAGGGAGAGGGGCTGGGCTGAAATGGGAAAAAGAGGATTGAGGGAGGTTTCCAGACTTTTCCTTTAAAACTTTTGTAAACTCTTTTCTTTTTGAGATTTAAACACACTACAAATTGAATTTGAAACCTTAGTCAACCACTCAACTTAAAACAATACAACGGCATGAATGCCACAACAAATTAACCTAAATTCATTTTATTTGCTTCAAACTTTATTTTATAAAATCATTTAAATGCTCATTCTAAACATGAAAATCCTTAATAAATTGATAAAAAAACATTTTAAATATTTTAAATTACTGGAAATGAAATTTATGGTGTTACAATAGACCACTGGAAATGAAACACCATAAACCTCCTCCGAGCAAGCAACCACATCCTACAGGCCACATGGGTGGTGGCAAAGAGAAAGCTAATGATAATGAGGTTGCTAGTTGGTTATCACAATTCGGAATAGGGCCGGTTTATAACAATCAGGCTAGTTTTTATAAAGGTGGATCGGCTGCTCAACCGATCTGGATGAAATCATGAAGACTCGGTTAGGCATTGCTCCAATAAATGGTTAAATCTCTTATGCCAAGCCATACTCAGAGATGTATGATCAATTGCCTCCACCACCCAAGTTTAAAGTGCTAGAGTTTGCTAAGTTTAGTGGCAGTGACAATACCAGCACTTGGGAGCACATCAGTCGATATTTGGCTCAGCTGGGTATTGCAGTATCGGTCGAGTACATGAGGATTCAGCTCTTTTCATTATCTTTGACAGGACCAGCTTTTGGCTGGTATACCTCTCTGGCGCCTGGATCTATCATGAGTTGGAAACAATTGGAGGAATTGTTTCATTCTCAGTTCTTCTCAAGGTCAGAGGAAGCTACCTTCACAGATCTAATATCGATCCATCAATGCCCTGATGAGTCTATTAATCAGTACATTCAGCGATTCAGGGATATTAGAAACATAAGCTATTCTCTACAATTGTCCGAGAAATACTTGGTTGAATTGGCGTATAATGGTCTACATCGCCAAACAAAAGCTATATGTGGGCCGAATGATTTCACTTCCATCGGCCATTTATTGTCAAAGGTGTCTGGCTTTGAGCGTACTCACACAGAGCAATACCAAGAGAGGCCACGAAGGAATGTCAACTTCCTTCAGGAAGAAGAATCGGCTGAAGAAGAAGCCGGTATATCTTTTGTGCAGTGGACTAAACCCAAGCAATCGTTGCCCTGAAAGTGGCTCAAACATCTAGAAGCTCCTGTTGGGTATGATTTGATATGGCCAAGACTAAGCAAATCTTTAATCTCTTGCTTAAAGAAAAGTATTTGGAGTTGACTCCAGGCCACAAGATTGTTCTAGAAGAGGAGTTGAGAGGTCGCAAGTATTGCAAATGGCACAACAGTTTTGATTCTCACAATACTAACGATTGCAAGATACTTCGACAACAAAATCAAACCGCAATTGAGCAAGGACGACTGACATATGCTACAAGCCCCATGAAGGTTGACAACACACATGTCTTAGCGTTATATGATTGGAGTATCGTCTAATGCTGGGGGGGGGGGGGCAAGTGGAACCCTCTGAATTCATAAACAAGGTACAAAGCACAGTGGAAAACAGCCGAGTTATTAGTGGGAGTCGGTCAAGGACTTTCAATGTGAGCATCAATATGGTGAATATTGCACCGAGTTTACAAGACAAGGGGAAAGCGAAGGCCGATCCTGAGGAGGCGAGAAATAGTCGCTGGCGTCCGGATTCAAGTGCTTTGATTGGTGTTTATGCGCGACACCATGAGAGACGTGAGCAACAAAAAAGGCAAGAAAGAGAAGAGGATCACCAGAGGGAACAATAAGACTGGCAGCAGGAAAGTCTCAATCAGTCGAGTTACAGCCCGCAAGGATACATCTATGAGCAAGAAGAGCGTCGATGTCTTGGTTGATCAGTAGTGCAGAGAGTCGAATTATTCTCGCAACCAAAATGATACAAGACATAAAGACCGGGAGCTTGAAGAGCACTGGGATTGTCCGTTCTTCCGATATTGTTAGAATCAAGGTTTGGAGAGGCTACCAACAATTGAAAATTGTCCTAGGTGTTCGGAGTCTCGCTGCCCAAATAGACACAAATATGTTTTCCAACGATTGGGCCATCTTCGGTCGGCACCAAGGCATCATCAGTAGTTATCACTAGAAAGAGAGGAAAAGCAGCTGCAGAAAGACGCACCACACCACCATCTAGGAGAGTCAAGTTCGAAGCAAAAAGAGTGTCATCAACCTAGGTGGTGCCCTGATGGACTTTCTCATTCACAAAGCGTAGAGTACAGTGTTTGCGTAGCCTGGAAGAAGCCGAAGAATGCTACCTTCGGTTGTTAAGGAAGGTAAATTCAGGTCCTGTTGCCATACCAGCATATGGACGTTGGCCTAAACCAACCATGGCGTCCAGCAGTATGGAGGAGAAAGCAGTAGGAACCGGAGCAACAGGAAGACCCGATGGAAGATGATGCAGAAGACGACCTGCTGGAGGAGCCGACAGCCTATGAATCGGTTGACGTCAATATGGTATTCTTCTTACCTAATGAATTTCGTAATGCTTGTGCAATTCAAGAGTCTGTGGCTCAGCTTAATTTGGGGTTGGCGGCTGCGATATTTGAGAAACCGGTCGATAAAAAATAGTCACTTGAAGCCGCTCTATCTCAAAGGCTATATCAACGGTAAACCCGTGAGCAAAATGATGGTTGATACAGGTGCGGCAGTTAATTTGATGCCCTACGTGGCGTTCCAAAAGTTCGACAGGGATGACAATGATTTTATCAAGACAAATATTGTTCTTAATGACTTCAAAGGCGAAGCAACAGGAGCTAAAGGTGTTTTCAATGTCGAACTGATTGTTGGCTGAAAGACAGTTAATACTTCTTTCTTTGTGGTGGATACTAAAGGATCTTATTCGGTCCTGCTCGGCCGAGATTGGATTCATGTAAATTGTTGTGTCCGTCAACTATACACCAATGCCGTATACAATGGGACAGTGATGAAGTTGAAGATGTGCCAGCCGATGATTCAACTGATATTACTGTTGCAGCTTCCTCATTCTAGGGGGCAAAAGGAGTGGAGTTCCTTACTGGAAGGGTGCAGTAGGATTGGGACTTTGTTGAAGCATTAGATAATGGTTTAACACCAATTCCAGCATCTGGGATCAACATTTAGTATTGTACTCGTGAAAGGGCCGATCTGAGAGATCGACCGACTTGTAAAGAGATTTGATATTAATATAAATTTTTATGGGGCTGATACAAGCGATCGGCCAGAAAAAATATGTGTCTTTTGATTGTTTGCTACATGCCTCTTTTAAGATGATATGTTCAATTGGAGAAAGGTCGGTTTGGAGGGCACATGTAACAGATTTTGTAAGCTGATGGCCGATGTCTCACCATGGGCCTAAAAATACCAAGCCGATGCATTGCCATCGACTTTAGGTACCCCTGTGGATTGTCAAGAAGGTAGTTGTTTATTTTCAAGGCGTAACCTGAAGCCGTTCACACACGCTTTGAGGGAATAAGCAGGGAGAACCAATGTAGAGATTAAAGCCGATGCATTGCATCGACGTTGGGTTCTTCTGTCTAAAGGAGGATTGCAAGCTAAATATTGTTCTACAATAAGTCCTCTAGATGACTGCACGACAAGACAGTACAAAGAGACATGAAGCTATGGTTGTTGACAGTATAGCCTGAACGATCAAGGACAGAAGAAAAGTCAGAAATTAATATCAAGAAGAAGAGCTTGGGATCGATCATGAGTGATACATAGACATCCCAGAGATACTCACACGAGTTGTGAAGAACCAAATCAGCATGGGGCTGGGAAGGCTATGGATAATATTCAAAAACATGAGTTAAAGCTATGTATCAACATTCTAGATCGATGGTGAAAAGCTACCTTCTGGTAGAGTGCCTTGTTCGGCTTAAGGATCCAAATAAAAGAGAAGCCGATATAAATGTCTGAGTTTCAAGAACTTCAAAGAACAATGGCCAATGTGTTGTTATCACCTTTAGGGGGACTCATTTTATAATTTCGTTCATAGAAAGTTAAGTGGTGAGTATGCAACTGGTAAGTTTTTAATGAAAAAGGATTGACTGATAACTACAACGAGGAATTACCCAGAATTAGGCCAACAGTACATCGGCTAGAAGCCCAAATCATATCAAGTATAAGCATTTGGCTGTTAGCAGAGACAAAAATAGTCATTCCAAAGGTCAACCAATGTAGCTAGATCAGTCATACACGAAGCTCGGAAGGTCGGGAGTGATGGAGAAAGGGTTCAAGCTGGCATTCATCAGTACATCCTTTTTACATCGGAAGGGATGAATATTAAAACCAAAAAGTCTGGACCTACTGAAGAGCTGAGGCCACAGACCAGTGATCTAGCTATACTAAAGACGATGTAGCTATAAGAGATGATCATGCATTAGTGTCACTCTGATCCTCAACACCAAGCCTATCATCCTCACTACTACCATCAATGGGATTGCTTGGATGAGCCTCGGAGGATGACTCCACTGGGAAGAGGTCGGCGTCTTTGTCGTTGGCCGGCAGATTGCCGGAATCCGAGGAGTCTTCTTCTTCATCGGCATCCTTATCCTCATCCTCTTCTTCTCCTCCTCCTCATCGATGGTGGCTGTGTCTTCAGCGCGCGAAGCTTCAATCCTCCTCCTCTGAGCAGTTCACTCCAGCAACGGTGACGGAGATGGTGATGGCGGAGGAAGGTTCTGTGGTGGGGAGTCTAGAGCTTCCTCTATAATTTCCATCGCAAGCAGGTTGATGGACGGAGCACCCTGCTCGCCATCGATAGCGGCAGGTGGCTGCAGTGGCCAGCGTCTTAGAGGAGCGAAGTCAGGAGGTACATCAGTGAAGGAGAGCGGTAGCGATGGAGAGTGTGGTGATGACGGTGGCGTGGCATTACTACCTACAGAAGATTCCATCGGCGGCGGTCTTTCAGTGAAGGATTGGGGTTTTCTTGCCGATGCCGCTGGGAACAGCTTACGAGGGAGGCGTACGGAGAGACAAGACTGAAATTGTGGGACCGTGTGGCTTTTCGTCTTTAGGTTCTTTTTCTTAGTTTTGGAATAATTATTAATGCCAAAACTAGGGGGCAAGTGTTGCCGCCAAGATTTAGCAGGCCAATAGATGGGCTAGATAGGCTAATTGGGTTGAGAAAGCCGATCCGAATACATAGCAGATCGACTAATGGGCTGGAGTGTCTCGTCCAAGGCAGAGGCGAGTCGAGGGCCAACATGCCGTGTATCTTTCCTTTTATGTTATTTAGATTCATAGCAGGAATTGTCTTAGTTAAAATACAAGTTTTAGATTTAGAAAGAGTCGAACTTAAGTCTAAGTCTCCAGACTATAAATATGTACCCATGTTCGACATAATAAACCGACAACATTATGCTCCAAGCAGCTACGTGTTTCCAACCTCTCTTTCGGTGCATCGCTACCCCTGGCCTCTAGGGTTTTTTAAGGTAATCGTCATGCTACTCTGATGATTTACTTTATTAGGGCATTAGGGCGTGAGCCTCATGGTGAACCGTGTACTGAAGCGCTTTTGATGGCACGGTTTGCTAGTTATCCCGATGAATCTTGTGGTGAGCCTAGCTCGGCACGAGATCTGTCTTCTATCTTTGCACGTTTGCTGATCTACTTTAGTTTACATGCTTCACGCTATAGATCAGTTCTCGTGTGGCTCGTTCTACGCTACCTCATCGTTTGTTACAATCCACGATAGATCAGCGTAGTCTGAGCACCCTATCCATACATGTTGTAATTTGTATCTGTTTAGCTAGGTGGAGTTCTTTGGAGGTTCTAGTTAGAAGCTGATCTGGCTGCTCAGATATGTTATATCATGCTTTTAGATATGTGTTTTTACCTTGGATGTGCGCTTTGGCTTTATCTATACTTATTTTTATGCTTGTCACGCTGACATACCGATGTACGCGCATCGGTCGACTGGAGCACACAGACCCTCATGTGTGCCGATCCGAGCGATCGGCAGGAACTTAACGTTTGCATCTGTTATGTATGCTTTTTAGGGAGAACAGGAGCCAGCAGCCGCATCCGCCTCAACCTTCCTGGTCAGGTCAGGTCAGGCCGGGTGACACGCCCGCGTCGACGCGAACACTTGATTGGCTCCACAGCAAAGAGCCGATCGGAGCCACAAACCTAGGAAACGAGTGCAGCAGCAGCGTGATCCCCGGCTCCAGTGTGCAGTGCGTCTAGGACCTCGCCGCTCGCCGGTATCCGGGTGCAACACCTCGCCGTTCGCACCACCACTATAGCTCTGTTGCGCCGTTGCACACCCATCTAACTTGTGCCACCCCTTCCTACCTGCCCTATAGAGCACAATAACGCCGCCTTTGCTGCTCCAGCCGTCGCGCACCACACCACCACTGCTTCCCTCGCAATGCACCTCCACCGCTTTGCTCGCCATGTCGTCACCCTGCTTTAGCACCACTTGCGCCTGCAACCCCATCGCGTCAGCAAAAGCCGTATTATATTGGTGATGAGGTGGAAGAAAAAAAAAGTGGTCTACTAAATTGCAGCTAGCCCAATCACGAGCTCCAAGACTATTTCTGAGAGGACGTATTGGAACAGATATGAGCTCCAACACTGTGTGAGAGAAAGTGGTGGAGCAGATAATTTTATAGCATGCTCCAATACTCCTTGTCGGTGGTTGTCTCCTTCCCCGCCCGCCCGCACCACCACCGTCGCCAACCTCAAGCGTGCATGCCCCTCCATCTCCACCCCCTTCTCCTCACTCATGATCACCGCCTGCCCCTAGCTCCTCTTTCAGTTCAGTTCGGTTAGAACCGAAAAGGTCGGTTCTAGTTCCTATGAAACTATTTCGGTTTCTATTATTGGAGAACCGAAATTCTCAAATAACAGCCAAATCGAAACCAAACTAAAAACTGAACGGCCAAGCCTATATACAAGCAAACTACTAGTTAACTGCATATTATGTGGCAGTGGGCTATATTATTAGCCATCCTCTTAGCAGGTTGCTCTAGGGCATGGACCCTGCCATTTATCCTCATGAACAAAAACAGTGAAGACCCTACCATTGCTAGCTTTTTTTCGTTTACCCAGCCACCAATAAAAGGCAAAAAAAAAGAAAAGCGAGATAAAAGTGATTTGCTGCTATAAGTACAGCCTTATCGCCTCCCAAAAGATTCCCTCTTCCCTACACGACCCTGCCCATCCTTCCATCCAAGGGTGGTGGTGGTGGCGGCGGGTGGTGGGTGGCATCCTCTCCCTCTCTTCCACCGCCCACGTCAACAGAAACGGTCACGCCACCACGAGGTCGGTACCAGGCAGTAGTAACTCCACTGACAAAGTGACACTGCACACGCTTGTTGCTAGCACGGTGCTCGCAGAAGCAGCTGTAGCCGCCGTCACTGCATTGCCGCGAGGCGCAGCAATAATGGAGTTCCCAAGATCCATGTCCGTTCTTGCGCTCATGTTCTTGGTCATGTGGAGAGGTAATGGAATTTTATCAAATCGATTGATGCTTTCTTCTTTCCCGAGATCTTGCGAGGCCATCTGGAATGGCGGGTGACCAAGCTGAAGGACTTCCCGTTTCTCGCAGAGGGGGAAGCGGCGACATTCACGTTCGTGAACCGGTGCACGGACACGGTGTGGCCGGGCGTCCTGTCCAACGCCGGCAGCCCGCGGCTGGAGCCCACGGGGTTCGAGCTCGCGCCGGGAGCCGCGCGCGCTGTGCCCGCGCCGTCGGGTTGGTCCGGCCGCATGTGGGCGCGCACGGGCTGTTCTCAGGACGGCGCCACGGGCCGGCTCGTCTGCGCCACGGGCGACTGCGGCTCCGGCGCCGCCGAGTGCGCGGGCGCGGGCGCCGCGCCGCCGGCCACGCTGGCTGAGTTCACGCTCGACGGCAGCGGCGGGCTGGACTTCTACGACGTCAGCCTAGTGGACGGCTACAACCTGCCCGTGCTGGTGGAGACCTCCGGCGGCGGCGGCTCCACCGGTCCCGCGTCGTGCGCGGCGGCCGGGTGCGCCGCGGACCTGAACGCGATGTGCCCCGCCGAGCTTCGAGCGGGGGGCGGCGCCGCGTGCCGGAGCGCCTGCGACGCGTTCGCGCGGCCTGAGTACTGCTGCAGCGGCGCCTTCGCGTCCCCGGCGGCATGCCGGCCGACGGCCTACTCGCAGGTGTTCAAGAGCGCGTGCCCGCGGTCCTACAGCTACGCATTCGACGACCCCACCTCCACATTCACCTGCGGCGGCCGCCCCGACTACACCGTCACCTTCTGCCCCGGCGCCACCCCAAGGTCCGGCCTTTGGTTCCAACCCTTTTCCCCTAAATTATTGGCAATTCACACTGCATTTTCTAGAGATCTAGAGAGAGAGAGAGAGAAAGAAACATAAAATCGAGATTTGGCATTGCCAATATTGTCTGGATCTATGTTTAATAATGGTTGCCTGCATCTTTGGCTGGTGAAAGGTCGGAGGGTTGATCTGCTTCGGCTCTTTTACTGTTGTCTGCCCGCTATTGCTGTGTCTCTGCTGCCAGCGTCCTTGCTTGTCTCTGCTGTCAGAGATTTCTGACTTATACTGCAAGGTTTCAGCAATTAATTAGTTCCTATTGTGACAAGATATACATTGGGTGTGTTTAGATGGTTGAAAAAAACACTGTTCCGAACTGAAAAGCACTGTAGAACCACTGTAGCACTTTTCGTTTGTTTGTGGTAAATATTGTTCTACTATGACCTAACTAGGCTCAAAAGATTCGTCTCGCAAAGTACATCTAAACTGTGCAATTATTTTTTTATTTCATCTACATTTATTATTCCATGCATGTGCCGGCATTTTGATGTGACGGGGAATCTTTTTTTTGCATAGTGAATTTTAGAAGAAATTTGGGGTACTAAACAGGGCCATTGTCAAAGATTATCTTGTATGCTCCTAGAATGTGGAAAGACTAGCAAGTATAGTAGGAACATGGTTATAGTAGTAGATCTTGGAATAATCTTTTTATCTTTGGTTTAGGGGCACATAGGATGAAAAGAAAAGCGCAGGGCTAAGCTTTTTTGGGCGTTGTTTTCCATTTGTTTGCAATGCTTTTGTCCATTTGCTTGCTAGTGAGCATGTGAACTGATCTTTTTCCTGTGGTGTTGTCTGTGTCCGTCACGTGAGCGCAGCCAGAAGTCGACTACCATGCCGGGGACGACGCCGACGACCACCACCGTGCCTGGCGCGACGCCCACCACGGTGCCGGGGACGACGTCAGTGCCCGGCTCGAGCGCGACGCCGGCCATGCCCACGGGGACGATGATGCCGGGCACGACGTTCACGGACGCCACCCCGGACACCGCGATGCCCATGGGCGGCGGCCTGGGCATCGAGGGCGGCGAGGACCAAGGCAGCGTGCTCCTGGGCAGCAGCAGCGGCGAAGGCGGCGTGTCTTGGCTCGCCAACATGGCCAACGGCGACGTGTCCGCCGCAGCCGCTCCGCCGGTGGCTTCTGCCCAATTCATGGCGGCGACATTGCTGTGCTGCCTCCTCCGTTTACGGCGGCTTCTGCTGTAGCGGCGAGGGTAGAGGAAGCCTGTTGGCGATTTGTTGTAGAACGGTGGTTCTTGAGATCTGCTTGTGACTGTACCGTGTAGCAGTGTCTGTAGATGATGATGACAATTAATTGATGTTGAGTAGTAGTGGTTTTAGAGGAGAAATGCATATGCATGTATGGCCGCTGTTTATCCCTCTCGTGCGAGCTGTCAGCTGTGTTGAGCTGTTGCTTGTGCGTGATGCTTTTCGTGGCTCGATGCCGACGGGGAACACCAGGTCACCAGCACGGCACACCCTGTCGCTGGACTGTTTGGTCTGCTCCGTATCACCGTATGTACCAGCTGTGTATATGTGTATCCACAGCAATACGTATGTGCTCACGAGATACGTACTGCCGTAGAATCTCTCACATTACTGGTACCCAGAGCGGAGTGGGGACTGGAGAGGGCGTAGTGAAGGAGTGGTCCCGCATATGGATGGGGCGCGGGTCTCGAGGCCACGGCTTTTGAGTGAGACGAAAGGAGATTTGTTGCGAGTTGCGACGAGGGTGCCCCCGCATGGGCCTCTGTCAGGCTGGCAGGCAGGCCTTTTTTTTTATTCCCAGCCCCCCACTTCTCTGCTTTTCCTCCTCGGACCCCGTCCAGCGTCCTTGTGTTTGGCGGAGTTTCCTGCTCAGTTAGACCACGTGCCCGCGGAACGTGTAAATACATTGTGTATTTATTATATTAATTATTTTTTTTAACAGTATCGGTACAGCGTATAGTCAATCTATTTATCTAACCACTGTACATAGTCTTACGATACTTTTTCTCATTTCTATATTTTTTATTAAATTGAAATGTTTAGGTTTTTTTTGAAACAAAAGGTGGGGATTGAGGTACGTTTGGATTGAAGTTTTATTAAATAAAATTTGCAGGGATATTGTTCCGGGAGAATGGATTGTTGCGATGCATTTGGAACTAATACAATATGCGGTGAGATGGGTAAATGGATTGCCTATATACTGTAGCGACACTGTACGCAGAGAGAGAGGTAGTTGGAATATTGGATGCACAATGCATTTATACATCTAGTGCACATCCAAGTAATGTATGTTTTAGTTCTAGACCAAAGGCTCGCTTTGTTTTATGGAACGAAGGAATCAAAAAATCCAGTCAGGACCCATATTTTCACAGGTGCAGATCTAGAAGCCCTAGCATTAAAACATTTTTTGACTTGTTGCTAGACACTGTTATTTTCCCAGTATACCCTATTATATTCCGACGTTTTCGCTCATTCCTATATTTTGTATTCCTGTATCCAAACAAGATATGGATTTCTGCCAATCCTATAAATTCATATGAAATGGCTTGTTGTATTGAGATTTTGAAGAATTTTAAAATGTTGCCAATTCCTAGACGATTTGAGCTCCAAACATAATTGGCTGATGAGCATTATCGACCACCCGAACACTCGAACAGAGATGGTTCTTTTTGTATCTTCAGCCCGTATGGCCATGTATCTTAGTATAGAAAGTCATTTAGGGTTCGTTAGATAGATGGATTTGTCGTCCAAGTCTCCGAAGTATAAATATGTAACATATTGTTCCAAAATAAAGTAATGATGACATACGTTCCCAAGCAGTGCATGTCTCCC
Organism: Paspalum notatum; assembly: GCA_022530915.1. Classification (NCBI taxonomy): domain Eukaryota; kingdom Viridiplantae; phylum Streptophyta; class Magnoliopsida; order Poales; family Poaceae; genus Paspalum; species Paspalum notatum. The sequence continues at coordinate 24,154,737 of CM039684.1, read as the reverse complement.
TCGTCCAAATTCGGTGCATCGCCACTTCTATTCTAGGGTTTTCTCTAGAGTAAGTGTCACGCTGCTCTAATGCTTCTTCTAGTCGTGTTAGGGTTGTTTAGCGTTTGCTTACCCAGTAGACTTCGTACTGAAGTGTTTTTGACGGTGAAGTCTGCTAGTCATCCCGATGAATCTCGCATTAAGCTTTGCTTGGCACGAGATCCATTAGTTATCACGCATGCTATCGACCTATCTATTTGTTTGTGCTTCATGTAACAGATCGACGGCATGCAACCAAGGGTATATATCTCGTTCGGTTGCTACATACCACAACATGCGTCACAACATGTGCATACGACAACTCGAGAGATCGATATGCATTTGGCACCCTGTTTCACATGTTTTAGATCATATCTACTTTCTTAGGTGAACCCCTTGGGGAGTTCTGATCTATGTTCATGCATATGATTAATGGTTTTGTTAAGTTTTCTCTTAGCTAGTTCTATTAAAAAATGCATAGCAAATCAATCTAGAGAAGTTGCATCGTCTAGGCCATGTTTTAAGTAGGGTTTATCTCCTTTTATGCTTTATCGATGCACTAACCCATCAATACACAAGGAGGCAATCATCTCTTATGAGCTGATCCACAGAGATGCATTAAGCCGATCCTAGCAATCCCGCTGGAATTTAATGCTGATATATTGTTTATGTATCCATAGGGTGATTCTCTAACCACACGCACCCAGCAAACCTCCCTGGCTAGTAGGTCAAGCCAAATGGCACTCCCAGGACCCCCTCTCACCACCCTCGCAACGCTTGGGGATGGTCGGAACTGCCAGTAGGAGGGATCGACCGCACTGACAGCGTACCTCCCGGTTCCTTTTTGTGCCGCCAACCTAAGGCCAACGGTTTTAGGTGACGATAGAGGTCCAATCTCTTGGAAACTTTTCTTTGTGTCTATCTCTCTCCTCTAATTGCTGTATATTTTGCTACACTGCATCCAAACACTTGAAACTTTCCACTATTTTCAATTCATGTATTATAGCATGAGTTGCGGTTACGAAGCAAGAGCTTTAGAGACAATACATATGTATTTTCAAAAAAAAAAGTGTGGAGTAGTGCAATTAATTGGGCCATCTGTAACGGTTTGTGAAAGCAGAAGGTAGCGCCCGCTGCTCTTTTAGTCTAAGAACTCAATGTACGCTAATTCCCACATTCCTATGATGCTACTATTCTAATGTTCCAAACACCAATTGTTATGGAATTCTTGTGCTCTGTTTTTCCAGTACACCCTATCATATTCCTATGTTTTCACTCGTTCCTATATTTTGAATTTTTCTATCATATTCTTTATGAAATGGCTTATCGCATTGAGATTTTAGAGAATTTTAACATGACGTCCAATCTCTTGAAACTTTCTTTTGTGTCTATCTCTCTCCTCTAATTCTTGTGTTTTTCCTCAAATCCAAACACTTGAAACTTTCTAGCGTTTTCAATTCATGTAGGATTGTGAGTGACAAACAACTCTACTCCTATGTTTTTTCTATTCCTATGTTTTAGAAATCATGCATTCCAGAGGTTTTATTGTGAAATTGCTACATGATTTCTATAAAATTTCTATGTTCTTAATAGGCCCTGAAATTCTTGATGTCCACTTTAAGATAAAAAAATTAGAGAAACGATTTTACGGCTCATTCTTGTTATAGGAGTGATTTGTTAGACTTATTTGCACTTTTGTGTGAGTCATGTGAAAATGAAAAGGCATATGAAAAAAAGCTACGTTAGTGACATGGCACTAATACATAGTTCATATTGGGCTCCATTATTAACTTTGCTCTTATTACAATCATGTTGGGCTCCATTATTAACTTTGCTCTTATTACAATCTACGTCCCTATGATTTTTATACACTTGTCTTTTTATGATTATAATATTTTCTACTGACCTTCAATTCGGCTAAGAATCTACGATTTCACAACCTTAGTTCCAAGGTATGGGATAGAAGACAACCAAGTTTCACTCTTTAAGCCTTTACTTCCTTTTTCATAATAACTGATATACATATTTTTATACAAGTTACAAATATTATGTAAGAAACCCTTAGTAGAGAATCAAAATATATCATAGCCGATTATAGAAAGAAGGCAAAATGAGTTGATTTTGCTTGACATCCTCCCCATCAAATTGACACATGTGCATCAATGTATCATAAAAGTGTCATCGACAATGAACACATAGTAGATAGCTGATGCATACTTCTCAACAAAACATGCAACTAAATAAGTAAACCAAGGCTGTCACACCCCAAATTTTCCAATTTGGTTTGTGACACTGTTGGCTCGAATTAATACAATGTGTTTCTGAAATTTTTAAAAATTTTCGAACTGTTATACAATTATCAAGATATTTAGTGTGGGGAATAAATATTTTATGAAGCAAAACAAATTTTATAACTTGAAATAATATGTGTGTTGCATTCATGCTGGTTTGCATAGTGTTTTTGAGTGATAAAAGTTTTCAACATGCGTATAAACTCCAATTAATCTTTCCCGGGAATTTTCATGAATATTCTAGAAGCTTTTCCCATTTATCCTAAAGATAAATCCATTTATTGGATTCTCTTAATGATCTTTCCATGATATCCAAATATTTTATTTGGGTTCATTAGGTCCAAAACTATTTCTAGGATTTTTTCTAGAATTTTTGTGACCGTTGGGATATTTTTTGGACTTCAAGTATTGATTCTAGACTTAGCTACAAATATTTTAATTCCGAAAATGAATAATTCCAAATTTACTTGGGCTTTCTCCATTTAAATATGCTGGAATTTTAACGAACGTGAAGGCTTGTTTGTGTGTTTTCTAATGGGCTATAAACGCGCTAGGCCCATTAGTGGAGGTGGGAGATGTAAATCAACAGTACCATATTGCCACTTGACGCGCATCTACAGAGGTTTTCTCCCTATATAATAAACCCAACCCCTCGGTCTATATGCCCTAGCTGCCGCAGCTGCACGCCTCTCGCCGCCGATGTCACCACTAGCGTTGGCTGAGCACGCTGCACCAGCCTGGAGAGTGACCGTTCACTCGATCTCTCCTTTCCTGCTCGCATGAAGACCCCAGGTAGGTTGGCAAGGATCCATGCAGATGCGTTGATGTGAAGGATATACAACATTTAGTTGCAAAAAGGTCCTTTTATTTTCTATAACTGATCGTTTATAATCTGTCCCTTGCATCTTTTCAAATAACCATGCAGTCTATATGGTTTTAACTAGCTTTAATCCAAGAACCACCGTTCTTTTTCAGATCTAACTGAGGCCGAGCCCCTTGCCCTTTCCCAGACGTGAGCAACAAGCCATCAGCAGTTCATCACGTAATCAATCCAGTTACTAACAGGACTTCCGCCAGCCAAAGCTAATTCCTTTTATTTATTCCTCAAACAGATGGACATATATATGGTGTCATCTGGTTTTGTTTCTAAAACTGGGTGTGACAGAAGTGGTATCAGAGCTGTGTTGATTGTAGGACATAAGCCTAGTTAGCACGGTTCATTTTCGAACCTTTCTCTGAAATATTATCCAACACTTTCACTATTCTTGCCTTACTTGCTATCGAATTTCTGCCCTTTAGCAATCTCTGCATCTTTGATCTCTGGTTATCCTTGCTTTCTTTCCTACCGAATTGCCATCCTTAAGCAGACTTAACATGTCCAATCTCCCGATAATCTTGCTTTCACTACTATCAAAATGCTATCTATGGGCAATTCCAACACCCTTGGTCTTGTCATACTTCTTTTGCTGTGTAGAATCGATATACGCTAACCACGGCAACCCGAGGAGGTGAATGGTTGTGGAAGCTAAAAATAATGTTAAATACTCCTCCCAAAATCCGAATCTCAAATATATCTCGTTCTTCTATTTCGGACAGAACATCATCATGTTAGTAAATCGAGTCTCCAGAAACATTCGTAACTCCAACAAAGCTGAAATTTTTACCGAATAAACTAGATAAAATTTTGCATCCAACCCAACTGGAATCACGTCAATCGGACCTCTATAACTCAAGACATGAAAATAATAAAACTGCTGTCTAAGAAGTGACGAGAATTAATCAAGCCATAATTTCATGATTAACCAAGGTCAAGAAAAGATTAACCACTCAAACTTCTCTAATCACCGGATTGAATTCCTTAGCAAAGTTCTAGATTGACCAAATCAAATCAAAACTTAAATACAAGAAATCAATCTATAACTGAAAGGTAGGCATGCACAAGCCATGCATAAGGTGCAAGCACCATGCCGCCCACAAATACATGCACGTATATATAACAATACTTGCACCTCTTCATGAACCCCGCGGCACTCCATCGCGATGCCATCTTCATCCCAATAGTTGCCCACGCTTTCGAGCACCGCATGTTCACGTGCAGCAACTACACATCCGGTTGCACCTCCAACGCAACGTCCTTCATATGCACCGTTCACTAGCCGTTCGTCCCGCATGACATCTTGACCACTAAGACCTCAATTCCTCCCTGAACTTAGTCTCTAAACCTCAGTTCCTCTTGAACCTAGTTCCAGTCCCGTCACCAACCATGTTTGCTCCGCCTCGAACAACGCCTGTACATGAACAAACGACAAACCGTCCGAGCCCACGTCCACGACTCAAGTTAATCCAAAACACCTCAATGTATCCAATTTTCATATATTAATAATTAATCACTTTGCAATGTCAATTTCAATTCAAACCAATTTTTTTTCATCCGATGATTTCACATGCTGATCTTCCAATATCCAAATATGATCATCCCTTGGCCATCAACACTAAGTTCTTTGACTCTCTGTAGGCTTCTCGACTCTCTATATTATCTCATTGATAGTCGCTACATATTCGTAACATGTTTATCTCCATCACTTTTCCATAGTACTCAAATAAAAAGAAACGTTACTCTTACCTTACCCTCAACTCTCAACTGCTTTCCCTCATCTTCTTACTCACTTATAAGCCTTGTCACTTACTCTATCTTTTACTTTGGTCATATCGTCCCTTATATATATATATCTCACCTTACCTTACCCTACGATGGCCTTTTGAGTGATAGACGCATGTTTAAGAAAGTCTACCATATAGTTAAAGAGAATGAATAGTGACAAGTTTGTATGCTTGTTATTGTGCTACATGTGTGATTTGGTTCTTTGTAATGGTTGTAGATGTATTCTTGGATTTTGATCCACAATAGCATAAGAGTCGCTGTGTAATAGATAGATGGGTTCTTTCCTATCCACGTTATTCTTTCCTTTCTTTTGCAAAACCTCGATCATGTGAAGTCAAACTAGAAGGAAGAAGACGTACGTCCACACTCTATCCTCACCCCTTTCATCAAGTGTGGGAAGGAACAATTCGTCGAATCTCATCTTTTTAAGGGGGGTATACGTATAACAAGATTGGAAAAAGTTGGACGAACAAGAATTTGGTCTATCATGGGATTTTAAAGATTATAGACGAGTGAGGAAACTACCATCGGTGAAGTCGGTAAAGCTAGAGAGTTAAACAAGGATCAAGAATTCAAAACTATCGATCTTTTCTTGCTAGCCTTTCCGAATCTCGAGGACTTGATTCCTTTAAGGGGGTTAGTTTTGTCACACCCCAAATTTTCCAATTTGGTATGTGACACTGTTGGCTCGAATTAATACAATGTGTTTCTGAAATTTTTAAAAATTTACGAACTGTTATACAATTATCAAGATATTTAGTGTGGGGAATAAATATTTTATGAAGCAAAACAAATTTTATAACTTGTAATAATATGTGTGTTGCATTCATGTTGGTTTGCATAGTGTTTTTGAGTGATGAAAGTTTTCAACATGCGTATAAACTCCAATTAATCTTTCCCGGGAATTTTCATGAATTTTCTAGAAGCTTTTCCCATTTATCCTAAAGATAAATCCATTTATTGGATTCTCTTAATGATCTTTCCATGATCTCCAAATATTTTATTTGGGTTCATTAGGTCCAAAACTATTTCTAGGATTTTTTTTAGAATTTTTGTGACCGTCGGATATTTTTTGGACTTCAAGTATTGATTCTAGACTTAGCTAGAAATATTTTAATTCCGAAAATGAATAATTCCAAATTTACTTGGACTTTCTCTATTTAAATATGCTGGAATTTTAACGAACGTGAAGGCTTGTTTGTGTGTTTTTTAATGGGCTATAAACGCGCTAGGCCCATTAGTGGACGTGGGAGATGTAAATCAATAGTACCATATTGCCACTTGACGCGCGTCTATAGAGGTTTTCTCCCTATATAATAAACCCAACCCCTCGGTCTATATGCCCTAGCTGCCGCTGCCGCACGCCTCTCGCCGCCGATGTCGCCACCAGCGTTGGCTGAGCACGCTGCACCAGCCTGGATAGTGACCGCTCACTCGATCTCTCCTTCCTTGCTCGCATGAAGACCTCAGGTAGGCTGGCAAGGATCCATGCAGATGCGTTGATGTGAAGGATATACAACATTTAGTTGCAAAAAGGTCCTTTTATTTTCTATGACTGATCGATTATAATTTGTCCTTTGCATCTTTCCAAATAATCACGCAGTCTATATGGTTTTAACTAGCTATAATCCAAGAACCACCGTTCTTTTTCAGATCTAACTGAGGCCGAGCCCCTTGCCCTTTCCCAGACGTGAGCAGCAAGCAATCATCAGTTCATCACGTGATCAATCCGGTTACTAACAGGACTTCCGCCAGCCAAGGCTAATTCCTTTTATTTATTCCTCAAACAGATGGACACACATATGGTGTCATCTGGTTTTGTTTCTAAAACCGGGTGTGAGAGACCAGCCCTCGGCACCCGGACTCCTTGCATCAGCTGCCCAGGCTCTGTACTCGCCGTCGTCCTTGGCTTATACGTGGCCATTCCTCAATAAAAGGGACGTCGTGCCAACCCTTCCGCAAGTCTCTACTACCGCTATCTCATCGTCTCCCAAGACAGCCGCCGGCCGCCGCAACGTTTGGCCGGGTGACGCACGCCATTGGACGTCGTTGCACGCAGCCGGGCAAAGCAACCCCTATCACGCCAGTCGCTAGGGTTCCATGGGGCTTGTGTCACCCTGTCCTCGTCGACTGTAGGAGCCATGCACCTGAGCCGTTGCGAGGCTGTGCCCGGCAAGACCCTTGCACTCCTTCGGGTCGAAGAACCAGATGGTAATCATCCACCAATCCTACATGTTGTCACAACTTGCATCCGAAAAGTAGATCATTATGTATCCTTCTGCAGATCGAATCCTAACCTTTGGCTAGTTTGCCAGCTCTGTTTCTTGAAGTCTCACGAATTAAATCAAGTTCAAGCCCCCTTGATATTTAATCTCTTGCAATTCGTTTTTAGTTCTGTTTTATGTTGTTCAAGTTGCGTTAGAATCATAATGATGAAAAACCTATATTTTACTGTCCATGTTTATCACATTACATGTTCCTGATTTTAGATATAAACAATAATTGGATTAATGCTATTCTCATTTTTTTTGTAAATAAATCAATTTAGGGTTAACCTCCGTTTTCTTAAAACATATGATAATTTGACCGCTTATTCTGAGGTTTTACAATTAAAGCTAATTAGCTTTAAACCCCGATTTTATATTAAATGCACGAAAAATATGCATAGGTTACGCTTCAACTTTTATAAATTTATGCTAACTAGATTAATAACATTGTCATGTGTTTTAATTATAACCTGATCAGGACAAACACGGTTTATGTTAAAAGCTCGACTAGGTATACCTCACATGCTTACCTTTAAAAAATTATTTGTTTAAACTGTATAATTCATATGGAATATTTATATATAAATAAAATGTGAATAGTTTCAACGATGGCTTTCAATTCAAAATATAATTTGGATTAATTCTAACTTGTTTTATTAATTAAAAAAGACATATTTGAGTTATTTTTTTGTCGGCCAACAATGCGAACCTTGCCATAGATGTATTTATTTAACCGTAGCTCCTCTTTGAAGTGCTTCTTTTTGTTCACGTGACCGTAGTAAACGAGCCCTCTCTCTTGGCACGTGTTTTATGAATCTTTTCCTTTGATTGGTATATTGTTTCTTATGTATCTATGATTGTCTATCTTGTATGTTGTTTGTGTTGTCACGTGTAGAATGAGGAGGGGTGTAATTGAACCGGATACGGATGGATACCGGCGATACCATATTTGTTTTTATATTTTTTCTTCGAATTCGGATCGGATACGGATATTAATAGTTGGTGTCGGATAAGACTTAGATGGACATCGACATCATATATATCCAACTTTCGTTATTCGGATACGGATATAAATCGAATACGGATCGGATACTGAATGTCCGGACTCGGATACGGTCGGATCTTAACCCTTCTAAACGGATCCGGACTCGAATACGGACGGATAATATCCATACCGTTTACACCCCTAAGAACGAGTATCGTACGTGCTGAGTACAAGCTTTCCAAGACTTACAGTTGAAGATTATTTGAGCAACTATATGGGAATACAGGCAAGTATTCTTTGATCTATGTCCTATTCACATTGAAAGCTTACTTTATCGCACAACCAAGCATGCTCAATCTAAGGATGACTAGCCACTTATTTTCCTTTCAATATTTCATCCTATAGGAGGGCTGTGATGTGTAGATTAATGCTAGCGTTCAACAAATCTTACTCATGTTGCTAAAATCTTGTTTAATTACTGGTATAATGTTGATGGAAGTTTGGTTACTTTGCAACATGGGGACTTGAGCATATGTTTGTGGATTTTTGCTCGAGTGCTTCACCCTAAGGATCGGTTCACCGAGCAACCACCCAGAAAAACAGTACAGCCACAAGGGGTGGAATTGGACGCCCTTGACTGATTAATTAGATGAACTAGAGCGGGTGGTTTGCTTACCTGAAAAATGGCGTAAGAGGGGCATTACTCGGTATAAGACTCGCTCTCCTAAGTGGGTGCAGTTTGGTTTATTTGGTTTTGTCAGTCACCCTTCGGGAGGGGACTTTTATGCTTGGTAATGGAAACCTGGAACGGGCGGCTACACTCTAGGAATTCTTTGTAAAGGTCTCGTAACGAAACCCTGCCGATTCATCAAAGGATTGTGAATATATGAGGTTTGGCCACCTCTTGGCATATGGGAATCATGGCTTGTGGTTAAAGATGTACAACCTCTCGAGAGTGTTTAAAACTAATATATCAGCCGTGCTCACGGTTATGAGCGGCCTGGACCCTCACAGATTAGTGTTTTTAAACAAGAAAAGGATAGCCGATGGCTATGGTGATTATGGGCTATGGTAACAAGTATGACAATGGTTTATGACAATCACTTTACTTTTTTTACGTTACTTTAACTATGGGCTTGGTTTATAATAATCAATGCTAGTAATAAAATTTGGATCAATTAAAAGCAACGGCTTTACCTGTCCACTATAAAGCAAGTCCACTTATAGCCTAAATGGAATGCTTGTTGAGTACGATATGTATTTACCCTTGCTATCCCAAACAATATAGCTTTGCTCTCTACCAGTCGATCGTGCTATGAAGATGAAGTGGATCCAGAAGTTTACAAGGTGTTTAGGCGTACGTGCTCCCAGTCAACCTTCCTGTGAAGATGGAGTTCCGCTACGAGACAAAAGTTCCGCTATACTCTGATATATTGACCTTTGTGTCAAATGTAAGTTTTATATGCTTATTGTCTATTGATATTTACTAAAGAAGTCGGCTGTATGTGTGGAAAATAGATCCTGAGCACACATATGGTGTCATCTGGTTTTGTTTCTAAAACTGGGTGCGACAAAGGCCAACCTACATTAATATAAACGAAGGAATAATGCCAAGAAGTTGTGCTAAAAAAAGTTGCAGCATTAGTTGACTTCACGCCTAGTTGAATTTAATTACAATATAGTTCAAATGACATAGTATCTAATATTCCATATTTGGTAATTCTTGGGTTTAAAAAGACAACAAAAACCCTCGAGTAGAGAAGGATTAGGGTTACATGAAGCAATTCATGTTGATTAGTTCAGACCACAAGTTCAGACAATAAGATTGGACTATCAATGTTTTAGTCCAAACAATCATAATGAATAATTCATAACTATTGATGCTTGGTGGATATGTGGGTCCATGACTACTTTGTGGCAATTTGTAAGCATCTAGGCCCCTTTCAGAGATTGAATGACGAACTTAACTATAGTCTAATGATCTCATGAGTGCAGGTTAAGAATAAAATTAATATGATGCTCATTGGATAAGAAATAAGGCCACTAACATCAATGAACTATTTGCCATAATGTTATGCGGATTGGTTTTAACTTTAATCTCGAAGGCTAAGGACTCTCAAGAATCATGAGGGGGTTGATGGATCCTTGCGGAGATAGGGTTTTCTAGCTTTGTAGAGTCCGCACTCTCAAGGGGGAAGGGGGTTAAGGTTAGTAGCTTGATCTTGAGTTATGCCACTTTTGGATGAATAAATAAGCCAAAAGACTCAAGAACAACTCGGTGACAAGTAGAAAAGGTTCAAGGTCCAAGAGAATTCAACTCAAGCATAAAATACTTAAAGTAAATCGAGTGCAAACAGTTTCTCTAAGGTCTAGATGGTCCAATGTTCTAGAAAATCATTGGATCAAACCATTAGGAAGCAATCAATAGATCTCAATGTTTTATCCAGTGAAGATTGAATGGACAAGACCTTTTGATGGGGACGGTGTGATGCCCCTGGCATCTCAGAAGCCGTACACACAATTATACGTAAACTAATGATGAATTAAGACTAAATCATGCTTAAGAGAGTAATGAGGAATTGGTAGATAAACCACTAAGTCAAAATTTCTCAAATCTGAAATTTTAGCTTATCCCCAAATTGATTCTGAAATTTCTTTTGATTGGACTATACAACTCAAGAATTTTATTTTATATGATGTCACACCCAGTTTTAGAAACAAAACCAAGTGCTAACTATGTATGTGCCAGGATCAGTTTAACCACATACATAGCGATAAACAAAAGTAATAACACAACCAGTACTTTAACTTAAGAGTAATAACCAATATTACAGACCATAAATGTCTTTAACGAAACCGAGTATCTGAACGAAAACGAGTTAACTAAACGACAGTGGAAGACGACCATGATCCACAGGCAACTGACGGATGGCACACCAGCCTAGAACTCGTCGTAGTCCTGGAACTCCTGGTTAGGATCACCACAACTTCCTTCTGGATCTGAGCAGCGGTTGCAATGGATGCAACGGGTATAAAACAAGCAAGAATGAGTACATAACGCACTCAGCAAGTATTCCGTTTAGGATAAAAGTGGGCTGGCTTTATAGTGGACAGGCATAGCAATTGCTTTTAGTTAGTCAAGTTTTAGTTACTAGCAATGATTAGCATAACCCATCCCTTTATTGTAAAGACAGAAAAACATATTAAAAAGGTAAGCATGAACCATAACCATATCCATCTTCTTTACCATGATCACCGTGAGCCATTCACTTTGAAGCCGAAACTCTAATCTGTGAGGGTCCAGGCCGCTCTTAACCGTGAGCACGGCTGATATATCAGTTTTAAACACTCTCGAGAGGTTGTACATCTTTACCCACAAGTCATGATTCCCATTGTGCCCGAGGTTTGCAAAGCCCCATTCATTCATACCTTAGATGAATCGGCAGGGTTTCATTACGAGACCTTTACAAAGAATTCCTAGAGTCGTGGCCCACTCGTTACAGGTTACTCCAGTTAACTAAAGATATGAGAGTTCCGTTCCAAAGGGTGACAGATCAAACTGCACCTCATTGGCAAAGGGCAAAGTCCCATATCCCCCAGACCCCTCATACGCCATGTTTCAGGAAAGTAAGCCAAAACTCTAGTTCATCTAATTAATCAGTCAAGCCCAGTGCCCATGTGAGTCTTGTGGTTGTACTGTTTTCCTGGGTGGTCGCTCGGCGAACCGATCCTTAGGGCGAAGCACTTGAGCAAAACCAACAAAACATGCCCAAGTCTCCGTGTTGCTAAAACCAAATTTTTATTATCAAGTCCATCATTAATTAAACAAGATTAGCAACATGAATTTAAAGATATTGAGCGATAGCATTAATCTACACATCACAGCCCATCCCAAGTTTCATAATCATATAAAGACATATGAGGCTAGTCATCCTTAATAGGAGCAATCAAATTGGGCTCTAGATTGTGTAAATAATGTAAATAGGACTTAGGTCAAAGAATACTTGCCTTCTTCAGCAAAAACTTGCTCAGGAACTTCCCAAGATGGATTCTCGACAAACTCGGACGGAACGTCGGCTACACGTTACACACATACAAGTAATGAGCATTAACTGACTAAAACAGTACATCAAACATCATGAACAGAGGTTAAAAAGGTTTTAGAATTAATCTACACATTGTCACGATCCGTTGGTTCGAGAATCGCTCAAAACGGAGTTAAAACGCAAAAGATATGCATAAACTAATGAAAAGGGTTTAAAATAAAAGAGATTTGAAACTCCAAGGGCTAAACCGTAAAAACCTGGACCTATCTGTAAGAAAAGTGGACCGCGGGTTGATTAATGGAAAGCTTAGGGGCTCTTTTGCAAATCTCCGCGCTGACCGGTATTGACCGGACCGCAGACCGCTCTGGACCGTTGGATCTGGATCTAACGGCAGGGAATAGATCGGAGAGGGGACGGGTCAACTCCGGCGACGGCTCAGGCGGCGCCGATCGCGGGACGCGGCGGAGGAGCGCCGGAGTGACGCGGACTCGCGGCTCCGGGAGCTAGAGTGAGCGGGAAAAGGGCGCATGAGCAAGAGGACAAAGCGGCGAAGCAGAAGAGGCAGCTCGGGTGACGGCGCGTCGGGTAGGGGACGGTGCGCGACGGGGCGGCACAGAGACTCAACTCCGGCGAGCAATCGTCGGGGCTCTGGGGCGCGGCTAGGGCCTAAGGTAGGCTAGATCAATTCTTTACCTCGGTGCGGAGCTCGTAGCGTAGAAGTGGTCAACGGAGAGACAGCGACAACGGACGGCGACGCGCGGCGGCGGCTTCTGCGTGAACCGGCGGCGCGGTGAGTTCAAGCCGACGAACCGAAGCAAAACAAAGACTGGGATTGAGCGTTTAGGGGCGATACCTCGCGGCGAAGCTAGCGGGCTAGGTGTCGTCGACGATGAGGGCGTGTAGAGGCAAAAACCCGATGATGAACTCGGTGAACGGCGCGGTGCGGCGGTGCAAGCTATGGCGCTAGGCTCGGGGCTAGGGCTCGGCTTTTGGTACTTAGGGCGGCGGGGTCGGCGGACTTTATAGGGCGATGCCGAGGCTTGCGCGAGGGGCAAGAGGGAGCGGCACGGGATAGAGTCCCGCTCGGACTCGAGTCGAGTCCTGCTCGAACTCCCGTTCCCGAGCGCCCAGGAAGGAAAGAAGAGGCGGGAGAGAAGGAAGGCGAGGCGCGACGGCCCGTGATCCTCGGGGCGTGGCCAGATACGGCGGCGCGAAACGCGGGACCAGGGGAGGCCGTAGCGCGGCGTGGCTTGAGCTCCGCTCCATCGGGCGTCGGACAGAAAGAGGAACGAGGGAGGGAAGGTAGAAGATGACAGGCGGGTCCGGCTGTCAGTGAGAGGAAGAGAGATGGCGCGGGTGGGCTGCCTGGCGCGCAGGCTGGGCCGCGCGGCGGGGTTGGGCCGGGTGAAGAGGAGAAGGAAGGGGGGAAAGGAAAGGGACTGGGCCGGCGGCGGAGTTGGGCCGCGCGGAGGCCTGGGCCGAAAGAGAGGAAAAGAAGGGGAGGAGGAAAAAGGAATTTTTCCTGGGTTGTTTGGGGTTTGAGAAATTTTGGAGAGATGCAAATGGTTTTGAATTCAAACTTTGAACACTGCAAATCATCCAATAAAATATGCAAGGGCATGAATGCTCACACATGTGGTTCCTAGGTTTTATTTTAGTTGATTAATATTTGAAATAAACAAGTGTCATGCATAAATAAATCAAACCCTAGCAAAATTAACTTAGTTTTGGAAAAGATTTTCATATAGCAAAAATTAGGGTGTTACAAACCTACCCCCCTTAAAGAAATCTCACCCCGAGATTTTAGGATTGGCTAGCAAAGAGTTCCGGGTAATCTGCTCTGAGGTCATCCTCTCTTTCACAGGTGGCCTCCTCTGCCGTATGGTGGCTCCACTTAACTTTGCACATCTTTATTACCCTGTTTCTGGTAGTTCTCTCTGCCGTTTCCAAAATTTGAACTGGATACTCGGTATAGGTCAAATCATCATGCACATTAAGTTCATCTTCCTGCAACTGCTCTTCAGGTACTCGCAAACACTTCTTCAATTGGGATATATGGAACACATTGTGTACCCCTGATAATCTGTCAGGCAATTCCAGTTGATATGCAACTTCTCCCTTACGGTCAATTATTTTAAAAGGCCCAATATATCGTGGTGCTAATTTCCCTTTCACTTTGAATCGACGTAGACCACGAATAGGTGATACTTTCAAGTACACATAATCTCCTACTGCAAATTCCAAATCCCTTCGACGGTTATCCGCATAACTCTTCTGCCTGGTTTGAGCAATCCTCAAATTCTCCCGAATCATCCGTACCTGACGCTCGGCGTCTTCTATAATTCCAGGACCAAACAACTGCTTCTCCCCAGGTTGATCCCAATGCAAGGGAGTCCTGCACCGTCTACCATACAAAGCCTGGAAAGGCGACATCTTGATACTAGCCTGATAACTGTTGTTGTAAGAAAATTCGGCATACGGCAAACTTTTATCCCAACTAGTACCATATTGTATTGCGCAAGCTCTCAACATATCTTCTAATATCTGGTTGGTTCTTTCTGTTTGCCCATCGGTCTGTGGATGATATGCTGAACTAAAATTTAATTTAGTGCCCATTGACTCATGCAAACGCTTCCAAAAATGAGATGTAAACTGAGTTCCACGATCAGACACAATCTTCTTTGGTACCCCATGCAAACACACAATTCTGGACATATACAATTTAGCTAACTTGGCTCCCGAATAAGTGGTCTTGACAGGAATAAAGTGAGCAACCTTGGTTAATCTGTCCACTACTACCCATATAGAGTCAAAACCACTCTGTGTACGCGGTAGGCCGACAATAAAATCCATACCAATTTCCTCCCACTTCCACTCTGGAATCTTGAGCGGCTGTAACAATCCAGCGGGCTTTTGATGCTCAGCTTTCACCCTCTGACAAACGTCACACAAAGCTACATATTCTGCTACTTCACGTTTCATACCGTACCACCAAAATTTCTGCTTCAGATCTTGATACATCTTTTCACTTCCAGGATGGATAGAGTAAGCTGTCTCATGTGCTTCCTTCAGAATTAAATCCCGTATAGACTTTATGTTCGGAACGCAAATCCTATCCCCATGCCATACCGTGCCGTCGGCATCCACTCGAAATCCCGGTGCCTTGTCTAACTTGATCAACTCTTTTACTTCCTTGATCTTCTCATCATTAAGTTGCCCCTTCCTGATTTCTTGTTCCAATGTAGGTTCAAACTCCATGGAGACGGTGCCTTCCGTTTTATTAAGAAAACCCAAACTTAGTCGGTCGAATTCTATGGCTAACTCATCCGGCAACTCTCTTGCCCACAACAAACTGATCTGACTCTTCCTGCTCAAAGCATCTGCTACTACATTTGCCTTGCCAGGATGGTAATATATCTCCAGATCATAATCCTTGATTAATTCTAACCATCGTCTTTGCCGCATATTCAACTCAGTCTGGGTAAATATATACTTTAAGCTTTTGTGATCAGTATAAATATCACACTTCTGTCCGAATAAGTAATGCCTCCATACTTTTAATGCATGCACCACTGCGGCTAATTCCAAATCATGAGTTGGGTAATTCTTCTCATGATCCCTCAGTTGTCTAGAGGCATAGGCAATAACCTTGCCTTCCTGCATAAGAACACATCCTAAACCTAGCCGTGAAGCATCACAATATACTGAAAAAGGCTTATGCATATCTGGAAAAGTTAGCACTGGCGCTGTGGTTAACCTCTTTTTCAACTCCTCGAAGGCTTTCTGACAAGCTGACGTCCACTGAAATTTAATATTCTTTTCTAACAAAGCTGTCATTGGCTTAGCAATCTTGGAAAATCCCTCAATGAAACGCCGATAGTAACCAGCTAATCCGAGAAAACTCCTGATGCCTTTCATATCCTCTGGGATTTTCCAGTTCTGCACTTCAGATACCTTACTCTGATCAACGGCAATCCCTCCATTGGATATGACATGACCTAGAAACTTAACCTCCTCAATCCAGAAATCACACTTGCTAAACTTCGCATAAAGTTTATGTTCTCTAAGTTTCTACAACACTAATCTTAGATGTTCCTCGTGTTCCTCTTCAGTTTTGGAATAAATCAGAATATCATCGATAAATATCACAACAAACTTATCAAGATATTCCATAAACACACTATTCATCATGTACATAAAGAAGGCTGGGGCATTAGTCAAACCAAAAGACATAACTGTATATTCATATAACCCATAACGACTAATGAACGCTGTCTTTGGTATATCTGAAGGCCTAATTCTTAGTTGATGATATCCAGAGCGTAAATCAATCTTGGAGAAAACACAGGCACCTTTGAGCTGATCAAATAAATCTTCAATCCGGGGCAGTGGATATTTATTCTTTACTGTAACGGCATTGAGACCTCTATAATCGACACACATTCGCAAGGTCCCATCTTTCTTTTCAGTGAGCAAAACTGGCGAGGCCCAAGGTGAAGTACTTTTGCGGATAAACCCCTTTTCCAGTAGTTCATCTATTTGTTTCTTAACTTCAAGCAATTCGACACCAGAAATTCTATATGCTTTCTTATAGATGGGTGCAGTTCCAGGTACTAATTCAATAGAAAATTCAATGTCACGTTCAGGTGGCATACCTGGCAACGAATCTGGGAAGACATCCGGAAATTCTGACACTACCCTGATGTTCTCCAAGGCTGTGGCATCAATAGCGTTAACTCCTGCTTGAGGCGGGTCTATCAGAACTTCCATGTTCTCCCCGGCTGGCGTAGTCAAAGTCACTTTCCTCTCGGCACATGAGATTACCCCGTTGTATCTTTGCAGCCAATTCATTCCCAGGATAACATCTACTCCTTGTGCTTTCATAACTATTAATGATGCTGGAAAATCTACCCCCCTTATTTTAATGGATGCATCATCACAAGCGAACTCGGATCGCATGTTTCCCCCAGGTGAACTAACTAGCATTGTT
Source organism: Paspalum notatum (assembly GCA_022530915.1). NCBI lineage: Eukaryota > Viridiplantae > Streptophyta > Magnoliopsida > Poales > Poaceae > Paspalum > Paspalum notatum. The sequence continues at coordinate 24,137,478 of CM039684.1, read as the reverse complement.
TTTACCATCTTTATCATAGGCAAATTATACCTCTCTACATGCTGAGCAGTAACGAAGGAATGCGTAGCACCAGTGTCAAATAGTACTAAGGCGGGTTGGGAGTTGACCAGGAACGTACCTACGACAGCATTTGGGCCTTCCTGGGCAGCCTCCGCGGTGATGTGGTTGATCTTGGCGTGGCTGGAAGCTTGGTTGGGGGTGCCTGTCTTCGAACCCTGTGGCGGTGTCTGCTGTGGCGTCCCTCTATGTGGGCATTGCTTTGACCAGTGACCCATTCCTCCGCACTTGAAGCAATTTGCACTTCCCGGTGGTACTGGCGTGCCTGTCTTCACGGGGGTACTGGTAGGAGTTGGTTGGCGGGGAGCTTGATTGTTTGAGCGCTGCATTTGGGGGTTATTCTGCTGAGACTGATAGTTCGGGCGCTGATAGTTGCCATTATTGTTGTAGCGCTGGAACTGGGGCTGCTGCTGTCCGGAGTTCTGTGTAGGGCGGTTCTGAAAGTTCTGTGACCCAGAAAACCGCGGGCGGGTGTTGCTGCTAGATTGTTGTGCCTTCTGTTTGCGCTTCTTTTCCTCCATCTCGCGACGAGTATTCTCCGTCACGATAGCTCGGTCTATCAGATGCTGGCAGTTAGGAAAGGTATGGTTCATAAGCTGGTACCTGAGTGGGTCGACCAAGCCTTTGAGGAAACGGTACTGCTTCTTGGGATCGGTGTTAACCTCCTCGGGACAGTAGCGGGACAGCTGTAGGAACTTGTCTCGATACTCACTGACGGTCATGGTGCCCTGGGTGAGTGCCAGGAACTCTTCTTTCTTGAGTGACATCACACCAGCTGGAACATGATGCGCTCTGAACCTCTCGGTGAACTCCTGCCAGGTAATGGTGTTGGGGTTGTTATGAGCCAAGCGGTACGATTCCCACCATTGTTGAGCGGCACCCCGTAACTGGTGAGGGCCGTAGAGGACTTTCTCCTGGTCGGTGCACTGAGCGACGTCCAGCTCCCGTTCTATTGCGCGGAGCCAGTCTTCTGCATCCATAGGATCGACAGAGTGAGTGAACACAGGTGGGTGTCCTTTCATAAATTCTGCGCGTCTGTCTCGCGGTTGAGGCGGTGGTGGCGGGGGTGGTTGCTGCTGCGCCTGGTGCATGGCTGCCACTGCTTGACCAAGAGCTTGTATCACTTGGGTCTGGTTCATGATCAGTTGTTCCATAGTCATTGGCGGTGGTGGATTTGGGAGTCCTCCGTCTCCGCGACCTCCTCTACCTCCATGGCCACGACCACGTCCACGTCCTGTACTCATCTGATGGACCAAATATACCATTAGTACTTATTTCCGGCCATACATCTCATTCAACATTAGTAACCAAGACGGATGAGATAAAGATCTGAACGTATATATGGGTAGAGCAAGGCTTTCCCAAACTAACTAACTTTATTAAACTTATTAAGCATCCAACCAAAAGACTAAGTTGTGGACATCACTCCACAACTTAAGCACTCATTACAAAGAACCAAATCATCCATAAAACACAATCATAAGCAAACGAGCACACTGTTGATCGTTCTAAGCCTAACCGAACTAACTAATCGATACTAATAGAACCTATTACAAAAGGGATAACATCCTAGTCCTCATGATGCCGTATATAGGTCCTAGCTTCTGGATCATTGTAGCGGGCCTTCTTCCTGCGCGGAGCATCAGCAGGGTCTTCTACAGGTTCTTCTTCCACGGGCTCAACGCCATGTGCAACCCATGCTCGAAGCTTCCGGTTCTCGTACCTCACCATGTCCAACTCGTCCAAGGCGGCATTGTAGTCGGTGTTGAGGGTAGCAAGGTACTCAATAGTAGACTCCAGGCGTGGGTTCTGTTCTGCCTCCGGGTTGGCGATCCATGCATCAAGTCTTTCGACCGAACGGCAGGGGTAGTACCGGCGTGAAGTAATGGCCATATCTTCACGGTGTGCGTGGCACAACGTCGTCAAGGCCTCCCTAGCAGCATCACTGATGGCGGCTTCATGGCTGTTGCGGCGAGTAGGTGCGTGCCTGACGTGGATGTTCCGGCGGGATCCAAACTCATCCGGGATGCTGATCTCCACTGTCATGTCCCAATCATCATGTAGGACGGGATGGCGGTAGCGAGTCCCCACATAGGTGATCCAGAACTGATCGTAGTGGAGCATCTCCAGCGTCTCTCTCAGCATCCGAGGAACAGGCAGCGGGTAGTCGAACCAGCGGTGGGTAGTGGTGACCACGGGTCCAGCTTCATCGTCGTCCTCATCATCGTCCGATGGGGGCGCGTTACCATCATCTGGATCTTGTTCTGGGTCTTCAGGGTCAACAGCTGGATCTTCTGGCTCCTCTTGGGGTTGCTCCTGCGGCGGCGCCGAAGGGGGTACTGGTGGCTGCACCTCCAAGGGTTCTTCCTGCGGCTCCTCTTCTGGTTCATCTTCGGACAGTTCAGGGACAAGCTCCTCTGGGTCCTCCTCCTCGGATTCAGTCAGGTCTACCCACTCTTGTGGCGGTGGAGAAGGTGGGGTTGGGGTAGGCAATCTGATCCTGTTGGGTCCGCCATAACCTCGTCCACCAACACGCATGCGGGCAGTGCGCTTGAAAGTCGACATCTGCAGGCCCACATCGTAAGCAAACATGAGAAACAGTTCTATTATGGGATAGATAAGTAGACATAGAAGATCTTAATTGAAATAGACAAGTATGGATGTCAAAATTGCATATATGGCAAGTATTTGAATGGAGAAAGCAAGAAAAGGTAAGCAAAATCCTTAATCACGACCAGTTCTACTCTAGGCTTGCGTCCTACGGTCAGCACGGCTCTGATACCACTTTTGTCACACCCAGTTTTAGAAACAAAACCAAGTGCTAACCATGTATGTGCCAGGATCAGTTTAACCACATACATAGCGATAAACAAAAGTAATAACACAACCAGTACTTTAACTTAAGAGTAATAACCAATATTACAGACCATAAATGTCTTTAACGAAACCGAGTATCTGAACGAAAACGAGTTAACTAAACGACAGTGGAAGACGACCATGATCCACAGGCAACTGACGGATGGCACACCAGCCTAGAACTCGTCGTAGTCCTGGAACTCCTGGTTAGGATCACCACAACTTCCTTCTGGATCTGAGCAGCGGTTGCAATGGATGCAACGGGTATAAAACAAGCAAGAATGAGTACATAACGCACTCAGCAAGTATTCCGTTTAGGATAAAAGTGGGCTGGCTTTATAGTGGACAGGCATAGCAATTGCTTTTAGTTAGTCAAGTTTTAGTTACTAGCAATGATTAGCATAACCCATCCCTTTATTGTAAAGACAGAAAAACATATTAAAAAGGTAAGCATGAACCATAACCATATCCATCTTCTTTACCATGATCACCGTGAGCCATTCACTTTGAAGCCGAAACTCTAATCTGTGAGGGTCCAGGCCGCTCTTAACCGTGAGCACGGCTGATATATCAGTTTTAAACACTCTCGAGAGGTTGTACATCTTTACCCACAAGTCATGATTCCCATTGTGCCCGAGGTTTGCAAAGCCCCATTCATTCATACCTTAGATGAATCGGCAGGGTTTCATTACGAGACCTTTACAAAGAATTCCTAGAGTCGTGGCCCACTCGTTACAGGTTACTCCAGTTAACTAAAGATATGAGAGTTCCGTTCCAAAGGGTGACAGATCAAACTGCACCTCATTGGCAAAGGGCAAAGTCCCATATCCCCCAGACCCCTCATACGCCATGTTTCAGGAAAGTAAGCCAAAACTCTAGTTCATCTAATTAATCAGTCAAGCCCAGTGCCCATGTGAGTCTTGTGGTTGTACTGTTTTCCTGGGTGGTCGCTCGGCGAACCGATCCTTAGGGCGAAGCACTTGAGCAAAACCAACAAAACATGCCCAAGTCTCCGTGTTGCTAAAACCAAATTTTTATTATCAAGTCCATCATTAATTAAACAAGATTAGCAACATGAATTTAAAGATATTGAGCGATAGCATTAATCTACACATCACAGCCCATCCCAAGTTTCATAATCATATAAAGACATATGAGGCTAGTCATCCTTAATAGGAGCAATCAAATTGGGCTCTAGATTGTGTAAATAATGTAAATAGGACTTAGGTCAAAGAATACTTGCCTTCTTCAGCAAAAACTTGCTCAGGAACTTCCCAAGATGGATTCTCGACAAACTCGGACGGAACGTCGGCTACACGTTACACACATACAAGTAATGAGCATTAACTGACTAAAACAGTACATCAAACATCATGAACAGAGGTTAAAAAGGTTTTAGAATTAATCTACACATTGTCACGATCCGTTGGTTCGAGAATCGCTCAAAACGGAGTTAAAACGCAAAAGATATGCATAAACTAATGAAAAGGGTTTAAAATAAAAGAGATTTGAAACTCCAAGGGCTAAACCGTAAAAACCTGGACCTATCTGTAAGAAAAGTGGACCGCGGGTTGATTAATGGAAAGCTTAGGGGCTCTTTTGCAAATCTCCGCGCTGACCGGTATTGACCGGACCGCAGACCGCTCTGGACCGTTGGATCTGGATCTAACGGCAGGGAATAGATCGGAGAGGGGACGGGTCAACTCCGGCGACGGCTCAGGCGGCGCCGATCGCGGGACGCGGCGGAGGAGCGCCGGAGTGACGCGGACTCGCGGCTCCGGGAGCTAGAGTGAGCGGGAAAAGGGCGCATGAGCAAGAGGACAAAGCGGCGAAGCAGAGGAGGCAGCTCGGGTGACGGCGCGTCGGGTAGGGGACAGTGCGCGACGGGGCGGCACAGAGACTCAACTCCGGCGAGCAATCGTCGGGGCTCTGGGGCGCGGCTAGGGCCTAAGGTAGGCTAGATCAATTCTTTACCTCGGTGCGGAGCTCGTAGCGTAGAAGTGGTCAACGGAGAGACAGCGACAACGGACGGCGACGCGCGGCGGCGGCTTCTGCGTGAACCGGCGGCGCGGTGAGTTCAAGCCGACGAACCGAAGCAAAACAAAGACTGGGATTGAGCGTTTAGGGGCGATACCTCGCGGCGAAGCTAGCGGGCTAGGTGTCGTCGACGATGAGGGCGTGTAGAGGCAAAAACCCGATGATGAACTCGGTGAACGGCGCGGTGCGGCGGTGCAAGCTATGGCGCTAGGCTCGGGGCTAGGGCTCGGCTTTTGGTACTTAGGGCGGCGGGGTCGGCGGACTTTATAGGGCGATGCCGAGGCTTGCGCGAGGGGCAAGAGGGAGCGGCACGGGATAGAGTCCCGCTCGGACTCGAGTTGAGTCCTGCTCGAACTCCCGTTCCCGAGCGCCCAGGAAGGAAAGAAGAGGCGGGAGAGAAGGAAGGCGAGGCGCGACGGCCCGTGATCCTCGGGGCGTGGCCAGATACGGCGGCGCGAAACGCGGGACCAGGGGAGGCCGTAGCGCGGCGTGGCTTGAGCTCCGCTCCATCGGGCGTCGGACAGAAAGAGGAACGAGGGAGGGAAGGTAGAAGATGACAGGCGGGTCCGGCTGTCAGTGAGAGGAAGAGAGATGGCGCGGGTGGGCTGCCTGGCGCGCAGGCTGGGCCGCGCGGCGGGGTTGGGCCGGGTGAAGAGGAGAAGGAAGGGGGGGAAAGGAAAGGGACTGGGCCGGCGGCGGAGTTGGGCCGCGCGGAGGCCTGGGCCGAAAGAGAGGAAAAGAAGGGGAGGAGGAAAAAGGAATTTTTCCTGGGTTGTTTGGGGTTTGAGAAATTTTGGAGAGATGCAAATGGTTTTGAATTCAAACTTTGAACACTGCAAATCATCCAATAAAATATGCAAGGGCATGAATGCTCACACATGTGGTTCCTAGGTTTTATTTTAGTTGATTAATATTTGAAATAAACAAAGCACTATAGTGTCATGCATAAATAAATCAAACCCTAGCAAAATTAACTTAGTTTTGGAAAAGATTTTCATATAGCAAAAATTAGGGTGTTACATATGAAATGGAATTGAACCCATCACCTTTCAAATGCATCTATTGTGGATGTATTTGGACTTCATTTGATATTCCAAAAGATGAAAACAAGAAAAGCTTTACTTAGAGTAAATCTGCTGTTTTACCAAAATCCTAAACAAGATTAGGGTTGTATTTCAAAATATGTTGTGATTTAGAGGAGGATCATATTAACAAAGTTGTAGGTAATGATCCAGAAAACAACTTTGTCAATATGAGTCTGGTCATAATATGAATTCAAATTGGTCTTTTCAACCAAACTTTGTCAGCCCAGAAACACACCCCTACTCTGTCCAGTTTGGTAATTTGAGATTTTCTTACCCATAGAGTCATTTTCATGACCTGCCCTAATGAAATGAAATATAGTTTAGAAAGTCCCAAGCAGATGACCTACCCTGTCCCTACCTATGGCTGCTGCATAAATTCAAACAAATTTCATATTTGCCGGCCGAATTTGAATATGAGCCAATTGACAAACTTGTAGAGTTCTGAGAGTACAACAATTCATCCAATTACCACTTTTCAAAATTCGGTCTCTAAATAGGTCAAAAGGGCAATTTACAGGAAGGGAGAAAACACAAATAAAATGGATCTTTCTCTGAGTCACTGACCGGTGGGGCCCACCCGTCAGGATCGTCCTCTTCCTCAGTACGACGCCCGCCGCGTGGCTCGCCGGCGTACAGGGCGTACGCCACGGCCGCGGATCGACGGCCTCACACCGCGACCGCGCCCCTCATTCACCCGGACGCCATCACGGTCGCGTTCACGCCCTTCTCCACTCGTCTCCCTCGTCCCCCTGCCTCTGCGTGCGCGGAACGCCGCCATGGCCGCTCGAGCTTGAGCTCGCCGCGCCGCCGCCATCCGACCTCCTCGCGCCCCGAGGGTGCCGCCACCACCTCCGCCGCGACCCGGCGCACCCACCCCGCTAGGCCTCGCCGCCGTTCCTCTCCCCTCGGAGTAGATCGAGCCGCCGCGCCGGGCGCCGCCCGCCATGGTCACCATGGCCGGCCCGCGGCGAGCTCGGGCCAATCACCCCTCCGGTGATCCTCGTGCCTAGCCGACCGGCGCCCCACGCTCACCCCGACCCCCTCCACCGAATCTCCAAGGCCTCGGCCCTCACCACCGCCCCTAGCCCCTCTCCCCGCGCGCGCCGCCCGCGCGCACCCGCGCCACCCACGGGCTCGTCGCGGAGAACCCCTTTCGGGCCACCACCGCGCCTCCACTCCACCACCGCCGGCTTCGCCACCCCACCGCGCACCTCACAAGCCCACCCTCGCCGCCTCTCGGTGCCCGAGCTGCCGGAATCGGGGCCGCGCCACCGCCTCCGCGCGCCGTCGCGCCGCGCCGGTTCATCGCCGCCGCGCCGCCTCCCCACTCCACCCCGGGCGACGACATCTAGAGGGAAAGGTAGCCCGCGGACGGGAACGCCTTCTCGGCCCTGATCGGCTCCAAGGCCGGCCCCGCCGCCGCCGGCGCAGCCGCGCCTCTCCCCGCGTCGCGCGCCGTCGCCCGTCGGCCCGAGGAAGAAGAAGAAAGGAGATTTTGCAATATAGCCCCCGGCCTTTTGAAGTTTCGCAGATTCGTTCATGCACTGTGCTATGAGTCCGGCGATTTTTACCCGCTAGCCCCCGAAATCTATAGTTAATTACGTCCGGGTCCCTGGTCTGTGTGATTTCCATTTAAATGCATTTAAATTAGGTATGAACTTTGGAAAATCATAACAAATCACAGAAAAATCCAAAATGGACAAACTTAGTTGCCTTAGACTCCTCTTGAGTAGATCTACATGATTGGTAGGATGTGGAAGTGTGAAATGTCTGTTTTGACCTTGGTTTGTTGCATGCAAGATTAATAAGGATAAATGACAAAAGTGGGCCAAATAAACTCCAAATGGCATGAAACTTGGATAGCAGCTTTCTTAGGATATTATAACACTATGTGAATTTTTATAGCCCTAGCACTTGTGGTTTAATTACTCTTTTGCCATTATACATGTGTATGTGTATTTATCTAACCTAGGAAGGGGAGGCCACAAAGAATATGCTCAACTTGACTCTCTAGCACTTTTCATATACTTTAGGTAGTATGAGTGTCTCACCGGTAAAATATGAGCCCCTGCATGTTAAGTGTTAATGGTGATTTGAAAATGACAAATCTTGACTTGGGGAACTAGATAAATGGAAAAGATGGCTTTAGGGTGCTAAGAGAATTCCACGAAAAATGTGGTAGCTTGTGCATGATATCTAGTTCCCAAAAAGTATATTTGTGCATGTCTCTCATGATAATGGAGCTGTGTAACTACGAGAACTCAAGTGCATATTTTAATTCACAAATGCGCATGTGTGCGGATGATTAGGGTCTATACGATGGTTTAGGCCTTAGAATCAATACATGTTCATATGTCCTTGTATATGTGATAATTGTAGTGCATCTCGGGGATGGTTCGTATAGATTCCTAGCAATAATCTGAGCCCCTTTCGTGTGGAGCAAGTTTTACGTAAGGAATACTTAAGTAAATGGCCTAGATAATAATTCCTATGAATATATCTCTTACGCATATCATGCACGCTTTTGCATTCGTTACGCTTATGTTGCACTATGTCATGCATATAGATTCCGCGAACGAAGGACCGACGCAGAAGCAGTCGCAAAACCAGTAGCCGGAAGACGAGCCCGTGCACCCGGTGCCAGAAGACGGCGTGTCGCTGATTAAACCGTCCCTGTTTCAAGGGGTTGCCTGGGGCAAAGCCCCACAACCCGGCAAACTAACTTAGTTTAGTTTGTTGGTTTCTTAAGAACAATCAAAGGTAGGCAGGACCATGCAAATCCCAGCAAACAAATTATTTTGAGTTACGCATATGCATTAGGGTTGATTGAAACCAATTGCATTAGACTTCCCGGCCGCCCTGGCCCTAGCACCTATACTTAGGGTTCGTAGGACGAGTGCCTAGAATGGTTAGGCGTGAGTAGACACGAGTGAGCATTGTCACTCGTCTCGTAGGGTTTACTTTTGAATGATGAATCTTCATTACTATGAATTTATTATTGCTATGTTATGCTTTCAATTGAGACCGGGCGGAGATATGGGATTACTATGTTGAAAAGTGATGTGATGGTATGGTGGACTCCGCCCGAGTCGTATAAGGCCCGTTCGCTGTTCGCCTGCTGATCGGCATAACATTGCTAGAATGCTTATCCGGGAAATGGGACCGGTGAAACCTTACTTGTGCCATCCGAAGAACAGAAACACGTTCCTACCCACTGGTTGAGAGGAAGGTGGCCCGGGGGAGCTTGGTGCTCATGACGGGGAGACCGAGATGTCGGCAGGCTCGTCATGGGGGCACAACCCGGGAGTCAGGCGGGAGTGAATCGAACTTGGGATGGGACAAGTGGAGAAGGGGGACTATATGTGGGAAAGCCGTCGTGTTAGTAAGCATATGGGCCCCTGGCATTTTCTAGTTATTCCCGGGAATATAAAAATCGATTCGAATCGCTGATGCTCACCAGGTGTGAGAATGCCAATATCGCCCACGGGCAACGTAGCACTGTTTGAGGCATGATGTTTTATGGAATTGATGATTTGCTACTACACATCGGATATACCTGTTTTACTTCATGCAAAGTACTTACTTTATATTACCAATGAGATTCAGGATAAGGACTAGCGGCTGTCAAATCCCGCTATAGTATGACACTAAACCATAGTGGATAATCATGATTAAAGGATAGCGACTGTCAAATCCCGCTATCCTATAACAACATTTTACAGTTTCAAATCAATGGCTAAGGACCTACTTGCTAGTAAGCTGAGCTTTGCGTCAGCCGTAAACCCCGTCCATTAAGTCCTACTGAGTAATTAGTACTCAGGGTTTGCCCCCACTTTTGGCTCACAGGTACTGGCGGCTTTTGGATAGCTGCTTGGAGAAAGGTAGAACCGATGGGCTCGGTGCTACTCGCCTCGTTCGTCTGTATGAAGACTTCTTAGGTACTTGGTTTCCGCTGCGAGATGTTTTGAAAACGCTTCCGCATTATATATATTTTTGACATGTATTTGACTATATACATTCTTGGTTTGTAAACTAAATCTATCTATTCTATATTTCAACTGCCTGTGATGATGTAAGTGTTGTGGCTCCATCAAGAGTCAGATGTGAATGATGTCGGTTCCTCTGGGAAATGGTGTTATCGAGAGCCGAAGGCCTCTCGACGGACGACCGGGTTTAGTACGGTCTAAGTACATTGTAAGCTAATGGTGGCAGGTGTACTTAGCCCGTATTAAATCGGCGGTTCCGCCACAGACGGGGGGTTCCCGATCTTCCGTTAGGTGGAGATAACTACCGATTTGGCGGAGGCACGATACATACGATCCGGCTTCCAATCAACACGATTCGAATCCTGCAATCGTAGCACCACGTCTCCTTTGGTTATCAACCGTGCACACACGATTGACCTCACCACGAAGACTTATCCCTGCTTGGGAATTGAAGAACACAAGCAAGAACACGGTAGATGCAAACTCGAATTGCAAATCAAAAGATTAAGCTCACAAGTTGGGGATTTACAAACCAGAGTATTCTCACACGGCGAAACTGTTCGTAACGACAGAATAATATAAGCAAAACACATCTACTCTAATAATGGCTACAGAATATATACAAGAGAAAGGGCTAGGGGGCGGCCAAGGGGGTGGCCGAGCAACCCTAGGGCGTACAAGGCTAGCGGGCCCAAATACCGGCGTCGCAGCACCCTGGTAGATTCTGTCCGTCACCTTGCGACACGATTTTCCATCAACTCCAAAGCCCAAATGACGTGAAACCAATTGGGTTGGAAAGTTTATCTCTTTAGCTTTCCAACGATACGTAGAACGCTCAAAACGGAGCCCGTATTTTCATGAGGCCCGCTCCAGTAGTCAGTGTAGCACCGAGACGTGCGACTAGAGGGGGGGTGAATAGGAGCACTTGAAAACTCAAACTCAAACCCCCACCGCAGTGCAAAACGGAAACAGCGCCCACAACGAAACTAGACACTGTCCACTGAGAGGATACGTATCTAGCTCACAACACGTACTTGATACCGTCCACTGAACAGATACGTACCAAGCACCAAGCGGAAGCACACGCTCAAACGGCTAAGAAAAAGAGTGCAAAAGAAACCAACTTCGGAGAACTACAGATTTCAGACAGATAGGGCTGCAAAGAAAAATCTCAAAACGTCTTAAGAAAAGCTCCAAAAAATCCCCCAAAATTACTGCCCCTTCATAAGGCAATAGAAAACAACTCCAAAAAATTTCAGGCCAATTGGAGCAAGTTATGACCACCGGACTGTCCGGTGGTTAACCACCGGACTGTCCGGTACTTACAGCCTGACACTCCAAAAAGATTCGAATCAAAACCCTACCAAACCAACTGCAAAAATTATGCAATTTTTACTGGAAGTTAATAAGGGGCCAAGGAACAACTCCACAAATTTTCAGCTCAATTGGACAAGGAATCAAATTTCTAGAGCCACCGGACGGACAGACTAACCCGAAAAGAAAAATACCAAAACCAGGTCAAAACACCTCCAAATGATCTGAAATTTTTATAGGAGCTTTATGATTCACTGATAAAGAGCTCCACAAAATTTCAGCCCAAAATTCGAAGGTTTGACTCCTAAACCAAACAAGACTTGAAAGTGGACAGAATCAGCAGGAAAACTGGACAGCAGAAAACTTCACACAAAAGCAATTGGAAACTTGACCAAACCTTCTCCAAACATCACGAAAATTGGCATAGCCTATCCTAGTCCCATTTCAAAACTATTCCCAAAAGATCTATGGAAAAAGATCACAGGATTAGCGGGAATTTTAGATCTCGTGAAGAGGTGAATATTTGGGCAAGGAAGGGAAAAGCTTAAGAACAACTTGCTCGTGGCAATCCTTTGGGATTGAGATGTTCTAAGACATAAACTCCACGTCCTTGCAAGTCCAAAACACAAGGAAAACAAAGGATTCAACCTTGCCCAAAACAAACACACAAAAGGCCAAGGATTAAAGCCAAAAACCAAAGAGAACAAAGGGAGGAGAAGCACACAAAGTTGCTGCACGAAACCACTTCGATTATGAGCCTCAAAAGAGGTCTTAGGTCAGATTACAACGTAGGATTTCGTCCCAAGCAACCAACCTCACCTTCCCTCTTGATTTGGAGGCTAGATCTTACCCTAACCCTCCTAAACTTGGAGCTCAAAGCTTGAGGACAAAAATTACACAAAGCAAATGAAAACCTAGCTGCCAAGACTCTCTCTAATGACCAGCTCATAGCCTATTTATACACCGGTTCAGTTTTGGCATCTTTACACATAGATCCCTAACACTAGAAACGCCCAGAGAGGCTAAAACAGAAAAGAACCCGAAATATCGGGGACAGACGACTACGATGAAGAATTGATCTTCTTAGCTTCCACGCAATCTTTGGATGTCCTCCACGTGGCCAGTAGTCCAATCCGCCTTTGCACTCCCCGGTTTTGAAGTCAGAAACTGGGAAACTTTAGAAAGTCTCCGTCTGGGCCGGACTTGGCCCATCTTCTCTATCTTGGCGAGTCGTGGCCCAACTCACCAAGCCTTGGGTAGCTTGGGTGGCGGTTTTGAGCCGAAGCCGCCAAAGCCTCCCTCGCACGCCTTCGCGCCATGCACTCGGGTTGGAGCACCACGGTGGCACCTGGCTTCTCCAGTCCATCGGAGTTGCCTCGCGGTCCATCGGAGGGCTTACACCACCGTTGCCGATCCGCCCCTCCGTGTACCGAGCTCCCATGGCCGACCGACGCCGAGCATTGCCTCCGGTCCATTAGAGGGCTTTTGCCTCAGTCCATCGAGGTCTTCATCATCTACCTCCAGTCCATCGGAGGGCCTCCAGTCCATCGGAGGGCTTGAGCTCATTGACAATCACTCATCACACCAGGAGAGCAATGAGGCCGGTCCATTGGCTCTCAATCTCCCCCTTGATGAGTGCATTGTCAACACCTTCAACCTGTAACCTGAAATAGAACAAAGAAAAGAGAAAAGCGTAAAACCGAAAAAGAAAAAAAAAGAAAAAAGTTGCTCAAAATGCCCAAGAACCAAATACAAGCAAAGAAACAGGGCACAATGAGACAACAAAAAAAAGTAAAGCATCGGATCCTCAAGACAGAGGCAAAAGGCTCAACGCACCGATGCAAAGAGCATGCTAAAAGCTCAACTCCCCTGAAATGCATCCTCACAAATGCAAAATGAGTGCAAAGCTGTCCCTCAACAAAATCTCTCCTGAGTTTTCCCCCTTATCCATATTTTTAAATTTCTTTCCCTTAGAGAAGTACACTAATCTCTCCCCAAATTTCTCCCCCTTGTTGACAATGGACACATCAATGGTTCCGTGAACTCAACTCGGTAGACAACTCCCCCTCAAAATATGCTATGAAATGTAAGGAGTGTAACTGAAAGAGCTCAGAAGGGATGGAAAGCTAGTAATCACAAGTTCTAGCATACAGAGCAAGTGAGGGCAAGGAAGCATACAACAAGCTCAAATGAATATATCTTACACATATCAAGAGTAAACTTGTTTTTCAGGGTTAATGAAAAAAAAGCATCGCCAACATGAATAGCACCTAGCAAGATAGGCATGAACAACAAAATGCTAGCAATGCATACAAGGTGTGCTACTCTCAACCAAAGCATATACAACTAGCCATAAGCATTTTAGAGACTTGCAAATTTCAGATTTAGACATTTGTAGTCAAAAGCAAGTTCTTTTTGTGATAGGGGTTATTTACTTGTCTTTTGCCACTTCTTACCAACCAATGCCAAGCCTAGGTTATATAACCATCAGAAGCTTAAGACAAGGTTTTGGTCATACACAGCCTAGTCCAAGTTCATGCCAAAGTGCAAAGGCAAGCTGTGTCGAACTAGATCAGTGTGACAAGCAAACCCACCTGGATCTTTCTCAATTCATCATATAAGATACACTTGTAAGCATTTTGATTCAGATTTCAATTTAAGCAAGGTGTCAGAAAAGCTTTGGCATTTAATTAGCAAAGGCATACAACTAGCATATCCAGGTATGAAAAGATAGCATAGCATTCAACAATCCTGCACATGCGAGGTAGCCAAATCAAGTGGTGATCATGGTTTTTGATTTACAAAGAATAAAATGACTTAGCTCACATTAGTATTCAATAGACTCAAGAGAGTTTAGCCAACCATGGTCAAGCAAGCACTGTACCATCTAGCACAAGCAAGTACTAACTCTGCATTCCAAAAGAGCTCTAGTGCTAGTGAAGTGAAAATGCATATGATACAATGCAATGCATGATATGATACAATATGCAAAAGAGACAAAGAGAAATAAAAGCAAGATAAAAGCAAAATTTAAACTACAGAAGCTATTCTTTACTAAAAGGAATAGCACTCTATCCCTGACTAAAAGGGATAGCACACTCTAAGCTCACCTCTTAGACGCGTAGAAGCGTCAAACTCTAGGGGCTTGGTAAAGATATCGGCCAACTGGTTTGCTGATACTACATGGATCAAGTCTATATCTCCCTTCTCATAGTGATCTCTCAGAAAGTGAAACCTCACGTCTATGTGTTTGGTTCTAGAGTGCAAAACGGGGTTCTTAGCTACAGAAATAGCAGAAGTAGAGTCAACTAGGAGAGGGATTCTACCAAACCTAAGGCCGAAATCACTAAGGGTGGCTTTCATCCATAAAAGCTGGGAGCAGCAACTAGCAGCAGCAACATATTCTGCTTCAGTGGTGGAAAGAGCTACACTAGCTTGCTTGCGGGAGGACCAAGAGACAAGAGATGTTCCTAAGAGTTGGCATGTGCCGGAGGTTGACTTGCGATCAATCTGGCAGCCAGCATGGTCAGCATCTGAGAACCCTCTAAGAGAGAGAAGAACCCGAGGAGTACCAAAGACCAAGCTCAGGAGTGAATTTCAGATACCTGAAAATGCGCTTCACCGCTTGACGGTGAGAAGTCCTAGGTGACGCCTGGTAATGCACACAAAGGCAGACCGCGAACTGAATGTCCGGCCAGGTCGCCGTCAGGTACAGAAGTGAGCCGATCATCCCTCGAAATTCCTTCTGGTCCACTGCCTCCCCATCTTCATCAGCATCAAGCGCCGTGTTTGTACTCATAGGGGTTGTCATGGGTTTGGAGTCACCCATTTCAAACTTCTTGAGTATGTCTCTTGTATACTTGGCTTGATGGACGAAGGTTCCTTCAGGTCCTTGCTTGATCTGTAGCCGAGGAAGAACTGGAGCTCATCCATAAGACTCATCTCAGATTCTCTGCTCATCTGTTCAGCAAAACTAGATACCAAAGCGTGAGATGAACCACCAAAGATTATGTCATCAACATATATCTGAACTATCAGGGTATCACCGCCACGACTCAACAAAAACAAGGTCTTGTCTACTGAACCCATCACAAACCCAGACTTGAGCAGAAAACTCTTCAACCTAGCATACCAAGCTCTAGGAGCTTGCTTCAGACCATACAGGGCTTTCCTCAACTTATACACCCGGTCTGGAAATCTAGCACTCTCAAAGCCAGGAGGTTGTCTCACATATACCTCCTCCTCTATGAACCCGTTCAGGAAAGCAGACTTGACATCTATTTGCTGCAGTTTGAAGCCTTTAGAGGCCGCAAAGGCAAGCAAAATCCTAATGACTTCCAAACGAGCTACAGGGACAAAAGTCTCCTCATATTCTATTCCCTCCTTCTGACAGAAACTCTAGACTACCAATCTCGCTTTGTTTCTCACAACCATCCCATCCTCACCCTGTTTGTTCTTGAAAACCGACTTGGTACCTATAGGGCGACAGTTTGGTGGAGGTTCAACTAAATCCCAGACATGGTTTCTCTCAAAGTTCTCCAACTCCTCATGCATGGCGTTCACCCAGTTGGGATCAAATAATGGATGTGACACATTCCGGGGCTCAAAAGATGCAACATATGCAGAGTGGGAGAAAAAGGCTAGAGAGTTAACCGAAGAGCGTGTGACACGTTGGTGAATATCTCCAATCATCCTGTGTGGAGGGTGATCCCGCTGGACCTGCCGAGATGGTACAATCTCGGAGGTCACCTCCCCTGCGTCCTCAGCGGGTCCAGCCTCTGCATGAGCTTGCTGTCGGGAGAGTGAGGAGGAAGCCGTGGGCAAGGGTCCTCCTTCATCATCTGAGCTCGTAGCAGAGGGGGCATGAGCTGCAGCCGGTGTAGTGGCTCCTGCATCACCATCATTAACTGCACCTTCCTCATCCTAAAAGATGGGGGTGCCTTCTTCATCATCACCTGAAAGCTCAAAGGTAGGGGTTGTGAAGGGCATAGTTTCATCAAAAGAAACCTCATAAATCTCAACAACTTGCTTGGCCTCTAAAATCCACACATGAAAAGCCCTAGAATTAGAAGCATACCCCAGAAAAATCCCATCCAAACAACGAGACTCAAACTTATCTAAATGCTCCGCTTCTTAAGCACAAAGCACCTGCGGCCAAACGCTCGCAAATGCTTGACGCTGGGCTGCCTACCAAACCGAAGTTCATACGAGGTCTTCCCAAGGAAAGCACGCAAGAAGATTCGGTTCGCAATGTAACAGGCCGTATTCACTGCCTCAGCCCAAAAACACCTCGGAGTCCTATGCTCATCGAGCATCGTCTGTGCCATCTCAACGAGTGTGCAGTTCTTGCGTTCCACAACACCGTTCTGCGGAGGGGTATATGGAGAAGAAAATTGGTGTTCAAGACCTAGGTCACGACAGAAGTTTTCGAAACGAGAGTTTCTGAATTCTCTGCCATTATCACTGCGGATAGCCCTCATGGCCTTATGACTCTCGTTTCTCAACCTCAGTACCAGATCCCGAACAAAACCAAATGCCTCATCCTTAAACTCCATAAAAAATACCCACGAGAACCGCGAAAAATCGTCCACAACGACAAGCACGTACCACTTCCCACTGACCGACGCTACCCGAGCGGGACCTACTGTATCCATATGGAGTAGCTCACCGGGATAGGAGGTCATAACCTGAGACACAGGAATGTGAGAGGCGGCAACCATCTTGCCATGACGACAGGGGTGGCAAACTAAGTCCTTCTCAGCTCTCAATTTGGGCAATCCTCGGATTAGGCCCATGGAACTTAACCTGACTAGCAGATCAAAACTCAAGTGACCAAGTCTCCTATGCCACTTTCAAATATCAGCAGAAGGACTAGCAACCAAACAGCGCGCAGGGCCAGAAACAGATGTGAGGTCGACCCTAAAAACCTGACCAAAAGGCAGCAAAGAGCAAACAAGGGTCTCCTCAGCATCAAGAACGCAGCACGCACATTTCTTAAAACGAACCTCAAATCCTTCATCGAGAAGTTGCGAAACAGAAATCAAATTGAACCCCAAATTCCGGACAAAGGCAACTTCTCTCAGGAAAAGCTTAGCAGAGAGCGAAACAGAACCAACACCCATCACTTTACCTCGACCATTGTCCCCGAATGTGATGTACTCCTTGGTGCTTACGGGGTTGAGGCTGGAGAACCACTTGCGGTGCCCTGTCATGTGCCTAGAGCAACCGGAGTCCATGATCCACACGTCCTCCATGCGTCGATCCTGCAAAGTCAAGAAAAGCGACGGTGAGCAACGGTCCGGCACTGGGGTTAGTCCCAAAACTGCTGTACCAGTGCCGAGCCATCTGCTCAAAAGTGGGGTAAGCACAATCAAAGAAATCATCACGACGATCAGGGTAACCACGACCTCCAAAGCGTGAACCCTCGAAAGCTCTCTCAAAGCCTCGGTCACGAGGTCCAGAGCCGCGCCGAAAACGACTAGGAGCTCGGCCGGTAAAGCGTCTCTCACCACCAGGAGCACGAGCCTGAAAGCCGCCTCCTCTCTCACCACTGGCAAAGCGGTCTCTCATCTCACCGCGGTGGGGAGGATCTTGCCTACCACCCTAGTAGAATTGATCCTGGTTCCCCCAAGCTCTCTCCTGCCTCTCAACCCGCTTCCTCCTGAAGCAAAACTCCTCTAGGTGGCAATTCCGCTGGCAAAACTCACAGTGGTAGACAGGCTTCCTAGGAACTGGGTTAGGCTGGGACTTGGGCTTAGGTGGTGTGGCCTTGGGTGGCTCAGGCTGCTGGACTGGCTTCTTGCCCTTGGGCTTAAGCTCTTCCTCAACAATCTTGTCCAGCTTAGCCTTGGAAGGCTTGGGTGTCCAGTACTGCTTCTTTGGGGCAGTCTTGGGTGGCTCATGGTAAACCCCATCAACAGTCTCACCCGACTGGGTAGGTAAGTCTTGATCTTAACAGTCTCTCCCGAAGTGCTGCACTCTCCAAACCCAACACCACTTGTCTCACCCTCGGCTCTCTTGGTGCTCTCTATGATCATCTCTAGTTGGGGTTGCCTAGCATATACCCAACTGAGCACCTCTCTCAACCTGTTGTCGTCATTTTGCAAAGACAACATCTCTTCCCTCAGATTATCCAGAAGCACAGTCTGAGCAGCACAGGTGTCACAGTCTAGGGAGGGAACCACAACAGCTTTCTCCAACTTCCTAATGGTGGCATCCCTATCCATCAGCTGCATCCTAAGGGTTAGGCAGTTCTCACAAGTGTCAGTAGGTGCTGAAAGCACCTCAAAGTCAGCTCTCAACTGCTCTAACTCACTTCTCAAGGTAGGACAGACCATACACGCACCCAAAAGCGTAGGTCTAGCCCTAAGCTCCTCAAGCTCCATGAGCTGCCCCTCAAACTTCTCCTTCAGAACAGCTAGCTGTCTAGCTAGACAGGGGCAAGACTCACACTCAAGCTCTCCACTCAAAGTAGGCTCATCCAGTTTGGACTGGAGTTTGCCTAGCTCAGCCTTCAGCTCATCTATCTCCTCTACCCGCTTGGCATACCTATCTCTCTGGTCACCAAGCTCCGTCATGAAAGACTCGCAGGTAGGGCACTCAATCTCACTGGGTTGGGGTCTCACACTCCTCAACCTCTCATTCTCCTCTAAAGCCTCAGCAAGTTGGGCTTTCAACTTCTGCAGCTTCTTAGCTACCTTCTCCAGCATTTTATCCTGGGCCTTAAGCTCCCGGCTGTTCTGCTCTAGCATCTTAAGGATTTCGGCTTGCTCAGGAGTTACCTCATCATCGAAAGAAGAGTTGCTGCCGTCATCCTTGTTCTCCTTGTCCTCAAGCGCCATGGAGCAAAACGAGCTCCTCTTGTCCTTGTTCTTGCGCCTGGACTTGGTGGAGACGAAGCACAAGCCAGCTGGACCGCCTTGATCGTTCCTCTTGTCCTTCCTATATGTGATCTCCTCATCGCTTGAGCTCGACGAGGATGAAGAGGAAGAAGATCCGCTGCTGCAGAACCCGATCTCGGCGAAGAAGGCCTTGTCTCGCGTCCGGTTGTCCTTCTGGTAGCTCTTGAAAGCCTTCCGGAAGTTCTTCTTGCCGAAGGGGCGTTTGCCGGAGCCGTGCTTGCTGGAGCGGTGCTTGTCAAAGCTTGCCTTGCCGGGGTGGTACTTGTCGGAGTCGCGGGAGTAGCTCTTGCCCTTCTTGTAGTAGTCGTTCTTGTTGGGGCACTCGGCGATGAAGTGACCGACCTCTCCGCACTCGAAGCACTTGGGCCGCTCTCCCCTCTTCTTGCTCATCCGGTTGTCATAGGCGCGCTGAAAGCGACTAGACACCAGACACAACTCATCATCCCCAAGTGTTGCTAGCTGCTCCTCTATAACAGACATCAAAGCAGAAAACGAGAAGTTGTGTAACATGGGGTTAGTGACAGACTCACTAGAGGGGGTAGCCAAGGCCAGACTCTTAGAACCTGTACAAGCGAGGGAATCCCTCATCTTGTAATCTATCTCGGTGGCCTTGAGTTTACTATAGAGCGCCTCTACTCCAATCGTATCATACCCTGCCGACTCAATGATTGAATTCACCTTGATCTCCCATATTTTTCTGTCCAAAGCATACAGCAACTTGACAGCCTGCTGATGATCGGTATATGGGAGGGCAGCGGGGGTAGAGTTGACACGCAACTTGTTGATGATTGACTGAAAGCGACCAAACAAGTCATCTACTGACTCTCCTGACTTCTGGACGAAATTCTCATATTCGCGCCAGTAAGTCTCCACAAGCCTAGCCTTAATCGTAGCAGTACCCTTATGGTATGCACTAAGCAGTGACCACGATATCCTGCGTAGTACGCTCAGCGACTGGAAGCACCACAAAAGTCGTACTCTGAGTAGCATCCCATATGTCCTGACTCTGGCTAACAAGGAACGCCTCCATCCTACCCTTCCAGTAGGGATAGCCATCGGAGCCAAGGACGGGAATTTTCCCAGAGTAAGTCATAGTCGCTACCGTTTCTTCACCGGTTAAGGTATGGGAAACCTAACCGGCTCTGATACCACTTGTAGGACCGAGACGTGCGACTAGAGGGGGGTGAATAGGAGCACTCGAAAACTCAAACTCAAACCCCACCGCAGTGCAAAACGGAAACAATGCCCACAACGAAACTAGACACCGTCCACTGAGAGGATACATATCTTGCTCACAACACGTACTTGGTACCGTCCACTAAACAGATACGTACCAAGCACCAAGCGGAAGCACATGCTCAAACGGCTAAGAAAAAGAGTGCAAAAGGAACCAACTTCGGAGAACTACAGATTTCAGACAGACAGGGCTGCAAAGAAAAATATCAAAACCCCTCAAGAAAAGCTCCAAAAAATCCCCCAAAATTACCACACCTTCACAAGGCAATAGGGAACAACTCCAGAAAATTTTAGGCTCATTGGAGCAAGTTATGACCACCACTGTCCGGTGCTTACAGCCTGACACTCCAAAAAGATTCGAATTAAAACCCTATCAAACCAACTCCAAAAGTTATGAAATTTTTACTGGAAGTTAATAAGGGGCCAAGGAACAACTCCACAAATTTTCAGCTCAATTGGACAAGGAATAAAATTCCTAGAGCCACCGGACCGTCCGGTGGTTAAAAACTGACAGACTAACATGAAAAGAAAAATACCAAAACCAGGTCAAAACACCTCCAAATGATCTGAAAGTTTTATGGGAGCTTTATATTCACTGATAAAGAGCTTCACAAAATTTCAGCCCAAAATTCGACGGTTTGACCCCTAAACCAAACAAGACTTGAAAGTGGACAGAACCAGCAGGAAAACTGGACAGCAGGAAACTTCACACAAAAGAAATCCGAAACTTGACCAAACCTTCTCCAAACATCACAAAAATTGGCACAGGCTATCCTAGCCCCATTCCAAAACTATTCCCAAAATATCTATGGAAAAAGATCACGGGATTAGCGGGAATTTTAGATCTCGTGAAGAGGTGAATATTTGGGCAAGAAAGGGAAAAGCTCAACAACAACTTGCTCGTGGCAATCCTTTGGGATTGAGATGTTCTAAGACATAATCTTCACGTCGTTGCAAGTCCAAAACACAAGGAAAACAAAGGATTCAACCTTGCCCAAAACAAACACCCAAAAGGCCAAGGATTGAAGCCAAAAACCAAAGAGAACAAAGGGAGGAGAAGCACACAAAATTGCTGCACGAAACCACTTCGATTATGAGCCGCAAAAGAGATCTTAGGTTAGATTACAACGAAGGATTTCGTCCCAAGCAACCACCCTCACCTTCCCTCTTGATTTAGAGGCTAGATCTCACCCTAACGCTCCTAAAGTTGGAGCTCAAAGATTGAGGACGAAAATTACACAAAGCAAATGAAAACCTAGCTGCCAAGACTCTCTCTAATGACAGCTCTTAGGCTATTTATACACCGGTTCAGTTTTGGCATTTTTACACATAGATCCCTAACACTAGAAACGCCCGGAGGGGCTAAAACAGAAAAGAACCCGAAATATCGGAGACGGACGACCATGATGAAGACTTGATCTTCTTAGCTTTCAAGCAATCTTTGGATGTCCTCCACGTGGCCAGTAGTCCAATCCGCCTTTGCACTCCCTAGTTTTGAAGTCAGAAACCGAGAAACTTTAGGAAGTCTCCGTCTGGACTGGACTTAGCCCATCTTCTCTATCTTGGCGAGTCGTGGCCCAACTCACCAAGCCTTGGGTAGCTTGGGTGGCGGTTTTGAGCCGAAGCCGCCAAAGCCTCCCTCGTACGCCTTCGCGCCATGCACTCGGGTTGGAGCACCACGATGGCACCCGGCTTCTCCAGTCCATCGGAGTTGCCTCGCGGTCCATCGGAGGGCTTACACCACCATTGCCGATCCGCCCCGCCGTGTACCGAGCTCCCATGGCCGACCGACGCCAAGCATTGCCTCCGGTCCATTGGAGGGCTTTTGCCTCAGTCCATCGAGGTCTTCATCATCTACCTCCAGTCCATCGGAGGGCCTCCAGTCCATCGGAGGGCTTGAGCTCGTTGACAATAACTCATCACACCAGGAGAGCAATGAGGCCGGTCCATTGGCTCTCAGTCCGAACTGGACTTGCGAATAAATTGGACTGAAACGTGGATTGTGCTTTAAACTCCATCTTCGCTTGTGCCTTGGTCGTATGCGTATTGGTTATGTCCTCGTCATTCTCCCCTTCTTGGTTTTCAGTCGTCCTCGACTCAAAGTCACTGATGCTTGAGGAAGTAATTGTTTCCGTTCTTGGCATGATCCAGCGTTGCTCCCCATTTTAAAATTGAACCTGTTGTGACAAAACAAACAAAGAAGAATAAAAGAAACTCGGCGTGATAGGATTAGTCTTTAAACAACCCTCTATTTCATTAAGTTGTTTCATGATAAAATGAGATTTTAGATTTGAACAGATATAAACACGATGAGCCATATATTCTCCTTTACTATCATACTTGCCAATGACATAGCATGTATGTTTAGATACCCATGGCAAATCAGTGTGCATAAAAAGCTTCTTATTCAAATTATTCAGATTACAAAGAACATCAAATTTGATATAACCCAAAGTATTCAATGAAGATAACAACATCAGGTCATCTTGCACACTAGCACTGGGAAGAAAATATTTATTTTCAGCACAAGTAATTAGTTTGAGAGCAACAAAATCATATTTATTCATATGTGGTGGCATAGAAATAGCACAAGCATCATCACATAATTTTTCTTTATCACAAGGAAGAGCGGCACAATCATCTTGTGGCAAAAGAAAATTATCGCGAGATTCCACATTGGATTGTTCTTCAGAAACATGATTTGTGGACATATTTGGTGCATCAAAAATTTCCTCACCTTGTGTGATCTTTGCACCTATGTCATTACCTGTGTATACATGATTGGTACAATGCTCATCCACCATTAGCATGTTGTCTCTCTCTTCATTAATTTAATGTCCTGCTCATGGTTAGTAGCAACCGAGGACTCTATATGTTGTGTATCATGATGTTCAATTTCAGCAACATATACATCATATCTAATCTTTGTAGATTGTTGTGTCTCATATTTAATTTCATTTTAATATCACAAGCAAGAGTAAATAAATCATGGAGAGAATTATATTGCATGTCACCAAAAACATCATAAACATCATTATTTAAACGATTTAAAAATCTTTTTATTCTTGCCTTCTTAGATTCATGTAAACCATAACGCAATAACAAATTATGTAACTCATCATAATATTTTTTAACAGTTTTATTGTGTTGTTGTAGATATTTCAATTCACAAATTAACTTTATAGACCGAGAATTGGAAATAAATTGATCTCTCATATTTTGTTTCATATCTTTCCAAAATTGTGGATTTTCATCATAATAACAAAGATTTTTCCACCACAATAAAGTATAAGAGGTTGAAGAACTAGTGGCATTTTTTTATCTTTCTTCTATCACATAAACGATATTGTGCAAAGATTTTATCCATCTCAATTTCCCAATTTATGTACTCGTCTGAACCAAAACCATCATAAGAAGGAAGACGTGGTATGATATAACCTGAACTTTTTGACGATGATGTTATCAAAGTGACATGGTTCTCAAATTTCTTCATATTTCTCTTTCAAATAGTGTTGTATCCTGTCATTATTAGCAGAAAATAAGAAAACACACGAAAAGTATAGTTTCCTATGAACTACTATGTATAGGTGGTGAGATCACACACTCTCAAGCGTCTTACCAAACTCTTACAAATGTTCTTACCAATGCAAAGCAGTGGATGGTACAACTAGTGGCTGGTTCGTGATACCATGAGGGCGTGAACATATGGAGCTTTGGAAGGCTTTATATGGTAGCAAGGATTAGCACAAATTGAAATCAGATAGCAAAATGGAATAAGTGTCCAAAGTACTTGTCAATGTTGCTGACCTAAACTTGTTTCTAGAACTAGGTTAAGAAAGCAAGTCTCATATACAAAGTACAAATGACACAAAGGATGCAAGCACTTCTGATTTTTTTATTTTTTTCTCTGTTTTTTGTGCGGTTTTTTTTTTGCGCTTGCCTTTTTTTTTCTCTCCAAAGTACCGTAAGAGCAAGATACAACTTTAAACTATCACAATAATATCATCTGCAAATTACAGATTTTCTATCCGAACTTGCAGAGACAATTTCACACTCTTAATAACTTCCAATGAGAAAACTTATAATATAAAAGTTGTAGATATACCTTTTCTCTTTCCAAAAAATATATGCAAAACTTTTTTTGGATAAACGAAACAGGAGATATGGACTCCGAAATACAGACTGTTCAGAAATTTCTGGGTCACGCACAGATTTGCTCCCAACTAGATTTAGGCATTGATAACGATTTTGTCTGAAAACGTCGCAGTTGGCAAAGTTGTAGATAATTTCTGAAGCTTTACAGAAAGTACTAGAACACTAAATTCTAAGTTCGTATGTAGGAGATATCGGCAAAATACCGAACTGGACAGAAACAATTCCGAATCGGACGTGATGACGTGATGAAAACGGATACGGTGACACGATGCAAAACTCAAACCAATCTAAGAACAAGATCTGAACCAGCAACAAGACCACGACTATGGACACAAACTCAATGTTGCGGACTCCAAAATCAAAAGGTGCAAAGGCTAAACTTGGCGATAGGACAAAAAGTGCCACAAACCCTAATTTTTTGGATGGCTTTTTGTGGACTATAGGACGAAACAAAACTAATCTAGTAAGGATAACGGCAAGCAAACCTAACTGTAAACCTTGCTCTGAATACCACTTGATGGGCACGGGGCGTTCCCAATTTTCCGTCAGGTGGAGATAACTATCGATTTGGCGGAGGCACGACACCCACGATCCGGCTTCCAATCAACACGATTCGAACCCTGCAATCGCAGCACCATGTCTCCTCTGGTTATCAACCGTGCACACACAATTGACCTCACCACGAAGGCTTATCCCTGCCTGCGAATCGAAGAACACAATCAAGAACACGGTAGATGCAAACTCGAATTGCAAATCGAAAGATTAAGCTCACAAGTAGGGGTTTTACAAACCGGAGTATTCTCACACGGCGAAACTGTTTATAACGATAGAATAATCTAAGCAAAACACATCTACTCTAATGACGGCTATAGAATATATACAAGAGAAAGGGCTAGGGGATGGCCAAGGGGGTGGCCAAGCAACCCTAGGGCGTACAAGGGCCAGCGGGCCTAAAAAACCGGCATCGCAGCACCCTGGCAGATTCTGTCTGTCACCTTGCGACACGATTTCCCGTCGACTCCGAAGTCCAAATGATGTGAAACCAATTGGGTTGGAAAGTTTATCTCCTTAGCTTTCCAACGATATGTAAAACGCTCAAAATAGAGCCCGTATGTGGCCTGGGCATACAATTTTGTGAGGCCCGCTCCAGTAGTCTGAACTGGACTCACGAATAAATTGGACTTAAATGTGGATTGTGCTTTAAACTCTATTTTCGCTTAGGCCTTGGTCGTATGCGTATTGGTCATGTCCTCATCACCTTTTGACCCCAAAATCTTGGACCTCAAGGACATTCGAATTTGACAGAAGCCCTAGGATCTTGGAAATTATTTGCTCAGTGGATCGGAAGGTCCAACCCCTATGAGGCCGATTAATTTCACATAACATTATATTTTTCTAAGGCCAAAGGAGAAGACAAGTACTGGAAGGTCTAAGCACCGTAGGTCTAATTATCAGTCGAACTAGTTGTACAACTAATGACTAGTTTGGAATTCAGACACAAATCAACGGACTAGAAGGTCCAATCCAAAGGCCTGACTATTGGTCAAACCTATTCACTATAACGGCTAGTTGACTGGGTTGTTGGAAAGTTATATGGACCGAAAGTACTGGGCGGACCGTCTGAAGTACATTGCATTAGCAAAGCTTCTTTTTCTAATGGTTCCAAGGATTGGCTATATATATGTGTGTTCCTTAGCTTCATTTTGTTGCTCTTGACACAACAACAACAGCAACAACAACTTCAAGATCCATCTATGCTTCATCTTTTTCATGAACCACTTGAGATTTTCACACCCTTGAGAGCAAGAGAAGGTCTTAGGTTTGTATGCATCCATCTTAGTGAGGATCAAGATCAAGTGAAGACTAGAGGCTTTTTACTCTTGGTGTTTGGCAGCACCTAGGCAAACTTGGTGATCGGGGTGTGTTCTCAGAGCTTGCCAAAAGATTGTGGAATCTCAAAGAACAAGAAGTGTACAATGCTTGAGATCTACCTTCCGGATGGTGAATGGAGACCCTAGAAAGCACCCACTATCTTGGTGAAATGGGAGGTGGTATACACTTAGTGTGCACCACAACGTGGACTATGGGATGGTGCCAAATCTCCTATATAATAGAAAAAGTCCAGTTGTTTCTTGCCCTTATCATCTACTTTCCACAAATTTCTCTCCTGCAATTTCATTAGTGTTGCATCTTATTGTCATTATGCTTAGTCTATCTCTTAGCTAGATTGTCACCTAAGTTGGTCACTAGAGTAATGTTTTTAATTTGTGTTGGTTTACTCTTTCTACTAGCATGTGTAGGTTGTCCTTTCTCACTTGGAGGGTGAAGTAGGCCAATTTGTAGTTCGTTAGGTTGAGGACTTCCAATTAGAGTATGAAATTAGCCAAATTCACCCTCTACACCTTATGCAATCGATACTTAGAAGTGGTATATAGAGCATTGTTGTTCATTCGATCACTAAACTTCACCGCTTAGAGTAGGAAGTCTAAGATGGGTGGCTTGGTTCTATGATTTGAGGGCAAAAACTTTAGTTATTAGAAAGCTCGCATGCGAGCATACCTTGAGTCAATTGCCCCAAAAGTGTGGGAAGCCACTGAGCATGGTTTCACCGGACCCTACACTAATGACCAGCTTAAGTGGGATGCTAGGACCCGAAATGCTATCTTTGAGAGAATTAGCCAAGAGATCATTGCTAAGGTGTCAAGTAAAGTAAGTCAAATGATTAGCCTCTACTCTGTCCAACTCAACTTGACCGGGCTCAACACTCAATCCTCCATGTATCCCTGGTTTTTCCCATGCTAGAAGTGGATCGCCTGCCATGACCACGTCTAGAAGCACTTGGCTGCACTTTTTCACCGCATCATCATTGGCACATGTCTCTTTCTGCTTGCCCTCAAGACATCGCATTGTTTCTCAGCATGCGCCGCTTCTTGGCCTTATTAGCCAGTACTGTATGCCACCCCAAATCTATTAGTGTTTAGTTTTGATGGTCGTTATTGCACTACCTTTGACCGTCAACTATCCATAAACATGAAGGAAAATACATCAAAGTGTAGACCAACTCTTGCTACTGTTGATGGCACTTAAGCACACCAAACCTTATACTGCAAGCGATAGTATCGGTTGTAGCCTTTCCCAACAATGAGTATCAAGGGTTTGTCAATTCGTGGTAAACTAGGCTTAATCTGCTATTAATCAAGGATTAAACAATTACTAACTAACTCTA
The DNA here is from genome assembly GCA_022530915.1 of Paspalum notatum. Taxonomy (NCBI): domain Eukaryota; kingdom Viridiplantae; phylum Streptophyta; class Magnoliopsida; order Poales; family Poaceae; genus Paspalum; species Paspalum notatum. Next base: position 24,109,625 of record CM039684.1, on the reverse strand, counting down.
ACAGATCTAATAAACTGAGGTGATAGAAAAGATCTAATCAAAAACTAGATATAAACTAGACTATAGCATAAACAAGATTAGGGATAAGATAATATCAAGAACAAGCATAATCAAGATAGGTTAAATCAGCAGAAGGATTAGCAAAAGATATGAGACAAACTTCTTATAAACTAAGAACCACCCTGAACATAGTCTAACGTGAAGCATAGAATAAACATGATCATGAATGTCATAAACTTTCTTGAATCTTTCCCTCCAACCACTTGTCACATAAGTTAGGGTAATTGACGAACTAGCAAGCCTAAACCATATCCAAGCATGAGCAGATTCAATCAACAAATTAAAGTAAAAAGATCTACAAAAAGTCATGTGGATATATCATCCTGGCCAATCACATGTAGAGATGAAGCATTGTAAAGACATAGATCAAAGATCATGTATAAACGTAGAACTCATAGCCAAAAGATAATTTTATTGATCGAACTTAGGGTTTATCATAGAAAAATAAGAAGAACAGGGAATTTACTCGAAGCACATCATGAACTCAAAGCACAAAGTTGTCGATTTTGATGACTTGAAGCATCTTGCAAAAGATGAGCTCGAAACTACTCGGGAAGAGCCCGGGTCGGCTGACCCAGGGGGTAGGCTTAGCTGACCCGAGGCTTTCCTGCTTCCTCTTGCTTCGGACTTTCGCCAACTTATTGTCGCCGAGGCTTGCAAAATTAGACCCCCTAAACCTATCTTTGGACCTCTGTTTACAATGAATTGGATCGCCTCTCCCCCTAGGGAGGCCCTGGTTTTATACCCCGGAGGGTGCCCTATACATGGAAACTATTAGGTTGGTTTGATGAGGCTTCTATGACCCATTTCTATGTATATACAAGCCTCTTGAAAGTTCTTGGTCGTCCATAGACTTCCTTGCATGAAGATGAAGCTATTACCTTTTTCCTTCCTGAAATCCACCTTTCCTTATTCTGCAGCATTTAGTATTTCGATCATAACTTCTAAAAGTGCATCTATGCCTTACTCTCTTTGTTTTGGTGACATATGACAAAACAATCTTTTGATCTAACATTGTTCACTAAATGTATGACAGGAAGTGATAGAATAAAATTTGTGTAATGTGCCTTCATGTATTATCAAGATTTACACAAGGTTGACAAGACATGGATTTTAATCTCTCATGAACGCATATGATATATCTAAGTGGTGGCAATGGCTTCGAAGAGAAGATCTTGTGCTATTTGCTCTCATGTTGATCAATATACATTCAAGTGCACAAGTCAAGAAGGTGACTCAAAGCAGGTGCTTTATTAGTATTTTATTTTTGCTTTGGGTTATGAAAAGTCGTACTATTAAGAGGGATCAAGTTTTGGAATCTGGTTGCCTCATTTTCCCTAAAGCCATCCACCAAATACTTCATTTATACACCTTTCTATAATCTTCCAACTCAAAGCATCCGAGTCAGTATCTACCCAGCGCTCTCTGTCTTGGTGGCTGTTTCTCAATTCAAATCCAACTCACATACTCCAGGTTAACCCAGAGACTCTGAATCTGCGTAGAATCTAAGTGCAGGAACTTTATTCGTGAGGGGAATATTTATACTTCTTCTTCCACCACTAGCACTGTCTCTTGCTCATTCCAAACCAAACCCTAGACCAAGAACTCAAAGAAAAATTCATTTCCCTATTCCTCCCCCTTGTGCTTGATCTTGTGATTCTTGGGGTTGCGGAGGAGGGTGAAGATCTCAAGCTCATGCTCCTCCTTTGTGCGCTTCTCTTTGCTGGAGCTATTGTGGTTCTTGAGGCAAGTTCATTCCGTGACTTTGATTTGTTACTCTTGGAGTGAAGAACTACTAGACGACTAGCGGTCGCCCGGAAGCTCTCAAGGTTGTTGTGAGAAGCTCCGGGAAGTTTGTATCTCCCCGTGAAGATTGAGTAAGTCCCCTATTGCTTTGTGCGATTTGGGGGGGGTAAGGAAAGGGTTGAAGACCTGGCCCTTTGTGGGCTCCTCAACGGAGACATACAGACTCCTTAGTGGAGTGCTCGAACTTCAGATTACAAATACTTGTCTCCTTGTGTTGTGATTTACTGTGTTCATATTTCATTGCTACAATTCAAGATTTCCTTGTGTTGTGATTTACTTTGAATTTCGTAGCACTATCTATACAGGTTCAGATACTCTGGTTTAACTCAGAGTATCTGGGTCTGCAGACTTATCCGTTGCCTAGTTTGTTTAAATTTTCAGATAATCGTCTATTCACCCCCTCCCCTATAGGCGACGCTTAAGATCCTCTCAACTTCCTCATTGGAAGTCCAAATAAGGCAAACTCAAACTCTAAATTATAGAGCTCGAAGAGATCTACAACTTTGTATTCAAACTTTCTTCATTTGACGTCATGAAGGTCTCCGAATTGGGACCACAAGGTGCTGCTATCCTGAAATTCGAGAGTATCTCGAGATTTAATTTGAGCTTGGATGGATCTCATGATAAACCTTCCTTATCTTTAATTTTCTCAAACTTAATCAATCCTTGTCTTCCGGAACCTTCTCAATGAATGGGCATGGGCCTTCTTTTGGGCTTTAATTATTCATCTTTTGTAGCATTGATCCATCAACGAGTAGTGTTGACGTCTCTTAGCGTAACAGATTTTACTCTGCAAGCGCACGGAGATTCACTGTAGCTTTTTCACTCAGAGTATTCCGAGTATCGTAAAAATCCACAGGGAAGCAAGGGTAAATAGGTGGAATGAAATGTCGAACTTTCAAGCAGTACTATAACTTAGATAAAATACCAACAAAACTTACAACGGGGGTAAGATATAAAGATAGTGTATGGTGGGAAGAGTAAAACAGGGACTAAAGAAGCCTAACACTTAGGTAGTTTCCTGGGAGGAGAACGAGTGAGATTAGATTTCTAAACTCAACTACTTAACCGCTGCAGAGGAGTATTCGCGGTTCAACTAAGATAACTGGATACAAGCTAGGATCTTGCATCGAGCGAAATTCCGGTGCCTTGAGGGGTCAAAGGGTAGATAGTAGACCTCCGCAGGAGACCCGGCTAACGCCTACGGGCTTACCGAACGACGGGGTGGATTACTGAGACCTCTAGAGCTGTCACCTAGAGAGGCTACCGACCAGATCTGCGTGGGTAAGATGGCACGCTATACTAGTGTTCAAGTGAGAACTTGAACATTAAAGCTCTTCCTCGATTAGAGGGTGAGAACTAACTTAATCTTAGATCAAAGCCTAAGACAAGCTTATAGCACCGGCAAATCTAACAAGATTCAGATAACTTAAGAACAACACAAACCTAAGCCTTGGATCTAGTGTGCAATAAAGGTACACCACACTAGGCAAGCGTTAAGAAGTAAAGTAAAGTATAACAGAAGATAGAACAATGATAAATATTATACTGGAGATACGAGTACAAAAGATAGAAAGATACAAGAGCTTTACCGAGACTCGAAGAAGACTCCGGAATCCCTGAGGCAAAAGCTCAGATTCAACTCTAACTCCCAGGACTAACCTAGTGATACAAGACTAAACGATAGTGTGAGCTACTCAACTTCCACACTCTATAAATGAGAGCTAGGGGGTATTTATAGTCACCAAGTGAGTGGGGGTACTTATAGGGTCGGTATGGCGGTTAAGGGGACAGGTGGCAAGCCGGGCAACCTGGTAGGAGGCCGGGCGGCCCCACCTCAGGCCGGGCGGCCTGGCCAGCCCTTGGATCCTCCGCCATTCTTCATCCTACGATCCATCTTGACTCCCCAAGTCGGTTGCATGGCGGTTATGGCGGTTACAAGTGTGTTTTCCCTTCAACCGTTGATCTCACTTGTGTTTCTTCCTTAGCCGCAGGATTGAAGTCTCGTGGATTGCTGACTTCACCAATCCAAGTGTTGGATTGGTGATGTGGCAAGCCTTCCGATACTTGACACGTTGCATTCGGCATTTGGACTTCACAAGTGTGTTGACACATCATTTATGCACATGCAGGTCGAAGATGAGCTGATTTGGCTCCTGAGTCAGGCCGGGCGGCTTGGAGTGGTGCTGGGCGGCCTGGCTTGGAGCCGGGCGACCTGGCCCACTGGCCAATGACCCTATGACTTAGCCAAATTTGCCTGTTTTCTGCTGATCTTTGTACCTACAATCAAATATTCAACACAACTTGTGGAAATATGTTAGTAGCACAGGTTTATCCATACTTTGGTGTGTTTTCCTCCATGTTCATGGATAGTTGACGGTCATTTGTAGTGCAATAATGACCGTCAACACCCCCAAGCTTAGACCTTTGCTCGTCCTCGAGTAAAGCCAAGATGGGTTATGGATCAGGCGTTGCTGCAATATCGATGCTCATGAATAGGAGTTATGCACAGACGACACCCATGCTTTTACCTCAAACCATAGTGTATGCAATGATCACTTTCACTCATACCTGCGGTGCATCTTTTTGTCTTACCATGTCTTGGGCGGTTGAGAGAAAGAATGACTTAGCTGCAAGTTCTGCTCCAAGCATGTCTTTTGGGATTTACATCTCAGGTGTTTTTAAAGATTTTTCAAAAGAAAACAAGTTTCCCTATAGGTACTCTTGATCACTCAAAGTGTATCCTCACCATTGAAGCCAAGAGCATGGCTAAGAACTTCCTATACTAAGGCTTATGTGGAGCTCAGGGTCATGGAAGAACTTAGCTTACTTAAGTTGTTTGTTTTGCAAAGCCAAAGATTGGACCAAAGAAATGTACTACATCATCTAGCCTTGTTCATTGTTGGAGCTTTATTTGGTGGGTGGATGGATGAATCTCCTTATTTCCTTTCCTTCTCCTTTTTCATTGATAGGTATGAATATGGAGCCTTTTTGTATTTTTCTCTCTTTTTGCCATGCTTGATTAGCATGCTTTTCTTTTTCTCATATTTTTGCCATGCTTGACTAGCATGCTTTTTTTTTTCTCATATTTTTGTTGGCTCCATACTCTACCTCTTTTTGATTGGAAGGAGTAAGGCTAAGGGTATTTTGGAGATATATGGATGCATACCCAGGATAGGTAAATGCAATTGTGGTAGTGGATTTTTGCTCCAACAATTCATAAGATAGAGATGATTTGATTCTAAGAGACTCAAAATTTGACAAAGCTCAAAACAACTTTAAGTAGCTTAAACAAGCTAGGCTCAGATATTTCAATGTATTTGGCTCTGGTAGGTATTCAAAAACCGATGGGGGAACTTCATTTCATTTTTCAAAAGAATAAACCTGAGATGTTTATCTTACTAGGGACATGTGAAGACAACCTAGTGCTTAGCCATATCATTTCTCACAACAACTTAGACAAGGTTATGCAAATGGCATCCACTAAGTACAAGATCAAGATTTTAACTTATACACACAAGCTCGAAATTAAGCTAAGTGTAGAACGTGCATAAACAACTAAGCATGAACATAATAGAGCAACTATTCATCATTTCCATATGAAGGATATATGCATCAAAGTTGGGAGTTGTTTTTATTGACACTCTCTTTTTTTTAGATAAAGCAATAAAAAGGAAAATAAATAAAAACATTATTGAAAGTACTTACCTCGGTAGGACGGTGATGCTGCTGCTCGGTCAGACGGGGTACTGCTGGTACTGGTAGGACGGTTGATGCTGCTGCTTGGTCGGACAGGGGTACTGCTGGTGCACATGGGAGGAGACAAGGACAAGAGACGGGGACACCTTACTCTAAGGAGACACGGGCGCGAGGAGGTATGCTCATAACGGTCTACCATCCCCCAAGCTTCAATGAAGCTAGGGGTTTTGGTAGTAGTAGTTGTAGAAGTTCTGAGCATTGAGGAAGCCGGCTCCAACTTGCTCATTCAGGTTCTCGAGCATTTTCGTGTTGGTTTGGAGCCGTTGACCCATCTCTTCCGTGTGTTGGTAGATGTCACCTACCTGCTGATACAGCCTCTGATCGTATTGGCCCAAGTTCATCCCCTCCATTGAGGAGTTGATGTCGGCCATGTCAGGTGTTCGGTACCGGGCTGAAGCAGAATGACCTAGGTCTCTACTGAGTGCACGTGATGCACTACCGCCTCCGTAGTGTTGTGTACTATGGGAAGGCTGGTAGGAACTCTCGCCACCGGTACTGGAGAAGTACCAGGATGGCTCAGATGGTATGAAAGCATGGATGGGTTCCTCAGAATCTTCTCCTCGTGCTCTGCGGTGTGACTCCTCTGCTCGCCGTCTCTGGGCTCTGGTCATGACGCCGTTGATGCTTTGGCGTGGTGCCTCCACATCTAGCTGCATGGTTAGGCTCCTGATGGTGTACATGTCGAACTGCGGTGCTAGAAGCAGCAGCTCAAGACTATGCCCGAACCATGTCATGATTAGTTTCCCAGTTTCGGCGTCTTGCTTCATGAAATGTGCCTGGACAAAGTGCTGCTCCCCCACATAGTGTGATGTGTCGTCAGAAAGGTAGTCAAGTTGGGCATTCTCTAGGAGGCCCAAGTTGGCTGCTATCCTAGTGACAAAGGAAGTGATGCTTATAGGGGTGTTGGTCGCTCTCATGCCCATCCATTGGTGGACAATGTCGAGGATCGGAGCATAGCGCTTCTTTTTGACCATGGCATATAGGCACTTGAGGTATTTGTTGGGTGCACAACGAACCTCGCCTCTTGGGAAGACGATGAGCGAGACCCAGCGAGCTAAGATTCTTAGAGTGGGATTGTGAATTTTGGTGGTGCTGTGTTTCCCCTTTCCGTACTCTCCACATATTTCCATCCAAAAAGATTTCATGTCATACCCGGCTGGGTCACTCAACGAGCAGTTGGAGTGGAAACCCAGGAGGTCGGCAAACTGCCGCGGGTAGACAGAGAATTCAGTATTGAACATGCGGAAATTTATGAACGTACCTGTTGTACTCTTGTCCACGCGGAGAGTCATCAAGAACTCTTGTGTGAGAAGAACGGATCCTTCCTCTGTAATGTTAGCGAAATCCGACCAACCTACATAATCAAATGCTTTAATGAATGGGTCCAACATACCTATCTCGACGAGGAAGAAAGCGTCAAAGCACTTGTTCCTCCAAAAGGTCTTGGTGGTAAGGGCTTGTAACACCTAGCCTTCCTCATCGCCTTGGATGTTGATATCCTGCAGGTTCATCAGTCGGCGCTGCGGTTGTTGCTCAGAAGAAACTCCTTCATCTTGCTCCTGATCCTGGCGGCTACGTGTACCGCTGACAGACATCCTGTCGGACACTGCGGGAGTCCTGTCGGATGCTGCTGGGGTCCTGGAGCTTCCACTTTGTGAACGAGAGCGAGAGCGCTCGTCTGACGAAGATGGGAACTTTAGGTGCAGTCCCTTCCCTGTGTTACTCAGGGCCTTCTTTGCTTTCCTGAAGAAAGAAGACATCCTACAAAAGTAGACAATATATATACTACACAAGGGACAAAGCAGACACAAATATTAGCGTTAGCGGTTAGTCGTCCAGAAGTCAGCCGTCCAAGGGTTAGTCGTCCTTGCGGGGCAGAGCCTCCACAAAACGTCCAAAAATAACCAAGGATGTAACACTTATTTTATTGGGCAGAACTTCAACTAAGTGCTGGAATTTAAACTAAGTGCTAAATTATTGCTTAACAGAGTGTGTTTAGGGGGAGAAAGGGAGTTGCTCGCGCTGCTGAGTGGTGCAAGGAGCAAGTGCATGCATGCACTTGTATTTATAGGCGCGCGAAGGAGGCCGGGTGGCCTAGGGTGTAGGGTGGTGGGTGGTGAAGGGACATGAGCGGTGCAGAGGGGGGCCGGCCGGCTCCTGGTGGGGCCGGGCGGCTCCAAAGATTTTTTTTCGCAAAATTGAACTAACTAAATGCAAACTTAAGCAAAAAAATTTGATGAAATTTAAACATGCAGTGGTGAAATTCAAAGATAGATGCATGAAGGATAGGAAAATTGTAATGCGGAAAATTAAATATGCAGTGGAGGATAAAGCCAGTTTACCTCCTAGCGAGGGCAAGTCATACCTTTGGTTTGGTGTCAGTGCTCGATGGAGACTTAGCGGCCGTCTGTGCTGCAACTTTTGCTCGCCAAACCTTCTTGGTTGCCACAACCTTTTGTTTCTGAGTTTTAGTCTTCTTTTCTGGCTGGGCTTTTGGCGTTTCCTCTTTCTTTCGCCATTCCTGAGATGTGTTCGTTACCTTGGCGGTGACCTTTATCTCAGGAGCTTTGCCTCCTGAGTCCTTTGTCGGCGGCTAGGCCAGTGAGGCACGTCTCAGGGACTCGGCTTTGCGATTGGCTTTGAGCTTGCGGGCTTTCCCATCGTACAGGAGCTTTTCCATGGCTACGAGGAGAGAGTCCATTTTCAGCTTGCTTGGCGAAAGCTCGATCTTCTCTCTTGGTGTTTCCCGGGGTGCCTGACATTTAAATTTGAAAGTTTTTACCTGCCGGCACTATTCGACCTTTGGTTTGAAGGCGAACGTCTCCCGTCTGCCATTAATGTTGAGGTGGAGTTCTCCAGCTCCAACATCAATGTTGGCCTCAGCGGTGCTTAGGAATGGTCGCCCAAGGATGAGCGGCGTCTTCGTGTCTACCTCCATATCTAGCACCACGAAATCCACCGGGACGATGAAGTTCCGGATTTTCACCGGGACATCTTCGGCGATCCCGATGGGATAGCGAATCGATTGATCCGCTAGCTGCAGGCGCATAGCAGTAGGGGCAAGTGTAGCATGTGTAAGTTTATCAAAGATTACATTTGGCATGACGCTGACGCTCCCAGATCACAGAGAGCTTGATCAAAATTCTGGGTTCCGATTGAGCAGGATATAGAGGGGTTCCCAGGATCCTTCTTCTTTTCAGGCGGCTGATTGAGTATAGCAGCGCTACACTCCTCCGTAAGGTGCACAACTTCGGTCGATGGTAGCGGCTTTTTGTTGTTGAGAATGTCCTTCAGGTACTTAGCATACGTAGGCACCTGCATCGCATCTAGCAATGGGATATTGACATATAATTTCTTGATTACCTCAACAAATTTGCCGAACTGATCGTCGACCGAGGCCTTCTTCTGCCTTTGAGGAAAAGGGAGCACTGTGCTGTCATAGAACTCATGCGGAGCTGACTTTGGTGCTTCCTTCACCGGTGGTGGTTCATGATCCACCTCATCTTCCTCCTCTGGTGCGGCCTGCTTTCCCTGTTCTTTTCCTGCAACTCTAGGATGTGGGGGGTCTTGCGTAGACCTTCCACCCCTAGTGGTTACAGCATTTATATGTTCTTTCGGGGGTGGCTCGGGCTGTCCCGGAAGCTTCCCCGAAGTAGGACTAGGTAGAGCGGCGGCAAGCTGAGCTATCTGGGTTTCTAGCATTTTATTAAAGCTCAGCTGGTTCTTCATGGCACTATTTAGAGTTTCCAATTGATTTTACAAAGTTTCAAGAACTCTATCATTCGCATGGAACTTCTTACTAATGCTATCGTTCACAGCTTTTTGATCGAAAGAATTTTTAGTAAACTGCTGAGAACTACTAGAAGACATACCTTGACCAGCGAAAGGTAAGTTGGGTCGTGAATTCCAACCTGGTTGAGGACGAGGCCCGTTGCTGAAGCTATTGTTGTTGATGAAATTGACGTCCTCCGATCCATTTTCGGGGCAGCTGTTCCCCGTGTGGCCTGTGTTCCCAAATGCTCGTAAGTCATGCGAGAATCCAGTGCCTAGACCGGCACAGCTTCAGGAGCGCCCTCCAGGTCCATTTTGGCGGCAAGCATGTCGGAGCCATCAATATGGTGGACTCCACGGGGCTTATTGTTCGCCCTCTTCTCTCTCCATCCTTGGTTGCTTGCCATCTTCTCGATGAGAGTGCGGGCAGCGGCAACGCTCAAGGACAAGAATGATCCTCCAGCGGCTGCATCGAGGTGTTCTTGTGCGGACCGGTGCAGTCCGTGGAAGAAATTTTGGATTATCAACCGCTGTTCCATACCATGGTGGGGGCAGGTGGCGATGTACTCTTGTAGTCTCTCCCATGCCTCCGCCACAAACTCATCAGCGAGATGCTTGAAGCTCGAGATTCGGTTCCTCAGTGAGCTTGTCTTCCCCAGCGGGAAGTACTTTGCCAGGAAGGCATTGGAGCATGCCTCCCAAGTCGCCAAGTTGTTGCGGTCTAGGTAGACCACTGTTTCGCCTTCTTAATCAGGGAGAATGGGAAGAGGCGAAGCCAAACAGCATCGGTGGTTGCACCCTTGATAGTGAAAGTGCTGCATATCTCCAAGAATTGCTGGAGATGGCTGTTTGCATCCTCCGACGCCAATCCGCAGAATGGGCTAGCTTGGACCATGTGGATGACACCTGGCTTGAGCTCGAATCCATCTCCAACAGTCACACTGGGTCCAGTGGGGATGTTGTTGCTGGATGGGATAGAGAATTCGCGAATGGTCTTCTCAGCCATATGTGTCGTATCGGTTGTGCTTGTGGATCCAAACTCCAGTGTAGCTGGCACAGGCCTCTGCCCGTGGATTGTCTTCTGACGGACTCTCCTTCTGAGCAGCAACTTTGGATTGTTATGAAAGTTTGCCGGTAGGTCAAAACCGGTCATACACCTCTCTGTCACCCAACAATAAAGTAGACAGAGGCAAATAAGCCACTAAAAAATAGCGGTATGTTATCAAGTTATAAGTACCTAGGTTCGACAAATCAAACTTCTATTGCCAATTGCTTCCCCGGCAACGGCGCCAGAAAAAGCTTGCTGACGTCTCTTAGCGTAACAGATTTTACTCCGCAAGCGCACGGAGATTCGCTATAGCTTTTTCACTCAGAGTATTCCGAGTATCGTAAAAATCCACAGGGAAGCAAGGGCGAATAGGTGGAATGAAATGTCAAACTTTCAAGCAGTACTATAACTTAGATAAAATACCAGCTAAACTTACAACGGGGGTAAGATATAAAGATAGTGTATGGTGAGAAGAGTAAAACAGGGACTAAAGAAGCCTAACAATTAGGTAGTTGCCTGGGAGGACAACGAGTGAGATTAGATTTCCAAACTCTACTACTTAATCGCTATAGAGGAGTATTCGCAGTTGAACTAAGATAACTGGATACAAGCTAGGATCTTGCGTCGAGCGAAATTCCGATGCCTCGAGGGGTCAAGGGGTAGATAGTAGACCTCCGAAGGAGACCCGGCTAACGCCTACGGGCTTACGACGGGGTGGATTACTGAGACCTCTAGAGCTGTCACCTAGAGAGGCTACCGACCAGATCTGCGTGGGTAAGATGGCACGCTATACTAGTGTTCAAGTGAGAACTTGAACACTAAAACTCTTCCTTGATCAGAGGGTGAGAACTAACTTAATCTTAGATCAAAGTCTAAGACAAGCTTATAGCACCGGCAAGTCTAACAAGATTCAGATAACTTAAGAACAACACAAACCTAAGCCTTGGATCTAGTGTGCAATAAAGGTACACCACACTAGGCAAGCGTTAAGAAGTAAAGTAAAGTATAACAGAAGATAGAACAATGATAAATATTGTACTGGAGTAACGAGTACAAAAGATAGAAAGATACAAGAGCTTTACCGAGGCTCGAAGAAGACTTCGGAATCCCTGAGGCAAAAGCTCAGACTCAACTCTAACTCCCAGGACTAACCTAGTGATACAAGACTAAACGATAGTGTGAGCTACTCAACTTCCACACTCTACAAATGAGAGCTAGGGGGTATTTATAGTCACCAAGTGAGTGGGGGTACTTATAGGGTCGGTATGGCGGTTAAGGGGACAGGTGGCAAGCCGGGCGGCCTGGTAGGAGGCCGGGCGGCCCCACCTCAGGTCGGGCGACCTAGCCAGCCCTTGGATCCACCGCCATTCTTCATCCTACGGTCCATCTTGACTCCCCAAGTCGATTGCATGGCGGTTATGGTGGTTACAAGTGTGTTTTCCCTTCAACCATTGATCTCACTTGTGTTTCTTCCTTACCCGCAGGATTGAAGTCTCGCGGATTGCTGACTTCACCAATCCAAGTGTTGGATCGGTGATGTGGCAAGCCTTCCGGTACTTGACACGTTGCATTCGGCATTTGGACTTCACAAGTGTGTTGACACATCATTTATGCACATGCAGGTCGAAGATGAGCTGATTTGGCTCCTGAGTCAGGCTGGGCGGCTTGGAGTGGTGCTGGGCGGCCTGGCTTGGAGCCGGGCGACCTGGCCCACTGGCCAGTGACCCTATGACTTAGACAAATTAGCCTGTTTTCTGCTGATCTTTGTACCTACAACCAAATATTCAACACAACTTGTGGAAATATGTTAGTAGCACAGGTTTGTCCATACTTTGGCATGTTTTCCTCCATGTTCATGGATAGTTGACGGTCATTGGTAGTGCAATAACGACCGTCAACAAGTAGCCTTCTCAATTATTGCAAATATTTCTCATTTTCCTGCAATATTTAATAAAGTTCAAAAACAAAGAGCATACTCCAATATGGGGTTAATTGTTAGTAAATAAATAACTTCATCGTGAGATTTATCTCTGAAAACACAAGAAAGCACCTCAGAATAGAGCATGTTTTAACCGCCAACAGACTCCTAACCGACTTTGGGAGGTGACATGGACCATTGGATAGAAAGAGGCGGTGGATCCAAGGGTACACCAGGCCGCACGACCTGGGGTGAGGCCGCCCAGCTCCCTACTAGGCTGCTCAACCTGCCAAGTGTCCCCCCTCTACCGACTTAACGCCCATAACCGACCTACACCATGTATAAATACGCTTCTTGCTCGAGTGGGTATAAATAGGTCCCTAGGCCTCACTTGTGAAGTGTGGAAGTTGAGTGGAACACACCATTATCTTAGTTTAGTAGCACTAGGATAGTTTGGGAGTTAGAGTTGAGTCTGAGTCTTTGCCTCAGGGATTCCAGAGTCAGCTTTGAGTCTTGGTATAGCTCTTGTATCTTCCTATCTTTTGAACTATTACTACTCTAGTATAATATAATTTCTTGCTCTATCTCTTGAGTTATACTTTACTTAATTTCTTACACTTGCTTAGTGTGGTGTACCTTCTTGCATATTAGACCTGTCGGTATTTAATACCGGCAATACACCACGGGGTGTGTCACGTGATACTTTTGGGGTGGCGAGATCGGCGTAGCTCGATGGTTCACGTAGAGATGCGACAAAACACAAGGGTTTATACAGGTTCGGGCCGCAATATGCGTAATACCCTACGTCCTGTTTGCTGTGAGTTGTATTGATCTGAGTTCTCGAGGTTACAGCGAGGGCTTGCAGGCTTGGTAGCTGGTATGCGATGAGATGATCGATTATCTATCTGCTACGAGTTGAGTTGTGGGTTGAGTTGTCTAGGAGAGGTCCCTAGCCCGCCTTATATAGTCCGGCGTGGCTTAGGTTATAAGGAATTCTATTCCTAGGATTGGTTGCCTTTCCTACTATGATTCTCCTTAGATCTTAATTGTACACGTCGAGTCCTTGTCTTGTGCGCCGAGTCAGTCAGTCGCCTTCTGGGTTGGGCCCTCCGACGGCCCAGGTAGAAAATACGCTCCATGAGGACCAGGGGATATCTATCCCCCACAAGCCCCCAAGCTCAGCTTGAAGGTCCAAATTCTGCTTTCTGAATGTCTTGCCTTGTGGTCTTTGAAAAAATTCTGATAGTATCCTCCATGCAGCCCCCGAGCCTCAAGGTGATTAGCATAATCAGGTTGAGGGTCAAGAAGCTTGTTCATCTGAACAGTCTTGTAGATGAAATAGTCAGTCCACGAGACGACGCGGTAGTGTAGCCCCGAGTCAACGAAGCAGTGAATCGGCGAGGTGCGCGGCGGCGCAGCCCCCGAGTCGACGAAGCAGTGAGTCGGCGAGGTGCGCGGCGGCGCAGTCCCTGAGTCGACAAAGCAGTGAGTCGGCGAGGTGCGCGGCAGCGCAGCCCCCGAGTCGACGAAGCAGTGAGTCGGCGAGGTGCGCGGCGGCGCAGCCCCCAAGTCGACGAAGCAGTGAGTCGGCGAGGTGCGCGGCGGCGCAGCCCCCGAGTCGACGAAGCAGTGAGTCGGCGAGGTGCGCGGCGGCGCAGCCCTTGAGTCGACGAAGCAGTGAATCGGTGAGGCGGACAATAGCCCAGCCTCCCAAGTTGGTGAAGTAGTGAGTTGGTGAGGCGCGTGGCAGCGCAGCCTCCGAGTCGACGAAGCGCATCCCCCCAAGTTGACGAAGTGGTCGGCGAGGCGGGCAACAGCCCAGCCCCCCGAGTCAACGAAGTAGTAAGTCGGCAAGGTGCGCGGCGGCGTAGCTCCCGAGCTGACGAAGTAGTCGACAAGGCGGGCCGCATAGCCTCCCTGAGTCGGCGAGTCGGTGGCGAAGCCTCCCTGAGTCGGCGACTCGTTGGCATAGCCTCCCTGAGTCGGCGAGTCGGTGGCATAGCCTCCCTGAGTCGGCGAGTCGGTGGCGAAGCCTCCTTGAGTCGGCGAGTCGGTGGTGAAGCCTCCCTGAGCTGTCAAGGCGGGCAGCAGCCCAGCCCCCGAGCTGTCAAAGTAGTGACTCGGCGCGGTGCGCGACGGCGCAGCCCCTGAGCAGATGAAGTAATGAGTCGGCAAGGCACGCTGCGGCGCAGCCCCCCGAGCTATCAAAGTAGTGAGTCGGCGTAGAGTTTGCACTGGCTTTCCTGAAATAATAATCAAGAGACAACCCGAGTAATATTGTTCAGAGAGAAAATATACTTAGATAATATTTAAGCGACAGAGCAAGCCAATTGGATAAACGGCTTATGTGCAAATATAGAAGTAACTTAGCTGACGGAGATAGAGTGAACTCTCTGTTTGAATTCCGAGTATAGCGAAGGCATTGAGCATCGGTGGACCAGACCGACTGCCCCATAAGAGCATGTAACACCAGCTGTAAGTCATGTAACGACTTGAGTAGAGGGCCAGAATTCACCCTGTTATGAGTTTTGCAAAGACATGTAGCACCGTGCTATCGGTCATCCGACCTAAGCCGATTGTCTTTGTTTTGTTGGGGCCCTAAATGCTCCCCGATGTGAGGTCCTGCAAAGGCATGTAGCACCGTGCTGTCGGTCATCCGACCTAAACCGATTGCCTTTGTTTTGTTGGGGCCATGGGTGCTCCCCGACATGAGTACAAACGAAAGCATGTAACACCATACTGTCAGTCGTCTGACCTATGTCGATTGCTTTCGTGGGTGGGGTCGAAGGTATCCCCGTCATGAGTTCGGCATGTAATTCCATACTGTCGGTCATAAGACCTAGACCGATTGCCCCATGCGAAGGGACAGAGGACACCCCGTTACTGAATGAGCGAAGGCATGTAGCGCCGGTTGGCCAAACCGACTACCCTATTGTCACGGTGGTCATACAGAGTTCATGACGCCCGCCGTTGCATACATAGATCTTGCCAGAAAACATTGAGACTTGTCAAAGCACGAGTTGCGATAGAAAAGGTTTGACTCGGCGAAACACGAGATGCGACAGAAAAGATTCGACTCGGCGAAACACAAGATGCAACTGAAAATAATCGACTCAGCGAAACACAAGATGCAACTGAAAAGAATCGACTTAGCGAAACATGATATACGACGGAAAAGTGAGGTGCGTAAAGCACGGTTTGAGTGACCAGAAATAATTTGAGAGATCCAAAGCTCGGGTGATCCAAAAGTAATACGAGTAATCCGTAGCCCAAGAGACCCAAGAATAATATGAATAATCCGAGTAATCCGTCGCCCGAGTAATCTAGAAATAATTCAATTGATTGCCGACAGCTGAAGACTCGTTGCCCTTCGCCACAGATGGCGGAATTTAGAGATAGTCAATAATAGCGATGATCGAGTGCTTGAGCGCATGTAGACGTAGAGTTCATGGGAGCATAAAAATTATATTCCTAAAAAAATAATCAGAAAATATTGCGAGTAATATTGTTTGAAAATAGAGTGCTTGAATATAAATAACGTTGGATTGCTTGGATCGAACCATCCGAATAGAAGAAAAATAACTAGCATAATTAAATGCATAATTAAATACTAAGACGACTTAGCTGTTTGCGGTGATCAACCGCATGCTGACTGGTTTGATGCCGTAGAGCAGTATTTATGCACGAAAACCAGGAGCAATACGAGCCTGAGGGCTTTGGCTTGCAATCTTCGACACTGAACTTGACACGTGACTGAACTCGACATGTGCAGAACGATCATAATTGGTTTTCACGTGGAGTAGTAATAGCATGGTGGGAATTAGCAGTCTGACGATCTTGACTTTTTGCAAACATCGAACGGCTGCAACTTTGGATAAATCCTTCAACACAGCTTTGGATAGATCGGCTGGAATCAACATGTAGACTGCAAGCACTTTATTGTCCGACTCGTCTCGTACACGTAACCATGTCCATGTCGACTACTACCCAGACAGGGCAATCTCTGATCGGAATTGGCAGCCGTTGATCTGCTTTTTTTCTTTCTCGAACTTGACGGATTGACCATTACGGAGTAAGACTCGATTCTCTTCCCCGTAAAAAATTCTGCAGCGAATCTTCTTGCTGTAGATGGGATTGTTGAAACTGAGGCCAGCCTTTGACGACGATGATGATGCGGCTGGATCCACGGCGTTGTAGCGGATCGCTTCTCCTGTGTTGGCTCACATCGCCGAACTTGCCCGCGAAAGACGTGATGGAGCCTAAGACAACGATCTCCATCTGCCGGAGCTCAAAGTTAGTCCACAACATTATTCCCATCGCAATCTCGTATCTTGCGAACCAACCGTTTTCGGGTGTTGACGAAGACAAGCCATGGAGCTAGTTTGGTGTCGATGTCGCCGATCCCTACCTGCCGTGCCAACTGTCGGTGTTTGATACTGGCAATGCACCACGAGGTGTGTCACGTGATACTTTTGGGGTGGCGAGATCGGCGTAGCTCGATGGTTCGCGTAGAGATGCGACAAAACACAAGAGTTTATACAGGTTCGGACCGCAATATGCGTAATACCCTACGTCCTGTTTGCTGTGAGCTGTATTGATCTGAGTTCTCGAGGTTACAACGAGGGTTTGGAGACTTGGTAGCTGGTATGCGATGAGATGATCGCTTATCTATCTGCTGTGAGTTGAGTTGTGGGTTGAGTTGTCTAGGAGAGTTCTCTAATCCGCCTTATATAGTCTGGCGTGGTTTAGGTTATAAGGAATTCTATTCCTACTAGGATTGGTTACCTTTTCTACTAGGATTCTCCTTAGATCTTCTTCGTACACATCGAGTCCTTGTCTTGTGCGCCGAGTCAGTCAGTCGTCTTCTGGGTTGGGCTCTCCGACGGCCCAGGTAGAAAATACGCTCCATGAGGACACAAGGACACAGGGGATATCTATCCCCCACAAGACTAAGGCTAGGATTGTGTTGTTCTTGAGTTATCTGAATCCTGCTAGACTTGCCGGTGCTATAAACTTGTCGTAGGCTCTAATTTAAGATTAAGTTAGTTGTCACCCTCTGATCAAGGAAGAAGTATGGAATTTCACTCGACGCAAGACCCTAGTTTGTGTTTAGCTAACTTAGTTCAATCACAAATACTCCTTTGCAGTAGTTAAGAAATAGAGTTTGAATATCTTAATCTCACTTGTTGTCCTCCCAGATAGCTACCTAATTGCTGACTGCTTTAGTCCCTGTTTACTCTTTCCACCATACACTATCTTGTTTATTTTGCCCCCGGTGTAAGAATAGATAGTATTTATCTAAGTTATATAGTACGGCTTGAAGTTTGACATTTCATTCCACTATTCGCCCTCGTTTCCCTGTGGATTTTTACGGTACTCGGAATACTCTGAGTGAAAAAGCTACATCGAATCTCCATGCTCTTGTAAAGTAAAATCTATTACGCTAAGAGACGTCAACATTTAGCACCGGCAGCACACCACGGGATAGACCATGCAATGGGTTTGAGAACAAGGAGGGTCGACTATGAGATCACGAAGGTCACATAGAATGATGAACACGTCGATTTAGAAAGGTTTAGGCAGCCAAATCGTTGCACCCTACGTCCTATATGGAGTTTATGGGTTGTATTGCTTGTGTTCAACATGAAATCATGAGATATAATGTGTGTTTCTACTGGGTCCCAGCTTCCTTATATAGTCAAGAGTTAATGTTACAAGTCAGTTACAAAAGGAGTCCTAGTTGGTATACAATTTCAGAGAAAGGTAACAAATCTATCGTAACTAACTCGAGCTCCAAATAGCACTAAGATCTCTCTTGCAGTTCATGCCATCTTGCATCGTGTTCTCTAAGGTACACCACTTGGCCCACCTTCCAGAGTGGTAACATTCCGCATGCTTCGGGTACCCGTGGATATATGACATCCACAAAACATACACAAGAAACCAAGAAACATGCGACTGGGGTCTTGATTTCGTCCAAACCAATTAAACTATCCCACTAGACTCACCTGTCACCTTAACTTATGTGATGTCTGGTGGCGTTGAGCACGTCACAAGACCATGATAAAAAACACTATTAGCATGAAGCATGCTGATAAGAGCACCACCTTAGGCTTCTTCAACACATGATGCAATCTCTGCTTAATGAGATGTTGATGCATTCAGGGTGACTCCATACTGATTTTATTCCATGTGTTGATTATCCAAACAACCTTCTAAATTTGACTCCAAGAAACAAAATATATGTACATTCAAATAGAAATTTTTTATTTGAATTAGATTCTAGATGATTTAATTCATTCTAAATCTTAAAATATAATCAAATTAGAAGATGAGATTGCAATTCATAGGATCAAATAGGCCCTAATGGTTTTTAACAAGGGTGTGTCTCCTCATTAGGTAACTGATATATGACTTTCTATTGGTCATATTTTACAACCATCCAATGTCTATCAAACGACTCTCTAGGATGACTGACGAAATTCAATCCATCAGTCATATATGGAAATTACATAACACAATATAAAAAGTTATAATACACAATAATCAGTATATATATGGTAATATAACAAACAGACATATAACCTTGTTAGCATTAGAATTTAGCCGATGGGCCAGATCAGCTAAATGGGCCAGGAGAGCTGATCTACAGATAAAAGGATCGGCTAATGGGCTGAGAAGAGTCATCCAAGGAAGAGACAATGCCGAGGGCCAATGTTGGCGGTTCTTAGCCTAACAGATTTTACTCCGCAAGTGTACAGAGACCGCTGTAGCTTTCACCCGAGAGTATTCCAAGGTATCGTATTTATCCACAGGGAAGCATTGAGATAGAGATATTAACTTATCAAACATCTTGTTATTTTACTCTTTCATTGTAAGCGATAAAAGAAAGGATAATGGCACACTAACACACTCCACACGGATACATAGCTCAATGAGAAGCTAGGAGGACAACGAGATCGATTTGGTTCCTGATGAGATCTTTCTTTACTAAGGTCAAGCCAAAAGACAAAGCTATCTCCAACAATGCTACTCTACAAAGGTCGTGACCAACATGGTGAGGTTATTGTTTGGTCTAGATATCTTTACTGCATTGGACATTGCGACTATCTAGAATCACTGGAGAGTCCAGAGTGCTGGGGTCTCAACTGAGAAGGCGGGTTCTAGTAAGCCCGACTATGCGTCTATATACATGTTGGATCACAACCTAGCGCCAACCTGGGCGACGGGAGTGGAATACAGAGGCATCCTAACGTTGTCACCGAGAGGAGCTACCTAAAGCCTGTGCGTGAAATATGTACGGTACACGAGGCACCGAGAGCTGCGTGGGGCTGATTGCAAACCAAGGTGAACTTCTAGAGTAAACTCTAGTTGTTCATACCTCCACTTGTTGAGCAAGTGAAAGCATCACAACTGCTGCGACTTAACAAACAACGTGAACAAGGAACCCACAAGCAAATAGACTAGATTAACCATAACCTCACAGAGCAACTATTCATCATTTCCTTTAAACAAAGGGCATAAACAAAACTCTAGCATTATGGGTATGAGCTAGTTTATTCATGAGTGTAAGCAAATCTTTTTGGTATTTTAGATTATGCAAATTTTTATAATGTTTTTCTTTATTGGATTAGAAAAGGAATAACTCAAACATGTTTTTAGTGTCATGGCAGATAGGAAGAAAGGGTATGATCGTGAAATGTACGACATTCGGTTTGGGGTACATAACTAGTGTGGTCTTCCCCCCAAGCTTAGTTCTTACAACTGATTGCAAAACTAAAGCTTGTGCTTGGCATACCTCCCCACGTGTCCGTTGCATCTTGTAGGGTTCTGTTGATGCAAAATTTTGACTAAAATTATGCTCTATTTTTATATAATTTTATGCCTTTTTAAGAGTTAATCTTATGATTTAGTCTTATTCTACTAACAAATAACCCCATTTTCGAGAATGCTCTTTGTTTTTGTGCAATATTGATTTTTGCAGGAAAATAGGTAAAATTATGATAATTTTGAAGATTTCTCGAAGAAAGGATTTATACTAATAAAGAGTGGGATTTAGAATAAGAGCTAATTGAAACACAATTGAAGGTTAGAGCCCAATATCAAGGAGATTCTAGAAAGATAAAGATTACTTGAAGGGCCAAATCCTGAAATATTCTCAAGATTGATGATAGTAGCGCTTTGTGGGCCCAATTCAGAGACCTTAACGACGTCAAATGAAGAAAGTTTGAATACAAAAGTTGCAGATCTCTTCGAGCTACAACTTTTAGAGTCCTAGTTTCCCTTATTTGGACTTCAGATGAAGGAGTTACGGTCGAAATACTACAGGCTGCAAAATATGGAAAGTTTGATTTCGGGAAAAACAAGGATGAAGGCTTCTTCTACGAGCAAGAGAGTATATGGACGCCCAAGAATCTTCTAGATACTTGTATATATATAGAAATAGGTTTTTTAGGACTCTTACAACTGACCTATTAGATTCCATGTATATGACACCCTCCGGGGTATAAAAGTAGAGGCTCCCAAGGGGAGGGGAGTCGATTATCAAGCCACAATTCATTGTAAGTCAAGCGTCTTGGGCAGAGTTCGGGTTCCAAAATCGTTCAACTCGGCGAGAAGGGGATCTCGGTGAAAGGAGGAAGCAAGAGGAGGCAGGAAGCCAGAGGGCCGATCGACCCCTATGACCCAGAGCCTTCCCGGAGAGTTTCGAGTTCATCTTTCGACATGTTCTTCGTCAAGTCGATCTCGACGACTATGCTTCAAAGATTATAATGTATCTCGACTAATTTGTTGTACTTCTTATGTTACTTTGATGAAACTCTCAAACCTTGAGATTCGATCAATAAAGTTTGTCTTTTAGACTTAGCTTCTTGTTTATGCATAATTTATGATCCATAGTTTTGCAATGCTTAATGCCAACATGTTGCCTGGCCACGATTTAAGTACTTTCATGTTCTTTTAGTTGATCTTTTTACTTTAATTAGTTGATTGAATCTACTCATGCTTAGAGATGGTTGGGGTTTGCTAGTTCATCGATTACCTAGTTGCTGGTGACAGTAGAGCTGGAGAAAGGTTTGAGCAAGCCTTTGACATTCATGATCATGTTTAATGTTTGTCTCATGATTAGATCTTGTTTCAAAATAGTTCTTAGTTTATAAATTGTTTGTCTCATATCTCTTGTGGATCCTTTCGCTATGCTTAAATCATATCTATCTCGCTTTATAGTTTAATACTTGTTCTATCATATCTTTTGCGTCCGAACTCCAAATTGAGTGAACCAAAACTCCATTTCAATTATTTCGACAAGCTCTTCGCAATGGCTCAGTCATTGAGGGAATTTGAGATACTTCATAGTGATGTTATTTGTAATCCATTCTCAAGCCCTTTTGTGCCCACTCTGTGCTTGCTCCTTATGATGTTATTTTGCAAGGCATTTGAGCATCTCCCTATAAAACATCGAAAACCACCAAAACTCGTAGAATTCGTTAGTTCAAGGTAAATAATGCATAGAACTTTGTTTATATCCTATTTATTCACCAATGAATTGGCGGTCGAAATAGGGGAATAACGACCGCCAACAACCAACAGGCCGTGTATCTTTACTTTGAAGAGTGTCACACCCTGGTTTTAAAAACACAAACCAGAGCAAACTATATGTGTGCTAGGATTTAATCTCACACATACAGAGACAATATACAGTGATATAATAGAACATGCTTTATTATATAACGTTAAACAATATTTACATAAAACATGCACAAAGTAGCGGAAGCGTAACTAAATCTTCAAGCCATCCACAGGGAAACCGATTGGGGGTCGCATGCCTAGAACTTCATGAACCTTCACTTGTACACATTCAGGCCTTCGTCTTTCTGAGCAGCGGTTGGAATTTTCCCCCCAACAAGGAATAAATATAAAGAAGCAAGCGTGAGTACATCTCGCACTCAACAAATATAACATAAACCATGAGGCTCTAGGGTTAGCTGACAAACTGCATGAGCTTTTAGTTCATCAAATTTTATTAACAACTATTTACTAAACATGAGTAGATAAACCATTAACCCAAAAGATATTGCATAAAGAATTAGTCAACATTAAACAGATATAACCATCACCATAACCATAACCAAAACCAAGGAACCTCAGCCAAGGCTCCTACTAATCACTGGGAAGGGTCTGGGCCGCTCATAACCGTGAGCACGGCTACCATGTTAGTTTTACACTCTCGATAGGTTGTACATCTTTACCCACAAGTCGTGAGCTACGCTAGGAATTCATCACATTACCGGAGATGAGATGATTAGCAAGCACACTATGAAGCCTTTACAAAGATCATGTTGGTAAGGTGTAACCGCTAAGGTTTCAGGTTCCGCAACCGTGGGGCAAGCCTCAAGGGGAGAAGCACATACATATAACGTAAAGCACACTCAACCAAAGTAGCGCGAGTGCCACAGAAGCTCACCTCCCCTCTTGCCTCGCAGGTAAGTTACTCCCAAACTAAAACAAACTAATTAATCAGCTAAGATCGTCCCATTCCAATCTTGTGGTAGCACTGTTGTCCCAGGTGGTCGCTTTGTGATTCGATCCTTAGGAAGAGAAATAGCAAAAGCACACGAGCATATTGCTCAAACTCTCTAAACCATGTTGCTAAAAAGCCATATTAAAATGGACATGAACCGTTCAAGGTCAAACCCAACAATTAAGTTGCATAGGATTATTAATCAAAATTAAATTAATAAAAGGACATGAGTTTGTGCACCACCTAGCACAACTTAACCATATGCAACCCAAAAGGTAAAATATACAAGGATGAAAGTATCTAGGTAAACCTTACAAGCATATAAATTAAAATGACATGTAGTAAATAAAAGGTTATTAGATGTTGTTTACGTCATACTTGCCTTCCTTTAAAAAGACGCTGCTCAGAGTCTTCTGGATGATGGTCTTGATATTGCACTTGAGTTTGCACGAAGAGACTAGCGTCTACACGTTCATCGGGGCACCACACATGCACACAGGTTCACACATGCAAGCAGACAAATATAAATAAGATAAAAAAGTACATCATACATAAAAAAACAGAAGATAAAAGGTTCATAAATGTTCTACTCATCGCCACGAACTCGTGGGCGCAAGAATCATCGAAAACGGGTTTAAAACGGAGAAGTTATGAGCTTTTGAAGGTTACAGGGGCTTACTTGTAAATATATTTCGAAAATAGGGCTCAAAAGATTAAAATAGAGGCCTGCTACTAAACATAGGAGGGTGGGTTAATTCTGGTAAAGCTCAGGGTTGTTTCTGCAAAACGGCGGTGGCAACGGCGATGTGGCATGTCCTCATTTGCTGGATCCGCCGACACACACATGGCCACGGAGTCGCGGGTGCAGAAGATCCCACGGATCCGGTGTGGGCAGATTTGGATCCTGTGTGGCGGTGGAACGCAGGACACCGGAGCGGGCAAATGGTGGGGCGCCACGTGGCCAAGGGGAGACGGTAGGGGGCAGCGCTGCACTCTCTCGCTTCGGGCGGGAAGCCGGCGGTCCGTACAGGAGCAGGTGGTGGGGTCCAGGCGTGGGAGCGGGAAAAGGACGGCCGTACGGGACGGGCCTAGGTGGGGTCCACGTACGGGGCGACGACGTGCTGCGCTTTTTGGCCGGCGGCGAGGTGGGGCCTAGGGTGCGTGTAACACCCTAAATTTTATTTTCAGTATTTTACAATAAATTTAATATGGTTTATTTAATTTTCTAGGATTTTATATGCTTAGCCATGCATTTAATGATTTATTTTATCTACAATAATTAAAATTTATTCTAGGTCAACTTTTGTTGTACACTCATGCTAGTGCATTGCTTTATTTCTTGTGTGGTCTAAAGTTTAAAATTCAAACTTTTGGTTTTTTTTAGAGATTTTGTTTTGGTTTTGGTTTAAAAGGAAAAGGGAGAGAAAAACAGAAATGAAAAAAAAAAACCAGCCGCACCCCTCCTCGCCCTCGGCCCACCTCACCACCGCGGCCCAGCCAAGGCCCAGCCGCGCGCTCCCTCGCCTCACCCTTCGGCCCATCGGCCAGGCCAGGCGGAGCTGGCCCAGCTTCTTCCCCACGCTCTCTCTGTCGCGCGGGACCCGCCGGACAGGGGCTTCTCCCACCTCCGGCCGGTGGACCGCCTGCGCCATCCCTCCGCTCCCTCTGTGCGTGGCCGCAAGCCCCTCCTCGGCCGCCCTCACCTCTCTGCAGCTGGACCTTCCTCCGCCCACAAAGTCCGCATCCCGGGCCCGTTCGCCAGTTCCCGCGCCGCCGCACGAATTGCACCGCGACCCAAGCTCGAGTTCGAGTCGGACTCGAACCCGAGTCGAATTCCACCGCCGCCTTAGTTCTATCTCTCCTATAAAAGGGTTCTACGCCGCGCCGCCGCACCTCTTTCGCCCCAAACCCGCTCGCTCGAGCCCTAGCTCCTCTTCTGCCATCAATTCCACCACCGGAGGCTGCCAAGGTGAGTTGCACCGCCGCGTCGATTCGCCGCTTTTGAGGCCTCTCCGGCCACCTGAGTACCACCTCCTCCTTCGCAGAGCCACCGCGCACCCTCTCCGCCGGTTCTTGGACCCTCGGAGCCACGCCTCGTCGCCGTTCCGCGTGCACCGACGCCATCCGCCCGCTCACACTCGCCGCCGACCCCTCTCCGGCCATTCCCCACCGACGACGATCCCACGGTAAGAACCCCATCGCGTGCGCTTCCTCCCTGGCCCGTTGTAGTTCCGTCCCGCGCACCGGGGGGCCCTGGAACGCGCCCCTCCGGCGAAGCTCCGCCGTCCCGTGTGGTCACCACCGGCGAGCTCCCTTTTCCCCTCTGTTCTAGGCCGTTAGATCGCGATCCGGCGGTCTAGAAACGCCGACGACCGGTCAACACCGGTCAGGCTCCGGTCAAACTCCAGTCAGCCGCCGGCAATTTGCTAAAGAGCCCCTCACCTTTCTCATATTTAACCCGCAGTACAAACCCATAGTGAGTAGGCCCTGTTTTTGTCTTTTAAACACGGGTTTTCGAAAAAATATTTGCAGATAGGTCCTATCATCTTTAAAAGGCTATAACTTGCACGTTTTAAATCCGTTTTCGGCGATTCTCGTGCCCACGCGACCGTAGCAATGAGTAGAATAATTTTATATACGTTTTATCTTCTGTTTTTAAGTCATGATGTACAGTTTCTTACCTTTTGCATTTGTTTGCTTGCATGTGTGATCATCTGTATGCTTGTTTGGTGCCGTGTATCATGCGTAGACGTTGATCCGCCTGTTGAGTTTGAAGAGCAACCTCCAGAAGCCTCTGAGCAGCAGCAAGGAATAAATTTTGAGGAAGGCAAGTATAACATAAACAACACCTAATAACCTTTTATTTCGCTGCATGTGCATTTTAATTTATATGCCGTAAGGTTTACCTAGATACTTTTATCCTTTTATATCTACCTTGTGGGATGCATATGGTTAAGTTGTGCTAGATGCTGCGCAAACCCCTATTCTTATTAATTTAATTTTGATTAACAATCCTATGCAATTAATTGTTGGGCGTGACCCTGATCGGTTCATGTCCATTTTAATATGGCTTTTTAGCAACATGGTTTAGAGAGCTTGAGCAATGTGCTCGTGTGCTTTTGCTAGTTCTCTCCGTAAGGACCGAATCACAAAGCGACCACCTGGGACAACAGTGCTACCACAAGGCTGGAATGGGACAGACTTAGCTGATTAATTAGGTGGTTTTGGTTTGGGAGTAACTTACCTGCGGGGCAAGAGGGGAGGTGAGCTTCTGTGGCCCTCGCGCTGCTCGGGTCGAGTGTGCTTTACGTTATATGTATGTGCTTCTCCCCTTGAGGCTTGCTCCACGGTTGCGGAACCTGAAACCTTAGCGGTTACACCTTACCAACGTGATCTTTGTAAAAGCTTCGTAGTGCGCTTGCTAGTCATCTCATCTCCGGTAATGTGGTGAATTCCTAGCGTAGCTCACGACTTGTGGGTAAAGATGTACAACCTCTCGAGAGTGTAAAACTAATATGTTAGCCGTGCTCACGGTTATGAGCGGCCCAGACCCTTCCCAGTGATTTGTAAAGGACCCTTGGCTGAGGTTCCTTGGTTATGGTTTTGATAATTGTTATATCTGTTGTATCTTATTTAATTTCTTGCAATATCTTTTGGGCTAATGGTTTTGTTATTAATTCATGGTAATTAGGCTTTAATAAATGTTCTAAATTAAAAGCTTATGCAGTTGTCAGCTAACCATAGAGTCTCATGGTTTATGTTATATTTGTTGGGTATTCTGTACTCACACTTGTTTTCTTTATATTTATTTCTTGTTGGGGGAAAAATCCAACCGCTGCTCAGATGATGGTGGTAATGAGGACTATGTGCAAGACTACGACGAGTATGAGGCGTTTCGTTCACCAGTTGACGTCCCTGTCGCGCCCGTTATGTTTATGATTTATGCTTCCGCTATGCTACGTTATACTCTGAGTTAAACACTTGTGTCACAGTGTAGTAATGATATATTTAATGTTATGTACGTTTTTATCTTTGGCATGTGCTGTGGTATTCTGTAATTTGTCATGTATATGCGAGACGTTTCCTGGCGCATATATATGTTGCACGGTTTTGGTCTTTGAAACCGGGCGTGACAAATTTGGTACCAGAGCCGTGTTGACTGTAGGACGAAAGCCTAGTTAGACTGATCGTATTTAAGGACTTCACTTTCCTTGTCTTAACTGCTGACTTTAAAATGATTTGTCTTTATTTTAGTTTTACTGATTAATTGCTCGCATTATGTTCGAAAATTTTTATTTATTCATTCTGTCATTTAGAACTTTACTCAAGTATTTCTATCGTTTCTACAGATGTCATCATTAGGGTGCCTTTATATATTAGATCATACTCTTATAATATCTCGTTAGCACGCTTTGTTTTGGTGTGTAAATGCTTGTTATGGTGAACTATGCTTGATTTGGTTCTTTGATTGATTGATAGTCTAGCTGTGTTATATGTCCACAGTATAAACAACTATGAAGATTAAATTAATTATATAAATTAATTAATAAAGATTAGATCGTAGGGGGTTATAAATAGCCATCTACTCTTTTCTCTTTACTTTATCGGTCACCATTATTTATCATTCTGGATACGTGCAACAATTGCTTACTGATATTGATTCAACTGCTGCCAACAGATGGTAAACACCAGGAATCAGGCTAATGGCAACCCACCGCAGAACCCACCGCAGAACCCACCGCCGCTGACAGCAGATCAGTCTTTTCAGCTTCAGATGCAGATGATGCCTACTCTCAACAATGCAGTACAAGCTCTGCAGAATGTTCAAGCCAATCCGCAGCCGCAGCAGAGGGACAGACGTGGAGACTTTATGAAGGGACATCCACCTACTTTCTCCCATTCTGCTGATCCTCTTCAAGCAGATGACTGGCTTCGTGCAGTGGAGCGACAGCTTGACATTGCGCAGTGCAATGATCAAGAGAGGGTCCTGTATGCAGCAGGACAGCTTCGAGGTGTAGCTCTGGACTGGTGGGAGTCTCACAGTCAGCAGGACAGAGAGCGCTTCACCTGGGCTCAGTTTCGTGAGAGATTCAGAAGCCACCATGTGCCTGTGGGCATAATGAAGATGAAGAAGAAGGAGTTCCTCTCTCTAAAACAGGGGAACATGTCAGTCACGGAGTACCGTGACAAGTTTCTGCAGCTTGCTCGCTATGCTCCCACAGAAGTTGCAGAAGATGGTGACAAGCAGGAGCACTTCCTGGAGGGCCTTAATGACAACCTCCAGTTACAGCTGATGAACAACACGTTCAATAATTTCAATCACTTGGTAGATCGTGCCTTGCTTACAGAGCAGAAGCGCAGGGAGATTGATGAGAAGAAAAGAAAGCTCAACCCTGCATCCTCCAACAGCAACACCCGCCCCCGCTTCCTCCAGCAGCAGCGTCAGCAACCACAGCAGCAGCAGTACCAGCAACAGACAGGTCAGGGACAGTGTTACCAGAATCAGAACCAACGCCCTACCTACAGAGCTATGCCACAGGGGCAGTCCAACCCATCTGCCCAAAATCAGGCTACTGTTCCCGTGGTTCGTAACTGCTACAAGTGTGGTGACAGTGGGCACCTCGCCAACAACTGCCCTCAGAGGGGGCAACAGCAGCATCAGCAGGCCAGACAGAACGCCCCACAACAGCAGCAGCAAAGGCGCCCCAACCAGCAGCATAAGGCACCACTTCAGGGCAAGGTCAATCATGTGACGGCAGAAACTGCAGCAGAAGCCCCAAACGTTATGCTTGGTACGTTTACAGTCAACTCCAACCCTGCTACAATACTTTTTGATACTGGTGCTACGCATTCTTTTATTACAAGATCTTTTGCTGAAAAACATAATCTCCCCTTAAGCTGCATGAAAAGACCTATGGTAATTAATTCACCGGGGGGAAAGATAACTACCAACACAGTCTGTACCAGAGTTAGTATCAACATAAGGGGGGTAGAGTTTCGTACTGGGTTGCTAGTTATTGATTCCATGGATATTGATATAATCTTGGGCATGGACACTCTGGAGAAGTGGGGTGTCAAAATTGATTGTGCTCAACGGACAGTTCATCTAGCAGCATCAGATGGCCAGGAAGTGGGAATCAGCGCATCAAGTCCTTCAGGTTATTTGTACCAGATGGAGATTAGACCTACAGACGGTATTCGGATAGTGTGTGATTATCCAGATGTCTTCCCTGATGAATTGCCAGGTATGCCGCCTGACAGAGATATTGAGTTTTTAATAGAGCTTTTACCTGGCACTGCACCCATAGCAATGAGGCAATATAGAATGTGACCTTTAGAGCATGAAGAGGTTAAAAAGAATATAGATGAATTGCTAGCTAAAGGATATATCCGCCCTAGTTCCTCTCCTTGGGCTTTTCCAGTTTTGCTTGTTGAGAAAAAGGATACTAATGTGAAAAGGATGTGTGTGGATTACCGAGCTCTAAATAAAATCACCATTAAAAACAAGTACCCGCTACCCCGCATTGATGATTTGTTTGATCAGCTTCAGGGTGCTTGTGTTTTCTCCAAGATTGACTTGAGATCTGGTTATCATCAGTTAAAAATTCGTTCCTCAGATATTTCTAAAACTGACTTCACCACTAAGTACGGCTTGTATGAGTATACAGTAATGTCCTTCGGCCTCACCAATGCTCCTGCCTATTTTATGCAACTGATGAATTCAGTATTTATGGATTATTTAGACAAGTTTGTGGTGGTTTTTATTGATGATATACTGATTTATTCCAAGACTGAAGCAGAACATGAGGAGCATTTAAGGTTAGTTCTTCAGAGACTGAGAGAACACAAGCTGTACGCTAAGTTCAGCAAATGTGAATTTTGGATTGATGAAGTGCGTTTTCTTGGTCACGTCGTCTCCAAAGGAGGAATTGCAGTGGATCCAAGCAAGGTCAGTACTGTCACGAACTGGAAGGTGCTGGAAATACCAAAAGAGGTTCGTGGGTTTCTGGGTTTAGCTGGTTGTTATCGGAGATTTATTGAGAATTTCTCAAGAATTGCAAAGCCCATGACTTCCCTATTAGAGAAGGATGCAGAATTTAGATGGACAAATGCACAGCAAGCTGCTTTTGATGAGTTGAAGAAAAGATTGATTACAGCACCTGTGTTGACTTTGCCTGACCAGCAGAAGAAATTCATAGTTTATTGTGATGCTTCCAGAGATGGTTTGGGATGTGTTCTGATGCAGGAAGGCAAAGTGATTGCCTACGCTTCACGGCAGTTGCGCAAGCATGAGTTGAATTATCCAACACACGACCTGAAACTTGCAGCAGTGGTGCACGCATTGAAGATTTGGCGTCACTATTTGTACGGGCAGCGTTGCGAAATTTATAATGATCACAAGAGCCTTAAATATATTTTCACACAGAACGAGTTGAATATGCGGCAGCGAAGATGGCTGGAATTAATTAAGGATTATGACATGGAAATTCATTATCATCCTGGCAAGGCTAATGTGGTGGCTGATGCTCTGAGTAGGAAGAGTTATGCTAATATGGCTTTGGGTTTCATGATGCCGCATGAATTATGTGAAGAGTTTGAAAGATTGAGTTTAGGTTTTCTACATCACACTACAGCCGCAGCATTTGAGGCAGAGCCGACATTATAACAAGAGATTCGGGAGCACTAGAAGAATGATGAGAAATTGCACGAAATTCGTGAGTTGCTCAAATCAGGCAAGGCGCCTCACTTTCGGGAAGATGAACAGGGAACTTTATGGTACAAGAACAGAATATGTGTGCCTAATGTGGACAGCATCAGAAAATTAATTTTGAGTGAGGCTCATGATACGGCTTATTCTATTCATCCCGGCAGCACTCAGATGTACTATGATCTGAAGGAAAGATTTTGGTGGTACGGTATGAAGCGTGCCGTGGCCGAGTATGTAGCTATTTGTGATACATGTCAGCGTGTGAAGGCAGAACATCAGGGACCAGCAGGTTTATTACAGCCGTTGAAGGTACCAGAATGGAAGTGGGAAGAAATAAACATGGATTTTATTGTGAGTTTGCCTCGTACTCAGAAAGGTTATAATTCAATATGGGTAGTAGTAGATCGTTTAAGCAAGGTAGCTCATTTTATACCGGTTAACACTACTTATTCAGGTGCTAAGTTAGCTGAGCTGTACATCTCCAGAATTGTCTGACTGCACGGCGTGCCTAAGAGAATTATATCTGACCGAGGTTCGCAGTTTACTTCTCGCTTTTGGGAGCAGTTGCATAATTCATTGGACACAAAGCTCAGATTCAGTACAGCATACCATCCTCAGATAGACGGGCAGACAGAAAGAACTAATCAGATACTTGAGGATATGTTGAGAGCTTGTGCCATACAGTACGGCACTAGTTGGGACAAGTGTTTGCCGTATGCTGAGTTTTCCTATAATAACAGCTATCAAGCCAGTCTGAAGAAGTCGCCGTTTGAAGCCTTGTACGGCAAGAGGTGCAGAACGCCGTTGTTCTGGAATCAGACAGGTGAGAAGCAGGTATTTGGACCTGACATAATACAGGATGCTGAACAGCAATTGCGGATTGTTCAAGAGAATTTGAGGGTTGCTCAGTCCAGGCAGAGAAGTTATGCTGATGTTCGCAGAAGGGATTTGTCCTTTAAAGTGGATGACCATGTGTACTTGAAGGTGTCACCAATGAGAGGTATTCGCAGATTTAACATGAAAGGAAAGCTAGCGCCAAGATACATTAGACCATTTAAAATACTGGAAAAGAAAGGTGAAGTAGCTGACCGCCTGGAATTACCTCCCAGTTTGTCAGGTGTGCATGATGTGTTTCATGTGTCCCAATTAAAGAAGTGTTTGAGAGTGCCCGAAGAGCAAGCACCGCTAGAAGGATTGGAGGTACAGGAGGATCTGACTTACACAGAGCATCTAGTGAAAATTTTAGACACGTCGGAGAGGAATACTAGAAACAAAAAGATCAAGATGTGCCGTGTGCAGTGGAATCATCATACAGAGGCCGAGGCAACATGGGAACGAGAGGATGAGTTAAAAGCAGCATATCCCGCTCTCTTTGCTAACTAGCCTATCTAAATCTCGGGACGAGATTCTTGTTAGGGGGTAGGTTTGTAACAACCTAAATTTTATTTTTAGTATTTTACAATAAATTTAATATGGTTTATTTAATTTTCTAGGATTTTATATGCTTAGCCATGCATTTAATGATTTATTTTATCTACAATAATTAAAATTTATTCTAGGTCAACTTTTGTTGTACACTCATGCTGGTGCATTGCTTTATTTCTTGTGTGGTCTAAAGTTTAAAATTCAAACTTTTGGTTTTTTTTAGAGATTTTGTTTTGGTTTTGGTTTAAAAGGAAAAGGGAGAGAAAAACAGAAATGAAAAAAAAAAACCAGCCGCACCCCTCCTCGCCCTCGGCCCACCTCACCACCGCGGCCCAGCCAAGGCCCAGCCGCGCGCTCCCTCGCCTCACCCTTCGGCCCATCGGCCAGGCCAGGCGGAGCTGGCCCAGCTTCTTCCCCACGCTCTCTCTGTCGCGCGGGACCCGCCGGACAGGGGCTTCTCCCACCTCCGGCCGGTGGACCGCCTGCGCCATCCCTCCGCTCCCTCTGTGCGTGGCCGCAAGCCCCTCCTCGGCCGCCCTCACCTCTCTGCAGCTGGACCTTCCTCCGCCCACAAAGTCCGCATCCCGGGCCCGTTCGCCAGTTCCCGCGCCGCCGCACGAATTGCACCGCGACCCAAGCTCGAGTTCGAGTCGGACTCGAACCCGAGTCGAATTCCACCGCCGCCTTAGTTCTATCTCTCCTATAAAAGGGTTCTACGCCGCGCCGCCGCACCTCTTTCGCCCCAAACCCGCTCGCTCGAGCCCTAGCTCCTCTTCTGCCATCAATTCCACCACCGGAGGCTGCCAAGGTGAGTTGCACCGCCGCGTCGATTCGCCGCTTTTGAGGCCTCTCCGGCCACCTGAGTACCACCTCCTCCTTCGCAGAGCCACCGCGCACCCTCTCCGCCGGTTCTTGGACCCTCGGAGCCACGCCTCGTCGCCGTTCCGCGTGCACCGACGCCATCCGCCCGCTCACACTCGCCGCCGACCCTCTCCGGCCATTCCCCACCGACGACGATCCCACGGTAAGAACCCCATCGCGTGCGCTTCCTCCCTGGCCCGTTGTAGTTCCGTCCCGCGCACCGGGGGGCCCTGGAACGCGCCCCTCCGGCGAAGCTCCGCCGTCCCGTGTGGTCACCACCGGCGAGCTCCCTTTTCCCCTCTGTTCTAGGCCGTTAGATCGCGATCCGGCGGTCTAGAAACACCGATGACCGGTCAACACCGGTCAGGCTCCGGTCAAACTCCAGTCAGCCGCCGGCGAGCCCCTCACCTTTCTCATATTTAACCCGCAGTACAAACCCATAGTGAGTAGGCCCTGTTTTTGTCTTTTAAACCCGGGTTTTCGAAAAAATATTTGCAGATAGGTCCTATCATCTTTAAAAGGCTATAACTTGCACGTTTTAAATCCGTTTTCGGCGATTCTCGTGCCCACGCGACCGTAGCAATGAGTAGAATAATTTTATATACGTTTTATCTTCTGTTTTTAAGTCATGATGTACAGTTTCTTACCTTTTGCATTTGTTTGCTTGCATGTGTGATCATCTGTATGCTTGTTTTGTGCCGTGTATCATGCGTAGACGTTGATCCGCCTATTGAGTTTGAAGAGCAACCTCCAGAAGCCTCTGAGCAGCAGCAAGGAATAAATTTTGAGGAAGGCAAGTATAACATAAACAACACCTAATAACCTTTTATTTCGCTGCATGTGCATTTTAATTTATATGCCGTAAGGTTTACCTAGGTACTTTTATCCTTTTATATCTACCTTGTGGGATGCATATGGTTAAGTTGTGCTAGGTGCTGCGCAAACCCCTATTCTTATTAATTTAATTTTGATTAACAATCCTATGCAATTAATTGTTGGGCGTGACCCTGATCGGTTCATGTCCATTTTAATATGGCTTTTTAGCAACATGGTTTAGGGAGCTCGAGCAATGTGCTCGTGTGCTTTTGCTAGTTCTCTCCGTAAGGACCGAATCACAAAGCGACCACCTGGGACAACAGTGCTACCACAAGGCTGGAATGGGACAGACTTAGCTGATTAATTAGGTGGTTTTGGTTTGGGAGTAACTTACCTGCGGGGCAAGAGGGGAGGTGAGCTTCTGTGGCCCTCGCGCTGCTCGGGTCGAGTGTGCTTTACGTTATATGTATGTGCTTCTCCCCTTGAGGCTTGCTCCACGGTTGCGGAACCTGAAACCTTAGCGGTTACACCTTACCAACGTGATCTTTGTAAAGGCTTCGTAGTGTGCTTGCTAGTCATCTCATCTCCGGTAATGTGGTGAATTCCTAGCGTAGCTCACGACTTGTGGGTAAAGATGTACAACCTCTCAAGAGTGTAAAACTAACATGTTAGCCGTGCTCACGGTTATGAGCGGCCCAGACCCTTCCCAGTGATTTGTAAAGGACCCTTGGCTGAGGTTCCTTGGTTATGGTTTTGATAATTGTTATATCTGTTGTATCTTATTTAATTTCTTGCAATATCTTTTGGGCTAATGGTTTTGTTATTAATTCATAGTAATTAGGCTTTAATAAATGTTCTAAATTAAAAGCTTATGCAGTTGTCAGCTAACCATAGAGTCTCATGGTTTATGTTATATTTGTTGGGTATTCTGTACTCACACTTGTTTTCTTTATATTTATTCCTTGTTGGGGGAAAAATCCAACCGCTGCTCAGATGATGGTGGTAATGAGGACTATGTGCAAGACTACGACGAGTATTAGGCGTTTCGTTCACCAGTTGACGTCCCTGTGGCGCCCGTTATGTTTATGATTTATGCTTCCGCTGTGCTACGTTATACTCTGAGTTAAACACTTGTGTCACAGTGTAGTAATGATATATTTAATGTTATGTACGTTTTTATCTTTGGCATGTGCTGTGGTATTCTGTAATTTGTCATGTATATGCGAGACGTTTCCTGGCGCATATATATGTTGCACGGTTTTGGTCTTTGAAACCGGGCGTGACAGTGCGACACGGTGCTCGGGAAAGGAAGATAGGGTACAAATGAGTGCATGGGAAACGAGGTACTGCGGGGAGAGAGAAGAGAGCTCACCGGAGTTGGGTCCTTCGTCGGAGTTGGAGAAGGAACTTAGATCTACGGAGAACCGATGATGTCCTCGCAAAATGGACGAGACGAACTTCATGGTATCCTCGGATTTCGGCAGAGATGGGCGGACGCGGAGAAAACTCACGCCGAACGTTTGCCGGAGTTGGAGAAGACTTCAACCTTTCCTCTCAGATCTAGCGAGTTAGGGTTTCGGGATTGAAAAATGGATACCGGTTCTGGAAAGAGGACGACAAGAGGATTCCGATGAATATATATATGCACCGGTTTGGGCCGAATTGGATTAGGACTATTTTTGGAATATTGAATTTTCGGGTATTAAAATAATTCTAGTATATTTAGATTTATTGTTTGTGCCCCGAAAAATACTCCGATGGCTCCAAAAATTCCAGAAAAATTCCCGGATATGTTTTGGCACCCAATGAACTCAAATAAAATAGTTAGAGCTCATGAAAAGATTTAGAAGAGACTCCAATAAATAGAACTTGCTCTAGGAAAAAGAGAAAAGCTCCCAGATAAATCTAGGAACTTTCCAGAATAACATGATGATAAACAAAGATACTTAGAAATATTTTAACACTCAAAACATGCCAGCCTAGCATGGAGTGATGAAATGGTCGGCAAGATTTGTGGCGAGATGCAAGATAAGCATGACGAGCAGGGTCCGCATGACAAAGAAAAGAGTGGGGAAGGAGACCACTCGACAAAGGGACAGGGTAAAGGCACAGGAAAGCGAGAAGAGGTGAGTCGATTCCAACTTCGGTTGGCTATTGGACCGAAAAACAGAAAGAAAGAGCTGGACCAAAAGTGCAGGTGAAAAGAGGAGAAGATTTATGGTCTTTTGTATTGAAAACTTTTCCAAACTCTTTTATTTAGAAGGTTTAAACACACCATGAATTCAAATAAAATTTGAATCCATCCATGTCCGTAGGCAACCTCTCAAGTAAAATAAATGCAACGGCACGAATGCAACAACAAGTTGTCCTAAATTCTTTTTATTTGTTTTAAAATTTTATTTCATAAAATCTTTTAAATGCTCATTCTAAACACGAAAATCCTTAATAAATTGATAAAAAATATTTTAAATATTTTAAATTACTGGAAATGAAATTTAGGGTGTTACAAAGAGTCTTAGTAGAATTTGCTTAGTTAAAATAGAAGTTTTAGTTATAGAAAGAGTCAGACTTGTTGTCCAAGTCTACGAACTATAAATATGTATCCATGTTCTACGAAATAAACCTCGCTCAAGAACAGCTACGTGTCTCCAACTTTTCTTGGCGCATCGCCACCCCTAGAAACTAGGGGTTTTCAAGGTAATCGTCATGCTGCTGTAATGATTTACTTCGTTAGGGCATTAGGGCATGAGCCGTACGGTGAACCTTGTACTGAAGTGTTTTTGATGTCACGGTTTGCTAGTTATCCGGATGAATCTCTGGGAAACTCTATCTCGGCACGAGATCCATCAGTTATCTCAATGAAGCTCGGATCAAGCTTTTTGTTTGGCGCGAAATTCATCTCTTTACTTTGCACGTTTGTCGATCTCCTTCTACGTTTATTTTTCATGCTATAGATTGGTTTTCATATAGCTCGTTTCACGCTAACTCATCGTTTGTTACAATCCACGACATGCCGCTACAGCGTGTGCATGCGACTTGATGACATATTAGCGTAGATCGAGCACCCTATCTATACATGTCTTAATTTGTATTTGTTGTTAGATGAATTTCTTTGGAGGTCCTGGTTTAAAGCCGATCTGGCTCAATAGATCTATTATATCATGCTTTTAGATAGGCATTTATATCTCTTTGTACTCTGGATGCATGTTTTGGCTCTATTCGCACTATATGTATACACATCATGCCAACCAACCATTGCCCACGCATCGGCCGACTATAGTACACAAACCCTCATGTTTGCCAATCCTATCGATCGGCAGGAATTTAACGTTTATATTTGTTGTGTATGCTTTTCAGGGAGAACATGAGCCAACAGCAACATCCACACAACCTTCCTGGCTGTAAGGTCAAGCCAAGTGGCACGCCCGCATCACCACGTACAACCAAGATCATCTTTTCTGCAGAGCCGATCGAAGCCACACTACAGGGAGACGAGTGCAGCAGCAACGCGATCCCTGGCTTCCATATGCCCTACGCGCGGACCTCGCCGCCCGTCGGTATCCGAGTGCAACAAACCTATGGATTAACAATCCATCGGTCACATTTTACCGCTTATATCAACATCATGCGGACTGATCACTAAACAAATATCAGTACATGAGTAAATATGTTTTAATAAATGTACTGTAGGAAAGAACCACCTTAATTAACTTCCATGGTAAGTGAGATCACGTCACAAACGTCTTTTCTACCAGGAGTACCGATGCAACTAAAATCTTATTCATCCCAGCAAACTATAGATAGAGGGGAGTGGTTTCGTGGACAGGGGAGCGGCCCTGTTTGTTTCCGCTTGTAATGAACATATCGGTGAAAATAAGTGAGAATCCTATAAATGCTTTGATTATTTCTGATTCTCCTACAAGCGATAAGGTATGGTTGATAAGCGTTAAGCAAGAATCGAAAAAAATCTCCACGATACGAAAAATCTAAACGTGACTGGAAGAAACGAAAACAAATAGGCCTACGCAAGGTGCTGCTCAGTTACCGCCCCAGCACAATCACAACGTCAAAGGAGAGGAGCACTGTAGGGCAGAGCCGGCTAAGAAGACCCACAACATCCCCATGGTTTTTTTTTTTTTTTTGAGAACGTAGTGACCTGTATTAAACCATAGAAACAGGAATACGCGGAGTACAGGACCCGTACAAGCACATCCTAGAAGAGGACAGAGAGGACAGCTGTCCATACCATTTTACAGAAAAGACCCTACACAAAGAAAAAATTACAACGAAGTGCTCAAGATCTTTTCTGCTCCCAACGGATGCTGCTCGCCGTCGTCTCCCTCCTCCGGCGTCACCGAGGCCAACTTCAGAGCAGGAAGAAGATGGCAAAGGCACTGCAACCAAGACCAAATGAAGCTCCATCGCTCGAAAGCTTTGACTTGATCCGCACAAACAAGCAGCAAGGTAGAACATCGGACGGGGACGCACCCCGAGCTTCTCTGGCCATGGATCTGTTCTCCATGCCGGCAACCAGCAAGAACAGAAGAACAGCACCGCACATCCATCAGCCTGACAACCATCCCTTGCTCTGTCCACCCCCCAGAACATACATGGTAGAAAAATCGAGGAGATGCTTCCTGCACCGGAAACATCAAGACCCCAAGCTCCCGATCCAACATAACCCCGCCTCACAAGCTCGTCGCTGACACCGGAGCTAGCGCCAGCGAGGTGGAAGACGAGCCGGAGTACCTTATTCCACAGAAGTCGCAGCACCTCCACCAAGCTACTGCGACCGGGACAAGCGCGCATCCTCCATGCCCCCTCCGCAGCTTGCTCACCAATGAGCCAAGCAGAAGACGAGCAGAGGAACAAAAGAGCACAACGGCATCTCGACGCCATCTAGCACACAAACTATAGACCTAGGAACTACCTAAGCTATACAACTACGCCGGACGTCGATTTGCCGACCCCCGCTGCGGCGACGCTCAGAGACGCCGCCGGCAGCGAGGAGACGGCAAGATCGATGCCAGATTTGGAGTTCGCTCTTTTTTCGCCTCTCTCTCCTGTAGTAGGGGAAGGGGAAAGAGTCTTTCTGAAATCCCTCTTTAGTTCTATCCCCATGGTTTCTTTACCCCGCTTGCCCAACAACTTCCGTCATCACGAAGATCTTGACCACTCAGACTGGTGCTTGGGCCCCACTCCTTCGTGGCCCCACCATCGTTGCTACCGATAGCACAGACTGGCCGGCAACGACCGGACGTGCTCCTATTTAATTTTATTATTGTGTCTCAAATTATAAGGGTTCTAAGCCTTTAATGTCTCAAATTATAAGGGTTCTAAGCCTTTAATATATTAATTCATTCCTTCACTTCTCTCTCAAATTGCAAGGGTTCTAGGTCTTTAATGTATTCATTCATTCCCTCAGTATATGTTTAGATTCATTAAGATCTATATAAATGTACAAATAAAAAGGCTAGAACCTTTTACAATTTAGGGTGAAGAGAGTAATAAATAGAAATCAATTAATTACTGTGTGTAGGTTACAGCTGCTGCTCTTTTTGTTTTTTAGAACCAGTTACGGCTGCTGTTGGCAGGCTGCATCTTGCGTGGCAGTACATTGCAGGCAGCCGAATCTCGCCGGGCCAGTTTGTGCGGACCCCTGATGAGGTTGTGGCCCATCCGCTGCTGTAACCACTACGTGATACACCATAGTGGATGCGAATCCGATGCGAATGCAGCTGCCTTTCCGTCTGTGTCGGTTGTTGCTGTCCGGCCCTTGTGTTGGCGGGATCCCATGGCTTTTACGTACTGCGGTGGGGCGCCGCCCACCTCCCCGCGGTCACCACCACTGCGCAAAGGGGCTTTCGTCGGTTGATAACCCTGCACCACCGAAAACTATACCGACACTACCAAATCGACGCTATAGATCTAGAGCATTAGCACTCGGTGTTTGCGGAACAAAAGCAAGAACCGGTACTAAGATCGTCCAGTCAGGCCAGCTACGACGCTCAGAGCCCTCATGTAACACCAGGTGTAGAACCCACCCGATACTAAAGTTCTAGCACCGCACGTGAGCCCGCGCTTTTGTTTGCACCGGGTTGTATCACTCACCTGTACTAAATATGTGGCGCCCACGTGCGTGCGTGGACACTTTCAGTACTGGTGTTGTCCTCACCCGGTACTAAAACCATGGTTTTCACGTGTCCTCTTTATACTCTTTTAGTACCGGTGCTACTGTAACCGCTATTAAAGTAATGGCTCCCACGTGTCGGCTTGTACTCTTTTTAGTAGGTACTAAAGTGATGACAATCACATTTTATTAATTATTTATATATGCTGTTATAATCCCAGTACATATTGCATAATAATAGCATTATTGCATAATAATAACACATGCATACGATAATAATAACATCATTACATAACAGTAGCATTGTACTTATTACATAATAAGCTGTATATATACATGTGTATATTGTTAATTATGTTTCTGGACATGTTCAAAAATTAAAATGATATTCATCCGGTAGGCAGTCAAACTCTCTTTTTTCGCTCACAATGGAGTCAAAAATAAATCAAATCAATTGTTCTTGCACCGCACAGATTCTCTCGGACGGGAGGACCTTTCCTTTCGAATTCAGTACCTGTAGTTTTAAAAATGTATATGAATATACTAAAAAATTAGTGAAAAAAAAGTATTTACTGAATGTGTACTTCTTAACGTACATAATTGTCTCGTACAACTAACGGCGAGTCTACAAAAATTTTCTTGAACTCGCAGATATATTAACCATAGAGGTTGGTGCCCTGTGGTTGTTTATAACACTAGGGGAAGAAGAAAGCTGTTAGAGATAAGTCCACGTGCATTAAACGATGTAGTGCAAGTGGAACATATCGGATATTTGTCATTAACTTTTAACCTTCGTGATAGGTTCGAGGTCGTGGAATGCCCAGGAACGATGCATTCTTCCCATACTCTGCGCATGTAATGGTTGATAAAATGGAAGAAATTTAATGGTGACTGAGATAAAATGTGGATGGCATAAATTACTTGTGGAGCATTCTGATGATTTCTTCGTACTCTGCTGTTGGCTTTTCCAATGAGTCCATTATAGTGATTTGGCCCTCCTTGACTGCGAGTACAATTAGTATTCAGTGGAACCTGCATATACAAGCATCAAAATTAAATTATTAAGTGCAACACTGTAAAAGAAAAGGATATGTAACAGTAAGCTCTCACTTAAAACGATAAGGTAAAAGAAAGTAATATTTAGAAAGTTGGTCCCTGAGCATTCCTGCCAATTTGTTATAAACATCATCAAAATGTTGATCTATATTATCCTTGTTCACTGTATCAGGGTCGATGAAGCCCAAGTGCTTATTCTTAATATTGTTCCGGCACTTTTGCATCTCCATCCTGCATACATCAATGAAACTACACCGATAATATATACAGTAAGGATCGATACACGGATCTACAAGAGTCATATAGAGTTGTTAAAAAAACTTACAGAGAGCACACCTTGAGTAGCGTTATGTCCAGAGCGTCTCTGTGGTAAACATCAAATATATCCTTGAAGTCTAACCAAATCCTGTGATCATTGTGGAAGTAGTAGTCGCCTTTGACACATGCAGTAAAAGTAACCTTGCCTTCGGATGAGACCTTCATGTACCACTCATGGAATTGACACATTTTAGTCGATAGGGCTTTGAACTCACGTTGGCTACCTAGAGGTTTTCCAGATGCATATTTCTGTTGTGGCACAAATTTTTTATTCTTTTCTAGTAATTTCTCTTCATTGTAGAACTGCTTCTCTGTAATGCCTGTCTCCTTCCAAAATGCTTCTTTGTCTACATTGTCATCTGATGGCATCGTATACTCATATCGTTGCTGCTCTCTGAGCTGTGGCACTTCTCTTTTCTTTGCCGCTGCTTTCTGCAACTGACGCTGGTAGTCAGATATCATAGGCTCCTTTGGATGCTCCATGCAACTTTGAATAAAATGCTTCTTGGCATTCGGATCTATTTCCTGCTGCTTTGGAGGCGGTTTTGGCGCAAAATGCACCTTCACTTCGGCGGCCACGATCTTAGCTGTTTCCTCTGTGGTAGAATCATAAGGGCGCTTAATTGTGGTTTTAGAGCACATCTTTTTACTTGATTTGGATGTTTTGTGTGTCTCAGAGCTCCTATGTGTTGAAGGTTTGGCGCAGCTCTTGGATGGGGAGGGCTCAGGCTCGGAGGGTCGTTGGCGGGACCATTGGGTGATGAAGGGCTCCTGCACTGTGAGGACTCTGTTCGTGAGCCACCCCTGGCTGTTGTTGTTGATGCAGCAGTGGTTGTTCCTCCATGGTGGTTTTCTGGCACTAATTTAATGTAGGCCTTCTGCCATAGAAACATTCCATGGAGAGCCTCTTTAAGTGTCTTTTCGTCATCGCCTCCTTTGTGTTCGAGCTCTAGGTCCTAATAACTAGGGACTGTTTGCTCCAATGCGACAATGGAGTACCCAGTTGGAATATCAAAGTAGCAGTACTTTTGTCTAGGAAAGACCGGTAAAGCCACACCATGCGCTACGAGTGTGCTTAGGTTCCTCATGGGTATATGTATCTCGCACGGGCAACGGTGCTTGAGGTCATCGACTGGGTAACATTCTTCATTCTCCAACTGTGGTTGAGCCTCGTCCGTCGGTCGTTGATCCTGCACCGGTGGTCGTTGATTCTCCTCCGCCCGACGTTGATCTTGCACCGTTTGTTGAGCCTCGTCCTGGTTA
Source organism: Paspalum notatum (assembly GCA_022530915.1). Taxonomy (NCBI): domain Eukaryota; kingdom Viridiplantae; phylum Streptophyta; class Magnoliopsida; order Poales; family Poaceae; genus Paspalum; species Paspalum notatum. Next base: position 24,067,167 of record CM039684.1, on the reverse strand, counting down.
TCGTTCTGATAAGGGATCAGCTGTGTGGAGGCCACGCTACTCTTTTTGTGTGAGGCATTCGTGTCGCCGTGTGGCCCTATCTGCGGTGCAGGGTTAATACCATTTTCTGCCAATATTTGGCGAAAAAATGCTACATCCTGTCTGAGGCCACCTACGTCTGCCTCTAAGCTACGGATCCTCGCATCCGCCTCGCTCAAGGATCTCCGCTTTCTATATGACCCCCTATCCTCTGGAAACCCAACCTTCCACGACACATTGCTGATCCCTTTGGTTCTACCAGGGTGCTCTCTATTCTCTAAGGCCCATGTCAGCTCGTCCTTTTCTCTTTTATGGACGAATTCTCCCTTGGTGGACTTATCGATGGCCGCGACAAGCTTTTCTGCTGCCCACTTTGTTTTGTCATTAAAGACCAAGGCCCATCACTTGACAAACTTCCCTCATATCCATAATACCAACATTTGGAGCGCAGGGGCCCATTGGCTGGAGGTAGTTTGACCCCTCGTTGTTCAAACTCTGCTTCCATCTTCTCCCATTTTGGAATAGATCTTATATAACTACTGGGACCATATTATGATTGTATTTTCTTTTCCTTGCAATTTCTGTATTTTGTTTGGAACGTGCGATGGCCGTCTCTAATTCCTTGTACTGTACAAATAATTCTCAATCCCCTCTTAACTTTGGGTATTTTGTAAAGTCTGGTGCCTGCCCATGTTTCACATAGTTGGCCCACAATTTTGTCTTGAAGGTTTGGAGAACTGCGATCTTTTTTAGTGCCCATTGCTTCACCATCTCTTCAATTCCTTGAAGTAATGTGAACTTGGTCGACAATTCTCTCCATAGTAATTCTTTCTGAACATCGAGGACCGCTTGAGGGACCACAGATCGTTCATGTTTAGATTGAGATTGAATAGGATCATCTTCGGATTGAGCTTGTTTTTTCTGCTTTTTTCCAAGCCAGGATGCTTGTGGGGACGTTCTCCCTAACTATAATGCCGCGGAAGTTTACAAATTTGGTCGTGGCTTTAACGGGTTCTAGAGGTTGTGCATCGGCTCCCACATGTGTGATTGTGTATCTCTCCTCAAAGGTTTCCTTCTTTGTGGGGCCTTGAGGCTTCTTATTTTTCTTAGGTGGGTTAGTGGTGGGCTATCAAGAGGAAAGGATAGTGTTACTCAAAATAAGCACGTCATCGATAGGGAGGTGGGTGGATGGCTATCAGAAGTATGTATGATGTCTATACCTAGGTAGTGCACAATTGATTTTTGTTGGAGTGATCGGCATTATCCTCCCGATCGGAAGGATAGTTGAAGTAAGAATCAACCTCCTCGTGCTGCTGCGCACTGTAATCTTTTGTCCCCCCTCTAATAATTGATGCCATAACCTCGTCCTCTCGCTCGTCATGCATCTTATTAGCTAAAATTTCTACAAACAAATGTTTTTAATTGAGACGTTTTCGGAGTCTAATTGAATCATGCTTCTACGAAACATGGAATTTGCCGAGAATGTAAACTATAATTGTAATTCTCCATTTGATTGGCTCCAAATGTAAATATAATTCATTACATTACTAAGGACTAAGGAAAGAATACTCACTAACAAAGCAAGAGGTGGCTTCGTCGAGGCGGCGGCGGCGGCATGAACGGTAGCGGGGACAGGGGCGGCGACGTCGAGGCGGCGGCGGCGGTGTCGTGGATGGTAGCATGGACAGGGGCGGCGACGTCGAGGCAGCGGCGGGGTTGATGATGGCAGCAGGGAGAGGGGCGGCGACGTCGAGTCGGCGACGGCGTCGATGACGGCAGCAGGAAGAGGGGCAGGGTCGTCAAGGCGGCCGCGGCGGCACGGTGGCATAGGGGGCGAGTAGCGATGGGGAGACGGCACAATGCCGGTGCTGGTGGAGGACGGCGGGGACGGCTTCGAGGAACTGAGAACTGCGAAAGGATGACGGAGGTTAATACGGGTAGGCCTTGAGCCCTGGTAACCCCGGTACTAAAAGGTCTTCGGTACCGGGCCTAGAAAATCCCCGGTACTAAAGGTATCCAAAGGACCTTGAAAAAATTAGTGCAAAGACATCTATTAATACTGGGCCTAGAATGTCACCGATACTATTTCTTTTTTCGCGCCAAGTTTTTTGGCCCATTTGGTTACACCCGATGCCAATACGATTGTTTTTGGTAACTCCCGCCCTCGGCAGTTTGCCTTCTTAATTTACATAAATATTATCCAAAATACAACTCCGTATTACTTCAATACTAATACAAAATAAAATCTCGCCATTACATTACACTTCATCACTAATACAACTTTATTTAATAATCCCTTCATTATGATCGCAACGCATGTATGGTGCCTCTTCGTTGTTTAATAGGATGCTTGTGTCAACCTCCACTCTGAAAGGTGGTGCATCATCTAATTGGTTGTAATCCTCTTCGTCTGCGAAGTCATCCACTCCCATTATTTTCTTTTTTCCCTAGAAGAACAATGTGTCGCTTCGGCTGCCATCATCCACTCACCATTGCCGAACCCTATGGGTTGCGTTACTCCTCCGAAACAAAAGACAAGGAGAGGGGGGCCAGGCGGCCTCACTAAGGATCGGGCGGCTAAGCACTAGGCCGGTCGGCCTCACCAACACTAGTTGGACAAACAAGGTGTTAGGGGTCTTCCTAGTTGGTGCACGGTGCATCCTCGGTCTTTGGTGAGATTTGTGGGGTGGAAACAAAAGGTGAGTTTAGAAAGAAAAAGGGAAAGAAGCATCATAGTGTACATGGCTCATTTTAAGGTCGGATCTAGACCATGAACGCATGATCATACCACTTCGTGCAGCTCGAAGACGTCCATTTATTCAAGGTGAGGCATTTCGGGCTCAAGGAAAATTTTGAGACGTTGCCCATTCACCTTGAAAACTTTCCCATCATTGTCCTAGAGGGTGATGGCGCCATGATCAGTGGCATCAAGGACCGTAAAGGGTCCTTCCCACTTACTTTGGAGCTTTCCATGACCAAATAAATGAATACGAGAGTTAAAGAGTAGTACCTTATCTCCCCGTTTGAAGTGCTTGATCTTGAGGCGCTTGTCATGCCACCTCTTGGTACGCTCCTTGTAGAGTTTGACACTGTAGTATGCCTTCTCCCTCCATTCCTCTAGCTCAGCGAGTTGAATTTGCCTTCGAACTCCTGCCATTTGGAGATCCATGTTCCACCTCTTCATCGCCCAGTGAGATTTGAATTCAAGTTCTCGCTGGCAGATGACAACTCTTGCCATACACTATTTGGTATGGTGACATGTCAATTGGGATTTTGTATGCTGTACAATAAGCCCAGAGTGCGTCAGGTAGCTTGGATGCCCACTCTTTTCCCATAGCTGTGACCGTCTTTTGCAGTATGTTCTTGATTTGCTTGTTTGACGTCTCGGCTTGGCCACTTGTCTGCGGATGATAGGGGGTGGCAACACGGTGTTCCACACCGAGTTCTCCAAGACATCTTCTGAAACGTCTGTCGATGAAATGCGAACCTCCATCACTAATCATGACACGCGGTACGCCAAAGCGAGGAAAGATGGTCTCATAGAACATCTTAATGGCATGTTTTGAATCTGCGGCTGCGCATTGTTGACGCCACTTAAGTACGTCAAACCTTATACTGCAAGCGCACAGTATCGTGGTAGTTTTTTCCCAGGATGAGTATCTTGGGTTTGTCAATCCAGGAATAATTATGTTTAATATACTATCTATCTAATCTTAACTGAATTACTAACTAATTCTAATAGATCTAAACAAGCTTAAACAAGGGATAAATATATTCTAAATAAACTATAATCTATACTCTAATAAGGTTCTAATAAGAGATAGAACTATTGCATAAAATGATAGAACAAGGTTTAGGCTATAAACGCGAGAACGATAGGTTTAACATGGCAAATTGATCCACAAGAGATATGAGACAAACAACCATCATACTAAGAACCACCTTGAAACTAGATCTAAACATTAAGCAAAGAATAAATATGATTATGAATGTCAAGGATCTACTCGAACCTTTCCCTGGGCTCTACTGTCACTGGTAACTAAGTAATCAACGAACTAGCAAACCCCAACCATCTCTAAGCATGAGCAGATTCAATCAACTAGCTAGGAAGAAAGATCTACTATAAGAACATGAAGAACTTCTATACATCGGCTGACTAGACATGTTGGAATTAAAGCATTGAAAAGACATGGATCATAAAATCATGTATAAACAACAAACTAGGTCTAGAAGACAATCTTTATTGATCGAATATCAATGTTTCATCAAAGTATCGAAGGAAGTACAAGGAATTACTCGAGATACATCGTAAACTCTGAAGCATAGTCGTAGGGATGAACTCAACGAAGAACGTGTCGAAAGATGAACTCGAATCCTCCTCAGAAGGGCCTGGGTCGGCCGACCTGACCCGACCGGCCCCCCTTCTGCCTCATCCTTTCGCCGAGATGAGCTTCTCGCCGAGTTGAACGCTTCTAGCTCCCGGCCTTTGCCCTAAACCCTCGACTTACAACGAATAATACGGTGGACTAACTCCCTCTCCCCTTGGGAGGCTCTATATTTATACCCCGAAGGGAACCCTATACATGGAATCTAATAGGTCGGTTCTAAGAGTTCTAAAATAACTATTTCCAAGTATATACAAGTTTCCAAAAGAGTCCAGGACGTTTGTGCCTTTCCTTGGTCATAGATGAAGCTTCCATCCTTGTCCTTCCCGAATTGAACTCTTCCATATCCTGCAGCTTTTAGTATTTCGACAATAACTTTCTCATCCGAAGTCCAAATAAGGCAAACGCGAACTCTAAATTGTAGAGCTCAAAGAGATCTACAACATTGGTATTCAAACTTTCTTTATTTGACGTCATTAAGGCCTCCGAATTGGGCCCACAAGCTACTGCTGTCATGAATTTCGAGAAGATTTTAGGATTTAGTCTTTCAAGCAAACTTTTATCTTACAAGACTTATTTTTTTTTGGGCTTCTTTCTCAAGTGGGTTTCAATTAATCTTTATTTCGGAGCCCGCTTCATAGCATAAATCCTTTCTTCGAGAAATTCTCAAATATCTTCAATTATTCCCTATTTTCCTGCAAAAATGAATATTGCATAAAAACAAAGAGCATTCTCGAAAACGGGGTTATTTGTTGGTAAAACAAGACTAAATGATAAGATTAACTCTTCAAAAAATATAAAATCGTATAAAAATAGAGTAAAATTTTAGTAACGGCACACTTAGATCTTGCTAGTCCTCGAGTAAAAGATCGATAAAAGGACTTAACTATGTTTAAGCAAATTCTAAATAATTACTTTTCGGAAGTAACCATGCCTTTAGAATTCATTCAAATCATAACATGGATCTTTTTAGATTAATCTTCATGCATATAGATCCCCACAAAGTTTTTTATTTAAGTCGAACGAATCATAGCAATGCCAAAGTCTATTTCAGAATCATCAAAGGGGGTTTTTAAAACAAAAAAAATAAAACTTTCAAGGATGAAGAAATTACTATATCCCCAAAAGTTAAACTCTCAAAAAGGCACTCTTATAAGTGGCTAACCCTATAGAAATCACTCTTTTTCTCTTATCTAACCAGAGTTTAATTGGAGATCGGTAAAGCTAAGCAGAGCTGCTTGTTCTATTGTCTAGCTAAGGTATCTCTCTAAAGATTATTCAATCAACTTGTAAACTATCTTGGTCATCGAAATATAGAAAAGAGATTATAGTAAAGGTCAAGGAAAAAGAAGATATAGATAGTGAACATGTGCAAGAACAAATGAAGTGGAATAAATTCCGAAATTTTGCATATGGTTTGGAAATAGTCTTTGCTCATTGTATTTAATAAGATTGTAAAGCTATCTTTTATTTTACTTCTCCAAACTTTATATTTTTCTTCTCCCTTCTCCTTTTTCTAATTCTACTTTTTCAATATTCGACCACTTGATTTTTTTCTCCCTCTTCTCTTTTTTCAGCTAAATGGGCGCCTCTTCCCCCTTTTTACCACCTTTTTGGATAAATTGCTTTTATCAAGTATTGTTTGAGCAAAAACTTTATATAGGTATAGATAAAATAATGGGATGAAAAAGGTTTATAGGATTAAAGAAATTGCTCTATTGATGTAAACAATTGGAATATAACAAAAGGCTAGCAAAAAGATGAAAAATAGATGACCAAGATAATTTTAAGTGATCAAAACATCTAAAGGGATCAAACTTAACCAAACTCATATAAGATAACTTATTTTAAAACTGGGTTTCATAAATCTAGGCTCTACTATGAATTTTAAACTCTCTCTTAACATAGGGACGTAAAACTTGATCCAAGAAAACGAAATTTTAATGAAAAGACAATTCTCCCCTAATTTTCTTCTTAATTAAAACTTTGGCAAAGCTATAAAACATAATCCTTTAATAAAGATATGGGTTATGCAAATTTAATCAATTTAGCAATCACCATATTAATCAAATCATAAAACTTTAAGCAAGTTTAATCATCAAAGTAAAAATAAAGAACAAACTTAAATAAAGCAAAGTAATTTATTCAATCACACACTTTATTAATCTAATAGACCGATTACACAAAAGACAACTGACTCTTAAACTAACTTCAAGACTAAATATAAAGATTCTATTTTTTTATTTTATCTAAACTCTCTATCTAATTGGGATATTTTACTAATGTCCCCACACTTAAACTAAGCAAAGTTCTAATCGTCACCACTGAACCAGTGTGTATCATCCCCTGGACCGTTAAGGGGATCTTCACCAGGGAGGTAGTTGGGTGAAGGCGAATATGTCTCTTCTGGTTCTTCCCAAGTAGAATCTGGCTGATAACCTCCTCCTTGCAATCTTGTAACATGGCGCCAAATGAAATCAATGTAACACCCTAATTTTTGCTATATGAAAATCTTTTCATAAAATAATTTAATTTTGCTTAGAGTTGGATTTATTTATTCATGACACCATAATGCTTTATTTATTTCTAAAATTAATCAAGTAAAATAAATCATAGGAACAACTTGTTTGAGCATACATGCCGCTGCATATTTTTCTTGGTTGATTTGTATTGCTTTGATTTGAATTCAACTCAATTTAAACGCACTAAAATTTCTCAAATTTCAAAACAAATTCTGGAAAAAGTCCTTTTCCCCTCCCTCTCTTCCTTCCCTCGATTTTGGCCCAAACCACAGAACCAGCCCACTTGGGCCGCCTCCTTGGTTCGGCCCATCCGGCACAGCGCGCCCTCACCCTCCTCTCACCGCCAGGTGGGGTCCACCTGTCGGCGCTTCCCCTTTCCACCGCGCCCTCTCTCCTCTGGCTGGCAACCGAGGCTCGCCTGTCATCTTGTTCTTTCTTCTTCTTTCCTTCGGTGCGCACCCGGACGACGCCTGGGACGAGCTCGAGCCCGAGCTGCGCCCCAACTCCGTCCCCGCCTTCCAAAACTCGCGGCTCGCCTCTAAGGATCCCGCACCGCGCCTCTCCTTCCTTTTCAGCGCCCACCCCTTGCCTTTCCCCTAGCTCGCGCGCGCCGTGGGCAACGTGGATTCCGAGTCCAACCCGAGATGGACTCCATCCCGCGCCGCCTTTCCTTGTCCTCTCCCGCAAGTTTCGGCCTCGCCCCTACTTAAGCGACCGACCCCGCCATCCTAAACACCAAAAGTCCAAGCCCCAGCCCTAGCCACCGCCTCTCGTGCGCCCGAGTTGCGCTCGCTCGCCGCGAGTTCACGGTGAGTTCACCGTTGGGACTCGCCTCTACGAGCCCTCATCGCCGACGACGTCTAGCTCACGACCATCACCGTGAGGTAACGAACCTAAACGCCTAATCCCGACCGTTCTAGTGCTTTGGTTCGCCGTTTCGAGCTCACCACGACGCCGCCCGTTCACGCAGGACGCCGCCGGTCGCCGCCGCACGTCGCCGTACGCCGTTGCTGCCCCTCCGTCGTCCACACCTACACCGCTAGCTTCGCCTTGAGGTGAGGATCCTCCCTAGCTAGCCCTAGTCCCCTATCGCGCCCCACAACGCCGGCGATTGCTCGTCGGAGTTGCGCCTCCGCCCCGCCCCGTCGCGAGTCGTCTCCGGCCGATGCGCCGCTGCCTAACCCGCTCCACCTGCTTCGCCGCAACCCCTACTCACTCGCGCGCCCCTTCTGCTCGCCCTACACCAACCGGAGCCGCGGATACGCGGAGCTCCGGCGAGGTTCCGCCGAGCGCAGTGACCACCGCCGGCCCAACCCGCCGCCACCCCCCCTGTCTTCCCTCCGATCTAATCCAGACCGTCGGATTGCGATCTAACGGCCCAAGGTGCACGCGATCAGGGTCAATACCGGTCAGCGGCCGCGGTTTTGCAAAACAGACCCTGTGTTTTTCCCAAATCAACCTACGGTCCAGGTTTATTATGGTTAGGTCCAGATCTTTACAGTTAGATCCCTGAAGTTTCAAATCTTCTTTATTTCAAGCCTTATATCTTATTTTATCCATAACTTTTGCGTTTTAACTCCGATTTGATTGATTTTCGATCCTACGGAATCGTGATCATGTAGATCAGATCTAAATCCTTTTTAATCTCTGTTCATGATGTTTGGTGTACTGTTTTAGTTATTTTGTGCCTATTATATGTATGTGTGCAACGTGTAGGAGACGAACCGGCTGTGTTTGCCGAAAACCAATCTTTGGAAGTTCCTGAGCAAGTTTTTGCTGAGAAAGGCAAGTATTCTTTGACCTATGTCCTATTTACTTTAGTCACATGATCTAGAGCCTAAATTTGCATGCTCCTATTAAGGATGACTAGCTTGATATTCCTTTACATGTTTATAAACCTGGGAGGGCTGTGATGTTGTAAATTAATTGCTACCGCTCAACTCACTTTATTTATGTTGCTAATATTGACTAATTAATGATGGACTTGATGATAGAAGTATGGTTTTAGCAACATGGAGATTTGAGCATGTTTTTGTTGGTTTTGCTCAAGTGCTTCACCCTAAGGATCGGTTCGCCAAGCGATCACTCAGTAAAACAGTACAACCACAAGACTCACATGGGCACTGGGCTTGACTGATTAATTAGATGAACTAGAGTTTTGGCTTACTTTCCTGAAACATGGCGTATGAGGGGTCTGGGGGATATGAAACTTTGCCCTTTGCCAATGTGGTGCAGTTTGATTTATTTGTCACCCTTTAGAACGGAACTCTCGTATCTTTAGTTGACTGGAGTAACCTGTAACGAGTGGGCCATAACTCTAGGAATTCTTTGTAAAGGTCTCGTAGTGAAACCCTGCCGACTCACCAAAGGTCAGTGTTTGAGGGTCCGTACAGTCCGAGGCAAATGGAAATCACGACTTGTGGTTAAAGTTGTACAACCTCTCGAGAGTGTTTAAAACTGATATATCAGCCGTGCTCACAGTTAAGAGCGTCCTGGACCATCACAGATTAGAGTTTTCAAAGAAAGTGGCTCAGGGTGAACACGGTAATGAGGGTGGTAATGAAAACAGTTATGATTATGGTTCACGCTTATTTATTTAATATGTTTTATTGTCTATATAATAACGGGATGGGTTATGCTAATCATTGCTAGTAATAAAATTTGACCAACTAAAAGAAATTGCTATGCCTGTCCACTATAAAGCCAGTCCACTTTTATTCTAAACGGAATACTTGCTGAGTGCGTTATGTACTCATTCTTGTTTATTTTATACCACGTTGCATGCATTGCAACTGCTGCTCAGATCCAGAAGGGAGTCATGATGAATCTTAATCAGGAGTTCTAAGACTACGACGTGTTCTAGGCTGGTGTGCCATCCATCAGTTGCCTATGGAGCAATGGTCATCTTCCGCTGTCGTTTAGTTATTTTGTTTTCAGTAAGTTACTCGATTTCGATAAAGACATTATGGTCTATAATATTGGCTATTACTCTTAAGTTAAAGTACTGGTTGTGTTATTACTTCTGTTTATGCTGTGTATGTGGTTAAACTGATTCTGGCACATACATGATTAGCACTTGGCTTTGTTTCTAAAACCGGGTGTGACAGGGCAACGTATAATCTGAAAGGAAATTCACTCTTAGGTGCTTTAAAAGCACCGACGCCGAAGATAAATATTCCTTGATCTGCTCAAAAGCCTTTTGCTGTTCTGCCCCCCCCTCCCAAGTGAAATCAGCATCTTTCTTCAACCGAAGAATAGAAGTAAACACATCCACCTTCCCGGCAAGATTAGAAATGAATCGCCGTAGATAATTTACTTTGCCTAGAAACTTTTGCATATCAAGCTTGCACATCGGAGCTGCTACTTTCCGAATAGCTTCTATGCGACTAGGATCAACCTCTATACCATTTTCATGAATAATAAATTCTAGAAACTTTCCAGCCGACACACCAAAAACACACTTGCGTGGGTTCATTTTCAAATCATACTTGCGCATCTTTTCAAATGCTTTGCGTAAATAATCGGCTAAATGAGAATCAAAAGCTGTCAATTTAACGACTATGTCATCAATGTAAGCTTCTAAAATGATCCCTATCATTTCATAGCCTTTGATAAGTTGCACCAGTGTTCTTTAAACTAAATGTCATAACAACCCACTCAAATAAACCACTAAAGCCAGGACATACAAAGGCCGTTTTAGACGTATCTTCTTCGGCCATAAAGATGTGATTGTATCTAGTGTTACCATCAAGAAAACTAATGATCTTATTACCAGATGCGCTATTGATTAACACGTCAGCTATAGGCATAGGATACTCATCTTTGGGTGTTGCCTTATTGAAATTGTGGAAGTTGATACACACTCAAAGCTTGTCAGAGTCCTTCTTCTACACCGATACAATGTTGGACACCTAATTTGCATACCTGCAAGGTCTAATGAAATTGGCTTCTAAACGCCGATGAATTTCATCTTTAATACGAGGATAAATGTTAGAACCGAAATGCCGTGGCTTTTTCTTAAAAGGTCGAAATCCAGGTTTAATAGGCAGCCGATGCTTAACTGTATCATGGCTTAATCCAGGCATTTCAGTATAACTCCAAGCAAAACAATCATAATATTCTTTCAATAATCCGATCAATTTATCTCTAGAATCGGATTTCAGGATCTTGCTTACAAATGTTAGCCTTGGAATAGTTCCATCTCCTATGTCTATTTCCTCTAAACACTACTACAAAACATAGCTACCGTAACATAGTTTTGTAACACATATGTCTATGTGTCGTAACACATATGTCTATGTGTCACAAAAAACTTTTATAGTAACATAAACTATTTGTTACAGTGGAAACTAGTAACACATAGCGTTTATTCTGTAAAAATGTGTTACAAATAATGTCTATAGCAACACAAAACGTTTTGTTACTCCTAAAGTGTTACAAAGATCGTAGATATTGTAACGCATAGATGGAACACGTAGAATATGATGCGAAAACATCCCAAATAGTAACACAAAATAATGTTACCTATGAAGTGTTACGAAGAAACATATATGATACCATTCAATACTACAAAATTAGTTTTTACATGCACCTCCTCGTTTTATTTATTTGTGGAGACTACTAAAAATAGAGCCGTGTATGCTCTTGGTAGCATTGGCTCCACCAAAATACAGCCCTCAGATTAGGTTTTAGAGGTCATCCATATTATAGGCCGCCTCTATAAATAGCCATTGTTTTCAAAATGCTCTCGAGTTGATCCACATCATGGACCTCTTATAAAAATGATTCCTTAGAAATAGATTTCTAAGTAAAAAAATCATAATTGTTTCATATCAACATACATGATGGTACAATACCAAAATTACAGTACTCAAAGAGATCCATAGCTTTGATAAAATTTTCATTTGAGATCATTTACTGCCCCCTATTTTTGTAAAATAATAATTTGGAATTTATCAAATAACCTCATATGCATACATCGCCTATACAAAAGATGTAGTGTTCGAAGAGATCTAAAATTTTGTAGTTGAGAGCGTTTTCATTTAAGATCATTTAAGGGTTCAAATGTGGAATACAAAATTTATCATATTGTATAGAAAAAAAAACATCCTTTTTTTATACACAAGTTCTTGTCTAGTGTAGTGGAGTGGAAGTCTACTGGGAGACATGAGGTTGTGAGTTTAATTCCTCACAAAGAAACATAATTTTATCATTTTTAGAAAAATATATTACAAAGTAGTAACACTAATTAGTAACACTTTTTTTACTGTAAAGGAACACTTTTTTAGAAGAAAAAGAACACTTATAGAATATGAACCCTATGGTAACATAGACAATCGTAACACGAACAAAATGTGTTACTAAAAAAGATAGTAACACTTTAATGGAGATACAGTAACACAAATTGGTGTTACTGAAACCCTGTTATATACAGTAGTGAAAGGATCAGCCGAAGTAAACCCCTGTCCTAGCTTATCTAAGTCTCTAAACTCTTCTATTACAAAAGAATTGGAAATAAAATTACAACCAGAATTAAAAGTAAAATTACACTCAGAATTCTGGTCACCATCGCACTGTCTGGTGGAATCTACGGGACTGTCCGGTGTTCTTCCGAATACTCCAATGGGAGATACAGGACTATCCAACGTCGGTGTAGGGACTTTCTGCTGCCTGGACTTCATCATGTCTTGCTTCTTCTGGTTTTTATTCCTTGTTGATGTATACATTGGATCTACATGATATGATTTAGCCGATTTTCGACCGGCTCTAGCATTACAGGAGTAAAACCTTCCTTGGATACACTTAGAAACTGATAGTCTCATAGATCAACTCCCGTTAAGCACTTAGCATTTGGCAACATCGAAAGTGAATTTAACCACTTCTTCCCGATTCTTATTAATCGGCCTCAAAGATGGACGAGTAAAAGGTTTAGCTTTGTTAGACCAAAGAAACTGTGTTGTGTACACCTCTTTTGATTCATCATCGGAGCTAGCCGAATCATATTTGACAAGGTTTACATTGTGGCGTGCAGCCTTTTGACTCTCTTTGCTTTGGGTTTCTATAGCCAAAGCCTACTGATGTAATAGAGCAAGAGAATAGAAACGTGTGCCGGCTAACTTTTCTTTTATGTATGGCCTTAATCCCTCAAGATCTAACCCGGCTAATTCCCTCGGAGGCGGTCAATTGGAAGCACCGGTTTCTAGTGTCCCTAAACCTCTTCAGGTGAACATGAACTGATTACTCCCGACCTTGCCGAACCTTTGATAGATCAGCCAAAAAGTGTGTTGACATGTTTTAGCGCCAATCACCAACGATAAGACCTAGACCAATCCACCTAGGAGGGACCCCGTTAGGGAGGATCAGCGCTAGGGGTTGCTCTAGCGTCGGCAGGCCACCTAAAGCTCTCCAAGGCGGCGTAGAGTTGACAAGAAGTGAAACTTGGGGTTGAAGAAGAGAATTAGGGTTTTGGAATAAAGACATGCATAAAAGTAAGTAAAATAGTAGATTGGTTCGATTGTGGATGCGTCAATCGGCCTGGCCCCTTTATATTTATAGGGTAAGGTGGTCTTAACCCTAATACGAGTCGAATCCCACACGATGATGCACAAATCTTACAGTTTGTCTCAGACTCGACTATACCGGATAATCCGGTGCAGCCTTGTCGGACAGTCCGGTGGCGCTGGCCAATGTGGCCCTGCCCAATTAAGTGCTCAAGACCTTGGTCATAATACATGTAGCTTCTATGCTGCCATTCATTTGACGATCACCATGGTAATGACAAACATAAAGAGGTATAGCTATTATTAATGCCACTACCCCTTTCCTGTGATATTTGCAACAAAATTTATTTATGTATCCTTCATCAACTTGTTAGAGTCAAATGGCATGCATTTTCTTCATATATTATTCCCCTCTTCATATATGCATGCATTATAATAACTTCTTGGCAATATCATTTTCCTATGCTCCCATATATATATATATACTGCCCCCACTTTATCTACATGTGTGCTTTAGGTGCCTACCTTATTAGCATCCTCTTGAATTTAGAAGTGCTGAAAGACCTCACTTGCACAACATTTTTATTTGAATGGAGTATAGTACTGTTGATTGCTTTTATCTTGGTCCCGCTGCTACCTTGATCCTTGCATTGGTTGTGTGATCCTTTGTCATTCTGTGCATCATGTATGTGTGATGATCTTGTAGCTGTAATCTTCTTATGTTCTTGTGGGAGTTACAGGTTAGATTAGATGACGGGGAAGGTAGATGGGTAAATAATTAGGTGATTCACATGATCTTGCATAAATGATCTTGCATATGTGCCTTCATCTTTGCATAAGTACAGTCCTAGCATATGCAATGCTTAGATAGTGATGGGCAAATGAAATCTGAACTCTCTTGTTTAGGAAATTAGTACTGTGGCTTAATCAGATGGGGAGGGGAGAATAAAGCAAAGCAAAAGAGACAGAATAAACCAAAGCTGCATGCCTCCATGGATGGCTTGCCCTGCTCCAGTCCTCCTGGTTGCATCTGCATGCAAAGAGGAGGGGAGAGCTGACTGGATGCAAAACTGATGTAGTTTTTACTCTAACAAACTAATAAGCTAATAAATAAAAACAATAGTATGCTTGTTAGTTGTTAGTATCACAAGTGTGTCTTCCTCATTGCAAAAATTATAATTTTCAGTTGTAATTGCCTAGACGATTACGCAGGATTTCAAAGTGCCCATGGACCAAATCGATGATGGTACACTGTCGAGTATTCGAGAAGAATTTTTTGTGAAATAGGTCATCAACAAGCGAGGAGAGTTTCATTGTGGCCAATCTGTTTTTACGTCTCTCTAGAACTAAAAGTTGTGTTAATGGTGTTATGTCCATTGCTACAAAAACTTACAGTAGAAACGGTGGAAGACCCCCTACAGGATCGGTTTTACGAAGTGTTCCTACTCGTGGGTTCCTATAGTGAAACCCGTTGTAGGAACGGTTTGCAGCAGGAGCGAACTATGTTTTGAGCCGTTCTTGCTGAGAATTTATAGAATTTTACGAGAGCGGTTTAAAGTACCCACCGCTCCTCGAAATCAAATCTACAGAAACGGTTTATAGGATGCACCGTTCCTATAGAGAGATTAAAAAAAACAAAAAAAAGCGTTGTGCCCCTAGCCGCAGCTGCCACGCGCTACTACACGCATCGCCGTTGCCGCACACAGCCTAGTCGCGCCACCGCCGCCCGGCCGCCACCGTGCCCGACGGCGCGCGCAGGCCCGGCCGGGCCACCGCTGCGCCCGACGGCGCGCGCAGGCTTGTTCACCGCCGTGCGCAGGCCCGGACGCCACCTCGCCCGACGGCGCGCGCAGGCCCGGCCGCCGCCGTGCGCAAGCCAGCGCGTGTAGGCCCGGCCGCCGCCGCACGTAGGCCACATCCAGCACTCGAGCTTGCTGGTGGGCGGGGCCACGTCCGCCACCGGGAGGCTGGTGGCCGTTGGGAGAGGATCGGAGAGAGGAGTGAGGGGAAGAGAAGAGATGGGAAAGAAGATAAGGGTGAGGCGTGCATGGAGAGACAGAGCAAGAGCGGTGACGGTCAGGAGCGGTGGACTCTTTCTACCGTTCCTACTAGTTGAAGTCCACTGTTCCTGCCAGTTGAAAGAGTATTTTAAAAGGAGAGGAATATTTTGATTCTCGCGCCAATGTCGAAAAATTTTGAGGCCGCGCCAAAAGCTAGCAGGAGCGGTGGACTCCATTAACCGCTCCTGCTATTTTATTTACAGGAGCGGTGGAACTTTCCAACAACCCCTGTTGTTGCATTAGCAGGAGCTGTTGTCCTTTCCAACCGCTCCTGTTGAAGGGAGTACAGTACGAGCGGTTGGTAAGGTGGGCCGCTACTGCTGAATGACCTCCGCGGGAGCGGTGAACCTTACCAACCGCTCCTACAAATAGCAGGAGCGGTTGGTAAGATGGACCGCTTCTGCTAGTGTTGCAGCAGGAGCTGTGCACCAGGTGGGACCCATCCTGAACACAACAGGAACCGTTCCAAATTGGAGCCGATCCTAATGTTATTTAGGTGGCGTTCCTATAGCGGACTTTTGTAGCAGTGATCACGTGTCTTAGTGGACCAAGTTTTGTGTGAAAAACCTGTGCTATAGCTTTGTGTAGCTGTGAACTTGCTATTTTGTTTGTAAAAGGTTGACTTAAATTGTGTCCCAGCCATCTTGAAGATGACATGAATATGAACTGAGTGTTAACATGTGACTTAATATGTTTGCATTGCCTTTGATGACCTATATATTTAAGAAAAATAGTAGCTACTGACGTAAATTGAATGTAACGTTTGAGACTTGTTAACACTACTTCGTCATTAGTGACATGGATTGTCTTAAACATCACTATCAATGTCATCAGTGAACTGTGTAAAGAACACTGTCTCTGTGTTATCTCAATAGTGGAGCAGATTCTTCAGCCCATCTCTGATATAACTCACGGGAGTTATCTGGTATCAAGATTTGAGACACGAGTGAGAGTGTGCCGCATCACTGAAAAATATGTTTGAGACACGAGTGAGCTGAGCCAGGTCACTGAATTCAAAATTAGAGGTGCATTTTTGTTAATGATGTGTCACTAATGACTGTAATTATGCGTCACTGATCTTATTTAGGGGTAACTAATGACGTTGAGACGCATCTCAAAAATAGGGGTTTGTGACGTAGTGATTGCGCCTTTGCCAAACATTTTTTTTAAAAAAAAAATTATCCCTCATGCCAAATACTTGCATTGCCACAATTCAGGATGAAAAATGAATGGAGACAAGTTGATTGGGATAATCCATATGCCATTTTCACCTTTATATTTTATTATGAAAATAAATTCAAAAATACAAAAACGAGAATGGAAACAAGATTCACATGGAATAGAATACGAAGCAATTAGGGCTCCTTTGGAACGCATAATTTCTAAAACACGGAAATACGAAAAACATAATCCTGTAGGAATTGAATATGTAAGAAAGTTTCTAATGTGCCATTTGGATGCAGTGTAGCAAAAACATAGGAATCAGAAGAGAGATAGACACAAAGGAAAATTTCTAAGGGGTTGGACCGTATTTTAGAATTCCTCCAAAATCTCAATGCAGTGAGATATTTCAAAGAAATTTCATAGTATTGGCAGGAATTCAACCCTTTGTACCAAAGGACTGCGTAGGAAAATTTCCTGTAAATTTAAATCCTACAGAATTCTCCATCAGTCATTTGTTCTAACTAGGAGTGTGCCCGTGCTTTGCAATGAGAGTCATGAGAGTTTACAAAACTTCAATCCAATATAGGTATATTAATGACCAATCCATACACAACATCAATCCATCACATATTCAAAAATTAGTTTAATTAGTCTCTTGCGGTCACGCCATCGCAATTAAGATATTCTGATTTACTAAATCATGTGTCGTAAGATATTAGCCTAGACATCATGTGCACAGGTCAGATATGCAAGACATGTACCCTTTTTGTTTCAAATTATTGTGGTCATGCCATCACAATTAAGCTTCATGTGGAAGTATCAACATATAGCCGATTAGGAGACGCTAATAAACTCACTGAAATTATACAACGCGAGGTGAAAAAAATAAACACATTGCCAGTATTTATCATATTAACCATAGATGCAGAATCTATTCATGGTCTGACAACTTTGTCTTTTGTACCAATCTACTTTAAAAACAGAGAGATATACATGCATACGTGAGCGCATATTTGGTGAAAAAAAGGTGAGTTGTTCAAAAGTGATGTGATTGCTTCCATTTGCCTTAGCTATTGAATTGTTCAAACCTGAAAAAGAGATGTATGCTATTTTTTGTCCAACAAATTGACCGTGGCTGCATCTTGTTTAATTTCCTAAGAAAGCAAAGGCGCACATTGATGGAAGCAGAGATCATGTTACAGGCAAGATACTAATAACGATGGCCAAAAAAGAAAAACTGCAGGCATAAAGCGCTCTATTCAGTATCCAAACTGTAAGTACAACAAGTTTAAATTCACACTTCTGTCACTAATTAAGCCAGTTTCTACCAAAGTAGCAAGTCCCTGCAGATTTTGCACGCAAATACGTAACCAAAATAATTTGAACATCCGGCAGCATGAGATACGAGCCTTGTGGGAGTCGCACATGGGACGGGCCGGGCCGCGGGGGCATTGGGACGGGGTGGGGGCACGCGGGGATTGTTGTCCACACTACGGCCTTAACAAGGAGTAGAGAAGAATGGAAACATGACGATAGGATCCAAAAAGTTAAAACGGAAACACCAACTCATAGAACCAAGGAATTGAACGTGGCCTTGTGTGCTACCCCCAACAAAGTTCACAAGGCAACACTACCAATACATAAGTAATTGTATTTTATATTTTATATCATAGGATCCATAAGATAACAATAGTACAAGAGTGCAGCAAGTCTACACACATGAGCCAACCATTCGTTTACCATGGACTTGAATGTTGGCGGTGGCATGGCTGACTATGATGTATATATTGAATTGTATAAAACAGGATATCATGTGATGGTAAAAACGTGATATCATGATCAAAACAGAAAAAAAAGAGAAAACTATACAAAAAAACATCCATATAGTTTTAGTCACAGTTTCACATTTGGCAAAAAAAAATGAAATTGGTTAGGATATCCGTACAAACAATGTTGAGTGGGGTTATCGTAAAAATGGACGGAATGGGATTTATCCCCGTCGTTTTCACACCTAAGCACAAAGTGTTATATGATTTTTGATTGGTTTTATTTGTCTCCCTTCGCTACAGTAATAATTGATGATGACCAAATAGCCTGTTCGAGGCAATGTCAGGCACAAACCAAATAGAACTTAGTCCCTAGTTTAATACGAGTAGAACTTTATTTCCACTAAGAAAAAAGGTAGATATGTGGTATCCATTGAACTTAGTCCCTAGTTTAATACGAGTAGAACTTTATTTCCACTAAGAAAAAGGTAGATATGTGGTATGAATTGAAGTTGATACAGAAAATTAAACAAACAAGAGTTGATGTTGTGAAATTAAGAATTTCATTTGCACATGATGAATTTCTCGTGGTGCACAATTGGAGAAGAATACAAAAAACAGAGTTAATTCAATTAAAAAATGAATTTTTGTTTGTTTAAAGGTAAAAAAAGATGAATTACGTTTGCAGATAAATAAGGCCAATTTAAAATTTTTAGTTTTGAGTCGCAAGCTGGCATATATATATTTAGTCAAATGGTTAGCATTCTGCTGAAACTCATTACACCATTCTCAGTGGTTAGTGCAAATGCTGCCCAAAAATCATGAAACAATGTAGAACTGCTGTTGCACAAATAATAATTAAATTACAGCCACAAATAGTTGAAGTCCTTTAAACTTCAGCATTAATTTGGGAAATCAAAATATACATTCCGAACAGCACAAATGAATATTGTATTTAAAATCAACTACATATATTGCACACTCCCAATGAATTAATTAATAAGAGAGCTGGATCACGATATGGCAACCAAGCTATAATTGTTATCTAGTTCGTCGGGAAGCTAATCTGAGTCTTTCATACAACTGAAATGATAACTGATAAATTATATAAATCTTTTTTTATCATACCAAAATAATGGCACTTAAATTTATGCGCCGAGTGGCACACGTCTTCAATCTAGGTCCATTCCCTTCATCCACTCTGACAGCGACGGTACCTAGTATGACAGAATAATAATAGCATTAAGGTCAGTAAGCCAGTAACTCAAAGAATCAAGTATAACAATATTTGAAATTCAAATGAAATTGGTCCATCTTTTTTTATATTTTCAATATTTAACTATGTGTTATTAGCAATAAATAACTAAAGGTTGTATATCGCAATAAATAAAAAACAGGGATCGGACAATAAATCAGATTACACGCTTGATCTACAGGACCATATTTATAACTCACTTTGCTCAACTACGACAAAATATGTGAACAGGGACATGCTATGTTATTCAACTATAACTCACAACGTAGGTACAACTTACAAATGATGACAACATGAACACATGCGCTATGCCGCAACACATTATTAGTGTAAGAAATAGATGAACCGAACGAAATACAAAATCTCTTAAGATTTTTGGTGAACACGAAGAGTAATTGACGACATGTGATTTGCATATTAGATGATTCAGGATACATATATGTCCAAGAGTAAATTAAAATAAAACATCAATTACATATATCAGACGTACACAACACATGCACTTCATACAAAGAGATTGTTTCTGGAAAAGTTGCAGCAATAATTCATGTGGCATCCATTGCTTGGGATATTGACAACTGCTAATCTCTCATTTTGTATATGTCGTGCATGTTTCTAAACTAGACGTACAGGTGAATAACAGGAACCAATTTCCTAGTCCAAACAATAAAATACGAACAACAAAGTATCTGAAAGTTATGACAAAAATTAAACCATGATGGATTGAAGTTGATCTATATATGAGTTATATCCATTGATACATGCATGCATTTTGACAACATCTGTGTGGTGTGACTCCCCACTCAACCCTAGCCACTGCCACCATCAACCCTAGCTAGCCATGCCCACCCCTCATCCCACCCCCTCCCCTCGTCTTCGCCGGTTTGGCTTTGCAAGGTGGTTCATATCTACTCCTCACAGCAAGGTCTCCATGGCTCGCTAGTGTTATTCATACATACTTTGTGACTTATTTATTTCATCTTAGCATCTATTGGCAGATTCGCTTACTCAGACGAGGCATCCCATCCTTAGATGAATTCGATGGAATTGATTTTTTGTGGGCCTTTTGGCATGTTCGCGAATCAGTCGTCGCAGTCTACACATCTAAGGATTGTTTGTCGATCGTAGAGTTAATGGTTGTTGTTTTGAGCTAATACTAAGTGGTATGGCAACATTAGTTTGGTTTGAGGGTGGTGGTAGCTTTTAGGATTCCTAATATGATGGTACACATGTGTATCAATTTCTTTATTTTCAGGGAGAAATCGCTAAATCTGACCTTAGTTAGTTGTATTGGCATCGGTCTTATTGAAGCCTTTGTTTGAAATGCGAGGATTTACTCTATGTGGTGTAAACATATGATCTAGCCTTAATTGGTTGGATGATCATAAAAGCGGTTCATGGGCGTATCGTGTTTGTAAGAAAAATGGGCTCTAAGCCTTATGCTTAGTTCCCTAATGTAATTTTGGTGGTTGAAGTGACAACACGTGCCATGGGACTAAATTTTGTGTACAAGTGTTTTTGTTTTAAGTCCTAGGATGCAAAAGGTGGACTTGGGGAATAAACACCTCAAAGAAGGACTTAAAAGACATAAGAGAAGTTCGAAGCGACCATCAAGTTGCAAGCGAGTGCCCTAACTCGGCGGTCCGGAGAAGCCCCGTCGAACGATCCAGAAAGAAGAAAAGGCCGAAGTTGAAGACTTAAGACTTGGTGCAGATTACACGCATCGAATGGTCCGATGGTTCCACCATTGGATGGTCCGATGGTACATCGGACAATCTAGGTTGAAGAGAAGAAGAAGACCATGTCCTGGCCCTTCAACGCATCAGACAGGTCGATGGTTGCACCATCGGACAGTCCGATGGTCCATTGGATGAGTTGGATAGAATGTTCAACAAATTCAAGACCTCGGCCTTTCACGCATCGGACGGTCCGATGGTGCCACCATCGGACGGTCTGATGGTCTCAATGGTCATCTGAAGTTCCAACGGTCTACTCCAACGGCTAGAGTTGGGTGCACGCAACGGACGGTCCGATGGTCACGACAGTGGAGATCAAGTTGCTCCCAACGACTAGTTTTGAGACTTGGCCTATATAAACCCACTTGGCCGGCTTCCATAATGTGGTTGGATACACCTGAGCTAACACAAGTGTTGAGGCACCATATTGATCCACATTTGAGAGCCCAACCACCACAAGAGCTAAATAGACACATCCCAGCATATCTAGAGCTTCCCAGCATAATGAGGCACCATATTGATCCACATTTACTTAGGCCTATTTGTCTTCCATGTGCCTGTGTGCACATCTTTTGTCTACAAGTGCGGCTGTAAGTGTTGCGAGATCCTCCGGAGTGTGGAGTAGTTGCCACCTTGCTTAAGAGGGAGGAAGGCCCTCGGCACGTTGGCCAAAAGCTTCCCATAGTGAAGACGGTGGGGTAGCTCCACGAGAAGGACTCAGAAGACCCCAACATCCCCGATAATCCTCTGCCCTTGTGTGGACGAGGCCGTAGTCTCAGACTACGCGAGAGAAGGGCTCGTGTGGGTGTGTACTAAGGATATCTAGAGACCCGATCGGGGTTGCTTGACTTCTGCGGAAGTCACTTTGCCATCCTCCACTCTTGCGTGGGCGAGGCCGTATTCCTTGAGGACTATGCGAAAGCAAAACCCTTTGAGGAGTACCAACGAGGAGTAGAGGGTAGAGGCACGTTGGCCTCCCCGAACCTCGGGAAAAAACCTTCGTGCCTCCATCGTATGCCATCGTCTCCATCGTCATCGGGAGTTTGCATTCTCTACCTATCTTTTAGCTTCCACATTTATATTATTGCAATTGTGTGTTTACTTTCCTAGACTAGCTTGTTAGGTTAGTTTCTAGGTGGAACAAGGTTGCAAGAATTGACCACGGTAGTTTAGCAACACTTAGCAAAATCTTAGTGCACATAGCTGGTTTTATATTGCATAGGTTTTGCTTAGTAGTTGTAGTTTTTAGAGAGTCTTAGTTTTAAAAATCCTAATTTAACCTCTCTCTTAGGCGTCGGTCCAACCTTCAGTGTTCTCCTTAAAGGCGTTGTTATTGGATAGTCGTATCGGGTTCCTAGTGTTGCCTTGCAGGTGGATGGATTTGATGGCTTAGTTATTGTGTGGAGTGGCTTACTACGACATAATAGCTGTTGTTATGCCTTTATTATTTTTTTCTCGTGGTTGTGTACATCCTAGTTGTGTAGAGTCTCGAAGACATGTTAGTGTTTTATATCATCTCTTGTTGTAATTTACTAATTTCCTAAAAAAATGCATGCATGTTGACAGTACGTAATAATAGGTTCAGAGAGGAAATAAGTAACATAGAGTTCAAAACATATTGCTGTGTAATAATTTATTTCTAAACCCTAGAACGCTAGCATATCAATGATAACAACCTTTCTCAAAAATTACAAGTGCATCAAAGTACGTCTTCAGAATTCAATAATTAACTGTTATTGAAAAAAAGAGCACTATTGAAGAATTTCTTCCCTTTAGAACACGGAAATGTTATTTGAAAAAGCCATGAAATGAAAATGTGCTAGTCAGAATTTTTTTCTTGTGAAAATTCTATTCTAATTCTTTCTAACAGCATAAGTTATTTAGGACTAATGAACAAACAAGTACAGTAAGAGGGAAACGTGGCACCATTTTTTGTCCTTGATCTGCAGTTTGATAATAGTATATTCAAAGAAATGTGGCACCAATTTTTGTAATTTCAAATTATTACCACTATATTAAACAACACAGAATGAAATATGGTTCATGTCCTTGCACCGACTATACACAAATATAAGAAGCAACAAGAAATCAGAGCAAGTGCAAAGCCAAGATGACGAAAAATGAAAGAACAAAAAAGAAATTCCTCACTACTTTGGGATATAGTAGGATGCTTGTTTACGTACAGCAATTGTCTTCTAATAGCCGCTGGTACTTGCTGAACTGATGATTGTCCCTGGCGCTGCAGTTAACAGTTGTAGAAGTTAAAATTTCGTTCGCCATATATCATGCAGCTAAGGTATGAAGTAGAAGAAGCATCATATGTATTTCACGACAAATAACTACAGGGTTGAGTCAGCTTATATTATAAGTTTATAACTATATAGTAATACAGAGAGAGTGATAACAACAGCGTGTGGCTTAGCTATATAGAGTATATACCTCGACGACGATAGAAGCTTCTGTAGGGATAGAAAGCTTTGATGTTATACCCATCGGACAGCCTCTTGTACTCGTGAGTCTGGAGATCCACCTCAAATATCCCGGCCTCAGTGCGCAAGAAAATAACGCTGCCTTGGACACTCAAAATCCAGATGGGGTCATAGAAGTCGAGCATGGGGTTAAGGGGAGCCAAGTGCTTCAATTCAATCTCGCGGTAAAGTTCCCACCCTTCCGTGCCCACGCCATTGTACTGGTAGAGCGCCCAGAGCTGGAGGCTTAAGCCGGCGGCGACCACCAGCCGAAGCATGCCGTTCTGCGGCTCAATCACCTGCACGTGTTCCACCTGCGCCTCGAAAGTGTATGGTGGCTGCTTTATCAGGGACAACCTGCGCGTCTCCATCTCCAAGGCCAGAATGCCTCTTGGGTACCCGTCATCGGCCATGGTCCAGTACACCACGTTCCTCACCATAGCCACCGGCCTCTCGGTGACCAGCATTGTCGAGAAGACGCCGGAGGCCACCTCGGTCCAGAACCCTAGCTCCGAGGAGTAGAGGTGCACTACCGTCTTCTCCTGGAACCAGCCGGGGCTTGCGACGTACAGGATGCCCAACGGGCAGTCGTGGCAGCTATTGCTGCTCCCGTCTTGCAGGTGGTGCCCGGTGGTGGTGCAGACTAGGGCAGCGTTGTTCTTTATGCTAGACCAAGGCACCCACTGCGCCGGCGGAGCATCGACGTACTGCCGGCGTCCAGCCATGGGCTCCCAGATCAGGAAGCGGAGCCAGTCGGGGCTGCGGAGAAGGACCCGGCCGTGGCGGCTGTCCACGACGCGCCAGCCGAGGTTCTTGGGATCAAAGGCCGCGGCAGAGACGCGGTCCGGCGAGTCCCCGATGGGGAGGAAGTTGTTGGGGAGGTGGCTGTCGTCGTGGAAGAAGCCCAGCAGGGGTGGCGGCGAGCTGCTGTGGCGCTCCTGGAATGCCCGGAGGAAATTGGGGTGCGCGATGCAGCTGCGCAGGGCCTTGTGGGCGATGGAGGCACGGGCGAGGCAGGCGGGATGAGGTGGGACGCGGAGGAGAATCTCGGTGAGGGTGTCGTTGGGGACGTGCTCCGACTCCGGCGTCGACGGCCTCTTGCCGTTGTGGCGGCTCATGGAGGAACCCATTGTTGCGTTCTGTGGACGCGCCTCTGTGTTTTGCAAGACCAGCGGTCCGCGGCCAGTAGGGCTCTAGACGAAATGGACGATCAACGGGCAGCTGTGTCCTGGGCATTTATTATTTGATTTTGTTTTGGGGGCATTTCCGATTTTTGTTTGAGGCGATACTACTCACATTCACACGCATATATGGACAGTTTTTGGTGCCAGCAAAAATACGCAAGTATACACAGCTAGCAACTGCCAGCTTCTGTATTGTATTCCTTTATGGCTGGATATGTAAGAATATATTAATGGTCCTATATTAATTACCTAGCTGTAAGCAAATCTCGCAGATCTTTTTATATTAATCTTATTTTGGCTGGTACTAGTATGTGCAGCGTAGGGTGGCGTATTTCTCTTTGTGGGACTCAGCCCTGTTTGAGCCCGGAAAATATTTTTCCGTTTCTACATTTTTTACAATTAAACTATTTTCTGTGAATTTTTTGAACGGTTTATGTAAAATTACCTCAACAGCCGATGCAGTTCAACTCGAGTCTACTGACCATTTGGAAGTTGGAACAAGTCCCCAGAGCTGCTTTTCATTTGAAAAAAAAAACGGTATCCCACACGTGCAAAGCTATTTGGTTGATCTTCAGTTTTCTTTTTTATTTTTCTCCCGTGAAACTACTACGCGATCCATAAAACTCATATGCTTCAAACGGGACCTCAACAGTGATGTACTTCAAGTCGAGTCTATTTGTAGGTTGGATCATAAAAAAAACTGTCCTCCACCTGCAATAAATTATTACATTTATGAAATTTTTATCATGTTTTTGTTGATGTGCTGCCACACGCTTCAATTCAGCATCTGACAGCACGTAGCTTATTTTAAGCAATGTCCCAACTTGTTGATTCTTTGTGGTTATCTTGCACGATGCACTACTATGTATATAAGTCATTTAATTTGTGGAGACACCACCTTTGATAGTTATTGGCAGTTCAAAAAGTGTCTCCGCTCTATATTGAGTAGGCCTGACTACTGTAAATGGCCCTAGAGATCTATTTCAAGGGGGTACTGAAAGTAGGACCCTCTTCTGAAAATCTTAGATTGAATATAAATAGGCCTTTTTCCTTCTCGGGTCACATGAGGAACTTGGATGGCCTCCTATTGCGTCTAAAAAATTAAAATAAGGGAGGTGAGATTTTTTTGGTTTTATATTGGTCATGACATAACTATAGTATTTCTCATCCCTACCAAAATCATCGTATTCTAAAAAGTGTTTAGTTCCATAGCCATACTATGATTTTACTAGTCTCTTGCTCACTTGGATGAGAAACTTTGGTATGGAGTGGAGTTTATAATACTCCAAAAATACCACGGTATTGCCAATGACATGATTTTAAATACATAGAGTTTCCAAACACCTTTTGGCCCAAATACCATGGTATTCTCAAATACCATAGTATTGTTTTCAAAACCATAAAAATACTTTGTTCCCAAACAGACCCTTATGTTTATTCAAGTTGTTGTATTAAGTAACTAAGTCATAATTAAGGACATTATGTTTCCCTCATTTAGTGCTACTTTGATCTTTAAATGACATATTTAGCTAGGTTTTTTTACTTATGTTGCTCAAATTTAGAAGTGGGGATACAGACACTTTCATCTTTAGGTGTCAATTTCATGTATTTGGGTAGCTTTATTGATTCTCCATGAATCGGGATTTTTTCTTGAAGATCGAGATTAGCATACAGAGGACTAGACTCAAAGCATACATATGCCCAAGCTTGGGATGTGTTTTTAAAATTTAAATTATAGCTACTTCTTATTTTAAATTAAGTTATACTCATTGTATTGTATTTTTTATATTTTTATTACATAATAATGCATGACATTTTTATATATTTTAAATGTTATTGTATTTTGACTTGATTTTTTTTTCACATTGGTAGCATATATTAATCCCTCCTAAAGTTCTTAGTGGAAATAGGAGTATAATCTTTTAGGCTATAATTTTGGAAGTGTTGAGAATATTAATTTTGATCTTGATCCTTTCAAAGGATTTTGACAATTTAGAAATGTTCATAAAATCATTAATGTCCTATCTAAGCCATATTATTTGACAACTTTGCACAATAAATAACAAGATTTAGGGTCCAATATTTTCATAGTTTATTAATAATTTGTAGTTGCTGGTAAAGATTGATCGTCCAACATGGATGTATAGATGCAAAGGGTGAAGAGATATTTTCACGTTGAATTTGATAACTTTGTTGAAGCTGTGAATAACCATGCGATGAGAAAGCACAAGATTTATGTTTCAATGTTTTCTTTGTTTATTAATAATTTGTTGTTGGCAATAAAGATGGATCGACCAACATGGATGTACAACATGCAAAGTATGAAGAGATATTTTCATGTTGAATTGGATAACTTTGTTGAAGCTGTGAATAACCATGTGATGAGAAGGTTCTAGGTATCCGTTTTCCAAGCAGAAGCTACATTAACCTAAAGGTTTGGACAAAAATGTGACAATCACATCACACTTGATAGTTGAAAGTTTTATTTATAACTACCCCATTTGGATATATGATGTTGAGCGAAAGACTTTTTCATAATAAAATGTTAATACTAACCACGTTACATATGAGGTCCTTGAAGGCGATGGGGAGGGCAATGACGAAGTCTATGATGTGATCTTGATATGTTGGATGGTGTCTGGATCGACGCCCAAGAGGGAGTGAATTGGGCTCTAACTACACATATGGTCAACTAAAAAGAACTACTAACCAAGAGCAAGCTATTATAGATGATAATGAGATACTCTACACATCAAAGATTGCAAGAAGTAAATGCTCAAATGAAATGAGTAGGGAAAGAGACAACCATATTTTTCTTGTGATATCAAAAGTTTGGCACCTTCTCCCCTAGTCCACATTGTGGTGCTCATGAAGTGCAATACTATGTCCCATGTCACCAAGGTGATGGGCACTCCCTAGGAGTCTCTGTTCACCATCCCAATGTGATGGAGCTCAAGCCTTGCACAATAGTTGTTCTTTGGGCTTCCACATTTTCTTGGCAAGCTCCAAGAATGCATCCATATCACCAAGTCTACCAAGGTGTTGCTGATCACTAAAAGTAACGAGACATCAGTCTTCACATGATCAATATCCTCACCAAGATGGATGCACACAAGACCCTGACTTGCACTCAAAGTGACATAACTCAAGTGGTTGGATGAAAGCATGAAGCTAAAATGAATTTTGAAGTGTTTGAAGTTGTTGCAATGTCTAGAGTACTCAAATGATGTCTTGGAACTCTTATATATAGCCCTCCACCCATGAGAACACCTTTAAAAGAAAGAATGGTGTTCCCATTCTACTTTGGATGGTCCGAATAGTTATTGGCACAAGAAACTGAATGACGTGTTCCCATGGCAATACCACAAAGCTAGGAAATCACTTGTCTTACAGTCGTATTTCCAGATATGCAAGTTCAATACTTCATGTCATGTTCTACTTGCAACGGTGAAGGCATGCACACCAGGGAGGATAGCATGCCTGATGCATCGCCCTAAGCAGACAAACTAGATTAGACAACAGGCTTCCCGATTAGATCGATTGGCAATTCGAGTGTTAAGTTGTTAAGACTGATTAGTCGTTAAAAATCCCATGGTCGAATAAAATAACATGAAATACCTATGAAGGTTGGACCGACGCCTAAGAAGGGGGTCAATTAAGATTTCTAAAAACTAAGCCTCCTAAAAACTACAACTACTAAGCAAAAACTATGCAAATTAAATCTACCTATGTGCACTAAGGTTTTGCTAAGTATTGCTAATTCTATCGTGGCTAAGTCATGCAACCTAGTTCCACCTAGAAACTAACCTATCAAGCTAGTCTAGGAAAGTTAGCAAACAATTGCAAGAATATAAATACGGAAGCTAAAGGATAAGTAGAGAATGCAAACTCCCGATGAGATGGCACACAATGATGACATGGAGATTTTTTTCCGAGGTTCAAGGAGGCCAACGTGCCGTCTCACCCCTTACTCCTCGTTAGGTGCCCCCGTAGGCTTTGCCCTCGCGGAATCCTCAAAGGCGTGTGGCCTTGCCCACACAAGGGTGGAGAATGGCAAAACGACTTTGGAGGAAGTCAAGCAACCCCAGACAGGTCTCCAGATACCCTCGGTACGTACACCCACACAACCCCGTCTCTCATGTAGTCTTGGACTACGGCCTTGCCCACGCAAGGGTAGAGGATTGTCGGGCTGTTGGGATCTTACGAGTCCTTCTCGCGGAGCTTCCCCGTCGTCTTCACTATGGAAGCTTTTGGCCAAACCGCCGAGGGCCTTCCTCCCTCTCACAAAATGGTGCTGGCTACTCCACACTCCAGAGGGTCTCGCAAGACTTACAGCGGCACTTGATACACCAAGGTCATGCATGCATGCAGGGAGAAGATAATTAGACCTAAGCCAAGATGCTAACTAGCTCTCTGTAACACCCTGAAAATTAGCCCTAGAAATTTTCTTCTAATCTCCCCCTAATTCAAAATCAATTTTCAAAATCTTGTTTGTTTGAGTGTGATATGAGCTCAATAAAAATCTACAAATATTCCAAATGGTTCCCACCAAAAAAATCTCCACAAAGTTTTTCCAAAAGGTCCATCTCCAAATTCTCTCCAAAATTCTCCTAACTTCAAATCCAGAAATCCAAAAGAAAAAAGAAAAACCCCCTTGGGCCAAATCTTCTCCCCGCAGCCCACCTCCCCCTCCCACTTGCACTTCCGGCCTGGCCCAACCCTCTCCCTCTCCTCCCCCCCGCCAAGCCGAGCCAGCCTGCCTTCCGCCTCCCCGGCACAACCAAGCCACCCCACCTTCCGCCTCCTCCCAGTGACGCCTGGGCCTGACCCCTCCGTGCCTCCCTCTCTCACCGACAAGCGGGCCCCGCCTGTCAGTCCCTCCTCCTCACCTTGTCTTCTTCCCCGCCGCGCACAGGGCACGCGCGCCGCATGCGTCGAGCCGGCGCAGCGCGCCACCCTGGCCCACCAACGGCCCCGCCTTGCCAGCGCTCTAGACCCGCCGCCATGTGCCGCCGGCCCCATGCCGACCCCAACCGCGCATCGCGCCGTGCCATGCCCGGCCCCTCTCCCCCCATCGCTCCGGCTATAAATGGCCACCCACCGCCACTCGCCGCTCCCCGCCCCTTTCCCTCCCCTCACCGCTGTGCACCCCGCATTGGTCGACTCCCCCGAGCCACTCGGGCGTCGTTAGACACGGGCATCGACAGCTGACCACCTTCCCTCTTCCTCTGCTCCGGTGCGCCACCACCGCCGTGACCGCGAGCTCCGCCCCGTCTCGACCGACCCCCCCGAGCTACTCGAGAGCTGCTAGTCGCGGGGCACCAGCATCAAAATCCCCTTCCCCTTCATCTACTCCTGTGTGACCTCGCCGCCGTGAGCTCGCCGCCACCCAAATTCACCCTCCACGCCCACCGCACTCAGCACGCCGAGCCGTGCGCCTCACCGCTGCCAAATTCTTCCCCCACCGGCCGCCGGAGTACAATTACCCACTCCCCGAGCTCCACCGCGCTATCCCCTACTGCCCCGGCCCCACGCCATCTCCCCTCTGCCCTCACCCGAGCCGCCACGGCGCGTGCCCCACACCGCCGTCACGCACCCGTGCCGCCTCGCTGTGGGCAGCTCTCCCCACTCCTCCCACAGTACCTCCAGTGGGTTCGCGTCGTCGGTCTCCAGCTCCCGGAGCCACCCTCAGCGCTGGTGTAAGGATCGGATGCCCAAGAGGGGGGTGAATTGGGCTAATTTCAAACTCTAAACGAAAATCCTTAGCCTAACGAAGCTACAAATTAGCCCACTTCACCCTCTACACGAACCTACTCTACACGACAAGACAAGGAACCCTACTCATGCTAGTGGAAAGGAAACCGCAACGGAAGCTAGGACTAGCAACACTAATGACCATAGCAAGGGACATACTAGCCAAGATGAGACTAACTATGATGACTACTAGAAGCAATCCATGAAAATAGCAAGAACCGAAAGAGCATAAAGTAGAGGGACAAGGGAGAGAGACAACCGGAATTTTTCCCGTGGTATCGGAGGTTTGGCACCCTCCCCTAGTCCACGTTGCGGCACACCCTAGAGTGTTTTGCCGCCTCCCATGCTTGTGGGCGCTCACTAAGAGTCTCCGTTCGCCATCCCGGCAAGGTGGAGCTCAAGCCTTGTACACCGTTGTTCTTCGGGCTTCCACAATCTCCTTGGCAAGCTCCGAGAACGCACCCCGGTCACCAAGTCCGCCTAGGTGCTGCCAATCACCAAGAGTAACAAGCCACCGGTCTTCACTTGATCTTGATCCTCACCAAGATGGATGCACACAAGCCTTGACCTTGATCTTGCTCTCAAAGGATGAATATGTAAGTAGTTATTGCAAAGAGTTGAAGCACAAGGGCTCTCTGTGTGTATGAAGTTGCTGGAGTGTCAAAGAGCACGAGATGGAGTGAAGGAACCCATATATATAGCCCTCAAGATGATAGAGCCGTTGCACAAAGAGAGCTGCTGACGCAGAGTACATAGTATTGTCCGGTCCCTTGCTTTTGCCAACATCGGACAATACTGTCCATATACTTTACCAACGGTCACTGACTCAGTACGTCATTGTACTTTTGTCCTTAGGTTTATACCATGTCGAACTTCGGACAATACTGTCCATGTATTCACTTGCATACTCAGAAAATCGTAGCCTCAGGTTTCTTTGTCCTTAGATTTGTACTGTCCTTAACTTCGGACAATACTGTCCATGTATTCACTTGCATACACAGGAAATCGTAGCCTCAGGTTTCTTTGTCCTTAGATTTGTACTGTCCTCAACTTCGGACAATACTGTCCATGTATTCACTTGCATACACAGAAAATCATAGCCTCAGGTTTCTTTGTCCTTAGATTTGTACTGTCCTCAACTTCGGACAATACTTTCCATGTATTCACTGGCATACTCAGGAAATCATAACCTCAGGTTTCTTTGTCCTTAGATTTGTACTGTCCTCAACTTCGGACAATACTGTCCATTGTTTTGGCTGATTTTTCGCAGGTTTGTAGCCTCAGGTTTATTTGTCCTTAGCTTTGTCCGGTTACACTAAACCTGACATTCCGGTGTAGAGGATTTGCATGGGCTTTGGACAGTATAAGTTCACCTAAAACCTTGATTTGTCCGGTCCCTTGTTTTGGCATAGAGAGGACAATACTGTCCCTATGTCTTTCTCTGATTTTGAGTTTTCTTCAAGAATTTTGATGTGAAGCTTGATTTTCTTGGACCTTGAGCCTATGTAGCTTATACCTTTGCTGTTCCTGAAAGATTTGGCATGTGTGTGCATCCATAACTTGGCAATTCACTTGATCAAGCTACTAACCGTTGACCCCTCTTAATAGTGCGGACACTAGAAAGCTGTAAACCCTATCTAAGCAAGGATCCTTCAACACCATGATCCTTGACTCTAGAAAAGTCCTTCGCCTTCGAGATACGGATGAAAACCAAGTCCGCTTCCATGAAGTGAAACATTTGAATTAGGGGCCATTCACATAATCCAATGAGCAACCATTTTTGTATTCATTATTAAATCTGCACTCACAAGCTCATTAGATAACACTTAAGCTTGTCAATCAATCACCGAAACTCACCTTAGGGCCTAGATGCTTACAGCCGGAACCGCCGCCGGCGACGAGAAAAGCCGTCGGACCACCGCCGTCCCGGTTCAGTTCCGGACCAAACCGCCACCATCGACGCCGTCGCCCCCTTGTGCCACCGCCACGTGGGCCCGGCCAACGGCGTTGGCCGCGCCGTCACGCCACCCCGTGGGCTGGCCCACGAGGGTGCGCCCGCGCACGTGTGGGCCGCGCCTCGCGCCCCCGCGCATGTGGGCCGAGCCGGACCGAATTACACCCTAGGCCCAAGTTCATTTCCCCGAGGCCAAAAATCCAGAAAAAGTCCATTTCTAACCCTCCAACTTTCCAGAAAGTCTAAATCTACCCCTGTTGACGGCACTTAAGCACGCCAAACCTTATACTGCAAGCGACAGTATCGTGGTAGCTTTTCCCCAGGATGAGTATCATGGGTTTTGTCAATCCAGGGAACGAACTAATTGAGAACTAACTAATAAGAGTTTAAAGTAAACTAAGGCATAGAGTATAGATCTAAAACTACCTCTAATCTATATCTAATCTGCATCTAATCTACGTTAAAGATAGAAGATAAACAACTAGAACAAGACTAGAACACTAATTAAGGGGTATTAACTAGCTTCTAATCAAGCTCTAATTGGATCCAAGACAAAGCATAATAACGGGCATCACAAATAGATAAGAACAACGAGTAACTAGTAGCTCAAGGTAAACAAGCATGATCAAGCATATTCATCATAGCATAAATAGATCTAGATCAATCAACCTAACCCCCTAGATTGGCTTAACCTTTCCCCAGCCCTACTGTCACTAGAACCAGGTAATCGACGAGAAGCTTTCAACAGGCACATGATTAAAGAATGCACCCCTAATCACTTTATATGGTCTAATAACATAATTAGCACAACTAGAACTTCTAATCACCATGATCACAAGAACTAGATATACAACTATATCATTAGTAAGCTAGATCAAAGATCAAAGAACAAGAACACTAGATGAATATAACCTTTAAAAGACATGTTCTAATCAACATGCAAACTAGATCTAAATCTAACTAGAACTAGAACAAGCATAATTAGAACAAGAACATGGTAATTAGACAAGAACAATGCTTCATTAATATACCTGTATCATACTTACAACCATGGCCATACCTACCCTTGATGATACAATTAGACCTCTGGAGCTAGGTAATTAGAGAGCCATGCAAGGCCTCTAATCACCTCTAGGAATTAGAAGAATCCTAATTCTAGCCTAGAAACTCGACCCTCAGCTCTCATCTAGTTGTTGTCCCTCTTCTCTACATCTTGTCGCCTTGATAATGAATTGGATGCCTCGACCAGGGGCTCAGCTTCGCTTTAAATACCCTGAGGATGCCGTAGCCGAAAAGGAAACCTCAACCGCCTTCGGGAGGGGGTGGGGTCGGCCGACCAAAGGGCTCCAGGTCGGCCGACCTGGAGTCCCTGGACCTCCTCTGCTTTCCATCTTTTGCGGACTTCGGGATAACCTTCATATAAATCTTCCTGGAGTCTTTTTCGGACTCTAAACCCTCTAGATTCTTCTGTATCCCGAGATCTTGTCGAGTCTTCTAGAATTGGGCTTCATTTGATGGGTCTTTAATTGGGCTTCTTCTTCCATTATTGAATAATATTCAGAGGTCTTTTTACTCGAGGTAGACTTTGATGAATTTTGCTTAAAATTGGCCCAAAACCTGCAAAAATTACAAGTAGACAATTTCCAAGACAATATTGCAAAATCCACAATAATCTATGTTATTTGTTAGTAAAAGGCAAAGTTGACGCATAATAATAGGTAAAAACAATATAAAATGATGTATAATTTTCGTTAATAAGCCGCGTCAACAATATCCCCACTCTTAAACCTTGCTCGTCCTCGAGTAAGTCAAAATTTTATAAATAAGTCTACTTATAAACTAACATCAATTAATCAAACTAAAATTAAACTCTCAAAATTTTTCTAAGTTTAGACTAGCAAGATATATAGACAAGTAGATATTCATGTAAGCATATCCCACAATCATATATATATAAGAAATCAAGAATTCATCAAAACAGATCTCCTTATGTTTTCAATAAATTTTTCAAAAGATAAATCAATGATTAAAGATTAAATTATAAGGCCCAAACTCTCATCTTTCCAGGCTCTCAAAGTATATAGACAAGCAGGTTAAGTACTAATCTATAATATATATGTGTAGGCTTTATCTGGAGCTTGGTATGGATCCTAATCAAAATTTAATCTCAATATATTATCAAACTAAGAAAAGAATCTGCTGGAATTACTGAGATTTCTCAAAAAGGTCATGGAATTCATAATGATGAAAAAGGACTAAAGGAAAAAAAAAAATATAGAAAAGTGGTCATATGCAAATATATCTATTTGATCTCAAGGCACAAATGAAGTCCTTGTTATCGGATTGCATATGATTGGAGTATTTTCTGGAGTTTTATTGAAGAGGATTCAAAAAGAGGTAAAACAAAAGTAGATCAATGAGGGGCATATCTATAAATTCCTAATTCTACTTTGACCACTTGGTCTCTTTTTTATTCACCCCTTTTTTTTTATATATGTGGCGACCACTTGGTCGTCCTCTTTTTTTTTTTTTTTTTTTTTTTTTTTTAGACAATACCTCCTCAAAGATTGAATGAAAATTTGACAAGCAATATCCCCACTCTTAGATAATACTCACTTTTGAGTATCTTATTGAATAGTATTTTGGGGATTTGCTTGTCTAAACACCTCTTTTTGTTTTGATTGAAAACTCCAGAAAACAATAGGTTGTGGACAAGGGAGATAAATGAAACGATATTTGGTTTAGGGAGGATATCCAGCGAGTTTTGTAATTTCTCCAATGTAGAGAGTTACAATGCATGGATAATTTGGCTAGCAAATGAAAGATAAGCAAATTGAATGACCAGCTTTGAAATCTCAGACCCTAGATTCAAATCTTAATCCAATTCAGCCAAGAATTAAATTTGATCAAGCTATGGTTTTCAAATAAAAGCTCTAATAGGTAGGGCCTATATAAGATAATCATAAGAATCATTGATTATAACATTAATAGCTCAAATAAAAATTATAAGGAGATCCATAATGACAAAAACTTGAAATCAAATATTAATAAAATGCGGGTCTTTATGAAATATCAAACTTACTATATAAATGCTAAGTCATAATTTAATTAACATGCATTAATTGAGAGTATAAAATTAGCTTAATTAAAAGACATCAGATTACAAGCAAACAAACATTTTTATTTCAAGGATACAACATGATCATGATTAAACTAACTAACATAAAGAAAATAAGATCACTCATAAAAGATAAAACTAAAAATCAAACTTTAAATCTAAACTAACACACTACAAATATAGAGAAACACAAAGGGAACACCGAATTGATAGATATAGGTAAATATTTGCAGAATTTAAAAATGAAAAGAGAAGGTGTTAGAAATTTGTTACCGGATAGTCCTTCAATTTTCTTTTTCATTAAATAACTCCCTGCAAAATAATTCAAATGCACATACTACTCTCGAGGTAACGGTCGAGAGTAGAAACAGTTTACCATAATCTAAAAATATTCTCAATTTCTATTAACTTGTGGCCTAGCTAAACTTAACGAAAAGAAAAACTAAACTTGTAAATGTATGCAAGAAATAAGCATATAAACTAAGACAATGATTAAATCAAGTTCTAAACACCATGTTTACAACATGATTGCTAAGTCTCTCTATAGCCATCAAAAATTAAATAACCAAGATTAAAACACCATGCTTTATCAAGGTTGTTAACTCATAACAGCATAAGATAAACAAAGCACATAGCAAAGCTTATAAACTTAATCAAATGAAATTATGTATAACTAGCAAGGTTAATTAACTTCATCATGATGATCAACAATTTAATCTAAGCACCATGCTTACATAAAACTGCTAAATTACAACACTCTAGCGATGTCATAATAAACATGAAAAGCACTCATCATGAAGTTAAATAAACAACCAAGCCAATTATAATGCAAGTATGTAAATCTAATCTAAATGCAAAGGTGGTTTATGCAAGAATGCAACAAGTTTATCCACAAAAGACATGATTAGAAAGAAACTTTTAAATAAACTTAATGATGATGGTCTCAAATTAAATCTAAACACCATGTTTACGCTTAATTTTCCGAGAAGAAAACTCGGCCGAGTTTCAGCATAATTATAAAGCATACATCAAAAGCTTATGAAAATTTCAAAACTAATAAAACAAGTGTGGAGAAAAAATGATAATGCAAATGCAAGGAATAAAACTAAATATGCAATGATATGATGATGATTATCTAAATTAAGTTAACTAGCCACAAGCTAAAGAATAAAAGGGTAGTGTCATGCTTCCTATTTCTCTATAAAGACTCTAACAGTATAGACAAATAAATAAAATGGGTTGCCTCCCGAAAAAGCGCTTAATTTAAAGTCATAAAGCTAGACTTCTTACTTGCCTTCGTTGAAGTGAAGCCATGGTCCTTGGAGTAAGAATCCGAAGTGTCCATGCAGCTTGATAACTTGATTGTGCAGCTTCATTGTGTCTTGATCAAAGCATCACTTGTGTGCACAATCCTCTGCTTGTGTGTTCATGTACTAATGTTTTTGAAGCTCCTTGTAACTGAACTTGATCATGAAATACTTCATGGAAGCTTCGCCCAAGCTTTCTTCATCGTCGTTGTCACCATCTTCTTCAAGTAGTCATCACCATTGTTGCTGCTACCTCCTTCTTCGCGGTATATCCTTCTGAGGTCGAGCTCCATGTTGATGATATTTCAGCCTTCCGTTTTCAGCTTTCCGATGTTGACAATCTTCATCTTTTGGACTTGTGCCTTGGTGGAATTTGACCGAGTCCACCATGGTTGATCTTGAAGCTTCATGGGCTTGATCCTTGTCTTCAATTCCTCCTCCATTCAGTCCACCCACTCCTCAAGTTGAAACTCAATCAAACTTTTGCAAATTCTGATGATGTCTTTAAATCTTGCAATCCTTTCTTGAATCATCATGAATTTGTCTTGTACTCTTTTACCACATTGATCTCATTGTTTCAAATGAAGTGTGAATTTCTCTACATGGTTAGCTCATAGTGCACACACACATGTATAAAATGAAAGCATCATGGCAACGATTAGAGATAAATGCATGTTCATAAGGTTGATTGAGGTTAAACAAACTTTTGATTCATGAATCAAGGACAACTATAATTCAAATTGAAATTATATAGCAAAGCACTAAAG
Organism: Paspalum notatum; assembly: GCA_022530915.1. Taxonomy (NCBI): domain Eukaryota; kingdom Viridiplantae; phylum Streptophyta; class Magnoliopsida; order Poales; family Poaceae; genus Paspalum; species Paspalum notatum. The sequence continues at coordinate 24,029,209 of CM039684.1, read as the reverse complement.
CATATGTAAATCATAGATGAACATGATTCATGAAATCAAAACATGGGATAAACAAGGTTATAGGTTCCTAATGATTTTGGCTAAAATAGAGAGATGATTTTGAAAGAAATAAAAATAGGCTTAGATAAAATTCTAACCAGGGTTCTTTTTGTAAAGAGACCAAACGTTTTGAAACTTTTAAAAATTTCAGAGATAATATTGTGCACAGATAATAAATCATGAGAAACATGCACATGTTTATGTTTAAAATTTCAAAAGCAATTTGCACAACAATTAAACCTTAACCGAACCACTTCAAGGAGACATAAGCAGTTGGTCAACCTCTACTTTTGCACAAACCTTGGCTCTTAATTTTTTTCTAAACTAACCTTAAAGCCTAAACTTGAGAATTAAAATAGACTAGCAAATCATATCCATCACTTTGCATGAGTAGATTCAATTGACTGATTAAAGTAAAAAAGATCTACTAAAAGAGCATGAACACATGAAATTTCATCTTCATGGTGGACTGTAAACATGCTTGGAATTAAGCATTGCAAAGCTATGGATTAAAGAACCTAGTCTAGATGATTCTCAAGATAAGAATTAAGGGAACAAAGGTTAACAAAAGGATAAAACAAAACAAAAGAAAGAATAGAAGGGTAACAATCAACCAAACAACCTATTAGTGATCATTGTGAAACTTCTCTAATTAAACATAGGTAAACTTTTTAATTATTTTACGATAAAAATAAAAATTACCTTAGTTTTGAAGAAGTGAAACTATGGTAACTCATCTTCTTCCTTGAATGCCATCATTGCATGCACCATCAAATATTGGAGAGGAACACTTTTGTCTTTCTCGAAATTCAGCCACCCTTGTTCTGACCCCTTTAGTATTTCGACCATAACTTTGTCATCCGAAATCCAAATAATGCAAATTCGGACATTTTCGTGAAGAGCACGAAAAGATCTACAACTTTGTCAATTGGACTTTCTTCATTTGACATCGTTAAGGTCTCCGAATTGGCCCCATAAGGTGCTGCTGTCCTGAATTTCGAGAGTAGCTCGAGATTTGGTTGGAGCTTGGATTGGACTTGAGATAAGCTTTCCATATCTTCACCTTCCTTGTACTCAAGCAATCCTTGATCTCCGGAACCTTCTCGGCTAATCATATCTCCGCTTCCATTATCTGTAGCTTAGAACAAACAAGTTCCAAAGAAACATTAGTATTAAAAATAAATTGACACAGCACACATACCTTTATCATCGGAGTTCCTCCGTGATAGCTGTAGAAAAACTCAATAATAGATCATAAGCAACTAACAGCGTTAGCACCTACTATTAAAGAGCTAGATTGGAAAAGAGAGATTTTTTTTTTTTAATTGGACCGAGGTCCATTAATTTTTTTTTAAATGTTAGTCAAAACAAATATATACAAGAAAAACAATAAACTAACTAGAAATAAAAGACAAATTAGATATATACATAAACCCAAATTAATTAGAACTCGATTAATTAGTTCCCCGGCAACGGCGCCAGAAAAGCTTGTTGACGGCACTTAAGCACGCCAAACCTTATACTGCAAGCGACAGTATCGTGGTAGCTTTTCCCCAGGATGAGTATCATGGGTTTTGTCAATCCAGGGAACGAACTAATTGAGAACTAACTAATAAGAGTTTAAAGTAAACTAAGGCATAGAGTATAGATCTAAAACTACCTCTAATCTATATCTAATCTGCATCTAATCTACGTTAAAGATAGAAGATAAACAACTAGAACAAGACTAGAACACTAATTAAGGGGTATTAACTAGCTTCTAATCAAGCTCTAATTGGATCCAAGACAAAGCATAATAACGGGCATCACAAATAGATAAGAACAACGAGTAACTAGTAGCTCAAGGTAAACAAGCATGATCAAGCATATTCATCATAGCATAAATAGATCTAGATCAATCAACCTAACCCCCTAGATTGGCTTAACCTTTCCCCAGCCCTACTGTCACTAGAACCAGGTAATCGACGAGAAGCTTTCAACAGGCACATGATTAAAGAATGCACCCCTAATCACTTTATATGGTCTAATAACATAATTAGCACAACTAGAACTTCTAATCACCATGATCACAAGAACTAGATATACAACTATATCATTAGTAAGCTAGATCAAAGATCAAAGAACAAGAACACTAGATGAATATAACCTTTAAAAGACATGTTCTAATCAACATGCAAACTAGATCTAAATCTAACTAGAACTAGAACAAGCATAATTAGAACAAGAACATGGTAATTAGACAAGAACAATGCTTCATTAATATACCTGTATCATACTTACAACCATGGCCATACCTACCCTTGATGATACAATTAGACCTCTGGAGCTAGGTAATTAGAGAGCCATGCAAGGCCTCTAATCACCTCTAGGAATTAGAAGAATCCTAATTCTAGCCTAGAAACTCGACCCTCAGCTATCATCTAGTTGTTGTCCCTCTTCTCTACATCTTGTCGCCTTGATAATGAATTGGATGCCTCGACCAGGGGCTCAGCTTCGCTTTAAATACCCTGAGGATGCCGTAGCCGAAAAGGAAACCTCAACCGCCTTCGGGAGGGGGTGGGGTCGGCCGACCAAAGGGCTCCAGGTCGGCCGACCTGGAGTCCCTGGACCTCCTCTGCTTTCCATCTTTTGCGGACTTCGGGATAACCTTCATATAAATCTTCCTGGAGTCTTTTTCGGACTCTAAACCCTCTAGATTCTTCTGTATCCCGAGATCTTGTCGAGTCTTCTAGAATTGGGCTTCATTTGATGGGTCTTTAATTGGGCTTCTTCTTCCATTATTGAATAATATTCAGAGGTCTTTTTACTCGAGGTAGACTTTGATGAATTTTGCTTAAAATTGGCCCAAAACCTGCAAAAATTACAAGTAGACAATTTCCAAGACAATATTGCAAAATCCACAATAATCTATGTTATTTGTTAGTAAAAGGCAAAGTTGACGCATAATAATAGGTAAAAACAATATAAAATGATGTATAATTTTCGTTAATAAGCCGCGTCAACAACCCCCTAGCCACTGTATACCCCATATCTCCTCCGTTCGAACTCCGATTTGGGCGATTCTTGCGCCTAAATTCATCTAAAATCAAGATCTATCCATCTATACACTCCACATAGTCATTATCCCTGGCCGGAAGATGCTGTCATTCCACCATGACGCGTCCTACGCCCAGTCAGTGCTTCACATTGGTCCCACACAAGTTGGTGTGACTGGTGTGATGCTGTTGACCTCCTACTCTCTAGCAACTCAAAAGATCCTTGCCTTAATCCTTCCAATTCCAATTCAGATGTTGACGACACCGAAAATCATCTGAATATTGATTCTATTCCACGAAAGCCTCCTGACCCAAAAATCATCTGAATATCTTCTTCCATTGATTTCCGTCCCGTCTATCTCACGATAGACCCTTCCCTCAACATCATCATGCGGCCACCATCTCGTCGTTTTTGTTTTCGCCATGGCCGCCCACATTCTCCCCCCTGGCATGTCCACAACAACCCCTACCGTGACTATCGTCATGGTCGGCAGTTTGCAACCCAACCAGTTGCCCCTCGCACCTTAGCGGAACCACCACCACTGGTAAGCGCTGCCAACAAATCACCCAAATAATCTCTACCCTTCCCAAACACATCCTTTCATCGTGTTGAGCTCATGTTATACCTCAATGTATGTGTGTTTCCTTGTTTGTGCACGTAGGTTATACCGAATATACTAGCCGGTACGTCCCTCGCAAGGGCCCTTATTAGGCTCGAAGCTAGTATCCGACATTTGCAGCGGATGATGTGCCGTCACGTTGAGTGGTTAGCACTCCATCGCACTCGACGATTGGAGTACCAACGTGCTCGACCGAGGGTGGACCCTCAACCGATGCGACGTCCGCTTCGTCAACAATTCGCACGGCAAGCCCACTGGAATCCCCAATTGATGCATAAAATTCCTATGTTTTACAACCACCACCCTTGGCTTGATAATCACTATAAAACTTGCATGTTTTGCCTGCTAAGGTAAAACTCCACAACTATACAGCCACCTAAGCCTATTTTAGATATAGTGCGCATAGGTGGGATAGCTCACTTAATTATATCTATCATAATCTTGATGTTAAGTTGGGATTATGGTTATGGAACTTGATGGTTTGGGAATGAGGATGGGTGTGTGTGTGTTTTCGAAATAAAATGGGGAAGAACCCCGGCAACCGACTTTGTCGGAATACAGCTATGCGCCGAACTCGCCATCTAAGGGCAGGGTATGAACGGGTAACTTAGCAACCCGCGGTTACCCAGGTCCCGGTCTTCGTGGAGATGACCGGGTAGGTGGATGCTTGCGGTGTCGAGCAGTGTAAGGTGTTGATGGTTCTACCTGACCTCTATAAGGACCGCGTTGATTTGCCGGTTCATGTTCAACACCTTGCATGCTTGCTTAGGTCTACAATCTCTCCCCCTTTGGAATCAAACACCGAAAAGGAAAGATTAAAAGCACAAGGGAGAGTCCCACACACTATGATCCTTAAGATATGGAGGTCGAATGGATCACAATGCATGAGACTCGCATCACATTGGCTAAACTCACCCTAAAAGTACATTTAGTCAATTAAGATGAGGGGAAGGTTAAGCTATATTATTCATGGAGGTAGCTATATATGATTGAAATGTACACTAAGGAAGGTGTTACCAAATTAAAGCCCATTTTCCTTAACTTCATGCATACCTTCGGGGACATGGGTGAGACTACACATGTGATAAACTTGAAAACATTGTTTGTCTCAAAGAACACAAACCATAGGATAGGCTCCCCCTCAAAGTGTGCATACAAGCTTTGAATTGCATGTGAGAGACATTCACTAGACATTCAAGTCCAAATGAGGAGCTTACCCTATGATTTGGACCTAAACTAAGAAACCATATAGGTTGCTCATGGGTTAAAGTGAGACACAAGTAACCTACCATAAGATAGCTAAGACATGCATTACTTGAATTTAGATATGCACATGCAAGCCTAGGCAAGCAAGGCAACTAGATGCTAAAGGAAATAGCACAAGAAAATAAACCTAGTTACCAACACAAGGAGGACTTGGGTATTAGATGAATTTCTTCACTTGGCTTTATAACTTGAAACCTTATATCCAATATAGCCAAGTCTCCAAATCCTTTTTAGCCCTTGTGGCTCTACGATGCCTTGGGAGTGACGCTCTTCTTTTGATTTTCCTCTCTCTTCTTGGCCTCTCCTTTGTTCTTAGACCTACACATGTAGGACTTGTGGCCTTCTTTATTGCAAAGTAAGCACACCACGGTTTGACTCTCCTCAAGCTTCTTTACCACCTTGGGGCAGTTATCTTGAGAAAGTTGGGCTTGCTCCCTTTGACTTTGTAGCCTTGCCACATCCTTCATGAGCCGATCAACCTCTTGCTTAAGCACCTCATTTTCAATGGCAACCTTCTCTCTGCAAGTTTCTTCATACCAACTAACAAACGGCTTGCAAAGGGGTGAGTGAGGTTTATCAATTAAATCAAGGCAAGAACTCGAAGCATCCTTTTTAGATTTTTCAAAAGAGATTGTGGATGCATTACTTGAAGTAGCTTTTAGTTCAAGAGCCTCAATTTTCTTTGTTAGCTCATCATTACGATCTAGGACCATATCAAACTTAAGCACCAATTCTTCATAATTGGTTGATGAGCTAGCCAATTGAGCTTTAAGACTCTTGTTTTCGCAAATTAATCTAGCTACTTGTTCAAGCTCATTATGGGAGAGGGCATCGTCATCACTTACATTGCTTTCATTTTTACCTTTGGCCATGAGGTACTTGTGCGATGTATAGGATGATTTGCGCGAAGTAGACTTGTGGGAGTGCTTCTTATGATGATCTTCATCGCTTGACACATCTACCCACTTTCCAATGCTCATAAGCGCCTTGTGCCTTTCTATTTGTTCTCTTTCCTTCTTCTTGAGCTTGTGCCTCGTTTTCTTGTCCTCCTTGGCAGTGATAGGACATGAGTCCATGAAATATCCTTTCTCACCACATCCAAAGCAACCACCTTTTTTCCTTCTTCCTTTGGCGGTTGTGCTCAATTTCCTCAATGGTGATGGGGACACCCTTGGAGTTAAGCTTCTTTAATACTTTCTCCATCCTCTTGATCAACATTGCAATTTCTTCTTCTTCATCATCGGAGGAGGAGCATTGGGCTTGATCATTTTCATCACTATCTTCTTCTTCTTCACTTGAGTTTCAGCTTGTTTCTTTCTTGCTCTTGCCCTTCTTCATCTTCTTCTTTTCACCATGAATGGTCAGTGCATGTTGTCGGTGTTTGATACCGGCAATGCACCACGGGGTGTGTTACGTAGTGCTTTTGGGGGTATCTGCGTCAACTGTAGCTCGATGGTTCGCATAGAGGTGCGACGAAGAACACAAAACACAAGGGAGACACGATTTATACAGGTTCGGGCCGCGAGATGCGTAATACCCTATGTCCTGTTTGGGGCTGATTGTATTGATTTGAGCTCTTGAGGATACAATGAGGGCGTATGAGGTTGAGGGAGTCGGAGAGTTGGGGGGTTGAGTTACTATGGGGTTGAAGAGTTGTGTTGTTGAGAGGGACCCCTAGCCCGCCTTATATAGTCCGGCATGGCTTGAGTTACAAGGAGTTCTAGTCCTACTAGGATTGGTTACATCTTCTACTAGGATTCTTCTTAGATCTTCCTTGTACTCGTGAAGTCCTTGTCTTGCGCGCCGGATCAGTTGGTCGTCTTCTTGATTGGGCCCTTCGTCGGCCCATGTAGAGAATACGCTCCATGAGGACCTAGGGTATATCTATCCCCTACAAGCCCCTGCGCTTCAAGTTGACTTGAGAAACAATCAGCTTGAAGATCAAGTAGTTGAGTGGTCTTCAGAAATTCCGAGTGAGTCGGCGAGGCGCGCGGCGGCGCAGCCCCCGAGTCGACGAGGTAGTAAGTCGGCGAAGAAATGAGTCAGTGAGGCACACGGCGGCGCAGCCCCCGAGCTGACAAAGTAATCGGCGAGGCGGGCAACAGCCCAGCCCCCCGAGTCGATGAAGTAGTAAGTCGACGAGGTGCGCGGCGGCGCAGCTCCCGAGCGCACGAAGTAGCGAGTCGGCGAGGTGCGCGGCGGCGTAACTCACGAGTCGACGAAGTAGTGAGTCGGCAAGGCGGACAACAGCTCAGCCCTCGAGTCCACGAAGCAGTGAGTCGGCGAGGCGGACAACAGCCCAGCCTCCCGAGTTGGCGAAGTAGTGAGTCGGTGAGGCGCGTGGCAGCTCAACCCCCGAGTTGACGAAGCGGTCGGTAAGGCGGGCAACAGCCCAGCCCCCCGAGTCGACGAAGTAGTAAGTCGTCGAGGTGCGCGGCGGCGCAGCTCTCGAGCTGACGAAGTAGTCGACGAGGTGGGCAGCATAGCCTCCCTGAGTCAGCGAGTCGGTGGCGAAGCCTCCCTGAGTCAGCGAGCCGGTGGCATAGCCTCCCTGAGTTGGCGAGTCGGTGGCGAAGCCTCCCTAAGTCGGCGAGTCGGTGGCGAAGACTCCCTGAGTCGACGAAGCAGCGAGTAGTATTTTCCTAAAACGATAATCAAGAGATAACCCGAGTAGTATTGATCAGAGAGAAGATATACTCAAATAATATTGAAACAACAGAGCAAACCAATTGGATAAATGGCTTATGTGCAAATATAGAGGTAACTTAGCTGACGGAGATGGAGTGAACTCCCTGTTTGAATTCCGAGTATAGTGAAGGCATTGAGCGTCGGTGGACCAGACTGATTGCCCCATAAGAGCATGTAACACCAGCTGTAGGGCAGGTAACAACCTGAGTAGAGGGTCAAAATGCACCCTAACATGAGTTTTGCAAAGACATATAGCACCGTGCTGTTGGTCATCCGAACTAAGCCGATTGTCTTTGTTTTGTTGGGGCCCTGAGTGCTCCCCGATGTGAGGTCTGCAAAGGCATGCAACACCATGCTGTTGGTCATTCGACCTAGGCCGATTGCCTTTGTTTTGGTGGGGCCCTGAGTGCTCCCTGATATGAGTACGAACGAAAGCATGTAACACCGTACTGTTGGTCGTCTGACCTAGGTCGATTGCTTTCGTGGGTGGGGCCGGAGGTATCCCCGTCATGAGTAAGATTGGGCATGTAACACCGTACTGTCGGTCATACGACCTAGGCCGATTGCCCTATACGAAGAGGGCGAAGGGATAAAGGATACCCCGTTACTGAATGAGCGAAGGCATGTAGCGCCGGTTGGCAAACCGACTACCTTGTTGTCACGGTGGTCATACATAGTTCATGACGCCCGCCGTTGCATACATAAATCTTGGCAGAAAACACTAAGACTTGTCAAAGCACGAGAGGCGACAGAAAATATTTGACTCAGCGAAACACGAGAAGCGAGAGAAAAGAGTTGTCTCGGTGAAACATGAGATGCAAAAAGATTTGACTCGGCAAAACACAAGATGCAATAGAAAAAGATTCGACTTGGCGGGACACGAGGTAGAACAGAAAAAACTGGTCGAGGAACACAATGTGCGAGGAAAAAAGTAGAAAATGTTTCAGCTTACCGAGGTGCGTAATGCACGGTTTGAATGACTAGAAATAATATGAGTAATATGGAACCCCGAGTGATTCAGAAGCAATATGAGTAATCTGAAGTAACATTTCAGAAATAATACTGAAATAATAATATGAGTAGTCAAGTTATCCTGGAATAATGCGAATGATCCAGAAATAATGATTCTGAAATAATATGAATGGCCGAGAAATAATGATGCGGAAATTAACATGAATGATCCGAAACAATGTGGGTAATCCAGAATTGATCTGAGCAAAGCCAAGTGATCCGGGACGAGTGATCAGAACCAATATGAATAATCCTGAGATGATCCGAGTGATCCAAAGATAATCAGGGTGATCTAGCAATAATATAGATAATCCGAGTGATCCATAGAAAATCCAATTGATCCAATAACTCGGATATTCCATAAATAATTCAATTGATCCACAACTCGTATGATTAAGAAATAATATGAGTAATAATAGCAGACCATTTGGATCAGGCGACTCACTGGGCGCGTTGTAGACGTAGAGTTTATAGTGAGAGAGAAAATATTTTTCTGAAATAAAAATTAGGGAACAAATGCGAGTAGTCCTGTGTGCAAAATAGAGCACTCAAATATAGATAAATAATACTTGAGCGATTGGGACGGAACGAACGGATAGACAGAAATTTAATTGCATAATTTAATACGTAATTTAAATGTATCAACGATTTAGCTGTTTCTAAAGTACGCCGACCGACTTCCGTATGAGTCCGAGCGACCAGGAAAGGGCTTGACTGACCCAGGAATAATCCAACCAGAAATTGATAGCTGTGAGCACATGCCGTAAGTGTACGAGTCACCGAGATAATTTATTGTTCGGTGTGGTTTGAGCACGCTGCTGAGTAGTTTGAGGCTTGAGTCAGAGTAGTAATCAACATCCTGAGTGTATGCTATGCATGCGGTCCCCTTTGGAGCTGTTGCCCAACTCTGAACGTGAGCAGTATTTTCTCTTTGGATAATCTCGTTAATCACTGAAAATTAATCGGACTTCTGCAAATCTTGTCGAACGATAGGAGTAGGATGGACCAACAAACGACGAGCTCTCCTAATCTCACCACCACGAGGCCATGAGTACGGGACAGACAACAACAACTGTAGCACGTAGATCGATGCATGTAGAGGATCAATCGGTAAAGCCCTATGCGTTTGGTACTCTTTTCCTTTTCCGATCTCGGACAAACAGGGAGTTTGATGAAGACAACAATCCAGCCTTGGACTTGATGAGACGAGCCGTCGACTTGATTACCAAGTAGTAATAGATTAAACCACCGCTGCTTGCTGCGCAGAAGCTCTCCTGTGAGGATAGCGAACCAAGCAGCGGCACATCGGTTCCAATGAAGAGCAGATCGGCGTAGTAGCATCAGAGCAAGGCACAGGCCGAAGTAACAACTCAATTTTCCTCTTGAACCCTTGTGGCAGTGGCTTGATCCGCATATAGGGCCTCTGCGTGAACAACGATCGGTGCTTGACGCAGAAGACTCGTCGATTTGGTCACCGAATGACAGACCTAACCCAGATAGATCGGTTCTGGCGTTGGACGAATTGAAGACGATCTTGTATCTCGGGCATGGCGTAGATGCAGCACGAACCGCCGACTTGTAATAGATCGGAATTTTTTCTTGATCCCTGATGATGATGGCCATAGAGCTAGCGATTTTGTTGAGGCAGACACCCCTACCTGGCACGCCAACTGTCGGTGTTTGATACCGGTAATGCACCACGGGGTGTGTTACGTAGTGCTTTCGGGGGCGTCTGCGTCAACCGTAGCTCGATGGTTCGCATAGAGGTGCGACGAAGAACACAAAACACGAGGGAGACACGATTTATACAGGTTCGGGCCGCGAGATGCATAATACCCTACGTCCTGCTTGGGGCTGATTGTATTGATTTGAGCTCTTGAGGATACAATTAGGGTGTATGAGGTTGAGGGAGTCGGAGAGTTGAGGGGTTGAGTTCCTATGGGGTCGAGGAGTTGTGTTATTGAGAGGGACCCCTAGCCCGCTGTTGACGGTCGTTATTTCATCATTTCGACCGTCAATCCCTCGGTGAATAAATGGGGTATACATAAAGTTCCATGCATTATTTACCTAATAATGACGAATTCCACGAGTTTTGGTGGTTTTCGATGTATCACAGGGGGAAGCTCACATTCCGTGCAAAAGAACATCATATGGAGCAACTTGAGAATGAATGGGAAATAATATCATTATGAAGTATCTCAAATGCCCTCATGGACCAAGACATTTCAAAGATCTCGTCGAAACAATCAAAATGGAGTTTTGGTTCACTCAATTTGGAGTCCGGACACTAAAGTTATGGCCATCGCAAGGTTGACAACATAGGCTGTGAGAGACGGTCGAGCGACCAAAGGCATGGCCGGCCGACCACCTACTCTCCCAAAATGCCTCATACTTCATCTTATTCATCCAAGGAAGTCACTAGGAGCCCAAATACACAAGGTGAAACAAGCCCAAGTCGAATCCAACGTCGAAAGGCCACCACACGGGCCGAGGAACTGCTGAAAGGCTGAAATGATGGTCGGCCGACCTTGGGCTAGGCCGGCCGACCCTAGGCTTGGCCGGCCGACCACCTCAATTGGTCGCCCAACCCATTACTTGGCCTACACGGTTACCACGTTGGATATCCGGACATGTTCAACACGTGTATCAACGGAAACCGACTTCCAGAAGGCGTCCTAGGTGTTGGAGAAGTGAGGCGATGCATCGGATGGTCGGGCGACCTTGGGGGAAGGTCGGCCGACCATGGGCTTGGTCAGCCGACCTCCGTGATGGTCGGCTGACCACCCACGTGGCCGCCCAACCAACCATCTTTGCTCCTCCGCCGACCTTGTCACTGCTATAAGTAGAGGGGCACTCCCCCCACTCCAAAATGTATGCTCTAGTTAGTTACTCACTTGGTATGTATGCAGCTGTTAAGCACCTTTTTCCTTTTGGGCATACCAAGTTGAGGCCTGAGTTGTGCTAAATTAAAATAGATTGATCGTTGTTATGCTTGCCGGTGTTACAATCCAACGTAGGCTCTGGTTAGTTCCTCTCCTTTGGCCAAGGATGAACTATTGTTGTTCAAGCTGAACACGTTTGTAGCGTGCCAGCCTATCCACGCAAATTTGCTTGGTAGCCCCACTCGGTGACAGCGTGTGGTGTGCCTGTGTATCCCAGGCCCGTTCGTTCGGTAGGCCCGTAGGCGTTAGCCGGGTCTCCTTCGGTGGTCTCCTATCAACCCCCTAACCCCTCAAGGTGCCGGAATTTCGCTCGACGCAAGTCATAACTCTGTTGAGATCCTTTCGACCCTTAGCACGGATAGCTCTTGTATGCTAGCAGAGATAGAAGATCGTATAGCCATCCCTGTCTCGTTATCCTCCTAGCTTTACCTGTTTTCTTGCCAATGGTGCTTGGCTTGTATCCCATGGTGTTTGTTATCAACCTTTCCTAGTTATCGGTTGACGTGAATGAGTAGTAACAGCTAGATGAATGATAGTTTGATATCACTATCTCAATGCTTCCCTGTGGATAAATACGATACCTTGGAATACTCCTAGGTGAAAGGCTACTGCGGTCTCCGTGCGCTTGCGAAGTAAAATTCGGTAGGCTAAGAACTGCCAACAAGCTTTTCTGGCACCGTTACCAGGGAAGCGCCGAGTTAGAGTATTATTCTGTTATTCATCCTTTTGTTATTGCTCTTTCTTCTTATCTGAAAAATTCAAAAAAAATAGAAAAATAGAAAACCTTCTCTTCAATTTTGCTCTATCCGTTGAGTAAACCTTGATCATGCATGTTCATGCTGCCTAAAGTTTACCATAAAAGCATAGCTTGGGCCATTGTGTGCTCAGAGGCTAATTTTCAAATTAAGCGTGGTGCTTAGGTTGGATTATAGCCTCTTTTTATTAAACGATGTGTCGGGATAAATGAGCTATGTGTAGACTTTGGTAGTGATGTTCCATGCTAGTTCATGAACCGCGATCCTTGAGCTAGCTGGATCTCTCAAGTGTCATGGAGACACAAAAATCCCGGTGATGTTTCAAAAATGTACCCGTTTTTTTAGACCGAGGATTTTGAGTAAAGTTGGAGAGATGAAATTCATGGTATAGCAATAGTCTTTGTGCTCTGTTTTGATTGAAATATTTTGCTAGCACTTTGTGAACAACAGGCCCGGTAGTTAATGCTCTTTATGCATATTTTGGTCCCTTGTATATGTTGTACACTAACCTATTGCAGGAGGCATTCATTCCCCCCATGGCCGACATTCTCATGCGCAACCTCTTGCCCTTTTTGGGAAATGATAGCATCATGTTAAGGTACGCATGAAATTCTATAACACAATATGCTATCATCCATGCTTGAACTTGCACAGCTAGTAGGCCACTGGTCTACTGCCCCATGGGAGAATTGCGTACCCGTGGCATTGTGGCGTAGATCCCAAATTCGGTCGGCATAGACACCTCTGATCGCAGGCAGAGCTCCGTCTTAAGCACCACAAAGGCAAACACAAATCAATACCTACAAGCATGGTGAGAACGTCGAGGTCTTAATGTGCAGTCAATGGCTGTGTGGCACAAAGGCAGACAACGACTGGTGGCACATGTCATGTTTGACAAGTATCAAGCCCAATAAGAGCATGATAGGGAGCAAGTTTGGAATTAGCATTCAGTGCAGAAACCAAGCTTGGCGGAGAAAATTGTCTGGCATTTGACAAGCTTCAAGAGAAACAACCAAAATTTTAAAGTCAACGAAACAGCACTTATTGAATATCCGCTACATCAACATTCCAATGACCAACCATAATGGAGCAAGAACCCGATGTACCTACTGCCGAGATGGAATTTTTAGCACCGTTACTTTAAACGTCAATGAAGGTAACCACCTCTAACAGCTGTTTTCAACATTCTCTTTTTAGAGGTTGTTTTAAATTAAATGCCTGTTAGCAATAGCTCTTGGAACAAAGTTTTCATCGTGCTAGGATCTTCTAGTAGTGCTATCATCGTAGCGCTTGAAACCAAACTTTCAAGCTAAGATCCTGCTGCCATAATATCTTCCAATAGTGCTATCTTAGGTTAGCTTATCCTGATCAGTTAAGCTAGCCTTCTACTTTGTCCAACCTAGGAAAAATCTTGTTAGGTAGACAAGCACGTGTGTCGAACCCTAACATGCAGGGAAAGGTAGAAGGATATTTCCGGAAATCAGAATGGAGGAACTAAAATGCCATCACGTCATCCACTCTCGATCTTAAGTATCTCTTCGCGCCATGATTGGACAATGCCTTCCATTGGAATCTAAACAAAGGTCAAAGCGGAACATGAAAACTTCGACAGAAGGATTGTTTCATGACTACTCAAGAATCAAGCTTGGGGGAGGATATACCAAGTGATATCATACATCCTCCAACCCAACCCCTGAGAGGAAGGACTTCGATATTCAACCTACAACAGTGGTTGATCGCTGCAAGACATTGACCATGCTCTGCATCACTTGGGAAGCAAACATAAAGGCCATCTCTCATCCCGAGAGTACTTCTTGAACACCACAAGGCCAGATGTCACTATAGTATGAGGTTGCAACTGGCATAAGATCCATGTAGCGACATCACCCAAGTGTGGAGGAATGCTACGAGTGAGCATTCCTTAATTCCCTTCCCCTGGCCGAACACACAACAAGAAAAACGGAGGTCACGTTGATCTACTCTACACATGAGTCAATGCGCCAATGAGCCACCTGACATCAAAAGCATGGCGCAACATGAGTCAGCACGCCAATCACAAACATGGCGAGTAGCCATCTCCCGAAGATTGGTGGCAAACTGCCAGGGATGCAAAGGAATCAACTCCAACAAACATCCACCTCTATCATTCCACGTAGTCTGTTTGGAAATAAACGGGTGGCCGTGACCGAAACAGTGTCACTTTGGAAGAATGTCAGGCTAAAGGCAAAAATATGATGTTGGAATGGGTGATCCAACAAGAGACATTCATCCACGGGAGTAGTACCATCAGATCGGATAAATCCAAGCTCCCGACCCTTTGCAGACGGTCCAAACAGCAACACGAGAACTGCTCATCAAACAATCATTTTAGAAATAGAGGAGGCAGAATAAGAGTAGACAGAGAAGTGAATTCGCCTAACACAGGTGAGCAACAAAAGCAGCATCGTCGTCACCCAGGAAACAAACAAGCTTGCGGGAGGCAATGCCAGGTAATGCTGAAGCTCAGTTTCTTGCAAATCACTTGCAAGAACTAAGTTTGGGGGCAGATCACCCGGTGAGTACCCCGAATGCTCTGTATCAATTTGATATCTTAAATTATGAAAACGGCCATGACACAAAAAATATTTACTGTTTGTAACCCTGAATAAAAGAAAAGCTACAAAAATTTGCATAATTCAAAAACTACAAAAAGATTTGCTTCTTACCATGAATAAACTAACTCCTATAATGCTAGAACTTTGTTTATACCCTTGCTTAAAGGAAATGATGAATGGTTGCATTGTTAATTTCTCGTAAGTATTTTGTATACAACTTGACACTCTCCTGAAATTTGAACTTATTGGCATTTGTCGCGATCCTACCTTTAATCTTTAACCTTGTGGGAGCAAGTGCTTTCAAAACCAAGTCTAAGTTGTTGAGAGATGTGATATAATCATAGTACGAGTTTAACCCATCTTGATCCTGGTAAGGTGAATTCTCTGAGTTTTTCTTTTTGAAAATTAAAATGAGAAAGTTCCTTAGTGGTTTAAATACCTATCCAGAGCCAAATGCTTACATGATGAAACCTTTGCATATGCTACCTATTGTTGTGTTGAGTTCTATCAAATTTTGAGTTCTTATGAGGTAGTGGCACTTCAAATCCCGATCAAAATCCCTCACATCCACATTCATTTGCTAGCCTTTCTTCGCCTGGTCATGCTTAAATCTACACTGGATTCAAGCATCCTCTTGCACCAGATATTTCTCCACCATATCCATCATCTACATACCTATCCACAAATATGGTCTTACAAATAAATACTCCAGTCATATTCCAGCAATATCCCCAAAGTTCTTATACAAGAAGGAGACATGGAGCTATCGGAAAAAAAGAGAGAGAAAAGAAAAAAAGTGTGTGAGAGAAAAAAAGAGAGAGAAAAAGAGAATGATAGCTCCATGTACTCAAAAAGCTTCAAAGTTTCAAAAGGGGATTCATCAAATAAGGAGTTTTCATCCATAGACCATATCCATCCACAAAACAAACACATTATCCTTTGATCGGGATGAGAGGTATCACAAACTTCGCTAGGACCAATCTTTTACTTACAAAATACATAGCATAGGTAAGCTAACTTTATCCCTACCTTGAGCTCCACATAAGTCTTTTAGTTGATAGGGAAAAGTTTGGCCAATGGCCAGGTGAGGATTATACAACCACTTGAGCGATCGAGAGTTCCATCTGAGGAACTTGGTTCTTTCTTTTCAAAATTTTAAAACCTTCCGAGCATGAAACCAGAAAGGAGATAGAGTTCGGTGACACTCTGCTAAGATTGTTCCATCTCACAATCGCCAAAGACAAGGTAAGAAGTGCCAAAAGCCCCCACAGGTATGGATAAAAAGGTTAGGGGTACACTTATGCCAGTTTGTTCGAACATAAAGGTAGAGTGTTGGGTTGTACACTTAATACTTGCAGGACATTGACATTGATGCAACTCCTGATCCGCCGAACCTAAGTCTTAGCTTTGCTTGAGGATGAGCAAAAGTTTAAGCTTGGGGGGGTGTTGACGGTCGTTATTTCATCATTTCGACCGTCAATCCCTCAGTGAATAAATGGGATATACATAAAGTTCCATGCATTATTTACCTAACACAGACGAACACCATGGTGGTTTTCGATATATCATAGGGACAAGCTCACATTCCGTGCAAAAGAACATCATATGGAGCAAGAGAGAATCATCATATAAAAGGGCTTGAGAATGAATGGGAAATAACATCATTATGAAGTATCTCAAATTCCCTCATGGACCAAGACATTTCAAAGATCTCGTCGAAACAATCAAAATGGAGTTTTGGTTCACTCAATTTGGAGTCCGGACACTAAAGTTATGGCCGTCGCAAGGTTGACAACATGGGTTGTAAGAGATGGTCGGGCGACCAAAGGCATGGCCGGCCGACCACCTACTCTCCCAAAATGCCTCATACTTCATCTTATTCATCCAAGGAAGTCACTAGGAGCCCAAATACACCAGGTGGATCAAGCCCAAGTCGAATCCAACGTCAGAAGGCATCCTAGGCATTGGAGAAGTGAGGCGGTGCATCAGACGGTCGGGCGACCTTGGGGGAAGGTTGGCCAACCATGGGCTTGGTCGGCCAACCTCCGTGATGGTCGGCCGACCACCCACGTGGCCGCCCGACCAACCGTCTTTGCTCCCCCACCGACCTTGTGACTGCTATAAGTAGATGGGCACTCCCCCCACTCCAAAATGTACCATTTCACACCATGTGAACTCCCTTTCTCCCTCTAGGAGGCTCCCCATGGGAGGGGCTTCCATTCTGAAAGCAGTGTTTACTTTAGGAGTTAGAGAAGGTCTGCTGTATCGGAGTCGATCGGAAGTACTCGGTAATATATTTGATTCGCTATCTTGAGCACTACTTTCCTTTTATTGACAAGTGCAAGTACTTCATGTTTCGACTTTATGCACTTATCTTTCTGCTCTAGTTAGTTACTCGCTTGGTATGTATGCAGCTGTTAAGCACCTTTTTCCTTTTGGGCATACCAAGTTGAGGCCTGAGTTGTGCTAAATTAGAATAGATTGATCGTTGTTATGATTGCCGGTGTTACAATCCAACCTATATGCTAGGCTCTGGTTAGTTCCTCTCCTTTGGCCAAGGATGAACTATTGTTGTTCAAGCTTCGCTTGAACATGTTTGTAGCGTGCCAGCCTAGCCACGCAGATTTGCTTGGTAGCCCCACTCGGTGACAGCGTGTGGTGTGCCTGTGTATACCAGGCCCGTTCGTTCGGTAGGCCCATAGGCGTTAGCCGGGTCTCCTTCGGTGGTCTACTATCTACCCCCTGACCCCTCAAGGCACCAGAATTTCGCTCGACGCGAGACCCAGATGTGGCGGAACCGCCGATTTAATCCGAGCTAAGCACACCTGCCACCTCTGGCTCGCAGTGCACTTAGACCGAACCAAAACATCCGTCGAGTTACCCCAAAGGGCACTCGATGTAACCATCACCCAGGGACGCCGACATCACATACGTTAAGCTCTCGAAAGAGCCACAACAATTACAACAACCCATCATTTCATACAAACATAGTTTGATCGATTTCAAATACTTTGCTCAAAACATTGTACAAATGTAGTGGAGTAAAGCTTCAAAATAATCTCGCAGCGGAAAACATATAGTATACAGATACTTTGCAGCGGAAGAATAGAAACGTCAAGGCATGACACCGAGCCCACCGTGGTCATCCTTGCTCAAAATCTGACATGTACCTAAAGAAAAATATCAACAACAAACGATGAGTGCGTGGGGTACTCGTAGGACTTACCCGAGGGCGGTATCAGCCTGACACATTTGAGAGTATGCAAGGCTTTTGTGTGGACATGACTTCTAACCCGCATAAGCTTACTAAAATTGAATCCTTACTTTCATGTTTCATTCAATGTTAAACCATAAGCCTCAATTTATTCGTTTTATCATCATGATCCATCCTTCATATATCTCATCATTTCAACATATATAGCATCATAAAGTAACTTGCAGAATGTAAACATTCAAATACAAGCATGTAATATAAAAAAACATGATTAAATAAATAACATATTAAAGTTATTACTACGTTGCTCAGCAGTGATACTTGGCACTCTCACACCTGGTGAGCATCAGCGATTCGAATCGATTTCTAATTCTCAGGAATAACTAAAAATGCCAAGGGATATATGCTTACTAGCCATCGCGTTCCTCACATATACCCCTCATCTCCACCTATCCCGTCCCAAGATTCACAGCGCCCCCACCTAACCCTTGGGAGTAGCCGTCTCAGTTGCGATACCACGGTACGTCGGGTCAGCCCTCCCTCGACCTCAAAGCACCCCCCAAGTCCATTGCCTCCCTATCAGTGGATGGGCAGCACCATGAACAGTGGGACGGGGCCGGTAAGACTTTCACCGGTCCCATGTCTCGGATAAGCACTTCTAGCAATGTTGTGCCGATCCCAAGCGAACAGCGAACGGGGTTTTAAACGACTCGGGCGGAGTCCACCAAACCATCCTCATCAGTTTTCAACATAATATACCCATATCTCCGCCCGGTCTCAATTTTTCCATCACATCATATCATACTGCTTTCGAATTAAATTTTTGGAAAAACATTTTTGAGTCCTACCATCTCGCGAGTAAATATCTTCACTCGACTTCTACCGTCTAAGCATGGCTCAGCATAGACTTCGATCTATTCATACTACATAGGATATCAGATTTATGCATGTGGGGTTTCATACAACTCCTAAACGTAAGGCACAAACAAATATAGGGCGGTGGAACTCCCTAAATAGGTGTAGATGCCTAAGGGGCCTACCTTTGTTGTTGAAAACTTGAACTAACTAATCTAAAGTTAGTTTGCCGGGTTGTGAGGCTTAGCCCCAGGCAACCCCTTGAAACAGGGACGGATGGAATCAGCGACCCTTCGTCTTCAGGTTGAGGAAAAACCAACTCCTGGTGCAGGGGCTCTTCGTCCGGTTGTTCGATCAGCGGCGGCTCCTGCGTTTGTCCTTCGTTTGCGGGATCTATATGCATGGTACAATATGCAAGTGAGTGCAACAGAATGCAAGTACATGCATATGATACATGTCATAAGCATGACATAGTGCAACCATGAGTGTAACGAATGCAAATGTGTATGCATGAGGTGCAAAAGAAACACAATGCAGGTCAAGTAGCTTGTGATGAAATGACTCGAGTAGAGTATACTTAGTTCAAACACACCCCAAAATGAGAAAAGTTCACAACTTTACTAAGAAATCGTACAACCCATTATTTAAGAAATCGTAACGACTATCACTAAGAAATCATACAACCCATCACCAAAAGCTAGTTTAATTTATCATTCACCATATCACAGAGAACTTGTTGCAAATAGCGTGGTGTAGCAAGCAACATTCCAGTCTTACCTCAAATATACCTAGGTCTATTATATGAGTTTATCCATTTATTGAATTAAGGTACCCTTGTAAAGTTTACACTGTTACATAGCTCCAAATGAGCTCAATTATTTGCCACATGTAGAAACATACTACATAATGCTACAGCCAAAATTTCAGCTACAAACAAGTTATAATTAATTTATTAAAATTCCAGCAAGTTATCAGTCCTATAGCTTCTTAGATTTCTCATAGTTTATAGGGATGGTTTCTCAGCATGAATTTTACCCAGTGAGCATTATATAGCAGAAACTACCCGCACAAAAATCAACAAGTGAATTGTCCCTAGTTTCAAAGGACATCTATTTTCCATATATTTCCTTTAGCTTATTTCAGATGAACCGCAAGTCAGTGACCACAAGTCCTACAAAAAGTACTTTCTGGAATCAAAACCTAGCCAACACACTACCATATTTGTCATAGAATTTATTTTGCATTCTAGAACCACCTTTTTTCCTATTATTTAGTTAAGCAAGCCATATTTGTTATTTTGAAATCATCGGTCAAACTTTACATGCACAACTTCATATTTCATCAGTGTGCTACTCATACTGTCCACAACATATGAAAAGTACCAGAGAACCATTTTAAGCATCTTTTATGTAGCCTCCAATTTCTAAGTTGAATAAATGCACATAACACATGTATAATGGTAAAAGGGTAATTAAACAGAAAGTTCTTGGGCTACAAAAATTCACATAGTGCTATAATGCCACCAGAAAGCTACTATCCAAGTTTCATAATTTTTGGAGTTCATTTAGTCCATTTTTAACATTTATCTAGTTTTAACATGCATGCAACATACCAGGGGCAAAACAGTCCTTTTACATATCCACATCATAACCATTCGATAGTTCTGCTTAAGAGGAGTCTAATGCAACTAAGTTTGCCTTTTTAGGATTTTTCTTTGATTTGTTATGATTTTCCAAAGTTCACTAATCAAGAAATGCTTTTAAATCACCAATACCCACCGACCAAGGATCTATACCTAATTAACCGTAGACTCCAGGGACCTACAAGGAAGATTGCATAGACTCAGTGAATAACGCCTTAAACTAGAAGGGAAATGGACAAAAGTGCAGGGGGTTTTGCTAAACCTCCTTCTTCTTCCTTTCTTCTTCTTCCTCCATCGGCCGCGCGTGGGGGAGGGAGAAGCGGGGCTGCGCCGGCGTCATGGAGGCGGGACTGGGAGCCGACGGGGTGCTGGAAGGTGTTCCTGGCGACAGCGAACCCGTCCCCCTTGACCTAGTCATGTGGAGCGGACCGTAGAGGCGGCGCGGGTCGATGAACCGGGGTGGCCGTGGCGCGCGTGGGCGCGGCGGCGGCGGCTCAATCCGGCGGGACAAGAGGAGGGAGGGGCTGGGGTCGGCCACTTGAGCTGTGCGGTGAGGTGGCGCATCCGCTGGAGGAGGAGTGGGAGCGCAGGGACAGCCCTACAAGGGTGCTCTACGGCGAGGTCGAGCTGCACGAGGACGTCGCGCGACGGTGACCGTGGGGAGGAGGCTAGGAGCGACGGCTAAGGCCGAGAAATGGCTAGGAAGGTGGGGTGGAACACGGCAAGTGTGGAACGCGCATCGGACAGGGCAGAGGCAGTCCGAGGTGGCCGTGCCGCGAGCTCCACCATGGCGAGCGGCCATGGCGTTCATGCACGCGGAGGGCTCCCGGGGCAATGCCCGGCTCTAGGATCTTGGGGAACCGGTGGAGGGGCCAGGGGGCTTGCGTTGTGCGTGTTTGAAAGATGGGAGGAGGTCCGGAGCGGCGAGGCTGTGAGCTCGAGCTCACAGCGTCAATGGTGGCCGAGCTCCGTGCGTGGAGAATGGGCGCAGGGAGAGGGCCGAGGGGAGTGAGGGAGCGAATGTAGGAGGCCGGGAGGGCGTCCAGATGAGGCCAAGGCGCGGGCGCGGTTCGGTCGAGGCTCGATCCGTGGCGCGGCGCACTGCCCGTACGCCGACGGCCGCGTGGAGCACGTCGGCTGGGCGTGGGCGCGGTGCTGACGCCGCGGGCCCACTGGTCAGCGGCTGGAAAGTGGGAAAAATGGAAAATGTGTTTTCTTCCTCTCTATAAATCGCATATTTGACCTATTTAGAGCCCGAATTTGACAAAACCCCAATTAGATGAAATGTTCTACTCTTTGAGTTCTACAACTTTGTCAAAAGGCCAGAAACCAAAAATCTGGGTGGAGTTATGATTTAAATTTGAGTTCACCTAGCAGCCTTAAATTTGGACAGGAGACCTCTATTTCTTGAAAACTTCCAAAGTCCTACTTCCATGTGTTTTCACCCAAAGTGCTTCTTGACAAAGTTGCTTAGAATTTCGAGGGCTACAACTCATTCAATTAGAGTATTGCATGAAAGTGGCTGTAGTTTATAGAAACATTAAGATTACTAAATAGGTCAGATTTGGACTGGTTTTCTGTGTTGGTAGAAAATGACACTAAACTCCATTTAAACCTCAGTATGTGACCAAGCCCTAATTACCAGAGTTGTTCACCAGTAGATTATCTATAAGTTTGGTAATATAACTTTGGTCTGGATCCCAATAGATTTTGAACTATAGACACAAATGTGCTCCCAGGTTTGGTAAAACAGAAATCCCACTTTGTGTAGAGTCTTTCTTGTTTTCAACTTTTGAAGTACCAAATAAAGTCCAAACACTTCTACTCTAGGTGCATTTGAAAGGTGATATGTTTAATTTCACTTCATAGAAAGGTAGATTCTGAAGTTGTATAGTGAAATCAAAAGTAATTTCAGATTTAAATTCGGGATGAGCTGAAATTCAGACTTTGAGAATTCGTGGACTAGCTTGGGGCTGATTTCATGAGGTATTTGGGGTCAGAATTTAAAATAGTTTAAGACTGTTTTAAACCATGCTCAGAGTAACAAAATTGAAGTTTATGGTATGTACGACAACTTTGATAATGGGGCTAAGCTCAGTTGCTGAATGATTCTAATAGTTTTATTAGGGTCCAAATTTGTTCACGATCACAACTGGCACCTTCCAAAGAACTACTGGTTTGATTTGGCCTCAACTTTTAAACCACGTAACATATGATTTTAGAGATGGTCATAATATCAAAGTCGAAGATATCATCCCAAACTAAGACATTTGTATTTGGTGTTTTGCCTAAAAGTTTGTGGGTGAACGATTTAAACAACCAAACCACTTAAAGTCATGTTTTTCTAGAAGATTTTTGACTTGGTGGCTTTTTGATCCAGTCTTCGTTAGTCTCTAAGCATCATTAGGTCCTAATTCATCATTAGCTTGCCTCTAACTACATGTTAAGGTTTTTGAGATGCCGGGGCATCACACCTGACTTGCTACTTGAGTTTCTTAGTTAACCACGACATAGTCTTTGCAGCCGAATAGAACAGAATTTGGGAACTTTATCTCACTCGTTGTCCTCCAAAGCAACTATACCTTTCTACGTGTATCTTAGGTAGTTTAATTTACTTCTTTCCACCATACACCTATCCGTTTACCAGACTTACCCCTGTCTAGTGACTAGTTGGTATATTTATTTAAGTACGGTTCATTCGATTTGAGTTTATTCAATTATACTCCCTCGCCTGCCACTTCCCTGTGGATAAAAATACAATACTCGGAATACTCTAGGTGAAAAGCTGCAGCGGTCTCCGTGCGCTTGCGGAGTAAAATCTTATAAGGCTAAGAGACGCCAACAGTGGCACAAAGGCAGACAACGACTGGTGGCACATGTCATGTTTGACAAGTATCAAGCCCAATAAGAGCATGATAGGGAGCAAGTTTGGAATTAGCATTCAATGCACAAACCAAGCTTGGGGGGAGAAAATTGTCTGGCATTTGACAAGCTTCAAGAGAAACAACAAAAATTTTGAAGTAAACGAAGCAGCACTTATTGAATATCCGCTACACAAACATTCCAATGACCAACCATGGAGCAAGAATCCGATGTACCTACTGCCGAGATGGAATTTTTAGCACCGTTACTTCCAACGTCAATGAAGGTAACCCCCTCTAACAGCTGTTTTCAACATTCTCTTTTTAGAGGTTGTTTTAAATCAAATGTCTGTTAGCAATAGCTCTTGGAACAAA
Source organism: Paspalum notatum (assembly GCA_022530915.1). NCBI lineage: Eukaryota > Viridiplantae > Streptophyta > Magnoliopsida > Poales > Poaceae > Paspalum > Paspalum notatum. Next base: position 24,005,312 of record CM039684.1, on the reverse strand, counting down.
GCTTTCATCATGCTAGGATCTTCTAGTAGTGCTATCATCGTAGCGCTTGAAACCAAACTTTCCTGCTAAGATCCTGCTGCCATAATATCTTCCAATAGTGCTATCTTAGGTTAGCTTATCCTGATCAGTTAAGCTAGCCTTCTACTTTGCCCAACCTAGGAAAAATCTTGTTAGGTAGACAAGCTCGTGTGTCGAACCCTAACATGCAGGGAAAGGTAGAAGGAGTTTTCCGGAGATCGGAATGGAGGAACTAAAATTCCATCACATCATCCACTCTCGATCTTAAGTATCTCTTCGCGCCATGATTGGACAATGCCTTCCACTGGAATCTGAACAAAGGTCAAAGCGGAACATGAAAACTTCGACAGAAGGATTGTTTCATGACAAGTCAAGAATCAAGCTTGGGGGAGGATATACCAAGTGATATCATACATCCTCCAACCTAACCCCTGAGAGGAAGGACTTCGATATTCAACCTACGACAGTGGCTGATCGCTGCAAGACATTGACCATGCTCTGCATCACTTGGGAAGCAAACATAAAGGCCATCACTCATCCTGTGAGTACTTCTTGAACACCACAAGACCAGATGTCACTATAGTATGAGGTTGCAACTGGCATAAGATCCATGTAGTGACATCACCCAAGTGTTGAGGAATGCTACGAGTGAGCATTCCTTTATTCCCTTTCCCTGGTTCGACACACAACAAGACAAACCAGAGGTCAGGTTGATCTACTCTACTCATGAGTCAATGCGCCAATGAGCCACCTGACATCACAAGCATGGCGCAACATGAGTCAGCACGCCAATCACAAACATGGCGAGTAGCCATCTCCCGAAGATTGGTGGCAAACTGCCAAGGATGCAAAGGAATCAACTCCAACAAACATCCACCTCTATCATTCCACGTAGTCTATTTGGGAATAAACAGCTGGCCGTGACCGAAACAGTGTCACTTTGAAAGAATGTCAGGCTAAAGGCAAAAATATGATGTTGGAATGGGAGATCCAACAAGAGACATTCATCCACGGGAGTCGTACCATCAGATTGGATAAATCCAAGCTCCCGACACTTTGCAGACGGTCCAAACAGTAGCATGAGAACTGCTCATCAAACAGTCATTTTAGAAATAGAGACGGCAGAATAAGAGTAGAGAGAGAATTGAATTCGCCTGACACAGGTGAGCAACAAAAGCAGCATCGTCGTAACCCAGGGAACAAACAAGCTTGCGGGAGGCAATGCCAGGTAATACTGAAGCTCAGTTTCTTGGCAATCACTTGCAAGAACTAAGCTTGGGGGAAGATCACCCGGTGAGTACCCCGAATGCTCTGTATCAATCTGATATCTTAAATCCTGAAAACTGCCATGACACCAAAAATATTTACGTTTTGTTACCCTGAATAAAAGAAAAGCTACAAAAATTTGCATAATTCAAAAACTACAAAAAGATTTGCTTCTTACCATGAATAAACTAACTCCTATAATGCTAGAACTTTGTTTATACCCTTGCTTAAAGAAAATGATGAATGGTTGCACTGTTAATATCTTGTAAGTATTTTGTATACAACTTGACACTCTCCTGAAACTTGAACTTATTGGCATTTGTCGTGATCCTACCTTTAATCTTTAATCTTGTGGGAGCAAGTGCTTTCAAAACCAAGTCTAAGTTGTTGTGAGATGTGATATAATCATATATGAGTTTAACCCATCTTGATCCTAGTAAGGTGAATTCTCTGAGTTTTCTTTTTGAAAATTAAAATGAGAAAGTTCCTCAGCGGTTTAAATACCTATCCAGAGCCAAATGCTTACATGATCAAACATTTGCATATGCTACCTGTTGTTGTGTTGAGTTCTATCAAATTTTGAGTTCTTATGAGGTAGTGGCACTTCAAATCCCGATCAAAATCCCCCACATCCACATTGATTTGCTAGCCTTTCTTCGTCTGGTCATGCTTAAATCTACACTGGATTCAAGCATCCTCTTGCACCAGATATTTCTCCACCATATCCATCATCTACATACCTATCCACAAATATGGTCTTATAAATAAATACTCCAGTCATATTCCAACAATATCCCCAAAGTTCTTATACAAGAAGGAGACATGGAGCTATCGGAAAAAAAGAGACAGAAAAGAAAAAAAGTGTGTGAGAGAAAAAAAAAGAGAGAGAAAAAGAGAATGATAGCTCCATGTACTCAAAAAGCTTTAAAGTTTCAAAAGGGGATTCATCAAATAAGGAGTTTTCATCCATAGACCATATCCATCCACAAAACAAACACATTATCCTTTGATCAGGATGAGAGGTATCACAAACTTCGCTAGCACCAATCTTTGACTTACAAAATACATAGCATTGGTAAGCTAACTTTATCCCTACCTTGAGCTCCACATAAGTCTTTTAGTTGATAGGGAAAAGTTTGGCCAATGGTCTGGTGAGGATTATACAACCACTTGAGCGATCGAGGGTACCATTTGAGGAACTTGGTTCTTTCTTTTCAAATTTTCAAAACCTTCCAAGCACGAAACCAGAAAGGAGATAGAGTTCGGTGACACTCTGCTAAGATTGTTCCATCTCACAACCGCCAAAGACAAGGTAAGAAGTGCCAGAAGCCCCACAGGTATGGATAAAAAGGTTAGGGGTACACTTGTGCCAGTTTGTTCGAACATAAAGGTAGAGTGTTGGGTTGTTCACTTAATACTTGCAGGACATTGACATTGATGCAACTCCTGATCCGCCGAACCTAAGTCTTAGCTTTGCTTGAGGACGAGCAAAAGTTCAAGCTTGGGGGCTGTTGACGGTCCTTATTTCATCATTTCGACCGTCAATCCCTCGGTGAATAAATGGGGTATACATAAAGTTCCATGCATTATTTACCTAAGACCGATGAACACCACGGTGATTTTCGATATATCACAGGGAGAAGCTTACATTACGTGCAAAAGAACAACATATAGAGCAAGAGAGAATCATCATATAAAAGGGCTTGACAATGAATGGGAAATAACACCATTATGTAGTATCTCAAATGCCCTCATGGACCAAGACATTTCAAAGATCTCGTCAAAACGGTCAAAATGGAGTTTTGGTTCACTCAATTTGGAGTCCGGACGCTAAAGTTATGGCAGTCGCAAGGTTGTCAACATGGGTTGTGAGAGATGGTCGGGCGACCAAAGGCATGGCCGGCCGACCACCTACTCTCCCAAAATGCCTCATACTTCATCTTATTCATCCAAGGAAGTCACTAGGAGCCCAAATACACAAGGTGGAACAAGCCCAAGTCGAATCCAACGTCAGAAGGCATCCTAGGCGTTGGAGAAGTGAGGCGGTGCATCGGACGGTCGGGCGACCTTGGGGGAAGGTCGATCGACCATGGGCTTGGTCAGCCGACCTCCATGATGGTCGGCCGACCACCCACGTGGCCGCCCGACCAACCGTCTTTGCTCCCCCCACCGACCTTGTGACTGCTATAAGTAGAGGGGCACTCCCCCTACTCCAAAATGTACCATTTCACACCATGTGAACTCTCTTTCTCCCTCTAGGAGGCTCCCCACGGGAGGGGCTTCCATTTTGAAAACAGTGTTTAGTTTAGGAGTTAGAGAAGGTCTGCTGTATCGAAGTCGATCGGAAGTACTCGGTAATATATTTGATTCGCTATCTTGAGCACTACTTTCCTTTTATTGACAAATGCAAGTACTTCATGTTTCTACTTTATGCACTTATCTTTCTACTCTAGTTAGTTACTTGCTTGGTATGTATGCAGCTGTTAAGCACCTTTTTCCTTTTGGGCATACCAAGTTGAGGCCTGAGTTGTGCTAAATTAGAATAGATTGATCGTTGTTATGCTTGCCGGTGTTACAATCCAACCTATACGCTAAGCTCTGGTTAGTTCCTCTCCTTTGGCCAAGGATGAACTATTGTTGTTCAAGCTTCACTTAAACACGTTTGTAGCGTGCCAGCCTATCCATGCAGATTTGCTTGGTAGCCCCACTCGGTGACAGCGTGTGGTGTGCCTGTGTATCCCCGGCCCGTTCGTTTGGTTGGCCCGTAGGCGTTAGCCGGGTCTTCTTCGATGGTCTACTATCTACCCCCTGACCCCTCGAGGCACCGGAATTTTGCTCGACGCAAGTCATAACTCTGTTGAGATCCTTTCGACCCTTAGCACGGATAGCTCTTGTATGCTAGCAGAGATAGAAGACCGTATAGCCATCCCTGTCTCGTTGTCCTCCTAACTTTACTTGTTTTCTTGCCAACGGTGCTTGGCTTGTATCCCATGGTGTTTGGTGTCAACCTTTCCTAGTTATCGGTTGATGTGAAAGAGTAGTAACAGCTGGATGAATGATAGTTTGATATCTCTATCTCAATGCTTCCCTGTGGATAAATACGATACCTTGGAATACTCTTGGGTGAAAGGCTACATCGGTCTCCGTGCGCTTGCGGAGTAAAATCCGGTAGGATAAGAACCGCCAACACTCGCCTTATATAGTCCGGCATGGCTTGAGTTACAAGGAGTTCTAGTCCTAGTAGGATTGGTTACATCTTCTATTAGGATTCTTCTTAGATCTTCCTTGTACACGTGGAGTCCTTGTCTTACACGTCGGGTCAGTTGGTCGTCTTCTGGATTGGGGCCTCTGTCGGCCCATGTAGAGAATACGCTCCATGAGGACCTAGGGGATATCTATCCCCCACACATGTGACTTGGATGAAGAGGTGCCTTGGCCAATCCCTTGATAAAGCTCAAAAGTTGTGACCTTGCCAAGAACCTTGGTGGGCGTCATGGTGCTCATATCCTGATAGAGAAGATAAGTGATGATGCTTGCATATTTGTCTTTTGGAAGCACCTCGATGATCTTTCTTGCAACATTGGCATCACTTAGCTTGGTTTCACCTATCGAATTGAATTCATTGACAATAACATTTAGGTGTGAGTACATGACATTAGCTAATTCATTAGATAACATAGTAAAGGAATTTTAAGCACTTTTAACCAAGCCAAGCTTTTGCTCCTTGACGTCACTAGTGCCGCCATGGAGTACTTGGAGCGATTGCCAAATCTCATGGGCGCTTGAGAGGCTACATACTCTACTAAATATATCAATGCTCAAGGACCCGAACAAAATGTCACGAGCAATGGCATTGAATTATATTTCTTTCTCATCGGCTTTTCTCAGATTTTCCCGCCGAGAGTGGGGTTTCCTTCCTTCCTTCATCACTCGCCAAACATCCAACCCTACAGCCTCTAGATAACTACTCAATCCGGCGGTGAAACCAAAAGTCCAAATATGAGTTGTGAGCTCTAATGACAATAAAATGGACTTGATTGAGCGGCTCGGGTCTGATACCAATTGAAGGTTGGACCGACGCCTAAGAGGGGGATGAATTAGGATTTCCAAAAACTAAGGATCCTAAAAACTACAACTACTAAGCAAAACCTATGCAAAGTAAATCTACCTATGTGCACTAAGGTTTTGCTAAGTGTTGCTAATTCTACCGTGGCCAAGTTTTGCAACCTAGTTCCACCTAGAAACTAACCTATCAAGCTAGTCTAGGAAAGTAAGCACACAATTGAAAGAATATAAATACAGAAGCTAAAAGATCGATAGAGAATGCAAACTCCTGATGACGATGTCGGTGATGGCACACGATGATGACACAGAGATTTTTTTTCCTGAGGTTTGGGGAGGCCAACTCGTTAGGTGCCCCCGTAGGGTTTGCTCTCGCACAATCCTCGAAGGAGTGCGGCTTGGCCCACGCAAGGGAGGAGGATGGCGAAGTGACTTCCGCGAAAGTCAAGCAACCCCGGTCGGGTCTCTGAATACCCTCGATACATACACCCACATAAGCCCTTCTCTGGTGTAGTCTTGGACTATGGCCTCACCCACGCAAGGGTAGAGGATTGTCGGGGCTGTTGGCGTCTTCCGAGTCCTTCTTGCGGAGATACCCTGCTGTCTTCACTATGGAAAGCTTTTGGCCAAACCGCCGAGGACCTTCCTCCCTCTCACAATATGGTGGCGGCCACTCCACACTCCGGAGGGTCTTGCAAGACTTACAGCCACACTTGATACAATAAGGTCATGCACGCAGGCACGGAGAAGACAATTAGGCCTAAACTAAGATGCTAACTAGCTCTCGCTATGCCGGGATATGTCTATACGCTCTTGTGGTGGTTGGGCTCTCAAATGTGTGTATTTGGCTCTTTGGATGGATCAAGGTGGTGCCTCAACACTTGTGTTAGCTCAGGAGTCTCCAACCACAAAGTGGAGGCCAACCAAGGGGGTATTTATAGGCCAAGCCTCAAAACTAGTTGTTGGGGGAAATCTTCCATTCTTCTGCGTTACAACCGGACCACCGGACTGTCCAGTGCATGTGGCTTGCCCACTCTTCGAGTCGACCGTTGCTCTGACAATATGACCGTTGGAGCCACCGGACTTTCTGGCGGTGAGCCACCGGATCGGACTGTCCGGTGCGTTGTAGCGCTGGGTCTTCAACTTGAAGTGCTGTCAGTCTATATCGTCTGACGATGCCACCGAACTGTCCGACGGTGACCCAACACCGGACCATCCGGTGCCTTCAGCTCTGGGACTTGGTCGCTTCTTCTTCTCAGCCTATAGCGTTCGATGGAGGCCACTGGACTGTCCGGTGGTGAACCACCGGTTTGTCCGGTGCATGAATTTGCACTGAGTCTTCAACCTTTGTCTTGGCTCCTTGTTCTTCTTTTCGAACCTCTCGATGGGGCTCTTTTTGACCATACAGTGGCCCAAAAAATCGGCGGCTTGATGGCCGAGTCGGGACCCTCGCTTGCAACTTGATGGCGGCTTGGGTCTTCTCTGTTGTCTTTTGGGTCCTCCTTTAAGGTGTTTGTACCCCAAGTCCGCCTTTTGCATCCTGGGACTTAGACAAAAACACTTGTACAAAATATTAGTCCCATGGCACGTGTTGTCATTTCAACCACCAAAATCACACATGGGAACCAAGGCTTAGGGCCCATTTTCCTTACAACCTATTTTACGGTTAATAGGGTTGTACTTCTTTTACAAGAATAAATCAGATTGGCATAACTAGAACTTTTCATGCATCGAAAGAACAGCCAAAAGGGTAAAGTAACCACCATAACACCTTGTCCTAGAATTTCCAAACATGTAGCTTAATTATTTCTAAGCAATATCCCTTTTCTTTTCTAAATTCAACTTGTTGATTCTTTGTTATTTATCTTGCACGATGAAAACAAGTCATTTCTAGAAGCTCCCCTTATAGATATATAGGTTTAGAATACTAAGCCACATTTGCTCATTGTTTCTTTGGGCCCATCGATGTAACCGGTCATAGAAATACATTTTTAGGGGCAGTGCAAGCTATGAACCTACCCATAAAAATGAGGATCATTGTCAAGGTCACTCCATATTATTGACAACATGGTGTTCGGTTGTCGTCATAAGAGTGGGGATGGATTAGGAATCTAAAAACTAAGGCTCACTAAAAACAACTTATCAAAATCTATGCAAAATAAATCAAGTATGTGCATAAAGGTTTTTGCAATGTCAAGTTATAACTATTGCAAAAGGAGATATCCAATCTAAGATCCACCTAGAAGCTAACAGATCAAGCTAGTATAGGAAAATAAACACCGAAGCTACAAGAATAAAAAGTGCAGAAGTAAAAGGATGATAGAAGTGCAAACTCCAGTTGATGGTGGCGATGATGTAGAATCGAAGATCTAAGTTAACCTGCATCTGAGTTGGATTAGGACTGAGTGATGGGCACCTAGCGACAACGGAACACATGTAGTGATGGGAGCCTATCCTCATAAGCTAGGTCCAATCATACCTCGTGATTCTGCTCTGGTGTGTGTTGGTTTGCCACCTAGCTTGACCTTGCAGCTAGGGAGGAAATAGGAATTGCCGATCTCAATCCTGCATACAAACGAAGAGAAGATTAACTCCGCATCACCGATCAGGTTGACCGGCCATACACTGTTTGCATCGGCTACAATGAGTCGACACACAGGTGGAAACACATGTTTCTTATATGATAGTGCAATAAAGATAGATAAAACTCCCATGGACACACGATAAAACAAGCTATTAAACACATGTCGACAACGTCCTAAAACACAATTAGGGGCCAAATTGAACTAACAACCGGATCTTTCACTACTACAAAAGTGGCTAGCAGCAACGCTGCCCTTAGAAGTTTAGGAACGGCTGAGAAAGATATCCACCCCTGCTATACTCAGGGTGGACCCATGCTTTTCCATCGTTCCTGGTATATGGTTACAAGGAACGGTTCAAAAAATGCACTGTCCCTATAAATAGCAGGACGTTCCTGCTAAGTGCAATAGCAGGAACGCCTGGAAACAATGACTGTTCCTGCTATTTATAAAACAGTGGTTGTTTTTAACCGTTTCTGCTATTTCACATGCTGGAACGGACGCTGTTTCTGACCGTTCCTGCTAAGTGCAATAGCAGGAACGCCTGGAAACACCGACCGTTCCTGCTATTTATAGAACGGTGGCTGTTTTAAACCGTTTCTGCTATTTCACACAGCAGGGATGGCCGGTTGACTGGACCGTTCCTGATAAATAGCAGAAACGGTTGATTCTTTGAGTTGCATCTGCTAATTCCACCACAATAAATACACCCCTTTTTCTTTCTCCTTGCGTTTCTTGTCCCGTGGAGGAAGCTTGGGCTCATTAATGGCGCCCAAGAACTGAGAAATAGAGGGGGTAGGTTTTCTCTCTATTTCCTTTGGGGTCCAAGCTAATTGAGGTATGGCTACACTATCACTAAAGCTAATTTGTTTATCATGTAGCAAATGATGTTGGATTTTAGAAAGTTCTTGAATGTTAGTGGATGCCATTTGCATAACGTTGTCTAAGTTGTTTTGAACACCTACCAGAGCCAAATACACTGAAATATTTGAGCCTAGCTTGTTTGAGCTACTTAAAGTTGTTTTGAGCTTTGTCAAATTTTGAGTCTCTCAGAATGTGTCAAATTTTGAGTCTCTCAGAATGGAAACATCTCTATCTTGTGAATTGTTGGAGCAAAAATCCACCACCACAAATGCATTTACCTATCCTAGGTATGCATCCATATATCTCCAAAATAATACCCGTAGCCTTACTCCTTCCAATCAAAAAGAGGTAGAGTATGGAGCCAACAAAAATATGAAAAAAAGAAAAGCATGCTAGTCAAGCATGACAAAAATATGAGAAAAAGAAAAGCATGCTAGTCAAACATGGCAAAAAGAGAGAAAAATACAAAACGGGTCCATATTCATACCTATCAATCAAAAAGGAGAAGGAAAGGAAACAAGGAGATTCATCCATCCACCCACCAAATAAAGCTCCAACAATGAACAAGGCTAGATGATGTAGTACATTTGTTTGGTCCAATCTTTGGCTTTGCAAAACAAACAACTTAAGTAAGCTAAGTTCTTCCATGACCCTAAGCTCCACATAAGCTTTAGTATAGAAAGTTCTTAGCCATGCTCTTGGCTTCAAATGGTGAGGATACACTTTGAGCGATCAAGAGTACCTTTGGGGAAACTTGTTTTCGTTTGAAAAAACTTTAAAAACACATGAGACGTGAATCCCAAAAGACATGCTTGGAGCAGAACCTGCAGCTAAGTCGTTCTTCCTCTCAACCGCCCAAGACATGGTAAGACAAAAAGATGCACCACAGGTATGAGTGAGAGCGATCATTACATACACTATGGTTCGAGGTAAGAGCATGGGTGTCGTCTGTGCATAACTCCTATTTATGAGCATTGATATTGTAGCAACTCCTGATCCATAACCCATCTTGGCTTTACTCGAGGATGAGCAAAGGTCTAAGCTTGGGGGGTGTTGACGGTCGTTATTGCACTACCAATGACCATCAACTAACCACAAACATGGAAGAAAACATACCAAAGTATGGATAAACCTATGCTACTAACACATTTCCACAAGTTGTGTTGAGTATTTGATTGTAGGTACAAAGATCAGCAGAAAGCAGGCAAATTTGGCTAAGTCACAAGGTCACTGGCCAGTGGGCCAGGCCGCCCGGCTCCAAGCCAGGTCGCCCGGCTCCACCCCAGGCAGCCCAACCTAGCAAAATGGCCATATCAGCTCATCTTCGACCTGCATGTGCCTAAGTGATGTGTCAACATACTTGTGAAGTCCAAATGCCGAATGCACCACGTCAAGGACCGGAAGGCTTGCCACATCACTGATCCAGGACTTGGATTGGTGAAGTCAGCAATCCTTGGCACTTCAATCCTGCGGCTAAGGAAGAAACACAAGTGAAGATCAACGGTTGACAAGGAAACACATGCATAATCCCCATAATTGCCATGCAACCGCCATGGGGAGTGAATATCAGCCACAAGATGGAGAAAGGCGGTGGATCGGACGGTCCCCCGGGCCGCCCGGCTTGGGGGGAGCCGCCCGGCCCCACCCGGCCCCACCTCAGGCCGCCCGGCCCCACCTCGGCGCCTTCCGGTTGTAACCGCCTCTCCAACTGCCTCACCGACCTTAGAAGCTATAAATACCCCCCCTAGGCTTCACTTGTAGAGTGTGGAAGTTGAGTAGCTCATACTATCGCTTAGTCTTGTATCAGTAGGTTAGTCCTGGGAGTTAGAGTTGAGTCTGAGCTTTTGCCTCAGGGATTCCGGAGTCTTCTTCGAGTCTTAGTAAAGCTCTTGTATCTTTCTATCTTTTGTACTCGTTACTCTAGTATAATATTTATCATTGCTCTATCTTCTGTTATACTTTACTGCTTAACGCTTGCCTAGTGTGGTGTACCTTTATTGCACACTAGATCCAAGGCTTAGGTTTGTGTTGTTCTTAAGTTATCTGAATCTTGTAGACTTACCAGTGCTATAAGCTTGTCTTAGGCTTTCGATCTAAGATTAAGTTAGTTCTCACCCTCTGATCAAGGAAGAACTTTAGTGTTCAAGTTCTCACTTGAACACTAGTATAGCGTGCCATCTTACCCACGCAGATCTGGTAGGTAGCCTCTCTAGGTGACAGCTCTAGAGGTCTCAGTAATCCACCCCGTCGTTCGGTAAGCCCGTAGGCGTTAGCCGGGTCTCCTTCGGGGGTCTACTATCTACCCCTTGACCCCTCGAGGCGCCAGAATTTCGCTCGACGCAATACCTAGCTTGTATCCAGTTATCTTAGTTCAACCGCGAATACTCCTCTACAACGGTTAAGTCGTAGAGTTTGGAAATCTAATCTCACTCGTTGCCCTCCTAGGCAACTACCTAAGTGTTAGGCTTCTTTAGTCCTTGTTTTACTCTTCCCACCATACACTATCTTTATATCTTACCCCCGTTGTAAGATTAGCTGGTGTTTTATCTAAGATATAGTACTGCTAGAAGATTCGACATTTCATTCCACCTATTCGCCATTGCTTCCCTGTGAATTTTTACGATAGTCGGAATACTCTGAGTAAAAAAGCTACAGCGAATCTCCGTGTGCTTGCGGAATAAAATCTATTACGCTAAGAGACGTTAACATTTTCTCTCATACATATGGCAATTTCTTTCTACATGTAGGTGTACATGTAGATATATTTAGAACCAAGCTTTGGTAACTATGCATATACACTCTCTTACTCAAAGTATAGTGATTATTTTAGCTCTAATTAGAGGGTATATCACATTAGTTTAAGTTTCTAGATCTAGAAAGCTACGATGAGGCCCTTCCTTAATTACAAGGTTATTTACTTTTAAGTAAAAAGAAGCTATTAATTTGTTAGCATTATATAGCTATGTATATATGCTTAGAAGTATGGTGATTATTTTAGCTCGAAGCTAAGTAATGTATATATGTATTACATTATCTAGAGTTTCTAGCTAGATCTAATTAAGATAACCTAGCTAGGAAGGCCCTTTTGCAATCTTAATTACTTGTGTGAATAGAAGTTATTATGTTAGTTTTTGTTTTTCCATAACTAATTAGGATAATACAGACTCTGTTAAGCTATCGAACCAAACAACACCCTGTTGCATTGGATACATCTTTTTAATGCATTGATTTTAATATTATAGATGGACCGCGCGTGGATGTATGACTGGCAAAGGCCAGAGAAGAATTTCCGTGACAAGTTAGAAAAATTCATTGAAGCTGCAAAGAAGGATGCTATGATTAAGGGGGTTCCTCATATCTGTTGCCCATGCAAAAAGTGCAAGAATCTTGAGGTTTATTCAGATCCGGTGACAATTAGATCGCATGTGATTGTTCACGGATTTGTTACAGACTACTACATCTGGACACATCATGGAGAGGAAGATAGTTCGGGCGTAGGAACGGATCGTACCGACCAGGGCACATCTGAGTTCATCGTTCAGGATCAGAATATGGACGATCTTGAGGAATTCGTTGATGCTGATGACCTTCAAATGTTGGATAGTGGAGGCGATGGTAAAGATGGTGATTATTGTGAACCCGTACCTTCTTGTAGTATCGACGGAATGGGTTTTGGTGAAGATGATGATGACGATGCTGATGATCTTGAAGAAATGCTTACGCATTTTAAAGCAGATAACCTTCTTGAGCATGCGAAAGGATTAGAGCATTTGAACAAGGTAAAGGAAGCTGCAAAGCAAAGTGTGTATGAGGAGTCAAAAGGTTGTCCGAGTCATTGGTCAGTGCTACGGTTTGTGATAGAGTTGTTGATTTTGAAGGCCAAGTATGGATGGTCTGACTCTAGCTTCAATGGTCTTTTGAAACTCTTAATGTGGTTGCTTCCAAAGCCTAACTTTGTGCCTATCAACACATATCAAGCAAAGAAGGTTATTAGCGCCTTAACAATGCGAGTTGAAAGAATACATGCTTGCCCTAACCATTGTATCTTATACCGAAAAGCATTCGCGAAACTGGAAAAATGTCCAATCTGTGGAGCTAGCCGGTACAAACAGAATGAAATATACATTGAAGATGGTCCAACCAATGGGAAGAAAAGGAAGAAGGGCGGAAAAACATCTCAACCAGATCCTACCAAAGAAGCAGATACATGCTTAGGGTTAGACGAGAATAAAAGAAGAGTTCCTGCCCTAGTTATGTGGTACCTCAGTCCAATCGATCGTTTGAGACGCATGTTTGCAAATCCTAAGTTGGCTAAGCTAATGCGATGGTGGCACGAGGAACGGGTTCGCGATGAGGGAAACGTTGCTCACCCAGCCGATGCCACACAAGGAGACGAAGCCATATTGAAAGAAACGCCGGCACCTTGTGGACTTTCTTGCCCAAACTTTTTCGAGGGTGGTACGAGGACACATGTTGGCCCTTGGCCAGATATTGTGAATTTCTGCTATTATTGATTTTTTTTCTACGTTAAATCGTCCAGAATGCAAGTAAACTCATAAAATATTCTAGTTTTCACAGAAAATTGCAAATAAGGTGCCTACACCCATCAAACCGCTAGACGAAGGTAACCTCAAGTGAGAATTGTAAAAAAAAATGAAGAAAAGTGTCAAAACTGGTTTGTTGGAACCCTAACCTACCCACACTTGAATAAAAATAAGTGAAGAGAAGTCTTAGTAGGAACGGTGTATGTTACAGTCTGTTTCTACTATATTGTTTGTAGGAACGGACTATGTTACGGTCCGTTCCTACTATTTCGTTAGTAGGAACGGTGGATGTTATAATTCATTCCTACTATTTCGTTAGTAGAAATGGTTGGCAATGTCCACCGTTCCTACTACGTTAGTAGGGACGGTGGATAAGACCGTCCGTTCCTACTAAAGCATATAAGCAAGACGCAGGGAAGGGAAAAAGTTTTTGAGTCCTGGCGCGGTTATTTTCTCGAAGACGCCGGCAGGCTGCTGAAATTTTTCACTCCCGCGCGCGCACCTTCTCGCCGCTGCCGCGAGCATCGCAACCGCCGCCAGAGCTCACTATCTCGCGCCTCGCGCCGTGTAGCGATCTTCCCTAAGCTCGGCGTCGATCAACACAGCCCGTGCCGCTGCTGTCCCCATCGAGCGTCGCCGCCTTCGTTCCCCGCTGCACTGACCCCCGCCGCGCCATCGCCGAGCTCCTCGTCGTCCCGAGCTCGTCGCGCGCCAACCCGGCCCCGAGCTCCTCCTCGACCCAGCCGCTGCCTTCAAGTCGTTGCCCGCCGCGCGCCGCCGCCAGTTCCTCGTCGTCGACCTATCCCCGTCGCGCGCCGCCGCCTTCCTTGCCCTGCCGACCGCCGCCATCCCCCAGTCATGACCTCCGCGTCGGCCCACCTCGCCGTGCGTGCCGCCATCCCCAACCTCGCGCCGACCGCCACCGTCCCCGCTGTGTCGCGCCGCCATCCCCAATCTAGCGCCTTGTGGTGAAATTCCGATGCTTGTCTCTCTTCCCCTCCCTGTCATTCCTATGATGAAATTCTTCATTTTTTTCATGCATGTGTATATTTTTTCTGCAATTTATTTGTGCATGCTATATTTTACTTTCCTTTTCCATGCGGTCATTTATTGTTCATTAATTTATATTTCTTTGCTTCACTTTTTCCTTTATCCTGTATTGTTGTGCATTATACATTTTCATGTGTTGTATATTTCTTTATTCATGTAATTTACGTTTTCTTACGCGAAAATTTTGTATATCATATTTTTCCTGTAATTTATTTGTAAATGTGTATATTTTGCCTATTATTTATTTGTGTATGCTATATTTTACTTTTCTTTTCCATGCGGTCATTTATTGTTCATGTAATTTATATTTCTTTGCTTCACTTTTTCCTTTATCCTATATTGTTGTGTATTATACATTTTCATGTGTTGTATATTTTTAATTCATGTAATTTATGTTTTTTATGCAAAATTTTTGTATATCATATTTTTTCTGAAATTTATTTGTGTATGATATACTCTTGTGTATTTAAGAAGTTGACATTTTCAACATGTTAGATTTACTTGGAAATGGATAATTCACCTAAATCAATGCAAGGGAAAGACACTTTTAATGCATTTGCAGAGGACAACTCATTTCTCCACGAGTTATTCGTTGAGTGCGAAGAGCAACCTTTGCATAATGAAGAAACCCACGGCGAAGAGGACAACATGGATGAGTTTATCAAACCAAAAGATCCTCATGCCACAGAGGTCCTTCCTAATAAACGGGCAAGAGTAGAACGACTCGCAGATGATCCGGATTACGTACCATCGGCTGAGGTGCAAAATCGAGCCCCTCGAAACTAGTTCGCTTCTCAATTACTTGCTCTTGTTAGACAATTCTTCATTTTTTCTTTTTCTTTGATAATTTTCTAGGACGTTCGAGCTATAACTACGACACCTAACACCGTGCTTCGAACGACCACAAGAAGGAAACGTACCAAGAACACGGTATCAAAAACAGTTTACACTGTGGATGTCGTCGGGCCAACTGGCATAGTCCTCGAGCCTCGTAGAGTAGCGGCAAAATGGCGCAACACCGTGAGTGCCTTAGTTGTAGGACCGAGATGTGCGACTAGAGGGGGGTGAATAGGAGCACTTAAAAACTCAAACTCACAGCCCCGTAGTGCAAACTGATAGACACTACACTCAACAAACGCTAGACACCGTCCACTGAAAGGAAACATGTCTGGCAGTACTTGGTGTCGCCCACTGAACGGGTACACACCAAGCGAGCGGAAGCACAAGACTCAACGATCATAAGATCGCAAGTCAAGCGAAACAACGACTCACGCACAAGTGTCATGCCCGCCACTCAACGTACCTAAATGCGTCTCACTGGTTCACAGCAAGTTAAGAGTATGGGCAGCAGCAAGGAACACCGAAAGCGAGGTCGAAGCAAAGAGCCAACAAGAAAAGCTCCAAAAACAGCAGGCTGCCCAGATCTACCGGATGTTCCGATGGCAGCCGTCGGATGTTCTAGTGAAACCGAATGTTCCGATAGCCACTGTCGGATGTTCCGGTAGGACCTGTAGATGGCACTCCTCGAGCCCGACCTACTGGATGTTCCGGTGGCTTCTATCGGAACTTCCGGTGGAGCCGGATGTTCCGGTAGAGACACCGGACTGTCCGGTGCACAAGTGGAACTTGGGTTCCCAAACTCAAAACTTGACCAAATCTTGTCCAAACTTCACAAAATTTGACACAGGCTATCTGAGCACTATTCCAAAGCTATTTCCAAAAGATCAACTCAAAATGACCATGGGATTAGCGGAAATTTCAGATCTCATGAAGTAGGCAATGTTTGGGCAAGAATGGGGGAAACTCAAATTCGACTTGCTCGTGGCAAACCTGCAGGTTTGTGATGCACTAGGGCATAATCTCCATGTCCTTGCAAGTCCAAAACACCGGCAAAAGAAAGGATTCACCCATGGCCAAAGCAAACACCCAAAAGCCGAGGATTGAACCCAAAACCAAACTAGAGAAGGGGAAGGGAGAAGGCTGCACACATGAGCTTGAATTTCTGAGGAATATTGCTGGATTAATCACGAAATTGAGTTCATACAAAGTTCCTACAGCCTACCACCCTTCATCCTTCCCTCTTGTGTGAAGAACACTAGCTAGGGGACTCAAATCCTAGTTCTAATGCCCTCTCTTCTCTCTTTGGCACTTGGCTGTATGGAAACTAAGCCTAGGGTTTTCTAATGGTGGGAGAGTCACCTAACTGACCAGCCACATAGGTATTTATAGCCCTAGGCCTGACGACACAATTAGCACTAAGACCCTTACTCTAAAATGCCCGAAAGGAGCTGAAATGTAAAAGATACAATCGGACGACTATGATGACGCTTTGATCTTCTTCTTCTCCACGCCTCACTTGGATGTACGCCACGTAGCCAGTAGTCCGGAAGCTTCCCCCGGTTTTGAAGTTAGAAACCAGAAAACTTTATTCTGCGGGCTTCCTGGGCCGGGTCTTGGCCCAATCTTCTATTTTGGCAAGTCGGAGCCCAACCCACCAAGTCATGTGAACTTGGGTGGCGGTTTTGAGCCGAAGCCGCCAAAGCCTCCCTCGCACGTCTTCGCGCCATGCACTCGGGTTGGAGCACCACGGTGGCACCCGGCTTCTCCAGTCCATCGAAAGGCTTACACTACTGTTGCCGATCCGCCCCTCCGTGTACCAAGCTCCCATGGCCGACCGACGCCAAGCATTGCCTCCGGTCCATTGGAGGGCTTTTGCCTCAGTCCATCGAGGTCTTCATCATCTACCTCTAGTCCATCGGAGGACCTCCAGTCCATCGGAGGGCTTGAGCTCGTTGACAATCACTCATCACACCAGGAGAGCATTGAGGCCGGTCCATTGGTTCTCAATCTCCCCCTTGATGAGTGCATTGTCAACACATCTCCAATCTGTAACCTGAAATAGAACAAAGACAAAAGAAAAGCGTAAAACCGAAAAAGAAAGAAAGAAAGAAGAAAGTTGCTCAAAATGCCCAAGAACCAAATACAAGCAAAGAAACAGGGCACAATGAGACAACAAAAGAAAACAAAGCATCGGCTCCTCAAGACAAAGCATCGGCTCCTCAGTGGGAAGAGCTCGTCAGACAGAAGACGAGTGAAGCCGCCCAAAATATAAGCACACACTTCTCTGAGATGGCAAAGAAAAACGTGCATAGGCCTTTCCTCGACCCAGGGGGGTACAGGGTACATGTCGATAAATGGAATAGGGAAAGAGAAGAAATCATTGCAAAAGGGCTATTGGATCCGTATGAGGGTTTGAACGACCATGCATTCGACTGGGTCAAGGCTCGTGAGGTCAAGAACGCCGAGGGTAATAACCCTGCATTTCTGAAGCCCGAGACCGAAGTAGTTAGAAAAACCAAGGAATATGCAGAGCTAGAAAAGGCAGGAAAGTGGGTTCCGAACAGGGAGATTGACTCCCTAAGCCTTGCCATAGGCACAAAGGAGCACGGAGGTCGTGTACGCGGCATCTCCTCGAAGCTAAGCCGGAAGGAGGGGTTTGCAGAGGATAGGCATATGTACAAGAAGCATGATCGCTACAAGCAATTGATCCACGAAACAGCCGAGAGAATGTTAACTGAAAAGTGGGGCAAATTGCTGAGGCAATCTTTCATGGAAGTCGCACAACAAGCAGCAGAGGGTCACATGGCCAGCGCCCAAACACCCGTGCCCCAATCATCTCATCTAGAGGATATTATAAATTCCATCAGGTTACAAGGACCCGTGGGGACGGCTTCTCAAATCGATTGGATCAGTCAAATCACGTTACCAACACCATGTTCGCTACATATTTCTCTTGGCATCCACGGCAGAACAGAGGAGGTGGCTACGGCAGTTGATATTCCTACCGACGGGACGTTCCATGGCAAGCCAATCCCTAATGGTTATGCAACGGTTCATGTCCTTACCGTGGAGCCCAAATATCAAGAAGAGCCGATTGACTTCCCACGGATGAAGAGATCCAGCTCCTCAGACATGCAATAGCTAACTTCATATTATGGAACAAAAAATATATTGTCATGGTTCCACCTGCTAGGGAACAGATTCAGGACCAAGGAATGAGAACCCTACAATATGCACAAGGCGAAGCACATGAGCGAGATACAAAACTAACTCAAGCATCTCCAACCCCTCCTACAAATAATCCGCCATCTCCTCCTGCTCCTAGAAATAATCCTCCATCACCACCTCCTATAGCTACTAATCAATCTCCTCCGCACACGCAACATGTAACTACTAGGCCATCTCCTCCTCCTCCTCCTTCACCTACAAAGCCTGTTGAGAGGCCTCCATCTGTAAAAGATCAGACCGAGAAGCATGCATTCGCGAAAGATCATATCGAGAGGCCGCCAGCACCGACCACAACGCATATTCAAACCACTGTACCACAAGTGGTATGAAGTTTTGAAGGAAAAACTGCGACTACCGAAGTGGCACATTGGATGGCAGGCTTTGAAAAGGGGAAGCAAGCAACGAAACATAAGGGACCTGCAAAACAATCCTCGCTAGATCTAATAATTGGTGTAGCCGACATACCAGATTTACCAGATTGCCCGAAAACTTTTGAGTTTGGAAACCATTCCTTCCAACTTGGGCTCTGGAAGCCCTGGTGAAATGCGGCGATTTCATGAATGGTACAAATGGGCAGCTAGACTTGGGCTTAGGTTCATGACTGTATGCATTCCAGGCCACATTTTTCATACTTCTGGCCATGATCAGATGTCTATCGTTGACTTCGCAGAGTGACGCGACTGCCATGACCCTTTGGTGTATGTAAGTACCTCCGATCTGCATCATCATTGTTTTTATTATACAATTGTCATAATAATATGCATAAATACTTGTACTTAACATGTAGCCTATATTTATATTTATATTTATATTTATATTTATATTTCAGAATGCAGTGGGAAATAGCACAGAAAATCGGAGATAAAGAAGTTGGGTTCTTGAGTCCGGAAGCTATTGCCCAGACAAACTGGTCGTTGTACCTCAAGCTTCGCGACGATCATCCAGACTTGCAAATGCCAAAACTCTCAAGGAAAGAGATGATATACGTAAAGCAAAATGCAAAGAAGCCAAGCAGAAGGTCGCTGCATATATCTGCAATTCACTAAGGTTCTTTCACAAAGAGGGCAAGCAATATATATATATAGGAAAATTCCTTTCTACATGCGCATGTAGCTACACTCGCCTATGTATCTCATGATTGAGGGCGTATCTGGTTAAACGAAAGGTATGTACACGGAGTATGCAATGATACTAGACCATTTGAGGTGGTATATGCACGAGATATGTGAGTATACCTGAGGTATATGGACATACCCCATTATATGTACTAATACGAAGATATTACAATAATATATTAAAAACAAGGGTTTTTTGTAATTTTTTCGGATGGTGATATTTGAGGTATCTTTAAATAAGTATGTGAACATACTCAAACCGATAAATGAGTATGCGGACATACCCCTATTGGATTATTGACTGTGAATGTAGCTACATGCGCATGTAGATAAAACTCTTCCTATATATATATATATATATATATATATATATATATATATATATATATATATATATATATATATATATATAGCCCCATACCTCTTTGAGCATGATTCAACACCCTTCACATTTCCTTTCCCTTTGGGGTCGGGTGTGTATAATATATTTACACATGTCTTGTGATGCAGCGGCCACTGGATTTGTATGATGATAGTGCCTAAGGATAACCTAATCCTTATCCTTGACTCCTTGGATTATAAATCGTCGAGATATTCTAACAACATGTCGTTAATACAATCGTAAGTGACTGATAAAGTTGTGTGTGTGTCAGTATGTCTTTAATATGCTAACTTATTTTAGCTGTGTCTTAAAACAGCACATACAGAATGGGTATGAAGAAGTTCAATCTCCCGCGTCATCCACGCTACCAAGATAAGATGGTTATGAGAACACATTTCAAAGTAAGGAACACATCTCAAGCATCAAATATGTCTATTCATTTATATATACGCATAACCAAATCCTAACCTAAAGTTGATATATACACATTTAGTGTCACAAGCAACCACCACAAACAGGATTTTGTGGATACTATGTTACGGAGTTCCTTAAGTTCCAAGGGAGGTACAGAACGAACCCTCAAGACGTAAGTGATGGATCAAATCAGTGGCTCAATTAATTGTATGTATATATGTATATATGTCTAATATATTTTACGAATGTGTTTCTTACGCAGCTAGCCCCAATCCCGCTAACTAACAGCAAGCTCAAGGAGAGTGATCTTCTAAATATGGTTGCGGACCTTTGCCGTTTCACGATGCATGAGGTAGTGAACCGACGTGGGTCTTTCTTCGACCGAGAGTAAGATATAGAGACAACGAAGAAATTCAGGCCACTAGGCGAATGGGAACATCATCCGCTTTAGGTTCATAACGAACACATATGACATACACTAGATATATATTTTGTGCCATGCATGTATATGTGTATATATATGCAGGCTTCTGATGGCTGTATAATGTGCGTATAACTTATGTACATAAGTATGGATGCCCAACATTAATAGTCGGTGATGATCGATAACATATGTGTTAGGTCACTTGACTATTAACATTAGATATGTTTAAATATTTGATACGGCGGGCAGGAACATTTAAATATTTAATACGGTGGAAAACAGAAACGCTTAAAACTGGCATGAATGTTTAAATCTAGCGGGAAGTAGCCATCCAAGGGCGGAGCAAAATGTGGACCGTTTCCGCTGCAAGAAGTGGCAGGGGCGGTTCAAAACATGGACCGTTCCTGCTACATCTAATAGCAGGAACGGTCTATGTTTTGCACCGTTCTTGATGTTATATAGCAGGAACGGTTTCGAAACCGTTCCTACTCCTACCAAATAGCAGAAACAGTTACGTATAAACGTTTTTCTTCCACCGTTCCTAACGTGGGTTTTTGCACTGTTGCTAGTAGCCATTAGTGTAGTAGTGCAAAAAGCGCGACATAAAAGATTGCAAACCGACTGTCTAGTGAAGTGGACGGCATATCAACGTACTAATAGACTCGACTCGGTCCGTACATATCAGTCCTATACTTGCTACTAGATGAAACATGATGGTAACGACATGGCATCATGACGTGTGCATGCAACGAAACAAACAAAGCTCGTGACAACAAAGTGAGACAGCATAGATATAGCTTTTTATACTGGATCCTAACATGCAGATAAATAAAAAACCTTGTTATCAAAAACGCTTCAGTACAAAGTTTACTGTATGGATGAAAAAACACTAAACCGTCCTAACAGACCTAAAAGATCTATTAAGGCGACATGACGCTTATGTAGAGAAAACCATAGAACTGGAGTGGCGATTCGGCGCATTACTGGAATCGTATATAATTGTCCTTTACATTGCGTTGCATGTGCATATTTATATCCTGAAGGCTTAGTACTAAAGAAAAACAAAATTAGCTGTCCTACTCGTAAACGACGAGATGCAAATTCGAGACAAACTAGACTTCTACAGCACCCAACTCATGATAACGCTCCTTTCGGTCTGGCTTCCAAACCAATTTCTGGCGCAAACACCTTCAATGTCTGATCCATGTGGTTTTCCATAGCTCCGCTAGTATTTTTTTTCTTACAACGATACACAACTTTCTTGCTTATTTAAGAATAAAATTTAAGGGATAGGACCATGAATTCAAAATTAGATGTATTCAAATTTTGAAAAAAAAAATGTTACATGTCCAGACTTTTCTGTCCCCGCATTTAATATAGAGAAATGCCCTCGCTCTTTCTGAGGTCGCGGAGGAGCCTCAGCTCCATGCATACTTCGACGTGTGTGGCGAAGGTGACGGAGCTCCTCATGGCCACGGACAGATGGTTCTACCAAACACTCTTTTCTTCTCCGCCCCCAGCAACTTCAGTTCCACCTCCTCCGTTGACCCCGCCACGGCCACTAGCAGCAAGCCAAGCACAGCTGCACACTTGGCGTGTTGGGCAGCAGTAGGCAGATCATGTTTACTACATGGAGTACTCAGCTGGAGGAGCATCAGACCATGTTAATGGAGCAGAGATGTCCAGGTGCGATCAGCAGATGTTCGCACTGTTTTCTGACAGGTTAGGTCATATCCAACAGCAACTCTATAACTCAATTCAGCTCTAGTTTTGACTCCACCTCCAGCCAAATGCTATTGTGCCCACTTAAACATCCTTGTCTGTTCCCAGGGCCTAATGTCGTCCCAGTCTAAGTTCACAGTTTTGACCATGCGTAGTATTCTTTCCGTTTCAAATTGTCTATCTTTTTCAAACACTAGTTTTAACTCACTCATCTTATTAAAAAAGTCATAATAAGTATTTATTTTTTATGTTATCTACGTTGACTGTCTTGTTGTGACATGCCTTTTTTTTCGGGAGATGCCCCCAGCCTAGCCACTATACTCTAAGATTGGACTTGGCTCGTCAAAATCATCTACAGCCAAGCTGGTCTCCTAGGATATCTCAGTACTAGTTTTAGCCGATCAGGGTTATGCTCGGTTGGCAACGCCAGCCGGTGTGCTGCCTGTCCGCCCGGGTTCGACTCCCGTCTGGAGCAACCCGGGTGTCCCACCGGAGATTTTTTCTTTAGGTGTGTGTTAGGGTGTGAGTTGTTCAGTAGGCGCGTTCTGGATTATCCAGGCAGTCTCATCTGCGTTTGAGCGCGTGGTCGGTGTAGGTGTCCAATTTGAGTTCCAATTTGAGTTCTTAAATGATGTACCAGTGCTCCTGGTGTAGTTCAAAAAAAAAGTTTTAGCCGATCAAAGCTCTCTCTACAACTCATGATACGGTCGCTAATGGAAATGAGGTGGCCTCATAATCAGCCTTCTAGCCTAGGGATGGAAGCGGAACTGCTCATGGATTTGGCGACATAACTAAATACACATGGAGTCCGTAGAAAATAGTTTGTCACCAAGGGTGCAAACATATCCGCTTGCATTCCTATTTTGGCCCTTGTTCACTAGACTTTGATGCCCTTGGCTCAGTCAGGGGCTCAAGGCTGGCTCTAGAACGATGCAAAGGGTGCAACCGCCAAGGGCGGCACAGCCCACGGCAGAAGGGCCCCAAAGGCTATGTATTTAGTAGAGATACCCAACGGCTGGTGGCCCTATCCCAAGCATGTATATGGCTCACGTCGACCGCGTCTGCGAGACAGTGACCCATCAAATTCATCTGTTCTCGTGGTCAACAGACTTGCAGCTTTAGACTATTTGCACTGCAATTACTTCAAATTTCTACTCTAAAAGGGATTTTCTAACTACTCATTATTTTATTATTCCACACAAACTACCATACCAAAGAAAACTGCCATTGACATGCGGCCCCACTGCTTCCTCCTTTTCCTCCTCTGCCACCGTCCTCCCCTACCTCCACCGCGGCTAGATCTGCCATCTCCCTCCTCCACTTCGTTGCCCGCAGGGTGATGCATCGACACCGTTGTGGGCACCCTCAGTGTGCATATCCTCCTCAGACCCGTCGCCTACCTCTTCTCCCCCACGCTGCCTGGATCTACCCCCAGCCTCCATGGATCCACCACCACGGCCTCCCTCCACTGCAGGCACCGTCGTCGTCTAGCCCACAGACGGCCACGGGCGCTACCGTCGCCAAGCTCAGCCCCAATGTTGATTGTTATAGGTGTCGTTACTGCTCGATCGGAGCTTCGCCACCGTTCTCCTCCATTGGATCCGCCTATCCTCTTCGACTGCATCCACGACACCACCGCTTCGACTGCTCCTTTCCAAGCCCGCCCTCATCCCTCCTCTTCCATCTGCGTGCGCAAGGAAGGTTGGTTGCTGCCACAGTGCATGCCAGGAGAGCGAGAGCGTCCCTCTGGCTTTGCCGTTCCGCTTGGACTACACCACCGTAGCGGGACAGGTGGAGGAAAAAGTTGCAACTGTTTTCATGCTAAAGCTTCACAACAATGGGGCTGTGAGGTGTGATAGAGGAAAGAGTGCAGATAATTTTAGGTCCTCTTCGTCTCCGTCCAGCTTGTATCCACCCGGCCTTTGTAGCGGCATGGTTTTTGGCCTACCTGTGTGGATATGAAACGGTGACGACAGTAATATTGAATTACCTTTCTAAATTCTAACAATTAGTTAGGGTTCTCAAGTTCTTGTTACCATATGTATGCACACATAGATATACCATGTGCACATATATATAGCGATTAGGGGCCAAGACGATGAGTTCGCACTAGGGCCTTCCAAAACATTGAGCCAACCCTGGGTTCAGTTTCCACTCAGCAAGCCTCCCAGCTCCAACGACCACGTCTCTTTTGGTTTAGATTTCGTCCTTGACAGCATCAGATGCTTTTTGGTGTTTCGATACCAAGAGGGGTTGAGGGAGAGATAGGGAGAATAAAGAAAGGGGAAGATTTTATAAATGCTATATATTTGTTTGATTGTTATGGCTTTTGATGTACAAATAAGCTCAACACCTTGTTCATCGCTATGGCTATCAAGTTTTCATGCATCTCACCGCGTGTTGGGAGTAAAAGCTCCAGTAACTGAGTTAACCGTGCTTGTTTGACAATGTTTAGACATCAGCTTAACCGAAAAAAAAAAAAAAGGAAGTCAAAGAAGCCACATTTTAGTTGCTCCCCAGCTCACATTCTTTCTTTAGCTATTTTTCACTAAAATGTTTGGCAAAACTTCACATAGAGCAATACCCAAAGCTAAAGCTGACTAAGGAGCTCCTCATTATTGAGGGCGTACCTATCCTTTTTTTTTTTTCTTTTTTCTTTTTTTTTGCTTTGGATACAGTATATACGGTACGCCCACTAATTGTGAACAGCTAACAGAGGCCTTATGCGCCTACTAGACCTAAACGGTGGGAGTAGTTACGATATAGATATGTAATTTAAAAAAAAGATGCAATACAAGCAAGTCGATATAATTAAACTTCAATTTTTCACTTATACGATAAACAGTGAATCAAACGTTAAAATATCTATTTCATAAAAAGTTTTCTAAGGCTCACTCCAATAGCGTTCCCTAAAATTTTTTTTTTCTTTGGATACAGTATATACGGTACGCCCACTAATTGTGAACAGCTAACAGAGGACTTATGCGCCTACTAGACCTAAACGATGGGAGTAGTTACGATATAGATATGTAATTAAAAAAAGATGCAAGACAAGCAAGTCGATATAATTAAACTTCAATTTTTCACGTATACTATAAACAGTGAATCAAACGTTAAAATATCTTATTCATAGAAAGCTTTCTAAGGCTCTCTACCATGGTGTTCCCTAAAAAAGTTCATCTGGAGCGGTATTATTTGGCACTGTTTCGCACTTCAGCTGACATGACGTACAGAGGGGTGAGATTTGAGAAAGTGGGATGAAGAGTATTATTGGAGAGAACCTAAGCACTGAAAGCAGTGATTTCTGCATCAATCACCAGACCAGATTTCTAACTCGTTTCCTCATCTGCAGCTTTATGCTCTATGAATCAGAGGCCATCACCCCAGCCATGCAAATGAAACGCACAATCTGGAACAAAAGAAAAAAGATATTGAATGCAATTAGGACATGCAACTGAGATTAGTTCCTGTGTCTACTAACTGTGCCCCATTAGGAAAAGATATGCCATATGTATGACAATCGGCAGCATAATACACCTAAGGCTCTAAACCCTTTTTCTTCATGGGGCAGAATCTCGATCCATTTGCACAGAAAATATTCTATGTTAAAATCATGCTGATTGGTAAGGTTCAGATGCCATCTACTCGCAGAGGTGACTTGCATTCAATAAAAATTCAAATGTGTCAAGTTAATAAAACAAATGATGTAGAGAAGAAGGCTTAAATCATCTAATGGTAGAATCCTAAAACCTGTACAATAAGGAAAAATGTTTATCACCACCACTGCATTCAGCATATTCCTTGAATATTCTCTCCAGTAAAACCATCCAGATCAAAGACATGTCTGAACCACTGCAATAGAAAGTTAAGAAGAATGTTAACAAAAGGCATGGGGGCTGCTTTTTTTTTTTTTATTCAAAGCACAAGTCTTTAGTTGGTAATAGAAGTTTTGCATTTCAAAGTTCATTACATTCAAAAAAGGAAGCTATTGGCGGCGCAGCTATTTTTACCTCCAACTCATGCCTGACCAGGAAAAACAAAAAGCTACCTCCAATGCAACAAGTTTCTAGATCAGAATAACTTCCTAGGGTTGCACTCATGTACTATTGCCCAAGCCGTTCAATACAATTAGACTCAACTCATAACAATCAGAATCTAACAATTAAAAATTACCAGTGGAAAGATAGCCAAAGTTACCATCCTGAATTGCCTTACCAAACTTATTGGCCAAAAAAACTCCAAGATAAAAAACAAAGATAACCAGTTACTTTCTCATAAAAGGAGAATTAATCCAAATAAGGGTAGACTAGTACTTCATATTTTGAATATTTAGTGATGCCTAACTATTACTACAGAATCCTAGAAAACCTACTAATTGCAAATGTGTTTGATAAAACAAAGGAGAACGTGTATTGTAACACAAACATCAGCTTTGACCAAACAGAAATTAGAGGCTTTAGCATAGATTTAGCATGTTCCACCTACTATAGAATGCTCTCACATAAATCACAATTCACCATGAATCTTGATGCAGTTAACTTTTGGCTTCGAATGATTGTGCAGGTAGTTAGATGCAGGTCCATGTTATTAGAAAATAGATGCCTTGAGTATCCATTGAGGCTAGCATTTTAGTTTTCTTCAAGTTTGGATGCTTTGAATGTCACTTGCAGATAAGATACAGTATCTGATACCTGACACACTAATTCATTAAATTTAAATAACTATCAATTAGGATTCATTGTTCAAGTGCATCAACGCACAATGAAATATCATGCATTGCTCAACATAGAAACAAAGGAAAGGTTTGAAGCTCAATGGCCTGATAATATCTCACAATTATTGATGAGATATATTGAATAGGAGGTTTTGCATCTTTTGTAAATTGTAATGCATAATTGCATGCTGCTTAACAAATTAGCACATTACAGTAAAAGAGATTTATTGTGTTGCTGATTTTTACAGAAGGGAAATGGCAGCTCTTGTCATCCCCTAAGTTCCTTCAGCAGAGCAGCATTCTGTTGCATTTTTCTTTGAGGTAATATTCTGTTGCATTTTTTGTACTTCCATTAACAAGGAAATAAGTGTCATTTGGATCAACAAGCTAATTAATGTAAAAATAATTTAACTGCACCAGACAAGCACTTAACTGATCAAAGTATATATATCTGCTGATATTATTTTCATGAGACAGGAATAATACAAATTTCACTGTGTACTCAAACGATAGAAGTTACTGTAGTTACAGTTCTAATATTTCTAGCATTGATAGCCATACGAACAGTAAACAGAAATGATGTGAAGTTTATGCTTGTCACATTGACATGCTCACCAGATTCATGGCTCTTCCTAAAAGACCACACAGTATTAATTATTTCGAAAGATTTCCATAATAAGCATTGAGATGTCAAACAACAATTTAAAGTGATTGCTAATAGGTAAGATTTAAGTGTTTATTTATCGGTGGTTGTCTAGTATGACAATTCATAATTATAGACCTCATCTCAACAAAACAGAAGAACAAAAGCAATTAACTCATCTGTAGTTCAGGCTTACAAAGCAGAGCAACACACCATGTAGATTGGTCTGGCTTAGCCATTACGGGTCTGTTTGTTTCCCTGCGTAACCCCCTATCCACCCTTTCGGTGTTTGTTTCCCTGTACATGTGCTTTATGCAGGCCTAGGCAATGCAAAATGGCTCCATATGCTGCATTGCTGGAAACCCAGAAATCGGACGTTTATCTTGTGCAGGCCAGCGGAGTGCAACAGCCTGCACCCGCAATGCAACTTAAACGTACCTTCCTGCACCCGCAATGCAACCTCTGTTGAACCGTTTTCTTTCTGTTTCTCACCCCCTCCGTCCTCTTCCTCTTCCACCGGCTCCACACGCGCGCGACGGCCGCCGCCACATGCGCTGGCCGCCACCGCCTCCGCCTCCCCACACGCTCGCCGGCCGCCGCGGCTCAGCCTCCCCACGGGCTCGCCGGCCGCCGCGTCTCGTCCTCCCCACGCGCTCCCGGGCCGCCGCGGCGTGCGCCGGCCACCGCGCCTCCGCCTCCCCACGTGCCTGTCGGCCGCCGCGGCTCGACCTCCCCACGCGCTCGCCGGCCGCCGCGACCTCGCCTCCCCCACGCTCGCACGCCTCGCGACCTCTCCTCCCCCCGCTCGCGACTCCCCACGGCCTCTCCTCCCCACGCCGTCGTCGAATCCGTGTTGGGCTGTTGGCCGATTGGGGAAGAAAGGAGTGACATATGGGGCCCGCTCGCCATAGACTTCCCCTGTCCTCGTCCGTCACCCAATCTTGTGTAGTGCAGGGAAACAAACAAGGCCTAACAAATGCAATGAGTCAATGCAAGTAAAACAAACACAAATTTTCTTAGTCCGGATATGATATGCAGTGAAAACAAACACTGAAAAATCGCATATCTTAGCCCTGCATATACTATGCTTGCATATCGGCTAAGCCAGGCTATCCCTAAGCCAGGGAAACAAACAGACCCTACGTGGATATCAATTATCACTAGGAGAAATAATGAGGAAGAGCTGTACTTACCTTCTGGAAAGTAAAATTTAGCATACGGATAAATTGTCTTTATGAGTACATTGTTAGTGATCATCTTGAACTGCATAGTCTTGGGCCAAACCATGAACATGCCGACCATAGTTCGTAGGAACACCACATTGCCATCCTCACTGAGCCCACTTATCCATACAGGAATTGAACCCACACGAGGCTGCGTCGATGGAAGATCAAGGAGTGTACATAGTTCAATCGCTCTGTGCAGTACCCATTTCGCAGTGCCGCAATGGTCAGCCTCCCGTGCCCACAAATGCAGGCTAAAATTCTTCACAGCAGCAAGGCCGAGCCCGCCGCCCTCGGACCTCACAACACAGATGTTCCGCTTGTAGGAAGAAAACATCTGCGATGGCCGCTCCACAAGGGCTAATCTCTGGTCACCCAAATGGAACTCAAGTATGCTGCTCTCATCAAGTAGCCAGTACATAGCATCCCCAACAAGGGCCCCAGGCTGCTCCATGAGCTCACATTGCGGCGATGGTGTCGGAGTGGAGACCAGCTCGCCCCACCCTCCAGTCAGCGACGAGTACACGCAGGCGAAGGCGCTACCCTGTCTGGTGAATACAATAACCACGCTGAAGGGGCTGGAGCGATAGTCGCCGTCGCCGTCGCCGACGCTGCCAGTGGTGGCAGATAGGCAGAGGACGGCGGCGTTGCAGTCGGACGCGCTTGCCTGCACCTGGTACGGGACGACGATTTCGCGACAGTCGGCGGTGAGAGGGTCCCACACGAGCAGATCGAACCAGTCGCGGCCGCGGAGCAGGGCGCGGCCATGGCGGCAGTCGACGAACCACCACATGCCGCCGGCTAAGTCTGTGCGAAGATCTCGCACCGCGGCGGCTATGCGGATGCCGGCCACGCCCTGGGTGGCGACGAAGCGGGGCGAGTCCGGGGAGTTGTGAAAGAATCCGAGCACGGGGGGTATTCGATGGAATGCGCGCAAGCGGCGGAGGAAACATGGATCTCGGACGAGGCGGTGCCAGCGCTTGCAGACGAGGGAGGCGCTGGAGAAGGAGGACAGCAGTGGGGGGAGGCGGACGAGGATCAAGGATAGGAGATCCTCGTTTTCCAGCGGCGTCGCCGTCGCCGTGCCCGCTGGGGAGGTCATCGCGTCGCCGCTGCCGAGTCGCCGCTGGGGAGTTGGGACTGGGGAGGACATAGGTGGTGTTGGAGAAATTTCAGAAATCGATGACAAATCCCCGCAAACCTCACCAGATTTGACAACCTATACCAGCCTTCCAATATTTAACACACAGAGTGTGAAACATTTGATTTTGAAAGGTTCTTATTTTTTCTATTTTTTTTCTTTTACTTATCATCAAATCAAAGTGAATTTCCCCTTTCACCTCCAGCGGCGCTAACCGAGACGAAAGAGGTGGCGGTGCTGCGAACCGAAGTGAGGTAGGGGAGAAGGAAGTGGCAATGAATCGGGCCGAGGCGAAGAGGGAGGAGCCGGTGGCAGCGCGGACCCAGGTGAAGGTCGCGGAGGAAGAGCTGGCGGCGGTACGGATCGAATCAGGGTTGGAGAGGAGGCGGCAGTGGTGCTGACCGACACAGTGGTGATCACCGAGGCAACGGTAGCGGGAGGAAGCAGCAACGTCGCGAACTGCCGGCAGAGGTGTGGGAGGCAACAATATGTACCGAGGTGGAGACGAAGGAGGCAATTCTGGTGGCAATGGCGGCGACAGAGGCGAGGTGGCGTGCAGAAAAGTATCAAGGTGTCAGGCTATTTTGGGAGGGAAAGGAGGGGAGGGGCATAATTATTCAACAACATGTGCTGGTAAGTGAAAATAAAAGAAAACGAGAAAAAGAATGAGATCTATCTAAATGAAAGAATTCACACTTCCGGTGTCAAAACTTTGGGTGGGAGTGTCAAATCCACTGAGACATGTGAATTCGGTGTCAATTTATGAATTTTTTCTGGTGTCTTGTTCAACTTTGGCAATGGCAACGTAAATAGAAATGCATCGGTACGGCACCAGTTACGTGCTGTTTGGTTCGGCCATTTCAGCCCGCAATCGCTTCAGGGTGAACAGAAACGCTGAGCCTATTTGGGCAACGATGTGGCTCAGGGCCTGTTTGGCAGTGCAGTATTTTTATGGTTTCTCTACAATAATTTAGTATTTAGCAATATTGTGGTATTTTATACCAAAACTTGTTTGGTTGGCCACCACAAAACAGACTTTCCAATACCATGGTTTAGTCAAACTGTAGTATTTTTGTGGTATTAGATACTGCACTCCCACCCAAAGTTTTCTCTGGTGAAAGTATATCCCAGTGGCCATCTTCTCCGCTGCACCCTTCCTCCCGTGGCGCCCTTCATCTGCCGCCCGCCATTTTTGCGTCGCGCCCTTCATCAGTCGCCCACATTCTTGCGCAGTGCCGGCCACCACCTCCCTTGGTGAGGCGCCGCCGCTAGACTCCTCCCCAGTGGGGCGCCACCCGCCTCCTCTTGCCGACTGCGTGGCTCGCCTCATCCCTGGCGGGATGTTGCTGCCCGCGTCAAGCAGTATCCTCTCCAGTGCGACGCGGCCGCCTGCGCCGGCCCTCTCCTCCCCGGCGGGGCACGGTCGCCATGCCAGCCCTTTCCTCCCCGATGGGGCCGTGGCCGCCAGCGGCGGTGCTCTCCTCCCCGGCAGGGCGCGGGCGCCCGCGCGGACCACCTCTTTCCCGCAGGGCGCTCCAGCGACGCCGCTCCCTCCCACATCGGGCTGCGCTGCTCCGATGGCACCCATTGTCGCGGCTCCATCCGCGCCGACTTGGCCTAGTCTCCACTCCGTGCCGCCGCTGCCCCTGCGGAGGAAGAGGGTGCTCCCGCGGCCCCTCGCCGGTGCGCGGGAGGGGGGGCGGCCCGCTTGCTGCGTAGAGAGGGCGGCGGGTGAGAGGAAAAGGAGGGCGGCGAGGGGAGACAGATAGCGGCGGGGGAGAGGAAAAGGGTGAGGGCAACGGACTGCCTCTGATTGGTATAGTGTGGAACCAAACAAATTATGGTTTTACAAAATATCGTAGTTTTATTGAAGTATTGCAAAACCATAGTATTTCTGTCATGTACGGCAACTACAAACCATAGTATTTTAAAAGCATAGTATTTGAAAACTTTGTTACCAAATAGACCATCACTTCTTTCTACATAAAAACCATACACCGCCACCCCTTCTGTGTACTGGATTCTTATGCTTGGGCACTGCCAAAGAGACACTTGGAGTGTAGCGCCGCCGTGGTCAAGATGTTGAAGGCCACAGCCACAGTTGGGCGGGGGCAACCGCGCGGCCACCCTAGAGACGTAGGTAGCCTCCCCGGCCACGACGATGAATGCCAAATAGGCCTCATCCATCCAAAATCACAAACATGCATAATTTGCACAATGCTATTAGCCGAGAGAGCAATGATATCTAGTTTTGTGCTTGGCCGAGCAAAATCGGCATAAGACAAAGGATACCAAATAGGCCTTGTCCAAATAAATATTAGGACGAATTGCAAAAGGGCCCAAGCCCAGCTACCTCTCGCAAAGTAGCACCGCAGGTCACACTCGAGAGCATCAGCAAGTATCATCATACATTCATACTAGTAAGATAACGTGAAAAAAAATGGCCAGAATGGAAAAAAAATCCCTAGGACTTTTCTGACTAGACCAAAGAAGAAAATCGGAAGAATTATATACAGGAAGGTTGAATAGCAAGGATTGTACAAAGAAACCCCCCATCTTGAACATTTTTACCTGTCACCTACCTACATGTATGTATGATATACACACCTGACCGGGTCACAGATGAACCCACAGATATCTAAAGTCAGAAAAACAAAAAGGGCAGGGTTTCGGACTTCAAACTGAATCAACCTGCGAACCAACATATTTATATATTTCAACCAAGCAGTTTCCTAATCCACCTCTTGTTATAAACAGGAAAGCATGACACAGAACGCACTAGAACGAAGGTGGCGCTAATATGTTTCATGTCATTCACCCTTTCAATTTTGTTTTCCCCAAACCATTACCATGAGAGCAACCCAGAACGGGCCAACTCAAGAGCAGACTGCACCTTCCTCAATAACCAAGAGCTTCAAGAGACGATCCACCAGGGTTGCAACATTCAGGCAGGCCTATTCGAACATCTCATCCACCAAGGTTATCTGCAATAGTACAGGCAGATTACATAAAAAAAAAAACCATATCTTCCAGCAATAATATCTGCAAAAGTAAATGTGTCTAACCTAGGTTTGAACTGAAAACACAATACTCCCGCCGCTCAAAATTATATGCCGTTAGACTTTTTTGACATTAAGTTTGACCACTCGTTTTATTAAAAAAAAAACATAAACTTATGAAAAAAGCTCAAGTTGTGCTTAAAGTATATTATATGATAAACTAAATCACAGTTAAAATAAAGAGGGAAAATTTGCTGTGGAACATCCAACTTCATGGTTTTCATCATTTCACACCGTCAGAGCTCAAATTGGTCGATTACCATTATGAAATCACGATTATTTGCCAAAACACACCGTCACCGTGCCATGATTATTATATTTGTCCTGGTGCGTTCTTGCAAAGAGCTATGATGTCATAATGCTCAGCCAATTTAAATGTTGGCGGTGTGAAATAGTGAAAACCACGAAAGTTAGATATTCCAAGCAAATTTTGCCAAATGAATAATATTTTTTTCCAAACAAGAAGAGTGGTCAATTTTGGTGTCCAAAAAGTCAAACAACCTATAATTTCGAACAGACAAAGGGTATAGTAATTAAACACCTTCTGGAACAGAGTCACACAGCTGAAGCCTGTATGTTTTCATTTTTATGCCAAATTTACTAATTCTGTTATTAAATTTTCAGGATGGATTTTTTAAAAGGAATTTTCAGGATGGATTACCATAAAAAAGAACGAAGGAATCGCCATAGTATAATGATAAAAATCCCATCCATATCCCTAGATTAATAGATGTCTAGATGTAATACCGTTTTCTCGCCATAATATATACAGTAAATGACGATAAAAATCCCATCCATGTCCCTAGATTAATAGAAACTAGAGGTAATACCAGTTTCAGCACTTACCTGATCACAAACTGGGCAAGTATCACTTCGTTCCATCCACTCAAGAATGCAGCAAAGATGGAAATGATGCTCACATTTAGTTACAGAACGGGGGTTTTCTTCATCATATTCTGGTGAAGAATGAACAACAGTATTACATGAGTGTTCTGATTCAGCACAACAGATGTAACTTAAGTTTCAAGCAGCATTCAGTGTAGCAGTTGAGGATAATCAGAGTACATGTACATCACCAACTTTAAGTCAGCAAGATACAAAAAGGCATGCTAATGTTGTAAATAGCAAGTAATTTAAATGAGGGGAGGCTTCTATGGAATTTCTATACCCTGAAAAGTATGCTATTTCAGATTGGTTGCAATGTATCTTCAGACTATTAACTGCTTAAGGCCATCTCGGTGAAGAATAATCCATAACACAAATGATTAGTGCAGAAACACAATAATCATACCACTATTAATTACACAATTTGAGGACTCTCTAGTCTTCCTTGGAAATTATTGTTCTATGTGTTGTATGTTTTCCATCATACGAGCTGCATGTATCTACAATTCTATAGAGGTGACATGAAATTTGCAAATAGCTACTCCATCCGTCCCAAATTATAAGGGGTAGACACATATTGAAGTTGATCACACATACGTAGAGTAATGAATGAATCTAGTAGAGGTCTAGAACCCCTTATAATTTGGGGCGGAGGAAGCAGCAGCTAGCTATATCGCTTTTAAAATGGGCTGTTAATAAGAAATCTAACATGGACTGATAACATGATAACAGCAGTCCTGAAGAAAGTAAAAGCATGCAGATTCAATTTCATACATAAACAAATAAAGATCGATAAAAAATATTCAGTTACTGTCCTACCAGCCTAATAAACAATTAAATTTCCAATGATCAAGCGAAACACAACCTTCAAGGCAGATAGGACAAACATCCTCCTCATCAGGCTTATCTTCAGGGATACCTTTCTTACATGACTCATCCACCATTAAGGACTCTTGGTCATTTATGGACTCCTCAGTTTTGCTCTTGATGTCTGACTTATCAGAACCTGCATATAATTGCTAACGCGTAAGCTTAATTGTTAAGATAGTAATTAAAGATTGATGATCATTTATATAACTGCTAGTCAATTATTTACCAGGGTTATCTGGAACTGCCAAAACAACATCATATGGCAAAGGTGCAGGTGGTGCTCGATAAGTGTCAGGTGTGGACGTATCCAGATTTGTGTCTACAGCAACAATTGCAGAGGCCGGAGATGATCCATCAAAAGCTGAAGACAATGGCTCATGCTCCTCAAGATTTTGTTGACGCTGAATGATAAAACAAGAAGATAAAGAAAAAACTTAAATAACAAGCAAAGCAATTAATGTCATGACCCTAGCATGGCCTGGGGTTGCTCCATCTCATGGGGGCTGCACATGATATCAATAATATGAAAGACTATCAAATATACAGGCAGGTTAAGCTATTTTCAGCATGTGCAAATAACACTGCAGGAACTATAGACATTCAAATGCCAGAAAATTACAAGTGCAGAGCTATGTCTGAAATATTAAATTCATGGTCACATAAAAAATAATTGATCAGTCCTGAATAGAACATTTGAATATACATCTTTCAGACTTCAGTTATGAAGAGGAGAATAATATATTGTTTATTTGAGACAAACTTTCTGTCAGTATAGTAAAACAGTTGTAAGTCGCTCTCACTGACATTACCTTTATGTTATTTTTATACATTATATCACAAGAGGAAGATAGAAAAAATTAATGTAGATAACAAAGCAGAGTTTACATACATAGACAACTGGTGCTCTAACTGCTTGAGATCTCGATGAACAGCAACAACAGCCACCCATTCTCTACTGACTTAAAAGCTTACTCCAGACAGTCCTCTAGATGTTGTTTAAAATGAAAACTCCATATCTCATAGTCCTATAAAAAAACAAACTATATTTAAAGAAAAAGGTGGGAAATCATGCAAGAAATAGCAACTATAACATATAATGCAACATGGTGTAAAAAAAAACAAGCACTATACCAGGACTACTTGCTCCTGGACACAATGGGTGGAAACAAAACATTTCTCATTGGTGTCACTCCTACTGTACATAGCATAGCATGTCTACCAATAAGCGTCGTTCGCTATTGACATTTAGAAATTTACTCGGATTAGCAGAAAAACTGTTGGTGTCATAGGACATTAGTGGATGTATGCTATCCCTGCTGAACACAATAGCAGATAATATCTTAATGAAGCCTGCTTGCATTGAGTTTTCACATAAAAGGAGGAAAGGCATTTTACGAAATCTAATCATCAATAACAATAGTCAATCACCACATTGATAACATAGTGAAGTAATATGTTGTTTCATTTTTTTCATTTCTCCAGGAATGACTGGGTCAAACACAATACTTCATTTCTCATTCTTATTTCACACAGAAGGAATATATAAACATTGGTGCTGCAGGATGTACAGACGTTGTAATATTGAAAAAATAGTCACTTTTTTTACATCCCCATAAAAAAGTTTGTCATAATTAGTATAAGCTCAAATTCTGTCTTATATAGATACATACAGATCAGTATTTCAGAAGGACTATTCCAATTTCAGGACTAATTTTTATATTTACACCAAATTGTGAGCAGAAGTAATGCAGGGATATAAGATAGATATATAAAATGACATTGTATGGCACAGGCAGATAGTACAATTAGAAGCTAGAACCGATCAGCTTGATTGGTCTTCCTATGCTAGTACTACCTCCCGTTCATTAATTTATGATGCATTTGATTTTTTTTCAAAACTTCAATCATTCGTCTTATTCAAAAATTTTATTCGAACATGTAAAAACACAAGTCATACTCAAACTATGTTTAGTTATCAAACAAATCACAACAAAATAAATGGTAAATTGTGATTTTTTTTAATAAGACGAGATTGAAGCGATAGAAAAAAAAAAAGTCAACCGTGTCATACATTTGTGAACAGATTGAGTACGATTACAACAAACAGGCCACAGAAGATAAAGTGCCTTTCATTTATTGCTAGAATGATAGTGACAAAGAAACTATACCAGGTTGTCCGCAGGAAATCTCTACTAGTAACGAACAGCCGAACATGTAACAAATCATCTCTAATTGGAGACCGGAAACATAGGTACGCCAAGCAACATGAACAAGTATAAGAAACGAACACAATATCAATTATCAAGGAGTGAAACGACGCGACTGAACAGTGCTAAAAGGCACGCACGGGCCGGAATTGGCACGGGGCATGTGTTTTTCAGCTGAACCCCCAAAATATTTGCAACTTAAGCTACACCCGCACCTGAATTAAGTAGCAAGAGGTCCTACGGTCGCAACTAGTCGATCTTGCACACTCGGCAGCAGCAAGAACCATACGAGTACCGGCGGGTGACGAAGCACGCAGCTCCTCAACCGAGTAGCTGGACGGACGGAGACGATGACGAATTGACGAGTTTCAGTTTTACAGGGGAGCAACACCTCCGTTTAGAACTGTATATATAAAAGCGAGAGCGAAAAAAAAATCCATCCGAGCAAACTGCTGCTGCTTACCAATAGCACGATAGGGAAGGAAGCAACTAATCCGATCCCCCGCCCCGCTCGGCCGGGATAGGATCGGCGCTGCGGAGGTGGAAGCGGACCGAGGAGCGGGCAGGAGGGCGGAGAGAGAGGGAGGGTGGAGAGACTGCCGACGTGGTGGTGTTCTGCTCGTGCTCGGCCTCGGTCTCGGCGGCGAGAGGCGATGGGGTTTGGGGGGAGTTGAAAGAAGGGTGAAAGCCCTTGGGAGGAGAGCGAGTGGACTTGGATTCTGCGCAACAGAATTCCCAAGACAGCTGAATACTCGAGATGACGTTTTCAGCACTCAGCCGATTAGTTAATTCCTTTATTTTCCTTCTTTTGTCGTGCGGTACAAATATTCGGCAAGGAATAGCAATTTTTTTTATCTCCAGCAGCTTTTCTGTTCTCCGATCCCCATCCACCGTTTCAACCAGCTCATATACAGTGACAGAATAGTGCGAGATTCCTCAGAATAAGTATGTAGTTGAAGATATCCTTAATATCAACAGCGAATAGCATTTTGGTCCATCAACAATTGGTTTCATACCTCAAGTCATATCGAAGAGCTGAATTTTTTTTTTTTTTTGAGAAAGGTTAAGCTTAGTCATGATAGGATTATCAGCTTACAATGATGCGCACAAAAATAACATAGCTAAAATGGCGAAGCTATGCTCACTGTACATTTGCAACCGTCAACAATAATAAGACATGAGATTACATAGAAACCATTTGACAAGCTACCTTCAATGTTGTCTTCTTCGGTATAGCTAGAACTATCTCAAACAATTGGAGACACGCTAAATTCTTTCAAAACGTGCGCAATCAACTCATCCGAACTTCATCACCAATATATTCTAAATATTCCAAACACACCTTTGAATAGTGATGCCTTTGTCTAGTTCCAAATATCATAACTCTTCTTATGTCTCGAATATGTATTGTAATACTCTCTCCGTCCCAATTTATAAGTCGTTTAATTTTTTTTAGCATCCGATCAAACCGGCTCGTCTTATTCACAAAATTTCACAATTATCATTTATTTTTGTTGTGGTTTAGTTTAGCATATAATATACTTTAAGTCTTTAACTATGAATTAAATCTTTCTTCATTTTTGCAAATATTTTGAATAAAATGAGCCGGTTTGACCGGATGTCAAAAAAGTCCAACGACCTATAAATTGAGATGAAGGAAGTATTAATTTGTTAGGGTACAAGCAGTGTATTAGAATGAGTCTAGTTCTGTCCCAGTGGAGGCCAAAACTTTCTATAGAACGGCGATGGCGAGTGACTTTGTCACAAAATAAATGAGAATTAACTTTGGCTAGCCAAAGCAAGAACAAATCTTTCTAAACCCAAGCTGTAACTTGGTTTGTTTCGATAGATAACTGAACACATACACTGCTCCGTTGTTTGAAGCGACAACTGTCCATTCATCTGTGACTAGAGGGGTATTTTGCGAACATGCACCAAAAACACAACACTTAACTACATTCATCAATATAACGATATAACTAAGTATGTTTACCTCACGATTTTACAATGCCCTAGTTTTTTTTAACTGTGCACATATTCAATTAATTCCTCTCGGCTCCTTTCGGAATGCAGTTTTTTCTAAAATCTTGTGTTTTCCAATGAAGTTGGTATAATTTTTATAAACCTTTTCTGCGTCCCAAAGGGGAAAACAATGCAAGTGTCCCCTGTGATCACAATTCGCACACCTGTGCCAGCGTGATACAAGACCCATGGTTGGGTGGCAATACGTACGAGCTAGCGTCGTGGCGACTAATCAGCTGAGGTGTCCACCTTCCTTGGCGCGACCTAAGCCAGCTCTCTAGAAGTTTTTTCTTCAAGAAGACTGATGGTATCTGTGTTCCCAAAAATACTATTCTTTTTCTTGACGGTGACACAATCCACACATCTAGTCGCGTGTCCTCTCTGGAAGCATGCTATGCCAACATGGCATATTTTGTAATATTCAACTGGATTTTATATTAACATGATGGTATTCATTGAGCAGGTAATATGTACGAGTTGCCCTATTAAATTAAAGGACAAGCATGTCTGCAACTAAAGTGATTATAAAATTATAGTACTTCATCTGCTCCCCTTTTTACAATACGTCTAAGTGTATACACATTTATATGTACTCTCTAATAACCAGCCTAAAAAACTATCCAATTCGGCTAATTGTTGGCACTTGGCACTGTGAATGCGACTGTCGGTTTATATCAAAAGGTTAATCTGCTGCTGTAGCTCAGATGTTCATCAGAAAAACTGCACAGAAACATGAACTAAGAAATTCGGCCCACGTAAACCAATTGAATTCAATTCCAAATTCACCGGAACTTATCCCAAAGTACGAGATGACTATTTTTCTGGGAAACCTTAGATGTTCCAGATTCTTTTCAAATTTGCCGACGATTGGTGTGATAGTTGACTAGTAAAGATTCAGGTGTACATAAATCTGATTACATGATGGGTCAGTGGCGCATGGCCAGATGAACCCTTGACCACGTCTCTAATGCACAGCGGTGAAAATATGGGCACGCCTCTTCTTAACAAACTGCTGTCGAAAGAGATCGAACTCTCCAACCTTGATCGCCTCCCGTATGGAACGGAAGAAGCGAAGATAATGATGTGTATTGTGTCTGCAGGATAAATAAAAGACAAACATTATTCACTCAATGTATACCCTGGCGAAATTCATGACTTGAGAATCTAACTTTGCTTACATCTCCAGTAGAATCTGAGCCAACATCTCATGGACATTGAGTAAATGATTGAGGTAAGCACGAGTATGATTCTGGCACGTGAAGCATGTACAGCTATCAAATAGCCGTGATGTATCTTTCCTGAAGGAACAAATATACCCACAAATCACGTCACATAACAGAAAAATCAACACAGTATCTTCAGAAAATGGTAGTCCTAAGTTCTAGCCAGGATGAACATTCTTATTAATCATTCCCTTTTTTATAACTTGTTAATCATTATTCGTTACCAACAGATTCTGTATTTGGATGTAAAAAATATCTTCCATAACAGTATAGACCTGACATCTCCTCAAGAGTCAGGACTACATCCATCATTCTAATTATCACAATTGATCATGTTGTAGTTGTTCCATCAATTTCCGCAGCAAACCTAATTTAAACATATTTAATCTTACTGGCAATGTACTGAAATAAAACTTGACAGTGTCAAAAACATCTGATCAAGATGATATGCAATCACTCTCTTCCCAAATCATGTGGAAATTCAATAGATATTTTTCTGTGCGGATTAGGTGCATCTCATAAATTTAAT
This sequence comes from Paspalum notatum, assembly GCA_022530915.1. Taxonomy (NCBI): domain Eukaryota; kingdom Viridiplantae; phylum Streptophyta; class Magnoliopsida; order Poales; family Poaceae; genus Paspalum; species Paspalum notatum. The sequence goes on along the minus strand of CM039684.1, from coordinate 23,964,285 downwards.
AGATTATGTGTTTGCCAATAAGCTCAAATGCATACAATAGACATCTGCATAGAAATAAAGACACCCATTGATCAAAACACTTAAAGGGGACTCGTTTCTACTCAACAAAGCATTTCTAAATTGTCACCACAAAAAAAATGCATGCCTAACATACAGAAAGAGACAATTTAATTCTAATTTATTTTAAAAACGCAAAAATACAAGCATACAACTAAACTCACATGTCTTCTCAAATATAATGTACTAGCTTTGATACAACGACAATATTTCTATAGATCAGATCACCTACCGATATGTTGTTGCACGCAGGTTAATCTTTGTTGAATCTCCACCACTATTTGTGGGCATACCATTCTGCATCTCTCTTTCAACCATGTCAACAGGGAAGATCAGGGCAAAACCACCCATCGTAAGTTGGTAAATGTACCTATCATTTCCAAAGTATGAAAAAAATTATTGCAGCACATTGATGAATTGTAAATCCTATAACACAAAGCTGAGTGTGCATACGTGGAGTCAAAAAGATCGATACCAGCGGCTACACCCTCCAAGACCTCCTCTAGAAGACATATAAAGTAAATAAAGAATTATCAAACATGAAATAATTGTAACAATGGTTTTCTAATACAGAGAAATCTCAGGATGTAAGTCCTAAATATTGTCAAGGTCTAGATCAACCTTTTCATATTGGAAGAAAAAAAAAGACTAGCCAGTCTATTTATAAACAACCATTATATAATCACCATCCAAAATTTAGCTGCTTACCACTTGTCTGCCACTCGTCTGCAGTACTGATGGGCTTTAGATAAGTTTATCAGTTAGGCTCTAGATTGTGAATTGTAGTGACGAAATCTACACTATAAAAGAACGAGTTTTCTAAAAATCTTTTTTACCTACAAAGGCATAGGTATACCCCTCCCGCTGACCCCACTGCGCAGTTTGGAAAAAAGTTGGAAAGAGGTGGAAAGGCCAAAAACCCATAGATGCAAAATGTTTCATCCACTTTCTCTTTTTATTTCTCACCTCATTTTATACCCATACCCACCTATTACTTTCCTTCTCTTGGTTTTAATGAGAAAGAAAGTTTTAATGAGAAAGGAACGATGTTAATCAATCAGGACTCTTTCCTTTTAATTCTATTTTTCTTTTTTTTCTTTCTATTGTCTGCTTGATTATCTCACAACACGTGCATGTTGCACGTACATCTATGCCAGTTAAAATGTAAAAATCACAGATGAGATGACACATGAAATCAAAACTTCCTCGGCCATTGTTCTATGGAAACTACATAACAAAATCCAAAGCTACCAGAAAGATACATCACAGGCACCTGGAAGACCAAGCCTAGACACAAGCCGAGGCTTTTCTGGTGGCAAGCAATCCTGAAAGGATGAAGAACAAATGACTAGTCACATGTATGCAAAAAGGAAAGAACACTTCTAAATCTAAACAAATCAAAGGACTATTCTGAAAGGCAAAAGAACTCTGCTTCTGCTTAAGCACAATCGAACACTACAGAGGGGAAGGGTCGCATGGTAATTTGAATCCATGCAGATTCTTGCCTAACATGTTTCATGGTGATATGTTACAAATGCACAATGTAACCATTGAACGCAACTTCAAAGATCAAAAGAGTAAGTTGCATGTACCATACAACAACTTGTGGTTTGTATCAATTTAGTTCAACAAATTGCAAATTATGCGCATGGATGCATCGAATTGTTAAATGTGTGCATGTACGGTCCAAGGTACACTAGTGAATAATTTTTGCCAGTGCAGTTTACGTGGACATGCTATGGTTAAAACAATTCAAGCTATGGTCAGAACAACACATAGTGCTAAACTGATCTCAAGTCATCCTTAAATACCAATCATGTTCCCTTTTCCAATCTATCAAAAGTCAAAACGAAGCCCGCAGTTTGCATGTACCAAAAGCAGGGCAAAGATGGGGATTAACATTACATAGGAGGGAGGCTGCCTAGTGCACATTATTGTGATCCCCTCAAGGTAACCAGGCAAGAGGGCACCAAAGGACTGCGGCCACTAGGGATGGCAGTGATACTCATGGGTGCAGGTGGCCAGGTGCCCACGGGCCTGCATCCAATGGATGTGGGTGCCCAATCCCACGCATGGGTATTGAACATGACCCAACCCGCATTGAGACGGGTCGGAGCTGTCATAAACGGGTGCCCAATGGGGCCCAAAATAACAAGTTTTTTTTCCCTGACCCTTTACAAGAATTTGGCTCAACTGAACTAACCAGTCATATCAACACCCTCACCTCATCCATAGCCAACAGTAACCAGCCGTCATGCCGACAGTGGTCAGCGCCTGGCCGCCTGTGCTCCCTACCTACCGAGGTTCTGGCTTGAATGCGTGATCTATGTTCCCTATTAGTTCATAATATTTTGCTTGATAAATATGATCATGCCAATATATGGATGCCCTGCACCCAGTGGGTGTGGAATTTCATCCATCCGGCATTACGGGTGTGGGTGTGGCTACATATGTACGGTCTCTCCACCGTCCCCAACCCGACCCATTGCCATCCCTGGCAGCCACTGCTAGGTGCCGAGCACTAGGAATGCACTACCCATATCATGTTGTTAGCAGGTCATGTGTCTAGCCACACATCCATATCATATTGTTAGCGTGCCTATAAAACAGCCAGCCAAGCGTATTTGTACTACATATGCACATATTTGACAACTTGATGCATCTATTTGCACGTTTTGAAAGTCCATGGACTAAAGTGATACAATACAACAATTTGTTGTATGGTTTATGCAATTTACTCAGATCAACATCCATAAAACAGTCTGAATATGGTACTAATATGAAATATCAATTACAATTGAAATGCATCAATTCCAACAATTTCTAGTACAGCATGTTTCCAATGTATAGAGTTACAACGCATTTCATAATATGCCACCATCTCAATTACATGTGGGGTGGGCCACATGCACCTAGTTAGCATGCCAGGGTGGGCAAATGCTGAATTACCAATCTGCCAAAGTGGCATTTTGCTATGTTCTCTCATTTACAGGTTTGCGTTTAGAACATGATTTTTATGTAAATGCAACATAACAAAAGGTGGCCACAGAACTTTAAGAATAGACTAGATCATCATTACACTTGATTGATTCGTGCATACAGGATTAGTTTGCTAGTTTCTTACCGTTACGGCATTAAGTAAACCGCAACGCTCTTCAATACTTTCTCCAAGGCCAAAGCCTCCGATCCAAAAGCCTGTAGCAAATTGGGCAACTTAAGGATCATAATAAGGAATATGTTATGTTTTTGCCTAATAGATTTAAACAACATCAGCACAGTAAAAAAAAATCATCAAGCCAATTCCTATATACGGATAATCAAAAGCTGAGCAAAAAGGTTGGTGTCATCCTCCTCCTCAGAGATGCATGTATAGGAATGAAACTATGAAAAATTCTAATATCAAGTGATAGATAACCTGAAACATTCCGCTTCGACACTTCAGTAGCACATAGCCTTCGCTGTTCTACACTAGATCCCCCCACAATAACACCAAAACTATTTCTTCCAGAAGCCTGAAAATAGTGAGATGGGAAAAATCAATAACGAAACACAATTGCCTGAGGTTGACAGAGAAAACTCCAGAAATAAAAAAAATGCAGCTGTAAGAAGCTCGCACCAGAGGCCTCCAAAGCAAAAGTGTCACTTGACAACAAATTTAGAAGTATCACTTGATCATTTTTACTCTACTGTGCATATTTAAATTGTGACAGCTCTTCAAAAAGTAAAGCAAGATGTATAATTGAAATCGTGAAACACAGTTTGATGGAAATAACTTAACAACCTACCGCATCCAAGGCAATACATGTGTCAAGCCACCGCAATGTTCTGTCAACAGAGATTTTATTCCGTTTCTCAGTCACCCAGGCTGGGACCTCATCCGCCAAACTGGCCCATATGTTAGGCTTCATGCAGGAAATCAATTCCATATAGTCTGATGGTTTGACCTGAAGGAGTTTATCAGTTTTTATCAGTTTAACAAAACTGAATTTAGATGTGCAGCAAAATATGCACCCTGGAAAGCTGAAAATGGAAGGGCTACAGATGTCAACCAGTCTACGACCCGAGGGGCTTTCAAAGGAGGCTCCGAATTTGTTGGTGGCCTCACTTGATGGCAGACTTTCAGTAGAATCACTTGCCGCAGCTACAAGGATGTGATCAGGCAGACCCAGCATACGGTGCAAACCACCGATGTTTGATATTGTTTGCAATGGAGGGCCCTCTATGCTGGAAGAAAAAACAGAAGACCGGTGATCAAAATCATACATGTGGAAGTTGAGAGGCACAGCTTGCTTGGCAGCATATTGTCAAACAATGCATGGCAATGGCGGCAAAGGAATTAGAGGAGGATGGAGATTTGACTTACAAGTGGGTCGGGCAGACATGGAGGAGGAGGGAGTCCGGGAGGGGCAGGGAGGCAAGGAGGTCGCATGACACAAACGCCGGCAGCCCTTTGCGGGTGGACAGCAGCAGCGCCGGCGTCTCGATGCCAATGCCGCCACCTCCGCCTATGTGGAGCGCACCCGCCCGCGCCTTTCCGCCACCACCACACACTTTCGTCACCGCAAACCTCATGCCCCTAAAGTCTAGTTCGAAACACGTGCCCTGTGGAGCAGGCGACGGCGGAGCGCGAGGAGAAGGGGTTCCGGCAATCCGTCGAACACCTAACGCGCGCGCCAGACGACAAGCTGGTTATCAAGGAGTGGGCAGTGCACGGGAAGAAGAGTGCGGCGGATGTACCCACGATAGGTGGGCGACGCTGGTGGGTGAGCTTCACGGCCGGAGTGGGAGGCGTGAAGGTGTCTTGGATTTTTGGAGGCGGCAGCCGGCCGCCGGCGCAGCGAAGCAATGAGGCAATAAGCCAAGGGGAGGGGACAGGGCGTCGGCGATGTGCCTTTTCACTTCGGCCACGTTGGGATTCCACGCGGATCGGGCGAGCACACAGTCCAATAGCGAATACGTAGAAAATTGGGTCCAATAGTTGAGGCGCCGTTTGGTTGTCATCGAAAATTTGTAATTTTCTTCGCTGCTACTAAAATATTTTTATAGTTCCTTGATCGCCACGGCCGTTACTTACCGTTAAGTTCAACCCACTGACAACTCGGCCCAAAAACTAAATCCCCATTTGCATCTCCACGCACGGCCGACGTGCGAACGCGGCGCCGGGCGGAAGAGCAGCCTGGGCGCAGCGGACGCGCTAGCGCGGCGCCGTGCCGCCTTGCTGCGGCGGAGGCACGGCCTCGGCACGACGCCGGGCGGACGTGCGGCCTGGGCGCAGCGGACGCGCGGCCGCGGCGCCGTGCCGCCTTGCCGCGGCGGAGGCATAGCCTGCTGGCTTGGGCGCGACGCCGGGCGGATGCGCGGAGCCATGCTGCCTTGCCGCAGCGGAGGTACGGCCTGGGCGTGACGCTGGGCGGACGTGCGGTCCGGGCGCAGCGGACGCGCGAGCGCAGCGCCGGGAGTTACTCAAATGGAGAGAAGAGACAGGACGCCTCGGCGAGCACGTCGGCCGGCGGGAACACCAAGAACGCGTCGAGGCGGCCGTGCATGAGCGCGAACTCCTCTACGGCCTGGTCCAGGAACGCCTAGTAGTCTGTAGTCATCCGCCGCCGCCTCGATCTCGTCGTTGGTCGACGCGGCCGTGGAGTTGTCGCCGCCGCCGGGCGGCGCAGGCAGCGCCTGCAGGCCAGCTGCTGTTGCCGGCCGTTCACTCCTACTGCAGCGCGGAGTCGCGGAAGGACTCCCCAACCTCGGAGTTCCAGAGGTGCAGCAAGATGTCGGGCGTGGTTCACTCCTAGCGTGCTGCTGTACCTCCAGGCCAAGCGGCTTCTTCATGTCCTGGCGGACTCCTCGGCAAGACGGCAAGTCGGCAAGGCGCCGCGGCCGCTAGGAGATACGCTCGTAGACAGATGCAAACGTGGATTTAGTTTTTGGCCCTAATTGTCAGTGAGCTAGAACTTGACGGTAAGTACGGCAGTGGCAATTAAGGAACTGCAAAAAAATTTTAATGACAATGGAGAAAATTGTAAAATTTTGATGACACCGAGGGAATGCCCAAAAATTCTGCTGGCATTGAAGAAATTGACTCTTTTGATTTAAAGGTTTCTCATAGGAATTTAAGGCCCGTTTGGAACACAGGAATTGCGCAGGAATTTTACAGGAATCAGTTCAATTTCACCGAAAAAACGCAGGAACAAAAAAATTTTCCTTTGTTCCAAACAGGTCCTTAAAAGGAACTCATTGCAAAGGAAAAGAACAGAGCAGCAGCGTTTGGATTGAAGGAAGGCCGTGTACCATTCCAGAGGAAAGGAAGTGATGCACACACAAAACGCAGGATTTAAAAAAAAAATCTCTAGTCTGATCCGAGGGATCGAGTTGCGGTCGCTCTGCCGGCTCTCTTTAGACTAGAGACACCGAAGAGTGAAAAAAGGTGTGGAAAACACTATTTGCGCACTGTATACAGAGTGAAAAAACAATCATTGCGTACTGTAGACAGATGCACCCTTCTGGTGACCTTGGTCTTAGCTTCTGTATGAGTTCTACTTTATATCAAATCATGATTTTTATATTGTTTTTCCTCAAATCATCATTCCATCGGTCAGCTACTCATTATCCAAGGCAAGGAAAAAGTAGTACCCCGAATCTTCTAATTATCATATAATATAATTTGCCTTTGGAAATACTACAATAGAATTTTTCATTTATTGGAAGATGCTACGGCTCAAATATTTTTCTGCGATCCAAACGGACTGCAATTTCCATTCCTCTGTTTTGGAGTTCTGCAGTTTTTTATTTTCATTCCCCTCCATTCCTAAGTTCTCTGTTCCTCTGTTTTCTATTCTTTTATTCCAAACAGGGTCTAAAGTTTTTCTTTTTTTTTTCTTTTTTCTTTTGATTCTTAAAACGTATGTATACAGATTTCTAGTTACTAAAATGTATTGCATTCAGTAATCACACTACCTAGCTGGAAATGAACAAGGTATATATGTATGTCGCACATGTACTTCAAATGCTCTAGGGGTTTGCTTGCGCGGTTGTACGTGCCACGAAGCAAAAGCCTCGAGAAGCTTCCTGCCCTTAATTCGTTCATTCATTCCCATGCATAGCTATACCAACAATGGCATAGGCCTTCATACCGCAGCGGTCTACTCCGACTGCCAAGAGATTGTTGCAGCTCTCAACAGTCCTGATCCGGTCCTCAACACTCCTGAGTGGACTCTCAGGCCTTTGCCGGCTTCAATTGTCTCCAGGGACAACTTCTCTAGGTGCTCAGTTAAGAAGATCAGGAGGACACACAACACAATTGCACACAACCAGACGAAAAGGGCTAGGCAAACTTTGTTTTCTCAATCTACATTTAGATGCTCAAACACTTTGCATGATATTTGTCCGGTTCTTCGGGCTCTCCACTCCGCCATCTTCCTTGGAATGGGGAGATTGTGTACCACACCTTGTACTTTGTTGTTAATCTAATGAAGCTGTCGTCCCTTATAAAAAAAAACAATGGCATAGGCCCTGCCCAAGCACAATCATGTATACTCACTCACTCTCTGTCAGTCTAAGAAGCGAGCAGAAGAGTTTATAGAATCGCAAAGGGGAGCCATGGATAGATTTTTGGAGTAATTCGAGAACTTCAAGAAATCCAGATGAGCTCGCTATAGTTGCTGTGGAGAAGCAACCTAACATTAATCTAGAAGATCGGGCCCCTACACCAGAAGAAAATATTGACATCAATATGGATGATAACAATGTAAGTGATACTGAGCCAATGTTGAATTCATCTCCTACTGGAAATATTAATGTCGATGAACAACCGGTTTTTACCGAAGAGGATATCTATAATCCAAGTAATTGGGGTAATCTTAATAACAAGTCAATTGAAATATTAGTAGAGAAGGGGCCTATAAGAGAAGAAAATATTGTATTTCCTTTGGATGGCAATGGAAGACATTTTTCATACTCTAGAAAGATGACCAATGGAGAAATTCATGATAGAAAACGGTTGGTTTATTCAAAGCATGTTGATAGAGTATTTTGCTTTTGCTGTAAGATTTTTCAATTCAGAAAAGTGCAAGAGTTCATTGGGGCATGATGGGTTTAGAGATTGGAGGCATATCATTGATAGGCTGAAAGAACATGAGACTAGTGTGGACCATATTACCAACATGAGCTCTTGGAATGATAAAGAATTTCAGAACCAAATCACAAAGGAGAAAGAGTATATTAGGCAAGTCTTACTAAAAATAATTACTGTTGTGAAGTTTCTTGGTAAGCGCAATTTGGCTTTTAGAGGACCAAGTGAGCAACTTTACAATGATCAGAATGGTAATTTCTTAGCCTGCGTTGACATGATTGCTGAATTTGATTTGGTAATACAAGATCACCTTAGACGTATTCAAAAGAATGAGATCCATTATCATTATCTTAGTCATAAAATTCAGAATGAGTTGGTTTCTCTTTTGGCTTCTGACATTACTAAATCTATCATAAAGACAGTTAAAAAAGCCAAATATTTTTCTGTTATCCTTGATTGTACCCCAGATGTGAGCCATCAAGAACAGATGAGTTTGTTGGTTCAATGTGTTAATATGTCTCGTGGCAACATTGAGGAGTATTTTCTGGGTTTCATAAAGGTAGATGATACATCTGGTGAGGGGCTTTTCAATTCATTGCTTGATTCCATTTAGTCCTTTGGTTTTAATATTGAAGATGTTAGGGGTCAATGTTATGATAATTGTTCTAACATGAGAGGAAAGAACAAGGGGGTGCAAAGACGACTCCTTGGTATAAATCCAAGAGCTTTGTATATGCCATGCGCTTGCCATAGTCTTAATCTTACTTTTTGTGATATGGCTAAATCTTGTGGTAAAGCTATTTTATTTTTTGGATTATGCAACGGATATATGTATTGTTTTCTAGTTCTACCAAAAGATGGGATGTGTTGCTTGGTCATATTGAAAGCTTAACTGTGAAGTCATGGAGTAATACTCGTTGGGAGAGTCGGATCAAAAGTGTCAAAGCGATTAGATTTCAAGCTCCAAATATAAGGTCAGCTTTGCTTCAGTTAAGTAAAGATAAGGATACTGAACCTAAGGATAGAAGCGATGCAAAAAATTTATTTGAAGTGTTGGGTACCTTTGAGATTATACTTGGCATGGTTATTTGGTATGATATTTTATTTGCTGTAAACAAAGTGAGCAAGAAGTTGCAGTCGCCATCCATGTGCATTGACAATGCCTTAAGGAAGATAGAAGATGCAATGAGATACTTTGAAAACTATAGAAATGAAGGGTTTGCTTCTAGTTTGACCATTGCCAAAGAGATTGCATCAGAGTTGGGTGTTGTGCCATCATTTCCAGTAAAGTGTCGTGCTATTAGGAAAAAAACAATATGATGAAACTAATAGTGAGGAAGTAAATCTGGAAGCTGAGAAGGCTTTTGAAGTTAATTACTTTTTTGTTATGGTTGATATTGCGATCAGTTCATTGAAAAGTACATTTAAAGAACTACAATCATTCAAAAGTATATTGGGTTTTTGATGAGTTCGACCACCTTGAAGTCATTGGATATTATGGAACTAAGAGAACATTGCACCAAATTTGCAAGGACTTTCTCTTTTGATGGCTCATCTGATGTTGATTTAAATGATCTAATTTAAGAATTAAGTATTCTACGGTTGACACTAGCAGATAAACCAATGTCTGCCAAGGAGATCTAATATTTCTATTGCATATCGGATCTTATTTACTGTGCCTGTCACTGTTGCTTCAGCTGAAAAAAGTTTTTCAAAATTGAAATTATTGAAGAATTATTTGAGATCCAAAATGTCTCGAGAAAGGTTAAATGATTTGGCTATTCTATGCATCGAGAAGATATTGTTGGATGAGATTGATATTGAAACCATCATCAATGACTTCGCATCTAAACACGTTTTAAGAAAATTTTAAGGTAATATAATAATATGTATTTCTTGTTTTTCTTGTTTCTTGATATGTGCACCTTGTGTGGTAGTGGTAACATTTTATGCATAATAAAAAAAATATTATTATAAAGATCCCTATTTTAAGTCTCGTTCCGGACCCCTAAAATCTCAGAACCGTCGCTGATACTCCAGTTTGCTAGTCTCATCCAATCCTATTGTTCAATTAGCTGTTGCTGCCGCCGTCGCCTCCATGAAGTGATCGAGTTGGATGCTGGGGATTGTGGAAGCACAATCGACACGGAGGGGGTAGGGCAGGATCCATTCTTTCTCCCGCTGCTCACCTAATTAACGCGTCGTCTCACTTCCTCTACCTTCGCTGCTAACCGTCTCTTAAACATTTTTTTTTAAAAAAAAGAAGGAAAAAATGTCTGCCTGCGAGATTCTGGCTTTCTTCGTCTGATCCAACGTGAATGAAATGTATTGGCACGCTTTCCAGTTCAGGTGTTTTGCCTCCCTGCCTGCCACTTCCTCTACAATTCGCATGCATCACCTTTCTGCGTTTTGCCTCCGCCCTGGGCGTGGGCTCACCTGCATTGCACGGGTGCACATCACGTAACACTATTTCTATTCGTCCAATTTAGACTGAACCTGAAGGTTTTCTCAAATAGATCCCTCCGTACACTATAGGCAATAAATATGTGCACCGTAGACAGAGTAAGGGGTAATTGAAATAGCGATAGGAGAGAAGATAGAGGAACCCTTAGGTTCAGCCTTACTATCCAGACATCCAGTAAGTTTCTCTTCGCATACTAGCTTTAGGTTTAAAGTTTGTATAGCGACAAACCGACAAACGACGCAATATTATATATACTACTACCTCTATTCTTTTTTATTTGATGTTTTTTAGTTCAAAATAATGGAGAGAGTATTTCATAGAGTAATGTGATCTAGAAATTTATTCAGTGCTCAAATGGACAATGTGTACTGCTTGAGATAGTAAAATGGACGTTTAATTTTCCCCTGATTAATAGCTGTGTACGATCAAAACAGGAGTGGGTGAGAGGACTCCTCCCCAAATTCAAATTTTATCAAATTTTGTTAAAACTTATACTGCTAGACTCCCAAACAAAGAAAAAAAAATCACAATTCTAAGACTATCTGCACTCCTACTACTCTAAATTTCTCCTCCAAAAAGAATATTCTAGTCCAGTCAGCAAGATTCTTTCCTCTAAATCAACTTCTTTCGCACTTCTATTCCTCTGAATATTTCCTCCACATCCCACCACCTAATATTTTATTTATCTATCTCCAACCACCACTCACATCACACTACCACTTACATGTGGGCCCCACCACATCCTTTTCTTTCTTGCTTCTTCTCGGCTCTTCCAAGCGAGAGAGTTGCGCCTGCGCCGGATCCCTCTCTCCTTCTCTGCTCGTTTTCGCCGCCGCTGCCGCACCCGACCCACCGGCGATGGCCTTCTCCTCCTCCGCCTCGCGCCACCAGCCATGGCGGATGGATCTCGCCAGCCGCGCCTCCGCCTCCGCCTGGCGCGCCGTCCCCGCCGTTTCCTCCTTCGTCCGCGGCTCCTCCTCCCTGCGCCTCGTCCTCGCCATCTCCACGCTCGTCTCCTCGTCCTCGACCGATGGCGGTGCGCATACAGATCCTCCTCACCGGGCACCGGCGCTCATCCCATCTCCACCGGTGACGGCCTCTTCCCCTCTCCTCCGCGCCCCCGTCAAATGCGGCCTCCTCTCCTTTCCTCCGCCGCCGCCCGAGCCAAGCTCCTCCACCTCCTTCGTCGACCACCTCCTCACCGCATCTCTTCGCCTCCCTGCTCTCCCATATGCGCTGCCGCTGCGCCAGGGAAGGAAGGAGGAGCGGATCCATGCCGCGCCTGCTCTACCCGCTCGCGGCCGCGGCTCCTCTTCCTGCTCGGGCGGGCTGTTTCCCTCGCCGAGCCCCGCCTCCTCTCCCCGCTCTGGTGCCGGATCCACCGCTACCTAGCTCTGCCGGCCTTTCTCCGCCTCCCTCTCTTCTCAGCGCGGACTTCAGCGGCGTCAACAGCAACGTGTGCGGTGACGACAACAGTGCGGGCGGCGGCGGTGGGCTCCTACGCGAGGGATTTCGACTCCCGTCTCTCTCCTCTTCCGTCCACGCGCGCGACAGACCGGCCGTTGCCCGGGTTCGTGAGCTGCAGAGCGTGGTGGAGGAGGGTGGGCTCCACCACATCTGGCGGAACGGGCAAGTTCTAGTGCAGTGGCGGAAGCGGTGGAGGAGAGGGCTGCTGCGTTTTTTTACGTCAAATCATTACTCTATCCAGGGTAGCGGGGCGGTGGAGGAATGGGCTGCAGATGATCTAAGTATTTCTCTAGATCCAAGCACGACAAGCTCATCGTGACGAGTCTGTAGTAAATGCTAGTGGCCATGCAAGGCTCCTATGTGGTTATGCTCGTAAAGTGTTGACATTAAGGGAGCCCTTACGAGATTTTCTTAGCTGTACTCCATTCCAAATTATGAGACATTTTGACAGTTGTTAATTTATAGTTTTTATTATACATCTAATGAGCAAAAGAAGCTGAAGACGTTACATTTAAGAAAAAATAACTCCTTCCTCTAACGCTGCATTTAAGGAAAAATGGCTCTTCCCTCTAACCGATGGCAGAATTTCGCTCAAAAGAAGAAATGTGAGCTTGAATTCCTTCAAGAGGCTTTACATGACCTAAGTTCTCTTATACTGCTTTTGAATCAAACATCACAGAACAAATTTGAGCTAGCTTAAGAATTAGTAATAGCTATCGCCATCTAATTAGCTATGGCCAGTAAAAAGGGCCTAAACACGAGCATGCGGCACGCCACGTCATATAAAGCCTCGATGTATTATTTTGCGAGCATCCAAATATAACAAATGTGACTACTCACTGCTCCTACCTGCGTTTTTTTTTTCTATTTAGAAAAGGAACTAGTGAGATGATGAGTGAGGGCTATGGCTCTCCTGTAGGAGTAACTGTAAAGTGCAGAGACACAGACGGCCAGCCACATCACTGTCACTGCTAACTTTATCAACCATACACAAACAGTCTGGCCTCGGCTTTGCTTTAATCTGCTGGGGTCAGTTAACTAACTAACTAACCCAGTGTCCCAGCGCTGTACTACTACAGTAGAGTACGTAATGTTTCAGTGAGCACCCTCGTCTTTCTACAAATCCCATTTCTGACCATCACACTCCCATCCCACAAGGCTCCCGTCCAGCCACACTGATAGAATTTTTGAGGCCATCCCACGCAAGATAGACCAAAGCACCAATGAAATGTTATGTAAACCCTACACAGATGAGGAGATCCGTGAAGCTCTGTTCTAGATGGGACCAACCAAGGCACCTAGTCCTGATGGTTTCTCGGCGTTGTTTTACCAACGTCATTGGGATTTTTTACAGGCTGATATCTGCTCAGCTGCTAGGAGTTTTTTACAAGGTGATGATATACCAGATGGTCTATGTGACACGAGTATTGTTTTAATCCCTAAGATCTCAAAACCTGAGAGGTTGACTAATTTCCGCCCAATCAGCTTATGCAATGTGCTTTATAAAATTGCATCAAAAGTCCTTGCTAACAGATTAAAAACCTTCCTTCCTGATATTATTTCTGAAGAGCAGAGTGCTTTTGTCCCTGGCAGGCTTATCACAGATAATATCTTAGTTGCATATGAATGCATGCATACCATTAGGAAACAGAAGTCTGACACTCCTTTCTTTGCTCTGAAAATAGATATGATGAAGGCTTAGAATCGAGTGGAATGGAAATATCTCCAAGGAGTTTTAATTAAGATGGGCTTTTCCGATCACTGGATTCACAATGTAATGAGATGTGTGACAAAGGTCCGGTATGTTGTACGAGTCAATGGTGAACTTTCACAACCTTTCATTCCAACAAGGGGATTACGGCAGGGAGATCCCATCAACCCATATCTTTTTCTCCTTTGCGCAGAAGGCTTATCCTGTTTAATAAAGAAAAAAAGAAGTTGAAGGTAAAATAAGGGGTGCTAAAAATGGTAGAACTGGACCTGCAATATCCCACCTCCATTTTGCAGATGATATAGTTTTCTTTATTAGGGAGATGTCAAGAACCTTCAGGCGCTTAATGAGGTGCTGCACATTTATAGCGAAGGTTCAGGACAACGAATTAATTTTCAAAAATCTTCAATTTTCTTTGGTGAAAAATGCCCACAACAAGTCGGGAGAGAGTGAAATCATATATCAATGTCCACAATGAGACAGTGCAAGCAAATTATTTAGGTATGCCATCTTGGGTGGGGTGATCTCCCACAAGCACTTTCAATTTTTTGCCTGACCGCATGTGGAGGAAAGTAAGGAGCTGGAGTTATCGTCCTCTCTCAAGGGCTGGTAAGTAATGTTAAGGTCAGTCATTCAAGCAATCCCAATATATGCTATGAGTTGTTTTCGGTTGCCAGCTGCAACTTGTGACAAAATGAGAACAATAATTTCAAATAATTGGTGGGGCATTGAAGATGGTAAGAAGAAAATGCATTGGCGTTCATGGGAGTTGCTGATAACTTCTAAAGCTATGGGAGGTATGGGTTTCCGAGATATGCAACTTTTCAATCAAGATATGCTAGGTAAACAATGCTTTACTGTTCCTAATTCGCTTTGTGCTAGAGTGCTCAAAGGACGCTACTTCCCTCAATGCACTTTTTGGGATGCTCCCCAGCCGTGAAGCTCATCTTTCACATGACACAACATTATGTATGGTAAGAAGTTATTAATGAAGATCATCATATGGAGAGTTGGAGATGGAAAAACTATTCGAATAACTAAGGATCCTTGGATTCAAAATTCTCGTTTGCTTAAACCAACTTCGTCTATATCTGATGACTTGAATGTGCATTCTCTCATAGATGGAGCAACAGGTAGCTGGAACGAGGAGTTGGTTCGAACATATTTCAATGAAGATGATGCAGAGAACATCTTACAAATACCTTAATGTCATACTGTGAGGACGTACTTGCCGGCTTAGCTGTGCACCAAATCAGGTATAAACACGGTTAAATCAGCTTATTCTCTTGCAAGGTTAGACGGCCCCCATGATTTTCTAGGTGAAAATGGCAGAGGTAAAATGTCTAAGTGAAATGTCTAAGTGTTGGAAACGACTATGGGCTATCCAAGCACCACCGAAAATGAAAATAGTTTTATGGACAATAACTCATAACTGCCTGCCAACTGGGACACAACTTAAGCAAAGACATATACCCACTTTTGATGCATGTAGTTTTTGTGGGTGAGAAGAAACTATAGAGCATGCAATTTTTATGTGCCAATTTGCCTCTGAGATTTGGCGTCAAGTGAGAAAATGTTTTGTTATAAACTATAAGCCTAGTGTTTTTATTAATACTAGACAATGGCTTTTTGACTTCTTAGATGGCACAAAAAAAAAAAAAAACAAAGCAACAACTTTTACAATCACTGTATGGCACATTTGGGAAGCAAGAAATGCTGTAAGAAATGGTGAGAATATGATGCATCCTCTCTCCATTGCTCAACACGCAATAGCATATATAGAGATGGCAGTGGCGGAACCAGAAAATATTCAAAGGGGGGGAGGGGGGCGGTAGACCAAGATCAACATACCTAGATAATATACCAGTGTATCTTTGGCTATTGACGTGTTTGGATCATGAGATTTTCGGAGTCATCCGATCTTAAAATACTAAACGTAGGAGTCATTTGGTTTGCTTTGCGAGTTAAGTTGTTGTTGCGAAGGCATCCTACATAGCGCTCCCAACAAGCTACTTCTGTGGGATGGGCCGCACTAACCCATTCAAGATACATGTAGAATAAGATGGTGCTGGAGGATTAATCCGTAGACCAAATATGCTATTTTCTTGGTTTATATATACAACTACGAATTAATCGCATTTATATAATTTAGTACTTTTAGGCACAAGTGTTTGTCTTTTCTTTGTGTGCCGTGATTTCCAACAAAGGTCAAGAAAGACATGTAATTTTTAAATAGGTACATGCGATTGTACACTTAACACAACAGATGATATCTCTACCAAAATATAATAGAAATGGAAAAGGATTTGGTTAGGAATTTTATTAGCTGTGTGGGCTGCCTACTAAGCAAAGCAGACTAGAATTGCTCTTCGTTTCCTGTGTTATCATAGGCTGCAACTGCTGCCTTGCCATAGACCATCCATTAGAATTTTTAGAACATGTGTCATTTAGCAAGGGGTTAAAAATTTTGTACAACCTTGGGGGATGCCATGGCCCCTGCTGGCCCTCCCTTGGTTTTGCCAGTGAGAGATGGTTTTGATGCATACAACAAAACCATCAAAAACTCAAAGGTGTGAGTCTAATTTCTCTGCACACAGATGGATTCCACCACCATTTGGTTGGTTGATGATCAATGTGGATGCTGCCATCTTTACAAATCCACATCGCATTGGAGTGTGAGTAGTAATCTGTGATCATGTTGGGGATTTCAAAAATAACTTTCTGTAAACTAGTGCACTGAGAGGATCTTAAGCGTCGCCGAGAGAGGGTGAATAGGCGATTATCTGAAAATTTAAACAAACTAGGCAGCGGATAAGTCTGTAAACCCAGATACTCCGAGTTAAACCAGAGTATCTGAACTTGTATAGATAGAGCTACGAAATTCAAAGAAAACAACCAAAATTGATGATTCTACTTGAACCAAAAGATGGAGAATGATGCCTTGGTTAGTTTCCTTGTGGTCTCTTCACGTAGAATCAAGCTCACAAGTAGATCGAGTGAAATCTTGAATTGTAGCAATGAAATATGAACAAAATAAATCACAACACAAGGAGATAAGTATTTGTAATCCGAAGTTCGGGCACTCCACTAAAGAGTCTGTACGTCTTCGTTGAGGAGCCCACAAAGGGCCGGGTCTTCAATCCTTTTCTCACCCCCAAATCGCACAAAGCAATAGGGGACTTACTCAATCGGAGATACAAACTTCCCGGAGTTTCTCACAACGACCTTGAGAGCTTCCAGGCGACTGCTAGTCGTCTAGGAGTTCTTCACTCCAAGAGTAACAAATTGAAGTCGCGGAATGAACTTGTCTCAAGAACCACAAGAGCTCAAGCAAAGAGAGGAGAGCACAAAGAAGGAGCACGAGTTTGAGATCTTCACCCTCCTCACCCCAAGAATCACAAGAGCAAGCACAAAGGGGAGGAAGTGGGGAAATGAATTTTTCTTTGAGGTTGAAGGAGGAGTATAAATACTCCCCCTCACGACTAGAGCCGTTACAGGCAGTTTTAGCGCAGACTTGGAGCCTCTGAGTTAACTTGGAGTATCTGAGTTGAATTTGAACTGGGTAGGCAGTGAACCAGACAGAGGCGCTGGGTCAGATACTAACTCAGATACTCTGAGTTCGCAGACTCAGCAACAAAGAGTTGGAAAGAGAAGCTGGATCAGATACTCACTTGGATACTCTGAGTTGATAGATTAAGCATATGGAGTACTGGACAGAGGAGCTGGCTCAGATACTGACTTGGATACTCTGAGTTGGCAGATTATAGAATGGTGTATAAATGAAGTATTTGGTGGATAGCTTTAGGGAAAATGAGGCAACCACATTCCAAAACTTGATCCCTTTTAATAGTACGACTTTTTTTAACCCAAAGCAAAAATAAAATACTAATAAAGCACTTAGCTTTGAGTCACCTTCTTGACTTGCGCACTAGAATGAATATTGATCAACATGAGAGCAAATAGCACAAAATCTTCTCTTTCAAGCCATTACCACCACTTAGATAATATATGAATTCATGAGAGAGTAATATTCATGTCTTCTCAACTTTGTGTAAGACTTGATAATACATGAAGGCATATTACATAAATTTTATTATATCACTTCCTGCCATACACTTAGTGAACATGTTAGATCAAAAGATTGTTTTATCATATGTCACCAAAACAAAAAGAGCAAGGCCTAGATGCACTTTCATGCACAGAATTAAAGATCCTGAGATGGCCAAAGTTGTTGCAATCCGATGTAGCGTTGTTTTTACAAAGGAAAGATATCTCCAACACATCATTGTGGCGTCAGACTGTCAAAAACGTCGTCACGAAGATCCAATCACAAGCACTGGATAGATCTCAAGTTGGTGTTATTATATGCGATGTAAAAAACTAAGTCCGTGAGACATCTTTCTCTTTCTATTCATGTCCGTAGAAGTTGCAATGAGGCAGCTCATGTATTGGCTAATCATTTTTCAAATTATATCTGGTGTAAGGGCACGTACAATCCATCAATGCTTAAAGATATGCTTAGAGAGAAAGAAATATCAGGCATCGTTGTAAGCACAGTAATCTACAATGGAAGCACTGGTATTACAAATGCTTAATTTAGTTGGTAGACCTTATACCCTCTTTAAGCTTTTTTTCTCCTACAGTGCGCAGTTGCTTCCCATGCACATACAGCCATGCATGCTGCAGTTAAATGGCTTCCTGAAACAATGCGCAACAGCCTAAGGTGAAGGTCGGAAGCCTCGCTACGGCCGGTGCAGAAGCCTCGAGGATAAGGGTAAGTCTAATGGTATCCCTCAAATCCCATAATACCCTATTACTGTTTCAACTACATTTCTCTCTGTCTGCAGTAGAACATTTATGTCAACCAGTGCAAAACAGTGTTTTGAGGGTCTCTCGAATCCCCACCGTTGGAGACGGCCTAAGAAACGGCAGCAGCTATCCGGCAAACATCGAAGCAAAAGTAAGCAGCCATGCCTCTTTCGAAGCATCGGTCCCGTCAGTTTAGAAAAAACCACGGTTTTTTTCTTAAACACCGAGTTTATGCAGCCCATTGTACATGCCCTGATGATGCTCCGGAATCAATCTGTGCTATCATTTGTAATGACCAGTTAAGTTAATGTGATGCTGCCCTTTTCAAAAAAAAAAAAAAAAAAAAAAAAAAAAACAAGGAAGGCGACTTTGTCCTACTACTCCATTGCCGTCGAGATTTGCACCGCCAGCCGCGCAATCTCGGGATCCCAGCCGTCCGCACCTCGCCGTGGCCTTACTCCGCGCCAGTGCCACGAATGGTGGCCTCTGGCCGCTGTCTTCTTCTTCCGACGACCTAACCCAACCAAGGCGGTTGGTGCCAGCCTAAAAAAAAGTCTAAAGGCGACCACCGGCACCCGGGCGGCAATGGCGACCGCCGCGAGGGAGAGGCGCCTGCCGCCGGCGCTGCCCTTGGTGCTCATCGGCCGCGAGCTCCGCGCGGGGGGCTCCGAGTCCGAGCGCCCGGCCCTGCGCTACGGCCACGCCGGCTTCGCCAAGCGCGGCGAGGACTACTTCCTCGTCAAGCCTGACTGCCTCCGCGTGCCCGGGGACCCCGCATCCGCGTTCTCCGTCTTCGCCGTAGCGTACCGCCCTTACTCGCCCCTCCATCTCCGCCGCCGCCGCTGCTGCTCTCTCCATCTTCCTCTATTGCTGCAATGCTGCTGCGCCCTGATCTGACTGACGCCTCTCCACTGCTTGGATCTGGCCTGGCCCCGCAGGTGTTCGATGGCCACAACGGCGTGTCGGCGGCAGTCTACAGCAAGAAGCATCTGCTCGAGCACGTCATAAGCGCGCTGCCGCCCGACATCGGCCGCGACGACTGGCTGCAGGCGCTCCCGCGCGCGCTCGTCGCCGGCTTTGTCAAGGCCGACATCGATTTCCAGCGCAAGGGTCAGTGCCATCTGCCATCCGGATCACGTACAGTACCGTTACCGGCCTCTTTCAGGGGAGGTCACAGTGGTACCACGGCGACACTGGTGGTCATCGATGGGTTCACGGACACAGTGGCGTCGGTCGGGGACTCGCGCTGCATCCTGGACACGCAGGGAGGCGAGCTGCAGCTGCTAACCGTGGACCACCGCCTGGAGGAGAATGCAGAGGAGCGGGAGTGCGTCACGGCCAGTGGCGGGGAAGTAGGCCGTCTCAATCTCTTCGGTGGCAGAGGTAAACCAATTCAGTTCGAGTGAATTACTGCCAAGTTTGATCAACTCTTTTTATTCAAAATATTTATAAAAATATAGAAAAATTCAATTAATAGTTAAAGTATATTATATACTAAACTAAATACAAGTCAAATTTAGTATAAATAAGTCAAACGACTTTATAAATTGAGACGGAAGGAACAGTATTTATCGGTCAAACTAACTTAAGTAGGCTTAATTTTGGACCCAAGGGCCAAGACCATATGTTTGATTGGTGAATGTCCATATTATTGCTCATTACTACCTGCTTGAATATTTGTCACCAGTTCGAAGCATCAAACAAAAAAAAAAAGATGGAGTGAGTATAAAAGTTAGGCAAAGTGCCATGAATGAAATCGACGCCAGAAATTAATCATTGTTAGGCAACAAATGGGTCATGATGCTAAGCGATTGTGATGAAGCACAAAATAAACTTAATTATGTCCTAGAACATGACGCTATGACCTTATAAATAGCTCCGCTAGCACTCAAGCTCAATAGACAGTAGCCCATATCAGCTAGCGTATTACTGAAATACAGCCAGAAATAGTCCAGAATAAGAATGCAGCATATACAAGAACGACGAAGCAAGCACCCAACATGACGAGTGGTGTGGTAGTGACCAAGTCCTCGCCGGTGGTCGTCCGGCCGTCGGAGTTGGAGCTGGCGACACTGCCGCCGGCCGGTGACACCACCGTCGCTCTATCCTCTTTCGACAGACGAGACGATGCTGCTTGTGTTCCACCGCGCCATCGACGAGCCAGTAGAGACGATAAAGGCGGCCCTGTCATGGGCGCTGGCGCACTCCCGCCCAATGGCCGGGGCCCCCACCGGCTACTACGGCAACTGCCTCCGCCTGCAGATCGTCCCGGCGACGGCCGGCCGGCAGCAACATCGGCCAGCTTGTCCGGCTGATCAGGCGCGCCAAGGAGAAGGTGCCGGATCTGCTGCTGCCCGGCAGCGGCGCTGGTACGAGATGTTCAACGTGACGGACTGGAGGAACCTGGGCTTGCATGCCGTAGACTTGGGCAGCGGGGTGCCGGCGCGGGTGATGTGCAATCACACAACGAGCGGTGCCGTTCTGTGTGGTGTGCCCGGCGCGGAGGAAGGGGCCGGGGACGGGTGACGATGACGGGGTGGACGTGTCGTCCAGGTTCCTCAAGCCGGAGCACGCCGATGCCCTTCGTGGCCGGGACCATGTCAGTGTCAGCAACCTGAAGACGTACTCTGCTTCGACATCTGCAGCGGGGAGCTCCGGAGCAGGACAAGGAGGCAAGCAAGTTGGGCCGGGCGAGTTGAATGGCCCTCCCAAAAGAAGCAAGAGGGAAAGGAGAGAAAAAAAGTCCATCACGGGTCCTCCAACTTATAACGGAGGCCGGGTTTCGTCCTCGAACCGTAAAACCAAGAATGGTGGGTCCTCCAACTCCTGAAACCGAGCACAGGCGGTCCTCGGGGCAAACCGACCCTGGTTTTCGCCGACGTGGCCGTCCACCAGGACACGTAACGATTCCACGTGTGTGGGCCCACATGTCAGGTTAACGGAGAGGCTTTTATCCTACCCGCCGCCCGCCGCCAGCGTCTCCCTCGCCATTCCCCACCCCTCGTAAACCCTAGCTCTACAACTGAGCCCACCGCCGTGGGAGAGACGCCAGCTCCACGCAACCCTAGATCTCGAATTGAGCCCGCCCGCAGCCGGTGGCGGCAGCCGCCGCTATTTGTCGACGCCGGGAAAGAAGGCAGCTCTGTGCGACTGACGCGTAAGTGGATCTCGAAGCTCAAAGTAGCAGTAGTGTTGCTTTAATTTGAATGCTACCGCGGGGGTAAATTTGGGGATCTTGTTCATATCACTGATGAGGTCGTAATTGATTGTGGTTTAGGTTTGGGGGTGCCATGGATCCACTTGATACGCTGATTGTTCGTTTTCATTTCAACGGAGAGTTTTTCAATGATGGAAAAAAACTCCATTACCTCGGAGGAGAAGAAGCAATGTCATACTTAGATAGAGCCAAGATTTCTCTTCCAGAAGTAGTGGGTCACCTGCGCGATCATCGTGTTGTGCTTGAGAGCACCTTGTTGCATTGGCTTTTTTCGGGAAAAGAGCTGAACAATGGGCTGAGGGTATTGGTTGATGATATAGTGTGCCAATTAATGTCAGACTGCATAGAGGAGGGAGGGGTAGCAGAGATATATGTGGAAGATGCTTCTTCACATGTTGACTCTGCAGATGAAGATGTGGAGATGCCAAATGCAAGTGACTTCAAGGATGAGCTAGTTGACATGAACGAGATAGTTGAGGAAGATGAAATTGAGGAAAGGCAGGATAGCGGTACAAGGGTATCATAGAAGCTGCTTGTACGGCGACAGAGGAGGATAGCAGAGGAGGCTGAGGGAAGTGGAAGTTTGGCACCCCAGACTGTGAGGCGTGAAAGCAGGGAAGAAGTGGAAAGGCAGATAAGGAGGCTTCAAGCCTTTTACAACAGTCCTAGCAAAAAGGGCAAGGAAGTTGTAGAAGACAGTAGTGACAGGAGGAAGGTGGAAGAACAAGTTGAGTCTGATTCTTCATCTGACAGTGATTACATTCCTGGAGATGTGTGGTCATCAGGAGAAGATGAAGAAGCTGGTGAGATTTGGAGCCAGTTCAAAGCTTTCAAGAAGAAGTTGAAGGCTAGGGAAGTTTGCTCACTTGATGATGTTGTGCTTAAGAAGAGAACCAGACAACCAACTGAATTTATTGACATAGAAGGAGGAGGTGATGAGACTCCATATGAAGAATCAGATGAGGATGAATCAGTTGAAGAGGTAGGCAGTGATGGGGAGCTGAGGAAGAAAAGGGATCTCAAGGTGGCAACCACAGTGTGGCAGTCTCAGGGTGCCAACCACAGCGCTGCAGGTTCACAGATGGTCATTGTCCAACACACTAATACAATGCTAGGTTCACAGATTAGAAAAAAGCAACACTCCTTGACTATAACTGCCAGCCAAGACTCAATTGCAGATACTTCCACTGCGCCCAAGGTACTTGCATCCACTTTAACCTATAATGTTAGAGGCAATGCTTAGATCTAATTTTCTTCATCATCATTGTCATGTAGGGGAAAAAACAAGCTGCAACCAGCACAAAATCAAAGGCAAAGGGCAGAGTGTCAACTGCACATGGTGGACCAGCAACAATGACCATGAGCGCCAAGTCTACAAGTTCTGCTGCTACATCGACTGTCACCGTCAATGTAACGTCAGGCAAAGCAATGGCCAAAGTGTCAGTTAATGATGGTGCAAAAAAAAAACATAGCAAAATAGACTTCTGGGAACATTCCAATGCTGATGATGCCTCCGTGGGATTCTACCAAGCTGTGATGCCAATCTGTGTATCAGTCCGTGTGATCTATTGCCGTAGCTGTTGAGGCCAGACTTATGTTAAATTTATTTGGTTTCATGTAATGCCAGACTATGTGATTATGTTCTACTGTAATTCATGTAATGCAAGACTAAAGACATGCATGTTGTGTGCTATGTTATTTTCAGTGGTTTATCTGTGCAAGGAATGCCAACTGATGAATTCATACAAAAGTCATGGACATAACATTACATCAGCTCATATAAACTGACAATTCATACAAAAGGTCTTTAGTTCCTTGACAACTAAACACATACAGATTTAGAGCATGTTCAACACAACATATACTTCTAGTCCTGCTAATTAACACATCACATACTGATAACTAACACAATACATACAACCACAAATCAAGCTTGAGACATGCTAACCACCTTGTACACCACCACTGCTGCTATTGCACTGGTGATAGCCATCAACCATGGTGGCTTCTCCACAATCTCAACCCGGGCACTGTCACTGTGGCTACAACGGCCTTCTTCCATAGCCACCAACAGCCTACCCATCTGCACCTTATGTTCTTCTATCTTCTTCACATCATCGCTTAGTTGCTCCTAAAGCTCAGCCCGCTCCCTATTTAGCGCCCAGACGGCATCACGCAGATCCTTCAGCAGGCCACGGACAAATGCAGACTCAACTCGTCCCTCAAACCATCCAATGAACTTGCAACCACCACTCTGCACCAAAAAATCGACACACAGCTCATGATATACACTACAAACCCGCCAATCTAGGTTTAAATCTCCCGAATCAGACTCCACAACTCAAATGCACAACTTACCCGAGCACGATAACACTTCCAATACCGACGGCCGGGGTTCTCATCGCTCCATGAGATCCACAGCACCGCCTTCTCCCCGCAATCGCACGCCACGATTGGCGAGTAGTCCAGTGGCCCTGTGCAATATGGGATCGGCGACCTCCGGCTGCCAGCTTCGCCAAAGCACCATACGCTGTTCCCACTCACCCCGGAGGCCGCGGAGGAAGCCATAGATCGCCGCTGGGAGCTCGAGAGCTAGGGTTTTAGGGGGAAGAAGGGGAATGACGAGGGAGACGCCGGCGGTGGGTGTCGGGTAGGATAAAAGCCTCTCCGTTAACCTGACATGTGGACCCGCACACGTGGAATCGTGACGTATCCTGGTGGACGGCCATGTCGCCGCCACGTCGGCGAAAACCAGGGTCGGTTTGCCCCGAGGACTGCCCGTGCCCGGTTTCAGGAGTCGGAGGATCCACCATTCCTGGTTTTGCGGTTCGAGGATAAAACGCGGACTCCGTTACAAGTTGGAGGACCCGTGATGGACTTTTTCCAAAGGAGAGCTAATACATTGTATGGGCCTTGTACATGGGCTGTGTAAAGGTCAGTATCGTGGAGTTGTATGTATACGGAAGGCAAAGGATGGACGGGGCAGGCTGGACACGGATAGACTGGATAGGCTGGAAGTGGGCGGCGTAGTCGGTGACGAGTAGATCGGCGGCGGCAGTAGTGGATCAGGTGGTAGCGTAGGGGAGCTCCTACGGTGAGGCGGCGGTATGCTCGCCGGAATTCTCCGTCTTTCCTGTATCCAGACAACTCTACATTACTACCGATCTACTAAAGTACTTGAGAGAGCTTATCAGACCACCTGCACGGTGACGCAGTTGCCGTAGTACCCGTCCGCGGCGCCGACGTGCGCGCGTATGTTGCACGGGAACGCGAGCTGGCTCGTTGATCGGACGGTCGTACGCCAGCAGCGTCGTGACGGGGAATGGAACGACGAACTTGTCCAAGGAGGAGAGAGGCACGGCGTCGCCGGCTCCGTGTCCGACGGGACGACAAGCACCGGCGAGGGCTTGGTCACCACGACGCCGCCGCTCATTGTCACTGAGTTGTTAATGCTCCTGCTTGGTCACCACCACCTTGGCAACACTGTCTTGCGCTGTGAGAGGAGGGGGCAAGGAGAGAGAAGAATGGCTCAGCTACGGTATCCTATCAGCAACGGTCTAGGACCGGAGCCGTTCCGCTCGTGTTCCGCTCCTCGGCCAAAAGGGGCCTAATGATCAAAATTTTGAAAGTACAACTCCACGCAGCCCTAAGTGATCTATTTTCAAACAAAAGGGCATTCACAGGCCAAATCGGTGATGTAATTTATTGAAAACAAAACAATTACATGAATTGATAAAATTAACTTGAGATAACTTTCGACCTAAAAGAAGCATACAATCCCTAAGTTTAGTTCAAACACACATATACCCTAATGGCTGTTCTTCAAATTAATTGATACGCTCCCACAAGGGATGGAGTTAAATATGAATTATATAGAAGAGTAATTTAGTTTCATTTTTGCAATGTACGAGTCAAATATATATGAATATGATCAACACGCTTATAAACAAGTGTATATATATGATCCTCTACTAGCTCGGTCTTTGCTCCCACCAGATACCAAAAACACACACACCAAAGATCCACGTGACGAAAAATTTTATGTTTGTATCAAGAAAAAAACGTCTTTTTAAAATCAATCACTCTTAAAAATAGCCAAATGTTCCATCACAAACAGTGCTTTCTCGACTTTCTTCTAAGTGAAGAGGGTGCTATCAGTGGGGGGAAACATTTTTCTACTGAGATAACTACAAAATGCCAGAATCCCTCGACGGCTCGGCCCATGCAAAGTGAAACTCATCCAAAGATAAAAAACTTATGTTCATGTGGTCCAAACAAAAAAAGTTTTTTTTCAGTAAAATACGACCAGACGAGGTCCAGTTCTATTTAGTTGCAGGCCAAAATCGATAGCAAAAACATATCATCAGTCTCTTTCTTATATGCTCCCTCCGTTCACAATTCACAAATACATGACACCATTGACTTTTTACACCTTCGTGCTTTCATCTCATTCAAAAAAAAAAAAAATATTTAAACATGTAAAAACACAACTCATACTTAAAATCAACCACGCATACAATTCAAAATGGAGGGTGTACCCAAAATTGAAGAGTGATAGCTTCTCTCTTCTGAAAATTCATTGCAGTAGAAAGAGCACTTCCTCACCCCAAGACCAAACAAATAAAATGCATGCACATATATATGGCAATCAGACTATTCCTCAATTTAGAATGATAGAAAGAATCTAGCAATACTCAATACATCTGTTTGTTCATCACAAGCGTATTAACCAATCACACTGATATCTCTAGCAAATACAACTGGAGATATTTAATACCTGAACCCATAAATGTTTAGTATGAATTCTCTAAAACTACAACAAATCATAATACAAGTTACAAGGGGTTGCCTAGCATTTTGGTAGCAGTGGTCATGTCCTACTCCCAGATGTTTATTATATCTGTAAATAAAGCAAGTTCTATCTGATAGCACTACCTGTTTTCAATATGCAAGTTGACAGATCTCTGGACTACAAAATTTTGTCCATCTTTTTAGGTAGCATAAAAGCACTATCCTTTTACTTAATGCGCCAAAGCATGCCTTATTGATAGCTCACTTCTCCACTATCACACAACCTTATGCCACTCAAGATATAACCACCGAATGCATTCATTTGCATGTGAGGATGAGTGCGTGATGGAAGGACCTGTATTGTACACAAGACCAGAATACTGTTAAGTTCCTTTGCCAATATCTCCTTGATGGGGGCTAGAGACATATGAAATTATAAACAATAGTGCATCACTCCTACTGTTGTGACTGTTGAAAGTTGAAACATAGACCACCATGTGGGAAATTACAAAATATGACGTAGTGGGCACATGTAACCACAAACTATTAATCCTTCATGTGTAAGAACACTGATGAAGTGAATCAAGTGATAATGGATCACCTCACAGATGGATCATTCTTGCTAATCAAAGTAGCCCATAAATTTTGTTAGTAAAATTGGCCTATTGCATTTAATAAGCAAATTCAGTGTACCTAATATATAGAGATTATTAGTAGAATGCAAAAAAATTGTTTGCAAATGCACATTTAAGAATGTGGCTAAAAAGTACAAAACTCTTTATAACTCACAAGAAAAACTGTTATTTCCTCATTGTTCATGCGCTGACCTGGTATTCACGTAGCCAGGGTTCAGAAAGCTGCAATCCAATAGCCTGTTTTGATACTTGTAAACTGTGCATGCACTTTGCAAGAGGCTGCATGGAGATATTGATGAGAAAATATAAGAAATGATGGCAACCACATTTTATAGAAAGAGCAAACAAAGGATGAAACAAGGATAACTTCTCCACAACATATGTTAATAATTTCAGACATGAAAAGGATGAACCATGATGCATTCCAGGAACTTTAATCAAGATTCTAAACAGCAAAAATCCTAGCACAAATGAAATAAACTAAGGGAATTTAATCAACAAATGACATGCTTCCGTATCAACAAGAAGGAATATTTACCTCAATATATTGATGATATATAGCAAATGGCGCTGAATAAGACAATAGTGGAAGCAGATCAGCAACAAAACTCTCTACTTCGTGGCCTGGGGCAGCAACAATCAAACTGCATTAAGAAGAAATTATGGTGTTAATCAGAATATGTACTATAATTGAAGAATTGCCTTATTATATAACTTCTTACCTACTAAAGCCATGTTCCTTCCAATATTGCATCTTCTCTGGTGATGGTCCTTTTCCAGATTTAGTTGATTTCGAAGCATTTGAATTACCATCACCGCCTTTGCAGTCTACACATTCACATGACATCCATATATCAGACTTTAACTTCAATAGATTTTATTTTATATTCATCAACTGCTCAATGCTCACCTAATTGAGGGTTTTCATCTTTAACCAAAGAAGGCTCTGAGACCTCCATATCAGTGGGTTGATCTATAGATAATTGTGCCTTCTCATCCGACACTGCTGTGTCAACTGGCTGTGCCTGAGACACCTGCGCAGACTCATCTGGTGCTATAACAGGTTCACCCACCTCCCCTTCACTGCCCCCATTGAGAACAGCAGGGGTATTCCCAGGACTTTGCATTGAACATAGGTCACTAAGTGGCACCTGAACAATCCTGAATGGAAAGTTTATCAGAACATTCTCAGACACATTACAACTTGAACTAAATCTTGGATGCTGCCCACTTCTATAACTTGGAATGCTTCATACATATTGTTATGGCCAGGATTAAGCCTAGCAGGTAATGCAGAACGATCTCTATTCATTGCTTAATCCCAAATTCTCATTTGATACCTTTCCCCTCTTTATATATAGAGAGGTTGCTTGACTCTTAAGGAATAGATCTAATCTACTAATTCTAATCTTATCTCTAACCACCCTTGTCTATTTCTATCCCTATCCCCGCTACAGTACACGACATTACTTTAGTGAGTCCCCTGTAGCACAGGCCCTATAACACGTATCTACAGCTTCGAATAAGAATATAAAAATAATTCTTACATCGCAGTATGAACCAATAGCTCAAAACTGAACGATTATACTAAATTTGATGGTAAACAATTATGAAATCCAGTTGGATTGGCTGTATTCATGAATTTATACAATTTAATAATAAGGTCTCAATAGGAAAATAATTTTTTGATTGAAATTTCCTAATATACTAATGGCAAAAGGTCCAACTTTAGAATACATCTCTTACAAGTACGAACCGTGCACCACTTCCCGGGCGTCCTATAGGGCCACGTCACCCGTTAGTCTATTCACCGTTGGATCCTCCAGGAACTCGATCTGGGACGTCTGATTGTGGGCCGATTTGGGTCTCCTGCCCGTTAAGACAAAAACAGGCGCCCTCAAAACGTCGCGAACCCACCCGACCACTCATCCCCTCCGCTCCGCTTGCCGTCTGTGCGCAGCCACCGCATCCCCCTGCCTTGGCAACTGCTATGCTAGCTAAGACCTCACGGCATCCTCCTTGGCGACGAGGCTGCGGTGGCCTCGCCCTTGCCGCGCCTCCCCTAGACCCCCATGCCGCCACGCCTGTCTGCTGCGGCTGTCGTAGCAGGACTATGGGGGGGCCAATATGAAGCGCCTCTTCAAGTCGAAGCCGCGGAAGCTCGACGACGTTGTGCGGCAGCCACCCGTATTCTCCATCTTCTCCAACCACGGCCAAATCTCAGCTCCACTCCCGCCTCCATGGCGCCTCAGTGAATACTCCATCGCGACTACTTCCCTCTCCTCTCTCTAGCCCACTCCCCGTCGTCCTTCTACGAGCGCCGGCACCGGCTACCCAACACCTAGCCCCTACACTGGCCGAGGGCAGCGCCACTAGCGGCCATCCGCACTGCCGCTGCCGTGCCGTCGCTTCGCCGCTGCTGCCAGCCGCAGCCACTAGCATACTACAGGAGGTCACCGACAGCAAGCTAGCCGGAGCTTAGCCAAACCGCCTAAATGTCTCAACCGTCTGCAACATAGACACGCGCACAACCTTGCGTCCACAACTGCACCTCATTGTTTATGGAATTTGAATAAGAATGCGTTAGGAGTTGTCCACTTATCTGGTGCACTTACAAGCTTATCGATTGATTTAACTTTATCTTAAGTTGGCCCATAGTACATGTGGATAACATTACTGAAGGATGTAGTTTGAATTTCTTTTTAGCTTCCAACAATTGGATCTCACATCCCTTTTTATTTGGTAGAGCACTGGTACAATTTTGCATAATATGCTATGCAACTCGATGGGATAGGGAGTTATTAGTCCAAAGTCAGTTCACTGTATCATGGACATAACTGTAGCTCCAATAAATAAAATAGATTACCTCTCTGTTAGGTCTCCCCTATAGCAGTGCATTATCTGCATTATCTTCCTTAGGGTTGAACCTGACATGAGATGCAGGTGTTCTACTGATATAATTATGTGGTTAATTGGTTTAACTATTTGACCATGCCATGTCATTCTGCACATGCATACTTGCCTTCAAACATATGGCTTATAATATGGTTCTAACAACATTTACCGATTTCATTTCTGTCCAACAATATATGAAATCTGATGTGTTGAGTGTTATCCCAGGCAGTTCGTTTCCAATTTTAACAAGAGAATGAATTTGATTCAAGTGATTGATATCTAATACTTATTACAACTTTTATGGTGGTTGGAAAAAATGAAAGCCGTCCATCAAGCGAGATCTAACAGCTTACAAATAGACGGAAACATGGAACCAGACGGTACCAAATAGGTAGGCTCGGAACAAAAAACGGTGAGCCCGGTACGAATAATTATTTTAATTTTATAATTTTCAATACATAATTCGGCCATAAAAATTAAAAAATGCCCGGTTCCTCCTGATACCGCCCGGTTCCCCTTGGTTCCGTTCCAACCACTGTAAAACGTCTCCATACTTAAACTATTCATATGCAAAGGAACTGGTTCAAGATAAAAGGTCGTTTGGTGCTGTAATTTCTGTTCAGGTTCGTATATCATTGGTTCCATCTGTACCACATCCTCCCCTTTGAAGGAGCCTTCTATCTTAAATGATACTGAAAAAGATACCTAGCTCATCCTGTACTTTGTTATTTCAAAGAGCTTTTCATTTGTGCCAACTTTTCTCTAATTGAGTATTACTTATTAGAAACATAGATTATATGGTGGCAATAGTTTTATAAGAAACAAATATGTTGACAACATTAGCAAAGACTAATGTATTTCACATGCATATAGATCTACCTAGATATCAATGCCATGAGTACATCAACATAACTCATTTGGAACAATAGAATATTTGGATGATGCGAGCACGACCTTTCATTTGTGTTCATCTCATTTACAGCTTTGATAGCGGCTGTGATTATTTGAAACTAGAACAATATGGACTAAACTTCATATATTTTACAGCTGATGCAACAAGCCTTTGGAGTTTTGCGGATCTCTCTCGGCTTTGACATATCTTAATGATGACAATTTGGTTCACAATCAATCGCTCAATGAGAGCATATACGATTGTAATAGTTGCTGCTGAGTATTTCCTCAGGTAGGTTACTATCTAGCCCCTTTCATCTTTTAGCTTTGTCCTTCCTAACATATGTTCCCAATTTAACATTCAGACAATACCTCACCTAGTACTCTGCTTCACAATCCACATCTCTTTACCAGTTTTATGTTTAAAAGTTCAGAATCATCATGGTACCATATGAAGTGGCACCTTCATGAATGGTGTCATATGTTTATTGTAGACTGAACTTTGAGGGTATTGCATCTTGCAGAAATTTTCGGATATCAGGAAGAGTGATTTCGAGTGGCCATAACATGAATGTAATTTACTGTCAGAGAATGACAGCATATATCGGGCAGCATGATTTTCACAACAGTGAAATGCCAATGTAGGAAATGCTTGCCTTTTCTGCAAGATGTAAAGGACTTGGAACATGTTACAGTATGTAATATATATGCTCAAATGAACATAAAGGGAGGGATAATATTTGTTCACCTTTGGACTTTGGTATACTGATTGATGGATTTCTTATTTTTATATTCCAAATATAACTTCTAAAATATATGGTGCAAAATGCTCCAGTTAAAAATCTAAGCACACCAACATATTGGCTACATTAACCAATCAAGATGGGCACTAGAAACGATAGTATCTCCATACCACCAATCATTAACATGTGGACAATGCTTCCTAACTTACCGTTCTAGGGACAAATTTAGAAACAAAGCATCTCTAAAAAAATATGTACATAGAAATAGGTAGAATTAAGTTCAGGCAATGTCCGTCTTGATAGGATAGATAAGTATACACAGAAATAGAACTACTCTTTTATCGTCGCCTGTCATGTGGGGCAGGTTCTACCGCCGCCGCAGGGGGTCCAGGGACAGTCAAGGTGGCGGCCAGGGTTAGTTCTTAGAGTCGTGGGGGTTTAGGAGTCAGATTGTTAGCGGATTAGTTGAGAAAGATTAGGAGTTAGTTGGGTCTCGTCGAGTCAGGCCTTGGGCCTATGTAAGCCGAACTGGCACATGCTTTGGGGTTAAGAAATTGATATCAATCTTCTATCTACTACCTTCCTGTCTCCTACCTTCTCTCTGTCTCTTCCCCGTTACCTCACGATAGATCGACGGCAGCTCGCCGGCGATCACCACTACCTGCGCAGCCGAGGCCCTGCGCCCACACCTCCACCACTACCGCCATACCGGCAACCCCGCAGCCATAACATCTTGGTATCTAGAGACCACGATCCTGCTGCCTCCACCACCATGATGCAGTCCAACTCCGACGCCATCATGCGCGCTCTCGACGCCATGAATCAGAAACTCGCCAAGCTCGACACCATCGATGAAGTCCAAGCCACTGTTACTCGTCTCGAGCAGCAGCAACAAGACCAACAGGCGGCTATCCAACGCCTGGAAAACCGAGAGCTCGACCGCGGACGGGGACCGCCACCGCAAGGGGTTCATGGTGACCGACCACCTAAGCTCCATCGGATTGATTTTCCCAAGTTCGACGGCAAGGCCGACCCGCTCCTCTTCATCAACAAATGCGAGTCATTCTTCCATCAACAACGCATCCTCGCCGAGGAACAGGTCTGGCTGGCGTCCTTCCATCTAGAAGGCCCCGCACAACAATGGTACATCCGCGTCCAACGGGAGGAGGGGACGCCACCTTGGCGGCGTTTTACGGAGCTCCTCAACCTACGATTCGGGCCACCGTTGCGCTCGTGCCCCCTAGGCAAGCTAGCGGCTTGCCGCCGCACCGGATCGGTGGCCGACTACTCCGAGCGCTTCCTCGACCTCCTCGCACACGCAGGGCCGCTCACGGAACCACAGCAGGTCCAACTCTTCACGAAGGGCCTCCAAGAACCGCTCAGTATTGACGTCTAGATGATGAACCCGGTGAGCCTCGAAGTCGCCATGAACCTGGCGCACTCCTACGAGCGACGAGAGCAGGTGGTGGCCGCGTCCCAGCCGCCTTCATCGCGATCCTTTCGGCGCAGCAACGGCATCCTTCCCACCCCCTCGGGCCCGCCACTCCTCCTGGCGCCGTCCCAGAGGCCGGATGTGTCCAGCGCTGCGTCCGCGCCAGCGCGCTCATCTACATCAACCGGGCGCACGGTCAGGCGCCTGTCGCCAGATGAGATGGAAGACCGCCGTCGCCAAGGCCTCTGCTTCAACTGCGACGAGCCTTATAGCAGGGGCCACAACCGCGTTTGCAAGGACCTGTTCTTTCTCGATCTGGCGGAGGCCGACGACGACGCCGCCACGGAGGACAAGGATGAGCCGGAAGACCCCGCGCCCGCCGAGCCAATCATCTCCCTACACGCCATTGCCGGCGTCACGGCAAGCCAAACCAGTGCTGGTTGTCCTGGGCGCAACCACGGTGGCCGCCCTCATCGACTCGGGGTCGACCCACAACTTCATCTCGGAGTCCGCCGCCGCCAAGACGGGACTGGCCTTCGCGCCGTGGGCTGGCATGCGCGTTGCGGTGGCCAATGGGGAGCACCTTCCGTGTGTGGGGGTTATCCAGCAAGCCTCGTTCTCCGTCCATTCGGCGCCTTTCACGACAGACATCTTCGTACTGCCCTTGGCCGGGTTCGACATGGTGCTGGGCACGCAATGGCTGGCGACACTGGGGCCAATCTTGTGGGATTTCTCCAACCTCACCATGGTGTTCTGGCGTCACAATGGCAAGGTGGAGTGGCATGTCCTGACTGGGACGCCTCCATCGCGCCTCCTGGTGTCGACGGGGGACGACGTCCTCGCCGCGCTCCTGTCCGCTTTCGACGACCTGTTCGCTGAGCCACGCGGGCTACCACCGGCCCGAGACTATGACCATCGGATCCATCTACTGCCAGGCACGACTCCGGTCGCCGTCCGCCCATACCGGTACCTGGCGCTGCACAAGGATGAACTCGAGCATCAATACCGTGATATGGAGCAACGCGGGGTCGACGACCTGTTAGCTGAGCCACGCGGGCTACCACTGGCCCGAGACTGTGACCATCGGATCCATCTACTGCCAGGCACGACTCCGGTCGCCGTCCGCCCATACCGGTACCTGGCGCTGCACAAGGATGAACTCGAGCGTCAATACCGTGATATGGAGCAACGCGGGCTGATTCGCAGGAGTACGTCCGCATTCTCCTCACCGGTGCTCCTGGTCAAGAAGGCGGATGGCACTTGGCGTTTCTGTGTCGATTACCGGGCTCTCAACGAGCGTACGGTGAAAGATTCTTTTCCCATTCCAGTCGTTGATGAACTGCTTGATGAACTCCGCGGCGCCAGATTCTTCACCAAGTTGGATCTTCGATCGGGCTACCACCAGGTGCGCATGGCCCCTGACGACGTCCACAAGACCGCTTTCAGAACTCATGAAGGGCTGTACGAGTTCCTGGTGATGCCGTTCGGGCTGTCCAACGCGCCGGCCACATTCCAAGCGCTGATGAATGCGGTGGTCCGTCCGTTCCTGCGCCGTTTCGTCCTCGTCTTCTTCGACGACATCCTGATCTACAGCCACACCTGGTCGGAGCATCTACACCACCTTCGCGCCGTCTTCTCCGCACTACGGGACAACAACCTCGTCCTCAAGCGGTCCAAGTGCTCCTTCGGTCTACCGTCGGTCTCCTATTTGGGACACGTCGTCTTGGCGGAAGGGGTCGCCATGGACGCCACTAAGGTACAAGCAGTGGTCGACTGGCCCACGCCACGCTCGGTTCGCGCCCTGCGCGGGTTCCTGGCGCTTGCGGGCTACTACCGCAAATTCGTCCAGGGCTATGGCGAGATCGCGGGGCCCCTGAACGACCTCCTCAAGAAGAACGGGTTTAGTTGGTCCATTCAGCAGCTCAAGCAGGCACTCACGACGGCTCCTATACTCACGCTGCCGGACTTCCAACAGCCGTTCATCCTGGAGTGCGATGCCTCTGGCACGGGTTGCGGCGCTGTCTTGCATCAGGGGGCAGGACCGGTGGCGTTCTTCAGCCGCGCCTTTGCCCCTCGGCACTATGGCCTCGCAGCTTATGAGTGCGAGCTCATCGGCCTGGTCCAGGCAGTGCGGCACTGGCGGCCGTATCTCTGGGGCCGGGCGTTCCTCATCAAGACGGATCACTACAGCCTCAAGTACCTGCTGGACCAGCGCTTGGCGACTATTCCGCAACACCACTAGGTAAGCAAGCTACTTGGGTTTGATTTCAGGGTGGAATACCGTCCAAGGCGCTCCAATGTGGTGGCCGATGCGCTCTCTCGCCGTGATGCCGACGACACTGCCCTCTTTGCCGTCACGGGACCGGCGTTTGACGTGTTCGACGACCTTCGTCAGGCTGCGAACTCACATCCGGAGCTGGTGGCGCTGCGCGATCAGATCCTAGACGGCAGCAAGAGGGAGCCGTGGTCGGTCATTGATGGGGTAGTCCTCTTCAAGGGACGGACCTATCTGCCGGCTGACTCGCCCATTCTACAGGCGGTACTGACAGCAACACACGACGTCGGGCATGAGGGCGCCGAGAAAACGCTTCACCGTTTCCGCCGGGACTTTCACACGCCGCGCGCGCGTGCCATTATTCAAGACATGGTACGTCATTGCATCGTATGTCAGCGCAACAAAACTGAGCATCTACACCCGGCGGGCCTGTTAATGCCTCTGCCCGTTCCAACATCCGTATGGTCTGACTTCTCCATGGATTTCGTCGAGGGCCTGCCCAAGGTGGGCGGAAAGTCAGTCATTCTCACAGTGGTGGACCGGTTCTCCAAATATGCACATTTCATCGCATTACGACATCCTTATTCAGCGGAGACGGTGGCCGCGGTGTTCTTCTCCGAGATTGTTCGGCTTCACGGGCTTCCCACGTCGATTGTGTCCGACCGTGATCCAGTGTTCACATCGACGTTCTGGTCTACCCTCTTCAAGTTGCTCGGCATCAAGTTGCACATGAGCTCGGCCTTCCATCCTCAGTCCAACGGCCAGACCGAAGCAGTGAATAAGATGATTGGTATGTACCTTCGATGTTTGACAGGGGATCGACCAAGACAGTGGTTGAGGTGGCTGCCGTGGGCTGAGTTCGTCTACAACACGTCCTACCACAACGCCCTCAGGGACACGCCTTTCAGAGTCGTCTATGGCCGTGAGCCACCAGCCATTCGGGAGTATGATGTTGGTGATTGCCGCGGGCCGGCGGTGGCCCAAACTATGACAGAACGAGCGGAGTTCCTGGCGGATGTGAGGGCGCGATTGGAGCAGGCCCAGGCAGTGGCCAAGCGCGCATATGATCGAGGCCCATAGAGCTCTCTCCTTTGCGCAAGGGGATTGGGTGTGGCTCCGGATTCGTCACCGGGTGCCGGCGTCCATTCCAACTACAGCGCGCGGCAAGCTTCGGCCCCGATACTATGGGCCGTACAAGATAGCAGCGGTGATCAACGACGTCGCGTATCGTTTGGAGCTGCCAGTGGGAGCACGCATTCATGATGTGTTTCACGTGGGGCTGTTAAAGAAGTTCGTCGGGGAACCGCCGGGCGCTCCTCCGCCGCTACCACCTCTACACTACGGGGCCGTACAGCCACAACCAGTCAAGGCTATCAAGTCACGAGTGGCCCGTGGTGTTCATCAAATTCTTGTTCAGTGGGAGTCGCTGCCCAGTTCTGCTGCTACGTGGGAGGATGTTGAGGTTTTTCAGAAGCGATACCCACTGTTCTAGCTCGAGGACGAGCTGTTCGCCGAGGGAGGGAGAGATGTCATGTGGGGCAGGTTCTACCGCCGCCGCAGGGGGTCCAGGGACAGTCAAGGTGGCGGCCAGGGTTAGTTCTTAGAGTCGTGGGGGTTTAGGAGTCAGATTGTTAGCGGATTAGTTGAGAAAGATTAGGAGTTAGTTGGGTCTCGTCGAGTCAGGCCTTGGGCCTATGTAAGCCGAACTGGCACATGCTTTGGGGTTAAGAAATTGATATCAATCTTCTATCTACTACCTTCCTGTCTCCTACCTTCTCTCTGTCTCTTCCTCGTTACCTCACGATAGATCGACGGCAGCTCGCCGGCGATCACCACTACCTGCGCAGCCGAGGCCCTGCGCCCACACCTCCACCACTACCGCCATACCGGCAACCCCGCAGCCATAACATCGCCAAAAGACATGGACCTCAAAAAAAAAAAGGCTCCATCACCTATTCAGATATAGCATACTTAGGCAGAAAAAAGCTATTGATTCATGTTTGTGTTGAATGATGGAAGATTGGAAGCTATCTAATAATTTGACATTTTAATAATATTTGCATTGATTATATCTAATAATGCATCATTCATTAGTTACTTCCATTCACAAACAAACACCAAATTCTACACTGGCCAATCTAATGTGCCGCGCCCCAGTTTCTAGTTACAGTGTCTAAATACATACAGATTATTAAATGTGCTCTGCAGAACCCATTCTTGTTTTTTTTTTTCGCATAACATTGTTATCCCAGACACACTGACTGAAAGCCATCTAGTGCCAAAAGAAAATTACCTGCTGACCATATTACTGCTCAAATTGAACATTCTTATAATGTCAATGGAGCTGAGCACTGAACCAACATATGTGCTGCAAACGTATCCTGTACCTGTTAATGTAATGAACAGCAAAAACTATTAACAAAAAACGTTACTATTTAAAATAATGTTTGTGCTGTAATGGGTATGCCAAAAAAATGGTGAATCCAGACATTGGCCTTTGCACTATGACAGGTACGGGGTACCTATAACCTACATATATTTAATGAATATATAGCTTGTGTTTTGTGGCAGCAAGCAGTGGACTTGTGCCCATCTAGTGATTGCATGCATAGAGTTTATTGCAGTATTGTCCATACTGACTAAAGCATAAATCAGGATGTCCTATACCAAATTCCACTGAAGATCATGGTCACTTCTTGCCAATCATAACAATATACGCATATTGAGAAAAAAAGTTATCAAGTGGAACATACTGCATGAGTGCATGTAACTAATATAACTTAATTGTATTTAATCAAATAACATCCATTAAGTTGAATCTTGTTGAATTAGTAGTAAAGTAAAAGAGAAACATATTTTATACCTCCTAAACGTTCAGCAACAGCTCCAACAACCAAACCTCCAACCATATCAACCACAAGCACATCTGAATATGCACCAATATTTGCGATAGACAACAAGAGGGAGAGTGTGTCAACCCGCATAAACCTAGAAATCACATAAAGCAACTGAGAATTGTACACATTAAGCAAAAATAAAGGAAAAAAATATATATGACTGTATGAAAAACAACTGTTGCCATTTGCCAAAGAAAAAACAAATTTACCCTATTCGAGCAGGATTTTTCTTGAAGTATGTCTCACAAATGCTGCACATTAAAAGGATAACGAATTAATGAATTATCACAGCTTTCCATAAAATTAAAAATAAATTAAACATAATAAAGGTCTGGCAATTAAAATTTTAAGAGCCACATGCTTTGCGAAATATGATGTACACTAGAATATTACAAAATTTATGCAAAATTTCCAGATAAATTAAGTTAAATCTAATTCACTAGGTAAACGTTTGATAATGCGAGGCTTGATAACAAAAGATGGAAGACTAATATTTTTAAGAAATGCTCCCAACCCTTCACTCATGCTAACACCTTTATTAGCATTGCAACTATTACCTGCCACAAATTATGTTGCTCTCCAAACAACCCAGAATCAATAATTTCAGTTAAGTGGAAAAACAAAGGTGTTCATGCTGACCTCACATGTCAAAGGCTGGAAACCAGTAGTTTATTGCATTCTTTACCTCCCACTCTGATTTCTAACCACTCTATCTTTCTATTCAACATCATAGCATTTTTTATTCAATATAGTTGGAGTGAACGTATTCATAGTAGTAAAAAAATTATGGATGCAAATGGGTTGTTTTTGGGCCAACCAGTGTCCAACCCACTCTACCCAATGGAAAAAAACTGGATTGTGGGTTGACCCAAGGAAATCATCACCCTACCCAAAAGCCACTGGGTTACCCAAAAAACCCGCTCGCCTGCCCCGCCCACAGCCACCGCTCCGGTCGCCGCCCCGCCTGCTGCCGCCACCGCTCCGGCCTCGTAGTCCGCCGTCGCCGGTGTCGTGCCAGGACAAAGCGGCCACGGTCATCGGCGCGCCCGCGCCGCCGCCCAAGCAGGCGCAGTGGGGGCGTTCGTGTAGCTCGCATCCTTGCCCGCGCATGGAGGTCTAGCCTGCTGCCGCCCAAGATCTGGCCGTCACGGCCCCTCCTCCGCGCCAGGCCGCGCGGGCTCCGCCGCCAGCCACCATGGCCCCTCCCTCCGCGCGGGGCTCCGCCGATAGCGAGCATGCGCGGGGACGGCGGCGCGGGGTCCAGGTCGTCCGGGTCGTCGTCCGGGTGGTGGCGCCCTGCCGACGCATTCTCGCGCTCTTGCCACCGCGTCTGCCATGTCATCCTACCCCCGCTCGGCGGCGACGCCCCGGAGCCGCAGGTGGTGGACGTGCTTGGCCTCGGCATGGCTGCGCGCGCGAGCTCCCCGCCATCCTCAACCATGACCAGCGGACGAGTAGAGAGGAGCAAGGGACCAGCAGCATGGCTGCGCGCGCGAGCTCCCCGCGGCCGGCCTCGCTGCGCGCGGGGGGAGCCGCCGCTGGCCTGGGCGCGTGCGCGGGAATGGAGCCGCCTCCGGCCTGGGCGCGGGTGGGGACGGAGTCGCCGCGAGCGGGGAGGGAGCCGCCGCGGGCCTGGGAGCGGGCGCGGGGAGGGA
This sequence comes from Paspalum notatum, assembly GCA_022530915.1. Taxonomy (NCBI): domain Eukaryota; kingdom Viridiplantae; phylum Streptophyta; class Magnoliopsida; order Poales; family Poaceae; genus Paspalum; species Paspalum notatum. The sequence continues at coordinate 23,924,275 of CM039684.1, read as the reverse complement.
GCCGCCGCCGGGCTGGGGCAGGGGCGTGCAGGGAGTAGCAGCTGGCCTGGCGCGCGCAGGTGGGGAGGAAGCAGCCGCCGGGCCGGGGGGCGGTGGCGGGCGAGCGGATTGGCGGCGGCGGATGTGAAGCAGAGTGGAAAGAGGGGATAGGGTTACCCACAGGACATAGCACTAGTTTTCATCAAGTTTTATTGGGTCAGTTTAATGGGTATTTATGGCCCAACTTGTATTTTGGGTAGTGGGTCATTGGGTCGACCCACTAAAATCTGCATCCCTAATAAAAATCTAGAAGAGAAAGCATTGAGAATATAACTACAGAGAAATCATAGTAAAGATTAGATTCATATGTTTGGTGGCACACATGAATACATGGCAACGTACAGTAATGTAAACTGAGGCTACACATCTGCAAAATGACTTGGCATATATAAAGACAAATCGAAACATACCTCCGAGAAGAAGGGCGTCGTAAAAGAACTTTAGGTGCGTATTTCTTTTGTTTCTTTAACTTGTACTTCTCCTGCAACCAGAATCATTGAACTAAATCAATCTTTCACACTTTTCAAACTTCAGGAGATCACAGAAAAGAAAGTATTATTGTACTAACTTGTGAGAAGACAGTTTTATTTCCAAATGTTGAGCTATTTGCTATCAAAGCTTCCACAATCTCATCACCAGTTGCACCATCCCTATTTTGAAAAATCAAATTGCATACATATTTGGATGTGAAATCACAACAGATAGCAAAGCTTAGCTTATTCAAAATAGGTCAAATATGATCAGAACCTCACCTCTTCATTGCCTCTATGTCGTCGCTAGATAAATTCTGAGCTGTATTATTATCAACTAAGGACCTATTGTCCCTGGTTTCATCCAACGTTTGGCCATTGGTTCCATCACGAATGCTATCATCTAGATAATGAGTCATTGTTACAAAAAATGAATTAGTGAAAAGGCATAATAACGAGAATAAAAGCACAAAATGATTTGTTTGTTGGAACAAAAATCATTCTTTCACTAATTAGGGAGACTGTACATATGACATAATGACAAAGCATGTTTACGGTTCTTGGATATAGAGCAGGTTCAATAGATGACTAACTTCGAACCATAATGTGCTTCTCTTACGTTTTAGTTGAAAATTGCAAACTGAAAATAGAAAAGGCTTCAGCTTTTCAAGTTAAAAATTATAACTTTTTCGAGCTGAAAGGTTTAAAAGTCGACTTAGCAATCGATTTTGAGAATGCCACCGATTTGATTTGACTAGAGCTAAGTATAGTGAACTCTGGCTTTATATGAAGCTTCCAATCAGAATCGATTCTGAGAATGCCACCGATTTGATTTGACTAGAGCTAAGTATAGTGAACTCTGGCTTTATGTGAAGCTTCCAATCAGAATCGTCACCGCGAGATGGAGCATCGGCGGCGGTGCAGGGGACGAGCCCGTCGGCGCTGAGGCAGAAGACGGAGCCAAAGGGGCGCCCCACGAGCGGCTGCAGCGAGCAGGTCTTGTTCCCGATCTTCACCGTCCTGCGCGCGCACCACAAGGTAGGGTTGGTTTCGGAGGGAGTAGCCAAGTTAGGAAGGAGGAGGAGACAGTGAGGGTATAGTACTGACGCTCCAGGTGTGAGGCGGAAGAAGGCAAGACGGTCGCCGTCGTTGATGTCGAGGAGGACGCTGCAGCCCTCCCACGCCTCCCGGGGAATCACCACCGCCGGCGGCGGCGGGTCCATTGGTGCTGCGACGGCGAGCTGTGGATAACCCTGGCAGACCAAAACCTGTGGGTAACCCTGGCAGACCAAAACCACAACAGACCACTCAATACTCAAATGGAAAAACATCGACGGCACCCAATCCCACCCAGCTACTCGTGCTTCTTGATCACACTAAATTAATCCAATTGCTCATTTGTACAAAACCAAACCACAACAGACCGTTCAAACCGGTTCCCCACTGTTTCAAACCAGAGCACAACAGAGCAAGAGGAGGGGACGCGGATGGGGACGGGGACCCCAGGCCGGTGGACGTGGGCGCCGGCGGAGCCTCCAATCCCAGCGGCGCCCTGCATCCGGCAGCAGCGCGGCGGGAGGAGGAGAGCCGGCGCGCCGTGGGGAAGCGTTCGGCGCGAGGCGGCGAGCCGATGCACCGTGGGGAAGCAGCCAGCGCGCGGCGGGAGGTGGAGAGCCAACGCACCGTGGTGAGCGGATCTGGCAGTGGAAGGGCGACGGAGGCCGCCCGGCTGGATCCGGTGTGGTGGTGGAGAGAGCGGCGACCTCGGGGAAGCAGGCGTTGGTGGAAGAGGTGGAGGACGCCGGTGGAGAGCGGACAGGGGAGCCGCCCTGATCTTGTCGCCGGCGGAGAGGAGGAGAGCGCCGGCCTTCTCCCGAGCGGCCGAGAGGGGATGGCGAGGTCGGAGTGTCGGGCGGATGAATGGCGGCGCGATAGGGACCGGGGACGGGACGAGCAGGAGCTAAACCGAAGGGACGAGCGGGAGCTAAACCGAAGTTCGGCCGGGTTCCAAACCAAACCAGCCCTCCACTGTTGCGGGCCACTCATTCGCAGCCCAAACTAGGTCGGCCAAACTGGGTCGGCCGAAATAGAAAAACCAGCCCATTCCAACCAGTTTGGCCTAAACCGTTACCAGGTTTAGCCGTGGGTGTGGGTCGTAGCCGGTCGCCGTGGCGCGCACCTCGTGGAAGGAAAAACGGTCCGATAAGCCATGATTTTTGGGGCTGAAACTCTCTTTTATCCGAGACTATGTGGTGGGCCTATTTCGATTTTTCGAGGATTGACTCTTTTTTTATTTACATTAAAATCCTTACGTAATTTTTTTATCTTTTTATTGCTATGGATATTATTATTTTGTAAAATATTGTTCTTACGAATAAAAATACTTAATTCATGAAGGGATAGTACTTTTTATTTTTCAAGCAGAATGTTTTTTATTTTGAAGGTAGAATGTTATATAATTAATTTAAAAATAGAATATTCTTATTATGATGGTAGAATATTTCATATTTTTAATGTATATAATATTTCATTTTCTTTATTGATGCAGAATATTTTCTTGTGAAGGTATAATATTACATTTTTTAATCTATAAATATTTTTTTGTAAAGTTAGATCATTCAAGCTTCACTAGCCTATCTATCACACCTCCTATAATTCAAACTCTACTAAGTCTACAACGTGAAACAATGTTTTGTACCTCCATATACACTCGTTGGTGACATCAGCCTTTGGCTATCTCCATATATATAGTTGGCAAGGTTAGATATGATCGTGATTGTTTAATTTTCACTTAGTATGAAAGGCAAGGGTTGTGACATACTCAAAGTTGTATGGAGCAAAGATTTGGTCACGGCCTTCTTCGTGGAGGAACTTCAGTGCAGTAACAATGTATGAGGCAACTTTCCTCTTATACTTTCTGTGTAAGTCCATCCGGATTGCCTCCCTCTCATCTTTTTGTTTTTCCTGTCCGCAGTTCTTTGCTATCGTCTTTTAGCGTGAGTGGATAGTCGTATTGACTCTGGTTAATTAGTGAAGGGTCAAGAACCCGATTACAGACGAGAATATTATTATGACAATTATGCCCACATAATTAATGGGATTGGGAGAAAGACTTACAGACACCAAAGGGTCATCACAGTAATATCCACTTGTCCTAGGCGGAACATGTTTTGGAACTCCAAAAAATCCACGATTGTAGTCTCTTAGGGTGGTGAAACATCAGCCGGGAATATGAGCGGTTACAAAATTAACCCCAAGTCTACATGCCCTTAGATACCAAACGTGAAATTTTTTCATCTCCCCTGCCAAGTTTTTATCATTAAGAGCCCAATCTGGCAGGAATTATTTGCCGTGTTCATATCTTAGGGGACAATCCGGCATATCGGGAATATCATCAAGGCCAACCACGGTTTTGTAGAATTTTTAGCCTGGAACAAAATCAATTTTCTTTGTTGGCCTCTTTCTCTTTTGCGGTTCTTTTTCCTTTGGTTTCTGCGTTTCCTTTCCTGCCGCTGTTTTCGTGAACCACTTTTGCACCTCCTGTATCGCAGCCTTTTCATACGTGCGTACCATTTTTGGCACCACGTTTTTATCGCATGTCTGTGATGCCGCTGGCTCCTCGGCCTGTAGAGGTTGTTTTGATGGAGCCGGCTTCTCGACGACTTCTGGAGGTGTAGCCGGCTTGTCGGGGAGATCTAGAGGTGTAGCCGGCTTCTCGACGATTTCTGAAGGTGTAGCCGGGTTCTCAACGACATCTTGAGGAGTTGCTGGTAAAAATTCGTGTATCGTCTTGAGGAGTTGCTGGCAAAAATTCGTGTATCGGAGGATCTGAATATGCATGATCTTGTTCGAGTGCTAGCTGCCTTAGGTCGATTGGTCGTTGTTCGAGTGCTAGCTGCCTTTGTTCAAGTGCCTGGTTGAGGATGTATAGCTTATTCCACAAGATGAACTGGTCAACACACTGACCGGGGAAGTCTATCCCCTCTGGCTTGGGGATGTCTATCCTTTTTTCTGCATGTTTAGATTCAACGCTAAGGACCTGGACCATTGCTATCTCCTCTGTCCTTCTATGTATTCCTAGAGGGATGTGCAGCTCGCAAGGAGTCAGAAACGTGACTGCATCAACTGCACGGTGCCCCTCTGGATCGACGGGTTTATCTATTACAACGCCAAGATGTTTCATTGATTTTTCAGCTAGATTTCTGAATTGTTCCATGAACACCTCCCGGGCCGCTTCTTTCGTACCTTCCTCGTAGCGATCGTGCTTTTTGTACTTGGCCCTGTCCTGGGAGAACCCGTCCTTCCATTGACATTGGACAAGAAGCCTCTGACTCAGCCTCCATGCTCTTTTGTCCCTATTGCTTCGGTTAACACGTCGTTCTCCCTGTCAAGGACAAAATTGTCCACCTTCTGGTCCTCTACGAGCTTCATGATTTTGCTCACCACCTCTTTGGTGTTAGGCTTTGCAAAATCTTTTTGTCCTCCTGGCATCTTAACCTCTCGGGCTTTGACCCACTGGAACGTCTGGTTGTTCAAGCCTTCGTATGGGTCCTGTAGCCCTTTAGCTATTATATCTCGCCTTTCTTTGTTCCATTTGTCGACTTTTGCAGCGTACGCACCAGGTCCAAGATTCGTCTTGTGCACGCATCTCTTTGCAAGAGTTGTATTTGCTGTGCTAAGCTCTTTGGCTTCTTCAGTTGTCCGTTGCCTCACGAACTCATCCCACTATGCTTGGGTGATCTTACTGTACTCCGCAAACCGAGTAAGGTTGGCCTTCACATATTTTCTCGTGAGCTCCACTTTCCATCGACGGTAGGTTTCTCCTAGCTGCTTCAGTGCATATGCCTTAGCCTTCTCCAAGCTATCACGTGGGAACTAGAACACTTTCTGCAACTTTGTCCATAATAGCTCCTTCCTTGCATTGGGAACATTCCTCCAATCAGTCCACGTATGATCCATCCACTCTCTCGCTACCACCCCCACGGCGTTGCGGAACTTTGCTCGTACCTCAAAAGGTTCCAGTGGTTGCCCTGCATCGCTAACCTCATGCACTACGAAAATTGTTTCAGGTAATTTATTCTTCGCTCGCTTTCCGCCTCTCCTCCTGCTCGATCCAATTGCCTCAATGAGGTTTTCTTCGGCCCGATTGTCCTGAAGTGTGGTGGGTTCTTCAGCCATTTGTTGTTCCTGCTTGGTGCGAGATTGTTAACAAAATGGGAAATTCCCATCGTCACAACAACTAAACGAGATTAGTGTTCGGGTCACACCTCGGCGAAGGGCACATAGTTCGGATCCCTCGTGAGTTCTCGAGCGCGTTTTGTAACACCCTAATTTTACATTAAGCATTTTACAAATAAATTTAACATGCTTTACTTAATTTTCTAGGATTATGTGGTTAGCCTTGCATTTAATGTTTTATTTTATCTTCAATAATTAAAATTAATCATAGAGTCAACATGTTTGTGCATTCATGCTGGTGCATGTTGGCGGTCGTTATTTTCTAATTTCGACCACCAATTCCTCGGTGATTAAATGAGGTATATACAAAGTTCTATGCATTATTTACTTTGAACTAATAACTTCCACGAGTTTTGGTGGTTGAGACTGTTTTGTAGGGAGACGCTCAAATTCCATAGAAATATACATCATATGGAGTAGGGAGTAAATTGGACAAAGGGCCAGGGTCGCCTGACCCCACATGCAGGCCGGCCGACCTCCTCTAGGTCGCCCGACCCTTTTTGTCCAGAAAGCTCATTGGTGGTCCTTAGCCTAATAGATTTTACTCCGCAAGCATACGGAGACCGCTGTAGCTTTCACCCGGGAGTATTCCAAGGTATCGTATTTATCCATAGGGAAGCATTGAGTTAGAAATATCAACTTATCAAACGTCTTGTTATTTAACTCTTTCATTCTAAACGATAAAAGAAAGGATAACGGTGCACTGACACACTCCACACAGATACATAGCTCAACGAGAAGCTAGGAGGACAACGAGACGGATCTGATTCCTGATGAGACCTTCTTTTACTAAGCGCAAGCCAAAAGACAAAGCTAGCTCCAATTGTCACTCTACTGATGTCGTGACACGACTGAGGTTATGGTTTGGTCTAGTCATCTACACTGCATCGGACATCGTGGCTATAGAACCACTGTCAGGCACCAGAGTGCTGATTATCCAGCCGAGAAAGGCGGGTTCTAAGGAGCCCGACTATGCGTCTACATGCCAGCCCGAACGACGGGGTGGAATACTGAGACTCCCTAATGTTGTCACCAATAGGGGCTATCTAAAGCCTGTGCGTATGCACGTGGCACCCATAGCTGCGTGGGGCTGGTTGCAAACCAAGGTGAACTTCCTAGAGTAAACTTTGGTTATTCACTTCCTCCACTTGGCTAGAAACAAGTGGAAGCATCACAACTGCTACAACTTAACTAACAGCGTGAACAAGGAACCTGCAAGTAAATAGACTAGATTACTATAACTTCATAGAGAAATGCTAACTATAGTCTAATGACATCTCTACACTACGATTATAATCATAGGCAAGAAAGTAAATGCTTGAACTTAAATAAAGAGAAATATATTAAATAAACTCAAAGTCTTACAGGAAAAGAAAGATACAAAGAACTCATACCAGGCCCCTAAAGACCGCTCCGGAACATGCAGAGCCCGACTCTAACTCCTACTAAACATTGAACTAGAAGTGGTAGCACCACCCAAAAGGGGGCACCTCCCCAAGGGAGAGAGTGGAGAGGGTACAATGGTGCAAATGTGAGTAAGGGGGTGCCTCTCTATTTATAGTGGAGGAGGTGCCTTGGAGAGGTGGAGATGTTCCTTTGATCCTAGGAATATTCCTTTCTTGCATGCATGGCTACTTAGGAGTGAAGGAACTTGCATGCGAATGACATGTGGGGCCAGGTGACCACTCTCCAAGCCGGGCGACCTGCATGTGGGGTCGGGTGGCTTGCATGTGGGGCCGAGCGGCCTCCACCTTGGTCGGCCGGCCGTAGGATCCACCGCCTTCACCTCATCAACGGTCAAGGTTGCCTCCCCAAGGTCAGTAACAGTTGTACATGTTTTGCACATGTCGGGCGGCTGTGGGGGATAGATATCCCCTGGGCCCTCACGGCACGGATTCAGTACATGAGCTGTTGGAGGGCCCAGTAGAGACAGCAGGCCCTTTTCAGGGTGCCGACTGATCTCTACGTAGATCATCTATCATCTCATCGCATACCAGCCACCAAAACCTCCAAACCCTCATTGTAACCTCGAGAACTCAGATCAATACAACTCGCCCTAAACAGGACGTAGAGTGTTACGCTTATTGCGGCCCGAACCTGTATAAACCCTCGTGTTCTATTGCATCTCTATGCAAACCATCGAGCTACGCTGATCTTGCCACCCCAAAAGTATCACGTGACACACCCTATGGTGCATTGCCGGTATCAAACACCGACAGTTGGTGCGCCAGGTAGGGGGCGGCGAAATCAGCATCGGCTAGCTCCATGGCCAATCGTCTCGTCAACGGCTTCACCCCGGGTGACATGATCCAGTTTGGATCGATCACCTTCATCGCCGATCGGAGCAGCGACCTCCATCAGCTTCACAGCGCGCTGGTGCAACTGCGCATCGTCTTGCGGTCGCCGACCACTCCAGCGCGGCCTGCACCATCGGATCGTCGCCAGGGTCCAGCGCCTCGTCAGCACCCGCCAACTCCGCGCCAAGCCCCAACACGTCAGCGCGAGGCGCCGGCCCCTGGCCAAAATCTGGCCCCACGTCGTGCTGAGTTAGATCGGGCTCCCCGTGGTCACCATGACTCGGGAGCGCTGGCTAACTGCAGGGTCTCCTTCAGGGTTGGATCTACATCGTCCACACCAGCCCGAGCTGAACCTGCGACGACCACTGCTTCGGTCCCGACCCGTCGCACGACGCTCTCCACCTCCCCGACTCAAATCTGGACTCGGATTAGGCGGGGGACAAGACCAGGTTCCTCCGGGAACCCCTCACGAGATCCGCAGCGGACTCCGCCTCGGGCAGCACTCCATAGGGCCTGGGGCGAGTCCCTGTTGATACTCGCTCCTGGGTCCCGCGGCCATTACGGGTCCCACCACCTCCGCCAGCATCGAAGCGACCCAGGCCAGCTTCGCCTGCCTAGGGCCGAAAGAAGACTCGGGTGGAGCCAGTCATTCCCTCCATCCCGTTCGGCCTCCGCAACTCCGCTGCCACATACCAGGGGCTTCTCTCCCGTGCCTCGGCTCCCCTCAACAACGACGAGGGTGCGCGGGGGGCGCCCGACTCAAGACAGTCCGTGCCTCTTCCGGACAATTGCGCTCGCAGTGGGCTCGACGCGCCGCCGGTGGGTCATCGCCCACGATTCGTCGCCGATCCCACGCCGGCGGGAAGATCCGTTCGTCGGAGCACCTCGCCACCTCGCGGGGCTCGCCGTCGTTCGGTGAATACTGAGGGGGCTCGTAATACGGGGCACCCTCATATGATCTACAGCATCGATACTCCTACGGTCTCTGAACACGTTGCAACTACCGCAACGGCTACGACATCTACGGTTCCTGTCTCGGACGCCAGCATGGGGGTGGCTGTCGCGACTACCAGCAGGTCCCAGGGATCATTTCCCGGCTGCACTCTCTACCTCCCTGAGCTCTTCGTGATCATGGCGCGTCGAACGAGATTGACGAGGTGGTCTCAGACGATGAGCAACCCGTCATCGCCGAGACCTCGCAAGATCGCCACAGGAGAGAGAGGGCGAACTGCATCCGTAACATCCGGCGCCGCCACATCCTAGGTAACAAAGATCCAACTCTACCTGTCTCAATAGATGAGGTAACTCGGGAGAGCGAGGATGAACGGGAAGTGCAAAGCCACCGACGCAGGAACCAGACGCGGCAGCGGCGTCGCGAGTGGCAGGCTACTCAAGCCAAGCGACAGCGGTCGGCGGGGCTTCCCGGACGCAATCTTCTAAAGGAGTTTAAGGGAGTCATGGAGACTCCGAGTCAAGCGGGAGGGGCGCTGGTCAAACTCTGCGAGCTCCTCCCCAACAACGAAGATGGGGTGGCCATCAAGACTGTTCTCACTCGGGCAGCAGACCACCTTGTGCCTAGGCAGCAAGAGGGTGCCGACGCGCGACAGGTCATCAACGGCAACCGCGACGCGCGTCACAACATCGAGCAATCCCACGCTCAGAGACACCAGCTCGAGATGGACCGGCGCGCAAACTACGACCGAGACTACGGTCCACCGCAGCGCGCTCCCGCCGCCAAGGGTCACTCAGGGGCTGCCTCCGTGAATAGCTCCGCCCCCCGAGTCAGACCCGAGCGGGATCATCGACCTCAGTCTCCGCCTCGGCGCCCAGTGGAGAACCGCGGTAACCCGGCCGACACCGCCGAGCTGCTATAGCAGCCTTCGGCCGAAGGATTCAAGATGTCGAGTGGCCGGCCAACTTCAAGATCTCAAACATCGAAAAATTTGAGACGAAGATGGATCCGCGGAACTGGCTGGCCGTGTACACTACCGCGGCCCGAGCGGCCAATGCCTCGGAAGACCTCATGACGGCCTATGTCCCAATCAAGTTCGGGCAGGATGCGCTTCAATGGCTTCGCCACCTCAGGCGTGGCAGCATCGAGGACTGGGGTGACTTCCGTCGCCTGTTCATCGCCAACTTTCAGTCACTCTCTGACAAGCCGGCGCAACGGTGGGACCTCAAAACCATCAGACGCAAGGAATCGGAAAGCCTACGATCATACCTCAAGCAGTTCAAGGCTCTCAGAAACCGCATCCCTGACGTATTTGAGGATACGGTGATTGACGATTTCCTCTAGGGCTCCAACGACCAGTCTTCATCAAGCACATATTGGAAAGGGCGCCTACCACCTCAGAGCGTCTTTTCCAAGAAGCGGACCGCTACATCACGGCGGACGAACGAGCTCGCGACCTCGTCCGCCCCAGGCAAGACGATCGAGGCAAGGGCAAGCAGGAAAGGCGTGAAGAACCCCCGCGGCAAGATCGTCGCTAGGACAAGATGCCTCGGGAGGAGGTCTGAGTCATGGCTCCAGCTCCAATACGACCACGCGGCCCGCATCCAGCCCAGCCTTGGACTCTCGATCAACTCCTCGACGAGCCATGCCCTGCGCATAAGGATATGCGCCATACTCTCAGACACTGCCGCGACTTCAAAGCTATGCCGACACGCGGCCAGTTCCCGATGGCGCAAGCTCCTCCGCCGCCTCCTCCACCACAGAACCAGCCGCCGCAACGGTCGGCTAGAGGCGGTAATCAGCGCTTCCCTGACGTCAACAAGGAGGTCAACTTCATCCTGGGAGGGCACGGAGCGTACCCGAGCAAGTGCCAGCAGAAGCTGGAGGATTGACGGATCAACGCGGCCACCTCAGAGCCACCGCAGCCATACGATTGGTCACACGAGCCGATCTCGTTCAGTCGGACGGATCAGTGGCTCAACTTCGACGAGCCGGGCAAATACCCGCTGCTGGTAACCCCCCATAGTCGGCGACTCCCGACTCAAGAAGGTTCTGATCGATGGCGGGACCAGCATCAACGTGGTGTTCCCCAGGGTTCTGCAAGAGATGGGAATCCCGCTTAGCGAACTCAAGAGATCAGATACCCCATTCTTTGGGATTGTCCCAGGTGTAGGCGAATACCCGCTTGGACACATCTATCTGCCAGTCGCTTTTGGCATGGCAGAGAACTTCCGCATCGAAACATTGAGATTCGAGGTCCCGACCTTCAACTGCGTCTACAACGCCATCATCGGGCGTCCTGGGCTAGCCAAGTTCATGGCTATCCCACACTACCCATACCTCATCCTCAAGATCCCGGCTCAACGTGGTACTCTTTCCATACGCGCCGACTTCAAAGGAGCCTCGGAGTGTGTACAAGAGGCCATGCAAATGGCCCTTGAGCAGAATCACATGGCGGCACAGAAGAAGCTCAAGGCGGACGAGGCCGGCATGTCACAAGAAGACTTCTAGATTCCGACTCAAGAGGCGGCCTCTAGTGCAGAAATTCAACCGGCCGTTCCAACGAAAGAGATAAGTCTCGACCCCTCGGACGCGACCATGACGACCGCCATCAATGCTCGTCTTCCTCTCAAATAGGAAGACGCGCTCGTCCAGTTCCTGAGGGCCAATCGCGACATGTTTGCATGGAAGCCTGCGGATATGCCTGGGTCCCGAGGGAATTGGCCGAGCACCAACTCAAAGTGTTCCCCAATGCCAAACCCATCAAGCAGAGGCTGCGGTGATTCACTCCAGAAAAGCGAGAGGCCATTAGGGCAGAGTTAACCCGGCTGAAGGCTGCAGGTTTTATTAGAGAGGTCATGCATCCCGAGTGGCTTGCAAATCCTGTACTCGTTCTGAAGAAGAATAAAAAGGACTAGCGGATGTGTGTTGATTATACCGATCTCAATAAGCACTGCCCTAAGGACCCGTTCGGGTTACCTCGCATTGATCAGGTCGTTGACTCTATGGCCGGCTGCGCTCTGCTCTCTTTCCTCAATTGTTACTCGGGCTACCATCAGATTAGCCTAGCAGCCGAAGATCAGGAGAAAACAGCGTTCATCACGCCTTTTGGTGCCTACTGCTATACTTCAATGTCTTTCGGATTGAAGAACGCAGGAGCAGCGTACCAAAGGGCAATTCAGACTTGCCTCGCCGATAACTGGGGTGAACGTGTTGAGGCTTACGTTGATGACATTGTAATCAAGACCAAAAATGAAGAAGATTTCATTGATGATCTGCGCCTGGTGTTTGACAGCCTGAGGAAATTCCGGTGGAAGCTTAACCCCACCAAGTGCGTCTTCGGCGTCCTCGCAGGTCAGTTGCTCGGTTTTGTCATCAGCAACAGAGGACTCGAAGCCAACCCCGAGAAGATCAAGGCTATCCTGCGTATGCGCCCTCCCAGATCACAAAAAGATGCTCCGAGGCTGACTGGGTGCATGGCAGCCTTGAGCCGATTCATATCGCGGCTCGGGGAACGTGGCCTGCCCTTCTACAAGCTCCTCAAAAAGGTCGACAGGTTTCAGTGGACTGTAGAGACTCAGGAAGCGTTGGACGCTTTGAAAAAGTTCCTGACGTCACCTCCCGTACTCAAGTCTCCCAATCGAGCCACTGCCGACTCACCGGCGGAAGGTCTGCTCCTCTACATCTACTGTACGACTCACGTAATCAGTACCGCATTGGTGGTCGAGCGACCGGATGGGCAGCACACGGTGCCGAGGCAACATCCGGTCTACTTCATCAGCGAGGTCCTCAGCCCCTCCAAAATTAGGTATCCTCAAGTACAGAAGTTACTATATGCAGTTCTCATTACCGCACGCAAACTACGCCATTACTTTGAGGAACATAAAGTCATAGTGGTTACGGAGTTCCCAATTGGAGAAGTCTTCCGTAATCGAGAGGCCACAGGGTGTATCGCCAAGTGGGCTTGTGAGCTGGGGGCTCATGACATCGAATTCCGTCCTCGTACTGCAATTTAGACTTAAGCACTAGTCGATTTCGTCTCTGAGTGGACTGAGCATCAAGTGCCTGAGAAGCCAGAAATCATGGAAGTTTGGAAGATGTATTTCGATGGCTCGTTGAAGTTGGAAGGAGCTGGCGCCGGCGTCGTCTTCACATCGCCAGCAGGGGAAAAACTCAAGTATGTATTACAGATTCTCTTCCCGGTTTCCAACAACGCAGCTGAGTATGAGGCCCTCCTCCATGGCCTGCGCATCGCCATATCACTCGGGATCCAGCGTCTAATGGCCTATGGAGATTCCTTGGTGGTCATTAATCAGGTCAACAAGGAGTGGGATCGCTCCACGGAAAGCATGGACAAATACTACGAGGCAGTCCGCAAGCTGGAAGGCAGATTTCAGGGCCTTGAGTACATTCATGTGGATCGGGATCGCAATGTGGACGCTGACATTCTGTCCAAACTAGGCTCGTCACGTGCCAAGGTACCCTCTGGCATCTTCGTTCAAGAGCTGCATCATCCTTCTGTTCAGCTAGACGAGATGAGCATATCCCCCGACCGACACATCTTAACTCTGGATGCGCCGACTGATTGGAGGGCCCCCATCATCAAGTACATCCTGAACAAAGAAACTCCGGATGACAAAGCCGAGGCCGAGCGAGTAGCGAGACGGTCTTCCAGCTATACTCTAATCAATAACGAGTTATACAAGCGAGCTGCCTCAGGAGTTCTACTGAAGTGCCTAAGGACCTCATCAGGGCAGAGTTTGCTAAAAGAGATACACGCTGGAATCTGTGGGATTCATGCCGCTTCATGCACATTGGTCGGGAAGGCGTTCAGGGCTGGTTTCTATTGGCCCACAGCAAAGAAGGATGCTGCCGAGTTAGTACAGCATTGCGAAGCTTGTCAGTTCCTCGCCAAGCAACATCACCTTCCAGCACAGCAGTTGCAGAATATACCAGTCTCATGGCCTTTTGCCTGCTGGGGGCGGGATATGATTGGGCCTTTTAAGAAAGCTCAAGGAGAATACACCCATGTGCTGGTTGCCATCGACAAGTTCACCAAGTGGATCGAGTTCAGGCCCATTGCTTCTTTAACGTCTGCCAAAGCGGTGGAGTTCATTGAAGACATCATCTTTCGCTTTGGGATCATGAATTCCATTATCACAGATCTGGGGTCCAACTTCACAAGCTCTGAATTCTTCGATTTTTGCGAACAAAAGTCCATCCATGTCAAGTATGTCTCGGTGGCTCACCCCAGAGCTAATGGGTAGGTTGAGCGAGCCAATGGCATGATTCTGAATGCTCTCAAGAAAAAGATCTTTGATAAGGATAAGAAGCTAGCTGGGAAGTGGATACGCGAATTGCCGTATGTGGTCTGGAGCCTTCGAACACAACCTAGCAAGGCTCTCGCAGGGAACACGCCCTTCTTCATGGTGTATGGATCAGAGGCAGTCTTGCCTGCTGACCTTAAGTTCGGAGCCCCACGTTTGGTTTTTAACAGCATTGCTGAGGCTGAAGCAACCCGACTTGAGGAGATCGACCTACTCGAGGAAGAGCGTCTTAACTCTGTTATTTAGTCGGCTCGATATCAGCAGACTTTACGTCGTTATCATGATCGGTATACAAGGCCTCGTTCCTTCTCAATCGGGGATCTGGTGCTGCGCAGGGTGCTCAAAACTGCGGGACATCATAAGTTATCTCCTCCTTGGGAAGGCCCATACATTGTGACAGAAGTTACTCGTCCAGGATCATATCGTCTGTCTCAAATGGATGGAGCACCAGTCGGGAACTCCTAGAACATAGAGCATCTACGCATAGTCTTTTTCTTTATGTTAGTATCATCTTTTGTACTCTGTCCTCATTCATGTTTTATAAATGAACGTACTCTTGAGATACAGTATTCTATGTTCTCTTTCCAACTTTTTACTCGCGATATTCACTCGTTGTGTACGGGCAATCGACCTAGGTCGTATGACCGACAGTACGGTGTTACATGCCCACTCTTACTCTTGACGGGGATATCTCCGGCCCCACCCACGAAAGCAATCGGCCTAGGTTGTATAATCGACAGCATGGTGTTACATGCTTTCATTCGTACTCATATCGGGGAGCACTCAAGGCCCCACCAAAACAAAGGCAATTGGCCTAGGTCGTATGACCGACAGTACGGTGCTACATGCCTTTGCAGAACCTCATAATTGGGGAGCATTCAAGGCCCCAGCCGAACAAAGACAGAAGGGCTTAGGTTTTGACAACTTACAGCTCGTTACTGCATGTCTTTGCTTCATCACCATACTCTATTCACAGTATTCATGTTTTTTATCGTTATGTGTTGTTCTTCTTGTTTTCAGTTCAAACCTATATCGTGATAATATCTCTTGTTTCCTCTACACAGGGATAACTCTCAGGTACGTATGGAAATTTTGTTTGCTCTATACAATTAACTTGGTTTTGTAGAATAAATAGTCCAGATTGTCGACACCAGATGCAAAATACATACACACAGCATTCAGTTCATTATATTACATGGGGATCATCGTTTACTCATTGTCGCCTACAAGGAGTTCAATGATCACTCGGGCCTCATCTTCATGTTCAGCACTCTGGTTCTTGTTTACTATCTTCTCTGGTAAACCTGCCAAGTCTATCTCAGGAATCAGAATGTGATTATGTGCAAGGATACTTAAGGATATCATAGTAAGGTTACTTACAGTGGGAGTTGGATTCCATGCAGAATATGGTTTGGGAGTGCCCTCATTGTGAGCTTCAACTCTAAGTATCAACTCCACTCAGGCCTTGACATTGTCTTCAGTCATGGGTCGGGCTGTTTCTCTAGTCGGATCACTGGCTCCAACATACAGATAGGCAGGGTAGATCCTATCCTTCAGAGGTTGAATGCAGCGATACACGAAATCTATCACCACAGCATGGGCAGTGAGGCCTCTTTCCTTCAGATTGGCTATTTCTTCCAGCAATGTGTCAACCTCGGCCTGCTCCTCAACAGTTGGGCCTTCTTCCCAACTGGGTAGCTTGCTGTCAGGTTGTCTCCCAGACCTCGAGGGGAGAGAGTTTCTATGGTTCTCGATATAAAACCACTTGGAGTGCCATCCTCTGTTGTTATCTAGGAGAGGGATATCCAAGTAAACAGCTTTGCGATTCTTCCGCAGCTCAAAGCCGGCCCCTCCAGTTACTTGTAGCACTCCATCTCTCAGACCGGCTTTGCAGTGGTACAGGTACTTCCACAGGCCAAAGTGCGGCACAATTCCAAGAAACGCCTCGCAGAGGTGGATGAAAATTGAAAGTTGAAGAATGGAATTGGGATTCAGGTGGGTCAGGTTGATTGCATAGAACTACAAAAGGCCTCGCGCAAATGAGCAGAGGGGGAGACCTAACCCACGGATGAAGAACGGCATGAACACCATTGCCTCGTTGGTGTCTTCAGTTGGAGCAACGTCATCTTTCTTCTCGCACACCCTCCAGTTTGCCACTTCCTTCGGAGGCAAGACGCCCATATCCACCAAGGATTGCAGCATGGGCTCGGTGACAATGGAGGGGCGGTACGCCAGATATGGTGAGGGTATTTGCCGGTTCTCATTGTGCGGCAGGCCCTCAGTGGTGTTTCCGCTCTCGCTCAAGGTTCTCTTCTTGGGAGCCATGGAGGTGGATGTCTCTGTTTGGATGGGGATTTGAGGAGAAGCAGGATGCAGTGGTACCTTGATTTCAAACTACAATGGCAGCGGTCTCAGTGGGGAAGAATGGCAGTTCAGGATAAGAGAGCTTTTCGTTCAGGGTATAGATCTCAAAATAACCTTGACGCTATTAGTAACAATTCGCGTGGATTGACGGAACAGGTGGATATCGTTAAGATTAACTCGGATGTCTTGACGGTAACAGTTGAGTCGGATTGCACTGGAATTAAGTCGACTATTTCAGTCGGGGTAATTTCTTCATCATAGCCATTCAGTCGGTATTCACGAGTACAGGTTCATGTTCTCTATTACTCGGAGAATGAGTTATTCAGTCGGACCTAACAGTTTAAGTTTTGCCTGAACTCTAGGCATAAGCAAGTGTGGTTTCCTTTGCTGTATGACGCTTTTTTGTCTTAGTTCAAAAAACTCAAAAGAGGGGAATTGACTCGGACACAAGATGAGAACACAAAGACGGACTCAGAAACGAAGGATAAAATATGGGTTTCATTATATATAGTTCATCAAAGTGGATTACATATAGGTGGAAAAATTATCCTAATCTACTACTACTGATATGGTGGTAATGGTGGTGGCGGCCTACACGCCGGTAGATGGCCCAGCTGGAGGCCCAGTAACGCGGCGGCGCTTGGAGGCCGAAGCATCGGCCTCATCTCCGCCATCGTCGCCGCTGTGGCCGCCATCGTGACCGCCGGGGCCATCATCGTCGTCGTCGTCGTTGTCGGAGTCCTCTTCCTCGCTCTCCTCCTCCTCCTTGTCGGCGGAGTCCTCGAAGGCAATGCGACGGAGGCCCCGGAGCTTGGCGCGCTCCTTAGCGCTGTAGCCCTGGGAGTCGTCGGTATTGGGCTCCGAGTCGACCTCCCGGGGTGGGGCATCCTCGGGGGCTTCCTCCTCCTCGCTGGAGGAAAAGTCTTCCGAGGATTCCTCGGCGTCGTAGGCGCCGCTGAAGAAAGCGTCATCGGAGTCCTCGTACTCCGACGACGGTGGCGAATGGGCGCGCTTCTTGCCTTTGCCTCCGGCCATGGCTGGAAGCAGGGGAGTAGGGAGTTTCTTGGGGTTTTCTTTGCAAACTGGCACTCAGTGGAGGCATAATGGATGGATGGGCGATGGCTCTGCTCTTATAGCACGGCCGCTTCGCTTCGATCTCTGTGCAAACGATTCAAGAGGCTGTGTCGTTTCGACTTCTTCCACGCGTCAGTCATCGCGTGGGTGGACAGTGGCTGTTGCATTTTTGGAAGTTTCCTGTTTCCTGGGGACTTTTTTGGGTAACTCCTCAGTGCCCTCTGCTCGTTTCCTTTGGGTTAACCCCATAGGGTGTGGGATTTGGGAAAATTATTCTTTTTCCTAAAAACCGAGAAAACAGGAAGCTTGAGTCGGTTTTCTATGACTCGGAAAACTGAGTATAGATGGTAACTCGGATAAGAGGATTTGCTATTTCCCAAGTTGACTCAGTGCTTGGGAATTGCATTTTGTGAAGCCTGATCAGAGAATTTAGATCTTCAGGCTGATTGATACTCAAGTCAACCTGAAGCTCGGGGCTACCCCATGGGGTGCACCTGGCGGTGCACCATGAGAAACGTTGTGGACACAGATGAGGAACTCATAAACAGTATGTTATTTTTTCTGGAGTCTCGAGTCAATTAATCCCTAAATTAACTCGAGTCTCGGGGGCTTGTGGGGGATAGATATCCCCTGGGCCCTCACGGTATGGATTCAGTACATGGGCCGTTGGAGGGCCCAGTAGAGACAGCAGGCCCTTTTCAGGGTGCCGACTGATCTCATGGGCCCGAAAACGGATGGCAAGCTTGAAGATCAAGTCCGAATGCTATAATTCAGGAAAGGCGCAGAGGAGTTGGTTCGGACTCTGTATTCCAGAAGCGGCTGGACTCAAGGAAGGAAGCATATAATCGTGGATTCTGTGTACTCTTTAGGTTTCCAAACAGAGTAGGACTCGTAGATAGAAACCGACTTGTAACCCAATGTGATGCCCCTGGCATCTCAGAAGCTGTACACACAATTATACGTAAGCTAATGATGAATTAATACTAAACCATGCTTAAAAGAGTAATGAGGAATTGGTAGATAAACCACTTAGTCAAAATTTCTCAAATCTGAAATTTTAGCCCATCCCCAAATTGATTCTGAAATTTCTTTTGATTTGACTATACCACTTAAGAATATTCCTTTCTATGAAATGAAATTGGACTCATCACCTTTCAAATGCACCTATTGTGGAGGTGATTGGCCTTCATTTGATACTTCAAAAGTTGAAAACAAGAAAGGCTTTACTTAGAGTAAATCTGCTGTTTTACCAAAATCCTAAACAAGATTAGGGTTGTATTTCAAAATATGTTGTGATTTAGAGGAGGATCATATTAACAAAGTTGTAGGTAATGATCTAGGAAACAACTTTGTCAATATGAGTCAGGTCATAATATGAATTCAAATTGGTCTTTTCAACCAATTTTTGTCAGCCCAGAAACACACCCCTACTCTGTCCAGTTTGGTAATTTGAGATTTTCTTACCCATAAAGCCATTTTCATGAACTGACCTAATGAAATGAAATATATTTTAGAAAGTACCCAACAAATTTGTCAAAAGGAGCCAGTGGAGTTGAGGCCTATAACTAGGGTATTTTCCCCTCCCAAGCAGATGACCTACCTTGTCCCTACCTATGGCTGCTGCATAAATTCAAACAAATGTCATATTTCCATGCCGAATTTGAAATCATGCCTATTGACAAAGTTGTAGAGTTCAAAGAGTAGAACATTTCATTCAATTGGAGTTTTTCCAAATTCGGCCTCTAAATTGGTCAAAATGGCGATTTACAGCAGGATAGAAAACACACTTTTTTCCATTTCCTTTTACTGGGTCCCTGACAGGTGGGGCCCACCTGTCGGGCCGGTCCTCCTCCTCGGTACGACGGGCACCCCGTGGCGCGCCGGCGTACAGCGGCGTACGCCGCGCCGCGGATCGACGGCCCCACCCCGCGCCCTCAGCCCCGGCCTCACCTGGACGCGCCCCGGCCCTCTCCACTCCACTCGCCGCTCGCTCTCTGCTCCCTCTCCCTGCGCTCGCACTCGCAGCGCGCCGCCGCCATTAGAGGCTCGGGGTCGAGCTTGAGCTCGCCGCGCCGCCGCCATCCGACCTCCTCGCGCCCCGAAGCTGCCACCACCACCTCCGCCGCGACCCGGCGCACCCACCCCGCTAGGCCTCGCCACCGTTCCCCTCCCCTCGGAGTGGATCGAGCCGCCGCGCCGGGCGCCGCCCGCCATGGTCACCATGGCCGGCCCGCGGCGAGCTCGGGCCAATCACCCCTTCGGTGATCCCCGTGCCTAGCCGACCAGCGCCCCACGCTCGCCCCGACCCCCTCCACCGAATCCCCAAGGCCTCGGCCCTCACCACCGCCCCTAGCCCCTCTCCCCGCGCGCGCCGCCCGCGCGCACCCGCGCCACCCACGGGCTCGTCGCGGAGAACCCCTTTCGGGCCACCGCCGCGCCTCCACTTCACCACCGCCGGCTTCGCCACCCCGCCGCGCACCTCACGAGCCCACCCACGCCGCCTCTTGGTGCCCGAGCTGCCGGAATCGAACCGCCACGCCACGCCACGCCGAGCTCTCGTCGCTCCAGTTCATCGCCGCCGCGCCGCTCTTCCTCTACACCCCGGGCGACGATATCTGGGGGAAACGAAGCCCCATCGCCGGGAACGCCTCCCCAGACCCCGACGGCTTCAAGTTTGGGCCCCAACACGCCGGCGTAGCCCCATCTTCTCCCTCCCGTCGCGCGGTTCGTCCCCGGTCCAGAGGAAGAAGAAGACCGCGCATTTTTGTGAATAACCCCCTGCAGTTTTGGTAATTTCCGTCCCGATTTCTGTACTATGCACTAAGTCTTGAGAACCTTACAGTCTAGCCCCTGGAGGTTATGGTTAATTACGTATAGGTCCCGGATCTAGGGTTAATATGTATTACTTCGGTTTTGAACTTTGAAAAATCATATAAAATCACAGAAAAATCCAAAATGGACAAACTAAGTTGCATTAGACTCCTCTTGAATAGATCTATCGAATGGGTATGATGTGGATGAGTGAAATGACCATTTTACCCTCGGTTTTGTGCATGTATGTAAAAGGAAAATAAATAGAAAAAGTGATCTAGATGAACTTCTAAAATGGTAAAACTTGGTCAGTATGCTTTGTAGCACATGAGAACACTATGACAAACTTTATGGCCATAGTGCTTGCTGTTATGTGAGGCTTTGCCATTATATTTGCATAATGTGCCTTTTTATTAACTAAAAAGTGAACACCATGCAAAACCTGCTAGAATGAGTCATCTGGTATTTTTCCTATGCACTAGATAACCGATAAGAGTCACTGGTAAAATATGAGATTGTGCATGTCAAGTTTGAGTGGTATTTTGAAATGGACAAAGTGCCACTAGCTAGGAAAGAAAATAGGAAAAAGTGGGGTTAAATGGCTAGGAAAATTTCAGGAGAACTTTGGTAGCTTGTACATGATACATAGGACTCAAAAAGTATATATGTGCATGTTTAAACCACTGTTTTGTATTAGGTAAATTGCTTTAATAAATAAATGTATAGAAAATAGATGTCCTGCAAAAAGGTAGGTATAGAACTTGCCAATTTTTGTGCACCCTCTAAATATTGATAGTTGGATGCTGGTAAAATTTCATTTGCAGAAACCAATCCTAGATTTTATAAAAAACTTCCGACAAGGTGTAGGGCTGAAAATTTGTAGTAATTATAATAAAATAATTACATTTCCAATTGGGCGGAAATTTTGGTAGTGGCTTAGCGTGTGGGCCAGATCTGTGTGTCATAAAATTTTGGTCTCATTTGGCAATGTCTTTTGGGTATAACTTGAGGGCTCATTTTAATCCAAATTTAAAGATAAAAGAAAAACCTACCCTAAGTATATGCACATCGCTAAGGGTAAACTCTTTTGCTAATTTCACTCTAAGAGTAAGCTAGTTTAGTTAATATGATTAGTTGAGCTAGCTTAGGTGATGGCTTATATGATTTCTTAAAAGATGGCATGTAGGATTTCCTAGGAGAGTATGAATGCCTTCCTCGGGAGGTAGACTTTAAATAAGAAGGCTTGTTTACTTCGCCATGTAGTATCCACCGTGGGTTACTCTTCTACTGCACTCTATCCTGCATTACATCCTTACACTCATTTGCATATCTGGCATGCATATAGACCACGGGATCAAGGAGCCGACGCAGGATCTACCGTTGGTCGAGAAGCCAGACGACAAGTGGAACCCGGAGCAAGAAGACGGCGTGTCGCTGAGTTGGCCGTCCCGGTAACAAGGGGTTGCCTGGGGCAAAGCCTCACAACCCGGCAAACTAACAGTAGTTTAGTTTGTTCAAGTTGTCAACAACAAAGGTAGGCCCCTTAGGCATTTTCACCTATCTAGGGAGTCTCACCACCCTATTCTTGTTTGTGCATTACGTTTAGGGATTTTATGAAACCCCACATGCATAAATCCTTGATGCCCAAAGTAGAAAGGATAAAACGAAGTCTATGCTTAGCCCTGCTTAGACGGTAGAAGACGAGTGAAGGTATTCACTCGCGAGATGATAGGGCCTACAAATGTTTTTACAAAACCTTGGAATCGAAAGGAAATCTGTTACGACTTGATGATAAGTTGAGACCGGGCGGAGATATGGTTTGATATGATGAGATTGTGATAATGTGTTGGTGGACTCCGCCCGAGTCGATTAAGGCCCGTCCGCTGTTCGCCTGCTGATTGGCATAACATTGCTAGAGTGCTTATCCGGTATATGGGGCCGGTGAAACCTTACTTGTGCCATCCGGAGAACAGAAACACGTTCCTACCCACTGGTTGAGAGGAAGGTGGTCCGGGGGAGCTTGGTACTCATGACGGGGAGACCGGGATGCCGGCAGGCTCGTCATGGGGGCACAACCCGGAGGTCAGGCGGGAGTGAATCGAACTTGGGATGGGACAAGTGGAGGTGGGGGACCATATGTGGGAAAGCCGTCGTGTGAGTAAGCATATGGGCCTCTGGCATTTTTAGTTATTCCCGGGAATTAAAAATCGATTCGAATCGCTGATGCTCACCAGGTGTGAGAATGCCAAATATCACTGCCGGGCAACGTAGTAACAACGGAAATACTTTATGCTTATATTCATGTTTTATATACAACATGCTTGGACAAGTATGATCCGTCCGACTATTCATAGTGCTGCCCATCCACTGAGAGGAGGTTGATGGATTTGGGAGATGCTTCGAGGTCGAGGGAGAGATGACCCGACGTATAGGGGCATCGCTCCTGAGACGGCTACTCCCAAGAGTTCGATGGGGACTCTATGAATCTTGGGACGGGACATGCGTTCATGTTTTATTTTCTCTGCAAGTTTTCCCCCTATGATATGGTTGATAATCATAACTAAGGGATAGCAGCTGTCAAATCCTGCTATCTTATGATAACATGTTTTAAATAAACCATCAATGGCTAAGGACCCACTTCTAGTAAGCTTATGCGGGTTAGAAGTCAGTCCACCAAAAAGCCTTGCATAATCTCAAAGGTGTCGGGCTGAAACCGCCCACGGGTAAGTCCTACGAGTTCCCCACGAACTCACCGTTTGTTGTTGATATTTTTTTCTTTTAGGTGCATATCAGATTACGACCAAGGATGACTCCAGTGGGCTCGAGGTCATACTTGATGTCTACTTTCCGCTGCACGTTACATCTCTGTAACGATATGTATTCCGCTGCGAGGTTTATTTTGAAGTTCTATTTCACTACCTTGTACTCCTTTTGAGCAAAAATATTTGTACTCAATCAAATTATGTCTGTATGAAATGGTGGGTGGTTGTAATTGTTGCGGCTCTTCCGAGAGCTTAACGTGCGTGATGTCGACAACCCTGGGAGATGGTTTCATCAAGTGCCCTTCTGGGTAGCTCGACGGACTACCGAGTTTAGTTCGGTCTAAGTGCACTGTGGGCCAGTGGTGGCAGGTGTACTTAGCCCGTATTAAATCGGCGGTTCCGCCACACCCAAGCCTGGCCAGATTATATAAGGCGGGTGAGGGACCCCTACGTAGATCATCTATCATCTCATCGCATACCAGCCACCAAAACCTCCAAACCCTCATTGTAATCTCGAGAACTCAGATCAATACAACTCGCCCCCAACAGGACGTAGGGTGTTACGCTTATTGCGGCCCGAACCTGTATAAACCCTCGTGTTCTGTTGCATCTCTACACAAACCATCGAGCTACACTGATCTCGCCACCCCAAAAGCATCACGTTCAAACATCGACAGTGGCCAAGGTAGTTGGTCGGGCGGCCGTTGTGCTTCCTCCTCAGCTGTCCGATTAACTGCCTTAGTGTTGGACGTTGAGGATTGAACGGTGTCGGATTGATGACGTCACTAATCCGTTGTATTCTTGCATGCAGGTGACGTGGCATGACTTAAGGCATGACAAAAGGGGTCGGGCGACCTGGAGGAGGTCGGCCGGCCTGCATGTGGGGCCGGGCGACCCTGGCCCTTTGTCCAATTTACCCCTTGCTCCATATGATGTATATTTCTATGGAATTTGAGCGTCTCCCTACAAAACAGTCTCAACCACCAAAACTCGTGGAAGTTATTAGTTCAAAGTAAATAATGCATAGAACTTTGTTTATACCTCATTTAATCACCGAGGAATTGGCGGTCGAAATTAGGAAATAACGACCGCCAACACGCCCCCAAGCTTGAACTTTTGCTCGTCCTCGAGCAAAGCTAAGACTTAGGCTCGGCGGATCAAGAGTTGCATCAATGTCAATAACCATGCAAGTATTAAGTGCACAACCGAACACTCTACCATTTATGAATTGAACAAACTGGCACAAGTGTATCCCAACCTTTTTATCCATACCTGTGGGGCTTCTTGACTTCTGACCTTGTCTTTGGCGGTTGGGAGACAGAATAACGGCGGTAGAATCTTACCCAATGCAATCTCTTTTCAGGTTTCATACTCGGAGGTTTTGAAAATTTTGCAATTAAAGCATCATGTTCCTTAAATGGTACTCTCGAATCGCTCAAGTGGTTCTGAAATTCCTCACCAGGGCCTCAGAGGCCATACTTTTTCCCTACAAACTATAGGCTTATGTGGAGCTCAAGGTGGGGATAAAAGAAGGCTTACCTATGTTGTGTGTGTTGTTGAGTCAAAAGATGGTCCTAGCGAAGTTAGTGATACCCCTCATTCCGATCAATAGAGAATGGATAGTGTCTTTGCGGTGGTGGAGAAGATGAACACAAGTGGAAGAGCATATGGAAATGGGTCCAACATACTCAACACTGCGTTTGTGGGGGAATACGGTCTTGGCTAAGATACTCCTTGTAATAACCCTACTTTTTGTAACCCAAAAATCACTACTTAAAAATTTCTTTTGATTTATTTGTGCATTTCATTTTACTCACTAGGAATTAGTAAATTAATTAATTAAAATTAAGTAACCAACTTGTTATGCTAATGGGAACAACTTTACTTTGGCTTCAACTTGTGTAAGCATTGCATCTCATGTATTGGATTTAATTGCCTCTTTGATTGAGTGTGTAAGTTCAAATTCAAGTTCAAAGCAAATCAATTCATTTGGTAGAACACCAAGGAATTGAGAATAAATGGAAAAGCCCTTTCGGCCTATCTGGCCCTCTTACCGGCTGAACCAGCCCATCTAAGCAAGCCACCCCGTGGGCCTAAACGCGCCATAAGGCCCAAACCCCGTTCTCCACCGCGCGCCAGGTCAAGCCACTGCCAGGCGGGGCCCTCTGGCAGTCGCTCCCTTCCTTTCCCCTTCCTCCGAACCAGGCGAGCCCAAGCTCAAGCCGCGCTGCGCCGCACCAGACCTTTTCCCCCGACCATGTCAACCTTCTTGCGCTCCAAGCCGAATTGAGGAGAGGGTGAGGACGGAGCCCAACTGCCCATGGCCACGTGGGGCCCGGGGCCACGCAGGGTGCGTGACCCTGTCGGCTACGCGCGGGAGAGAGAGAGAGAGCGGGAAGAGGAGCAGGAGGGTGGCATCCGGTCGATTCCCGCCACCGCCAAGCCAAACCGCCTCCCCAATCCAACCCTAGCGCCCATCCCCTATAAAGAGCGGGACGAGCCGCACCTGGAGACCCTAATCGCTCAGGGATTCTTCCCCAATTCCGCCGCCAGGAGGGAGAGCCGGGAAAAGAGGGAGCCGTGGGAGGAGGTGAGCGGAGCCGAGGAAGAAGAAGGGCGACGCCGTCGGAGCCATACCAGCCGAGGAGAAGGAGGCCGTGAGCCCGAAGGAGAGCTGCACCTCCGTCCGCGAAAGGACACCCGTCGGCAAGCAACCCTAGGTGAGGAAACCCACGGCTCCTAGTCCAATCCCCGCCACGGACCCGTGCTCTTCGAGCGCTCTCTGTCCGTGTGCTGCCGCCGAGGCATCCTGGAGCTGGCCTTCGCGCCGTGTCTCGAAGCCACGGCGGTCGTCGTAGGAGGTGGTCGAGCATGTAGGAGCGCCGATGCGCATAGATCATCGCGGGGAGATCGGTCTTGGCCGAAACCTTCCTTGGAGCCGAGCATCTGAGCAAATTGAACAGAGCGCGCACGTGCACGCCATGCGCGCCGTGCCGTATCGCGTCGCGCCGCGTCGCGTAGCCGAGAACACTGCACCTGCACAAGCCGTTGCCGGGAGCCGGTCTAGAACCGCGCCCTCCCGAGCCGTCCGAGCCCATGCGCCGTGCCCACCGCGTCGCGCGACCTGGACGCCGTGCCCAAGTGCGCGTCGTGCGCGTTGCGACGCGCCGAAGCGTCGAATCATGCCATGCAGCCGCAAACACCATAACCGCGTGAGCCGTTTCACTTTGGTTGGGTGTTTGATGTCGTCGAGCACGATGAACCTTGCCGCGGCCGGGCAACGCCCGTGTCCGCGATGGCACTGGCAAAAGCGGCCAAGTTCGTACTGTGAGCGCCGCCGCGCCACCCCTTGCGCCGCCGCCTTGCAAAACCCGGTGGCCTAGTCCTAACCCAGGCCGTCTAGAGCCTCTCGGCCAAGCCAACCACTATCGGCGGCTCTCCGAGTATCGCCGGTGTCAGGGTGGGTCACCGCAGCCGCGCGCGACGCACCGCGCGCGGGCGCGAGAGACGCCGTTGTGCAGCCCTCAAGCTATGGAGAACTGGCCTTCGCGCCGAACCTTGCTGACCGCAGGAGGAAGAAAGGCGCATCTGCGCGTTGAGATCACCGACGGCGAGCTCTGTCGGAGATGCGTGCCTCTGCGGCATTTCGTCGAGCATGCAAGGCGCGGGGTGGGAACCGCAGGCGAGTTGGAGATGGAGTGTGGTTCCGGTATCAGACATGCGCAGGCCGATTCCGCCGGGAGGAGGCAGGCCGAGCTGGCCAGTGTAACAGTCGGGCCGGGAAAGAGAGGAAGTAGAGGCCCAACTCGGGATTTCCAGACCAAAGGAGATGGCGGGCCAAGCCCTGGACAGGCGCGGTCATAGCAGGCCGCGCGGGTCTTGCGGGCCAAACCCGGCCCAGCGACCTAATCTCCCCGTTTCGCCCATTTAAATTAATACAACCTGGATTTAACTAAGGAAATTCATAATAAATTCATCCCAACTCCGAAAATTATGAAATCCACCCAACTCTCATCTAAAATTATTCTCTATCACCTGGGACTAAGTCTCGTTGATTGGTGTTGCATTTTAATTGCTCATTTGGTTCTTTCTGCTAGTACTTACTCGTAGCTTATTCCCAGAATCGGAGCACCAGGAGGACGACCCGGAGGATCCAGAGTACCTGCCTGAGGAGAACACCGACGAACAAGGTCAGCGAACACCCCGCTTCCGTTTCCTATAGACACGCGCAACTATTTAGTGCGTAGGATAAATGATTTTGCTACCGCAGTAAGCCTACCACAACTGGATAATATTATTTTAATTTGAGCCATGCTTTGCTATGATTAATACCCAACTACTTAAAATAAACATGATGTGAGTTGGGTGATATTGTGGTGGGATGTGATAACTCTTGGCGTGCGTGAAGTGGGATGGTTTTGAGTGCGAGATGGTGTGTGAGATTGGGTGGCGAGAGTCGGCACCGGAACTATGGGAGAGACTAGAACTCTGCCCAGAGCGGAGTGAGGTGTGTGGTGGTGCGCGGCCCACCGCGGAGGGTGGCAACCGACCCCTGGAAGGCTTGCTCTCGCCAGTATAAGGACCGAGTAAGGGTGATAACTCTTGGATATTTTGTGCATACCACGTGACCTCAGGCCCGGTTCTCGATCTTCCCTAATGGTACTCGGACTGCAGGCGTAAGGCGATAGTGTTAGGGAATGATGGTGGGTCTGTGATGCAGCCACATGTTCCCGATAGACTCGACCCGTGGAGGCCCCGGACTACTCGAGCTCACAGTCCTGAGAGTGCAGTGGATAGTATATCCGCATAGTTTTCTAGCTCAGGAAAGCAGAATGATGCCAGGAAGGGGAGATCATTACCGGTATGGTAGGCCAATGGCAGCGGAACACTGCCCTTATCCCATCTCGAGTGGGTACAGTTGTACAAACCTCTGCAGAGTGTAAATCTTTACGTAAAGCCGACGTCCACGGTCAAGGACGGACCAAGGGCAGAACTCACCTCATCTAGCATGGGTTTTCTTCTCCTCTCCCTCGAGTAATAGGACACCGGCTGAGGCCGTTGAGGATGGGCGGGTGGGAACTTCCCATGCCGCAGAAATAGTTGATGATTGAGTGGTGTATGGAAGAGGTGCTTGGTGGTGAGGCGACGCATGTGTTGGGATAAGTGTCGAGAGCGGGACTCGGTCGTGGAACCGACTGCCCGGAGAAATCAACCGGAAATACTACTCTCTTTTCTCTTTATGCTTTGCTAGGAAGCCAGTCTCCACTTGAATACTAGTTAGGCTTGCTTGGGGTGTTCGGCTAGTGACCTGCACGCTTACCGTGCAGATTCAGGTGACGACGAGCCGGATAACATCGTCACGCGGGACGACTGGTACGAGGACTGAGGCTGGAGCTACGCTCAAGGATGCCTGTGGAGGGGTCTACTTCGTCGCTGCTACTCTGATCGTGATGCTTGTTCTGTTTGCTTAATTACCGGCCTGCGAGCCGAAGTATCGCCGAGGTACGGCATGTAATAAATTAAATTCGTGGAGTTTGGAACTGATACTATGCTGCGACACTGCATGTGATAGCTTTTATGTGTTCTGGGACTATCGCATGTTGTAAAAGGCTCCGATTCTGGCACCGCGGAATTGGGGTCGTTTCACTCCTTATTTTGATTGATCCCCCTTGTTTGAAACTTTGAAATCTTTGAGCACATGGAGCTATCACTCTTTTTTTTCTCTATTTTTTTCTTTTCATATCTCTTTCTCACCCTTTTTTTCTTCTTTTCTTTTCACAGCTCCATGTCTCATTTTGCAAGGGAACTTAGGGATATCTTGTGGAATATGACTGGAGTATTTATTTGGAAGACCATATTTGTGAATGGGTAAGTGGATGACGGATATAGTTTTGGTATGGTGGTGGAATATCTGGTGACTGTGGTTGCTTGAATTCAATGTGAATTTAAGTATAACTAGATATAGGAAGGCTAGCAAATGAAAGGATATGAAGGGGTATTTGATCGGGATTTGAGGTGTCACTACTTCATAAGGATTCAAAGTTTGACAAAACTCAACACAACAATAAGTAGCATATGTAGAGGTTTGATCATGTAAGCATTTGGCTCTGGATAGGTATTTCAAACCACTAAGGAACTTGTTTCAGTTTTATTTTCAAAAAAAAAAAACTTCGAGAATTCACTTTACTAAGATCATGACGGGTGCAACTCAAACTTTGGTTATATCACATTCTCACAACAACTTAGACTTGGTTTAAAAGTACTTGCTCCCACAAGGTTAAACATTAGAGATAGGATCGCAACTTATGCCAATAAGTTCAAATTTTGTGGGAGAGTGTAAAGTTGTATACGAAATACTTACAAGGTATTAACAGGGCAACTATTCATCATTTTCTTTAAGCAAAGGGTATAAACAAAACTCTAGCATTATAGGTAGGAGATAGTTTATTCATGGTTTTAAGCAAATCCTTTTGATATCTTAGATTATGCAAATTTTTATGGTGTTTTTTTATTGGGATTAGAAAAAGGAATAAAGCAAACATGTTTTTGGTGTCATGGCAGATAGGATAAAAGATATGATTGTGAAATGCATGACATTCGCGTGGGGTACATACCTGGTGCGACGTCCCCCCAAGCTTAGAGCTTGCAACTGAATGCAAACTTGAAGCTTGTGCTTGGTGTATCTCCCCATGTGTCCGTTGCATCTTGTGGGGTGCCTGACAAATCCTCCCCCAAGCTTGTACTGTTGTGCATTACTCTTTAGCTTGCTTCCTAGGGTGACAACGATGCTGCTTACTTTCTGTTATGCTCGCCTATGTTAGGCGAATTCCCTTCCCTTCTCTACTCTTGTTTAGCCTCCTCATCTCTTTCAATTAAATGTTAGGGGCTATCCGTCGTATCTCCGATGCTGCTACTTGGACCTTCTACATGGTTTCAGGAGTTTTTGATTTGTAGGCAACTCGGTCCTGGTATTCTACTCCCTTTGGGTGAATGTCTCCTTGTAGTTGATGTCAGGTTCCTCCTAGGTCCAACATCAATTTGGCCTTCAGCTGACATTCTTTTCCAAAGTGACACATGCAATGGTTCATCCTTTTCACATGAAATGGAAGAATACCAACGGTCCTTCTCTTCTCAAGAAGAGTGTCAAGAATGGATTCATCTCTTGGCAGGTTGCGTTTCCGCCTTTCTTCTATTCCATGGTCAGCGGTGACGTCTCACTTGGTCCATGTAGATGAAGTAAGGGTTCCAAGTGATGACTATGGCTTGCACAGACCACTTGTTTTCCTTCCCAAACAGATTGAGTGGGGAAGAACGGAGATGGATGTTGTTGGATTTGACTCCATTGTCATTTGCATCTACCACCAACCTCTGGTTGATGGGTGTTCGCATCCGACGGGTAGAGTAGCTCAGGCCTTGACATCTGGTTGGCTTGGGCTCAACTATCCAGGCAGAAAGGAATTAAGGAAGGCTCTCTATTTGCGTTCCATTACTTGGGTGATGTCTCTTCATATATCTCGTGTGTTCCAATGCTGTGCATGACTTCTGACAACTGGTTTTGTGAGGACAGCCTCTCAGGATGAGAGATGTCTGTGTATTCTTTTCAGTGTCATGACACTGACATTCACTTCCCAAGTGATGCAGAGCATGGTCGAAGTGTCGTAGAGATCAAATGTGATAGGTTGGACATTGGGTCCTTCCTCTCAGGGGGGTTTAGAGGATGAATGCCTCCTACAACAGGTTAGTGGACAACATATACAATGGGCCTATGTGTAAAGAGTCTTAACACTGGGCCCGTTGTACACAATGTGCTAAAAAAATTGGCATTTTTAAAAGCGCAGAAGCACAAAACCTTGTTGTTGCCATGATCATTACCACCTTCAAGAATTTACTCAAATCTAAGGTCATGATATATGGAAGAAGATTATCTAGGACCTTGATTTTTGTCTCCATGGAAACTTGAGAAAAACAACCGGCACTCGATTCTATCGTTAGCGACGGCGGATATTTCACAACCAAAATCTACTCATAGCTCATTGGTCAACGCTGTCAAATTGACCAAAGCAGGCTCACCATGCTTAATTTAAGAGGCTTACGGGCACACATTGGATTCTGGCCCAAACTATGTTGCAGCAGTTGCATGAACAAAGCATGTCAAGATTTACTCACATGGATAGAGCAAAATGAAGCATGGGGTTTTCAAATTTATCATTTTTTGTTTGGTTTTTTAAGGTTAGAAAGAAAGGGTAAACACAACAGGTTGAATGACAAATTAATATTCTAACTCGCCGCTTCCCCGGCAACGGCGCCAGAAAGCTTGTTGGCGGTTCTTAGCCTAACAGATTTTACTCCGCAAGCATACGGAGACCACAAACATGTCCGATGGCTTTCTGGACAAAAGGGGTCGGGCGACCTGGAGGAGGTCTGCCGGCCTGCATGTGGGGCCGGGCAACCTAAGGTGGGGTCGGCCGGCTTGCATGTGGGGCCGGGCGACCCTGGCCCTTTGTCCAATTTACCCCCTCCTCCATATGATGTATATTTCTATGGAATTTGAGCGTTTCCCTACAAAACAGTCTCAACCACCAAAACTCATGAAAGTTATTAGTTCAAAGTAAATAATGCATAGAACTTCGTTTATACCTCATTTAATCACCGAGGAATTGGCGGTCGAAATTAGGAAATAACGACCGCCAACAGTGCATATCTTAATTTGTTTGTATGCTTCAAGGACTGGAATTCAAATTTATTTGAATTCATAGTTTGAGCTTTGTTTAAATAGGGAAGAAAGGAGAAAATAGAAATAGAAAAAAGTGAAAAAAAGAGCAAGGCAACCAGGCCGGCTACCCAACCGGCCCAGCCCCTCTCTCTTTCTCCTGGGCCAACCCCGGCCTGCTCCCTCAGCCCGCTCGCGGCCCAGCTAAGCAAGCCCAGCAGCCGAGCCCGCGCCTCCTTCTCTTGCTCTCGCTGACCGGTGGCCCCGGCCCCTTGTGTCGCTGCCCCACGGGACCCCCTCGTCAGCTCTTTCCCCCACCTTCAGCCGCTGCCCGTGGACCGAGTCCGCGCCCCCGTCTTGCCGCGCCTTCTCCCTGGCCCGTGGCCTCGCGCCCGCGCCCCAGGCCCGCTCGCCAGCCTCACCCTCCTCACCGACGCGGAGTCGCCGCGGAGTCCAAGCCGACGCGGACTCCAACTCCGAATAGACTCGCGCCACCGCCCTCGCGCAAGCTTTGGAGTCGGTTTCCAAGATCGTCGCCCTAGCCTCGGCCCTTTCTCACCAGCCTCACCCTCCTCACCGACGCGGAGTCGCCGCGGAGTCCAAGCCGACGCAGACTCCAACTCCGGATAGACTCGCGCCACCGCCCCTCGCGCAAGCTTTGGAGTCAGTTTCCAAGATCGTCGCCCTAGCCTCGGCCCTATAAAAGGCACCCCGACCTCCGCCGCCGCCTCACCTACGCCTTCAAGCTTTCGGCCCAAGCCCTAGCGCCCTATCGCCAATGAATTTCGCCGCCGAACGCCACCAAGGTGAGCTCGGCCGCTGCTCAATTTGTCGCCGTCGGCGCCGCTCCGGCCTCCCTGACCACATCTTCTTGTTCGCAGAGCCTCCACGAGTCGTTTTTGCCGCTTTTTGACGCTCGGAGTCGCCTCAATCTCGCCGTCCCACGAGCTCCGACGCCGCAGTCCGCTCTTGTCCGCCGCAGACCATCCTCCAGTCATCCTCCGCCGTATCCAAGCCCACGGTGAGAACCACGATCGCACGCTCTCTTTCCCTAGCTAATCTAGTCCCGAGCCGCGCCCACGTTCGCAAGAGCCGCGCGCGCCGGCGACGTGCCGCTGCGGCCTATGGTCGCCGCTGACGACCTCTCCCTCACCTAACCCTAGCCGTCAGATCTAGATCCGACCGCCCACATGCGCGGGCGACCGGTCAATACCGGTCAGGGCCGGTCAGTGCTGGCTCTTTTGCTAAAGAGCCCCTGCCTTTGTCTGGAATCAACCCGCGGTCCAGTTTAGTTCAAAAGTAATTAGATCTAGGTCCTTTTCTTTACGTTTTAGCCCCTGACTTCAGAAAAATAGAAACCACCGTCCCTGGGCTGCCGGTTTTGACCTGTAAGCCTTGGGTTTTCGTTTATTTTATGCATAGGCCCTCGGTTTTATCAAATAAACCCTAGATCTAGGTTTTTAATCACAATTATGCCCCTGGAACCTTGTTTTATGCATAACTTTCACGTTTTAGCTCCAATTAATGTGTTTCTTGCGCTCATGTGTTCATAACAGTACGTAGATTAGTTTTATATGCGTTTTATGTTTTGTTTTTATGTAATGGTGTACTGTTTCTTATCGTGTTGCTTTTGTTTGCATGTATGTATGTACGTGAATGCATGTATCGTGCTATGTTCGTGAGTAGACGTTGAGCAGTCCGTGGAGTTTGCAGAGCCACCTCCCGAATTCTTTGAGCAGCAGTAGGATAACCCCGAGGAAGGCAAGTATAATATTAACAACTCCCAATAACTGTTCACTACTGCATGTGCATTAATTTGGTGTACCTTTAAGGTTTGCCTAGCTATCTTTTATCCTTTATATCTACCTTTTGGGATGCTTTTGGGCTAAGTTATGCTAGGTGCAGCGCGAACTCTTATACTTTTGTTAATTAATTTTGATTAATGGTTCTATGCTATTCATATCCTTTAAAACTTGCTTTTTAGCAACATGGTTTAGGGAACCTGAGCAATGTGCTCATGTGCTTTTGTGGTTCTCTCCGTAAGGACCTGTTCATACAGCGACAACCTGGGACAACCGCGCTACCACAAGACTGGGATGGGGCAGTCTTGGCTGAATAATTAGGTTGTTTTGGTTTGAGAGTAACTTACCTGCGGGGCAAGAGGGGAGGTGAGCTTTTGTGGCCCTCGCGCTACTTGTGTTGAGTGTGCTTTACAGTTGTATATGTGCTTCTCCCCTTGAGGCTTGCTCCACCGTGGCGTAACCTGAATCCTTAGCTGTTACACCTTACTAACGCAATCTTTGTAAAGGCTTTGTAGTGTGCTTGCTAGTCATCTCATCTCCGGTAATGTGATGAACATCTAGCGTAGCTCATGACTTGTGGGTAAAGATGTGCAACCTCTCGAGAGTGTAAAACTGACATGTCGGCCGTGCTCACAGTTATGAGTGGCCTGGATTCTCCTTTTGATTAGTGGTTCTATGGTTATGGTTTGGTTATGGTTATGTCTCTATAATATGGTTAATTTTCTTTATGCAATAACTTTGGGCTAATGGTTTCTTCTACTCAAGTTTAGTAACTAGATGGAAGTAAAACCTAATCAATTAAACGCTCATGCAGTCATATCAACTAACCTTAGAGCCTCATAATTTATGTTATATTTGTTGAGTACCTCGTACTCACGCTTGTTTTATCTTTATTCCTTGTTGGGGGGACAAATCCAACTGCTGTTCAGTTGATGGAGATGCCGAGGAGTACACGCAGAGCTATGATGAGTTCTAGGCATTCGGTCACCAGTTGACGTCCCTGTGGCGCCCTAGTTATCTTTTATGCTTCCGCAATTTGTGTGACTCTGAGTTTAAAGACTTATGTCTCTATGTAATAATGATGTTAAAGTGATGTACGCTTTATTCTTTGACATGTGTCTGTGATACCTTTGTAATTTGTCATGCATATGCGAGACTTGATCCTGGAGCATATGTATACTTGCTCGGTTTTGTTCGTTGGAAACCGGGTGTGACAAATTGGTATCAGAGCCGTGTTGACTGTAGGACGAAAGCCTAGCTTATCACCAGACGAATTTAAGGATTTTCACTTCTCGTTGCCTTACTCGCTGTTTACTTTACCTTATTTATTAATCATTATATGTTAAAATTTTTTATTCCTTTTGTCATAATAGAACTGATCTTGAACCCTTTCTTTCGTTTCTGTAGACGATGGCTCGTACCAGGTTGGCCACACGGAAGGGCATTGGTGGAGACGGCATGCCCCCTCACTACATACCTCCGGAACCTGAAGTGGAGCAGGAGGACAACCAAGATGAAGAGGAGTTCTACAACACTGACGACGCCAACTTCGGTGGCGAGTCTGAGGGAGAGGATGCTCCCGCACCAGCAGGCCCAGTTCTAGTGGTGCCGCCTGCACCCCAACAGTAGGAGGAGGAGCCCCCGCGCCCCAACCTGTGGCGCCTAGGTGGCCATACCACACCGTCCTTCCTCAGGCGGACCAGCTCGTTGGCCCCAACTTCGCGCAAGAGGGTGTGGCGACCATCCCCGCCTGGGATGCCACGAAGGTCTACCCCATCGTGTCACACCCGGTTTCCAACGAACAAAACCGAGCAAGTATACGTATGCTCCAGGATCAAGTCTCGCATACGTATGACAAATTATAATGGCATCACAGACACATGTCCACGAATAAAAGCGTACATAAAGTTAACATCATTATTACATAATAAAGACCATGTCTTAATCGCAGAGTTATAACAAAACATTGCGGGAGCGTAAAGGATAACTAGGGCGCCACAGGGACGTCAACTGGTGAACGAACGCCTAGAACTCATCATAGCCCTGCGTGTACTCCTCGGCATCTCCATCAACTGAGCAGCGGTTGGATTTGTCCCCCCAACAAGGAATGAAGATAAAACAAGCGTGAGTACAAGGTACTCAACAAGTATAACATAAACTCTGAGGCTCTAAGGTTAGCTGACATGAGTGCATGGGCTTTTAATTAAGTTTTTATTTCAGCCTAGTTACTAAAGTTGAGTAGAAGAAACCATTAGCCCAAAGTTATTGCATAGAGAAAATTAACCATATTAAGGAAACATAACCATAACCAGAACCATAACCAGGGAACCACTAATCAAAAGGAGGATCTGGGCCGCTCATAACCGTGAGCACGGCTGACATGTCAGTTTTACACTCTCGAGAGGTTGCACATCTTTACCCACAAGTCATGAGCTATGCTAGGTGTTCATCACATTACCGGAGATGAGATGACTAGCAAGCACACTACGAAGCCTTTCCAAAGATCACGTTAGTAAAGAGTAACCGCAAGGAATCAAGCGCTGCAACGGTGGGGCCCACCTCCAATGGGAGAAGCACATACATGTAACGTAAAGCGCACTCAACCATGAGGAGCGCAGGGATCACTGAAGCTTACTCCCCCTCTTGCCCCACAGGTAAGTTACCCCAAACCAAAATGACCTAATTACTGAGCTAAGACTGCCCCATCCCAGTCTTGTGGTAGCGCGGTTGTCCCAGGTTGTCGCTGTATGAAAAGGTCCTTACGGAGAGAACCGCAAAAGCACACGAGCACATTGCTCAGGTTTCCTAAACCATGTTGCTAAAAAGCAAATTTTAAACGAGACATGAACCACTCAAGCACACAGCACAGAGGGTCAAGCTCACATTAATTGCATAGAATCATTAACAAAGTTAATTAACAAAAGGTATGAGAGTTCGCGCTGCACCTAGCATAACTTAACCCAAATGCATCCCAAAAGGTAGATATAAAGGATCAAAGTAGCTAGGTAGACCTTAAAGGTACGCAAAATTAATGCACATGCAATGATTAAGAGTTATTGGGTGTTGTTCATATTATACTTGCCTTCCTCGGGGTTATCCTGCTGCTGCTCAAAGAATTCAGGAGGTGGCTCTGCAAACTCCGCGGACTGTTCAACGTCTATTCGCAAACATAGCACCATACAAACATCCACGTACATACATACATGCAAGCAATGGCAAAACGATAAGAAACAGTACACCATTACATAAAAACAGAACATAAAACTCATATAAAACTAATCTACGTACTGCTACAAACATATGAGCGCAAGAATCACTCTAATCGGATCTAAAACGTGAAAGATATGAGCATTTGAAGGTGTAGGGGACCAATCTACGAGGAATAAAGGACGAATATGTAAAGTTGCAGAGAGGATGAGAGTGTGAGAGAGCTCACAAATGGAGGCATCGCTAGAGTTGACGAAGAATAATATGGCGTTGATGACGCAGCAATGGATCTTTCAAAAGAAGATCAGCACGGCGTGGAGAATGACGAAAAGAACACTTTAGTAAAGTTTAGATTTCACTAGAGACGAACGAATATGAATTAATTGCTGATCAAAGTTGAATAAGAATATGGCTAGGATAGAAACACTTTACCGAAGAAAAGAAACTTGTAGATTTACGGCGAATCGAAGATCTCCTCACCAAACCAAAGACCGTAAGATGAAGAGGCGCGCAGATTGCCGCAGCTGAGGCGCAGCACCCGGCGGTGCGCCCAAAATATGGGGATGGGAAAAATACCTTAGGGTTCCCAAACTAGGGGCCCCTGCAAAGGAGTCTTTGGTGCACTTATTCACTTAGGGGTGGTCCAAATATATAGGGTTGTGAACCCTTCACTTTTCCATCAAAAAGCAAGGTGGGACAAATCTAGGCAGAATTGGATGGCAGTATTGTTTCTCAAATTCCCATCGATGTAGATGGGCTTTCGATGTGATTCCAGTTGGGTTGGAAAGGGCCAGTCGTTAGCTTTCTGAAAAGTGGTGGAATAGCCCAAACGGACTCCGTACGAGGGAGATATGGCCCAAACGGTGCAGCATGGTCCTGGTGGACGAGGTGGCTCGGGAATTAAATGGGCCTTGGCCCACAAATATTCCAAATGCTCCAAAAATTATAGGAAAAATCCTATAAATGTTATTGAACACAGCGAACTCAAATAAAATGTTTAGAGCTCATAAAAAGCTTGGAAAGAGTCTCTAAATGAACCCAGAAAATTCTCAGAATGAACATGACGATGACGAAACGCATTTAGAAAGGTTGTCACGGTCAAAACACTAAGCATGCCAACTTGGTATGGTGGGATGAGATGATCGACATGATTGGAATGACAAGTAGAAGGATAAAGAATGATGAACAGGCCTCGCGTGACAACGAAAAGAGTGGGAAGGGAGACTAACTCAATCATGGTGGTTCCACTTGATGGTGGCAAGAAGGGTGATAAGGCCACTGGTCAGAGAGAGAAACGCTGGGGAGCTAAGTCGCTTGGTGAAGGGGTGGAAAGCTATGTTGTTTGGCCTGGGTGGGAGAGAAGAAGAGGGCGAGAATAGGTGGGCAATTCCAACTCCTAAAAGAGAGAAGGGAGTAAGAGAGGAAAAGGCGGTAGGCCGAGCCCAGAAGGAGAATGAGGGCTGGACCAAAAGCGATGGTGAAGAGACAAGAGGATTTTTTTTGACTCTTTTACTTGAAGGGTTAAACACTCTATAAATTCAAATAGAATTTGAATTTGAGTCCTTAAGCCACCACTCAACATAAAATTGATACAACGACATGAATGCAACAACAAGTTGGCCTAAATTCATTTTATTTACATTATAAAATCATTTAAATGCTCATTCTAAACACGAAAAATCCTTAATAAATTAAGAAAGCATTTTATTTATTTTAAATTCTAAAAATGAAATTTAGGGTGTTACACATCGGCAACGGACAGTACCACGAGCTCCTACAGGACTGCCTCTACGTCGCAGGACTAACTACGCACGACGTCGCATATGAAGTCATGCACCTGGAGTACCTAGACTACAACGAGCAGTGGTTGACCAAAGCACAGGTCAGGCGCCCCAATGCCGTCTATGGAGGATACACCGTGGAGACCGAGCACGAAGCACCGACGCCCCATGAGACTATAGGAGCTGCCATGGAAGACGTTGCACGCCAGGCCTTGGGAGCAGTCCGTCACAAGTACCACACCGCTCTCAACCAGATTGTGTGGCGGTACCTTCCACGGCTTGAGCAGGGGAAGGCAGACCACGTGATAGCTTCAGCAGCAGGAGAAGATGATGAGCGCCTGAAGACGATGGTTCGACTCGTGGCGGCCCTGAACTCTCAGTACGACATCGTGGTGGATGAGCTTCACCGAGCACACGACAAGATTATTGATCTACGAGCACGAGCTGCAGGAGTGACAGGACCAGACCCAGTGGTGCCATATGTGGAGCGCGCTGAGTCACCAGACCGCAAGAGGACCTGATATGGAGAGCCGGACAACATCACTAGGATCCTTCCTCATGAGGATTGGGTCTACCACTATGAGTCTTCGTTAGTGCGTTCTTTCGAGTCAGTTATGTCGAGTCAGTGTGTTGAAACTTTGAGTTAATGTTTAGTGTTTGGATGATTGTTATTTTGATTCATGCTTGGGTTGATTCTTTGTTTGATTGATAGTCTAGCTGTGGGGATTGTCCACAGTAAGCAACTATGAAGACCAAGTTAATTAATAAAAGAGTTAGATCGTTTTGGGTTATAAATAGCCATCCACTCTATTGTTCTCTCTACTTTATCTCTCACTTTTGTTTATCTCCTGAGATCTGGTTAACTGTCACTTATGCTTATCATCATGGATATGTGCAATAACTGTTTACTTATGATATCTCAATTACTGCAAGCAGATGGTGAACACCAGGAGTGGCAATGCACTAGGGGACAACAACTTAGCTAATGGCCCTCAGATGCCCAACCCTCCGCAGCTGACTGGAAAGCAGTTCTACAACTTACAGATGCAACTGATGGCTACTCTCAACAACACTGCTCAAGCTTTGCAACATGTGCATGCCCCTCAGCAGCAGAGGGACAGACGTGGAGATTTCCTGAAGGGGCACTACCTTTTCTCACTCAGCAGATCCACTACAGGCAGACGAATGGCTCTGGGCAGTGGAGCAACAGTTGGATATTGCTCAGTGTACTGATCAAGAGAGGGTTCTGTATGCTACAGGGCAGCTCAGAGGCGGTGCTCTAGATTGGTGGGAATCTTATAGGCAGCAGGACAGGGAGCGTTTCACTTGGGCTCAGTTCTATGAGAGATTCAGGAGCCATCATGTGCCTGCGGGCATAATGAAAATGAAGAAGAGGGAATTCCTTTCACTGAAGCAGGGAAGCATGACGGTGACAAAGTATCATGATAAATTTCTTCACCTGGCTCGCTACGCTCCAACAGAGGTTACTGAAGATAGTGACAAGCAAGAACACTTCATGGAGGTACTCAGGGATACTCTTCAATTGCAGTTGATGAATGCCAACTTCAACAACTTTAATCACTTGGTGGACCGTGCTATGCTCACTGAGCAGAAGAGTTGGGAGATAGAAGATAGGAAGAGGAAGTTTGCTCCTACTTCCATTAACAGCAACACCCACCCTCGTCAGCCACAGCAGCAGTACTCTCAGCAGCAGGGGAATCAGCAGCATGTCACGCCCGGTTTCAACGACCAAAACCGTGCAACATATATATGCGCCAGGAAACGTCTCGCACATACATGACAAATTACAGAATACCACAACACATG
Source organism: Paspalum notatum (assembly GCA_022530915.1). NCBI lineage: Eukaryota > Viridiplantae > Streptophyta > Magnoliopsida > Poales > Poaceae > Paspalum > Paspalum notatum. The sequence continues at coordinate 23,883,614 of CM039684.1, read as the reverse complement.
CCAAAGATAAAAACGTACATAACATTAAATATATCATTATTACACTGTGACACAAGTGTTTAACTTAGAGTATAACGTAGCATAGCGGAAGCATAAATCGTAAACATAACGGGCGCCACAGGGACGTCAACTGGTGAACGAAACGCCTAATACTCGTCGTAGTCTTGCACATAGTCCTCATTACCACCATCATCTGAGCAGCGGTTGGATTTTTCCCCCAACAAGGAATAAATATAAAGAAATCAAGTGTGAGTACAGAATACCCAACAAATATAACATAAACCATGAGGCTCTATGGTTAGCTGACATCTGCATAAGCTTTTAATTTAAAACGTTTATTAAAGCCTAATTACTATGAATTAATAACGAAACCATTAGCCCAGAAGATATTGCATAAGAATTAAATAAGATTAAACAGATATAACAATTATCAAAACCATAACCAAGGAACCTCAGCCAAGGGTCCTTTACTAATCACTGGGAAGGGTCTGGGCCGCTCATAACCGTGAGCACGGCTAACATGTTAATTTTACAATCTCGAGAGGTTGTACATCTTTACCCACAAGTCGTGAGCTACGCTAGGAATTCACCACATTACCGGAGATGAGATGACTAGCAAGCGCACTACGAAGCCTTTACAAAGATCACGTTGGTAAGGTGTAACCGCTAAGGTTTCAGGTTCCGCAACCGTGGAGCAAGTCTCAAGGGGAGAAGCACATACATATAACGTAAAGCACACTCAACCCAAGCAGCGCGAGGGCCACAGAAGCTCACCTCCCCTCTTGCCCGCAGGTAAGTTACTCCCAAACCAAAACAACCTAATTAATCAGCTAAGTCTGTCCCATTCCAGCCTTGTGGTAGCACTGTTGTCCCAGATGGTCGCTTTGTGATTCGGTCCTTACGGAGAGAACTAGCAAAAGCACACGAGCACATTGCTCAAGCTCCCTAAACCATGTTGCTAAAAAGCCATATTAAAATGGGCATGAACCGATCAGAGTCACGCCCAACAATTAATTGCATTGGATCGTTAATCAAAGTTAAATTAACAAGAAAAGGAGTTTGCGCAGCACCTAGCACAACTTAACCATATGCATCCCACAAGGTAGATATAAAAGGATAAAGGTAGCTAGGTAAACCTTACAGGCATATAAATTAAATGCACATGCAATGATTAAAAGGTTATTGGGTGGTGTTCATGTTATACTTGCCTTCCTCAAAATTTATTCCTTGCTGCTGCTCAGAGGCTTCTGGAGGTTGCTCTTCGAACTCAACAGGCGGATCAACGTCTACGCATGATACACGGCACCAAACAAGCATACAGATGATCACACATGCAAGCAAACAAATGCAAAAGGTAAGAAACAGTACATCATGACTTAAAAACAGGAGGTAAAACGTATATAAAATTATTCTACACATTACTACGGTCACGTGGGCGCGAGAATCGCCGAAATCGGATTTAAAACGTGGAAGTTATGCCGAAAACAAGGTTCCAAGGGCATAACTGTGATTAAAAACTTAGATCTAGGGTTTATCTGGTAAAACCGAGGGCCCATGCATAAATAAAGGAACTTCCCGAGGGCTTACAGGCAAAACCGGCGGCCCTGGGACGGCGGGTTCTATATTACAAAAGGGCAGGGGCTAAAACATAAAGAAAAGGACCTAGATCAAATTACTTTTGAACTACGATGGACCGCGGGTTAATTTCCTCAAAGCCGAGGGGCTCTTTAGCAAAAGTGCCACGGCGGTCGGCTGTTGACCGGTATTGACCGGCTTTTGACTGGTCTCCGGTGGTTTTCGGCCCTCGGATCAAGATCGGACGGCTCCAAGCAGAGGGAACGGGTCGGCCGACGGTGACCAAGGATGGCGGCCGAGTCCGCTTGTCCACGGCGGCGCATCACCGGAGCTCGCACGCTCCGGGTGTTGCGGTGGTCGGGAAGGGGAGGAAACGGGCCTGAGAGAGGGAGAACGCGACGGCGCACTCACCGTGGGGCTCGGAAGAGGCGGTGGCTCGACGGAGGGGCCGATCGGCGAGAGGAGGCGGATGGCGGCATTGGTGCTTGCGGGAAGGCGCCAAGAATCGGCCACAGGCTCCAAGAACTGGCGGAACGAGGTCGCGGAGGTGCTGTGAAGGCGGCAACGGGGTCAAACGGGCCGGAGAAGCCTCGACGACGGCGAATTGCCCGGCGGCGGTGGCGCTCACCTTTGGGTTCCCGTGGCGGAATTAACGGCGATGGCTGCGCTAGGGCTTGGGCGCGGCGTGTGGGGCGAAAAGAGATGGCAGCGGTGTCGGTAGGACTCTTTATAGGGCGGCGGCGCAGACGGAATCGAACCGAGTTCGGCTCAGAATCTAGAAAAGGCGGCGCGGGCTTCTTCGGCTTGACCAGGAGATGGGTCCGCGTCGGGCGGTGAGGCGGCACTGGCGAGCGGGCCACGCGTGCGGGAAAAGCGGAGGCGCGGGGCTACTGGCCAGAGGGAGGCGGCGAGCGGCCGGGCGGTGGCTCGGTCCACCGGCAGAGGGAGAGAAGCGAGCCGGAGGTGGGGGATGACAGGCGGGCCCCGCCTGTAAGCGAGAGAGAGATGCGGAGAGGCTGGGTCGATCCGGCCGGGCCTGACCGGACTGGGCCGAAGGGTGAGGTGAGGGGGCGGGTGGCTGAGCCTTGGCGGGGCCGCGGCAGGGAGGTGGGCCGAGGGGGAGGAGGGGCGCGGCTGGGCCTGCTGGCCGGCCTGCCTCTTTTTTTTTTCATTTCTGTTTTTCTCTCCCTTTTCCTTTTAAACCAAAACCAAAACAAAACCTCTAAAAAAACCAAAAGTTTGAATTTTAAACGTTAGACCACACAAGAAATAAAGCAATGCACCAGCATTAGTGTACAACAAAAGTTGACCTAGAATTAATTTTAATTATTGTAGATAAAATAAATCATTAAATGCATGGCTAAGCATATAAAATCCTAGAAAATTAAATAAACCATATTAAATTTATTGTAAAATACTGAAAATAAAATTTAGGGTTCCCAGCGTAGCTCACGACTTGTGGGTAAAGATGTACAACCTCTCGAGAGTGTAAAACTAACATGTTAGCTGTGCTCACGGTTATGAGCGGCCCAGACCCTTCCCAGTGATTAGTAAAGGACCCTTGGCTGAGGTTCCTTGGTTATGTTTTTGATAATTGTTATATCTGATTAATCTTATTTAATTCTTATTTTATATCTTCTGGGCTAATGGTTTCGTTATTAATTCATAGTAATTAGGCTTTAATAAACGTTTTAAATTAAAAGCTTATGCAGATGTCAGCTAACCATAGAGCCTCATGGTTTATGTTATATTTGTTGGGTATTCTGTACTCACACTTGATTTCTTTATATTTATTCCTTGTTGGGGGAAAAATCCAACCGCTGCTCAGATGATGGTGGTAATGAGGACTATGTGCAAGACTACGCCGAGTATTAGGCGTTTCGTTCACCAGTTGACGTCCCTGTGGCGCCCGTTATATTTACGATTTATGCTTCTGCTATGCTACGTTATACTCTGAGTTAAACACTTGTGTCACATTGTAATAATGATATATTTAATGTTATGTACGTTTTTATCTTTGGCGTGTGCTGTGGTATTCTGTAATTTGTCATGTATGTGCGAGACGTTTCCTCGCGCATATATATGTTGCACGGTTTTGGTCGTTGAAACCGGGCGTAACAAATTTGGTACCAGAGCCGTGTTGATTGTAGGACGAAAGCCTAGTTAGATTGGTCGTGTTTAAGGACTTCACTTTCCTTTTCTTCACTGCTAACTTTTAAATGCTTTGTCTTTATTTTAGTTTTACTGATTAATTGCTCACATTATGTTCAAAATTTTTTATTTATTCATTCTGTCGTATAGAACTTTACTCAAGTATTTCTATCGTTTCTATAGATGTCATCATTTGGGTGCCTTTATATATTAGATCATACCCTTATAATATCTCGTTAGCACGCTTTGTTTTGGTGCGTGAATGCTTGTTATGGTGAACTATGTTTGTTTTGGTTCTTTGATTGATTGATAGTCTAGCTGTATTACATGTCCACAGTATAAACAACTATGAAGATTAAAGTAATTATATAAATTAATTAATAAAGATTAGATCATTGGGGGTTATAAATAGCCATGTACTCTTTTCTCTTTACTTTATCGGTCACCATTATTTATCATCCGGATACGTGCAACAATTGCTTACTGATATTGTTTCAACTGCTGCCAACAGATGGTAAACACCAGGAATCAGGCTAATGGCAACCCACCGCAGAACCCACCGCAGAACCCACCGCCGCTGACAGCAGATCAGTCTTTTCAGCTTCAGATGCAGATGATGGCTACTCTCAACAATGCAGTACAAGCTCTGCAGAATGTTCAAGCCAATCCGCAGCCGCAGCAGAGGGACAGACGTTGAGACTTTATGAAGGGACATCCACCTACTTTCTCCCATTCTGCTGATCCTCTTCAGGCAGATGACTGGCTCCGTGCAGTGGAGCGATAGCTTGACATTGCGCAGTGCAATGATCAAGAGAGGGTCCTCTATGCAGCAGGACAGCTTCGAGGTGCAGCTCTGGACTGGTGGGAGACTTACAGTCAGCAGGACAGAGAGCGCTTCACCTGGGCTCAGTTTCGTGAGAGATTCAGAAGCCACCATGTGCCTGCGGGCATAATGAAGATGAAGAAGAAGGAGTTTCTCTCTCTGAAACAGGGGAACATGTCAGTCACGGAGTACCGTGACAAGTTTCTGCAGCTTGCTCGCTATGCTCCCACAGAAGTTGCAGAAGATGGTGACAAGCAGGAGCACTTCCTGGAGGGCCTTAATGACAACCTCCAGTTACAGCTGATGAACAACACTTCAATAATTTCAATCACTTGGTAGATCATGCCTTGCTTACAGAGCAGAAGCGCAGGGAGATTGATGAGAAGAAAAGAAAGCTCAACCGTGCATCCTCCAACAGCAACACCCGCCCCCGCTACCCCCAGCAGTACCAGCAGAAGCGTCAGCAACCACAGCAGCAGCAGTACCAGCAACAGACAGGTCAGGGTCAGCGTTACCAGAATCAGAACCAACGCCCTACCTACAGAGCTATGCCACAGGGGCAGTCCAACCCACCTGCCCAAAATCAGGCTACTGTTCCCGTGGTTCGTAACTGCTACAAGTGTGGCGACAGTGGGCACCTCACCAACAACTGCCCTCAGAGGGGGCAGCAGCAGCAGCAGGCCAGACAGAACGCCCCACAACAGCAGCAGCAAGGGCGCCCCAACCAGCAGCATAAGGCACCACTTCAGGGCAAGGTCAATCATTTGACGGCAGAAACTGCAGCAGAAGCCCCAAACGTTGTGCTTGGTACGTTTACAGTCAACTCCAACCCTGCTACAATACTTTTTGATACTGGTGCTACGCATTCTTTTATTACAAGATCTTTTGCTAAAAAACATAATCTTCCCTTAAGCTGCATGAAAAGACCTATGGTAATTAATTCACCGGAGGGAAAGATAACTACCAACACAGTCTGTACCAGAGTTAGTATCAACATAAGGGGGGTAGAGTTTCGCACTGGGTTGCTAGTTATTGATTTCATGGATATTGATATAATCTTGGGTATGGACACTCTGGAGAAGTGGGGTGTCAAAATTGATTGTGCTCAACGGACAGTTCACCTAGCAGCATCAGATGGCCAAGAAGTGGGAATCAGCGCATCAAGTCCTTCAGGTTATTTGCACCAGATGGAGGTTAGACCTACAGACGGTATTCGGATAGTGTGTGATTATCCAGATGTCTTCCCTGATGAATTGCCAAGTATGCCGCCTGACAGAGATATTGAGTTTTTAATAGAGCTTTTACCTGGCACTACACCCATAGCAATGAGGCAATATAGAATGGCACCTATAGAGCATGAGGAGGTAAAAAAGAATATAGATGAATTGCTAGCTAAAGGATATATCCGCCCTATTTCCTCTCCTTGGGCTTTTCCAGTTTTGCTTGTTGAGAAAAAGGATACTGATGTGAAAAAGATGTGTGTGGATTACCGTGCTCTAAATAAAGTCACCATTAAAAACAAGTACCTGCTTCCCCGCATTGATGATTTGTTTGATCAGCTTCAGGGTGCTTGTGTTTTCTCCAAGGTTGATTTGAGATCTGGTTATCATCAGTTAAAAATTCGTCCCTCAGATATTCCTAAAACTGCCTTCACTACTAAGTACGGCTTGTATGAGTATACAGTAATGTCCTTCGGCCTCACCAATGCTCCTGCCTATTTTATGCAACTGATGAATTCAGTATTTATGGATTATTTAGACAAGTTTGTGGTGGTTTTTATTGATGATATACTGATTTATTCCAAGACTGAAGCAGAACATGAGGAGCATTTAAGGTTACTTCTTCAGAGACTGAGAGAACACAAGCTGTACGCCTAGTTCAGCAAATGTGAATTTTGGATTGATGAAGTGCGTTTCCTTGGTTACGTCGTCTCCAAAGGAGGAATTGCAGTGGATCCAAGCAAGGTCAGTACTGTCACGAACTGGAAGGTGCCGGAAATACCAAAAGAGGTTCGTGGATTTCTGGGTTTAGCTGGTTATTATCGGAGATTTATTGAGAATTTTTCAAGAATTGCAAAGCCCATGACTTCCCTATTAGAGAAGGATGCAGAATTTAGATGGACAAATGCACAGCAAGCTGCTTTTGATGAGTTGAAGAAAAGATTGACTACAGCACCTGTGTTGACATTGCCTGACCAGCAGAAGAAATTCATAGTTTATTGTGATGCTTCCAGAGATGGTTTGGGATGTGTTCTGATGCAGAAAGGAAAAGTGATTGCCTACGCTTCACGGCAGTTGCGCAAGCATGAGTTGAATTATCCGACACACGACCTGGAACTTGCAGCAGTGGTGCACGCATTGAAGATTTGGCGTCACTATTTGTACGGGCAGCGTTGTGAAATTTATACTGATCACAAGAGCCTTAAATATATTTTCACACAGAACGAGTTGAATATGCGGCAGCGAAGATGGCTGGAATTAATTAAGGATTATGACATGGAAATTCATTATCATCCTGGCAAGGCTAATGTGTTGGCTGATGCTCTGAGTAGGAAGAGTTATGCTAATATGGCTTTGGGTTTCATGATGCCGCATGAGTTATGTGAAGAGTTTGAAAGATTGAGTTTGGGTTTTCTACATCACACTATAGCCGTAGCATTTGAGGCAGAGCCGACATTAGAACAAGAGATTCGGGAGCACCAGAAGAATGATGAGAAATTGCAGGAAATTCGTGAGTTGCTCAAATCAGGCAAGGCGCCTCACTTTCGGGAAGATGAACAGGGAACTTTATGGTACAAGAACAGAATATGTGTGTCTAACGTGGACAGCATTAGAAAATTAATTTTGAGTGAGGCTCATGATACGGCTTATTCTATTCATCCCGGCAGCACTAAGATGTACTATGATCTGAAGAAAAGATTTTCGTGGTACGGTATGAAGCGTGCCGTGGCAGAGTATGTAGCTATTTGTGATACATGTCAGCATGTGAAGGCAGAACATCAGAGACCAGCAGGTTTATTACAGCCGTTGAAGGTACCAGAATAGAAGTGGGAAGAAATAACCATGGATTTTATTGTGGGTTTGCCTCGTACTCAGAAAGGTTATAATTCAATATGGATAGTAGTGGATCGTTCAACCAAGATAGCTCATTTTATACCGGTTAACACTACTTATTCAGGTGCTAAGTTAGCTGAGCTGTACATCTCCAGAATTGTCTGCCTGCACGGTGTGACTAAGAGAATTATATCTGACCGAGGTTCGCAGTTTACTTCTCGCTTTTGGGAGCAGTTGCATAATTCATTGGACACAAAGCTCAGATTCAGTACAGCATACCATCCTCAGACAGACGGGCAGACAGAAAGAACTAATCAGATACTTGAGGATATGTTGAGAGCTTGTGCCATACAGTACGGCACTAGTTGGGACAAGTGTTTGCCGTATGCTGAGTTTTCCTAGAATAACAGCTATCAAGCCAGTCTGAAAAAGTCGCCGTTTGAAGCCTTGTACGGCAAGAGGTGCAGAACGCCGTTGTTCTGGAATCAGACACGTGAGAAGCAGGTATTTGGACCTGACATAATACAGGATGCTGAACAGCAATTGCAGATTGTTCAGGAGAATTTGAGGGTTGCTCAGTCCAGGCAGAGAAGTTATGCTGATGTTCGCAGAAGGGATTTGTCCTTTAAAGTGGATGACCATGTGTACTTGAAGGTGTCACCAATGAGAGGTATTCGCAGATTCAACATGAAAGGAAAGCTAGCGCCAAGATACATTGGACCATTTAAAATACTAGAGAAGAAAGGTGAAGTAGCTTACCGCCTGGAATTACCTCTCAGTTTATCAGGTGTGCATGATGTGTTTCATGTGTCCCAATTAAAGAAGTGTTTGAGAGTGCCCGAAGAGCAAGCACCGCTAGAAGGATTGGAGGTACAGGAGGATCTGACTTACACAGAGCATCCAGTGAAAATTTTAGACACATCAGAGAGGAATACTAGAAACAAAAAGATCAAGATGTGCCGTGTGCAGTGGAGTCATCATACAGAGGCCGAGGCAACATGGGAACGAGAGGATGAGTTAAAAGCAACATATCCCGCTCTCTTTGCTAACTAGCCTATCTGAATCTCGGGACGAGATTCTTGTTAAGGGGGTAGGTTTGTAACACCCTAAATTTTATTTTCAGTATTTTACAATAAATTTAATATGGTTTATTTAATTTTCTAGGATTTTATATGCTTAGCCATGCATTTAATGATTTATTTTATCTACAATAATTAAAATTAATTCTAGGTCAACTTTTGTTGTACACTCATGCTGGTGCATTGCTTTATTTCTTGTGTGGTCTAAGGTTTAAAATTCAAACTTTTGGTTTTTTTTGAGGTTTTGTTTTGGTTTTGGTTTAAAAGGAAAAGGGAGAGAAAAACAGAAATGAAAAAAAAAGGCAGGCCGGCCAGCAGGCCCAGCCACGCCCCTCCTCCCCCTCGGCCCACCTCACCGCCGCAGCCCCGCCAAGGCCCAGCCGCCCGCCCCCTCACCTCACCCTTCGGCCCAGTCCGGTCAGGCCCGGCCGGATCGGCCCAGCCTCTCCGCATCTCTCTCTCGCTTACAGGCGGGGCCCGCCTGTCATCCCCCACCTCCGGCTCGCTTCTCTCCCTCTGCCGGTGGACCGAGCCACCGCTCGGCCGCTCGCCGCCTCCCTCTGGCCAGTAGCCCCGCGCCTCCGCTTTTCCCGCACGCGTGGCCCGCTCGCCAGTGCCGCCTCACCGCCCGACGCGGACCTATCTCCTGGTCAAGCCGAAGAAGCCCGCGCCGCCTTTTCTCGATTCCGAGCCGAACTCGGTTCGATTCCGTCTGCGCCGCCGCCCTATAAAGAGTCCTACCGACACCGCTGCCATCTCTTTTCGCCCCACACGCCGCACCCAAGCCCTAGCGCCGCCATCGCCGTCAATTCCGCCACAGGAACCCGAAGGTGAGCGCCACCGCCGCCGGGCAATTCACCGCCGTCGAGGCTTCTCCGGCCCGTTTGACCCCGTTGCCGCCTTCACAGCACCTCCGCGACCTCGTTCCGCCAGTTCTTGGAGCCTGTGGCCGTTTCTTGGTGCCTTCCCGCAAGCACCAACGCCGCCGTCCGCCTCCTCTCGCCGACCGGCCCCTCCGTCGAGCCACCGCCTCTTCCGAGCCCCACGGTGAGTGCGCCGTCGCGTTCTCCCTTTCTCAGGCCCGTTTCCTCCCCTTCCCGACCACCGCAACACCCGGAGCGTGCGAGCTCCGGTGATGCGCCGCCGTGGACAAGCGGAATCGGCCGCCATCCTTGGTCACCGTCGGCCGACCCGTTCCCTCTGCTTGGAGCCATCCGATCTTGATCCGAGGGCCGAAAACCACCGGAGACCAGTCAAACGCCGGTCAATATTGGTCAACAGCCGACCGCCGTGGCACTTTTGCTAAAGAGCCCCTTGGCTTTGAGGAAATTAACCCGCGGTCCATCGTAGTTCAAAAGTAATTTGATCTAGGTCCTTTTCTTTATGTTTTAGCCCCTGCCCTTTTGTAATATAGAACCCGCCGTCCCAGGGACGCCGGTTTTGCCTGTAAGCCCTCGGGAAGTTCCTTTATTTATGCATGGGCCTTCGGTTTTACCAGATAAACCCTAGATCTAAGTTTTTAATCACAGTTATGCCCCTGGAACCTTGCTTTCGGCATAACTTCCACGTTTTAAATCCGATTTCGGCGATTCTCGCGCCCACGTGACCGTAGTAATGTGTAGAATAATTTTATATACGTTTTACCTCCTATTTTTAAGTCATGATGTACTGTTTCTTACCTTTTGCATTTGTTTGCTTGCATGTGTGATCATCTGTATGCTTGTTTGGTGCCGTGTATCATGCGTAGACGTTGATCCGCCTGTTGAGTTCGAAGAGCAACCTCCAGAAGCCTCTGAGTAGCAGCAAGGAATAAATTTCGAGGAAGGCAAGTGTAACATAAACACCACCAAATAACCTTTTAATCATTGCATGTGCATTTAATTTATATGCCTGTAAGGTTTACCTAGCTACTTTTATCCTTTTATATCTACCTTGTGGGATGCACATGGTTAAGTTGTGCTAGGTGCTGCGCAAACTCCTTTTCTTGTAAATTTAATTTTGATTAACGATCCTATGCAATTAATTGTTGGGCGTGACCCTGATCGGTTCATGTCCATTTTAATATGGCTTTTTAGCAACATGGTTTAGGGAGCTTGAGCAATGTGCTCGTGTGCTTTTGCTAGTTCTCTCCGTAAGGACCGAATCACAAAGCGACCATCTGGGACAACAGTGCTACCACAAGGCTGGAATGGGACAGACTTAGCTGATTAATTAGGTTGTTTTGGTTTGGGAGTAACTTACCTGCGGGCAAGAGGGGAGGTGAGCTTCTGTGGCCCTCGCGCTGCTTGGGTTGAGTGTGCTTTACGTTATATGTATGTGCTTCTCCCCTTGAGACTTGCTCCACGGTTGCGGAACCTGAAACCTTAGCGGTTACACCTTACCAACGTGATCTTTGTAAAGGCTTCGTAGTGCGCTTGCTAGTCATCTCATCTCCGGTAATGTGGTGAATTCCTAGCGTAGCTCACGACTTGTGGGTAAAGATGTACAACCTCTCGAGAGTGTAAAATTAACATGTTAGCCGTGCTCACGGTTATGAGCGGCCCAGACCCTTCCCAGTGATTAGTAAAGGACCCTTGGCTGAGGTTCCTTGGTTATGGTTTTGATAATTGTTATATCTGTTTAATCTTATTTAATTCTTATGCAATATCTTCTGGGCTAATGGTTTCGTTATTAATTCATAGTAATTAGGCTTTAATAAACGTTTTAAATTAAAAGCTTATGCAGATGTCAGCTAACCATAGAGCCTCATGGTTTATGTTATATTTGTTGGGTATTCTGTACTCACACTTGATTTCTTTATATTTATTCCTTGTTGGGGGAAAAATCCAACCGCTGCTCAGATGATGGTGGTAATGAGGACTATGTGCAAGACTACGATGAGTATTAAGCGTTTCATTCACCAGTTGACGTCCCTGTGGCGCCCGTTATGTTTACGATTTATGCTTCCGCTATGCTACGTTATACTCTGAGTTAAACACTTATGTCACAGTGTAATAATGATATATTTAATGTTATGTACGTTTTTATCTTTGGCATGTGCTGTGGTATTCTGTAATTTGTCATGTATGTGCGAGACGTTTCCTGGCGCATATATATGTTGCACAGTTTTGGTCGTTGAAACCGGGCGTGACACAGCACCAGCCACAGCAGCAAAGTCCGGGCCAGCGCTATCAAAATCAGAACCAGCAGTCTCGCCCTTCGTACCAAGCCCCGCGTCAGGGACCGCCTAATTCCTCTACATCTAATCAAACATTGGTTCCTGTGGCCCGAAACTGCTACAAGTGCGGGGAGTTTGGGCACCTTTCTCCTAATTGCGCCCAGAAGATGTAGCCCAATCAGCAAGGACAGAAGCCGAGTCCCCCTCAGCAGCAGCAACAGGGGCGCCCCAATGGGAACCAGCAGGCCAAGACTCAATGGCAAGGCAAGGTCAATCATATCATGGTCGAGACAGCTGCGGAAGCTCCAAATGTTGTGCTCGGTACGTTCCCAGTCAACTCTTATTCTGCTACAATACTTTTTGATACTGGTGCTACACATTCTTTTATTACAAGATCTTTTGCTGAAAAACACCACCTTCCTTTAAGTTGTATGAAAAGACCTATGGTAATTAGTTCACCTGGAGGACAAATATCTACCAACACAATTTGTTCAAGGGTGAGTATCAACATAAGGGGGGTAGAGTTTCGCACTGGGTTGATGGTCTTAGACTCTGTGGGTATTGATATCATTTTGGGCATGGACACTCTTACCAAGTGGGGTGCAAAGATAGATTGTGCTGGAAGAACAGTTCACTTGACAACATCAGATGGTCAGGAAGTGGGAATTAGTGCATCAAGTCCTTCCGGTTATTTGAATCAGATAGAGGCCAGTCCTATGGATGGTATTCAGGTGATGTGTGATTATCCAGATGTTTTTCTTGATGAGTTGCCAGGCATGCCACCTGACCGAGAAATTGAGTTTATCATAGAACTTTTACCTGGTATGACACCGATTGCAAAAAGGCCATATAGGATGGCACCCATAGAGCATGACGAGGTTAAAAAGAACATAGATGATTTACTAGCCAAGGGGTATATTAGACCTAGTTCTTCTCCTTGGGCTTTTCCAGTTTTGCTTGTTGAGAAGAAAGATACCAGTGAGAAGCGGATGTGTGTGGATTACTAGGCTTTGAACGAAGTCACATTTAAGAACAACTACCCTCTTCCTCGCATTGATGACTTGTTCGATCAACTCCAAGGTGCTTGTGTCTTCTCTAAGATTGATCTAAGGTCGGGTTATCACCAATTGAAGATCCGTCCCTCAGACATTCCAAAGACTGCCTTCCCCACTAAATATGGCTTATATGAGTACCTGGTAATGTCTTTTGGTTTGACCAACGCTCCTGCCTACTTCATGCATCTGATGAATAGAGTATTCATGGATTATCTAGATAAGTTCATAGTGGTTTTTATTGATGACATCTTGATCTACTCGAAGTCAGAGGAGGAACATGAGGTACACTTGAGGTTGGTACTACAGAGATTGAGGGAGCATAAATTGTATGCTAAACTGAAGAAGTGCGAGTTCTGGATTGATGAAGTGCCTTTCCTTGGTCACATTATTTCCAAAGGAGGAATGGAAGTGGATCCACGCAAGGTCAGTGCTGTAACAAACTAGGAGATACCACAGACACCGAAGGAGGTCCGTGGATTCTTAGGTTTAGCAGGATCTTATCAGAGATTTATTGAGAACTTCTCCAAGACAGCGAAGCCCATGACTTCTCTGCTCGAGAAGGACGCAGAATTCAAGTGGACAACAGATAGACAAGCCGCCTTCGATGAGTTGAAGAAGAGGTTGACGACTGCACTTGTGTTGACACTACCGGACCAGCAGAAGAAGTTCATAGTGTATTGCGATGCTTCCAGGGATGGTTTGGGATGTGTCCTAATGCAAGAGGGTAAAGTGGTCGCTTATGGTTCGCGGCAATTGCGCAAGCATGAAGTGAACTATCCGACTCACGACCTAGAACTGGCAGCAGTGGTATATGCTTTGAAGATCTGGCGACACTACCTATTTGGACAGTGTTGTGAGATATACACTGATCACAAGAGTCTCAAGTACATCTTCACACAGAATGAGTTGAACATGCGTCAGCGAAGGTAGTTAGAGATGATCAAGGATTATGATATGGAGATACACTATCATCCTGGCAAGGCTAATGTGGTGGCAGATGCTCTAAGTCGGAAGAGTTATGCCAATATGGCTTTGGGTTTCCAGATGCCACAAGAATTATCTGAGGAATTCGAAAGTTTGAGCCTGGGATTCCTAAACTATACCACAACAGCAGCATTTGAAGCAGAACTAACCTTAGAACAAGAGATAAACAAGTATCAGAAAGAGGATGAGAAGCTCCAGGAGATCCGTGAGTCACTCAAAAAGGGCGTAGCGCCTAATTTCAAGGAGGATGATCGAGGTACCTTGTGGTATAAGAATCGGATCTGTGTGCCCAACGTTGATAGTATTCGGAAGTTGATATTGAGTGAGGCCCATGATACAGCTTACTCCATTCACCCTAGGAGTACTGAGATGTATTATGACCTCAAAGAGAGATTCCGGTGGCCTAGAATGAAGAGGGCAGTAGCGGAGTATGTGGCCGTATGTGATACTTGCCAACGGGTGAAAGCAGAATACCAGAGACCAGCAGGGTTATTGCAGCCATTGAAGGTTCCTGAGTGGAAATGGGAAGAGACACTATGGATTTTATTGTGGGATTACCCCGCACCCAGAAGGGGTATAACTCAATATGGGTGGTAGTGGATCGCTTAACTAAGGTAGCTCACTTTATACCAGTAAATACCACCTACTCAGGTGCAAGATTAGCGGAACTATACATATCCAGAATTGTGTGTTTGCATGGAGTACCTAAGAGGATCATATCCGACAGAGGGCAGTTCACTTCTTGCTTTTGGGAGCAGTTACATGATTCATTAGACACAAAGCTCAGGTTCAGTATGGCATACCATCCACAGACTGACGGGTAGATAGAAAGAACCAACCAAGTACTTGAGGATATGTTGAGAGCATGTGCTATACAGTATGGTTCCAGTTGGGACAAGTGTTACCTTATGCTGAGTTCTCATACAATAACAACTATCAGGCTAGTCTCAAAAAGTTGCCGTTCGAAGCTCTATATGGTAGGAGGTGTAGGACCCCCTTGTTCTGGGATCAGATTAGAGAAAAACAAGTGTTTGTCCCTGGAATTATAGAAGATGCAGAGAAGCAGTCGCGGGTTGTGCAGGAGAACCTAAAGATTGCTCAGTCAAGACAAAAGAGTTATGCTGATAATCGTAGAAGAGAGTTGACCTTCAAGGTGGATGACTTCGTGTATTTAAAGGTGTCACCGATGAGGGGAGTTTGTAGATTCAACATGAAAGGGAAGTTAGCCCCCAGATATATTGGACCATTCAGAGTGTTGGAGAAGAAGGGTGAGGAAGCATATCGTCTGGAAATACCTCCCAATCTGTCAGGAGTGCATGATGTGTTCCGCGTATCTCAATTAAAGAAGTGTTTGAGAGTACCAGGGAACAAGCCCCATTGGAAGGTTTGAATGTACAGGAGGACCTGACTTACACCGAACATCCAGTGAAGATTTTAGAGACATATGAAAGGATCACTAGAAACAAGCGGATCAGGATGTGCAGGGTGTAGTGGAGTCACCACACAGAAAAGGAGGCAACTTGGGAACGAGAGGATGAAATGAGAGAAGCATACCCTAATTTCTTTGCTAGCCAACCTATGTGAATCTCGGGACGAGATTCCTGTTAAGGGGGTAGGTTTGTAACACCCTAATTTTACATTAAGCATTTTACAAATAAATTTAACATGCTTTACTTAATTTTCTAGCCGTGGAAGCGTCGGGACAACGACTGAGAGCCAATGGATCGGCTTCATTGCTCTCCTGGTGTGATGAGTGATTGTCAACGAGCTCAAGACCTCCGATGGACTTGAGGTAGATGATGAAGACCTCGATGGACTGAGGCAAAAGCCCTCCAATGGACCGGAGGCAATGCTCGGCGTCAGTCGGCCATGGAAGCTCGGTACACGGAGGGGTGGTTCGGCAACGGTTGTGTAAGCCCTCCGATGGACCGCGAGGCAACTCCGATGGACTGGAGAAGCCGGGTGCCACCGTGGTGCTGCAACCCGAGTGCCGCGCGAAGGCATGCGAGGGAGGCTTTGGCGGCTTCGGCTCAAAACTACCACCCAAGTTCAAATAACTTGGTGGGTTGGGCTCTGACTCGCCAAGATAGAAGATTGGGCCAAGACCCGGCCCAAGAAGCCCGCAGAATAAAGTTTTCCGGTTTCTGACTTCAAAACCGTGGGAAGATTCCGGACTACTGGCTACGTGGCGCACATCCAAGCGAGGCGTGGAGAAGAAGAAGATCAAGCCGTCATCGTAGTCGTCTGATTGTATCTTTTCGGTTTGGCCCCCTCCGGGCATTTTTAGAGTAGGGATCTTAATGTAATTGTGTCGTTTAGGGCCTAGGGTATAAATAGACCTGAGAGGCTCCCTTGGAGCTTATCTTGGAAGCACAAACCCTAGATTTTCCCTAACCCTAGCAGCCAAGGTCCAAAGAGAGAAAAGAGAGGAGATTAGCTAGGAGATGAGTGCCTAGTTTAGTCAAATCTTGTCATTAGTGGGAGGATGATGGGAGGTAGGCTCTAGGGGGTCTTGTAAGACTTGATTTTGTGATTCAATCCAAGATTACTCCTTGAGAAATCCTTGTCTTGACCAGCTCAATTTCGTCCTCCTTTCCCCCTCCCCGTTCTAGTTCGTTTTTGGTTCCAATCCTTTGATTTTGGTGTGTTTCGGTTTGTCCAAGGTTGGGATCTTTCTTTTGCTGGTATTTTGCCTTGCTATGATGTGGTGAATCTCACTAGCCAAGTGCTAGAATCCTCAAACCACGAGAAAAGGCCGTTCTTGTCGGATTTCGGTTTTTCGGTGTCAACTCACCTACCTCACGAGATTTGCAATTCCCGTGCAACCCGTGATCTTTTCAAGTGGATCTTTTGGGGTTTGCTAGGGAAGGTCCTTAGGATTGTCCATGCAAATTTTCGTGAATTTTCATTGAGATTTGACCTCGTTTCGATCGATTTTTCGATGGGGTGTCGGGCTATTTTTCTGCGCAGTTTTTCGGAGAACTGACAGGACAATTTAATTGTCCTTAGGTTTGTCCGAAGTTTAGACCTCGGACTGTCCGGTCTGTAGTGTTTTTGGGCTGTTTCTTCCCCCTTCTTTGTGTTTGTCCGGTCAGGTCTTTTGGTGGAGAGAGGACTGTCCGGTCTAGCCTTTTTGGGGCTGTTTTCGCGTGTTCTTTGCTCCGCTTGCTTTGGGGTTTATTTTTCTTGGTTTCTTTGGTTTTTGGAGTGTTGTTGTTTGCTTCAAACTTGTTTTGTGTCAAGCACTGCATGCCCATACTCTTCACTCATTGATCTTAAGTGAGGCACGCTTCGGTGTGTTGAGTGGCTAGTGTGTGACACTTGCAAGCTTTGTAGCTTGTCTTGTTTTGTTTGTGCCTTGTTGTTTTCGCTTGTTTTGTTTTGTGCTTTAGTGTTTTTCCGTTTATGGTTTCTCAATGTGTCCTAGGGTTGGTAGCTTGTCTATGCTATGCGACTCTGCACATTAGAGAGGTGTAGTTTTAGGTGTTGTGTGTTCATCTAGGTGTAGTGTGTTTGTTCGTTTTGGTGTAGTTTGGTTGCTCGTCTTACGTCCGTTTCGTTGGGCGTTAATTCGAGTGCTTCCGCTTTCCACCCGATACGTATCTGTTTAGTGGACGGTATCGGGTGTGCGTGTGTTTTCATGAGAGTGCACATTGGGGGGTTTGAGTTTGAGTTTTTCAAGTGCTCCTATTCACCCCCCTCTAGTCACACGTCTCGGTCCTACAAGTGGTATCAAAGCTGGTTAGGTTTCCTATACCTTAACTGGTGAAGAAACCGTAGCGACCATGACTTACTCTGGGAAGATTCCCATCCTTGGCTCTGATGGCTATCCCTACTGGAAGGGTAGGATGGAGGCGTTCCTTGTTAGCCAGGGTCAGGACATTTGGGATGCTACTCAGAGTACGACTTTTGTGGTGCTTCCAGTCGCTGAGCGTACTACGCAGGATATCGTGGCTCGGCATGAGGCGAATGCCAAGGCTGTTAACTTTCTCTTTTCTGGGATTGGTCCCATGGATTATGAGAGAGTGAGTCACCTTAAGACTGCGCGTGAGATATGATCACTGCTTAGTGCACACCATGAGGGTACTGCAACGATTAAGGCTAGGCTTGTGGAGACTTTCCAGCGCGAATATGAAAATTTCGTCCAGAAGTCGGGAGAGTCAGTAGACGACTTGTTTGGTCACTTTCAGTCGATCATTAACAAGTTGCGTGTCAACTCTGCCCCCGCTGAGCTCCCATACACCGATCATCAGCAGGCCGTCAAGTTGCTATATGCGTTGGATAAAAAAGTATGGGAGATCAAGGTGAACTCAATCATTGAGTCGGCAGGGTATGACACAATAGGAGTAGAGGCGCTTTATATTAAGCTCAAGGCCACAGAAGTAGATTACAAGATGAGGGATTCCCTCGCTTGTATAGGTTCTAAGAGTCTGGCCTTGGCTACCCCCTCTAGTGAGTCTGTTACTAACCCCCTGTTACACAACTTCTCGTTTTCTGCTTTGATGTCTGTTACAAAGGAGCAGCTGGCGACGCTTGGGGATGATAAGCTTTGTCTGGTGTCTAGTCGCTTTCAGCGTGCCTATGACAACCGGATGAGCAAGAAAAGGGGAAAGAGGCCCAAGTGCTTCGAGTGCGGAGAGGTCGGCCACTTCATCGCCGAGTGCCCAACAAGAACGACTACTACAAAAAGGGCAAGAGCTACTCCCATGACTCCGACAAGTACCACTCCGGCAAGCCGAGCTTTGACGAGCACCGCTCCAGCAAGCATGGCTTCGGCAAGCGTCCCTTTGGCAAGAAGAACTTCCGAAAGGCTTTCAAGAGCTACCAGAAGGACAACCGGAAGCGGGACAAGGCCTTCTTCACCGAGATCGGGTTCTGCAGCAGCGGATCTTCTTCCTCTTCGTACTCGTCGAGCTCATGTGATGAGGAGATCACGTACAGGAAGGACAAGAGGAACGATCAAGGAGGTCCAGCTGGCTTGTGCTTCGTCTCCACCAAGTCTAGGCGCAAGAGCAAGGACAAGAGGAGCTCGGTTTGCTCCATGGCGCTTGAGGACAAGGAGAACAAGGATGACGGCAGCAACTCTTCTTCCGATGATGAGGTAACTCTTAAGCAAGCCGAAATCCTTGAGATGCTAGAGCAGAATAGTCGAGAGTTGAAAGCCTAGGATAAGATGCTGGAGAAGGCAGCTAAGAAGTTGCAAAAGTTGAAAGCCCAACTTGCTGAGGCTTTAAAGGAGAATGAGAGGTTGAGGAGTGTGAGACCCCAACCCGGTGAGCTTGAGTGCCCTACCTGCGAGTCTTTCATGACGGAGCTTGGTGACCAGAGGGATAGGTATGCCAAGCGGGTAGAGGAGATATATGGGCTTAGAGCTGAGCTAGGCAAACTCCAGTCCAAGCTAGATGAGCCTACTTTGAGTGGAGAGCTTGAATGTGAGTCTTGCCCCTGTTTAGCTAGAGAGCTAGCTGTGCTAAAGGATAAGTTTGAGGGGCAACTCATGGAGCTTGAGAAGCTTAGGGCTAGACCTGCGCTTTTGGGTGTGTGTATGGTCTGTCCTACTTTGAGAGGTGAGTTAGAGCAGTTGAGAGCTGACTTTGAGGTGCTTTCAGCACCTACTGACACTTGTGAGAACTGCTTGACCCTTAGGATGCGGCTGGTGGATAGAGATGCCACCATTAGGAAGTTGGAGAAAGCTGCTCCTGTTTTTCCCTCTCTAGTTTGTGATACATGTGTGGCAGACTGTAGTTCTGGAGGATCTGAGAGAGGAAGTGTTGTCTTTGCAAAATGACAACAGCAGGTTGAGAGAGGTGCTGAGTTGGGTATATGCTAGGCAACCTCAACTAGAGATGATCATAGAGAGCACCAAGAGAGCCAAGGGTGTTGAGAGCCAATGGACCGGCCTCATTGCTCTCCTGGCGTGATGAGTGATTGTCAACGAGCTCAAATCCTCTGATGGACTTTAGGCCCTCCGATGGACTGGTGGTAGATGATGAAGACCTCGATGGACTGAGGCAAAAGCCCTCCAATGGACCAGAGGCAATGCTCGGCGTCGGTCGGCCATGGGAGCTCGGTACACAGAGGGGCGGTTCGGCAACGGTGGTGTAAGCCCTCTGATGGACCGCGAGACGACTCCGATGGACTGGAGAAGCCGGGTGCCACAGTGGTGCTCCAACCCGAGTGCATGGCGCGAAGATGTGCGAGGGAGGCTTTGGCGGCTTCGGCTCACAACCGCCACCCAAGTTCGAATGACTTGGTGGGTTGGGCTCTGACTCGCCAAGATAGAAGATTGAGCAGGGAATTTGAGATGAGTCTTATGGGTGAGCTCCAGTTCTTCCTCGGGCTGCAGATCAAGCAAGGCCCTGAAGGAACCTTCGTCCATCAAGCCAAGTATACAAGAGACATACTCAAGAAGTTTGCGATGGGTGGCTCCAAGCCCATGACGACTCCTATGAGTGATGAAGATGGGGAGGCGGTAGACCAGAAGGAATTTCGAGGGATGATCGGCTCAATTTTGTACCTGAAGGCGACCAGGCCGGACATTCAGTTCGCGGTCTGCCTTTGTGCGCGCTACCAGGCTTCTCCTAGGACTTCTCACCGTCAAGCGGTGAAACGCATTTTTAGGTATCTGAAATTCACTTCTGAGCTTGGTCTTTGGTACTCCTCGGGTTCTTCTCTTTCTCTTAGAGGGTTCTCAGATGCTGACCATGCTGGCTGCCGGATTGATCGCAAGTCAACCTCCGGCACATGCCAACTCTTAGGAACCTCTCTTGTCTCTTGGTCCTCCCACAAGCAAGCTAGTGTAGCTCTTTCCACCACTGAAGCAGAATATGTTGCTACTGCTAGTTGCTGCTCCAAGCTTTTATGGATAAAAGCCACCCTTAGTGATTTCGGTCTTAGGTTTGGTAGGATCCCTCTCCTAGTTGACTTTACTTCTGCTATTTCTATAGCTAAGAACCCCGTCTTGCACTCTATAACCAAACACATAGACGTGAGGTTTCACTTTCTGAGAGATCGCTATGAGAAGGGGGACATAGACCTAATCCATGTAGTATCTGCAAACCAGTTGGCCGATATCTTTACCAAGCCCCTAGAATTTGACACTTTTACGCGTCTGAGAGGTGAGCTTGGAGTGTGCTATCCCTTTTAGTCAGGGATAGTGTGCTATACCTTTTAGTAAGGAATAGCTTCTGTAGTTTAGTTTCTGCTTTTATCTGGCTTTTATTTCTTTTTGTTTCTTTTGCATATTGTATCATATCATGCATTGCACTGTATCATATGCATTTTCACTTCACTAGCACTAGAGCTCTTTTGGACTGATGAGTTAGTACTTGCTTGTGTTAGTTTGTACAGATGCATGCTTGATCACGGTTGGCTAAGCTCTCTTGAGTCTGTCGAATACTAGTTTTGAGCTAAGTCATTTTTTTTGCAAATCAAAAACTATGATCACCACTTGTTTTGGCTACCTAGCATGTGTAGGAGTGTTGAATGCTATGCTATCTTTTCATGCCTGGATATGCTAGTTGTATGCCTTTGCTATGTTAATGCCTAAGCTTTTATGACACCTTGAATTGAAACCTGAGTTAAAATTGCTTATAAGTGGTGTCTTATGTGCTGAATTGAGAAAGATCCAGGTGGGTTTGCTTATCACACTGATCTAGTTTGAGATTGCTTGTTGTTGCACTTTGACTTGAACTTGGACTAGGCTGTGTATGATCAAAACCTTGTCTTAAGCTTCTGATGGTTCTTTGAGCCTAGGCTTGGCATTGGTTGGTAAGAAATGGCAAAAGACAAGTAAATAACCCCTGGCACAAAAAGAACTTGCTTATGAATACAAATGTCTAAATCTGAAATTTGCAAGTCTCTAAAATGCTTATGGCACGTTGTATATGCCTTGGTTGAAAGTAGCACACCTTGTATGTCTTGCTAGCATCTTGCTATTCATGCCTATCTTGCTAGGTGCTATTCATGTTGGTGATGCTTTCTTTTAAACTACCTTGAACAACATGCTAGCTCCTGTTATGTGTAAGATAGATTCATTTGAGTTTGTTGCATGCTTCCATGCCCTCACTTGCTCTATATGCTAGAGTCTTTTACATTTCAGCCCCTTTCGGGCATTCTAGAGTAAGAGTCTTAGTGTTAAATGTGTCGTTAGGCCTAGGGCTATAAATACCTAAGTGGCTGGCTATTTAGGTGACTCTCCAACCGTTAGAAAACCCTAGGTTTAGTTTTCTTGCAGCCATGTGCCAAAGAAAGAAGAGAGAGCATTAGGGCTAGGATTTGAGTCCCCTAGCTAGTGTTCTTCTCACAAGAGGGAAGGATGAAGGGTGTTAGGCTGTAGGAACCTTGTATGAACTGATTTCCCATCTTCAATACATCAAGATTTCGCAGAATTTCGAGCTCATGTGTGCAGCCCTCTCTTCCTCCCCTCTCTAGTTTGGTTTTTTGGGTTCAATCTTTGGCTTTTGGGTGTTTGCTTTGGCCAAGGGTGAATCCTTTCTTTTGCTAGTGTTTTGGACTTGCCAGGACATGGAGATTATGCCCTAGTGCATCTTAAACCTGCAGGTTTGCCATGGGCAAGTCGAATTTGAGTTTTCCTCTTTTCTTGCCCAAATCTTGCCTTTTCACGCGATCTGAAATTCCCACTAATCCCGTGATCATTTAGAGTTGATCTTTTGCGAATAGCTTTGGAATAGTGCTCAGATAGCCTGTGTCAAATTTCTTGAAGATTGGATAAGGTTTGGTCAAGTTTAGGGTTTGGGAAGCTCATTTTTCTGCACCCACCGAACAGTCCGGTTCTGCTACCGGACTATCCGGCGTCACCGGACAGTCCGTCACAGGCCACCGGATAGTCCGGCGTTGGGTTTCTAGCCCCGCTGCAACCGAATCATCCGGCTCAGTCACCGGACCATCCAGTTCCACCGGACCGTCCGGTGACCGCTACCGGACGTCCGGTAGCAGCCTATAAGGTGGCTGTGAGCTTTTTCGTTGGAGTTTTCGCTGTCCGGCTTTTGCTTCGACTTCGGTTTTTGTGTTCCTTGTTGCTGCCCATACTCTCAACTCACTGTGATCTAGTGAGACGCATTTCGGTGCGTTGAGTGGCGAACAAGACGCTTGTGCGTGAGTCATTGTTTCGCTTGACTTGCGATCTTGTGATCGTTAAGTCTCGTGCTTCCGCTTGCTTGGTGTGTACCTGTTCAGTGGGTGACACCAAGTGCTGCTAGACATGTTTCCTTTCAGTGGACAGTGTCTAGCGCTTGTTGTGTGAAGTAGTTGTCAGTCTGCACCGGGGGTTCGTGAGTTTGAGTTTTTAAGTGCTCCTATTCACCCCCCTCTAGTCGCACGTCTCGGTCCTACAGGTGAGATGAGTGGTGTTGAGTTTGGAGAGTGCAGCACTTCAGGTGAGAAGAGTGCCCCAATTAAGATCAAGATTGCACCTACCCGGCCAGGTGAGACTGTTGATGGGGTTTACCATGAGCCACCCAAGGATGCCCCAAAGAAGCAGTACTGGACACCCAAGCCTTCCAAGGCTAAGCTGGACCAGATTGTTGAGGAAGAGCTTAAGCCCAAGGGCAAGAAGCCAGTCCCGCAGCCTGAGCCACCCAAAGCCACACCACCTAAGCCCAAGTCCCAGCCTAACCCAGTTCCTAGGAGGCCTGTCTACCACTGTGAGTTCTGCCAGCAGAATGGCCACCTAGAGGAGTTTTGCTTCAGGAGGAAGCGGGTTGAGAGGCAGGAGAGAGCTTGGGGGAACCAGGATCCATTCTACTAGGGTGGTAGGCAAGATCCTCCCCACTGCGGTGAGATGAGAAACCGCTTTGCTGGTGGTGAGAGAGGAGGCGGCTTTCAGGCCCGTGCTCCTGGTGGTGAGAGACGCTTTGTTGGTCGAGCCCCTAGTCGTTTTCAGTGCGGCTATGGACCTCGTGACCGAGGGTTTGTGAGAGAGCTTGAGCGGCCACGCTTTGAGGGTCATGGTTACTCTAGTCGTGGTGATTTCTTTGACTGTGCTTACCCCACTTTTGAGCAGATGGCTCGGTACTAGTACAGCAGTTTTGGTACTAACCCCAGTGCCAGACCATTTGCTCACTGTCGCTTTACTTGACTTTGCAGGATCGAGGCATGGAGGACGTGTGGATCATGGACTCCGGTTGCTCTAGGCACATGACAGGGCACCGCAAGTGGTTCTCCAGCCTCAACCCCATGAGCACCAAGGAGTACATCACATTCGGGGACAACGATCAAGGTAAAGTGTTGGGTGTTGGCTCTGTTTCGCTCTTTGCTAAGCTTTCCCTGAGATAAGTTGCTTTTGTTCGAAATCTGGGGTTCAATTTGGTCTCTATTTCGCAACTTCTCGATGAAGGTTTTGAGGTTCGTTTTAAAAAGGGTGCGTGCCGCGTTCTTGATGCTGAGGAGACCCTTGTTTGCTCTTTGCTGCCTTTTCGTCAGGTTTTTAGGGTCGACCTCACATCTGTTTCTGGCCTTGCGCGTTGTTTGGTTGCTAGTCCTTCTGCTGATATATGGAAGTGGCATAGGAGATTTGGTCACTTGAGCTTTGATCTGCTAGTCAGGTTGATTTCAATGGGCCTAATCCGAGGATTGCCCAAATTGAATGCTGAAAAGGATTTAGTATGCCACCCTTGTCGTCATAGCAAGATGGTTGCCGCTTCTCACCTCCTGTGTCTTAGGTTATGACCTCCTATCCGGGTGAGCTACTCCATATGGATACAGTAGGTCCCGCTCAGGTAGCTTCGGTCAGTGGGAAGTGGTACGTGCTTGTTGTTGTGGACGACTTTTCGCGGTTCTCGTGGGTATTTTTCATGGAGTTTAAGGATGAGGCGTTTGGTTTTGTTCGGGATCTGGTACTGAGGTTGAGAAACGAGAGTCATAAGGCCATGAGGGCTATCCGCAGTGACAACGGCAGAGAATTCAGAAACTCTTGTTTCGAAAACTTCTGTCGTGACCTAGGTCTTGAGCACCAGTTTTCTTCTCCATATACCCCTCCGTAGAACGGTGTTGTGGAACGCAAGAACCGCACACTTGTTGAGATGGCACGGATGATGCTCGATGAGCACAGGACTCCGAGGCGCTTTTGGGCTGAGGCAGTGAATACGACCTGTTACATTGCGAACCGGATCTTCTTGCGAGCTTTCCTTGGGAAGACCTCATATGAACTTCGGTTTGGTAGGCAGCCCAGCGTCAAGCATTTGCGAGCGTTTGGCTGCAGGTGCTTTGTGCT
The DNA here is from genome assembly GCA_022530915.1 of Paspalum notatum. NCBI lineage: Eukaryota > Viridiplantae > Streptophyta > Magnoliopsida > Poales > Poaceae > Paspalum > Paspalum notatum. The sequence continues at coordinate 23,858,504 of CM039684.1, read as the reverse complement.
TAAGAAGGCGGGGCATTTGGACAAGTTTGAGTCTCGTTGTTTGGATGGGATTTTTCTGGAGTATGATTCTAGTTCTAGGGCTTTTCGTGTGTGGATTTTGGAGGCCAAGCAAGTTGTTGAGACTTGTAAGGTTTCTTTTGATGAAACTATACCCTGCATAACAACTGCCTTTGAGCTTTCAGGTGATGATGAAGAAGGCACCCCTATCTTTGAGGATGAGGAAGGTGCGGTTGATGTTGGTGATGCAGGAGCCACTGCACCGGCTGCAGCTCCTGCCCCCTCTGCTACGAGCTCTGATGATGAAGGAGGACCCTTGCCCACGGCTTCCTCTTCACTCCCCCGACAGCAAGCTCAAGCAGAGGCTGGCCCTGCTGAGGACGCAGGGGAGGTGATTTCCGAGATTGTTCCATCTCGGCAGGTCCAGCGGGATCACCCTTCACACAGGATGATAGGAGACATTCACCAGCGTGTTACACGCTCTTCGGTTAACTCTCTAGCCTTTTTCTCCCAATCTGCATATGTTGCTACTTTTGAGCCCCGGGATGTGTCACATGCATTATCTGATCCTAACTGGGTGAACGCCATGCATGAGGAGTTGGAGAACTTTGAGAGAAACCATGTGTGGTATTTAGTTGAACCTCCACCAAACTGTTGCCCTATAGGTACGAAGTGGGTTTTCAAAAACAAACAGGGTGAGAATGGGATGGTTGTGAGGAACAAAGTGAGATTGGTAGCCTAGGGTTTCTGTCAGAAGGAGGGGATAGATTATGAGGAGACCTTTGTCCCTGTAGCTCGTTTGGAAGCCATTAGGATTTTGCTTGCCTTTGCGGCCTCTAAAGGCTTCAAACTACATCAAATGGATGTCAAGTCTGCTTTCCTGAACGGGTTCATAGAGGTGGAGGTATGTGTGAGACAACCTCCTGGCTTTGAGAGTGCTAGATTTCCAGACCGGGTGTATAAGTTGAGGATGAGGACCGAAAGAGCGACCTAGGGGTGACCCTCCCTATGGCAGTAGTCACACACGTACCTCTTGGGTGGAGCACCCTTTGGTTGGTTTTGGTTCTTGGGCTGGCTTTTTGGCTTTGGAGTGGGCTTAGGAGGAACTTTTCTCTTAGCACCTTGCTTGGAACTTTCAGGAGGTATCTCAGGTGGGTTCCTCTTGGGCAAAGTGTCAAGTGGGTTCTTCACAAAGTTAGGCTTGGGAGTCCACACCTGTTTCTTAGGTGGCTCCCTAGGCTTGTTAGTCCACACACCCTCCTTAGGATTGTCAAACTAAAAGTTGGGCTTGTTGTGGGTCAAGGGGAACTTCTCACTCAAAGGGATCCCACTCAAGTCACCAATCTTCCCATACAACTGATCAAAATCAGCCTGGGTGTAGTGATAGCCAACCCCCAACTTATCACTCAACTTGAAAGAGAAAATAATCATGCCAAGCTGAGGCTCCCTAGGAGAGATCCAACTGAGAATGGTTCTAACATAGGTGTTCTCATCCTCCAACTAAACCTTCTCAATGGCCAAAGCATCAAGCAAATCTCCAAGATCCTTACACTTAGAGCAAGCAACCCTAGTAATGCTAGCAGTCTTTTCAGACTTCCTCAAAGCAGCCCTAACTTCCTCCAGCTCCTTCCTAAGTGTAGGGCAAACATCACACTTTGCAAGCAAAGTCGGTCTAGCCTTCAACTCCTCTAACGCTGCTGTAGTAGAATGAAGCAAATCTACATTACTAGCATGCTTAGCACGGAGATTAGTAATTTCAACAACTAGAACCTGACAATCAGTGCACTCAATCTCATTAGCAACAGCACAAGCTTCCTTAGCAACAGACAGATCATTCAAAGCACATGCAAGTTTAGACTTAAAAGTCTCAAGCTCAGCCTCTAGAGTAGCAACCCTAGCATTTGCAGCTCTAAGATCCTTAGCTGCTACTCTAAGCAAGCGATCCTGGTTTTTCAAAGCAACAAACATAGCATCCTCATCATTTTCATCATCGCTCACCTTGGGGTCTGTGGAGGAGCTGTTGCAGATACCATAGTTGGTGGAGCCGGCTTGATCACCCTTGATCGCCATGGTACAGTAGCCGATCTCGTCACCAAAGAAGCGGAGTCCAGCATGCCCGACGATCTTCTTCTCACCATCATCGTCGCTGTCAGAGCCGGAGTCACTGGAAGTGCCATCGCAGTCACTCAAGCTGGCGAGGAAAGCACGGTCGTGCTCTTGCGCATGCTTTTGGTACTGCTTCACGAACTCCCTCCTGCTGAAGTACGGTCGCTTCTTCTTGTCACCCTTTTACTTGCCCTTCTTGTCGGAGGTGTACTCGCCCTTGTACTTGTGATCCTTGCCGGCGGAGTACTTCTCCTGAGCTCTCCTCTGGGGGCAGTCGGTGATGAAGTGGTCCGTCTTCCCACACTCGTAGCACTGGAGCTTGTCACCTCTTCTGCGGCTCATCCTGTTGGAGTAGAGGCGCTGGAACTTGTTGGACAGTAGGCACAGCTTCTCATCATCAAGTGCCTCCAGTTCTCCCTCCGTAGCTGAAATCAGGGACAAGGCATAGCCAACAGAAGGGTTAGCGTTAGCAGCACCGCCACTACTAGGACCAGACATAAGAGCTAGGGACTTTGGAGTTGGTCCGCTCATTCTGGACTGCGCCTGAGCGTCAACCTCCGAAGCCTTCAACTTGCTATACAGCTCGTCTGTGGTGAGAGTCTCATAGCCACTTGACTCGACTATAGACTCCTTCTTCATTTGCCAAATACTACGATCCAAGGCAAAGAGTAGCTTGCAAGCCTGCTCATGGTCGTCGTACGACAAAGCCCCATTTCTTGCATTAGCACGAATCTTGTTGGCAATCGATTGAAACCGACTGAACAAGTCGTCAATGCTCTTACCAGGTTGCTGGGAGAAGTTCTCGTACACTCGCTTGTACGTCTCGTACAGCCTGGCCTTGACTTGACTTGTCCCCTCATGGAAGTTTGCAAGGGTAGTCCAGATCTCATGAGCTGTCCTAAGATGACTCACTCTATTGAACTTAGAGCGGCTCAGGGCTGTCAAGAGGAAATTCCAAGCCTTGTTGTTTGCTTCGTGTTCCCACTGCTGCAGCTGAGTAACATGCTCCTCAAGCACCTCAAAATCAGCACGCTGACAAATATCCCAGACGGACGAATGTTGGCTCTGGAGGAATGCCGACATGTGGATCTTCCAATATGAGTAATCGGAGCCATCGAACCCTGGAATCTTGCCAACGGACTGATCCATGGTCGCTACAAAGTGGATCTAGAACTGGTTAAGGTATAGAAAACCCTAACTTGGCTCTGATACCAATTGAGGACCGAAAGAGCGACCTAGAGGGGGTGAATAGGTCGACACCTAAAAACCTATGACCCCAAAAACCCTCTCTTCTCACCCGTGTAGGATCACGTAGCTAGGACAAGCTACCAACCCTAAGACATGTCGAGGAAAGCACCACGGAAGCACTACACAGCACTCGCTCAGACATCGAGAGAAAATGACGCAAAACGAGCCTAGAACAGCCGGGAGCAGGAGCCACCGGACAGTCCGATGCCTACGCACCGGACAGTTCGACGGCACCACCGGACAGTCCGGTGCCACCCACCGGACGGTATAGACTGAGGGCTTGACCCTCGAGTCCAACCCACCGAACAGTCTCGTGCACCACCGGACAGTTCGACACCAAGCCGTCGGACAGTCCGGTCCCACCCACTGGACGGAAAAGGCTGAGGGCTTGACCCTCAAGCAGCACCGCCGGACAGTCCGGTGGCTCACCGCCGGACAGTCCGGTTGCTGCTAAAAGCCTGAGAGGCCGAGCCTCGTAGTCTTCGCCTGGGCTCAACCCTAGGCCACCGGACAGTCCGGTGCCTACCCACCGGACAGTCTGGTGGTATGAAATAGGGCAGCCCGAGGGGAGAAAACAGCCCGAGAATCCTCAAAATCGATCCAAATCTCGGTCAAATGGACTCCAAACTTCACCAAACTTTGCAAGGACTTTGTCTAGGCCATAGAGATCCTCTTCCCAACAGATCAACCTCTAGGCTTAAGTTTTTCTCCACGGATTTGACTTGTCCCCGAAGTGAAGTCCACTTGCTAAGAACGAAAGAGGAGGGGCTGCTTGTGGATTCAAAGATTGGGCAACACAACGACAATCAAAACCACATCCTTGTAGTCCAAAACACCGGCAATAGAAAGATATTGCTCTTGCCCAAAGCCAAACACACCAAAAGGCAAGAAAACGAAGATCAAAAGCCAATCAAGAAGGGAGGGAGGCAAGCACACACAAAAGAGCCACGAATTCCATCTATTGAATGCCTTAACAAGGTCTTAGATCCAGATTACACCATGGAACTCGTTCGCCAAGCAGCCACCCTACTTCCTACCCACTTTGGTGGAACCTAGATCTCTCTAAACTCACTAAACTTGTTTGCCCTTGCTTGGATGAACAAAACCTAGGGTTTCTAAGCCCCTAAGCACCTTCTAACCAGCCAAGCGAGGGAGATTGGACAGCCATCTACCTTATTTATACTACAAAACACATCCTAGGCTGTTTTGCAAACAGCCCCCTAGGAAACAGATGCAATTACACTAAAATGCCTGTAGAGGCTAGAAAAGACACAGGAAACTCAGATGAATGGCCACGACGGAGTCCTTGATCTTCTTCGGCTCGAAGTAATCTTTCGATGTCCTCCACGTGGTTAGTAGCTCATCCCTTTGGATAACTATCGGTTTTGGGATATCGGCAACCAGCCCCTGGTTTTTGTTGGTGGTCGTTATTTCCTAATTTCGACCGCCAATTCCTCGGTGAATAAATGGGGTATAAATAAAGTTCTATGCATTATTTACTTTGAATTAACGAATTCCACGAGTTTTGGTGGTTTTCGGTGTTACATAGGGAGATGCTCAAATTCCATGCAAAGTTACATCATTTGGAGCAAGTATTTACTTTGAACTAATGAATTCCATGAGTTTTGGTGGTTTTCGGTGTTACGCAGGGAGATGCTCAAATTCCATGCAAAGTTACATCATTTGGAGCAAGCATAGAGTGGGCACAAAAGGGCTTGGAGAATGGATTACAAATAACATCACTATGAAGTATCTCAAATGCCCTCAATGACTGAACCACTGCGAAGAGCTCGTTGAAATAATCAAAATGGAGTTTTGGTTCACTCAATTTGGAGTTCAGACGCAAAAGATATGACCATTACAAAATGGACACTGCCGCCTCACAGGAGAGTGGCCGGGCGGCCAGACCCCAGGCCGGGCGACCTAGGACTAGGCTGGCCGGCCACACAAGTGTCCAAAATGTGTCATGCTTCATCTTGTTCACCCAAGGAAGGTACCAAGGTCTCATATACACATGTGGGAACAAGAACAAGTCGAATACAATGTCGGAAGACCAAAATATGGAGAAGAAATTGACAAAGTCAGGAAAAGCCAGGCCGCCCGGCCACCCACCCTATGCCGCCCGGCTCACAAATGTCTCCAAATGTGCTCATCTTCGACGTGCATGCACAAGGATACGTGTCAAACACAATCCCACGGTGGAAGCCACGCAATCAACATGCAAGGTACCGGAAGGCCACCACTTCACCAATCCAAGCCCTGGATTGGTGAAGTCAGTGATCCAAGGGAGTTTGATCCTATGGCTAAGGAAGAAGCACACTCTAAATCCAATGGCCAAGGAAGAAGCACAACGAACTTAACCGCCACACCTGGTCAGAGGGTATCTCTACCGTGGGATCAACATAGTCGGTGCATCAAAGGGCTGGAAGGCCACAAGACCAGGTCGCCCGGCCTCCTACCAGGCCGCCCGGCCTTGGACTAGGCCGCCCGGCCAGCAAACTTAGCCATTTCACCGACTTTTAGCCTCCTATAAATAGATGGTCACTCCCCCACTCCAAACTCGTACCTTCTCGGTGCCATTGGCACCATTGTACTCTCTCCACTCTCTTCCTTGGGGAGGTGCCCCCTTTTGGGTGGCGCTACCCCTTTAAGTTCAATGTTTAGTAGGAGTTAGAGTCAGGTTCTGCCTGTTCCAGAGCGGTCTTCAGGAGTCTGGTATGAGTCTCTTGTATCTTCCTTTTCTTGTAAGATTTTGAGTTTATTTAATATATTTCTTTATTTAAGTTCAAGCATTTACTTTCCTGCTATGATCATAGTGTAGGGATGTCATTACACTTAGTTAGTGTTGCTCTATGAGGTTATGGTTAATCTAGGCTATTTACTTGCGGGTTCCTTGTTCACGCTGTTAGTTAAGTCGTAGCAGTTGTGATGCTTCCACTTGTTTCTAGCCATGTGGAGGATGTGAATAATTAGAGTTCACTCTGGGAATTCACCTTGGTTTGCAACTAGCCCCACGCAGCTCTGGGTGCCTTGTGTGTACCGCACAGGCTTCTCGGTTAACAGCGTTAGGAGTCTCAGTATTCCACCCCGTCGTTCGGGCTGGCGCCAGGTTGTGATCCAACATGTATGTAGACGCATAGTCGAGCTCCCTAGAACCCGCCTTTCTCGGCGGGGTAATCAGCACTCTGGTGCCTAGCAGTGGTTCTATAACCGCAATGTCCGATGTAGTAAAGATGACTAGACCAAACCATAACCTCAGTCGTGTCACAACCTTAGTAGAGTGACAGTTGGAGCTAGCTTTGTCTTTTGGCTTGACCTTAGTAAAGGAAGATCTCATCAGGAACCAGATCCGTCTCGTTGTCCTCCTAGCTTCACGTTGAGCTGTGTATCCTTGTGGAGTGAGTCAGTGTGCCGTTATCCTTTCTTTTACCGTTTAGAATGAAAGAGTAAAATAACAAGATGTTTGATAAGTTAATATCTCTATCTCAATGCTTCCCTTTGGATAAATACGATACCTTGGAATACTCCCGGGTGAAAGCTACAGCGGTCTCCGTACGCTTGCGGAGTAAAATCTGTTAGGCTAAGAGCCGCCAACAAGCTTTCTGGCGCCGTTGCCGGGGAAGCGGCGAGATAAAATATTAATTTGTTATTCAACTTGTTGTTGTTACCCTTTCTTTCTATCTTATAAAAAAACAAAAAAAATGATAAAATTGAAAACTCCATGCTTCATTTTGCTCTATGCATGTGAGTAAATCTTGACCATATTTTTCATGCAACCTTAATCTGCTAGGGGTAGTCATAGTTTGGGCCAGAATCCAATGTGTGCCCGTAGGACTCTTAAATTGAGCGTGGTGCTTAGGTTAAGGGCCTGCTTTGATCAATTTGACAACGTTGATCATTGAGCTATGAGTAGATTTTGGTTGTGAAATATCCACCGTCGCTATCGATTGAATCAGGTGCCGGTCGATTTTCTCATGGAGATAAAAATCAAGGTCCTAAGTAATCTCTTTTCACATGTCGTGACCTTAGATTTGAGTAGATTTTTGAACATGGTAATGATCATGGCAACAACATGGTTTTGTGCTTGTGAGCTTTTAAAAATGCCAATTTTTTTAGCACATTGTGTACAACGGGCCCAGTGCTAATACTCTTTACACATAGGCCCATTGTATATGTTGTCCACTAACCTGTTGTAGGAGACATTCATCCTCTAAACCCCCCTGAGAGGAAGGACCCGATGTCCAACCTATCGTATATGGTTGATCTTTGCGAGACTTCGACCATGCTCTGCATCACTTGGGAAGCGAATGTCAGCGGCATGACACAAAAAAAAGAACACGTAGATATCTCTCATCCCGAGAGGCTGTCCTCACAAGATTAGGTGTCAAAGTCATGCAAAGCATTGGATTACATGAGATATATGAAGAGACATCACCCAGTGATGGAGGAATGCGAATAGAGAGAATTCCTTAATTTCTTTTTGCCTGGCCAGTTGAGCAACAAGCCAACCAAATGTCAGGCTGAGCTACTCTACCCATCGGATGCGATCATCCATCAACTAGAGGTTGGTGGCAGATTCAACTGATAATGGTGTCAAATCCAACAACATCCGTCTCCGTCTTTCCACTCATTTGGAAGAAAAACAAGTGGTCTGTGCAAGCCATAGTCATCACTTGGAAGTCTGCTCAATGTCAGAACTCGATTCAAGATTAACCCTTACTTCAACTACATGAGCCAAGTGAGACATCACCGCTGGCCATGGAATAGAAAAAAGGTGGAAACGCAACCTGCCACGAGATGAATCCATTCTTGACACTCTTCTTGAGAAGAGAAGGACCGTTGGTACTCTTCCATTTCATGTGAAAAGGATGAACCACTATATGTGTCACTTTGGAAAAGAATGTCAGCTGAAAATATGATGTTGGAGTTAGGAGGAACCTGACATCAACTACAAGGAGACATTCACCCAAAGAGAGTAGAATACCAGGACTGAGTTGCCTACAAATCAAAAACTCTTGATACCATGTAGAAGGTCCAAGTAGCAGCAGCGGAGATATGACGGATTGCCCCTAACATTTAATTGAAAGAGATGAGGAGGCAAAACAAGAGTAGAGAAGGGAATTCGCCTAACATAGGCGAGCATAACAGAAGTAGCAGCATCGTTGTCACCCCAGGGAGCAAGCTAAAGAGTAAGGTACAACAGTACAAGCTTGGGGGAGGATTTATCAGGCACCCCCACAAGATGCAATGGGCACATGGGGAGATACGCCAAGCACAAGCTTCAAGTTTGCATTCAGTTGCAAGATCTAAGCTTGGGGGGAACGCTGCACCAGGTATGTACCCCACGCCGAATGTCATGCATTTCATGATCATATCTTTTATCCTATCTGCCATGACACCAAAAATATGCTAGCTTTATTCCTTTTCTAATCCCAATAAAGAAAAACCCCATAAAAATTTGCATAATATAAAATACCAAAAATATTTGCATAAACCATGAATAGAATAACTCCTACCCATAATGCTAGAGTTTTGTTTATACCCTTTGCTTAAAGAAAATGATGAATAGTTGCTCCGTTAATTCCTTGTAATTATTTTGTATACAACTTTACACTCTCCAGCAAATTTTGAGCTTATTGGCATAGGTTGTGGTCCTTGCTCTAATGTTCAACCTTGTGGGAGCAAGTACTTTCAAACCAAGTCTAGGTTGTTGTGAGAATGTGATATAACCAAAGTTTGAGTTGCACCCGTCTTGATCTTAGTAAGGTGAATTCTCGGAGTTTTCTTTTTGAAAATAAAACCAAAGCAAGTTCCTTAGTGGTTTGAAATACCTATCCAGAGCCAAATGCTTACATGATCAAACCTCTACATATGCTACCTATTGTTGAGTTGAGTTTTGTCAAATTTTGAGTCCTTATGAAGTGGTGACACCTCAAATCCCGATCAATTACCCCTTTATATCCACTCTCATATGCTAGCCTTTCTTTATCTAGTTATGCTTAAATTTACATTGAATTCAAGCATTCACACTCACCAAATATTCTACCATCATATAACCACCATATCCATCATCCACTTACCCATCCACAAATATAGTCTTCTAAATAAATACTCCAGTCATGTTTCCCAAATATTCCCAAGTTCGCTTGCAAAAGGAGGCATGGAGTTATTGAAAAAAAAGGGGTGAGAATGAGATATGAAAAAAAAATAAAAAAAAGTGATAGCTCCATGTGCTCAAAGATTTCAAATTTCCAAACAAGGGGATCCATCAAAATATGGAGTTTCCACCCAAGACCATATTTCCCCAATAAACACAATGTTTGGTATGTTGGAATCATCTCCATATACTTTCCACTTGTGTTCATCTTCTCCACCACCACAAAGACACCATCCATTCTCTATTGATCAGAATGAGGGGTATCACTAACTTCACTAGAACCAATTTTTGACTCAACAACGTACATGGCATAAGTAAGTCTTCTTTTATCCCCACCTTGAGCTCCACATCGCCTATAGTTTGTAGGGAAAAAGAATGGCCTTAGGCCCTGGTGAGGAATTTCATAACCACCTGAGCGATTCGAGAGTACCATTTAAGGAACTTGGTGCTTTGATTGCAAAATTTTCAAAACCTCCGAGTATGAAACCGGAAAAGAGATTGTATTGGGTAAGATTCTACTAAGGTTATTCCATCTTTCAACCACAAAAGACAAGGTGAGAAGTCAAGAAGCCCCACAGGTATGCATAAAAAGGTTGGGATACACTTATGCCCGTTTGTTCAATTCATAAATGGTGGAGTGTTCGGTTGTGCACTTACTACTTGCAGGGTATTTGACATTGATGCAACTCCTGATCCGCTGAGCCTAAGTCTTAGCTTTGTTCAAGCTTGGGGGCGTGTTGGTGGTCGTTATTTCCTAATTTCGACCGCCAATTCCTCGGTGAATAAATGGGGTATAAATAAAGTTCTATGCATTATTTACTTTGAACTAACGAATTCCATGAGTTTTGGTGGTTTTCGGTGTTACACTGGGAGATGCTCAAATTCCATGCAAAGTTACATCATTTGGAGCAAGCATAGAGTGGGCACAAAAGGGCTTGGAGAATGGATTACAAATAACATCACTATGAAGTATCTCAAATGCCCTCAATGACTGAACCATTGTGAAGAGCTCGTCGAAATAATCAAAATGGAGTTTTGGTTCACTCAATTTGGAGTTTAGACGCAAAAGATATGACCATTACAAGATGGACACTGCCGGCTCACAGGAGAGTGGCCGGGCGGCCAGACCCTAGGCCGGGCGACCTAGGACTAGGCTGGCCGGCCACACAGGTGTCTAAAATGTGTCATGCTTCATCTTGTTCACCCAAGGAAGGTACCAAGGTCTCATATACACATGTGGGAACAAGAACAAGTAGAATACAATGTCGGAAGACCAAAATATGGAGAAGAAATTGACTAAGTCAGGAAAAGCCAGGCCGCCCGGCCACCCACCCTAGGCCGCCCGGCTCACAAATGTCTCCAAATGTGCTCATCTTCGATGTGCATGCACAAGGATACGTGTCAAACACAATCCCACGGTGGAAGCCACGCAATCAACATGCAAGGTACCGGAAGGCCGCCACTTCACCAATCCAAGCCCTGGATTGGTGAAGTCAGTAATCCAAGGGAGTTTGCCTATGGCTAAGGAAGAAGCACACTCTAAATCCAATGGCCAAGGAAGAAGCACAACGAACTTAACCGCCACACCTGGTCAGAGGGTATCTCTACCGTGGGATCAACATAGTCGGTGCATCAAAGGGCTGGAAGGCCACAAGACCAGGTCGCTCGGCCTCCTACCAGGCTGCTCGGCCTTAGACTAGCCCGCCCGGCCTGCAGACTTAGCCATTTCACCGACTTTCAGCCTCCTATAAATAGATGGTCACTCCCCAACTCCAAACTCGTACCTTCTCGGTGCCATTGGCACCATTGTACTCTCTCCCTTGGGGAGGTGCCCCCTTTTGGGTGGCGCTATCCCTTTAAGTTTAATGTTTAGTAGGAGTTAGAGTCAGGCTCTACTTGTTCTAGAGCGGTCTTCAGGAGTCTGGTATGAGTCTCTTGTATCTTTCTTTTCCTGTAAGATTTTGAGTTTATTTAATATATTTCTTTATTTAAGTTCAAGCGTTTACTTTCCTGCCTATGGTTATGATCGTAGTGTAGGGATGTCATTAGACTTAGTTAGTGTTGCTCTATAAGGTTATGGTTAATCTAGGCTATTTACTTGCGGGTTCCTTGTTCACGCTGTTAGTTAAGTCGTAGCAGTTGTGATGCTTCCACTTGTTTCTAGCCAAGTGGAGGATGTGAATAACCAGAGTTTACTCTAGGAGTTCACCTTGGTTTGCTACCAGCCCCACACAGCTCTGGGTGCCTCGCGTGTACCTCTTTCACGCACAGGCTTTAGGTAGCTCCTCTCGGTGATAGCGTTAGGATGCCTCTGTATTCCACCCCCGTCGTCCGGGCTCGCGCCAGGTTGTGTTCCAACTTGTATGTAAACGCATAGTCGGGCTCCCTAGAACCCGCCTTTCTCGGCTAGGTAATCAGCACCCTGGTGCCTGGCAGTGGTTCTATAGCCGCGATGTCCGATGCAGTAAAGATGACAAGACCATGTAGGACCGAGACGTGCGACTAGAGGGGGGGTGAATAGGAGCACTTGAAAAACTCAAACTCAAACCCCCAAAGTGCGCTCTCACGAAAACACACGCACACCCAATACCGTCCACTGAACAGATACGTATCGGGTGGAAAGCGGAAGCACTCGAAATAACGCCCAAAGAAAAGGACGTAAGATGAGCAACCAAACTACACCTAAACGAGCAAACACACTACACCCAGACAAACACACACAACACCTAAAACTACACCTCTCTAATGTGCAGAGTTACGTAGCGTAGACAAGCTACTAACCCTAGGACACATTGAGAAACCCTAAACTGAAAACACTAAAGCACCATCAAAGCAAGCAAGAACAACAAGGCACAAACAAAACAAGACAAGCTACAAAGCTTGCAAGCGTCGCACACTAGCCACTCAACACACCGAAGCGTGCCTCACTTAAGAACAGTGAGTGAAGAGTATGGGCATGCAGTGGTTGACACAAAACAAGCTTGAAGCAAACCACAACACTCCAAAAAACGAAAGAAACCAAGAAAAACAAACCCCAAAGCAAGCGGAGCAAAAAACACGCAAAAACAGCCCTAAATACACTAGACCAGACAATACTGTCTCAACCAAAAGAACTGACCGGACAAACCCAAAGAAAGGGGCTGAAACAGCCCTAAAAACCTATAGACCGGACAATCCGAGGGAAGGGGATCAGACAATCCGAAGTATAGGGTTCGGACAAACCTAAGGACAAACGATTAGTACTGTCAGTTCTCCGAAAAATTGCGCGCAGAAAACAGCCCGACACCTCTACGAAAAACGATCAAAACGGGGTCAAATCTCAACGAAACTTCATGAAAATTTGCAGGGACAATCCTAAGGATCTTCCCTAGCAAATCCCAAAAGATCAGCTCCAAAAGATCAAGGGATGCACGGGAATTGCAAATCTCATGAGGTAGGTGAGTTGACAACCGAAAAAAAACTGCACGCAGGCACTCCAAAAACCGAACCACAACCGGGTCAATTCTCAACGAAACTTACGAAAATTTGCATGGATGATCCTAAGTACCTTCCCTAGCAAACCCCAAAAGATCCACTTGAAAAGATCAAGGGTTGCACGGGAATTTCAGATCTCGTGAGGTTGGTGAGTTGAACCCGAAAAACCTAGAAACGTCAAGAACGGCCCTTGCTCGTGGTTGGATGATTCTAGCACTTGGCTAGTGAGATGCACCACATCCTAGCAAGGCAAAATACCGGCAAAAGAAAGGTCTCATCCTTGGACAACACAAAACGAGCCAAAATCCAAGAAACGGGACCAAAAACGAAACTAGAAAAGGGGCAAAGAGGGAGGGACGAGATTGCTGCTCAAGACTTGGAATTTCACAACAAAACCTTGAATTAACCACGAAATTCAGGTTACAAGAGCTCCCTAGAGCCTACCTCCCTTCATCCTCCCACTAATGACAAGATTAGACTAAACTAGGCACTCATCTCCTAGCTAATCCTCTCTATTTCTTCTCTTTGGACCTTGGCTGCTAGGGTTAGGAAATCCTAGGGTTTGTGGCTGCCAAGATGAGCTCCAAGGGAGCCTCTCAAGTCTATTTATACCCTAGGCCCTAAACGACACAATTACACTAAGACCCCTAGTCTAAAAATGCCCAGAGGGGGCCAAACCGAAAAGATATAATCGGACGACTACGATGACGACTTGATCTTCTTCTTCTCCACGCCTCGCTTGGATGTGCGCCACGTAGCCAGTAGTCCGGAAGCTTCCCCCGGTTTTGAAGTCAGAAACCGGGAAACTTTATTTTGCGGGCTTCTTGGGCCGAGTCTTGGGCCATCTTCTATCTTGACGAGTTTCGGTCCACTCGCCAAGTCTTCGTAGCTTGGGTGACGGTTTTGAGCCGAAGCCGCCAAAGCTTCCCCCGCACGCCTTCGCGCCATGCACTCGGGTTGGAGCACCACGGTGGCACCCGGCTTCTCCAGTCCATCGGAGTTGCCTCGCATTCCATCGGAGGGCTTACACCACCGTTGCCGAACCGCCCCTCCGTGTACCGAGCTTCCATGACCGATCGACGCCGAGCATTGCCTCCGGTCCATTGGAGGACTTTTGTCTCAGTCCATCGAGGTCTTCATCATCTACCTCCAGTCCATCGGAGGGCTTGAGCTCGTTGACAATCACTCATCACACCAGGAGAGCAATGAGGCCGATCCATTGGCTCTCAATCTCCCCCTTGATGAGTGCATTGTCAACACATCTCCAACCTGTAACCTGAAATAGAGCAAAGACAAAAGAAAAACGTAAAACCGAAAAAGAAAGGAAAAAGAAAAGAAATGCTCAAGCTGCCCAAAACCAAACAAAGGCAAAACACAAGGCAGCTTGAAGCAAAACGAAAAACAAAACATCGGCTCCTCAAGACAGAGGCAAAAGGCTCAACGCACCGATGCAAAGAGCATGCTAAAACCTCAAACTCCCCCTGAAATGCATCCTCACAAATGCAAAATGAATGCAAATCTCCCCCTCAACTAAAACTCTCTTGAGTTCTCCCCCTTTGTCCATATTTTAAGACTTCTCCTTTTGGAAGTACACTAATTTCTCCCCAAATTTCTCCTCCTTGTTGACAATGGACACATCAAGAGTTCTTTGAACTCAACTCTCCCTGAACTAGACAACTCCCCAAGTATGCCATGAAATGTAAGGAGTGTAACTGAAAGAGCTCAGAAGGAATGTAAAGCTAGTAATCACAAGTTCTAGCATACAGAGCAAGTGAGGGCAAGGAAGCATACAACAAGCTCAAATGAATCTATCTCACACATATCAAGAGTAAGCTTGTCTTTTAGGGTTAATGAAAAGAAAGCATCACCAACATGAATAGCACCTAGCAAGATAGGCATGAACAACAAAATGCTAGCAATGCATACAAGGTGTGCTACTCTCAACCAAAGCATACACAACTAGCCATAAGCATTTTAGAGACTTGCAAATTTCAGATTTAGACATTTGTAGTCAAAAGCAAGTTCTTTTGTGCCAGGGGTTATTTACTTGTCTTTTGCCACTTCTTACCAACCAATGCCATGCCTAGGTTATCTAACCATCAGAAGCTTAAGACAAGGTTTTGGTCATACACAGTCTAGTCCCAGTTCATGCCAAAGTGCAAAGGCAAGCTGTCTCGAACTAAATCAGTGTGACAAGCAAACCCACCTGGATCTTTCTCAATTCATCATATAAGACACCACTTGTAAGCATTTTGATTCAGATTTCAATTTAAGCAAGGTGTCATAAAAGCTTAGGCATTAACTTAGCAAAGGCATACAACTAGCATATCCAGGTATGAAAAGATAGCATAGCATTCAACAATCCTACACATGCTAGGTAGCCAAAACAAGTGGTGATCATGGTTTTTGATTTGCAAAGAATAAAATGACTTAGCTCAAAATTAATATTCAACAGACTCAAGAGAGCTTAGCCAACCATGATCAAGCATGCAACTGTACAATCTAGCACAAGCAAGTACTAACTCATCATCTCAAAAGAGCTCTAATGCTAGTGAAGTGAAAATGCATATGATACAGTGCAATGCGTGATATGATTCAACATGCAAAAGAAGCAAAGAGAAATAAAAGCCAGATAAAAGCAAATTCTAGACTATGGAAGCTATTCCTTACTAAAAGGAATAGCGTATTATCCCTGACTAAAAGGGATAGCACACTCCAAGCTCACCTCTCAAGCGCACAAAAGTGCCAAACTCTAGGGGCTTGGTAAAGATATCGGCCAACTGGTTTTCAGATGCTACGTGGACTAAGTCTATGTCCCCCTTCTCATAGTGATCTCTCAGAAAGTGAAACCTCACGTCTATGTGTTTGGTTCTAGAGTGCAAGACGGGGTTCTTAGCTACAGAAATAGCAGAAGTAGAATCAACTAGAAGAGGGATCTTTACAAACCTAAGACCGAAATCACTAAGGGTGGCTTTCATCCATAAAAGCTAGGAGCAGCAGCTAGCAGCAGCTATGTACTCTGCTTCTGTGGTAGACAAGGATACACTAGCTTGCTTGCGGGAGGACCAAGAGACAAGAGAGGTTCCTAAGAGTTGGCATGTGCTGGAGGTTGACTTGCGATCAATCCGGTAGCCAGCATGGTCAGCATCTGAGAACCCTCTAAGAAAAAGAGAAGAACCCGAGGAATACCAAAGATCAAGCTTAGGAGTGAATTTCAGATACCTGAAAATGCGCTTCACCGCTTGACGGTGAGAAGTCCTAGGAGAAGCCTAGTAGCGCGCACAGAGGCAGACCGCAAACTGAATGTCTGGCCTGGTCGCCGTCAGGTACAGAAGTGAGCCGATCATCCCTCGAAATTCCTTCTGGTCCACCGCCTCCCCATCTTCATCAGCATCAAGCGCCGTGTTTGTACTCATAGGAGTTATCATGGGTTTAGAGTCACCCATGTTAAACTTCTTGAGTATGTCCCTTGTGTACTTGGCTTGATGGACGAAGGTACCCTCAAGGCCTTGCTTGATCTGCAGCCCGAGGAAGAACTGGAGCTCACCCATAAGACTCATCTCAAATTCCCTGCTCATCTGTTCAGCAAAACTAAACACCAAAGCGTGAGATGAACCACCAAAGATTATGTCATCAACATATATCTGAACTATCAGGGTGTCACCGCCACGACTCAACAAAAACAAGGTCTTGTCTACTGAACCCATCACAAACCCAGACTTGAGCAGGAAACTCTTCAACCTAGCATACCAAGCTCTAGGAGCTTGCTTCAGACCATAAAGGGCTTTCCTTAACTTATACACCCGGTCTGGAAATCTAGCACTCTCAAAGCCAGGAGGTTGTCTCACATATACCTCCTCCTCTGTGAACCAATTCAAGAAAGCAGACTTGACATCCATTTGCTGCAGTTTGAAGCCTTTAGAGGCCGCAAACGCAAGCAAAATCCTAATGGCTTCCAAACGAGCTACAGGGGCAAAGGTCTCCTCATAATCTATCCCCTCCTTCTGACAGAAACCCTGAGCTACCAATCTCGCTTTGTTCCTCACAACCATCCCATCCTCACCCTTTTTGTTCTTGAAAACCCACTTGGTACCTATAAGGCGACAGTTTGGTGGAGGTTCAACTAAATCCCAGACATGGTTTCTCTCAAAGTTCTCCAACTCCTCATGCATGGCGTTCACCCAGTTAGGATCAGATAATGCATGTGACATATCCCGGGGCTCAAAAGAAGCAACATATGCAGAGTGGGAGAAAAAGGCTAGAGAGTTAACCGAAGAGCGTGTGACACGCTGGTGAATATCTCCAATCATCCTGTGTGGAGGGTGATCCCGCTGGACTTGCCGAGATGGAACAATCTCGGAAGTCACCTCCCCTGCGTCCTCAGCGGGTCCAGCCTCTGCTTGAGCTTGCTGTCGGGGGAGTGAGGAGGAAGCTGTGGGCAGGGGTCCTCCTTCATCATCTGAACTCGTAGCAGAGGGGGTAGGAACTGCAGCCGGTGCAGTGGCTCCTGCATCACCATCATTAACCACACCTTCCTCATCCTCAAAGATGGGAGTGTCTTCTTCATCATCACCTGAAAGCTCAAAGGCAGGGGTTGTGCAGGGCATAGTCTCATCAAAAGAAACCTCACAAGTCTCAACAACTTGCTTGGCCTCTAAAATCCACACACGAAAAGCCCTAGAATTAGAAGCATACCCCAGAAAAATCCCATCCAAACAACGAGACTCAAACTTGTCCAAATGCCTCGCCTTCTTCAGCACAAAGCACCTGCAGCCAAACGCTCGCAAATGCTTGACGCTGGGCTGCCTACCAAATCGAAGTTCATACGAGGTCTTCCCAAGGAAAGCTCGTAAGAAAATCCGGTTCGCAATGTAACAGGCCGTATTCACTACCTCAGCCCAAAAGCGCCTCGGAGTCCTATGCTCATCGAGCATCGTCCGTGCCATCTTAACAAGGGTGCGGTTCTTACGTTCCACAACACCGTTCTGCGGAGGGGTATATGGAGAAGAAAACTGGTGTTCAAGACCTAGGTCACGACAGAAGTTTTCAAAACGAGAGTTTCTGAATTCTCCGCCATTGTCACTGCGGATAGCCCTCATGGCCTTATGACTCTCGTTTCTCAACCTCAGTACCAGATCCCAAACAAAACCAAACGCCTCATCCTTAAACTCCATAAAAATACCCACAAGAACCGCGAAAAATCGTCCACAACGACAAGCACGTACCACTTCCCACTGACTGACGCTACCCGAGCGGGACCTACTGTATCCATATGGAATAGCTCACCCGGATAGGAGGTCATAACCTGAGACACAGGAATGTGAGAGGCGGCAACCAGCTTGCCATGACGACAGGGGTGGCAAACTAAGTCCTTCTCAGCTCTCAATATGGGCAATCCTCGGATTAGGCCCATTGAACTTAACCTGACTAGCAGATCAAAGCTCAAGTAACCAAGTCTCCTATGCCACTTCCATATATCAGCAGAAGGACTAGCAACCAAACAGCGCGCAGGGCCAGAAACAGATGTGAGGTCGACCCTAAAAACCTGACCAAAAGGTAGCAAAGAGCAAACAAGGGTCTCCTCAGCATCAAGAACGCAGCACGCACCTTTCTTAAAACGAACCTCAAATCCTTCATCGAGAAGTTGCGAAACAGAAACCAAATTGAACCCCAAATTCCAGACAAAGGCAACTTCTTTCAGGGAAAGCTTAGTGGAGAGCGAAACAGAACCAACACCCATCACTTTACCTTGACCATTGTCCCCGAATGTGATGTACTCCTTGGTACTTACGGGGTTGAGGCTGGAGAACCACTTGCGGTGCCCTGTCATGTGCCTAGAGCAACCGGAGTCCATGATCCACACGTCCTCCATGCCTCGATCCTGCAAAGTCAAGTAAAGCGACGGTGAGCAAACGGTCCGGCACTGGGGTTAGTCCGAAAACTGCTGTACCAGTGCCGAGCCATCTGCTCAAAAGTGGGGTAAGCACAATCAAAGAAATCATCACGACGATCAGGGTAACCATGACCTCCAAAGCGTGAACCCACGAAAGCTCTCTCAAAGCCTCGGTCACGAGGTCCATAGCCGCACTGAAAACGACTAGGAGCTCGGCCGGTAAAGCGTCTCTCACCCTCTCACCACCCGGAGCACGAGCCTGAAAGCCGCCTCCTCTCTCACCATCGGCAAAGCGGTCTCTCATCCCACCGCGGTGGGGAGGATCTTGCCTACCACCCTGGTAGAACTAATCCTGGTTCCCCCAAGCTCTCTCCTGCCTCTCAACCCGCTTCCTCCTGAAGCAAAACTCCTCTAGGTGGCCATTCCGCTGGCAAAACTCACAGTGGTAGACAGGCCTCCTAGGAACTAGGTTAGGCTGCGACTTGGGCTTAGGTGGTGTGGCCTTGGGTGGCTCAGGCTGCTGGACTGGCTTCTTGCCCTTGGGCTTAAGCTCTTCCTCAACAATCTTGTCCAGCTTAGCCTTAGAAGGCTTGGGTGTCCAGTACTGCTTCTTTGGGGCAGCCTTGGGTGGCTCATGGTAAACCCCATCAACAGTCTCTCCAGGCTGGGTAGGTGCAGTCTTGACCTTAATTGGGGCACTCTTCTCACCCGAAATGCTGCACTCTCCAAACCCAACACCACTTGTCTCACCTTCAGCTCTCTTGGTGCTCTCTATGATCATCTCTAGTTGAGGTTGCCTCGCATATACCCAACTGAGCACCTCTCTCAACCTGTTGTTGTCATTTTGCAAAGACAACATCTCCTCCCTCAGATCCTCCAGAATCACAGTCTGGGCAGCACAGGTATCACAGTCTAGGGAGGGAACCACAACAGCTTTCTCCAACTTCCTAATGGTGGCATCCCTATCCACCAGCTGCATTCTAAGGGTTAGGCAGTTCTCACAAGTATCAGTAGGTGCTGAAAGCACCTCAAAGTCAGCTCTCAACTGCTCTAACTCACCTCTCAAAGTAGGACAGACCATACACGCACCCAAAAGCGTAGGTCTAGCCCTAAGCTCCTCAAGCTCCATGAGCTGCCCCTCAAACTTCTCCTTCAGAACAGCTAGCTCTCTAGCTAGACAGGGGCAAGACTCACACTCAAGCTCTCCACTCAAAGTAGGCTCATCCAGTTTGGACTGGAGTTTGCCCAGCTTAGCCTTCAGCTCATCTATCTCCTCTACCCGCTTGGCATACCTATCTCTCTGGTCACCAAGCTCCATCATGAAAGACTCGCAGGTAGGGCACTCAATCTCACTGGGTTGGGGTCTCACACTCCTCAACCTCTCATTCTCCTCTAAAGCCTCAGCAAGTTGGGCTTTCAACTTCTGCAGCTTCTTAGCTGCCTTCTCCAGCATCTTATCCTGGGCCTTAAGTTTCCGGCTGTTCTGCTCTAGCATCTCAAAGATTTCGGCTTGCTCAGGAGTTACCTCATCATCGGAAGAAGAGTTGCTGCCGTCATCCTTGTTCTCCTTGTCCTCAAGCGCCATGGAGCAAACCGAGCTCCTCTTGTCCTTGTTCTTGCGCCTGGACTTGGTGGAGACGAAGCACAAGCCAGCTGGACCGCCTTGATCGTTCCTCTTGTCCTTCCTGTACGTGATCTCCTCATCGCTTGAGCTCGACGAGGATGAAGAGGAAGAAGATCTGCTGCTGCAGAACCCGATCTCGGCGAAGAAGGCCTTGTCCCGCTTTCGGTTGTCCTTTTGGTAGCTCTTGAAAGCCTTCCGGAAGTTCTTCTTGCCGAAGGGACGCTTGCCGGAGCCGTGCTTGCTGGAGCGGTGCTTATCAAAGCATGCCTTGCTGGGGTGGTACTTGTCGGAGTCGCGGGAGTAGCTCTTGCCCTTCTTGTAGTAGTCGTTCTTGTTGGGGCACTCGGCGATGAAGTGGCCGACCTCTCCGCACTCGAAGCACTTGGGCCGCTCTCCCCTCTTCTTGCTCATCCGGTTGTCATAGGCGCGCTGAAAGCGACTAGACACCAGACACAACTCATCATCCCCAAGCGTCGCTAGCTGCTCCTTTGTAACAGACATCAAAGCAGAAAATGAGAAGTTGTATAACATGGGGTTAGTGACAGACTCACTAGAGGGGGTAGCCAAGGCCAGACTCTTGGAACCTGTACAAGCGAGGGAATCCCTCATCTTGTAATCTACCTCGGTGGCCTTGAGCTTACTATAGAGCGCCTCTACTCCAATCGTATCATACCCTGCCGACTCAATGATTGAGTTCACCTTGATCTCCCATATTTTTCTGTCCAAAGCATACAGCAACTTGACAGCCTGCTGTTGATCGGTATATGGGAGGGCAGCGGGGGCAAAGTTGACACGCAACTTGTTGATGATCGACTGAAAGCGACCAAACAAGTCGTCTACTGACTCTCTCGGCTTCTGGACGAAATTCTCATATTCGCGCCGGTAAGTCTCCACAAATCTAGCCTTAATTGTCGCAGTACCCTCATGGTGTGCACTAAGCAGTGACCATATCTCACGCGCAGTCTTAAGGTGACTCACTCTCTCATAATCCATGGGACCAATCCCGGAGAAGAGAAAGTTAACAGCCTTGGCATTCGCCTCATGCTGAGCCACGATGTCCTGCGTAGTACGCTCAGCAACTGGAAGCACCACAAAAGTCGTACTCTGAGTAGCATCCCATATGTCATGACTCTGGCTAACAAGGAATGCCTCCATCCTACCTTTCCAGTAGGGATAGCCATCGGAGCCAAGGACGGGAATTTTCCCGGAGTAAGTCATCGTCGCTACGGTTTCGTCACCGGTTAAGGTATAGGAAACCTAACCGGCTCTGATACCACTTGTAGGACCGAGACGTGCGACTAGAGGGGAGGGGGGTGAATAGGAGCACTTGAAAAACTCAAACTCAAACCCCAAAGTGCGCTCTCACGAAAACACACGCACACCCGATACCGTCCACTGAACAGATACGTATCGGGTGGAAAGCGGAAGCACTCAAAATAACGCCCAAAGAAAAGGACGTAAGACGAGCAACCAAACTACACCTAAACAAGCAAACACACTACACCCAGACAAACACACACAACACCTAAAACTACACCTCTCTAATGTGCAGAGTTACGTAGCATAGACAAGCTACTAACCCTAGGACACATTGAGAAACCCTAAACTGAAAACACTAAAGCACCATCAAAGCAAGCAAGAACAACAAGGCACAAACAAAATAAGACAAGCTACAAAGCTTGCAAGCGTCGCACACTAGCCACTCAACACACCGAAGCGTGCCTCACTTAAGAACAGTGAGTTAAGAGTATGGGCATGCAGTGGTTGACACAAAACAAGCTTGAAGCAAACCACAATACTCCAAAAAACTAAAGAAACCAAGAAAAACAAACCCCAAAGCAAGCGGAGCAACAAACACGCAAAAACAGCCCTAAATACACTAGACCAGACAATACTGTCTCAACCAAAAGAACTGACCAGATAAACCCAAAGAAAGGGGCTGAAACAGCCCTAAAAACCTATAGACCGGACAATCCGAGGGAAGGGGATCGGACAATCCGAAGTATAGGGTTCGGACAAACCTAAGGACAAACGATTAGTACTGTCAGTTCTCCGAAAAACTGCGCGCAGAAAACAGCCCGACAGCTCTACGAAAAACGATCAAAACGGGGTCAAATCTCAACGAAACTTCATAAAAATTTGCATGGACAATCCTAAGGATCTTCCCTAGCAAATCCCAAAAGATCAGCTCCAAAAGATCAAGGGATGCACGGGAATTGGAAATCTCGTGAGGTAGGTGAGTTGACAACCGAAAAAAAACTGCACGCAGGCACTCCAAAAACCGAACCAAAACCGGGTCAATTCTCAACGAAACTTCACGAAAATTTGCATGGATGATCCTAAGTACCTTCCCTAGCAAACCCCAAAAGACCCACTTGAAAAGATCAAGGGTTGCACAGGAATTTTAGATCTCGTGAGGTTGGTGAGTTGAACCCGAAAAGCCTAGAAACGTCAAGAACGGCCCTTGCTCGTGGTTGGATGATTCTAGCACTTGGCTAGTGAGATGCACCACGTCCTAGCAAGGTAAAATACCAGCAAAAGAAAGGTCTCATCCTTGGACAACACAAAACGAGCCAAAATCCAAGAAACGGGACCAAAAACGAAACTAGAAAAGGGGCAAAGAGGGAGGGACGAGATTGCTGCTCAAGACTTGGAATTTCACAACAAAGAACCTTGAATTAACCACGAAATTCAGGTTACAAGAGTTCCCTAGAGCCTACCTCCCTTCATCCTCCCACTAATGATAAGATTAGACTAAACTAGGCACTCATCTCCTAGCTAATCCTCTCTATTTCTTCTCTTTGGACCTTGGCTGCTAGGGTTAGGAAATCCTTGGGTTTGTGGCTACCAAGATGAGCTCCAAGAGAGCCTCTCAAGTCTATTTATACCCTAGGCCCTAAACGACACAATTACACTAAGACCCCGAGTCTAAAAATGCCCGGAGGGGGCCAAATCGAAAAGATACAATCGGACGACTACGATGACGACTTGATCTTCTTCTTCTCCACACCTTGCTTGGATGTGCGCCACGTAGCCAGTAGTCCGGAAGCTTCCCCCGGTTTTGAAGTCAGAAACCGGGAAACTTTATTTTGCGGGCTTCTTGGGCCGAGTCTTGGGCCCATCTTCTATCTTGACGAGTTTCGGTCCACTCGCCAAGTCTTCGTAGCTTGGGTGACGGTTTTGAGCCGAAGCCGCCAAAGCTTCCCCGGCACGCCTTCGCGCCATGCACTCGGGTTGGAGCACCACGGTGGCACCCGGCTTCTCCAGTCCATCGGAGTTGCCTCACAGTCCATCGGAGGGCTTACACCACCGTTGCCGAACCGCCCCTCCGTGTACCGAGCTTCCATGACCGATCGACGCAGAGCATTGCCTCCGGTCCATTGGAGGACTTTTGCCTCAGTCCATCGAGGTCTTCATCATCTACCTCCAGTCCATCGGAGGGCTTGAGCTCATTGACAATCACTCATCACACCAGGAGAGCAATGAGGCCGATCCATTGGCTCTCAGACCAAACCATAACCTCAGTCATGTCACGACCTTAGTAGAGTGATTGTTGGAGCTAGCTTTGTCTTTTGGCTTGAGCTTAGTAAAGGAAGATCTCATCTAGAACCCGATCCGTCTCATTGTCCTCCTAGCTTCTCGTTGAGCTATGTATCCGTGTGGAGTGTGTCAGTGTGCCGTTATCCTTTCTTTTATTGTTTAGAATGAAAGAGTAAAATGACAAGATGTTTGATAAGTTAATATCTCTATCTCAATGCTTCCCTGTGGATAAATTTGATACCTTGGAATACTCCCGGGTGAAAGCTACAGCGGTCTACGTACGCTTGCGGAGTAAAATCTGTTAGGCTAAGAACCGCCAATAGCAGGCTACGGCGGCAAGCACCCCCAAGCAAAGGATGGAAGACATCCTTGAGAAACCCTGCCCGGTTCACCCCGGAGCGGGGCACACGTACCGCAACTGCAGGGGGCTTCAGTTCCTACTGCGAAGAGGCTCGCTCCCACCCAAGAAGGGAGACGATAAAGACAACGAGGACTACGGGAAGAAGCCCGACGACAAGGACCCGGAGGACCGAGACCCAAGAGCGGGCAATGGCTTCTTGGTGATGCAGAATGAGGTGGCCGTTATCTACAGCGGCCACGACTCCAAGGAGGGCAAACGAAGGCAGAAGCTGATCAACAGACAAGTGTTGATGGCCAACAAAGCTACCCCAACTTTCTACTAGGAGTCCCACATGCCTATCAGCAACAATAGGGACAACTACTGGTGCGACTTCGACGAGCCAGGCCGCTACTCCCTCGTCATCAGCCCCATCATGCACTCTTCCATCCTGCACATGGTTTAGATCGACGGGGGCAGTGGCCTCAACATCCTCTTCGAGAAGATCCTCCTAGTGCTGGGGCTCAGCGTGCAGGACCTCTAGGAGTCAGACACTCCATTCTACGGCATAATGCCCGGGTGGAGCACACGATGATGAGGACATGACTAATATGCATACGACCAAGGCCCAAGTGAAGATGGAGTTACAAGCCCAATTGGTGTTAGAGTCCAATTTAATCTCGAGGCCGGTTCGGACCGCAGGAGCAGGCTTTACGAAAATGGACACCCAGGCCACATACGGGCTCCGTTTTGGGTGTTCTACATATTGTTGGAAATCTAAGGAGAAAAGCTTTCTAACCCAGGTGGTCCCATGCCAAAATACGCTCTAAGTCGATGGGAATCGTCAACGCAAGTGGACGCCCAGAACCTGCGCAACACCTGTTTTTGGGCCTGAATGCCTTGTACTCCCTAGGGTTGCTCAGCCACCCCCTTTGCCACCCCAAGCTCTCTCTCTCTTCTATATACACAGCCACCGTCAATAGATTAGATGGGTTTTGCTTAAATTATTCTATCGTTATGAACAGTTTCGCCGTGTGAGAATACTCCGGTTTGTGAAACCCCAACTTGTGAGTTTAATCTTTCGATTTGCAATTTTAGTTTGCATCTACCGTGTTCTTGCTAGTGTTCTTCGATTCGCAGGCAAGGATAAGCCTTCGTGGCGAGGTCAAGCATGTGTGCACGGTTGATAACCAGAGGAGACATGGTGCTGTGATTGCAGGGTTCGAATCATGTTGATTGGAAGCCGAGTCGTGTGTGTCGTGCCTCCGCCAAATCGATAGTTATCTCCACCTGACGGAAGATCGGGAACTCCCCGTGCCCATCAAGTGGTATTCAGAGCAAGGTTTACCGTCAGGTTTGCTTGCATTTATCCTATGTAGATTAGTTTCGTTTCGTCCCACAGTCCACGAAAAAGCCACACAAAAATTACGGTTTGTAGTTTCCATTGTCCCATAACCAAGTTTAGCCGTTGCATAATTTGATTTCGGAGTCTGCATCATTGAGTTTGTGTCCATAGTCGTGATCTTGTTGCTGGTTTAGATCGAGCTCTTAGTTTGGTTTGAGTTTTGCATTGTATCACCGCATCCTTTTTCATCACGTCATCGCGTCCGGTTCGGTTTTGTCTCTGTCCAGTTCGATATTTTGATGATATCTCCTACATACAAACTTGGATTTTAGTGTTCTAGTACTTTCTGAAAAACTTGTGAAATTATCCACAACTTTGTCAATTGTGAAATTTCCATAAAATGCCGTTATCAGGGACTAATTCTAGTTGGAAATAAGTATGTTTGTGACCCAGAATTTTCTAAATAATCTGTATTTTGGGGTCATTATCTTTAGCTTCCCTTATCCAAAAGAGGCGTTCCATATATTTATTGGAAAGATAAAAAGTAGAGCTACAACTTTGTTATTATACATTTTCGAATTTTAGGTCATTAAGAGTGCGAAATCATCTCTGCAAGTTCGGGTAGAAATCTGTGATTTACGACGAAAGTTTTGTGATAGTGTGGAGTTGTATCCTACTCTCGCGGCACTTTTGATTAAAAAAAATAAAAGGGATAAAAAAAGAAAAAGGCAAGTGCATAAAAAAGTGCCGCACCAAAAATATATATATATAAAAGAAAAAATTAGAAGTGCTTGCATCCTTTGTTTCCTTTGTACTTTGTATGTGTGACTTGCTTGCTTGAGCTAGTTCTAGAAACAAGTTTAGGCCAGTAACATTGACAAGTACTTTGGACAATTATTCAACTTTGCTATCTGATTTCAATTTGTGCTAATCCTTGTTACCATATAAAGCCTCCCAAAGCTCCACATATATACTTCTGATCAGTATAGGTTCAACCTTTGCAATCGCATCGCTCACGCCCTCACGGTATCATGAACCAGCCACTGGTTGTACCGTCTCTTGCTTTGCATTGGTAAGAACATTTGTAAGAGCTTGGTAAGACGCTTAAGAGTGTGTGATCTTACCACCTATACATAGTACTTGATAGGAAAATATAATTCTCGTGTGTTTTCTTGTTTTCTGCTAATAATGACACGATATAGGACTACTTGGAAGGGAAATATGAAGAAATTTGAGAGACATGTCACTTTGAGAACATCATCGTAAAAAAGTTCAGGTTATATCATACCACATCTTACTTCTTATGATGGTTTTGGTTTGGATAAGTACATTGATTGGGAAATGGTGATGAATAAAATTTTTGCACAAAATCGTTTATGTGATAAAAGAAAATTAAGAATGCTGCTAGTGCTCTAAAATCATGTGCTTTAATTTGGTGGAAAGATCTTTGTGATTATGACGCAGATCCACAAATTGGACATATATGAAAAAAATCATGAGAGATGAATTTGTTTCTGATTCTCATTCTATAAAGTTAATTTGTGAATTGCAATATTTGCAACAACATGATAAAACTGTTAAAGAGTATTATGATGAGCTACATAATTTGTTGTTACGTTGTGGTTTACATGAATCTGAGAATGCAAGAATAAGAAGATTTTTAAATGGTCTTAATAATGACATTTATGATGTTCTTGGTGATATGCAATATAATTCTCTCCATGATTTATTTATTCTTGCTTGTGATATTGAAACTGATATTAAATATGAGAGACAACAGTTTACAAAGATTGAATATGATGTATGTGTTGCTGAAATTGAACATCATGACACACAACATATAGAGGCCTCGTTTGCTAATAATCATGAGTAGGACATTGAAATTAACGATTAGAAAGACAACATGTTAATGGAGGATGAGCATTGCAGCGAACATGTAAACACAGGTAATGACATGGGTGCAAAGGTCACACAAAGTGCGGAAATTTTTGTTGCACCAAATCTGCCCATAGTTCATGCTATTGTAGAGCAATCTATAGTGGAAGATTTTTCTGATGTACCTTTGTCACATGATTATTGTCTTGCTGCTCCATGTGAGAAAGAAAGGTTGTGTGATGATTCATCTATTATTTCTATGCCACAACTCATGAATAAGGATGATTTTGTTGCTCTCGAATCAATTACTTGTATTATTTCTGCACCTCATGTGTGAATAAGGTTGTGTGGTGATTCATCTATTATTTCTATTATTTCTATGCCACAACTCATGTGTGATGATTCATGCACCAACTCTATTATTTCTGCCTACTGATTTGCCATGGATATCTAAACATACATATCATTTCATTGGCAAGTATGATAGTAAAGGAGAATATATGGTTCATTGGGTTTATATTTGTTCAAAGCTAAAATCCCCTTTTGTTGTGCAACAATTGGATGAAATAGAGGGTTGTTTTAAGACTAATCATATCACGCCAAGTTCTTCTTTGTTTGTTTTGTCACAACAGGTTCAATTTCAAGAAGGGGAGCAACGCTGGATCATGTCAAAAACTAGAACAACTACTTCAGCAATGATCGACGACTTTGAGTCGAGGACGACTCAAAACCAAGAAGGGAGAATGATGAGGACATGGCTAATATGCATACGACCAAGGCCCAAGTGAAGATGGAGTTACAAGCCCAATTGGTGTTAGAGTCCAATTTAATCTCGAGGCCGGTTCGGACTGCAAGAGCAGGCTTTACGAAAACGGACACCCAGGCCACATACGGGCTCTGTTTTTGGTGTTCTACATATCGTTAGAAAGGTAAGGAGATAAGCTTTCTAACCCAGGTGGTCCCATGCCAAAATAAGCTCCAAGTTAACAAGAATCGTCGATGGAACTGGACGCCCAGAATCTGCGCAACACCTGTTTTTGGGCCTGAAGGCCTTGTACTCCCTAGGGTTGCTCGGCCACCCCCTTGGCCGCCCCTAGCTCTCTCTCTTCTTTATACACAGCCGCCATCATTAGATTAGATTGGTTTTGCTTAGATTATTCTATCGTTATGAACAGTTTCGCCGTGTGATAATACTCCGATTTGTGAAATCACAACTTCTGAGCTTAATCTTTTGATTTGCAATTTCAGTTTGCATCTACCATGTTCTTGCTAGTGTTCTTCGATTCAAAGGTAAGGATAAGCCTTCGTTGTGAAGTCAAGTGCGTGTGCATGGTTGATAACCAGAGGAGACGTGGTGCTATGATTACAGGGTTCGAATCGTGTTGATTGGAAGCCGAGTCGTGTGTGTCGTGCCTCCGCCAAATCGATAGTTATCTCCACCTAACGGAAGATCGAAACCCCCCCCCGTTCCCATCACGTGACCTCATGGGTACATATCCCTGCCCGTCTCCTTCGGCGACAAGAACAACTACAGGAATGAGTATATTCATTTTGAGGTGGCCCGCATCGAGTCGTCTTACAACGCCACCCTCGGGTGCCCAGCGCTCGCCAAGTTCATGGCGATTCCCTACCACTCGTACCTGGTGCTGAAAATGCTGGGTCCCCATGACGTCCTATCGATCTGCGGTGACTTTAAGGTCTCCCACGATTGTGACTAGGCGGCACTCGCCGCGTTAGAAGACCTTGAACACGAAGCAGCTCGGGATGAAGTAAAGGCCTTAGCTGCAAATATGCAGCCGACAATCCCCACTAAGAGGATCGACCTGGGCCTCGACGACCCAAAGAAGACGGCGACCATCGGGAACAACCTCAACCCCAAATAGGAAGACGCGCTCGTCCATCTCCTATGCCGGAACTGGGACATGTTCGCCTGGCTGCATCCGACATGCCGGGCGTCCCCAGGGAGTTGGCCGAGCACAGATTGAAGATCAACCCAAACGCCAAGCCAGTCAAGCAAAGGCTACGCCGCTTCTCTCACAAGAAGAAGGAGGCAATCAAGGCAGAGGTAGCATGACTGACAGCAGCCGGATTCATTAGAGAAGTCTCTCATCCCGATTGGATCGCAAATCCTATACTTGTAATGAAAAAGAATAAAAAAGAGTGGAGGATGTGCGTTGATTATACCGAACTCAACAAACACTGCCCAGAGGATCTCTTTGGGCTCCCTAGGATAGACCAGGTCGTAGACTCCACCGCAGGTCGCGCCCTGCTCTCCTTCTTAGATTCCTACTCGGGCTACCACCAGATCGCCCTAGCTCCAGAAGACCAAGAGAAGACGTCATTCATCACCCTGTTTGGGGCCTACTACTACAAGACAGTGTCTTTCGGCCGCAAGAATGCTGGAGCTACCTACCAGCGGAGTATCTAGGCCTGCCTGAGCAAACAATGGGGCAGGAACGTTGAAGCTTACGTGGACGACGTGGTGATCAAAACAAAGGACCCGGATGATTTCATCAAGGATATTGAGGAAACATTCAGCAGCCTCCGAGTCTACAGGTGGAAGCTCAACCCGGAGAAGTGTGTCTTCAGCGTTCCATGTGGCAAGCTACTGGGATTCATTGTCAGCAACCGCGGGATTGAAGCAAACCTGGAGAAAATATCAGCAATCACAAGCATGCAACCTCCGACTTCCCAAAAGCAGGTATAGAAGCTAACCGGTTGCATGGCGGCTCTCAGCAGATTCATCTCACGCCTTGGCAACCGCGGCCTACCCTTCTTCAAGCTCCTCAAGAAACTCGACACATTCAAGTGGATGGAGGATGTGCAGAAAGCACTAGATGAGCTGAAGGCCTTCCTCTCTTCACCTCCGGTGCTGATTGCCCCAATCTGGGCGCAAGACGGACAGAAGGCAGAAGAATTGTACCTATACCAGTCATGCACCACCCATGTGGCTAGCACGGCACTCGTCACGGAGAGAACAGACGAAAAAAATGTCTATAAGGTCCAGCACCCGGTGTACTTCAACAGCGAAGTCCTCAGCCCTTCCAAAGTACGGTATCCTCAATTACAGAAGCTCTTATATGCCGTCCTCATCACCTGCCGCAAACTCCACCATTACTTTGAGGAACACCAAGTGGTAGTCATCACCAGCTTCCCGATCAGGGATATCCTGCGAAACAAAGAAGCAGCAGGCAGAATAGCCAAATGGGTGTGCGAACTGGGTGCCTACGTCATCAACTTCAGGCCAGGAATGCAATAAAATCCCAGGTCCTGGTTGACTTCATCGCCGAATGGATAGAGCAGCAAGTCCTAGCAAATCCTGAGAGGCCAGAACACTGGGTCATGTATTTCGGATCATTGAACTTGGAAGGAGCAGGGGCTAGCGTCCTTTTCATATCACCTAAGGGAGAGCAACTCAAATACGTCCTCTTGCTCAAATTCAAGCTATCTAACAATGCTGCAGAGTATGAGGCATTAATTCACGGATTGTGCATAGCTGAGTCCCTAGCAATAAGCAGGCTGCTGGTCTATGATGACTCCTACGTGGTGATCAATCAAGTAACAAAGACTGGAGCTGCTCATCAGAAAAAATGTCAGCTTACTACGCAGAGGTCAGAAAGTTGGAAGGCAAGTTCCATTGCATAGAGTTCCACCACATAGTCTGACACGACAAAATAGTAGCAGACGTCCTCTCAAAGCTAGGCTCCAAGCGCGCCGAAGTACCCCCGGGCATATTTGTATAGGTACTCGACAATCCAACCATGGCAGAAGAAGGCGAAGAAGTTCTGGGACCACCCGAAGCATCTGATGGTTAGGTCATAGTGGTTGAGCCTGACTGGAGAGCAGAGATAATAGAGTGCATCAAGTCCGGCAAACTCCCTGAGCCCAAGTCAGCCGGAGATAGATGCATAGAAGAAGCAAAAGCTACAACGTGATCGGCGACCAGCTGTACAAATGCGCAGCCTCATCTGGAGTCCTATTGAAGTGCATATCCCACGACGAAGGTATTAACCTACTCAATGAAATCCACTCAGGCTCATGTTCCAATCACGCAGCATCTAAGACACTCGTGGGCAAGGCTTTCCAGTCGGGATTCTACTGGTGAACAGCAAAGCAAGATGCAGAAGCAATAGTCTGAACCTGTGAAGGCTGCCAGTTCTTTGCGAAGCAGCAACACCTCCCAGCTTCAGAATTATAGAATATCTCGGTCTCCTGGCCGTTCGCATGTTGGGGGCTAGATATGATTGGCCCTTTCAAAAAGGCCCAGGGAGGTTACGACCATGTTCTGGTAGCAATCGACAAATTCACGAAGTGGATATAGTACAAGCCAATCAACAAGCTAACTGCCACGAAAGCAATTGAGTTTATCGAGGAAATCACCCACAGATTCGGGATCATGTTAGAAATCATTACAGATTTGGTGACAAATTTCGCAGCTGGGAATTCTTTGATTTCTACAAAAAGCAAGGCACTCTAGTCCGATACGTATCAGTTCATCACCCCAGAGAAAATGTTCAGGTGGAATGCACCAACGGGATGATCCTGCACGGCCTCAAACCAGCCATCTTCGACAAGCTCAAGCTGTACGAGGGCAAGTGGCTCAAGCAGCTCCCATATGTGATCTGGGACTGAGGACTCAACTGTCAAAGGCAATCGGAAGTAATACTCCGTTCTTCATGGTCTATGGATCAGAGGCTGTCTTACCGGCCAATCTGAATCACGGGGATCCAAGAGCAGTATTCAGAAACATACCAGCAGTAGAGAAATCAAGGACAGAGGATATCGACCTCATCGAGGGAGATCGCCTCCACATCGCCCTCAAGTCTGTCAATTACCAGCAGCCTTGAAGCGGTACTATGAAAAGAAGGTCAAACCAGGCTCCTACAACGTCAGCGACCTAGTACTCAAGCGTAAGACCTCCACCGTAGGGCAGTCGCAGATGAGCTCAACTTGGGAGGGGGGCCTACGTCGTGAAGGAAGTGCTGGGTAAAGCAACATTCAAGCTATGCGAGCCAGAGGGCACAGAGCTCTCAAACACATGGAATTCAGAGCATCTACGATGTTTCTATCCATAGGCAGAGTGGTATCAGCAGTTAGATCCGAATCCTAGCACTCGGCATGTACCGGTCGAGCACCCTGAACGCTCATTTTCTGGCGACAACCAAACCGAGTACGGCCTCTGCGGCCTCGTGATCAATAACATCTATGTTATTCCGCATACATGTCTTTTGCATCATGTGATGAAGTTACATAACAATGCAAAACTCCATAGCAACTAACTAACAATGGTGACAACCAAGCCGAACTAGTCGAGTTCCACGCCTTAACACCACCCGGCGACAACCAAGCCACGGCAAAGTCTCACTAACACACTCCAACCAGCAACAACCACGCTACCCAAAGAGTACTCGCTAGGAAAAGCGCCGACCTAAAATCATCCAGCGACAACCAAGCTGCGAGAAGGGCCTAATCAATAAACTCTTGCATCTGGCGACAACCACGCTGCGAAAAGAGTACAAAATAGCAACGCAGGTTCTTTCATACCAGTAACAACCAAGCCGCAAAAGGAACACACTCAAATTACTCTAACCAGCCACGGCGTGGCTGCTCAAAGAGTCTCGGCGCACCTCTGTCCTTCGCGTCACGGTCGACTACAGTCAAACAGCGTCCACACAACTCCCATGACTTGCCCCAAGCGGCATTCTGAGTACTTCAGATAAGTGTTCAGTTTACAAAATAGCTTTTCTTAATTAGTCCTGTTACATCAATCGTCAGCAGGCGATCGCTCTATCGAGGGCTGCTCTCCCGCATCTTGGCTACAAATAAATTCAAAAGCTCCCGCCGCAGCTTCTCCTACAGGCTGTGCAGCCTCCTGGTAGCCTGCAAACTCTTCCTAGGACATCCCACTCTTAGGATCGGCAGCCATGACAGCCAGATCAGCTCCTGGGTAATAGGTCTTGAAGGTAGCAGCCATGTCGATGACGGCTTCCCGAAAAGACTCTCTGAAGAAGTCCTCGGCCCTAACAAGCGCTCCAGCCAACCTTTCTACCACCGGGCACTGCACTTCCTCAGGAGCTAGCATATCTACAAGAACCCAAACACCGGTCTCCAGGGTCTCGTACCGTCTCTCCAGCTGACTGTACAAGATAGCATGCCTTCCAAGCTACGCCAGATCCGACGAATGTTGCTCTGACAGCCGGGTGGCCTCAACGCCGAGTTCCTCAAGCTTGGCCTTTGCCTGATCCAACTCTGCGGTCTGCTTCTTGATCTTGTCACGAGCTTGCTCGTCTCTCAAATAAAGATTGGGCCCCGGCAAGCAACTTATATGATATGTCAAGATCTTTCACAATTACCTCGTAAGCATCCTTTTAGGAAATCAGTTCACTCTTAAGCTTCAGAGCCTTAGCCTCGGTAGCATTCTTCTCCCTCCTAAGAGTTTCAACCTCAGCCTTCTGCGATGCGCCAGCCTCAGCAACCTTGTCAGTGAGATCTGCCAAGTCCAAGATATAGCAGCAAGACCGACCCAGTCAGATGTAGGGCTCGACGATGGCAAGCAACAAGCGGCAGACTATACTCACCTTTATTCTCCCGCTTTAGGGCGGCGAATCGCATCTTTAGTTTAGTGTTCTCAGTGTAAAACTAGAAAAGCTCTTGGAAGCAACTCTGTCCAACGCCGCAAAGGAAAAGATATCGGTTCCAACTCCAACAGACTGGATCTCTAAAATGAAGACAAAGTCAGTACACCTTATCGGCATATCTTTGATCAATAAGGGGCCTACGTCGATTGACCCCTGCACCGCCAGCTCAAGGGGTTCGCCAGCAGCAGCAACAGCTGAACCAGGTTTCTCCGAGCCAGTGTCTACAGGATCACTACTCGGCGTAGCAGTCCTGACTGGTTCCATGTTATGCAGGGGCTCCTGCAGAACACTAGATGCACTCGAGGTGCCCACCACGTCGGGCTGCTTCCCAGAGAGGAGCGAATCCTCCTGGCTGTGATCGTCGTCGGTGGGCACCGCGGCACCTGGCGTCTCTGTGGCGTCAGGTAGACTGGCGCTGGGAGAACGCGGAGCGTCATCCTCTGGGGAGTCACCACCCTTTCCCTCCTCATTGGCCGGCAAAGACGTTGTACCACTATGCCTTGACTCGTGTGACGCAATCTCAGTAGCGCTGAAGCACGGGAATCAAATTCAGAGTCAGATAACACACAAAGAAGCATAAAAGGACACAGTTTTCAAATGACTTACGAAGGCAGCTTGATCTTCTTCGTCACAATCTTGACAGTGGCTCCAAGCTGGTCACGCGGCGCACCAATAGGAGCCCCGGACCTGCTCACCTTCACAGCAGTCTTCTTAGTGGCCTGATGCTTCCGATCGTGCAGAGATTCGCTGTTAGAGGACTCATTCTCCTCGCTGGTTGGATCGACTAATTTGAAGCCCTGATTCAGCGTGGATGCAACACGCTTCCTGACTGCCTGACGGGTGTTGCGCCTCCTTGGCCCAACATCAACGCTAGTGCCTTGCTCTAGAGCAGGCTCCTTGCTAGGCTGTTCCTCCTCACCAAGGACGCAGTAGAAATCGGAGGGCATCTCCCCGAGGTCCATCTCTGCAGGATCTAGATCGGTATACTCCGTCCCTAGGTAGCCTTCCCCCGCAGCACAAATCCCTCAGGATACGGAGGCTCAAAAAAGCATTTGAAGCATATGCCCTGCACATTTAGAATCAACTAGCTGTCATCGAATTCAGAGAATACAGTTGGGACATAAAGACAACGGGGTAAAGCCATTACCTGGTCAGGGGGTGAGGGCACCCTTGGGTTGTGATGCGCCCAATTAAAAAGCTCCTAATCTGAATCTTGATCTCCTCCCGGGTGACAGGCCTGTTCATCTCCCTGGCCATAGCCATAGCAGTAAGACCACTATCTTTTAGTGGCTGGATGTTGCGGAATACAAGATCAATGGCCATAGCCATAGCAATAAGACCCCTATTCTTGAGATCAGCAATCCTTTCCTTTCCAACAAAATCCGAGCATACTTTGAATTGAGTCATCCAGCCAATGGTCTGTCTAGAAAAGGGTAATTCCGCAGGCGCGGCGTTTCGTATTCTTGGCAGTTTTCGGACTTCGACTCCAGGCACTCGGGAAGATCAACTCAAACTCGCGCATGAACAGGGCAGTCATCAACCACTCTGAACAAGCTTCAAGATGCATTTTCCATACCTCTTGGATCTTGGGGGCTATGGGAGTGGTCAGGAAAAGCATTTCTACAAAATTTTTACGACAGCTTCGGAACAGAACAATATTTTCAAAGTTTCAAGTTGATTGCTACTCAAGTCAACCTAAAACTTGGGGGCTACTCCATACGGATTCCATCTTGCGATGGCCTCCATAGAACATCTGACGGCGTGGACCCCATGATAACCTTCAAGATGATTTCTACAAAATCATCATGAAGCTTAGGGGCTTGTGGGAGTCATATATCCCCGGGTACCCTATGACGACCAGTTATGTAATCCTGACAGGTGGGTTGAGTGGTCTAGCTTCAGGCTCAAGGCAACAGATGGTGTGGAGCCTAAGCAAACCACTCAGGCGGCTTCGGATAGGATCTGTTAGGATGTTGCACCTGTAATTTCGGGATGTAACCCCGAAAAACCTCTCGGCGAGTAGTCCTCCCGGATATCTGTTGTAACCCTAGCTCCTTGGCTTATATAAGGGGAGCTAGGGATGGTGAGGAAACTCTCTAAACCCCTGCATTCTCAGTAATACAATCCACAAACCCCCATACAGGACGTAGGGTGTTACGCAACACTGCGGCTCAAACCTGTCTAATCGTTGTGTTCCTGCGTTCTATACACCATTATCGATCTGCTTGCCACCCCTTCCAATCTCAAAACCTCCACAGGACCCATCCTGCGGTGGGCTGCTGTGATGCCCAGGCATCTCAAGTGCATTACAATTGCATCATTGACAAATGTGCATCATCTCATGAACATTTCATAATGAGTGCATGAGTAGACCAAGTCTTTTGAACCAATTAAATTCAGCTTTTCCTGCATAGGCCTCTACCTTTGTCACTATCACTTTGAATCTGTTGTGAATTTGAAGAAACTTGATATACCAAACTTGTGGGAAATTTCATGCTTGACAACTTTGGTATTTGGTGTGTTAACATGCATAATGGTTTGGATATGGTTTAGGGTCATTTTAAGTCAATTTATGAAATCTGTCCAAACCAGATCTGTAAAGTAAATTCAAATTTTCTTGATCTTAAAACCAAAATCTTGCAATGCTTTTATTGAGAAAGTTGTAGATCTTGAAATTCTGAACAACATTGGTATAAAACTCCTTGTGTGAAATGAATAGAAAATGGGCTTTTAGAATTTTTAAACTTATAGGTTCTGCTGGTCAAACTGGGGTCAGCAGTTTGAATTCAAATTTAAACCATCTTTTCATATAGAACATGATATGGCAGTAAAGTTGTAGAACTCGACGAGTACAACAATTCTTCCAATTGGAGTTTTGCCAAAATCGGCCCCTAAGTTGGTCAAATAGGCGAAGTTCAGAAACATGTTCTTTGGTCAAACAGCCTTTTCCTATTTTCGGATTTTCCTTTCCCTTTTGTCTCTATGACACGCGGGCCCCACCTGTCGGGTCCCCGGCTCCACGCGGAGACAGCAGCGGCTGTGGGTCCCATGCCTTTTCCCCTTCACAAACCTGGCCCATTGGACCATTCCCTTCACTCTCTCTGACGGGCCCACTCGTCAGCGATACTGGGTCCATAGACCTCTTCCACCATCCCTCCACCGGCCTCCTCCCCCTACCCGTCGCCTCCACACGGCGACGATGGCCGGCCGATTCCGCCCCTGCCCGTTTCCTTCGGCCTTAAGCGCAACGGAGGGCACTTCCTCCATTCTTCCCTCTCCATTCGTCTCTTCTCCACCGAGCCGCTCGCCCTTCCCTCTCTCTGCCGTTTCCGTGCCGTCCGCCATTGGAGGAGCTCGAGCCGAGCTCGGTCTGTCGCTCCCGGCCCCACCCGCACCACCAGGACACCGCGCCGCTCATCCCCAACCCCAACGCCACCAGTCCCACATGATCCAAGCCGCCATCTCCACAACCCCGAGCCGCATTTGACCGCCGGAGGTTCCACCTTCCCGAGCTCCGTCGCCAGCATTCCTCCTCCTCTCCCCGCAGCTACAGGTAGTAGAGGTGAGCGCCGTGTCCTCCCCTCTCTCTCCCTGACTGCCTGCGACGAGCTCCGGGGCTCCGCGCGGCTGGAGTTCGGCACGCCGCCGCCCTCCTCTCTCCCCGTCGGGAGGTAGAAGAAGGAGGGAGGAGGAAGACGACAATTTTACATTTAGGCCCCGGCATTTCCGCATTTTCACGTTTCGGTCTGAGCGCTGTTGATAGTGTCTTGCAGATCTCACGATCTAGCACCTGGGAGTTATGGATAATTACATCTAGGTCCTAGATCGAGGGTTAATGTGTTATTTGTAGGCTGAAACTTCTAAAAATCATAATAAATCAAATAAAAATCCAAAATGGTAAACTCAGATACATTGTGTTCCTTGTTGGTAGATCTACAGAATGGGTATGATGTGGAAGTGTGAATTGACTGTTTTGCCATTGTTTAAATTACATGCATGTTAAAACTAGATAAATGTTAAAAGTGGTCCAAATAAACCCCAAATGATATGAAACTTGGACAGTGCCTTTAGTGTGCTATTTAAGCTCTGTGGAAAAAGTTGGTTGCCGCAGCACTTGCTGTTAAGTGACAAGTCTACCCTTAGTTTTAAGTTTTTGCAATCAAAATGCATGGGAAGTACTTGCCATAAGAAACTTGCTCCAAATGTCGTATGTACTAGATTTTTGGGACACACCTTATGCTATGAATAGCTTGCTGTAAAAGTTTGAGGTTTTGTATGTTAGGTTTGGATGGTGAGTTGAAAATGACAAAATATCACATGCTTAGCTAAATAAAATGAGAAAGTGGTTTTAGGATGCATAATTAATTCCATGGAAAATTTGGTAGCTTGCTGATGATATATATGTTCCAAAAAATACTTTTGTGAAATTTGTGAGCACTGTTTTGATGTGCATTTAAAATTGATCTAAATAACCATGGGGAAATAGATGTCCTATAAAAATATAGAATCTGAGCTTGCTGATTTTTGTGAGGGGTTCTTATGCAATATTATGCTTTCTGTAGAAATTTTAGGTCCAGAACTCACTCCTATAAATCATGAACAATCTGGGAAGTTTAAAGGCTGTCATATTATTAGAATTTTTGTAAAATGATTATAAATCTTTTGTGGCCGAAATTTTGGCAGTAGCTTAGTACAGTATTGATCTCCCTGTCATAAATATCTGAGCTCATTTGGACATATATAACAGCATGAACTTGACACGAGTATTTTAATTCAATAAATGGATAAACTTGTATAATGGGCCTAGGTATATCTCATGTAAGTACGAAATGTTACTTGCGATGCCGTGTTACTTCCGCAAGTTTCTTGTGATGTTAGAAATGATAAGTGAAACTAGATTCGGTGATGGTTTGTACGATTTCTTAGTGATAGGTTGTACGATTTCTTAGTGATGGGTTGTACGATTTCTTAAGTGATGGTTTGTACGATTTCTCAGTGATGGGTTGTACGATTTCTTAAATGATAGGTTGTACGATTTCTTAGTAAAGTTTCTAAGTTTCTTTATTATGGGATGTATTTAAACTGAGAATACTTAAGTCATTTCGTCGCAACCTACCTGACCATGCATTATGTTTCACTTGCACCTCATGCATGCATTTGCATTCGTTGCACTCATGGTTGCACTATGTCATGCATATAGACCCCGCGAACGGAGAACCAACGCAGGAGCAGCCGCTGATCAAGGAGCCGGACGACGAGCCCCTGCACCAGGAGCTAGTGAACCAGCCGCAGAAGGACCAGCAGCTGGCACCCGACTTCACACCAGAGGCAGCACCTAACTTTAGCGAGAAAGGTAGGCAGGACCATGATTCTCCCAGCTAAAATGATTGTGATTGATGATTACGCATCTGCATTAGGAGTTGGTTGAAACCAATTGCATTAGATTCCTTGGCCGCCCTGGCCCTAGCACCTATACATAGAGTTCGTAGGACGAGTGCCTAGAAATGCTAGGTGCGAGCAGACACAAGTGAATGGAGTCACTCGTCGCGTAGTTGATTTCAATCACAAAAATCTTACTATTGTGGAAATCATTATATATGCTTATGTTTTAAATGGAGACCGGGCGGAGATTTTATGAGTTATTTATTGTTTATGATATTGTGCATTGGACTCCGCCCGAGTCGTGTAAGGTCCGTTCGCTGTTCGTCTGTTGATCAGCATAACATTGGTGGAATGCTTATCTGGGCCATGGGACCGGTGAAAGTGTTACTTGTGCCATCCGAAGAATAGAGACTTGTTCCTACCATAGGCCTGGGGGCGCTTGACTCAAGCGAGGGCTGACCCGGGCGTGGTATCGCTCATGTGGGGGCTAAACCTTGGGAATGGCGGATTGGAATCGAACTTGGGATGGGACAAGTGGAGATAGGGACTATATGTGGGAACGCGATGGCTAGTAAGCATATACCCCTGGCATTTTTAGTTATTCCTGGGAATTAAAAATCGATTCGAATCATTGATGCTCACCAAGTGTGAGAATGCCAATGTAACTGTCGGGCAACGTAGTAACTATATGCACATGTTACATTATTATTTATGTTTTCAAATACCACATGCTTGTATTTGTATGCTTACTTTTTTGCAAGTTATTATCACTGTTACGATGGTATATGCAAATGAGGAAATGTTACTTTATGTCAATATATCATTGTTAAAATCAATGGCTAAGGATCCAATGTTAGTAAGCAAGCTTTGTGTCAGCCGTAAACCCTTCCATAAGTCCTACTAAGTAATTAGTACTCAGGGTTTGCCCCCACTTTTGGAGCGCAGGTATCAAGGACATCTGGACAGTTGCTTGGAGGAGGGTAGTACCCGTGGGCTCGGTGCTACTCGCCTTGTTCATCTCTGCATGAAGGCTACTTAAGTATTATGTTTCCGCTGTGAGATGTTTTGAAATCGCTTCCGCTATATTTTGAACATGTATTTGATTACATCTATTTGGTTTGTAAATGAAGTCTATTATTCTCTATTTCAACTGCCTGTGATGATGCAACTGTTGTGGCTCTATCGAGAGTCGGATGTGTTTGATGTTGGTTCCTCTGGGAATGGTGTTATCGAGAGTCGAAGTACTCTCGACGGACTACCGAGTTTAGTCTGGCCTAAGTGCACTGTGAGCCAGAGGTGGCAGGTGTGCTTAGTCTGGATTAAGCGGGGAGGTTCCGCCACAGCTGGTATCAGAGCCGATCATACACAGACAATAGTCATATCATCAAGTTTTATTTTACAAACCTATTTTCGAAAACCCCTTTT
This sequence comes from Paspalum notatum, assembly GCA_022530915.1. NCBI lineage: Eukaryota > Viridiplantae > Streptophyta > Magnoliopsida > Poales > Poaceae > Paspalum > Paspalum notatum. The sequence goes on along the minus strand of CM039684.1, from coordinate 23,817,463 downwards.
CAAGTAATTGAAAAATGAGTGTACGATATGCCCATATTAATGATGTTAGTGGATATTAGGTGACATCGCTAACATTCTGACCTAGATAGAATTTATATGCATATTCGGTGCTTTGGGAAGCAACTTTTCGGCTATAGCTATCCCCAGTACTGGAGGAAGCTATCAGGGTTTTGCGAATGGTTGTGTACCCTGCATTCATGCTGGGTAGGAAAACACTTTAAGGGTGGTGGGCATGCTTTGGAGCTTTCATGCCCACCACACTTACATTTGGTTTGGGGATCCACCTTCTTCTCGACAATCCCCAGTACTGGTGGAAAGTCAGGCTTTGAGAAAAGGTGCAAAGGCCCACTCAACGTTGTCCACGCAGCGGTCACGCGTGGATGCCACACTAGGTGGTAATGTATGAGCATGCATTCTTCTGCAGGTACACTAACCACGTGTGAACTTAAGAACGAGTAGAGGACGACTAGTTGCATCAGAGAGTGCCGTGCATGTGTCACCGCAATATCGCTAGATATATAGTGTATACTTAGGAGGTGTGATGTGAGAACGAATAGGATGAATCATGCATCATGGCATACATGCTTCTCTCATCTATACCTTAAGTTTGCTCTTCCTATCAATTGTGTTCTTTAAAAAGTCACAAGAGAAATCGAATAAGAATGAAGACCTCACTCCCACGTTCTATCCATCAAATTCGAAACTTTCGCATTTCCACTAACTAAAATATATGAAGTTACTTTTCCCAAAAGTTCAATGCATGAAAATCAAGTGAGAATGAAAGGATATAAGAGATAATATAATCTTCTACCATATACGTGAGGAAAAGATCACACTTAGTAGCACAGCTCCCAATATAAAGCGCTATTAAGTTTAAGCAACAACTTGGGGAAGAAATGCAGATTCGACCCAGTTAGTGAAAGATTTGACCTGAGGATTTTATATACCAAACTTGTGGTGGGAGATGTGTAGAACGACTTTGCTATATAAAGTTTCTTCTGAAGATGTTTCATTTGTGAGTCATAGTCAAAAACATGTGAATTCAGAATCTGGACAGCAATGACATGAACTGACAAACGGCGAAATTCCTCCTATTTGCAAAAAGATTTAACCCAAAGTTTATATAACAAAGTTATGGAACACAAGACATGGAACAACTTTGTTATAGATGACGTGGCACAAAAATGCATGGAATTAGAACAGTTTACTTTTTAAACTAGTGGCTGTCTCAAGTAGAGCCGAAAATCTGGGTGCAGTCAGTAGAGTAGAAATTTGCATCATTGTCCCGACCCGTTTGATAAAGATGGTCTATAAGGAAGTGGTAGTAATTCAAATTTTAAACAACTTTTGTATTCTGAGTTTCACTCAGATCAATCGTCTTGACACGCAAATTATCAAGATTCAGAGGTGCTGCCTAGCTAAATATTGTAACAACAGTTTGGTGTATGGCCATCTTATTTGACTGTAAAAATTTTGAAGAGTGGACTAACACTTTACCCACACTTATATGATCTCGTTTTACATGCTTTCATGTATTTACGTTATCTATGCAGCGATGCTCCTTATATCAGCGCGTCTATTGGCATTTAAGCTATTGGACTAAAACACCCTTGGCCTCATTCCTGCAGATGGTCATCCCACCTGAAACGTCTGCACAAGGGGCTGCTCATGGAACACCACCTCCTCCTGAGTTGGCCACTCTGGTCGCTCAGCAGGGTCAGATCATCAACATGCTGGCTGAAAAGCAACAACGGCTTTATCCGCAGGATATCAGTTACACTGACTTTGCAGCACTACAACCGCCGATCTTCACCGTTGCCACCGATCCACTAGATGCTGATGACTGGCTTCAAATCATTGAGTCCAAGTTCAGTCTACTGCCCCACTTCACTGAGCAACAGAAGGCTTGCTTTGCGGCGCAGTGTCTACATGGTCCTTTGGGAGCCGGAAAAAGTATACATAACCCCCCCAAACTTTGGGTGGTGGTCTACTTCACCCCCTGAACTTTAAAACCGGATATTTAACCCCCTAAAGTTTGCAAAACCGGATAAAACACCCCTTGGGGACGTTTTGAGAGTGGTTTTACTACACTGGCATGGGAAAAAGTATGCATAACCCCCCAATCTTTGGGCAATGGTCTACTTCACCCCTGAACTTCAAAACTAGATATTTAACCCCATAAAGTTTGTAAAAACCAGATAAAACAACCACTTGGGCAGTTTTGAGGGAGGTTTTACTACAGTGGCACGCTAGGGCCCACATGTCAGGTGACATGTGGCGTGGGGCTTTCCCCTGTCCTCTTCTTCTCTCCCATTCTGCTCCCCTCCTCCTCAACGGTCTCGCGGCCGCCGTAACCCATCTCCTCTGAGGTCGAGCGCCTCCGTGCCTCCATCTTGCTCACGGCCGGAGTGCAAAGGCTGCGGTGAGCGGGTGGCACGCGGAGCAGGGTCCGCGACAGCCGCATGGGAGGCGGGGGCGCTTTGGCACCCGGTCAAAAGCGAGGTGGAGGCGCGGCGGCACCCGACCACAAAGCAGATGGGATGTGACGGCCACTAGACTGCAGAGGAGGAGGGGAGCAAAACGGGAGAGAAGAAAAGGAGAGGGGACTGAAATGTGGGCCCTGGCATGCCACTGTAGTATGAGAGCCAATGGACTGGCCTCATTGCTCTCCAGGTGTGATGAGTGATTGTCAACGAGCTCAAGCCCTCCGATGGACTGGAGGCCCTCCGATGGACTGGAGGTAGATGATGAAGACCTCGATGGACTGAGGCAAAAGCCCTCCAATGGACCGGAGGCAATGCTCGGCGTCGGTCGGCCATGGAAGCTCGGTACACGGAGGGGCGGATCGGCAACGGTGGTGTAAACCCTCCGATGGACCGCGAGGCAACTCCGATGGACTGGAGAAGCCGGGTGCCACCGTGGTGCGTCAACCCGAGTGCATGGCGCGAAGGCGTACGAGGGAGGCTTTGGCGGCTTCGGCTCAAAACCGCCGTTGGGCCACGACTCGCCAAGATAGAGAAGATGGGCCAAGTCCGGCCCAGACGGAGACTTACTAAAGTTTCCCGGTTTCTGACTTCAAAACCGGGGGTGCAAAGGTGGATTGGACTACTGGCCACGTGGAGGACATCCGAAGATTGCGTGGAAGCTATTTCGGGTTCTTTTCTGTTTTAGCCCCTCCGGGCGTTTCTAGTGTTAGGGGTCTATGTGTAAAAATGCCAGAACTGAACCTGTGTATAAATAGCCTAAGAGCTGGTCATTAGAGGGTGTCTTGGCGGCTAGGTTTTCATTTTCTTAGGGTAATTTTCGTCCTCAAGCTTTGTGCTCCAAGCTTAGGAGGGTTAGGGTGAGCTCTAGCCTCCAAATCAAGAGGGAAGGTGAGGGTGGTTGCTTGGGACGAAATCCTTCATTGTAATATGACCTATGACCTCTTTTGAGGCTCATAATCGAAGTGGTTTCGTGCAGCAACTTTGTGTGCTTCTCCTCCCCTTGTTCTCTTTGGTTTTTGGCTTCAATCCTTAGCTTTTTAGGTGTTTGCTTTGGCCAAGGTAGAATCCTTTGTTTTCCTTGTGTTTTGGACTTGCAAGGACGTGGAGATTATGTCTTAGAACATCTCAATCCCGAAGGATTGCCACGAGCAAGTTGTTCTTGAGCTTTTTCCTTTCTTGCCCAAATATTTACCTCTTCACGAGATCTGAAATTCCCGCTAATCCCTTGATCTTTTTCGATAGATGTTTTGGGAATAGCTTTGGAATGGAGCTAGGTTAGTGTGTGCAAAATTTCGTGAAGTTTGGTGAAAGTTTGGTCAAGTTTTGGCTTCGGAAGTTCAAGTTTCGTGTGGCAGTTTTTCTGTCTGTCTATAGCGTCCGGTGGTTATCTATTTCGTCCGGTGTTTAGTTCAACAGTCAAACGTGCTCCAAATGGCTTGAAATTTTGTGGAGCTCTTGTCCTAAGAATCATAAAGCTCCCATAAAATTTCAGAATATTTGGAGGTGTTTTGACCTGGTTTTCGTATTTTTCTTTGGAGGTTGGTCTATCTGTTTCTGAGCACCGGACAGTCTGGTATGCTATTATCGGACGGTCCGGTGAGTGTAGGATTTTTATTTTTTGTCCAATTGAGCTGAAAATTTGTGGAGTTGTTCTTTGGCCCCTTCTTAACCTTCAGTAAAAATTTTATAATTTTTGGAGTTGGTTTGATTGGGTTTTGATTGAGATCTTTTCGGAGTGTCAGTCTGTGAACACCGGACGGTCCGGTGCGGACGGTCCGGTGATCACAACTTGCTCCTTTTGGCCTGAATTTTTCTGGAGCTGTTCCCTATTGTCTTGTGAAGGTGTGGTAATTTTTTGGAGTGGTTTGGAGCTTTGCTTCTAGGGTTTTGAGATTTTTCCTTGAGCCCTATCTGTCTGAAATCTGCAGTTTTTCTGAAGTTGGTTCCTTTTGCGCTCTTTGTCTTAGCCGTTTGAGTACACATCTGTTCAGTGGATAGTACCAAGCACGTGTTGTGAGCTAGATATGTATCCTCTCAGTGGGCAGTGTCTAGTTTTGTTGTGGGTGTTGTTGCACTACGGGGGATTGAGTTTGAGTTTTCAAGTGCTTCTATTCAGCCCCCTCTAGTCGCACGTCTCGGTCCTACAATTGGTATCAAAGCCGGTTAGGTTTCTCCATACCTTAACCGGTGAATAAACCGTAGCGACGATGACTTACTCCGGGAAGATTCCGGTTATCCCTACTAGAAGGGTAGGATGGAGGCTTTCCTTGTTAGCCAGAGTCAGGACATATGGGATGCTACTCAGAGTATGACTTTTGTGGTGTTTCCAGTCGCTGAGCGTACTACGCAGGATATCGTGGCTCGGCATGAAGCGAATGCCAAGGCTGTTAACTTTCTCTTTTCCGGGCTTGGTCCCGTGGATTATGAGAGAGTGAGTCACCTTAAGACTGCGCGAGAGATATGGTCACTGCTTAGTGCACACCATGAGGGTACTGCGACGATTAAGGCTAGGCTTGTAGAGACTTACCGGCGCGAATATGAAAATTTCGTCCAGAAGCCGGGAGAGTCATTAGACGACTTGTTTGGTCGCTTTCAGTCGATCATCAACAAGTTGCGTGTCAACTCTGCCCCCCGCTGAGCTCCCATACACCGATCATCAGCAGGCTGTCAAGTTGCTGTATGCTTTGGACAGAAAAGTGTGGGAGATCAAGGTGAACTCAATCATTGAGTCGGCAGGGTATGATACGGTAGGAGCAGAGGCGCTCTATAGTAAGCTCAAGGCCACAGAAATAGATTACAAGTTGAGAGACTCCCTTGCTTGTACAGGTTCTAAGAGTCTGGCCTTGGCTACCCCCTCTAGTGAGTCTGTTGCTAACCCCCTTATGCACAACTTCTCGTTTTCTGCTTTAATGTCTGTGACAGTTGGCATCACTTGGGGATGAGGAGCTATGTCTAGTGTCTAGTCACTTTCAGCGCGCCTATGACAACCGGATGAGCAAGAAAAGGGGTGAGAGGCTCAAGGGCTTCGAATGCGGAGAGGTCGGCCACTTCTTCGCCGAGTGCCCCAACAAGAACGACTACTACAAGAAGGGCGAGAGCTACTCCCGCGAATCCGACAAGTACCACTCCGGCAAGCCAAGCTTCGACGAGCACCGCTCCGGCAAGCACGGCTCCGGCAAGCGCAACTTGGGCAAGAAGAACTTTCGGAAGGCTTTCAAGAGCTACCAGAAGAGCACCCGGAAGCGGGACAAGGCGTTCTTCGCCGAGATCGGACTTTGCAGTAGTGGGTCTTCTTCCTCTTCGTCCTCGTCAAGTTCAAGCGATGAGGAGATCCAGTACAAGAAGGACAAGCGGAACGATCAAGGTGACCCTGCTGGCTTGTGCTTCGTCTCCACCAAGTCCAAGCGCAAGAACAAGATGAGGAGGAGCTCGGTTTGCTCCATGGCGCTTGAGAACAAGGAGGACGGCAGCAACTCTTCTTCTTCTGATGATGAGGTAACTCCTGAGCAAGCCAAAATCCTTGAGATGCTAGAGCAGAATAGTCGGGAGTTGAAAGCCCAGGATAAGATGCTGGAGAAGATAGCTAAGAAGCTGCAGAAGTTGAAAGCCCAACTTGCTGAGGCTTTAGAGGAGAACGAGAAGTTGAGGAGTAAGAGACCCCAGCCTAGAGAGATTGAGTGCCCTACCTGTGAGTCTTTCATGACTGAGCTGAGTGACCAAAGAGACAAGTATGTCAAGCAGGTAGAGGAGTTAGATAGGCTGAAGGGTGAGTTAGTCAAGCTCAAGTCTAAACTGGATGAGCCTATTGTGAGTAAGGTTTCTGAGTGTGAGTTGTGCCCCTGTTTGTCTAGTGAGTTAGTTGTGCTGAAGGAGAAGTTTGAGGGGCAACTCAAGGAACTTGAGGAGCTTAGGGCTGGACCTGCGCTTTTGGGTGCGTGTATGGTCTGTCCTACTTTGAGAGGTGAGTTAGAGCAGTTGAGAGCTGACTTTGAGGTGCTTTCAGCACCTACTGACACTTGTAAGAACTGTCTAACCCTTAGGATTGTCATGTCTGGTTTCAACGAACAAAACTGTGCAACATATATATGCGCCAGGAAACGTCTCGCATATACATGACAAATTACAGAATACCACAACACATGCCAAAGATAAAAAACGTTCATAACATTAAATATATCATTATTACACTGTGACACAAGTGTTTAACTCAGAGTATAACGTAGCACAACGGAAGCATAAAACATAAACATAACGGGCGCCACAGGGACGTCAACTGGTGAACGAAACGCCTAATACTCGTCGTAGTCTTGCACATAGTCTTCATTACCTCCATCATCTGAGCAGCGGTTGGATTTTCCCCCCAACAAGGAATAGATATAAAGAAACAAGCGTGAGTACAGAATACCCAACAAATATAACATAAACCATGAGGCTCAACGGTTAGCTGACAAACTGCATAAGCTTTTAATTTAAAACATTTATTAAGGCCTAATTACTATGAATTAATAACAAAACCATTAGCCCAAAAGATATTGCATAAAAATTAAATAAGATTAAACTGATATAAACATTATCATAACCATAAGAAAAACCAAAGAACCTCAGCCAAGGATCCTTCTAATCACTGGGAAGGGTCTGGGCCGCTCATCACCGTGAGCACGGCTAACATGTTAGTTTTACACTCTCGAGAAGTTGTACATCTTTACCCACAGGTCGTGAGCTACGCTAGGAATTCATCACATTACCGAAGATGAGATGACTAGCAAGCGCACTACGAAGCCTTTACAAAGATCACGTTGGTAAGGTGTAACCGCTAAGGTTTCCGGGTCGCAACGGTGGTGTCTGCCTCCAAAGGGAGAAGCACATACATATAACGTAAAGCACACTCAACCATGAGGTAGTCCAGCGACCACTGAAACTAGCCGCCCCTCTAGCCCCGCAGGTAAGTTACTCCCAAACCAAAACAACCTAATTAATCAGCTAAGTCCATCCCATTCCAGCCTTGTGGTAACACTGTTGTCCCAGGTGGTCGCTTTGTGATTCGGTCCTTAGGGAGAGAACTAGCAAAAGCACACGAGCACATTGCTCAAACTCCCTAAACCATGTTGCTAAAAAGCCAGTTTTACAAGAGACATGAACCACTCAAGCACAAAGCACAGAGGGTCAAGCTCACATTAATTGCATAGAACCATTAGTCAAAGTTAATTAACATAAAGGTATGTATTCGCGCAGCACCTAGCACAACTTAACCATATGCATCCCAAAAGGTAAATAAAAAAGGATAAAAGTAGATAGGTAAAACCTTACAGGTAGACAAAATTAAAATGCACATGCAGTAAATAAAAAAGTTATTAGGTGTTGTTTATGTTATACTTGCCTTCCTCAAAATTTATTCCTTGCTGCTGCTCAGAGGCTTCTGGAGGTTGCTCTTCGAACTCATCAGGCGGATCAACGTCTACGCACGATACACGGCACCAAACAAGCATCCACATGATCACACATGCAAGCAAACAAATGCAAAAGATAAGAAACAGTACATCATAACATAAAAACAGAAGATAAAACGTATATAAAACTATTCTACACATTGCTACGGTCGCGTGGGCGCGAGAATCGCCGAAAACGGATTTAAAACGTGAAAGTTATGCCTAAAACAAGGGTCCAGGGGCATAACTGCGATTAAAAACTTAGATCCGGGGTTTATCTAGTAAAAACCGAGGGCCTATGCATAAATAAACAAACCCTGAGGGCTTACAGGCCAAAACCGGCAGCCCTGGACGGCGGGTTCTATTTCTCTAAAGCTCGGGGGCCAAACTGTAAAGAAAAGGACCTAGACCTAATTACTTTTGAAGTGGAGTAGACTGCGGGTTGATTTGAACAAACCCGAGGGGCTCTTTAGCAAAAGTGCCACGGCGGTCGGCGGTTGACCGGTATTGACCGGCGTTTGACCGGTCTCCAGTGGATTTGGGTCGTCGGTGAGAGCCAATGGACCGGCCTCATTGCTCTCCTGGTGTGATGAGTGATTGTTAACGAGTTCAAGCCCTCCGATGGACTGGAGGCCCTCCGATGGACTGGAGGTAGATGATGAAGACCTCGATGGACTGAGGCAAAAGCCCTCCAATGGACCGGAGGCAATGCTCGGCGTTGGTCGGCCATGGGAGCTCGGTACACGGAGGGACGGATCGGCAACGGTGGTGTAAACCCTCCGATGGACCGCGAGGCAACTCTGATGGACTCGAGAAGCCGGGTGCCACCGTGGTGCTCCAACCCGAGTGCATGGCGCGAAGGCATGCGAGGGAGGCTTTGGCGGCTTCGGCTCAAAACCGCCACCCAAGCTACCCAAGGCTTGGTGAGTTGGGCCACGACTCGCCAAGATAGAGAAGATGGGCCAAGTCCGGCCCAGACGGAGACTTTCTAAAGTTTTCCGGTTTCTGACTTTAAAACCGGGGGTTCAAAGGCGGATTGGACTACTAGCCATGTGGAGGACATCCAAAGATTGCGTGGAAGCTAAGAAGATCAAGTCTTCGTCGTGGTCGTCCGTCCCCGATATTTTGGGTTCTTTTCTGTTCTAGCCCCTCCGGGCGTTTCTAGTGTTAGGGATCTATGTGTAAAAATGCCAAAACTGAATCGGTGTATAAATAGCCTAAGAGCTGGTCATTAGAGTAGGTCTTGGCAGCTAGGTTTTCATTTGCTTTGTGTAATTTTCGTCCTCTAGCTTTGAGCTCCAAGTTTAGGAGGGTTAGGGTGAGATCTAGCCTCCAAATCAAGAGGGAAGGTGAAGGTGGTTGCTTGGGACGAAATCCTTCGTTGTAATCTGACCTAAGACCTCTTTTGAGGCTTATAATCGAAGTGGTTTCGTGCAGCAACTTTGTGTGCTTCTCCTCCCTTTGTTCTCTTTGGTTTTTGGCTTCAATCCCTGGTCTTTTGGATGTTTGCTTTGGCTAAGGTTGAATCCTTTGTTTTCCTTATGCTTTGGACTTGCAAGGACGTGGAGATTATGTCTTAGAACATCTCAATTCCAAAGGATTGCCACGAGAAAGTTGTTCTTGAGCTTTTCCCTTCTTGCCCAAATATTCACTTCTTCACGAGATCTGAAATTCCCGCTAATCCCGTGATCTTTTTCCATAGATCTTTTGGGAATAAGCTTTGAAATGGGGCTAGGATAGCCTGTGCCAATTTTCGTGATGTTTGGAGAAGGTTTGGTCAAGTTTTGGATTGCTTTTGTGTGAGGCTTCCTGCTGTCCAGTTTTCCTGCTCCACTTTCAAGTCTTGTTTGGTTTAGGGGTCAAACCTTCGAATTTTGGGCTGAAATTTTGTGGAGCTCTTTATCAGTGAATCATAAAGCTCCCATAAAAATGTCAGATCATTTGGAGGTGTTTTGACCTGGTTTTGGTATTTTTCTTTTTGGGTTAGTGTGTCAGTTTTTAACCACCGGACGGTCCGGTGGCTCTAGGAATTTTATTCCTTGTCCAATTGAGCTGAAAATTTGTGGAGTTGTTCCTTGGCCCGTTATTAACTTCCAGTAAAAATTTCATAATTTTTCGAGTTGGTTTGATAGGGTTTTGATTCGAATCTTTTCGGAGTATCAGGCTGTAAGCACCGAACAGTCCGGTGGTTAACCACCGGACAGTCCGGTGGTCACAACTTGCTCCAATTGGCCTGAAATTTTCTGGAGTTTTTCCCTACTGCCTTGTGAAGGTGTGGTAATTTTGGGGGAATTTTTGGAGCTTTTATTGAGGGGTTTTGAGATTTTTCTTTGCAGCCCTGTCTGTCTGAAATCTGCAGTTCCCCGGAGTTGGTTCCTTTTGCGCTCCTTTTCTTAGCCATTTGAGCGTGTGCTTCCGCTAGGTGCTTGGTACGTATCTGTTCGGTGGACGGTACCAAGCACGTGTTGTGAGCTAGATACATATCCTCTCAGTAGACAGTGTCTAGTTTCGTTGTGGGCGTTGTTTCCGTTTTGCACTGCGGTGGGGGTTTGAGTTTGAGTTTTCAAGTGCTCCTATTCACCCCCCCTCTAGTCGCACGTCTCAGTCCTACAAGTGGTATAAGAGCCGGTTAGGTTTTTCATACCTTAACCGGTGAAGAAACCGTAGCGACTATGACTTACTCTGGGAAAATTCCCGTCCTTGGCTCTGATGGCTATCCCTACTGGAAGGGTAGGATGAAGGCGTTCCTTGTTAGCTGGAGTCAGGACATATGGGATGCTACTCAGAGTACGACTTTTGTGGTGCTTCCAGTCGCTGAGCGTGCTACGCAGGATATCGTGGCTCAGCATGAGGCGAATGGCAAGGCTGTTAACTTTCTCTTCTCCGGACTTGGTCCTATGGATTATGAGAGAGTGAGTCACCTTAAGACTGCGCGTGAGATATGGTCACTGCTTAGTGCACACCATGAGGGTACTGCGACGATTAAGACTAGGCTTGTGGAGACTTACCGGCGCGAATATGAGAATTTCGTCCAGAAACCGGGAGAGTCAGTAGACGACTTGTTTGGTCGCTTTCAGTCGATCATCAACAAGTTGCGTGTCAACTCTGCCCCCGCTGCCCTTCCATATACCGATCATCAGCAGGCTGTCAAGTTGCTGTATGCTTTGGACAGAAAAATATGGGAGATCAATGTGAACTCAATCATTGAGTCGGTAGGGTATGATACAATTGGAGTAGAGGCGCTCTATAGTAAGCTCAAGGCCACCGAGGCACATTACAAGATGAGGGATTCCCTCGCTTGTACAGGTTCTAAGAGTCTGGCCTTGGCTACCCCTTCTAGTGAGTCTGTCACTAACCCCATGTTACACAACTTCTCGTTTTCTGCTTTGATATCTGTTACAGAGGAGCAGCTAGCGATGCTTGGGGATGATGAGTTGTGTCTGGTGTCTAGTCGCTTTCAGCACGCCTATGACAACCGGATGAGCAAGAAGAGGGGAGAGCGGCCCAAGTGCTTCGAGTGCGGAGAGGTCGGCCACTTCATCGCCGAGTGCCCCAACAAGAACGACTACTACAAGAAGGGCAAGAGCTACTCCCGCGACTCCGACAAGTACCACTCCGGCAAGCCCAGCTTTGACAAGCACCGCTCTAGCAAGCACGGCTCCGGTAAGCGTCCCTTCGGTAAGAAGAACTTCTGGAAGGCTTTCAAGAGCTACCAGAAGGACAACCGAAAGCGGGACAAGGCCTTCTTCGCCGAGATCGGGTTCTACAGCAGCGGATCTTCTTTCTCTTCGTCCTCGTCGAGCTCAAGCGATGAGGAGATCATGTACAGGAAGGACAAGAGGAATGATCAAGAGGTCCAGCTGGCTTGTGCTTCGTCTCCACCAAGTCCAGGCGCAGGAACAAGGAGAAGAGGAGCTTGGTTTGCTCCATGGCGCTTGAGGACAAGGAGGACAAGGATGACGGCAGCAACTCTTCTTCTGATGATGAGGTAACTCCTGAGCAAGCCAAAATCCTTGAGATGCTAGAGCAGAATAGCCGAGAGCTTAAGGCCCAGGATAAGATGCTGGAGAAGGCAGCCAAGAAGCTGCAGAAGTTGAAAGCCCAACTTGCTGAGGCTTTAGAGAAGAATGAGAGGTTGAGGAGTGTGAGACCCCAACCCAGTGAGATTGAGTGCCCTACCTACGAGTCTTTCATGACGGAGCTTGGTGACCAGAGAGATAGGTATGCCAAGCGGGTAGAGGAGATAGATGAGCTGAAGGCTGAGCTAGGCAAACTCCAGTCCAAACTGGATGAGCCTACTTTGAGTGGAGAGCTTGAGTGTGAGTCTTGCCCCTATCTAGCTAGAGAGCTAGCTGTTCTGAAGGAGAAGGTTGAGGGGCAACTCATGGAGCTTGAGGAGCTTAGGGCTAGACCTATGCTTTTGGGTGCGTGTATGGTCTGTCCTACCTTGAGAAGTGAGTTAGAGCAGTTGAGAGCTGACTTTGAGGAGCTTTCAGCACCTACTGACACTTGTGAGAACTGCCTAACCCTTAGGATGCAGCTGATGGATAGGGATGCCACCATTAGGAAGTTGGAGAAAGCTGTTGTGGTTCCCTCTCTATACGGTGACACTTGTGCTATCCAGACTGTAGTTCTAGAGGATCTAAGGGAGGAGGTGTTATCTTTGCAGAATGACAACAACAGGTTGAGAGAGGTGCTCAGTTTGGTATATGCTAGGCAACCCCAACTAGAGATGATCATAGAGAGCACCAAGAGAGCTGAGGGTGAGACAAGTGGTGTTGGGTTTGGAGAATGCAGCACTTCAGGTGAGAAGAGTGCCCCAATTAAGGTCAAGGCTGCACCTACCCAGCCAAGAGAGGTTGTTGATGGGGTTTACCATGAGCCACCCAAGGCTGCCCCAAAGAAGCAGTACTAGACACCCAAGCCTTCTAAGGCTAAGCTGGACAAGATTGTTGAGGAAGAGCTTAAGCCCAAGGGCAAGAAGCCAGTCCAGCAGCCTGAGCCACCCAAGGCCACACCACCTAAGCCCAAGTCCCAGCCTAACCCAGTTCCTAGGAGGCCTATCTACCACTGTGAGTTTTGCCAGCGGAATGGCCACCTAGAGGCGTTTTGCTTCAGGAGGAAGCAGGTTGAGAGGCAGGAGAGAGCTTGGGGGAACCAGGATCAGTTCTACCAGGGTGGTAGGCAAGATCCTCCCCACCGCGGTGAGATGAGAGACCGCTTTGCCGGTGGTGAGAGAGGAGGCGGCTTTCAGGATCGTGCTCCTAGTGGTGAGAGACGCTTTACCGGCCGAGCTCCTAGTCGTTTTCAGCGCGGCTATGGACCTCGTGACCGAGGCTTTGAGAGAGCTTTCGAAGGTTCACACTTTGGAGGTCGTGGTTACCCTAATCGTCGTAATGATTTCTTTGATTGTGCTTACCCCACTTTTGAGCAGATGGCTCGGCACTGGTACAGCAGTTTTGGGAATAACCCCAGTGCCGGACGGTTTGCTCACCGTCCCTTTACTTGACTTTGCAGGATCGAGGCATGGAGGACGTGTTGATCATGGACTCCGGTTACTCTAGGCACATGACAGGGCACCGCAAGTGGTTCTCCAGCCTCAACCCCGTAAGCACCAAGGAGTACATCACATTCGGGGACAATGGTCAAGGTAAAGTGATGGGTGTTGGTTCTGTTTCGCTCTCTGCTAAGCTTTCCCTGAGAGAAGTTGCCTTTGTCCGGAATTTGGGGTTCAATTTGGTTTCTGTTTCGCAACTTCTCGATGAAGGATTTGAGGTTCGTTTTAAGAAAGGTGCGTGCTGCGTTCTTGATGCTGAGGAGACCCTTGTTTGCTCTTTGCTGCCTTTTGGTTAGGTTTTTAGGGTCGACCTCACATCTGTTTCTGGCCCTGCGCGCTTTTTGGTTGCTAGTCCTTCTGCTGATATATGGGAGTGGCATAGGAGACTTGGTCACTTGAGTTTTGATCTGCTAGTCAGGTTTAGTTCAATGGGCTTAATCCGAGGATTGCCCAAATTGAGAGCTGAGAAGGATTTAGTTTGCCACCCTTGTCGTCATGGCAAGATGGTTGCTGCTTCTCACACTCCTGTGTCTCAGGTTACGACCTCCTATCCGGGTGAGCTACTCCATATGGATACAGTAGGTCCCGCTCGGGTAGCGTCGGTGGTCAGTGGGAAGTGGTACGTGCTTGTTGTTGTGGATGACTTTTCGCAGTTCTCGTGGGTATTTTTCATGGAGTTTAAGGATGAGGCGTTTGGTTTTGTTCGGGATCTGGTACTGAGGTTGAGAAACGAGAGTCATAAGGCCATGAGGGCTATCCGCAGTGACAATGGCGGAGAATTCAGAAACTCTCGTTTCGAAAACTTCTGTCGTGACCTAGGTCTTGAACGCCAATTTTCTTCTCCATATACCCCTCCGCAGAACGGTGATGTGGAACGCAAGAACCGCACACTTGTTGAGATGGCACGGACGATGCTCGATGAGCATAGGACTCCGAGGCGCTTTTGGGCTGAGGCAGTGAATACGGCCTGTTACATTGCGAACCGGATTTTCTTGTGAGCTTTCCTTGGGAAGACCTCGTATGAACTTCGGTTTGGTAGGCAACCCAGCGTCAAGCATTTGTGAGCGTTTGGCTGCAGGTGCTTTGTGCTGAAGAAAGCGGGGCATTTGGACAAGTTTGAGTCTCGTTATTTGGATGGGATTTTTCTTGGGTATGCTTCTAGTTCTAGGGCTTTTCGTGTGTGGATTTTAGAGGCCAAGCAAGTTGTTGAGACTTGTAAGGTTTCTTTTGATGAAACTATGCCCTGCACTACCCCTGCCTTTGAGCTTTCAGGTAATGATGAAGAAGGCACCCCCATCTTTGAGGATGAGGAAGGTGCAGTTAATGATGGTGATGCAGGGGCCACTTCACCGGCTGCAGCTCCTGCCCCCTCTGCTACGAGCTCAGATGATGAGGGAGGACCCTTGCCCACGGCTTCCTCCTCACTCCCCCGACAGCAAGCTCATGCAGAGGCTGGACCCGCTGAGGACGCAGGGGAGGTGACCTCCGAGATTGTACCATCTCGGCAGGTCTAGTGGGATCACCCTCTACACAGGATGATTGGAGATATTCACCAACGTGTCACACGCTCTTCGGTTAACTCTCTAGCCTTTTTCTCCCACTCTGCATATGTTGCTTCTTTTGAGCCTCGGGATGTGTCACATGCATTATCTAATCCTAACTGGGTGAACGCCATGCATGAGGAGTTGGAGAACTTTGAGAGAAACTATGTCTGGGATTTAGTTGAACCTCCACCAAACTGTCGCCCTATAGGTACCAAGTGGGTTTTCAAGAACAAACAGGGTGAGGATGGGATGGTTGTGAGGAACAAAGCGAGATTGGTAGCTCAGGGTTTCTGTCAGAAGGAGGGGATAGATTATGAGGAGACCTTTGCCCCTGTAGCTCGTTTGGAAGCCATTAGGATTTTGCTTGCCTTTGCGGCCTCTAAAGGCTTCAAACTGCAGCAAATGGATGTCAAGTCTGCTTTCCTGAACGGGTTCATAGAGGAGAAGGTATATGTGAGACAACCTCCTGGCTTTGAGAGTGCTAGATTTCCAGACCGGGTGTATAAGTTGAGGAAAGCCCTTTATGGTCTGAAGCAAGCTCCTAGAGCTTGGTATGCTAGGTTGAAGAGTTTTCTGCTCCAGTCTGGGTTTGTGATGGGTTCAGTAGACAAAACCTTGTTTTTGTTGAGTCGTGGCGGTGACACCCTGATAGTTCAGATATATGTTGATGACATAATCTTTGGTGGTTCATCTCACGCTTTGGTGTCTAGTTTTGCTGAACAGATGAGCAGAGAATTTGAGATGAGTCTTATGGGTGAGCTCCAGTTCTTCCTTGGTCTGCAGATCAAGCAAGGCCTTGAGGGTACCTTCGTCCATCAAGCCAAGTACACAAGGGAGATACTCAAGAAGTTTAACATGGGTGACTCTAAACCCATGACAACTTCTATGAGTACAAACACGGCGCTTCATGCTGATGAAGATGGGGAGGCGGTGTACTAAAAGGAATTTCGAGAGATGATCGGCTCACTTCTGTACCTAACGGCGACCAGGCCGGACATTCAATTCGCGGTCTGTCTTTGTGCGCGTTACTAGGCTTCTCCTAAGACTTCTCACCGTCAAGCGGTGAAGCGCATTTTCAGGTATTTGAAATTCACTCCTGAGCTTGGTCTTTGGTATTCCTCGGGTTTTTCTCTTTCTCTTAGAGGGTTCTCAGATGCTAACTATGCTGGCTGCCGGATTGATCGCAAGTCAACCTCCGATACATGCCAACTTTTAGGAACTTCTCTTGTCTCTTGGTCCTCCCGCAAGCAAGCTAGTGTAGCTCTTTCCACCACTGAAGCAGAATATGTTGCTGCTGCTAGTTGCTGCTCCCAGCTTTTATGGATGAAAGCCACCCTTAGTGATTTCGGCCTTACGTTTAGTAGAATCCCTCTCCTAGTTGACTCTACTTCTGCTATTTCTGTAGCGAAGAACCCCGTTTTGCACTCTAGAACCAAACACATAGACGTGAGGTTCCACTTTCTGAGAGATCACTATGAGAAAGAAGATATAGACTTGATCCATGTAGTATCAGCAAACTAGTTGGCCGATATCTTTACCAAGCCCCTAGAGTTTGACGCTTTTACGCGTCTAAGAGGTGAGTTTGGAGTGTGCTATCCCTTTTAGTCAGGGATAGAGTGCTATTCCTTTTAGTAAGGAATAGCATCCGTAGTTTAAATTTTGCTTTTATCTTGCTTTTAATTCTCTTTGTCTTTTTTGTATATTGTATCATATCATGCATTGCATTGTATCATATGCATTTTCACTTCACTAGCACAAGAGCTCTTTTGGAATGCAGAGTTAGTACTTGCTTGTGCTAGATGGTACAGTGCTTGCTTGATCATGGTTGGCTAAGCTCTCTTGAGTCTATTGAATACTAATTGTGAGCTAAGTCATTTTATTCTTTGTAAATCAAAAACCATGATCACCACTTGATTTGGCTACCTCGCATGTATAGGATTGTTGAATGCTATGCTATCTTTTCATATCTGGATATGCTAGTTGTATGCCTTTGCTAAGTAAATGCCAAAGCTTTTCTGACACCTTGCTTAAATTAAAATCTGAATCAAAATGCTTACAAGTGTGTCTTATATGATGAATTGAGAAAGATCCAGGTGGGTTTGCTTGTTACACTGATCTAGTTTGAGACAGTTTGCCTTTGCACTTTGGTATGAACTTGGACTAGGCTGTGTATGACCAAAACCTTGTCTTAAGCTTCTGATGGTTATATAACCTAAGCTTGGCATTGGTTGGTAAGAAGTGGCAAAAGACAAGTAAATAACCCCTGGCACAAAAAGAACTTGCTTTTGACTACAAATGTCTAAATCTGAAATTTGCAAGTCTCTAAAATGCTTATGGCTAGTTGTATATGCTTTGGTTGAGAGTAGCACACCTTGTATGCATTGCTAGCATTTTGTTGTTCATGCCTATCTTGCTAGGTGCTATTCATGTTGGTGATGCTTTCTTTTCATTAACCCTGAAAAACAAGTTTACTCTTGATATGTGTAAGATAGATTCATTTGAGCTTGTTGTATGCTTCCTTGCCCTCACTTGCTCTGTATGCTAGAACTTGTGATTACTAGCTTTCCATCCCTTCTGAGCTCTTTCAGTTACACTCGTTGCATTTCATAGCATATTTTGAGTGAGAGTTGTCTAGTTTAGGGGGAGTTGAGTTCACGGAACCCTTGATGTGTCCATTGTCAACAAGGGGGAGAAATTTGGGGAGAGATTAGTGTACTTCTCCAAGGGGAAAAAATTTAAAAATATGGACAAGGGGGAGAACTCAGGAGAGATTTTGTTGAGGGAGACTTTGCATTCATATTGCATTTGTGAGGATGCATTTCAGGGGGAGTTTGAGCTTTTAGCATGCTCTTTGCATCGGTGCGTTGAGCCTTTTGGCTCTGTCTTGAGGAACCGATGCTTTGCTTTATTTTGTTGTCTCATTGTGCCCTGTTTCTTTGCTTATATTTGGTTCTTGGGCATTTTGAGCAACTTTCTTCTTTCTTTCTTTCTTTTTCGGTTTTACGCTTTTCTCTTGTCTCTATTCTATTTCAGGTTACAGATTGAAGGTGTTGACAATGCACTCATCAAGGGGGAGATTGAGAGCCAATGGACCGGCCTCATTGCTCTCCTGGTGTGATGAGTGATTGTCAACGAGCTCAAGCCCTCCGATGGACTGGAGGTAGATGATGAATACCTCGATGGACTGAGGCAAAAGCCCTCTAATGGACCGGAGGCAATGCTTGGCGTCGGTCGGCCATGGGAGCTCGGTACACGGAGGGGCGGATCGGCAACGGTGGTGTAAGCCCTCCGATGGACCGCGAGACAACTCCGATGGACTGGAGAAGCCGGGTGCCACCGTGGTGCTCCAACCCGAGTGCATGGCGCGAAGGACTGCGAGGGAGGCTTTGTCGGCTTTGGCTCAAAACCGCCACCCAAGCTACCCAAGGCTTGGTGAGTTGGGTCATGACTCGCTAAGATAGAGAAGATGGGCCAAGTCCGGCCCAGACGGAGACTTCCTAAAGTTTCCCGGTTTCTGACTTCAAAACCGGGGGGTGAAAAGGCGGATTGGACTACTGGCTACGTGGAGGACATCCAAAAATTGCGTGAAAGCTAAGAAGATCAAGTCTTCATCGTGGTCATCCGTCCCCGATATTTCGGGTTCTTTTTTGTTTTAGCCCCTCCGGGCGTTTCTAGTGTTAGGGATCTATGTGTAAAAATGTCAAAACTGAACCGGTGTATAAATAGCCTAAGAGCTGGTCATTAGAGTAGGTCTTGGCAGCTAGGTTTTCATTTGCTTTGTGTAATTTTCGTCCTCAAGCTTTGAGCTCCAAGTTTAGGAGGGTTAGGGTGAGATCTAGCCTCCAAATCAAGAGGGAAGGTGAGGGTGGTTACTTGGGACAAAATCCTTCGTTGTAATCTGACCTAAGACCTCTTTTGAGGCTCATAATCGAAGTGGTTTCGTGCAGCAACTTTGCGTGCTTCTCCTCCCTTTGTTCTCTTTGGTTTTTGGCTTCAATCCTTGGCCTTTTGGATGTTTGTTTTGGCTAAGGTTGAATCCTTTGTTTTCCTTATGCTTTGGACTTGCAAGGATGTGGAGATTATGTCTTAGAACATCTCAATCCCAAAGGATTGCCACGAGCAAGTTGTTCTTGAGCTTTTCCCTTCTTGCCCAAATATTCACTTTTTCACGAGATCTAAAATTCCCGCTAATCCCATGATATTTTTCCATAGATCTTTTGGGAATAGCTTTGGAATGAGGCTAGGATAGCCTGTGCCAATTTTCGTGATGTTTGGAGAAGGTTTGGTCAAGTTTTGGATTGCTTTTGTGTGAGGCTTCCTGCTGTCCAGTTTTTCTGCTGGTTCTGTCCACTTTCAAGTCTTGTTTCGTTTAGGGGTCAAACCTTCGAATTTTGGGCTGAAATTTTGTGGAGCTCTTTATCAGTGAATCATAAAGCTCCCACAAAAATTTCAGATCATTTGGAGGTGTTTTGACCTGGTTTTGGTATTTTTCTTTTCGGGTTAGTCTGTCAGTTTTTAACCACCGGACGGTCCGGTGGCTCTAGGAATTTTATTCCTTGTCCAATTGAGCTGAAAATTTGTGGAGTTGTTCCTTGGCCCGTTATTAACTTCTAGTAAAAATTTCATAATTTTTCGAGTTAGTTTGATAGGGTTTTGATTCGAATCTTTTTGGAGTGTCAGGCTGTAAGTACCGGACAGTCCGGTGGTTAACCACCGGACAGTCCGGTGGTCACAACTTGCTCCAATTGGCTTGAAATTTTCTGAAATTGTTCCCTATTGCCTTGTGAAGGTGTGGTAATTTTGGGGGAATTTTTGGAGCTTTTCTTGCGGGGTTTTGAGATTTTTCTTTGCAGCCCTATCTGTCTGAAATCTGCAGTTCCCCGGAGTTGGTTCCTTTTGCGCTCATTTTCTTAGCCATTTGAGCATGTGCTTCCGCTTGGTGCTTGGTACGTATCTGTTCAGTGGACGGTACCAAGCACGTGTTGTGACCTAGATATGTATCCTCTCAGTGGACGGTGTCTAGTTTCGTTGTGGGCGTTGTTTCCATTTTGCACTGCGGTGAGGGTTTGAGTTTGAGTTTTCAAGTGCTCCTATTCACCCCCCTCTAGTCGCACGTCTCGGTCCTACAGTCGGATCAAGATCCAGTGGCTAGGAATGAAAGAGAGAATGGTGGCCGACGGGGACCATTCACCACGGCGGCGTGTCGCCTGCGCGCGGCGGGAGCTCGCCGAAGCAGAGCGTTCCCGGCTCGGGAGAGGGCTAGGGACGACGAGGATTCGCCTAGGAGAGAGAGATCGCGAAGGGAAACCTCACCGCGGGCTTGGAGGCGGCGGAGAGACGACGGAGAGGGCTGGCGACGGACACAGGCGGACGGCGGAGGTGGGCGCTCGCGGGGAGGCGTTGATAGGTGGCTTCGGTGTCCAAGAAACGGCGGCGGAGCTTCGTATGAATCCTGCGATGGTGAATCATGGGTCAATTTGGCCGGAGAGGGCTCAACGGCGACGAAATTTAGAGAGGCGGCGGTGGAGCTTACCTTCGGCTCCAATGGCGAAATCGGAGGCGGGCGCGGGCGCTAGGGCTTGGAGCGGGCGATTGGAGGCGAAAAGATCACAGCGTGGGTCAGGGGACCCCTCTTATAGGGCGACGGAGGTGAGGATGCCCGATTCTGACTCGAGCTCGAATCGTGGCGGGAGCTTGTCCCGGGGTCCGGTTCGACCCGGACTCGGTCCACGTCGCGCGAGCGCGTCAAGGTGAGGGAGAGGGGCTGGCGAGCGGGCCTGGAGCTCGAGTGTGGGGCCGCGGAGCGGGGCCATGAGCAGGGAGAACGGCGGCGTGGAAGGGGACACGGTCCACCGGCAGCGACCGGGGGTAGGGGAAGGCCCTGACGGGTTGGCCCCACCCGTCAGTAGCAGAACGGGCGCGGGCCCGCGGGTCAGAGAGAGAAAGAGAGAGGGGGCGCGGGATGGCTGGGCCGGTTCCGTCTGGGCCTGGCCGAACTGGGCCGAAGGGGAGGGAAGGCCGGCCGGGCCTAGGCCGGTTGGCTCAGCTGGCTTTCGTTTTTTTTTTCTTTTCTTTTTCTTTTCTCTTTTCCAAAACCAAGGTCAAAAACAAAATCTAAAATCCAAATAAATTTGAATTTCCATCCTTAGTTCATACAAGAATTAAGTAATGCACCAGCATGATTGTACAACAAAAGTTGACCTATGATTAATTTTAATTATTATAGATAAAATGAAATATTAATTGCATGGCTAATCATATAAAATCCTAGAAAAAATAAATAAATCATATTAAATTTATTGTAAAATACTGAAAATAAAATTAGGATGTTACAAGGATGCAGCTGGTGGATAGGGATGCCACTATTAGGAAGTTGGAGAAAGCTGCTCCTGTTTTTTTCTCTCTAGTTTGTGATACCTGTGTTGCCCAGACTGTAGTTCTGGAGAATCTGAGAGAGGAAGTGTTGTCTTTGCAAAATGACAACAGCAGGTTGGGAGAGGTGCTGAGTTGAGTATATGCTAGGCAACCCCAACTAGAGATGATCATAGAGAGCACCAAGAGAGCCGAGGGTGAGACAAGTGGTGTTGGGTTTGGAAAGTGCAGCACTTCGGGTGGAAAGAGTGCCCCAATTAAGATCATGACTGTACCTACCCAGCCAGGTGAGACTGTTGATGAGGTTTACCATGAGCCACCCAAGGCTGCCCCAAAGAAGCAGTACTGGACACCCAAGCCTTCCAAGGCTAAGTTGGACAAGATCATAGAGGAAGAGCTTAAGCCCAAGGGCAAGAAGCCAGTTCAGCAGCCTGAGCCACCCAAGGCCACACCTCCTAAGCCCAAGGCCCAGCCTAACCCTTTACCCAAGAGGCCTGTCTACCACTGTGAGTTTTGCCAGCGGAATGGCCACTTGGAGGAGTTTTGCTTCAGGAGGAAGTGGGTTGAGAGGCAGGAGAGAGCTTGGGGAACCAGGATCAATGCTACCAGGGTGGTAGGCAAGATCCTCCCTACCGCGGTGAGATGAGAAACCGCTTTGCTGGTGGTGAGAGAGGAGGCGGCTTCCAGGCCCGTGCTCCTGGTGGTGAGAGACGCTTTGTCGGTCGAGCTCCTAGTCGTTTTCAGCGCGGCTATGAACCTCGTGACCGAGGGTTTGTGAGAGAGCTTGAGAGGCCACGCTTTGAGGGTCGTGATTACTCCAGTCGTGGTGATTTCTTTGACTGTGCTTACCCCACTTTTGAGCAGATGGCTCAGCACTGGTACAGCAGTTTTGGTACTAACCCCAGTGCCAGACCGTTTGCTCACCGTCACTTTACTTGACTTTGCAGGATCGAGGCATGGAGGACGTGTGGATCATGGACTCAGGGTGCTCTAGACACATGACAGGGCACCGCAAGTGGTTCTCCAGCCTCAACCCCGTGAGCACCAAGGAGTACATCACATTCGGGGACAACGGTCAAGGTAAAGTGTTGGGTGTTGGCTCTGTTTCGCTCTCTGCTAAGCTTTCCCTAAGAGAAGTTGCTTTTGTCCGGAATCTGGGGTTCAATTTGGTCTCTGTTTCGCAACTTCTCGATGAAGGTTTTGAGGTTCATTTGAAGAAGGGTGCATGCTGCGTTCTTGATGCTGAGGAGAACCTTGTTTGCTCTTTGCTGCCTTTTGGTCAGGTTTTTAGGGTCGACCTCACATCTGTTTCTGGCCCTGCGCGTTGTTTGGTTGCTAGTCCTTCTACTGATATATGGAAGTGGCATAGGAGGCTTGGTCACTTGAGTTTTGATCTGCTAGTCAGGTTAAGCTCAATGGGCCTAATCTGAGGATTGCCCAAGTTGAAAGCTGAGAGGGATTTAGTGTGCCACCCGTGTCATCATGGCAAGATGGTTGCCGCTTCTCACACTCCTGTGTCTCAGGTGATGACCACCTATCCGGGCGAGCTACTCCATATGGATACAGTAGGTCCCACTCGTGTAGCGTCGGTCGGTGGGAAGTGGTATGTGCTTGTCGTTGTGGATGACTTTTCTCATTTTTTGTGGGTATTTTTCATGGAGTTTAAGGATGAGACGTTTGGTTTTGTTCGGGATCTGGTACTGAGGTTGAGAAACGAGAGTCATAAGGCCATGAGGGCTATCCGCAGTGACAATGGCAGAGAATTCAGAAACTCTCGCTTCTAAAACTTCTGTCGTGACCTAGGTATTGAGCACCAGTTTTCTTCTCCATATACCCCTCCTCAGAACGGTGTCGTGGACCGCAAGAACCGCACACTCGTTGAGATGGCACGGACGAAGCTTGATGAGCATAGGACTCCGAGGCGCTTTTGGGCTGAGGCGGTGAATACAGCCTGTTACATTGCGAACCGGATTTTCTTGCGAGCTTTCCTTGGGAAGACCTCGTACGAACTTTGGTTTGCTAGGCAGCCCAGCATCAAGCACTTGAGACCATTTGGGTGCAGGTGCTTTGTGCTCAAAAAGGCGGGTCATATGGACAAGTTTGAGTCTGTTGTTTGGATGGGATCTTTCTTGGGTATTCTTCGAGTTCGAGAGCTTTTAGAGTGTGGATCTTAGAGACTCATAGGGTAGAGGAGACTTGTGAGGTTTTTTTCGATGAGACTATGCCTTGGACAACCCCTGCTTTTGAGCTGTCAGGTGATGATGAAGAAGGCACCACCATCTTTGAAGATGAGGAAGGTGCAATTGATGTTGGTGATGCAGGAGCCCCTGCACCGGCTGCAGCTCCTGCCCCCTCTGCTACGAGCTCTGAAGATGAAGGAGGACATTTGCCTATGGCTTCCTCCTCACTCCCCCGACTGCAAGCTCAAGCAGAGGTTGGCCCCGCTGAGGACGCAGGGGAGGTGACCTCCGAGATTGTTCCATCTCGGCAGGTCCAGCGGGATCACCCTCCACATAGGATGATTGGAGATCTTCACCAGCGTGTTACACGCTCTTCGGTTAACTCTCTAGACTTTTTCTCCCACTCTACATTTGTTGCTTCTTTTGAGCCCCGGGATGTGTCATATGCATTATCTGATCCTAACTGGGTGAACACCATGCATGAGGAGTTGGAGAACTTTGAGAGGAACCATGTCTGGGATTTAGTTGAGCCTCCACCAAACTGTCGCCCTATAGGTACCAAGTGGGTTTTCAAGAACAAACGGGGTGAGAATGGGATGGTTGTGAGAAACAAAGCGAGATTAGTAGCCCAGGGTTTCTATCAGAAAGAGGGGATAGACTATGAGGAATCCTTTGTTCCTATAGCTCGTTTGAAAGCCATTAGGATTTTGCTTGCCTTTGCGGCCTCTAAAGGCTTCAAACTGCAGCAAATGGATGTCAAGTCTGCTTTCCTGAACAGGTTCATAGAGGAGGAGGTATATGTGAGACAGCCTCCTGGCTTTGAGAGTGCTAGATTTTCAGACCGGGTGTATAAGTTGAGAAAAGCCCTTTATGGTCTGAAGGAAGCTCCTAGAGCTTGGTATGCTAGGTTGAAGAGTTTCGTGCTCAAGTCTGGGTTTGTGATGGGTTCAGTAGATAAGACCTTGTTTTTGTTGAGTCGTGGCCGTTACACCCTGATAGTTCAGATATATGTTGATGACATAATCTTTGGTGGTTCATCTCACGCTTTGGTGTCTAGTTTTGCTGAACAGATGAGCAGGGAATTTGAGATGAGTCTTATGGGTGAGCTCCAGTTCTTCCTCGGGCTGCAGATCAAGCAAGGCCTTGAAGGAACCTTCGTCCATCAAGCCAAGTATACAAGAGACATACTCAAAAAGTTTGAAATGGGTGACTCCAAGCCCATAACGACTCCTATGAGTACAAACACGGCGCTTGATGCTGATGAAGATGGGGAGGCAGTGGACCAGAAAGAATTTTGAGGGATGATCGGCTCACTTCTGTACCTGACAGCGACCAGACCAGACATTCAGTTCGCGGTTTGCCTTTGCACGCGCTACCAGACGTCTCCTAGGCAATCTTACCGTCAAGCGGTGAAGCGCATTTTCAGGTATCTGAAATTCACTCCTGAGCTTGGTCTTTGGTACTCCTTGGGTTCTCCTCTTTCTCTTAGGGGGTTCTCAGATGCTGACCATGCTGGCTGCCGGATTGATCGCGAGTCAACCTCCGACACATGCCAATTCTTAGGAACCTCTCTTGTCTCTTGGTCCTCTCGCAAGCAAGCTAGTGTATCCTTGTCTACCATAGAAGCAGAGTATATAGCTGTTGCTAGCTGCTGCTCCCAGCTCTTATGGATGAAAGCCACCCTTAGTGATTTCAACCTTAGGTTTGAAAAAATCCCTCATCTAGTTGACTCTACTTCTGCTATTTCTATACCTAAGAACCCCGTCTTGCACTCTAGAACCAAACACATAGACGTGAGGTTTCACTTTCTGAGAGATCATTATGAGAAGGGTGACATAGACTTGATCCATGTAGCAACTGAGAACCAGTTGGCCGATATCTTTACCAAGCCCCTAGAGTTGAGCGCTTTTGCGCCCTTGAGAGGTGAGCTTGGAGTGTGCTATCCCTTTTAGTCAGGGATAGTGTGCTATTCCTTTTAGTAAGGAATAGCTTCTGTAGTTTAGATTTTGCTTTTATCTTGCTTCTATTTCTCTTTGTTTCTTTTGCATTCTGTATCATATCATGCATCGCACTGTATTATATGCATCTTCACTTCACTAGCACAAGAGCTCTTTTGGTATGATTGAGTTAGTACTTGCTTGTGCTAGACTGTACAGTGCTTGCTTGATCATAGTTGGCTAAGCTCTCTTGAGTCTGTTGAACACTAGTTATGAGCTAAGTCATTTTATTCTTTGCAAATCGAAAACCATGATTACCACTTGATTTGGATACCTAGCTTGCGTAGGATTGTTGAATACTATGCTATCTTTTCATACCTGGATATGCTAGTTGTATGCCTTTGCTAAGTTAATGCCTAAGCTTTTATGACACCTTGCTTAAATTGAAATCTGAATCAAAATGCCTACAAGTGGTGTCCTATGTGCTAAATTGAGAAAGATTCAGGTGGGTTTGCTTGTCACACTGATCTAGTTTTGAGACTGCTTTTCATTGCATTTTGACAGGAACTTGGAATAGGCTGCGTATGACCAAAACCTGGTCTTAAGCTTTTGATGGTTCTTTGAGCCTAGGCTTGGCATTGGTTCGTAAGAAGTGGCAAAAGGCAAGTAAATAACCCTGGCACAAAAAGAACTTGCTTATGAATACAAATGTTTAAATTTGAAATTTGCAAGTCTCTAAACTGCTTATGGCTAGTTGTATATGCTTTGGTTGAGAGTAGCACACCTTGTATGCATTGCTAGCATCTTGTTGTTCATGCCTATCTTGCTAGGTGCTATTTATGTTGGTGATGCTTTCTTTTCATTAACCCTGAAAAACAAGTTTAATCTTGATATGTATAAGATAGATTCATTTGAGCTTGTTGTATGCTTCCTTGCCCTCACTTGCTCTGTATGCTAGAACTTGTGATTACTAGCTTTCCATCCCTTCTGAGCTCTTTCAGTTACACTCCTTGTATTTCATGGCATATTTTGAGGAGAGTTGTCTAGTTCAGAGGGAGTTGAGTTCAAGAAACCCTTGATGTGTCCATTGTCAACAAAGGGGAGAAATTAGTGTACTTCCAAAGGGAAGATTTTAAAAATATGGACAAGGGGGAGAACTCAGGAGAGATTTAGTTGAGGGGGAGCTTTGCACTCATTTTGCATTTGTGAGGATGCATTTCAGAGGGAGTTGAGCTTTTAGCATGCTCTTTGCATCGGTGCATTGAACCTTTTGCCTCTGTCTTGAGGAGCCGATGCTTTGTTTTCTTTTGTTGTCTCATTGTGCCCTGTTTCTTTGTTTGTATTTGGTTCATGGGCATTTTGAGCAACTTTCTTTTTTTATTTCTTTTTTGGTTTTACGCTTTTCTCTTGTCTTTGTTCTATTTCAGGTTATAGGTTGAAGGTGTTGACAATGCACTCAGCAAGGGGGAGATTGAAAGCCAATGGACTGGCCTCATTGCTCTCCTGGTGTGATGAGTGATTGTCAATGAGCTCAAGCCCTCCGATGGACTGGAGGCCCTCCGATGGACTGGAGATATATGATGAAGATCTCGATGGACTGAGGCAAAAGCCCTCCAATGGACCGGAGGCAATGCTCGGCGTCGGTCGGCCATGGAAGCTCGGTACACGGAGGGGCGGATCGGCAATGGTGGTGTAAGCCCTCCGATGGAACGCGAGGCAACTCCGATGGACTAGAGAAGCCGGGTGCCACCGTGGTGCTCCAACCCGAGTGCATGGCGCGAAGGCGTGCGAGGGAGGTTTTGGCGGCTTCGACTCAAAACCGCCACCTACCCAAGGCTTGGTGAGTTGGGCCACGACTCGCCAAGATAGAGAAGATAGGCCAAGTCCGGCCCAAACGGAGACTTCCTAAAGTTTTTCGGTTTCTGACTTCAAAACCGGGAGTGCAAAGGTGGATTGGACTACTGGCCACGTGGAGGACATCCGAAGATTGCGTGGAAGTTAAGAAGATAAAGTCTTCATCGTGGTCGTCCGTCCCCGATATTTTGGGTTCTTTTCTGTTTTAGCCCCTCCGGGCGTTTCTAGTGTTAGGGATCTATGTGTAAAAATGCCAGAACTGAACCGGTGTATCAATAGCCTAAGAGTTGGTCATTAGAGGGTATCTTGGCAGCTAGGTTTTCATTTCCTTAGGATAATTTTCGTCCTCAAGCTTTGAGCTCCAAGTTTAGGAGGGTTAGGGTGAGATCTAGCCTCCAAATCAAGAGGAAAGGTGAGAGTGGTTGCTTGGGACGAAATCCTTCATTGTAATCTGACCTAAGGCCTCTTTTGAGGCTCATAATCGAAGTGGTTTCGTACAGCAACTTTGTGTGCTTCTCCTCCCCTTGTTCTCTTTGGTTTTTGGCTTCAATCCTTGGCTTTTTGGGTGTTTGCTTTGGCCAAGGTTGAATCATTTGTTTTTCTTGTGTTTTGGACTTGCAAGGACGTGGAGATTATGTCTTAGAACATCTCAATCCTAAATGATTGCCACGACCAAATTGTTCTTGAGCTTTTTCCCTTTCTTGCTCAAATATTCACCTCTTCACGAGATCTGAAATTCCCGCTAATCCCTTGATCTTTGTCAATAGATCTTTTGGAAATAGCTTTGGAATAGAGCTAGGTTAGTGTGTACAAAATTTTGTGAAGTTTGGTTAAGGTTTGGTCAAGTTTTGGCTTCGAAAGTTCAAGTT
The DNA here is from genome assembly GCA_022530915.1 of Paspalum notatum. NCBI lineage: Eukaryota > Viridiplantae > Streptophyta > Magnoliopsida > Poales > Poaceae > Paspalum > Paspalum notatum. Next base: position 23,789,238 of record CM039684.1, on the reverse strand, counting down.
TCGTATGGCTGTTTTTCTGTCTGTCTATAACGTCCGGTGGTTATCTATTTCGTCCGGTGTTTAGTTCGATAGCCAAACGTGCTCCGAATGACTTGAAATTTTGTTGAGCTCTTGTCCTATGAATCATAAAGCTTCCATAAAAATTTCAAAGTATTTGGAGGTGTTTTGACCTGGTTTTCGTATTTTTCTTTGGAGGTTGGTTTGTCTGTTTGGTCTTTCTGTTTCTGAGCACCGGATGGTCCGGTGAGCGTAGGATTTTTATTTCTTGTCCAATTGAGCTGAAACTTTGTGGAGTTGTTCCTTGGCCCCTTCTTAACCTTCTGTAAAAATTTCATAATTTTTGGAGTTGGTTTGATTGTGTTTTGATTAAGATCTTTTCGAAGTATCATTCTGTGAACACCGGACGGTCCGGTGATCACAACTTGCTCCTTTTGGCTTGAATTTTTCTGGGCTGTTCCCTATTGTCTTGTGAAGGTGTGGTAATTTTTTGGGGTGGTTTGGAGCTTTGTTTCTAGGGTTTTGAGATTTTTCTTTGCAGCCCTGTCTGTCTGAAATCTGTAGTTTTTCTAAAGTTGGTTCCTTTTGCGCTCTTTGTCTTAGCCGTTTGAGCGTGTGCTTCTGCTTTGTGCTTGGTACGTATCTGATCAGTCGACGGTACCAAGCATGTGTTGTGAGCTAGATACGTATCCTCTCAGTGGACGGTGTCTAGCTTTGTTGTGGGTGTTGTTTCAGTTTGCACTACGGGGGATTGAGTTTGAGTTTTCAAGTGCTCCTATTCACCCCCTAGTCGCACGTCTCGGTCCTACATAGTAAAACCGCCCTAGGGGTGTTTTATCTGGTTTTGCGAACTTTAAAGGGGTTAAATATTCTGCTTTGAAGTTCTGGGGGTGAAGTAGACCACTACCCAAAGGTTGGGGGGTTATGTATACTTTTTTCCGTGCCAATGTAGCAAAACCACCCTCAAAACCGCCTTAGGGGGTGTTTTATCCGGTTTTGCAAAGTTTAGAGGGTTAAATATCCGGTTTTGAAGTTCAGGGGGTAAAGTAGACCACTGCCCAAAGGTTGGGGGGTTATGTATACTTTTTCCTTTGGGAGCCTGGTGTGCATCTTTCTTGGCAATGCAACCAGCCGGGCACCAAATCACGTGGGATGAGTTCCAAGCGGCTTTTCAGGCTCATTATCTCCCGCCTAGCCTCATCGAGCTGAAGCAACGGGAATTTCGTGCACTTCAGCAAGGGAGCATGTCGGTACTCGAGTACATACAGGCTGTCATCCGCTTGTCCCAGTACTCCTCTGAAGACGTCGACACTGACCCACGTAGGGCTGCCCTGGGTGGGTTCGATCCTACTCTGCTGACTCACTTGGGGCACCGCTACGACAGCTTCACCAAGTTGGTAGATGCCGCCATCGACATGAAGCATCGCCTCCGTCAGGCCCATGAAGACCAACGGAGGAAGAGATTTGCAAGCGCACCTCCATCAAATTCACCTCAGCGGCAACGGGTTTTACGTCGCTCACCACCGCACATATATTACCTCGACCTGCCCCAACAGCAGGAGCAGCACGGTGGGACACAACAACCCCCGTCAACCTGCAGTGCACCGCCCCATCCACTGGCTTCAGGGCCACCCGCCAAACCAAAAGCCAGCTACCCCTGCTTCAAGTGTGGGAAGGCCGGACATTTTAGTCACAAGTGTCGCACGCGCCAAAAGACTCAAGGGCCCGTGCCTACGGGTGAAGAGAAGGAATCAGCCCCAAAGATGGGACGATTGTACTACAGTCAACTTGAGCAAGTTCAGGGGGGTGAACCAGTCTTGGCAGGCACATTCCTCATCAATGACCACCCTACGGTTGTTTTGTTTGACTCTGGAGCGTCTTTCACTTTCATTAGTAAAGCATACGCACTGAAGCATGGGTACGAAATTATAGAGTTGAATCAAAAATACCACATCACAGTTGCAGGGTCATCTATAAATACCAATCACATAGTGAGGGACTTGCGTTTGCAAGAGGAAAAGAAAGTTTGTTCATCAATTCCTGGTACTCCCACAACTAGGGATTGATATTATTCTTGGGATGAATTGGCTAAAGCAACACCATGCAAGGATTGATGTTGACAACAGAACGATTCAGTTACGCTCAAGCGGTGGGATAGACATGTTTATACAGGTGCCACTTCATAAGCATGTGTCTCACACAGTTAATGTTGCAGAAGCTCAGCTTGAGGCACAAGCACTTGCAAAGATCCCTGTAGCTTGCGAGTATCCGGATATGTTTCTAGAAGAGCTTCCTGGACTCCCACCGGATAGGGATGTTGAGTTTTCCATCGAGCTTGTACCTGGCACAGCGTCTGTCTCTCGAAAGCCATACAGGATGGCACCCAATGAGTTGAAAGAATTGAAAGTGCAGCTACAAGAACAACTTGATAAAGAGTTTATTCGCCCAAGCTCATCACCATGGGGTTGCCCGGCTCTCTTTGTAGAGAAGAAAGACCAAGGTGGTACGAGGTTATGCGTGGACTATCGACCATTGAATGCAGTCACTGTCAAAAACAAGTACCCACTGCCACATATTGATATCCTATTTGATCAGCTTGGGGGAGCCACCGTTTTCTCTAAGATTGACCTTAGGTCCGGGTATCACCAAATTAAGATCCAAGAGGAAGACATACCAAAGACAGCTTTCTCAACGCGGTATGGGCTTTATGAGTATCTTGTCATGTCTTTCGGGTTGACGAATGCACCGGCTTGATTCATGTACATGATGAACTCATTGTTCATGAATGAGCTTGACAAATTCATTGTAGTATTCATTGATGACATCTTGGTTTATTTCAGGAATAAGAAAGAGCACGAAGAACACTTGCGAATAGTGCTATCACGGCTTAGAGAACATAAACTCTATGCCAAATTCAGCAAGTGTGCTTTTTGGCTAAAGGAAGTGGCATTCCTAGGCCATATCTTGTCAGAGAAGGGAGTGGCTGTTGATCCCAGCAAGGTGGAAGATGTGCTGAATTGGAAACAACCGTAGATTGTAACAGAGATATGGAGTTTTTTTGGTTTAGCGGGCTACTACCGCCGCTTCATCAAGGATTTCTCAAAAATTGCAAAGCCAATGACAGCATTAACCCAGAAAAATGCGAAGTTTGTGTGGAGCCCAAAATGCGAAGAGGCATTTCAAACGTTGAAGAAACTCCTAACTTCAGCACCTGTTCTTGCTCAACTAGACATCACCAAGCCATTTGATGTGTATTGCGATGCCTCCGGTAGTGGCCTTGGTTGTGTTCTAATGCAAGAAGGAAGAGTGATTGTCTATGCATCCTGCCAACTGAAGAAACATGAGGTGAATTATCCAACTCATGATCTTGAGCTACTTGCAGTTGTTCACGCACTAAAGAAATGGAGACATTACTTGTTGGGAAACACTTGCCACATATACACCGATCACAAGAGTCTAAAATACATATTCACCCAACCCGAAATAAATATGAGGCAACGTCGATGGTTAGAATTGATAAAGGACTATGATTTGATATACACTATCATCCTGGGAAAGCTAATGTGGTAGCTAATGCTTTGAGCTGTAAAACTCATTCCAACTTCATTGAGGCTCGTCCGACAATAAGAGTGCTGTGCTGTGAAATTGGGGAAATAGAAACGCCAACAATGCATCATGCTAAACTTTTCAACATCATTGTTGAACCAACTATAAAAGATGAGATATAGAGGCCCAAAAGAAAGATACGGGCATGGCACATATTCGTGGGGGCATAGATGAAAAGAAAAAGGCTTGTTTCAAGCTTGATGAAGAGGGAGTCTTATGTTTCAAAAATCATTTAGTGGTACCAAAGGACATGGAACTAAGGAAGAAAATCCTAGATGAAGCTCACATCTCCATATTTACTATGCACCCGGGCAGCAATAAAATGTACCAAGATCTGAAGCAAAAGTTTTGGTGGACTCACATGAAACGAGAAATAGCCAAATATGTGTTTGAGCGTGATGTGTGTCAGAGGGTAAAAGATGACCACCTAATGCCTGCGGGTATGCTTCAACCATTAGCAGTTTCAGCCTGGAAATGGGAAGAGTAAACCAGATCCTAGAAGACATGTTGAGAGCATGCGCTTTGACCTATTCCACCAAGTGGGATGAGTGTCTTCCCTTAGCAGAATTTGCTTACAACAACAGCTACCAGAAGAGCCTGGAAATGGCTCCTTTTCAGGCCTTATAATGGTAGGCGGTGTAGAACGCCACTGAATTGGTCTGAACCAGGTGAGCGTGTCACATTCGGTCCTGACTTGGTAACCCAAGCAGAAGAGCAAGTTAAATTCATACACAGCAATCTGAAAAGAGCACAGTCTAGGGAGAAGAGCTACTCAGATAAGAGGAGGAGGCCACTAGTCTTTGAGAAGGATGATCATGTGTATCTTTGGGTGTCACCTATGAAAGGGGTGCATCAGTTCGGGGTAAAAGGCAAATTAACACCACGGTACGTTGGTCCGTTCAAGATCACAGAGCAATGTGGGCCAGTTGCTTACCGGTTAGAGTTACCACCACACCTAGCTGCGGTTAATGACGTGTTTCATGTCTCGCAACTCAAGAAGTGTTTACGAGTGCCGGACGAAGTGGTTGATACATCTGAAATCCAGGTTGATCCTAAACTTACATATCAAGAGCAACCCATAAAAATCCTCGACCAAAAGCAAAAATCAACACGACGAAGGACTATTAATTTCTACAAAGTGCAGTGGAGTAATCACTCCGAAGAAGAGGCAACTTGGGAACAAGAAGAATTTTTGCAAACTAAATGTCCTAGTTTTCTTCCATCCACTTCGAACGAGTATGTCACAGCAGTGTCACAGCAGTTTCAAAATTTTCAGATTCGCATTTAAATGCATTATACAATACACTCTTTTCTCAATTAACTATCCACCCACATCACATTAAAAATCTCGGGACGAGATTTCTTTAAGGGAGTGGGTTGTGATGCCCCAGGCATCTCAAGAGCATTACAATTGCATCATTAACAAATGTGCATCATCTCATGAACATTTCATAATGAGTGCATGAGTAGACCAAGTCGTTTGAACCAATTAAATTCAGCTTTTTCTGCATAGGCCTCTACCTTTGTCACTATCACTTTGAATCTATTGTGAATTTGAAGAAACATGATATACCAAACTTGTGGAAAATTTCATGCTCGACAACTTTGGTATTTAGTGTGTTAACATGCATAATGGTTTGGATATGGTTTAGGGTCATTTTAAGTCAATTTATGAAATCTATCCAAACCTGATCTGTAAAGTAAATTCAAATTTCCTTGATCTTAAAGCCAAACTCTTGCAATGCTTTTATTGAGAAAGTTGTAGATCTTAAAATTCTGAACAACATTTGTATAAAACTCCTTATGTGAAAGTGACTGGAAAATGGGCTTTTAGAATTTTTAAACTTATAGGTTCTGCTGGTCAAACTAGGGTTAGCAGTTTGAATTCAAATTTAAACCATCTTTTCATATAGAACATGAAATGGGAGTTTATAGTAAAGTTGTAGAACTCGACGAGTACAACGATTCTTCCAATTGGAGTTTTGCCAAATTCGGCCCCTAAGTTGGTCAAATAGGCAAAGTTCAGAAACATGTTCTGTGGTCAAGCAGGCTTTTCCTAATTTCGGATTTTCCTTTCCCTTTTGTCTCTATGGCACGCGGGCCCCACCTGTCGGGTCCCCGGCTCCACGCGGAGACAGCAGCGGCTGTGGGTCCCACGCCTTTTCCCCTTCGCGAACCCGGTCCATTGGACCATTCCCTTCACTCTCTCTGCCGGGCCCACTCGTCAGCGATACTAGGTCCATAGAGCCCCTGCCCGTTTCCTTCGGCCTTAAGCGCAGTAGAGGGCACTTCCTCCATTTTCCCCTCTCCATTCGTCTCTTCTCCACCGAGCTGCTCGCCCTCCCCTCTCTCTGTCGTTTCCGCGCCGTCCGCCATTGGAGGAGCTCGAGCCGAGCTTGGCCCGTCGCTCCCGGCCCTTCCCGCACCACCAGGACACCGCGCCGCTCATTCCCAACCCCAACGCCACCAGTCCCACATGATCTAGGCCGCCATCTCCACAAACCCAAGCCGCATTTGACCGCCGGAGGTTCCACCTTCCCGAGCTCCGTCGCCGGCATTCCTCCGCCTCTACCCGCAGCTACAGGTAGTAGAGGTGAGCGCCGCGTCCTCCCCTCTCTCTCCCTGACTGCCTGCGACGAGCTCCGGGGCTCCGCGCGCCCGGAATTCGGCACGCCGCCGCCCTCCTCTCTCCCCGTCTGGAGGTAGAAGAAGGAGGGAGGAGGAAGACGACGATTTTGCATTTAGACCCCTGCATTTTTGCGTTTTCACGTTTCGGTCCGAGCGTTGTTGATAGTGTCTCGCAGATCTCACGATCTAGCCCTGGAAGTTATGGATAATTACATGTAGGTCCTAGATCTAGGGTTAATGTGTTATTTGTAGGCTGAAACTTCTAAAAATCATAATAAATCAAATAAAAATCCAAAATGGTAAACTCAGATGCATTGTGTTTCTTGTTGGTAGATCTACAGAATGGGTATGATGTGGAAGTGTGAATTGACTGTTTTGCCATTGTTTAAATTGCATGCATGTTAAAACTAGATAAATGTTAAAAGTGGTCCAAATAAACCCCAAATGATATAAAACTTGGACAGTGGCTTTAGTGTGCTATTTAAGCTTTGTGGAAAAATTTGGTTCCCGCAACACTTGCTGTTAAGTGACAAATCTACCTCTAGTTTTAAGTTTTTGCAATAAAAAATGCATGGGAAATACTTGCCATAAGAAACTTGCTCCAAATGTTGTACATACTAGATTTTTGGGACACACCTTATGCTATGAATAGCTTGCTGTAAAAGTTTAAGGCTTTGCATGTTAGATTTGGACTGTGAGTTAAAAATGACAAAATGTCACATGTTTAGCTAAATAAAATGAGAAAGTGGTTTTAGGATGCATAATTAATTTCATGGAAAATTTGGTAGCTTGCTGATGATATATATGTTCCAAAAAGTACTTTTGTGAAATTTGTGAGCACTGTTTTGATGTGCGTTTAAAATTGACCTAAATAACTATGGGAAAAATAGATGTCCTATAAAAATATGGAATCTGAGCTTGCTGATTTTTGTGAGGGGTTCTTATGCAATATTATGCTTTCTGTAGAAATTTTAGATCCAGAACTCACTCCTATAAATCATTAACAATCTGGGAAGTTTAAAGATTGTCACATTTTTAGAATTTTTGTAAAATGATTATAAATCTTTTGTGACCGAAATTTTGGCAATAGCTTAGTACAGTATCTCCCTGTCATAAATATCTGATCTCATTTGGACATATATAACAGCATGACCTTGACACGAGTACTTTAATTCAATAAATGGATAAACTTGTATAATGGGTCTAGGTATATCTCATGTAAGTACGAAATGTTACTTGCGACGCCGTGTTACTTCCGCAAGTTTCTTGTGATGTTATAAATGATAAGTGGAATTAGATTCGGTGATAGTTTGTACGATTTTTTAGCGATGTTTTGTACGATTTCTTAATGATGGGTTGTACGATTTCTTAAGTGATGGGTTGTACGATTTCTTAAATGATAGGTTGTACGATTTCTTAGTAAAGTTTCTAAGTTTCTTTATTATGGGATGTATTTAAACTGAGAATACTTAAGTCATTTCGTCGCAACCTACCTGACCATGCATTATGTTTTACTTGCACCTCATGCATGCATCGATGATGGTTTGTACGATTTCTTAGTGATGGTTTGTACGATTTCTTAGTGATGGGTTGTACGATTTCTTAAGTGATGGTTTGTATGATTTCTTAATGACGGGTTATATGATTTCTTAGTAAAATTTCTAAGTTTCTTTATTATGAAATGTATTTAAACTGAGAATACTTAAGTCATTTCGTCGCAACCTACCTGACCATGCATTATGTTTCACTTGCACCTCATGCATGCATTTGCATTCGTTGCACTCATGGTTGCACTATGTCATGCATATAGACCCCGCGAACGGAGAACCAATGCAGGAGCAGCCGCTGATCAAGGAGCCGGACGACGAGCCCGTGCACCAGGAGCTAGTTAACCAGCCGCAGGAGGACCAGCAGCTGGCACCCGACTTCACACCAGAGGCAGCACCTAACTTTAGCGAGAAAGGCAGACAAGACCATGATTCTCCCAGCTAAAATGTTGTGATTGATGATTACGCATCTGCATTAGGAGTTGGTTGAAACCAATTGCATTAGATTCCCTGGCTGCCCTGGCTCTGGCACCTATACATAGAGTTCGTAGGATGAGTGCCTAGAAATGCTAGGTGCGAGTAGACACGAGTGAATGGAGTCACTTGTCGTGTAGGTGATTTCAATCACAAAAATCTTACTATTGTGGAAATCATTATATATGCTTGTGTTTTAAATGGAGACCGGACGGAGATTTTATGAGTTATTTATTGTTTATGATATTGTGCATTGGACTCCGCCCAAGTCGTGTAAGGTCCGTTCGCTGTTCGTCTGCTGATCGGCATAACATTGCTGGAATGCTTATCCGGACCATGGGACTGGTGAAAGTCTTACTTGTGCCATCCGAAGAACAGAGACTTATTCCTACCATGGGCCTGGGGGCGCTTGACTCATGAGAGGGCTGACCCAGGCGTGGTATCGCTCCTGTGGGGGCTAAACCTGGAGAATGGCGGGTTGGAATCGAACTTGGGATGGGACAAGTGGAGATGGGGATTATACGTGGGAACATGATGGCTAGTAAGCATATACCCCTAGCATTTTTAGTTATTTCCGGGAATTAAAAATCGATTCGTATCACTAATGCTCACCAAGTGTGAGAATGCCAATGTAACTTTCAGGCAACATAGTAACTATATGAACATGTTACATTATTATTCATGTTTTCAAATACCACATGCTTGTATTTGTATGCTTACTTTTCTGCAAGTTATTATCACTGTTACGAGGGTATATGCAAATGAGGAAATGTTACTTTATACAATATATCATTGTTAAAATCAATGGCTAAGGATCCAATGTTAGTAAGCAAGCTTTGCGTCAGCCGTAAACCCTTCCATTAAGTCCTACTGAGTAATTAGTACTCAGGGTTTGCCCCCACATTTGAAGCGCAGGTATCAAGGACATCTGGACAGTTGCTTGGAGGAGGGTAGTACCCATGGGCTCGGTGCTACTCGCCTTGTTCATCTCTGCATGAAGGCTACTTAAGTATTATGTTTCTGCTGCAAGATGTTTTGAAATCGCTTCCGCTATATTTTGAACATGTATTTGATTACATCTATTTGGTTTGTAAATTAAGTCTATTATTCTCTATTTTAACTGCATGTGATGATGTAACTATTGTGGCTCCATTGAGAGTCGGATGTGTTTGATGTCGGTTCCTCTGGGAATGGTGTTATCGAGAGCCGAAGTACTCTCGACGGACTACCGAGTTTAGTCTGGCCTAAGTGCACTGTGAGCCAGAGGTGGCAGGTGTGCTTAGTCTGGATTAAGCGGGGCGGTTCTGCCACAGCTGCCGGGACTAAACCCCGACAAAGTGCAAACCTCACATTTCTTGGATCCTTCGCAAACTCAGGATACAATTCATCAAATCTTTGCCATTGCAGGGCGTCAGCTGGGTGTGAAAGCCTTTCTTCATCCTTTGTTCGCTCACAATACCATCAACGCATCAGCTTTGCAAAGGTAGGGTTTGCAAATATATGCCTTAAGCGATCGATTGGATTGAGGTACCACATGACTAGGGCTGGGATTCTTCTCTTGTTCTCGTCGATGCCTAAGTATGAATCTTCTTCGGAAGGATTGGGTGCACCCTTCTTCTTCCTCTTCTTGCCATTAGAGGGACCTTCATCATCACCGTTGAATATGTCATTCCGCTTGTAATGGCTGGCGCCACAAGTTAGGTATTTATCTAGTTTCTCATATTTCTCTCGGTATAAGATGCAGTGGTTCTGACATGCATGTATTCTTTCAACTCCCATTGTCAAGGGGCTAACAACCTTCTTCGCTTGATATGTGTTGGCAGGAACGAATTTAGGTTTTGGAAGCAACCAAGATAACAGTTTCAACAGATCGTTGAAGTTAGAGTCAAACCACCCATACTTGGCCTTTAGAATCAAGAGGTCGAGTACAAAACGTAGCAAAGACCAATGAGTCGAACATCCCTTTGACTTCTCATACACACTCTTCTTTTGCAGCATCCTTTATCGCCTTTAAATTCTCTGCCCCTTTTGCACCAGCAAGAAGGATATCCTCCTTTAAGTGTTTCAGCATTTTGTCAAGGTGTCATCGAGCCATAAGAACCAAACTCTCTGAAGGTACAAAACCAGATGTTCCGCCACCACTGTCTTCGTCATTATCGCCACCACAATCCAACATATTGAAATCCGCATCAAAGAATGTGTCATTGTTATCATCCACATTGCCCCCAATGAGTTCATCCGAGACCTGGTAGGTATCTGTTGCTTTGGGAGGCAAATCTTTCTCGCCGTGATGGATCCAAATAGAGTAGTCTTTCACAAATCCATAAATGATCAAATGCGATCTAATGTTGCATGGATCTGTCCAAACCTTCTGATTTTTACAGTTTTTGCAAGGACAACATATGGCGGCAACCTTCTTCGTTTTCGCATCCTTCTTCGCAACTTCAATAAATTTATTCACTTCATTACGGTAAGGCTGCTCCATCCTTGGCCAGTCATACATCCAAACACGTGCCATCTATAAATTAAAAATTCACATATATAATTAATGAGGCTATTAAATGAAATGTATTTACGAGGGTATTAAATGGAGAGAGTATTAACTAGGAATATTATATAAGTGTATTTATAAGTGTATTAATACATCATGCCACCCTATGGAAATTAATTAGGCATAATCATAAATAAAATAATTCATACACCATGCCACCCTAGGTTTCACACTAGATCTAGATCTAAAGAGAAAAGATCCACTGATAATAGAGAGTAATACAATGCTACAAGTTAATAATGGCATACTACAAGTTGAGGAAATCTAAACTAGTTTATTACCCTAACACATCCAATGATATAAAGTAATAATTTCGCCATAGATGAGAAGAGAAAGAATGGCATTTAATCCTATCTAATTTACCACCTAATGTTTTGATGTACTCAAATTAAATACATAGAGATTGGAGGCATATCTTATGTAGCTCGTAACTCCCAAAAAATAGAAAATGAAAAGCTCTCCCTCCTATTTTTTAATTTTTGGATGTCATGAGCGTCCAAGAACAGCTTCCTCCTCGGATACACAGGAACCCGAGGAGGAAGAATGGGTGCTATTTTGTTTACAGGAGCGGTGCTTCATGTGCACCGCTCCTGCTGTAAGCCAAACAGCAGGAGCGGTTTCTGATATACATCGCTCCTGCTGTAAGCCCGCAGCAAGAGCGGTGCACTGCAAGCGGGAGCGGTTGGTGATTTGCACCGCTCCTGCTGAGCTCACACCAGGAATGGTCCGTTTCGTGGGGCCCGCCCTGAGTACAACAAGTAGTATTTTAGGGGGCGCTCCTAGGGGCGGGCCCACCATGATTCATGGGTACATATACTAAGTATACTACATATACATATTTAAATAGCTAAGGAAATACGTTTTTCAACTCCAATATGTCGATTCAGCCCATCCTATCATTTCTTGGGCCGTTTCCCTCCCACCCCACGGCCCATGCGCCCCAGCCCACGCGTCCCCGCTGCCTTTGGTGGCTTAGCGCCCCAACCCTCCCGGTCGCAGCAGCCCCCGACGTCGTCTTTGGTCTTCCCCCGACGCCGTCTTCGGTCTTCCCCCAAAATCGCGAAACCCTAGCGCCGCCCCTGCGAGGAGCCGAGGAGTGGGGACTGGGGAGTGCGGCCTGCGGCGGCGCCCGGGGAGTGGGGAGTGCGGCGGCGCGGCGCGGCGTGGCAGTGGCCCGCGCCCGGTGGGAGGAGGCCGGCCCCCTGCGAGCGGCGACCGGGCGACGGCGAGCCAGCGAGGGCGCGACGCGAGGTTGGCGGCGGCTAAGCAGACGCTAGGCCGGGCGGCGGTGTTCACTCGGTAAGTGAAGATGATTTGTGATTTACTGATTTGTGTCACTGTGATTTACATTCCTGGTGATTTACCGATTTTCGTATTGATTGTGTCACTATGATTAGATAATGTATTGACTAATTTACTCAATCTAGGTTGCAAACATGAAGAGAAAAAATGGTTCTATTGTTGATTTGAAGTCTTTCCTGCAAAGAGCTGCTGCAAAAAAAAAAAGTTATCGTATAATTTGTAAACTATCTTTACTATCTTTTTGTATCCGGCACTCTAGTTAATTCATACGTTGCCTCATTGCTATATGTTGTATTGAACAATTTGTTTTGTGATATATATAGTACAAATATATGCTATATAATTAGCGCTATGGCATATTATACATGCCAAAATGTAGGTTCTCTAGGCTAGCTGAAAGATTTTTTTTACCCCCTCATAGTTTTGAATACCCAAGGTAAAAATCCTGCGCTCATCACTGGGCGCTCCTGCTGCAAGTTTCTGTAGCAATGTAAGTGGATGCTTGTTGGACTCACCGGAGCAAACGCGGCCGATGGAAATTAATCCAACGAAAATTACTAATTTCTGTTGGCCTCATGGTCGGTCTAAAAGTTAGTTAGTTTCCATCTTCTTTCCATAACGAAAGAAAATTACAAGTTCTAGATTAATTTCCATCGGCACGGTCGTCAACCAACAGAAATTATCTTTTTTCTAGCAAATGCCATTGCTTTTTTTTTTTTTCAGTTTTCCACACAAATGAGCAGATACACATACATGTATGATAAAAATCTCATATAACATATCCCACATAATTCACAGAGCATACAAATCAATGTAGCTTACACAAGTTCATAATTCACAGAGCATACACATTTATCAAGTCCAAGTCCAAAGATCAACTTAAATGGTCCAAGTACAATACAAGATACACGCAATGTCTAGCACATGCCACAAACCATGAGTGAATCACGAAAGACCACTGCTTGGATGATTAGAGTTCTGGCCACTACATTTGTGTAAAAAGGAATAATATATCAATAACTCGCTGTCTTAATTTCTTGCCAAATGCCGATGCAGCTTATTTGATACAGTACTCCACAGCAAAGGGCAGAGGCATGTCACACGCACAGAGAGCAATTGCACAGCGCCACAGCTTGGATCTCACCACCATGAACATATTCCTCGGTGTCTTGAGGTAATTTATTTTATCGTCGATGTCACTCATATGCCGACGGGAGCAGCCTGGGTACCGGATGAAGCATCAACGGCACGGCCCGCTGCAGCAGCAGAGTGAAGGCCTCCTCCATGTTCAGCTCGCCCGGCGTCTGTCCCGGCGGCAGCTCCCAGTCGAAGGCATGCACGAGCGTGGCGCTTGTGAGCGTGACCATGCGCAGGCCCCAGCTGAGTCCGGCGCAGATCCTCCTGCCGGCGCCGAAGGGGATGAGGCAAAAGTCGCCGCCTTTGACATCCACGTCCGCGTGCGAGCCGCCGGGGAGGAACCTGGCCGGGCGGAACTCGAGCGGGTCCGGCCACACGGCTGGGTCGCGGGCGATGCCCCACACGTTGACGAGCAGCTCGGAGCCCGCCGGGACGCGGTAGCCGGCGACCTCGCAGTCGGCGGCGGCCACGCGTGGCAGCGACAGCGGCGTCGACGGGTGCAGGCGGAACGTCTCCTTGATCACCGCGTGGAAGAAGCTGAGGCGTGGGAGGTCGGACTCGGAGACCAGCCGGCCGCGCCCCACCACGGCGTCCAGCTCCTCCTGCGCCTGCCTCAGCATGTCCGGGTGGCGGACAAGCTCCGCCACCGACCACTCCACGATGGTCGATGTGGTGTCGGTCCCCGCCACGAACAGGTTCTGCCGTGCCGTGCCGTGTGTGTCAAAGTCAAGGATCATAATTCATTCACTATATCAGATGCATGCATGGCAGATGCAGCAGTCCAATCATTTCTTGGCAAATAAAGCGATCCATGCATGTCATATCGATGTCAATGCATGGTAGCCAGAAATAAAGCTAAGCATGCAGCTGGTCGCTGGCTGGTCTCATTGCGGTAGCTGCTACAGTGAGACAAACAGAGACTGCACAGCTCTCTGATGCGCACTTGTGTGTTGCGTCCACTGAAAGCTGGAAGCAAGGATTAGGTACCGTGCTACACTGCACGCGCAAGGCGCAAGCTAACGCCTAAACACCAGACTCCGATACAATGACCCCTCCGCTTTCTTTCCTATTTCTCACCCCCCTTCTTTTTTTTTCCTACATAAATTCGTAACTTTTAAGAATAGATGGTTATATGGAAATGGTTTTCAAAACAAAATGTATGTTCCACAAATTATCGTAATAAATTTGTCCGTAGAAAGTTATGTATAGAACCATTGAAGTTTTATACACACACCTTTTAAAAATAAAAAGTAGTTAAATTTTTCTCAAAAATATAAAGTTTCTATAGTTGTAAGATTGTTTTTTTAAAAGGAAGATTGTTATTCTTTAAATTCAAGTGAGTGTTCAAAAAATATCTCTTTGTACCGCTCTTGGCACCCATGGAACTGATCGGCTGAGCAGTGAAACATTATCGATCACACACTGCCGATACTATACTCCGACGACTGGTCATAATAATAACTTAACAGGAAAAAAAAGTTAAGCTCATTACCTAGTTTGCAACTTACTCCTTTTGTTCTTTTTATTTGATGTGACTTTAATCTTTTGTCTTCTTAAAAATTATACAAATATATTAAAATGCAATTCATGCTCAAACTACCCCTAATGATAAAACAAGTAATAACAAATAAATGATAGCTAATGAAATTTTTTGAATAAGAAGAATGATCAAAGTTTTGAAAAAAAAAAGTTAACCCCATCAAATAAAAAAGAACGAAGGGAGTAGTTTTTAGCTTGTTCATAACGACAAACTTTCATGATCTGAGATTATAGTATAGCGGAATATTTGAAAATGGTATTGTGTAAATACTTTTGGTACCACCTGGTACCATTTGTCACCGGTTATTTGTGACCATTGGTATGAAAAAGGGGCTTAATAAAATAAATTTAAAATGTACTGGTCTCACTTGTTCTGGTATTAGACACACTAATTTGGTACCATAGTACCACCTTTTTTAAACGGTTAGATTTCTTTTGATGGACGGATCTTTTTTTTCAATAATTGTAAAACTTATATTAAAACTAGCTTACTTGAAAAACATAATAATTGAACACACTCAATAAATTAGTACTTTAAGGCTTGGGACCACGTTTACATAATGAAATATTATAAATCATTCAGCGGATGATTGATGGGAAGAACCAACAACCTATTATCCCTAAAAACATTAGCTAACAATAAATGCAATTATAAACTCTATGTTATTAATTAACATATCATATATATAGTTATTTTAAAAATATATTCGTGTACTGGATAGTGAGCTATACTTATTATATAATGTTCTTTTTAAATGTACAATGCAATGACTTTTGGGTATAAATGAAACAACCTCAGTCTCATAGCATAGTTTGATTCTTAGGTTCCATAGGTAAGACATAGTGTTTAAGTATTGCAATTATATCTAGCATAAACATGATCACACCAGATCGAGAAAAGACATGGAGATGAAATGAAGTTCTTTTAGTGGGATTTCGGACCCAATTCATAGCAAATGATAACTGCATACTCTTCTACGTCGTAATTAATGAAATTGACATTTCATAATTAATGCAGAGTTTTATTTTTCCAGTTTGCAAAAGCTTTCCCCTCCGATCAAACCATCTCTATATATCTTTTCATATAAGTATCTTGCTATAACCATCCGCCAAACTAATGTGTCACATCAATTATTTAATGAAAATGAAACTTAAATAAAACCAAACCAGGAATAGCTTTATGTTTTGTAGGTAAGACGTAATATTTATTTATTGCACGATGTTGTGACTAGCATAAACATGGTCGCACCTGAAGTGCTTTTAGTGGGATTTCGTACCAGTTTCATAGCAAACGATAACTGTGTACTCTACGTCGTAATAAATTTGACATGTCACAATTTGTACCTATATATGTAGCATCTTATTTATTTAGTGTGAATGAAACTTACACAGTAAATGGGCTAATAATTTGCAACCCACTTCCTCAATCTCCTCCAACTTATGTTGCACTTTTATTGCCTGCTACATAATCTCATTCGATCACGAAAGGGCTGTTTTCAGACCAGGTAATTGACTTGTTGCTAGCTTATTAGTATACAGTTTCTCTTTGTCTCGAAACGACAAATCTGGAGCTCTACTATATTGGAAACGATGATTAATCACTTACCAAAATAAGCGCCTTGGCATCGGTTTCGGTGATCCTATCCTCCTTGCCGGCGAAGGGCTGCTCGTTCTGCACCATGGCCAGCAGCAAGCCCAGCAAGTCCTGGCCTTGTTGTCCGGCCGGTGCAGCTGCAGCTCCGCCCTTCTTCCTATCTGCAATGATCCCGTCCATCATGTCGTCGAACCGGCGGTGCAGCTTCTTCATCTTGGCCACCACACCCTGAGGGTCCAGCCACCGGAGCGCCGGCACGAAGTCCCCGACGTTGAGCACGCCGCCCACCTGCATGACCTCAAGCACGATCTCCTTGAACTCCGTCGCGCCCTCCTCCTCACCGGCGGCGGCGAACACCCGGCGCCCAACGGCCGCCCTGGAGAGCGCGTTCGTCGTACAGACGTTGACGGCCTTGCCGAGCTGCACTACCGCCTGCGCGTCGCCGGAGCGGGAGGACTGCTCGGCGAGCGACCTCACCATGAGGGCGGCCTCCTGCTCCCGGAAGGCGCGGAGGTCGTCGAGCGCGCGCGCCGAGAAGAGGTTGACGGCGCACACCTTCCGCTTCGCGCGCCACCGGGGCCCGTAGGGCGCGAACACGATGTCCTGGTAGTTGTAGGCCATGTGCTCGCCGCCGGAGTTGGGCGGGCGGCAGCTGAAGTTGGCGTCGTGGACGCGGAGGAACTGCTCCGCCACGGCCGCCGACCCGGCCACCACCACGTTGGAGCTGCCGAAACGCAGCCGCAGCAGCGGGCCGTACACCTTGGTCATCTCGTGCAGTCGCTGGTGCGTCTTCCCGCCCAGCTGCGGCAGGTTGCCCAGCACGGGCCAGCCCCTCGGGCCTGGCGGCAGCGGCGGCGCTCGCCATGCTGCAGGCTTCTTCCAGCTGAAGAGGACGTAGCATAGGACTACGGACACGACCAAGGTGGAGAGCAGCAGTGGGGCTGGGATTGGGAGATCCATGGCGAGCCCGAGCTCCATGGATTCGTCTCACGTGCATGGGAAAAGAATCAAAAATACTTGGGGCATATGTATGTCGTAGTGGAGATGAAAAGTGGAGTTGGTGAAGCGGGTGCCATGTCAATCTCCTACCTACTACAACTATAAGGAGTAGAATCGTCGGCGTGGGCATTTTTTGGTCATTATATAATTGTTATTGTTGCATATTTTTACTCCTCTCCAGTCGTCTAATATTTTTGTTTATCAATCAGTCAAATTTTCGAACCGTCTCATGTGATTAATGGATTGTTAATCCATAAACAATCCATATGTTCCGTGTCTGTTTTGTTAAATTACTACATTTATTTATTCATTGTTGTATTGTAAATTTTTTGTATTGTGTTATATAATTTGAATATATGACTGATGTATTGAATTTTATTAGTCACCTATGCGGTCATGTAAAATATGACTGATTGATTGAATTTCATTAATCATCCTATGGATCCCTTCTATGTACATCGTATGGTTGTAAATTGTAACTGATGAAAAAGTCATATATCAGTCACCTGATTAGAAGACACGTCAAATATATATTTGTATTTAGCACTCACAATATTCCTTAACAAAGAGGACATCCCTGAATACCATGTCCCATTTAGCGCTCACCACCTCATAAATCATGCAGGGTTCGTTTACAAACAAATGAATGGCCTAAAGGTAAAATAAACGTACCTTCAAGAATTGTTGGTTGTGGAGTGATCTGTTCCATTTTCATGGCAGAATGGGAAGATGCATTTCTCAAATGTTTTATATTATGTGATGGTCACACGATGAAAAAAGATATATTCATTGTGCAGTTCTCAGAGAAGCAGAATATCATACATTAATGTTTTTTCCTCTGAACCAGAAGTAGCCTACATGAAGGAATGAATTCAAGTTGAACCATTAATTTGGAAAGCAGAAATAGAAGGATGGTCAGGATGTCCTTTTCCATGCTATACCTCTTGCGTAGAAATTTACGAATGAGAAGACATGCTGGTGTATGAATAGTTGTCTATGGGCACAGGCAGAGATGATTGCCGTTAGTATATTGTGACAAGATTGAAAACAAGAATAAAAACTCGCAATAAACCTATTCTAGACATGATTAACATATCAAATTCACTCTAAGTTCGTTGACACAACACAATTGGAACATCCCAGATTGGCAATTGGCCTAGCATGTAACACTTACTCTATCATAACATCCAACAAGACAAAAGCCAAATGATCGATTGACATCAACCACCAGAAACATCCCTATCAAGATTGGGCCTAACAATTGATGAAACTAGATTAGCATGTAACAGCGCAAACATATAGCTAAATATCCTTTAAATAAGATCAACCCAAGATGCATCTACTCTTAATCATGCTAGAGCAGGGTGCAAGAGCTATGACTGAAACTTAAGCTAGCATTTGCAGGTATTTCAGTGTGCATCTTATTTGTAGCAGCTAAGGCAATCATACTCAAATGACATGATCACAATCAGATATATATCATGGATAGGCATGTAACCATGACACGAGAATACGAGATACACATCTGGATCACAAACCATGTGGATAACTAGAAAAACCTAACATCATGCAAGCATAACATATATGAATTGCAAAAGATAACTAAGAATGATATAGCCTCAACCCTATCAAAATAGAATCAAGGCAGCTTGGCACTTACTTTAAATCACTAGCTAAACACACAGGTGTCACAATACGCCGAAAGGTTGGTTGACATGCGTACAGATTGCAAAGTAAAGTGTTTAGATTTTAGAACGTACATGTACATATTTATAGTCTAGACACTATTTTCGAACTTATTAACATGATACAGGATACAAGGCCCAATGGATCTAACGAACTCCACCTTGTTTGCCTTAAACTGGCCCAAACATTTCCTCTTGATCTTCATAGTCTATTAATCCAGCCCAACAAGATTTGGTCTCAACAATTTTTTTGGATAATATGGAAAACCTTCACCTTACTTTTTTTAGTTAGGTTTCTGCATGTGTCTACTTTTTTTATTTTCATGGAAAACCTTCACCTTATAAGTCATGTTCTTTATTGTTTTCCTTTGTTACTTAATATAGGGTATCTAACCATTTATCTTAGGTCAAGGGTGATATTAGTTTTAATTTGGTGAGTTTTAATGTTTCTTAACTTGTTTTATAATCATGTCTTATTACCATTTCATGATTGTTGCTTCATGTTTGCATCCTTGCGTAATTGCCTTCATCATGGTGATTAGCATATCGCATTGCCTATAGATCCGTTCTCTTTAGATATTAAAATGATCACAACAAAGGCCAAAGAAAAGCCTAGGATTGTGATCCCAAGGATGATGACCTGGTGATTTCAGAGGAAATGCACTTGAGCATGTCTCGAAGATTAAAGTACTAACTAATCTTGACAAGCACAACAAGTACATCTCGATTATATATATTTCAGAGGAAATGCATCTATGCATTGGAGTTTATTGATACCCACATGTATAATGAATTATTTATGTTTTCCTTGAATCCTACCTAGAATAGGATGTTACTGCTTATTCGTGCACATCTATGGTAGGATTTGAGTGATTTCTATGGCTCGTGAGATATAGGAACCTCTTTCTAAAGAAAAGCATTTATTTGATTAGCATGGAGACCAGAGGAGTACGACTATAGGGGTGGGTGTGTGCTAGGGTTATGAAATGTATATATAGTAGAATGATGCCCCGCACCTGCACGGATCTCCGTAGGTTTCTTAAGCTATTTAATAATATTAAACTTCTATAAAATTGCCCATCATAATGGGTGATACAGATCGCTTGGTACAGGAAGACCAAAGGACGGACAATGGTACAAAATCTACATTGTAGCAACACTGTGTATAGAGTGGAGTTTTGAAATGGGTCCTGTACTTTGGTCTTTCTTGTTGGAATCAGCCAAGGGTACATGAATGCATGTTAGTGGCTGATGCGGCTCTCCTCAGTGATAGCTTGCATGCATGCTTTACTCGATGACATGGCTCGATGGTGTGGATATGCACTAATGAAAATGCTAGTGGAGCATGCTGATGTACGTGAACTCATTGCATTTTGAGATACAATGCAGTGGATGTTCATCTTATAGGAGTTACAGATATGGACTCATTAGCTTCTTAAAAATAGCAAAAAAAAAAAAAAACTTACTGCGTTGTCATTGAGAAATAAACTGTTTTGTCGAACGTTTTTTCCTAAAAAAACTTCAAGAAAACTATTTCATCCGAAAAAAGGCTGAGCTGAAACTATTTTAGAAGGAGCCAAACCCTGTCAAACACGACCATAATTGTACCGAGGCAAAACTGATGGCATTATATTTGTATTGAAAATTTTAAGTTCGTGCCATATAAATGAAATAGTCCAAGGCTTTCAAACGAAGGCTCTATTAAAATTTAAAATGGCGGATGGGTGACAAAGTACCACTCTCCCACACTCCATCTGGGTCTACACTGCAGCCTACGGATAAGAATAAATAAAATTGTTCTGCTGGCCCCTCCGTCCACGTGTCGCTAAGCAACAAATCAGCAGCCCGGCCCCGGCGTACACGTCCATTCCGCGTGCGCAAATAAAGCGCGACTGCGTACGGGTCAAAATATTTCGACAGGAGGATGATATGTTAAATATGTCACAAGATTATTTATTATATGAAAGTCACACACCGTACCGTACACACCGGTAGAAAAATACGCTGTATGTTTGCATACCATACCCACGTAGACATAATTCAGCTGTACAAGTATTGAAAAGGATTAGAGGAGGTTTTTTTTATCGGTCAAATTTGAGTAGGGATGAATTTTATTTCTCTCATTCCCTGTCAATCCCCATCCAAACGAATAAGCCATATATTATACATTATACAGGCAGTCCAATAATTTTTTCGCAAATTCAAGAAGGCCAAGGTTACGCACACAAGGAGCAATATACCCTCCAACAAAAAGTCTATTTTTTACTACAATACTATTGTCGGAGTTCGAATTTGACTATAGAATTGAATATCTTTGACCATCTAAGTATTGAAACCAGATATATTTGGCCCCTCTGGTGGTTTCAAGGGTAGCATTTTAATTTTGGAAATACAAAAGTATTTAATCTCTAAAACATCATTATAATCATTTTAAATTAAAAAAAGAAACTAGTATCAATTTTTTTCTAAAAATACAATATATCTGCTAGTTATCTCCTTCGAATTATTTGGATTTCATTATTTATTATCTGCTGTAGTGTTTTTTTTCATACTTCAAAGCCACAACTATTATTTATATATGGATTACATTTCTCACAAGAGGATAGGCTACATATTTACAAAAACTTTTGTACTAGATTGATAATTTTCTGATTTCAGATGAATTAGATGTGGACTTTTAGAAATTAAATCAATTCTAGTATTATTTTAAAAATAAAAAGTACCCCTAAAATTCACCTATATCTGGTTTTAATAGTTAGATAGGTAATTAAAGATATCTAGTTTTGGAGGTTAATGGTCAAAACTCTAGCTCAGATGATATCTCCATGGTTAAAAATGGACTTATTTAAAAAGAGTAAATTATATGAGCAGTCTCTAAACTATGTCGGGCGTGTCAAATAGGTCCCCAATCTAAGAAATTGCATATTTGACTCCTTTAACTATTTGAGTTGATACCTCTAGGTCCAAACCTGCCACCGGATGCTCTTGATGCCGACAAGGATGACCGTGGCTATTGTGCGAATGCGAGCCTCGCGTGCCTGAGTTGCAAGTCTTGCATTTAACAGATGAACTCCTTGGATGATGTTCAAATTCATTTCTCCTCACCCTTCTCCTTTCGTCGCCGCTGAGATCACGGGAATGGAGTGAGCTCCTAGGTGGCGGGATCGTCAGCGATCCACATTGAGGGGGAAGACGAAATTGGTGGATAAAGCCCACCATCTATGCTCCATCATCACTGCGATGCGCACAGATGGTCGCAACTTTGCGCCCGAAGGGAGGACATACCGCCAACTATGGTGAGAACCAAAATCTCTTGACTTTTTGGTTGGATTAACGTGCGGATGATATGGATTAGCCAGAGATGTCTGTGCTATGGTTCTATTTGTTTGTATTTTTTTTTTGACGGTCACCGGGGGGGGAGAGCATCCCCACCTGAATTGTATTGATATCTGAATGGCAAAAACCACGCATCAACAACCTCGTTTTTAGGGAAAACGAGGCAAAACCCTTACATTTGCACGGTTAATCTGGGAAACCGGGCTAAAACCACGACCAACACCTAGCTAAACTAGGTCTACACCCAAGCTCAAAGGGTGAAAAGTGGCGAAACCACAAATAGAACAACACCATGCCCTAGCACAAGGGCGAGAAGTGGCTAGACCACAGATAGCAACGCGACGCAGGAGACCAACAACAACTGTTGATCATCGACTAATACACGCACAAGAACAACATACTCGCTAGTACACCTAGGCCATTGTACATCCTATCCACCCCTCGTGGCTACGCCGCTCCGTTGCCTTGTGGCCACCTACCACGCAAACGCGAGTGGGGACTAAGGGCGACAGGAGGCATGCCGACCACAACATACTGGACACGACGATCTCCCTTCGAGCTAACAGCAGCACCCGACCGCGCATCCGGTCTCCACGACCCGGCATAAGATTTACGTGCATCTGTCAACAAGGAGAGCGCCGACGGAGTAGAGGCGCCAAGGACGGGCATTGGTCAAGCCACACAGTGGTTGAAGGTCGGTGCTAGGCACAAGGCACCAAGAGACCTGCAAAGAACTATACCGAGACACTATTCCAGTGCTACTGCAGTTGTAGGAGGGTAGGGGGCACTACCACAATGCCTTCAAGAAGGTGAGCGGCGCTCGGAAGCGTCGCCGTTGCATAGGCTTTCGCCCGTGACACCTAGGAACCCTAATACCGTACGCAAGCAGTGTTTGCACTACTGTGCCGCAACCGCTTGAACCCTCGATGGCTCGCATGAACGGCACGACACATCGCATAGCGGCATCCATGAACCTTGAGCTTGGAAAACGAAGATCTCACCCAGGGGCTTCCAGCACGGACGGTACTTCCAGGTCGGGGTGCCAGGGTCCGACGACGGCGGTGGGGTTGACTCCCACAGCGGACGCCGAGGAGCGGCCGCGTAGCCCAGTACCCGGACAGTCTGTAGGGTGCCAGCTCCGACGACGACTTCAGCCGAGGAAGCCGTGGCGGCACCGGAGTAGAGGACGGCGGCGCAGCCCACGCGGCCCAGAAACATCGCCGTTCCCAGGCAGGGGGTACCAGATCTGACCTCCGGAGAGGGCATGGTGGTGGAGCAGCCCTAGCCGTCGCCCCTCCCCGCTAGCCGCGGCGGTGCCCCATGTTCGCCGGCGACCAGAGCTGGGGGGAGGGGCAGAGCGTGCGGGACCGGTGAGTAGGCCAGGGGCGTCCCAAGCTCGAGTCAAGCCCACCGGCGGCGGATCTTGGTGGCGCAGGGTAGGTGGGAGAGGGGGAGTGAGCGGGAGAAGGAAGGAGGGAGCAGGGTGGGGGAGCCGTGACGGGAGCTACCTTGGGCGCCGCCGCTGGCCGCCGCCGCCGGCCGGCCGGCCGGCGGCAGCGGCCGAGTGGGCACGAGGAGGGGGGGGGCGCGGCGGCGGTGGGCGAGTCGCCCCCGAGTCGCCCAGAGGAGGGTGGCGCGGGGGGGGGTGCTCCTATTTGTTTGTATATAACTAGGGTTTCGAGCATAGGAAGATTTGGGGTTTGGGGGTTTTTATCTTGAGAAGGGTTTTGGTCAATTTTCTGGCCTAATCTTGGGTTGTACCGGTTAATGCAAGCCAGGCACTAATGAGTTCACAGTAGAGGTGTATCAAGGGTTTTTTTCGTGGGTGTAGATGCTAACAGAGCATACATTGACCAAAAGTTGGAGTGGCTCAACTATTGTGAAGCACATACTTGGTCCCTGCTTTGGATATACGATTTTATATCGCAGCTTGGGTATGATCAGAACAGTGCCTTAAAGAGGTTGCTGCCAGGGAAGACTCTATCTAATGGGTTAAGAATTGTAGCTAGTGATAGGGACACTATATCGATGGTTTCTATAGTTGACAGGGTCAAATTTTTGGTGCTTTACTTGGACCATGATGATAGCATGCCTGGATTAACTGGGGTGATATTGTTGCTAACCCAATAGCCAGTTTGCCTAGAGTTTTAAGCCTAAAGAATGGTGCTTCAGGAGGGTGCTTGATCTGGGGGCTAGGGTTCACAATGGAACGCATATCGATGCCGATTTAATTTGACTGGGGTTAAGGAGGGTATTGTGGATCATGAAATTGTGAAGGACTAAAGTGAAAAGTGCTTCTCTAAAAGGGCGCAGAAACTCCCGCCACTTCCACGGTGGGCATCCACGTCGGCACCAGAAGCATCCGGTGGCCGGTTTGGACCCAAAGATATCTACTCAAATAGTTTAGGGAGTTAATTTCTTAGATTGGACCTATTTGACATGCCCGACAGTTTAATGATCGCTCGTATTATTTACTCTATTTGAAATAAAAACGAAATATGAGTAACAACGGAAGCCACACGTACGTACTTCACTTTTCACATAAACAAGGCTTTGGCAGGAGTCCGCCAACGAAGAAGTCCATTATTCTTTTACATAAGCTTCAGAATATATAATACTCCAGGAATGGACGAGGTGTCTATAAATACCGATCGACATGATGCAGTCACTCACATGATAGCAGGCAGAGCCGCAGAAGATACAACAAAAGTCGCTCCTCGTGCGTGTCACCTCCATCCATCAAACCCTTGCTCGATCTCCTCTCCATCCACCAGTCCTGCAGCCTGCTGCGTTGTATTCTCGTGCCTACTGTATAAGTATAATAGCAAGCCCCGTTTGGTGAGTTGTCGCAGCTGCGCTTTCGACGGAGGAGCCCACCGATCGAGGACGCCAACGCCAAGGCCAAGAGGGAAAACACCAACATCCAAGGCCCAAGGAATTGCAGTTGCAGGTTGCAGCACTCAGCAGGCGGGCGTGCTCTGCGCCGGCCTGGCACTGCCAGCCAAGCCAGCCGTCGGCAGCTGCTAAGCTAGCAACCATGGCGCCGCCGGTGCCTGTGCTGCTGGCAGCGCTAGCGGCGCTGGTGCTGGCAGCTGCGACGGCGGCGGAGGCGTCGTCGGCGTCGGCGGTCGCGGTGGCGTCCAACGCGAGCGCCGGCGCGGTGGTCGGGGACAAGCTCAACGTGCACCTGGTGCCGCACTCGCACGACGACGTCGGGTGGCTCAAGACCGTGGACCAGTACTACGTCGGGTCCAACAACAGCATCCAGGTAACACCATGCCATGGCGTCAGTACCCTACCAGTGGTAGCTTCGCTTCTTCTCACACCCTACCTCCTGTTCTGGCCTTGGGATGTGCAGGGCGCGTGCGTGATGAACACACTCGACTCCGTGGTGGACGCGCTCGCCAGGGACCCCGCCCGCAAGTTCGTCGTCGTCGAGCAGGTCAGGACTACCCAGTATATCGCCTAACATGCCCTCTCTGTTTTTCTCCTCTGTAGACTCTGTCCTCGTCCCTGTCGTCTCCGTGGAATCCTTCCTTTGGCCTTTGCAGTCAAATTCGAAATTTTAATACTAAGAAAGCAATCAGATTCCAAGGCAAAAAAAATACACTTTTGAGACTTTGATTTTTTTTTTTTTTTCGCATTCGCTGATGCGAGACTAGAGAAATAGAGCACTCTACATTTTGAACGGATCAGAGTACTCTACAATCTACATTGCTGCACGGCGTTGTGATGTTGATGCTGACTAGTACAAAAAACTTACATAAAGGATGCCGACTGCTTCTGCTCCGTGACTTTCCTCTGGTTCTGCTGCCCCCAGCACGCGGGCCAGTTCGTTCACCCTGAATCCATCACAGGTTGATAGTAGATCCAACTGAAATTTACTGCCTACTACCTCGGCTCCAAACTAGACGTCACCTTCTTCATTTTGTCATCCTAGAAATTCATCGAGCCTGCTTCTGTGCCGCTGTACTTTCGACAGTTTCCCAAATTTGTGACTAGGAGAAGATGTGCATTATTGCGCAACGATTTCCCTGTTCACAGCATTCAGCCGCGTGCTCTGCTGCAGAGCCACTGCTTGATTGGTCATGGCCTTATCTCCAGTGTCATAAAAATTCCCCACAATGAACCACCCGACACCTACATGTAGATGGTGAAAGGCAGTACTTTATATACCTCCTGCATTGTGGAGTTAGTGCGGTTGTGACATGGTTGTACAGATTCTGAATTAAATGGTTTTTTTTGGAAAGCTCCATTTCACCCTCAAACTATCCAGATCGTCCGATTTTCAACTTTAAACTACGAAGCCGAACAAAGAGAACCTTGAACTATCAAAAACTGGACAAATATGGATGTGGTTTTCTATTTTTTTTTAAAAAAGAGAATTTTATTAAATCTCTAAAAATTTATAATTAATTCATTTGAAATTATAAAAATATGAAACCTATACCAAAAAATTATAAAACTAAAACCTGCATATTGGTCATCTATTTGGAGTCATTTTGATTTTTTTAATTTATATGTATATTGTTTGTTACTCCAAATAAAACACAAAAAATATGAATAAATAAATTCCAAATAACACCAAAATAGAGAACTAATAGGTAGACTATTTTTTAAAGAATATCGTACTTCAAAATGCGTTAATTATGAATATTTAGAGGTGAAATAAGATATTATTATTTCTTAAAAATAGAAAACCACCTTCCAAATTGGCTAAAGGTCCAACTTTATCCAATTTGTAATTGTTCATGGTGATTGATGTTTCGTAGTTTAAGGTTAAACATCGGATGGCATTGATAGTTTGAGGATGGGAATGGACATTTCCTAGTTTTTCTTATAGCTTAAATAAGATTTAGGGGGTTAATTTGGCAAATCCTTATTTAACATCTGATATGCTGTTTCTTGTTCTAATCAGAAATAAGATGTTTCTTGCCCCTCAATTTTGCCATCATTTACAATATCATGCCAGTAGTCATATTTATCACTGAGCTTGTTTCTATGGCATAATCTTTTTTTTTTTTTTTGCCATAACCCATCAGTCGATTCACATCCCTCAATAGCAGAGATAGATTCAACTGAATATATGGATATCCCCACAACAGAGATAGATTCAACTCAAATTTAGTGAGTACTACCTACCTTTGGTCTAGAATGGTTGCAGACCAATATTTTAGTACCTTGGATTTTGCGACAAATAAAATAATAGATTGATCTGCTATCTGGTGTGTCTATGGCATTGTAACAAGTGAGCATTATTGAGTTGCAATCTGGTATCCACACGACAAATAGAAAGAGACCAGAGACAGTGCACAGACACCCACCTTGGTTGTGAGTTGCTGTTATGTACAAGTGCTACAATAAGGGCCAACAATTGGACCACCTCCTTCCGCTCCTAGATAGGGATGTCCATTTATCTTTATAATGGAAGGTATTATTAAACTCAAAAGAATAACATATCGAGTTGATACAAAGTATTAAAAATCTCTTCCAGCCTCTGCATAATAACAAGAGACACAAAGCTCAAGAGGGAAGACAATATGCACACTGACTACCGTAGACTAGATTGTCATCCACGTGCCTAGCAAAAAAACAAGTCATTGGGCATTTGCACCAATCGTTGCGAATGTCCATACCTAAATTCAAGGAAATAATGGCACTTGGTCTGTGACCAAACCAAAGTTGGATACTCCCAAAACGGGGATAGTAAATGGGGTTTGCTTTGCAAGTAAGACCAAGTTTCACATAACTGTACGCATGACAAGTGATGCCCACGTGCCATTAACTATCTTAGCATCAACATATGTCCGAATGGATCTTGACTGAACACAGCAGAGCCATAAACTGGATAACTGGGTAAGAGAATTATTGTTCTGAATGCTTGCTACTATTAGTTTTTCATCATTTTCTGATACTTGATTTTAAGATAAGGACTACAAATCAAACATAGCTTTTTCATGTCTCCGAGACTCTGACATCTGTGACCAGTAGGAAGGTGGTACCCAAAAGGTTGAAAAGTATATAGACCATAGCTTAATGTGTGGAAAAGGACTTTTCTTTCCATATTAACCAACCTTGGATATTAAGTATTAACCGTTTGCTTTCAGGCTTTCTTCCAAAGGTGGTGGGCAGAGAAAAGCCCGACAATCCAGGCCATAGTCCACAAGCTGGTCGTTTCGGGTCAGCTTGAGTTCATGTATGGAATGTGATTGTCCCTATTTCCTTTGATCTTGACTGAAAAAACATGCTTCTCAAAATTCTCTTATTGATATGTTGTTCAGAAATGGTGGATGGTGTATGCATGATGAAGCTGCTGTGCATTACATTGACATGATTGATCAGACCACACTCGGTCACCGGATGATCAAGAAACAGTTTAACAAGACTCCAAGAGCTGGCTGGCAAATTGATCCTTTTGGTCATTCTGCAATTCAAGCTTATTTACTTGGAGCTGAGGTAATGTCAAAGTGGCTGAAAGAACTAACGTGGCATTGCAACTGCACTTGCATTCTTCTTCTAGGAAAAGCAAAGCTTCTGCATTTAACAGATGTTTACTACACTTGTAGCTTGGTTTTGATTCGGTACATTTCGCAAGAATTGATTACCAAGATAGGGCAACACGGAAAGCAGATAAAGGCCTAGAGGTTATATGGCGTGGTTCAAGAACTTTTGGATCATCTTCACAGGTTCTTTTTGTTCCTTTTTTGTATGCCACCAGTTCCTATTCATTTGCATGAAGGACCAAAATTTGGACTTTTGGAAGATCCCCATTTAACTGCATGATTAAATTGCAGATCTTCACAAATGCATTTCCTGTCCATTATAGCCCACCAGATGGCTTTAGCTTCGAGGTTTTGGCTGAAGATGTCATACCTGTTCAGGTACATAACCATGCATAACCAGTTCCATGCTCCTGGAACCTTGCCAACGTTTGTTACAGAAACTAACATTTGTTTTAATCATGCAAGGATGACCTGTCACTGTTTGACTATAACGTCCAAGAACGTGTGAATGATTTTGTTGCTGCAGC
The DNA here is from genome assembly GCA_022530915.1 of Paspalum notatum. Classification (NCBI taxonomy): domain Eukaryota; kingdom Viridiplantae; phylum Streptophyta; class Magnoliopsida; order Poales; family Poaceae; genus Paspalum; species Paspalum notatum. Next base: position 23,759,813 of record CM039684.1, on the reverse strand, counting down.
AATAGCACAGGTAAAGCTCTAGTTGTTGATACTACAATTTGTAGTTAGTTTTGAACTGAAACCTGAAACTCACTTGTGAAATGTTCTGATGAGCAGGCAAATGTTACACGAACAAACCACATAATGTGGACCATGGGGGATGATTTTAACTACCAGTATGCTGAATCCTGGTTTCGGAATATGGACAAACTTGTCCAACATGTTAACAAGGTATCGCTGATTTACCATCTAAGTCAACTTTTGATACACTGTATTCATGTCATGCCCTAGTTTTCGGCATTCTTCAGACACCTGCTAAAATATTTTAAATTGTGTAAAAAAAAGCTAACTTCACATCGGTCAATGTGAATTTTCAATATAGTTCAGTGACAGGCTTGTTATGTTATATCTTTTTTGGAGGGAATGTTATGGTTAACTATTGTCTCTACAGCATTTGAAAAGTAAGAGAATAATGTCTTGAACACTGCAGGACGGCAGAGTGCACGCATTGTATTCTACTCCGTCCATCTACACAGATGCTAAACATGCATCAAATGAATCTTGGCCAGTAAAATATGATGACTATTTCCCGTGAGTTCTCAAACTTATAGTAGTATAACATGAAATATTTTCATCCTAAAGATAGTAAACATGATGCTCTTGTACTGCAAATTGCAGCTATGCTGACTCAAGCAATGCATACTGGACTGGGTATTTTACAAGCCGTCCAACTTTCAAGCGATATGTTCGAGTGTACAGTGGATATTACCTGGTATGATAATATTAACGCAACGCACTATACTGCATGAATCATGCTGCTATCTAAACCCATTTATGAAGAAATTCTTGAATAACCTCAGAAAATGGCATTTCCCTAACAGGCTGCACGTCAAATAGAATTTTTAGTGGGTAGGAGTTCCTTAGGATTGTTCACTTCTAGCTTGGAAGATGCAATGGGAATTGCCCAACATCACGATGCAGTCTCAGGTACTGCGAAGCAACACACAACTGATGACTACTCGAAACGGATTGCTCTTGGAGCGTCAAAGGTACACAATTTCCCTTGCAGAATGCCTTTTGTTACAATACCCTTCAGTTTTGTCAAGGAAATGTTGATGTATTAGGTACTCTCTTATTTTCCAGGTTGAAAGAGGTGTCAATACTGCTCTAACATGTCTGACCAGCTCCAACGGAACATGTGTGTCCTCTGTAGCAAAATTTAGTCAGGTAAGAAAAAATTGTGCACTTTATTTTGTGGTGCATTCTTTGAAATGGTTTATGTTTCTTCCATATCTTTTCCAATAAAACAAGGGGATCAGCTGTTTATTATTACGCTGACTATGTTTGGGCATATCAACTGTTTCATGCTATATTAACTCCATATAAATTTCCAAGTTTCTCATGTGTAGCCCTTATAGAGATTTTACCTAATCAAAACTGTCTGTCTTATTGATTGAATTTTTAGTGTCCTCTTCTCAATATAAGCTACTGTCCTTCGACGGAGGAAGCAATTTCAGCAACAAAGCATTTGGTGAGTACTATCTGTTTTTGTTTTTCATTTTGTATACAAATTGATATTTTAGATACTAACAGCATGGTCTGTTACAGGTTGTAGTTGCTTACAATCCTCTTGGATGGGAACGCAGTGACTTCATAAGAATTCCAGTAAGTGACACGCTTCTTCAGAAAATTTTTGATGCTCTTTAATCATAGTCTGTTTATATAAAAGAACCCTACTGGTATCAGGAGGTAGGCTCCCATTATGTTTTTGCTGGCCGTAATTACTGGATAATTATCAATAAGGCCTTTAGTTAATTGAAAAAGAAAATTGATATGGGTATCAGTCCTACCTTTTTTTTAGTACCTTTTGGTACCTCTTTCTTGGTACCTTCGATTTTTAAACCGTTGGATCTACTTCGATGAAGAGCTCTCATTCTTTTAAAATTTTCAGGTCAATGATGGAAACCTGGTTGTAAAAAGCTCTGATGGAAGTATCATCGAGTCACAATTAGTAGAGGTTGATAACGTGACAAGCAATTTAAGAAAGTTTTATGTGAAAGCTTATATTGGAATATCAACAGACAAACCTCCAAAGTATTGGCTAACATTTCAAGCTTCTGTGCCACCAATGGGATGGAATTCTTACTTCATTTCAAGACCCGCTGGAGCAGGTAAGTCATGCCATTTTAAATATTTATTTACATTAACCTGTAATATTGATAGTCCGCAAATTGTAATTTTCTTATTCCAGCAAATACTATTCTTACATATTTTTCCAACATACCTGTCCAGGATACAATAGCACGGGGGATGTCTCTACAGCGGTTTCTCCAAGTAATGACACAATTGAAGTTGGACCAGGGCCTCTAAAGATGTCCTTTTCATCAGCATCTGGACAACTCAAGAGGATATACAATTCTGTCTCAGGAGTAAGTCTCAAGATAAATCTGTCTCTTTAATTCTTTACAAATGAAATCATAAAAATGTAGTACTACTTTACGTTAGATCAGACACAAATATATTTAAAACAGTCATTTTTTCAATCTGTGTATGCCCAACTTATGCAGGCTTATAATTCATCTATTATATTATGATTTGTAATTAATTAAACTTTGAATCAATTAAAGATTTGTACTAGTTGGCATAAGATTTTTCTGTAAAGTGTAATCTACTAAGAATATTTATTATGCTACTTATACTCATTTTAATGCTTTATCCACCTTTTGTTATCTAACACACCCACACCCCACACCTCACAAACACAAAGAAAACAAAACACCGGCCCGACCTGTAGACTAAAAAGTCTACTGTAACTCTGCTGGCATTGGAGCAAGGAGGTGGGTGACTCCTTTGGCTCCAGCCAAACACCAATAGCTCAATTCTTCTATGGCAAGGGACAAAATCTGAGTGGCTGAGTCACTCTAGGAGTGATTCCATCGACTAACACACCTGTTTCAGCATCCACATTTTTTGTATCCATGTTTTTTTTCCCTTTTTGCACGGTACTCTCTGAGTTGCACAATTTTGTCATGTACACATCATATGAATCACAAATGAAAAATGATATAGTGGAACTGGATTAGTACATGCCACTATTATAATTTTTCTGTCACATGGGCGCAAATATAATAGGGTTTTTCACAATTTTACTCGGATGTTGTGGCTTTGCTGTGTGTACAGGACTAGTATTTTTTAATAGGACTCGTATGGAGTTTTTTTCATTACAGAAAGGGAAGCATAGTAACATATTTTTCTTTAATAATTTGTTTCAGGTGGATTTACCAATTCAGCAGAGTTTTCTCTGGTATAGATCAAGTGAAGGTGATACAGCGGATTCTCAGGTTTTACTAATAAACTAAACTTTTGACAGTTGATGGAAATCTGGGCAGATATTTGATGGTTCTAATGTATATGTTTATGCTAGGCATCTGGAGCTTATATTTTTAGGCCTGATGGTAATACACCAACGGCCATTTCATCACCGGTAATACCTTACAGCCTATCTGTGTTTCTTTTTTAATCATATTCCACTTATCTATCTCCCCAATGGAACATTTTGAAATTGTATAGGAATGAATTTTGTATTAAAGGTAAATCAATTTGTTGGCACTAACTGGCTCAGAAAAATATAGTGTACAAACAAGAGTTGCCAATATTATATTTTCTTTTTATTGCATATTAGGACCAATACATAAAAACTAAAAATAGTAGATTTGAATAGCATAGTGTAATTCCACACAATATTTGTTCTGTTTCATGAACATAGTATATGAAATTGTGTATTTTTTAATTTAGTTCATCGAAGGATTTATAGAAGATATGCACCCCTCCATTAGTTTTGTTTGATGCTGTTGACATTTTACTGATATATTTTCTTCTGCTCATAACATGGAGATCATAATGTAAATAAAGTTTTTTTGACGAAAATTCTGGTGATTCAGTTTTTATTATACAAATTTTGAATGTTCTCATTTCATGGATTTATAAGTGCCACTACGAAACAACAGGGGACATAATCACATAAGTAGATTTAGCATAATATTCTGGTTATATTGGAAGAATATATATTTCAACCAAAGTGATTATTTGATCTTTGCTCTTGGATATCTCTTGTTGACCAAAAGATAAGGCAATGGAGTTCTTAAAATATCTACCTTTTGCTTACAAAATAAGTTTATTTATCATGCACAAGCTACTTAGGGGGTGTTTGGATCCAGGGGCTAAACTTTAGCCCATGTCACATCGAATGTTTGGATGCTATTTAGAAATATTAAATATGGTTTAATTAGAAAACTAATTACATAGACGAGGACTAGATGGTGAGACAAATTTATTAAGCCTAATTAATCTATGATTAACGAATGTTTACTGTAGCATCACATTTGTTAATCATAGATTAATTAGGTTTAATAAATTCGTCTCACCATTTAGTCCTCATCTATGGGGCTTCGCCAAGGCGATCCTTTATCGCCCATGTTATTCATTTTGGTCATGGATACTCTCAACAGCCTTTTCATCAAAGCGGAGGAAATGGGCTTACTACAGCCACTGACCAGAGGCTTTGCTGGACAGCGAATTTCACTCTACGCGGATGATGTTGCATTATTTATCAAGCCATCTGTTGATGAGATGAACCTGACCACTCAGATCTTGGAGGTGTTTGGAGAAGCATCAGGTCTTCGTACCAATTTGCAGAAGAGTTGTGTGATACCAATAAGATGTGAAGAACGGGAAACTATAGCCTCAACTTTGGCCTGCTCGGTTTCTGAATTTCCATGTATCTATTTGGGACTTCCAATTTCAGATAGGAAACTAAAGAAAGCAGATCTCTTGCACTGGGTGGAGAGAATCGGGGACAAGCTGCCTGGTTGGAAGGCTAACTTGATGAATATGGCAGGAAGAGCAACTTGGGTGCGGTTTGTCCTCTCGGCCCTTCCTATACATGTCTTGATTGCATTAAACGTCCCTAAATGGTTCATCAAGGCAATCAACAAGATAAGAAGAGCATTTTTGTGGAAAGGGAGGAGAGAAGTACATGGTGGCTGCTGCCTGGTGGCATGGGAAAAGGTGCAAAGGCCTCTAGAACTTGGTGGTTTGGGTATTCCTAATCTCGAGCTCATGGGTTGGGCACTACAAGTAAGATGGCTTTGGCTCCGGAAAATGGACACAAGTAAACCGTGGCTGTCATTGGACATCCCAGTCCACTCCAATGTGACAGCACTCTTTCGAATTGCTATGCAAACAACCATTGGAGATGGGACTACCACGAAATTCTGGAAGGATAATTGGATCCATGGCAAGACAATCAGTGATATCGCTCCATTGGTGGTAGCTGCTGTCCCGGCTCGTGCTCAAAACACACGCCTGGTTTCAGCAGCGCTGCTAGATCACCAGTGGACGCATGATGTACAAGGAGGCTTATCGATGGTCGGACTTTATGAACTATTCCAGCTAGCCAATGTTCTCTCCGAGGTGGTTCTAACTCATGAGGCAGATATTCATACTTGGAGGCTAGATATCTCAGGGCAGTACACAGCTAAATCAGCCTATATGGCATTTTTTAATGGCGCAACCAAATTCGAACCTTGGCACAGAATTTGGAAATCTTGGGCACCAGCTAAATGCAAAATCTTCCTGTGGTTAGCAGTGCGGAACAGATGCTGGACAGCAGACCGTTTGGCCAAGAGAAATCTCCCTCACCCCGAGCGTTGCGTGTTATGTGATCAAGAGACGGAAGATATCCAGCATATTCTAACTACTTGTGTTTTTGCGAGAGAGTTTTGGTTCCGCATCCTGTCAAGGTTCAATTTTCAGATTTGCGTCCCCTCAAGTCATGAAAGCTCCTTCTCAGAGTGGTGGAGGAAGAGTGTTAAGAAGGTCCAGAAAGACAAACGGAAAGGTTTTAATACTCTGATTGTGTTAGGGGCTTGGCTCATTTGGAAACACCGTAATGGCTGCGTTTTTGAGGGAGAGAGCCCGAATTTGGATAACCTGATCCGGGCCTTCAAGGATGAACACCATATGTGGTGTCTTGCAGGTGCTCGGGGCCTTTGCTCCTTGAGTGCTGGTCATGGTATTGGGCTAGGCTAGTGTTTATTGACTAGTTGTTCAGTTCATGGTCAAGCCTGTTGTATTTTGTATCGAGTAAAACACCTTGGTTGGTTAGTTCTTCAGCCCCTCACAGCTCGGCTCGGAGTGGGGTGTGCTGCTTGTAAGGGGCCGGTTTTTTCTCTCTATTAATACAAAGATACGCAGTTCTCCTGCGTATTCGAGAAAAAAAAAAATTAGTTTTATAATTAGACTATATTTAATACTTCTAACTAATGTCCAAACATCCCATGTGACGGAGCTAAATTTTAGCCCACCGGATCCAAACACAACAGCATCAAAGGTCATGTTTCTACGTTAGTGAGTTGATTCATTTTAACTTCCTTTTAGGTGCCACTGAAAGTTATCCGCGGACCTCTTGTTGATGAAGTGCATCAACAATTCAGCTCATGGATTTACCAGGTCAGATATAAATTTTCTCCCATTTGAACTAAATTGCAAGTGTAATGAAGCTTACATTTGATGGAGCCTAATGTAAGAATATTTTGTTGATATACCTTTTTGTTCCTTAATGTCCTAACATGGACAATCAAGGGGATGATTAAAGCAAAACTCAACAAACCTAGGAGTCCATTCAAATATATTTATTCAAATGGATAGATAAACAGGTAGCCCATTTGAAAAGTTTTCTTCAGTCTTTCAGAAGTGATTTATAGTTTACGACATCTCAATTATGGGAATCAAATGGAGCTAATAGAGTTTTCGAATTATCTTCTTAAGCGTTAAATTGCAGTACCCTATTCCAAGGCATGTAAATCCTGCTATTTTTTTTAATTGCAACCATGCTTTTTTGTTATAGGTTTAGTTACGAAGTCCTTTTTTTGGCACAGTTATCTTTAACTTAGGTTTAGTAGTAGAAGCATGCCTCATTTCCTAGTATCCAGAATTTCGACTTTAGTTATAGTACATTTGAAGAAGTATTTATGGTGTCGTGACGTCATTTCTTGGCAAGTTGCCTGGTTGTCAATCCATCAGTTGAACACAACCTTTCATTGGTCCAGCTATATAAGTTCCACATTAATAAACTGTAGGAAGATCTATTTGAGTAGTAAAACTAGTGATTAACATTATCTTTATACAGATCACACGACTCTACAAGAACAAAGAGCATGCTGAAGTTGAATACACGGTTAGTAACTACTTTCAACTTTCGAAGAAAGATGTGTGCATAGTACTGTTGGCCAATATTATATTCCAGTGGTGCTAGAATATTTTAGGGAATATATGATTCAAAACTGACCTGGCTATTTTTTCTTTCATACGTCAAAAGGTTGGTCCAATCCCTGTTGATGATGACGTAGGAAAGGAGATCATAACACGTCTGACAGCGAATATGGTCACAAACAGTACATTTTATACAGATTCCAATGGAAGGGATTTCCTCAAAAGGGTAATAATTGTTATATAATTTGTACTTTGGATATCCCTGTTGTAATTTGTTTCAATATCACATCATTACATAGTAGATTGATCATTCCCAACCTTGTCATCAATATCTGATTGACTTTTTTAGAGCAAAGTTAGAGCCAACCTGAAATACGAGTCTAGTCTTTTACCTGTAGATTCATACATATTTTCATTTGCAGATAAGAAACTACAGGGAAGACTGGGACCTTCAAGTGACTCAACCAGTTGCGGGAAATTACTACCCGGTAAGCAAAAGTTAGCATTTAATATTTAGAGTCAAATTATCTCCAGGTTGTAACAATCTGTAATCTACTTATGGTCCATCTCCCACGTGGGACGAGCCTGCATATGCATAGTGTTTCTCACTTTCTCTTAGACTTTTATCCTCTTTACGTGTAAAAAAGTTGCTCCAGAGTATAAGCTGGCCCCCACCTTTCTCAAATTACCAAGGTGAAACTAATTCCACCATACCAAGACACATGGGAGAAGACAAGCCGAAACCGGAATTCCAGTACCATCGGAGCAACACACTCTCTATGGGAAATTTTTTTGCAATGGGAAGAAGTATTGGCAAAAACATAACGTTTAAGTGTACTGTAGTTGAAAAATACCTGAACCAATCGAAGAATTTCCATTACTTTTCATGCAACAATGTATCTTTCAGTGAAATAATAATAAATACTCCTGGTTCCCTATATATCAGGATTCTATTTTTTAGATCATTAGTTAATCTACTAGCCACACACATTTCTAAGTTCTAACACATTGACTTTCCAGGTCAATCTAGGAGTGTATATAGCAGATGGAAAATATGAGCTATCTGTACTTGTTGATCGTGCTGTTGGAGCATCAAGCATTCAGGATGGTCAGCTAGAGATTATGCTACACAGGTATTAGCTGTAGTGCCCTGCTGAGCTCGTTCCAACTTCCAAGATATAGATATTACTCCTCTAAGAAAAAGCTCCACGATCTTGCTCTGATAAGTTTTCATAATCCACATACGCAATAACGATTCTAGTATGTTTTCTGTGTCTAAAATCTGATGCTGTTATTCCAAAGACAAAGGAAGCCTCGGGTTTACTGAGTAAATGACAGTGAATTGATGATCATTTCTATCAAACGAATGAAGTCTAATCTTATGCCTGTGTGTTATACACAATACGTTTAAATAAATGGTACAAATTTGCAAGCAAATAATTTTATTTAAATTTTGCAACATCTTGAGGTCGCCTGAAAATATAGTTATCAAATTGTATGCATCCCTTGCACATTAGAACACTCTCTAAACATTCATGAATGCTGCCAATATCAGGCGTATACTTAAAGATGACAGCAGAGGCGTTGGAGAGCCGCTTGATGAAGTTGTTTGTGTGGATCAAGATTGTCAAGGCCTCACGGTACACATTGAGTTACGATATTGAAGCAGTATATATATATTCTGCAGCAGACCAAAGGCATATATTCATTTGCTATTATCTTTGTAATTTACTAGGCCAGGGGCACTTACTATGTCAATGTCGAAAAGCTAGGGCATGGATCTCATTGGCGACGTACATATGGCCAGCAAGTCTACTCACCATTTCTCCTTGCTTTTTATAACGAGGTATATTTGCGCTCTGACCCTGAACAGACACTGTTTTGCATGTTCTCATGCTGACAAAAGTTAAAAATTGTTTTTTACAGGACGAGACAAGCTCGAAATCCTACAGTGTGGCGAAAGCTACCATGATGGATGCGAATTACAGTCTTCCTGATAACGTCGCAATCGTCACTTTGCAGGTATCACTGTATTGTCCCCTTCTTTCAACCTTTATTTACCCAAGCATCATATATTCATATACTGATACTAATGGACCATGGCTTAAAATTTCAGAATCTAGATGATGGTACCACACTGCTCCGCTTGGCCCATCTTTTTCAGGTACAGTATATTAGTAGTTTTATTCGAAATTTTTTTCCATACTTGAATCAATGATACTGATAATTTTTTGCCGGATACGGATCTGCAGGCCGGCGAGGACCCTGTATATTCAGTGGTAGCAAAAGTGGATCTGAAGAAGGTGTTTGGGAAGAGGACTGTAAGTAACCCTGTTGTTGCAGCCCAAGTTTTTGAATCTGTAGAATTGGTTGTGAAACAGTTTTGTAGCAATGGTTCAATGGTTGTTCTACCTTCTCGTCTCTCGACAAAATAGCTGAGACCTTCCACTAAATAAACGTTAATGCTGTTCCCGATGATGTATGTGCAGATCAAGGAATTGACGGAGACTAACCTTTCTGCGAATCAAAAGAAGTCAGAGATGAAGAAGCTCAACTGGAGGGTCGTTGGGGGCACAGAAAGTGGTCCCACCCCGCTAAAAGGTGGCCCTGTTGACAGTGAAGCTCTTGTTGTTGAGCTGGGACCTATGGAGATACGCACCTTCTTACTGAGATTCTAGTTGCAGTTATGGCGTTTGTAAAAAAAAAAAACCCAAGGATATATATAGAGAAGTTAGTTGATACCTTTTCGTGAAGGAAAAAGAAGAAGACAGTGTGCCCAAATCTGAGTTGAAATAGGAGTGGAGCTTGGGCAACGCAAGTGCATTACATGTGTTTTAGGGAATTATTGCGGTGCTTCTCATTAACTGGGAGCATGTGTTTACTTCTTTATAGAGTCAATTCCATATATACTATTACATAAATTTCCAATTTGATACCTGTCATGGAAAAAATTATGACCATTGAACCACGTTTGTCTGAACCCAGCTGAAGAAAGAAGAATCCAGAAATACAATGCCCATTTTGCCCTCCAAATCCCTACCGCACTCTGCTGCGCGCCCAAATCCCGTGACCGAGCACACCATCAGATCAGATGCATGGTCGACGCTGACGCGCGCCCCCAATTTTACATTGGCATGCATGGGCTGGTCTGGTCAATCAGCCACCGTGCATGGCGCGTGTGGCCAGGCCACGAGCGCCACTCACGGCCGGCGCATCGGAACACCAACAGACGCCAACACCTGGTGATCCGATCCGCATTCAATTCCGCACTGTAACAGTAGCGGCCCTCGGCGCGTCCCATCCCATCCACTGACCGACCGATCCACGAGGAATTCATCAGCCATGGCGCTTCTGGTGCTGCTGCTGCTGGTGGTGGCAGTGATTACGTCTGCCGCGACGACGGCAAGGCAGGCGTCCGCGGCGAGGGCGCCGTTCGCCGGGACGACGACGGTGGCCGGCGGGAAGCTCAACGTGCACCTCGTGCCGCACTCGCACGACGACGTCGGGTGGCTCAAGACTGTCGACCAGTACTACGTCGGATCCAACAACAGCATCCAGCGCGCGTGCGTGATGAACACGCTCGACTCCGTGGTGGACGCGCTCGCCAGGAACCCCGACCGCAAGTTCGTCGTCGTCGAGCAGGTTCGCCCGCCGTACCCCACTACAGCAAACCAGATTGTTTTCGTCGGTTTTTCCCGTTTTTTTCATCGGTTTTCGGCTAACGAAAGATAATTGATGAAAAATAACTAACTTTCGTCAGCCGCCAATGAAAATTAACTAACTTTCGTCGGCTAACAGCAGCCCACGAAACCTAGTGTTGGCCCATCCCCACAGCCTCACGGGCCAATTTTCGTCGGCCATGTAGACCGACGAAAACAACCAGCATCAGTTTTCGTCGGCTTTTAGGGGCTGACAAAATTAAGAATTAATTTTCGTTGGTTTTTTGTAGGCCCACAAAAATTATAATTTTTTGTTAAAAAATAAATATGCCACTTTAGTTTCATTCAGTTGTTAGTCCATATACCATTGATCCATTAATCTAATTTCATACAACTAACAGCTGAAACAGAGAACATCAAATACCTAACATCGGTAACAACTGACACTGGAACATAGAAGATCAAAGACCTAAAATCTGTAGATGGGTCCTTCCCTTGCCAACCCATCTCCTTTCATTGTTCTGATATTAGCCCCCGGAGCTCAGTACCAGGAAAAGCAGCACACTAGAGGGCCTGTAGTGCTTCCTAGTAGATAAAAAATAAGAGATAACAGGTTCAATAGCTAGAAGATCAAGTAAATTTGGACTGAGATGTATAACTCCAGCAGGTTTAGTTACAACTCATTAATGAATAGCGGCAGCAATATAACAACTAATGCTAACAAGCTATTGAATCATCAGTCACAAGCCCAATTTTTTTCTGAATATACAGATCTAATCTCGGGTTTCTAATTATGTTCATTGGTCAGAAATGGACTAATAATAACCAGAACATAATTGAGCACATAGCCAAGCATGAAGCATCTCCATTTATAATTCACTAAGTCCAGTATTATAGGCAAAAACAAATAAGAATGTGTAAGAAGTCTTAACGCAGTATAGTATAGTGCATACAATGGATTAATGGAGGATTCAAGTATGCAAGCACATCACTTTTTTCAGCTTTCAGTACAATGGATTAATGAAGGTTTCAAGTATGCAAGCACATCACCTTTTTAAGCTTTCAGTTACAGGATATCTAATTGACTGTAATCCAGTACTTCCCAAACCAAGTGCCCTTCCAGCATCCAATTCGAACAGCAGGACATTTATTTTAGGCTTTGAAGCAGAAGCTAAACTCGCACTAGTACTACCACTAGCAGCTGCTCGAGCACTAGCGCTAACAGAACCAAGCCTAGCCATCTACAAGCAGCTGGGGAAAATCACAAAATCAGCAGGGGGCGAAGGGGAACAAGGAAAATCAAGCAAAAGAAGTTAAGCAGAGGAAGGGACCTCACCAAGCTAAGTCGCTGCCTTGCTGGTTTGTGATGTAGCTTGGATGCCGATGCTGATGCCGATGCCCACCATATGATGAAGTATAGCTGGTCCAGATTTGAATGATCCTGAGTAATCCTCACAATTCACCTGAGTTCCCTGAACATTGTGAGGAAAGATCACTCGTGTCAGACAATACAAATGCATTTTTTGCTAAGCAGAGGTTTAGTGCTAACCATCGGAGCCTCTGAAGAAAGAAAGCATGGATGATACATAGCAGAGGGTGAGGACTGAACTTTCGTGGGCAGTGTCATGCAATTCAGAAAAGATTAAATATTGCCTCATCAGTACTTCGTTCATACTTTTCCCTGCATTTTGCCTCATCTCATATACTAATTTTTATCCCACTCCCATTCATCTTGCTGATCTGAATGCCTCTGATTTGGAGAGGATGAGTAGAAAATGGGATGAAACATTCTGAGCATAACAGGTTACAACACATACAATATATGAAGTAGAAAGGAAAGGAACATTCAGGTTCTCACCAATGAATTGAAGCAGCAGCCCAATGCAATATATGAAGTAAGGCAGCTCAGATAATTATATCTAGTGTAAACTGAAGTACTTCTGGAGCCATCCTACATAGAAAATTTGAAACGAGAAACATATAAAAATGATCAACTTATACAAAACATTTATATGCATGATTTATTTGTGTAGCTTCTCTTGTTTCTCAAACATAATAGATGATACAAATATAAGCAAGAATATATAGTGCATGCTTGTGTGTGCAAGTGTGTTTTTAGCTGAAATTATAAAGAAACTAGAGTAAATGGATTATGCACACACACTTGTAGTTAGCATGCCATCTGTTGAAAGGAGAGTTAGCATTCCATAATCTGTATGTGGGTTTGCACCATGATCACTTCCATATTTAGATTCAATTGGTCGGCCTATAGCGAATTAACCAAATAAAGAAACACAAATTAGCTGCTAGAAAGGTGTAAAAGAACACCATATGTTATACTTATTACTAGTTATTATGGGTCGAATCTGAATGTTATTAAGGAAATCTTGACTTTGTTAATATTTGATTCCTCCCTGACACGCCACAAAGAAACTAAGCTAAATCAATAGATTCAAGTTAGGATAACATGTTATGGTTAGCATCACAAACCTTTATTAAAGAAGAAAAAACTTCATATAAATAATGTAGATTTTTTCAGTTGACTACAATGGACTTTAAAATGGGAGAGAAGTGAACGATAACCGGGTGGAGCGCCACTGCAGGTCCATGGCTCCGTGCACACGTAGCAGGTGGTGTGGGAGTCAGGCTCACCACCAGCATCTTCATAAGCCACCGCCGAAACCCTAACCACATGGAGAGCCGCGTCGCCCCGCTCCCCCGATGGCGAAACGGCCACGCCCCTCCGCGGTTGGGCCTCCTCCGCCCCGACCCGCGGCCTCACCGCCATGGGCTCCATCCACCTCCGCGCGCTTCGGCCACGCCCCGTCACCTCAGGGCCCCTCCGCTCCGGATCTGGGCAGGGCCGCGCCGTGGAGGGCGATTACGGCGCCCCTAGAGCTGCGGCCGCCAGGGGCAATGGCGGCGGCGTCCCTGGCGGCTGCAGGAGGCAGGGCCGGGATGCAGAGTGGCGGCCAGGGTAGGTGCGGGGTGGGCGCCGGCTAGGTGGAGGCGTGCGGCGGCGGCTTGCGGGGCAGAGATGGCCAGCTGGGCTTCGGTGCCGACCGGCGGGAGGCGCGCGCGGGGGAAAGAGAGGCAGCAGCTGGGAGAGAGAGGGGCACAGCTGGGAGGTGGCGGGGTTGGGTGGGCTGTGGACAACTGAGGGGAGAAAAAGACAAGAGAATAGGTTATTGTGGGCCTAATTTTCGTGGGTTGCTCCAGAAACCGACAAAAACTAAAATAAATTTCGTGGGCTTGTGTAGAAACCGACAAAAATTAAGATAATAATTTTCGTCAGCTTGTTTTGGCCGACGAAAATTAGTTAAATTTCGTGAGTAGTTCTGGAAGCCGACGAAAATTAATTTGGCCCACGAAAACTTTCTTTTTTCTTGTAGTGCCCCCCATCATGTATGATGTTCTGCTCTCCCCTTGCCATATGGCCTTTATCTGCACCCCTAATAAGCGGTACGTACCTCACATGATGGATCCAGCAAATTGATACATTTTTTTAGTTTTTTATTAGGACGGTTGGTGCCGGCTTAATTGCCATGTGGAGGCTTGCCGCTCGCAGCTTATGTTCCATTCCGCAGAAAAGAGTAGGCTTGATCATTGAGATTCATCGTCAATGAGAGTAAGCACAACAGTCCTAGAATGGTATGCTTACTCCTACATGGTGCCGCTTAGTTTCTAGAGGAGCTGCACATATCTTTGCATGTACACATGGAGAAAAGGAGCATCACGTGTTGTAGTGGGCATCTATGCTGATAAAATGGTCATCACCGACACCATAGATAGTGAGATCGCAATGTTCAAGTATGAGACGAGTAAGGTTTTATATATGGGTAACATTAGGCTGCTATCATCCTATCTTGGAGTTGAAGTGAATCAAGACCCTAGTACCATTTCCTTGTCATCTGCTTACATAAGAAGATCCTAGAATGGAATGGCATGAGAGGCTTCAACCCGATCCTAGTGCTGATGTAGCAAGGAAACCTAAATTCCTCTAGTGAATGCCATGGAGTACAAGCAAATCATTAGTCAGCTTCGCTATTTGGTGTACACCTGGCCGAATCTCACCTACATGGTGGGATACCTGAGCATGTTAATGGTGAATATACATGAGGATCTCCTTGCTACAATGGAGTCTAGACCAAGGTCCATGGATAGAACATGAGGCTACAAATGTCTCCACTATATATGCGAACAAGGAGAAGGGGACCAAGATTGTTCGGCTTCATAGATGCCAATTTGGTAGTTGACATTGACACCCGAAGGAGTACCAATTGACATTATCTTCTTTGTCATCGACAACTCCATTACCTGACAACAGTCACTGCTGGATGTCAAGCTATAGGTAACTGGGCTTTTGGACAACCTTGTTGGTTCAAAGTCTATAGCGTTGGAATAAAAATGGATAACCAACTTCCATGAACGGAGTTGCCATACTAATACCCATTTTGTCTTTATCTCAAAAATGCATTGATGAGAATATTGTCCTCAAGCATGCATCAACAAACCAATAGCTCACAAACATTCTCATTATGGCGGTTGGGTGTGTTCTCTTCTAGGAGCTATGCTCATCGACAAATGATTGTTGATCATGCCAAGTATAAGGGGAGAGAAATGTTATAATACTCCTTGCTTATTACCTATTTGTCTTTGGGCCATGTTTCTTGTTAATTTTTATTCAATTAGTAGCATGTCATTAGGGTTTGGCTGGTGCAGCTTTGCATGGCTCTTGTAAAGCTTGATGCATGTTAGTCCATGTGGGAGCATGTCTGAGTCTACAAGCTCATACACAACAAGTATGTGGTTGTGGGGTGGCATGATCAGTCATGCATGTGTGCCAAACAAACTAGAAAAATTCCATGTTTAGCTAGATATTTTCCTTAAATAGTGGCCAATCAAACTGAAAAATGTTGTCACTTTGAGTAGCACTGACATAAGTCATCATCTACATTGACATCCAATAATTAATGCTTGCAGCCAACAATTTACTAGTATTGTTATTGATACACATAAAAGTATCCAAATATGTCACTCGGTTTTGATTCTTACACCCAGAATGCTATTAGAGTATGTCTATCCCTCTATAGTTTTCTCAGTGTATAAGAGATTTGGTGTTGTAAGAAAAATGGGCCCTAAGCCTTGTGCTTAGTCCCCATATGTGATTTTGGTGGTTGAACTGACAACACGTGCCATGGGACTAATATTTGTGTGTAAGTGTTTTTGTCTAAAGTCTCAGGGTGTAATTGGTGGACTTGGGGTACAAACACCTCAAAGGAGGATCTAAAAGACACAAGAAAAGACCCAAGTCTCCATCAAGGTGCAAGCGAAGGTCCTGACTCGGCGGTCCCGCTGACCGGTCAGCGGGCCGATTTTTTGGCTCAAGAACAGAAGAAAAAGCATGCACCGGACAGTCCGGTGGTGCAGCACCGGACAGTCCGGTGCCTACAAGGAGCCAAGCCAAAAGCTGAAGAACCGGTGCAAATTTCCATGCACCAGACAGTTCGGTGGCTCACCACCGGACGATATAGACCGAGAAGGACGGGACGAAGTCCGGGACAAAACCCACCACCGGACAGTCCGGTGGCTCACCACCGGACAGTCCGACGGTGCCACCGGACGATATAGACCGAGGAGCATCACAAGTGAAGAACCGGCGCTACAACGCACCGGACAGTCCGGTGGCTCACCGTCGGACAGTCCGGTGGTGCCACCGGACAGTCCGGTGGCTCCAACGGCTATATTTCCCAGTGCAACGGTCGACTGGAGACAGCGAAGATTACACGCACTGGACAGTCCGGTGGTGTATCACCGGTACCACCGGACTGTCCGGTGGGTACGCAGAAAAGTGAAACTTGCCTCTAACGGCTAGTTTTGGAGGTGGAGGCTATATATACCCCCTTGGCCGGCCTCTCCATTGAGGTTGGAGCATCTTGAGCCTAGCACAAGTGTTGAGACACATTTCCATGCCCATTTGAAGTGTAGCAACCTCATTTGAGAGCCCAACCACTATATGAGCAAATAGACACATCCCGGCATAGCAAGAGCTTGTTAGCATCTTGGCTTAGGCCTATTTGTCTAGTATACGTGCCTGCGAGCATGACCTTGTATCAAGTGCGGCTGTAAGTCTTGCGAGACCCTCCAGAGTGTGGAGTGGCCGCCACCACCTTGTGAGAGGGAGGAAGGCCCTCGGCGTTTTGGCCAAAGCTTCCCTTAGTGGAGGCGGCGGGGTAGCTCCGCGAGAAGGACTCGGAAGACCCCAGCGACTTATCCATCCTCTACCCCTGTGCGGGCGAGGCCGTGGTACGGGAGGACCACGCGAGAGATAGGTTCGGGTGGGTGTGTACCGAGGATATCCGAAGACCCGACCGTGGTGGCTTGACTTTCGTGGAAGTCACTTTGCCAACCTCCATCCTTGCAAAGGGCGAGGCCGTATTCCTTTGTGGACTACGCGAGTGCAAAGCCCTTAGTGGAGCACCAACGAGGACGTAGGGGTAGAGACCGCGAGTCTCCCCGAACCTCGGGAAAAACATCGCCGTATGCTACCGTCATCGTCATCGGGAGTTTGCATTCTCTAACCCATCTCCTTAGCTTCCGCTTTTTACTTTCTTGCAATTGTGTGCTTACTTTCCTAGACTAGCTTGATAAGTTAGTTTCTAGGTGGAACTAGGTTGCAAGACTTGGCCACGGTAGAAGTAGCAACACTTCGCAAAACCTTAGTGCACATAGCTAGATTTACTTGCATAGGTTTTGCTCTGTGGTTGTAGTTTTTAGTGAGCCTTGTTTTTAGAAATCCTAATTCACCCCCCCTCTTAGGCATCGGTCCTACCTTCAGGTGTATATTTCCCTCCTGTACCTATGTGTGTGTCTATATACATATATATATGTACATATATATATATCACGAGTGCTACTCATAACATGGTAATTAGATCCACAATTGGGGTTAGGTTTTCTCTTGATAAAAAAACAATGATCCTGTTGTTGTACTTGAACCTCTATCTATTTCTTTTTCAAATTAGTATTGTGTCCTTATTTTGGGAACCAATCTAATCTCATAGTCCACCCACTCGCAACCTACGCTCTCCATTTGTGCACCTTCATCTGCCTATGAGGACTTGTCCCGGACCACGTGGACTTGTCCGTTGTTGCCCACTCATGGAAGCTCATCTCTACGGTTTTTGTTGACTCAAGCTCGTCTCTAACTACGGCCTCCCGATCGACTCACATGGCTCTCCATGCTTGTACGGGCCTAGGGTTTGAGCTTGTCCCATGCATGCCCATAGGGTACCTTCTACATCGGTCTTTGTGATCCGCATATGCGCCACCCACATTGGTGTTGCGTACTCGCATCGACGCCGGGTCTCAATAGCCCGTGCATGCCTCCTGTCCACTTGTGGGACCCCACTCCGTTGTTCGCTTGGGACTTCAATTTTTAGGATCTCAGGCTCCCCTATCAAGAGTTCGGTCGAGGTGTTTTCTTGGGGTTTCTATATTCCATCATCGGTCGGACTCCTCTAGTCCTTGACTATTATCTATGCCACTTCGTTGGAGATATCTTGCCATTTCCCACCAATATTACCTTCTGCTCCTACCATCATTTGGTGTTGTTGTTATGGCACCATCTTTGAATCTTTTTAATGGTGGTGTTTCAGTTCTTTGTTGCCCGATGTTTTTTTATAGTACCAGCTATCATGCCTTAGTTGCTCGTATGCGCTGGCATATGCATGGATTGCGTATATGGGAGTTTCTCACTAGCGAGCTTCCGTGCTCAATTTGTCCTAGGTCAACAAATGCTACTAATAATTATAAGCTGCTTGCAAAATATGATGATCAACTAGCGGCCTCTTAGTTTAGTGCTTACAAAATGTGGTTGGATGAGGATGCTTGGGCTGGTTCCATTCTTACAAATAGTATGGAGGATCACTTTGCTACCAAGATTGTACATGACCAATGTCATCAGATGTGGACCTCTCTTCATGATTGTTATAAACCATCTCATCACTTTGCTTAGCTCGCTATTTATTCACAAGGAGCAGTTGTTGTGATACGGACTCTACAGTTGATGAGTTCGACACTCAGTTGTGTCTGAAGTCTGCTGTCTGTCTAGCATCAGCTTGACACTCTTCATTCTTAGTTGTCCCTTAGGACTTGCTAGTTCTACCAGGATTAGAAGACCAACCTTCATTTTCATCACATTTATGACTTTTAGACACACCTTGGTGACGATTTTGAGCCTCTTCGTGCTCAACTACTTGCTTGTCATCCTTTTGTCCCTCTGATGGATGCTCTTGCTCATGTCCGTTATGAGGAAACCCACTTCCTCATTAGGTTATTGTTCCACCTACTACTCCATCCACCCTCCTTCATTTGTTCATGATGAAGCCTTTTGTTTCTGGAAGAAGAAGAGGGATTGAGCTTGTCGTTCTAAACAATAGCTATAGTATTGGAAGTTCTCAGAGGAGGTTAGATACCTAGGAAATGCTTATGCTCATTCGTCATCTTGCTGCCTCTACGCCACCAGGTGTTGCTGGTTCTATGATTCCGTTGTTGCTCTAGTAGTTTCTGTTGCTATTTTCAGTCTTTCACTGAGTGACATCCTTCTACTTCTACTTCATGTACTCATGTGTTGAATAATGATTTTGGTGCACCTATATTTCTTCTATGCTCATCCATCTTGTTCTCTCACTGTTAAAACAACTGATGGATCCCCTCTTTCTATCGCTAGATAGGGTACTCTTTTGTCTAAATCCGTTCATGTACCTGATGTTTCTTATGTTAAAGATCTGACGATGTAGCTTATGTCCACTGGCTAGTTCATTGACTTTTGTTATGTCCAGTGTCGTCGCACGTGTCACCTGGTTGGTACTAGACCTCATCATCGTGATTCTCAGTGTCTCTGGAGCTTGATTGGCTTCATCTTCCTTCTGTTGTGCTTGTTAGTCCTGTTGGCTCAGCATTTGTTGCTTGATCCACCTAGTCATTTGCTTAGTTGAATCATGTTATAGGTCATCTTTGTGGCTTACGTCCGTCTACTTTGTGTCTGGTCTTGTAGGACTAGTGTCAGGTCGTGAGTACTTAGCACAGTGTTAAGGTTGTCGGTTCAGAAAGTAGATTCAGATTCCTTACCCTTCGATCGAGTCTGTGTGTCAACATCCTTTTGATCTTGTTCACTCAGATGCACGTGGCCATTCTTCCTTTGTTTCCAAAGGGGTTCATTCATATTATAGACTTTTCATAAATGATTTTCTCACTACACATGGATTTACTTTATGAAACATCATAACGAGGCTTTATTCATCTATAAGACTTTCTCTGTTATGTTCACACTCATTTTGACACTTATATTCATGTTTTTTTGTGTTTATTCTACGATGGAGTATCTTTCTAAGGCTTTTCGCTAGACTTTTTTTGAGCAAGGTACTCTTGCTCAGCTTTCTTACCTAGTGCTCATGCTCCGAATGGCATCACGGAGCGCAAGTATCGTAATCTTCTTGAGACTGCTCGTGATCACATGCTCTTTCTTCTATTTCCGCAAACTTCTTGGCTGAATTTGTTTCCACTACCATCTATCTGATTAAAATTCAGCCTTCTTTAACACTTTAGGGCAATATGCTTTTGGAGCGTCTTTGTGGCAAGACACCTGACTACTCCAGCCTTCGTCTTTTTGATTGTGTATGCTATGTGCTTCTTGCATCTAGTGATCGCACTAACTTGACCACTCGGTCCTTTGATTGTGTCTTTCTAGGGTGCTTGGCACAAGGGGTATCGTTGTTGGGATCCTATTGGTCGACAAATGAGGATTTATCAGAATGTTGTTTTTATGAGTCTTTCCCTTTCTACCCTCGTCCATCCCTCAATGCTTCTTTAGCATCTTTGGTTGATCCTTTTTTTCTTCCTTTTTGTTCATGATGTAGCTATTGTGCATGTGCCGATTTCATGCTTGGCAACTCCTTTTGTACCGTCGTTTCATATTGAGCCTTCTACCATGGTGTCACTTGTGGTGTCTTCTTTGGAGCCTTCTTCTCTATTTCATGACCATACTATGACTTCTCCTATGACACGAGTCTATACACACCAACATCTTACAGATGCTTCTTCTTAGCCCTCTTCCTATGATATGCCCTCTTCTCTTTATGATTTAGTTTCTCCTGTGGGGCTATCTTTAAATAATTCTTCTCTTTAGTAGCTTATTCACCATAGTTATCAACCTCATCATCTTGTTGACTAGTATAGTTTTGGACTAGTTACCTAGAAAGGCCATTCTTTCCATCCCGACTTCTTATTGCAATGCTATTCTTAATTTGTGATGGTTGAGGAAATTGTACTCTTGAGTCTACTAGCACATGAGATCTTTTTTCTATCCCTATAATGTTCATCCTATTACTTGTAAGTTGGTTTAAGGTTAAGACCCGCTCTACTGGTTCTCTTGAGTGCAATAAGGTTCACCTTGTTGTCCTTGTTTTTAAGAAGGAACATGGTGATGATTATGATGAGATCTTTGCTCATGTTGCTCACATGACCATTGTTCGCACTCTACTTGTTGTGGCCTTTGTTCGTGAGCGGTCTATCTCTTGATGTTAATAATGCCTTTCTTAATGGTGAACATTGTGTGGAGGTTATATGCAGCCACCACCTATGTATTGTTTTTTATGAGGGTATGGTTTGGCATCTTTGATGCTCTCTATGTGTCCTTAAGTGGGCTCCTAATGTTGGTTTTAGCATTTTGTTTTTCTGCTCACAGCTACTAGGTTTTCTACCGGTGCTCATGATCATGCTCTATTTGTACACACATCGTCTCATGGTCATACTCTTCTTGTCCTCTGTTAATGACATGATTATCACTGGAGATGATCCTTAGTACATTGCCTTTGTGAATGTGCATTTTCTTATCTCTAATCTCTCTTCGATACTTTCTTGGGATTGAGATGTCTTCCACACCTGGGGGCTTCTATCTATCTCAAAAAAACATTCATGATCTTCTTGATTGTGCATCTCTTATTGATCACTAGACTGTTCAGACACCCATGGAGATCAAAGTCCATCTTCGCACCACCGATGCTGAGCCTCCTCTTGTAGATCCCACACGTTATCGTCACATCGTTGGGGGTCTAGTTTATCTTGGTGTCACTCATCCTAACATTTCATATTCTATACATATTCTGATTCAGTTTGTTATTGCTCTCACCCAGCTCCGTTATAGTCAGCTGCTTCATTTTTTGTGTTATCTTCGTGGGACTATCTCTCATCGTCTATTTTTTCGATGTTCTAGCTCTTTACAGCTCCAGGCCTAATGTGAAGCCACCTGGGCTAGTGATTCCTCTTATAATTTATATTTTTTCGCTATTGTATTTTTTTGGTTCCCACATTGCTTGGAAAATTAAGAATCAACCAATAGTTTCTCGTTCAAGTGCAGAGGCCATATTGAATACAAGTGCTATTCGTAACAAATACAACTACGAGATGTTGCACACCAATTTGATGGAACCATAGTATGATCTCTTTGTGCAACTTCAATGGCGTACTCTCTATACCTTGAAATATAGGGGATTTTGGCACTTTATATGTGAGGACCAAAAGAGCAACCTAGAGGGGAGGGGGGAGGGGGGGTGAATAGGTCGACGCCTAAGACCTACAACCCAAAAACCCTCTCTTCTCACATCGTGCAAGATCACGTAGCAACTGGTGCTACTGACCCTAGGACACGTCGAGGAAATCCTAGCGGAAGCATTCGAATCAATGCCCAAAAGAACGGATGCAAAACAAGCTAAAACACCAACAAAGCGGGGCTGCCCTGGGAACACTGGATATTCCGATAGCACTCACTGGATGTTCCGATAGGTCTCACCGGATGTTCCGGTAAGGCCCGCCGGATGTTCTGGTGGAGCAGCTGCGGGGCACGGCACCAAACTATCCGGTGCCCGCTGCTGGACTGTCCGGTGGGACACTGGATAGTCCGGTGGCAGAGCCGGATAGTTCGGTAAAACAGCCCAGATTTGAGTTTCCAAACCCAAACCTTGACCAAATCTTGTCCAAACTTCACGAGATTTTGCACAGGCTATCTAGACCGTATTCCAAAACTATTCCCAAAAGACCTACTGAAAAGGACCAAGGGAGTAGCGGGAATTTCAGATCTCGTGAAGAAGACAATCTTTGGGCAAGAAAGGGGAATACCCAAATCTGACTTGCTCGTGGAAATCTGCGGGATTGAGATATTCTAAGACATAATCTCCACATCCTTGCAAGTCCAAAACAGCAAAAGAGAAGGGAAAATCTCATAGGCAAATCAAAGCACCAAAAGCCCTTGAGATTTCACCCAAAAACCAAAGGGAAAAGGGAGGAAGAGATTGCTGCACACAAGCAGTCAAGACATGGCCACGAAATCCATTCTATTCCACTCCAAATCAGGTCACAAGGTCTGAATACAAGGTGGAACTCAATCCCCAAGCTGCCTCCCACTTCCTACCCACTAACTATGACTCTAGATATCTCCAAAGCCTTCTAATCTTGAAGCTCTTGCTTGGATTTCGAAAACCTAGGGCTTGGAGGCCCTAAACACACACTAAACCAGCCAAGAGAGGGGCCTTAAGGCAGCCACCCCCTTATTTATACTACAGACTCTTTTCTATGGCTGTTTTGCAAACAGCCCCCTGGGTATAGACTCGAATACACTAAACACCTGTAGAGGCTAGAAAAGACGTCTGGAAACTCGGATGAACGAACACGATGATGTCCAAGGCGTCTTTGGTTTCTCCGCCTCGTCCGGATGGCCTCCACGTGTCCAGTAGCTCATCCATTGGATAACTACCGGTTTTGGGATACCGGCAACCAGCCCCTAGTTTTGACGATGGAACCAGGAAACGATCTTGGGCCCCGGTTTTGACGCTCGAAACGGGAAACGATCATGGGCTTCATCGGTAGAGTGACTTTACGGCTCACGACACCGTCCTGAGCCCAAGGTCACACTTATGGGCCGACCTAACTTGGACCGCAGCCTAAGCCACTTGCCAGTCCACTCGGCAGGGCTTTTGTCACACCAATTCCACTCTGGCGTCGCCTCTCAATCCACTCGAGAGGGCTTTTTCTCTAGGTCACACTTAGGAGATGCTCGCTCATCCTTTAGCAAGTCTTTAGTGTTGACAAGCGCTCATCATAGCCAGGACAAAAGACCAGACTCGATACACTTGAGTCCCTCAATATGGTCTAGTGCTCAAATACATAATCAAAATCCCTTTTATTTTAGGATGGAGGGAATGATTTAATTTGCACATCATACTGTCACCAACTCATATGGTTATTACAATACTTCATAGTGGTGCTCCTACCATCTTCGGATAGAATGATAAAAGTATCATTTGAAGTTTGGTAATACTAGCATAGATGTACGTGCAACACGCACGTGTTGTGAGATGATCGAACAGGCAATAGGAAGGAGAAAAAAGGAAATAGAATTAAAAGGAAGGCGACCTGATTGATTGGCTCATTCCTTTCTCATTAAAAATGAAGAGAAGGAAAGTAACACATGGGTATGGGTATAAAATGATGTGAGAAATAAAGAGAGAAAGTGGATGAAACATTTTGCATCTATGGGTTTTGGGTCTTTCTACCCCTTTCCAACCTTTTCCAAACTGCACAGTGGGGCCAGCGTGAGGGGTATACCTATGCCTTTCTAGGTAAAACGATTTTTAAAAAACTCGCTCTTTTATAGTGTAGATTTGGCTTTCATCTATTTCTGATAATTGATTTAGAACCACAAATCAAAATATTCCTCTCAAGTCACCTAACATCTACAACAATCTAATGGTAATCCAAGCTTATTTTTCAAAAAAATGTAGTGCTGTTTTGTATATTTGTATCAATGAATAGAAAAACCATCAAGATAAATATGTCAAACTCATGGCAAGAAGTCGTCCATGAAAGCATCCGCACATGCAATTAGAAAGATAAGGAAAGAAGCACAGACACAGACGACAATAATGCAATGACCCTGTCAAAGCCCAAATGGTACCCAAACTACCTTTTAGATAATGGTATAAAGGTTCTGGCTTGAACCTCTTATATGAAGAGGCATTAGTGTCATTGCAAAACACAAAGAAAGCTACTCAAGCGCTCAACTTCATATGCATACAACACACAAGATACAAGTTATCGTAACTGGCAGAACATAAATTCGAACAACTGTCCATGTGACGCAAATAAGTGCATCACATCCTCAAGGAATGACAAACTTGGATTAGTAGTTCTATTTTTGTCTAGTTCTTTTTTATCATCACTCGAATAGAGTAATGCGACAGAGCCGAAGGCAATGCATTCTTGTGAACAAGACCTTCAAAGAACACTTAGGTTGGCATTTATAAAAAAACACTTCGTTCCTCTTGAGCCATAGTGCCTAACAAAAAGCTGCAGCCTAATGAGCCACTGTCATGGGCCAAGGGAGGGCTGCCGCAGGGCCATCAAGGGATGGTTAGATAAGGTAATTAGGGATAAGATTAGATCTATTACTTAGAGTCTAAGTAACCCTCTCTATATAAGGAGAGGGATTGTATCAATCTAGGGTAAGCAAGAATTAAGAGGAAACCCTCCTTGCCCAGCTGTGGGCAGAGGCCCCTAGCCGGTGTACCTACCCCCTCCAATCACCATCTACTATTCACCTGCGGGAACAGTACCGCGCCCTTCCCAGAAACTCTAGTAGCCCCTCACCAATCCATCCAATCCCTCACCAGATCAACAACCATAACATCTGGTATCAGCTAGCTTGTGTTTCTATCCAATCCCATGGCTTCTGCTGCCAATTCTACGGCGTCGTCCTAGCAACCGGCATCCCCATTTCCATGGGCTGCGCTGAATTCCACCTTCGTCATATCATCTTGGCCGTTGGCGTACCCATCTCTATGGTCGTGGGTTTGATCTCCAAGGACAGCACTGGAGCCCGCCGATTCGTCGGGTCCTCGATTTGCTCCGGATGACCCCACACTTCCTGAGCCCTCGAAAGGGCTAATCCATGGGTCGACGCTTTACTACTGGAACCCTAAGACGGAGACGAATGTGACATAGTATGAGCAGCCAGTGCCGCAGCCCCTGCGGACCATCTACACCGCCAACGCACCTATGTCCTAGGAGGCCTTCATGGAGTTCCAGCGACAGTTCTAAGAGGGCAACTGCCAGATCATGCAGCATCTGGCGGCCATCACTGTCGGCCTCGATGCGTTGGAGAGTAAAGCCCCACTCTTGCCCTCTCTAGCGCCGCCTGCTGCGCCCGTCGTGGAGGAGCGGGATGCCGTAGCACGCCAAGAAACGAGGGCTGCACAGCGCCGAACGGCGGCAGGCATCCACCTGCAGGCTGCAGTGCGCAGTTTCCTAGCGCGTCGGCGGGTGAAGCAGATGTTGGCGGTGTTCCATTGCGGGGGAGCTGTAGCTGCACCAGCGCGGCCGAGCAGCGTAGTGGCTGTCCTCCTCCGCGTACGGGAGGCTGCAAGACGCGGCGCCCCTCTGCATCGCTCCGTCCGGCGCTGGCCCTCATCTGCGGTGGCCGGGCAACTCCCTCGACGATTCTCCTTCGTGCTGGGGCGTCTGCTAGCCTCGCCACCATCTGCGCCAACCACACCGCCCTCTGCGCACCGGTGGCCGTGGGACCTTGAGGGGCTGTGCTGCACAGGATCCACTTGCTGCAGGCAGCACCGATGTCGGCCTCCATGAGGCCGCCTCCGCAGGCTGCTGTGTCATTGCCTATGCCACCGATACGGTTCCAGCTCGCGCCATCCTCGTTGTGCAGAGTTCCCTTGGGACACGGGATGATTTATTATAGTATGTTTAGAGTAATTAAAAGATGAACCGAGATGTAAAAGGTTCATTCTTTAGGTGTTAGTGTCGGGTCGAGTCTTCTCTATGCACCGTGGCATTGCAGCTCGAGGACGAGCTGCTTCCCCAGGTGTAGTGTCATGGGCCAAGGGAGGGCTGCCGCAGGGCCCAAGGAGGGGCTGCGGCAAGGCCATCAAGGGATGGTTAGATAAGGTAATTAGGGATAAGATTAGATCTATTGCTTAGAGTCCAAGTGACCCTCTCTATATAAGGAGAGGGATCGTATCAATCTAGGGTAAGCAAGAATTAAGAGAAAACCCTCCTTGCCCGGCCGTGGCCAGAGGCCCCCGGCCGGCGTTCCTTCCCCCTCCAATCCCCATCTACTGTTCACCCACGGGTACTGTTCACGCATGAACAATACTGCGCCCTTCCTAGAAACCCTAGTAGCCCCTCACCAATCCATCCAATCCCTCGCTAGGTCAACAACCATAACAACCACCCACTTAATGGACAAGATACAACTTTTTTCTCTCTAGAATTTGCACCTGAAATTCAGATCTTAAAATATATTCACCGAAAGTCACAAAGTACATGCCTAAAATTTCAGGTCTAGAAAAGGACTATTCTCGATATGTTGTTTTTTAGGTAACGCTTAATCATATTAACCTCAGAGGTTGACTTCTGCTTTGCTTTCAGGCTTTCTTCCAAAGGTGGTGG
Organism: Paspalum notatum; assembly: GCA_022530915.1. Lineage (NCBI taxonomy): Eukaryota > Viridiplantae > Streptophyta > Magnoliopsida > Poales > Poaceae > Paspalum > Paspalum notatum. The sequence continues at coordinate 23,732,385 of CM039684.1, read as the reverse complement.
GCTGAGCAACTCCCAAACATCCAGGCAATAGTCTGCAAGCTGGTTGCTTCGGGTCAGATAGAGTTTGTGTATGGAATGTGATTTTGTTTGTTCTTTGATTCTGTATTCAGATTGTGTTTTCCTTTCAAAATTGTTTGTGGATATTATGATTCAGAAATGGTGGCTGGTGCATGCATGATGAGGCTGCTGTGCATTATATTGACATGATCGATCAAACCACACTTGGTCACCGGATGATCAAGAAGCAATTCAACAAGACTCCAAGTGCTGGCTGGCAAATCGATCCTTTTGGACATTCTGCGGTTCAAGCTTATTTGCTTGGGGCAGAGGTAATAATATTAACAAGATGAGACCCCCCGCGTTGCTGCGGGACTTTTTAATTTGAAAATAGTAATACTTGTGTGATTGCATGATAGTATTTTTTAAAAACGTTATATTTGACAACTTATAATATATTCATCATAGATTCTTAAATGATCGAATATACTCGCTTGTCTAATTGCTTGCATGCAAGAGTTCTATTAGCCACAGAAAATCAACTAAACACTTTAATAGAGGGCCTTAGTGGATGATGACGTAGATAGCTTGCATGTTGAGAGAAATACATTAGTGGGTTGTGCTTACATAGTATATATAGATACCATATATGAATGATGATGCTGATGTTAGTAATTAAAATTAGTAAAACCATATGATAAGCTCCTAGATTTACTGAATAGAAGATATAGCTCCCATAAAGCATTAATCATCATTTGTAGCCTAACATTATAGAGAAATTATATGCTAGTAGAAGTTCTATCAATGTTTTGCTCATATTGTAGATGTAAATGATAAGTACTCCATAATAATTATTGCTCAGAGATGAGTTCTCAGACTTTCTCTAGATGAATTCATGTGTGAATGCGCAAAGAATATGCCTTTAACATTTGATTACCTTGCTGCAACCGTAGCTTGGCTTCAATTCTCTGCATTTTGCAAGAATTGATTACCAAGATAGGGAAAGGCGTAAAGCAGATAAAGGGCTCGAGGTTATATGGCGTGGCTCAAGAACTTTTGGTTCATCCGCACAGGTTCTTATTGTTCCTTTCCTACAAATGTATAGTTTTGTATATCCTATTCATAGTAAGCATGAAAGGAATTTGACTGTATAATAAAATTTCAGATATTTACAAATGTATTTCCTGTCAATTATAGCCCACCAGATGGATTTGGCTTTGAAGTTTTGGATGAAGATATCATGCCTATCCAGGTACACCAACACAACTAGTTCCTTGGTCCTAACATTGCAGATATTTTAATTTCAAATTTATAGGATGACTTGCAGCAGTTTGACAATAATGTCAAAGAACGAGTTAATGATTTTGTTGCTGCAGCCATAGCACAGGTGAACTTCCAAAATTGTTGCCATAGGTCATAGAATAGTAGAACAATTTAAAATTATTCTTGAAACTAAAAATTTGGATGTAACTTCTGATGATTAGGCAAATGTTACGCGTACAACCCACATAATGTGGACAATGGGAGATGATTTTAGCTATCAATATGCAGAATCTTGGTTCCGGAACATGGACAAACTTATCTATCATGTGAACAAGGTATGCCGATTATAAGATGACAAGAGTTATTTTTTTTCTCAAACACGCAAGAGAATTGTGTATCATTGAATAAAAGAGGAAAAAGGGTAGGAAACTTGCATAGATTTCCATGACAAGGATTACTCATTACCGTATATCATTTTAGTTTATTTTTCTGCAACAATACTACTGAGTATAATACTACCTCCGATTTGATATATTTGACATTGGCCAAATCAAATTTACATTATTCAGCGTCATATAAATAAATACAAATATTTTGTGCAAGTAAGTAATTTTCTTTTTGCGGGACAAGTAGCATATCTAAGAACTTTGCAATCTTGTGTGAGGTCCCCTGTACTCATGTGGTTTGGTTCTGCCGACTATATGCATTACTTCACTCATCAACAAGATAACAACATACTAATTACATATGTTGAATTTTCACCATCTTCCTAAGCATTTTAACTAGTTGTGTATGCAGTTCAGTGATATCCATGGTTAATTGACATCATGAAAGCATTTCAAATTTAGACAATGTCCTGGCTGCAGGATGATCGAGTGCATGCGTTGTATTCTACTCCATCCATCTACACAGATGCAAAGCATGCATCAAATGAATCTTGGCCAGTAAAATATGATGACTATTTTCCGTGAGTTCATACATTTAGAAGAATAACATGAACTGTTTTATGCTAAAAAATAAACATGATGCACTCGCTACTACAAATTGCAGCTATGCTGATGCAAAAAATGCATACTGGACTGGTTATTATTCAAGCCGTCCAACATTCAAACGATATGTTCGAGTGCAAAGTGGTTATTACCTGGTATGATATTCGCACTCTACAATTATAGCTACATGAATCATGGTGCTGTCAAAATCATATATAAAGAACTTCCGGAAAGATTGTGAACCTGATATTTTTCTACAGGCTGCACGTCAAATAGAATTTTTACTGGGTAGGAGTTCCTTAGGATTGTTCACAACCAGCTTGGAAGATCCAATGGGAATTGCCCAGCATCATGATGCTGTCTCAGGTACAGCAAAGCAACACACGACTGATGACTACTCGAAACGCCTTGCTCTTGGAGCATCTAAGGTTCACATCCCTTACAGAAATGTTTTGGGCACAATTTTCTACCATTTTACCAAGGACATAATGATGTGTTAGCTACTCTTACATTTTAGGTCGAGAAAGGTGTCAACATTGCTCTGACATGTCTAATAAGTTCCAACAGGACATGTATGTCTTCAGTAGTAAAATTTAGTCAGGTGAGATATTACACTTTATACTTTATTTTTGAGATGAGTTTCATAGAAACATTTTTTTATTGTTGCAACGCTCATCATGTTTCACTTGGTATACATGTATTTCCCATGTTTATTAAAATTCTTCTTTCCAAAATGAGAAAAAGGGGACCAATTCTTATTGGTTTGACTATGGTTGGGCATAGAAATATTACTATCCTATACTATATATTGACTTGATATAAAACTTTAAATGGTTCTCATGATTCACGAATAAATTTACCTGACTAACCTCTTTTACATTACAATTTTGAAGTGCCCACTTCTCAATATAAGCTATTGCCCATCAACTGAGGAAACAATTTCATCCGCAAAGAATTTAGTAAGTATTATCTCTTAGTTTAGGAAAAAATCCATTTTTCACCATTGAACTATCGGTCGAGTCCGTATTTGACCCTTTGAACTTCAAAGTTGGGTATGATTGGCCATTGAACTATTAAAACCGGACACATTTGGTTGACATGGTGGTTTCGATGGTGGTTTTTTTTTATTTTTTTAATATTAAAAATGATTTAATCTCTAAAAATTCATAACTAATTTATTTTAAATCAGGAAAATATATAATGGAATATATTCGTTAGTACTCTACTTAGAGTTATTTGTAAGGCAATTATTGTTCTTCCTAGTAATTATAATAAAACACTTGGAGGGGTAATAAATGAGATTCAAATAACAATACTAGAGTAATAACTGAAATATTACAGTTTTAGATAATCTTCGGTACAGATTTCATATATTTCTCATTTCAAATGAATTATTTATGATTTTTAAATAATAAATTTATTATTAAAAAACACCCTTGAAACTATTAGTGGACTAAATATGTCTGGTTTTAATAGTTCGATGGCCAATGATACTTGGTTTGAAGTTCAATAATCAAATCCAAACTCGGACGATAGTTTGATGGTCAAAATTGGACCTTTTCTTATATTTATGCCAATTACCAATTGAATACTGATATGATCTTCTGCAGGCTATAGTTGCTTACAACCCACTTGGATGGGATCGCAGTGACTTCATAAGGGTTCCTGTAAGTGTATGAAAACTTTAGCCAACACTTTGTTTCAGTGATTTCATGCTATGTAAGAGAACAACATAGATCAAGGGCTCAAGGCTCATGGGTGGCTACTATACCCCAAATTTGCATCCACACTGGGACAAATTTGTTGATATAGCTCCTTTTAATCCTATTGTGAAATAATCTTTTTAATATTTTCAGGTAAATGATGAAAACCTCGTTGTAAAAAGCTCTGATGGAACAATTATTGACTCACAACTAGTTGAAGTTGACAGCGTGTCTAGAAAGTTAGCGAAATTTTATGTGAAGGCTTATCTAGGAATCAAAACAGATAAACCACCCAGGTATTGGTTAATATTTCAAGCTTCTGTTCCACCAATGGGGTGGAATTCTTACTACATTTCAAGATCCACAGGTACAGGTAAACATCTCCATAAAAATGTGATTGAAATGGAACACAATAGTATTTATAGTTGTTTGGCTTTTCCATGTATTTATTGAAAGAATTGGCTTTCCCATCTTAGAGGAAAAATATTTTATATAAAGCTTTTTTTGGAGGTGATAAACTGCTTCAGGATGTAAAAAGAGAAAAAAAGAATGGAATAATCCTGATTCCTTGATCATCATATCCTCACCATTTTCTTTTCTTATGATGTATAAGAGATGGGCAGATGGCATATGGCAGGTTTCAAGATTAGCTTTTATTGTGATATACTCGAAAATCCATACAAAATATGCAAAAACCTACAATATGACTAGTGATTGTAATATATTATTTAGCAGGCCAGTTTGAAAATGTCTGATTAATCAGTTAGTTTGATGCAGTTGCTTAGCCAATCTGAAAACATCTCATTATCCTATCAATTTTGATCCAATTTCTAAAGTTAACTTACATAATTTTCCTACAATTTTACTAGGACACAATAGTACTGTCTATGTCGCGACCATGGTTTCTCCAAGTAACGACATGGTTGAAGTTGGACCAGGGCCTCTAAAGATGTCCTTTTCATTAGCATCTGGGCAACTGAAAAGAATTTTCAATTCTGTCTCAGGAGTGAGTCCTACGGCAAATGTGTTTCATAAATGAGTTGATATGATATTAGTACTTCATGTTTAATGTTTACTCAAACATGCTAGAGAACTGTGCATATATTATTATATTAAGAAGAGGGGGTAATAATCCCCTACAACATATATTCCAAACAACCACATGAGGTCTTAGAACAAACACATCTTTTACAAAAAGCAACACAACCTCAACCACCATCAATACAGCTATGGAAAGATAGGTGTAATACCATAAAAACACATTGGTTATGATCAAAATTTACCAAGCCCTAGAGTGGCCAACGTATCGACTCCTTTCTAGCCTGATCAACAACCTCATCTGAGATCCTTGTCCATTGGTCAGCAAAGTAATTAAGTAAATGTCTGCAGGTTGGGGCTCTATAACCTAAAAACTGACTCTCAAGATCTAGAATTACCTAGGAAAAAAATACAAGATATCAGGAGAGATGGATTCTTTCTACCTCTTGGTCACAAATTAAGGGGGCACCTAGCTAGCTAGAGGGGGATTTGGGCGTTTGGAGAGGGCAGCCGGAGGGGACCCAGGCTCGTGATACCATGTAGAGAGATAGGAAAACACCTCACACCATTGGCTCTATATATATAGGCTGAATGTCTTAGTGTACAAGTAAAGCTATATATATGATATTTATGCCTATACATATCTCTAATTGTAGCAAACCCTCGTCTTAAGCTTTGGACACCATATAAGATGGTATGCCCAAATGCAGAAGGAAGGAGTCCACTTTTGACCCCCCTCAATTCATCCTTTTGTCGAACTTTAGCCCCCAACTTTCATTTTGACCAAACCGGACACCTCAAAACTCAAAACCAGTTAAACTTGAGACTTGGGACGGTTTTGAGTGGTTTTTGTGATGATGTGGACAGTGGTATTGGCCACCTCAATGATGACGTGGACTGACCCCACCTGCCATACACTCTCTCTTCCCCTTTCATTTTCTTTCCCCTCCTGTCCCTCCGCCGAATCCCCACCCACTCCGTTGAGCTCTGCTACCGTTCCATCGGAGGCTCGGCCTCAGGCGCGAGGGAGAGCTCGAGCCCAGCTGGTCGAAGTGGTGGATGTCTGCCTCCACCACAAAGCTGTCGGACTGGTTGCCACTCCCTGCCTCCATGCTCTCGCCGGTCCGCCACCGCCAGATTTGGGTATCACCTCACGAGCCTCCACGCCGACGACCATGTCCTTTGCTGTGTCGTCGTCATTGGCGCTGTGGTGGCGGGGCTGCTCCAACTCCTCGCCGTCGTGCTCTACACGGTGTCCTGCCTAGATTTGGCACCACCGCCGCTGGATCTTAGCCCGAGGTGAAAGTGCCGTGAGGACCCTCGGGCAGCGGCGGCCATGGCGGCCCGACATTGTGGCCACAGCGTGGCTGCTCTACAGCACCGCGGTGGTGGCGGAGAGGTCCAGCACATCGGAAAGGTATATGACAGGTATCAACATCAACGCTTACATGGCCGATACCTCTGTCCACATCATCAACAAACCACTCAAAACCGTTCTGGGTGTGAGTTTAACTAGTTTTGTGAGTTGAGGTGTCCGGTTTGGCCAAAATGAAAGTTGGGGGCTAAAGTTGGACAAACTGAATAGTTGAGGGGTCAAAAATGGACTTCTTCCAATGCGGAATGAACAGTTTCATGGCACAAAGAATCCCCTTGATGAAGATTCCATGTTAGATTCAAGTCAATTAATTCAATTTTCATATTAGCTATATATGTACCATAACATTTGTGAAACTACCGTACCAACGTATGCATGCTTATGCTTGATCTATCTTACTGTAATCCACAATGGATCTATTCTTCGGAATGATTCTGCATTCATACTACTTGGCATAAGACATCACTGCAAACTGTATTATACTATGAATACTATGAATATTTATTATAGAGTAAAATGCAAGGGCGGTCCTTGAACTTGGCGAGGTTTGTCATCTAGGTCCCCAAACTTAGAATAACAGGAATTCGGGTCCTAAACTTGGTTTTGAGTGCCATCTAGGCCCAAAACCATTTTTGCACTCTATCCAAAAGTGGTTTCGGGTTTAGGGTCCATATATGACCCACATGTAAAGTGCTTATATCCTATTTTCCACATCTATGACATGTGGAGCCCACTTGCAAGTGAAAATATTTTTCACTTTTAGGTAGATGGGGTTTTACAATTCTTTTCTGTGGCATACACACACGGTGTCATACAAATTCCCGCAACAATGCGTGGAGAATTCATCTAGTTTTGTATACTATTTTGGGATGTGATGTTACATAAGAAAAAATAGATGTAGACTGCAATTGTTTTGTGAATAAATTAAATAGCTACGCATATTTGTTTTTCCTATGAAGTATATGATTACTCTCAGGAAATAATAGAGAGAGAGAGAGAGCGAGTCATCATGATTTAAATTTCGCATGTTCTTTCCTTTTTTAGATTCAGCATAACTTTTTTAGAGTAACCAGGTAAGTTCACAATACTGATATATGAAATTTGGATAACTTTTAGGTGGATTTGCCGGTTGAACAACGTTTCTTTTGGTATAGATCAAATGAAGGTGATACCGTGGATTCACAGGTGTGACAAATGACCTTCACCTTTTCTCAGCGACAGAAAATCTAGTCGCAACATGTTTGACAATTCTGATGTATACAATAAATGTTTTAATTAGGCATCTGGAGCATACATATTTAGACCCAATGTTACTAAACCAACTATTGCTTCATCATCGGTAACACCTTGCAACTTATCTACATCTGTTAATAATTCATATTCCATTTATTTATCTCCCTCTTATGTTTTTTACACGGTAAAGTTTCTACTAAAATTAAATTAATTTATTGATGTTTGTTGTATGTTTCTACAATAATATTGTACAGGAAGAGTTGTTAATGGTGTATATAATAATTCATCAATTTTTGATCTATTTCATGAATATGTGGCATCCATATATAATTCATCAAATGAATTCAAAATGGTATATTCCCTTCATTTATGTTCGATATTAGTGACTTATTATGCTCTGGTAGATGTAACTTTGTTTATCCCCATCCCATAACTTTGTTATATTGGAACAAAGAATTGTAATGCATAAAATTTTCAAACAAAAATTATTGCAGTTTCTGGTTACATTCAGTGACTAGTTTGATCCAGATTTACTAATTTTTATATTTCAGAAATAGTCCTTGTAAATTTAAAAGAGGGGACCCTTGTTTTTATGATACCTATAAAATAACTTGGATCATGCACTAGATAGGAACTTCACTTTCATTTTCTATTTCAGTGGATTGATATATTTTAATTTCATTTTAGGTGCCACTGAAAGTCATCCATGGACCTCTGATTAATGAAGTGCACCAACAATTCAACTCATGGATCTATCAGGTTAGAAATAAAATTTACTCGAATTTAGGAATAATTAAATGTAACATAGACTCATCGTCAGTGGATCCTAAAGCAAGAGTTATGTTTATTTATCAATGCTGACTTGCACAAAATGCGTGCTATAGAATAAATCAACTCATAAGCTAAATTAAGTTCCATTGATCGAGAGGAATATAAACTGACATCTTCTGAAATCAAAAGTGTACTTTTAAAAGTTACTAATAATTTAAAGAATCATAGAAGGAGCTTATGGAATTATATATCAGATTTTCTTCTTAAGGGCAAATAATTGTAGTATCCACTTGAATGCTGTTAAGGTCCATTATGATAAGGTCCATGTGGCCTATATTATCAGCCTATGTATATCTATCAAGTCCTATGGCGACTTTGTATCCAAGATTAGTAACATAGAATCAGAGTTTGGATTAATCTTTTCCATGATCCAATTTTTTGGTCACATGCCTTGTCGTAGTTTCTTCCGCTGCCATCCTATATCCAACTCATGGATCAGTTGCCGCCCGTCATGGCCTCTTCACCATCCTATCGTGGAACAGCCGCCGCCCGTCGCAGCGTCTTCATCGTGCCGTCACTGAACCCGTCGTTCCGCTCGTCTGTAAGGAATGTGCCAGGGTATCCGACCCAAGAGGGGGAGGGGGTGAATTAGGTCGCTAATCGCTCTTCTAAAACCTACAGCTTTCTGGTGCATAAAGATAAACCTATCGCATCTTATACATACTAGTTTAAGTCTAAGATTTATCTATGCGCTTTCTAACTTATCCAAAAGACTTGCAACCTAGAGCCAAATCTAATCAAACTAACTAGGAAAACTAAAGGGACACAAGCCAGTAAATGCGGAAACGTAAATGCGGTAAGTAAAGAGGTAGGTCAACAGGATGCAAACTCCCAGGGAGACGAGAAGATTTAATGTGGTTCACCACAAAGGGCTACGTCCACGGGCTCGCCACCAAAGGAAATATCTGAGCCAAGCACTTCCAGTCACCGTCTTGCGCTCGCCACAAAATGGCTCACGGCAAGCAAAGGCTAAGTGCCACCAAGGCTTAGCCACTGCCACCGTCTCTCTCGGTCACAAGGCGCCGTATTCTTCACTACAGAGTTTGAAGGGTCTTCTAGTCCCCGCACAAGTTGTCGCCGCCACTCCACACCAATGAAAGAGGGTCTAGCAATGAGTACAAGCGGCTTGACCGTAGCCAAAGCTTCTCCTCTAGCTCACGCAGGAGCTACACTCAGGAAGAGCTCGCAAGTTCACTCTCTTAAGCTCTAACTAGCTTGGATGATAGACTAAGCTCTCATATGGTGGTTGGAGTGGTAGATATGCTTGGAATCCTCTATTTTTGCTTTGAACTTCAATGTCTCTAACTACCTTCAAATGACCGGGTGGGGTGGTTTATACAGCCTCCAAACTTAAACTAGCCATTGCTCCAATGGGCTGCTGACGCAGTGTAGACCATACTATCCACTCTGCTCATTTTCCGTAGACCAGACCATTTGGTCAGTTCACTTTTCCAACGGTCACTGAATCCTTACGTCACTGTACTTTAGTCCGTGACATGGTACGCTTTACAGAGACCGTACCATCGGATCCATTGTGCACTGCAAATCCTTCAAAGTCCATAGTCTCGAGTTTTTTAGGACAGTCTATGGACGGTTATGCTAGACCGTACCAAGTTACTTCCTGTCCGAAGGTTTAGTACACCGCCGCCTGTCGCTTTTGCTTTTGCTTTATGTGCTATGGTACTTAACGGGGGCAACATTTCAATGTTAGTTCTATTATTGTGATAGTCTGTTTTGGCTTCATGCTTACTCAAACTCGACTTGGGCAAGTGATCGCACAGACCGTTGTTCTATTATGGGCTATTGTATCCTTTTCTATTTTTCTCCTATTGCATGGAAGTCAAGAGCAGGTGATTGTATCCCGGTCTAGCACAGAGGCAGAGGTTCGAGCACTTGCCATGACCACTTCAGAAATTATATGGCTTCGATGGTTCTGTTAGCTGACTTTGGTATCTCGTGTGATGATCCAACACCTCTTCTCTATGATAATATTAGATCCATACATATTACAAATGATCTTGTGAAACATGAACTTACAAAGCACATATACATATACATATACATATACATATACATATACATATACATATACATATACATATACATATACATATACATATACATATACATATACATATACATATACATATACATATATATACTTGTGAAGTAGTAGGAAGATCTGATATATTTTAGTAGTGGACTAGCAGTGAGTTGATGAGATAAACATTTTCTATATGTAGGTGACACGACTCTACAAGAACAAGGAGCATGCTGAAGTTGAATACACGGTTCATAACTACTTTCAGCTTTGAAAAAATGATGTTTGGATAAGATTTATTTGGTTGGACAATATACTATTCCAGTTATCCTGTCATATATTAGGACAACTATGATTCAAAACTAAACTGACAATTTCTCTCCAAAATTTGTGAAAGATTGGGCCAATCCCAATTGATGATGACATAGGGAAGGAGGTCATCACCCGATTGACAACAAACATGGTCACAAACGGTATATTTTACACAGACTCTAATGGAAGAGATTTTATTAAAAGGGTAATAATAATCTATTTTTCCTTTGGATACTTAATATAATGTATCTCTTGATTTAATTCACTTGTTTCAGTATTAGATACCTATATGTCACCCACTATTATATTGTCAAAAGAATTTTGATGTGAAAACCGGGTTCTAAATTTAGTATAGTTTTATATGTTTGTATACTGTCTTTTAACATGGAGATTATGGTGGAATTAAATTTGCAGGTAAGAAACCACAGAGAAGATTGGGGCCTCAATGTAACCGAACCAGTTGCAGGAAATTACTATCCGGTACTTTGAGACTCCATAGAATTTTAGTAACATCATGTTATCTTTATGTTTTTTTTTTCCTACGGATAGTATTGGCAAGTGACATATAATTTGAAACAATGTATCATATTTTAAATAAAATTGAGTTTCATATAACATGATTCTATTTTTACAACTACTTTCTGATTTTACTCTATAGGCTTGCAGATTTTTACACGAATACTTTTCAGGTCAACCTAGGAGTGTATGTAGCAGATGAAAAATATGAGCTATCTATTCTTGTGGACCGTGCTGTTGGAGCATCAAGTATTCAAGATGGCGAACTAGAAATTATGCTACACAGGTATTATCACAAGTCACAGAGCTAGTTAAGTTCTTGCCCCTCTAAGATAAATTGTTCTAAGATCTAGTGGATATTTTGTATAGAATCTACTTTGGTCCAAAGCTGGGGTCCACAAATTTTCTAAATCCTGTATGGTTCTGGAGTAATTCTAAGAAAGGCCTAGTAGTCCTCCAATGATAGAAGAGAGGGAGAGACAGAGGAGGGGGGGGGGGGGGGGGGGGCGAGAGAGCTGAGTTTTATTGAAAGAAGTCCATATTATGTCCCTTAGCTCATTCATTTCATTTGCCTAGATTTAATCCTTCTTGTGCAATACTGTCTACAACTTCCTGAAGTCTACCACAACTTTGTGTATCCTATTTTACATCTTTGTTGCACACCAGAACTCTTTATCTAACCACGAATAATATTGTTAATATATCAGGCGTATACTTAGAGATGATAGCAAAGGTGTTGATGAACCACTCGGCGAAGTTATTTGTCTGGATGGAAGTTGCAAAGGACTCACGGTATACATTTAATGAAATCTCCTCAATATTTCCACCAGCATCCAGCTATTTGTTTGCCAATTGCTTTTGTAATTACGTCTCATATAAATGATAGGCCAGGGGAACCTACTATGTAAAAGTCGACAAGGCAGGGCTTGGAGCACACTGGCGAAGAACATATGGCCAGCAAGTCTATTCACCCTATCTTCTTGCTTTTGCTCATGAGGTCGTATGCTCTTACTCTGTGAACATGTCTGTATAATGCTTCTATGCTGTGGCACAGTTAATCATTGTTCTCTCTTACAGGATGAGACAAGTTGGAAATCCTATAATGTTGCCAAAGCAAGCATGATGGATGTGAATTACAGTCTTCCGGATAATGTTGCTATTGTTACCTTGCAGGTAACACAATATTGCCTGCACTCAACCTTAACTCGATCGTAGAAATATTGGGGTACATCATATTAGCGACACAGATTCATTAACACAGCACATCTTAACATATTAGAATCTAGATGATGGCACCACATTACTTCGCTTGGCACACCTTTTTCAGGTATATAGTTTATACAATAGTTTTCTCCTTTTGTTTCTCCTAGACAATGAATCAATAATTAATCTTGGTCGGATCTCCAGGCTGCAGAGGACCCTCGGTACTCAGTGATAGCAAAAGTTGAACTAAGAAAGGCATTTGGAAAGAGAAGTGTAAGTTAATCTTTTGCTGTTGTTTAGCCTTTTATTAGGCCTGTAGTTTGTTCTTACGTAAGAAATTTACAGCAGTATTTTATGCTGTTCCATTGTGCAGATCAAGGAATTGACTGAGACTAACCTTTCTGCTAATCAAAAGAAATCTGAAATGAAGAAGCTGGACTGGAGGGTCACTGGGAACACGGAAAATGGTCCCGCTCCACTGAAAGGTGGCCCGGTTGACAGTGAATCTCTTGTTGTTGAACTGGGACCCATGGAGATACGTACATTCTTACTGAAGTTCTAAATTGCAAACTTGCAATATTAGCCTAGCTAGTTTATATATAGAGGAAAAAAAGAAAGAATGAGTACACAGGATGACAGGAGGAATTCATATTTATTTATATAAGGTGATACCTCATTGGTATTTTTCTTTTTTAGAATAATAGGGATTTGCCCCTTTCAATTGCATTACAGGACAAACCACTCAGATACAAATACACCATATTTCTATCACGCCCGATTTTAGAGAGAAAATCGAATGCAAACCATGTACATGCCAGGACGAAATTAGAAATATAGCGATGCCATCAATGAATATCATAGCATAATACTAAAATTAAACAACATATAAATATTTATTACGAACCAAATTTCATAACGAAGTACCGATAGCATAACGAAAATGTTCCATATAAAATATTGGGGGTTTCATGCGCCTAAAACTCGACATAGTCCTACAGCACCTGATTGTAGTTACCATCTCCATCTCCTAAGCAGCATTGCAATGGATGCAACATAGTTTGTTAAAGGAAAACTAAGGGTGAATACATGCCATACCAAGAAGTTTCTCGTTTAGGCTAAAAAGTGGACTGGCTATACAGTGAATTGGTACAGTGAACTGGCTTAATTGTGGTAGTCTTCTAGTACATTGGTCATATTTTAGTTGATTCAATTTACCTTTTCTGTAACACCCTAAATTTTATTTTATGAATTCAAAGTAGTTAAAATATTTTTTTCTCAATTTATTAAAGATTTTCGTGTTTAGAATGAGCATTCAGATGATCTTTATAAAATAAAATTTAAAACAAATAAAATGAATTTAGGACAACATATTGTTGCATTCATGCCGTTGCATTGGTTTTATGCTAAGTGGTTGCTTAAGGATTCGAGTTCAAATTTTATTTGAATTCATAGCGTGTTTAAATCTTAAAAATAAACGAGTTTGAAAAGTTTTTAAAAGAAAAGGGCTGGAAATCCTCTCATGTGTTTCTCTCCTCTCTTTTGGTTCGTGTTTCTCTCCTCTCTTTTGGTTCAACAGCCAACCAAAGTTGGAATCGACCCGTCTTTCTTTCTTCTCTGCCTTCGCCCCTTCTCTTTGTCGTATAGTCCATCCTCATTCTCCCTTTGTCATACAGGTCCCACTCGTCACGCTTCTCCTTTTCCCGGGTGTCAAGCTTCTCTTCCCCTCGCCATCCATCTTGCCGACCATCTCATCACTCCATGCTAGGCTGGCATGTTTTGAGTGTGAAATCCCGTCCTAATATCTTTGTTCATCGTCAAGTCATTCCGTGGAATTTTCTGGATTTATCCGGAGGCTTTTCCCATTTTTCCTAGAGCAAATTCCATTTATTAGAGGCTCTTCTAAATCTTTTCATGAGCTCTAAATATTTTATTTGAGTTCATTGGGTGCCAAAACATATCTAGGAATTTTTCTAGAATTTTTGGAGCAATCGGAGTATTTTTCGGGACACGAACATTAATTCTAGATATTCTGGAATTATTTTAATACCTGAAATTCAATATTCCGAAAATAGTCCAAATCCAACTCGGCTCAAACCAGTACATATATATATTCATTGAAATCCCCTCATCGTCCTCTTTTTAGAACCAGTCCCCGTTTTTTAATCCTGCAACCCTAGCTCTCTAGATCTTGAGCAGGAAGGTTAAAGTCTTCTCCGACTTCGGCTAGAAATTCCTCCTCAACCAGTCGTCTCCGGCGAAATCCGAGCACATCACCGTGTGCGTCTCATCGAGATCTACGCAGTGGCGGTCTTGGATTTTCGAGAAGATTTTTCGTTCTTCGTAGATCTAAGTTTTCTTTTACCTCCAGTGAGCCGTTTTCTCCTTTCTCCTCACTCTCGGTCGCCTCGGTTCGCGTGTCCGCCGTCCTTTTCTCGCCCGGGCGGCGCCGCGCTACCCGTGGGCCCCGTCTGCCCCATTCACCGAAGCGGTGAGGCGCGTGCTGTACCCGCCGCCGGACCCCACCTGGGCCCACCCGTACGGACGCCGGCCTCCCGCACAAAGCGACCGAGCTGGAGATAGCGAGCCCAGCACCTCCCACCGCCACGTGTCAGCGTCCTACTGGTCCGCATCGCCGTTCCCCGTTCGGCCACCCACATGGGATCTGGATCTGGCCACACCGGATCTTGTTGATCTTCTGAGGCTGGAACTCTGTTGCCCACCATGTGTCGCCCGTCATAGCCAATCAGAAGCTGCCACTTAGCCGTTGCTGCCATATTTTGCCCAAAAGCCCCTGCACTTTATCTAATTAAACCTGCAGTCTTCTCCAATAGAGTCCAGGCCCCTGTTTTAATGTTTTAAACCCGGGTTTCGAGAAGTATTTACAACCAAGCCCTTGCAACCTTCAAAAGCTTATATCTTCTCCGTTTTAAATCCGTTTTTGACGATTCTTGCGCCCATGAGTTCATGGCGATGCGTAGAATATTTTTATAAACCTTTTATTTTCTATTTTTCATGTATGATGTACAGTTTTTTAGATTTTATATGTGTTGCTTGCATGTATTGTTGCGTAAGTTCGACGTGAAGGTTCCAAAATCGGTCCAAGCTGTAGACAAGAGTTGGTGATCAAGTTTTTCAAGTGCAAACTGTTGATTTGAGCATATCCATATTGGTTTTCTCTGAGCAAATAATATACTTAGGAATAAAGGCAAGTATTTTTTGACCTATGTCCTAATTACTTTAATCACATGATCTAGAGCCTAAATTTGCAAGTTTCTATTAAGGATGATTGTTTTGATATTCCTTTACATATGTATTAACCTGGGAGGACTGTAATGTTGTAGAGTTAATTGCTAACGCTCAACTTACTTTACTCATGTTGTTAATTTTGACTAATTAAATGATGAATTTGATGATAAAAGTATGGTTTTTGCAACATGGGGATTTGAGCATGTTTTGTGGGTTTGCTCGATGGCCTCATCCTAAGGATCGGTTCGCCGAGCGACCACCCAGGAAAATAGTACAACCACAGAACTCACATGGACACTGGGCTTGACTGATTAATTAGATGAACTAAAGTTTTGGCTTACTTTCTGGAAACATGGTGTATGAGGGGTCGGGGGATATGGGACCTTACCCTTTGCCAATGTGGTGCAGTTTGGTTTATTTGATATTTGTCACACTTTGGAACGGAACTCTCATATCTTTATTGACTGGAGTAACCTGTAACGAGTGGGCCATAACTCTAAGGATTCTTTGTAAAGGTCTCGTAATGAAAGCCTGCCGATTCATCTAAGGTAATGAATATATGGGGTCTGATCCATCCTTAGCCATATGGGAATCATGACTTGTGGGTAAAGATGTACAACCTCTCGACAGTGTTTAAAACTGATATATCAGCCGTGCTCACGGTTAAGAGCGGCCTGGACCCTCACAGATTAGAGTTTTTAAAGAAAATAACTTATGGCATTGATGGTAAAGATGGGATGATAATGAGGTGATAATGGTACGATGGTGGTTTATTTTTAATTACTTTATTGTATTTATGTTATTCCAGTTATGGGATGGGTTATGCTAATTCATTGTTAGTAAATAAAAGTTGACCAACTAAAAGCATCCGCTATGCCTGTCCACTTTAAAGCCAGTCCACTTCATTCCAAACAGAATACTTGCTGAGTACGACATGTACTTACCCTTGCTACCCCAAAATAATATAGGTCTGGTCTATCCAAGTTGATGATGCTTTGAAGACGAAGTGAATCCAGAAGTTTACAATGTGTTTAGGCGTACGTGCCCCTAGTCAACCTTCCTGTGAAGATAGAGTTCCGCTACGAGATAGAAGTTTCGCTATACTCTAATATATTGACATTTGTGTTGAATGTAAGTTTTATACGCTTATATAATGCACTGTCTATTGATATTCACTAATGAAGTCGGCTGTATGTGTAGAAAATAGATCCTGGGCACACATATGGTGTCATCTGGTTTTGTTTATAAAACCGGGTGTGACATTTTTCCATAAATAAGATAACATTAATGAACTACAATAAAGCATCATAAATAAAGTCTAGGCTGCTCATGACTGTGAGCATGACTGATATATCAGTTTATACACTCTCGAGATGTTGTATATTCTTATGAGTAGTGATTCCCATATGCCCGATATGGCCGAACCTCATATAAACACAATCGTTGGTGGCAGGGTTTCACTAGTAGACTTTTTAAAAGCGTTACTAGAATGTAGCAGCTCGTGAGGTTACCTCAAGTCCAGCGTATAACTTCCTCCAAATGGTGGCTAACAAACACAGCAAAAACCACAAAGTACCCCCTTGGCAGAGCAGAGGTAGCTCCATACCAGATAAAAGCCCCCTGACCTTTCAAGGAAAGCTAACTACAAACTATGTTACACCCCATATTTTCTGATTTAATATGTGAGTTTTAGCTTAATTTAATACAATGAATTTCTCCACCCTTTCTAAAAAATTCTAAGATTTACATATTTAAGTACAAAATAATTATTATATAAGCGTCATTGTCTTTGTTTACTAACAAATATCTCTGATAATTGCGGATTTTGCAATATTGTTTTGGTTTTGTGTTATACTTGAAATTTGCAGATTTCAAGACCAAATTTGAGACTCCATTTATTATTTATATTGAGAGAGGAAGAGTCTAGAAAAAGATGAAGCCCAGAAGCCTTGAAAACAGTCTGAGTAGGCCAACCCTTGTGGGCCGAGTCAGGCCCTTCTGGAGGCTTCTGGAGGGGATCTTTGGAGATTTGCTTTGATTCAACATTATAAGAAAAGATGTGTAAGGGTTTTTGCCAAAACATCTCGGGAATTATGAAGACATGCTCAAACATGGAATATTTGGCATAAACTAACTTATACCAAAGATTATAGAGCTCTTTAGCCCGAAAGCCGAAAGCAAACTTGTTTCTCAAGCAACGGGGATCAACATATTCAAACATGGAAAGATTTGGTTGCATAAGCGGCAGGGTTGGCTGACCTACCTCCCTAAGTCGGCCGACCCAGGGACTTTTTACGTCGGTTTGTAGTTTCCTTTTTATAGCACCTCCTCCAATGCATAAAAAGAGGGAATAGGCCCGAGGTCGATCATCCAATTCATTATGGAGGCATAGAGGAGAAGAAGGGAGGGATATCTACTAAGAGGAGAGCTGAGAGTCGAGTTCTAGTATAGGGATTAGATGTTTTTCTAGTTCTTAAATTAGGGGTAATTAGAGGCCTTGCATGGCTCTCAAATTACCTTGTTCATAGAGGCTCTTCATATCACAGTGAGAGGTATGATCATGGTTGTAACTTTGATATCATTATTAATGAAGTATTGATCTTGCTTTAATTATCATTTTCTTGATCTAGTTCATCATGTTCTTGGTCTGTTCTTCATGTTCTTGATCTTATTCTGAAAGGTTAAGTTCTTCTAGTGATCTTGGTCTTTGATCTAGATTACTAGTGATATGGTTGCGTAGCTTGTTCTTGTGATCATGGTGATTATAAGTTCTTGCTATGTTGATCATGTTATTAGACTATGTGAAGTGATTAGAAGCTCGTTCTCTAATCATGTATGCCTTATGAGAGTTTTTCGTCGATTATCCTAACTTATGTGAAGTGATTAGAAGCGCGTTCTCTGAAATAACTTGTACATATATTTTATTATTAAAATAAATCTAGCATATAGGTATTTATATGTTTAATAATGTAAATCTTTTGGTAGTTATATCTTTTCAACAATAGCTCTGTTTTTTGCATTTCATTCACCCATTTGAGCGTAGTGAAAGAGCTCTCTTTTAGCCCATGTTTTATAAAGTTTTTCTTTTCTAATTGGTGTATTGATCTAGTGCATGCCTATTTGTACGCTTGTTTATGTTGGACGCCTGACACATGTAGAATGAGAGCGATTTGTGAGCTTCAGAGATGAAAAACAATTGAGATTAAGTTCCTTGTGGGGGTTTGATCCCAGCAGCCCACCACAGGGTAGATCCCGCGATGGTTTTGAGATCAGTAGGGATGGCAAGGAGATCGTGATGGGTTCACAGCACAAGGGGACACAGCAGCTAGACAGGTTTAGGCTGCCGTGTGGCGTAATACCCTACGTCCTATGTGAGGTTCTGGATTGTATTGCTCGTCTAAAACGAGGGAATGAGAGAGTTTTTCTGTGGTCCTTAGCCCCCCTTATATAGGCCGAAGGGCTAGGGTTACAAAGTGTGCCCCCCGAGGGGTGGCTCGCTACGGAATTACAGGGATCAGCTGCTGATTACACGGGATCAGTTCCTATCTAACAGGTTCGCCGCAGATCCGAGTGGTCTGCTTGGCCCCCAAGCCTGCCGTCCCTTGGGATCGAAAGCCAGACCACTCGGCCCACCTATCAGGCTGACGTCATCCATCGTCACGAGGGACCTAGTGGTACACGACTCCCACAAGCCCCTGAGCTTCATGATGATTTCGAAGTAATCGGCTTGAAGGTTACTGGAGTCCGTCTCGCCGTTCACAACCTGGAGGCCATCGCCAGATGGACTCCATATGGAGTAGCCCCCAAGTTTCAAGTTGACTTTAGAAGCAATTGACTTGAAAGTTTGAACTGCTCTGTTGTGAAGTTACCGAAAAAATTTGTAGGGAACCTTTTTCTGACCACCCCTGTAGCCCCCAAGATTCAAGGGGTATGATAATGCATCTTGGAGCTTGCCCAGGGTGCTGACGTCATGACATGATGTCAACAGCTTGGAGACCTCGAACCTCGAACTGTTAGCAAATCCCGAACGCCGCATCTCGGGTATCGATCGGGCACGTGTGTGCACGGAATATTCCCGTCACACTTTGCCGAACTGCCGCGCACGGCAGAAACCGGTACGTGTCCAGCGTGGAAGCCGAAAGGACGCGCTCCACGCTTCTCTGAGTCCACCACGGAAACCGAAACGGCGCGCCCCACGCTTTCTGTATGCGGGAATCGAAGCGCCGCCTCCGCTCTATATAATGAGGTGTCGACTTCTTTGCCGGTTTAGTATTGCTCCAAGCGCCCTTGCAGCTCTAGCCCCGCAGCGCATCCTTGCGAGAGCCATGGCCGGCGGTAGGAAACGCAAGATCTTTGATGACTCGAAGGACGAGTACCTCTATGGAGGTTCGGACGACGGCACGCCGACCCCCGACCCCAGCAGCAGCAATGACGAGGAGGGGTCGGAAAGCGACATCCCCATCGAGGAGCCGGAACCGACCGACTCCGAGGGGTACAACACGGAGGAGTGGGCCGTGAGTGTAGGACCGAGACATGCGACTAGAGGGGGGGGTGAATAGGAGCACTTAAAACTCAAACTCACGAACCCCCGGGGCAGACTGACAACTACTTCACACAACAAGCGCTAGACACCGTCCACTGAAAGGAAACGTGTCTAGAAGCACTTGGTGTCGCCCACTGAACGGGTACACACCAAGCGAGCGGAAGCACGAGACTCAACGATCACAAGATCGCAAGTCAAGCGAAACAATGACTCACGCACTAGTGACTTGTTCGCCACTCAACACACCGAAATGCCCCCTACTAGTTCACAGCGGGTTAAGAGTATGGGCAGCAACAAGAAATACTAAAAGCGAGGTCGAAGCAAAAGCCGGGCAGCGAAAACCTCAACGAAAAACGCCACAGCCCACAAACAGGCTCCTGCCGGACTGTCCGGTAGCGGCCACCGGACTGTCCGGTGACTGGACCGGATAGTCCGGTAGTAGCCGGGCTAGAACTCCGAACGCAGCCCACAAACAGGCTCCCGCTGAACTGTCCGGTAGCGGCCACCGGACTGTCCGGTGACTGGACCGGATAGTCCGGTAGTAGCCGGGCTAGAACTCCGAACGCCGGACTGTCCGGTGGCCTGCGCCGGACTGTCCGGTGACGCCGGATAGTCCGGTAGCAGAGCCGAGCCCGGTAGCAGAGCCGGATTGTCCGGTGGAGTCTGGAACTTGAGCCTCTCAAGCCCTAAACTTGACCAAACCTTTTCCAATCTTCACAAAATTTGACACAGGCTATCTGAGCACTATTCCAAAGCTATTCCCAAAAGATTAACTCAAAATGATCACGGAATTAGTGGGAATTTCAGATCTCGTGAAGAGGCAAGCCTTGGGCAAGAAAAGTGAGAAACTCAAATTCGACTTGCTCGTGGGAAACCTACAGGTTTGTGATGCACTAGGGCACGTCCTTGCAAGTCCAAAACACCAGCAAAAGAAATGATTCATCCATGGCCAAAGCAAACACCCAAAAGCCAAAGATTGAACCCAAAAAACCAAACAAGAGAGGGGAGGAAGAGAGGGCTGCACACAAGCACTTCAATTTCAGAGGAACATCACTGGATTAATCACGAAATTAAGTGCATACAAGGTTCCTACAGCCTACCACCCTTCATCCTTCCCACTTGTGAGAAGAAAACTAGCTAGGGGACTCAAATCCTAACCCTAATGCTGTCTCTTCTCTCTTAGGCACATGGCTGTATGGAAATGGAGCCTAGGGTTTTCTAATTGTGGAAGAGTCACCTAAATGACCAGCCACTTAGGTATTTATAGCCCTAGGCCTACCGACACATTTAACACTGAGACCCTTACTCTAGAATGCTAGAAAGGGGCTGAAATGCAAAAGATACAATCGGACGACTACGATGACGCTTTGATCTTCTTCTTCTCCACGCCTTGCTTGGATGTACGCCACGTAGCCAGTAGTCCGGAAGCTTCCCCCGGTTTTGAAGTCAGAAACAGGAAAACTTTATTCTGCGGGCTTCCTGGGCCGGGTCTTGGCCCAATCTTCTATCTTGGCGAGTTGGAGCCCAACCCACCAAGTCATTCGAGCTTGGGTGGCGGTTTTGAGCCGAAGCCGCCAAAGCCTCCCTCGCACGTCTTCGCGCCATGCACTCGGGTTGGAGCACCACGGTGGCACTCGGCTTCTCCAGTCCATCGGAGTCGCCTCGCGGTCCATCGGAGGGCTTACACCACCATTGCCGAACCGCCCCTCCGTGTACCGAGCTCCCATGGCTGACCGACGCCGAGCATTGCCTCCAGTCCATTGGAGGACTTTTGCCTCAGTCCATCGAGGTCTTCATCATCTACCTCCAGTCCATCGGAGGGCCTCCAGTCCATCGGAGGGCTTGAGCTCGTTGACAATCACTCATCACACCAGGAGAGCAATAAGGCCGGTCCATTGGCTCTCAATCTCCCCCTTGATGAGTGCATTGTCAACACATCTCCAACATGTAACCTGAAATGGAACAAAGACAAAAGAAAAGCGTAAAACCGAAAAAGAAAGAAAAAAAGAAACAAATGCTCAAGCTGCCCAAAACCAAACAAAGGCAAAAACACAAGGCAGCTTGAAGCAAAAAGAGAAACAAAGCATCGGCTCCTCAAGACAGAGACAAAAGGCTCAACGCACCAATGCAAAGAGCATGCTAAAAGCTCAACTTCCCCTGAAATGTATCCTCACAAAGCAAAATGAGTGCAAAGCTCTCCCTCAACTAAAACTCTCCCTTGTCCATTTTTTTTGAATTTCTTCCCTTGGAAGTACACTAATTTCTCCCCCTTTTGACAATGGACACATCAAGGGTTCCTTGAACTCAACTCCCCCTGAACTAGACAACTCCCCCTCAAAATATGCTATGAAATGCATGGAGTGTAACTGAAAGAGCTCAGAAGGGATGGAAAGCTAGTAATCACAAGTTCTAGCATACAGAGCAAGTGAGGGCAAGGAAGCACTAACAAACTCAAATGAATCTATCTTACACTGATCAGGAGCATGTTTTTCAGGGTTATGGAAAAGAAAGCATCACCAACATGAATAGCACCCAGCAAGATAGGCATGAACAACAAGATGCTAGCAATGCATACTAGGTGTGCTACTCTCAACCAAAGCATATACAACTAGCCATAAGCATTTTAGAGACTTGTAAATTTCAGATTTAGACATTTGTATTCATAAGCAAGTTCTTTTTGTGCCAGGGGTTATTTACTTGTCTTTTGCCACTTCTTACCAACCAATGCCAAGTCTAGGTTATATAACCATCAAAAGCTTAAGACAAGGTTTTGGTCATACATAGTCTAGTCCAAGTTCATGCCAAAGTGCAAAGGCAAGCTGTCTCGAACTAGATCAGTGTGACAAGCAAACCCATCTGGATCTTTCTCAATTCAGCACATAAGACACCACTTGTAAACATTTTGATTCAGATTTCAATTTAAGCAAGGTGTCATAAAAGCTTAGGCATTAACTTAGCAAAGGCATACAACTAGCATATCTAGGCATGAAAAGATAGCATAGCATTCAACAATCCTACACATGCTAGGTAGTGATCATGGTTTTTGATTTGCAAAGAATAAAATGACTTAGCTCACAACTAGTATTCTATAGACTCAAGAGAGCTTAGCCAACCATGATCAAGCAAGCATCTGTATAATCTAGCACAAGCAAGTAATAACTCATCATTTCAAAAGAGCTCCAGTGCTAGTGAAAAATGCATATGATACAGTGAAATGCATGATATGATACAATATGCCAAAAAAACACAAAGAAATAAAAGCAAGACAAAAGCAAAAACTAAACTACAGAAGCTATTTCTTACTAAAAGGAATAGCACAGTATCCCTGACTAAAAAGGATAGCACACTCCAAGCTCACCTCTCAAACGCATAAAAGCGCCAAACTCTAGGGGCTTGGTAAAGATATCGGCCAACTGGTTTTCAGATGCTACATGGACTAAGTCTATGTCCCCCTTCTCATAGTGATCTCTCAGAAAGTGAAACCTCACATCTATGTGTTTGGTTCTAGAGTGCAAGACAGAGTTCTTAGCTAAAAAATAGCAGAAGTAGAGTCAACTAGGAGAGGGATCCTACCAAACCTAAGTCCGAAATCACTAAGGGTGGCTTTCATCCATAAAAGCTGGGAGCAGCAACTAGCAGCAGCTATATACTCTACTTCTGTGGTAGACAAAGATACGCTAGCTTGCTTGTGAGAGAACCAAGAGACAAGAGAGGTTCCTAAGAATTGGCATGTGCAGGAGGTTGACTTGCGATCAATCCGGCAGCCAGTATGGTCAGCTTCTGAGAACCCTCTAAGAGAAAGAGAAGAACCCGAGGAGTACCAAAGACCAAGCTCAGGAGTGAATTTCAGATACCTAAAAATGCGCTTCACCGCTTGACGGTGAGAAGTCTTAGGAGAAGCCTGGTAGCACGCACAAAGGCAGACCGCAAACTGAATGTCCGGACTGGTCGCCGTCAGGTACAGAAGTGAGCCGATCATCCCTCAAAATTCCTTCTGGTCCACCGCTTCCCTATCTTCATCAACATTAAGCGTAGTGTTTGTACTCATAGGAGTTGTCATGGGCTTGGAGTCACCCATCTCAAACTTCTTGAGTATGTCTCTTGTATACTTGGCTTGATGGACGAAGGTTCCTTCAGGGCCTTGCTTGATCTGCAGCCCGAGGAAGAACTGAAGCTCACCCATAAGACTCATCTCAAATTCCCTGCTCATCTATTCAGCAAAACTAGACACCAAATCGTGAGATGAGCCACCAAAGATTATGTCATCCACATATATCTGAACTATCAGGGTGCCACCGCCACGACTTAACAAAAACAAGGTCTTGTCTACTGAACCCATCACAAACTCAGACTTGAGCAGAAAACTCTTCATCCTAGCATACCAAGCTCTAGGAGCTTGCTTCAGACCATAAAGGGCTTTCCTCAACTTATACACCCGGTCTAGAAATCTTGCACTCTCAAAGCCAGGAGGTTGTCACACATATACCTCCTCCTCTATGAACTCGTTCAGGAAAACAGACTTGACATCCATTTGGTGCAGTTTGAAGCCTTTAGAGGCCGCAAAGGCAAGCAAAATTCTAATGGCTTCCAAACGAGCTACAGGGGCAAAGGTCTCCTCATAATCTATTCCCTTCTTCTGACAGAAACTCTGGGCTACCAATCTTGCTTTGTTCCTCACAACCATCCCATTCTCACCCTGTTTGTTCTTGAAAACCCACTTGGTACCTATAGGGCGACAGTTTGTTGAGGTTCAACTAAATCCCAGACATGGTTTCTCTCAAAATTCTCCAACTCCTCATGCATGGCGTTCACCCAGTTAGGATCAGATAATGCATGTGACACATCTCGGGGCTCAAAAGAAGAAACATATGCAGAGTAGGAGAAAAAGGCTAGAGAGTTAACCGAAGAGCGTGTAACACGCTGGTGAATGTCTCCAATCATCCTGTGTGGAGGGTGATCCCGCTGGACCTGCCGAGATGGAACAATCTCGGAGGTTACCTTCCTTGCGTCCTCAGCAGGGCCAGCCTCTGCATGAGCTTGCCGTCGGGGGAGTGAGAAGGAAGCCGTAGGCAAGGGTCCTCCATCATCATCAGAGCTCGTAGCAGAGGGGGCAGGAGCTGCAGCCGGTGCAGTGGCTCCTGCATCACCAATATCATCCACACCTTCCTCATCTTCAAAGATGGGGGTGCCTTCTTCATTATCACCTGAAAACTCAAAGACAGGGGTTGTGCAGGGCATAGTTTCATCAAAAGAAACCTCACAAGTCTCAACAAATTGCTTGGCCTCCAAAATCCACACACGAAAAGCCCTAGAGCTAGAAGCATACCCTAGAAAAATCCTATCCAAACAACGAGACTCAAACTTATCCAAATGCCCCGCCTTCTTAAGCACAAAGCACCTGCAGCCAAACGCTCGCAAATGCTTGACGCTGGGCTGCCTACCAAACTGAAGTTCATACGAGGTCTTCCCGAGGAAAGCTCGCAAGAAGATCCGGTTCGCAATGTAACAGGCCGTATTCACTGCCTCAGCCCAAAAGCGCCTCGGAGTCCTATGCTCATTGAGCATCGTCCGTGCCATCTCAACAAGTGTGCGGTTCTTTCGTTCCACAACACCGTTTTGCGGTGGGGTATATGGAGAAGAAAGCTGGTGCTCAAGACCTAGGTCACGACGGAAGTTTTCGAAATGAGAGTTTCTGAATTCTCCGCCATTGTCACTGCGGATAGCCCTCATGGCCTTATTCTCGTTTCTCAACCTCAGTACCAGATCCCGAACAAAACCAAACACCTCATCCTTAAACTCCAAGAAAAACACCCACGAGAACCGCGAAAAGTCGTCCATAACGACAAGCACGTACCACTTCCCACTGACCGACGCTACCCGAGCAGGACCTACTGTATCCATATGGAGTAGCTCACAAGGATAGGAGGTCATAACCTGAGACACTGGAGTGTGAGAAGCGGCAACCATCTTGCCATGACGATAGGGGTGGCATACCAAGTCCTTCTCAGCTTTCAATTTGGGCAATCCTCGGATTAGACCCATTGCTCAACCTGACTAGCAGATCAAAGCTCAAGTGACCAAGTCTCCTATGCCACTTCCATATATCAGCAGAAGGACTATCAACCAAACAACGCACATGGCAAGAAACAGATGTGAGGTCGACCCTAAAAACCTGACCAAAAGGCAGCAAAGAGCAAACAAGGGTCTCCTCAGCATCAAGAACGCAGCACGCACCCTTCTTAAAACGAACCTCAAATCCTTCATCGAGAAGTTGCGAAACAGAGACCAAATTGAACCCCAGATTCCGGACAAAAGCAACTTCTCTTAGGGAAAGCTTAGCAGAGAGCGAAACAGAGCCAACACCCAACACTTTACCTTGACCATTGTCCCCGAATGTGACGTACTCCTTGGTGCTCACGGGGTTGAGGCTGGAGAACCACTTGCGGTGCCCTGTCCATGATCCACACGTCCTCCATGCCTCAATCTTGCAAAGAAGTAAAGCGATGGTGAGCAAACGGTCCGGCACTCGGGTTAGTACCAAAACTGTTGTACAAGTGCCGAGCCATCGGCTCAAAAGTGGGGTAAGCATAATCAATAAAATCATCACGGCGAACAGGGTAACCACGATCTCCAAAGCATGAACCCTCGAAAGCTCTCCCAAAGCCTCGGTCACGAGGTCCATAGCCACGCTGAAAATGACTAGGAGCTCGACCGACAAAGCGTCTCTCACCACTAGGAGCACGAGCCTGAAAGCCGCCTCCTCTCTCACTACCAGCAAAGCGGTCTCTCTTCTCACTGTGGTGGGGAGGATCTTGCCTACCTCCCTGGTAGAACTGATCCTGGTTCCCTCAAGCTCTCTCCTACCTCTTAACCCGCTTCCTCCTGAAGCAAAACTCCTCTAGGTGGCCATTCCGCTGGTAGAACTCACAGTGGTAGACAGGCCTCCTAGGAACTGGATTAGGCTAGGACTTGGGCTTAGGAGGGGTGGCCTTGGGTGGCTCAGGCTACTGGACTGGCTTCTTGCCCTTGGGCTTAAGCTCTTCCTCTATGATCTTGTCCAGCTTAGCCTTGGAAGGCTTGGGTGTCCAGTACTGCTTCTTTGGGACAGCCTTGGGTGGCTCATGGTAAACCCCATCAACAGTCTCAACTGGCTGGGTAGGTGTAGTCTTGATCTTAATTGGGGTACTCTTCTCACCTGAAGTGCTGCACTCTTCAAACCCAACACCACTCGTCTCACCTTCGGCTCTCTTGGTGCTCTCTATGATCATCTCCAGTTGGGGTTGCTTCGCATATACCCAACTCAGCACCTCTCTCAACCTGCTGTTGTCATTTTATAAAAACAACACCTCCTCCCTCAGATTCTCCAGAACTACAGTCTCGACAGCACAAGTGTCACAGTCTAGGGAGGGAAAAATAGGAGCAGCTTTTTCCAACTTCCTAATAGTGGCATCCCTATCCACCAGCTGTATCCTAAGGGTTAGGCAGGTCTCACAAGAGTCAGTGGGTGCAGTCAGCACCTTAAAGTCAGCTCTCAACTACTCTAACTCGCCTCTCAAAGTAGGACAGACCATACACGCACCCAAAAGCGCAGGTCTAGCCCTAAGCTCCTCAAGCTCCATGAGCTGCCTCTCAAACTTATCCTTCAGCATGGCTAGCTCTCCACTCAAGGTAAGCTCATCCAGCTTGGACTAGAGTTTGCCTAACTCCACTTTCAGCTCATCTATCTCCTCTACTCGCTTGGCGTACCTATCTCTCTGGTCACCAAGCTCCATCATAAAAGACTCGCAGGTAGGGCACTCAAGCTTACTGGGTTGGGGTCTCACACTCCTCAACCTCTCATTCTCCTCTAAAGCCTCAGCAAGTTGGGCTTTCAGCTTCTGTAGCTTTTTAGCTGTCTTCTCCAGCATCCTATCTTGGGCTTTCAACTCTCGACTGTTCTGCTCTAGCATCTCAAGGATTTCGGCTTGTTCAGGAGTTACCTCATCATCGGAAGAAGAGTTGCTGCCATCATCTTTATTCTCCTTGTCCTCAAGCGCCATAGAGCAAACCGAGCTCCTCTTGTCCCTGTTCTTACGCCTGGACTTGGTGGAGACGAAGCACAAGCCAGCTGGATCTCCTTGATCATTCCTCTTGTCCTTCCTGTACGTGATCTCCTCATCACTTGAGCTCGACGAGGACGAAGAGTAAGAAGATCCGCTACTGCAGAACCCGATCTCGGCGAAGAAGGCCTTGTCCCGCTTCCAGTTGTCCTTCTGGTAGCTCTTGAAAGCCTTCCGAAAGTTCCTCTTGCCAAAGGGACGCTTGCCGAAACCGTGCTTGCTGGAGCAGTGCTTGTCAAAGCTTGGCTTGCCAGAGTGGTACTTGTCGGAGTCGCGGGAGTAGCTCTTGTCCTTCTTGTAGTAGTCGTTCTTGTTGGGGCACTCGTCGATGAAGTGGCCGACCTCTCCGCACTCGAAGCACTTGGGCCTCTCGCCCCTCTTCTTGCTCATCCGGTTGTCATAGGCGCGCTGAAAGCGACTAGACACCAGACATAGCTCCTCATCCCCAAGCGACGCCAACTGCTCCTCTGTCACAGACATCAAAGCAGAACACGAGAAGTTGTGCATAAGGGAGTTAGTAACAGACTCACTAGAGGGGTAGCCAAGGCCAGACTCTTAGAACCTGTACAAGCAAGGGAATCCCTCAACTTGTAATCTACTTCTGTGGCCTTGAGCTTACTATAGAGCGCCTCTACTCCTATCGTATCATACCCTGCCAACTCAATGATTGAGTTCACCTTGATCTCCCATACTTTTCTGTCCAACGCATACAGCAACTTGACAGCCTGCTGATGATCGGTGTATGGGAGCTCAGCGGGGGCAGAGTTGACACGCAACTTGTTGATGATCGACTGAAAGGGATCAAACAAGTCGTCTACAGACTTTCCCGGCTTCTTGACGAAATTTTCATATTCGCTCCGGTAAGTCTCCACAAGCCTAGCCTTAATCATCGCAGTACGCTCATGGTGTGCACTAAGCAGTGACCATATCTCACGCGCAGTCTTAAGGTGACTCACTCTCTCATAATCCACGGGACCAATCCCGAAAAAGAGAAAGTTAACAGCCTTGGCATTCGTCTCATGCCGAGCCACGATATCCTGCGTAGTACGCTCAGCGACTGGAAGCACCACAAAAGTCGTACTCTGAGTAGCATCACATATGTCCTGACTAGAACGCCTCCATCCTACCCTTCCAGTAGGGATAGTCATCGGAGCCAAGGACGGGAATCTTCCCAGAGTAAGTCATGGTCGCTATGGTTTCTTCACCGGTTAAGGTATGAGGAAACCTAAACGGCTCTGATACCACTTGTAGGACCGAGACGTGCGACTAGAGGGGGGTGAATAGGAGCACTTAAAACTCAAACTCACGAACCCCCGGTGCAGACTGACAACTACTTCACACAACAAGCGCTAGACACCGTCCACTGAAAGAAAACGTGTCTAGCAGCACTTGGTGTCGCCCACTTAACGGGTACACACCAAGCGAGCGGAAGCACGAGACTCAACGATCACAAGATCGCAAGTCAAGCAAAACAACGACTCACGCACTAGTGACTTGTTCGCCACTCAACGCACCGAAATGCGTCCAACTGGTTCACAACGGGTTAAGAGTATGGGCAGCAACAAGAGACACTAAAAGCGAGGTCGAAGCAAAAGCCGGGCAGCGAAAACCTCAACGAAAAACGCCACAGCCCACAAACACGCTCCTGCCGGACTGTCTGGTAGCGGTCACCGGACTGTCCGGTGGGACCGGATAATCTGGTGACTGGACCGGATAGTCCGGTAGCAACTGGGCTGGAACTCCCAACGCCGGACTGTCCGGTGGCCTGCGCCGGACTGTCCAGTGACGCCGGATAGTCCGGTAGCAGAGCCGGACTATCCGGTGGAGTCTGGAACTTGAGCCTCTCAAGCCCTAAACTTGACCAAACCTTGTCCAATCTTCACAAAATTTGACACAGGCTATCTGAGCACTATTCCAAAGCTATTCCCAAAAGATCAACTCAAAATGATCACGGGATTAGCAGGAATTTCAGATCTCGTGAAGAGGCAAGCCTTGGGCAAGAAAAGTGAGAAACTCAAATTCGACTTGCTTGTGGCAAACCTGCAGGTTTGTGATGCACTAGGGCATAATCTCCACGTCCTTGCAAGTCCAAAACACCGGCAAAAGAAAGGATTCATCCATGGCCAAAGCAAACACCCAAAAGCCAAAGATTGAACCCAAAAAAGCCAAACAAGAGAGGGGAGGAAGAGAGGGCTGCACACAAGCACCTCAATTTCAGAGGAACATCACTGGATTAATCACGAAATTAAGTGCATACAAGGTTCCTATAGCCTACCACCCTTCATCCTTCCCGCTTGTGAGAAGAACACTAGCTAGGGGACTCAAATCCTAGCCCTAATGCTGTCTCTTCTCTCTTAGGCACATGGCTGTATGGAAATGGAGCCTAGGGTTTTCTAATTGTGGGAGAGTCACCTAAATGACCAGCCACTTAGGTATTTATAGCCCTAGGCCTAACGACACATTTAACACTAAGACCCTTACTCTGGAATGCCCGAAAGGGGCTGAAATGCAACAGATACAATTGGACGACTACGATGACGCTTTGATCTTCTTCTTCTCCACGCCTCGCTTGGATGTACGCCACGTAGCCAGTAGTCCAGAAGCTTCCCCCGGTTTTGAAGTCAGAAACCGGAAAACTTTATTCTGCGGGCTTCCTGGGCCGGGTCTTGGCCCAATCTTCTATCTTGGCGAGTTGGAGCCCAACCCACCAAGTCATTCGAGCTTGGGTGGCGGTTTTGAGCCGAAGCCGCCAAAGCCTCCCTCGTACGGCTCTGCGAGGAAAGGACTTCGAGCGCGAGGAGGATTAAAGAGCTTGATGCCGAAGTGACTCGCCTGACCGAGCAGCATGCTGAAGATCTGGTTGAGCTTGGCAAACAATCGATGAAGTACAGTCAGTTGTGCAGGCGGTATTACACCCTAGAGACTGGAGTCAAGGCCCTTGTGGATATGCTGGCACCTCAGGATGTGGGGCAACCTATTGCTGATCGGTTGCCTGGAGCTTTGGATGCTGCTGAGGAGCTCTTCAAAGGATCGATCCAGGAAGCTGTTGCTGATGTGGCCGCAACAGTGAAGGCTCATTACCCTCAGGTGAATTTTGCTGTGGTTTCTGCCAGGCCGAAAGATGGGACTACCCAAGAGCTTTTCTCTGAGTACCAGGAGGCCGCTCGACCGGTCGGTGTTGCTGCTGCAGCTCTTTTTCATTTTGACTTCGGGGGAGACCAGTAATTGCAGTTTGACGTAACTGGCAGGCGATGCGAAGAAGGAACGTTGGGAGAATGACCTGTATGTTCCTTGAATTTTGCTTTGTGCCGCTCCGGCGGTGTAGCTGTTGATATTGTGGGTTGAACATTGTGGCCCTGAGCGGCTCGACTATTGCTCGATCGTTCGCTGGGAGGCGTATGTTAATCTCTTTAGGCAGCTTGGTTGTCGCTGGTTAGAGTATGTATGAATGTCGTATGCTCTTTTCGCGGTTTGGTTGTCATCGGATGCAAGAGTGCTTTGAGGATGGGCCCTTTTCGCAGCTTGGCTATCGCTGGTAAATTTTAGGGCGACGCGTACTAGCGAGTGCTCTTTAGGCGGCTTGGTTGTCGCCGATTAGAGCTTAGAATTGCCTTTTCCGCAGCTTGGTTGTCGCTGGGTGCAGTTTAAGGCGTAGAGACTCTACTAGTTCGGCTTTGTTGTCGCCATCGGTAGTGAGTTAGTCCCGGCTTGGCTGTCGCCGGGTGGTTCTCGTAAATGTTACTAAATTACATGACAGAGGAAATATTGGTGAAAATGCAACTTTATTGATACTCGGCTTGGTTGTCACCGGATAATGTGCATTCGGGGTGCTCGTCCCATACACGGCTTGGTTGTCACCGGAAGATGAGCTTTCAGGGTGCTCGACCCGTATGTGCCGAGTGGTTGTTGCTTGGGAGAAAAGCAGTATGTGGTTCAGCACTCGGCGGAGGCGGATATCACTTGGCCTAGGAGTAGAAGCGGCGCAGGTGCTCTGAATTCCATGTGTTGGGTAGCTCCCTGCCTTCAAGTTCACACAGCTTAAACGTGGCCTTGCCAAGCACTTTCTTGATGACATATGGCCCTTCCCATGGGGCGCTTAGCTTAGACTGTCCGGTAGATGATGTCTTGCGTTTAAGGACCAGATCGCGTTCGTGGTAGTAGGCTGGCTTGGCGTTCTTGTCATAGTAACATTTAAGGGCCTGCTGGTACTTGACTGCCTTGAGCGCTACGTGCAGGCGCTCGCCTTCAATGAGGTCAACGTCCTTTGTCCTGGATTGCTCTGCGGCTGGAATGTTCCTGAAAGCGATCCTTGGAGCCCCGTGAATTAAGTCGGCTGGGAGGACTGCCTCTGACCCGTACACCATGTAGAAAGGAGTGTTGTTCTTGATTGCCTTTGATGGTTGAGTCCTGAGCCCCCAGATGACGTAGGGCAGCTCTCGCAGCCATTTTCCTTCATATGGCTTTAGTTTATCAAAGATCGCCGGCTTAAGCCCATGGAGAATCATACCATTGGCTTGCTCCACTTGCCCTTTTGCTCGGGGGTGCTTCACGGAGGTGTATCATACCAGGATGCCCTTGCGTTTGCAGAACTCAAAGAATGAGTCAGCTGCGAAGTTGGTGCTTAGATCTGTGATGATTTCTGATGGGACCCCAAACCTGTGCATGATTTCTTCAATGAACTCTATTGCCTTGGCTGCTGTCAACTTGCTGATTAGCTTGTACTCTATCCACTTCGTGAATTTATCGATTGCCACCAGGACGTGATCGTACCCCCAGTTGCCTTTTTGAACGGGCCAATCATGTCTAGCCCCCAGCATGCGAAAGGCCAGAAGACCGGAATGTTCTGCAACTCGGAGGTTGGGAGGTGCTGTTGCTTGGCAAAGAACTGACAGCCCTCACAGGCTCTGACAATGGATTCTGCATCCTGCTTTGCTGTTGGCCAGTAAAACCCTGCTCTGAAGGCTTTGCCCACGAGTGTTTTTGACGCCGCGTGGTTTGAGCACGAACCCGAGTGGATCTCGTTCAGCAGGTTGATGCCTTCTCCCTGAGATATGCACTTGAGGAGGACGCCGGATGATGCTGCTCTTCGGTAAAGCTGGTCCCCGATCAGTGTGTAGCTTTTGCTTCTGCGGTACACCCTGTCGCCAGCTGATTTTGGTTCGGGCAGCATGCCTAACTTGATGCACTCTATGATCTCAGCTCTCCAATCGGGCTCAATGATCATGACCTTGTCTTCTTTGACTGTTGCGGTGGAAGGAACCTCTTCCTCGCCTTCTGCCACGGTTGTCTTTTCCAAGACTTGGACGAATATGCTGGGTGGTACATTGGCTTTCTTGGAGCCTAGCTTGGACAGGACATCTGTTGTGACGTTGTCATCTCGGACTACGTGATGGAACTCAATGCCCTGGAACTTGCTCTCCAGCTTCCTGACCTCTGCGCAGTATGCTGACATCTTTTCTTTGGTGCAGCTCCAATCTTTGTTGACCTGGTTTATTACCACCAGGGAGTCACCATAGACGAGGACTCTGTTGATGGCTAGTGACTCGGCAATGCGCAGGCCGTGGATTAAAGCTTCGTACTCCGCAGCGTTGTTAGGCAGCTTGAAGCAGATCTGGAGCACGTACTTTAATTGTTCACCCTTGGGTGATATGAGGAGGACGCCAGCCCCAGCGCCTTCAAGATTTAGGGAGCCGTCGAAGTACATCACCCAGTGCTCTGGTTGTTCTGGGTTGGCTGGCACCTGCTGCTCGGTCCACTCGGCCACGAAATCGGCTAGAGCTTGGGACTTTATGGCCGTGCGTGGCTTGAAGTCGATGTCATAAGCGCCCAGCTCGCACACCCATTTGGAGGTTCTTCCTGCTGCCTCTCTGTTGTGCAGGATGTCCCCAATCGGGAATGATGTGACTACCACGACCCTGTGCTCCTCGAAGTAGTGGCGTAGCTTGCGGCATGTAATGAGGACGGCATAAAGCAGCTTCTGTACTTGAGGGTACCTTACTTTTGCCGGGTTAAGGACCTCGCTGATCAAGTATACTGGGTGCTGGGTCTTGTAGATGTGCGCTAGATCTTCCCTCTCTGCGACCAGGGCTGTGCTCACGACGTGGGTGGTACAAGCCAGATACAGGTACATGTCTTCTGCTGGGTTGTCGTCTTGTGCCTGGATTGGGGCAGTCAGCACTGTAGGCGAAGATAGGAACGCCTTAAGCTCATTCAGTGCCTTTTGCGCGTCGTCCGTCCACTTGAAAGTGTCCATCTTCTTGAGGAGCTTGAAGAAGGGGAGCCCTCGGTCGCCTATGTAGGACCGAGACGTACGACTAGAGGAGGGTGAATAGGAGCACTTGAAAACTCAAACTCAAACCCCCACCGCAGTGCAAAACAGAAACAACACCCACAACGAAGCTAGACACCGTCCACTAAGAGGATACGTATCTAACTCGCAATACGTGCTTGGTACCGTTCACTGAACAGATACGTACCAAGCACCAAGCGGAAGCACACGCTCAAACGACTAAGAAAAAGAGTGCAAAAGGACCAATTCCGAAAAACTGCAGATTTCAGACAGACAGGACTGCAAAGAAAAATCTCAAAACCCTAGATGCAAAGCTCCAAATCACCTAAAAATTACCACACCTTCACAAGGCAATAGGAAACAGCTCTAGAAAATTTTAGGTCAATTGGAGCAAATGTGATCACTGGACCATCCGGTTATTGAGCACCGGACCGTCCGGTGTTCACAGACTGACGCTCCGAAAAGATCTCACCCAAAACCCAATCAAACCAACTCCAAAAAATTATGAAATTTTTACCGTAGGTTAAGAAGGAGTCAAGGAACAACTCCACAAATTTTTAGCTCAATTGGATAAGAAATAAAAATCCTACACTCACCGGACCGTCCGGTGATATGCACACCAGACCGTCCGGTGCTCAGAATCAGACAGACCAACCTACAAAGAAAAATACGAAAATCAGGTCAAAGCACCTCCAAAAATTCTGAAATTTTTATGGGAGCTTTATGATTCACAGGACAAGAGCTCCACAAAATTTCAAGTCATTTGGAGCACGTTTGATCATCGAAATAAACACCGGATGAAGCACCAGACGTTATAGACAGCAGAAAAACAGCCACTCGAAACTTGAGCTTTCAAAGCACAAACTTGACTAAATCTTCTCCAAACTTCACGAAAATTGGCATAGGCTATCCTAGCTCCATTTCAAAGCTATTCCCAAAAGTTCTATTGAAAAAGATCAAGGGATTAGCGGGAATTTCAGATCTCGTGAAGAGGTGAATATTTGGGCAAGAAAGAGGAAAGCTCAAGAATAACTTGCTTGTGGCAATCCTTCGGGATTGAGATGTTCTAAGACATAATCCACTTCCTTGCAAGTCCAAAACACAAGAAAAACAAAGGATCAAACCTTGGCCAAAGAAAACACCCAAAAAGCCACGGATTGAAGCCAAGAACCAAAGAGAACAAGGGGAGGAGATGCACACAAAGTTGCTGCACGAAACCACTTCGATTATGAGCCTCAAAAGAGTTCTTAGGTCAGATTACAACGAAGGATTTCATCCCAAGCAACCACCCTCACCTTCCCTCTTGATTTGGAGGCTAGATCTCACCCTAACCCTCCTAAACTTGGAGCTCAAAGTTTGAGGACGAAAATTACCTTAAGGAAATGAAAATCTAGCTGCCAAGACTACCTCTAATGACCAGCTCTTAGGCTATTTATACACCGGTTCAGTTTTGGTATTTTTACACATAGACCCCTAACACTAGAAACGCCCGGAGGGGCTAAAACAGAAAAGAACCCAAAATATCGGGGACGGACGACCACGATGAAGACTTGATCTTCTTAGCTTCCACGCAATCTTCGGATGTCCTCCACGTGGCCAGTAGTCCAATCCGCCTTTGCACCCCCGGTTTTGAAGTCAGAAACCGGAAAACTTTAGGAAATCTCCGTCTGGGCCGGACTTGGCCCATCTTCTCTATCTTGGTGAGTTGTGGCCCAACTCACCAAGCCTTGGGTAGCTTGGGTGGCAGTTTTGAGCCGTGTAGGACCGAGACGTGCGACTAGAGGGGTGGGGGTGAATAGGAGCACTTGAAAAACTCAAACTCAAACCCCCAAAGTGCGCTCTCACGAAAACACATACATACCCGATACCGTCCACTGAACAGATACGTATCGGGTGGAAAGCGGAAGCACTCGAATTAACGTCCAAAGAAAAGAACATAAGACGAGCAACCAAACTACACCTAAACGAGCAAACACACTACACCCAGACAAACACACACAACACCTAAAACTACACCTCTCTAATGTGCAGAGTTACGTAGCATAGACAAGCTACTAACCCTAGGACACATTGAGAATCCCTAAACTGAAAACACTAAAGCAGCATTAAAGCAAGCAAGAACAAAAAGGCACAAACAAAACAAGACAAGCTACAAAGCTTGCAAGCGTCGCACACTAGCCACCCAACACACCGAAGCGTGCCTTACTTAAGAACAGTGAGTGAAGAGTATGGGCATGCAGTGGTTGACACAAAACAAGCTTGAAGCAAACCACAACACTCCAAAAAACCAAAGAAACCAAGAAAAACAAACCCCAAAGCAAGCGGAGCAAGAAACCCGCAAAAACAGCCCTAAATACACTAGACCGGACAATATTGTCTCAACCAAAAGAACTGACCGGACAAACCCAAAGAAAGGGGCTGAAACAGCCCTAAAAACCTATAGACCGGACAATCCGAGGGAAGGGGATCGGACAATCTGAAGTATAGGGTTCGGACAAACCTAAGGACAAACGATTAGTACTATCAGTTCTCCGAAAAACTGCGCGCAGAAAACAGCCCGACACCTCTACGAAAAACGATCGAAACGGGGTCAAATCTCAACGAAACTTCATGAAAATTTGCATGGACAATCCTAAGGACCTTCTCTAGCAAATCCCAAAAGATCAGCACCAAAAGATCAAGGGATGCACGGGAATTGCAAATCTCGTGAGGTAGGTGAGTTGACAACCGAAAAACTGCACGCAGGCACTCCAAAAACCGAACCAAAACCAGGTCAATTCTCAACGAAACTTCACAAAAATTTGCATGGATGATCCTAAGTACCTTCCCTACCAAACCCCAAAAGATCCACTTGAAAAGATCAAGGATTGCACGGGAATTTCAGATCTCGTGAGGTTGGTGAGTTGAACCCGAAAAACCTAGAAACGTCAAGAACGGCCCTTGCTCGTGGTTGGATGATTCTAGCACTTGGCTAGTGAGATGCACCACGTACTAGCAAGGAAAAATACCGGCAAAAGAAAGGTCTCATTCTTGGACAACACAAAACGGGCCAAAATCCAAGAAACGGGACCAAAAACGAAACTAGAAAAGGGGCAAAGAGGGAGGGACGAGATTGCTGCTCAAGACTTGGAATTTCACAACAAAGAACCTTGAATTAACCATGAAATTCAGGTTACAAGAGTTCCCTAGAGCCTACCTCCCTTCATCCTCCCACTAATGACAAGATTAGACTAAACTAGGCACTCATCTCCTAGCTAATCCTCTCTATTTCATCTCTTTGGACCTTGGCTGCTAGGGTTAGAAAATCCTAGGGTTTTTGGCTGCCAAGATGAGCTCCAAGGGAGCCTCTTAAGTCTATTTATACCCTAGGCCCTAAACGACACAATTACATTAAGACCCCTACTCTAAAAATGCCCGGAGGGGCCAAACCGAAAAGATACAATCGGACGACTACGATGACGACTTGATCATCTTCGGTTTCTCCGCCTCGCTTGGACGTGCGCCACGTAGCCAGTAGTCCGGAAGCTTCCCCCGGTTTTGAAGTCAGAAACCGGGAAACTTTATTTTGCGGGGTTCCTGGGCCAGGTCTTGGCCCAATCTTCAATCTTGGCGAGTCAAAGCCCAACCCACCAAGTCATCTGAACTTGGGTGGCGGTTTTGAGCCGAAGCCGCCAAAGCCTCCCTCGCACGCCTTCGCGCCATGCACTCGGGTTGGAGCACCACGGTGGCACCCGGCTTCTCCAGTCCATCGGAGTTGCCTCGCGGTCCATCGGACGGCTTACACTACCGTTGCCGAACCGCCCCTCCGTGTACCGAGCTTCCATGAGCGACCGACGCCGAGACTTGCCTTCGGTCCATTGGAGGACTTTTGTCTCAGTCCATCGAGGTCTTCGTCATCCTCTACCTCCAGTCCATCGGAGGGCCTCCGGTCCGTCGGAGGACTTGTGTCGTTGACAATCACTCATCACACCAGGAGAGCAATGAGGCCGATCCATTGACTCTCAATCTCCCCCTTGATGAGTGCATTGTCAACACATCTCCAACCTGTAACCTGAAATAGAACAAAGACAAAAAAAAAGCGTAAAACTGAAAAAGAAAGGAAAAAGAAAAGAAATGCTCAAGCTGCCAAAAACCAAACAAAGGCAAAACACAAGGCAGCTTGAAGCAAAACGAAAAACAAAACATCGGCTCCTCAAGACAGAGGCAAAAGGCTCAACACACCGATGCAAAGAGCATGCTAAAAGCTCAACTCCCCCTGAAATGCATCCTTACAAATGCAAAATAAGTGCAAAGCTCCCCCTCAACTAAAACTCTCCTGAGTTCTCCCCCTTTGTCTATATTTTAAGACTTCTTCCCTTGGAAGTACACTAATTTCTCCCCAAATTTCTCCCCCTTGTTGACAATAGACACATCAAGGGTTCTTTGAACTCAACTCCCCCTGAACTAGACAACTCCCTCTCAAAATATGCCATGAAATGCAAGAAGTGTAAATGAAAGAGCTCAGAAGAGATGTAAAGCTAGTAATCACAAGTTCTAGCATACAGAGCAAGTGAGGGTAAGGAAGCATACAATAAGCTCAAATGAATCTATCTCACACATATCAAGAGTAAGCTTGTTTTTCAGGGTTAATGAAAAGAAAACATCACCAACATGAATAGCACCTAGCAAGATAGGCATGAACAGCAAGATGCTAGCAATGCATACAAGGTGTGCTACTCTCAACCAAAGCATATACAACCAGCCATAAGCATTTTAGAGACTTGCAAATTTCAGATTTATACATTTGTATTCATAAGCAAGTTCTTTATGTGCCAGGGGTTATTTACTTGTCTTTTGCCACTTCTTACCAACCAATGCCAAGCCTAGGTTATCTAACTATCAGAAGCTTAAGACAAGGTTTTGGTCATACACAGTCTAGTCCAAGTTCATACCAAAGTGCAAAGGCAAGCTGTCTCAAACTAGATCAGTGTGACAAGCAAACCCACCTGGATCTTTCTCAATTAATTATATAAGACACGACTTGTAAGCATTTTGATTCAGATTTCAATTTAAGCAAGGTGTCATAAAAGCTTAGGCATTAACTTAGCAAAGGCATACAACTAGCATATCCAGGTATGAAAAGATAGCATAGCATTTAACAATCCTACACATGCTAGGTAGCCAAAATAAGTGGTGATCATGGTTTTTGATTTGCAAAGAATAAAATGACTTAACTCAAAATTAATATTCAACAGACTCAAGAGAGCTTAGCCAAACATGATCAAGCATGCAACTGTACAATCTAGCACAAGCAAGTACTAACTCATCATCTCAAAAGAGCTCTAATGCTAGTGAAGTGAAAATGCATATGATACAGTGCAATGCATGATATGATACAACATGCAAAAGAAGCAAAGAGAAATAAAAGCCAGATAAAAGCAAATTCTAGACTATGGAAGCTATTCCTTACTAAAAGGAATAGCGTATTATCCCTGACTAAAAGGGATAGCACACTCCAAGCTCACCTCTCAAGCGCACAAAAGCGCCAAACTCTAGGGGCTTGGTAAAGATATGGCCAACTAGTTTTTAGATGCTACGTGGACTAAGTCTATGTCCCCCTTCTCATAGTGATCTCTCAGAAAGTGAAACCTCACGTCTATGTGTTTGGTTCTAGAGTGGAAGACGGGGTTCTTAGCTACAGAAATAGCAGAAGTAGAATCAACTAGAAGAGGGATCTTTCCAAACCTAAGACCGAAATCACTAAGGGTGGCTTTCATCCATAAAAGCTGGGAGCAGCAGCTAGCAGCAGCTATGTACTCTGCTTCTGTGGTAGACAAGGATACACTAGCTTGCTTGCGGGAGGATCAAGAGACAAGAGAGGTTCCTAAGAGTTGGCATGTGCTGGAGGTTGGCTTGCGATCAATCCAGCAGCCAGCATGGTCAGCATCTGAGAACCCTCTAAGAAAAAGAGAAGAACCCGAGGAATACCAAAGACCAAGCTCAGGAGTGAATTTCAGATACCTGAAAATGCGCTTCACCGCTTGATGGTGAGAAGTCCTAGGAGAAGCCTGGTAGCGCGCACAGAGGCAGACCGCGAACTGAATGTCTGGCCTGGTCGCCGTCAGGTACAGAAGTGAGCCGATCATCCCTCGAAATTCCTTCTGGTCCACCGCCTCCCCATCTTCATCAGCATCAAGCGCCGTGTTTGTACTCATAGGAGTTGTCATGGGTTTAGAGTCACCCATGTTAAACTTCTTGAGTATGTCCCTTGTGTACTTG
Source organism: Paspalum notatum (assembly GCA_022530915.1). Lineage (NCBI taxonomy): Eukaryota > Viridiplantae > Streptophyta > Magnoliopsida > Poales > Poaceae > Paspalum > Paspalum notatum. Next base: position 23,691,449 of record CM039684.1, on the reverse strand, counting down.
GCTTGATGGACGAAGGTTCCTTCAGGGCCTTGCTTGATCTGCAACCCGAGGAAGAACTGGAGCTCACCCATAAGACTCATCTCAAATTCCCTGCTCATCTGTTCAGCAAAACTATACACCAAAGCGTGAGATGAACCACCAAAGATTATGTCATCAACATATATCTAACTATTAGGGTGTCACCGCCACGACTCAACAAAAACAAGGTCTTGTCTACTGAACCCATCACAAACCCAGACTTGAGCAGGAAACTCTTCAACCTAGCATACCAAGCTCTAGGAGCTTGCTTCAGACCATAAAGGGCTTTCCTTAACTTATACACCCATTCTGGAAATCTAGCACTCTCAAAGCCAGGAGGTTGTCTCACATAAACCTCCTCATCTCTGAACCCGTTCAGGAAAGCAGACTTGACATCCATTTGCTGCACCTTGAAGCCTTTAGAGGCCGCAAAGGCAAGCAAAATCCTAATGGCTTCCAAACGAGCTACAGGGGCAAAGGTCTCCTCATAATCTATCCCCTCCTTCTGACAGAAACCCAGGGCTACCAATCTCGCTTTGTTCCTCACAACCATCCCATCCTCACCCTGTTTGTTCTTGAAAACCCACTTGGTACCTATAGGGCCACAGTTTGGTGGAGGTTCAACTAAATCCCAGACATGGTTTCTCTCAAAGTTCTCCAACTCCTCATGCATGGCGTTCACCCAGTTAGGATTAGATAATGCATGTGACACATCCTAGGGCTCAAAAGAAGCAACATATGCAGACTGGGAGAAAAAGGCTAGAGAGTTAACCGAAGAGTGTGTGACACGCTAGTGAATATCTCCAATCATCCTGTGTGGAGGGTGATCCCGCTGGACTTGCCGAGATGGAACAATCTCAGAAGTCACCTCCCCTGCGTCCTCAGCGGGTCCAGACTCTGCTTGAGCTTGCTGTCGGGGGAGTGAGGAGGAAGCTGTGGGCGGGGGTCCTCCTTCATCATCTGAACTCGTAGCAGAGGGGGCAGGAGCTGCAGCCGGTGTAGTGGCTCCTGCATCACCATCATTAACCACACCTTCCTCATCCTCAAAGATGGGAGTGCCTTCTTCATCATCACCTGAAAGCTCAAAGGCAGGGGTTGTCCAAGGCATAGTCTCATCAAAAGAAACCTCACAAGTCTCAACAACTTGCTTGGCCTCTAAAATCCACACATGAAAAGCCCTAGAATTAGAAGCATACCCCAGAAAAATCACATCCAAACAACGAGACTCAAACTTGTCCAAATGCCCCGCCTTCTTCGGCACAAAACACCAGCAGCCAAACGCTCGCAAATGCTTGACGTTGGGCTGCCTACCAAATCGAAGTTCATACGAGGTCTTCCTAAGGAAAGCTCGGAAGAAAATCCGGTTCGTAATGTAACAGGCCGTATTCACTGCCTCAGCCCAAAAGCGCCTCGGAGTCCTATGCTCATCGAGCATCGTCCGTGCCATCTCAACAAGTGTGCAGTTCTTGCGTTCCACAACACCGTTCTGCAGAGGGGTATATGGAGAAGAAAATTGGTGTTCAAGACCTAGGTCACGACAGAAGTTTTCGAAACGAGAGTTTCTGAATTCTCCGTCATTGTCACTGCGGATAGCCCTCATGGCCTTATGACTCTCGTTTCTCAACCTCAGTACCAGATCCCGAACAAAACCAAACGCTTCATCCTTAAACTCCATGAAAAATACCCACGAGAACCGCGAAAAATCGTCCACAACGACAAGCACGTACCACTTCCTACTGACTGACGCTACCCGAGCGGGACCTACTGTATCCATATCAGTGTTATCCTAAACGCTAAACGGTAAACAGTCGGTCACCCCTCGTTTAACGTTTAAACGGTTTAAACGGCATTTACACGGAATAAAACGGTCTAAATGGTTTTGTACTGTAGCACCAAAATATGCATATTCATGCTTAAAGATAAAAATATAGTATAGTAAATATACTCATTTATACATATAAAAAATAAATATACATATTTATACATGTAGTAAATCAAATTTGCATATAGTATGCATGAGATAATGTACACTATAATTGTGAATGAAAAAATTGAAGTGAATTTGGCAGTGTTCACCTAAACAGTTGATTAAACGACTGTTTAGCCCGTTTAATAACGTTTAACTCCGTTCCGTTTAGACCGTTTAGGCCGTTTAATACCGTGTTTTGACCGTTTAAACGGTCAACCGTTTAATAGACCGTTTACACCCTAAACAACACAGTTTAGTCCCGTTTACCGTTTAAACGCCGTTTAAACGGCCGTTTAGCCCGTTTAGGTGAACACTGATCCATATGGAGTAGCTCACCCGGATATGAGGTCATAACCTGAGACATAGGAATGTGAGAGGCGGCAACCATCTTGCCATGACGACAGGGGTGGCAAACTAAGTCCTTCTCAGCTCTCAATTTGGGCAATCCTCGGATTAGGCCCATTGAACTTAACCTGACTAGCAGATCAAAGCTCAAGTGACCAAGTCTCCTATGCCACTTCCATATATCAGCAGAAGGACTAGCAACCAAACAGCGCGCAGGGCCAGAAACAGATGTGAGGTCGACCCTAAAAACCTGACCAAAAGATAGCAAAGAGCAAACAAGGGTCTCCTCAGCATCAAGAATGCAGCACACACCTTTCTTAAAACGAATCTCAAATCCTTCATCGAGAAGTTGCGAAACAGAAACCAAATTGAACCCCAAATTCCGGACAAAGGCAACTTCTCTCAGGGAAAGCTTAGCGGAGAGCGAAACAGAACCAACACCCATCACATTACCTTGACCATTGTCCCCGAATGTGATGTACTCCTTGGTGCTTACGGGGTTGTGGCTGGAGAACCACTTGCGGTGCCTTGTCATGTGCCCAGAGCAACCAGAGTCCATGATCCACACGTCCTCCATGCCTCGATCCTGCAAAGTCAAGTAAAGCGACGGTGAGCAAACGGTCCGGCACTGGGGTTAGTCCCAAAACTGCTGTACCAGTGCCGAGCCATCTGCTCAAAAGTGGGGTAAGCACAATCAAAGAAATCATCACGACGATTAGGGTAACCACGACCTCCAAAGCGTGAACCCTCGAAAGCTCTCTCAAAGCCTCGGTCATGAGGTCCATAGCCGCGCTGAAAACGACTAGGGGCTCGGCCAGTAAAGCGTCTCTCACCACCAGGAGCACGAGCCTGAAAGCCGCCTCCTCTCTCACCACCGGCAAAGCGGTCTCTCATCTCACCGCGGTGGGGAAGATCTTGCCTACCACCCTGATAGAACTGATCCTGGTTCCCCCAAGTTCTCTCCTGCCTCTCAACCCGCTTCCTCCTGAAGCAAAACTCCTCTAGGTGGCCATTCCGCTGGCAAAACTCACAGTGGTAGACAGGCCTCCTAGAAACTGGGTTAGGCTGGGACTTGGGCTTAGATAGTGTGGCCTTGGGTGGCTCAGGCTGCTGGACTGGCTTCTTGCCCTTGGGCTTAAGCTCTTCCTCAACAATCTTGTCCAACTTAGCCTTGGAAGGCTTGGGTGTCTAGTACTGCTTCTTTGGGGCAGCCTTAGGTGGCTCATGGTAAACCCCATCAACAGTCTCACCTGGCTGGGTAGGTACAGTCTTGATCTTAACTGGGGCACTCTTCTCTCCCGAAGTGCTGCACTCTCCAAACCCAACACCACTTGTCTTACCCTCGGCTCTCTTGGTGCTCTCTATGATCATCTCTAGTTGGGGTTGCCTAGCATATACCCAACTGAGCACCTCTCTCAACTTGTTGTTGTCATTTTGCAAAGACCACATCTCTTCCCTCAGATTCTCTTGAACCACAGTCTGGGCAGCACAGGTGTCACAGTCTAGGGAGGGAATCACAACAACTTTCTCCAACTTCCTAATAGTGGCATCCCTATCCATCAGCTGTATCCTAAGGGTTAGGCAGTTCTCACAAGTGTCAGTAGGTGCTTATAGCACCTCAAAGTCAGCTCTCAACTGCTCTAACTCACTTCTCAAGGTAGAACAGACCATACAAGCACCCAAAAGCGTAGGTCTAGCCCTAAGCTCCTCAAGCTCCATGAGCTGCCCCTCAAACTTCTCCTTCAGAACAGCTAGCTCTCTAGCTAGATAGGGGCAAGACTCACACTCAAGCTCTCCACTCAAAGTAGGCTCATCTAGTTTGGACTGGAGTTTGCCTGGCTCAGCCTTCAGCTCATCTATCTCCTCTACCCGCTTGGCATACCTATCTCTCTGGTCACCAAGCTCCGTCATGAAAGACTCGCAGGTAGGGTACTCAATCTCACTGGGTTGGGGTCTCATACTCCTCAGCCTCTCATTCTCCTCTAAAGCCTCAGCAAGTTGGGCTTTCAACTTCTGCAGCTTCTTAGCTGCCTTTTCCAGCATCTTATCCTGGGCCTTAAGCTCCCGGCTGTTCTGCTCTAGCATCTCAAGGATTTCGGCTTGCTCAGGAGTTACCTCATCATCGGAAGAAGAGTTGCTGCCGTCATCCTTGTTCTCCTTGTCCTCAAGCGCCATGGAGCAAACCGAGCTCCTCTTGTCCTTGTTCTTGCGCTTGGACTTGGTGGAGACAAAGCACAAGCCAGCTGGACCGCCTTGATCGTTTCTCTTGTCCTTCCTGTACGTGATCTCCTCATCGCTTGAGCTCGACGAGGACGAAGAGGAAGAAGATCCGCTGCTGCAGTACCCGATCTCACCGAAGAAGGCCTTGTCCCGCTTCCGGTTGTCCTTCTGGTAGCTCTTGAAAGCCTTCCGGAAGTTCTTCTTGCCGAAGGGGCGCTTGCCAGAGCCGTGCTTGCTGGAGCGGTGCTTGTCAAAGCTTGCCTTGCCGGAGTGGTACTTGTCGGAGTCATGGGAGTAGCTTTTGCCCTTCTTGTAGTAGTCGTTCTTGTTGGGGCACTCGGCGATGAAGTGGCCGACCTCTCCGCACTCGAAGCACTTGGGCCGCTCTCCCCTCTTCTTGCTCATCCGGTTGTCATAGGCACGCTGAAAGCGACTAGACACCAGACACAACTCATCATCCCCAAGCGTTGCTAGCTGCTCCTCTGTAACAGACATCAAAGCAGAAAACGAGAAGTTGTGTAACATGGGGTTAGTGACAGACTCACTAGAGGAGGTAGCCAAGGCCAGACTCTTAGAACCTGTACAAGCGAGGGAATCCCTCATCTTGTAATCTACCTCGGTGGCCTTGAGCTTACTATAGAGGGCCTCTACTCCAATCGTATCATACCCTGCCGACTCAATGATTGAGTTCACCTTGATCTCCCATATTTTTCTGTCCAAAGCATACAGCAACTTGACAGCCTGCTGATGATCGGTATATGGGAGGGCAGCGGGGGCAGAGTTGACACGTAACTTGTTGATGGTCGACTGAAAGCGACCAAACAAGTCGTCTACTGACTCTCCCGGCTTCTGGACGAAATTCTCATATTTGCGGCGGTAAGTCTCCACAAGCCTAGCCTTAATCGTCGCAGTACCCTCATGGTGTGCACTAAGCAGTGACCATATCTCACACGCAGTCTTAAGGTGACTCACTCTCTCATAATCCATGGGACCAAGCCCGGAGAAGAGAAAGTTAACAGCCTTGGCATTCGCCTCATGCTGAGCCACGATATCCTGCGTAGTACGCCCAGCGACTGGAAGCACCACAAAAGTCGTACTCTGAGTAGCATCCCATATGTCCTGACTCTGGCTAACAAGGAACGCCTCCATCCTACCTTTCCAGTAGGGATAGCCATCGGAGCCAAGGACGGGAATTTTCCCGGAGTAAGTCATCGTCGCTACGGTTTCGTCACCGGTTAAGGTATAGGAAACCTAACCGGCTCTGATACCACTTGTAGGACCGAGACGTGCGACTAGAGGGGGGTGAATAGGAGCACTTGAAAAACTCAAACTCAAACCCCCAAAGTGCGCTCTCACGAAAACACACACATACCCGATACCGTCCACTGAACAGATACGTATCGGGTGGAAAGCGGAAGCACTCAAATTAACGTCCAAAGAAAAGGACGTAAGACGAGCAACCAAACTACACCTAAACGAGCAAACACACTACACCCAGACAAACACACACAACACCTAAAACTACATCTCTCTAATGTGCAGAGTTACATAGCATAGACAAGCTACTAACCCTAGGACACATTGAGAATCCCTAAACTGAAAACACTAAAGCAGCATCAAAGCAAGCAAGAACAACAAGGCACAAACAAAATAAGACAAGCTGCAAAGCTTGCAAGCGTCGCACACTAGCCACTCAACACACCAAAGCGTGCCTCACTTAAGAACAGTGAGTGAAGAGTATGGGCATGCAGTGGTTGACACAAAACAAGCTTGAAGCAAACCACAACACTCCAAAAACCAAAAAAACCAAGAAAAACAAACCCCAAAGCAAGCGGAGCAAGAAACACGCAAAAACAGCCCTAAATACACTAGACCGGACAATATTGTCTCAACCAAAAGAACTGACCGGACAAACCCAAAGAAAAGGGCTGAAATAGCCCTAAAAACCTATAGACTGGACAATCCGAGGGAAGGAGATCGGACAATCCGAAGTATAGGGTTCGGACAAACCTAAGGACAAACGATTAGTACTGTCAGTTCTCCGAAAAACTGCGCGCAGAAAACAGCCCGACACCTCTACGAAAAACGATCGAAACGGGGTCAAATATCAACGAAACTTCATGAAAATTTGCATGGACAATCCTAAGGACCTTCCCTAGCAAATCCCAAAAGATCAGCTCCAAAAGATCAAGGGATGCACAGAAATTACAAATCTCGTGAGGTAGGTGAGTTGACAACCGAAAAACTGCACGCAGGCACTCCAAAAACCGAACCAAAACCGGGTCAATTCTCAACGAAACTTCACAAAAATTTGCATGGATGATCCTAAGTACCTTCCCTACCAAACCCCAAAAGGTCCACTTGAAAAGATCAAGGGTTGCATGGGAATTTCAGATCTCGTGAGGTTGGTGAGTTAAACCCGAAAAACCTAGAAACGTCAAGAACGGCCCTTGCTCGTGGTTGGATGATTCTAGCACTTGGCTAGTGAGATGCACCACGTCCTAGCAAGGCAAAATACCGGCAAAAGAAAGGTCTCATTCTTGGACAACACAAAACGAGCCAAAATCCAAGAAACGAGACCAAAAACGAAACTAGAAAAGGGGCAAAGAGGGAGGGACGAGATTGCTGCTCAAGACTTGGAATTTCACAACAAAGAACCTTGAATTAACCACGAAATTCAGGTTACAAGAGTTCCCTAGAGCCTACCTCCCTTCATCCTCCCACTAATGACAAGATTAGACTAAACTAGGCACTCATCTCCGAGCTAATCCTCTCTATTTCTTTTCTTTGGACCTTGGCTGCTAGGGTTAGGAAATCCTAGGGTTTGTGGCTGCCAAGATGAGCTCCAAGGGAGCCTCTCAAGTCTATTTATACCCTAGGCCCTAAACGACACAATTACATTAAGACCCCTACTCTAAAAATGCCCGGAGGGGGCCAAACCGAAAAGATACAATCGGACGACTACGATGACGACTTGATCATCTTCGATTTCTCCGCCTCGCTTGGATGTGCGCCACGTAGCCAGTAGTCCAGAAGCTTCCCCCAGTTTTGAAGTCAGAAACCGGGAAACTTTATTTTGCGGGGTTCCTGGGCCAGGTCTTGGCCCAATCTTCAATCTTGGTGAGTCAGAGCCCAACCCACCAAGTCATCTGAACTTGGGTGGCAGTTTTGAGCCAAAGCCGCCAAAGCCTCCCTCGCACGCCTTCGCGCCATGCACTCGGGTTGGAGCACCACGGTGGCACCCGGCTTCTCTAGTCCATCGGAGTTGCCTCGCGGTCCATCGGAGGGCTTACACCACCGTTGCCGAACCGCCCCTCCGTGTACCAAGCTTCCATGACCGACCAACGCCGAGACTTGCCTCCGGTCCATTGGAGGACTTTTGCCTCAGTCCATCGAGGTCTTCGTCATCCTCTACCTCCAGTCCATCGGAGGGCCTATGGTCCATCGGAGGACTTGTGTCGTTGACAATCACTCATCACACCAGGAGAGCAATGAGGCTGATCCATTGGCTCTCAAGCCGAAGCCGCCAAAGCCTCCCTCGCACGCCTTCGCGCCATGCACTCGGGTTGGAGCACCACGATAGCACCCGGCTTCTCCAGTCCATCGGAGTTGCCTCGCGGTCCATCGGAGGGCTTACACCACCGTTGCCGATTCGCCCCTCCGTGTACCGAGCTCCCATGGCCGACCGACGCCGAGCATTGCCTCCGGTCCATTGGAGGGCTTTTGCCTCAGTCCATCGAGGTCTTCATCATCTACCTCCAGTCCATCGGAGGGCCTCCAGTCCATTGGAGGGCTTGATCTCATTGACAATCACTCATCACACCAGGAGAGCAATGAGGTCGGTCCATTGGCTCTCAGCCTAAATGGGAAATGAATCTGCTGAGTGCCGCCATGCACTCGGTGAGCTTCTGCACGTGCTTCTGCGATGTGGGAGGCTCCATGTTGGTGATTGCAGATATTTTCTCGGGGTTGGCCTCGATGCCCCGGTTGCTGACGATGAAGCCCAGGAGCTTGCCCGATGGGACTCCAAAGACACACTTCTCTGGGTTGAGCTTCCACCGGTAGGCCCTAAGGCTATCGAAAGTTTCCTCTATGTCCTTGAGGAAGTCGTCCGGGTGCTTAGATTTGATCACCACATCGTCGACGTAGGCTTCTATGTTCCTGCTCCATTGCTTGGCAAGGCAAGCTTGAATGCAGCGCTGGTAGGTAGCCCTGGCGTTCTTCAGGCCGAAGGACATGGTCTTGTAGCAGTAGGCCCCAAAGGGCGTGATGAATGATGTCTTCTCTTGGTCCTCCGAGGCTAGTGCTATCTGATGGTAGCCTGAGTAACAATCTAGGAAGGAGAGCAGGGCGCAGCCTGCCGTAGAATCTACAACCTGATCTATCCTAGGTAGCCCGAAAGGATCTTTCGGGCAGTGTTTGTTGAGCTCGGTATAATCAACACACATTCTCCACTCCTTTTTATTTTTCTTTAGTACAAGGACAGGGTTCGCGACCCACTCGGGGTGGAAAACTTCTCTAATAAAGCCAGCGGCCGATAGCCGGGCTACCTCTACTCTAATCGCCTCCTTCTTCTCATATGAGAATCGTCGTAGCTTCTGCTTCACGGGCTTGGCGCCCGGGTTAGTTTTCAGCTTGTGCTCAGCCAGCTCTCTAGGGATGCTAGGCATGTCAGATGGTTGCCAGGCGAACATGTCGCGGTTCCGGCGCAGGAGCTGGGTGAGCGCGTCTTCCTATTTGGGGTCCAGGTTGGCCCCGATCGTTGCCGTCTTCTTGGGATCGTCGAACCCCTGACCGATCTGCTTGGTGGGGACCGCCGACTGCATCGCGTTCCGGCTGGCTTCCGCAGTCGGGATGGATGGCTGGATCTTTGCAGCCAGTGCCTTCACCTGTTCCCGAGCGGCTTCGTGCTCGAGGTGTTCAGATGCGGCTAGCGCCGCCTGGTCACACTCGTGGGATTGCTGGAAGTCACCACGAATGGAGAGCACACCCTTGGGGCCCGGCATCTTGAGTACCATGTACGAATGGTGGGGGATCACCATGAACTTGGTGAGTGCAGGTCGCCCGAAGATGGCGTTGTAGGAGGAGTCGATGCGGGCCACCTCGAAGCGGATGTACTCGTTCCTCTAGTTGTTCTTGTCGCCGAAGACGACGGGCAGCGTGATGTGCCCGAGAGGGTGGGTGCCGCGACCCGGGACGATGCCGTAGAAGGGCGTGTCGGACTCCTCCAGGTCCTCCACGTGTAGCCCCAGCGCGAGGAGAGTCCGAAGAGGATGTTCAGGCCGCTCCCCCCGTCGATGAGGACCTTGTGCAGGAGCGAGTTGTGGACGTCGGGGCTAACGACGAGGGGGTAGCGGCCGGGCTCGTCGAAGTCACACCAATGGTCCTCCCTGCTGAAGGTGGTAGGCTGTTCCGACTGCTGGTAGAACGTTGGCGTGCCCGATTGCGCCATGAGAACCTGGTGGTTGACTAGCTTCTGCTTGCGCTTGCTCTCCTTGGCGCCGTGTCCGCCGTAGATGATGGCCACCTCGTTCTGTATGGCCGGGTAGCCGCCGCCCGCGGGTGGGTCCTGGTCCTCGTTGTCCCTGCCGCGTGCTCTTCTCCCTACTTGGGGAGAGGGAGTTTGCCTCGGCGCAGCAGGAACTGGAGGCCGCGGCAGTTGCGGTACGTGGCCCTACGTTAGGGTGGACTGGGCATGGCTTGTCGAGGATGTCCTCCATTCGCTGCCGTGGACGCTTGCCGGAGTAGCCCGCCTCATTGACGGTGTTGTCGGGGCCGCGCTTCCAGGAGCGCCGATCATCGCGGCGCCAGTCGCGGCGATCGTTGTCGCAGCGCCGGTCCCGGCGGTCATTGCTGTTGCGCCTCTGCTCGGATTCACCCTTGTTGCGGTTGAGTATGTCACAGATTTCCTCCCGAGCATCGGCGTACTTGTCGGCGATGTTGAAGAGGTCCTCGACGGTGCCTGGGAGCTTCCTGGCGAGCTTGGAAAGGAGGTTCTCATCTTGGAGGCCTTCCTTGAAGGCGTTGATGATGGTGTGGTCGGATACATCCGCCACTTGGTTCTGGAGCTCGGAGAAGCGCCAGATGTAGTCCCTGAGGGACTCGCCGCTGTGTTGTCGTATGCGGGTGAGGTCCCGCACGGTCGCCGGCTGCTGGTAGGTGCCGCGGAAGTTGGCGATGAACTTCTCGCAGAACTCGGGCCAGCAGGTGATGGAGCTGGCAGGGAGCTTCTGTAGCCAGCGAAGAGCTTCGGGCCCCAGCATGATTGGAACATATGCTAGGGCGACTCCTTCGGGTTCTTCTTCGGGTGGTATTTGTCGATGTTGACCAGCTTGAATGTGGAGGGACATGAGACAGCCCTGATCCTAGAGGAGAAGGCCTTGATGTCGTCATAATCGTTGAAGCTGGGGTCATCATAGAGGGGGTCGTAGCGGCGGTACTGGACAATTCCTTTGCTCGGTCGATGATCATCGCCGCGGTGGTCGTCATGATTGGTCGAGGGCTGGTGCAGCCCGCCGTACCGTCTGTCGAAGTCTTCTCTCCTCTTGAGCTCCTTCTCCATGGCCTCCTGTCTCCTAGAGGTGATCACGCGGCGAAGGTCTTTGCGACCCTCGATCGTCTTGCGGAGGTCGAAGGTCGCCGGGTCGGGCTGCTTAGGGTCTGGGGCGACCCCAGCCTCTTCCTCCGTGAGCTTTAGCCCTTCAAGGGCTAGCTCCTGCAGCTTCCGTTTGGCGGTGGAGGGAGGGAGTTCGGCCGCGACTGCCCCCATCGCAGCATTGCAGAGTTCCCTTCCGGAGAAAGCGAGGGAGGAGGAAGCCGCATCGTCGAAATCTTCTCCCAGGTACCGGACAGTGGCCGCGGCGAGTCCCAAGCGCCACCCTCCCTCTGCTCCTTGGAGGACAGTGTCGGCCTCTAGCTCCGCCGTTGCCTTGGCCTTGCGTCGTCGCTTCTTGTCTGCATTGAGGCGCAGGCGGTTGGCCCGATGCCCTGGCGTCTCGTCCGTCACAAAGGCTAGATCGTCGGAGACCGGCCTACATGCTTCTTCCCGGCGGGCACGGCGATCTCTGTCGCGCCGCCTCTCGGCGTTGCGGAGTTCGCGTGCGCGGGCAGCCGCTTGGGTTTCTCCTTGGAATGGTGGAGAGTCGGGGGGGGATCAGCCGCTCTTGTTCTTCTAGGCTGGCCATGAATACTTCACGAGAGGGGTCATGTGCCTGGGGGAGCGGTGCGGTTATCTTCGAGTGGTTTCCGCGCCACCGCGCGGACCGTCCGGCTGGGGAAGAGTCGATGACGAGGCCCAGCCGAAGGCCAGTCAGCGGCATGGGCATGCCCTTAGCCTTGAAGATGTCATCGTCGATCAGAGGCGGAGGGAGGGCCGTAGGGTTCGGCGCGCAGTTGGGTCGCGCGCAGGGTTCCCGCGGAGGCGTATCTGGTCGCGGGGGAGCGGATCAGATGCTCGCAAGGCGTCGGAGTAGGAGGCAACGGTGCTGCGCAGACCGAATGGAAGCGGCCTGGACGGCGGGGTCCGGGGCTCGTGTTGCTGGGGTAGACGAGTCCCGGGCCCGCGCGGTGGACTTCTCTGCCGGGTGACCTCGGTCCATCCGGAGGAGGGAGTTGTTGAAGCGGTGACGGCCGGAGTCGGAGAGGTCCGTGCCGCAGTCGGAGCTGGATCCGGTGCGTGGCTGGCCCGAGTGGTAGTGGCCGGGACCCGCGCGCGCCGGGTGGTTGCGGAGGGCGGGGCCGGGCGGCGCTCGGGAGCACGCAGGCCCGGGGCCGCCTAGGTCATCTGTCGCTGCCGGAGGGCCTGGGCGGCCGCGTGAGCCGTCAGCCCCCTAGTCGTAGATGGGATCTGCCTTGGTGTTGATGAGGTGGGGCCGAGGCAGATGGGGCCGGAACAAATCGGATCTGCTCCGGTCTCACTAGAGGTGTGGTCGACGGGGCTGAGATGCTAGACTTCACGGGAGCCGACAACCGACCGACCAGGTGGACATTGCCGTGCTTGTCGATAACGGAGGTAAAGGCGCCGAAGGAAAGGATCTCCCCCGGCTGGGACTTGATCGCTGAGTCGAAGATGACAGCCATCACGATCTGTAAATCTTGCTCACCAGCCCCTACCTGGCGCACCAGCTATGGGGGTTTGATCCCAGCAGCCCACCACAGGGTAGATCCCGCGATGGTTTTGAGATCGGTAGGGATGGCAAGGAGATCGTGATGGGTTCACAGCACGAGGGGTCACAGCAACTAGCCAGGTTCAGGCTGCCGTGTGGCGTAATACCCTACGTCCTGTGTGAGGTTCTGGATTGTATTGGTCGTCTAAAACGAGGGAATGAGAGAGTTTTCCCGTGGTCCCTAGCCCCCCTTATATAGGCCGAAGGGCTAGGGTTACAAAGTGCACCCCCAGAGGGGCGGCTCGCTACGGAATTACAGGGATCAGCTGCTGATTACACGGGATCAGTTCCTATCTAACAGGTTCGGCGCAGATCCGAGTGGTCTGCTTGGCCCCCAAGCCTGCCGTCCCTTGGGATCGAAAGCCAGATCACTCGGCCCACCTGTCAGGCTGACGTCATCCATCGTCACGAGGGACCTGGTGGTACATGACTCCCACATTCCTCATCAACACTAAAGCAAAGGATAATATGAGTAGCTAATGTTTTGGAAATTAAGGCAAGTGGTCTTTGACCTATCTTGTCCTATATACATTGAAAACTCACTTTCTCGCACAATATGACTGCTCAACCTAAGGATGACTAGCCAATCTTCTCATAACAATGCTTTACCTTAGAATAGTTTGCGATGTTGTAGTTTTTTTGCTAGCGGTTGAAATTTTAAAATTAACATGCATGTTGTAATGATGGGAATGTTTAATTTTGACTAATGTTTATATACAACTGATGGTTAAAAGTAGGTTTTTTAGCAACTTATTGTTGGAGGTTTGGGCAACTGTCGGTTTGATGTCCAAGTGCTTCACCAAAGGACATGGTAAAAAATGTACAACCTCTCAATAGTGTTAAAATTCATATATCGTTCATGTTCACGGTCACAAGTGGCCTAGACCCTCATAGATTAGTGGTTTGGGCTGTGATATGATGTTGGTTACTGTGTATGATGATGATCTATACCTTGTTTTCATGATATGTTAATAATGGGATAGTTCTGTAAACTAAATCTTATTAAAATATGACCAACTATAAAGGCTACTACTTTTCAGTCAGTCCACTTTTGTCCTAAATGGGACACTTGGTGAATGTGATATGTACTCACTCTTGCTATTTGCAAAACGACTATGATGCATCCATTACATAACTACTACTTAGATTGCTCGAAACATGAAGGTGGTGCCATGGTGATGATGATGTGGATCCAAAAGACTACCGAGAATTAAGGCGAGCATGCCAGAAGTCAACCTTGCCTGTGGTGATGGAGTTTTGCTACGAGAGAGGTAGAGGTCTGCTATGTTATATTTTGATTAAGTAAGACCTCTGTGTCTCATTTAAGTTTTCTTATTCACCTTTTTCGCAACAAACATGCCCAATCCAGAACATTAGGTGCAAAACTCATGTTTTGGGTGGTTTCGCGCCTTTTCGTTGCCGCACGTGACCTATTGCGAAAACGGGTATCGGGGTGCATACAAAGCATGAGTTTGTGCCACTGGAACCATTTCTTGTTTTTTCGCAATGGACATGCCCAATCCACAATTTTAGGTCCAAAACTCATGTTTGGGGTAGTTTCGCGTCATTTCGTTGCTACATGTGACCCATTGCGAAAACGGGTATCTTGGTGCATACAAGGCATGAGTTTATGCTATTTTATGTTTCTATATGTACAAATTCTGATCCTAGGCATACATATAAATAGAATTGGGTTTTATTCTTAAAACCAAGTGCCACAAACTACCTTCCCGAATTAGTTAGCTAAATCCGTCCCATTCCAGCCCATTTGGTTGTACTATTTTCCTAAGGGGTCGTTCCGTGAGCTGATCCTTACGGTGAAGCACTTGGACATTAAACCTAGCACATGTCGAAGGCTCCGCCAACAAATTGCTAAAAAACCAGCATTTAACCTTCATTTGCAAATAAACATTATTTAGGATTAATCATTGCCATCTTTACAACATGTGCATTTTAAAAGTTCAAGCTAACATAAAACTACAACATCACAGCCCAACCCATAGGTAAATCAGAGTCAAGAAAATAGTTGGCTAGTCACCTTTAGGTTGACATTGTCACGTTGTGCGGGAAAGTATGTTTTCAATATAAATGGGACAAGATAGATCAAAGAACACTCACCTTCTTCAAACTGTTGCTCAGGGTCTTCCTAAAGTTGTTCTTCAGCAAACACGGGTTCCTTCGCATGCACACGTAAGCACACATACAAGCAATGAGTACCTAAGAAGAAAACAGTACAACATATACTACAAATACAAGATAGAAAGGCTTAGAGCTGTTCTACTCATCACTATGAATCTGTAGCTTGGATGCTCCAAACAAAGCTGAAACAAAGAAATGGCGCTAAAAACATAGTTGAAAGGGCCATTTCATGGAGAAAACAGAAGAAAAGGGATATTTCACGTAGAAAATTGACGAAAAGGACTAATCTGCAAGGATTAAAAATTCCAGGGGTACTAGTGCAAAAAACATGGATGGCGGGGTTGATTTCAAAGAAATATGGGGGATTTCGCGTTAAATCGCACTGGCAACGAAAGGTGCAGTGCCACATGGTGACCGAAGTTTGGCGATCCCAATGTGGCAATGGATCAAGTGTTGAAGGGGTGGAACAATGGACAACGCTGGTGAAAACAACACATGTGAAACGTGGAGGGGGGAAACAGAGTAGCGCGACATGGGGCCTGGGCCAGGGGACCTCACAGGGGTGTGTGTGGCGTGGATGGCGGATCGGGCAAGCACACACAAGCGGGTATGCCGTGCTAGGATCGGGTACGTAGGGCCTTGGCCAGATGGGCCGCGTGCACAGGCCTCTGATGCTGGGGCCACAACCTCATGGGGAGTAGACCCAAGGGACACATGTTGGTGTGCACATATTGTTGAGGCAGGAAATCGAGCGGCCCTATGGTGACCAATGTGCAAACCAAAGGCATCGGTGCAGAGACAGAAGTTCGCCGCAGAGAGAAAAGAGGGGCAAAATCACTGAAAAACTTAGATTTATGGCGAACTGAAGATCTCTTCGCAAAAATGATACCACCATGATGGAGAGCTTGCCTAGACAAACGTCGTGGTAGCCGCTTTGACAAAGAGAGATTTCTTGTCGGAGTTCTACTGAAGTTGGGAAGACGAATTCCTTCTTGCTTAGATCTAGGGTTTTTGGAGCGTGTGCTCGGGAATGGTGATTGGATTTGAAAAGCGCTTGTCAAAATGATCAAGGAGAGTATAGCTATTGGGCTGAGTTGATTTTTTAGCTCACTTTATTATTTTTAGAATTATTTCCAGACTCAAAATAATTTCATGTAATACTTTTGTGTTTTTCTCTTAATAGTACTACTTGTATTTTGGCTTGTGCTTTTTCGCAAGCGTATCTATTAAGGGTTTATTTTGTTGTCCGGTTTTCTTCTTGATACAATAAGACATAGCACACCTGAGTGTTCAGACAAAAAAACATCATGAACATTCCATTCCTGAAAAGTCACATTTTAGTAGCATGTGAATTACCGATTCCAACGTTGGAAAAGATATAGGTTAAAAATTTGGATTTATGCTTTCAAAGATGTGGAATATTCTCAAGCATATATGGGCCCAAGTAAAATGCATGTGCAGTGCTTGAACTTGTTAGCAAAGTGTGACCCTTAGAACCCCCCTGAACTTAGAAAAGAAATCTAGGTCCCTAAATTAAAATTGGCTTGGGTATCCTCTAGGCACAAAACCACTTTCGTCTCTCTCCAAGCGGTGACGTGGCGCGTCGACATGGGCTTCATATGTGGGGCCAACATGTAAGGTCTACCACTCTTCTTCCTTGAGTTACTTCTAACATTTGGAGCCCATGTGTAAGTATTTTTTTAAAAATTTTGTACCCTCCCGTCTTCTCTCTTTGCCTTGATGTCGGCACTCCAGTTACCGTCCCGCTCCCCTCTAACGTCGGCTCTCTTCCTCCGGCATGAATGGCAAGGTGGCAAGCAGGCATGGGCAATGAGCGAGTAGGGATGGCTCATAGCAACATTAGCGACGATGGTGGCTGCAGGAGTAGTGGTGCTGCAAGGAGAATAGTGGTAGGGAGGCGGTGAGAAAGAAGGGAGCAGCGGCGAGAGGAAGAAGATCTTGTCTAGCAGCTGCACGGAAGTAGGGAAAGGTGGCGAAGGGAGCAAAGGAGGGCTAACTGTGGAGTAGGACCGGCCACCTGTGGTGAGAAAGAAGAGGATAGGAGAGGGAATGGAGAAAAATCACTCACTTATAGGTCCCACATGTTAGAGGCGAGGAAGTGAGAATAAATTAAGGCTTTGTTTGGCAAGTTGTGGATATGTATTACACGTGGAGAATCAACCACGTGTGAAAAAATTTATACACATATTTAGTTACCTAGCAATACTAGTCAAACCCACTTCATACACAAAACACGTGGATTGGCCTCAATCCACACCAATACACACCCACCCAAACGAGACCAAATCGGTTTTGGAGAGTGGTTTGGATTCAGATGGCATCCTTGACAGCAACTTTAAGTGCATAGATTCCTAATGTTCAAAGTTTGAGAACGTGGTACACATCTTACCAACTCCTAAATTAACATCCTTTGAATCTGAAGCATACAAAGGTGGATAATTAAAGAGACACAAAATCTGCAACAGAATGTATGACTTCATAGCACTAGTATAAACCAGAAGTAATGGAAAGACAATAAACAGAAACAAGGGCCGGTTGTTTCGCATCACTACACAAATGTAAGCCTAGCAATAACATGCACACATCTGCCACTTAGACGGAGTCATTTGGTGAATAAGTGGTGGCCGGTGAGTGCATATTAATAGTGTGCCCTGTAGGCATCACAACCTCCGGCTGATTTAGCAGCAGTCTCCGCTTACTTATTGTAAGAGACACCGATCGAACCCATGAAGAAGATGACATCCTTTCTGCATGAACTCATGGTGGCCAGATTACTCATTCTGGTCGTCGCAGCCGCCGTCGTCATAGCAGCTAGCAGTGCAGATGTTGTTAGCGCTCCCCCTCCCACAATTGTTCCTCCCCCTCTTCCTCCTCCTCCTTGGTCAGGTGTTCCTCCCCCTTTTAGTATTCCTCCTCCTCGGTTGGGGGCTCCTCCTCCTGCTCCAGTTGTTGCGCCAAGCGGGCCCAAGGTGCCTGCAATGCTTGCATTCGGTGACTCCATTGTGGACACCGGCAACAACAACTACCTTCGGACCATCATTCGGTCAAACGCCCCACCATATGGCAGGGATTTCCCTGGCCATAAGGCCACCGGCAGGTTCTCTGATGGAAAGATTAGCGTGGATTTCCTTGGTAAGTACTTGAAGTAGCACTGTATTTTTGTTTGCTCGAACTCTGCATGTGTCTGTTGTATGCACATTTCGATTGAGGATCATGACTGTCTGAATGTGCAGCATCTGCGCTTGGGCTGAAGGAGATGCTCCCGCCGTACCTTGACAAGAACCTCACCATGGAGGACCTCAGGACAGGCGTCACCTTCGCATCCGCGGGGAGTGGCTATGACAACGCAACGTGCCGGACTTCGGTGAGGAGAACGATGATATGTAGAGGAATTACCTATCCTATAGGAATGGATTATTATTGGAACGACGATAATTTGTAATTACTAATAGTTTAAATTTGTGGCGGATCGGATGCATGGAATAACAATGGATCGGATATTTGTATGTTGTTTGCATCAGTCCACCATGACGGCTGAGCAGCAGCTGCAGCTCTTCAGAGAGTACAAGGCAAAGGTGAGGAGCATCCCCGACAGGGCAGTCTACCTCGTCTGCTGGGGAAGCAACGACATCGCCCAGCACTTCACCTTTGCCGATGGCATCACCGAGCCCGACTACGCCGACTTCATGACCCAAAGGGCTTCCACGTTCATCCAGACGCTGATCGGCCTAGGCGCGCGGCAGATCGCCGTCGCCGGGACGCCGCCCATCGGGTGCGTGCCTGCGCAGCGGATGATCGCCGGAGGAGTGAAGCGGCAGTGCGCCACGGACCGGAACCAGCTGTCGCTGCTGTACAACCGGAAGCTGGCACAGGAGATGGCCAGGCTTTCCGGTAGGTTCCGTGGCATCAACCTCGTCTACATCAACCTCTACGCCATCCTCGCCGACATCGTCCAGCGCTTTCAAGCTCTCGGTAATAAGTAACCTTTTAATTGATATCGTTATCAAATTAAATGGATCGGGTATGGGGAGATATATAGATGTACTCGACATATATACACATATACATATGTTTTGGACGGTCGTCGCTGCAGGTTTCAAGAACAGCAAGGACGCGTGCTGCGGCTTCTTCGGCCTCGAGTCCGGCGTGCTGTGTAACATGGCTAGCCGGGTGTGCCCGGACCCGGCGCAGTACGTGTTCTGGGATGCCTACCACCCTACCGAGAGAGCTTACAAGATCATGATCGACGAACTTGTCGCCAGATACATCAGATTCCTCCGTTAGAATAATGTAATGTACTAGTACTTTCGATCGCCAAAAAAGGAAACATAATTCTCCTTCGCTAGCTGCAGAAGAACGTTACTATGCACCTTGCTAAGTTTGTCACTGTCAGAGATTGTCGTTGAACTCAGGCCCATTTTTGGCGATGCAAACATTCTTACCCAACCAATGCAAGGTCATTTTATCACAACCTCTAATGATTATTGTCTCGTCTTTCTTTCTTTTGTTGCCGTACTGTCCTTCCTCCAGCATCCGACAAAAATTGACACCACCGCAATTTACAAGTCGTTTGATTTTTTTTTTTTTTTGACATCAAATTTGATCGGCTCGTCTTATTAAAAAATTTTCATAATTATTATTTGTTTTCATTGTGATTTAGTTTAGCATATAATATACTTTAACTATCGCTTGAATTTTTCTATATTTTCGTAATTTTTTTTAATAAGATGAGCCAGTCAAACTTGTTGTCAAAAAGTCAAACGACCTATAAATTATGACGGAGGGAGTATACACTACACATTTTTTTGCACTCGCAGCTCACCAAGGGATGATGCACGCGATGGTTTCGAGAATGAGGAGGGTTGACGAGGAGATAACGGTGGTGTATAGTACGATGAACACATCGATTTAAACAGGTTCAGGCAGCCAAATCGTTGTACCATATATTCCATGTCATGTATGAAGTTTGTAGATGGTATTATGCGAATAGATGGTCATGTATGAGAACGTGTCTCCATACGGGTTCTTTACACCCCTTGTATAGTTGAAGATCAAGGGCTATAAGTCGGTTACGTAA
Source organism: Paspalum notatum (assembly GCA_022530915.1). NCBI lineage: Eukaryota > Viridiplantae > Streptophyta > Magnoliopsida > Poales > Poaceae > Paspalum > Paspalum notatum. The sequence continues at coordinate 23,671,495 of CM039684.1, read as the reverse complement.
GAGTTCTAGTCACTTTACAATCCTAAAAATAGGGAAATAAATTTATCGTAGATGAATCTTTATCTGACTAGTCTAAGCTTTTCTTATAATCCACGTCATCTTGTATCGTGTCCTCCAAGATAGACCACTCAGCCGCATGTTCGTCTACTTAAGATACCCATGGATATATGATACCCACGGTATCGAAGTAATTACCCCTTGAATACTCTGGCCAAGGTTTGTCAATCCACGAAAAATTACACCCAATCTATTGTAGTTCAAGTAGGAGCGTAATTGGATAATTATTTGGATAGTCTTTTTTCATCCATGTTGAATAAATAGGACATATAATTTCCATCCAAATTTATATTCTTGTTTTTGGTATTAAGATTGTTAATATCCACAAAAAAATGAATCCTAAATGTATTCTATATTTGCTAAAATGAGTTTAGATGTAATCAGATTTGGATACCTTTTAACATTTTTATATATTGGAAGGAAATGAGGCATACAATTTTTTCATCCAATTTATACTCTTACTTTTTTTAATGAAATTGTTAAGATCCATGAAAAATGAGCACAAAACTCATTCTATATCTATTTGAATCAAATTTGTTCAGACAATTCGGATATCCATTTGCACCCTCGTTTAAGGATTAAACTTATACTTCCTCTATACAAAAATAAGGCATATAGACTTTTAACATGGTCTAAGTGGAACTTTGATCATAAATTACCTTTTAAATATGCTATCAACAAATACAATATTATCATCATATTAAAGTCCTTTTGAATACCAACCCAAACATATAACATTCATACACTAAAGATTTATGGATGATTGACTCAATTGTTGGTTAAAGATTAAATGGTTGACTTTTCCCAAAAAAAATATATGCCTAATTTTTTGGATGCAAGGAGTACTATCTAGCCTACAAGAGATTTGGATATCTATGATGATCAATTATCCTCACTAAAAGCATCACATTTCGTAACTGAAGAGAAACGGTGACGTTTTAGCCGAGTCACAAAGAACGTCGTATAATCACAGTCATAGAATGTCATGAAAGGCAGCAGTGACGTTCTTAATAAAATCATCACAAAATGGTACATGTTCTATGACGATATACATAGCATCGTTGAAGGTATTTTATGCCAATGTTTTATCGTGACCAGATGTATTTTATGACTAAGACTCTAAAAGAGTCAGTCTACCACCATAAGAGAGTACTATCCGACATCTCTAATCTATTACTCTTTCGGAGCATGTTTGGGACTATTCCTGCTCGAAAAAACTTTTGAGCTAAAGTTGTGACCTTTTAGCAGTGTTCGTCTACACGGCCTAAACGGCCGTTTAAACGGTGCTCAACCATGTTGTTTAGGCTGTAAACAGTGAATTAAATGGTTGACTCTTTAAACGGTCAAAATTGTATTAAACAGCCTAGCTAATTGGTCTACACAGAATAGAGTTAAACATTATTAAACCGCCGTTTAACCCACTGTTCAAGTGAACACCGCCAAACTCGCTTGAATTTTTCATGCGTTAATATGTATATCATATATTGTACATAAATAAATATGTACATGAAATTTGTTGCATATAAAATATGTACCTTTGTTTTCTCCATTCATATGTGTGTATACTTGCTATAATACTTTATTTATTCTACGCATAAATATGTATGTTTTAATGCAAGAGTACCAAAACCGTATTAACTCCGTGTACGCACCATTTAAATGGCTCAAACAATAAACAAAGGGTGACCGACTGTTTATAAGACATATGGATATATAGGTCGTTTTATTTCTAGTATAGATTAAAATTATTTATAAAATTATTTAAAGTTATATTACAAACTTCAACTTCACGTTGGAGCTGGAACTTGGAGCAATGTCAAACACACCCTTAATACTCTCTTTCCAGCTACACAATGTGAAAGGGAAAATTAACATATATCTTTTTTTGGCAAGTAATTAACATATATCTTTAAGGCAAAGTTGTTTCTTCAAAGCTTCTTTATTTGTGTAAACACGTCATGTCACCGGACCCTCTAAACTTGAGGAGAAATTAAGAAAACCGAGGATAAATATTCCCTCCAATTCCAAATATAGGTCGTTTGAGGATTCTGATCGATTGGTCAAACTTTTCAACTTAACAGTAAAAATAAAAAAAAATTATATAGATTGACACAATACATTGTTGTTTGGCTATTATGTCAGATCGCAGAGGATTGCATTCATAATATACAAGAAAATGCATACATATTTGATCACTCCGTTCTCTTTTATTTGGCGTTTTCTAGTTCGATCAAAAATAAATTAGCTAATGATAAATATTGAAGAATAGAGATAGCAATACATATGTAACTTTTCATATATGAAATACTATATTTTATAAAATAATGTCAAATCAAAGTGTCATATTTGCAATAATATATGTCAAATATATACAACCCTACATTTATAAGATGGCACATATTATAAGACCAATAGTCATATATTAATAAATTATAAAAAAGTGCGAAGCCCTTAGGATTATTATTCCGGTCGATTAAACACATTACATCAAGACAATGGGAGTACATGTCGGCCTCAGCCTATAATAACGACCGTATGTTTCGCATCATTGCCCAAATGTGAGGTTTCCGTGGACATGGATCCAGGTCTCCTGGCCATGCATGAATCGGTCCAACTGCCATTTAGACGACGGAGTAACTTGTGGTGAGCAAGAGGTGACCAACCCTATATATATTCATAGTAGTGTACCGAGCACTCAATCAAATCAATTGTTCCACTAACATTCTCAGACCTCTATACTCTCTCCCAACAACACATGTCATGTGCTGCTCTTCATGTGCTGCTCTTAATATGCAAGGCCACCTCGTTCTCGTAGGATTGCTCGTTCTTGTTGAGGCCATCATCGCAATAGGTGCTATTGTGGCTCCACCTCCCACTCCCCTTCTTCCTCCTCCATGGATAGGGACACCTTCTCCAACTCCTCTTCCTCCTCAGCTAGGAGCTCCCACACGCACTCCTCTTATTCCTCCCAATCGTAAGGCCGCTCCACCTTCCACCCCTCCAATTCCAACCCCCCGATTGGGAACACCCACTCCAGCTCCTCTTCCTTCTCGGTTGGGAGCTCCTCCTCGCACTATTGGCCTTCCTCCCTCACATATAAGCGCTCCACCTACCGCATCTTCTCTTCCAGCCCCACAATCTGGGGTACCGCATTTGCCTCCAATTTTTCCTCCTGCTCAGACAGGTGCTCCACCTCCCACTCCTCCACTTCCTTCACCACGGTTAGGGACACCACTTCCAAGTCCTCTTATTCCTCCTCCTCGCCTAGGGGCTCCCTCTCGGAAGGGCACTCCACTTTCTCCACCACGGGTCGCGGCTCCCCCTCGCACTCCTATCCTTCCTCCCTCTCGAAAGGGTGCACCACCACAGGTGGGGGTTCCCCCTCGCAGCCCTATTCTTCCTCCCTCTCGTAAGGGTGCTCCACCACGGGCGGGGGCTCCCCCTCGCAGTCCTATTCTTCCTCCCTCTCGAAAGGGTGTTCCACCACAGGAGGGGGCTCCCCCTCACACTCCTGTTCTTCCTCCCCATAGGAAGGGCCCTCCACTTTCTCCACCGCGGTTCGTAGCTCCCCCTCGCACTCCTATTCTTCCTCCCCGTCGAAAGGGTCCCTCACCACGGTTGGGGGCTCCCCCTCGCGCTCCTATTTTCCCTTCCTCTCCAGTAGGTGCTCCAATTCGCACTCCTCTTCCTCCGCCACGACTAGGGGCACCACTTCCAACCCCTCTTCCTCCTCCTCGCCTAGGAGCTCCACTGCCAACTCCAATTCTTCCACCCCCTCAAATGAGTGGTCCTCTTCCATCTCCTTTTCTCCCTCCTCCTCAAATCATGGCTCCACCTTCTCGTCCACCGCCAGTGGTGGCGCCAGGTGGGCCTAAAATACCAGCTTTGCTTGCGTTTGGAGACTCGATCGTGGACACGGGCAACAACAACTACCTGTCGACGATGGCAAAAGCCAACTTCCCACCATATGGTAGGGAGTATCCTAGCCACAAAGCCACCGGCAGGTTCTCCGACGGCAAGATCACCGTGGACTTCCTAGGTACGAGTACAACTTAAATCTATTTTTTTACATATCATCATACAGCTGATGCCTCATATATTAATTAATTGCGTACATAATGGCTGTACGTACGTATGTATAACAATGGATAAATTGTATATGTGTGCAGCATCTGCGCTTGGGCTGAAGGAGACGCTCCCGCCATACCTGAACAAGAACCTCACCATGGAGGACCTCAAGTCCGGTGTCAGCTTCGCGTCGGCAGCGAGCGGCTACAACAACGCCACGTGCCAGACATCGGTGAGCAGACCACCACCAGCACAGCGCTGATGGATGGGTCTCCTAGATAAATTTATACACCCATGCATGCAATTATATATATATTCTGACGATGAACGACTGCTTGTCGCTCATGGGGTATGGTAGTAACGGCACTCTCTACTACTACTACGTATGTGTTGCAGTCGACCATGACGATTGAGCGGCAGCTGCAGCTGTTCGCCGAGTACAAGGCGAAGGTGGGGGCCATCCCGGACAGAGCCCTCTTCCTCGTCTGCTCCGGCAGCAACGACATTGTGCAGCACTTCACCTTGGTGGACGGCATGACCTCGCCCGAGTACGCCGAGATGATGGCACGGAGGGCCATCTCCCTGGTGGAGGTGCGTGCGTGCATGGCCATGACATGCATTTACTTGTTCTGGCGTTTGCTACTAATAAGTGGCATATATCATCTGCATGCGCGCACGATGAATCACTGACGACGACATATGCATGGATGCATGCGTGAACATTGTACATATCATCAGACGCTGATCGGCGAGGGCGCGCGGCAGATCGCGCTGACCGGTGCGCCGCCGGTGGGGTGCGTTCCCTCGCAGCGGCGCACCGCCGGTGGCGTGCGGAAGCAGTGCGCGACGGACCGCAACCAGCTGGCGCTCATGTTCAACCGGAAGCTGAGCCAGGAGGTGGCCAAGCTGGCCGCCCGGCACCGCGGCGTCAACATCTTCTACGCCGACCTCTACTCCATCCTCGCCGACGTGGTGGAGCGCTACCAGGCTCTAGGGTTCAAGAATGGCAGGGACTCCTGCTGCGGCTACACCGGCCTCGCCGTCGGCCCGCTCTGCAACGCGGGGAGCCACCTGTGCCCTGAACCGTCAGAGTACGTGTTTTGGGACAGCTTCCACCCCACCGAGAGGGCCTACAAGGTCATGATCGACGAATTCGTCAAGAGATACCTCAGATACATACACTAGCTACGTAGCTAGTGAACTATATATACCATATATATACGTATATATGGTATTGCTTCTTGTCATCTTGTCTTGCTGGCTCTGCTAATCGGTTCATTTTTGCAATTATGCTAGGTTATTTTAGTTATTGTATACTACTAGTATATGTATGATGCATATGCATGGATCCATCGGCAGCATACTATGCATGAGTGGTACATCATCGTAGAAATAAAGTCTGTAATAAGCCTCTAGCTCGATCTAAAGATAAATATATATTTTTGTCTCTTCATTCATAAAGGAATTGTAGATCGAAAGAGTTGAACCAGATGCATGTGCCCAGAACGAAGAAAGCTCTACACACAAAAAAAAAAAAGAAAAGAAAAAGAAAAGAGGAGATATTGTCAAAGTGCTATTTTACGTAGGTTGTCTGTACGGCCACCCACGGCCCACTCCCTTTCAGTATAGTATGCATGGACACATGAATGGTCGGCGCCCAACGAATCTTGAGCACACATACATCAGCTAGGCCCAGTCGGTCTGGGATGACCTTGTCATGTATATTAAATTGAATGGAGAGACTAAACAGGGTACGATATCCATGCATCTCACTCCCTTCGTTCTAATCAATTTCTTTTGAGAGTTATCAAAATTATAGTTTCTTTTTAGCCCACTTTCTATCCGTCTATGTTTAGATGCATATTGATAAAATTTTATCTAATATAGAAAGACAGATTGAATCTACGATCCAAACTTACACAATATGTGACACAGAACCAATCTGGATTGAAGTTTTCATTTAAGAGCTTGGTTCGGACTATAAGAAGAGGTCACGCAAAAATATGTGTGGAGGTTTGCATACGGACTCCATTTTGTATTTATCAATGGAAAGCTAAGAATATAGCCTTTACAACCCAACTGGTCCCGCCTAAAATTTTGAATGTTGTCGATGGGAATGGCAAAAACAGGATGACATCAGGAGCACTTGCCTTGTTATGCGAAAAGGAGGTTAGGCAAAAAGCGTCAAAATCCATTTTGTATCATCTATATATCGACGGAAAGTTAAAGGAGATTCAATTTCGAAGCCAACTATTGACTCGGAGTCAACGGTGATTATTGAAATTAGATGATGTTCAGAAAACACAAGGGCGGTGTGACACATATCATAGAAAAATAAATGTTCGAGTCGCATACTGAAACTGTTTTGAACGTTTTGTCTAACATTAAAATTCACTTGGAGTCGACAGAAGTCATCAAATGAAGATGACATTTAGAATATGCCAAGGTGTTACGATGATAACTTTTTCAGCTTCAATGGCATTGTGCACCATAATAAGTTTGCTAGGATACCTTGCTCGTAGCCCTACATACTACATATATCCAGTAACAATTCTGTCCTCTTGTTGCATTAATGCACCAACAAATTAGAAAAGCAAATTGGACAAACGAAGATCAAGTGGATAAAAACATGGAATCAGATAAGAACCCGTAACAACAACGCATATTTTTGTTAGTATAGACATATATAAGAACATGTTTATAGAAAAACAAATGAAATTGTTTGAAACCTAAAAAATCTGTGATTAAGAATAGAGTGAGCAGTATATCTTGAAAATGGGAAAAAATATGTCTTCTTTTAAAAATATTTTATCTTTCCATTGCAACCATAGAGTACATGGTATGTTTGTGTTGACTCAACATTACACCACCAAGCAGGCCGCTGTAGCTTGGTGCCTGCCAATCATGTTATAAAGGGATCTTTTGAAACAATTTCAAGCTGTAGTTTCCAGGTATGAAAGGGATCAACTACATCTTGTTATCAGGAAATTTATCACATTAAGCAGGCTGGTAGTTCAGTTTCTGAATATATAGAACAATTTGATGATCTGACTCATCAGCTTTTGGCCCATGACCCTTATTTCAATGCTGTAGCCATTACCACTTGTTTTGTGGATGGTTTAGATCCAGGAATCAAAGCCGTTGTACTTGTTCATAAGCCAAAAGACTTCGATACTGCTAGTTCCTTGGCTTTTTTACAGGAAGAGGTGCTGTTGGGAAGTTCTATTGGCCAGTTCAAGAAGACAGAGCCTAATTATCCTTCCAGAACTGTTGCCAAGAATGGTTTTCATTCCTCTGTTACAAGATCTTTTGAAGCATCGGCATCTGAAGATAGAAAGTCTCTCTCAGATGTCAAGGGAAGAACTCAAGATGATAAAGTGGCTGCTCTCATGGCTTACAGGAAGGCAAAAGGGTTATGCTATAAATAATGTGGTACTAAATGGGGTCCTCAGCATAAATGTCCCTCTTCTGTTTCTCTGCACATGGTAGAAGAAGTTTGGCAAATGATAGCTGAATCTCCTTCTCTTGAGAATACAACAACTTTTGGTGGTGAATCTGATCCAGGAGATGAGCTCTTGGCAATGTCTGCTCAGGCTGCTGAAGGTGTTGTTTCCAACATGACTATCAAGTTGAAATGTCATATTCATCAGCAATCGGCCTTGGTGCTTTTGGATTCGGGTAGCTCCCATAATTTCCTTAGTGAGCAGCAGGCAGTTACCTTGGCTCCTTGGAAATTGCTCAGGAATCGTGTTAAATTTAAACTAGTAGATAGAGGCGAATTGCTCTGCACTCATGAGATTGTACTGTGCCCTTGGCTGGTATAGGATCATCAGTTCTATACTACATTCAAAATTTTACCACTCAAGTGCTATGATGCTATTTTGGGCATGTAATGGTTGTCACAGTTTAGCCCTATGAATGTTCAATGGGCAGAGAAATGGATTTCTTTTTTGTACAGAGGTCAACAAATTAAGCTTCAAGGTTTGTCAGATTCTCAAGTGAAATGTCTGCCAGCCTCAGGAGATCAAGTGCATGCTATGCATCAAGCACAAGAAGTGTGGTGTGTAATTCAAGTCTATGCACTGACTGATGCTTCACCAACTGTTTCTCTTCCTCAGCCGGTTCAGCAGTTAGTTGATCAGTATACTGGGTTGTTCACTGAACCTAATGGTAAGCTCCCTAGCTCATCTCGACCACATACCATTCCTTTGCTTCCTGGTACTCAGCCGTTCAGGCTTCGGCCTTATCGATATACTCCTGCCCAGAAAATAAAAATTGAGCAGCAGGTAGCTAAGTTACTTCAGAATAGAATGGTACCTAAAAGCACTAGTCCTTTTGCTAGTCCGGTTCTGCTAGTTAAGAAAAAATCTGGTGAATGGAGGATGTGTGTGGATTATAGACGTCTTAATGCCTATACCATCAAGAACAAGTTTCCACTACCTATTATTGAGGAGCTGTTTGAAGAATTAGTTGGTGCTACATGGTTCACTACTTTGGACTTGAGGTCTGGATTTCATCAAATTATGATGGCTGAAGAAGATCAGTACAAGACTGCATTCCAAACTGATTTTGGCCATTTTGAGTATAAAGTCATGCCCTATGGTCTAACTGGTGGACCAGCTACCTTCCAATCTACCATGAATTATATTCTGGCCTCTTTGTTAATGAAGTGTGTTGTGGTTTTCATAGATGATATCTTGATTTACAGCAAGACATGGGAGGATCACTTGTCACATATCAAGCAAGTCTTTGATATCTTGCAACAACATCATTTCAAGATTTGACTTTCTAAATGATCTTTTGCCCAGCAACAATTGAAATACTTGGGTCATATTATCAGTGCTGCTGGAGTAGCTACTGATCCTAGCAAAATTGTTGATGTTCAGAACTGGCCAGTTCCTCAAACAGCTAAGGAATTGAGAGGTTTCCTTGGTTTAGCTGGTTATTACAGGAGATTTGTAAGGAATTTTGGGTTGATAGCCAAACCTCTTACAAGCTTATTAAAAAAATGACAATTATTTATGTGGACTTCTCTTACTGATCAAGCATTTACAATTCTGAAGCAAGTTCTAACTGAAGCCTAGTACTAGCGCTTCCTGATTTCTCCCAAACCTTTGTGGTTGAGACTGATGCCTCTGACAAAGGCATTGGAGCAGTACTACAGCAAAATGGGCCGCTTATATCAGTCGCGCATTGGGTAGTAAAAATCAAGGGTTGTCTGCCTATGAAAAGGAAAGTTTAGCTATTCTCATGGCTATTGATCACTGGCGCTCCTATCTGCAACCAGCTGAATTCATTATTCAGACTGATTATAGAAGTTTGGCCAACCTTGATGATCAGAGGCTTCACACTTATTGGCAACAAAAAGCTCTCACTAAGCTTTTGGGTCTCAGGTACAAAATCTGCTATAAAAAAGGCTCTGTCAACAATGCTACTGATGCTCTTTCATGCATGCCTCATATACCTACAGCTGAATGTGCAGCAGTATCAGTGGCTCAGCCAATATGGCTGCAAACATTGGTTGATAGTTATAGTGATAATCCACAGGCTCAGCAACTTTTGACTGGTCTTATCTTGCAGTCACCACAAGGGGATTATGCTTTACATCAAGGTGTTGTGATGTATAAAGGGCGCATATGGCTTACTCACTGTCCATCTTTGCAGCAGCAAGTTTTAGCTGCTATGCATTCTAGTCCGGTGGGGGGACCCTCAGGTTTTTTTGGTTACCTACGCTCGTATCAAGAAGTTTTTCTATTGGACACAAATGAAATCAGACATCAAACAGTATGTAGCAGCTTGCACCATTTGTCAACAAGCAAAAACTGAACATGTGCCTTATCCAGGCTTGCTGCAACCACTTCCAATGCCAACTGATGCTTAGCAGGTGGTCACCATGGACTTCATTGAAGGTTTACCTTCTTCCTCGTCCTACAATTGTATATTACTGGTTGTGGACAAATTTTCAAAAGTATGCTCACTTCATTAAGCTAGCACATCCTTTTACTACTCCGAAAGTTGCTAAGCTTTTCCTAGATAATGTGTACAGACTCCATGGTATGCCTATGGCTATTGTGTCTAATCGAGATCGTGTTTTCACAAGCCATCTTTGGCAAGAGCTGTTTAAGCAAGCAGGCACTACCTTGCGCATGAGTTCGGCTTATCATCCTCAAAGCGATGGTCAAACTGAAAGAGTGAATCGAAGTGTTGAGACTTTTCTCCGTTGTTTTGGTCATGCTTGTCCTGTTAGGTGGTCTGATTGGATTTCACAGGCCGAGTACTGGTACAATACTAATTACCACTCTGCTCTTGGCAAATTTCCTTTTGAGGTCCTGTATGGGCAATCTCCTCGTCACTTTGGCATTTCTGGACTCGATGATTGCGTCACTACTGATCTCGCTACTTGGCTCAAGGAATGAATGACAGTGACTCAGTTGCTACAACAGCATCTTAACCGCGTTCAGCAGCGGATGAAGCATCAAGTAGATAAGCACCGTTCAGAACGGGTTTTTGCTGTGGGAGATTATGTCTGGCTGAAATTATAGCTGCATGTTCAAACTTCAGTTGCCTCAAGAGAAGCTAGCTTTTCGGTATTTCGGCCCTTACCAGATTATTCAGAAAGTGGGTGAAGCGCCCCAGTTTCAAAGTGGGACTAAAATGTGCTTTATTACCGGCCCAGGTCTCGGTAATCACATTCATACATCAGAGTGGTACAGATCCGCCCTAACGGGTCGGAAATTACAGGGGCGCCCTAAAACTAAGCAGCGGAATATAAATTGTAAGCTCAATCTTCCACACGCCACAGTTGGGAAGCAGGTCATAGCCCTTATTCATCCACGTATATGGTAATCTCATCTTCTTCACTGGAGAAACATCAACAAAGCAAGGGTGAGTACATACATACTCAGCAGCCCACCTTCATCCGTACGGAGAAGGGGTATGGCTTATATCTATATGCATGCAGGACATATCTAGAGCTCAGGCATGGTGTTTTGCATAAATACTTTTGGTATGATGGGTTCGAGATAGTCTAACCAGTTTTACTTATTCAAAAATAGCGTTCTCCATAAAAAGGGTGCCGCGGGACCCGCTATGCCCTCCTTGCTACTATTAAGTTCTATTTCTCGACTCACTCCAAAAATAAAACATTTACAACCAGTTTAATCCCATGAATATCATCCTTTCGAAAAAGTGCTAATTGAAGAACTAAGTCATAACTCATCCATACCAATGGATTCGGACTATTCAAACAGATTTTACTCTGATCAGAGGTTGTACTAATTCCCACGAGTTGGACTCAGCGACACTTACGGCCAAATAAGTATCCGAATTCCAAACTAAGCTTTTGCCTTTATTTCATCACCTAGCAGTGCTTTAGGGATTTGGGCCTCCAAGCCGCACCCTAGTGTCCCTCGACATCCCCTCGGCACATAACCCCTTCCCTAGCCCCTTGTGTGCCAACATGGCAGCTACTAGGTTATCCATTACGGCTCGGGCCTAGCCAATGCCTCATACAGAGCAAGTGGTTGTACTAAAGAGTTAGGCAAGATGTAAATCAACGCGGTCCTTACAGTACACGGGTAGAACCATTCCCCCTACTCCTTGCCCGGCGCCGCGAGCATTCACCTACCTGGTCTTCTCCACGAATCTCGGGACCTGGGGTAACCGCGGGCTGTAAGTTACCCGTTCATACCCTGCTCTTTATAACAGAGTATCCCGACCCGTGGGTCGTTTGATGGGGTTCTTCCCCATTTTATTTTAAAAACACACCCACCTATCCTTATTCCGAACCCATCAAGTTTCATAACCATAATCCCAACTTAACATCAAGATTGTGATAAATATAATCAGATGAGCAATCCCACATATGCGCACTACATCTAAAATAGGCTTAGGTGGCTATATAATCGGTGGAGTTACCTTAGCAAGCAAAACATGCAAGTTTTATTGTGATTATTAGCCCAAATGTTGTATTTGCAAAACATGGGAAATTTTATGCATCAAGTGGGGATTCCAGTTGGCTTGCTATCCGCTTTGTTGATGCAGATGTTGATCTCGTTGGTAGGGGTATGCCCTCTATCGAATCTGTTGGTACTCCATCCGCTGGGCGTGATGGTGCGCCAACCACTGCTCGTGCTGAGCCTGTTGCTAGGCACGATGGTGGGTCATCCATTGTGCATGTTGGTACAGCGTCTGCTGCATTTGTCGGTTGCAGGCTTCTAGTCCTGTGTAGGTCTTTGCTATAGGCGAGTTGTTCAGAATGTTCAGTATAACCTATGTGCACAAACTGATGGAGATGTGCCTGGCGCGGCAATTTTCTAGACCAACTCCGAGTCGTATCAGCTCTGCCAAGAGCCGATGCTGAGTCCGATCCGGACTCAACCTTGCGGGTTTGACTCGGACGTTCGCGTATGGTATGCGCAGTTGGACCTCTATCTGGACTCGGGTACTTGATCCGCAAGCAATAGGATTCTAATGGGCCTTTACGTGGCTAAAGCCAATTAGTGGAGACTATATATATGCAACAGGGGGCACGGCTTCGTTAGACCTAATTAGTGCATAAGTGAGCCGCCACATAAAAGGTTTCTGCGGAACCCTAACTGCGCCCTAGTCCAATCTCTCAAGATCTGTCGCCAAGTTTGTGGTGCTAGCACGCCAGCACTCGGCGTTGCCTTCCTGCACGTGTGGATACCGTAGAGGCGTTGCTGCAACTGTATGCTAATCAACCGACTAGTCTTAAGGGCTGCAAAAGTGATCTTGATCGAGATTGGCTAGGTGAGTCGGCATCGGCTCTTCTCTGCATCGACTCGGCGTGCTTGACTCGGTACTCGGCTGTGTTAACTCGGCACCCGACTGCTTCGACTTGTCTTCCGCTGCACAGCTTGTCTAGTGGTAATGATATGTGATCCCTTGCTTGTACGAATTCCTATGTCTTACGCGGTAGTAGAAAATCATTTTCATGCTATGGTAGCCTACCCCGTAACCCTACAGTGGTATCAGAGCTGATCGTACGTAACCCTACAGTGGCTACATGATAACAGTTGGATCTGTTATAGGCTCTATACATCGATTCATTGGATGGATTGGTGGTAACAGATTGGATCTGTTACAGGCTATTCGCATTGGTTCATTAGATGAACGGATGTGAAGTACATGGATGAAACTTGCATTAGGCTTGATTGGATCAACCCGATGAGTTTACATAGATTGGATCTATGGTCCATATTTTTTGTTATCACATGCCTATTCTTTTTGCATTAGATGTGTTAGAATAGATTCCCTTAGAAAAATTCAAGAAGTTTTTGATGCCCTTCCAATCGCTACACCTATAAGGATTTCGATCATTGTTCGGTGGGTCTGCCAAAGCAGGGTGCCGTCAATTATCTTAATCAAATAGGGTGGATGTCGCACATCCACGCGTATGGGATTGGTTTGCTTGACGAGGCTATCAAATCGGATTTGGGCCTTGGGCATGATGTTGGATGTTTCGACATTGGATGTTTGGAACTTGGTTGAGCAACTTGATCAAGTGCGACCTATCGAGTGCAAGTGAGGTTTCAAGAAAAAGATAGACGCTGATGGAAATGTTCACATCTATAAGGCACATCTTGTGGCAAAAAGGTTTTGTCAAATTCAAGGTGTTGAATATGGTGAAACATTTTCGCCCGTAGCTATGCTAAAGTCTATCCGGATCCTCCTAGCGATTGCCGCATATCATGATTATGAGGTGTGGCAAATGGATGTCAAAACGACTTTCCTTAATGGAAACCTAAGTGAGGATGTGTACATGACACAGCCCGATGGTTTTGTCGATCCACAGAATGCTGGGAAGTTATGCAAGCTTTTGAAGTCCATTTATGGACTCAAGCAAGCATCTCGGAGTTGGAATCTACGTTTTGATGAAGTGGTCAAAGGGTTTGGCTTCATCAAGAATGTAGAGGAACCTTGTGTATACAAGAAGGTTAGTGGGAGCACACTCGTCTTTCTGGTCTTATATGTAGATGACATATTGTTGATCAAAAACGACATTCCTATGTTGGAAGCTATGAAGGACTCATTGAGAAAGAGTTTCTCGATGAAGGACTTGGGAGAAGCAGCTTACATTTTGGACATAAAGATCTATAGAGATAGGTCTAAGCGCTTAATTGGATTAAGCCAAAGTACATATATTGACAAGGTGTTGAAGTGGTTCAACATGCATGATTCCAAGAAAGGTTTCTTGCCCATGTCACCTGGCACGATCTTGAGCAAGACTCAGTGTCCGTCGACCACTGATGAGCAAAAGAGGATGAGTGTGATCCCTTATGCCTCCGCAATCAGATCCATCATGTATGCCATGATATGTACTCGCCCTGATGTCTCCTTTGCTCTAAGTGTTATGAGTAGATGCCAATCATGTCCAGGTGAAGGTCACTGGATTATTGTAAAGAATATCCTTAAGTACTTGAGAAGGACTAGGGATGCGTTCCTAGTGTTTGGAGGTGAGGAAGAGCTCGTTGTAAAGGGTTACACCGATGCTAGTTTCCAAACAGACAAAGACGACAGTAGATCGCAAGCCGGATTTGTATTCTGCCTCAATGGTGGAGCGGTTAGTTGGAAGAGTTCTAAGCAAGATACCGTGGCTGATTCTGCAACAGAAGCCGAGTATATTGCAGCTTCGGAAGCTACAAAGGAGGCAGTTTGGATCAGAAAGTTTGTTTCTGATTTGGGTGTTGTTCCGAGTGCTTCGATCCCATTGGACCTTTACTGTGATAATATCGGTGCCATTGCTCAAGCTAAGGAACCTAGATCACACCAAAAATCCAAACATATACTCCGGCGATATCACCTGATCAGAGAGATTATAGATAGAGGTGATGTAAAGATATGCAAAGTGCACACAGATCTAAATGTAGCTGATCCGTTAACGTAGCCTCTCCCGCAATCCAAGTTTGAGGCACACATGAAAGCAATGGGCATTGGATACCTGAGTTGACTCTAGTGTACGTGGGATGAGAATTTGTTATGTTTTATTTTGAATAAATGTTATTCATTGTTGTTCCTTGAACATGTTGCTGTAAACAATGGATCAATGAGTGCGTGACTCATTCGTGAGACTCTTGTTTAAATGTCGTGTTCTAAATGGTCCCTAGCCTATAATCTTTATTTGGGACAATAATGATTCAAGGGCAAGCACATGCATTGATTAATGATCATGTCTTACGGATCATGGATATTGGATATCAAATCAATGATTTAGACAAATGTTAAAGAACATGGTGTCGGATCTGACTCACTCTGAGACGTTGCTGGGATTGTTACGTTTATATGTGCCATCAAGCGATCTTGAGTGATATACTCACTAAATCCTTTGACCTGAGATCACCATTGTTTCTCACTGTGTGTAGTGGTGTACTTAGCGTTACCAAACGCTATTCCGTAACTGGGTAGTTATAAAAGTAACTTTCGGGTGTATTGTGAAACATGGATTGGGATGTGAGTGGATCAATATGGAATTTGCCCCTCCTACATAACGGGAGAGATTGCTTCTGGGCCCCTTGAGGTGGCTGGATTAGAAAATGCATGGCCGTGCTATGTGATTAATGGTTAATCACATTCGGACTAATGGTTAGTCCAGTAATCCACCATTTGACGAGTGAAATTAGTCTAACTATTAAACAAGGATGGCACAAATCTCACCTTGGGTCGGACTGGCGTCGCATGGCAAAAGGATATAGGACGAGTTGTATATCAAGGTTCGGTTGATATGATCATTGTGCTTTCGGGTGTCAACATGTGCTGCTAGGCACCGCTGTTGATCGATTAGCTTGAGAAAAAGGTTTTTCGCCATGGCCGACTGCATGAGAACCTACAGGCTCACACACTTAAGGGATTGGTGACACTATGATATTGCTTCTTGGGCAAGTAGAAGATTGATGGAGATGTGCTCGGCGCGGCTGTTGACGGCACTTAAGCACGTCAAATCCTTATACTGCAAGCGCACGGTATCGCGGTAGCTTTTCCCCAGGATGAGTATCTTGGGTTTATCAATCCGGGATTAATTATGTTTAAGATGTTATTAATCTAATATTAATTAAATTACTATCTAATTCTAATTGATCTAAATAAGCTTAAATAAGAGATAAAGTCTATCTAATTGCAATAAAGGTTCTAATTATACTCTAAATATACTCTAATCAAGCTCTAAACTATTGCAGCAATTAAATTAAACTCGGGATAGATAAGATTTAAGCAGGCAAAAGGATCCACAAGAGATATGAGACAAACAACTTAAGTACTAAGAACCACCTTGATAAAGATCTAACCAACAAGCATAGGATAAACATGATCATGAATGTCAAAGAACTACTCGAACCTTTCCCTAGGCTCCACTGTCACTGGTAACCAGGTAATCGACGAACTAGTAAAGCCTAACCATCCCTAAGCATGAGCAGATTCAAATCTACTAATTAGGTAAAATAGATCTACTAAAAGACATGTGAGAATTCTTATGGTGGCCACCAAAGCACAAGTAAACAATTAAGCAATGCAAAGATATGGATCATAAACATGCATAAACAAGAAGCTAAGTCTAAAAGACAAACTTTATTTATCAAACATCAAGGTTTTATCAAAGTACAGAAGAAGTTCGAGGAATTTACTCAAAATACATCGAAATCCGTGAACCAAAGTCGTCGAGTTGAACTAGACGAAGAAGTCGACGGAAGATGAGCTCGAGCAGCCCTCAGGAGGCATCTGGTCGGCCGACCCCCAGGCCTCCTGCCTCCTCTTGCTTCCTCCTTTCGCCGAGATGTTCTTCCCGCCGAGTTGAACTCCCGTGGACGCCGACTCAAACCCTAAACTCTCGACTTACAATAATTTGTGGCGAACCAAAGTTGGATCTCCCCTTTCGGAGCCCTCTGTTTATACCCCGAAGGGAACCCTATACATGGAAACTAATAGGTCGGTTCTAAGAGTCCTAAAACACCTATTTCCAAGTATAATCAAGCCTCTAGAAGAGTCCCGGTCGTCCATAACCTTCCTTGCTTAATGATGAAGTCTTCTATCTTTAATTCCCGAAATAGATCTTTCCTTCTTCTGCACCCTGTAGTAAATTGACCATAACTCTGTCTTCCGAAGTCCAATAAATGCAAACTCAGACTCTAAATTGTAGAGCTCGAAGAGATCTACAATTTTGGTATTCAAACTTTCTTCATTTGACATCATTAAGGTCTCCGAATTGGGCCCACATGCTGCTGCTGTCATTGACTTCGTGAATATTTCAGGATTTGTCCTTCCCGACAATCTTTATCTTCTAGAATACGCTTTTAATTGGGCTTTTACCTTCAATTGGGCTTCATTAATCTTTATCCTTTGGGCTTGCTCATCTTAGCATAAATCCTATCTTCGAGAATTCTTCAAATTATATTAAATATTACCTATTTTCTTGCAAAAAATCAATAATGCACAAAAACAAAGAGCATTCTCGAAAACGGGTTTAATTGTTAGCAAAATAATAATAAATCATAACATTAATCTATGAAACGGCATAAAAACATATGAAATTATAACATAAATTTAGTACTTAAGCCGCGTCAACAATATCCCCACACTTAGATCATTCTAGTCCTCGAGCATAAGATCGATAAATCTTAAAATAAACTCTCAACTAAATTTATGTCAATCCTAAACAATCACTTCTCAAGTAACTTTACTTTAGAAATCACTCAAATCATAATATGGGAATATTTATTTAATTTTCATGCATATAGATCCCCACAAGATTTATCGAAATCAAATGAATCATAACTATGCCAAAGTCTCCTTTCAGAATATAAAAAGAGGTTTTTCTCAATATATTTAGAAAAAACAAAAACTTTTAAATTGATCAAGAAATCACTAATCCCTTTAAATCAAGCTCTCAAAAAGGCACTCATTATAAATGGCTATCCTATAAAAGATTTACACTCTCTCTTCCTCACAGGAAAATATATGGAGCTTGGTAAAGTCTTAGCAAAGTTAAACATTTTATTGTTCAAGTAAGTTATCTTTCTAAAGCTCAATCAATCATCCTTAAACAACTTTGGTCATCGAGAATAAAGAAAATAATATATAAAGACAAAGAAAAAGAAGATATAGATAGTGGACATGTGCATGTATATATGAAATTGGAATAAATTCCGGAATTTTTTTTTTGCACATGGTTGGAAAAAGCGAAAGTCTTTGCTCATTTTAACTTTATAATAATAACTCAGGACTTACAAAGACACTAATTAAATTTTGTATAATTTTCTCCCCCTTTCTCCTTTTCCTAATTCTACCTCTCTTTTCTTTTCCTTTTTTTAATTTTAATTTGGCCACTTGGCCATTATTTTCTCCCTCTTCTTTTTTTTCTTTTTTTTCTTAATTCGACCACTTTGGTCTATAAATTTTTTTAAACTAAAAACTCCACCTCCTTCATCTCAAAAGTCCCTTTTTATTTCAATTTTAATTAATGAGTAAAAACCTCACTTGAATAGGTAAAGGTAAACAAAATGAGATGAAAAGGTTTAAAGGATAAAGAAATTGCTTATTATTTCTAAGCAATTGGAATATAATAAGGCTAGCAAAAGATGAAAAATCGATGACCAAGAATTATTTAAGTGATCAAAATTACTAAAGAAATCAAACTTAAACAAACATGAAATAACTTGCTTATAAACTGACTTTCATAAACTAAGCTCTAATAGGTATTAAAAACTCTCTCTTGATTAAGGAATGTAAAACTTGATCAAATAAAGATAAATTCAATAAAAAAGATTTTTTTTATAAGTCCTCTAATCTTTTTCTTAATTGAAAACTTTGGCAAAACTATAAAACACAATCTCCCAACAAAAACATGGGTTATACATTATTAATTATTTTAGTAATTCCCACATTACTCAAATCATGACAACTCAAGCAAAATTAAATATCAAAGTAAATGCATAGAATAAACTTAAATAAAGCGAGACAAAATTATTAATAATACTAATACTTTTTTAATAATAAAATAAAAAAAATAAGAAAATGATAACGCCATCCCATCAACTCACACCTAGTAAGTAATATAAAATAAAGGGGCGTTATTATTTCAAACGCTTTATTGATCTAATGGAGAAAACACATCCCCACACTTAGCTATTACTAAGTGTCCTGGTCATCATCGGAGTACCAGTGAGTGTCATCAACTGGACCGTCGAGTGGATCTCCCCGGGCCTATAGAGAATAGGTTCTGGGTCTTCTGGAACTACTAGCTCTTCCCACTCTACATCTAGTTGACGACCTTGAAGATTCATCTTATAATAGATATCATCAAGAGTGACATTCTGTTGTGCAACCATATGTTGTAGGTAGTTCACTTGCTCCCTCAGGTGTCTAGTGAATCCCTCGACATCTCTTCTAGTTTGTATCATTTGCTTGGAAAGCCTCTCTTTGAGATCATCTATCACTGCAAGACTATCACTGTTCTTCTGCACAAGAGCACTAATAGCTTCCCTACACTTGGTACAGCAATTATGTCCATCCCCATCTATCCCTCCAAGATGGTAAGTATCAATTTTAGGGACGACATAAACAGAACTTACTTCCTCATGATCTGGATTCCTCCCGTGGTCATCTTCCAGATAGCCATCATCACTAGAGCGAATAGTTCCTCCTTTACTGACTGAAGACTCCACATAGTTAATCCTTCTCTTGCCTTCAATCCGCTTAGACCTTCTCTCCTTCATCTCCACCGGTTGAATGGATAGATCGGCAAACTTCTTCGCAACATTATGACGTCTACTAGCAGCAGTACATACCCTTGCAATTTCCTCATCGTCGGAGAAGACGACCTGTGAAAAATTGTTGCGAGCTCCCTTGAAAACAAGGTAGGTCGGTCGAGTTGGTTCCTCCTGGTCGGCCGAGCCCCTCTGTCTACTTGTTCCCTCGCCTCCGTTCTTCACGAGTTGCTTCTCCATGGCTTCAGAAATTGTTGTGGCTATGATTTGGTCGTAGTTGGTTTTGATGTTTCGATATAAAGGTCTGCCTATGATTTTATACTCCGGAGAAACGATAGTTTCGGTAGGAAAACTACTCAATTCGACTCTAATTCCAATCTAAACCGACTCAGAACTCCGCGTAACTACGCATACCAAAATTTGAAACGAATCCGACTCGAAAACAGCCCAGGTCGGCCGAGCTTGGCCTCTCTGGTTGGCCGACCTGGGCCCCTCCTCTGTCTTCTGAGCCTCAGGTTTGGTCGGTAAGTTTATTTATTAAATAAAAATATTTATGTACAGAAAAAAATTTGAAAAAAAAATTTAAACTATGCAACTAAATTATTTACAAAGGATAGGTTACTATGGAAATCTAAAGAATATGATCATGGTAATTAACTCTCACCTCCTTGAAGTTATAAGTATCAATATAATTGATCTCAATCTTGTCCTCTTCAAGGTAGACTTTCAATCTTTGTCCATTTACCATATACTTATTCCCTTCTAAGTCCATAATGGTAACTGCTCC
This sequence comes from Paspalum notatum, assembly GCA_022530915.1. Classification (NCBI taxonomy): domain Eukaryota; kingdom Viridiplantae; phylum Streptophyta; class Magnoliopsida; order Poales; family Poaceae; genus Paspalum; species Paspalum notatum. The sequence goes on along the minus strand of CM039684.1, from coordinate 23,650,867 downwards.
AGCAGGCGATACGTCATGAACTATATAAGGTCCGTCCCATTTACGCCGTAACTTTCCTTTTTCAAATAATTTAAACCTTGAATTATAAAGAAGAACCTTATCACCTGGCTTAAACTCCTTCTTAAAAATTTTCTTATTAAACCATCTTTTAACCCTTTCCTTATAAATGGTAGCATTATGATAAGCTTGTAACCGTGCTTCATCAAGGGTACTTAATTGAATTCTTCTTTTGATTAAAGCGGCATCTAGGTCTAAATTTAATTCCTTAATTGCCCAATAAGTTTTATGCTACAGCTCTACCGGCAAATGACAAGTTTTTCCATATACTAATTGATAGGGTGTCATCCCAATAGATGCTTTAAATGCTGTCCTATAAGTCCAAAGAGCATCATTAAGCTTCTTTGACCAATTCTTGCCTCCTTTAATCACCGCCTTTTTAAGAATTTCTTTTAATTGTTTATTTGATGTCTCGGGTTGGCCATTGGTCTGTGGATGATAGCCTGTAGAAACTCTATGTTCAATTCCTATCTTTGCCAAATAATCAGTAAACTCTTTACCAATAAAATGGGATCCTCCATCAGAGATAATTACTCTAGGTACTCCATATCTTGGAAAGATATTATTCTTAATCATCTCTATGGATTCCTGCGTAGACGCCTTCTTACATGGCAAAGCTTCCACCCACTTTGAGGCGTAATCCACAGTTACTAAAATATACTCAAATCCATGTGAATTCTCAAATGGTCCCATAAAGTCCATTCCCCAAACATCAAATAAATCAATTTGTAGATTATATGTCAAAGGCATTGAATTTCTAGCTGTTATATTTCCAGTTTTTTGACACTCAGGACGAGAAGCGACAAATTTCCTTGCATCTTCATGCATTCCTAGCCAATAGAATCCACTCACCCATATCTTAGCCTGGGGTCTGAAATGTCCATGATGCCCCCCATATTCTGCAGCGTGGCATTTTCTCAAAATCTCATTTCTTTCGTCTGCAGGTACGCATCTCCTAAGGACTCCATCAGATCCAAATCTATATAGATAGGGTGAATTCGAATAAAATTTCTTGGCTTCGGCAAGGACTTTCCTTTTTGAATTATAGTTGAGATGAGTAAGTGGCTCTCCTCTAATGGCTCTTATCACGTCCAACATCCAAGAATCCTTATTTATAACCGCATAAAGGGTGTCGTCTCTTATCGCATCTTCAATTGGTGGACCTCCTTTGCTATGGCTCATTCTAGACAATTGATCTGCCACTACATTCTCAACTCCCTTCTTGTCTCTGATTTCTACATCGAATTCTTGTAACATTAGAATCCATCTAATTAAACGAGGTTTAGCATCTTTTTTAGTGAGAAGGTATTTAATAGCAGCATGGTCAGTGTAGACTATAACCTTTGAATTAACAATATAAGATCTAAACTTTTCAAAAGCAAAAACTACTGCTAACAACTCCTTTTCAGTGGTTGCATAATTAACTTGGGCCTCGTTAAGAGTTGCTGCCATAATAAATGGCATGTACTTTTCCGTCTTTTCTCTGCCCCAGCACAGCTCCTACTGCATAGTCACTAGCATCACACATGATCTCAAAAGGTAGATTCCAATCAGGTGGTTGAATGATAGGCGCTCTAACAAGTAATTCCTTAATTTTTCTAAAGGCTACCTCACACTCATAAGTGAACTCAAATGGAACATTCTTCTGAAGTAGGTAATTCAATGGCTTGGCTATTTTAGAAAAATCCTTAATAAATCTTCTATAGAATCCAGCATGTCCGAGAAAGCTTCTGAGAGATCTAATATCTGTAGGTGGTGGCAACCTTTCTACGGTCCCTATCTTGGCTTTATCTACTTCAATTCCTTTCTCTGAAATGACGTGTCCTAACACAAGTCCTTTCCTTACCATAAAATGACACTTCTCCCAATTCAACACTAAGTCTACTTCTCCACATCTTTTCAGAACTTTTTCTAAATTCCATAGACAGTGGTCAAAACTAGTGCCGTGAACTGAGAAATCGTCCATGAAAACCTCCGTGATATCTTCAATGAAGTCTGAGAAAATGGCCATCATACACCGTTGAAATGAAGCTGGTGCATTGCATAAACCAAAGGGCATTCTCCTATAGGCAAAGGTTCCATAAGGACAAGTGAAAGTTGTCTTGTGTTGATCGTTTGGATGGATAGGGATATGAAAGAATCCAGAATAACCATCTAAATAGCAAAAATGGGTATTCTTAGCAAGTCTCTCTAGCATTTCATCTATAAAGGGTAAAAGGAAATGATCTTTTTTAGTGGCTTTATTAAGCTTCCGGTAGTCTATACACATTCTCCAACCAGTGACAGTTCATTGTGGAATTAATTCATTTTTCTCATTTTTAACTACAGTTAAACCTCCCTTTTTAGGCACACAATGAACAGGGCTAACCCACTCACTAGTTGGTACTGGGTAGATAATTCCAGCGTTTAGCAGCTTGATTACTTCCTTCTTCACTACGGATCTCATTTCGTTACTCAGTCTCCTTTGATTGTCTACCACTGGCTTGTGGTCTTCTTCCATCGGAATCCTATGAGTACAAAATGCTGGGCTAATTCCTTTAAGATCTGCTAGAGAATAACCATTGCCTTCTTATGCTTCATCAATACTCCTAGCAATCTTTCCATTTCTTCTGGACTCAGATGATCACTAACTATTACAGGATAAGTTTTATCTTCTCCTAAAAATTCATACTTAAGTCATTCGGGCAGTAGTTTGAGCTCCACGTCGGGCGCCTCCTGTGAGTTAAGGTCACCTAGTGGCTCTACAGGAATGTCTTGGGTCTCTTCTTGATTAAGTTCAAGTTGATCAGTGGTAATGGTTGTTTTCTCAGAGAAGAATCCTTCTTCTCCTCCTTCTAATACTAATTTTAACGGCTCTCTAAAAGCATTAATATAATTAATACTCTCTATCTTCTCTATATCGGGAGTGAGATTAATAGGCACTTTAGATGCCGGTAGGAAATCAAAGTCATATTTTAATCCATTAATATTAATAGTGACTTTTCTTTATCATTATTAACTACAGCATTAACCAACTTAAGAAAAGGTCTACCAAAAATTATATTAATATCATTATCGTAAATATTAATTATATAAAAATCAGTTGGTATAATGTTATTAGCAAAGTTAACTTCAACATTTTTAATTAAGCCCACAGGTCTAATTACTTCATTATTAGAAAGTTTAATCTTAATACTAGTAGAAACTAAGTGTGGTTTATCACTCAATTTAGAATAAACTTCATAGCTCATAGTATTTACTTGGGCTTCCATAGAGCAGTGAATATTGTTGAAGTTTTCTTTGTTGATGGAGCAAGAAATTCCGGTTGAAGATTCTTCTAGCTCCTGGTAGACAATAATTTCCTCAGTAAGTGATGACTCCGGCTTGACACCAATCACCCGCTTCACTTCAGAGATAAAGTCATTGTCCAGCTCCTCTTCTTGGAATAATTTTTGCAGCACCTTCCCTGTACTTAGATCATCAGAGCTCCTTCTAAGTGGCATTTCTGGTGGAAACAGCTCTTCTTCTTCCTTTAAATCTTCTAGTGAGAGTGGTCCTGTACACTTCAGTGTGTCTCCAAAATCCACTGGCATCCAGCTCGTTTTGTCGAATTCTGTCAGTGGTTTTGCACTAGCAAGGCTTCTGTAATTTGAACACTCAGTCTTCACTGTGGTGCAAAACTCTCGTACTCCTCTTCCTCAGCTGCATAAGACACTGTAGTTCTTCTGACAGGTTGTTGCTCTTCGAAGAGCATATGTACGCGCCATACCCACTGGCTCCTGCACTACACTCTCCTTCCTGTCTCTTTCAGCCTTTAAGGTCAAGCAGACATCTGACAAAATCTTCATAGCTTCACTCCACTTCCGGCTTAGCAGTGATCCTCCAGCACAAGTGTTCAGTCGCTCAAAGTCTTTAGTGGTAAGACTAAAGTAGAAGATTGATATCATCATCTCTGGAGTGAATCCAATTGGTGGTCCTTGTGTCCTCATTTCTTCCTGTCTCTCTCAGGCTTCATCAATGTCTTCATTCTCTCGTTGCATGAAGTCCCAGATTCCTTTTCTCAACTTGTGCACTCTCAGTGGAGAAAAGAATCTTGTGGTGAACTTCACTTCGAGAGTCTTCCAATCACCTCCAACTTCTACTGATGCAACATGGTACCACTTTCTGGCTCTGTCTTCCAGTGTAAAAGAAAAGAGGTTCCACAAGTCCTACTCTTTTGGAACTCCGTCTTGATGGAATGTACGACACACTTGCTTCAGCCTCTCCAGGTGCTTGTACGGGTTCTCATCATCTTTACCACTGAACTGATGTTCGGCAGCAATTCGGATGATTTCTGGTTTCAGCTCGTAGGATCCTGATTCCGGCCTCATATTTGACTTTTGAAACTTCAAATCTTCAACTCTTGGAGTTAAGTACTCCGCAAGTGCCAGACCCTCACACATCATAGTCGTATCTGAAATGTAGACAAAAAATACAAAACAAAAGATCTACGACAGCAAAATTTGCTATACTTAGACCAAATTAAATCTAAACAAAATAATAAATTTAAAAACTAAATTTAAAATTACGAAAATTAAAATCTACTCCTAATTTCAAAAATACCTAAATAAATAAAAATTAACACACTAATTAAAAAGCAAATTAACAAAACTAAATAATCACACAATAAATAAAAACTAACTATTAAAACTAGTAGTAAAAGAGTTAATAAAAGATTAATAATAACTTAAACGATAATTAGTGAGTCTCCGGCAACGGCGCCAGAAAAGCTTGTTGACGGCACTTAAGCACGCCAAATCCTTATACTGCAAGCACACAGTATCGCGGTAGCTTTTCCCCAGGATGAGTATCTTGGGTTTATCAATCCGTGATTAATTATGTTTAAGATGTTATTAATCTAATATTAATTAAATTACTATCTAATTCTAATTGATCTAAATAAGCTTAAATAAAAGATAAAGCCTATCTAATTGCAATAAAGGTTCTAATTATACTCTAAATATACTCTAATCAAGCTCTAAACTATTGCAGCAATTAAATTAAACTCGGGATAGATAAGATTTAAACAGGCAAAAAGATCCACAAGAGATATGAGACAAACAACTTAAGTACTAAGAACCACCTTGATAAATATATAACCAACAAGCATAGGATAAACATGATCATGAATGTTAAAGAACTACTCGAACCTTTCTCCGGGCTCCACTGTCACTGGTAACCAGGTAATCGACGAACTAGTAAACCCTAACCATCTCTAATCATGAGCAGATTCAAATCTACTAATTAGGTAAAATAGATCTACTAAAAGACACGTGAGAATTCTTATGGTGGCCACCAAAGCACAAGTAGACATTTAAGCAATGCAAAGATATGGATCATAAACATGCATAAACAAGAAGCTAAGTCTAAAAGACAAACTTTATTGATCAAACATCAAGGTTTTATCAAAGTACAGAAGTTCGAGGAATTTACTCAAGATACATCGAAATCTGTGAACCAAAGTCGTCGAGTTGAACTAGACGAAGAAGTCGACGGAAGATGAGCTCGAGCAGCCCTCGGGAGGCATCTGGTCGGCCGACCCCTAGGCCTCCTGCCTCCTCTTGCTTCCTCCTTTCACCGAGATGTTCTTCCCGCCGAGTTGAACTCCCGTGGACGCCGACTCGAACCCTAAACTCTCGACTTACAATAATTTGTGGCGAACCAAAGTTGGATCTCCCCTTTCAGAGCCCTCTATTTATACCCCGAAGGGAACCCTATACATGGAAACTAATAGGTCGGTTCTAAGAGTCCTAGAACACCTAAAACACCTATTTCCAAGTATAATCAAGCCTCTAGAAGAGTCCCGGTCGTCCATAACCTTCCTTGCTTAATGATGAAGTCTTCTATCTTTAATTCCCAAAATAGATCTTTCCTTCTTCTACAGCCTGTAGTAAATCGACCATAACTCTGTCTTCCGAAGTCCAATAAATGCAAACTCAGACTCTTAATTGTAGAGCTCGAAGAGATCTACAATTTTGGTATTCAAACTTTCTTCATTTGACATCATTAAGGTCCCCAAATTGGGCCCACATGCTGCTGCTGTCATTGACTTCGCGAATATTTCAGGATTTGTCCTTCCCGGCAATCTTTATCTTCTAGAATACTCTTTTAATTGGGCTTTTACCTTCAATTGGGCTTCATTAATCTTTATCCTTTGGGCTTGCTCATCTTAGCATAAATCCTATCTTCGAGAATTCTTCAAATTATATTAAATATTACCTATTTTCCTGCAAAAAATCAATAATGCACAAAAACAAAAAGCATTCTCAAAAACGGAGTTAATTGTTAGCAAAATAATAATAAATCATAACATTAATCCATGAAACGGCATAAAAACATATGAAATTATAACATAAATTTAGTACTTAAGCCGCGTCAACAGCGCAATTTCCTAGACCAACTCCGAGTCGTACCGGCTTTGCCAAGAGCTGATACTGAGTCCGATCTGGACTCAACCTTGCAGGTTTGACTTGGACATTCGCGTATGGTTCGATCAGTTGGACCTCTATCTGGATTCGGATACTTGATCCACAAGCAAAAGGATCCTAATGGGCCTTTACATGGCTAAAGCCCATTAGTGGAGATTATATATATGCAACAGGGGGGCACGACTTCGTTAGACCTAGTTAGTGCATACGTTAGCCGCCGCAGAAAAGGTTTCTGTGGAACCCTAGCTGTGCCCTAGTCCAATCTCTCAAGATCCGCCGCCAAGGTCGTGGTGCTAGCACGTCAGCACTCGGCATCGCCTTCCTGCACGTGTGGATACCGTAGAGGCGTTGCTGCAACTGCTACACTGATCAACCGACTGGTCTTAAGGGCTACCGAGTGATCCTGATCGTGATTGGCTGGGTGAGTCGTCATCGGCTCTTCTCTGCATCGACTCAGCGCGCGCTTGACTCAGTACTTGGCTGCGTTAACTCGGCACCCGACTGCTTCGACTTGTCTTCCACTGCACTGCATGTCTAGTGGTAACGATCTATGATCCCTTGCTTGTACAAATTCCTGTGTCTTACGCGGTAGTAGAAAATCGTTTTCATGCTATGGTAGCCTACCCTGTAACCCTACACAAACAAGGAAAACATGCACATAACGGCGTACAATATGAGCTCAACCGTGATGATATGATATTTGGAATGAGTCGAGATTATTTGGGGATTTGTCGGATGTGTTTTACCAGCGGGGTGGTTCCGGTAGAGTGCGAGGGGTCACTGGTTGGACTGTAAACTGCTGGCCACGCTGGCGTTTACGGTAGCGGGAGTTGCGGTAACGCAGGGAAACGAGAGTGGACGTCTATGGCGAAAACAAAAGCGACGTGACGATGGCCGCATGGTGATATTAGGAATGGAAGGGTCTTTCGGTGGATCGAGGAGTGAGATTTGTTGAGAAATAAGATTTTCAAATGATTTTTGATGTTATTATTATCTAGGTGGGGGAGTCAAGTCCAGACCTTCTTGACTTTATGGAACGTGGGAAAAGAGCATCATGACGGCGTAACAGCGGCTCTGGCTAGGGGAAAAGACTATGTGGAGTGTGTGGATGGATAGGGTTTGAATTTAGATGAATTTAGGCGCAAGAGTCACCCAAATCGGAGTTCAAACGGAGGAGATTTGGAGTATATAGTGACTAGAGGGTAGCTTTGGGCTTTTCTGGAAAGTTTAGGGGGTGGATTTAGACTTTTACTCGATTTTGGCCTATGGAAGAGGAAACTTGGGCCAGGTGGAATTCTGGCATGGCTCAGCCCAACCGAGCGTGCGTGGCTTGGCTTTTTGGGGCCTGCCCATGCGGCGGCGAGGCGCAACGACGGCGCGGGGAACGACGTCCGGCGCCGGGCCCATGTGTCAATGGCACGGGAGGCGACGGCGCGCCTGACGCCGTCGGCGTCGGGTCCACACGTCAGCGAGAGGAGACGAGGTGACGACGTCAGGGGAAAGGGGACAGTGACACGGGAGAACGGCATCGCGTAGGTCCCACGTGACAGCGAGAAGAGGCGGGTAACGGCGTTTAAGGGGGTTAGGATGGTAGTTCGGCTCGGCAGAACCGGCCGTAAGGGGGGGAGGCGGCGGCTCGATGGCAGCTCTTCGTCGTTCGGCCGGTTCTCTGGGAGAGAGCGGCGGTGCAGCGACGCGACCAACGAGGCGAACCGAGTGGTTGGGTTGGTAGAGTGGTTTGGTGGCCGGCAGTGGGGTCTCCACGGTGGGGTAGCACGGGTGCACACGACGACAGTGTGCGCGGCGGTGTGGGGGGTGGAGATGAGGTGGTGGAGTGCCGCGGCGGTGGAGGGAGACAAGGCGGAGCTCGTGGTGGGTGTAATCAAGTTACGGAGGCTGGGATATGGAGAATTTTGGGCGGCGGCTCGCCGGGGTAGTGGGTGCTAGGGTGGCGAGCGACGGCGGCAAAGAGGAGGGGTGGCTATTTATAGCCGGTGGAGGCGGACTGGCGCCGGTGCGGCGGCGACGTGGAGGTGCGGCGTGCGGTCCAAGTGGTGCCGAGCCGGGGAACCAGGTGGCGGAGCGGCGCGACGGCGAGGCTTGGGGTCGGTGCGGGGACGACGGAGTTTGGCGCGGCGCGTGGTGCAAACGAGAGCGCGGGTCCAGGGTGGCGCAGTGGTCAGGCGGCGTCGTGGTGGGGTCGGTGGCAGAGGGCGGCGGTGTGGTGTTGGGGCGTGTCGCGGAGCGCGGCGCGCTCGGTGTGCGTGATGCGTGCGCCGAGATAGAGAAAGAAGAAAGGGGGTGGGAGGCGAGCGGGGCCCAGTGGCAGAGAGAGGGAGGAAGGGGTGCGCGGAGGTGGGCCGCGGCCGGGAGATGGGCCGGGAGCAGGCTGAAACGGGAGAGGGGGGAAACGAGATGGGCCGGGGCGGGAGGGCTGTGGCCCAGGGGAGAATTCCCCTTTTCCTTTTCTTTTTTTTCCTAGATTTGATTTTGGAATTTTAGAGAGAATTTTTTGGGAGAATTTCAGGAAGAATTTTATGGAGAATTTTGGTGGAGAAATATTTTAGAGTACTTGGAGATTTTTTCTAAGCTCATATTATCACACTCAAAACAAACAAGGTTTTTGAATGTCAATTTTGAATTAGAAGGAAATTAGAAAAAATTCCAGTCCTAATTTTCAGGGCGTTACAGTGGGCACGGTGGCTTATAAATTGCAGCTCCCTTCTACTAGTAGTATCCATCCAGTTTTTCACGTGTCACTGCTCAAGAAGGCTCTTGGTGAGTATACTATTGGAGGCTCACCATTACCTTCAGATTCTGTTTGTTTGCAGGTGCCAGAGATGATTCTTGATCGTCGTCTCAAGAATATTAGCAACTGCGTGGTCAGCCGAGTGTTGATCAAATGGGAAGGCTCTTCTCCGGAGTTAGCTACTTGGGAAGATGAAGGTCAACTGCGTGCTTCCTTTCCCAATCTCACGGCTTGGGGACAAGCCAATTTTCAAGGCGGGGGAATGTCACGAACAGAGCTGCAGCAGAGATTGGGAAGAGTACAAGGAGCAGCGTGTTGATGTAGAAGGTGGGAAAAGAGAAGATGTCTTCAACTGGAGTCAATGACGCCCTGCAAGACACAGAAGATCGGCGGCCGGAAGCCGAAGCCCAACACCATGCTCATGAGCGGGCCGGAGGGGGTGAGAGGGTACGGTAGCCCAGAACAGGCTGGCGGAGGGAGAACAAAAAAGGGAAAAGTGTGAGGGAGCTGCTCAGATCACCCGAGGTAAACCGGGTTTTATCCATTGAACCCCCAATTTAACCCGAGCAATCTCGGTAATCCACAATCCCAACACAAGGATCTTTCATAACAAAGTCACATTGCATACATCATCACAACGAGTCTTTAAGTTTTACAAACCAAAGTTCCAATTACATAAAAGGTTTTCAGAGTTTTGCAGCGGAATAGTTTCATTGTTGCTCTCACATACAACATACAACAAAATAAGTAACGTGTCTCATGCCATGACACATCCCAAACACAACTCAAGTTCATCACTCTTGGCCTTCGCCGCCCTCGGCGGGATAGAAGTAGCCATACACGGCTTCAGGCTTAGCTGAAAACAACTTAACGGCATCACCGTTAGTACATTTCATACTAGCAGGACTTATACCAAAAAAAAATGGTGGATGCAAGTAGGCTCTACCAAATTAAATTTGTACGTTGTGAAAGCAATAGCATTTGATCAAGTTATGATAAGCAAAACACAAAGCTTTTATCCTTTCTCTACACAAACATCAATACAATTGTGTAAGCATAAATAACATGATCAAAAGCCAATCTTCCATAGCTCACATACGAAACTCTATGTTGAAGTCGACTGAAATGAGCGTGCTCAATGACCGAGAGCGTGGCTATTCGAATAGATTTTTACCCAGCCGGGGTGTACTCCTTTTTCCACACGAGGCACAAGACCAAACCTCCATATTCTTGGCCTAGGATAAGGGTTGATTCATGCCCTCAACTTTTCGCATACCCGCCCCAAACGCCCTCTGAACAGACAAGAAAGGCTAGATGCACCAAGCCCATAGTACGTCAGGCAACTCTAGCTACACCTCAACCCTCTCGCCCGAATCCATCGGGTGCTTCGGACGACTTATGTTACTTGGCTTCCCATACCATTATATTAAGTATGTGGTAAGTACTGAATGGTGCTCAAAACCGAGGCAATAACTAGCAACCTTATGTGACTTGAGTAAGCATCGTCTTACACCAAACCCGAATCACATTAACATTCTTGATCTCCAAATTTTACCATTCCGATACGAAGTTGATTAAAAGCAACTCTTAAATCTCGCGAGTGGTGGTGACCTTGCCACCTCTCGTCTTCTACCGGTACTAAGCATGGCTAAGCATTATTCGAGACACCTATCAAACATACTCATCCTAGTAATTGAGCTAGAATTAGGGAAAATGTCAAATAGGTGCTACACATCACATATGAACTATTAGAACTAATCCCATGCACAAACAATATATATATATAGGAAAATTCCTTTCTACATGCGCATGTAGCTACACTCGCCTATGTATCTCACAATTGAGGGCATATCTGGCCAAACGAAAGGTATGTACACGGAGTATGCAATGATACTAGACCATTTGAGGTGGAATATGCACGGGGTATACGAGTATACCTGAGGTATATGGACATACCCCGATATATGTACTAATACGAAGGTATTACAATAATATATTAAAAACAAGGGCTGTTTTGTAATTTTTTCGGATGGTGATATTTGAGGTATCTTAAAATAAGTATGTGAACATACTCAAACTGATAAATGAGTATGCAGACATACCCCTATTGATTTATTGACGGTGAGTGTAGCTACATGCGCATGTAGATATAACTCTTCCTATATATATATATATATATATATACTTCAATTTGGTCAAAAATAGAGTGAGAAAATGATGCTTGCCTTGATGCTCAAAGGAAAAGACGTCACTCGCGGGCTTCGGTGTGGGTTCAAGCTCCACTTGATTCACCGGCGCCGTCTTTACATGAGTGCATATGATGCAATAAAATCACTACAATGCAATGCTCATGATGAGTATGCCAAAGAATGCATTAATGATGCAGAAATAATATTTTCAAGCTATCACAACATCTCAAAAATAATTATTAAGCCTTTAGAAAGAGAAGTTTTCAACTAGACTTAACTTAAAACACTAATGGCTGCCAATGGCATAAGCGTAAATAAAATGAAAAATATCTGGAAATGTGATTGACCACAATTCGGGCAATGAAACGCAATGGTGTTCGATCCCTAAGCATCTTTGAATAGATATCCTCCTGATTTAGCAACTAAGTGAAACATAAAGATTTAGAGCCTAAACAGCATAAATGGAGATGAGCTTCCATGGCCGCCATGACCAAGCTTCGAACGACAATGGAACGAAAAGAAATCACCATGGGAGTCTCACCTAGGGTGAAGAAGATGATTGGTGTGGTCCAAAGTTGGAGGGAATCACCGGTGGAGGAGATCGGCCTCGGAGTTGGTCGTGGCTGGAGGTTAAAGAAGATGAATAGTATGTAAGCTGAAACCTCCGGAAGAGAAGGAAATCCATGGGGAAGGATACGGGAATGAAAAGAGCTCACCACGAAAGGCTACAGGGATGCGAGAAGGGCCTGCAGCCGGCGATGAGCAGGGGACGCGGCCAGTCACCTGCCCTCGTCCGCCCGAACAGAAATCGAGAAGAGAAAGAAAGAAACGGAGAGAGAGAGAGTACGGGAGAAGGGCCTACGGAGAGGGAGTTGAGGAGGCCGAGGGACGGGCGCGTGGCTCCTCCGGTCAACGCATGCCTGCCAGCACACGAAGAAACGGTGCACAGATGGCCACGAACTCACGGCGTTTCTTTTTCACCTCTAAGACTCGGATGATGGCTTGGATACTCCAGATGACCCTCTGGGTCGAGCTCTCTGTCCAGAGACAGAGAAGCAGATCCGGATAGTGACTCGGATACTCCAGGCGACCCTCCGAGCGGAGCTTTCTGGTTCGGAGGCAGAGGGAGCTCCTCGGATAGCGACTCGGAGCCTCTGGGCGAACCTCTGACCAAAGCGCTCTGTAAAGAAAGGTTGAAAACACCACATAAAGCTGATTTTTCTTTCTAACTCATAAGGACCATTTAGGGTTCTTCTAAAATCATGAAAATTTTCAAGTAGATACTTTGAACCAAAGACAATCCAACTTATCTAATTTGGATGTCAAAACTTTTATATTTTTGAAATAAAAAATCTTCCCAACATACTAATTTTAAACTTTTAACTAAGCTGTTTAGCCTTCAAACGAACTCCAAAAATTTCAAACAAGATATCTAATTTTTTTGTTCTGAAAAGTAGAATTTTATTATATAATTTGTTAACCTAGGTTTTATAGAAGAAAACAAAATTCCTTCACAAATATACCTTTTAAAGATAAGGTTTTTATTCAAATTTACAAACACATCACGCTCAAAACTTTCATGGATGATGAATACGATGCACATGTATGCTCCATGTCATGTTTAATGAACTTGGTCATTACAAAGAGGATGAGAGATGAAATCGACTTTTGGCTAAGTACTGGATGGCGGCGAGCTGTGGCTCGAGAATTTGGGCGGCGATCGCCGAAGTGTAACCCGTACTAATCCAGAATATTCCTTATACTATCGAGTGAAACTGACACACTTCCCAAACAAAAAAATCATGGGTGGGTGTGTCTCGACGCACGTCCACATGCGCAAGTTGTACGGTGGATGGGTCACAGGCTGCAGTTTTTAGGCTATGTTCAGCACGCCAACTTTGGCACTGTAGGAAATCGAAATACACTGTAGCATTTTTCGTTTGTTTGTGGTAAACATTGTCCTACCATGGCTTAACTAGGCTCAAAAGATTCGTCTCGCAAAGTACATCTAAACTGTGCAATTATTTTTTTATTTCATCTACATTTAATACTCCATGCATGTGCTGATATTTTGATGTGATGGGAAATCTTCTTTTTCATAGTGAATTTTGAAAAGAAATTTGGTGCTCTAAACACAACCTTATTTTCAGGTGTACCGGCAAGTACTACATGCCAGCCGAAGCGGGTGCGGGGCGCGCGGTCAGATCGGGCGTATCCGCTGCGGCACCGGCCGAGATCCGCATCCGACGGCCGGCGTCGCTTTGGCGGTTTGGTCGCGTCGCCCGCACATGCCAGCGCGATTCCCGCCACTGCCGGGAACACCCACAGCCACAGAGCCGATCCCGTGCGTCCTGTTCAATTACATGTGGGCCCGCGAGCCGTGTGGGGCCCGCCGGCCAGTGGGTGTGTCGTGGGCGGCCGAGTCGCTGTCGCGCTGCCAGGCTGCAGTTGTGATGGCTGATGGGCATGGGCGGTTGGGCCGGACGCTGGCTGGCACGCCGTACTGGTCGGCGCAATTGTTTTCTGCCCGGCCCTGCAACTTGATTGGAGAGGCTGATTTGCACGGAACACCCTTGGGGAGAGGTTTCCTTTCCTGGGATTTGATCCGCCCTTGTCCTTTCTTTTAACACTGAGATCATGCGCTGCTAGGAATATAAACACTGCCTGAGAGGGGATCGTTGATGATGTCACAGTGAATAGTAATTAATTTATTTTCTAAGATCTCGAAGGGGAAACCGGCAGCAAATTCGCATGCGCAAAGCACTTGCTAATAGAAAAACAAGCTGAAGGCATCGAGTACAAAGTCAACCGTCTCCGTTATAAGAGCCGGCGGCGTCACCTCCGGAACAGCCCTCGCCCGGCTGGGAGCCTGGGAGCCGAGAAGCAAGCAGGTTGGCACCACAGCCTGCCGCCTGTCTGATCTCCCTCCACAAGATCATTGAGATGGACAATGTCCTCATCGACCGATCAGCCAGCGGCTTTGAGTTCCGGCGGGGGGCGCCGCCCGCCGCCGACGACTGCCGGATGAGCGCGCTGCCGCCTCACACCCACTATGGCATCTACAGCGGCTCCTTCGTCCCGCCGTATGCTTCGCCGCTGCCGGCGCCGTTGTTTCAGTACGTGCCATACCTGCACTCTTCGCTCTCGCTCCCTCCGCTGCCTCCTCGCCGCCGCCAGCCTCCGCTCCCGCTACAGCCGCGGTTCATGACGACGACCATGGCCAGCAAGTACGCCGTGTTGCCGCCTCCACCAGCCGGAAAGCCCGTGGCACATCAGGCTGGGCCAGCGGCCACCGCGCCGAGGAGGACGGGACTGATAAGAGAGTCGTCTTACAACAAGAGCAAGAAGCCGCGGACACCGAGGCCGGTGGGGGAGGAGCCGCCGAGGGCGCTGCGCAGGAAGCCGCTGGAGCGGGCCACGCCGCTGCCGCCCACGCCGGCGGTGGACGAGGCGCTCGACGACCTGGAGCGCGAGGTCACCGGGGGCTTCGTCCAGGACCTCGTGCACGCGCTCGCGCCGCCTCCGAGCAGCCTGCCGCTGCCCACCTTCTCGCTCGTCAGAGCAGCCGCCGTCAAGGCCGCGGCATCCTGCGCCGTGTAGGAAACAGCCAATGGACATGGACAGCTTAGCCGCGGCGAACTCCGGCCCGGCAGGCACCGTACCACCAGTCATCGTCTTTCTCTGTCCAAGACTTTTTCTTTGGATGGAAGAAAAATGGCACCGCCGCCCATGATCTCTTTTAAAAAAAAGAAAAATCAGGCTTATTTCCTTCCTTCTTTTTTCTTTAAAATCCTTCTTTTCTCTTGTGCTGTGATGTCAAAGTGAACCCAATTTTACGGGTTTGTGCGTAGCATCAAGTTAACTTCTTGATTCGGTCTGTTTTTGTTGACTTGTATCAAGAATTCCATATCAAGATAAAGTTTGATTCTCCATGTATTGTATCAGCAGTACTATTTGCTTTTATCTATTACCAGCAGAGTACCCGTGTCTTGTCACGGCTAATAAAACATTTATTGTTCAACAAAATAAATTCAGTAATACCCTCAATTCGCAGCAATGCCCTTTGCGCTCTCTTTCCCTTCATGTGCAGGCCAGGCTCCAGTGGCACTTCATACGTGAACACTGCTTGTTCTGACAAATACTTGGATCTGACCCAGCAGACTTGTGTGCTTGAGCTGACACATCTGAATGCTCCATGCCTCCGTGGAGAATAAGGGTTTAGTTCACCAAAATACCTCATCATGAGTTGATGGCAAAGCAGAGCTTCAGGAAGCCCCATAGTATTTTGGGTTGCTGTAAATTAACTTTGCAACGGGCAGGTCGCGTACACTTCCATCTGTCATTTAGGCTGTTCCCAGTGGGGTGCTCTAAAGGAGTGACCCAAAACACTGTTTGTCATTGTTTGACATAAATGCTGTATTGAGTAGACAGAGAAGAGAGTAGTTGGAATAGTATTTTGAGGAAGTGGATGAGAAGTACCATTGGGAACAGCCTTACAGCGGAGGGGCGTGGCATCAGCAGGGGAGCAGCCCCTGACCCTCCACAGCTCATGAACCATGCGGGCGGCAGGCAGAGAGCCAAGAGCCTGAGAGGCAGGGGTGTCGACCTTCCTGGCCAGTAGTGCCCAGGGTTCGCCGTTTCGGTCGGAAACCCATTCCGTTTCTGGTCCGGACCGGGATGGTAATTTCGGTCCGGAAAGGGGTAGAATCTGGTTTCAAATTCAAAAATATAAAAGTCAAATTTTTTGGTCAAACCGAAATTTTTCCGAAGCGAAAACGAAATGGTGAACCTTGGTAGTGCCTCGGCTACTGTTCCAAGCCACATGAAGCAGGCCCTTGTGGAGGCACAGGCACGACCACAGGATCCATCGGCCCCCGAACTGGCCAGAGCAAGAGTCGGCATCGTGCTGCTTCAAAGGCAGCATCGAGTAGGCGACCTGGCGATGCGGCGCGAAGACCGGGGATGTGGGCCGAAGGAAGTGGAGAAAGCCGATGCAGGAGGAGTCCAACGCGGGGAAGAGACGAACGCCGGCATCGCCAGCTATCCCGGCCTTCGATCTGGCTAGGGTTTGGCGCCGCGTGAAGGAGAGTAGCTCCGGTGCCACGCAGAGGTGAGGCGGAGCGGCGGCGTCCGGCATCGGCGGCAGATCGTGTAGGTGTAGCGGTTTGGGAGCAGCCTGATGGTTTTTTCGATTCGTGGGAGGTAGTCAAGTAGAGGTGTTGTGAGCTTGCGGACTCGTTTGGTGGCCTACTATGTGTCTGTGGAGGCCCCTGTTGTCGGAGGCTGGTGGGACGTCAGGCCGAGGCGAGGTTGAGTGAGTTAGCGAGGCGGGTGGCAGTGATGAGCGCGGAGGTGGAGTTGGACGCGGTGAGGAGCACCGCGGTGAAGCGCGGGACTCGAGTGGCACCAGAGAGGCGAGCGCAGATGAGCGGCCTAGCAGGGCGGGCAAGCGGCGTTGGCGCCCCTCGCTGAGTCGCTGTGGGCGGCGGCGGACGGCCCTACGCAGGTGTGAGCCGGCACCCCTTGCGGCTTACCCGCGCGGGATATTTAATTTTTTACCACTCTTATGGTTGGCAACTCTTCGATTATCACTCTTACGGGAGACTTTACACATTTGCCACGGGTGAGAGAAAATTTCCTCTTTTTTTGTCATTTTTGCCTACGTGGCACGACGTGGCGCGATAGCTCGGACTGCCAGCTTGGCCTGGGCGTGTGGCCGCCTTGCCAAAAGACGGCCATGCCCTCTCCTTCTTCGTTAACCCCTCCCAAGCAGCCCTCTCTCCCCATTCTCTCTCCCCATTCTATTTGCTCCCCTTCCCCTTTCCGCTCTCTCCCCATATTCACAGCGGTTTCCATGGCGCATAGGGGTGCCGCTGCATCGTCAAGAAGCGGTGCAGGTGGAGTGGCGAGGACAAGGTCGAGGGGATCTGTGGAATGGATCTAGGATGTTGGACAGGAGACAGGTTTGCCATTGATTCTTTGCCCTTTGTTCCATTTGGACAAGGTCGTTGAGCTTAGGACCGTATCAGATGACAAGGGGAACAAAGGGCGCTTCTTCTTCAAGTGCCCAGGAATGTTGAACGGGTGAGTTCGATTCATAGTTCTTGAGGTTTCTTCCACCTTTGGTTGTGTTAGGGTTTGTGTTTTTGATTCGCTTGTTTTGTTCATTTAGATGCCAGGGAGATGCAAGTTTTATGAATGGCCGAAAGGATATTTGAATGTTTTGGTTGATTTGGGCATCGTCAACATAAACTGGCAAGGAATGGTGGCAGATTGCAATGCAGGCATGGAAGAACAAGTTTTAGATTCAGGCGGTGGGCGTCGTGACCGAATGGAAGAGAAGATGGACTCCTTGATTACGACGATTAAGCTCGTAGTTGTCATGTTGTTTATTAGCATTGTTGTTGGCATGGCAGCAAAGTTTAATTGACATGTATGTGTCCATGTAATGTGGCTATGGAACATGAATAATGTATTGTTAGACTTATTGGCATGGTACTGTAATGAAGAATGTTATGACTGAAATGAGAACAACTCATATTTCTAGTAGATATTGCTTCCATACATGGATTTAAGTGACATGTTCACCACACTATACTAGCTACTAGCATTGCTACCAGTTCAACAGTCTCACATGACACCAACTGCAGTATTTCACAGTACTACTTAGCTATTACAATATTATTGTTTTGGTCATACAAGACCACAAAATATGGCACACAGTATCATTGTTTTGGTCATACAAGACCACAAAATGTGGCTGACAGTTGATGTAGGTCTATCCTTTCTTGGTAGGTGTCTTCCTGACCTTGGTAGAAACCCTCTTCTTCAATGGAGTCAGCTTCTTGGCTGGTTTGGTTGGAGGTTCAGGTTCAGGTTCTTCAGCTCCCTCAGCTGTTGTGTCGGCCTCCAGAGTCAACTTCCTGCACAATTGAAAATAAGTGTCAGGTCTTGGGTTGTCTTTGTGACACAAAATATGGTGAAATGCATGCAAACACACCTCCTAGCTGGTGTCGATTCCTGACCAAGAGCAGCTACGGCCATGGCAGCTTCTCTTGCTGCAGCTACCCTTGTTCTGGGTGTATTACGCTGAGGAGGATTGGGCACAGCAGCAGCAACTGTTGGACTGGGCACAGGTGCAGCAGGTGGAGGATTGGGCACAGCTGCGGGTGCTTCCTCAGGTGCTTCCTCAAGTGCCTCATCAGCTTTCTTGGATTTCTTCCTCCCTGGCCTAACTCCAGCTTTTTTGCTCTTCCTTTTCCTGTTTTAAGAAAAAAATAGTTAACTAATACTGTTATGCACATATTAACTAGGAGTATTAGTTTAGAACTGAACCTTTTCTTAGTGCCTGTAAGTGAGCACCTCCAGCTGCCTTTCCTATGCCCCAATTCTCCACAACCTTTGCACTTGGACTGCCTTGTTGCCTTCCCACTTCTCTCTGGTGGCCCTAGGATTCTATTTTTTCTTTGTTTGCCTAGCCCTCTTGGCTTACCAACTGGTGGCTCTAACTGGAAACCTTTATCAACTTCTGGCCACTGTCCCTTGTCTGTAATGTTAGGGATGCACCCAGCATAAGCAGCCTAGAAACTTGTGCTTAGCATTGCCCTTTGTAACTCTCAAATGGGTAAGACCTTTTGAGGCTGCATTCAGCTGGTGCACAATTGCAGGAAGGATATTACCATTTACTGCTTGTGATATCTTCCTTCTCTTCTCAAAAAGAATCACCAATTTCTCTCTAATTGCATCTGCCATAGCATCCACTGGTAGATCCTTCAACTCCTTGATCCATGCATTCCAAGCTTCTGCAAGATTGTTGTTGATATAATCACACTTAACATGCTCTGAGAATTTGCTTCTTGTCCAGATCAGTGAGTGATCCTTTTCTAACCACTCCTTCAATCCTGGGGTATTCTGCAGCACTTTATTCAGCAGATACCTATGTTTCTCAGAAGTGTAGGCCCTAGCAGCAGGCCATATGTATTTGGCATATTCAATCCTAGTAAAGTTTCTCTTCATATTCTCCATTAGATGCCTAAAGCATTCCCTCTGTTCTGCTTTTGGAAACACCTTTGCCACAGCATTCTCCAAACCCTTGAATGCATCTGTGCAGATAGCTAGGTGTGGCACCGGACTATAGCAGACCTAAGCTGTTGCATAAACCAGATCCAATTCTCTTTTGTCTCTGAGTCAAATAGACCAAATGCTACTGGATAAAGCTAGTTTTGTCCATCAATGGCACATGCAGCTGGCATATGTCCATTCCACATCCCATTCAGGGCAGTAGAATCAATGCTCAAATAAGGCCTGCACCCTGTTCTAAATCCATCAATGCAGGCCTTGAAACAACAAAAGAACCTGCTAAAATGCTGCTTTCCATCTACTTGAACAGTATCTATCTCTACAACACTGCCTGGGCTCCTAAGTTCAATCTCCTGCCTTGAATCTGTACAGCCAATCATAGGAGTAATCCCAGCTGCCAAACAA
Source organism: Paspalum notatum (assembly GCA_022530915.1). Lineage (NCBI taxonomy): Eukaryota > Viridiplantae > Streptophyta > Magnoliopsida > Poales > Poaceae > Paspalum > Paspalum notatum. The sequence continues at coordinate 23,630,942 of CM039684.1, read as the reverse complement.
TTTCTTAGCTGCTCTCTACCTCCCATACCATACCACACAGTCTGGTAAGGGATCTCTATTTTGTACTTGTGATACAACCTCTCTCTTATTTCTTTGACACCCATGTTATTCTTCTCTTTCAGCAAAGGAATGCACCTTTCTGCAACCCAGGCCTGAGATGCCATTCTCCCTACAACTCTAACAGCAGAGGCACAATTATGGTCACCCTTGATTATTTGAACCTGCAGATGAATACATGCAAATGTTAGTCAATCAATTAGTGCAATACAGTCAAGTGTTTGTTGATCATAGATAAATGTTAGTAAAAAAACATTAAATGTACCCTGACACTTGAATCACCCTGTGTTTTAGCAGTTATTTTCCATGGGCAGCCTTTTGCCTTGCAGAATTCCCTGAATCTGTCACGATCAGACTTCTCAGTTCCAAGAAAGAATTCATGGATAATAGACCACTGCTTGAGGGCTAGCCTAAATTCAGTCATAGAAGGATAGACTACTCCTACTGCAATGTTAGGATTGTCTATGTCCCAGTCAACACAAGGTTCAGTGCTTTCATTGTCACCCACTGGAATTGCAGCTTCTTTGAATTCTTTGTCCATCTCAGCTGCCATGCAAGGAATTACATAATCTTCAGCTGCCATTTCTGCTGCTTCCCTATCATTAGCCTCAAACCCCATGGCCATATATAATGCTGTCTCATCAACTACTGTAGTAGGATCCCCATCATTTGCCTCATTTTGCTCTATGACCAAAGTATCCCAATCAACTGGCATAGGAACAAAACACTGCTCAGCTGCCTCTGGTGAATTGCCAGTGCAATCAATAGTTTCACTAACATCATGTCCAGCATTGGTAACTCCAGATGCAGCATGTGTGCTTGAGGACGCATGTACTAGCCCAGCTGGTTTCTTGTAACCTCCTTTCTCAATGATATCAACTGTCAGCTTCATGACTTTCTCATCAAGCCTACACTGAATCATGCGCTCAAATGCACCACTGTCCCTGACTCTCCATTCAGATCCACTCTCAGAGTCAACTCCCCATGCCTCAAGTTCCTGGCTATTACCCCAAATAATCTTGGTAGCCATGTCATCAATGAAATCAGTCATTGAGTAACCTCTGCTAGTGTCTATCCAGTGCTCATGATGCTGTTCTGGAATGTCTAGACTGCCATATTTCAAGTTTGCTTTATAGCTACCCGTTTTTATAATAAGTCTAAACGCATTGCCAGGATCAATCCTGACATAATGGGTAAACATAGAAACACTATGGGGTCAGCTCAACATCCATGTGTACGAGATTTAGAAAACGAAAGGCTTAAAAATGCTAGATCTACCACAGGCGGAAGTTTAACTCACCACAGGGGACAATCCATGGGCAACATCACAAGCCACAACCACAGATCTACCACAGCAGCTCTACCCTATCAAAAAATAGGGGAAATAAGCCCTCAGTTCAAAACTAATTGCAAAACCCTAGACCATTCCCGCTTAGGAGAGTGCGGGGGCGCATACCTTGCACAGGAGGATGAGGGATCCGTGCGGTTGAGGAGCAGGAAAGCAACTCGCGTCTCGGTCGCCGCCTTGTTCGCCGTCGCCGGTGGGAGAGAGGAAAGGGGAAGGGGAGCAGATAGAATGGGGAGAGAGGGCTGCCTGGGAGGGGTTAACGAAGGAGGAGAGGGCATGGCCGTCTTTTGGCAAGGCGGCCACACACCCAGGCCACGCTGGCAGTCCGAGCTGTCGCGCCACGTCGTGCCACGTAGGCAAAAATGGCAAAAAAAGAGTAAATTTTCTCTCACCCGTGGCAAATGTGCAAAGTCTCCCGCAAGAGTGATAATCGAAGAGTTGCCAACCATAAGAGTGGCAAAAAATTAAATATCCCTACCCACGTAGGCGAGTGGCAGAGGCGGCGGCTCTCTACAGCGGCTCTCTCTGCGCAACAGGGGAAGGGGGAAGGTGCGAGGGGTGGTGGATCCCAGCTAGCGCGAATATTGTTTTTTCAATATTTGCAACACGCGAGGAGCGGCAACCTCCGTGCGGTTGCTGAGGACGGTAGAGCCGTATAGGTGCTGCACGTGGAGGGCCCACCCACACACCTAGGAGGTAGGAGCGGAAGGGTTGCGGAGCGGAAGACTGCTGCGGGCGGCAGAGGTGGTGTGCGTGGATTTGGACGAACGACGCACGAACAACCGCTTTATAGGAGTAGAGATAAGTTTTAATTTATTAGTAATGTCTATAATTATGCAAAGAATTAGTAACATATCTGTTTTAAATTATAGATCGTTCAATTTGCCATATAATATACCTTAAGCAAACTTGAATGTTTACATATTTTCACATTTTTTAATAACACGTGAAAGTTTTTTTGTCAAACGTGTATACAACGTCTTTGTATTAAGAAGATAGCAAATTACAACTATAGGGAGTAAATAAACCATGGCTTATGGACTATGATAAAAGAAAAACAAAGAGAAACCTCCCAACGCACAGACACCCACCCAAAATATCCAAGCCCACAATACACCACGCTAACCATGCTAGGCGAAGGGGAGGAAAGGATGGCGCCTTCAAGAGGGAAAACGATGCTACAAGCATCGTCGCCATCGACCCAATGGGCAAAGCTTTCGCTTGACGAGGGGTGAAAAAGATAACGCCCTCAATAGGGTTACTACATCAAAGACGAAGCCGTTACCCAAACCGCACTGAAGCCGGCCATAGAGCTTTCACTCGAACACCCCTCGAACCCAACCCAAACATCCTAGCAGCAAAGCAAAACAACCCTAGTGAGGCAACGGTGGAGCAGAGCTCGCACACAAAGCCACAAAGGTGAAGACAATAATGAGGAGCCAGCTCAACCCAAGATTAAGGAGCTAGGCCCCGACCTAAGGAAACAACGTGGCAGGACAACCACACTGATAGATGGCCACCAACCAACACTTACTCCGGCGATGAAGACAACCACCAACCTAGCAGCGTGTTGGAATTAATCTCGGCCATAACTTCCCTTGACCAAGAAATCAGGGCTACGCCCCTTATTTCCATTCCCATGCGCATGATCGTGGGTGCACATTAAGACCGTTTCCTTTTTGGCCCGGTCCCAGGACGCCCAAGCCTTATAAGGGCCTATTTGGGAGAGCTCCAATCCACCTTTTCTAGCTCTGCTTCAACTTTGACGGGCCAAACAGGTACAGCTCCGCAAACTCTAACTTCGAAAAAACTTGGAGCTAGAGGCCAACTCCATGAAATTTCTGGAGCCCATAAAAAGTAGCTCCCGAAATACTATTTTTAGACATAGATATGGAGTTGTGAAAAAATTACCCACCATTGCCACTGGTTGCACAGTCCCTTGTACCGGTTCGTCTACTCCCGGAAAGAAAAATGCACAACGATTTCTTCCTTCCTCGACTTGCTTCGCCCGCAGGGAGGATCCGCCAGCGGAGGCCGCTGCCTGGGCGCACCACACTCCAGCCATGGGCAGGGCTCCCCTGCCGCCGGACATGGCCTGGGCACAGCCGCGAGTCTTCGTTCGGGGCTACGCCCGACAGCGACCTTCCCCTTGGCGCGCCCCACGCCGGCCAGATCTAGGCGAACGGGCCAGCGAATCTCCATGGCACGCCGGGATCAGTTTGTCACTACCCAAGTCCGAACTCGACCCTGGAGGCCATTGCCGGCAGAGAAATCCTCGCGCAAGCCGCGAGGCCTCGGACTACGCTGATGGTGGATAACGGCACCCATCCTCACCGGCGCCCATGGGTCGTCCACCCCTCCGCCCGGTGCACAGCTGCCGTTCGCCACATCCTCGAGGCGGTATTGTCATGCTGTCACATTCATCTACGCCCGCATCGTGCCGCGCCCTGTTGACGGTCATTATGGCACTACCTATGATCATCAACTATCCATAAACATGAAGGAAAATACATCCAAGTATGGAATAACCTATGCTACTAACATAGTTCCACAAGTTCTATTAAATATTTGATTGCAGACATAAGATCAGCAGAAAACAAGCCAAATTTGGCTAAGTCACAGAACACTGGCAAGTGGGCCAGGCCGCCCGGCTCCAACCCAAGCCGCCTGGCCTGATAAAGTGGCCAAAACACTCCATCTTCGACATGTATGCACAACAATGATGTGTCAACACAGATATGAAGTCCAAATGCTGAAACTAGCACGCCAAATACCGAAAGGCCTCGCTTAGATCTTGGATTGGTGAAGTCATCGATCCTCAGCACTTCAATCCTGCGGCTAAGGAAGAAACACAAGTGAGATCAACGGTTGAAGGGAAAACACACTTGTAACCGCCATACCTGCCATGCAACCGACCTAGGGAGGCAATGTGGACCATTGGATGGCAAGAGGTGGTGGATCAGATGGCCACCCGAGTCGCCCGACCCCACCTGGAGCCGCCCGGCCCCACCTGGCACCGCCTGGCCTGGTAACCGCCTCTCCAACCGCCACACCGACCTTGGAAGATATAAATAGGCCCTTAGGCCTCACTTGTGAAGTGTGGAAGTTTAGTGAAACATATTTTTGTTTAGTCTAGTAGCACTAGGTTAGTCCTGGGAGTTAGAGTTGAGTCTGAGTCTTTGCCTCAGGGATTCCGGAGTTATCTTCGAGTCTTGGTAAAGCTCTTGTATCTTTCTATCTTTGTACTCTTGTTACTCCAGTATAATATACATCATTGCTCTGTCTTTTATTATACTTTACTTTACTTCTTAACACTTGCCTAGTGTGGTGTACCTTTATTGCATACTAGACCAAGGCTTAGGTTTGTGTTGTTCTTAAGTTATCTAAATCTTGCTAGACTTGCCGGTGCTATAAGCTTGTCTTAGACTTTTGATGTAAGATTAAGTTAGTTCTCACCCTCTGATCAAGGAAGAACTTTAGAGTTCTAGTTCTCACTTGAACTCTAGTATAGCGTGACATCTTACCCACGCAGCTCTGGTTGGTAGCCTCTCTAGGTGACAGCTTTAGAGGTCTCAGTATTCCAATCCCGTCGTTCGGTAAGCCCGCAGGCGTTAGCCGGGTCTCCTTCGGTGGTCTACTAACTACCCCCCTGACCCCTCGAGGCATCGGAATTTCGCTCGACGCAAGATCCTAGTTTGTGTTTGGTTAATTTAGTTCAACCGCGAATACTCCTCTGCAGCGGTTAAGGAATAGAGTTTGGAAATCTAAATCTACCTAGGTGTTGGCTTCTTGAAACGTCCCCAATTTCTTGGAAACTCAAATGTGATACAAATGCTAGTCCCAGGGTCTAGCAACACATTTATTTCAAGTAGTACAGAGTCCAGACTTGATGATTACAAACCATTACATAAATATTGCATGCAAATAAGATACAGCGGAAGCAAATTCTTCGAGCCCAAAGCCATAGGCTAGTTGGGAAGCAGGACCGTGACCTAGCCGAAGAGCAGCTCGAACAGCTCGTCGGAGATATCTGGAAAACATCAACAAAGCAAGGGTGAGTATTTTTGTACTCCGCAAGCCCACCTTCCTCCTATAGAGTTTTGGGAGGTTACCTATAGCTGTATGCGATTCATTTTAGTTGTCAAATTTTACTTCATGAAAACAGGGTTTTGTTCAAGAAGAGGTAGCCACTGGACTTGTCAGCCCAAACGGACTAGCACATCCCAAATTATCAACCGACCTCCACCGTTGTACCCAGAACTACAACCACACTTTTCCAATCCATACCCATCCAGTTTTAATTTATGAAAACTTGCTATTTGAAATACCAAGCCGTAACCCATCCATACCAGTGGACGCGGACTATTCGAATATATTTTACTACTGGCCAGAGTTGTACTAATTCCCACAAGTTGGACTCAGCGGCTACTTACCGTCGTAAGCGCCCGAATTCCAAACTGAGCCGTCGCCTTTGTTTCATCACCTAGCAGTACTTTAGAGGTTCGGGCCACCGAGCCGCACCCTGGTGTCCCTCGACACCCCCTCGGTACACAACCTATTCCCTTGCCCCTTGTGCGCCAACACAGAAGCTACTAGGCTATCCACTCCAGCTCGGGCCTAGCCAATGCCTCATATAGAGCGAGTGGTTGTACTAAAAGAGTTAGGTAAGATGTAGATCAACTCCGTCCTTCAGAGCTCAGGTAGAACCATTCCCCCTTTCCATTGCTCGATACCGCGAGCATCCACCTACCCGGTCATCTCCATGAATTCCGGGACCTGGGTAACCGCGGGTTGCAAAGTTACCGTTCATACCCTGCCCTTAGATGGCTAGTTCGGCACGTAGCCGTATTCCGACAAAGTCGGTTGCCGGGGTTCTTCCCCATTTTATTTCGAAAACACACCCACCCAAATATTTCTCATTCACAACCCAACCAAGTTCTTTACCCATAACCCAATCCCCTTATCAAGTTTAAGATATATATAGTTGAAATGAGCGATCCCACCTATGCGCACTATTTCTAGTTGGGTTTGGGGAGCTACCCTAGTAGGGTTTACCTTAGCGAGCAAAACAATGCATGTTTTATTTGGTTGAACTGGCCAAAAGGTTTACTTTGTAAACTAGGAATTTTATGCATCAAGTGAGGATTCCAGTGGACTTGCGTCGTCTAAGTCCTCGTCGCAGTAGAGATCGGTACTAGTTCCGTCGGTTCCTGGCCGGCGATGGTCGCTTCCGGCTCCTGTGGTTCTTCCAGAATGACGTCTAGTGCGCACAAACAAAAACTCACAATAAATACATCCATTCATGCACCAAACATTTGGGAAGAGGTTGGATTAGATAGAGGGTGTTTTTAGAAGAATTTAGGAAGAAGAATCGCCCCAATCGGGGTTGGAACGGACAAGATACGTGGGTTTTCGTGTAGGGGGTAGAAATAAACTTTTTGAAAATGGAAAAAGCCCTTTATAGGCCTAGTCCTACACGCGGCCCAAGCAGCCAGGGGGGCTCGGCCCGCGGGGCACCTGACCACCTCGGCCCAATGCCGCGCGTGGCAGGAGGGCCGGCCCATCAGGTGCAGTGGGGGCGGGACGGCGGGGCGTGACGGCGCGGAGGCCGGGCCCGTGCGTCAGCGAGTGTAGGGAGGGGACGGCGTTAGCAGGGGGGTGCAATGGTGGCGGCTCTGCTCGGTTCGACCGAACCGTCCCGGTGAGGAAGGCGGCGGCTCGCCGGTGGTTCACCGCCGGTGAGGCGGTTCCAGGGACAAGACTGGTGCCGTGAGGTGGAGGTCATCGAGGCGAGCCTCGTGACACGGTCCGTAGGGCACGGGGGTATAGGTGCTCGCCTGGCGACGTACGCCGGCGAGGCGTGCGGAAGAGGTGGTGGCGCGGCACCACGCCGAGGTCATCCCCGGGGCGGATTCGGGCCAAGTGCGGTGGGGGAGGCGTGTAGCGGTGTAGCGAAGGTGTTTCTCACCTCAATATGAAAGTCGGCGGTGCTCGCAGGGGGAATTTGGGCTCGGCGGCGGTGGTGGTGTTCACACTTGGGCAAGGTGCCACGCCGGAGTTTCCTCCGGCGCGGTTCAGGCCAGTGCGGCGGTTGTGGGGTGGGTTAGTGTGGTGGCGTGCTTGGGCTTGCGGAGCGAGGGGGGTATTTATAGCGGCGAAACGAGGTGGCGCTGGCGCATCGCCACCGGGGTGGCCCTGTGTCCGGCGTGTGCGTGATTGACGACTGTGGCAGGGGATAGGGTCGGGGCTTGCCAGATGACGGGACTCGTCGTCTTCAGCGGAGCTGGGGCTGAGACTGTGCGCCGGCGTCGTGGCGTGGGTGTCGGCAGTGGCGTGCACGGCGGAACGTGGGCGCGCAGCGGCGAGCTGGGGCCGAGTGGTGCAGCGGTGAGACGGAGCAGGGAGGGGTCACGTCGGGGTTGGCCGGGTGCATATTAATGCGGCGAGTGGGGGGCGGTGTGGCGGCGAGGTCTGCGGCTGCTGCGGCCTCGCCGTCGCGGGCATTGCCCGGCGGTCGGAGGGGGGAAGACGGAACTAACGGGCGAGGCCCATGGGTCAGTGTGAGGGGGAGGGGGGCATGGCGTGGGCTGGCCGGGTGGGGGAAAGGGGCGGCCGGCGAGCTGGGCCGGCTTGGCCCAGGTGGGAGGGGAGGGTGGATCGGGCCGGGGGGGAAAGACCGGGGGGTTGGGTTGGGAGGTGGAAGGCTGGCCTGTCTCCCCTTTTCTTTTCTTTTCTTTTCTTTTCTTTTCTTTTTGTATTCTGGTGTTGAGATTTTTGGAGGGGGTTTTTGGAGGGGCTTTTGTAGGATTCGGGAAGAATTAGGATTTAAAAGGGTTTGTTTTACGCGTTTTATATTGGGCCGATTTTTAGGATGTTACACTTCTTTAGTCCCTGTTTTACTCTTCCCACCATGCACTACCTTGTTATCTTACCCCCGTTGTAAGATTAGCCGGTGTACGTCAACACGCCCCTCGTCGCCATGCTAGCCGCCTCTGCCATGTTCCTCTCTTCACCGCCGGTGTCGTGCCCCCTCCCTTGTCCAGCCACCTGCCTTGAGGCTCCCCACCGCACGAACTGATCAATTGATGACGAAGCGATAGATAGAGTAGCAGACACGTGTACAAATGTCGGCTCTCATGAGCGATATCACGCCGCCGCTCAGCATGCAGGTTGTGGCGGTGGCGCGCGGTATCTATCTAAAGGCGCTGAGGAAGTGGCTACGGCGGTGGACCCGTCCAGCAGCGCGGCACGCCGCGCAGCTGCACGAGCTCCTGCGTATGGCGGCGGAGATGGAGGCCTAGATTTCGGTCGTGCTGCACGCCGACCTCACTAAGCCTCCAGGCCACCGAGGTAGCCGTTGGTGCGCTCGACATAGACCCTGGGATGAATGGCGCTAGCAGGCTCCATGTGTGTGCGTGGCTGGAGGTACTAGCTACCCTCCATCCGTTGGCAACAATAAGACAACCTAGCCCAACTAAGGGTACATTAGGAAAATCACAAATAATTCATCTATTTTAGATAGTGGAGCCAACTATCATGCAAACGCTCTCTCCATCCACTCCAGGTCTGCAGTGGAGCTGCTCCATAGTGGAGTTGGTGGAGTGGAGCTCGATTTAGTGGAGCGGAGCTCTCCCAAACAGGCCTCACCGGTTAGCCCAAGTGATCATACAGAGTTAATCACATTATTGACCACCTCTAATCACCTACCGATCAAGGTTGGCTTGGTTGCGGCCAGAAGACCCAGAGCCACCGCCGTCCTTCGTGACGGTGATCTCCATTCATGTGTACAGAGGTGAGCCGAGGGCATCGTCAAGATCAAGGTCAGTTCCTAATTAATTGTGATTAGCGTGTTCATGTTATTGTTCTTGGGTTTCATCTCCATAAGAGTAGCTGGGTTTTTATGTTGGCTCGCCACGCCTATCACAACCTTTAAAGGCCGGAACCCCCCTCCTCCTTTATCCGGGCTTGGGACCGGCTATGTTGGCGGTTTTGGTTTGGGTTTCAACTCTAGCCTACCCCAACTTGCTTGGGATTAAAAGGCTTGTTGTTGTTGTTGTTGTAGCGTGTTCATGTTATTAGGCTAGTGATCCTATGGGATTACTCATGTTTTAGTCCTAACATTTGGTACCAGAGTCGATCTAGCCTATGCTTGAACCCTAATCCAAGGTTTTGGCCTTAATTACTCTCGGATTAGATCTAATTAGCCCTAATTACTCTCTGTTAATGCCTACACCTCACTGTTCGTGTAAGACTAGGGTTAAATCCATGTCGCAGTCCATGGTTAAACCTAAATGGACCGGATTCAATCTAATTATGTGAGAGTAAGTCATGTTTTAGGCCTAAGAATCTACTGATATCCCTAATTCCCCTCGGATTAATCACTGTTTAGGCCTAACCTTGCCTATTTACTCATCTTTATGTTGATTCCTGCATAGATTGGGGCTAACTCTCTCGGATTAGCACGTAGAAGGAGGGGATTCGGCCAATTTTTGGTTGAAATCAAGAAATCCCCAAAATTCCCCTCTACTCGAAACCCAAAGTCCAAAATTCCCCAAATTTCGAAACCCTAATGTTGTTTTCTCCCAAATCGGACCCAAATCAAGGCGAATTGGGGTAAGAAGAACTCACTGCATTAGATCTGGTCGGTTGCCGTAGCCCTAACCATGGCGGCGGGCGACCCTAGAGCACGGAGCGCGGCGGCGGGGAGGCGCACCGGCATCACGAGCCGCCCTTACGCGCCTCCCGCCCTGGCCGTCATGGCCGCCATGCTGATCTGCGCTGCCAAAGCCTCCTTCTCATCGTCCAAGGCCTCCATAGCCACCGAGGTTCCGCTCGACGAAGCTGCGCACATAAGCACGCACGAGCGAGCTCCAGTGAGGGGAGCTTGGCGGCGCTCGCCTTCGCTTCCTCCCACGGCGGTGCCATGATGACCGCCGGCGTCGTCGCCGTCTCTTGTGTGCGGCGGGGACGGCGTGAAAGGCGGAGGGAGAGGGAGAAAGTGAGGGCTAGGGTTTTGTCCCCGCGGCCGACGGCCGTTTTGCTCGGGGCGGGGCGGGCCAATTTCAGTCATTTTGGGCTGCGCCCCATGAGCACAGTGCAATTTTTTTTTGCTGTGCATTACTGTTTTTGCTAATTTTAATTACTATTCTAAGTATACATTTATAGTGCCTTAATTGCTCACTGATTTATGGACCATATCATTGTATTATGATAATTTATGTCCTTTTGATGATGCGATATTCCACTATTCTCTTAGTAATTATGTCATTTTTTTCTGATTTAAGAGCATATTATGTTATCATGTTTTTAATTTTCTTAGTGTTTTATTGATTATTGCATTAAGTTTATGATGTCTATTATCAATAGTCGTTGCTGTTTTAAGCATTTTTATATGAGGAACATTGACGTATTATGTTGGTGCAATTAGTTTCATAATGTTTTCTTTGCACCATCTCAAATAATTTTGATGCACATTTCTAATACCTTATGATGAGTCCTTTTATCGGGGCCAAGGTATAATGCCTTATTTTTCGTGACAATGAGAAATATTTAATTGTGCAACTATGAATATTTTAATGTACAAATTTTATGACTATATTTTTTTCAGTGGATTTATTTTGGCCTTTACAATTATCCTAGATCAGAATGGAACCAACGGGAAATTCTGGTTTGGGACTTGAGTTATAACGGGCACTAACTTAATGACGATTCATGGTCATACTCTAACCAACGTTGTTTGTGATAATGAGTCGCTAAAATTAAATTGTCCGTGTAATGTTTTATTCCTAAGCCATGCAGAGCCTATTTTGGGCATAAGTTTAAGAAAACTTTCTGATAACACTCAATCAGGCCGTAATGATGTTAAGATTTCACTGACGAGACTAAGATAAGGTCATTTACTAAGTAGGTTATTTCTGTTTTGATCTAGGACTTAATTATTATTGTCTCTAATATTTTGTAGACTCATTTGCCCATGAGATGAGTAATTATTTTATTTCTTTATAATAACTAAGTCTCATGTTGTTTTATATTATTGATGGTTACGCTTCCGCTAATATTTAACAAATGATGTTTTGGCCATAATGATCATGAGATTATTTTTCTCTGGCTAATTATTCTTACTTTGGGACTTTATACAACTCTATTATGTGGAGCTTAAGCTTATGCTCTTGTTAACCATCGTTGCTCATGGCCATTTGTCATTTGATAAGCTCTTAAACTAATTGTATTATTGAGATCACTAAATCCCAGCAATGTTTGCTATGATCATATAAGTCCTTTTGCGCCAAACTTAGTTTAGTCATCTCTGATCGAAATGGAACCAACGAGAAATTTTGGTTGGAGATGTCATAAATTGGACTATGACACAAATGTACACATTTGATCTATGTTGATCTTACTATTGTGTCATTCTTATGTTATCCCATATATAGTAAAGTAGTCTCGAATCAACAATATGGAACTAACGAGAAATCCTGATTAGAGACATGATGCTATTTAATGATAACTTATGGTGCATGGATGTTTTTTGACCAACGTTAATTATGTTTATTTATGTATCTCAAATGTTGATTGCGTCACTCATTGCCCCTAAGTCTCCCAAATGATTAAGTCATCTCTAGCTGAGATGTAACCAACGAAAAGTCTTGGTTAGGAATCGTCATTGTGCAAATTAGTCAGGCATATGGATATTTTTTGGCCAACACTGATTATATTTATGTGTCCCTAAGAAATATATTGTTCCTTTAGAAACTATATGTTCGATGGAACGTCATCATTTACCATGCTGACTAATGAATCTAGCTCCCTCCTGCTTAATCTTGTCTTGACTGACATAAAGTTTGGAGGGTTGTTGTTTTATTTTTGGCAATGATGCAATACATGGCGATTATTTTTGTCATTATTATCATTACTATTATCATCATTATTATTGTTGTTGTTTTTATTCTAATGACATGCTATTGCTCTGATAAGCATATGATTGATTTTATGATATACAATTATCTGCCCTAAACACATTAACATATATCATTACCTTTTGTTTTTTATATTAATATTGTCAATCGTACTACTATTGTTGTGAATTCAACCTTAAGTTTGCTGGTTGTTTACTTTTGTACCCTATGAGAAAAAAAAACTCTAGTAGCAATTATCCCTCAGTATTATGAATTATGATTTTTGCACAGCTTGGTTATTAGCTCCTTTTTATAAAATTTTCTTTTGACATTAGGACATTAATAAGCATCCAATGCACTTCTTATGTGTCAATAACATGGGATTAAAACCAATAAAATGTCTTTTATTATCATGCCATTTCGGTTCTGGGGGAGCCATCACCTGATTCATTATGTTTTATCATCAGGCATTGAAAGCTCATTAGTTATGATTTAAGAGCTAAGACATGAATACTATTGAAGCTTTTAAGTTATCATTATGGATGAGTGAACAATGATTAAACTCATGGTAATGTGCAGTCTTAATATTGGCAAAAGATAACACTTAGACACTTATTTTGTTTGCTGCCAACATTACCTCATGGATTGGAATTTATTGAGTTGGAGTCTTATAGCTATCGACTAAGCAAGGACATAATGATAAGTCTAAGCTGTTAGAAGTTTTATCTACTGGCATAAAGTTACGCTTTTCGTCTTTTATTGCAATAATTTGATTATGCTCAATAATTATATTGTTAACTCCATAGCCTTCGCCTCCAAACTAGTTCCTTATGAGAGTTCATCGAATTGTGGAACTAACGTTCTGACCACATTTCGAGAGGGAGAATTGAACGTCTCACTATTAGAAAGAAATGTTCATTATGTAAATAATTTTCTCATGAAGTTAAGTTTATTACTCTTTGAACATAAGTTTACTCTATAATTTAAACTCTTGGTGGACCTCAGACCGTTGTTATCCAAACTTCTCATGGATGGAGACATTAGTCGGTATCACCCAAAATCGGTGTCAATTAATCTTATGCTATGAAAGGTACCAAAATCTTAGTTCAGTTGCCATCTTGTTTAGAAGGGTACTATTATTCACTATTATTAAGTGTACCATTTAGTCAAATTTTATCGGTGCTCTTAAGGCAAATAAATATCTCTTGCCTGCAGTGCTTATTTAACACATTAGCGAGAGCTCCACATACTCAGTTTCATCATTTATTCATTAGCCCCTAATGATGCTTTTGGTATAGCAACCCATTTTTTTCTAATGGGGTCAAAACAATGGGCCGTAATGGGTCCATATCTTTGTCACGTGACTCCAAAAAAATAAACCAAAGGCTATAATGCTTGAGTTCACACTCATAATGAAAGGGCTTTAGAATTTTCTATAATTACTGAGATAATGGAATAACACTTGATCCTCATTGTTTCATTGATGTTTATGAGTGTCTACACAGTGGTACATAAGTTGGAAAGAAATTCTTGTACATAAACAATAGGGATTTTCGTACATAAGATCCGAAGATTAACTTTTCTTTTTTGGGGTACTAATATATTGGTGATGTCTATTATATTTCTTCTTGCATTAAGTATTCACCTTGTTCTGGTCCATAATTTTGAGAGCTCCACTCTCAAATCATATGTTGATCGAGTATATAAGATTACGTAAACGAATACTCTATCACGATGACTTAAGGGCGATATGTTTCTGGCTCATTTTGATAAGTATTATGTATACTCGAGACATTATGTGCCCTTAATATCGGGATATTTGGCATATTTTAATCTAGAATGGACCCCTAGGGAATTGTTGCGAAAAGTTGTGTTATATACATGACACTTGTTGTAACCTTGTGTTCCATATGATACTGATATCTCACATACTCACAAATAAGGAATAAGATAACCAAGCTAAAGGTTATTCAGTCTGTAAGGTGTGTTTGATTAATAAATCCACATAAGTTATATCTTCACCCTTGCGGGGGAGCCGTTGTGGAATGGCTCCAATCAATCTCTTAATATATTGTGATAAGTTGTGGATTTGTGGAATTCTTTTCACATTAAACAACAATATGATTTAAGAATAAGATTATTTAACTTAGGAGTTCTTATCCCAGACTCATTATGTAAAGTGAAAATTTTTCTCGAGTAACATGACCAGTGATATTGCCAAACATTTGGCACTGTGAAAGATGGATCCAGGATCAAAATGATGCTTAACGTTAAGTGATAAGTTAAGGTATGAGGATTAAGCATCATACCCATTATTTTCTTATTGGCTCATGTTTTAAGTCTTGCCGTCATAAAATACATATTAAAACCTATTATATTGGGTTAAAATTGAGATCTCAAGTTTTTGATTCTGAAAACATTGTTTTGTTCTCTCTCTTAAAATAAGTGTACACATAATTTTAAATGAGAATAAAATTGCATGATAGGACCATAAGTAAACAAGCCATCTCCCATCATGAATAAGTGATTATCCAATCAAAGTGGATTGGTATATTGTAGGTATTGTGATATGCATGGCATTTCAATAGCTACTGTAAATCCTTACCTTGTATACCCTTTCTTCTGAGAAAGAACTTATGTTGTTAGCCCCATCGATTAAGGGGGAAAATATTGGAATTAATCTCGGCCATAACTTCCCTTGACTCAGAAATCAGGGCTACGCCCCTTATTTCCATTCCCGTGCACATGATCATGGGTGCATATTAAGACTGTTTCTTTTTTGGTCCGGTCCCAGGACGCCCAAGCCTTATAAGAAGAGGGTCACCGGTTAGCCCAAGTGAACATACAGAGTTAATCACGTTATTGACCACCTCTAATCACCTACCGATCAAGGTTGGCTTGGTTGCAGCCTAAAGACCGAGAGCCACCGCCGTCCTTCGTGACGGTGATCTCCATTCACGTGTACAGCGGTGAGCCGAGGGCATCGTCAAGATCAAGGTCAGTTCCTAATTAATTGTGATTAGCATGTTCATGTTATTAGGCTAGTGATCCCATGGGATTACTCATGTTTTAGTCCTAACACAGCGGTCAAGCGCCAACCATCATACGAGCACCAAGAACAAGCTTCTAGCAAGGACAAGATCAACTTCATGGTGGCAAAGCATCCTAGAGCACCCCGGCCACCACTCAACCGAGACGACGACGACAACTAAGAAGCTAAAGGGGGTGACATACACAAGATTGGAAGCAAGCCATAGCCAAGACGGCTTGACTTTGACTCGGCGCGGCGGTCGCGGCCGAGCACCAAGGGCAGCCCGCCCGGTGCGACGGCCGCGGCTGAGCACGACGGCGCGGTATAGGCCGGCACGGCGGCAACAATGCGACCACTAGAGCCGGTCATAGCAGCGAGGAGCCGTCCTCCGCGTGGTCTGCTATGCGTGGAGGCTGGTGCCGGGTGGCGGTGCACCGCGCACCCAACGCGGCCGCAGGGGGCAACGACGGCCCCCACCAGCGAGCCGAATCCAGACTAGGGGAAGGTGGATCTGGTGACAGTCGGCCGGGTAGGGCCCCCCGGCGGCGGTGATGGCGAGTAGGCCGCCGAAAGAGGCGGCCGGGGACGGCAGTGGGCACGCCACCCACCGGCAAGCAGGAGCAAGGGCCAAGGGATATCCAGTGACCACCGGCCGCGAGGACCCCTGCGACGGCAATTGCGGCGGCTAGGACGAGTGCGATGAGGGGCAGCTGGGAGAGGAAGGAAGGAGGAAGAATGGATGGGAGAAGGTATGTGGGCACGCCGGCCTCTGGCGGCTGCCGCCACCCACCGGCCAATAGTGGCGGCGGCGGCCGGAAGACAAGCACGGAGCGGCCGGCGCACGTGGGCCGGTGCCCGCCCCCCCCAAGTTGCCTACGGAACGTCAGGTTTGTTTCACTCTAACATGAGAAGGTCAAACTTGATCTTAAAAAAGTCAATCAAATGACTTGTAATTTGAAACGGAGAAAGTAGTAGTTAAATATGTATAAAAACAACCTAACGTTCAAGGGTTTTAGTCTCGGTTTGCCTATACAGGGCTCGGATCCAGTATTGAAGAGCGTTCCTAACAGGTATTGATGCCCTATTGTGTAGTAAAATTTGATCTTACATGTATATCTACATGGTACTGTCTTTTTTTGAAAGTTTTTTGGAAGGAGAAAGGAAAAAAGTTGAACTATAATTTGGAACCGTAGAATTGTTGTGACAAGATATTCATGACGGAAGATTTGACCAATGACCACGATGGCACGATTCCCATGTCCCATCCGGTGGTCTCCGGTCACTGTCAAGAAAGTTCTTGTTGGCAACTTGGCATCTAGGAACATCAATGGGATTGAACGAGTTCGATATATATACAGCAGTTTGAAAGTTCGTTTCTGTACACACATTTCTTGTTTCGAGAGAGCCTACATCACCGCATGATCGAAACACGTCTATGCTGGATGGGTTCCTTCAGATTAGTATCTTTTGCATCCAAGAACATCAAGGGGATTGAACAAGTTCGATATATCTACAGCAGTTTGAAAGTTCGTCTATATACACACATTTCTTGCTTCGAGAGAGCCAACATCGCCATCACCCGCATGATCGAAACACGTCGTCTATGCTGGATGGGTTGCTTCAGATTAGTATCTTCATATTTTGTTTTGGTTTCCTGGTGATAATTTATGAGTGATTACTATCATCATAGCACGACGGGGCTGAACCGACATCTTGAAATATTATACAATGCAGACGTTTACGTACATGCATACACTTACTCTTATGAAAAGATATACCCTTGTAGCTAGCACATCTGCACGACGGGACTGAACCGGCGTCTCAGGATTGGCAAGTCACCAAACGTTGCCTACCACTGAGAAAACAAAGCCATTCAATCTTAGAATAAATCTAAAAAAATTATGAAAACTTGTACCAAGTTGAGGGGGACTTAGAACCTGTGTATTGGCAGGTTCCACTGCAACAAGTAACCTAACCATTTGAGCTACACTCAGTTCACCGAGTGGATTGTTTGACTTTTATAATACTAAATTTGACCCACTCGTCTTATTAAAAAATTTTATAATTACTATTTATTTTCATTGTGATTTAGTTTAGTAGAGGAAGGAGGCAGTTAAGAGAGATCTAAAAGATTGGAATATAATATAGAGCTGTTTGGAAAGCAGGTATCCACGTGCCTGAGCCTTGATTAGGCTCTTGCTTGTGCTTCATTCCAAAATCTTTTAAAAATTTGGTTTTCTTGTTTGAAAGCAACCTATTCAAAAAAAAAAGAAAATTCACTTTCTAGCGGTTTGGTTTGGGTTTTAACTCTAGCCTATCCCAAATTGTTTGGATTAAAAGGCTATGTTGTTGTTGATACAATATACTTTAACTATGATCCGATTTTTTTCATATTTTTAACAAATTAGTTTGTCAAACTTGGTGCTAAAAAAAATCAAACCTCCTATAATTTAAAATGGAGGAAGTACTCTTCAGTGACAAGCAGTTTTTGCTAGGCCCTTAAGCGCATTTGATCACCTAGCCTCCCTGGCGTCTGTCTGGCTCCCAAGCCTGATATGCACCAGTTCAGTACGATAGTGTATACTATCAACGGGATATTTTACTTTCTGTCACATTCACAGATGGCACATCTCCGTTTGCTAGCTTT
Source organism: Paspalum notatum (assembly GCA_022530915.1). Lineage (NCBI taxonomy): Eukaryota > Viridiplantae > Streptophyta > Magnoliopsida > Poales > Poaceae > Paspalum > Paspalum notatum. Next base: position 23,612,964 of record CM039684.1, on the reverse strand, counting down.
AAAATGCACTCTACATTTTTGCCAGATGAAAATGAAAATTTCTTATATTATTCCTATTTTTGCTAATGCGGCGAGACAACTCAGACCACCCGCATAGCAAAAGCAGGCGAAAAGACCATTTTAGCCCTTCTTTAATTTTGTTCAACAGCCCCGTTCACTCCCTCTTTTTCTATGCCACATGGGGCCCATCTGTCATCACCTACCTAAACTCGCACAAGACTCCAACACCCTTCCCCATGGCGATCTCGCCGATGAGGAAGAAAGACGATGCCGAGCCGGGCGAGTTGGCCGACGAAGAGGTGAAGCCGAAGAGGGGGCCGCCCTTGCGGTGAGGCCGATCGAGGTTCGACGGCGGCGAAGGACTAAATGTCGGCGACGGCTTGTCGTCGTCCTCTGCCCCTGTGTCAAGGAATACAATGCAGCGTTAGTTCTAGAGACAAACTTGGAGAGGAAATTGACGGCAAAGACTTATTTTTTATGCTCCGCTACTCATGGGGGAAGACGTGATCGAAAGGAACAGGCGTGACGCGATGGTCAGGCGACTCATCGTCGTCGGAGCGCACGCAGTTCAAGCTCCAGCTCCAAGACGAACACCCGGGCCCTGTGTCAATGATTTTTCCGCGCGTTGCTGTGGGATCTAAGAGTGTTTGCAAATGGATTCTTTAAGAAACAAAGACCGTATAAGTCAATTATGCACTCAGCGGAGAATAAATAAAATAATGAAACCATGGTATGGTTCTTCCGCTTGGCTGAAGATACCAAATGACAAAAAGGTTTTTAGTGATTAAACTTGAGACCTCTATTGCACTTGCAAATATATATATGAAACATTAGCTTACAAGGAAAAAAATTAGATTTAATTGGAAAAAAAGATGCATTGACATGATAACAACTGACCATGATCGATAAAACGTTGAACTTGCAATGTGTGAATATGTATGAATGGGTACCGCTTTTTTGTTTGCTTCACCTATACTACTTGAATCAACTTGGAAACAGATCAGAAGTGTTGGTCAAACCATGGTTATTGCACGTAGATTTTATCCTGCAACTAGCCTGTAGAAATTAGTGTCCATCTAAAAGAAAGATTAAGAAAAGTAACCTTATTCGTGAACTGTGACACGCATAAATTGGATAGAAAGGCTTGACAGATTCAGCAAAATTGATTAGCACTAATGAAAACTTGAGAGAAATTTACGACACTAATGAAAACTTGAGAGAAATTTACGACCAGACAGTAGAAGATATGATTAATCTAATTAAGATCTACTCCCTCAGTCCCGGATTCAAATTTTGTCCCACGCGGGAACTAGTGGACGAGTGCAAGACCTTCGTCGGCGGGCACGAGACGACAGCGATGGCGCTGTCATGGACGCTGCTCATGCTGGATCGGCTGACCAAGATGGGTTGGGTCATGAACGTGGTGCTGCGCCTGTACCTGCCGTCCCCGAACGTGCAACGGCAGGCGCTGGAGGACGTCGAGGTGGTGGACACTGGCATCAATGGCAGCAAGCACCCCGACGATCACAACACGAGCTCAAAGGCCCCCATGGCTTGCTCCTCCCTTCGTGACCAATTTGGGTTACCCATTTACCCACTGGTGGAACCCAAAGTGACCCAGAAAAATAATGGGTTGGCTCTACAGGGTAGTTACACAAGTTTTTATTTTTTGGGTTTTGGGTAGTTGGGTCACCCCAGGGAAACACGCATCCTGAGCCGGAAGGCAAGCACGGAGCGGGGCGTGTGGGTTGGTGGAGTCGCCTACGAAACGTCAGGTTTGTTTCACTCTAACACGAGAAGATCAAACTTGATGTTAAAAAAAATTCAATCAAACGACTTTAATTTGAAATGGAGAAAGTGGTTGTTAAATATGTATAAAAACAACTTAATATTCAAGGGGTTTAGTCTCGGTTTGCCTATACAGGGCTCGGATCCAGTATTGAAGAGCATTCGTAACAGGTATTGATGCCCTATTGTGTAGTAAATTTTGATCTTACATATATTTGTACATGGTAGTGTCTTTTCTTGAAAGTTTTTTCAAAGGAGAAAGGCAAAAAGTTGAACTATAATTTGGTACCGCCGTTGAATTTTTTTTTTTTTTGTGAAATGATATTCATAACGGAAGATTTAACCAATGACCACGATGGCACGATTCCCATGTCCCATCCGGAGGTGTCTGGTCACTGTCAAGAAAGTTCTTGTTGGCATCCAGGAACATCAATGGGATTGAACAAGTTCGATATATATACAGCAGTTTGAAAGTTCGTTTCTGTACACACATTTCTTGCTTCGAGAGAGCCTACATCACCCGCATGATCGAAACACGTCTATGCTGGATGGGTTCCTTCAGATTAGTATCTTTGGCATCCAAGAACATCAAGGGGATTGAACAAGTTCGATACATCTGCAGCAGTTTGAAAGTTCGTCTATATACACACATTTCTTGCTCCGAGAGAGCCAACACCGCCATCACCCGCATGATCGAAACACGTCGTCTATGCTGGATGGGTTGCTTCAGATTAGTATCTTCATATTTTGTTTTGGTTTCCTGGTGATAATTTATGAGTGATTACTATCATCATAGCCTAATGAAAAAAAGAGAGGCCATTGAAAATATACAAATGATTGAAAGACTAATGGGAAAAAGACAATTGAAGAGAGAGGATGAATGCAACCACTTCAATTTGCCGGCATGCATGACTTTGGGGTGCTTGTATTCTGATTCAAACTACGCAAGATTAGTCCATTCTATGATGGCGTAACCGCGTAAGTAGCAACTCACCTTCCAAGCATTTCTCTAGTCTATCTAGCTATAAAAGCCTCACCATTTCAGTTCAGTTATGGATTACGCCTCCATCCAGAGTTCGGGAGAATAACAGAAATGGACCTCGCATGGCCTTTCCTCGTCGCCCCTCTCCTCCTCCTCGTCGCCTTCCTCCTGCTCTCCCATGCCAACCACGGCAGACGACAAGCCAAGCGCCGCCTGCCTCCTGGACCGGCCGTCGTCCTTCCCGTGCTCGGGAACCTGATATGGCTCAGGAACCAGGGGATAGACTTCCTGCGCGCCGCCCGCCGCCTCCACAAGCTTCACGGCCCGCTGCTCGCCCTCCGCGTCGGCTCCAGCCTCATGGTCACCGTCTCTGACCGCCGCCTCGCGCACGTGGCGCTTGTCGAGCAAGGCGCCGCGATGGCCGATCGCCCGCAGTTTGCATCCCGGCAATTCCTGGGGCTCGACGCCAACACCATCTCCAGCTCCAGCTACGGCCCGCTCTGGCGGCTGTTCCGGCGCAACTTCGTCGCCGAGGTCGCGCACCCGGCGCGCCTCCGGCTGTTCGCACCGGCGAGGGCGGCGGTGCGCGCCGAGCTCACGGAGATGCTGCGGCGCCGCCAGCAGGATGAGGGTAGCATCCTGGAGACGTTCCAGTACGCCATGTTCTCCCTCCTCGTGGCCATGTGCTTCGGCGAGCAGCTTCACGAGGGCGCCGTGCGCGGCATCGCAGAGGCGCAGCGCGACGTGTTGCTCTACTCCGACAAGCTCGGTGTCCTCGCCGTGCTGCCCGCCATCGTGACGACCCTCTTCAGCGGCCGCGTGCAGGCCATGCGCACCAAGCGCCAGCGGCTCAAGACCATGTACATGCCGCTGATCGACGCGCGCAGGGAGCGCAAGAAGCTCGGAGTGGGAGCTGCACATCCTGATGGTGATGGATCCGCGCCGGAGGACGACGCAATGACGACGACAACGTTGCCGCACTGTTACGTCGACACGCTGCTGGAGCTGGACATCCAGCTCGACGACGGCGGTGGCCGCGCGCTGACGGACGATGAGATGATCGCGCTGTGCTCCGAGTTCCTCAGTGGCGGCACGGACACCACGTCCACGGCGCTGCAGTGGATCATGGCGGAGCTCGTCAAGAACCCGGACATCCAGGACAAGCTCCACGACGAGATCAAAGCCACCATCGCCGCCACCGGCTCGGATCATATCTCCGAGGAGGACGTCAACAGGATGCCGTACCTCAAAGCAGTAGTGCTGGAGGGCCTCCGGCGCCACCCACCGGCGCACATGGTGCTGCCGCACGCTCCGGCGGAGGACACGGAGCTCGGCGGGTACTTGATCCCGAAGGGCACGACGGTGAACTTTATGGTGGCGGACATGGGCATGGACGAGCAAGCGTGGACGCGGCCGACAGAGTTCGTGCCGGAGCGGTTCCTGGCCGGCAGCGACGGCGAAGGGACGGACATCACGGGGACGAGGGAGATCAGAATGATGCCGTTCGGGGCCGGGCGGAGGATCTGCCCCGGGCTCAACGTCGCGATGCTGCACCTCGAGTATTTCGTGGCCAACATGGTGCACGCGTTCGAGTGGTGCCCGGCGGACGGGGAGGAGGTGGATGTCGACGGCGAGAAGGCCGAGTTCACCGTCATCATGGCCAACCCGCTCCGCGCACGGCTCGTGCCTAGAGGGGTTGTTTGAGTGAGAGAGAAAAATTAATCTTTGTTCTGTGCTGTAACGATAAGCTCATGGGAGAACCAAATAAGTATGCAAAACCACCGTTCGCCTACACGGCCGTGTAAACCCTGGAACTGTGTAAATCGTATACGCCGTTGAATCCGCATAATTCCGTTTAATCCGTTTTTCAGGCCGTTTAATCATCCGTATACTCACATTAAACGCTAAACGGAAGTTGACCGACTATTTAATATTTAGCGTTTAGAATGACACTGTGCAAAACACACAGTTCGTAAAAGTTTGAAATATGAAATGTGTGATAGATGGTCTGGTGAGCTCACCTTCACTCTACCGTGTCCATTCCGTGCTACTTGTACAGTTTGTTATACGTAATGGTGAATATATAATACTCCTTCCCTCCCAAACTTTAGATCGTTTAATTTTTTTTCTAAACATTGTATAATGCAGACGTTCACGTACACATGTGTGCACTTACTTTTATGAAAACACACACCCTACCAGCACCTTCGCACGACGGGGCTGAACCGACATCTTGAAATATTATAGAATGCAGACGTTTACGTACATGCATACACTTACTCTTATGAAAACATATATCCTTGTAGCTAGCGCATCGGCAGGACGGGACTGAACCGGCATCTCAGGACACCAAACGTCGCCTACCACTGAGAAAACAAAGCCGTTCAATCTTAGAATAAATCTAAAAAAATTATGAAAACTTGTACCAAGTTGAGGCGGACTTAGAACCCGTGTATTGGCAGGTTCCACTACAACAAGTAACCTAACCATTTGAGCTATACTCAATTCACCGAGTGGATTGTTTGACTTTTATAATACTAAATTTGACCCACTCGTCTTATTAAAAAATTTCATAATTACCATTTATTTTCATTGTGATTTAGTTTAGTATAGGGAAAAGGCAGTTAAGAAAGATTTAAAAGATTGAAATATAACAAGAGAGTTAGTCTTAGATAGAGCTGCTTGGAAAGCAGCTATCCACGTGCCTGAGCCTTGATTAGGATCTTTCCTATGCTTCTTTCCAAAATCTTTTAAAACTTTGGATTTTTTGTTTGAAAGCAACCTATTCCAAAAAAGAAAAAAATCAGTTTCTAGCGGTTTGGTTTGGATTTTAACGTTAGCCTATCCCAAATTGCTTGGGATTAAAAGGCTACGTTGTTGTTGATACAATATACTTTAACTATGAACCGATTTTTTTTATATTTTTAACAAATTAGTTTGTCAAACTTGGTGCTAAAAAAAATCAAACCTCCTATAATTTAAAATGGAGGAAGTACTCTTAAGTGATAAGCAGTTTTTGCTCGGCCCTTAAGCGCATTTGATCACCTAGCCTCCCTGGCGTCTGTCTGGCTCCCAAGCCTGATATGCACCAGTTCAGTACGATAGTGTATACTATCAACGGGATATTTTACTTTCTGTCACATTCACAGATGGCACATCTCCGTTTGCTAGCTTTAAAATGCACTCAACATAGCCCGGTTGGTTAGGTAATTTCTGAGGCACTCCGCAGGTCCTGAGTTCGATTTTCGGTGGAAACGAATTTTCAGGCTGTGGTTAAGAAAATCTCCTCGTTTGCCCCACGTCAACGCATAGGTCTAAGGACGCCCCTTTCTCACAGAGAGCTGTGCCGCTATGTAAGACTGGGGCAGGGGTTCGGGGATTTTTTTGACTAGTGTGAGAAGGTCTTCTTCTTAAACCAATGCCGTGGGGGTGGTCTTACCCCTGCCGGTCAAGTTTTAAAATGCACTCTACATTTTTGCCAGATGAAAATGAAAATTTCTTATATTATTGCTATTTTTGCTAATGCGGCAAGACAACTCAGACCACCCGCGTAGCAAAAGCAGGCGAAAAGACCATTTTAGCCCTTCTTTAATTTTGTTCAACAGCCCCATTCACTCCCTCTTTTTCTATGCCACATGGGGCCCATCTGTCACCCTTACCTAAACTCGCACAAGACTCCAACACCCTTCCCCGCGGTGATCTCGCCGTTGAGGAAGAAAGACGATGCCAAGCTAGGCGAGTTGGCCGACGAAGAGGTGAAGCCGAAGAGTGGGCCGCCCTTGCGGTGAGGCCGATCGAGGTTCAACGACGGCGGCGAAGGACTAAAGGTCGGCGACGGCTTGTCATCGTCCTCCTGCCCCTGTGTCAAGGAATACAATGCAGCGTTAGTTCTAGAGACAAACTTGTAGAGGAAATCGACGGCAAAGACTTATTTTTTATGCTCCGCTACTCATGGGGGAAGACGTGATCGAAAGGATCAGGCGTGACGCGTTTACAATGGTCAGGCGACTCATCGTCGTCGGAGCGCACGCAGTTCAAGCTCCAGCTCCAAGACGGACACCGGGCATTGTGTCAATGATTTTTTCGCGCGTTGCTGTGGGGTCTAAGAGTGTTTTCAAATGGATTCTTTAAGAAACAAAGACTGTATAAGTCAATTATGCACTCAACAGAGAATAAATAAAATAATGAAACCATGTTATGGGTCTTCCGCTTGACTGAAGATATCAAATGACAAAAAGGTTTTTAGTGATTAAACTTGAGACCTCTGTTGCACTTGCAAATATATATATGAAACATTAGCTTACATGAAAAAAAATCAGAATTAATTGGAAAAAAAGATGCATTGACATGATAACAACTGACCATGATCGATAAAACTGCTGAACTTGCAATGTGTGAATATGCATGAATGGGTACCGCTTCTTTGTTTGCTTCACCTATACTACTTGAATCAACTTGGGAACAGATCGGAAGTCTTGGTCAAACCATGGTTATTGCACGTAGATTTTATCCTGCAACTAGCCTGTAGAAATTGGTGTCCATCTAAAGGAAAGATTAAGAAAAGTAACCTTATTCGTGAACGGTGACATGCATAAATTGGATAGAAAGGCTTGACAGATTCAGCAAAATTGATTAGCACTAATGAAAACTTGAGAGAAATTTACGACCAGACAGTAGAAGATATGGTCAATCTAATTAAGATCTACTCCCTCAGTCCCGGATTCAAATTTTGTCCCAAGCGGGAGCTAGTGGACGAGTGCAAGACCTTCGTCGGCGGGCACGAGACGACAGCGATGGCGCTGTCATGGACGCTGCTCATGCTGGATCGGCTGACCAAGATGGGTTGGGTCATGAACGTGGTGCTGCGCCTGCACCCGCCGTCCCCGAACGTGCAACGGCAGGCGCTGGAGGACGTCGAGGTGGTGGACACTGGCATCAATGGAAGCAAAGCACCCCGACGATCACAACACGAGCTCAAAGGCCCCCATGGCTTGCTCCTCCCTTCGTGACCAATTTGGGTTGCCCATTTACCCACTGGTGGAACCCAAAGTGACCCAGAAAAATAATGGGTTGGCTCTATAGGGTAGTTACACTAGTTTTTATTTTTTGGGTTTTGGGTAGTTGGGTCAACCCAGGGAAACATGCATCCCTAGCCGGAAGGCAAGCACGGAGCGGCGCGAGTGGGCCGGTGGTGGAGTCGCCTACGAAACGTCAGGTTTGTTTCACTCTAACACGAGAAGATCAAACTTGATGTTAAAAAAAATTCAATCAAACGACTTGTAATTTGAAACGGAGAAAGTGGTTGTTAAATATGTATAAAAACAACTTAATATTCAAGGGGTTTAGTCTCGATTTGCCTATACAGGGCTCGGATCCAGTATTGAAGAGCGTTCCTAACAGGTATTGATGCCCTATTGTGTAGTAAATTTTGATCTTACATATATTTGTACATGATAGTGTCTTTTTTTGAAAGTTTTTTCGAAGGAGAAAGACAAAAAGTTGAACTATAATTTGGTACCGCCGTAGAATTTTTTTGTGAAATGATATTCATAAGGGAAGATTTAACCAATGACCACGATGGCACGATTCCCATGTCCCATCCGGAGGTCTCTGGTCACTGTCAAGAAAGTTCTTGTTGGCATCCAGGAACATCAATGGGATTGAACAAGTTCGATATATATACAGCAGTTTGAAGGTTCGTTTCTGTACACACATTTCTTGCTTCGACAGAGCCTACATCACCCGCATGATCGAAACACGTCTATGCTGGATGGGTTCCTTCAGATTAGTATCTTTGGCATCCAAGAACATCAAGGGGATTGAACAAGTTCGATAGATCTTCAGCAGTTTGAAAGTTCGTCTATATACACACATTTCTTGCTCCGAGAGAGCCAACATCGCCATCACCCGCATGATCGAAACACGTCGTCTATGCTGGATGGGTTGCTTCAGATTAGTATCTTCATATTTTGTTTTGGTTTCCTGGAGATGATTTATGCGTGATTACTATCATCATAGCCTAATGAAAAAAAGAGAGGCCATTGAAAATATACAAATGATTGAAAGACTAATGGGAAAAAGACAATTGAAGAGAGAGGATGAATGCAACCACTTCAATTTGCCGGCATGCATGACTTTGGGGTGCTTGTATTCTGATTCAAACTACGCAAGATTAGTCCATTCTATGATGGCGTAACCGCGTAAGTAGCAACTCACCTTCCAAGCATTTCTCTAGTCTATCTAGCTATAAAAGCCTCACCATTTCAGTTCAGTTATGGATTACGCCTCCATCCAGAGTTCGGGAGAATAACAGAAATGGACCTCGCATGGCCTTTCCTCGTCGCCCCTCTCCTCCTCCTCGTCGCCTTCCTCCTGCTCTCCCATGCCAACCACGGCAGACGACAAGCCAAGCGCCGCCTGCCTCCTGGACCGGCCGTCGTCCTTCCCGTGCTCGGGAACCTGATATGGCTCAGGAACCAGGGGATAGACTTCCTGCGCGCCGCCCGCCGCCTCCACAAGCTTCACGGCCCGCTGCTCGCCCTCCGCGTCGGCTCCAGCCTCATGGTCACCGTCTCTGACCGCCGCCTCGCGCACGTGGCGCTTGTCGAGCAAGGCGCCGCGATGGCCGATCGCCCGCAGTTTGCATCCCGGCAATTCCTGGGGCTCGACGCCAACACCATCTCCAGCTCCAGCTACGGCCCGCATGCATATACCGCAAAAGAAAAGATCAGTCTGTTAATCAGGGGTACATTCATCGTATCCCAGTCGCTTTATTCTGTCCTAAAAATCCTAAAACAATACTAGCGAGTAGAGGGCAATATTACTAAATTAATGTGGAAAGAAATCCATGCACAGCAGAAGATATGGTCAATCTAATTAAGATTCAAATGGAAATATTACAAAATTAATGGGGGAAAGAAAGCCTTGTACCTTCGTAGAATTGAAAGGTTGCCTTCAGAATCTAGCAGAGGTGTAACATCATTAATTTATGAAAAGGAAAAATCATACATTGCAGCATTAACGTGAGTTATAGCAAAAGGATGTCACAAATTTTGCACTTAATAGAAAAAAGATGAGGCTGCGTGCAGGGTCAATGGCCTGGCTGTGGAGCTGTGCGCATACAATTAACGTTTAGTAGAGATTGCTGACTAAGATCTGACGGCTCAAACAATAGAGATAATATGACTTTGAAAGGAAAATGGGCCCTAAGTCTTATGCTTAGTTTCCATATGTGATTTTGGTGGTTGAATTGACAACACGTGTCATGGGACAAATATATGTGTATAAGTGTTTTTGCCTAAAGTCCCAGGATACAAAAGGTGGACTTGGAGTACAAACATCTCAAAGAAAGACTTAAAAGGTACAAAAAAAAGTCCCAAACCGCCATCAAGGTGCAAGCTAGGGTCCTGACTCGGTGGTCCCGATTTTTTGGGGCCCCAAGAAGTACGGAGAAGCTCTATCGAGTGAACCGGCGAGAAGAAGCCCGAAGCTGAATACTCAAGACCCCATGCGGATTACACTCATCGACACCGGACGTTATAGACAAACCGAGCTACAAGATGAAGACCCGCACTCCAACACGCACCAGACGGTCCGCTGGTAGCACCGGACCGTCCGGTGAAAACGTCCGGTGATTTCAACGATCAAAATTCCAGTTCAACGGTCGACTCAACGGCTAGTTGGGAGTGCACACCGGACGGTCCGGTGATGCTATCACCGGACGGTCCGGTGATCACGCAGAGATGAGCAGGAAGCTCCCAACGGCTAGTTTTGGAGGTAAGGCCTATATATACCCCTTGGCCGGCCGTCACTTTGTGGTTGGAGTATCATGAGCTAGCACAAGTGTTGATACACATTCTCCATACCCATTTGAAGTGTATCAACACCATTTGAGAGCCCAACCACCACAAGAGCAAAACTAGACACATTCGGCATAGCTAGTGCTTAGTGCATCCTTGCTTAGGCCACCTTGTCTATTCTCCTGCCTGCGTGCACGACCTTGGTGTATCCAGTGCGGCTGTAAGTCTTGCGAGACCCTCCGGAGTATGGAGTGGCTGCCACCATCTTGTGAGAGGGAGGAAGGCCCTCGGGACGTTGCCCAAAAGCTTCCCTTATCGGAGACGGCGGGGTGGCTCTGTGAGAAGGAATCGAAAGACCCCAACGGTCTTATCCATCCTCTACCCTTGCGTGGGCGAGGCCGTAGTCAGTGGAGGACTACGCGAGAGATAGGCTCGGGTGGGTGTGTACCGAGGATATCTGGAGACCCGACCGTAGTTGCTTGACTTCCGCGGAAGTCACTTTGCCATCCTCCACCCTTGCGTGGGCGAGGCCGCACTCCTTTGAGGATTGCGCGAGAGCAAAACCCTTTGTGGAGCGCCAACAAGGTCGTATGTGGCGGAACCGCCCTGCTTAACCCAGATTAAGCGCACCTGCCACATTTGGCTTGCAGTACACTTAAACTGGACTAAACCCGGTAGTCCGTCGAGTGGCCTTCAGCCCTCGATAACACCAACCCCAGAGGAACCGACATCATACACATTGACCCTCGATGGAGCCACAACCATTACATCATCATAGGCAGTTGAATATAGATAGATAATAGAATATAGGTTACAGACCAGTTCAAATTAAAGTTCCAAATCCAACATAGTCATAAAATATCTTTAGTTTTCAAATGTCTTGCAGCGGAAATAGAAATAGACCAGAGTTCAGATCATGCAGCGGAATTTTTGCAAAAGAGGATCCACATCAAGCCCACTGATGTCATCCTGATGCCACAAACGTCATCTTCTAATCATGTTGCACACATGTGCCCCCTCCAACGCAGGGACACATGAGAAACTCCATATCTGTGAGCCAAGAATGGGGGCAAACCCTGTACTAATTACTCAATAGGAATTAAGGGATATGGCTTACGGCTGACGCAAAGCATAGCTTACTATTCAATGTGTATCCTTAGCCATTAATTTTGATCAGCAAAGTGTTAATAGATGATAGCAGGATTTGACAGCTGCTATCCTTCATCATATTAAGAACAGATCATGATAACAGAATAACTCTTTGTAGAAAAGTAAACCATAATAACTTGCATGAGAGTAATCCATCATCAGTTGCATATAAGTAGTCCATCATATACATCAAACATGTTGTATTTGAAAACATGCATATTAGCAATAGAATTCAGGTGATTACGACGTTGCCCGTCAGTGATATTTGACACTCTCACACCTAGTGAGCATCAACGATTCGAATCGATTTTTAATTCCCGAGAATAACTAAAAATGCCAAGGGATATATGCTTACTAGCCATCGCGTTCCTCACATATACCCCCCATCTCCACTTGTTCCGTCCCAAGATTCACAGCGCCCCCACCTAACCCTTGGGAGTAGCCGTCTCAGGAGCGATACCACTGTGCCGAGTCAGCCCTCCCTCGACTTCAAAGCACCTCCCAAGTCCATCGCCCCCCTATCAGTGGATAGGCAGCACCATGAATAGTAGGACAGGGTCGGTAAGACTTTCACCGGTCCCACGATCCGGATAAGCACTCCTAGCAATGTTGTGTCAATCAGCAGGCGAACAGCGAACGGTCCTTATGCGACAAGGGCGGAGCCGGAGAACAATAACGCACACCACGAAAGTAAATTTACGCTCCGCCCCGTCTCAATTTAATATCAACATAAATAACCATAATTTGCATCATAGTAAGATTTCTGAGGTTTTGAAATATCACCTACGCGACGAGTGACAGTGCTCACTCGTGTCTACCCGTACCTAGCATTTCTATGCATACTCGTCCTACGAACTCTATTCATAGGATCTAGGGCCAGGACGGCCAAGAATTCTAATGCAGTGGGTTTCAATCGACTCCTAATGCATATGCGTAATCAATAAGCATCATTATATTTGATAGGTAGTATGGTCCTGCCTACCTTCTCCGCTTGGGTTAGGGGGTGCTTCCTCGGTGGTGTGATCAGCAGTCGCGTGCGGGTCCTCTGAATCATCCTCGGGCTCCTCAATCAGCGGTTGATCCGGTGGCAGCTCCTCGTTCGCGGGATCTATATGCATGAAAGGTGCAGATATGAGTGCAAGCGAATGCAAATGTATGCTCTTGCTATAGATGAAATGCAGATGTTAGTATGCAGTATATACTTCATGGAAAATGACATGTGTATAGTAGTTAAATTATTATACATGCACACACTTTGTATAAAATCATGCTCATTTGTGAATAAAGTTACGTACTCAAGATGCAGCAGTAAAATATAACCAAATGAGCCCAAACTTTTATGCCACATAGATTCTGCATACCCAAGGCTACTGTCAAAATTTCAGCCCAATTGGAGTTATAACTATTTTATTAAAATTCCAGCAAGTTTTCAGCCTTACACTTTGTCAGAATTTTTATAATTTATTAGAATGGTTTCTAAAGGTGAAATTTTACCAGTGAGCTATACTTTTATGAACTGCATGTACAAAAATTTACAAGCTAAAACTCCCAAGTTTTGACAGGACATCTATTTCCCATATATAAAACTAGTGCAAATTAAGATATACATATAAACAGTGAGAATAGCCCTCTAGCATATACTTTCTGGATTCTACAGCACTCACATATGCTACTAGAATTTTGTTAGAATTTATCTTGCACATTAGAACCCATTTTTCCATTTATCTAGTTCTCTAAGTCAAGATTTGTCATTTTCAAATCAACATATGCAACTAGAATTTTGTTAGAATTTATCTTGCACATTAGAACCCATTTTTCCATTTATCTAGTTCTCTAAGTCAAGATTTGTCATTTTCAAATCATCATCAAAACTACACATGCAGGAGCTCATATTTTACCAGTGGTGTTCACAAACTATATAGAACCTAACAAAAATACTAGGGAGTCATATTCAACATATTTTGCATGGACCTTATTTCCAAGTTATCAAATAATGCATAAAGTATATGTAAAATGGTAAAACCATGAATGAACAGTAGGATATTGAGTCACAGAAATTTTCACAGTAGCAAAACATCCTAAGAAGGCTACTGACCGGGTTTCATCACCTTTGGACTCCAACTAGACCATGTTTCCTATTTTCCTTGATTTATCATCCATATTCAAAAACAGGGGCAAAACCGTACATTCACACTTCCACATCATACATACTGTGTAGATCTATTTACAAGGAGTACAATGCAACTGAGTTTACCTTTTTACGATTTTTATTCGATTTTATATGAATTTCCAAAGTTTCAGTCGAAATATAGAAAAAAGAAATGGAAAAACATAGATCCAGGGACTAAAACAGAAATAACCCTAAATTTCATGGGCTAGCACGTAAGAATGCAAAGACTCAGTGAATAGTGCTTATTTTACAAACGGAAATACTCAAAACTCGGGGGTTAGATTCAAAAATCACCCCCTGTCGTCTTCCTCCCGCTGCGCGGTAGCGCGCGCCGGCGAGCTCGGGCTCGCCGGAGCCGCGACGCGACGCGCATCGTGTCCGCGCGAGCGCGGGCTCCCGGTTGAGGTAGGCCTCGGCGGCGGGGAAGGCGAGGCGAGGTCAGGGGAGGCGGTGAACTGGTGCCGCACGGTGGCGTCGATGGCGTGGCCGTGACGTCGGGCGGCGGCGGATCTAGGCGAGGGGTGGTAGAACGGCGACGAGGTCTAGTGCCTCGGGTGTGCGGGAGCGAGGCGAGTGCGTTGAGGGTGACCTAGGAGCATGGGGTGGGCGGACGGCGGCGGCGCGAGCTTGAGCTCAAGCTCGGCCCGGCCATGGCGGGCGCATCGAGGCGCGGCCCGATCTAGAGATTGGGGAGGGGAGAGGCCGCGAGTTCTACCTCGGCGGGTGCGCAAGGGAGAGGCGAACCCGACGGCGGTGGTTGGAGCGGCAGAAACGGACCGAGGCGGCCGGCGTAGAGAGCTCTAGGCGGCGGCTATGGCGTCGGCGCGCGGACGAGGGAGAGGGCAAGTGAGCGAGTGAGAGAGCGGGGCGCGGGGGAATGAATGCGGACGGAGTTTCGGCCAGATGAAGGCGCGGGGCGCGGCTGTGGCGGAACCGCCCTGCTTAATCTAGACTAAGCACACCTGCCACCTCTGGCTCGCAGTGCACTTAGGCCAGACTAAACCCGGTAGTCCGTCGAGAGTCCTTCGAGCTCTCGATAACACCAATTCCCGAGGAACCGACATCAAACACATCCGACTCTCGAAGGAGCCACAACAATTACATCATCACAGGCAGTTGAAATAGAGAGTTATAGAATTAATTTACAACTCAATTGTATGAAATCAAATACATGTTCAAATATAGCGGAAGCGAATTCGGAGTATATAATTATAGCGGAAGCGTTCTCAAAACATCTCGCAGCGGAAATAATATACTTAAGTAGTCTTCAGGAAGAGATGACAAGGCGAATAGCACCGAGCCCACCGGTACTACCACCTCCAACACAGTTGTCCAGCTATCGTCGGTACCTGTAATCCAAAAGTGGGGGCAAACCCTGAGTACTAATTACTCAGTAGGACTTAATGGACGGGGCTTACGGCTGACGCAAAGCATGCTTACTAATCATGTGGATCCTTAGCTGTTGATTCTCAAACAAGGTCATGTTGATATCAGATAGCAGGATTTGACAGCTGCTATCCATTATTCATAAAGATTCATTTATGACATAAGGTAAATACTTGCATGAAAAGTAAAACATGAAAACATGTCCTGTCCCAAGATTCACTGCGCTTCCATCCAACCCCTTGGGAGTAGCCGTCTCAGGAGCGATACCACGGTACGTCGGGTCAGCCCTCCCTCGACTTCAAAGTATCTCCCAAGTCCATCGACCTCCAACCGGTGGATGGACAACACCCTGAATAGTGGGACAGATCATACACATCCAAGCATGTTGTATTAAAAGCGTGACTTTGTAAACAGTATGTTCCAATTATTACTACGTTGCCCGTGTGCGATATTGGCATTCTCACACCTGGTGAGCATCAGCGATTCGAATCGATTTGTTAATTCCCGGGAACAACTAACAATGCCAGGGGTATATGCTTACTAGCCCTCGCGTTCCCACATATAGCCTCCATCTCCACTTGTCCCATCCCAAGTTCGATTCCAACCCGCCATTCCCCAGGTTTAGCCCCCGTGGAGCGTTACCTCGGCCGCACCGGGTCCAACCCTCCACGAGTCTACACCCCAAGCGCCCCTGGGACCGATGGTAGGACCAAGTCTCTGTTCTTCGGATGGCACAAGTAAGACTTTCACCGGTCCATTATCTCGGATAAGCACCTTAGCAATGTTATGCCGACCAGCAGGCGAACAGCGAACGGGCCTTATGCGACTCGGGCGGAGTCCAGTGCACAATATCATAAACCATGAGTAACTCATAAAATCTCCGCCCGGTCTCCATTTAAATCAGAAGCATATATAACAACTTACCTCAGTGAGATTTCTGTAAGTTTTTGAAATCACCTACGCGACGAGTGACTCCATTCACCCGTGTCTACTCGTACCTAGCATTACTAGGCACTCGTCCTACGAACTCTAGGTGTAGGTTCTAGGGCCAGGGCGGCCAGGAAGTCTAATGCAGTTGGTTTCAAACAACTCCTGATGCATATGCCTAATCATCAAGACATAAGATGTTTGCTGGATATAGCATGGTCCTGCCTACCTTTGATTACTTTTAAGAAAACCAACAAACCAAACTAGGTTAGTTTGCCGGGTTGTGAGGCTTTGCCCCAGGCAACCCCTTGAAGCAGGGACGGATTTAATCAGCGACCCTCCGTCTTCTTGCTCCGGATATAGCCTGTCGTCCGTTTTCTTGATCACTGGTTTCTCCTGTGTTGGTAGCTCCTTGCACGCGAGGTCTATATGCATGATAAAATGCAAATGAGTGCAAGAGAATGCAAATACATGCATATGATACAGGTTATATGCATGACATAGTGTAATCATGAGTGCAACGAATTGCGAATGTATGCATGAGGTGTCAATGAAATATAATGCATGATCAAACAACTTGTGAATACTGGGTTCGGGTATTCATAGTTTAAACACACCCCAAAACAAGAAAACTTAACGACTTTGCTAAGAAATCATACAGCCCATCACTAAGAAATCGTACAAACCCTCACTATATTTTATCCTTGGAGTCATTAGGAGTTAGTGTCTTATATGTATACACAGTCCCCATCAAATGAAATGAAGTTGTCTCTTGAAGTTAAACATATATAGGCAAATTAAGGAACACGCTACCTTTATGAATAAAACGCACTCATAAGCTCATATAGTTAGAAATTTTTACCACATGCAGAAACATACTTCGTAGCGCTACTGTCAAAATTTCAGCTACAACCAAGTTATAATTAATTTATTAAAATTCCAGCAAGTTATCAGCCCTATAGCTTCTCGGATTTTTCATAATTTATAGGAGTGAGTTCTGGACTTGAAATTCCTACAACAAGTATTTCATGGCATGAAAATCATATATAAAAATCATCAAGCCCAAAATCCAAAGTTAATAGGACTTCTATTTTTCCATATTTTATTTCACCATGAAAATCATATAAGTCAAAACAGTAGTAATAAGGTGCACAAAATCACTTTCTGGAATCAAGACATCACTAGTAGGCTACTAGATTTTTCCCAAAATTTTCCTAGCAGTTTAAATACACTTTTTCCTATTATTTAGTTAAACATGTGACACTTTGTCATTTTCAAATCACCACTCAAACTTAACATGCAAGGCTTCAAACCTTACCAGCAAGCTATATGCAGCATAATGAGTGTCCTAAAAATCTAGTATAACATTTGGAGCGATTTGCATAAGACTAAGTACTTCCCATACATTTCTATTATAAAAACGTAGACCTAGGGGTAGATCGGTCATTTAACAACAAGTGCTACTGCCATAAAATTTCACACAGTGCCTAATTACCATAACAAAGCTACTTTCCAAGTTTCATAATTTTTGGAGTTCATTTGGTCCATTTTTACTATTTATTAACCTACACCATGCATGCATTAAACCAGGGGCAAAATAGACTTTTCACACATCCACATCATACCTATCCTGTAGAGCTACTCAAGAGGAGTCCATAGCCACTGAGTTTGTCCATTTTGGATTTTTATTTGAATTATTATGAATTTCCAAAGTTTCAGCCGAATTAATTCAAAAATAAAACGAAAATCATCAGATCCGGGACCTAAACATAATTAACTCTAACTTCCGGGGGCTAGCCTGCAAATTTCTCACGACTCAGTGAATAGTATGTGGACTATATTGTAATTAAATCAAAACCGGGGGGCTGGATCGAAGGATCCGCCCCCCTTCTTCCTCCTCCCGCCGCGCGCGTGGGCGCGGCGGCGCGCGCGTGCGCCGGCGAGCTCCGGCTCGCCGGGGGCCGCGACGCGGGGCACGTCGGGTGCGCGAGGACACGGGGCTCACCCTGGGGTAGGCCTCGGCGTCGAGGAGGGTGCGGACGAGGCGGCGCGGCGGTGAACCGAAGAGGGTCGGCGGCGTGGACGGCGCCGTGAACGACGTCAAGGCGGAGGGGATCTGGACGTCGCGTGGGCGAGCGGCGACGAGGAGGGGTGCGTCGGGTGCGCGGGAGTGAGCCGAGTGCGGTGGAGTAGATCTAGGGGCGCGAGAGGCGGCGGAGTGGGCGGCGCGAGCTCGAGCTTGAGCTCGGCTCGGTAATGGCGGTCGGGCGAGGTCGCGAGCCGATCTCGCGGTCTAGGGCGGGAGCGGCGGCGAGAGTGGGCGGAGGAGAGGCGGACGGGCGAGGCCAAGGCGGTGGTAGGGTCTGGAGGCACGGGGAGGGTCGGAGGCGGCCGGCGTGGGAGCTCGAAGCCGGCGGCAATGGCGGGCGGCTCGGGCGAGAGCGAGCGAGGCGAGGGCGTGAGCGAGGGGAATGGACGGGGATGCACCTGGACGGGTACGCGGGCGAGTGTAGAGCCGAGGGGCGCGGCTGGCGATCCGTGGGCGCGCCGGCGTGACCGTACGCCGGCGGCCGCGTGTCGGGCGGCGCCCCGGACACGGTGGCTGCCCGGCGGAGGCGGGCCCACCTGTCAACGACCGCGGGGAAAGGAAAAATAAAAGAAAAAGAAAAATGTGTTTCCTTCTTCTCTGAAAATCGAAATTTTTACCTATTTAGCCTGATTTTGAAAAAGTGCCAATTATATGAAATGTTCTACTCTTTGAGTTCTACAACTTTGTCAATTGGCTCATCTTCAAATTCGGTGCATAAATATGAAATTCATTTGAATTTAGCTCTCAAGTTTAGTTTGACCCACAAACCCCATTTATTTGAAAATTCCAAAACTCCCCCTTCCAGCCATTTTCACCCAAGGAGCTTTTTGACAATATTGTTGAAAACTTCATGATCTACAACTTTTCTAATTTGGTCTTTGTATGAAAATGAATGTATGTTGGAGAAAGATTTGAATTACTAAATAGGTGGGGTTTGAGTTGGTTTTCTGTGTTGATAGGAAATGACTCTAAACCTCATGTGAACATCATTAAATGACTAAGCTCCAATTATAAAAGTTGTCCCTCTCTTGTTTGGTTAGAACTTTGTTAATATGGGTCTCACCCAAAACTCAACAGAATCCAAGATATGACTGTAAATATAGCCTCACTCATGCAATAAACCGGGTTTTTGAACTTGAAGCTTAAACCAAACTCGTTTCAAATGCACAAACACATGTTATGATGTTATGCCATGATGTTTAAGGATGATGCTTCATGTAAGATGAGTGATTATGCAATTGAGATGCCGGAGCATCACAGCGGCCGGGGCCGATCCGTGGGCGCGCGGGCGCGGCCGTACGTCGGCGGCCACGTGGCGTCCGCGAGCTGGGGGGAGCAGGGCGGCGCTGACGAGTGGGGTGACCGCGGGGAAGGAGAAATTCCAGAAAAAGAAAAGTGTGTTTCCTCACTCTCTGTAATTCATTATTTTGACACATTTAGAGTCTGAATTTGGAAAAATGGTAATTGGATGAAATGTTCCACTCTTTGAACTCTACAACTTTTTCAAAAGGTTCAACCCCCAAATCAGTTTGTAAATATGAATTCCATCTGAATTTATATGGCAGCCCCAAATTGGACAGGGGGACCTTTATTGCTTAGAAAATCAGAAAGTCCTAGTTACATGCATTTTCTCCCAATGTGCCCCTTGACAAGTTTGTTTAGAATTTCGAAACCTACAACTTCTCTAATTTGAGCTTTGCATGAAAGTGGATGTAGGTTAGAGAAAATTTAGAATTTCAAATCAGCCCCAATTTGAACTGGTTTTCTGTACTGACAATAAATGACCCTAATCACCTTGTGAACCTCATTATATGACAAGACCCCAATTAGAAAAGTTGTTTACCTCATGTGGATCTACTGTTTTGTTAATATGGACTTCACCCAGATCTCAATAGAATTAAAGATATGACTACAAACATAGCATCACACATGAAATGACAGGGTTTTTCACTATGTAGTATAAACCAAATTTGTTTCCAATGCACCAATACATGTTACGCCATGATGCTCAATGATGAATGCTTCATGTATGATGAGTAATTATGCACTTGAGATGCTGGAGCATCACATCGTAGGGGAGAATGCGGCCATAAAGCGTGAACCAACATCCGTGATACGAAAACCAAAATCAGAACGAGGAAGAAAAAGATATCTGGATGTAAGTCAATGATTCCTTGCATCATAGGTGTTGCTGCATCTTGAGATCCTAATTGCCATGGTTCTGCAGCATCACATCGAGCGAGGAATAGACTTTCCAGTTTGCTCCCCCCTCCCCAAAAAGAAATTATTTGAACTTGTAAATACCATACGGAGAGTCCTACCATTTATATAACTCAATCTCATCGTTACTGTCCATTTTTTCAGCTCTGCTCCCAAAACAAAAAAGAAAGGAGACTAAGATAGGGGTTGGCGCTGGTTTTTCCAACGAAACTATATGTTTAGAGAACGGAACTGAAACATGAGCGGAAACATCTTCACTAGACTGAACACAGCACAGCACAATTACAAACTCCACTAGTTCAACAATGCCATTCTCGAGTTTAGCCATAACCAATCTGAAGGTTGACAAGTTAGAGGCACGTTGGCCTCCCCGAACCTCGGGACGAATATCGCCGTGTCTTCTTCGTGTGCCATCACTGACATCGTCATCGGGAGTTTGCATTCTCTACCTATCCTTTGAACTTCCGCATTACTTTCTTACAATTGCGTGCTTACTTTCCTAGACTAGCTTGATAGGTTAGTTTTTAGGTGGAACTAGGTTACAAAACTTGGCCACGGTAGAAGTAGCAACACATAGAAAAACCTTAGTGCATATAGCTCGATTTACTTGCATAGGTTTTGCTTAGTAGTTGTAGTTTTTAGAGAGTCTTGTTTTTAGAAATCCTAATTCACCCCCCTCTTAGGCGTCGGTCCTTACCTTCAGACTTAACGTGGTTGCAACTTTATCGCAGTTATTGATAGCTAGTAGGCTTCATCTATATAGATATATAGGATAGGATATAGGATACAAAAATGTGAAATGGGGAGCAATGATAGTGGAAGCTTAGCATATTTGTGGTAGCAAACATGAAAGTACGTGTACAAAATGCAATACCTATTATCCTTCAAATAAGGATTACTCCTAAACTTGCAGCCGTGAATTGAAAACCAAATTCCCACAGAAAAATGTGTCATAAAAACTAAAGAGTTCAAGAATAAAAAAACTAAATTGCGACAACCTGCAAAATGCATGGTACCACTACTACAATAAGTTGCAACAGGAACGACTCTAGACACCCCTACAGGAACGGTTTTGGTAAGTGTTCCCACTCGTGGGTTCCTATAGTGGAACTTGCAGTAGGAGCGGGTCTAGAACCGCTCCTGCAGTGGTCACAGCAGGAGCAGGCCATGATTGCACCGCTCCTGCAGTAATCATAGCAGGAGCGGTCCATGATTGCACCACTCCTACTGAAACTACTGCAGGAGCAGCTCTTGTTTCAGCCGCTCCTGCTGATGATACTAGCGGGAGCGGCTGTAATATGAGCCGCTCCTGTTAATATACTCAGCAGGAGCGGTGTTTGTTTTCCACTGCTCCTGCATATTTTTTGAAAACTCCTGTTTCTTTCCCGCCCTATATTTTGAAAGTCCTGTTTCTGTCCCGCCATATTTGAAAAAAGCCCTCTGTTCTTTCCCGCTATATTTCTCGAATATTAATGCTTTATCGCTATATACAAATCCACATATATACATTAATTATCGAGGCAAATTAACATGCATATTCAAGTTTGTAAATCTTGTTGTGCGTTCTAGCAAGTTACAAAAGAAACGGCATAGGTCATATATACATACATCGTACATAACAACTTAATTAGACATGGTGATACTCCCACTCGATCAATGGAAGATATTTTTCATATTTTGATAAAATATCATCATAATCGAAGAATTTCCCTCGCCAATTGAATACCTCATGCATCGTGAAACGGCACAGGTCACCAATGTTGTTCATGAGATCTAACTCGTTGAGAGGCCAATCTTTCAAAGGGATAGGGGGTCTGAACAAAAAAAAAAGATGATATGAGTGTTTGTGCCAAGGTGTTCTTCATTATATGCACACATACAATACATACAATGAAAGGAGATAATGAGATGTGTTCTATACCCTGTGGACCACCCCCATGGGGGCGGTGAAGGGAAAGCCCCTATTGGTAGAAAAAAACCCACAACCCCTTGGGGTTATCCTGCGCTTGGAAGAAGAACTAGAAAAAGGAAAAAAATATAGTGATAGTTTTATTCTTCGTCGCCGCAAGTAAATACGTAACTAGGAATATGGAAAATTGCATTTTTGGAATTTGCAATAATGCGATGGGCGAACGACGGGAATTGAACCCGCGCATGGTGGATTCACAATCCACTGCCTTGATCCACTTGGCTACATCCGCCCCTTATCCAGCTAAAGGATTTTCTCTTTTTTCCATTCATCATTATTCTTTTTATTCTGACCTACATACCTCGATCGAGATAGTGGACATAGGATCCCACTCTTTAAAATGAAAAAAGGAGTAATCAGCTGTGACACGAAAAAAAAAACGAATCCTTTTGTAGCTCGTCATTTATTGGCAAAAATCGAAAAGGTCAATATGAAGGAGGAGAAAGAAATAATAGTAACGTGGTCCCGGGCATCTAGCATTCTACCCGCAATGGTTGGCCATACAATCGCGATTCATAATGGAAAGGAACATATACCTATTTACATAACAAATCCTATGGTAGGTCGTAAATTGGGGGAATTCGTGCCTACTCGGCATTTCACGAGTTATGAAAGTGCAAGAAAGGATACTAAATCTCATCGTTAACTGAATTCAGAATAGAAAGATTCAGAATAAACAAAGAAATACCCAATATCCTATTTCAACAAGATATTGGGTATTTCTGGCTTTCCTTCCTTCAAAAATTCCTATATGTTAGAGAAAAACCTTATCCATTAAGAGATGGAACTTCAAGAGCAGCTAGGTCTAGAGGGAAGTTGTGAGCATTACGTTCGTGCATTACCTCCATGCCAAGATTAGCACGGTTGATGATATCAGCCCAAGTATTAATAACACGACCTTGGCTATCAACTACAGATTGGTTGAAATTGAAACCATTTAGGTTGAATGCCATAGTACTAATACCTAAAGCAGTGAACCAAATCCCTACTACAGGCCAAGCAGCCAAGAAGAAGTGTAAAGAATGAGAGTTGTTGAAGCTAGCATATTGGAAGATTAATCGACCAAAATAACCGTGAGCAGCCACAATATTATAAGTCTCTTCTTCTTGACCAAATTTGTAACCCTCATTAGCGGACTCATTTTCAGTGGTTTCCCTTATCAAACTAGAGGTTACCAAGGAACCATGCATAGCACTGAATAGGGAACCGCCGAATACACTAGCTACACCTAACATGTGAAATGGATGCATAAGGATGTTGTGCTCTGCTTGGAATACAATCATAAAGTTGAAAGTACCGGATATTCCTAAAGGTATACCATCAGAGAAACTTCCTTGACCAACAGGGTAAATCAAGAAAACAGCAGTAGCAGCTGCAACAGGAGCTGAATATGCAACAGCAATCCAAGGGCGCATACCCAGACGGAAACTAAGTTCCCACTCACGACCCATATAACAAGCTACACCAAGTAAGAAGTGTAGAACAATTAGCTCATAAGGACCGCCATTGTATAACCATTCATCAACGGATGCAGCTTCCCAAATTGGGTAAAAATGCAATCCGATCGCCGCAGAAGTAGGAATAATAGCACCAGAGATAATATTGTTTCCATAAAGTAAAGAACCAAAAACAGGCTCACGAATACCATCAATATCTACAGGAGGAGCAGCGACGAAGGCGATAATAAATACGGAAGTTGCAGTCAATAAGGTAGGGATCATCAAAACCCCGAACCATCCAATGTAAAGACGGTTTTCGGTGCTAGTTATCCAGTTGCAGAAGCGACCCCACAGGCTTGTACTTTCGCGTCTCTCTAAAATTGCAGTCATGGTAAGATCTTGGTTTATTCAAATTGCAAGGACTCCCAAGCACACGTATTAACTAGAAAGAAAATAGATAATAGAAGGCTTGTTATTTAACAGTATAACATAGTCTATATACCAATGTCAACCAAGCCAGCCCCAACGATTGGATTTCCATATAACTTCATTTATCAATTCCAAAAATTTGGATTGGACATGAAGTGAGTAAAAATTCACTACTCAAACTGCTCTTTTCTATTTTCCATATGGGTTGCCCGGGACTCGAACCCAGAACTAGTCGGATGGAGTAGATAATTCTTCCTTGTTACAATAGAAAAAACCCCTCCCCAAATCATGCTTGCATTTTTCATTGCACACGACTTTCCCTATGTAGAAATAGCTAATTTCTATTCCGAAGAAGAAGTCCACTAATTTTTGGAATTAGTAAAGTGATTCACCTACTATGGAACATTTCAGAATGGAAAATGTGCAAGTTTTATCTTGATATCGATCTTTTCTAGTTTATTAGTTTTGTCTAATGATTAATTAAGAATAAGAGGATTCATCAGGTCGTTGATACGGATAATATCTAAATACCAAATACGCTCACTGTGTGATCCATGGAAAGAAAAGTGAGTTGTTTTGGTGAACATCAAAGAAAAAACTTGCTCTTCTTCCGTAAAAAATTCTTCTAAAAATACCGAACCCAATCGTTGCATAAAAGTTCGTACCATACTTTTATGTTTACGAGCTAAAGTTCTAGCACATGAAAGTCGAAGTATATATTTTAGTCGATACAAAGTCTGTTTTTTCGAAGATCCACTATGATAATGAAAAAGATTTCTACATATCCGACCAAAATGATCAATAATATCCCAATCTGATAAATCGGTCCAAACGGGTTTACTAATAGGATGGCCTGATCCAGTACAAAATCGAGCTTTTGATAAGGATCCAATGAGGGGAGTAGCAGGGGCTATGGCATCGAATATTAGAAAAAAATTCTCCAGCATTTTATTCCTTACTAACAAAGTATTTATTGGTACACTGGAAAGGTACCCCAGAAAACCGAAGCAAGAGTTTGTTAATTGGTTTAGACGGATCCTTTGTGGTCGAGTCCAAAAAGAAAAAATATTGCGAGAAATTTACAAGGTAAGATTTCCATTTCTTCTTCAAAAGAGGAGTGCCTTTTGATGCAAGAATAGCCTTTCCTTGATATCGAACATAATGCATAAGAGGATCCATAAAAAACCATAGGGTTTTCCGAAAAAAAACCTGGGTACATTACACCAAAATGTTCAATTTTCCCAGAAAAGTGGATTCGTTCCAGAAAGGTTCCAGAAGATGTTAATCGTAAGCAAGAAGATTGTTTACGAAGAAACAACAAGAAAAATTCATATTCTGATACATAAGAGTTATATAGGAATCGAAATAGTCTTTTATTTTTTTTCAAAAGAAAAATAGATTTCATTGACGTAATAAGACTATTCCAATTCGAATAATAGTTGAGAAAGAATCGCAATAAATGCAAAGACGGAACATCTTGAATCCGGTATTCAAGGAGTTGAACCAGGATTTCTAAATGGATAGGATAGGGTATTTCTATATGTGATAGATAATGTAAGTGCAAAAATTTGTCTTCTAAAAAGGGAAATATTGAATGAATAGATTGTAAATTTTGAAACGTTGGTATTTCTTTTTCTTTCGGACAAGATAGTTGCCCTAGCGAAAGTGGGATTTCTACAACGATTGCAAACCCCTCAGATAGAGTCTGAGAATAAAACTTAGAATAAAAATAATTGCTGTGATCCAACAATTGATCCTGGTTAGGATTATTAACTGAATTAATCCAAAAATTCTGCTGATACATTCGAATAATTAAACGTTTCACAAGTAGTGAACTAAATTTCTTGTTATTACAACCAAAAATCTCCACAGGTTCGGAACCATTTAATCCATAATCATGGGCAAATGCATAAATATATTCCTGAAAGAGAAGTGGATAGACGAAGTATTGTTGACGAGATTTCTGTTTTTCTGAATACCCTTCGAATTTTTTCATTTGTATTTCTACTTGAATCAAAGAAAAAAAAGCATTTCTCGGTTTATCAAATTATGATACATAGTGCAATATGGTCAGAACAAGGTGTTGCATAATATAAACCTTGGAAAGAAAGGGAGTCTAATCCATAGATCTTTTTTCGCTCCTTTTCTATCTAATTAGTTTATGTTTGTTCTAATTACAAAACAAACAAGAATTAATCCTTTATTTTTGCTGGCCAATCGCTCTTTTGACTTTGGAATACAATCTCTTTATCAATATACTGTTTCTTTTACACATTCAATTCATAACATCCCTTTTCATAACATCCCTTTTCAATCGATAATCAAAAATAATTAGGGTTTCTAAAAAAAAGTAAAGGGTCCACTCATAGCAAAACCTAACCTTTTCCCGCATCAGGCACTAATCCATTTTTAACGTCTAATTAGATTGGGGAATTCTTCCAATTAAGAAGTTAAGCTCGTTGCTTTTTATTTTACCAGAATTAGAGACAGTCTCTATCCATTTATTCACTAGACCCAGAAAATCGGAATTTTTTTATTAAAAAAAAGAAATTAATTTTATTACGACATGCTATTTTTTCCATTCATTACCTTTGAGGATCAGTCGTGGTCTTCTAGACTCTACCAAGAGTCTGGACGAATTTGTTGCTTCATCCAAATGTGTAAAAGATCATAGTCGCACTTAAAAGCCGAGTACTCTACCATTGAGTTAGCAACCCGGATAAAATAGGATCTCTTAGATACAATCGAAATCCAAAAACTGATGGAATTACACTAGACACTCCTGTTAAAACATTGAATTAGCAAGACATCAAAAGAAAGATTTATCACCCATTAACAATACTCAAATACCAAAATGAACAGATGCGGTTAAATTTCACTAAGGGTAAAAAAGGGGGCCCAATTACAATGGCAAAATTGTCATTTTTTTGGCAATTTGGATTTCTTTAAATCAAAAAATTTGTATGCTTGTATATATGCAAGGGGGGCAACCCTATCATTTGAGCGAAGTTGTAGACCGAAATACCTAATATGGAGTGACGATAAAGAGACCCATCTATCTACAAATTCTAGATGTTCAATAGACCTTTGTCAATGGAAATACAATGCAATTAGATACAAAAAGGAAATAAAATAAGGACTTTTGTTGGATTGGCACGACATAAATGCAGCAAAAAAAATAGGACTAAGAAACAGGCAAATTGTGTCTAAATAATTAAGGGGTACTAGGGACCCTCTCCCTCTCCTACTTTTTTATTCATTTAATTCTTCAATTAACTCAAAGTTATTTCTTTATCTTTAAAGAATTCTGCCTTCCTTAAAATATCATAAACTGTTCTTGTAGGTTGAGCCCCCTTTTCAAGAAAATATAGAATAGCTGGAACATTTAAACAAGTTTGATTCTTTATCGGATCATAAAAACCTACTTTTCGAAGATCTCTTCCTTCTCTTCGAGATCGAACATCAATTGCAACGATTCGATAGATTGCTTATTGGGATAGATGTAGATAACCAACCCCCCCTCCCCCTAGAAACGTATAGGAGGTTTTCTCCTCATACGGCTCAAGAAAATGATTCGAATTTCTGTCTATAATACAAGTAGATACAAATTGGATTATGACTTGCATTAATTCCCTTAAAGAAAAGAAAAAAATTCATTTATACTCATGACTCAAGTTGGCTAATTTTTACTGACGGACTTCAAAAGAAAAACCCTTCGAAATTTTTTGAGTCGTCTCTAAACTCTTTTCTTTATCTCATCTCGAACAAATTGACTTTTATTCCTTATTTTGATCTAATTCTATTGTTGAGACGGTTGAAAATCGTGTTTACTTGTTCCAGAATCCTTTATCTTTGATTTGCAAAATCCTTGGGTTTAGACATTACTTAGGGAACTCCTATTATTTTTTCTTTCAAAAGAGTAGCAACATACCCTTTCTTTTTTCTTATTTCCTTCGATAAAGCATTTCACTCTTCTATAGAAATCAAATATGAACTCTATAGAAATCAAATATGAACCATGGATTCAGATAAACTTTTAATCGAAAAAGTTTTTCCAATCTTCCAAAATTGGACTTTTTTGTTATTTTAACCTTTTGATTTCTATATTAAGGATAGACTGACAAAGTTGACCAAATTTATTAGTTTTCACTAACCCTAAATTCTTTCCCTTGATAAAAAAGAAATTTTGTCCTCTCGAGCTCCATCGTGTACTATTTACTTACATTACAAACAACCCAGCGGAAATTAGGTTCGGGACGAATAGAACAGACTATGTCGAGCCAAGAGCATTTTCATTACTATGGAAAATGATGGATAGCAAAATCCACAATCGATCATGTCCTTCAAGTCGCACGTTGCTTTCTACCACATTGTTTTAAACGAAGTTTTACCATAACATTCCTCTAATTTCATTGCAAAATGGTATCGAGAATTGATCCAATATGGATGCAATCATGAATAGTCATTGATTTTGTATACTAATTCAAACTATCTATGGAGAAATATGGATAAAAGAAACTAATATTTTTCGGGGAACACTCTGCAAAGATCCAATTTATTTAAACCCATATTCTATCATATGAATGAAACACAGTTCGAAAAAGAGGAATAAAATAGTTTGCTTAAAATTTTTTTATTATTGAATTTCCATTCTCAACAAAGAACTCAAGATGATCAATTCTGAAATGACAAGGATCGACTCTTGCCCAACAAATAAACTATCAACCTCCAAAAAAGTTGAATTAATTTAATTAATTAATATATTTTTATGTAACAAAAACAATTAACTATTAACCAGATAAGCCAATGAATAACCAAATAAGCTATGCCAATGAAAAGATTGGTAGTTTTTGGGTAGTTATAAAATTCTCATACTTCTTCGACTCGAATAACAAAAGAAAGAATTTTTTTTTGTTTTTTTGTAAAGTAAAATTAAGGTATTTGCTTTTACTTAGATAGCATTCTTTCTTTTACCTAAAAGAAAGAACTCAAAATCAAAAATAAGAAAAGTACAGTACGATTTTTTTTGAATCCATTCTATCCAACGAACAGTTTTTACATTAACCTTACCAAAATGAAAATGGATCATTCTGGATATTTAAAGAATCACAGATGGAGATCGTTTTGGCTTAACCAAAGACGGATCCTTCTTTTTTACTAATAATACAACAAAAATCCATCTCTATCATAAAGGGATGGGTCTCATTTTATATACAGTGTTTTACCTCATTAATAAATTTTTTTTCAATCAATTCGAAAGTAAAGTAGACAGAATATATGAATTTCTCTCTAATCCTCGCATTCCATTGTGGATATTTGCAAATCGGATAATACCTAAAATAGAAAAATAGCGTCCCTATCCATAGAATGGAAACCCTTTTCTTTTTTCTCCCGCCGACCTTGGTCAAAAGTTTTAAGGCCTGTGCTGAAACAAAAAACATCCTACTCTTTAATCTGGCCATGAAACATAGAATTAGGATACCCCCTTTTTTTTACTTACTTTAGTTCTTTAGTTTGGTGAAAATAAATAAGGGGATACTTCTTTTCTTTCATATTGGGTGTCAAATGTATCCTGTAAGAATTCCCACTTCATAGATACGGAGCATAAAGTTTATCTAAGAAGTTCCAATTTCTAAACACATATTCAAAACACATATAATTTCTAAACACATATTCAAAACACATATTGAGTAATGAGTAGTAGGGGCATATCCTGAATGTGCCTGATAGACAAAAATTTTTCAGGAAAATAAAATAAAGATATTAAATTTGACTGGACTTTACACTTTAGTTTTAGTTTTCTGAGAAAGAAAATGAATGCTTAGAAATGCATCTAATCTACGAGTTCATTAAGAGATAATTATTCTCCTTAATAAACTTTTGTGTCGCGCAGGGCACAATACGATTCTATCTTTCGCTTCATCAGAAAAAATCTGGGACGGAAGGATTCGAACCTCCGAGTAACGGGACCAAAACCCGCTGCCTTACCACTTGGCCACGCCCCATTTCATTTCGTTTTATGCGACACTAATAAACATTATTATTTTTATATAATATTCTACAATCCCACTTCAATTACCTAAAAAAGGAGACATATTTTCTTGCTAGGATTCTAGACATGCGGATAATATAGAATCCAAAAAATGCATTGATCATTACATGGAATTCTATTAAGATATTATATGAAAGTCGAATTTCTTCCATTCTCATTTGAGAATGCGAATACAAGGAGGTATTTTGCGTTTTGGAAAGTCCAAAGAAAAAAGGATTTTGAATCCACCTTTTCTTTTGCTTTTTCCCTTAGAAAAATAACTCAATCAAAATTCAATTATCTACTCTACAAAAACGAAATGCTTGTTATGCCTAATATACTTAGTTTAACCTGTATCTGTTTTAATTCTGTTCTTTATCCGACTAGCTTTTTCTTCGCCAAATTATCCGAAGCTTATGCCATTTTCAACCCAATCGTGGATCTTATGCCTGTCATACCTGTACTCTTTTTTCTATTAGCGTTTGTTTGGCAAGCAGCTGTAAGTTTTCGATGAAATCTTTACTATTCTGTCTGCCAAATTGAATGATGTATTGATTCCAAAAAAATTCAAAAAATGGAAAAGAGCTGAGAAGTCTTATATTATGAACTTTCGATTCTAAAATCCAAATTCTTTTCCATTGAATGTATAGCTGCAGCAATAAATTTGGATGAGCTTTTCTATCCCCTGCGCTTACGTTGAGCAGGTACCTTTAGCTACCCACACAACACCTAAACTAATTTTTGATATTGATAAGATTGCTTATTATAAAGCAATTCTTACAATTTTTTTTAGAATTGATTTTTGCATTTTTAGGTGTCAAAATAAACAAAACCCATCCTAGTGGATCTGTGTGGTAAGAAAAAAATGGGTAATCTATTCCTTAATGTAACACCCTAATTTTTTCTATATGAAAATCTCTTCCTAAAACTAAGTTAATTTTGCCAGGGTTTGATTTATTTATGCATGACACTATAATGCTTTGTTTATTTTAAATATTAATCAACTAAAATAAAACATAGGAACCACATGTGTGAGCATTCATGCCCTTGCATATTTTATTGGATGATTTGCAGTGTTCAAAGTTTGAATTCAAAATCCTTTTGCATCTCTCCAAAATTTCTCAAACTCCAAACAATTCCGGAAAAGTTCTCTTTTCCTCCCTCTTTCTTCTTCTCTCTTTTGGCCCAAGTCAGCCCAACAGCAGGCCCGCCCAGCAGCAGCCGCCGGCCCAGCTCCTTCCCTCCTCCTCCTTCTTTTCACCCCCGCCCGGCACACTGCGCGGCCCAGCCACGGCCCACCAGCCGGAACGGCCCAGCCGGCCATCTCCCTCTCCTCCTCAGCCGCTGACAGGCACGGCCCACCCGTCATCCCCTCCCTCCCTTCTTTCTCTTCCGACGCGCGCTGAGGACAGAGTCCGGAGCGAACTCACCGCTCACCGCCCGGACAAGCCAGGCTCTGCCTGCATCCGCGTCCTTCGCCCAACCTCCGAGGATCACGCACCGCGCCTCCGCCCTTCCTTTCCGCGCCCGCACCTTCCTTTCTCTGCCTTCGCTTGCGCCGTGGGCGACGCGGACGTCGAGTCCGACCCGAACCGGACTTGCCCCCGTTGCGCCGCCTTGCCTTGCCCCTCCCGCAAGTTTCGGCCTCCGCCCTTATAAAAGCGCCCGACCCCGATGCCCTGCGCACCAAAAGCTCGAGCCCTAGCCGACCTTTGCCCTAGCTTGTTGCGCCCGCTCGTCGCGAGTTCACCTCGAGTTCGCGTCGGGTTCCGCCTCTACAAGCTTTCATCGACGACGAGATCAATCCCGCCAGTTTCGTCGCAATGTAGAACACCTAAACGCCTAATTTCGAACCTTCTTGTGCAATGATTCCTCGGTTTGAGCTCAATCTCGCCGTCGCCCGTGCACGCAGGACTTCTCCGTCGCCGCCGCACGTCGCCACCCACCGTCGCCGCCTCTCCGTCGACTACGTCTACGCTCGGAGCTTCGCCGTGAGGTGAGGAAGCTCTCTAGCTAACTCTAGTCCCTAACCGCGCTCTACACCGGCGGGAATTGCTCGCCGGAGCTCCGCCTTCGCCCCGCTTCGCCGCCCGCCACCTACGGCCGATGCGCCGCCACCGCGACCGCCCCGCCAGCTTCGCACCGCCGCCCGCTCTCCCGTGAGCCTTGTCCCGCCAGCTCTACGCCCCGGGATCGCGGGATCCGTGTGTCTCCGGCGACCCGCCGCCGCGCCAGCAGGCT
Source organism: Paspalum notatum (assembly GCA_022530915.1). Taxonomy (NCBI): domain Eukaryota; kingdom Viridiplantae; phylum Streptophyta; class Magnoliopsida; order Poales; family Poaceae; genus Paspalum; species Paspalum notatum. The sequence continues at coordinate 23,580,345 of CM039684.1, read as the reverse complement.
GAGCCAGTCAGACCCGCCGCCGCCGCTCCCTCTCTCCCCTCTGATCTAATCCAAGCCGTCGGATCGAGATCTAACGGCCGGAGCCCCGCGCGACCCGGGTCAATACCGGTCAGCGGCCGCATTTTTGCTAAAGAGCCCCTGAGTTTTCTGAGAATTAACCCGCGGTCCAGATTTTCACGGTTAGGTCCCTGGTTTTCGCAGTTTAGCCCCTGGAGTTTCAAATCTCTTTTATTTTAAACTCTTTTCATTATTTTATGCATAACTTTTGCGTTTTAACTCCGATTTGAACGATTCTTGAACCTACGGAATCGTAGTAATGTGTAGATTAATTCTAAAACCTTTTTAACCTCTGTTCATGATGTTTGATGTACTGTTTTAGTAAATTAATGCTCATTGCTTGTATGTGTGTAACGTGTAGCCGACGTTCCGTCCGAGTTTGTCGAGAATCCATCTTGGGAAGTTCCTGAGCAAGTTTTTGCTGAGGAAGGCAAGTATTCTTTGACCTATGTCCTATTTACATTAATTACACAATCTAGAGCCCAATTTGATTGCTCCTATTAAGGATGACTAGCCTCATATGTCTTTATATGCTTATGAAACTTGGGATGGGTTGTGATGTGTAGATTAATGCTATCGCTCAACATCTTTATATTTATGTTGCTAATCTTGTTTAATTAATGATGAACATGATGATAAAAGTTTGGTTTTAGCAACATGGAGACTTGGGCATGTTTTGTTGGTTTTGCTCAAGTGTTTCACCATAAGGATCGGTTCGCCGAGCGACCACCCAGGAAAACAGTACAACCACAAGACTCACATGGGCAATGGGCTTGACTGATTAATTAGATGAACTAGAGTTTTGGCTTACTTTCCTGAAACATGGCGTATGAGGGGTCTGGGGGATATGGGACTTTGCCCTTTGCCAATGAGGTGCAGTTTGACTGTCACCCTTTGGAACGGAACTCTCATATCTTTAGTTAACTGGAGTAACCTGTAACGAGTGGGCCATAACTCTAGGAATTCTTTGTAAAGGTCTCGTAATGAAACCCTGCCGATTCATCTAAGGTATGAATAAATGGGGCTTTGCAAACCTCGGGCACAATGGGAATCATGACTTGTGGGTAAAGTTGTACAACCTCTCGAGAGTGTTTAAAACTGATATATCAGCCGTGCTCACGGTTAAGAGCGGCCTGGACCCTCACAGATTAGAGTTTCAGTTTCAAGGTGAATGGCTCATGGTGATCATGGTAATGAAGATGGATATGGTTTTGGTTCATGCTTATCTTTTTAATGTGTTTTTCTGTCTTTATAATAAAGGGATGGGTTACGCTAATCATTGCTAGTAATTAAAACTTGACTAACTAAAAGCAATTGTTATTCCTGTCCACTATAAAGCCAGTCCACTTTTATCCTAAACGGAATACTTGCTGAGTGCGTTATGTACTCATTCTTGCTTGTTTTGTACCCGTTGCATCTATTGCAACCGCTGCTCAGATCCAGAAGGAAGTTGTGGTGATCCTAACCAGGAGTTCCAGGACTACGACGAGTTCTAGGCTGGTGTGCCATCCGTCAGTTGCCTGTGGATCATGGTCGTCTTCCGCTGTCGTTTAGTTAACTCGTTTTCGTTCAGATACTCGACTTCGTTAAAGACATTTATGGTCTGTAATATTGGTTATTACTCTTAAGTTAAAGTACGGGTTGTGTTATTACTTTTGTTTATACTGTGTATGTGGTTAAACTGATCCTGGCACATACATGGTTAGCACTTGGTTTTGTTTCTAAAACTGGGTGTGACAAAAGTGGTATCAGAGCCGCGCTGACCGTAGGACGCAAGCCTAGAATAGAACTGGTCGTGATTAAGGATTTTGCTTACCTTTTCTTGCTTTCTCCATTCAAATACTTGCCATATATGCTATTTTGACATCCATACTTGTCTATTTCAATTAAGATCTTCTATATCTACTTATCTATCCCATAATAGAACTGTTTCTCATGTTTGCTTACGATGTGGGCCTGCAGATGTCGACTTTCAAGCGCACTGCCCGCATGCGTGTTGGTGGACGAGGTTATGGCGGACCCAACAGGATCAGATTGCCTACCCCAACCCCACCTTCTCCACCGCCACAAGAGTGGGTAGACCTGACTGAGTCCGAGGAGGAGGACCCAGAAGAACTTGTCCCTGAGCTGTCCGAAGATTAACCAGAAGAGGAGCCGCAGGAAGAACCCTTGGAGGTGCAGCCACCAGTACCCCCTTCGGCGCCGCCGCAGGAGCAACCCCAGGAGGAGCCAGAAGATCCAGCTGTTGACCCTGAAGACCCAGAACAAGATCCAGATGATGGTAACGCGCCTCCATCGGGCGATGATGAGGACGACGATGAAGCTGGACCCGTGGTCACCACTACCCACCGCTGGTTCGACTACCCGCTGCCTGTTCCTCGGATGCTGAGGGAAACGCTGGAGATGCTCCACTACGATCAGTTCTGGATCACCTATGTGGGGACTCGCTACCGCCATCCCGTCCTACATGATGATTGGGACATGACAGTGGAGATCAGCATCCCGGATGAGTTCGGATCCCGCCGGAACATTCACGTCAGGCACGCACCTACTCGCCGCAACAGCCATGAAGCCGCCATCAGTGATGCTGCCAGGGAGGCCTTGACGACGCTGTGCCATGCACACCGTGAAGATATGGCCATCACTTCACGCCGGTACTACCCCTGCCATTCGGTCGAAAGACTTGATGCCTGGATCGCCAACCTAGAGGCAGAACAGAACCCACGCCTGGAGTCTACTATTGAGTACCTTGCTACCCTCAACACCGACTACAATGCCGCCTTGGACGAGTTGGACATAGTGAGGTACGAGAACCGGAAGCTTCGAGCATGGGTTTCACATGGCGTTGAGCCCGCGGAAGAAGAACCTGTAGAAGACCCTGCTGATGCTCCGCGCAGGAAGAAGGCCCGCTACAATGATCCAGAAGCTAGGACCTATATACGGCATCACGAGGACTAGGATGTTATCCCTTTTGTAATAGGTTCTATTAGTATCGATTAGTTAGTTCGGTTAGGCTTAGAACGATCAACAGTGTGCTCGTTTGCTTATGATTGTGTTTTATGGATGATTTGGTTCTTTGTAATGAGTGCTTAAGTTGTGGGGTGATGTCCACAACTTAGTCTTTTGGTTGGATGCTTAATAAGTTTAATAAAGTTAGTTAGTTTGGGAAAGCCTTGCTCTATCCATATATGCGTTCAGATCTTTATCTCATCTGTCTTGGTTACTAATGTTGAATGAGATATATGGCCGGAAATAAGTACTAATGGTATGTTTGGTCCATCAGATGAGTACAGGACGTGGACGTGGTCGTGGCCGCGGAGGTAGAGGAGGTCGCGAAGACGGGGGACTCCCAAATCCACCGCCACCAATGACTATGGAACAACTGATCATGAACCAGACCCAAGTGATACAAGCTCTTGGTCAAGCAGTGGCAGCCATGCACCAGGCGCAGCAGCAACCACCCCCGCCACCACCGCCTCAACCGCGAGACAGACGCGCAGAATTTATGAAGGGACACCCACTTGTGTTCACTCACTCTGCCAATCCTATGGATGCAGAAGACTGGCTCCGCGCAATAGAACGGGAGCTGGACGTCGCTCAGTGCACCGACCAGGAGAAAGTCCTCTACGGCCCTCACCAGTTACGGGGTGCCGCTCAACAATGGTGGGAGTCGTACCGCTTGGCTCATAACAACCCCAACACCATTACCTGGCAGGAGTTCACCGAGAGGTTCAGAGCGCATCATGTCCCAGCTGGTGTGATGTCACTGAAGAAAGAAGAGTTCCTGGCACTCACCCAGGGCACCATGACCGTCAGTGAGTATCGAGACAAGTTCCTACAGCTGTCCCGCTACTGTCCAGAGGAGGTTAACACCTACCCCAAGAAGCAGTACCGTTTCCTCAAAGGCTTGGTCGACCCACTCAGGTACCAGCTTATGAACCATACCTTTCCTAACTGCCAGCATCTGATAGACCGAGCTATCGTGACGGAGAATACTCGTCGCGAGATGGAGGAAAAGAAGCGCAAACAGAAGGCACAACAATCTAGCAGCAACACCCGCCCGCGGTTTTCTGGGTCGCAGAATTTTCAGAACCGTCCTACACAGAACTCCGGACAGCAGCAGCCCCAGTTCCAGCGCTACAACAATAATGGCAACTATCAGCGCCCGAACTATCAGTCTCAGCAGAATAATCCCCAAATGCAGCGCTCAAACAATCAAGCTCCCCGCCAACCAACTCCTACCAGTACCCCAGTGAAGACAGGCACGCCAGTACCACCGGGAAGTGCAAATTGCTTCAAATGCGGAGGAACAGGTCACTGGTCTAAGCAATGCCCATATAGAGGGACGCCGCAGCAGACACCGCAACCGAGTTCGAAGGCGGGCACCCCCAACCAAGCTGCCAGCCACGCCAAGATCAACCACATCACCGCGGAGGCTGCCCAGGAAGGTCCAAATGCTGTCGTAGGTACGTTCCTGGTCAACTCCCAACCCGCCTTAGTACTATTTGATACTGGTGCTATGCATTCCTTCGTTACTGCTCAGCATGTAGAGAGGTATAATTTGCCTATGATAAAGATGGTAAAAACAATGCTAGTTAGTTCACCTGGGGGAACATGCGATCCGAGTTCGCTTGTGATGATGTATCCATTAAAATAAGGGGGGTAGATTTTCCAGCATCATTAATAGTTATGAAAGCACAAGGAGTAGATGTTATCCTGGGTATGAATTGGCTGCAAAGATACAACGGGGTAATCTCATGTGCTGAGAGGAAAATGACCTTGACTACGCCAGCCGGGGAGAACATGGAAGTTCTGATAGACCCGCCTCAAGCAGGAGTTAATGCTATTGATGCCACAGCCTTGGAGAACATCAGAGTAGTGTCAGAATTTCCGGATGTCTTCCCAGATTCGTTGCCAGGTATGCCACCTGAACGTGACATTGAATTTTCTATTGAATTAGTACCTGGAACTGCACCTATCTATAAGAAAGCATATAGAATATCTGGTGTCGAATTACTTGAAGTTAAGAAACAAATAGATGAACTATTGGAGAAAGGGTTTATTCGCAAAAGTACTTCACCTTGGGCCTCACCAGTTTTGCTTACTGAAAAGAAAGATGGAACCTTGCGAATGTGTGTCGATTATAGAGGTCTCAATGCCGTTACAGTAAAGAATAAATATCCACTGCCCCGGATTGAAGATTTATTTGATCAGCTCAAAGGTGCCTGTGTATTCTCCAAAATTGATTTACGTTCTGGATATCATCAACTAAGAATTAGACCTTCAGATATACCAAAGACAGCGTTCATTAGTAGTTATGGGTTATATGAATATACAGTTATGTCCTTTGGGTTGACTAATGCCCCAGCCTTCTTTATGTACATGATGAATAGTGTGTTCATGGAATACCTGGATAGGTTTGTTGTGATATTTATCGATGACATTCTGATTTATTCCAAAACTGAAGAGGAACATGAAGAGCATCTAAGATTAGTGTTGCAGAAGCTTAGAGAGCATAAACTTTATGCGAAGTTCAGCAAGTGTGATTTCTGGACAGAGGAGGTGAAATTTCTAGGTCATATCATATCCAATGGAGGAATTGCCGTTGATCAAAGTAAGGTATCTGAAGTGCAGAACTGGAAGATCCCAGAGGATGTGAAAGGCATCAGGAGTTTTCTCGGATTAGCTGGTTACTATCGGCGTTTCATTGAGGGGTTTTCCAGGATTGCTAAACCAATGACAGCTTTGTTAGAGAAGAATATTAAATTTCAGTGGACGTCAGCTTGTCAGAAAGCCTTCGAGGAGTTGAAGAAGAGGTTAACCACAGCGCCAGTGCTAACTTTTCCAGATATGCATAAGCCTTTTTCAGTATATTGTGATGCTTCACGGCTAGGTTTAGGATGTGTTCTTATGCAGGAAGGCAAGGTTATTGCCTATGCCTCTAGACAACTGAAGGATCATGAGAAGAATTACCCAACTCATGATTTGGAATTAGCCGCAGTGGTGCATGCATTAAAAGTATGGAGGCATTACTTATTCGGGCAGAAGTGTGATATTTATACTGATCACAAAATCTTAAAGTATATATTTACCCAGACTGAGTTGAATATGCGGCAAAGACGATGGTTAGAATTAATCAAGGATTATGATCTGGAGATACATTACCATCCTGGCAAGGCAAATGTAGTAGCAGATGCTTTGAGCAGGAAGAGTCAGATCAGTTTGTTGTGGGCAAGAGAGTTGCCGGATGAGTTAGCCATAGAGTTCGACCGACTAAGTTTGGGTTTTCTTAATAAAACGGAAGGCACCGTCTCCATGGAGTTTGAACCTACGTTGGAACAAAAAATCAGGAAGGGACAACTTAATGATGAGAAGATCAAGGAAGTAAAAGAGTTGATCAAGTTAGACAGGGCACCGGGATTCCGAGTGGATGCCGGCGGCACAGTATGGCATGGGGATAGGATTTGCGTTCCGAACATAAAGTCTATACGGGATTTAATTCTGAAGGAAGCACATGAGACAGCTTACTCTATCCATCCTGGAAGTGAAAAGATGTACCAAGATCTGAAGCAGAAATTTTGGTGGTACGGTATGAAACGTGAAGTAGCAGAATATGTAGCTTTGTGTGACGTTTGTCAGAGGGTGAAAGCTGAGCATCAAAAGCCCGCTGGATTGTTACAGCCGCTCAAGATTCCAGAGTGGAAGTGGGAGGAAATTGGTATGGATTTTATTGTCGGCCTACCGCGTACACAAAGTGGTTTTGATTCTATATGGGCAGTAGTGGACAGATTAACCAAAGTTGCTCACTTTATTCCTGTCAAGACCACTTATTCGGGAGCCAAGTTAGCTGAATTGTATATGTCCAGAATTATGTGTTTGCATAGGGTACCAAAGAAGATTGTGTCTGATCGTGGAACTCAGTTTACATCTCACTTTTGGAAGCGTTTGCATGAGTCAATGGGCACTAAATTAAATTTTATTTCAGCATATCATCCACAGACCGATGGGCAGACAGAAAGAACCAACCAGATATTAGAAGACATGTTGAGAGCTTGCGCAATACAATATGGTACTAGTTGGGATAAAAGTTTGCCGTATGCCGAATTTTCTTATAACAATACTTATCAGGCTAGTATCAAGATGTCACCTTTTCAGGCTTTGTATGGTAGACGGTGCAGGACTCCCTTGCATTGGGATCAACCTGGGGAGAAGCAGTTGTTTGGTCCTGGAATCATAGAAGACGCCGAACGACAAGTACGAATGATTCGGGAGAATTTGAGGATTGCTCAAACCAGGCAGAAGAGTTATGCGGATAACCGTCGAAGGGATTTGGAATTTGCAGTAGGAGAGTATGTGTACTTGAAAGTATCACCTATTCATGGTCTACGCCGATTCAAAGTGAAGGGGAAATTAGCACCACGATATATTGGGCCTTTTAAAATAATTGACCGTAAGGGAGAAGTTGCATATCAACTGGAATTGCCTGACAGATTATCAGGGGTACACAATGTGTTCCATATATCCCAATTGAAGAAGTGTTTGCGAGTACCTGAAGAGCAGTTGCAGGAAGATGAACTTAATGTGCAGGATGATTTGACCTATACCGAGTATCCAGTCCAAATTTTGGAAACGGCAGAGAGAACTACCAGAAACAGGGTAATAAAGATGTGCAAAGTTAAGTGGAGCCACCATACGGCAGAGGAGGCCACCTGGGAAAGAGAGGATGACCTCAGAGCAGATTACCCGGAACTCTTTGCTAGCCAATCCTAAAATCTCGGGGCGAGATTTCTTTAAGGGGGGTAGGTTTGTAACACTCTAATTTTTGCTATATGAAAATCTCTTCCTAAAACTAAGTTAATTTTGCCAGGGTTTGATTTATTTATGCATGACACTATAATGCTTTGTTTATTTTAAATATTAATCAACTAAAATAAAACATAGGAACCACATGTGTGAGCATTCATGCCCTTGCATATTTTATTGGATGATTTGCAGTGTTCAAAGTTTGAATTCAAAATCCTTTTGCATCTCTCCAAAATTTCTCAAACTCCAAACAATTCCGGAAAAGTTCTCTTTTCCTCCCTCTTTCTTCTTCTCTCTTTTGGCCCAAGTCAGCCCAACAGCAGGCCCGCCCAGCAGCAGCCGCCGGCCCAGCTCCTTCCCTCCTCCTACTTCTTTTCACTCCCGCCCGGCACACTGCGCGGCCCAGCCACGGCCCACCAGCCGGAACGGCCGAGCCAGCCATCTCCCTCTCCTCCTCAGCCGCTGACAGGCACGGCCCACCCGTCATCCCCTCCCTCCCTTCTTTCTCTTCCGACGCGCGCTGAGGACAGAGTCCGGAGCGAACTCGCCGCTCACCGCCCGGACAAGCCGGGCTCTGCCTGCATCCGCGTCCTTCGCCCAACCTCCGAGGATCACGCACCGCGCCTCCGCCCTTCCTTTCCGCGCCCGCGCCTTCCTTTCTCTGCCTTCGCTTGCGCCGTGGGCGACGCGGACGTCGAGTCCGACCCGAACCGGACTTGCCCCCGCTGCGCCGCCTTGCCTTGCCCCTCTCGCAAGTTTCGGCCTCCGCCCCTATAAAAGCGCCCGACCCCGATGCCCTGCGCACCAAAAGCTCGAGCCCTAGCCGACCTTTGCCCTAGCTTGTTGCGCCCGCTCGCCGCGAGTTCACCTCGAGTTCGCGTCGGGTTCCGCCTCTACAAGCTTTCATCGACGACGAGATCAATCCCGCCAGTTTCGTCGCAAGGTAGAACACCTAAACGCCTAATTTCGAACCTTCTTGTGCACTGTTTCCTCGGTTGGAGCTCAATCTCGCCGTCGCCCGTGCACGCAGGACTTCTCCGTCGTCGCCGCACGTCGCCACCCACCGTCGCCGCCTCTCCGTCGACTACGTCTACGCTCGGAGCTTCGCCGTGAGGTGAGGAAGCTCTCTAGCTAACTCTAGTCCCTAACCGCGCTCTACACCGGCGGGAATTGCTCGCCGGAGCTCCGCCTTCGCCCCGCTTCGCCGCCCGCCACCTACGGCCGATGCGCCGCCACCGCGACCGCCCCGCCAGCTTCGCACCGCCGCCCGCTCTCCCGTGAGCCTCGTCCCGCCAGCTCTACGCCCCGGGATCGCGGGATCCGTGTGTCTCCGGCGACCCGCCGCCGCGCCAGCCGGCTGAGCCAGTCAGACCCGCCGCCGCCGCTCCCTCTCTCCCCTCTGATCTAATCCAAGCCGTCGGATCGAGATCTAACGGCCGGAGCCCCGCGCGACCCGGGTCAATACCGGTCAGCGGCCGCATTTTTGCTAAAGAGCCCCTGAGTTTTCTGAGAATTAACCCGCGGTCCAGATTTTCACGGTTAGGTCCCTGGTTTTCGCAGTTTAGCCCCTGGAGTTTCAAATCTCTTTTATTTTAAACTCTTTTCATTATTTTATGCATAACTTTTGCGTTTTAACTCCGATTTGAACGATTCTTGAACCTACGGAATCGTAGTAATGTGTAGATTAATTCTAAAACCTTTTTAACCTCTGTTCATGATGTTTGATGTACTGTTTTAGTAAATTAATGCTCATTGCTTGTATGTGTGTAACGTGTAGCCGACGTTCCGTCCGAGTTTGTCGAGAATCCATCTTGGGAAGTTCCTGAGCAAGTTTTTGCTGAGGAAGGCAAGTATTCTTTGACCTATGTCCTATTTACATTAATTACACAATCTAGAGCCCAATTTGATTGCTCCTATTAAGGATGACTAGCCTCATATGTCTTTATATGCTTATGAAACTTGGGATGGGTTGTGATGTGTAGATTAATGCTATCGCTCAACATCTTTATATTTATGTTGCTAATCTTGTTTAATTAATGATGAACATGATGATAAAAGTTTGGTTTTAGCAACATGGAGACTTGGGCATGTTTTGTTGGTTTTGCTCAAGTGTTTCACCATAAGGATCGGTTCGCCGAGCGACCACCCAGGAAAACAGTACAACCACAAGACTCACATGGGCAATGGGCTTGACTGATTAATTAGATGAACTAGAGTTTTGGCTTATTTTTCTGAAACATGGCGTATGAGGGGTCTGGGGGATATGGGACTTTGCCCTTTGCCAATGAGGTGCAGTTTGACTGTCACCCTTTGGAACGGAACTCTCATATCTTTAGTTAACTGGAGTAACCTGTAACGAGTGGGCCATAACTCTAGGAATTCTTTGTAAAGGTCTCGTAATGAAACCCTGCCGATTCATCTAAGGTATGAATAAATGGGGCTTTGCAAACCTCGGGCACAATGGGAATCATGACTTGTGGGTAAAGTTGTACAACCTCTCGAGAGTGTTTAAAACTGATATATCAGCCGTGCTCACGGTTAAGAGCGGCCTGGACCCTCACAGATTAGAGTTTCAGTTTCAAGGTGAATAGCTCATGGTGATCATGGTAATGAAGATAGATATGGTTTTGGTTCATGCTTATCTTTTTAATGTATTTTTCTGTCTTTATAATAAAGGGATGGGTTACGCTAATCATTGCTAGTAATTAAAACTTGACTAACTAAAAGCAATTGCTATTCCTGTCCACTATAAAGCCAGTCCACTTTTATCCTAAACGGAATACTTGCTGAGTGCGTTATGTACTCATTCTTGCTTGTTTTATACCCGTTGCATCCATTGCAACCGCTGCTCAGATCCAGAAGGAAGTTGTGGTGATCCTAACCAGGAGTTCTAGGGCTACGACGAGTTCTAGGCTGGTGTGCCATCCGTCAGTTGCCTGTGGATCATGGTCGTCTTCCGCTGTCGTTTAGTTAACTCGTTTTCGTTCAGATACTCGACTTCGTTAAAGACATTTATGGTCTGTAATATTGGTTATTACTCTTAAGTTAAAGTACGGGTTGTGTTATTACTTTTGTTTATACTGTGTATGTGGTTAAACTGATCCTGGCACATACATGGTTAGCACTTGGTTTTGTTTCTAAAACTGGGTGTGACACTTAACAAAAAAATCTTGGAGATTATGTAATGCTTACTCTCAAACTTTTTGTTTATACATTAGTGATATTCTTTGTTTCCCTCTTTATCTTTGGATTCTTATCTAATGACCCAGGACGTAATCCTGGGCGTGAGGAGTAAAAATCCAAAATTTTTGGGAATTTTTTCTTACAAATTGGATTTATTTCGTACATTTATCTATGAGAAAATCCGGGGGTCAGAATTCCTTACAATTTGAAAGTCCCAAATGATCCGAGGGGGCGGAAAGAGAGGGATTCGAACCCTCGGTACAAAAGAATTGTACAACGGATTAGCAATCCGCCGCTTTAGTCCACTCAGCCATCTCTCCCCGTTCCAAATCGAAAGGTTTTCGTGATATGACAGAGGCAAGAAATAACGATAGTGTATAAAAATTATATTGCCAATTCCATTTTAATTATATTCTTTTTTCTTAATATTAATAAAAAAAGAAGAAAATTCTTGTTTTTTCTTTCCAAAATTCGATATAGACTGAGAAACAATCAGATAAATTTTCTCTTCAGTGGGCAGTTCCATATAGGATTTGTTAGAATAAAACAAGCAGGTTAGAATTTTTTTTATTATTTATCCACAAAAAAGGTTCTTATCAAACCCATAATAAAATTGGAAAGAAAGATAAAGTTAAGTAGACTTGACCCCTTGAATGATGCCTCTATCCGCTATTCTGATATATAAATTCGATGTGGATGAGATTGGTGTATAAGCGAATTTTTTGTATTTCCTTAGACTTAGATCGCGCAAGGCAAGAATTTTTCGCTATTTATGATTTCATATTCTTGTTACTAGACGTTCTATAGGAATAAGAAGAAATCGCAACTCTTTTCCGTTACACATAAAAAGGGTTTCAAAAGTCCATTTTTCTTTTCAATATCGTTCTTTTTTTTTTCCGAATCCTATTTTTGTTCTTCCACCCATGCAATAGAGAGCGAATGAGAAAAGAGGGTTATGTTTCTCTTAAAAGATAGGCTTTGAATTGAAATAGGAACCATGAAATAATGCTGAATTCAAATGTTTATTTCTTTATTTCTTGTTTTATTTCTATAGTATAAGAAAATTGAATTGAATGAAATTCGTGGATTTACCACGACCTTGGTTGTGACCCCATAGATAAAAATGCTAAATTTCTATCTTCGAGACCTTTGAAAAAGGGCATTGGACGAGAAAGAAGTCGTCCACAGATAATCTATCGTATGCCCTGGAAGTAATATGAGATGCTCGGAAATGGTTGAAGTAATTGAATAGGAGGATCACTATGACTATAGCCCTTGGTAGAGTTACTAAAGAAGAAAAGGATCTATTTGATATTATGGACGACTGGTTACGAAGGGACCGTTTTGTTTTTGTAGGATGGTCCGGCCTGTTGCTCTTTCCTTGTTCTTATTTTGCTTTAGGGGGTTGGTTTACAGGGACTACTTTTGTAACTTCTTGGTATACCCATGGATTGGCTAGTTCCTATTTGGAAGGTTGCAATTTCTTAACCGCGGCGGTTTCCACCCCTGCCAATAGTTTAGCACACTCTTTGTTGCTACTTTGGGGCCCGGAAGCACAGGGGGATTTTACTCGTTGGTGTCAATTAGGGGGTCTGTGGACTTTTGTCGCTCTCCATGGGGCTTTTGCACTAATAGGTTTCATGTTACGTCAATTTGAACTTGCTCGGTCTGTTCAATTGCAGCCTTATAATGCAATTTCATTCTCTGGTCCAATCGCTGTTTTTGTTTCCGTATTCCTTATTTATCCACTGGGACAATCTGGTTGGTTCTTTGCGCCGAGTTTTGGCGTAGCAGCTATATTTCGATTCATCCATTTCTTCCAAGGATTTCATAATTGGACGTTGAACCCATTTCATATGATGGGAGTTGCCGGAGTATTAGGCGCAGCTCTGCTATGCCCTATCCATGAGGCTACCGTAGAAAACACTCTATTCGAAGATGGTGATGGTTCAAATACCTTCCGCGCTTTTAACCCAACTCAAGCTGAAGAAACTTATTCAATGGTCACTGCTAACCGCTTTTGGTCCCAAATCTTTGGTGTTGCTTTTTCCAATAAACGTTTGTTACATTTCTTTATGCTATTTGTACCCGTCACCGGTTTATGGATGAGTGCTATTGGCGTAGTTGGCCTGGCTCTGAACCTACGTGCTTATGACTTCGTTTCCCAGGAAATCCGTGCAGCGGAAGATCCTGAATTTGAGACTTTCTACACCAAAAATATTCTTTTAAACGAGGGTATTCATGCGTGGATGGCAGCTCAGGATCAGCCTCATGAAAATCTTATATTCCCTGAGGAGGTTCTACCACGTGGAAACGGTCTTTAATGGAACTTTCGTTTTAGCTGGTCGCGACCAAGAAACCACCGGCTTTGCTTGGTGGGCTGGGAATGCCAGACTTATCAATTTGTCCGGTAAACTGCTTGGAGCTCATGTAGCCCATGCCGGATTAATCGTATTCTGGGCCGGAGCAATGAACCTATTTGAAGTGGCCCATTTCGTACCAGAAAAGCCCATGTATGAACAAGGGTTGATTTTACTTCCGCACTTAGCTACTCTGGGTTGGGGAGTAGGGCCGGGGGGAGAAGTTCTAGATACTTTTCCTTACTTTGTATCCGGAGTACTTCACCTAATTTCCTCCACAGTCTTAGGCTTCGGTGGCATTTATCACGCGCTTCTGGGACCCGAGACTCTTGAAGAATCTTTTCCATTCTTTGGTTATGTATGGAAAGATAGAAATAAAATGACGACAATTTTGGGTATTCACTTAATTTTGTTAGGCCTAGGCGCTTTTCTTCTAGTACTCAAGGCTCTTTATTTTGGCGGCGTATATGATACCTGGGCCCTGGGGGGGATGTAAGAAAAAATACCAATTTGACCCTTAGCCCCGGTGTTATATTTGGTTATTTACTAAAATCCCCTTTTGAGGGAGAAGGATGGATTGTTAGTGTGGATGATTTAGAAGATATAATTGGGGGACATGTATGGTTGGGTTCCATTTGTGTACTTGGCGGAATTTGGCATATCTTAACCAAACCCTTTGCATGGGCTCGCCGTGCATTTGTATGGTCTGGCGAAGCTTACTTGTCTTATAGTTTAGGTGCTTTATCCGTTTTTCGTTTTATCGCTTGTTGTTTTGTCTGGTTCAATAATACGGCTTATCCAAGTGAGTTTTACGGACCCACTGGGCCAGAAGCTTCTCAAGCTCAAGCATTTAGTTTTCTAGTGAGAGACCAGCGTCTTGGAGCTAATGTAGGGTCCGCCCAAGGACCGACGGGTTTAGGTAAATATCTAATGCGTTCCCCAACAGGAGAGGTTATTTTTGGAGGGGAAACTATGCGTTTTTGGGACCTTCGTGCTCCGTGGTTAGAACCTCTAAGGGGCCCCAACGGTTTGGACTTGAGTAGGTTGAAAAAAGACATCCAACCTTGGCAAGAACGACGTTCGGCAGAATATATGACCCATGCTCCTTTAGGCTCCTTAAATTCCGTGGGTGGCGTAGCTACCGAGATCAATGCAGTTAATTATGTCTCTCCTAGAAGTTGGTTAGCGACCTCCCATTTTGTTCTAGGATTCTTCTTTTTTGTCGGCCATTTGTGGCATGTAGGAAGAGCCCGAGCTGCTGCAGCAGGCTTTGAAAAGGGAATTGATCGTGATTTGGAACCCGTTCTTTACATGACCCCTCTTAACTAAGATTTTTTTATTTATACCGGTTCTACTTTTTTTCTATTATGGCTCGGTTATTCCATCTAGCCGAGCCATTCATGCTTTTGTATGAAAGAATGGTATAAGGGGACAGAACAAAGAAAAACATAGAAAGAAACAAATGGATTCAATAAACAAAAGGAGAGAGAGGGATTCGAACCCTCGATAGTTCCTAGAACTATACCGGTTTTCAAGACCGGAGCTATCAACCACTCAGCCATCTCTCCACAGCCCAATCCCTATTTTATTCCTACAAATAGAACATAGCTATATGAAATGATCTACTAACTCCTAGAAACATCTCAGATACAAGTCTACTTTCGATATATCTCTGTATACTGTATACACGGATAGAGAATCCGATATATCCGTTTGTGAAATAAACGCTAAATCCCCTCCCCTCAACTCCATATCCAAATAAAAGTGGTAAGGAAAAATTTTTAAAAGAAGAATCAATGGATTCATGATTAAACTCCTCCTACTTCTTGTATTTTCATACAATTTTGATTAAGTGAGGGATCAAATAGAAATATGTAGTCAACTTTATTTGAAGGTAGTTTGGAGGATTATAAATATGACTATTGCTTTTCAATTAGCTGTTTTTGCATTAATTGCGACTTCCTCAGTCTTAGTAATTAGTGTACCCCTTGTATTTGCTTCTCCTGATGGTTGGTCAAATAATAAAAACGTTGTATTTTCCGGTACATCATTATGGATTGGATTAGTCTTTCTGGTAGCTATTCTGAATTCTCTCATTTCTTGAATTTGTTTAGTATTTAGTAGCCCGATACAAAACAAAATAAATAAAAAGAAAGGCCCTTTTTCGAAAAAATTAGGATTTTGATACACATTAAAATGCTATTTTGGTTCCTAATTATTACCTCTTCTCTTTAATTATTATGAAATTCTATTGCCATTAGAATATTGATTGACAAACAATTAATAAAAAGAAAACTCTAATAGAAAATGAAACGGTCGACCCAGACATAGACGGTCGACCCAGGTGGATATATCCTATAAAATATAGGCCATAGCGGGCGTAGTTCAATGTAGCGAGCGTGGTTCAGTGGTAAAACATCTCCTTGCCAAGGAGAAGATATGGGTTCAATTCCCGTCGTTCGCCACCTTAATTTAGTAAGGTACTATGATAAAAAGTTAAGTCTAGTTAACTACTAGACTGCTTTGATTTAATTAATATTAAATTAATTAGTTGTTAGTCTAGTACTGTACCCCTTCCTATCTTATCCTTCCTTTGCGCCCGACTCAAAAAAAAAAGGGTTGGATATAGCCCTCTACCATATCTATACAAATAGATAGTCTATTTATACGGACTGTTAAGTGCGGAGACGGGAATCGAACCCGTGACCTCAAGGTTATGAGCCTCGTGAGCTACCAATCTGCTCTACTCCGCTCTGTAGGGCCGAAAACAGGTGGACGAAAAATGTTGAATACAAGTCTGTCTATACCATGTCTAGACAAACAAATAGAATAGTCTTCTTACACAGAATGGAGCGGGTAGCAGGAATCGAACCTGCACCGTTAGCTTGGAAGGCTAGGGGTTATAGTCGACGTTGGTTGATTATTTTTAACGTCTCTAATTCAAAACCGAACATGAAATTTTGATTTCATTCGGCTCCTTTATGGATATTCTCACCGCTTAACATCTATGTCAGCTTTTCTGTCTGAATGGAACCAAAGTTCTCTGCTTTCTAGATGATCCCTATAGAATAGGTCATAGAAATTATCCTAAATATCTATCTAATCTACTTACTTCGTTCCCTAATTTCATTCAAGAGATCCTGAGGAGAAGAATTGGGTTTCCGCCGAGCTGAAACAATATACTGATGGTTCTAGTAAACCAAAACCCTCGTTTTTTAGCTATTGGGCTTCCATTTCCTTTTTGAACAAACAAAAGAAGATTTAGTTACGATTGGAAATAAACTTTTTTGTATCTTCATCCATAGATTCTTTACTCATATTTAAAAAATCGGAATACTTAATCCAATGCAAAATTATGCTTCGCGACTCCGTACTCATAATCGAATTTGTATTTTGGATGCAAATTCAATTATTCTTTGGATACTAATCGCGAGAATGTATATTCTTCCTCAATATGCTATTGAGAGAAAAAGGATTAAACCCTTTATAAGAACTAAAGTTTTAATCGGAATATGAATATAAAAAAACTTAAGTATGCCTTAAGTATATCATTTCAAATTCAGTTATTAATAGAACGAATCACACTTTTATCACTTACATCGTCAGGATTTGTTCTGTACCTCCCATTGACCTTAAGGAACTCAAATACATAGTATCCACAGTATCCGCTGCCCCTTGGTTGCTTGTGGCACTATTTTTTCACAATAGTTTAATTAGTTTTAGACTTATAATACATTATTTGAACTTATGTCCGGAATTAGGCTCTGTAGAGTATATCGGAAAGCCGAGTATCTCGGAAAGTAGGCTCCGTAGAAGATGTTGTCATGACATTTTGAAAACTCTATTACATAGAAACTCATATTAGTAAGACGAAACGACACGAATATATACAGAGAGAGTGACGGAACCGCCCTGCTTAACTCAGACTAAACACACCTGCCACCATTGGCTCGCAGTGCACTTAGACTGGACTAAACCCGGCAGTCCGTCGAGGGCCATTCTACCCCCGATAGCACCAAATTCCAAAGGAACCGCACATCCGACCCTCGATGGAGCCACATCAGTTATATCATCATAAGCAGTTGAATATAGATAGATAATAGAATTAGTTTACAGTCCAATTCAAATTAAAGTTCCAAATCCAACATAGTCATAAAATAACATAAGTTCTCAAATGTCTCGCAGCGGAAAAAGAAATAGATCAGTGCTCATGGTAAAGCAGCGGAATTGCAAAAGAAAATCAACATCAAGCCCACTGATGTTGTCCTTGTGCCACAAGTGTCATCTTCTAGTCATGTTGCACACATGTGCCCCCTCCAACGCAAGGGCACATGAGAAACTCCATACCTGTGAGCCAAAAATAGGGACAAACCCTGAGTACTAATTACTCAATAGGACTTAATGGATATGGCTTACGGCTGACGCAAAGCATAGCTTACTAATCAATGTGTGTCCTTAGCCATTGATTTTAATCATCAAAGTGTTAAGAGAAGATAGCAGGATTTGACAGCTGCTATCTTAATCATATTAAGAACAGATCATGATAGTAGTAATAATATTCTTGCAGAAAAATAAACCATAACAACTTGTATGAGAGTAATCCATCATAACTTGCATATACGTAATCCATCATATACGCCAAACATGTTGTATTTGAAAATTTGAACATAAGCATAGTATTCAGGTTGTTACTACGTTGTCCGGCAGTGATACTTGGCACTCTCACACCTGGTGAGCATCATCGATTCGAATCGATTTCTAATTTCCGGGAATAACTAAAGATGCCAAGGGATATATGCTTACTAGCCATCGCGTTCCTCACATATACCCCTCATCTCCATCTGTCCCGTCCCAAGATTCACAGCACGTCGGGTCAGCCCTCCCTCGACCTCAAAGCACCCCCAAGTCCATCGGCCCCCTATTAGTGGATAGGCAGCACCATGAATAGTGGGACAGGACCGGCAAGACTTTCACCGGTTCCATGTCCCGGATAAGTACTTCTAGCAATGTTGTGCCGATCCCAAACAAACAGTGAATGGGGTCTTAAATGACTCGGGCGGAGCCGAAGAACAACAACGCACACCCCGAAAGTAAACTTACGCTCCGTCCGGTCTCGATTTAACATCAACAAAAATAATCATAAATTGCATCATAGTAAGATTTCTAAGATTTTGAAATATCACCTACGCGACGAGTGATAGTGCTCACTCGTGTCTACTCGTACCTAGCATTTCTAGGCATACTCGTCCTACAAACTCTATTCATAGGATTTAGGGCCAAGGCGGCTAGGGATTCTAATGTAGTTGGTTTCAATCGATCCTAATGCATATGCATAATCAATAAACATTATTATATTAGCTGGGTAGTATGGTCCTGCCTACCTTCTTCAGTTGGGTCAACGGTCTCGACGGTCAAGTCAGAGGTTGGTAGATAGTTCTCTTCCGGCTGCAGCTCGTCTTAGGACACCTCGATCAGCGGTTGCTCTTGCGTCAGCTCCTCGTTCGCGGGATCTATATGCATGACATCATATGTGAATGAGTGCACAAGAATGCATATGCTTGCACTGGATGTAGATGAAATGCAAATGATAGAATGCAGCAGGTATTTCATGGATAAATAACATGGTACAGTAGTTTAACACATTGCATATGCTTATACTTAGGGTAATTTATCCTCGTTTGTGAATTAATTTATGCACCTGAGTTGTAGCATAAAACATAACCAAATGAGACCAATCATTTATGACATACAGATTCTGCATACCCAAAACTATTGTCAAAATTTCTGCTCAATTGGAGTTATAATTATTTTATTAAAATCATAACAAGTTCTCAGCCCTACACATTGTCAGAATTTTCATAAATTATAGAAATAGTTTCTAAAAGTGAAATTTTACCAGTGATATATACTTACCATGAACTACATGTACAAAAATTTACAAGTTAAAATTTCCAAGTTCGACAGGACATCTATTTTCCATATATTAAACTTGTGCAAATTAAGATGTATATATAAACAGTGTCAATAGTCTTCTCAAACATACTTTTTGGACTCTATGCATCAATATTAAACTACCAAATTTTCCAAAGATTTTTTCTACCAATTTATGACCACTTTTTCTAACTATCATTTTCAACATGTAGCATTTTATTATTTTCAAATCACCTTTAAAACTTAACATGCAGAGGCTCATATTTCACCAGTGAGATTCACAAGCTCTGTATAGGATATAAGAAAAATACTGGTGAGTCATATTTATCATACTTTGCATAGTCCTCATTTCCAAGTTATTTAATAATGCATAAAGTACATGTAAAATGGTAAAACAGTGAATGAATAGCAAGATTTAGGGTCACCAAAATTCTCACAGTGTCCAAACGTCCTAAGAAAGCTACTAACTAAGTTTCATCATTTTAGAATTTTATTAAGACCATGTTTTCTATTTTCCTTGATTTAACATGCATACACAATAACAAGGGCAAAACCGTACATGCACATCTCCATATTATACCCACTATGTAGATCTATTAACAAGGAGTACAATACAATTGAGTTTATCTTTTTATGATTTTTATTTGATTTATTATGATTTATCAAAGTTTCAGCTGAAATAAACCAAAATAAATGGAAAAATCATAGATCCAGGGGCTAGATTGCAATTATTTTAAAGCTACAGGGGCTAGCATGTAAGATCTACAAGACTCAATGCACAGCGCTAGGACTAAACTTTAAATAAACGAAACCCCAGGGACTAAATCTAAAGAAGACGATGTCTCCTTCAACCTCCCGCCGCCGCCGGCCAAGGGAGAACGGCGCGCGTGCGCCGGCCGGCACAGGGCCACCGCGGCCATGACACGGGTCGGGGAAGATGCCCCGTTCCATGGCGCACTACCTTGTGTAGACGTCGGCGACGGAGGCGGCTTGGGTGAGGCGGGAACGACCGTGAACTGGAGGTGAACCGCGGCGGTGTTAGCATGGCCACGACGTCGAGGCGGATTCGATGTCGGTAGATGGGAGCGGACCGGCGACGAGGTCAAGCCCCGCGGGTGCGTGGTGGAGCGGCGAAGGTGGTGGTGGGGTTCTAGTGGACGGCAATGGCGGCCGTGGACGGCGCGAGCGAGAGAGAGGCAGGGGGTGGCTTGGGCGAGGCGAGAGCGAGAGCGAGGGGAAGGGAAAGAGGAGGGCCAAGGCTTTGGCCTCCACTTAAGCGCGCGACCGGAGGGGGAGGGATCCGTGGGTGCGGCGGACTGACCATACGCCGGCGTCCACGCGGCGTTCGCCGGCCGCGACAGGGTGTCGCCCTGACGAGCAGGCCCCACTTGTCATAGACTCAGGGAAAAATCAGCCCCAAGTGTGTTTTCTCCCTTGCTGTAAAACGTCTTTTTGACCCATTTAGAGCCCGAATTAGAAAAAGTGCTAATTGGATGAAATGTTGTACTCTTCAAGATCTACAACTTTGTCCAAAGGTTCAACCCCAAAATCAGTTCGCAAATATGATTTAAACATGAATTTAATTAGCAGCCATAGGTGGGGACAGGGAACCTTTATTACTTGGGAAATTCAAAACTCCTATTTCTGAGTATTACCTCCCAAGGTTCCTTTTGATAAGTTTGTTTATAATTTCAAAACCTACAACTTCTCCAATTTAGTCTTTGCATGAAAGTGGCCGTAGGTTGCAGCAAATTTAGGATTTCTAAATAGGGCTGATTTAAGCTGGTTTTCTAGGCTGATGGAAAATGGTCTTAATCACTATGTAAACTTCAATATATGGCAAGACCCCAATTGATAAAATTGTTTATCTTATGTCTACCTACAGTTTTGTCAATATGAGTTTCACCTAGTTCTCAACAGAATCAAAGTTGTGACTATAAACAGAGCATCACACATGAAATGAACAAGGTTTTGAACTTGTAGTTTAAACCAAATTTATTTCAAATGCACAAATATATGTTATGCCATGATGCTTAAAGATGAATGCTTCATGTATGATGACTGATTATGCACTTACGATGTTGGAGCAATCCTGCGCTATTTACTACCCAGGGATAGAATAGCTTAATTCAGTACCCGAGTCGCTAATCCATCCCTGACTCGCGCAAGGCTGCAGGTCCGGCCCGAGCGATCGAATGGAGCGAACCAAGGAGCGGTTAGCCCGGACCCCTCGTCTTTATGCCCACGATTACGGTAATGCGCACGCATAAAAAGGATCCATCCCTGACTCGCGCAAGGCTGCAGGTCCGGCCCGAGCGATCGAATGGAGCGAACCAAGGAGCGGTTAGCCCGGACCCCTCGTCTTTATGCCCACAATTACGGTAATGCGCACGCATAAAAAGGAGAAAAATGCGCCAAGCTAGGGTCCGAACCACCAACCTGCACCGTTGGGACGCCGCGGCTTACTACTGCACCACTCATTTTGTTGCGTTTAAGAGTTTAAACGTTGTTTTATTTGAACGTTTGTGAACCAAGGACTCCAGCTCAACGTCTTGCGGCTCCTATCTGGGCCATATTCGCCGACGACCATTCTCGCATAAAGTGCTCAGTGTGTCAACCATCAAAATATGTTTTTGTTCACATCCCACTTTTTTGAGAAATAAAAGAGAATGTTTCCCTAGTCACAAATTATGGAAGTGTGAGAAAGCAGTCTACGTACTCCTAAAATTGTCTCAAGAGTATTTGGATGCACCAAACCACGTAACTTCTAAAATATGTAGAGAACATGGAGACAGTGAAACATGTTCAATGGAGATCCACATATTTCATAGAATAGTTACACCAATTAGTCCAACACAAGAACAGGAAAATTAAGTGAAATTATTAAAATACACGGAACCTATTTGCATCAAGCGGTTCCTCTAAACGAGATCACAATGGCGCCTTTGTGTCCACATGCTTGTACACACAGATTTAACATGCATTTGAAGCGATGCCTAGCAGCCGAACCCATTTCTTTATTGGATACATCAACACCTGCTCTTGTACTTGCATTTGAACAGACAGTGACCTAAAAAATACAAGAGCTTTCATTAGCATATAATTGGGAAATAAAAGTAAGTCTAGTCAAAGATGTACAAATCATGGCTCTGTAAAGTGATGCACAAGAAATTTCATATATGCGAAATAGAATTCTTTGTCCAACCAAATGTATCTGTTATGGACTTATGGCAATTCCTAGAAAGACTCCAAAAAGTATTCTAGAGTAGTTTACAATCTTCCGTCGAACTAGATTCAATTCCCAAATTTCATATAATATGAAGCCCTAACGACACAACCACCAACAAGAGCAAGATCAGATCAGAAAAGAAGACATCTGAGGCAAACCAGGCTGGGGCATAGGGCCAGACCTAATTCTGGACAGGTAGGCTATAGCTATGATCAAACAATAGGTTATAGCTCTGATCAAACAATAATACTAGCCTTAATGCACCTAGGAAGACGAGAATAAAATACATTAAAGGGAGGCCAATACAAGCAGAGGGAATTTCACCTTTAACCTTCTGGAACAAACTGAACTGAAATGTACACGCAAACGTGTGAAACTAGAGTGACTTGAGAATCAAACAATCATACAGAAAGGATCCAGATCTGCACAGGCACGGAAATACTATCGGCCAAAAATATTGCAGTTGCATATTCAAAGAAGAAAAAACATGACCCAAAAATTATGATTGGAAGTCAAACAAGTTACCACGGTTGCCTAGTAGCATGTAATAGAAAGAGTAAAATACGTCTCCGGTCCTCAAACTTGTCGAGTTGGTGCATCCCGGTCCCTAAACTCAGAAGCCGCACGTCCAGGTCCCTAAACACACTGCGGGTCTCATTTTGGCCTTATCGGGCGTCACCACGTCTTAGTGTATCCGACGTGGCAGGGTTTTTTTTGGATAGAAGCCCCTTTACTACTCTGATTTGCGGGCAACTCATTTCTCCCCAACCTTATCTCTCTGTTCGTCCTCCGCCGCCACGGCGACGAGGGCGACGCCGACGGTGCTGGGTCGTCAATCTTGCGGAAGGGAGGAAGTGAGCACGAGCGAGTGGTGGCGGCGAACAAAGGCGCGGTCCTGGAGCCATCCTCGAGCCTTGAGCATTGCGGAGGATGGTCGCTACACTGCGCGGGGAAGGCGCAGCGGCGCCGGAGTATGGTGAGTTAGGTATCCCCCTTCTCATGGATCTATCGTAGTGTGTTAGGTGTGTTGGATGGATTTTGGGTTGTTAAATGCGAATTTTGATTTGGGTCGAAAACCTAGGGTTAGAGCAATGATGTACTGTGCGTGTGCAATGTAGGTGTTGGAGCGGATGAGTTCACGATTGAGTTACATCATGGTGGCTTCTTTGTTGGATTTGCTGAGTCTAGGACATATTTGGATGGCAAAGTAGCATGGTTTGACAGGGTAGAGTGTGATACTTGGTCACCACTGTGGTTGAAGGATTTTGTTGAGCAGCTGGGGTATGATTTTAAGCCAACCACAAAATTTTATTGGCTGTTACCAGGGAAAACACAGAAAGATGGGCTTAGAATTATAGCTACAGATACAGACACAAATGTTATGACATCTGTAGTTAGTAAGATCAAGACTTTGGTGCTATATGTTGATCATGAAGACAACATAGGTGGTGTTCAGTGGGATGACATAGTTGATAATCCTATAGCAGAGTTGCCCAATGTCATAAGCCCAGCTAAGGTTCAGTATGTGGCAAGGAGGCCAGGTGAAAAGCTTCCAGTGTTCTGTACTGACCTGAAAAAAGTCAGAGTGGAGCAAGGTCAAACCAGTAGAGAGGATGTTGGCCAAGATGTTAGTGATGGCAGTGATGTTGAGGATTTTGTGGACTCCGACTATGAGGTTGATGAGGCAGACAATGATCTTGTAGACAATGAGGTTGAAATCACATCAGTGAAAGGGAATAAGAAGGCAAAAGGTTGTCAGTTGAAAGCATCTAAGATGAGTAGGCCAGTGGTTGAAATTGGGGATGAGGATGACTCAGAAAATGAAAGCATAGGATTGCCAGATTCAGATGGAGAAGGAGATGAGAGGTTAAGTTTCAGATCATTCAAGGACTCAGACTTGAAGAATCCTGAATTCCATGTTGGCATGACATTCCCATCTTTTCAGAAGCTGAGAGAGGTCATTACAGAATACAGCATTGCCAATAGGGTTGAAATCAAGTTGCCCAGGAATGATAATAGGAGGTTAAGGGCACACTGTACAACAGATTGTCCCTGGAACATGTATGCTTCATTGGACAGCAGGACAAACTCAATTTTAATCAAGACATATTATGGGGTTCACACCTGCCAGAAGGAGTGGGTGCTTAAAAGGTTGACCGCTCAGTATTTTGCTACAAAGTACATTGATTTGTTCAGAGCTAATGATAACATGAGCCTAGGTAGTTTTGGCCGAACAGTTCAGAGAGATTTGAATGTGATAGTTAAAAGAAGTAAGCTTGGAAGAGCTAGACGACTGATTTTGGATAGACTCCATGGTGATGAAGTGCAGCAGTACAATTATTTGTGGGACTATGGACATGAACTAAGGAGAAGCAATCCAGGCAGCAGTTTTTACCTCAACCTTAAAGGAAACATGTTCAGCACATGCTACATGAGCATTGATGCCTGCAAAAGGGGTTTCTTGGCTGCTTGTAGGCCAGTAATATGCCTAGATGGATGTCATATCAAGACAGCAGTTGGAGGACAGCTACTGACAGCAGTGGGCATAGACCCAAATGATTGTATATTCCCAATTGCAATGGCTATTGTAGAGGTTGAGAGCCTAGCAAGCTGGAAGTGGTTTCTTGAAACCTTGAAGAAAGATTTGAACATAATCAACACAGCCCCATGGACTATCATGACAGACAAGCAAAAGGGACTTATTCCAGCTGTGCAGCAGGTGTTTCCTAATTCAGAACACAGGTTCTGTGTTAGACACCTCTACAACAACTTCCAAGAAAAATTCAAGGGTGAAAACTTGAAGAATCAGCTGTGGGCGTGTGCAAGGTCATCTTCTGTTGAAGCTTTCAAAAGGAACATGGACAGAATGAAGGAGCTAGAGAAAGATGCATATGAGTGGTTGGACAAATTAGCACCTAACACATGGGTGAGGGCTTACTTTTCAGAGTTCCCTAAGTGTGACATCCTCTTAAACAACAATTGTGAGGTCTTTAACAAGTATATTCTAGATGCAAGGGAGTTGCCCATTCTAAGCATGTTTGAGAAGATCAAGATCCAGCTAATGTCCAGGCACTGCAATAAGCAACAAGAGATGCAGAATGACATGCTTCAATCTTTCTGTCCTAAGATCAGAAGTAAGTTAGCCAAAAATGCTAAGTGGGCAAACATGTGCTTTGCATTGCCCTCAGGGCAGGGTGTGTTCCAGGTACAAGTTAGGGACTACCAGCATATTGTTGACATTACCGCACAAACTTGTGACTGTAGAAGGTGGCAGTTAACTGGAGTGCCTTGTAGTCATGCAATTGCTTGTTTGAGGCATGAGAGGATTAAGCCAGAAAGTGTCCTACCAGCATGCTACTCAATGGAAGCTTTCAAAAATGCATATGGCTGGAGCATATGGCCTTGCAAGGACAAATCACAATGGGAAAAAGTTGGTGGAGCACAAGTACTACCTCCATTGTATGAGAAGAAGGTGGGAAGGCCACCAAAATCTAGGAAGAAGAAACCTCAAGAAGTCCAAGGGAAGCAAGGACCGCAGTTGACTAAGCATGGAGTTACTATGCATTGCAGGCATTGCTCAGAACCTAATCACAATGCTGGTGGTTGCAAGCTGAAAAAAATGGGCTTCTCATCTGAGGATGCAAAGCAGCTAGTGGCACGTACACAGGCTCAACTCCATGCTGAGAGAGAAGAAGCTGCAAGAGCAGAAGCTGAGAGCAGTGTACTTCCAAGTTTTGAACCTATCAATATGGTACTAACATGATCAATATTTATTGGTTTCCTTTTTTTCTTCTTAAGGTTCAAACTGTCACTTAGTTTCAAACTTTGTGTCAGGTGGTACCAGGATCAGATCTTGATGAGGCTAGTCAGTAGGAAAGCACAACCTTGTTGAGCCAAATGATGTCACAGGTGCTGTGCTTATATCATGCCCTAGTAAGATGTAGTGTTCCATGACAGATTTCTAATGACATTCTCTCCTTGCTTGCTTAAACCATATGTAGGATACACAGACCACACAACTTTCAGTGCCTCAGGGACCTTTGCCAGACAGTGACTTCATAATGTCCAACCCTCTGTTGCAAAGGCCTGTTCCACTGAACACAAGCACAAAGGCAGGCAGAGCAGCTATTGCAAAGAAGAGTCAGGTGGCTAAAAAGGGAGGCAAAGAACCAGCAGCAAAGAAGGCCAAGCCAAGCACCTCCAGGAAGAAGTGAAGCAGAATCAGTCCAAGTTCTGTGTCTTTTGTGTAGTGCTCTTTTGTGCAGATCTTTTGTGTGTAATAGGACAGTAATGAAACACTGGTTACACAGGATGTATGCATGAAGGAATCGTCATGCATGAGCCCAGATCATGGTACTGAAACAGCCCAGATCTTGGAGCATTCTTTTGTTAGTACTCTTGGTACTATGATGGATGATCATAGCTAAGTTAAGACTGTAATGGTACAAGGAACTCAACTATCATTATGGTCCAGAATTGTGGTTCATTACCATTGCAGTTTGACACATACATTTTCACCTATGCATTAAACCATACAGATGTGACAACAACAAAACAGACAAAAGAACCACTAACACTTCAACAGAACTACTATTTCTCTTGCAATCCCTATCAAGCTAATAATTTGGTGACCCATATCATTGTCAGGCCCCATTTCGTGCTTGTTCTTCTCTTCCTTCACTTGCTTCCCAGCCATATAGTCAACCAGGGAGTCTCTCCTTCCCTGAGCCTCAGCTGGTTGCTTCTTGCCGGCCTTAAGGTCCTTCAGGATGTTAACATATCCCTCCTCCCAGTGCCAGAATGGGCAACCACTTCCATCACGCTGCCATTAAGACAAATCCACAGTCATCACGAGAGAGAGAGAGAGAGAGAAAAAACAGCGCCAAATGGGGATTGAAAACCAACCTTGTGTGACGGGCACTTGTAGAAAATGCGGCCACGATTCCCATTCTCATTGGTTTTCACCTCCAGCTCAAGAACTGTGTGCTGACTGCAGTCCGTGCAGGTGATAAGTGGTAGATCCGGCCTCCTTCGCCTACCACCAGCCGCGGACGAGCTCGAGCAGAGGGACTTACCTGCCATGCGACCTGCTGCCCAGGAGACGTGATGTCCAGCACCGGGAGCGGAGGGAACGACGGGGGTGATGAGATCGACGGTGGCGGCCCGGTGGCGGCGGCGTCAGCTAGAGGAGCGACGCAAATGTGAGGTGGGGGCGTGGGGGCAGATTCACATTTAACCCCCTACACGCAGGACACGTTGGCTATGGGCCACTGGTCAATGCCCGATAAGGCCAAAATGAGACCCGCAGTGTGTTTAGGGACCTGGACGTGCGGCTTCTGAGTTTAGGGACCGGGATGCACCAACTCAACAAGTTTGAGGACCGGAGACGTATTTTACTCTAATAGAAATTATTGATTCCAAGAACCAATGATTCATGTATATGTAAACCTCAAACACTGAAAAAACAATATGAATGATCATCTGTCACCCATTAGGATCAGATTGTACGTTTAATGATTTTTTTGGCAACAACCAATGATTCCTGTATTTGTAAATTAACAATATGAAAGATCTGCTGTCATCCATTGTGATCAAATTGTACATTGAAGGGTATTTTTTGTGCCATACATTGATGATGGTAGAAAAATCCATTTAGCAGGCAATCAGATTTTTTAATGATTTATTAATCGTGGCACACAGGATGATGACAAATACTATCATGTAGGAGTACAAATACTGAAATACATGATGCTGATGAAATGTAGCAGTAATTCTCAGCCACAAATAACGATGTATTTGTGTGTGAAAACCTCTTTCTTATTGTTTTTAAAAATAAAATAAAGCTGATGAACCATGCAAAAAGACTTTGCTTGAAACAAAATTGCTCAAACACAAATAATATCATGTGTGAGCATAACAGATAAAGCTAAAACTCTAGCAAGACTGTTTGATCGAATTGAACAATATGCTTGGTTTCAATGGTCATAATATATATGGTCTATATTTGTGGTTGAGGAATTTAATGTGGGCACAAATAACTATCCAGTGTACCTGTAAAATCGAGCTTTTGCTTGGTCCTGAGAAGCGCCATGCGTGATCACAAAACTCTGTACATAACAGAGCGACATCAAGATAATTAAACTTTTACCCATGACCATGAAAAATGCAGGGGTTCAGTGGACTCAATGCAATATGTTGAAACCTTTCAGATAATAAAAATGTGATTTTTTACAACATACTAACTTGGATTAAAACAAGAATCGTATAGTGGAGGTAATAAATCAAACAAAGGAATTTTGATTCTTGAAACAGAAATAGTAACCCTTGCCACATTAAAAATCATAGACTTTGTGCTTAAAATGAACACACTATAACCAAGGTTTAGACATGAACAGAGGATGGGAAGTAGATACATTAAGCAATTAAACTTCAATTAAAAATGTTAAAAATGGTTAATGAACTAATGAAGAATTGTCAAACCTAATTAAATGTAGAGACATCAATCTAATTCAAAGGATTAACAACTAAAATCATATTTTGCAGAAAAGCGTAATAGAATGAATGGAGGTGGAAGAGAAAGACCTGAGGAACTAGAGACCATCGATGAAATCCAACAACCTGCAGCAAAGACGGTGAGGTGTGCCGCTGGTGATTTACTGTACCATTGATGAAAACCAACAACCTGCAACAAAGGAAGTGTGAGGTGTGCCGCCGGTGGTTTACTAACAGAGCAACGACGGTGAGGCTTCAGCAGGGGAACCAATGGACGGACTACCTGCACCGAAAAAAATATTGAGCACAAACCACAAATGTGCTGACGCCACTGCAATGCATTGCGATTAGAACCTGTCGCAGCCGAAACTGATGGTTGAAAATCCGGGCTGCCGCAGCTGACAGTCCCTCAAGGCCAGCACCTTGCTGGTCGCACCGTTTATGGTCCGGTTGAGAGCTCCGATTCCGGCTCCGATGCAGATCAAGCAGGAGGGCTTGAGGAGTACCCGTCGGACAGGGACAAGCAGGGACGGCAGCCGGCCGATTGCGAGCTGGGGGAAGGCCCGCCGATTGCGAGCTGGGAGGCGGCACTCGAAGGAGGGGAACGCGCCGAATCCCGGACATGCGATTCGCCCCCAATGTCGATCCGATGCCGATTTCGTGGAGAAGATGCCGCAGCCCGGTCTTGAGGACTACCTAGTCCGCCGGGGGACGACGGAGACGGATTGGCGGGCGGAGTCGCCGGCGTGAGTTCGGCAGGGGGAGGGGGCGGTCGTGGGGCGCGGCGTGATTTCGGTCGTGGGAATTTTTTTTTTTTTTTTGTCTCGCGAGATCGTGGGGAGGGGAGCGGATGAAGCAGAACGTGCGGCCGTGCGGGTGGGGGTGGAACGGAATGGAACCGGGGCGGGGCTGCTACCCGCGCGGGAGGTCTCGGCTCGGAGGGCGGCTTGCGTTACCCAATAATAATCAGTACCAGGGTACGGAATAGAATACTTATGTATATTAGGAGCCCTGACCTCTCTCTGCAAATCCGACCAGGCGACCCCACGTGCACCACCTGGTCTACCCGACCGACCGGTCCACGCACCCAACGTCCCAAATCCACTTGGCCCGAGATTCTCTCCATCCGCGATTCGGAGTAACCAATCCCCACTAAATCGGAGAAACTGCCGTCGCTTTCCCAGTCCAAACCTACCCCATTCTCGTCGCCGCCCTTCCGCATCACGGCGACATCTCAGCGAAACGGCGACCCGACGGCTTCCTGCGACTCCGGTACGTACTCCATTCACGCCTCCATTAGCCTATAGTTCGTCGTCTTCCCCCGTGCCACCAACCCCGCCCCAGCCACCGTAGCGCCGACGCTCCTGATCCGCGGACGGTCTCACCGCCGTCGCACATTCCCGTCGGCGGCGGCCCCCCGCCCCTAATCGACCGGTGCTCTGGCCCCCGCCCCACTCCCCCTCTTAGGCGACGGATCCCATTCCCGTCGGCGGCGGCCCCCCGCCCCTAATCGACCGGTGCCCTTGCTGGCGCCCCACTCCCCCTTTTAGGCGACTGATCCCATCCCGCCACTGCCCTGCCTCCCCGTACTCAGCAGCTCGCCGGACGGATACACCGCCGTCGCACCTCCCGGTCTTCCGCGGCGCGGTGGACCGTCTTCCGCGGCTTCCCTACCTCCCCCCCTTTCAGCGTCGCTAGCTCGCCGGGCCACCCAACCCCCCAACTAGCCCTCCACCATACTGAATTCAAGTTATTGTTTGCTACATTCAGTAACAATCACATTCCCGTCTCGTTTTTTATGCAAATTCATGTTTTTTTATGAACGTATTCACTTCAATTTCATTTTTTACCTATTTTTACGCAGATATATGCCCGAACATGAAGTCTGTGGATCGCCCCCCGCTGAATCCGAAGCGTATAACCATCGAGTCAAGCTAGGAGTGCTTCAGCGTCGACATCCCACGCGCGGCGGCTCCTGAAGGATCTGCCAATCCATCTGTAGCCGGTAGCTGTCCGTAACACAGAAAGAGACCCGCTGTCCATGGTCGCCCTCCCACTTTTCCGCCACAGGACGAAGATAACGATGATGACTTCATGCCCCCCAAGAAGAAGCCTAATGTATCTGTCCCCACCAAGCAGCACCGGTCTTCACCTCGACTGTCACGTCCTGATCGATCAAAAAAAGTGTCAAAAAGGTAGTCACTAAGAAGAAGAAAGTCAAGGCCAGCCCACGCCAGGTTAGTTTGCTTACCATTGCACCATTTATGCACCTCAACTGCCTGATTTGTATAATCATGGTTCTATTTATGCTTACATTTGGATTATTTATGGTTTTATTATGTCTCAAAATCCAAATTATATATGCCCTCACTTACAGAACTCCACCATTATGCATATGTCCTCCTTTAGCTGATTTTATTCACATTACCATTCTAGTTTATGTACTTATTTATCACCATTTATGCATCCCACATGGCACTGTGTTGGCCACCCATACTTCTAGTTATGTATACAAATGACTCTTTTATGTCTCAAAACCCAAATTCTATATGCCCACACTTCCCGAACTCCACCATTATGCATATGCACTCCTTTAGCTGATTTCATTCACATTACAATTCTGGTTTATGTACTTATTTATCACCATTTATGCATTCCACATGGCACTGTGTTGGCTACCCATGCTTCTAGTTATGTATACAAATCACTCTTTTTCTGAATTTGCTATACATGTATGCCCACCTTGCCTGTTTTTAAGTTTTGGATGTAAATTCTTTCACTATTAGTATCGCAGTACCCCCAACTCTATGCATCCCCTTCACATGATGTATCTATTGTTTGTTCATTACGCTAGATATGCTGATCGACTAATAAATATCATCTCAATTTTATTTCAGAGGATTAACATCATATGCATACCTCGGGATGTGCTTGAAACCATTGCCATCATGAACAAACGGCAGAGGCAAGCTGTTGCGAGGAAAGGGTTCTCTGACATTCTGGACATGACCCTTGATGCTACAGGAAGCCGATTACACCTCTGTTGGCTGATGGATAAGCTGGACCCGAAGGACATGACCATTCGACCTGGAACGGGCAAGGAGCTCAAAATTACCATGGATACTGTCCGCCTTATACTTGGTCTTCCTTGTGCTGGTGGTGGGAAGCCCCTAGGTGTCGATGCAGCAGCTGCCGCTGATAGGCTAAGGTCCTCACTTGGTCTTACCAAAGATGAGTTTACCATTGCAAAGCTGCAGGACCGATTAAGATTAGGTGAAGACGATGATCTCTCCATCAGATGCTTTTTTCTGATCCTATTCAATAGATTGCTCTTTCCGTCTGCTAGCTGGAACATATCTAACACTGAGGTGCTCTTGACGGAGGAGATGGACCGTTTCCCTGAGATTGATTGGTGCCACCTTACATTCAATGGCATCTGTAATGGTGCACAGGCTTGGCACCAAAGAACTACGACAAATACTTCCACTACGATATATGGATGCTGCATCGTCGTACTTGTAAGGCCCTAATGCCCACCGCATTTTGACACATTCCCCATTTTATTCTTGTGTTCTCTATGCGGATGGTCATCTCCATTTATACAGTCTTATATAATACTTTACACATTGTATTCAATCGCAGATTTACTACTTGGATCACCTCCATGCTGCTGCTGCCCCCCAAAACAAGTTCGACGCGCCTCGTATAAAATATTTCGATAGAAATATCATAAAAGCACTGACCAGAGCTGATAAGAGGAAGTCATGGCAGGGCGGCGAACCATTCGGCCATTGTGATGTAAGTATATTATGCATCATACGGCCCTCTACAACATTTTTATTTGGGCTTCAGTCTTATGCATCCCCTTTATTTTGTCTATTTATATGATGTCTTGCACACAATTATTTATGACACATCTATCATTCACAATCTCATATTTATTTTTCTATTTGCATCAGTTCCGAAGCGCGAGAGATACATGCTATGCATCTGCCCATGGAAACCATGGCCTTCATACTCCCCCCCCCCCCCCGCAGTGCAGCGACCCATCACGAAGACACCCATGGCTGTCATGGCCCCTCTGCACCTGCACCTGAGAGCCATGCCCCACAGCCTCTCCCAAGCAACACAAAGGACTGACATGCAGATGCTGACGACAGGAGGCATTTTGATATAAGTTTATCTTCCTACATTGCGTTGTGCAGTCTCAACTGATTTTGCATTTTGAGCCATTGCATTTCACCACTTAAATAAACATATGCCTGATTAGTTCTTCTCACAACTTTAAGAGCAGGACAGACACATGCCATGCACCCCCCTCTGAATTTCGTGATCGTGTCAACATTTCCATTCAGTTTCCACGAATCAAGGACATGCTGTCAAGTAAGATTCAGCAGCTTCCCGCACTGGAGCGGCCAAAATTTGAAGCAAAATTGGCTGCCCATGACCAGGCGGTTGAGCAGCAAATTGCCACCATCAAAGATTGTCTTACCAGCATTGTCGACAAGCAGTTTGATCTAAAAGATACCTTCTACGAGATGATTGATGATGTTCTTCGTGCAGAGGCTACCAACAATGATGAAATGCCTCAACCATCCAATGATCATGAGCATGCCGCATAAGGTCAGTCATTGTGAATGTCATTTTATCCAATGATTTATGCAAAACCGACCATCATTTATGCACATTGTAACATAGTTCTATGCATTCAGATGTTTATAACCATGACCATTATGCTAGAATTTTTGCTTTCAGTGCCTCTATTATCTGTTGCCTATCACATGCCTGCTCTAATATTGCCAATGTTTGCTCATGCTCAAATCTTAATTTACTGATCCTGTTTAGTTTCATTCTTTCTTCAGTTACAGAGCCATGCACTGATTCTGGTACCCAGCTATCCCCGGGCACACAGTTGGACACGTCGGTGATGGATACTTAGGCGGAGATAATCTACGAGAGACAACGGCACATGTGCCGATCTTTCGAGACATGCCCTGATGACTCTGACACCAAAGCACCTGTACACACGGACAGAACAGCTCAACAGAATGCTACTGTCCAAACCAACCTCGAAGTAAGATATACCCTCTGATCATGGTTAAATGCCACATCAAACATATGTTATCCAACTAATT
Organism: Paspalum notatum; assembly: GCA_022530915.1. Lineage (NCBI taxonomy): Eukaryota > Viridiplantae > Streptophyta > Magnoliopsida > Poales > Poaceae > Paspalum > Paspalum notatum. The sequence continues at coordinate 23,546,155 of CM039684.1, read as the reverse complement.
TATTCTTGTTTACGCTTGTGTGATGACATTCCACATGAACCCATGCAATTTATGTCGACAGGATGACGCACTAGCTGTTGCCAATGAACTGATGACCAACCTTAACATCGCTGCTCAAGTCATATCACAACGCACCTCCACCAGTCCACCAGCTGAGCCTGGCTTGCCGAAATTCGATGTCACACCTCAAACCAAGGCTAGTTTTAACCCTGTTTTTATGTTTAATCTTTTCAGATGTCGATTCAAACATTTTATACTATTATAATTATGGCAATACGCTACAGGTCTCAGCCCAGGATCCCAAAGTACCAACTGCAGCAGCCCCTCCAACGAGTTTCAACCAAAATCCATGCAATACTGTAAGGATCATATCAAATGTACTATTTAGTTTTTTCTACCCACATCAAAAGCACATCTGATTTTTTTATATTGCCATATCATTTGCTCAGGGAGACAGCGAGGCGAGAGGAGGTGTACTTCAACCAGACAAAGGCCCAGTATTTGATGAGACACCATGTGGCCATGTTAGTATACTTCCTCCATTCCTTATGACACTTGTTTACTGCTTTTTTACAATCCTTTGATGCAATATCATTCCTTTATCTCCATATGGAACCTAATCAATTTATATCAGGGATCATCCGTGCCGCCAACCACACCCATTTCCTATATTGTGAAGCCTACACACGCCGAAAGCGCTCTCGCCCTTCGTGAATTCCTATGTACCAGAGACGTCGAAATTGACAGGTGCACTTTGGTTAAGGCTAATAATCATCAGACCTTGTCCCTTTCATTACTGATCATTTACAAATTCTCATATCCAATACTTTTAGCAGGAGTGTCATGGATTTCGATACATACACAAGCACCTGTCAGGATGTTAAAGAATCTTTTGCCGATGGGGCCAGTCTCGACTCTGTTTTCATGCAGTACTTCATTGAATGTGTCCGCTCCGACGATTCAGCAAATCTCCCCTCCCCAAATACCAGCCGACTGATCCTAGATACCAATGTTGGGGTATTTCTTGGATTCTTTTACAGCACTGCTGCTGCATCTCACATTTGATCTGTTACATTGGCCCTCACTTATTGTTTTATTGTTTATACTTAAGCTATTATTAACATTGAGGAGCTTGAACAACACAGTCAAAACCCACAGACTTTTGACCTAGTTATTTTACAAAATTATTTGGCGACGACCCTGCCTCCGCACCCCGGATTGGAGGGCATCAAAACGGTATTATGCCTTCTCTCACTATTTTTTGTATCATTCATTTCGCATAGATTATAGATCGTGTCTAAGATCAATATTATAATATCTGTATGCGAAAATACACGAGACACACACTGTGTTGTATTCCATTCCATCAGACTTTAATCCCATTATCCTTTTCACAACAGATTATGGTTCCTATGCTCCGCGGAGGTCATTGGTCATTGTACGTTGTTAATACTGTGAGGCGATGCGTTGACATCTTAGACTCCAATCCATATAGACCTGCTCTTGGTGGCACTACTTGGAGAACTTATCACAATGCCCAAGTTGTGGATACCAATGGCGCAAAATTACCATGGTCTAGGCTGATAATGAATAGGCTAAACAAAGCTTTGCAAAGAGCGCGTCCTAAATCTTCCATTCCCAAATTTGGCAACTACAAGATCGATCTGGCTCCAAACTGCCCCACCATGAATCCTGGGTCAAATGACTGTGGTTTTTTTGTTACAACATACATTTAGTTCTATGATTTCAGGGATGCTTCAATTTTGCGATTTTTAGATTCGGTATTGTTCTGTACATATCTTCAGCCATTTTTATAACATATTTTATGCACTGCTCATTTGATTAGTTGTCAATGAGTGCTTTGCAGGACATGTCACGCGAGCACCGGTCTCTTCTCCTACACTACCTCACATTTCACCGCAACAACAAGAGCCTCCCGCTGCCTCCGGATATTCAAAGATTCTGCCGTGCTGACCACTAGTCACACCGGATCAGTGCTTGTGCATATTTCTGCCCTACCGTGGACTAAACACCATCTGACCGGCCGGAGGCGCAACCGGGTCACTTCTTACGCGATCCACAATAACTTTTAATGCTAGTCCATGCAATGTGTATGAACTCCTGTTAATAGTTGGGTCATATTTTGTCATAACCTCCGTGCTAAACAGTCCATTCAATATGCTGTCATGTGGATGGATATTTGTTAGTGCCTCAACTACATTGTGATCCCGTGTTGTAAGACTATCACGCCTCTATTCATATTTTATTGTATCACTGGTCCTTACTGTGCCATCTACGATGATTATACGTTCATTTATGCTCAACATACACATCATTTACGCTGATTAATACGTTCATTTATGCTCAACGCACACATATGTGCTATGCATTATGCTTCTTCTCCCTGCCGACCATATACTAAGCCTTCTCGCATTTTCCTGCGTGGATAAATGCTAAAAAAACTTCCTTACGACTCATCAGCGCAACAGAGTACCTACCCACCTTTTACTATGACTATTCACCTTTTTACGCCATTCCCTGCGTGGATATATGCTACAAAACGGACTTAATACTCATCGGCGCAACAAGAGTTATTTTATACCATGTATCAGAACCGTTTACGCTATAAGCATCATCACTTTATGCTACAGCGCAGAAACGTCTCCACAATGCGTACACGTCTGTTCAGTGAGCTATGTTACCCAGTGCATAACACAAATAATCAAAACAACCTTAACTAAAACAAGCTGCATTCAATGCCACTTTTACATTGATCGTATCATTTCAAACCAGCCTTAAAATGTCTACACATAATCTACCGCATCTAATCATCTTCATTTTCTTCATCATCGTATACAACTAGCCTTCGTTTTTTTGATGTCATTGTCTCATTCCACTCAGGAGCAGTCGCACCTGTCTTGTTTTTTGAACCAGCAGGACGACCTCTCTTGCGAACACCTAGTTTTGACAATCTATCCCTATTATTTTTCAACGACAGACACGTCCGATTGTTGTGTCCATCCGCAATGCCGCATATCTTGCATTTTCTGTTCTTCTTTTTCTCTCCCTTCGCACTCAGTTTGCGCACCACCGTTTCAGTCTCTTTAATGGTCCTCCCTTTTGGCTTTGCGCGATCAGCCATCTCCAAGCTTATCTCCTCAACAGTAAAATCGAGTTTCTACATTGCCGAACAAAGCATTGTTAGCAGTTTGATTCATCCATACTTTTTATACAACAAGATGCATCTGATATTACTACATTTACCTTTCTAGCTTCTATTGTTGGATGCCACTCACCACCCACAGACACGGCATTGTTCTTTTGCCTTCTATTTTCACGTTGCGTGCCACTATTGATGTTCCCATCCTACACAGTAAGCCATGAGATTTAACATACATCAATACAAACATTTGGACACGTCATAAATTTATTCATATGATTGCATAATGACTTCATTTTAGTGACTTTTTCCTTCCATCACCTGCTGCATGTTAGTCACAGGCACCTCCTCTTCGAGATTTACTGCCCCATCTTCAATCAAAACCACCTCATTCCACTGCAAAAACAAAAAAAGCAGATCTTTTATACTCCCTTTATTTACATATCATCAAATTTAATCCACTACTTGCAATTTTTATGCTTACAACAGTAGCACCCGAATTGGATGGATCCCTTCTCGTAGGCAAATTGTCTCCACTAGGAACTCTCTTGTCCTGTATCACGCAAAGATCAGTGATTTGGTCCCAACTTCCACTGGATACATGCAATGTAAAATAAATAATGTATAATTTTGTTAGTCATATCCTAATTGTCTAACCTGATTATCCTCCCCATCACTACCAATGCAACTTTCATACACCCAAATATCTGGTTCCACACGATCTAGCAATTCGTTTAGCTCGTGCATCACATCTAGGTACTTATCATGCCCCGCCTTCGACATACTAGCCTTATTTATAACCTTCATTATATTTTTCAGCATCGTCTTCTGTCTGTACGATTTAGTCTCACCATCCTTGCCCTTCGATTTTTTATCATCTCTTGAAAAACCAACATCCTGCCTAGCCGAGTGGGTGTATCTCTGCAGCATGAATTCTTTAGGGATCTTATCGATTTGAAGTATTTGGAAGACATGTAAAATATGCACACAGAATAGGCCTGCATAAGAAACCTTGAATTATTAACCCTGCCACGAGCTCTGTTACGACATTCTCTACTTGCTAAACTGATGATATTGACATATACCCCACAAGAAACACGGTTTGAACACTACATACCTGTGTGCTTCCACTGCTTGCACTCACCTTTATATCTCCCAGATTCCACATTTGCAAAAACTTTGAATTGGTGTTGACCCCATACAATTTTGTTTGATCTCTTAGTATGCTGCACCACCCAATCATTTATACCACCATCAGGATCACATGTTAATTTGTATGCAGTGGCATATTTCATCGACTCCTCAAACCTATTCATCACAGCCCTTGTGTACGCCCTTGCAACCTTGACCTCGAACTCATACAGCATCTTAGTCTCCCTTTGGCCCTGCATTTCACCCAAACAGTATCATCTCACTCTTTGTTATCTATCAATTTGCAAAATCAATTTTCCTTACCTTGCAGGCCAACGTTTCTTTTGCCTCTTTCATCTTCCTGCTGTGCAGCAATTTAAGCATTTGCTTAGCGAACTCATGAAGTGGTGTGTTTCCATCCACATTAGCGCTCTTCACCAGCTTGTTCATGCTTTCACTACGTTGTGTAGAGACCATCACCCCACAGTAGCCCTGCTTGAAAAATGCTAGTATCCATTCCTCCGAATTTCATACAAATTCTTCAAAGTCACATCATCTTGTAGGTTGAACTTATCGAGCATCATCGCCCATGCAGTCTCAAACTCTCTGCTAGTCAATGGATGATGTATTATAGATTGGAACTGTGTCTTGAAATCTCCTGCCTCGAACCTTGCATACAACTCATTTAGGAATGGCTTGAATCTATTCTGCACGTGCCAGAGACACAATCTATGGATTGTGTTCGGGAAGACTCTACGTAGTGAAATAGGCATCGCAAGGTCTTGATCTGCAACCATACAGTTTCCCTTATTGGTATATGCTATGGTCATTAATTAGCATAAGACAACCGAAAATTGCATGTATAAACACCATACCTGTCAGCATCACCCTTGGCCCCTCTGTCCCCATGCACGTCTTGAATGCATTGAAGACCCACTCGAAGGTCTCGACGGTTTCATCTCCCAACAATGCGAACCCAAAAATGGCACATTGCAGGTGGTGATTCGCACCAACAAACATGCACAGTGGTTTGTCATACAGGTTAGTCTTATGAGTTGTATCGAATGTAGACCTGAGCATGGGCCACCCGACCCGGTTGACCCGACCCAACCCGCCCGAAAAAACCCGATCCGACCCGACCCGACTGGTACACCGGGTGGGTGCGGGCCATAATTTTTGACCCGACAGAATTTTCGGGTCAGGTACGGGCCGAGATTTTAGCCCGCGGGCCAACCCGACGGCCCGACAAAATATCACCGTGGGTGCAGCCTAGCAGGCCATCGCACGCCTGGCCCAACAAAAAACGTCTCCCTTGCCCCGGTATATAATGTTCTAACCCTAAAATTCCCCTCTGTCATCTTGTCATCCCGTCCAACCGCCGCCTCTATGGCGACACGAGGCCACCATTCCGAGGCTCCGAGCTTGAATCCAGCTGAGCCCGAGACGTGAGCGTGTAGGCCAGTGGAAACGGCAAGATCCGCATCCTGCGATGAGGCGGCGGGCAGGAAGAAGCTAGCCAGTGGCGTCTCCGTCCGACCGTCTGCCCTGTCTCAGGTAAGCTGTGCGCTAGCCACTAGCTGTAGGGAGATTAAAAAACACTGCTTGCTGCAAGCACACTAATACTGCTTTATCTATTGCTGGATCGGCCATTGGTGTTTTGGTTCAGAACATGGCAATTTCAGCGGAGCAGCAGGGTGCCCGCGCAGCAGCTGGCTGGACATGGATGGCTGTCGGGTCGTCGGGCTGACCCGCGGGCCGTCGGGTCGGCCCGTGGGCAGGCTCGGGCCAAAATTTCGACTTTTTGATCGGGCCACGGGCGGGTTCGGGTCAAAGAAATTTTTGGCGGGTTTTCTATGGCCCGATCCGAGTCCGATCCGGCCCGAGAAATGCCCAGGTCTGAACGAATGTAACAGCATCACCAAAATCGATGCAATCCCCCTGCTGATTGGCATGAGACAAAAAATACTAGTTATCTTCCCCTCGCTGTCCAGCTGGAAGTCACTGAAAAATTGTAGATTTTTTTCTTGCATGATGTAAAAAACGTTAGAAGCTTAGACACATCATTAGCATTGTTCTCCCGCCGCCTCGCCGCCTTTCTGTGTAGTACAATTAATAATGTCATAAATATTACAATCACAATTTTATTAAAATTTCAATGTGTATTTATAATTTCATAAATAAACAGTGGCTTACAGGTTCTTCACATCTTGTGCCGTTACTAGGACGTTCTCTGCACCACCATGCATTTCTGATACATAGTCCATAATGCAGTGCTGCGGAACCCTGCTATCTTGCATCGCACCAATAAACTCCATGTATCCTGGATCATGGGTCTTGTTGCATAGAAGTTGATCTATCTCTTCTTACTGCTTAAGAAATTCGTGATTATGATCTAGATGCAACAGATCAATCCGCACCATTACGACAGTCTTCCTGTCATTATCATAAATTTTCTTCAGCTTCATTCCAGTCTTGCATTCCGTCTGCTTTGATGATGTATTACTGCGGACCTTTGGATTATCCACAGCCCTTACTGGAGGTTTACCCTCCATGGAGCAGTTCAACCACTTGCAGTTTTTCCTCTCCCTGTATTTTTTCAGCGAGAACCCCACCTCCATTGCGTATCGCCCATAAAATTTGTGCGCCTCCTCCACGCTACGAAACGTCATGCCCAGCCTCGGAACTATCCTATGATCAATACTGTCTGGCTGCGCATACACATATGGTGCTCATTCAAACATCAATGATTCACAAGTGGTTGAAATGATTACGGATGAACAATACTAAAGCATATCATTGACAAATAATCGACTGCTCATTTGGTTATAACATATTTTTATAACATGTTTTATGCACTCTCATCTGATATGGTTCTCTACATATCATTTGATTATTTAACTGTGGACGAACAATGGATACTTACATGGCTTTGTAGGATATGAGGAGTGTCTTGCTCATTATCACCGATAGTTCTCATAGACTGCCGTTGCACTCCCTTCCCCATTCTTCCAGTGGGCTCCCCTGCGTCCAACTCATCGCAGCCCGGTCCTCGTAGCGCAGCTGGTGGAGTTACTAGCTCACTTGTCGATGCAGCTCGTCCCACAGGCGAAGGATCCCCCGCCGCATCAATGGCTGGCGACATCCGGCTACCTTCCTGCCCACCTCCAGCCGCCCTTCCGGGGACTGACTCCGGAGTTACGACACCCCGGCCAGTGGAGCCATCATGGCAAGTCACCGTCGTGAGAAAATCCTCGTGAGAAGATCTTCCCGATCCTGCCATGGCCGTCCGCCGCTCTCGCCAGGGATCGTCCGCAGTTTCTACGTCGCCGGCCAGATAGGACTACAACTACACATTGATATTGTTGATCGTAAATTATGGAGGAGGGAAGATCCTGACCCGGATGAGTGAATCGGCTTGGGAACTTGCCTGGTATGTCCTCCAGGTTTCTGCGGGATAAGCGGCAACTTCCCTCGATCGTGCGCGTCATTTGCGCGAGTCTAGCAGTTCTAGTCACGCGGCCGTTTTACCAATATTTACGCTTACTTGTATAACCATTTACGCAACATTGAACATCATTTTACGCAACCCGAAGGAATCGGAGGTGGGCCTCGCGAGTCACGTGTCCCCGAAACCCCACCCGACCACGGGCCCCTAGACCGCACCCCTGCCCGGTCCGCACCCCTGGCCAGGGCTTCCGATACATAATGGAAGCCCAGGGCTCCAAATATCCCCTCCCTATATATATATAGGAAAATTCCTTTCTACATGCGCATGTAGCTACACTCGCCTATGTATCTCATGATTGAGGGTGTATCTGGCTAAACGGAAGATATGTACACGGAGTATGCAATGATACTGACCATCCGTGGTGGTACCTACACGAGGTATGTGAGTATACCTGAGGTATATGGACATACCCTGTTATATGTACCAATATGAAGGTATTATCATAATATATTAAAAAGAAGGGATGTTTTGTAATTTTTTCGGGTGGTGACATTCGAGGTATCTTAAAATAAGTATGTGAACATACTCAAACTGATAAATGAGTATGCGAACATACTCTTATTGGTTTATTGAAGGTAAGTGTAGTTATATGCGTATGTAGATAAAACTCTTCCTATATATATATACAGAAATTCTATTGTGTGCATGTGCGCACAACTCACGCATCGTGCGCACATGCACCTGTTGCAAATTTTCAGATGCAGCAGGCGGCAGTCGCAACTAGAGGGTACTGTAGCAGCTGATGCAGCAGGCGGCAGTCGCAACCAGAGGGTACTGTAGCAACTGCGACCCTGGGGGTACTACAACAGTCGCAACTAGCACTGTAACAGTTGCGACCCGGGGGTAAATGTGACCCGGGGGTACTGTAGCAGCCGCAACTACTGTAGCAGGCGCGATCTTTTACTGCAGCAGTTGTGATCCCCCCGGGGGTACTGTAGCAGTCACAACTGGCACTGTAGCAGTCGCAGCTACTATAGCAGTTGCGATTTTTTTGGACCATGAGGTGAGCACACCGTCACTGCATGCATGCATGCATGTGTGCACCGTCAATAAGAGATGCGCATATGCGCTGTTTAGTTGTTATATATATAACAACCCAATATGGTAGGTACATATCTTACACTCGTAGTATACTTATAATGGTCTTATATCTCTTGGGGTCGACATCCAATGAATCCAAAACTAATACTTTGTTTTCTTTAGGCATGATGTATAGACAGATCCAGTGTCTGCTGCAAATAGCAAAGCGCATGAAGTTATATAGATGATCGTGTGTGTTTAATTTTCACTTAGTATCAATGCAAAGGTTTTTGACATACTCAAAATTGTATGGAGCAAGTATTTGGTCTTGGTTTTCTTCATAGAAGAACGTCAGGGCAGTGACAATATATGAGGCAACGGTCCTCTGCGCTTGTTTGTGTAACTTTTGCTGGATTGCCTCCTTCTCACTTTTGTTTGCCCTGCCGCAAGTTTGTTGCTATCGTTCTTTAGCATTAGTGGCCAGTCGTGGCTACCCTGATTAATTAACGAAGGGTCCAAGAACCCGACTCTTTTATCACCCATGCTTTTAGCCATTTGCCACTGCATCCTAAAAGATATATTATACAGCGAATGAATGTTAAATACGAGTGTATATTACGTTAATTATGCACACTTAATGGGATTGGCAGGGAGATTTACATGCACCAAAGGGTTATCGCAGTGATGTCCACCTGTCCTAGGCGAAACATGTTATGAAACTCCAAAAAGTCGACGACTGTAGTCTTGGTTAGTGTGTTGAAACATCGACTGGGAATGGAGGCCATTACTAATAAAACCCCAAGTCTACTTGCCCTCAGGTACCAATTGTAAAATCTATTCATCTCCCCTAGCATGTATTCACTATTAAGAGCCCAATCTGGCAGAAAAGATTTGCCACATTCATACTTCATGGGGCAATCCGGCAAATCGGCAATTTCGTCCAGTCCAATGAAGGATTTGTAGTCGTTTAGGTTGGGAATCGGAACTGCTTTAGTTGTCACCTCCTTATCCTTTTCTGCTTGTTTTTTCTTCAACCACTTGTCCACCTCTGGTATCGCATCTTTTTCATATATACGTACCAATGTTGGCACTACGCGTGTATCGCATTTCAGTGCTGCTGCTGGCTCCTCGGCCTCTGGAGGTGTAGCCGGCTTCTCAGCGGCATCGGGAGGTGTAGCCGGCTTCTCAACAGCATGTTCCGGAGAAACTGGATCTGCATAATTCCGATCGTGCACTATGTGTTCTTCCTCTATGTTTACGTGTTCGATTGCTAGTTGTTCGGGTTCCTGTAGTTGTTCTTGTGGTGCCAAGTTGAGAATGTATTTCTTATTTCACAAGATGAACTGTTTCACAAACTGGCCGAGGAAGTGGATCCCCTCTGGCGTGGGGATGTCTATAATTTCTTCTGTGTGTTTTGCTTCAACACTAAGCACCTCGACCCTTGCATATTCCGGAGGGATTGGAGTGCCATGAAAAAGACCACTACTAGGAATCTCTATTGCTTTTGCTAACTCCTCTGTCCTTCCATGTATTACAAGTGGGATGTGCAGCTCGCAAGGAGTCGGAGACTTGATGCTGTCAACTGAAAAACTTGGGGTGTAGTTGGATCTCAGGACTACCAGCTGTGTTGCCTGGTACAGAAAGTTTACCATCAGACGTCAAGAAACTTCCGACCTCTTACATAAACACCTACTTTGCAGTTTCTCTCATCTCTTGCTTGAAGCGATCATGTTTTTTATATTTGTGCATGTCCGCGGTGAACCCCTCCTTCCAGTTCAACTTGGACGAGAGCCCTCGCACTCGGCCTCCATGCTCTTTTGTGCCTAATCCTTGGGTCAAACAATCTTGCTCCCTATCACTAACAAATTTGCCTTCCTTCTCTTGCTCCGCCAAAAACTTGATTCTTTCCACCACCTATTGGGTCTCAGGTTTAGCAAAATCTCTTTGTCCCCCAGCCACCTTGACCTCTCGGCCTTTGACCCATTGGAACATCCGTTCATTTAACCCTTTGTACGGGTCAGGTAGCCCTTTAGCTATCAAATATTCCCTTTCTTTCTGCCATTTCTCATCTTTGCCAGCGTACCCAGCAGGCCCAAGATGTGGCTTGTGCACGTCTCTCTTTGCAAGCGCTGAGTTCGCTTTGCTAAGATTTATGGCTTTCTCAGTTGTCCTTTGCCTCTTGAACTCATCCCACTGGGCTTGGGTGGTCTTACCGTACTCCTCAAATGGAGTAAGGTCGTTCTTCAAATATTTGTTAGCGAGGTCTATTTTCCATTTACGATAAGAACACCCCATCTGTTTAAGAGCGTATGACTTTACCTTTTTCTCGGTACCATGTGGAAACTGAAACTATTTTTTCAGCTCTGCCCATAAGAAATCCTTTTTTGATTTTGGTACCTCCCGCCAATCAGTTCACGTTGGTTCCATCCATGTCCTCGTTACCACCCCTACGGCGTTGCGAAACTTTGCTCTTACCTCAATAGGTTTCAGTGGTTCTCCAGTAACGCCAACCTCCCTCACAGTGTAAATTGTTTCTACTAATTTGTTCTTGGCTCGTTTTCTTCCGCGTTTCCTCTTGCTCGTTCCGATTTATTGAGGGTCAGCTTCGGCCATTTGTTGTTCCTGCTTCGTACGAGAGTGTTAACGAAACGATGAATTTATATCCTTACAACTAAACGGCATTATTGTTTGGGCTCACACCTTGAGGGAGGGCACGTAGTTAGGATCCTTCACGACTTCTTGATCGCGTTTGGCAGCAAGTACGTCCGCGGCATGTGGGTCTTCCAACTCGAGATTGTCATCTGCCGAGTCGGAATCGACTGCGTTTTCATCGAGAAGAATTTCTTCGAGAAATGCATTGTCCTCTAGGAGTCGCGACGGTGACCTACCCATTTTTTTTCCTAGAAGACGAAGTAATCTAACAATAAAGATGAAAATACATGACACATGAATATACATAAAAATTGAATATCCATGATAAATAAAGTATACATGAAAAATGAGTATACATGACACATGAATATACATGAAAAATGAGTATACATGAAAATGGAATATCCATAAAAATCAAATATACATGAAAAATGAGTATACATGGAAATCGAATATACATGAAAAAATATATATGAAAATAAAATATACATAAAAATAAAATGAATATACATGACAAATGAATATACACTAACTAATAAGCTAACTAATTAAACTAAATTAATAACTAAACTATATTAAATCAACTAACTAATAACTAAACTAACTAAAACTACTAACTAGTCACTATTGTCAAAAAAACTAACTAAAACTACTAACTAAAATAAACTAACTACTCACTAACTACACTATTGGCAAAAAAACTAACTAATTACACTAAACTTATTAAGTAATAATCAACTAAACTAACTAAAATAAAGTAACTAAACTAACTAAAATATACTAACCGCTAACTAAAATAACTAGTACTAACTAATTAAGTAATAAACAACTAAACTAACTAAAATAAACTAACTAAAATATACTAACTAGTAACTAAAATTAACTAAAATATGCTAACTACTAACTAAAATTAACTAACTACTAACTAATTGAACTATACTACTAACTGTGACTAATTGGACTATACCAGTGGAGGAGGAGGCGGCTCGGCGGAGGAGGCGGCGCGGCCGTCGACGTCGGCAACGGAGGACGGCGGTGGCGCGGCAGAGGGCGCAGCTCGGCGGAGGAGGCGGACCGGCGGCGCGGCTCGGCGTGGAGGAGTCAGACCGGCGGCACGGCTCGGCGTAGAGGAGGACGACTGGCGGCGCGGCTCGGCGGCGGAGGAGACCGGCGGTGGCACAGCGCGGCGGAGGGCGCGGCTTGGCGGAGGAGGCGGACCGGCGGCGCGGAGGAGCCAAAAATTTGGGCAGCCTGACGGCGCGAAGAAGAAGAATGGCCACTGAGGACTTAGAAAAATTTCGGCCCCCGCGCGCGCCACTTATATTGGGGGAGAACAGCAGGAGCGGTGGATCTGCTGTTATCTGTCCTACTGAAAAACAGCATGTGTTGTTCTGTGTTACAGTAGGAGCGGTGGTGAGGAAGCGGTGGAGAGGGTGGGAGCGGTGCCCTAGTGGGCCGCCCCGGCCCACTGGGCCTCCACCGGCCCAATTTTTTCTTTTCAATCCTTCTTTTCATTTATTTGTAAATTAAATCATTTATTTTATTAATTGAAATACATGCACGTTTAAGTTTCTAAATTTATTCTTTTATTTTATTAATTGAAATACATGCATGTTTAAGTTTCTAAATTTATTCTTTTATTTTATTAATTGGAATGCATGCATGTTTTAAGTTCCTAAATTAATTGAAATGATATGTACAAAGGCATTTATTAATTTAAACATATATACGAAGGCATGAAATGGCATTCATTAATTAGCGGCCATGACATGTACAATCGAACATTAAGCGTTTACAATTCTTGGCTCTCCATCCGTGCATACCCAAGGCTTCATTTCCTTTATCGTTGCTTCTACTTCCTTGATCTTGGTCGGTAGGTCTGTAAAAAACTCCATGTTGTCATAGTCATTGAAGGTCTTGACATGATCGACACCATCAACTCTGATAATACTCTGTTTGCCGGCGATAACTATGTGCTTCTGATTCTTAAGACGTGGGTCGAGGAGATATAGAACTTGTCCAACGCGTTTGGCCAGCACCCAAGGGTCATTTTTGTAATCAACCTTGGCAAGGTCAACTATTGTGAGTCCATAATTGTCAACCTGTACACCTTGTGGGTGTTTCACCCATTGGCATCGAAAGGCAGGAATTTGTATGTTCGATCCGTAGTCCAACTCCCATATGTCTTCTATGAAGCCAAAATATGTGACCCTGCTGCCCGTTCCGTCATCGATGGCGTCAATCCGGACTCCACTGTTTTTGCACACGCTTTTCTTATCCTTTGCAGCTGTATAGAATGTATGGCCATTGATGTCATACACCTGCCATGTCGTGACCCGTGAAGATGGGCCGGTTGCCAACCTTTTCAACGTTACTTCCTCGACCGTTGATCCTTCGGGTAAGTTCAGGTCCATGAGCCAGCTGGTGAAGCGGTGTTTGTGCTCTTTCATAATCCAGGAATCTGAGCGTTCGGGGTTTTCCACGCGGATGATACCTATGTGCTGCTCGACGAAAGGAGTCATCATCTCTATCTGATGCAGGACACTGAAATGAACCTTTGCCACTTCTTCATATGCATTATCAATGAATGTTTTCCTTCCCCTCGTGCATTTCCCTGTTAACCTTCCAGTATGACGAGAAGCAGGTTATCAACCAAGTAATCCTTACAGCACTCTACGACCTGCTCGGTGCAATAAGCCTTGATCATAGATCTCTCAGGGTATACACGGTTAAGAACGTAACGGTTTAGGGTCGATATGAAACGCTCATATGCCCACATCTCATGTAAGTAAATTGGACCAAGTGCACGGATCTGGTCAACCATGTGTACAATGAGGTGCGGCATTATATCAAAAAATGGAGGGAAGCACATCTCGAGCTGAGCCATAGTCTCCATGCAGAATTCTTGCAGCGAATCCAATTCGTCTTTACGAATCTCCTTTTGTGAGAACTTGTTGAAGAAATAGACCATTCGAGTGACCACCATCCGCATGAATACTGGATTGATAGCCCGGATAGCAACGCAAGGAACACCGTCATCATCATATGGCAGTCATGAGCGTTGTACCCACTTATGGACAAATCTTTCATGGAGACTAGGCTCCTGATGTTAGACGGTAACCCAGTGGGCACTTTTAGACCTCGTAGACATAGGCACAATTCCCTTTTCTCAGCTGATGTCAGGTTGAAGCTCGCGGCAGGGAGCATAAATTTTCCATTGCCTTGTTCCACAGGGTGGAGCTCACTTCTGATATTCATATTTACCAGATCGCGACGTGACTTCAGGCCATCCTTTGTCTTCCCTTTCACATCCATCAATGTACAAATAGTGCTATCAAACACGTTCTTCTTTAGGTGCATACAATCGATGGCGTGTGGAACCTCCAAGTCCTTCCAATATGGCAAGTACTTAAAGAAGATGGACTGCTTTTTGAAAGGCACACCTTCAATAGAGGGTTTAGTTCTCTTGATCTTCTTCCTGTAGACAATGTTGATCTTCTGACCATATCAAAAACATGTTTGCTATCGTGTCTTCTTCTTGGTACTAAACCTTTCTCATCCTTGCCATCAAAGTGGTTATTGAACTGTTTTCTGCGGTATCGATGTCCTTCCACTAGGAAGCGGCAGTACTTCGTGTACACAACCTTTTTGGATCCATCGAAATACTCAGACGTCGTTGCATCCAAACAGGATACACATCCTTTCTTCCCTTTGAACTGTCTGGACAGCGAGAAGTTAGCAGGGTAATCGTTGATCGTAGTGAGTATCATTCCTTTGAGTGTAAAATCCTTCTTTGTTAATGAATCAATCATTTTGACCCCATCGTTCCAAAGCTTCGCCATATCTTCCATCAAGGGTTCAAGGAAGACATCTATATCAATGCCTAGTTGTTTAGGCCCTTGTATCAGACCGCATAACATTGTGTACTTTCTCTTCTGACAAAGCCATGAAGGTAGATTGTATATGGTCAATATCACCGGCCATGTGCTGTGTGTGCTGTTACTTTCTCCAAAAGGATTTATTCCAACAGTACTAAGTGCAAACCTCACATTTTTTGGATCCTTCGCAAACTCTGGATACAATTCATCGAACCTTTGCCACTGAATGGCGTCAGCTGGGTGTGAAAGCTTTTCGTCATCCTTTGTTCGCTCACAAAACCACCAACGCATCAACTTTGCAAAGGCAGGGCTTGCAAATATCCGTCTTAGGCGATCGATTGGATTGAAGTACCACATGACTAGGGTAGGGATTCTTCTCTTCTTCTCGTCGATGCCTAAGCATGTATCTTCTTCGGAAGGATTGGGTGCACCATTCTTCTTCCTCTTCTTGCCATTGGTGGAAGCTTCATCATCACCTTGGAATATGTCATTCCGCTTGTAACGGCCGGCGCCACAAGTTGGGCATTTATCTAGATTCTCATATTTGCCTCGATATAAGATGCAGTGGTTTGGACATGCATGTATTCTTTCAACTCCCATTGTCAAGGGGCTAACAACCTTCTTCGCTTGATATGTGTTGGCAGGCACGAAGTTAGGTTTCGAAAGCAACCAAGATAAGAGCTTCAACAGATCGTTGAAGCTAGAGTCAGACCACCCGTACTTCGCCTTTAGAATCAACAGCTCGAGTGCAAAACGTAGCAAAGTCCAATGAGGAGGACAACCCTTTGACTTCTCATACACATTCTTCCTTGCAGCATCCATTACTGCTTTCAAATTCTCTGCCCCTTTTGGACTTGCATATAGGATATCGGCCTTAAAGTGTTTCAGCATTTCTTTAAGGTCATCTGCATCTGAATCACCGTCAAGTCCCAAGTCTTCGATACTCTCTGAAGGTATGGAGCGATATGTTCCACCACCGTTGTCTTGGTCATCATCGCCATCACTATTCAACATATCAATATCTGCATCGAAGAATGTGTCGTTGTTATCATCAACATCTGCATCTGAAGGTCCTTCTTGCTGGCCGTGATGGATCCAAACAGAGTAGTCTTTCACGAATCCGGCAACAATCAAATGCGATCTAACGTCGGTTGGATCTGTCCAAACCTTCATGTTTTTACAGTTTTTCAAGGACAACATATGCCTTTAACCTGCTTTGTTATCGCATCCTTCTTCGCAGCTTCAATAAATTTATCCACTTCATCACGGTAAGGACGCTCCATCCAAACACGTGCCATCTAGAATATAAGAACCAGATAACAAGAATATACAGAGTATAAATAATGAGGATCTGGTTGAAGGTATACTGTACATTATTATTTATAATAGAAATTGATGTGGTATATTATCATGAATATTGAGTATTCTACAACCTAAAATATATTTATGACGGAAATTAATGAGGTATTATCATGAATATATGAACCTTTACATTATAAAATTAAATAATATACCATCCTTTACCTAGGGTTTCACACTACATCTAGATCTAGATCTAAAAGAGGAGAGATCCACTAATAAAGACCAATACAACACCTAGAGTAACCCTAATTGCTAATCCCAAATTGAGAAAACCCTAAAATAGTGCATTACCACCAAGATTATGTGGTTCCTAAAGTATTAAATGCTCATTGATGATGAGAGGAGAGAGAATGACATTAAATCCTAGCTATTTTAGCACCTAATGATTTGAACATACTCAAATTAGATGCATAGACTGAGGAGGCTTACCTTATGTAGCTTCTAACTTCCAAGAAATAAAAAACGAAAAGCTCCCTCTCCTATTTTTCAATTTTTGGCCGCCATTAGCATCCAACAATAGAGCTCCTTCACAGGCATACTGTAGCCCGAGGAAGAAGAAGGCTTTATGCGTAGGAAAATAGCAGGAGCGGTCGACCTTACCAATCGCTCTTGATGTTGCTTTAGCAGGAGCGGGTGAACAGGTCCACCGCTCCTGCTATAGGGAGCATAGCAGGAGCGGGTGGTAAGTGTCGAAAGATGAACTTGAGACCTCCTCGGAAGGAACTGGGTCGGTCGGCCGACCCCCTAAGGGTCGGCCGACCTGCCCCCCTTCTGCCTCCTCTTGCTTCCTCCTTTCGCCGAGATGAACTTCTCGCCGAGTTGAACGCTTCTCGCCCCCGACCTTTGCCCTAGACTCTTGACTTACAATGAATAATGCGGTTGACTAACTCCCTCTCCCTTTGGGAGGCTCTATATTTATACCCTGGAGGGAACCCTATACAAGGAATCTATTAGGTCAGTTCTAAGAGTCCTAAAACACCTAAAACACCTATTTCCAAGTATATACAAGTTTTCAAAAGAACCCCGGACGTTCATGCCTTTCCTTGCTTGTAGATGAAGCTTCCATCCTTGTCCTTCCCGAATTGGACTCTTCCATATTCTGCAACCTTTAGTACTTCGACCACAACTTCCTTATCCGAAGTTCAAATAAGGCAAACTCGAACTCTAAATTGTAGAGCTCGAAGAGATCTACAACTTTGGTATTCAAACTTTCTTCATTTGACATCGTTAAGATCCACGAGTTGGGCCTACAAGCTGCTGCTGTCATGAATTTCAAGAAGATTTCAGGATTTAGTCTTTCAAGCAAACTTTATCTTCCAAGACTTTTTTTTTGTTGGGCTTCTTCCTCAAGTGGGCTTCAATTAATCTTCATTTCAGAGCCCACTTCATAGCATAAATCCTTTCTTCGAGAAATTCTCAAATATCTTCAATTATTCCCTATTTTCCTGCAATAATGAATATTGCACAAAAGCAAAGAGCATTCTCGAAAACGGGGTTATTTGTTAGTAAAACAAGACTAAATAATAGGATTAACTCTCGAAAAGATACAAAAACATATATAAATAAGGCAGAATTTTAGTACTTAACGAGCGTCAACAATATCCCCACACTTAGATCTTGCTAGTCCTCGAGCAAAAGATCGATAAAAGAACTTAACTATATTTAAGCAAATTCTAAACAATTACTTTTCAGAAATAATCATGCCTTTAGGATTTATTCAAATCATAACATGGATCTTTCTAGATTAATTTTTATGTATATAGATTCCCACAAAGTTTATCTAAGTCAAACGAATTATAACAATGCCAAAGTCTCTTTCAGAATCATCAAAAAGGGTTTTAAAATAAAAATAAAACTTTCAAGGATCAAGAAATTTACTATATCCCAAGAAGTTAAGCTCTCAATAAGGCACTCTTATAAGTGGCTAATCCTATAGAATCTCTTTCAGAATCATCAAAGAGGGTTTTAAAATAAAAATAAAACTTTCAAGGATCAAGAAATTTACTATATCCCAAGAAGTTAAGCTCTCAATAAGGCACTCTTATAAGTGGCTAATCCTATAGAAATATTTTCTTTCTCTTATCTCACAAGAGTTTAAGTGGAGCTCGGTAAAGGCTAAGCAGAGCTGCTTATTCTATTGTCTAGCTAAGGTATCTCTCTAAAGATTATTCAAAGAGATTATAGTCAGTCAAAGGGGAAAGAAGATATAGATGGTGGAATGTGCAAGAACAAATGAAGCGGAATAAATTCCGAAATTTTGCACATGGTTGGACAAAGTCTTTGCTCATTTATTTTTAACAGGATTATAAAGCCCTTTTTACTTTTCCAAACTTTATTTATATTTTTCTTCTCCCTTCTCCTTTTCCTAATTCTACCTTTTCAATATTTGACCACTTGGTCATTTTTTTCTCCCTCTTCTTTTTTTTCCAGGCGCCATAATATTTCTCACTCTTTCTCTCTCTCTTTTTTTAATATATATTGGGCGCCTCTGTCCTCCTTTTACCTCCTTTTTGGATAAACTGCTTTCATGAAGTATTATTTGAGCAAAAACTTTATATAGGTATAGATAAAACAATGTGATAAAAAAGGCTCAAAGCGATTAAAGAAATTGCCCCATTGATGTAAGCAATTGGAATATGACAAAAGGCTAGCAAAAAGATGAAAATAGATGACCAAGATAATCTTAAGTGATCAAAATATTTAAAGGGATCAAACTTAACCAAACTCATATAAGACGACTTGCTTTTTAAACTAGGTTTCATAAATTTAAGCCCTACTAGGAATTTTAAGCTCTCTCTTAACACAGGGCTGTAAAACTTGATCCAAGAAAAAGAATTTTTTAATGAAAAGATAACACTCCTCTAATCTTTTTCTTAATCAAAGCTTTGGCAAAGCTATAAAACATAATCCTTCAATAAACATATAGGTTATACACATTTAATCAATCTAGTAATCACCATATTAATCAAATCATAAAACTTTAAGCAAGATTAATCATCAAAGTAAAAATAAAGAACAAACTTAAATAAAGCAAAGTAATTTATTCAATCACACACTTTATTAATCTAATAGACCGATTACACAAAAGACAACGGACTCTTTAACTAACTTTAAAAAGACTATTTATTTATTTTATCTAAACTCTCTGTCTAAATGGGACATTCTACTAATATCCCCACACTTAAACAAAGCAAAGTTCTAATCATCACCACTGAACCAGTGTGTATCATCCACTGGACCGTCAAGAGGATCTTCACCAGGCAAGTAGTTGGGTGGAGGCGAATATGTCTCTTCTGGTTCTTCCCAAGTGGCATCTGGCTGATATCCTCCTACCTCCAGTCTTGTAACGTGGTGCCAAATGGAATCAATCACTCGCTTCTGACTCTCATAGACATTTTGGAGGTAGTTCACCTGCACTTTTAAGTTTCTGACAAAATTGTCAACTCTCTCTTTTGTGTCTTGTATCTTCTTATGAAACCGCTCCTCTACATCAATGACTATATCAAGAATATCCTCACTCTTTTTCTTGTTGAAGTAGATAGCTTCTCTACACTTTGGGCAACAATCCACTCCGTCCTCTGCTCCAGTATGATAATTATCGAAATAAGGAACGATATTGATTTAGTTTACCTCTTCAGTCTCTGATCCTTGATAATCACTGAAACTCATTGATTGATCCTCACTTGAATAGATAATTCCTTCAGAACGGACAGGGCTCTCTTGGTAGTCTATCTTGGGCATCCCTCCAATCCTCCAAGATCTTCTAACCTTCATCTTCAATGGTTGAATTGAAAGCTTGGCCATGTGCTTCGAGATCTCACACTTTCCGGCTGATCCACACCCTCTCTCCTCTTCATCTTCATCATCGAAGGTCACCTGTGAAAAGTTGCGGTGAATACCCCAGGAAACAGGGCTGGTCGGTCGACTTGACTCCTCCTGGTCGGCCGACCAGGCCCCCTCCTGCGGCGCCTCGGCTTCCCTCTTCACGAGTTGCATCTCCATCGCTTCGGAACTTGTCGTGGCTAGGCTTGGATGTCTTTCGAGTAAGATGTCTCGGCTCCATGGCTTGCCTATAGTTTTATACTCCGGAGATTGTCGAGATTTGGAAACAAAACAGTGATTCCGATCCGAACTCTACCCTAAACTTACTTAGAATACAACGCGGATCTTGCTGGCAAAATTTGGAAGCGAACCGCCTCGAAAAGTGCATGGATCGGCCGACTTGAGCCCTCCTGGTCGGCCGACCTGGGCCTTTTCTTGCGCGAAAAGTTCCCAAGTTTTGTCGGTATCCCTAATTCCTAATTTAAAACAAAAATACAACTAATTTTTAAAAAAAACTAAACTAAACGTGACTATTTACACACAAAGCTATGGAAACTAAGGAAAACTAGAGATTATGGCCATGGTAATGAATCCTTACTTCCTTGAATTCATATGTATCAATATAATTAACTTCAAATTTATCTCCCTCAAGGAAAACCTTAAGTCTTTGACCATTTACCATAAACTTGTTTCTTTCTAGATCCATAATAGTAACTGCTCCCAGTAGGTGATACATCATGTACTATATAAGGTCCATCCCATTTACTTTGTAATTTTCCTTTTCCAAAAAGTTTAAACCTTGAATTAAAAAGAAGAACCTTATCACCTACCTTAAATTCCTTCTTTAGGATTCTCTTATCAAACCATTTCTTAACCCTTTCCTTATAGACAGTGGCATTATGATAGGCTTGCAATCTTGCCTCATCAAGGGTACTAAGGTGAATCCTTCTTTTGACTAAAACAGCGTCTAAATCCAAATTTAATTCCTTAATTGCCCAATAAGCTTTATGCTCCATCTCTACTGGCAAATGACAGGTTTTTCCATAAACTAACTGACAAGGCGTCATCCCAATAGGTGCCTTAAACGCAGTCCTATATGCCCAAAGAACGTCGCTAAGCTTATTCGACCAATTTTTACCTCCTTCAATTACCGTCTTTTTAAGAATTTCTTTTAATTGTTTATTTGATGTCTCGGCTTGGCCATTTGTTCACGGGTGATAGGCTGTGGAAACTCTATGTTCAATTCCCATCTTTTCTAAATAATTAGTAAACTTTTTACCAACAAAATGCGATTCTCCATCTGAGATGATGACTCGAGGAACTCCATACCTTGGAAAGATATTATTGATAATCATCTCTATGGACTCCTGTGTAGTCGCCTTTTTACATGGCAAAGCTTCTACCCACTTTGAGACATAATCCACAGTTACCAGAATGTATTCATATCCATGTGAATTTTTAAATGGACCCATGAAATCCATTCCCCAAACATCAAACAAATCAATTTGTAGGTTATAAGTGAGAGGCATTGAATTTCTAGATGTAACGTTTCCAGTCCTCTGATACTCAGGACAAGAAGCAACAAATTTCCTTGCATCCTCATGCATTCCTGGCCAATAAAATCCACTCCCCCATATCTTAGCTTAGGTTCTGAAATGTCCATGATGCCCTCCATATTCTGCAGCGTGGCACTTTCTAAGAATTTCTTCTCTCTTTTCTGCAGGCACACATCTTCTAAGGACTCCATCAGATCCAAACCTATATAGGCAAGGGGCGTTCCAGTAGAATTTCTTAGCTTCGGCTGGGACTTTTCTTTTGGAATTATAGTTGAGATGAGTTAACGGCTCTTTCTTTATGGCTCTTATAACATCTATCATCCAAGAATCTTTATCTAAAACGGCATAGAGGGTATCGTCTCTCAACGCGTCTTCTATAGGTGGTCCACCCTTAGCATGGTTCATTCTAGATAAATGATCCGTCACTACATTCTCAACTCCCTTCTTGTCCCTAATCTCTGCATCGAATTCTTGTAACATTAAAATTCATCTAATTAAACGAGGCTTAGCGTCTTCTTTAGTAAGAAGGCATTTGATAGCATCATGATCAGTATAAACTATAACCTTTGAATTAACTATATAAGATCTAAATTTCTCAAAGGCAAAAACTACTGCTAACAACTCTTTCTCTATAGTAGCGTAATTTACTTGAGCTTCATTAAGAGTCTTGCTGGCATAATAAATGTCATGTACTTTTCCATCCTTTCTTTGACCCAGCACAGCTCCTACTGCATAATCACTTGAATGATGGTGGCAATTTCTCTATCGTCTCTATTTTGGCTTTATCCACTTCACTTCCTTTCTCGAAAATTATGTGTCCCAACACAAGCCCTCTTCTAATCATGAAATGGCATTTCTCCCAGTTTAGCACTAAGTCGACCTCTTTACATCTCTTAAGCACCTTTTCTAGATTCCTTAAACAATGGTCAAAACTTGTACCGTGAACTGAAAAATCGTCCATAAAAACTTCTATGATATCTTTAATAAAATCTGAGAAAATAGCCATCATACACCTTTGGAAAGAAGCAGGTGCATTACAAAGTCCTAGGGGCATTTTTCTATAGGCGAAAGTTCCGTAAGGATATGTGAAGGTAGTTTTATGCTGATCATCTGGGTGAAAAGGGATTTAAAAGAATCCAGAATATCCATCTAAATAGCAAAAATGGGTATTCTTAACAAGTTTCTCTGACATCTCATCTATAAAGGGTAAAGGAAAGTGATCCTTCTTAGTGGCTTTATTAAGCTTCCGGTAATCTATGCACATTCTCCAGCCAGTCACTGTTCTTTGTGGGATTAATTCATTTTTATCATTTTTAACTACGGTTAAACCTCCCTTCTTAGGTACACAATGAACAGGGCTTACCCACTCACCAGTTGGTACGGGATAGATAATTCCGGCATTTAAAAGTTTGATAACATCCTTTTTAACTACAGACCTCATCTCATTACTCAATCTCTTTAGGTTGTCAACTACTGGCTTGTGATCTTCTTCCATCGGAATGCGATGAGTACAAAACGCGGGGCTGATTCCTTTTAGATCTGCTAGAGAATAACCAATAGCCTTTTTATGTTTCCTTAACACTTCCAGCAGCCTCTCTACTTCCTCTGGACTTAGCTCAATACTAATTATTACTTGGTAGGTTTTATCTTTTCCTAAAAACTCGTATCTAAGTCCATCAGGTAACGGTTTTAACTCTACATCTGGCGCCTCCTGTTGATTAAGGTCACCTAGTGGCTCTACTGGGAAGTCTCGAATTTCTTCTATATTTTGTTCTAATTCGTTAGTGGCATTGGTTGCTTTTTTAGAGAAAAACCCTTCGTCTTCTCCCTCTAAAACTGGATTTAAAGGTCCTCTAAAAACATTAATATAATTAATACTCTCTATTTTCTCTATATCGGTAGTAAGATTAATAGGCACTTTAGATGCCGGTAAGAAATCAAAGTCATATTTTAATCCATTAATATTTAAATTGACTTTTTCTTTTTCATTATTAACTACGGCATTAACCAACTTAAGAAAAGGTCTACCAAAATTAATTTAATATCTTTATAATAGACATTAATGACATAGAAATCAGTTGGTATAATTTTTCCAGCAAAGTCAACTTCAATATTACTAATTAAGCCTACAGGTTTAATCACTTCATTATTAGCAAGTTTAATCCTAAGATTAGTAGAATTTAAACAAGGTTTATTACATAATTTAGAATAAACTTCATAACTCATTGTACTTACCTGGACTTCCATAGTGCAGTGTATGTTGTTGAAGACTTCTTTGTTGATGGAGCATGAAATTCCAGTTGGTGATTCCTCGGCTGGAAGCTGAACGATAACTTTCTCAGACCCCAATCACTTGCTTCACTTCAGAAACAAAGTCACTATCAAGCTCTTCCTCTTGGAATAATTTCTGCGGCACCTCCTCTGTGTTTTGATTATCATCGCTCTTCCTTAGTGGCACTTCTGGTGGGAACAGCTCTTCTTCTTCCACTAAGTCTTCTGTCGGAAGTGGTCCTGCACACTTGAGTGTATCTCCAAACTCCACTGCCATCTAGCTTATCTTCTCGAACTCTGTAAAAGGCTTTGCACTGACAAGACTTCTATAATCGCCCTTGGTCTCCTCTTGAGGTGCAAAACTTTCATAATCCTCCTCGTCAGAGGCATAAGACACTGTAGTCTTTTTGACAGGCCGTTGGTCTTCAAAGACAGCATATGTGGGCGCCATGTGGCTATTTGGCTTCTTCACTCCATCATCTTTCCTTTCTCTGTTGAACTTGCAAGCTAAGCAGATATCAGATAGAATCTTGTGGGCTTCTCTCCATGTCCTGCTCAACAGCGATCCTCCAGCAGTAATATTCACTTTCTCAAAGGTTTCTGGCGTCAGACCATAGTAGAAAGTATGAATATGCACAGCTGGTGTTACTCCAAGTAGTGGCCCTTTTGTGAGCAAGCCTTCAAGTCTCTCCCAAACTTCGTCAATGTCTTCATCTTGTCCTTGTGCGAAGTTGAAAACTTGCTTCCTCAACTTGTACACTTTTAGTGATGAGAAAAATCTTGCAAGAAACTTCTGCTCAAGAATTTTCCAATCTCCTTTAGTTTCAATTGAGGCAGCTTGGTACCACTTGCTGGCTTTATCCACGAGAGTAAATGGAAAGAGATTCCACTTGACCCACTCTACTAGGACTCCTTGATAGAAATTGTGGCGGACTTGCTTGAGCTTCTCCAGGTGCTCGTCGTCTTCTCCACTGAATGGATCTGCGGCAGCAATCTTGATGATTCCTGACTTTAGCTCGTATGATCCTGACTCCGGCTTCTTGTTGGATTCTTGAAACTTGAGGTCTACAGTTTTTGGAGTAATATACTCCCCAAGCGTCAGAAGCTCCCATTCTTCAAGCTTTGAAGTCATATCTGAAACTAATTATAAAATCAAAAACACGAAACGAAAAATCTATGACAGCAAAGTTGCTGGATTAGTGTAACTAAAAATAAACTAAGGATAAGAACAAAATTAAATAAAACTAAGTAACTAGAAATTAAACGTAAAACAATGATTAAAAAGTAAAACTATAAACAAACTAATGAAAATGAAATTAAACATAAAAAAGCAAACAAACTAACTATCAAAACTAGTAGCAGTATAGTTAATAAAAGATTGATAATAACTTAAACGATAATTAAGATTCTCCGGCAACGGCGCTAGAAAAGCTTGTTGACGCCACTTAAGAACGTCAAACCTTATACTGCAAGCGCACAGTATCGTGGTAGCTTTTTTCTCAGGATGAGTATCTTAGGTTTGTCAATCTAAGGATAATTATGTTTAAGATACTATCTATCTATTATTAACTAAATTACTAACTAATTCTAATAGATCTAAATAAGCTTAAACAACGGAAAAAAACTATTCTAAATAAACTATAATCTATACTCTAATTAAGTTCTAAACAGAGATAAAACTATTGCATGAAATGATAGAACAAGGTTTAGGCTATAAACGCGAGAATGATAGGTTTAACATGGCAAAAGGATCCACAAGAGATATGAGACAAACTACCATCATACTAAGAATCACCTTGAAACTAGATCTAAACATGAAGCAAAGAATAAACATGATCATAAATGTCAAGGATCTACTCGAACCTTTTTCCGGGCTCTACTGTCATTAGTAACCAGGTAATCGACGAACTAGCAAACCCCAACCATCTCTAAACATGAGCAGATTCAATCAGCTAGCTAGGAAGAAAGATCTACTATAAGAACACGAAGAACTTCTATACGTCGGCCGACTAGACATGTTGGAATTAAAGCATTGCAAAGACATGGATCATAAATCGTGTATAAACAACAAACTAGGTCTAGAAAACAATCTTTATTGATCGAATATCAAGGTTTCATCAAAGTATTGAAGGAATTACAAGGAATTACTCGAGATACATCGTAAACTCTGAAGCATAGTTGTTAGGATGAACTCGACGAAGAACATGTCGAAAGATGAACTCGAGACCTCCTCGAAAGGGCCTGGACCAGACCCCCTAGGGGTCGGCCGACCGGCCCCCTTCTGCCTTGTCTTGCTTCCTCCTTTCGCTGAGATGAACTTCTTGTTGAGTTGAACGCTTCTCGCCCTCGACCTTTGCCCTAAACTCTCGACTTACAATGAATAATGCGGTGGACTAACTCTCTCTCCATTTGGGAGGCTCTATATTTATACCCCGGAGGGAACTCTATACAAGGAATATATTAGGTCGGTTCTAAGAGTCTTAAAACACCTATTTCCAAGTATATATAAGTTTTCAAAAGAGTCCCAGACGTTCATGCCTTTCCTTGCTTGTAGATGAAGCTTACATCTTTGTCTTTCCCGAATTGGACTCTTCCATATTCTGCAGCCTTTAGTATTTTGACCATAACTTCCTCATCCGAAGTCTAAATAAGGCAAACTCGAACTCTAAGTTGTAGAGCTCGAAGAGATCTACAACTTTGGTATTCAAACTTTCTTCATTTGACGTCATTAAGGTTTCCGAATTGGGCCTACAAGCTGCTGCTGTCATGAATTTCGAGAAGATTTCAGAATTTAGTCTTTCAAGCAAACTTTATCTTCCAAGACTTCTTTTCTTGTTGAATTTCTTCCTCAAGTGGGCTTTAATTAATCTTCGTTTCAGAGCCCGCTTCATAGCATAAATCCTTTCTTCGAGAAATTCTCAAATATCTTCAATTATTCTCTATTTTTCTGCAAAAATGAATATTGCACAAAAACAAAGAGTATTCTCGAAAACGGGGTTATTTGTTAGTAAAACAAGACTAAATGATAGGATTAACTCTCGAAAAGATACAAAAACATATAAAAATAAAGTAAAATTTTAGTACTTAACGAGCGTCAACAGTAAGGTGGCCCGCTCTTGCTGAATGAGCTCTGCAGGAGCGGTGTACCTTACCAACCGCTGTTTGTAGGAGCGGTTGGTAAGATGCACCGCTCCTGCTATTGTTGCAGCAGAAGCGGTGCACCATGTCGTGGGACCCACCCTAGGCATAGCAAGAACGTCTTTAAATTGGAGCCGTTCCTAATGTTATTTGGGTGGTGTTCCCATAGCGGACTTTTGTAGTAGTGTATACATATTCTGTTAGAACTTATATAGGGAGCACAACTTAAAGAATTAAGTCCATATAGTTTCAGGAGCTATAGAACATACAACTTGTACCTCTTTGTTTGACTAAAACTGATGATAGATGTCCGATACTCTCTTTCGCATCTAAAAGGGCTTTCAAATCAAGAGAGGAAGGGAGAGAGAGGACGTGATTCTTGTTTTATATAGACAATAGCAACTAATATTGAAAAAGTAGTACCCATACCTTTAGTGCCGGAAGTCCTACAACAAAGAGTGGACAGGGAAAACAAACATGGATCATCGATATATAACTGTATGAGTGTATTAGAGAGAGAGAGAGAGAGCGCGCGCCAACTATCGTGGCACAGCAAATCTGGCCATGGATTGCCATCTTCTATATATAACTGTATGAGTGTATTAGAGAGAGAGAGAGCGCGCGCCAACTATCGTGGCACAGCAAATCTGGCCATGGATTGCCATCTTCTAAATGCCCTTAAGCTAAGTAATATTAGCTTGATGCGTGCATGCATGATTGGCTTCTCAAATGGTACCGCAGAATTAACACTTACGACCCTTCTCATTCTTGAATGGAAAGTAGCTCTGTAAACTGTAGTTCACACTGTTTCAAAAAAGGAGAAGATAGGAGAATGGGAATAGGTGGCAACGCAGGAGCTACATCGGTGGCCTTAGCAATTTTCAAAAATGAGACGGAAAATGAAGTGCTAGTGCCTGCACTGCATGTTCAGCTGCTGCATGTATTTAATGGAGAGATTATTGCATGTGTTGTGGCCTGTAGCACGCAAGGAACCAAGAGGCAACACAGCAGGACTTGAAGGGTCTTATGATCTAATCAGGCTTAAAATTTAATTGATCAAATACTCCAGATGATATGGCACGATATACTAGGTGATACTCCGCGCGTTGCTGCAGGATTTTTTAAACAAAATTTAAAGAGAAATTTAAGGGTAGTAATATTAATGTCATTGTATGACGGTAGAAAAACCCCATACATCCGTCGAAGTCATTTTTTTATATAATTGGCAAAAATTAAGATAATGGTATAGAGTATACTGTATCCAATTCTATAGTCACTTTAATTTGGTGCTGATGCTTTCATGAAGGATACATCAACAGTGAATCGTGGGGGCAAAGCATCTTGGGATGATTCTATTACATGGACGCAGGAGCCTACCGGTTGAAAGAACACCATAGAACTGCACGAAATCAGATAATATACCCCTCCAAATGAACTAAATTATCATTCATCAACAACATGTACATCCATCCGGCCATGGGAATTCCATGCAAAATATTGCTTGTAAATAAGTGGAAACTAACAGGATATGCATACCTTGTGCAGAACAGAGTAAGGAGCTCTTACTACTCCTAATCTTTTTCTGCATGTGACAAAAGTATAAAAGATAAATAAAATAGTTCACATACATGTATACGACGTCAGGAGTTAATCCCAGCATCAAGTAAAAGAAACGTTGTACAGGAAGCAAGTACCTGAAGATGACAAAGCAAGAGGCTATGGTCTCCAGTCGTAGGAAGGAATGCATCTCAAATCTCAAACAGACTATATCGTCCTATATAGATATACTAGTAGATTTAGACCTTAGTGGCCTCCATCTATATAGAT
The DNA here is from genome assembly GCA_022530915.1 of Paspalum notatum. NCBI lineage: Eukaryota > Viridiplantae > Streptophyta > Magnoliopsida > Poales > Poaceae > Paspalum > Paspalum notatum. Next base: position 23,516,830 of record CM039684.1, on the reverse strand, counting down.
ATACTAGGAGATACCCTGCGCATTGCTACGGAAATTTCTTAAACTATTTTAAAAATAAAACATGTACTTGATCCTATTCGTAGATAGATCTATCCTTAGTGTATGGTTGACAAATGTAAAGATTTTTTTATAGAAAGCATTGATGGCATGGCAACACATGGGCCTTGAGGAGGAAGAATATGATCTCGCCGATGCATGACATATCTGCACCGGCATTGTTGAAGTGAATTTTGGTGGCATAGTCATCTAGAGTTGAGAAATTTACTTTCTTGGCCTCAAGGAAGTGCTCCTTATTTTCTTTGCCTAAAAATTTCACAGCTCTTCTATATGGCCCAAAAATTTTGACTCTTTGCTTTCTTGGCCTTTCCATCCATTTGTAGGCTTAACACCGTTAAGTGAAGGGCGAAAAGACGATTTTACCGGGAGCATGGTGCCGCCACCATCGTTTCCCATTGCACCCACTCGATCTAGGTTTTGGTGGAGGATGGACTGTCTGTCTATGTGATGGAGGGAGGGGCAAAATGGTCATTCTATTCGCTGCATAACGGCTGACCATCTCTAAACGGACGGAAAGGCCAAGAAAGTAAAGAGTCAAAATTTTTAGGCCATTGTTGACGGTCGTTATTTCCCTATTTCGACCGTCAAGTCCTCGGTGAATAAATGGGGTATACATAAAGTTCCATGCATTATTTACCTAACACAAACTTCATCAAAGCTAGGCCGAGACTCACCTAGGCGCTCCCAAGCCCTGGAGACGTAGTCCAAGTTGTTGAGTTATCCATGGACGTCAAACGTGTCACCAGATCATATGGTAGATTTTTTATTCGCCCCTACCATCTTTCCCCGACCTTGATGACATGGCAGCGGTGAACCACAACACCATCTGAGTTCCAAGCGCATTACTACCTTCGCAATTCAGCAGGGTCCAAAGGGAACATTATATAGCATGTGAGGAGACTCTTCGGAGGTCTTTCCATAGTGGAGGATTAATGGTGGGGATGGTCTAGAATGGAAGAGGAACGGTTGGAGCTGGAGTACGTGAAGAAAGAATGGCTTTTCACCTGTTCGGTTCCACTTCCAAGGCACCGCGTTCTACTTGTTGGGCTGGGCGAGCAAAGGAGATAGGGAGACGGATCGGCCAAATTAAAACCATGCACATCTGTTGTGCCGAGGTGATGACGTGGATAGGCTTAGGATCAAGAGAATTGGAGTTAATGATTTTGAGTGGGCTTCACTCTTATAGAATATATAGATATTGGATACATTCTCACCAATCAAGAGAGTTCTCAACGTTGTTGATTACCCACGTAAGGTTTCAAGGCTCTGGCAATACAATAGTACAAGTACGTGTGTCGCAGCACAAGCCTCACAAACACTATATAAGGCCCAAACAAAGCACTAAATTCCCTCCTAACTTGTGCAAATGCCTTGGATTTGATCATTTGGCACAAGGTGGTGGCTTGGATCCTTCTCAGCATATCAATAGCACCTTGATATGTTTCTAATCTCAGGAACTCTCCAAATGAGTCGGTATTATGGTATATATAAGGTTCAACCACCTAAAACAGTAGTTCTTGTTAGAGTTGATCTCGGATCCGGTAAGAATTGATCTCGGATCCGGTAAGGAGACGTCCTGACCGGACGTGGATTTTGAATGAAGCCTTGATCGGAGACCCAAAACCCCTCTGGTTGTGGCCCCCTCTCACCCCGCACTGCTATAAAAGAGAATCAAGAGCGGCACACTAACCAATGTTCATCGTGCCTCCTCGACCCTGACTGACACGATCACCGAAGTGCGGCAGTGAGGGGAAGAGTCACAGCCACCGTCGCCGCCTCTGTGCGTGCTTCAGCACCATACCGCTTCGCTTCCATTGCCGCCCTATGCATCACACCTCACCGGCGCCATGGGAAACCCCATTGCCGCCACGGCACCGGTCAAGCTCTCCTCCGACCCCAAGGTATGAACCAGTGCTCCCTCTCTCCCTATCCTCTCGCTGTGGATCATGAGATCCTTCCACGAAACAACCATGAACACAAGATCTAGTGGTTTTGGGTACGGGCACTGGACCACGAACCTAGAAGACTAACAATTCGATGTCGAAAGGTCTTCTCATCAGATGATATAATTTGTCATTTTCTTCTCATCGCAACATCCTATCAGTGAATCACGCCCCAACTATTGATATGCCTTTGCTTGATTAGTGACATTACTCCTATGGTATTCTTCAAACATCATCAGAAAGCATGTCCCAGCTCATCATCTCGGCTATGTCTTCAGCTAGCCATTGCTCATTGTCTAATGACACTCTAATGAGTGAATTGCATGTCGGATCACTAAACTTATATCGAGGTATCATCCAGGTTCAAGAAGTCCAAAAGTGATCATCTTTAAATGGTTTTTTCTAATGTAAATATAGGTCCACGATTGGACCACAAGTGAATTACGAATAGAAAGTTGATGGAACTAGATGATTACTTCGAAAAGTTAAAAAACTTGGGTGGTCACTTTGGAACTTCATCAACGTGGATGGTACTACGGGATAAGTTTAATAAGGACCTGGCGTGCAATTCACTCTCTAATTAAATAATTAACGTGGTCAAATTCCTCTCACTTGACTACCTCTTGCTTATCACTTGCCTCAGACATTGCCTCTCATCACTAGTAATTCTTCGGTGTGTCAACCCCCTATTTCACTGCACCATTAGGTCAACTCTCCTCCACTTCAAATTATTTCAACAATAAATACTTCAATTGTGTGGCATCAACAGATTATACAGCATTTGGACCATCAACTCCTTTGGCTACCTCAACCTTAGCTACATAATTGACTGGACAAACATGAAAACTTCGTTGAGTGTGGGGTATTGCTATCACCAATTTATCAGATGAACTCATTTTGCATGAGCTCACCGAGTTTCCTCTCTATGCAACTTCTGTTTCATTACTCTGGTCGGTCAATTGCTTTGATATGTGCTATCTTCTAGGGCTTTGCTAATTTACGTGGCTTCTTCTTACTTTGCATCCTGAGAACCTAAATATATCTGTAAATGTCATAGTTGACAAAAATACTAGAAAAATACTTCATCGGTCCTAATTTAGATGTCATTTGATCTTTTGACACTATTCAAAAGAATTGTGAAAATACGGGGGATCAAGTCATAGTTAAAATATATTATAAGTTAAACTAAATCATGAAAATAAATGATATTTATGATTTTTTTAATAAAACGAGTAAGTCAAATTTGATGTTAATAAAGTAAAACAACCTATAATTTAAGATGGAGTGAGTAATACAAATGAGCATATTGTCATTTAATCACCAAAATTATTACTTAGCAAACATGGCTAAGAGGCTATTTTCGCTATATATAGTCGTCCAACAGCATCCCTGGACGACGCGTCAAGCATAGCATGCATAGAATGAAAACCTAGTACAATAATATAGAGTAATTAATCTGGTTAGTCAGTCAGTAATTTGAAGATGTCATGTTGGCAGCAATCTAGTGTTGTCAACAGTGCATGCTTTTGCACCAAGAAACTTTGTTTTCCAAGTTTGCCTTTTGGCGTATACTCCTATGCAGAAAATTCTCACAGATGAGATCCTGCAAGAAAAATGCTCATGGAAAAATGGGTCGTCAAGTCCGGTAGGCTCATCAGGTGTGAAAAATTAGATCTGACAGAGAACCAAAAACCCCTTGCGTTTAATTTTTTTCCCTCACTTTTTACGCGGCAAGAGCGAGCGTGTTCACACAGCCGCATGCTCGGCAGCTTCGCTTATTTTACTTGGCTTCGAAGCACACGTACGACGGACGACAGAAAATATTAAAGTAGCATCCTTCCTCTGCATCATTTTTTAAAATAATGCGTGTTACGAAAACTAATGCATGTGCAGCTGGTTTAGACGTACGCGTACGGCGTAGGAGTACCTCGGATCCAGATCCTGCCGGGATTCCAGCCCATGTAAGAGTACGTGGAGCAGGATGTGTAAATACATTGTGTATTTACTATTCCAACTATCTCTCTGTGAACAATGTCGCTACAGTGTATAGGCAATCCATTTACTCAACCCACTGCACATAATCTAATAAACACTGGTGACAGATGCACTGACCGGTCAGACTAATTAGTAATAATCTGTCGAATCGATGGTAAATCAGAAATTCAGAATGGCCTCAAAATGATCGAGGGTATCCATTTGAAAAGGCAAATGCTATGGTACACTGAAACAACTATGAAACATCTATTTTATTAGATGTACGTGGTTTAAATAAACTATTACCTGCTAAAAAGTAATACTAAAAATAATTAAAAAATTTGTTTATTAAATTGTAATAGAAAAACGGCCAAGATAATGATTAAGAATGGCTCACACCTAACGCCTGCATGCATGAGAATCGGAGACGGGGCGACTCGATCTCATCCGCGGCACCATGCACGGAGAGTCGGAGACAGGCCGTGGTCGATCTCTTCCGACAGAACGTGATCGATACATGGAAATGTGACCCTGTTTGATGATGGTGGTGACGCAGAGGAGGTTCTGACGAGACGACGCCTGACCAGCGCTGCAGCTCTCTTTCCTCTCGATCGATCGGCATACAGCCCATCATCCACAAATATCTCCCGCCGAATCTATCTTCCTGAAAAGTTTTTGGCGGCGGAACGGCCATTTCCTCAACGCGGTGGTCGCAGAATAGGCGGGGGCGTGGAATGGCTGCTCCCTCGTGCCTTGGCACCAAGGTCGCGGAAGAAGCGGAGGCGTGGCAGCCGAACGGGCGACCGGTTGCAGTCTAGCGGAAGAGGCGAGGCGTGGGAGAGGGGAACCGCTTCTTTTTATTCTTTTTCTATATTTAATCTATTATGATAATTATTTTATCTTCTCTTAAATCAACGGTCTAGATCTATTTGAAGTCTTATCTCCTAAGATGTAATTTGTGTACCGTAGCACAGCCCATTTGAAAATGATGATTGTTAAGAGTGTAATAAACCTTGTTTTTTTTTTTATTTTGAGAAGGCCGGGCATGGATTTGCATGTCCCAATAAGTGCACACACAATTATAAATTGATTTTATCATTTTCTTTGCATCGATATTATGGGTCTGGGTCTAGTTTCTTTGACCTGTTCTGTGCAAAACGATGAACGTAGCCCCACGAAACGCGGTAAGAAAGAAAAGTAATAGTAATATTGATTTTATCATTTTCTTTGCATCGATATTATGGGTCTGGGTCTAGTTTCTTTGACCTGTTCTGTGCAAAACGATGAACGTAGCCCCACGAAACGCGGTAAGAAAGAAAAGTAATAGTAATATAGATGTACTTCGTACCACCGATAAAATAGTGACAGATAAATTTATTTTAAAACCGACAGCTAGTAGCCATTCATGAATTATGAATGAAAACTGCTCAACTAGCTGTCAAATTTCACAGCCTGCCGGTTGACGAAGAATAGTCTCCAACAATTAAACCTTAGCTTAAGCAACAGCTAGCGGAGTAAGTATAGAACAGTCGTCATCATTTCTCTCTATAAATCACCAGTACTCCATACCATCTCCGATCAAGATTCACATCGTCATCCATCGATCGATCCACACAAAAACAAATGGAGCTCGCCTGGCCTCTTGTCGCTGGAGCCCTCCTCCTGCTTCCTCTCTCCTTCCTGCTGCTCCACCACCACCACGCCAAGAACCGTGGCAAGGCCACCAGCCGCAGCCTGCCGCCGGGCCCGGCCGTCGTGCCGGTGCTCGGGAACCTGCTGTGGGTGAGGAACCATGGCATCGACATCCTCCGCGCCATGCGCCACCTCCACGCGCGCCACGGCCCGGTTCTCGCGCTCCGCATGGGTTCCCGCCTGGAGATAATCGTCTCCGACCGCCGTCTCGCGCACGCCGCGCTCGTCGAGAGCGGCGCCGCCCTGGCCGACCGCCCAGGTTTCGCGTCCCGGGACCTCCTGGGTCTCAACGCCGCCACCATCTCCACCTCCAGCTACGGCCCGCTCTGGCGCCTCTTCCGCCGCAACTTCGTGGCCGAGATCGCGAACCCGGCGCGGCTCCGGCTGTTCGCGCCGGCGCGGGCGGCCGTGCTCGCCGAGCTCTTGGACAAGCTGCGCCACCGCAAGGAAGAGGACGACGGCACCATAGTGGAGACGTTCCAGTACGCCATGTTCCGCCTCCTCGTGGCCATGTGCTTCGGTGAGCGCCTCGACGAGCGCGCCGTGCGCGACATTGCCGCGGCGCAGCGCGACCTGCTGCTTTACTCATCGACCAAGCTCAGGGTCTTCGCCTTCCTGCCCGCCGTCACGACGCGCCTCTTCCGCGGCCGCCTGCAGGCCATGCTCGCCAAGCGCCGCCGGCTCAAGGACATGTACATGCCGCTGATCGACGCGCGCCGGGAGCGCAAGAAGCTCGGGTCATCAGCCGTGCCTGATCAGCCGCAGCACGAGCCGGCGGCGGCGGCGGCGGCGGCGACGACGCTGCCGCACGCCTACGTCGACGCGCTGCTGGACATCCGGCTCAACGGCGACGAAGGCGGCCGCTCGCTGACCGACGACGAGATGATCGCCCTGTGCTCCGAGTTCCTCAACGGCGGCACGGACACCACGGCCACGGTGCTGCAGTGGACCATGGCGGAGCTCGTCAAGAACCCGGGCATCCAGGACAAGCTGCACGAGGAGATCAAGGACACCATGGCGTCCACCGGCTCCGACCACATCTCCGAAGAGGACGTGCACAGGATGCCGTACCTGAAGGCGGTGGTGCTGGAAGGCCTCCGGCGCCATCCGCCGGGGCACCTGGTGCTGCCACACGCGCCGGCGGAGGACATGGAGCTGGGCGGGTACGTGATCCCCAAGGGCACGATGGTGAACTTCATGGTGGCAGACATGGGCATGGACGAGCAGGTGTGGGAGCGGCCGAGGGAGTTCGCGCCGGAGAGGTTCTTGGCAGGCGGCGATGGCGAGGGCGTGGACATCACGGGCACGAGGGAGATCAGTATGATGCCGTTCGGTGCAGGGCGGAGGATCTGCCCGGGGCTCAATGTGGCGACGCTGCACCTCGAGTACTTCGTGGCAAACCTGGTGCGTGCGTTCGAGTGGCGGGAGCAGGAGGGGGAAGAGGTGGACGTGGAGGGCGAGAAGGCCGAGTTCACCGTTGTCATGGCAAACCCGCTCCGGGCGCGCCTCGTGGCCAGAGATGATGCTTGAAACTTGGAAGAGATTATTGTACCGCGTGCTTGATCTAGCATATATATGTATATACTTTTTCGATATGGAAATGCTACTCTCTCCGTCCCACAAAGCAAAACATTCTAGGTTTGTCCTAAATCATACTTTGTAAAATTTGACTAAATTTATAAATAAAAATATCGACATTTATGACATCAAATTGGTACCTTATGAAAATACACGTGACAATGAATCTAAGACCTCGTCTGACACAGCTTCTAGAACAACTTCTTCACTGGTTTCTTGGGGCTTCACATGAAGCCCTGTCAAATGCTTTTTAGAAAACGGCTTCTCCGGAGAAGCTCTAGAAGGGAGGAGCCATTTTTACACTGTGGAGCCAAAGCCGAAAAAAAATGGCTTCTCCCGCTTCTTTGCTGAAGCTGTTTTCTAGAGAAGCTCTAGAAGGGAAGTACGCTGCAGCTGCGGTTGACCCCTCCAAGCGGATCCTAGGGGTGGTTCAGGGCGTGCCACCCGACTTTTCCTGATGTGTACCCATACCAGGGGTACCCTCAACGGCCCACATAATCATGCTGGGCCAAACCTGGCTAACCAGAGAGCCCAGGGCCGCGGGACCTAGGAGCCCAAGGTTGCACCATGACGCAGCATGGCAGGAGGGACCGCCTCGACCGCCGAGCATCAGGCATTCCCTCCCCACGCCGTCGGTAGCTCTGACTTCCTTCGAAGGGACGTCAGGGGGACAATGGGTGCGTGGTTCGCCCCCTGCCTGCATGGCGGACACGCGACGCCTCTGTGCCAGAGGCCGGGCGCGCTGCTGCACGCCACCCGCTATCATGGCGCCCCGCAGTAGGTGGGAGCGACTCGTCACGTCCACATCACATGCCCATCGCCTCAACGGTTCAGATGATAGGACAGGACGACCATGGCGCTTCTCCCTAGGGTCGGTTGAAGGATGATGAGGCCCGGGCGACCCCCGACCAATAGGGATCAAACCCCCAAGGTCGGTCGGGGATCAGCTCCTGCCACTGTGAGGGGCCGCCTGTTATTCCCTTGTGATGTGGTACCCCTCCTTTTCTTTCTTTCTCCCTCTCTGTAACTACTCGAGGGCGCCTTCCTCCGGATATATAAGGAAAAGAAGGCCGCTGTGAGGGGGACGACAAACAATCCCTCATAGCACATGTGCACGAGGAGGCCACAACTCCCATCTTGTAACACGAAGAACAAGAAATACAAGCCAAACACACCATAGTGGATGTAGGGATTCATCCCAAACAACTCTAAATCCTTGCGTCCCCTTCGCATACATTGCATCCGTGAGCCTCTAAGGCTTGGCCATCGGGGCGGCAGTCCATGAAGCCCCTTAAGCCTACTACAAACCTATTGCCGTGGTAGAAAACCATGATACTTCTAGCCTGGAAGGTTTGCTCGCTGTGCGTATGCGTGCGCGTGGTTAGAGAATCGCCCTATAGATACACAAACAACAGACCATCATTAAATTATAGCCGATTGTTGGGATCGGCTCAAGGCATCTCCGTGGAGTCAATCGCCTCCTTGTGTCTTGATATGTTAGTTCGTCATCAAAGCATAAACAAGGAGGCAATGACAAAAGCCCTGCTTAAAGCATGATCTAGAAGACGCAACCCCCATAGGTTGACATCCTCTACGCACATAACCAAATAGATCCAACTATACTGCAACACAGATCGGAACCCCCAAGGGGACTCACCTAGGCAAGAAGATACAAGCTAGAACATGTAAAGCAACGTGTCAAGCGTGCATCGATCTCTCGAGCTACCGTGTGCACATGTTGTGGCGTCATGTCGTGGAGTGTAGCAACCGAACAAGCCGTGCACGCTTGGCCGCATGCTGCCGATCCATTTACGTGAGCGCAGACAAATAGGTAGATCGACAGCATGCGTGATAACTGAGGGATCTCGCACCAAGCAGAGCTTGATGCGACATTCATCGGGATAACTAGCATATCTCGCCATAAAAAAAAGGCTTCAATACAAGATCTACCAGGTAAGAAAACGCTAAACATGCCCTAAAACAACCGTGAGGAAAGATTAGAGCCACATGATGTTTACTTGGTTGAAAAACCCTAGGGGCCAGGGAAGGCAATGCGCCAAGATTGAGGTGACGAAACACCACTGCTTGAGAACAATGTTCGCGTGTTTATTATGAACGAAAGGTTACATATTTATAGCCCGGAGTCTTGGGTAACAAGTCCGACTTGTCTAATTGAACCCTAGACTATAACCTTCTATTCTTAAGATACATGGCCCGACGGGCCCAGATGATACATGGCCCGATGGTCATAAATGATATAGTTTGCCACCTCTGCACAGGTGGCCCATGAAGTGGTATCCAATCGGTAGCCAATCCTAGGCTGGCTAAGATTTGGCGGCAACACATGCCCCCTAGTTTTGACAACGACTCGTTCATCTCAGAACTAAAGCTGAAAACACGCATGCATCGGCTGTCTCTTCCTTCTTCCATGGTAATCTTGGTTTTCGGGATTGTAGAGTCGTGTGAACTAATCCTGGTGGAGTGACCGGTCATGTTCAGATTCTTCACTTTGCTTGTTCCCTCACTCCCAATGTGCGTTGCGGCCTTCCCTCGGCAAATATGTCCTGAGTGTATGCATTCTCCCAGAATGACGGGGTCACGGGGTTCAACTTCGGTGTCCATTGAGAGAATCTCGTTTCAGCGTCATCGTGTAGTTTCCCGTATGCAAGCCCGAGTGGTCATTTCACCAAAAATTGTGTTGGTGGGAACCGTCTTTGATTTCCCTCACATGTGCGTAGATTCCCATGCCTAGCTTCACTCATTGCGAGGTCTTTTCGTAGGTCCACTCTTCTATTCTTCTGTAATTGGCCAAATACCCCTGCCTCGGTGTATAAATATTACACCTTGGCCGATGTATTCTTTATGGATCTTTTGAGTCCTTAGTTCACTACTACCGGTGCTAATTCTTCACAAGAGCTCCATTTCATACCTCCAAATCTCTTTAATAAAGTATGACTAGAGTATACTTTTTTGTCTAAGCTGAATTGGCCATCGAAGATCAAAGTTTACCAGGCCGAGCTTGATGCGGTCATCGTGGCCAGGCGGAAGGAGAGAGCTTGCGTCGGCGTATTTCTTGAGAGTTTTGGGATTAGGTCGAAGCTTTGGCCGTTTCTACAAATATCGGCTATTAAGCCGATTACAACTCGAGAGGACAAATGAATCCTCATATTGTTTCTTGCATGGTTGACAGGATAGGGTGCCAGAATAAAAATGAATCTTCAAATGGCTCACCCTATCCTACTGGTTAAACTCCTTGTGCCAATTGTGCCTCCTGCACTTCGTAAATGTAGCAGGTGTTGACAACGGAATTTGGCCGCCCCTGTTAATGGGCCAAGATTGGCTTTGGGCTAAAGAGAAGTTGTCCAAGGAAGCGACGACGGATGACAAAACAGGCCATTGGGCCTTGTATCGTAGATTAAAGAGTCCAGTTTAGGTTAGTTAGGGTTTGTAGCTTAATTACGGAAGGGCAGGCTTGTTGCCCTAGTCTACAGACTATAAATATGTACCCTTATCATCGAAATAAAGTAGACGACATACGTTCATCGAGCAGCGGCTGTCTCCACATTCCCTCAGCGCATCGCCACCTCTAGCGACTAGAGTTTCATGTAATCGTCATGCTGCCTTAACGATTTAGTTCATTATAGGCATTACGGCGTTAGTCGCCTGGCAAATCGTGTACTGAAGCATTTTTGATGGCACGGTTTGCTAGTTACCATGATGAATCTCGTGATAAGCTTAGCTCAGCGCGAGATTCATCAGTTCATGTCAAGCCTAGCTAGGCATGAGATCCATCACGTGTATGAGCCGATATGCTTGCACGTCAGTTCATGTACAAACTGCTGCTATGCTAATATCTTTTGTGATGCACGCTATCACGCTGCTGGTTTGTTACTAGATTAGCATATAGCAGGGCTTGAGACATAGATTAGATCTATTCTTACAGCTTTATCTACAGATCATGTTCCATTAGGAAGATCCGATGTATACCCTGCCTTGCCTTTTATCGTTTTATCAAAGATGCATCTGTTTCATATCGTTCCTATAGAATCTTTGGTACAATAGTAGATTTAAGGCATGTTTGATGCTCATCCGGATGTTTTAGCTGACTAGAATAGATCTAGTCGTGCTTATTCTTCCTTTGTTTAAGTTCTTTTATACATTATATCTGGATATTCTATTGGTAAGACAGCAGGGCCTTGCCAATGAAGAAGATCCGACCCAGGATGAGCCGATCCGAGCGATCTGGCTAGTATTTAATGTTTAATCTGTTTTGTCTGCTTATATAGGGGAAACAGGAGTCAACCAATGCCAACACCATCACCATAACCTCCCTGGATAGGTCACAAGCCAGGTGGCGCGCCCAACCATCACCAAGCCAAAGACGATCGGCTGATCCGTTCGGCTGATCGTGGGTCACAGCAAGGAGGAGCGATCCCTACGGTCCACATACACCTTCCGGTCCTATTGTGTGAAGCTCTCCAGGGTGCTACCTGTCAATTTCCTGGTGCAACACATTTTTGGCACGTCCGGTGGGACATCATCCAAGTACATCTGCATGGCTGGCAAAGGACGTTGTACCGGCACCAATGACAACGGTGAAGAGTTCACGGTTGTCGACAAACCCGAAGATCTCCCCAAGATTCATCAAAAGCGCTATGCTGAAATCATAGAAGAACTCAAGGCCAAAGTGCTCGCCATGTACGGGAGGTCCCATCACGGAGGCTTCGTGCTACGTGGAGTCCCTTCGTCGCTTCTCGATGGAGTCGACCTCATCACTCCCTCGCAGCAGCGCACTGAAGCGCTCTGCGAGGAGATACACAGGATTACCGCACACGCTTTGATCAGACAGTCTGAGGCGGTTATAAACTGCATGGATAACATTGTGGTCAAGATGGTCAGAGCAGTGTCGGCCAGTGAGCCCCTCCACATCACCGGCCCTAAGTTGAATGGCCACGTGGGAGAAGCCATGTTCTACTCCAGGCTACTCACGCCAATCCGCATCGAGGTACAGGGGGACAACATCAGAGTTCATCATGCATCCTCCGCGCGATAGGCTCCCTCTAGAGACCAAGGTATACTCTACTCCTCCCTTGGTCATACCTGACGGTTTTGTATGCCAGATGAGATACCGACAGTTGGAGGAAGGAGAAGCACCTCCTCTCCCGTACTCGAACCCGGTCCTCATTAACCCGCCACGAGGGTCGAAGCAAAATCCGCCAGAAGCCAGGACTACGCACGAGGCAGTTCCACATCGACCAGCAAAGACGATGGACCAGGAGATGATGGACTGGCAAAACGCCTACGGGACCGGGCCGATCCATAGTGATTAGGCCATGTTTACTGCAGGGACGGGCCTCGACATGTCTTGAAAAGACCTTTCTGAGATTTTGAATAGCCAATACGGTATCACGCCTCTGCGGGGTGCCGTCTCATATGCGAAGCCCTATCCGGAGGTATATGATCATCTAGAGGCACCCCCCAAGTTCAAGATCCCTGACTTTACCAAGTTCAGTGGCAATGACGGTGCCAATACTGTGGAACACGTCAGTCGATACCTTGCACAGCTAGGAGTCGCGTCAAGGGCCGAACATATGAAAATTCGGCTGTTTTCTCTATCACTGACCGGGCCAGCTTTTGGGTGGTACACTACGTTAGCTCCTGGGTCCATCACTACTTGGAAAAAATGGAAGAGAGTTTCCATGCTCAATTCTTTTTCGGGTCTGATGAAGCTACGTTCACTGACCTAAATAGCATCCATCAGCTCCTAGGGGAACCAGTTCACAAGTACATTCAACGGTTCCGCGAGTTAAGGAACCGATGTTACTCTCTCCACCTTGATGAGAGGATCCTGGCCCAAATAGCTTACAACGGGCTAGACAGGGCTGTCAAGGTAGTATATGGGCCGACTAATTTCGATTCCATCTGCCATTTAGTGTCAAAAGTTTCTGCCTATGAGCGGAGCCATCCAGAGGTTCTACAGGAAAGACAAAGATGGAGCATCGGCTGTATCCAAGCCAAGGAAGACGACACCTTGGACGATACCGATGCCTACCTCGTTCAGTGGGCCAGGACCAACAAGCCCCTACAGTGCCAGTGGGTAAAACAGCCTGAGCCGATCCCACGCTATGACTTCGACGTCTCAAAGACCGAAGCCATCTTTAACATGCTCATCAAGGAAAAGCTGTTGGTGCTACTCCCTGGGCATCAAACCCCTACGACTGAGGAGATGCGTGGCCGTAAGTACTGCAAGTGGCACAACAAGCTAGACAGGCACAATACGGGTGACTGCAGGATTCTACAGTCTGAAATTCAGAAGGCCATAGAGCAAGGGAGACTGGTTTTTGCCCACGCTCCAATGAAGATAGATACGACATCGTTCCCAGTCAACGCCGTCTACGCGAGTGTTACTCGAAGTTCATATCCGAGTCAATGTCCCGAGCACGCTTGAGCAGGGTTATTTCTACCGGTAGGATCCTGCACCGGGGCAATCAACATCAATACCCCCATCTCCTCCGAGGTTCTACCGCGTCAATCAACATGGTTCACGCATCCAAGGACGAGAAGGGAAAGGCCAAGGCGGATCCTCTTGACGACATCCCTCTAGAGTTTAGGGCCGAAGAGCATACTTCGGTCAGAATGATTGAGAGGAATCGGCGATGTCGCCCAACTCGGGAGTGTTGATGGGCATGTACGCACGCCATCATCAGCGGAACGAGGAGTGGCGTCGAGCTGAAGAGGAGGAAGCCTACCATCGTGAACGTCACCGTCATCTTGAAGAGCGACGTCGCCAAGACCAATGGCGGGAGGAATGGCGTCGCGAGGAACAGCGGCGTTACCAGGCACGCCGCAACGCCATGAACCGCGACGAGCATTGGCGTTGCCCCTACTTTCACTTCTGCTGGATGCAAGGTATGGAGAGGCTCCCCACCCTTGATGACTGTCCAGAATGTTCCGACCATAGGAGTCACCATGGCAAGGCGTCCATGTTCGAACGCCTGGAACGCATGCCATCACCGCAACGACAGTGCATGGCCTCGCCACGCCGTCACCGTGATCCTACTTCTCTGCCACGGCGTCCTCCGTCTCCACCACCAAAGCGGCGGTCTGCGTCTCCACCGCCGGCGCGCTCGCCTCCTCTAGCGAAGCAGGATGACCCAAAGGACTTGCTACGTCATCTAGAATGCCACCTGGAGAGGTGGTGCCCCGAGGGTTTGACAAAGACCCAGAAGCGCCGGGTCCAGCGTTTACGCTGCCTGGAATTAGCCGAAGAAGAGTATCTTCGGCAGCTCAAGAAGATTGGGGGCATCATGCAGATTCCAAGCTTACGTCCTAAACGTAATCTTGTTTGGAAACGCAAGCCCCAATCTGATGTTGCTGAGGCATTAACAAAGCCGGCACCAGCTGAGCCGGCTAGACAAGACGCACAAGAAGGGTCTTCGCGCATGGTCAGGGACGATTCCTCCAGCGACGATGATGACATTGAAGATGAGGTCAACGAGGTGATCAAGAAAGCCACAGCAGGTATGAACATGGTCTTCTACCTCCCTGCAGATTTTCGTCCTCCCAGCAGCGAACAGATGGTCGAGTCGATGGCGCAGCTCAGCCTCAGCCCCGCTGCTGCGATCTTCGAAAAGCCGATCGACAAGAAGTATCGGCACCTCAAGCCTCTCTACGTAAAGGGCTTCATCAACGGCAAGCTAGTTGGCGAGATGCTCGTTGACGCGGGTGCAACTGTCAACATCATGCCGTATCCCTTGTGCCGCAAGATTGGGAGATCCGTCGACGATCTTGTGAAGACCAATGTCACCCTCAACGACTTCAAGGGCGCTTTGTCTCAGGTTAAAGGGGTCCTCAATGTCGAGCTGTCAGTTAGCCACAAGACACTGAACACTTCCTTTTTCGTGGTCGACGACCATGGTCCTTACTTGGCCCTCCTTGGCCAAGACTGGATTCATGCCAACTGCTGCATGCCCTCCTCAATGCACCAATGTCTGATTCAGTGGGATGGCGACAACATTGAGGTTGTGCCCACAGACGATTCTTGCAGCATTGCACAATCGTCCACATCAGATGAAGCAGAGTGTCTGTCGGACAGGCAGGAGCTGAACTGGAGCTTCGTAGAAGAGGCAAAAAACGTGATCACGCAGGTTCTGGCAATCGGCACTCGCCTCTAGACAGTAGGCTGCTTTAGCCGACGGCATCAGCCGATTCTCATCGGCTAACAGATGCTAGTAGCGTATCTACGGACGCACAGGCCGTAGTGGCCGATCCGCGTGATCGGCCCCAAAATATTTGTAATCATATTTTTTGTAACAATTCTGAATTGGCCAATCTAAGTGATTGGTCGCAAAACATCAATGTAATTTATACTTCTTCTAACAATGATGTTTTGTCATGCGATGATCAATCGCCCGATGATGATGAGAAACCTGAGATCGCACCTCCCCATCCATCCCCGGCATCATCGAGCTCTACCCAGGAATATGCCGAGGAAGGTAAACTCGGCTTTGGTTTTACTCCTTCTGATGAGCTTGAAGCGGTTGACATCGGTCCAGGCGATCGTCCTAGGCTAGCATGGGTAAGTAAGAAGCTTGACCCTGAATTTAAGACCAAATTGGTAGAACTGCTTAGGGAGTTTCCTGATTATTTTGCCTGGGAGTACCACGAGATGCCTGGTTTTAATCGATCTATCGTCGAACGTTGGTTACCAACAAAGCCTGGGTTTTGTCCGTTTGCACAACATTCCAGGAAAATCGATGTGAAGATTGTAGATACGGTCAAAGAGGAAATAGAAGAGATGATTCGTGCTGGGTTACTCGCCCTTGCCGATACGCCACTTGGATATCGAGCATTGTTCCTGTATGGAAGAAAAACGGGAAGCTCAGGATCTATATTGATTTCAGAGATTTGAACAGAGATACCCCAAAGGATGAATATCCCATGCCTATTGCTGAATCGCTTGTTGATACTGCAGCCGGCCACAAAATGATGAGCTTTCTTGATGGCAATGCCGGGTATAACCAGATATTCATGGCCGAAGAAGGCGTCTACAAGACAGCTTTTCGTTGCCCTCAAGGTTTATTCGAGTTCGTGGTCATGACTTTTGGCTTGCATAATGCTAGAGCTACTTACCAGCGGGCCATGAATTATATTTTTCACGACTTGATCGGCCGGCTCGTGGAAGTTTACATCGACGATGTGGTGGTGAAATCGGTCTTGCAAGAAAATCATTTAGCCGATCTTCGCCAAGTTCTCGAGCGCATTCGGAAGCACGGGATGACGATGAACCCAGATAAGTGCGCGTTTGGTGTCACAGCTGGCCAATTTCTTGGGTTTATGATCCATGAAAGAAGAATCGAAATTGGCTCAAAAAGTAAGGACGCCATCGAGACAATGATGCCACCAAAGACCAAGAACGAGCTTCAAAAACTGATTGGCAAGATTAACTACATCAGAAGGTTCATCACCAATCTGTCTGCCAAGCTTGAAGCATTCATGCTGTTGATCAGGACGCAAAAGAGTGAAGAATTCGTATGGGGGCCTGATCAACAGCTCGCATTTGACAACTTGAAGAAGTACTTAACAACGCCACCAATGATGGCTCCACCCCGTCTAGATGTACCGTTCATCGTTTACCTATCGACTGACGAGACGACCATCGGCTCTGTGCTAATTCAAGAAGTCGATGGAAAGGAGCGCGTCGTCTACTACCTGAGCCGACGATTGCTTGACGCTGAAACCAGGTACTCTGAGATGGAGCGTTTATGCTTATGTTTATACTTTACATGCACCAAACTGCGACATTACTTGCTTAATGCTGAAACTTGGGTAGTATGCAAAGCTGATGTTATTAAGCATATGCTGCCAGCCCCTATTCTTAAAGGGAGGCTCGGCAAATGGATGTTTGCTCTTTCGGAGTTTGATATCAGGTACAAACCAGCTAGGGCTGTGAAAGGCCAAGCATTAGCCAACCTTATTACTGAACGATCGGCTCCACAACAAAATTTCGTCGGCATATCGTCTTGGGCTTTATTCTTCGATGGTTCCGCGTGCGACGCTGGTTGTGGTGTTGGGCTTCTTATTATCTCCCCTCAGGGGGCACAATATGAATTTGCCTTTCGCCTCAGCGAGCGACGCACTAATAATCAAACAGAGTATGAAGCTTTGTGCAAAGGCCTTGAGTTGTTACTTAAGGCAAGAGCCGAAGTGGTGGAAGCCTTCGGCGATTCAAGAGTTGCTATCAATTAGTCAACGGAGGATTTTAACTGTGCCAGCAATTTATTATATCCTTATCTCCTGCGTTGTCAAGAATTGATGGCGAAATTCAGATTTGTTCGGCTAACATGGATACCAAGGGAAGACAACCTTGATGCCAACAAGCTAGCACAAATAGCTTTCGGATACGCCGAACAAGATGATAGCGTTTGTGTCAACGTTATGCCGATTGATATAAACGACTGGAGAGCCGATCTCCTCAATTACTTGAGGGATCCGGCTTGGGGGGCAGATAAGAAGACAAGACATCATGCTTTGAAACATGTGCTTATTGGTGATGAAGTGTACTTCAGAACCATGGAAGGGTTATTGCTAAAATGCTTGGGACCAATAGAAGCACTGAAAATTATGTACGATGTCCATGAGGGAGTATGTGGTACCCACCAATCGGCTCATAAAATGAAGTGGCTGATTAGGAGGTCAGGGTACTATTGGCCAACCATGCTGGAGGATTGCTTCAAATATTATAAAGGTTGCCAAGAGTGTCAGATGTTCGGAGCCGTTCAGATGGCGCCGGCTGGACCGTTGAATCCCATCGTTAAACCGTGGCCATTCAGAGGCTGGGGTATGGATATGATCGGCCAAGTTAACCCTCCGACCAGCAAGGGACACAAGTGGATCCTGGTTGCCACTGATTACTTTACCAAGTGGGTAGAGGCCGTGCCAATGAAGTACGTCACGGCCAAAGATGTGGTGAAATTTGTCAAGGAGCATATCATCTACCGGTTTGGTATTCCACAAACTATCACCACAGATCAAGGGACTGTCTTTTTGGCTGAAGAGTTCAAAAATTTCGCCAAAGAGATGGGTATCACGTTGCTGCAGCCGTCCCCTTACCATGCTCAGGCAAATGGTCAGGCTGAAGCGTCGAACAAGAGTCTCATCAAGCTGATCAAAAGAAAGATAGATGAATATCCTAAGCAGTGGCATGATCGGCTTGCAGAGGCGTTGTGGGCATACAGGACGTCGTGTCACGGGGCAACTAAGTGCACTCCATACCAGTTGGTGTACGGCCAGGAGGCCGTTATGCCACGGGAGGTAAACATCGGCTCTCGTAGGGTTCAATTTCAGAATGATCTGTCAGCCGATGATTATACATCTCTCATGAACATCAACACGGATGATTTAACAGAGCTTCGGTTATGGGCTTTTGAAAAAATTAGAGACAACAAAGCCAGAGTAGCGAAAGCCTATAACAAGAAAGTGAAGCCGAAGAATTTCAAAATAGGCGATCTCGTCTGGGAGTTAGTCTTGCCAGTTGGAACGAAAGATCCAGCATTTGGAAAGTGGTCACCTAACTAGCACGGGCCCTATCGCATTGTGGAGACTGCCCCAGGAAATTCATATAGGATGGAGACATTGGAAGGGGTCCGGTTTTTTAGAAATGTCAATGGTAAATATTTGAAGAAATATTATCCTAGTATGTGGATCGGATCTTGACTTAGGCAAAAACCGATGTGGTACAATCCGGACGAGAATAGCCGATGCCTTGGCATCGCCTCCGAAAAAAAGTTTGACCGATGCGTAGCCATCCGGTCTTAACAGGAGCCGATGTATTAAAAGCATCGCCTTTAGAAGAAAAAAAAACTAATATTAAACAAGCAACTACGAGTAGCAGGGCCCGTGCGTGTCATTGGCCATAGCCGATGTTAGGCATCGCCTTTAGTACAAAAATACAGAAAAACCATAATGTTCTTGACCGAGCTGTACACTCGGGGGGCACAACTGACAATGTTCAGGAAACAAATATGAAATCATGCAGAGGAAGACGCCGGTAGCTTTTGAAGGTATTGATGAATTGCAGTCAAGGCCTTTGTTCTGATCGCGTCAGCAGAGTTGATGATCTGGCGATCTGATTCGTCAGAGCCGATTATCAGTCCCTTGTTGAGTTCTCGGATATGCGCGCTGCTGGCTTTGAGCGACAAAGACAGCTTCTGCTTGTTATCAACGAGCGTCTTCATGCTTGCATCGTTGGCCAGAATGGCGGTATCAACCTAAGATAGTTCTTCCTCAAGACGCTTGATTTCATCAGCTATCTTCACCCTCTTCGCATCAAGTACTTGCCTGGACGTCTTCAACCTCTCTTCTTCACTGTCGTCATCCAGGTCTGCCTTGAATTGGTTTGCTGCTGCACATGCCTTGGTGATCTTTTCTTTCAGGGCCGGCTGATTGTTATGGAAAGCTAAGCGTGACGCAGCGGCCAGTACATCTTCATGGAGAAATCCAAGGTGAGCTGTGGGCCGGAGCACTTGCTTCAGGCTTGAGGGTAGCACATCGGCTATCGACTCAAGAGCCGTACGAATCCCATCGCATGCAACGACCAATTTTTCAATTGGAGTCTCCAGTTGCTTGGCGATTTCTTTGAGGTTCGAGGTCACATCGGTTGGAGGAGTTGTGGGAGGACTCTCAGTCACCAATGACTCACCGATGGTTGAAGGATCGAAGTTTAGCAAGGATGCAGCGTCAAAGGTCTGGCAACAGTGAGGTTAGTTCATGGACTATAGCTAGGCGAAAAGGATATGCAGTTAAAGAAGTACCTGTGGAGGGCTGATTTCCATGTGAGCTTTGTCTGTCTGACCGGATGTATCCTTAGGATAAGAGCTGGGAGGTTCAGGGGAATTCTCTTTCTCGGCCTCTTCCTGCTCCTGGCCGAGGAAGCTATGATCCTGCATATAGAAGATGGTCAGTACAACTTTCATTACTGAATCCAAGGCAAAGTAGAACTTACTGGCGATTCAGAAGAAAGGGTCTGAACCGAGATGACAGGTTTGGGCTTGATGGCGGCTTTCTTGAACTTCGGCTGGTGAAATTCTTTCCCTTCCATCTTGCGCTTCATTCCAGGGGAAGAAAAGAAGGCTTTGTCAAGGGAAGGCATGTCGGTCTGGTACAAAGGCAGTGGTGCCTTCTGCAGATACTTGAATGGATGGCCTGCGTCGTCATTGGGAACATGCCCTGCCTCCATCTATGGTCAAGAAATTCGGTCGTATCATGAAGCAACAATGCATGAAGAAGGCCAAATCAGATGGGAGATTACCTCTTCCAGTGTGGTTTCATGCTCGGGGTCGATGGCTAAAAGAGCCGATGCCACGGCATTGTGGAAAAGGTGGGGCATCCAGAAATTCCACCAGCGGTTGAAGCCATCGGCTATGTACACGAATTCCATCGTGCTAGGTATACTCAACTCCAAGCCAGAAAAGATGGAAGATGCTTTGGTGGCTACTAGGGAGTCAGATATATCAGCTCGGCTTTGGATTTTCTCATGGATGATCAGGCGAGGAGAAGTCTGGTTCAGGCCGAGCTGGCGAGCAGCTAGAATAGGTTGGTATGATTCATATCCTGGTTTGTTAATTCTGTTATCAGTGCTCATGCTGACTGGAATGAGACAAGGGGTAGCCATAATGCCGAATATAGCTCGAGTTTCTTCGTCAGTACTAAAGACATCTAGTCTGAAGAAGGACGGGTTTTCAAATTGCTCAGATTCAGTATATGCATTATGTATAGGGGTGGTTTGTGAGCTGTAGAAACATTGTACCATTTGGCTGTTTTAGCTGCATCGGTCTGGGTTATAGACAATTGATGAAAAGCCTGGCCAAATGAGGTACAACGGATGGATCTGCTTGTGAGGTCTGGGAAGGACTGGGACTTGAGTGATCGAAAATCTGGAATTTTATTACGGAAGTACAGTTGACTCCAGAGCTGAACGAATCACCAAGGACCGCCTGTCTTGATGCGTTGTCCAGCCAATATGCACTGGGTGTTCAAAGAGAGATGGCGGTACAGTATGCCTAGGAAGAGTTTTCCTAAGGCAATGGACCGGCCTTGAGCCAGCGCGGTGGCCAGGTTGAGATAATTCTTGGTTGGGGCTAGAGAAGGACCATTAAAGAGGAAATGGTCAAGCCACAAGTTCAAGAAGGCGATGTGCTCTTTCTCTGAAACTGAACCAGTTTGCTTGTTGTGCTGAGTGATATATTGGCTCCAGTTTCGGGTATTGCTCTTTTCCACTATTTTCTTATAAGGACATTCAACTAGATGAAAGGGAGAAGGGCAGGTGGATTGCACATCTAGCCCTAAGATCATGACAACATCCATGAGGGTTGGGGTCATGGGGCCAGAGCCGAACAGGAAACAGTTCAGACTGTCCAACCAGAAGTAGTCGATGGATCTGAGCAGATTGTCGTCCTTCTCCATGGGAGAGAGAGATAGGGTCAGAGCATCGGCTATGCGCATGGTTTGCCAAGTGGAACTATATGCGCGCTCAACGTGTTTGTACCAATCGGCCCACCCGTCCATGGGGAATGGCCAGGCGCGGAGTTGGTCAGTCCACAGATCTAGGTCTGGGTTGACATGAACAA
Source organism: Paspalum notatum (assembly GCA_022530915.1). NCBI lineage: Eukaryota > Viridiplantae > Streptophyta > Magnoliopsida > Poales > Poaceae > Paspalum > Paspalum notatum. Next base: position 23,494,959 of record CM039684.1, on the reverse strand, counting down.
AAGGCAAGCGTTTGGTCTCTGTACTAACAACGTCGTATGGGGGCTCATAGGATTTGGGTCCTAGACTGAAAGAATTGGAATTGGCCGAGGTTGGGATCAATATCTCGTCAGCCTGGATGATTAAAGAATAAGTGCAAGGTAAAGATAGCAGCTTTATGAAGGATATAATTGCAGAAATAGCCAGAGTCTTTACCTTTAATCCAAACACGCGCCCGCAAAGGGTTTGTTCTTCTGTTGTGCTGCTCAACGCCGCCATTTTCGCAAGTCGCTTGAAACAGGAGGTGGTGGAAAAGCGTTCGTCAGCGGCGAAAGGAAAGAAGACGAGTTCTGGTTCGATGCGTGTGCCTTTATGAGGCACTGACTAGCGCGGGATTTGGAAATTTCAGTCGGTGGAAGCGCGTCCTCTGGTTTATCGGCTTGACGCATTATGTTTGACTAAGTCAATGAGACAGGGTCGATTCGATGTTGACCAGCGAGCCGATTGTTTACTAGAAATTGGCTAAGTGAGCGAATTGGTTCGTCACATTAAGTCAGAGCCGATTGAGGGACTTCTTGAGTCAGCGCGATGTTGCTAAGCCGATTTTCGTGCAAAGGGGAATCGGCAAAAGAAAAAAAAACAGAAGATTAAGAAGGGAAATTTCATTAATTTACATAGCAAAATATATTTACATCCCTAAGCCGACACTACGGCTGTTAGCACCCAAAAGCTAGGGATTTTCCTTCCAGAAGAGCCGATGCAACGGCTAACATTAAAACCTAAGCTAATCCTACTGCTACTGGGATAGGATGCTCTAAGCATCACTATCACTAGCCGATTTCTCATCGGCTCCTTCCTCCTCGCCGTCGACCTCGTCGTCGGCGTCTTCGCTCTCAGTGGGAGCGAGGTCGGACAAGCCCTCCTCGTACTGAGCCACGAGGTCTTCGTCCTCATCTGGCTCCTCTGGCTCGGCTTCATCAGAGGAATTCTCCGGCTCGTCGGCGTCGTCCTCCTCGTCGCTGTCATCCTCTTCGTCTTCCTCATTGCCCTCTACTTCGTCGTCAGAGGGCGGCATCCCCAGGTGCCTTCTCTTGGTGGGGCGCTCGGGCGATTCGTGGTCCGGGCGAGGGACCCATGGAGGGGAGGCGACGGCGTCCTCTGAGTCCTCAGCGCAGCCGAGGTTGATCGTCACTCTGGGTGGAGGGGACGGGATGTCCTCGCCCCAGGCCTTTAGCCAAGCGGCTTTGGCGGCTTGGTCTGGGATCGCTCCTCATCGGCCGCTGGGACGGCCGGAGGAGCCTGGTCGGCTCCTGCCATCGGCAGCGGAGCGAAGCCCGGCGATACGGCCGGGCATGGCGGCAGCGGTGCTGGTGCATCAGCCGCCGCGCCAGGAGCGGAGGCGACGGAGGGAGAAGAAGGTGGAGTGGGAGCTCGTGGCCCGGTCACGGAGGGAGAAGAATGTGGTGATGGCGGGTGGTTGCTGCCGGATGAAGACATGGCTAGAAGAGGGTTTTCTCGGCTCTTTTCTGGCTAAAGTAAAGGGAAGAGTGGATGCCGATTTGAGAGGAACAGGGGAGCCCTGCCTTTTATTAAGTGTAAGGCGATGGAAGGCAAAGGGGCGCCATATGGGAAGCCAAAGGGTCGCGCGAGTCATCATAGCGGTTGCCGTGGAAGACCGTGTTGCGGTTCAGAACGATGGGACGTGCATGGCCAGGTTTCCCACTCGTCTGGTTTTGAAATAAATAAATTTTTATTTGCCAAAACCAGGGGGTATGTGTTGACAACGGAATTTGGCCGCCCCTGTTAATGGGTCAAGATCGGCTTTGGGCTAAAGAGAAGCTGTCCAAGGAAGTGACGGTGGATGACAGAACAGGCCATTGGGCCTTGTATCATAGATTAAATAGTCCAGTTTAGGTTAGTTAGGGTTTGTAGCTTAATTACGGAAGGGCAGGCTTGTTGCCCTAGTCTACGGACTATAAATATGTACTCTTATCATCGAAATAAAGTTGACGACATACGTTCATCGAGCAGCGGCTGTCTCCACATCCCCTTGGTGCATCGCCACCTCTAGCGACTAGAGTTTCAGGTAATCGTCATACTGCCTTAACGATTTTAGTTCGTTATAGGCATTACAGCGTTAGTCGCCTGGCAAATCGTGTACTGAAGCGTTTTTGATGGCACAGTTTGCTAGTTACCATGATGAATCTCGTGATAAGCTTAGCTTAGCGCGAGATCCATCAGTTATCCTGATGAATCTCATGTCAAGCCTAGCTAGGCATGAGATCCATCACGTGTATGAGCCGATATGCTTGCACATCGGCTCATGCACAAACTGCTGCTATGCTAATATCTTTTGTGATGCATGCTATCACGCCGCTGGTTTGTTACTAGATTAGCATATAGCAGGGGTTGAGACATAGATTAGATCTGTTTTTATAGCTTTATCTATAGATCATGGTTCATTAGGAAGATCCGATGTATACCCTGCCTTGCCTTTTATCGTTTTATCAAAGATGCATCTGTTTCATATCGTTCATATAGAATCTTTGGTACAATAGTAGATTTAAGGCATGTTTGACGCTCATCCGGATGTTTTAGCCGACTAGAATAGATCTAGTCGTGCTTATTCTTCCTTTGTTTAAGTTCTTTTATACATTATATCTGTATATACTATTGGTAAGACAGCAGGGCCTTGCCGATGAAGAAGATCCGACCCAGGATGAGCCGATCCGAGCGATCCGGCTAGTATTTAATGTTTAATCTATTTTGTCTGCTTATACAGGGGAAACAGGAGTCAACCAACGCCAACACCATCACCATAACCTCCCTAGCTAGGTCACAAGCCAGGTGGCGCGCCCAACCATCACCAAGCCAGAGACGATCGGCTGATCCGTTCGGCTGATCGTGGGTCGCAGCAAGGACGAGCGATCCCTACGGTCCACATACACCTCCCGGCCCTATTGTGTGAAGCTCTTCAGGGTGATACCTGTTAGTTTCCTGGTGCAATAGCAGGCAAGCTTGCATACAGAACTCTGACCATTTGCAAGAAATTCCTAGTGGAGTTGTGCCTACCCCATAGGATATCCCCCTAGATTTCTACCCACTGTCGACTCAATGCTTATTGAGTTAGGTTGGGTGGCCAACGGGGTTATCTTTTCCTAGGAGGTAGCAGTAACCAGGTAGATCTGTACCCTGAGCTTGCTTCGGGCGAAATGTTGAAAATCTTGAATTCATAAACCTTTCATCATTTGGGTGTTCCTGCGCCTCAAAACTGTCAATTACTCTAGTCGGTTTATGCCTGCGGTTGATGGATGTGAAATTGCGATGCTTGTCTTTGTATAGACGATGGCAATGCATCAACCTTTTGGTCTTGAGTCTCTTGAGTTAACAGCACTCTGTTGGCTCTTGACTGAGTGACTTGTGAACTGATCAGAGCTCTTCCTGGTGTTGGTTTTGATGGATCGACTCCTACTAGCCGATTTGTAGCCTTCCTCGGATGTACCTTTTAAGATTATCCATAGCCTTTCCTGAGCATTGTGCCTTGATGAATGTTCAAAGCATGTGTGAACAACTTCAGATTAGGCATATTCTGGCAAGGCTAGGACGTCCTATACTTTTGCAGTCATCGATCGTTCATGATCGATTCCAAGTTCTTCTCTTTGGTGATGATTTTTGACTTATCTTCTGTCACTCAGCTTTTGGTTGCACTCATCATAGGTCCTTGCTTTTCTTGTCCTAGTTAGTTCTTCCTTGTTTCAGATTTTGAACTATTGGACTTTGATCTGCCAGGTTGAAATCTTTTTGGTGCTTGGTGATGAGATTTAGCTTTGTACACTGAAAATTTCGAACAGACAAGATAATTGGTTATGGCGATAGGATTGTTTGATATAGTTACCTGGTAAAGGTAGATGTTGATGCAGGAGTTGCATTGTAGCGCTGACCAAATACGCTTGTCGTTTCCTTCTACCGCCATTGACATTGTTTTCTTCTTTGCTTCTATCCTGATCTTGCTCTGGCCAAAGAACATCTATTGGCCTCTGCAACTCCATCCAAAGAATACTCATGTTATGTTGCTGAGTTGCAATCTTGATTTTATGCCCTCAGGGCTGTTGGCGTCTCTTAGCCTTAAAAGATTTTACTCCGCAAGCGCACGGAGACCGCTGTAGCTTTTCACCTAGAGTATTCCGAGTATCGTATTTTTATCCACAGGGAAGCAGTAGGCGAGAGAGTATAATTGAATAAACTCAAATCGAATGATCCGTACTTATATACCAGCTAGTCACTAGACAAGGGGTAAATCTGGTAGAAGTAAATTGAACTACCTAAGATACACGTAGAAAGGTACAGTTGCCTGGGAGGACAACGAGTGAGATAAAGTTCCCAAACTCTATTCTATTCGGCTGCAAAGACTATGTCGTGGTTAACTAAGAAACTCAAGTAGCAAGTCAGGGTCTCACGTCGAATGAAATTCCGGCGCCTCGAGGGGTCAGGGGGTAGATAGTAGACCACCGAAGGAGACCCGGCTAATGCCTACGGACCTACCGAACGAACAGGCCTGGGCTACACAGGCACACCACACGCTGTCACCGAGTGGGGCTACCAAGCAAATTTGCGTGGATAGGTGTGATTCTCCGGCATCTCAAGTGCATAATCATTCATCATATGTGCAGCATTCATCATGAAGCATCCTACATTGGCATGCATTTGAACCTTAGTTCAAACTTGGTTGAAATGCAACTTGTTGAAACCTGTTTTCTGCATATATGTCCCTGTTATTGTACCCATAACTTTTATTCTATTTAGACTTGGGTGAAACCTATATTGACAAACTTGTAGATAATTTAATGATAAACAATTTGGTAATTGGTGCTTTGACATGCATGAAGGTTTGCATAGAGTTTTGGGGCTTTTTCTGTCAGTATGTGAATTCTGTCCAAACCTGACCTGTAAAGAAAATTCAAATTTTCTTGATCTTAAAGCCAAAATCTTGCAATGCTTTTACTGAGAAAGTTGTAGATCTAGAAATTCTGAACAATATTGGTATAAAACTCTTTGAGTGAATGTAATTAGAAAATAGACTTTTAGAATTTCTAAACTAGTGGGTTTTGTTGGTCAAACATTGGTCAGCAGCTTAAATTCAAATTTAAACCATATTTTTGAATATAACATGGTGTGCAAAATTATATGACAAATGTAGAGGAACAAATTTAGAACATTTCATCCAATTGGGTCCTTTTCAAATTCGGCCTCTAACCTGTTCAAAAAGGGGGATTTCCAACCGAGGTTTCAGCGATCAACAGGGGGTTTTTCCATTTCGGAATTTTGTTTCTCTTTTTGTCTCACTGACACGCGGGCCCCACTGGCAGACCGCGTCGGATTCCCGCCCGAATAATTGGAAAACCCAGCCGGTGGGTCCCACCATCCCTGCGTCTCCGTGCACTCGGTCCGTGGACCACCCTTTCTCCGCTCCAGCCCGGTCCCACCGGTCAGCCTCTACCGGTCCATAGACCACGTCCATTCACGGGCCACCTCCCCTCCTCCCCTCTCCAGCTCGCCCACGTGGCGGGCAGAGCGCGCCTGCCGCGTGCACGCGAGGGAGAGGGGGAAGAGGAAGAGGCCGGTGCGCGGAATTGGTCTATGGACCATGAGACACTGACATGTGGGACCTGGGTGGGGAAAAGGTCTTTAGTTGCGTGGACCGGGTGTACAAAGCGACGGAAGAGTGGGACCCGCAGCTGCATTCTACCGGCGGAATTCGAATTGGCCTGACCAGTGGGTCCCGCATGTCATAGACTCACAAAGAAAAAGAAGAACCGAAATTGGAAAAAGCCCGTTTGACCACAGGAACCTTTGTTTGTATTTCTAGTTTTTGGATAGGTTAGAGGCCGAATTTAAAAATACCCCAATTGGATGAAATGTTTCAAATTTGTTCCTTTACATTTTTCTTATAATCTTGCATACCATGTTATATTCAAAAATATGATTTAAATTTGGATTTAAACTGCTGACCAATGTTTGACCAACAGAACCCATAAGTTTAGAAATTCTAAAGGTCCATTTTTTAGTCACATTCACTCAAAGAGCTTCTTGACATTGTTGTTTAGAAATGCATGATCTACAACTTATTCAATTAGAGTTTTGCAAGTTTATGGCTGTAGACTAAATAAACTTTGAAATTGCTAAACAAGTCAAGTTTGGTCAGAATTCACATGCTGACAGAAAAAGCCCCAAAACTCTATGCAAACCTTACTGCATGTCAATGCACCAATTACCAAAGTTGTTTATCATTAAATTGTCTACAAGTTTGGTATTTCAAGTTTCTTCTAATTTACAACAGATTCAAAGTTATAGTGGTAAATGTTGATGCCTATTCAGGAAAAACTGAATTTAATTGATTCAAATGACTTGGTCTACTTATGCACTCAATATGAAATGTTCATGAGATGATGCACATATGTCAATGATGCAATTGTAATGCGCTTGAGATGCCTGGGGCATCACAACCCACCCCCTTAAAGAAATCTCATCCCGAGATTTTTGATGTGATGTGGGTGGATAAGTTAAATGAGGAGGGAGTGCATTGTGTATGAGTTTAAACACAAATTTGAAAATTTAAACTGCTGTGACATACTCATTTGAAGTGGATGGAAGAAACCCAGGATATTTTGTTTGCAAAAATTCCTCTTGTTCCCATGTTGCCTCTTCTTCGGAGTGATTACTCCATTGCACTTTGTAAAAGTTAATAGCTCTTCGTCTTGTTGATCAAGGATTCTTATAGGCTGTTCTTCGTAAGTGAGATCCGGCTCAATCTGAATCTGAGATGTATCAACTACTTTTTCTGGCACTCTTAAGCACTTCTTGAGTTGCGAGATGTGAAACACATCATGGACCGCAGCAAGGTGTGGTGGCAATTCTAACCGGTAAGCTACTGATCCACATCTTTCTGTAATCTGGAATGGACTAACATATTAGGGTGCTAGCTTTCCCTTCACTCCAAACCGATGTACCCCTTTCATTGGTGACACCTTGAGGTACACATGGTCGCCTTCTTCAAAAACTAACGGTCTCCTTCTCTTATCAGAGTAGTTCTTTTGCCTAGACTGTGCTCTTCTCAAGTTGCTGTGTATGGATTTTACTTGCTCTTCAGCTTGCGTTACCAAATCAGGACCAAATGTGACACGCTCACCTGGTTTTCACCAGTTGAGTGGTGTTCTACACCGTCTACCGTATAGGGCCTCGAAAGGAGCCATTTCTAAGCTCTTCTGGTAGCTGTTGTTGTAAGCAAACTCGGCCAAGGGGAGACATTCATCCCACTTGGTGGAGTAGGTCAAAGCACATGCTCTCAACATGTCTTCTAGGATCTGGTTGACTCTTTCAACTTGGCCGCTTATTTGGGGGTGGTATGCTGAACTTCTAATTAAATTGGCCCCAAGAGCAATTTGCAGTTGCTCCCAGAAGCGGGACACAAACAGTGAGCCTCTATCCGAAGTGATGGTGTAAGGAACACCGTGCAAGGATACAACCCGGGAAATGAATAGTTCAGCATATTGCTTCGCCCGATAGGTGGTTTTGACAGGGATGAAATGAGCGGATTTTGTGAATCGATCAGTAATCACCCATATGGAATCGTACCCCTTCTGTGTGCGAGGTAAACCCACATTGAAGTCCATATGTATGTCCTCCCATTTCTAGGCTGGAACTGCTAATGGTTGGAGCATACCCGCAAGCTTTAGGTGGTCAGCTTTCACTCTCTGACACACATCACACTCGGACACATATTTGGCGATTTTCCGTTTCATACGGGTCCACCAAAATTTTTGCTTTAAGTCTTGGTACATTTTATTGCTGCCCGGGTGCATGGTGAACATGGAAGTGTGGGCTTCATCAAGTATCTTCTTCCTCAACTCCATATCCTTAGGTACCACTAAGCGATTCTTAAACCATAAGACTCCTTGGTTATCAAGTGTGAAGCATGCCACTTTCTCTTCATTAATACCCTCAAGAATATGTGCCATGCCCTTATCTTGCTTTTGTGCTGCAATGATCTGATCTTTTATTGTGGGTTCAATGATGAGGTTGTAAAGCTCGGCTTCCAGCACCGTTGGCATTACTATTTCCTCAATCTCACAACATAGTACTCTTACTGTCGGACGAGCCTCAATGAAGTTGCAATGAGCTTTACGGCTATTGACACGGCTTAAATACGAATATTTTGTATCATTTTACATAGTTTTTCCTTGATTTTAAGCGTCAACTATATCTTTTACTAACATTTATCACCGATTATTGTGGATTTTGCAACATTGTCTTGGAAATATGCCATATGTGATTTTTACAGATTTTTGACCTATTTTTCGCAAAATTCACAAAAATCTACGTCGAGTAAGAAAGGACCTCTAAATTGGCATTTATTGAAGATGATGATCAAGGAAGGCTTGGTTGACTCATACTCTCCTCTGTGTCAATTATGGTTTTCTAATTAGAAGCTTCAAAAAGGTGTCAAGAGCTATTGGGAATTGCAGACAATTATATAATTATCAAATATGTCAAAGGCTAGAAGATTTCATCAACCTCGGTCCATGAAGAAGATTCTAGAAGCTCAAATGTCCGTAAAGGCCCCGCACGAACATTACTTAATCATCAAGTAACTACCCGGCGAAAGATGGAAAGGAGAGGACGCAGGGAGAGTCCGGGTCGTCCGACCCAGACCCCCCTGGTCGGCTGACCCCACCCCCTAGGACGTCGGTTCAAGATTCCTTTTCTACCACGTCATCTCCATGGTATAAATAGCGAGCCTAGGCCTTGGGGCAGGGTATCCAATTCATTATCAAGGCGTGAAGATGGCGACAAGAGGGACCACAACTAGAAAAGAGTAGAGGGTCAAGATTCTAGTCTAGGATTAGAAGTTCTTCTAGTTCCTAGAGGTGATTAGAAGCCTTGCACGGTGTTCTAATTACCTAGCTCTAGAGGTTCAATTGTATCAACGAGGGAAGGTATGATCATAGATGTAATTTTGATACAGTTTATTAATGAAGTATTGTTCTTGTTCTAATTATCATGTTCTAATTATCATGTTCTTGTTCTAATTATGCTTGTTCTAGTTCTAATTAGCTTTAGATCTAGATGCTTGTTAATTAGATCATGTCTTTGAAGGTTAAGTTTATCTAGCGATCTTGAACTCTAATCTAGTTTACTAATGATATGGTTGTGTTTCTAGTTCTTGTGATCATGGTGATTAGAAGTTCTAGTTGCTCTAATTATGTTATTAGACTATGCGAAGTAATTAGAAGCGTGTTCTCTAATTATGTATGCTTGTTGAGAGTTTCTCGTCGATTACCTGGTTACTAGTGACAGTAGAGCTCGGGGAAAGGTTAAACTCGATCTAGGGGATTAGATTGGTTGATCTAGATTTAATCATGCTATGATAGATATGCTTGAACATGCTTATTTACCTTGAGCTATTAGATATCTTGCTACTTTATTCTTGAAGTAGTAACCATATATCACATATGCTTTGGATCCAATTAGATCTTGATTAGAGAGCTAGTTAATACCCTTTATTTAGTGCTCTAGTTATGTTCTAATTGTTTATCTTATGTTGATATAGTATAGTTTCTGTTAGATTAGGCTATGGATTGGTTTAGATTAAGGATTGGTTTATATATAGATTAGGCTATCTTTTTACCTTTAGTTTAGCTTAAACTTTTGTTAATTAGAGAATACTAGTTCGTTTCTTGGATTGACAAAACCCACGATACTCATCTTGAGGAAAAGCTACATACGATTATGTCGCTTGCAGTATAAGATTTGCCATGTTTAAGTGCTGTCAACAAGCTTTTCTGGCGCTGTTGCCGTGGAACTAATTAGTCATCCTGTAATTAACTTAAGTTTGTATGTATTTAGTTTTTCTTTATCTTTTGTTTATAATTTTGGTTTTTGTATATTTTATCTTTTTCTTTTCTTTTATTTATTCTTGCGCCATATATGTATATATGTTTTTCTTTTTCTTTTTCCTTTTTTATAATATTTTCTTTATTTATTTTATTATCTTTTGTATAATAATTTTCATGTATAGTTATAATATTGCTTTTTAGTATAAATTTCTTTGTATATATATATATATATATATATTCTCTGCCACTAACATTAGCAGGGATGGATGGACCACTGTCCAACAAACCAACTAATTATGTGGATGATTCAGAGAAGTTACTGAGAAAGTCCCGAAGCTCTACCCAATTTTCTCGGAAACAAGACGAAACTCTGCCGGAGATGGAAGACGACAACATTCAAGAGAGGAGGCTCATGGAGCTATGTGTGCCAACTTCAGCAGATTTGAAGATCAGAGACCTCGCTCCGCCTCAGTGATCAGCATGGTGCAGAATCAACCGTTCAGTGGGAAGGAAGATCCAAATCAACACTAGAAGACGTTCTTGCAGATCTGCAACACCTTCAACATTGATGGAGTCACCAACGATCAGATCAGAGCAAGGTTATTCCCATTCTCACTGATTGGGAAGGCTCACCAGTGGCTGTCAACACTTCCGGAGACTACCATCAACAACTGGCCGCAGTTGCTACAAGCTTTCATCGCCAAGTACTTTTTATCTGGAAAGACTCAAGCTTTACGCAACAAGATCTCAACATTTGTGCAGTATCCCACGGAGACATTCGATGAAGCCTACGAGAGATTCAACGACTATGTGTCAGCATGCCCTCATCACAACTTTCATAAGTGGGACTTAATCCAAAAGTTCTACGGTGGACTCAATGCAGCGTGTAGAGCTCAGATCGACGCATCGTCCGGAGGATCAATTCTCAGTCTCACTCCTACAGAGACCGAAGCTTTGTTTAAGAAGATCGCAGAGAATGGAACTTGGGGGACAGTAGCAGACAGGATGGCGCCTACTCCATCCACTAGAGTAGTGAAGAGTGTGCGGGAAGTGGAAAAGGTGGAAATTCTAGGTGGAAAGATTGAATCACTCCTGAGAAGGATCGAGAAGATGGAAAGTGGCAGAGCAGAGGAAGTGAAGTCCACAGAAGCCAGGATGACTTGTGAAGAGTGTGGAGAATATGGACATTCAAAGGAAAGCTGCCCAGAGGAAGCTAAGGCTTTGGACTATGCAAGAAAGGAAGGTTGGATTCCCCCATCCAACTATAGACAGAATCGACAACAGTTCATTGCCGGATCAGTTATTCAGAATGCCATTCCTCTACGGATTCAACTTAAAGATTTTATGGAAGAGCAAGCAAAGATCAACAAGGATACACACTCCAAGTTCAAGGCTATGGACAAAGTGCTGGAGAACATTGATGGCAAGATCACCACTGTGGGAAGTTCAAATCAACAGCTGATGGGGATGATGAAGATTTTGGAGAATCAACTCTCTCAACTTGCAGAACATCTCCCGAACAAGAATGAAGGAAAGTTGCCTGGACAACCTCAGCCTAAGGAGTCTCTTAAAGCAGTCACTACCAGATCCGGATGGGAGACGAGAGACCCAGAAGTACCTACAAGACTTGCCAGTTCAGTGGAAGCCGAAGCACAGAGTGAAGATGAACCTAAAGTGACAGTGGAGGACATGAGGATACTACCAGAGAAGAGCAGGGTTCGAGTGAATAAGACAGACGAGCATTTCAGTAAGTTTCTTGAAGTGATCAAGCAGCTTTATATTCATATGCCATTATTAAGTGCACTTCAAGTTCCTACTTTTGCCAAGTACTTGAAAGATATACTAGCTAACAAGAGAGAGATGCCATCTGAGTGTGTGAAGTTGACAACTGAGTGTAGTGCAGCTATCATGGATACTCCTTTGCAGAAGAAGGCAGATCCGGGATGTCCCACTATCCCGTGCTCTATTGGTGCACTCAACATTAACAAGGCTCTTTGTGACCTCGGAGCAAGTGTAAGTGTCATGCCTAAGTCAGCGTTTGACAAGCTGAAATTGCCAAAGCCAGAGCCTACATCCATGTGTCTAGAGCTAGCAGATCACTCAGTCAGATATCCAGAAGGAGTAGCTGAGAACGTGCCAGTCAAGATCGGAGCAAATCTTGTACCAGTTTACTTCGTTATTCTGGAGATGGGAGGAAGCACAAGATCACCATTGATATTTGGAAGACCTTTTCTTAGAATAGGTCAAGCCAACATTAATGTGGGAGAAGGGATGATCAAGTTCAACATCAATGGAGAATCAAGCTCGTTCAAATTCCGCCCAAGATTCGAGGTGTGTCAAGCCATTGAAGGGGACGAAGCTTGAAGACGAAGACTCATCTGCAATGTCCATGCGAGACATTGGTGGGCGCCCAGAGGAAGAAGAAGTCAGGCTGAAAGACTTATCTCAAGCGCTTATGGGAGGCAACCCAGGTATATTTTTAGAAAGTTTTATTTAATTTAGTTTTTAGCTTTTTCTTATAAATAGATTTTAGTTTAAAAACTCTAAGTGTTAAAGTAAACCATGGTCAAAATTAATGAAGGATTTTGTTTAGTTAAAATTTGATTTTGAATCTTTATAATAGTAGATGGCTACTCTCACTTACGTAGCTGTCTAAATTTTGAAAATTTACGAAGCCTTTGTCGGTTTTTGAATTCGATTTGATTTATAAAATAAAATGAGAGACATTTTTCTTAGGTTTTAATCTCTGAATTATTATATGATCTCAAAATCTTCTCTCTAATTTATTCAAAAACTAAGCGAATACCTAAGCCACGCTAAAGAGATAAGATGAGTGTATTCAATTCAATTCATGAATTGAGTTGCTTATCTTTATTCTGAAATTAATTTGGTTGAATAACCAAACATTTGTTTCTAAGCAAAATAAAACATAGGTTTTAGGAGTAGCAAATAAAAACTATCTTGAAAATTAAAATCTATGTTAAGTGTTATAAACATTGAGTGTTTAGTTACTATAGTAGGCATATTAATAGATATATTTATATTGCATAATTGCAAATTAAGGACATAGAGTTAGTGAAGATAATCAACTTCTTAATAAATTAGGTTAAATTAGGCAACATAGGATCCTCTTTTGGCATGATATAACCAGCAAACACTAGGACATGGGTAATAATTGAAAGTTTGGTAGGAAAGAATCAAATGGCTAGCATCTAAGGAGACAAACTTTAACCCTTTAATAGTTTTTCTGTCAAAACCTGCATGCATGTCGACAATCTTGCTATGAAAGCCATCCATTTTCATCAGGAATCCTAGAGGTAACTTACAGGTGAAGTTTGGACGCGAGCAGGGCCAGAAGGCACCTGGCTCGGCCGACCAGACCCCCCTGGGACGGCCGACCCCAGGTAGCCCTTCACCAGATCACCCTCCCTTTTGAGCCACCTCTTTGCCTATAAATTAGAAGCCTTTGTTACTATGTTTCATCACCAGAACAACCACCAGTAGACCAAAAACACCCAGGAGAAGAAGAAGAGTAGTAGTATTGAGAGAAAAAAATTGAGATGAAGATGAAGAAGTTCTTCAAGAAGGCTTTCAAGAATACCTCATCTAGAGGAAACTCTTCCCAAGAGGAGGAAGGTTCATCAAGGCCTACACCTAGGAAATACTTCGTCTTTGAGATGGGGAGTTCCGACTCCGATCGAAGCCTTCGTCGGGATCAAGGCCTACATGGGTGTTCTTCCCATTTCGCCGTCAACGTTGATGAAGTTTTGGAGCCGTCGAGAAGGACTCGTTCTTCTACCTGAGCTCAAGATCAAGCCCCTCAACCCATGAATGTTGATGAAGACTAGTGGAAGTTCACGCCGGAAGGATTTTCACTCCGGACAAATCTTGAAGAACAGAGGTATAATAGCTGTCAGAACCGCATAACCTTCAATTTTGATCTAGACTTTGATTTTTTGGGCCATCTAGATTTTGCTCCAAGCATAGAAAAAGCTTTTAAACATTTGGGCTGGAGCAATTTTATTCATACTAGTGCTACATATCAGAGGGATATAGCACTAGAGATTATGACCACTATGGACATAGTTAGTTCCTCTGATTCGAGCCATACCCTGAGATTTAGATTAAAAGAGGACTGGGTGGAAATATCTTTTGGTATGATTGGTTCTTTGTTGGGATTTTAGGAGAATACACCTGAAACTATTGAAGTTAACCAAGATGTCTTAGAAAGTTTTTGGTTACAAATTGCTGAGAATTCTTCCAAAGAAAGAACGAGGATAATCAATACCATAATCAGAATCATTCATAGGTTCATGACTGTCAGTCTTAGAAAGGCTAGATGATACAAAGGTGTAAAATGCAGAATTAAAATGGCTTTATATTTCACTTTGTCAGCCTATGGGAATTAATCCAATCTATTCCATGGTCAATCATTGGATTATTCAAAGGAATAGAAACACCGGATTGCTTGGATTTGGGCATTATCTCACTATCATTGCTTCAACCTTGAACCCAAATTTAGTGTTCAATCCAAGTCAAATAAAATTACCAGCTAATATTGATGAAAATTCCCTGAGTAAAGGAAAGTATATTTATGGGAACAAAAATACTGGTTTCTTTGTTAGTAACACCAAATTCAGAATCCCTAGTCCCAGACTTACTTTATTTGCACAAGGGAGAACTGATTGGTTGAAAAAATTTATGACTGAGGAAGGGGAATCATGCCAACAACCACATTCATGTGAATTATGACTGAGGAAGGGGAATCATGCCAACAACCACATTCATGTGAATGGGGCGCCTAGGAGACACCGTGTGCGCAACCAAGTCAGCATTTTATGGCTGAAGAATTTAGAGCAGGATCATCATCTTATACACCTGTGTTTAATCCAAGGCCAATTAGCTCTTTTGATCCTACTACTACCCCAGTGTTTAACCCCTCGGCACAATTTCCCCCGCCTTCAGCTTTTGTTCCAAGGCGTGCCAGATTTCATGCACCTGGATTTATTTCAGCTCAGAATATGCCTCAGCAAGCATTCTACGGCATAGAAAACATGACTGCAGAGAACTACCAGATCATTGATCAGATTAGGACAAATACCAACTAGTTCGAGCAGAACACACAAACCATAGAAGAGCAGGTGCATAATCTGAGGTTATGGCACCAGAGGCATCAAAAGTGAAGGCTATTGGTTTGCTTTTGTATTTTCAGTTTTTATTATCTTCTTTTAGTTATATCATGTATTATCTTTTTATCTTTATCTTTTTTTATTATTTTATCTATGTATAATTATGAGTGCTTTTATTTTATTTCGATAAGAATTCATGGTCATGTATTTTCCTTTGTTGGAATAAAATAAAATGTTTGTTTTTTTGTAATCTGATGTCATTAATTGAACTAAATCTATACTCTCATTAATGCAATTTAATTGAACTATGATTGATATTTATATAGTAGATATGATTTTTCATAAAGACCCACATGTTATTCATGTTTTGATTTCATTTTTGTCATAATGAATCTCCTTCAATTTTTATTTTTTTGAGCTATTAAATTTTATGATCAAGTTTCTTATGATTATTTTATTAAGACACTACCTATTAGAGCTTTTTGAAACTATAGTTTGATCAAATTTATTTCTCGATTGAGTTGGATTAAGATTTGAATCTAGGGTTTGAGACTTCAAAGCTGGTCATTCAAATTTGTTTATCTTTTCATTTGCTAGCCTTTTTATCCATGCATTGTAACTCTCTGTATTGGAGAAATTGCAAACTTCGCTGGATATCCATCCTTAAACCAAAAATATCATCTCATATATCTTCCTTTGCCACAACCTATTAATTTTTTGGAGTATGAAAGAATTTTTGGATGAGTGTTCTTCCATGTTATCATTGTTTAGAATACTCAAGGATGAGTATTATCTAAGAGTGGGGATGTTGCACTACCTATTTAGGGATCTTTGAGGAGGCAAAGTAAAAAAAAAAAAGAGGATTGATGTGGACGCCCCACACATAAAAAAAAAGAGAGACCAAGTGGTCAAAGTAGAATTAGTTGTCTAAAAAAATGATGAATAATGAGAAATAAAGATATATATTTTTGCTCCTCATTGATTTCCTATATTCATGGTGTATAGCTTAACTTATTAAAAATACTCCAAAAGATTTTCCAACCGTATGCAATCCGATAGCAAGGACTTCATTTGTGCCTTGAGATCAATAATTTATTTGCATATGTCCACTTTTCTATATATTTCTTCTATCTTTTAATCATTATGATTTCCATGACCTTTTTGAGAAGTTTCAGTAATTCCAGCGGATTCTTTTCTTAGTTTAATAATATATTGAGTTTAAATTTTGATTAGGATTCTTACCAAGCTCCAGATAAAAGCCTACCCTCATATATTCCTTTAGTTCAGGTTTTATTTTACACACATATATATTGAGAGCCTGGAAAGATGAGAGTAATTCTTGGGTCTTAAATATTTTAATCTTTGATATTTGATCCTTTTTGAAAAATGTTATTTAAAAAACAAGGAGATTTGTTATTGATGATTTTGATTTCTTTATATATATGTTGTGGGGTATGCTTACGTGAATATCTATTTATCTATATGATTTGTTAATCAAAAACATGAGAAATTTGAGAGTCTAAATTAAGTTTGATTATTTGATGTTAGATTATAAGTTAACTTATTTATAAAATTTTACTTACTCGAGGACGAGCAAAGTTTAAGAGTGGGGATGTTGTTGACGCGGCTTAAATATGAATATTTTGTATCATTTTACATAGTTTTTCCTTGATTTTAAGCGTCAACTATATCTTTTACTAATATTTATCACCGATTATTGTGGATTTTGCAACATTGTCTTGAAAATATGCCATATGTGATTTTTACAGGTATTTGACCTATTTTTCTCGAAATTCACAAAGATCTACGTCGAGTAAGAAAGGACCTCGAAATTGGCATTTATTGAAGATGATAATCAAGGAAGGCTTGGTTGACTCATACTCCCCTCTGTGTCAATTATGGTTTTCTAATTAGAAGCTTCAAGAAGGTGTCAAGAGCTATTGGGAATTGAAGACAATTATTCATTATAATTATCAAATATGTCAAAGGCTGAAGATTTCGTCAACCTCGGCCCATGAAGAAGATTCTAGAAACCTAAAAGTCCGTAAAGGCCCCGCACGAACATTACTTAATCATCAAGTAACTACCCCGCTAAAGATGGAAAGGAGAGGACGCAGGAAGAGTCCGGGTCGGCCGACCCAGACCCCCCCTGGTCGGCCGACCCCACTCCCTACGACGTCGGTTCAAGATTCCTTTTCTACCACATCATCTCCAGGGTATAAATAGCGAGCCTAGGCCTCGGGGCAGGGCATCCAATTTATTATCAAGGCGTGAAGACGGCGACAAGAGGGACCACAACTAGAAGAGAGCAGAGGGTCGAGATTCTAGTCTAGGATTAGAAGTTCTTCTAGTTCCTGCAGGTGATTGGAAGCCTTGCACGGTGTTCTAATTGCCTAGCTCCAAAGGTTCAATTGTATCAACGAGGGAAAGTATTATCAAGGATGTAATTTTGATACAGTTTATTAATGAAGTATTGTTCTTATTCTAATTATCATGTTCTTATTCTAATTATGCTTGTTCTAGTTCTAATTAGCTTTAGATCTAGATGCTTGTTAATTAAATCATGTCTTTGAAGGTTAAGTTCATCTAGTGATCTTGATCTCTGATCTAGTTTACTAATGATATGGTTGTGTTTCTAGTTCTTGTGATTATAGTGATTAGAAGTTCTAGTTGCTCTAATTATGTTATTAGACTATGCTAAGTAATTAGAAGCGCGTTCTCTAATTATGTATGTTTGTTGAGAGTTTCTCGTCGATTACCTGGTTACTAGTGACAGTAGAGCCCAAGGAAAGGTTAAACTCGATCTAGCGGATTAGATTGGTTGATCTAGATTTAATATTGCTATGATAGATATGCTTGAACATGCTTGTTTACCTTGAGCTACTCGATATCTTGCTACTCTATTATTGAAGTGGTAACCATATATCACATATGCTTTGGATCCAATTAGACCTTGATTAGAGAGCTAGTTAATACCCTTTATTTAGTGCTCTAGTTATATTCTAATTGTTTATCTTATGTTTATATAGTATAGTTTCTGTTAGATTAGGCTAAGGATTGGTTTAGATTAAGGATTGGTTTAGATATAGATTAGGCTATCTTTTTACCTTTAATTTAGCTTAAACTCTTGTTAATTAGAGAATACTAGTTCGTCCCTTGGATTGACAGAACCCACGATACTCATCTTGGAGAAAAGCTACATACGATACTGTCGCTTGCATAAAGTTTGCCATGCTTAAGTGCTGTCAACAACGGCTCATAGCATCAGCTACCACATTAGCTAATCTTTTATCAACTCTAACCACCATCGTTGCCTCATATTCAATTCAGGTTGTGTGAGGATATACTTGAGACTCTTGTGGTAGTGTAGATGTGACACGTATTACCTTGCAGATAGTGTCTCCATATCTTCAGTGCATGTATAACTGCTGCTAGCTCAAGATCATGTGTCGGGTAGTTGGCTCTTGTTTTCTCAGTTGGCGTGAGGCGTAGGCAATTATTCTCCCTTCTTGCATTAAGACACAGCCAGAGGCAACACAATACACATCAAATGGCTTGGTGACATCCGGTTGTGCTAGGACTGATGCAGAGGTTAATAATTTCTTTAGGGTTTGAAAGGCTTCCTCACAATTCGAACCCCACACATACTTCGCATTTTTCTTTGTTAGTGAGGTCATTGGCTTCGCTGTTTTCGAGAAGTTCTTAATGAAGTGGCGGTAGTAGCCCGCTAAACCAAGGAAACTCCAAATCTTAGTCACTGTCCCGGGTTGCTTCCAATTTAGAACATCCTTTACCTTACTAGGATCAACTGCTACCCCCTTCTCAGACAGAATGTGACCTAAGAAACTTACTTCCTTCAACCAAAAAGCACACTTGCTGAACTTGGCATAGAGTTTGTGCTCTCTAAGCCGAGTTAGTACTATCCTCAAGTGCTCCTTGTGTTCTTACTCACTTTTAGATTAGATTAATATGTCATCAATGAACACCACTATAAACTTATCAAGCTCATTCCTAAACACCGAATTCATCATGTACATGAAGAAAGCAGGTGCATTGGTTAACCCAAAGGACATGACTAAATACTCATACAAGCCATATCTGGTCAAGAAAGCTGTCTTTGGTATATTTTACTCTCTAATTTTTATCTGATAGTAGCCAGACCTTAAGTCGATTTTTGAAAAGACCTTAGCTCTAGCTAACTGATCAAACAAGATGTCTATGTGTGGCAGTAGGTATTTGTTTTTGACGGTCACTGCATTGAGTGGCCGATAATCGACACATAGCCTTTTACCACCTTGGTCCTTCTTTTCCACAAAGTGAGCTGGGCAACCCCAAGGTGATAAGTTAGGTCGAATGAACACTTTATCTAGCTATTCTTGCAGCTGCACTTTCAGCTCCACTCATCAGGTGCCATTCTGTACGGTCTTCGAGGGACAGGCGCGGTGCCAGGTACAAGCTCGATGGCAAACTCGACATCTCTATCCGGTGGGAGTCTGGGAAGCTCTTCTGAAAACACATCTGGAAAATCAGAAACCACCGGTATCTTCTCAATCAACTGAGCCTCTGTGGCATTTACTATATGTGACGAATGTTTGTGAGTTGTCAGATGAATGTGCATAATTTTTCCACTCTTGCTAGACTTCATTTGAACTGTCCTGCTAGTAATGTATAACAAGACATTGTGCTCTTTCATCCAATCCATCCCTAAGATGATGTCAATCCCCTGATTAGGAAGTACCACAGGATCAACATAGAATTCTTCTGTGCCCATGCACAAGCGTAAGTGCCTCACAATCTGATTCGTGTCAATTGGTGACCCCGGAGCTGTGATGTGGTATTTTATCTTTATATTATCGATGTGATACCCATGTTTTGTTGCATATGACCTGCTGATGAAGGTGTGTGTTGCTCCGGAGTCAAACAAAACCACTGTGGGGTGCTCGTTGACAAGAAATGTGCTTGCCAATACTGGTTCACCTTCTGGAATCTGCTCTACGTGGGTATAGTGCACATGACCTTTTGTTGGGGCTGGATCTCGCATTGGTCCTTTCTTCTTATTCTGGCGTTGGTTGTCTCTAATCAACACCGGTGCCTGGTTTCGTCGAAGGGCAAGACAATTCTTGCTGAAGTGGCCGGTCTTCCCACACTTGTAACAGGGGTATTTGGCACTTAGTTTGGCCGGTGGCACTGAAGCAGGCGGATGAGGCGGTACACTGCAGGAGGAGGGATGGTGTTGTGTCCCACAGTGTTGTTCTTGCTGCTGGGGCATGTCAATGTAACAGATGCACGGCGGTGGGCGATGCACGACCCGTTGCCGCTGAGATGAACCCGACGGAAGTGTGCTTGCAAGTCTTTTCCTCCGCTGATCCTCATGGGCCTTGCGGAGGCGGTGCTCCATGTCGATGGCGGCATCTACCAACTCGGTGAAGATGTCGTAGCGGCACCCCAAGTGAGTCAGTAGAGTGGGATCGAATCCACCCAACAGTCGGGAAGCCCTACGTGGGTCGGTGTCGACGTCTTCAGGGGAGTATTGAGACAGGCAGATGAAAGCCTGCACGTACTCGAGTACCGACATGTTCCCTTGCTAAAGTGCACAAAATTTCCATTGCTTGAGCTCGATGAGGCTAGGCGGGAGATAGTGGGCCCGAAAGGCTGCATGGAACTCATCCCACGTGACCTGGTGTCCGGCTGGTTGCATTGCCAGGAAAGATGCACACTAGGCCCCCGAAGGACCATGTAGATATTGCGCCGCAAAGCGAGCCTTCTGTTGCTCAGTGAGGTGGGGCAGTAGACTGAATTTGGACTCAATGATTCGAAGCCAGTCATCAGCATCTAGTAGATCGGTGGCAACGGTGAAGATCGGCGGTTTTAGCGCCGCAAATTCAGTGTAACTGATCTCTTGCGGATTGCGCCATTGTTGCTCTTGGGTTATCAAGTTGATGAGTTACTGGGCGACCTGAGTGGCCAACTCAGAAGAAGGTGGTGCCCCATGAGCAGCCCCTGTGCAGATGTCTCTGGTGGGGTGACCATCTGCAGAAATAAAGTCATTCGGGTTTGGTCCAAGAACTTTTGTGCAAACGATGCGGTGATAAAAAAATCAGAGCACCATAATTATATTCTGAATGCATGAAAGCATGTAAGCGAACAGAATAACTTGTTTGCACATAAAGTGTTAGCCGTCGTTCTTGTAGGCTTGGACAATCATATATGCAAGTGGAAACTTGTGCGTTGCAGGACATCTCTTCTATCAATCTGACTGGGACAAACGGTGCAAAGTCAATTTACTAGCTGCACTCAGGTTTTCAGCTCCCCCTAAGACAACTACTAGTTGAAAATTGAACCGTTCTCCTTGATTTTTTTTTTGTTGCATTAAACGTGGGGAGAAGTGACTTCATATCATGTTACTTAATGGGGGTGTACAAGTTCCAAATCTGGTGGGTGAAACGTGAGGAGTGATGTCTTCATTCTTACTCGATTTCTCTTTCGACTTTTAAAGAACAAGATTGATGGAAAGAGCAAACGTAAGATATAGATTAAAGAAGCATGAGTGACATGATGCATGATTCTAGTGCTTCCACAAGCGATGGTTGTAAAAAATGCTATAATCATGATATGAATGCTTGTGCTACTAACCTTGAAAAGGTAGGGATCTTGGAAGAAAAGGTTAGACAATTTGAGTTGACAAAGGAAAAGGGTAAGCTTCCCAAGAATGATGAACCAGGAAGAAACAACCCAAGCTTGAGCCTACCAAGAAGGGAAGTGGATACAATTATCACACGGTCAACCCTCATGTTGTGAACAACAACATGGGTTGGAAGGCACCCAAGTTCTTGAAGTCCATGACCTTGTTTGATGTGTTGGAAGTGGTTCATTCATCATCTACTCAACCATAGGAGACCAAGAAGCAAGAAGAGTCCACAAGTGAAGCAAAGACCGTAACTCCCATTTCTAGGTCATACTTGTGTGACTATGTGGTGGTTTGGGAACATGGTGAGATGGTTGTGGTATGTGGGTGCTTACAAGAAGAAGCAACTCATGAAGAGGAGTGTATAGGTACCCAAGGCTCTTAGAACTAACCCTCAAGGACCCAAATCTTTTTGGGTACCTAAACACAAAGCTTGATTTGTTTTGTAGGTCTACTCCTCCGGTGGGTCAAGTTGGGTGCTTGATAGTGGATGCACAAATCATATGACCGGAGAGAGAGACATGTTCACCTCCTTGCAAGTCATAAATGAATCTCAAGAAATTGTATTTGGTGATAGTGGCAAGGGGGAACTAATTGGTGTTGGTAACATTCCTATTTCTTATGATCAATCGATTTCCAATGTTTTGCTTGTTGATTCGTTAAGTTACGATTTCTTGTCTGTATCATAATTATGTGAGAAGGGCTTCAATTGTCTCTTTACAGATGAGGGTGTGAAAATCCTTAGAAGGGAGGATTCTTCTATTGCTTTTACGGGTCGTTTGAGATAAACAAGGCGAGTAGCACCAAGCCCACCGGTTCTACCCTCCTTCAAGCGGTTGTCCCGACGTCATTAGTACCTGTGAGCCAAAAGTAGGGGCAAACCCTGAGTACTAATTACTCAGTAGGACTTAATGGAAGGGCTTACGGCTGACGCAAAGCTTGGTTACTAATCATGTGGGTCCTTAGCCATTAATTTTTAACAATGAGATATTGACATAAAGTAACATTTCAACATTTGCATATACCATCATAACAATAATGACTTGTAGAAAAGTAAGCATATAAATACAAGCATGTGGTATTTGAAAACATGAATAATAATGTAACATGTTCAGATAGTTGCTACGTTGCCCATGTGCGATATCTGGCATTCTCATACCTGGTGAGCATCAGCGATTCGAATCGATTTGTTAATTCCTGGGAATAACTAGAAGTACCAGGTGGCATAT
This sequence comes from Paspalum notatum, assembly GCA_022530915.1. Classification (NCBI taxonomy): domain Eukaryota; kingdom Viridiplantae; phylum Streptophyta; class Magnoliopsida; order Poales; family Poaceae; genus Paspalum; species Paspalum notatum. The sequence goes on along the minus strand of CM039684.1, from coordinate 23,472,046 downwards.
GCTTACTAACCCCCGGCGTTCTCACATATGTTCCCCATCTCCACTTGTCCCATTCCAAGTTCGATTCAATCCTTCTATGGTTCCTAGGTTGTGCTACCTTAGGAGCGATACCTCGGTGTACCGGGTCAGCCCTCCCTCGACTGCAAGCTTCCCAAGGTGTAACAGTAGGAGTCTGTCTCTGTTCTTCAGATGGCACAAGCAAGACTTTCACCGGTCCATTATCCCGGATAAGCACTGTAGCAATGTTATGCCGATCAGCAGGTAAACAGCAGACGGGCCTTATGCGACTCGGACGGAGTCCAATGCACAATACCATAAACAATAAATAACTCATAAAATCTCTGCCAAGTCTCCATTTAAAACATAAGCATATATAATGATTTCCTCACTAGTAAGATTTTTGTGATTGAAATCACCTACGCGACGAGTGACTCCATTCACTCGTTTTTACTCGCACCTAGCATTACTAGGCACTCGTCCTACGAACTCTTAGTATAGGTGCTACGGCCAGGGCGGCCAGGGAATCTAATGCAATTGGTTTCAAACAACTTCTAATGCAGATGCGTAATCATCAATCATAATCATATTAGCTGGGAAGATCATGGTCCTGCCTACCTTTGATTATTCTTGTGAAAACCAACAAACTAATCTAAGTTAGTTTGCCGGGTTGTGAGGCTTTGCCCCAGGCAACCCCTTGAAACAGGGACGGATATAATCAGCGACCCTCTGTCTTCAGGTTGAGGAGAAACCAACTCCTGGTGCGGGGGCTCTTCGTCTGGCTATTTGATCGGCGGCAGCTCCTGTGTTTGTCCTTTGTTCGCGGGATCTATATGCATGGTACAATATGTAAGTGAGTGCAAGAGAATGCAAATACTTGCATATGGTACAGGTCATAAGCATGACATAGTGCAACCATGAGTGCAACGAATGCAAATGTATGCATGAGGTGCAATTGAAACATAATGCATGTCAGTTATCTTGTGACGAAATAACTTAAATATACTTAGTTCCAACACATCCCATAGTAAGAAAACTTAACAATCTTTACTAAAAAATCGTATAAACCGTCACTAAAAAATCGTACAAACCATCACTAATCCTAGTTCAACCCTTCATGCACAAAATGCAGGTGATATGTACTTGATGGTATGCAGCATGTGCTTTTAATATGCACAAGAATGTTGTTACTTACAGTTAAACATATACATACAAATTAATAGACATGCTACCTTTATGAATAAAATGCACTCATGAATTCATATAGTTAGACAACTCAAATTTATTCCAAACTTTTATCACATACAGAAACATACAACATAATGCTACTGCCAAAATTTCAGCTACAAACAACTTATAATTAATTTATTAAAATTCTAGCAAATTATCAGCCCTATAGTTTCTCAGATTTTTCATAATTTATTGGAGTGACTTCTGGACCTGAAATTTCTATAGCAAGCATAATATTGCATAAGAATCACTCACAAAAATCAGCAAACCCAGATTCCATATTTTTGTAGGACATCTATTTTTCATATATTTACCTCATGCAAATTAAGATGTGCTTCCAAACAGTGTTAGTAAATTTCCCAAAAAATACTTTCTGGACTCCCTATCGTACTAGTGGCATACCAAATTTTTCCTAAAATTTTCTTTGCATCCTAAAGTCACTTTTTTTCCAATTATCAAGTCTAGAAAGTAGCATTTTGCCAATTTCAAAACAGCAGCTAAAACATGCATGCACAACCTCATAATTCAAAAGTGAGCTACTCATGCTATATAAAGTACATGAAAAATACCAGAGGTCACATTTGAGTGTATTTTATGTAGCCTTCATTTTTCCAAGTTAATTAAATACATAAAACGCATGTATAAGGGCAAAACAGTCAATTACCATCCAATGCTAGGGCTACCAGAAATCACACAGTACCTAGATGGCATAACAAAGCTACTACCCAAGCTTCATAATTTTTGGGGTTCATTTACATCATTTTTTCTATTTAACATGGATTAACATACATGCACACAAGCAGGGGCAAAACTGTACTTTCACACATCCACATCATACCTATCCTGTAGATATACTCACAAGGAGTTCATAGCCACTGAGTTTGTCCATTTTGGATTTTTCTTTGAATTATAGTGATTTTCTAAAGTTCTCAGCTCAAAATCCGTGATTATTTCAAAACATTCAGGGCTAGCACACAATTAAACCCAGACCCAGTGAACAGCGCATGCAAAACTCTCAAAGCACGAGGTTTGATCTGCAAAATACCGGGGCTCGGGTTAGAAATACAAAACCCTAATAGATCCAGGGGTGTTTTCACAATTTAATCAAGACACAATCAACAGTGATGCGATAAGCAATAAACGAAGGGTGTTTTCTGCAGAAATACACGTCTTCTTCTACCTCCCGCTCAGGGCGAGGTACGCGCGGTGGCCCGGCGTTCTCACGCGGCATACGGCGCGTAGAGGCCGGCACTTGAAGTCGAGATGGGGTTGCGAGGTGGGATAGGTCTCGGGGACTCCATTCCCCAAGATCTCGTCGCTCGGGGTGGTGTAGACGAGCGGCACGGGGCGGTGAACTGGAGAGGCCACGGCACGATGGAGCGTGGCGGTGTGGCTCGATTTCGGTCGGTTTAAGGCGCTATCGAGGTCACCGTCGGGCGTGGGAGCTGCGCAGTGGGGCGGCGAGTCCGGTGGTTGGGTCGTGGAGGTGAGGGGAGGGCCGGGAGATGGCCTCCCACGGCGAGGGGCCGGCGGCGATGGCCGCTGTGTGGGCGCGCTCGCTATGGCGAAGGGCGAGGCTGTGCGGAGGTGGTGGAGGACGGGGAGGCGAGCGCGAGGCGCGCTTCGGCGGGGCGAGAGGCAGCTCGAGGCGGCTGGCGCTGTGAGCTCCGCGGCGGCGACAATGGCGGTGTGCACGGCGCTTGTGGAGGAAGTGGCGGAGGGAGGCGACGAGGCCTAGCGCGTTGGACGCGACAGGTGGTGGTGAGCGAAATGGTGGTGGCCTGGAGGCGTGGGGAGCGACGGAGGTGGCCGTGGGAGCTCGAGCTCCGAGCTCGTTAATGACGGCAGCGTTCGGTGCGGAGGGAAAAGTGAGAGAGGGGGCAGGGCTGATTGCTTCGGGGCGAAGGGAGCCCTGCACCGGCTCCATCTTATGGACGGGATGGCGTCCAGGTGCGGAGGCAGGGCGCGTCAGGCGGGGTTCGGCCGGTGGAAATGGCGCGGCGCGGGCAGAGCGCGCCTGCCGCGTGCACGCGAGGGAGAAGGGGAGGAGGAAGAGGCCGGTGCGCGAAATTGGTCTATGGACCATGAGACACTGACATGTGGGACCAGGGTGGGGAAAAGGTCTTTGGTTGCGTGGACCGGGTGTACAAAGCGACGGAAGAGTGGGACCCGTAGCTGCATTCCACTGGCGGAATTCGAATTGGCCTGACCAGTCGGGCCCGCATGTCATAGACTCAAAAAGAAAAAGAAGAACCGAAATTGGAAAAAGCCCGTTTGACCGCAGGAACCTTTGTTTGTATTTCTAGTTTTTGGACAGGTTAGAGGCCGAATTTGAAAATACCCCAATTGGATTAAATGTTTAAAATTTGTTCCTTTACATTTGTATTATAATCTTGCATACCATGTTATATTTAAAAATATGATTTAAATTTGGATTTAAACTGCTGACCAATGTTTGACCAACAGAACCCATAAGTTTAGAAATTCTATAGGTCCATTTTCCAGTCACATTCACTCAAAGAGCTTCTTGACAATGTTGTTTAGAAATTCATGATCTACAACTTATTCAATTAGAGTTTTGCAAGATTATGGCTATAGACCAAATAAACTTTGAAATTGCTAAACAAGTCAAGTTTGGTCAGAATTCACATGCTGATAGAAAAAGCCCCAAAACTCTATGCAAACCTTACTGCATGTCAATGCACCAATTACCAAAGTTGTTTATCATCAAATTGTCTACAAGTTTGGTATTTCAAGTTTCTTCTAATTTACAACAATTCAAAGTTATAGTGGAAAATGTTGAGGCCTATTCAGGAAAAACTGAATTTAATTGATTCAAATGACTTGGTCTACTTATGCACTCAATATGAAATGTTCATGAGATGATGTCAATGAGATGCCTGGGGCATCACAGGCAAGCTCTATCTTGTTGATTTCACAACAACTAGAGTAACGCCCGAGACTTGTTTAGTGGCAAAATCTGACAAGGGGTGGCTGTGGCATCGCCAGCTAGCCCATGTTGGCATGAGGAACTTGGCCAAACTTCAAAAGGATGAGCACATTCTTGGACTATCAAATGTTTATTTTGAGAAAGATAAATTTTGCAGTGCATGCCAAGCCGGAAAACAAGTTGGTCTGCAACATCCCGCCAAGAACATCATCAATATGGCCATTAGAGCTGCTACACATGGATTTATTTGGTCTGGTGGCCTACATAAGCATCGGCGGTAACAAATATGGTTTGGTAATTGTTGATGATTATTCTCGTTTCACTTGGGTATTCTTTTTGAGTGATAAAGGTGACACCCAAGAGGTGCTCAAGAAGTTCATGAGAAGAGCACAAAAAAAATATGAATTGAAGATCAAGAAAGTCAGAAGCGACAATGGGAAAGAATTCAAGAACACCGGTGTCGAGGAGTACCTAGATGAAGAAGGCATCAAGCATGAGTTTTTGGTTCCATACACACCGCAGCAAAATGGTGTGGTAGAAAGGAAAAACCGGACTCTCATTGAGGCAGCTAGGACCATGCTTGATGAGTACAAGACGCCGGACAATTTTTGGGTTGAAGCCGTCAACACCGCGTGCCTTGCAATCAACCATCTCTACCTTCACAAGATCTACAAGAAAACGTCATACGAGCTGTTAACCGGTAACAAATCTAAGGTGCACTACTTTCAGGTTTTTGGTTGTAAGTGTTTCATACTTAACAAGAAAACCAAAAGCTCAAAGTTTGCACCTAAGATAGATGAAGGTTTTCTACTTGGTTATGCCTCAAATGCTCATGGATACCGTGTTTTCAACAAAAACTTCGGTATAGTTGAGATTGCGGTAGACGTGACATTTGATGAGACTAATGGCTCGCAAGGGCATTTGGATGAAAATGTTGCAGGAAATGAAGAACCACCATATGCAGCAATAGAGAAGTTGGCAATTGGAGAGGTAAAGCCTCAAAAAAAGGAAGATGAACAAGATGATCAAGCTCAAGTGGTGATGCCAAATGTTCTCCCATGCTTGGGGCAAGGGGGAGTGTTGACGCCAATTAAAAACGTCAAACTTTATACTGCAAGTGCACAGTATCGTGGTAGCTTTTCCCCAGGATGGGTATCTTGGATTTGTCAATCCAGGGATAATTATGTTTAAGATACTATCTATCTAATATTAACTGAATTACTAACTAATTCTAATAGATCTAAACAAGCTTAAACAAGGGATAAAACTATTCTAAATAAGCTATAATCTATACTCTAAAAGGATCTAATAAGAGATAAAACTATTGCATAAAATGATAGAACAAGGTTTAGGCTATAAACACGAAAACGATAGGTTTAACATGGCAAAAAGATCCACAAGAGATACGAGACAAACAACCATCATACTAAGAACCACCTTGAAACTAGATCTAAACATTAAGCAAAGAATAAACATGATCATGAATGTCAAGGATCTACTCGAACCTTTCCCCGGGCTCTACTGTCACTAGTAACCAGGTAATCGACGAACTAGCAAACCCTAACCATCTCTAAATATAAGCAGATTCAATCAACTAGCTAGGAAGAAAGATCTACTATAAGAACATGAAGAACTTCTATACGTCGGCCGACTAGACATGTTGGAATTAAAGCATTGCAAAGATATGGATCATAAATCATGTATAAACAACAAATTAGGTCTAGAAGACAATCTTTATTGATCAAATATCAAGGTTTCATCAAAGTATCGAAGGAAGTACAAGGAATTACTCGAGAAACATCGTAAACTCTGAAGCATAGTCATCGGGATGAACTCGACGAAGAACATGTCGAAAGATGAGCTCGAGTACTCCTCGGAAGGGCCTGGGTCAGCCGACCGCCCCCTTCTGCGTCCTCTTGCTTCCTCCTTTCGCTGAGATGAACTTCTCGCCGAGTCGAACGCTTCTCGCCCCCGACCTTTGCCCTAGACTCTCGACTTACAATAAATAATGCGGTGGACTAACTCCCTCTCCCCTTGGAAGGCTCTATATTTATACCCTGGCGGAAACCCTATACATGGAATCTAATTGGTCAGTTCTAAGAGTCCTAAAACACCTATTTCTAAGTATATACAAGTTTCCAAAAGAGTCCCGGACGTTCATGTCTTTCCTTGCTTGTAGATGAAGCTTCCATCCTTGTCCTTCCCGAGTTGGACTCTTCCATATTCTGCAGCTTTTAGTATTTCGACCATAACTTCCTCATCCGAAGTCCAAATAAGGCAAACTCAAACCTTAAATTGTAGAGCTCGAAGAGATCTACAACTTTGGTATTCAAACTTTCTTCATTTGACGTCGTTAAGGTCTCCGAATTAGACCTACAAACTGCTGCTGTTTTGAATTTCGAGAAGATTTCAGGATTTAGTCCTTCAAGCAAACTTTATCTTCCAAGACTTCTTTTATTGTTGGGCTTCTCCCTCAAGTGGGCTTTAATTAGTCTTTATTTCAGAGCCCGCTTTATAGAATAAATCCTTTCTTCAAGAAATTCTCAAATATCTTCAATTATTCCCTATTTTCCTGCAAAAATGAATATTGCACAAAAATAAAGAGCATTCTCAAAAATAGGGTTATTTGTTAGTAAAACAAGACTCGAAAAGATATAAAATCATATAAAAATATAGTAAAATTTTAGTACTTAACGAGCATCAACAGGGAGCAGCAAGACCAAGTGAAGAGGTTCCACAAGTGGGGGTTCAAACTCCCATGAGTGGATGTTCCGCACCTCCAAGAGATGCACCACAAGAGCAAGATCAAAATTCAAATGATGACTCTCCAACTGCTCAACAAGAAGAACATGGTGAACAAAAGCAAGAAAATGAAGATCAAGTGCAAGTGCATAAGGATGATGGGCAAATACAACGGCAACAGCTAGTGCCCCATCCTCGTGTACACCAAACTGTGCAAAGAGATCATCCTGTTGACAACATCCTAAGAAGCATTCGAAGAGGGCTAACCACTCATTCACGTTTAGCAAGTTTTTGTGAATTTTACTCGTTTGTTTCCTCTTTGGAGCCTCTTAAGGTGGAGCAAGCTTTGGAGGACCCGGATTGGGTCATGGCCATGCAAGAAGAACTAAACAACTTCACTCGTAATGAAGTCTGGTCCTTAGTTGAAAGGCCCAATCAAAATGTGATTGGAACCAAATGGGTCTTTCGAAACAAGCAAGATGAGCACAGCGTGGTGACAAGAAACAAGGCACGATTGGTGGCTCAAGGATTCACTCAAGTTGAAGGCTTAGATTTTGAAGAAACATATGCACCGGTCGCAAGGCTTGAGTCAATTCAGATCCTTATAGCCTTTGCCACACATCACAACTTCAAGTTGTACCAAAGGGACATCAAGAGTGCTTGGGCCAATCCAAGAGTTGGTATATGTAGAGCAACCACCGGGCTTTGAAGAGCCAAAGAAGCCGAACCACGTCTACAAGATACATAAGATGCTCTATGGGCTTAAGCAAGCTTCTAGAGCATGGTATGAATGCCTTAAGGAATTTCTCTTGAAAAATGGCTTTGAGATAGGGAAAGCCGATTCTACTCTCTTCGCTCGTAAATTCAATAATGATTTGTTTGTGTGCCAAATATATGTTGATGACATTATATTTGATAGTACTAACAAAGCCTTTTGTGATGAGTTCAGTAGGATTAGGCCTGCTTTCTCTACCCGACGCCTCCCTCTCCCATGTTCACACTCAATCTTGGGCGCCATAGACACTGTTCACCACAGTTTGCACCGTAAACCATGTTCTTTTAGCACTGGACAGTGATTGTTATGTCTATGCCTCTCACATTCTCACCCTTGACTAACCCATCATCTTGCCAAATCTATCTAGTTTCTCCTCTCAATTTTTACTCCATTTTAGCCAAAATGTTTTAGCTCTGTTATCTTCTCCTTGTAGTCATGGGTCAAACCAAAGCCAAGAAACCTAAGAGCAGCAGTAGCAATGATGACAGTGACAATGATGAGTCTTTTGAAGCACCTCCTGAGCCTCAACGGCCACGATCTCAACCGTCTAGAAGGGTGAAGAAGTCAGCCAAAAAGCCACTACCAAAAATTGCAGTTGGATCAAGTTCTCCTCCTCGCATGAGAAAGTGTGCAAAGCGCACTGTAAGCCGTCGCCGACAAAGCCAAAATGATGAAGATGGTGAGCTTGATGATGTGATTGATCCTCCACCTCTGAGAGCTCAAGTCATTACAAATGTTGTTTGGGAAAAAGCTGAGATGATAAACATTGAAGATGAAGTCAAGAGGGTACTCAGAAATGGTGCTAGCAGAAGTAAGCTTTTCAAAAAAGTACGATACCTAAATCCTAGGAAGTTTGCACATGATGCAAGGATCATTAGGAACAGATTTCACAATATTGATCATGTGACCTTCTATAATCAGATCAGGAAGCCCAAGTCTAAGAATCAACCCATGCTGAAACAAAGGTACATTGATTGGGAAGGCTATAGGTCCATGCATGACAAACACATGGATCGCGCTCTAAAACTGTGTGAAGACAAAGGGTTGAAAGGTATTATGACCCTCAGATATGACTAGAACACTGAAGTCATATCTTAGTTCTACAGCACTTTGTGGATTGAAATGCCTAAGGATGAAGATGGTGCTTATGAACATCCCTATTTACACTTCATGTTTAGAGTTGATTGGTACAAGTGCAGTTATAGAAGATTTGCTCATATTCTTGAGTTCAGTGACAATGACATTCAACCTCTAAAGAACAAGGTTCATGATTTTCTGAAGCCCTCAAAAGATGAAGTCCTTGGCATACATCTTGACCCCTCTGGCAAGTTTTGGTCAATTAACAATATGCACTACATGTGGAGGTACATCAACTCCTGTCTTCGTCAAACTCTTGTTCTCAAAGGTGGTGATCCAGCTAGTGTTCATGGTACAAGTCAGACCATTCTTTGGTTTTTACAGCCGGACATTCCCTTTGATTTCAACATATTTGACTTGATTTGGAGTGACATCATACATGCACCTTGGAACACCAACAAAGGGCTAGGACATGCTCCTTTCATTATAAAAATGATAGAAGTGGTCACACAAACTAGGTTTGAACCAAAGGATGGTGAGCATCTCCCTTACAAACCTACTTATATTGATCCAAATAATCCGGTTCATGGCAGAGCAAAGGCACCAATCAAGGAACACACTCCTGCACCTTCTTCATGTCAACCTAGTCCTCCTCCTGTCCGACATCCTTCTTCCTCCAAGGCAACCATGGCTGCTCGTCCGTTGCTTCACCATCACAAATCAAAAGATGGCAGTCTGAGAAGACTGATAAAAAGAGGGTTCCAAACTCTCTTTACCCTTTGCAAGGCAAAGAAGGAAGATGTGAGGGAAAAGAATCGCTATCTCTATCAGTGTGGGGATATGGTGCAAAGGTTACACAAAGGGGAAGATGTCCCTCCTCGTTCTCCACCTCGCTTATTTGAAGAGCCCAACATTCCTGAAAGCTTTGAGGAATATCACTTCTCCTTGACGGGTCAGCGACTCGATAGTGAAGATGAAAGTGATGAATTTGCTAAACACGAACCTGAGATTGTTGAGGAAGAACCTGGTTATCGAGGTTCTTATCATGAGAAGTTCTATCCTGTGTATGGTTCCTCACCTCCACCGCCTCCTCCACCACCCTCTTCAAGCTCAAATTGGGATTTCTTTGCAATTGTGTATAACAATGGTGATCTGGGAGTTGGATCGAGTTCTGGAGCAGCGGGTGACAGTTCTTGGAGTGGCTGGCAGCAGTGACACTGTAGCTATCTCTCCCCTTCTTTTGTTGATTAATGCCAAAGGGGGAGAAGTGACAAGAGACAAGCAGCGGGCACGCAGTAGCAGCAGCCGCAGGCAATAGTAGCAAGCAAAGAGCAGCAACAAAACTGGCAGCAGCAGCAATAATCTTTCTCTTTGATCCTTGTGCAGCAAGCAGCCTCTTTTCTCTCCTCTTTGCTGTGTGAGCTATGAGAGAAAACTTTTAAACTTTCTTGGGATGTAATATTTGTGATGGAACTTGGTTTGTAATAGCTTAAGTAGCTGAACCTAAATCTATTGCATGCTACTTTATATCTCACTAAGTAACCTTTGTGGCCTGTGCGTGGTTCTAGTTCCTAGTTCTTGTGTGGTGATTGTTGTTTTGTATTTATTGTGTGAATATCATGTCATGAGCATCACGGATTTTATATGACACTTTTGGCACCCCTCGGTTGAATGTGTACTATGTGGCTTTGTACTTTTCTCTTTGTTTGTGCATATTGGCATATCAAGCAAAATCATTCCAAAATGAATAATGCACAAATTTAGGGCGGTTACTTATGCATAGTCAATCAAAAGCTTGTGATTTATTCTCTATATTGTCTCTTTTAATTGGGTGGTCATTAATCACCAAAAAGGGGACATTGTAAGTGCAAATACCTTTTGAGGGTTTTGGTTTTTAATGACAATACAATTAAAAGCTCTAATGAAAATGTATGAACACTTTGCAAGTAATGAAGATCATGAAATAAGTGCATAATAAAGAAAAAGAGACAAGCCATGTGCAAATGAAAGAAAGGAGACCCTCAATTCCATTCAAAATTGAAGATCAAGGAGTCTCATTTCGTAGAAGCAAGAAATAGCATTTCATTCTTTATCATTGAGTTAGGAAACGCCGTACTACTAAGAGGGACCAACAAAGGTATGCTCTTGGTACTAAAGCTCAAAGTGTCCGAAAAATCCTTCAAATATTCACTCCATCATATCCCAAAACTACTCCATATTGGTTATATCATGGTTGAACCAGTCCCAAGCAACCTCAACCAACATTGCACCTTGGTCTAGTTTTGGTTGGCCCCTGGTTCAACCAGTCGGCGAACGCCTTAACCAATATTCATCCCTGCATAGTTTTTGGTTCAACCAAAACAGCCTGGTTCAACCAATGTTGTCCGGATCTGCATAGCAACGGCTAGTTCGAGGAGGAACATATAAATACCCATTCCCTTATCTTTATAGTGCTCTTTCTACCTTCAAGCAACCTGAGACACATTTCGAAAAAGGCACTATCTCACCGCACTCCCTTCCACTCTTGAGCTTCCAAATCCTCAAATCTTCGAGTGGATCTTGCAAGAACTTGAGAGCGGAAATCGCTGCACCTCTTTCTCCTTTCTCCCTCTCTTGTTCTTAAGCTTTGAGCTTGGTGACACCTTGAGCAGCCCTTGCTGGTTTGTTACTCTTAAAACCTGAGTTCCTAGACGGCTAGGCATCGCCTTGGGCTCCATCCCCTCGTGTGTGGTGGTGCCAAATGAAGTTTGTATTACCCTAGCTTGTGTGAGCATCATAGTATGTGACCTTTTCCAATCCTTGTGATTGAAGAGGAGAGGATAGGGTTGGAAAAGACTCGGCTCTTTGTGGGCGCCTCAACGGGAAAGTAGGGCTCCTTTGTGGAGTGACCGAACCTCGAATTAAATCCTTGTCTCCGTGTGCTTGCTTGTATTCTTGTTGTTCTTCGTGTTCTTACCTTTGTGTTGCAACATTCATCCCGATCTACTTTGTGTGCAGGTTTGGTGGTGAGCCTCTCTGAGATTTGCAACCCCTAGCGGCAAGGAAGCTTAGGAATCAAACGAAATCATCTTTGGTTGTACGGTTTGAAAGATCAATTCAGTTCTTTGTTTAAGCTTTGGTTGAACCAGTCCACTGTGGTTGAACCAGCCTTGAGCAAGTTGACCCACATTGGACTAGTTCAACGTTTAGTACTGATTTATTTGGTTCATTTGGGTAAGAAATTTCAAATTAGCCTATTCAGCCCCCCCCCCCTCTACGCTACTTTCACATCTCCAGCTTTAGAGGGAAGTGCCGGTGCCGGTGGCATAGGCGAAGACAGGCGGCCACCCACCTGGTTAGCAACGACAGCGGAGGCGGGCGGGCGCGGAAAGGCAGGAAACAGCCCAAACGTAGATTAGTTGATGGATGCCACATACTACTGAAAGGATCAAGATGTCCAAGAGAGGGTGAATTAGACTTCTAATATCAAAACTTGAAATTAAATCCTATCGGTCAAGTCCCAATTCACCCTAATGCCTAAAAGGTGTGTCTAGAGTTCTACTCGATACAAAAGTTTTGCAGCCTAGAGCCAAGCAAGTCTAGTAAAGTAAATTGCGGAATATAAATGCGGAAAGTAAAGAGAGTAAGAAGTGACACGACAATCTTTTTCCCGAGCTATCGAAGAGTCGCGACTCCCCCTAGTCCTCGTTTGGTGCCCCTCGCAAGGCTTTGCTCTCGCGGGATCGGCCCCAAACCTCGCAATGAGAAAGGTTGGCAAAGTGATTCCTGCAGGAATTAAGCTACCTCTTGACCTTCGCAAAGATTAAGCACTCTCTTCTTGATGCTCTTCTCCACTCCGAAACGGTGAGCTCGAACCGCGTACAATGCCTTCGCAAAGGCCTTCCTCAGCTTCTCCCACAATCTCCGGAGAGCTCGCGGAAGGTACGACCGCAGCTGTCTACGTGATCGCGATCACCAAGAGTGACAAGCTTTAGCTTCACTTGATTCAACCTCACTCAAAAAATTCTTTGCTTTAAAATCTCTTGCCCAAAGCTCAATGATTTGTGTGTATTGATGGTGTTGGTGACCTTTGAGTGTATGGAAGTGTTCTCAGGTCGCAAAGGTGGTGAAAAGAAGGAGGAGAAGCCCTTTATATAGAGACCAGCCCAAAAACTAACTGTCACTGTACGAAATCATTTTTTTCGTACCTACCAAACAATCTGGTGCGTTGCCACCGGACAGTCCGGTGCATTATAATTTCAAATCCTCTTTTTCGCACCATGGGCTGTAAGAGCCACCGGACAGTCCGGTGAACAGTCCAGTTGTGTGATTTTAGCACAAGTCCACAAACACGCCCTCAACGTCCGGCGGAGGCGTCGGATGGTCCGGTGGTGACCCACCGGCACCACCGAACAGTCCAATAGTGCTTTTGAAGCCCTAGACGCTATAGATAAACCGTTGGGGGTACCGGACGGTCCGACGGATATGATTAAGCACAGATCGAACAGTAAGACTACAACGTTATTTTGACACCACTGGACAGTTCGACGATATATAAAACCTTGTTTTCCAACGCTGTGTTGAAACAAAGTTTGTGAGTTTTTTCGAGAGTTTTTTCTTTAGACTCAACCAACAAAGGTGAATGGTTTTTAGCACATTTTTAAATGTTTGAGCTTTAGGACTCAGATGCACTTGAAAAGAGACAAACTCTAAACAGAAATGCATCAAGCTACTCACCTCAGCCCCCCCTAATAATACGACTCATCTAAAACTAAGCGCCCTTCTTTCGACTTTACGACATTTAAAGCTAATCGGTCCTTGATCTTCAGATAGGGATCCTTGATCTTCATGAAATTAGAATGGAAGAGTCCCTTTTGATCAACCAATGAGCACAATATAAAATATTATCCCTTCATGTCATGAACTCATTAGTCACAGAATCAAGTTGTCATTAATCACCAAAACCTCTACCTCTTATGGTCACGTTTCTCACACAACTACGTAGCTGCTAGAGCATAAAAAAGGAAGAGGAAATGATTTTGTTTAGTTCAGGTAAGCATACAGACACCAAAAAACCTTACAATAGTGAGTACATCTCTACTGCCGTAGCTCTCTACTTTGTGTCCAAATTGGCGAGCCATTTATATGTACAGAAACTGGTGTTCAAAGTGACCCTCACTAAATTGTTCAAGTTAGCTAACTAATCAGCCATCACTAATTCCAGGACTGTACAACAAAAACATACACTGATGCCAGGACAAGGCCTTTCATGTCTGCTGATTCGCTTTGTTTCCTGCCAGAATAAGGGAGATCTCCAGGCCACGACTAAACGCTTGGTTGAACAGAATACGTGACTGGAATGTCGACACAAAGGGGAACCATGAGAAGAAGACGATGGGCACAAAGATTACAGCACCCATTCCAGCATCATACATCCGTGCAATCTCACGGACAGAATCCCATAGTCCAAGCCCAAGTTTTTTCACAACACTCCTCCATGTAACGGCCAGCTGCCATGGCAAGAAAACGTTGGTAAGACATGTTGCTAAGTGTGTCAGATCACAATGCAGATAGCTTGACATGTTTCTTCTATCTGTTCTAGTGGTCAAACATCGGGTTTCATCAGGACTAATTAATTAGCGAACAAAGCTATCTATAAAACTACTATTACTGGCATACTTGGTACTGTAAAAGACATGACGCTTAACCAGAATACATTCTTCATCACTAGCATACACTTCAAAAAAAAAAAAAAAAAAAAAAAAAAAAAAAAAAAAAAAACTAGAAGCCGGAAAAACAAACAAATACAATAAGGAAAAGGCTATAGTAAATATAATCAAATTAACAATGCCGGGATAAAAGGGTAACACAAGGCACCAGACAAGTTGCCAGCCATTAATTCAGCTCTTCCACTATGCTTTGATTAAGTAGCAGATTGATATAATACAAACATTCATATAAACAAAACAGGGATGTGGTACTTACACATAAGACGCACCAGCCAGTTGCAATAAAGGCAAGTGCACTTGCAAATAAATCAGCAATAGTGAATGATGTTAAAACGATAAGAAGGGCAATTCCTGCAATGATTCCAAGAGCAAGGAGGCCCTGCAGAAACCTAACAAAAGTCGGCAAGGCAGTTGACTTCTTCGGAGTTGCAGTAAAAAGCTGAAACACAACAAGAAAGGCTTAGCTTAGAGTTCATCCTTATAATTTAAAACCTTGCGACCTATGAACACCCAAAGAATTAAGTTATAAACCTTGAAAAGGAGAACCATAACAAGGAGCACAATCCATGAGAAGCCATAAACCTGCACAGCAACAAAAGGCTATAGATGTAGAGAGATAGCAGGAACCTCAGCAAAATATAACATCCAAACAGTCGATGCATCATAGATTACTATTCCCTCTGTTCCAAATTGTAAAGGGTTTTGGCCCCCTCATTTTCAGTCTATGTTCATATGGATGTAGATGAATCCATATGATTTTATATTTTTATGGTTCTTAAATTGAACGTTTAAGCTATAAATATCTCTTCTGCTTCAACACCAAAAGTAATCCAATGACATTGTTCAACAAGGCAAAACTATACACTTAACATAATCACAAGAAATTATTTCTGGTTCAGATTGCTGACATATAAACTCAGTTGAATTTTTTTAGGACCTGGAAAAGGTGAAGCTACAGGATTCCTAATCGTAGTAGCATACAGGTTTTCAGCACTATGTTAGTTCCTCCCACAAACAGCAGAGCTACCACTGATCAGCTTGATCAATATTGAAGTGATGACGATCATACATGCAAATCGTTTAATAGCGATGACTAGTTAGTAAGAAAGGGCAGACCAAGTGAAAACCTTACAGTAAAGAATTAATAATGGAGACAGCTCAACTTACAGCAAGGGAAGTATTATGATCAGTAATCTTAAGCTTGTACACAATACCATACTGAAATATGAGAAATCTTAGGCTCAGGATTGTCTCTAAAATACGTCCTCTGAATGTCTTGATATGAGCCTGTATAACCATATTAGATAAGTGTTAGTGTTTAAGTGAAAAGAAGAAATCACCCAGGGTTAAAACATATATATAGTTTAAACATAGACAAGTTTCCTGACCTGCTCCTCATCCCACCAGGATTCCCAACTATTGTCACCCTTTACACCAACTCCACCTTTATAAAGTAACCAGTTTGTCCAGTCATCAAAATCCTCAACCGTCCTGGAATGAGGGTGAGGTGGGTAGAAGACACATTAATTAAACACATAGTATTATGGAAACAGCAAGTATCAAGTGCACAAATTCAATATCATCCGTGTGTTCAATCTGAATGGCTCAAGTGGGAGGTAGGGATCTTATTAACCAAGCTCCTAGGTCGACAGGGTCAAGGAACGGGAACGTGGTACGCAACTAAACAAGGATTTTAACACTGTGGGGACGAGATTGTTCCCACATTCCTGGGACGAGGAACGTGGCATATTTCCATGTTCCCAGTTACGAAAGTAGGGAGCCCCTCATCCCTCTTGGCTGAGTTAGATTTTAATCCAATTAAAAGGTGGGGATCTCCACCTCCCATCTAGGCCATTCAGATTTGATCCGAGTGAGATTAAGTTTGTGCACATGTGCACCAATATACTCTTATGCACCTGATAGTTCCTCTTATGAAAATCACATTATGCATGGATGCAAAAATATGCAAAAATCACATTCAGATTTTATGGATGCAAAAATATGCACTCTCAAAACGAATTTAATTTTAGTGCATGTGCATATACTATCACCCTATACTTTCAAATAATATAATTCATCAAATGCCGTGCTATATTTCCCAAAAACTAACTAAACTGTTAATCCAATGAATGATCACTTTTCTTCTTCCATAAACAAATGGCCATCTTGCTTTAATGTCAACTAACAAGCAGAAAGAATTTAAGGATAGGGTTGGTATATACATACTTTTGCCACTCGAAACCAGATGGGTTGAAAATGTAAGGTGCAAAAAGCCAGGACATGACAAGGAACCAACTGCTGATAGTAATCAGAATAAATGATGATGAACCACCCTTCGTGTAGCCGTATGCAATGTAAATGATGAGGAGCAGTGCAACCTCAAGCCTGCAATAAAGACGTGTTTCAGATGGATCATGTAATGCCAGAAAGTACACTTATCTATAATCAAGGATTCCATTTGATGTGTCAGATCCCTGCAAGGTCTCAGAAATACATCAAGTGTTTCCAGGTGTGATTCAGAACCTCAAGCACATAAAACGAGGCTTTCATTTGCCAATGTGAAAGCATAAGTTATAATCAAAGATAAATTCTGCCTTATAACTATAGTAGACATGTTTCGCACTAATATAAGTTACTACAAGCAATGCGATCGACATAATAGCACTCATACCAAATAAAGGAATGCTAGTGCAACCATTAAAAGTAAATGTCCACCTCCTCTAAGAATTTATAACTACTTTGAAATTAACAGCTTACGCTTTGACAAAGTGGCTTCGGGAATAGAGCCTATAATTTTCAGCAAACTTTATGTGGCGAACAACAAAACCTCTTCCAGTAGCACGATACTGCATAACAGAAATTGTCAGCAAAATTCAGTAAGAATTGTAACAATTAATCTGACTGTACCTTTGCACCACCATGAAGGATTGTTCGACCAAAGTAATGTGTTTTTGTTCCAAGCGAAAAGGTGAAAAAGACCGAGCAAAACTGGAGCTGCATTGTAATAAAACTAAAAATAGCCTGCACAAGATTGAAATTATGAATGCCCCCTTTTTTTAACGTAATATTATGAATACCCTGTAAATAGCCAACTTTTGTCCAAAAAGAAAGAAAAAAAGAGCTCACCTTCATCAGCCCCAGCTCCAAAATGAAACCCATTACCATAGGTACTGCAGTAAATATACCAATCTGGACCAAAAATTGTGCATTCAAAGCAGCATCTAGTGCCGTGTTCCCCAAAAACCTAGCTTGGCGAGATATTGAGTAGTCAAGGCCAGAGAGTGCCTGAAAATCGCAATAGATGTCTCAGTCAGGTCAAACGAAATAAACCCTCTGTCCCAAAATTGAAGTCGCTTTTTTGGATTTCTGTGCACGGTTAATCGTTCGTCTTATTCAAAAATTATTTAATAATGTTATTTATTTTTTATGATTATGTTCAGAATATGATTACGCATAATCAACAAAAAATTAAATAATATTAACATATTTTTTTGAATAAGACGAGTGATTAACCATGCATGAAAATCAAAGAAAGCGACTTCAACTTTGGGACGGAGGGAGTAGAAAAGAAACAGAGAAATCTGCATTCAACAGGAGCTTAACACATTGAAAATTCAAATTACTCACCAGGTAAACCCTTCCGTACAAGAAGATATACACAGTTAGAACAGTCATCTGCATGAATAAATGAACAAACAAGCTTAAACACTTGTAGTAATTAACAATACGGAAGGGAGTAACAGATACATAAAATACACCATGACATGAAGCATGTCCAAAATCAGTCAAGATACCTAGCAAACCAAAGCCATATTACTAACTTGCAGATAAGTTTCCTATATGCACATTCCAATTGCAGTTTTGTTCCAGATGGGTATAAAGAACGAGATTTCCTGGCAAGGTCCAGGAAATGGAAAGATACACCTGATTTCCAATTCAATTTTCTTATAGAATGTTGAGAATAAAGACTATGCAAAAGGTTCAGGACTTCAGGCCCAATAAGCTTTGCATTTGAGCTAAACGGCTAAAGGGAGTAATCAAGCTAGAATCCTAACACAAATCAAGGACAAGCTAACCTCAACATTTTCAACTTTCATAGAAGATGAGTTCCTATTTCCATACACATCTTTAAAGCTACAGAATTAACCTTAAAAGAAGCTGCAGTCTGAAGGAAGGCCACATCAATGCTGTTGCAGTTTCTAGCTATATATTTTTTTTTTCCTAGAACACATAGGAGAGCTGCACATCTTTATATATAAAAGAGAATAAATGGGCAAAAGAGCCCCATACAAAACCACCCCATTAACCTCACATAGGAGGAAGGGTTGATCTGCCACACCCAAACAGAGTAAGCTCCTATTACAGGACAAGGGCAACCTCAAGATGGGTCGGGCGCCTTGACAGCAAACCTTTCACCACAACCTAAACCATCAATATAGCCCCATTTATTCTCTCTTATATGGACACTCAAAGTTCCTGATTGTTGTAAGTGAAACTAAAAAAGCTACAGATAGAGCTCAGCAAACACAGAAAGAACCCAGAAAACATGTGCAAAGGGAGCAAGGGAGCTAAGGGGGTGGGAAAGTACCATCGTGCAGACATAATAACCAACGGTCGTGAAAAAGAAGGTTAGCATCCTGAAGAAGTCAAATAACTGCCCCAGACGGTACACATCTCGACTGAGAACTTGCTCTCCATTGCCTCCAGCTACTTTCCCCTCAAAAAGCGCAATTTGGTTCAAGCCAACGTCACGCCCTTTCCCAACCTGAAAGGAAGGATAGGTTCTTATTCCCTTAAAGGAGATAAAATCCAGGGAATTGCAAATGTGAGCATAATTGCATATGCACCCATTTACTAAATGCAAACAAGCATGTGCCTCAATAAAAATTCCAACATCATGGACATAAGAAACCTTAGGACATGTGTACTTGCCATATTTTTAGCTACATTGCACTGTACACAACTTAAGAATCAACATTCATGTCTATATCTTTAGTTTCACCTGCCTTGCAAGTTATAATGCACATATTAACATCAAGAGCAAAATTATAAAGTGTGTGTCCTACTGAGCTAAAAAACCATGCATATTTTGAGATCATCAGGGAAACTAACATGCGTATATCATAATGAGTGCAGATGCACAGTGCATAGTAACTATCTTGAACTTTTGGAGTAATAAGTGACAAATATTAACCTGGATATATTCATGGTGTGTGATATTCCCCTGGCGCAGAGTTGAATTGAATCCTGCAGAATCGTTAACATTTAAAATGGTTGAATTTCAAAGAGTACAAGTGTCCACTATGAAAATGTGATTCAAACAAGTGTATCTTAAGACTCCATGCATAGAGTGTAATACAAATAACAAAATAGAGAAGCTATCATAGAGTCCCACTTATCCATATTCTCCAATTATAGCAATTCCCTCAAAAATGCAGAGAGAGCTGCGCTTCATTAAATTAAGAATTCAACGCAATGCTGAGGCCCTTTTTGCTGCTGCTGTAGACGTCAAGGTTGGAAATGGAGAGGACACTTTGTTTTGGACAGATAGGTGGCTGAATGGTAGCTCAGTTGCTGAATTGGCTCCTAATCTTGTTATGAAAGTTTCCAAGAAAGCGAGAAAGCAATGCACAGTAGCTCAAGCTTTGACGTAATTGTTTTGGTGCTAGCTGAGTATCTGAAAATTTGGGAGATAGTTGATCGTGCGTCCTTGCAGCCAGACATTGCAGATCAGCGCTTTTGGAAGTTCACTCGTTCCAGCCTGTTCACTAGTCAATCTGCATACAATGCTTTCTTCTTGGGAGCCATTAAGTTTGGACCATGGAAGAGGGTATGGAAGACCTGGGCTCCACTCCAGTGCAAATTCATTTGGTTGGCCATCAAGAATAGGTGCTGGACGGCAGATCGTTTGGCCAAGCGAGGGCTCCCACACCCTAGTGTTTCCTCCCTTTGTGACAAGAAGGAAGAGACAATTCAGCACCTTTTAGACTCCTGTGTCTTTTCTTGCAAAATTTGGATCTACTTCCTTCATGCTCTAGGTTTGTCAGCTGTTGCCCCACAATCTGATGCGAGAAGTTTCTCAGGCTGGTGGTCTCAGGCAGCCAACAATGTGTCTAGGGAGTTGAAGAAGGTGCCTAATTCTTTGATCATTCTTGTAGCTTGGGAGTTGTAGAAGCATAGGAACGCCTGTGTGTTTGAGGGGGCGAGTCCTAGTGTTTCTGTGGTTCTTCAGGAAGTAGAAAAGGAGGGCAGCCTGTGGTGTTAAGCTGGCAACGCGGCGCTTAGTGAGCTGCACGCCTGGTGGGTTGAACTGGTCTCTTGAGCAGTTCAGTTGTGGTCGTGTTCCCTAGTGTGTACGTGACGCATCTGTAATTCTGTGTTTTGGGGGCAAGCCTCCGGCCTCCCCTTTTTTGTGTATGTTTTTCTTCCTTAATGAAATAGCCCGCAGCTCTCCTGCATCGTTCGAGAAAAAAAAAGAGGTACAAGGATAGGCCAAACGACACCCGTCCCAAACATACACACAAGCTTGCACACCCCTTATCAGAGAATCAATTACTCGCCACACAAAGCCTTTTACACAATCAAACCGCCCTAAAGGACTAAGCAACTGGCAAACGACCAAAAAAACTCTTGGAGTGCAAGCACTCCAGCTCAGCGCCAAATACTACCTTCATTTTCTGCTGTCTGTAGGATCAACAAAACATCTGGATTGACACCATTGAGGACGTAATTGTTTTGGTGCTTCCAGAGATCCTAACTTGGTGGTGTAATTGTGTGATGATACATTATGGTTATTTCACAAAAGAATATATCCAGAACATTTGAATAACAGCGATTTTTAGTAATAGTAATAGGCCTCTTCATGCACACAAAAACAACACCACAGTTTTCTAAATAAGATAAGGGGCAGAAGAAATTGCGTTTGCAAGGCTCTGTACAGATATATTTTTTAGTTGCAATAAGAAATGAAAATCCCAGTTCCAAGCATCAAACACAGCCTACAGATCCATTAGTGTGTCCAAGGTTGCCAACAAGAACTACTGACACCAGCTTGAACTCATAGTGAAACCCAAATCTAAATGTAAAGAATACAATATACCCACCAGCATAAATGTCTTCGCTTATATTAATCACTCGGGACGCCTTGCTAATGCCACCACGGGTTATGTGAAATATCCGATCAAAAACATCAGGATGTCCATAGTGCATTCGAACCCTGAAGAATAGTAGTGTTCACCAGGAAGTTTCCTCAGTTCTAAATTATTATCACAGAGTAAAATGAATGTAGTAAGAAAGTGCAGCCAGAACATATTCCCTATAGCAAGCTTCCATATGGTTGGCAACATTTACTCACTTGAGGTAAGCAAGAACACGTTGCCCCAAAGTAACAAAACTTGTTTCCTGCTTTGACATAAATGATGCCAGCGAAGAGACACTAGCAAAAATGAAATATAACAGGTCAATACGCAGAATATAATCAAGTGAATAGTTAATAGATAAGATTAGTTAGACAATAACCTCCCCGTGAAAACATGCTCCCTCACACCTAGGATTGTGGGCTTCCGAATGCCATGGTTTCCATGAACATTACGAAATTCTTCAAGTAAATTTCTCATTTTCATTGCTTCCTCCAGGTAGTTATCCTACATGGGATCTTTGTGAGTCAAGGTTACACAAGGACATCTCAAACTTTTCTAATAGCATCCGGGGGAATAAAGAGAAAAGAATGTACATTTTCTGACATGTACATGGAAAAGGGAAAAGCCCAGTCCAGCAACACCCAAGTGCTCACACCTAAATTTTTTATGTAGTATGGACCACCAGTTGGACAAGGTAATGTGAGCACATCAAGTTACTCAAAAGTGAATAGGGTGTCTCATCTCTTCTCCTTTTGAGCAGGTTGAGCATGTTTGGTTTGAGACCCCACGAAGCCAAGCCAAAATTTGTCCATGGCAAAATCAGGACTGTGATACATGCGGCAAGAAATATGTGACAAGCAGAAAGTGCAGGACGAAGGCCCAGCCATCCACCAGTTGCTTAATTATCTTCAGATTTGTTAAGTTGTCAAATATTGCTTGGGAGTTGGGATAAGTCAGTTGAGAGTCTATTCCCATAGCAGTTTGTTAGTGGCTAAAGGTGGGTGTGGGTTCAGTCCAACGGTTCATCGAACTGCTCCACACAGATGAACCTAATGGGCCCCTTTTTTGACCCATGCTGCGGCAGAGGGGGTAAGAGATCGAAACCATGTGAACCGAAAGATCGAGTGGGTCAACCCAACAGCGACGGCAGCACCCTGCCGGCCCGCCGCACCGACTACATCAAGCTTCCGCCGTATGTCAAGGCCTCAAGGGCATGCCTGAATCCGACTACATCGAGCTTCGGCCACCAGCTAGCAAGTGCAGCAGGAGCCTAGCAATCATCACAGGCACGTGATACAATTTGTCTAGCCACACTCATGCAGCAGCAGTCCAAGGCGTCCAGCAGCGGCTCCTCACCACATCTACCACTGCATAGGCCGCTGCGCCGGCCGCAGCGGGCGACAGCCGACAACGGCCAGCTGGCGGCGGTGCCCACGGCAAGATGGACCCAAACCAAGAGTGGCAGTAGGCAGATGCGCATGCACCTACCTAGGCCCAACATTGGCTATTGCACATTCATTAGCATGTTGGCTGTTGCATGTTGATTAACAAATGTTCCGACCCACCAGAACCATCGGGTACCTACGTTGCCAGCTCATCATTTCAGACTTGAGTAGGTCAATGGATAGTTCAAGGGTCGTTCCATGGAGCACCCATGCGCCAGCTCTATAGTTGTTGGGATTAAGCAAAGAACTGAATCTTGAGGGAAGTGATATATCTCATTCTGTTTTGGAGAACACAGATACTTTTTTACAGGAACCGGAGCTTGTAATTTGACAGGCTTGGAAGCTTCCCATTAAATTTTTCAAAAAAATATATGTAGTCCCCCCATTTTTTTACTTGTTGTATTTTGGTTAAAAAAATAAAGTAGAGTTGAGGAGGGACTAATTAAGGAGGTTAGCAAAAATAATAATCCATGTTCAAGTGGTACTGCCGGAGGATGGGGGGGAGGGGGTCTCTGCCCCTGCCTGAGGGTTCAGAACCTCCAATGGAGCATGACCCTGGTTTAGTCCTCGCCATTTGTAATTCCAATTCCACATAATAAATACCTAGTTCTGTAGCCATACCAGGGACTAAGGATAAGGCATTTAGTTCACCACCAGACTGGCCGTTTTAGCAGCCTGAGTTTTGCCCAGCTCTTCAGTAGAAGAAATTTGGCTGGCCAGATATATTTTGGCATGGCTGCATTTTTGCCTCTAAACAACTAAGCCATCATTCCATGGGCATGGCCAAAATCTGGGACGGCTCATTGGAGACACAAACCAAACAGGCACTGATCAAAAAAATAGCCCAAAATATGTAGAGGCTCGCATAATGAGACAAACACATTAGCACCTAAAGATGTGTTTGCTTTAGAGGCTTCCCACATAAGAAACATAAGCAAGTTAAAACGAGTAGAATATCATTTTTCATGAAGAATTATGGAAAATATTCCAACTATGAATGAATGGAACATATCACAATCCACCAGTCCTTGTTAGTTCAGTATCTATACCGTAGAAAGGATAGATTGCACAGATTGAATTGCCTTGAGGCCTCGGCTAGTACATGTAGGGTACAATATTGGGCGGAAAGGAACCTCCCCGACACATTGCAGTCCGGGGTATATACAATATCTAAACTCCCAAATATTCTCAACATATACCTTGAAGGGAATTCTTAAAAACAACCCATGATCAATCTAAAAGAAGAACATTGTTAAACCCAGATTCTACCACCATAGAAGAATCAACATAAAATAATCTATGAAAATACATGTACATGTATTCTGCGAGGAGATGAAAAACTGAAAATCTATCAATGAAAAGGTTAAGGTTAGGATTATAAAAGGGGTGGGGGTAAACCTGATTCATATCAATTGTTTGTATTGCATCTCCTCGAGTGAAGATTATAGCATGGTTCTGGTTTTCGGGCTTGCCCTCACCAAGCTTGGGGTTCCCAGGCAGTTTAATGGAGTATATTTCCTAATTGTATAACAGGATGACAAAACAAAGCATAAGATGTTAAGCCAAAGTAACATCAACAAAATGCATTTTGTCTGACAAGATTACAGAAAATAAAATTGAGTTTCTATGTTTTGATTCAAATTGTGTTTAAACAGCAAATATAATATAATCGATAGCACATAAATTTGAGATATAATATAACTACAGCATAAGTTTGAGAACTATTTTTAAATTAGTACATGATCGACCACCAAGCAAAGAAAAAAACATGCAACCTAAATTTATCACCTGTTCATATGTTTCAACAATCATGCAAGCCACCAAAATAAAAAACGAAAGGACTTGATGGGAATAGTAGATTGGCACAATGCCGTAATTGATTTCAAATAGGTAAGACAAATGCACCACAACATCAGTAAATGAACACAAAAATAAATAAAAAAATAGACTGACTTGATCTTTGCCATGAACATCAGCCTTTACAAGCTTGGAATAGTACTCTCTTGTACTGTGCCCATCACTTGATACCCTATCCTCTTCATGTATGAAAGCAACCCGAAGAGCCTCATTTCTACAAAATATAACAAAAATAGATTAGTCACAAGTTCCGAACAAAGGCCTTTCAGAAAAATCTTGCAGGAAGCAGATCATTCCCATCAGGATCAAGTAATATACCCATGTTCCAAATGGGACTTTAAAGATGTCAGGAAAAAATAAGATAAAAAAATGCAAGACTCATCAGACAAGTGACCAAAACAGTCTGGAATACCATCAGTAGAGAGAACTCGATTGGCTAGCCCAGAAAAGATTTATTTTATATTCTGATCGGGTATCAACTACCCACCTATTCAACAAACAAGAAAAGCAAGAAAGCCAACCAACCTTTGCAGTAAGAGAGCAATATCTGCAGCCTCTTGTTTTTTCATTTGCTTCTGTTGTCCATATATTTGGCATGAAACAACATAAGTAAATTTTATATCTGCTTGGGCACGTGCATCAGGAGACAACTCATAGCCTTGAGTGTCGATATATTCTGCTGCAGAATTGCCATCTTCGATACCTGGTAAAGAAGCAAGGATGAAGGTAGCCAAGATATATTTTGAAATAACAAAAAAAAAAAAAGGAAACTGTATACCAACCTCCAAGGTACCTTTTCTCCAGGTAACTTTGTAACATCAAAGCCCTTCTATAGTACATCATACCACGCACTGGCTCAGCAAAATAAGTCAAGATAAATAGCAATTGAATAAAGAACAAAACCATGAAGATAAGCATAAGAATTTGAACCTTGCATGTAACATGTTAATTGCACACCATTTTTTTCGACTACTTAAGCATGTAGCATAAAAAAAAATACTTACCTGTTCTTGCCAAAGTTTGGCCACGATAGGACACCCAAAACCGGAGTTCCAAGATATCACTTGGACTACCTTTAAAATCATCTTCTGATGATTCACCACGGCCAATTCGTTCTAAGAAGTTAGCCCACTCATCTGCATACCACATACAAGGAAATTTAAAGATATAAAGTATTAACTGATGATCATGCAAAAAAGCAGATATAATTTGAATAGAGAACCATTGAATAATAAAGTACTGTCATACCGTGAGATAAGAAACAGATTTAACACTTAATTATCTATGGTGATTAACCAGGAAACATTAAACATGATACCCCCAATTCTTAAATATAGTATGTCATAGTTTGAACTGTTTACAATGCTCTAATGAAGGTGCCTTATTATATGGAATTTCAGGATGAGAAATATTCAATAAAATGGGAACTAAATTTATGTGACAAGCAAACAGAGTGCTTATCTCTGCAAATGCAACTCCATATGGAACTGGAAAAAAGGAGGCGTTTTATCAGATCTCCAACATATGTGAGTAAACCGAGGCTAGAGTTGAGCTGGCAGCTTCAAAACTAAACAAACAACAAGACAAGACTACAAGAACCATGCTTATACTCTACCCCCAAGGAGCAGTTAAAATTTTATCATCAAATATAGCTGGTAACATGTCCAGAGTAGTTTTCTGCGTAGAACCCAGTGCTAATGAACTAGGATGTTGCCAACAAGGAAAACCATGAAGTGAAAGAAAAAAGATGATGAAAATTAAAAGGAGACAGATTTTATGCCATTCATTTGTGTTAGATATATTCCTGTGTATTGTAGGGGGTTATGTGTATATATCCCCTCGTGTACTGGTGTGTATATATCGGCCTAAGGGCCTCATAATGAATACAAGTGCTATTCATAACATGGTATACAGAGCCAAAATTAGGGTTAGATTTTCTCTCCTCTAAACAACGATTCTGGTGTTGCACTTGCACTTCCAGTTTTTTTTTTCGGATCGATCTATTGTGCTTCGTTTTTGCACTATCGATCCTTCTCCCACCGCCGGATTCTTCCCCTCCGGCTCGGAAACTCGCCGTAGGCTCAACCTCGCCAATCCGCGCCGTCGCGCTTCAATCTGCGCCGCTGGCTGTCCGTGCGCCGGCTCCTCCGCGGCCGCCGCCGTCGGTTGCCCGCGTGCCATCCGCCCACTGCCGGTCTGCGCGCCCGTGCTCCGTCCGCCGTATATCGGCCCAAGGGCCTCATAATGAATACAAGTGCTATTCATAACAATTTGGACATAATTGCTTATATACTCCGACACCAAAATAACAACAAAAAAGGCAATTCATTTCCCATCTTCTAGCTACATCTTGATATATCCTAATTAATGGATATTTGCATGTACCAAAAGTTACAAGCAACAAAATCATACTGAAGTAATCCACTCATAGTGCTTGGTCAGTTCAGTCAGATAGCTTTGCTTAACAGAGAAACAATGCATCCATGAATAACAAAAATTTGAAATGAAAAAAAAAAGTATAGCAACAGTACCAGGGTAGATTTTTTGAAGGTAGAAAAGTATGGAAATGCCATCTTCATTCTCAATGCAAAGCTCGGACATGCTATAAAGAACAGTCTCACTGTAGTACGGGGTGAAGACACTGTTGCACATGAAAATTAGGTGTTAAAAGGAACCTATTTCTTGGGATAGAATGAAGACCATATGTATTTAATGGGACCTGAAAGGGATCATCTCAGATACAGGCTTTGCTGGTGGCATGTCCATGAATAGAGAATTAGTGAAAAATTGTAGTCTTCTCCGAGCTTCCAGATTTTTGGGAATGTTGGCAGCAGAGTCCTTGACAGTCAAAAGTAAGTGTAAACGCTTAACCTGTTCTTTCTGCAGGGATAAATAAATGTGTCACACAAGTAATGTCATTGCAGCAAACAAATTTTCAACTTATTATAAGATAAGTACCATTTCTGGGTCCTTTGGCCAGAAAATATTAGAGAATAGGCGCCCATCATTTCTGGCCCTTAATAAGAGTTGCCATGAGTCAAACTGTTCACTGCAAGCAAGAAAGACATTATTTGCAACAGAAATAAATGGAGCTGGCGTCACTTTCCAGTACAAAGAAAAATATATTTACTGCATACCTCAGATTTGGTGCAAGAAAGTCATGTGTAATAACATCATAGAGCTCACGGAGAGCTTTCGTAACACCAGCCGCACGACTAGCAGTCTCGTCACGTATCTAATGGGCACTCCCAAGTATCATATATGCATTTAGAATAAGCTAATGAAACATATATGCAATAGGAATATCAATAGTAAATATCTACTACTAATATAAAAGAGAAAATAGTTTGCATCTACAGGTTTCCTTTGGACATGTCCGAACCATCTCAGCTGATGTTGGATAAGTTTTTCTTCAATTGGAGCCACTCCTGGACAGTACAGTGTGCATCGGACCAGTGTGCATGTGTGTTAGTAGAGGTTCCTGTGTTCCTGGACAGTACATCTCTGTGAAGGTGTCAGCCACATAACCACCCCCCCCCCCCCACACCCTCGAACTGTAGCTCCCCTACCCCCTTGTTGGTGAGATCGAATTATCTTCCCATCATCAAAAATATAAATCTCCTTTCCCCACCTCACATTGTTATAATCCCCTCAATCTCCCATGCCTAGGTCGCCATTGCTCTAACAGAACCTACCGAGACTGGTGTCCTTGGCCACATGGTGGGCACATGTACACATGGCTAGTGTTGAAGTTGTCTCTCACCAGTCTCACAGCAATAATCGCTGAGGTGGCCAAGATAGAACATGATTTCTGGAAGGCACCTTCGGCGAGTACTACATGTCTTGCCTTTCTCGATGTGCTTTGTTCTTGGCTTATATGATGTTCATACAGCAATAATCTTGGTTCTGATGGTGGATTTGGTTCACTTATTAGCTTGCATCGTTACAAGATATGAAAAGTTATTTGATTTTTATTGCTTGGAACATTTCCAGCACAGTGGTTGAATGCATTTTGTTAGAATATGTAATTAAGGCTTAATAGGCCTGGCTCTGTAATAAGCCCACCAGGCCCTGTAGGCTGCGGCATTGTATCTGCCTGCGCCTAGGGTTGCTGTGCGCCTGGATTAGTCGGCTGCGGCTGGACTTGCTGCCCAAGCCTGCGCCTAGATAGATTAGATCAGGACTCTGTCCTCCTGTGTATATATATATATGCATGTACCATGTATCTAATCTATCAATACCATGTATCTAATCTATCAATACAATCATTCCGAGCCATATCCTCTTTCACATTTTAGTTGTTCCTATCATTCTGATGAGCTGGTTGATTTATACATCGCTGTTGGTTTGTCATGAACTAACTATGATCATGTGTACCAGAAAGATGGAAACAAAATACATGAACTCTGTGCAGATTATTCAATTAAGTGAAAGGAAAACAGGAGAGGCATACCAGTTTCAGAAGCATTTGCCAGAACAACAGCACTGCCTTGCAGTCTGATTTAAGTAGGGAGTCAAAACATTATTGATCATATATGTAGACATGCTAAATAATTTGGTTTTGACCCTTTTGCGAGTTTACAATTGTAGGACGTCATGCAAATTCATTGTGTTTCGACCATTACATGGATAAT
This sequence comes from Paspalum notatum, assembly GCA_022530915.1. Taxonomy (NCBI): domain Eukaryota; kingdom Viridiplantae; phylum Streptophyta; class Magnoliopsida; order Poales; family Poaceae; genus Paspalum; species Paspalum notatum. The sequence goes on along the minus strand of CM039684.1, from coordinate 23,442,492 downwards.
GGATTGATATAATACAAAGGCCCTTGCAGAGGTACTGTGCTTCTCAGGAACACACACTCAGGGGGTGTTTGAATACATTGGATTGAACTTTAGCCACTAAAGTTTAGCCCATTTGTATCCAAACAGGGAATGACTAATAGAAGGCTAAAGTTTAGCCAACAGATTCATTCTATCCATTAGACCATTAGCTCATCAAAATGAGCTAAAATGGGCTAATGGGGGCCAAGGTTTAGCCTTGTGTATTCAAACGCCCCCACACATAAACACGTACACTGGTTTGGTGCTGTCGTACCCCGGGGGTGGTAAAGGGCCCTGAAATTTTGCCTAGAAATTTGAAGGATCAGGCTCAAAAGGGGGTGGATCATATTCCTATTCATTTTTGGATAAAAAGAACCAAGGGCTCATTTGGATTGTGAATAAGCATTTGGATCATTACCCATTACCACCCCTAGTCGTACCTCCTTATCCCTACTGTGCTACTCCCTCCTTTCTATAGCTGCTGCAGGACACTAAAATAGCACTATGCAGCACATGATATCCTCCATTTAGTGCAGTCAGTACCCCTTGATCTGCACATTACTGCCCTTAACGACTAGCTGAAATTGAACATAGGATCATCGCTGCTAACATGATTGTCACTGGGAGGTGCTTGTTTATACTACTTCTCCATGAAATCTTTCGTAACTATAGCTGTGGGGATGGGGGATGGGAAGAGGCATGGTTGTTTTAAAGTCAAAAGTGACGTTTGGTTTTGTTCTGTCAGGTTCACTCGTGACTTATCAATGATTTAACTTTTATATGTCCCTGGTAAATCAACAGTATCAGATTATATACTCCATTTTGGCATTTCTTGAAGAATTATATAGCTATGATAAGATATCAATTTTGGATTCCTTTCATATCAAAAACATAATTAGTGTAGTTACTCTTAGGACCTTGACATATTGAAATTACCAGTTATTCTTAGTAACCAGTCTTGCCTCGTGCCTTTTCAGCTCAAATTAGACTGATCCAACTCAGCTCTTTCCAGTCAATTGGCAACAACAGGGGCACTACACAAGGTGCAGCCATGCAGCAAAGGTGGACAAGGGATTACGAGAAGAGCAACTGGGGGTCTAATGTCTATGAAATCAGCCTCTCCCCAGAATGTAGGTTTCATGCATCCTGGAAACCAAGCTCATGATTATTGACAATTGGCTGCAGCACTTTCCTCCAATTATTATTTTGTGACACTGGTAGTGAGAGGCACCATTCTATGGCTTGCAAAGACCCTATACTGATACACTTGATTATATATCAATATTTTATGTGAAGTTTTGGATTAGTGTGAAAGAGTATTAGCATTCATAATTGTTTTCAGAAGTCCTGCATCCAGGTTTCTGCTGGGCCAATAATTGGTTTGTTTCAAGGTGTTATTGGGGATGCTCCTATGAACTTGATCTGCCAACAATTTGCTAAATGTTTTGTTATCGAATAATGGACAAATTATAAGCTACATATATGTGCCGTGTTATTTTGCGATGGCTTCGTCCAGCTAACTATATTATCACATGAAACATTTTTGTCCAGTAGCAATGCAGGCACATTTCCTAGTGACAAAGTAAACAGACTTATGCAGAACATGCTCATAGAGCACTAACGAACTGTTTTGTGATGCTCAGATATAAAATGAAGGTAACAATCTTACCAGAAGACCTGTCAGGCCGGTAAGCCTTGACTGGACTAACTGCAACTTCTTGAGACCTATAGTCACTAAAAGTGAACCCTGTGCCATACTATCATTGAGCTCTCGGAAAAGCCTTTCAACCCTGGACAAGTGCCAGCAGCATGTGTTACAATTAATTAGTGACAATTTAGGGCAAACAACAAGATTTAGGACAAACAACCAATAGCACTGATTTCAGGATCAGTCTATCAGATTTCCCATCAGTAAGAAAGCATACCAGCGCTGCCCTTCAGCATCAACTAATGAGTGAAGAATTCTTTCGGTGCTGTAGTAACATTCCTTGACAGCATAAGCCATATATTCATCTTTTGATATTCTATACCACAGCTCAGATTGTGAATCTTTACAGTCGGAAGCATAGTCATTTGCCAACATGATCTACACAAGCAACCAATGAGATTAATAGCCAAAAAATCACAGATTCTGATATGTAAAAGATTCCTACTTCCAAAAAAAATGTTGACTTCAGCTAGGATAGCTCATACTTTGCTAGTCAGTAGAAACAGTGGCCACTGTACAAGTCTTAAATTTCCACAGTTACTTGGCATCATAAGCAAATCCATTTCCCTGAAAGGACAATCACCAGTATTGAAGCAAAGAAAGTCATATATAAGATGAAATTTTATTATTATTTTCTGCCGCACCTGTTGCTGATGTAGTCCTCTTCACGCAAGCTCTTAACAATTTCATTCCAAAATGGAGAAAATATCGAGGCATACGTCTTAATAATTTCTGAATCCTAATGTCAAAAGTGGTAAATAAATCAGTGGCTACTTTTCAAGCGAAAAAGGTCCACTAGCTACTTTTGTATAACGAATATAAAAGGTGTCACTAAACAAAAATAGGCAGTCTATTCTCAAAGCTGTAAGGATATTCCCCTGGTAATCAACTGACAGTAACAAGGTTAGTGGGACATGTTCAGTTAAGTTAATCTGAAAACAAACTACAAATTGACAGGCCAAGAGAAAATACAATAGTAAACTTCTTCAAAGATGTGAAAAAGGCGCACAGAACCAGTTCATTTACCTGAGCACCAAGCCTCCTGCAGCACAAAACAGAAACATCATGAAAAGGCTCTAAAGATCCAAAGCAATCTATACTAAACGATATAGTAAACAAAAACACAAAGATCTCCTTATCCAATTCATAAGAAACTTAGAATAACACAAATTAGAAAATAGGATTAAGAACCTTGGGGGGGAAAGGTTTTTAGCAAATGCTTCTGGAAAGCTTTCAAAACGTTTATGAAGCATTTCAATTGAACGAATCTGCATTCCATTAGAGAATGTCAGAATGAATCTAGCTCCAATGTCAGAAGAAATGTATACATAGTTTACAGAACCTGGATTCACAAAGAGGGTGAGGATGTTAAAGAGTAAAGTATACCTCCCCAAGGCGATCTCTAGCACCCATAACACCACCAACAAGAGCAGATAAAAGAGTGTACCAGATGTGGATATCCATCAGGTATATCTATAAACACAAATGGAAGACAGTAATGCATCATTTGGAGTCTTCTTTTTTCTTATATCAACGAAACTTACAGCTCAAAACAAGAAACTTACAGCTAAGACTGGTGCCCATAGGCTCAGAATGGTCAAAGCATTTTTATTTCCTAAAATGAACACATTATCAGGATCATAGTTGCACTTATTTGATGTGCTTACAAAAAAATGTAATAACAATTCAGAAGAGATAGTGAGAACAGTTGAAATATTTTGTCCGTGCTTTGTTGTTCAGGATTCAGATCCACTAACCCCTTGATACAAGATCATGCCAGGAATACTTCAAATCATGGAGTTGAACGATAATATTGGTTGGTTCAACTAAAGGCCTAATCTGCAAATGTGCAAGAAAAAAGTATTGAGTAATTTTTCATCATACAGAACAAAGAAAGAACAACTTTTCAGAAAGATATTATAGCCACCTGGAGAAAATATGCAAAAGTGAATTTGCATGCCAGTATGACGACCCAGAATATCACATATCTGCTTAAGATAAATGTATCATAACTCACAAGTCCATAACAAAGTACAATTACCACTACTCGCTAATGTCAGAAAGTAATCACTTTTTTTTTCTTTCTCGAACAACGCAGGAGAGCTGCGCGTCATTTCATTAAGATAGAAAAAAAGGTAAACAAGGGGGGAAGGCCAAAGACCTAACGCCCCCCAAGTAATCACACCAAGCAATTACCACTACTTGCTAAGGTTAACAAGGAAATAAACCCACAAGGTATCTCAGGCTACTCTAACTCAATTCCTAATTTCCTAGGCTTCACAATAAATAACACATGTATCCAACCTTGAAACAACAAACTACAGACAAAGTTTGGTACTAAATTTTCACTATTCAATGGCGAGGTCAAATAGCAGTCTTTACATAAAGTTCACAAGCAACACTAGAGAAAAAAATTGTAGTTGACATACAGCAGATAGACATGGTATATTGGTTCTAAAATGTGTTGAATGGTTATGCTCCAGATGTTAACCAGGATCATAAAAAAAACTCGAATGCAGGAATTTCATAGCGCGCAGGAATTTTACTCATTCAAATGAAAAGCACAGGATTCAGGAAAAATATCCCACATTCCAAAGGGGACCCAAGGGTGTTACACAATGTCGGAAATCATGAAAAGTAAAAGGAAAGAACCTGGCATAATCACTTATACTCTCATACAGTCCCCGTCCAACATAATATCGCTCCTAAGAACAAATAAGTGAAACAAGATAAGGGCATAATTTAATCATAAAAAAATCTTTGACCTATGTGAAACCTCCATACCTGATATATCCACTTGAAAAATTGGAAAAACTGTGACCGGTCAGAAAAACTGGAAAGCCTGTGACAAGCTGGGATCTTGGCCATTAGTGCAAACACAATTCGAACAGCAGCATAACCTCCAAGAACAAGACCATAAATCCGGAAATAAGTTGAATCCGAGTTCCTTGCATTTTTCTCTTCCAAGACTTTACTGCTCAACATTCAGCATTCAAATCAATAGACAGCTTAGTGTACTTTGACCCAAAAAAAGTAGAAAAGTTAACTGAATACTCACACATAAAGATAAGTTACAAATGCTGAAACCACAGATAACCAAAGGAATCGGATGACTAATCTTGATATGGCAAAACCTCTTGCTGTCTTATATGCATCAAACATGAGTATCACATCTAAGCAGCCTACAAAATAACACAATGACAATAAATATGTAAGATAAAAAGGTCATAGAAATATGAGTGGATTGCAGTGCAGATTACATTTAGAAACGAAACAATACAATAAAGCTAGAATAATAAAAAATAAACTATCATAGTAAATTAGAGAACATACACTCGATGAAGTTTAGTATGAAAAAGGCTGGCCCAGCACTAAGTAGTATTTTAATGGTGTCAATGTTTATCTTCCCATGGTGAAAAGCAATAATAGCTAAGAGCTGCATCATCAATCAATGGAGAAAACACCTTTAGTCATGTACATTACAGATATATTTAATTCATGATTGAACATAATCTCAAACCACTAACCTGAAACATTAATAGTAGAAAAATCCACAAGCGATGGAAACTTCGGTACAAATGCAGAAAAGTACGATGTTCTACAAAATTGGTCTTTCCTGTCTGTAAATAAAGAATTGTAAGAAAAAAAGTAAGTTAAAAAAGATTGATAATCAAGAAAAGTGCATTTGTTTTATTTTAGTTTTCTGCCACCTAGTCACAAGTACCATCAAATATTGCACAAAATAAAGAAAGATACGTCAGAATAAACATTCCGTGTTTTCTCTTGAGATTCCAAGCTCTTTTCATCAGAATCTCTCAGTATTTATAAATTTATACGGGAATAGTTTGTCCATACACAGAAGATAAAGCGTCATCTAGCTCATTCATTTTTGCACCCCAAAGCAACAAATTCAGCTAGATCAATTTTCAAGTCAGGTCCATAATGTTTTCAAGCAAAAAATGGCAACACTCTCTGAGGTAGACTAAGACTACTCAATTTTTCTCGGCTCTTGCATGATAACTTCAAAAAATTCCCATGTTTAATTGTGATAATACTTTTACTCTACATTAAATGGTAGAATGGACCAATTTTAAAACTAGATGTTACATATATAGCAACAAGATTAATAATAGAAACTATAATTTGCAAGTTTGGAGATTTGACTCTTAGTATAACTATGTGATCAGGCAAGACTAGGAGCAAATAAAAAAAATGCAGGAAATTAAATTCAAACCCAACAAAATTACAAGGCTGACAAACCACTCAAGGATAGATGCTAGACTAGATGACAGAAAAATAGGAACCCTAAGTGAAAATATTCCTTGTAGTTATATTTCTGACATTGTATGGCCTCACAAGTCAAAGGCAACAAAGCTACTAGTCTCTCTAGGAAAATACATGATTAACTTACGCGTTTCCTCTTAGCAGGCTTGCGTAAAAATTTGGAACCTGCAGAAGGTGGCCAACCAAGGTCAAAGCATGAACGCGACCTACACATGCAGCAGAATAAAGTGAGACAGGAAAAAAAAAGGTATGTAAGCGGAAACAACAGAAAGGAAAGATTGTCAACGAACCAGAAATATTCATTGAAGTCATCGTAATTTCTCCAAGCAGAATGTGCAGCTTTTCCATCATTATTATTGTTAGCCTCCTGTGTACGTTAAAAACGAAACAACTTTCATTACGGAAGTAACTCATCCAAGGGAGTTAAGCTGTTGGAAAATAATTGGCTAATTTTACCCGAGACAAAAGATTAAAACATAGATGACAGGTTAAGGCAGATTATATAAATGCCACATATCTCACTAAAACCATCAAAATTTAAATATGCCCAATTAAATACTGAGTGAAAATGTGCAATGAATAAAACAGAGTGATATATAATCTTGAAGAACCGAACAGCGCCAGCAATGAAGTGTAAGTGTGTGCATACATCTTGACAGCACAATTACGCAATTAGGATTGAATTTGGTCAGTAGGTATAAATAAAGATCCTATTCCTTTTGTTCCAAAAGTCCAAAGTTAAACTTCTCTATTGATAGAGTTTATAGATAAACACACATATATCAAGTTAACTTCATTAAATCCACAACATGTCTTGGCAGTTGATACGGCATTTATTTGGTATTGTAGATGTTGATGAATTTTTCAAAAATCTCAATCAAAGTTACAGAAATCTCAATCAAAGCTAGTGACTTGTAATCTGGAACAAATGGAATACATCTAATTCTTCATTAATTATGTGTCCTACAAGCAAGATTTCAAGTCAAAACCATAGTAAATACTCCCTCCGTCCACAAAAGAATGAAATCCTGAGTTTGTTCTAAGTCAAACTATCGTAAGTTTGACCAAGTTTATATAAAAATGTAATAACATTTATGATATCAATTATGTATGATATGAAAATACATTTCAACACGAATCTAATGATACTAATTTGGTAGCATAACTTTTAATATATTTTGATATAAACTTGGTCAAAGTTACGAAAGTTTGACTTAGGACAAAGCCAGGATTTCATTCTTTTGTGGACGGAGAGAGTAAATAGCAAAAAATACAAGAACAAAGGGAAAGGGGAAAAAGAATGTGTGTGTGTCTATATTGGAGTATGTGTGTTAGCTATGTTGGAATAATGGGAAAGGGGAAAGGGGAAATGGGATATGGGAAAGGGAAAGGGGAAAGGGGAAATGGGATAACCATAATTAGTGCCCCCGCCGAGAGTTGTCTATGTTGGAGTACGTGTGTTAGCTAGCCCATGTATTAGGCCCATATGAGGCACATGTACTCTGTACTTCTACCACCCTTCTAGGGTTGGAATAATTCAATGCACTCATTCTAGCAAGCTTAGGTTAGGATTTCCCTCTCCCCTCTCCTTCCTCTCTCTCTCCTCTGCCTGCTGCCGCCACCGGTCGCGCGCCCACGCCGCCAGGCTCCTGCCGCCGCCGCCATGGCCGGCCGCCAGCAACCTCCTCCCCCCACCTCCTCCTCCTTCCCTCCCCTACCCTCCTTCCCCTCCCCAGCCAAGGTTGTTGCCACCACCGCCGCCGCAACAGCCGCCGGCCTCGACGCGTGCCACCCCGCATGGGGCACGCCCGCCCCGCCGGCCACCCCCGCCGTCGGCGCTTGGGGCGTTCCCCCTGCGGCCGCGACGACCCTCGTCGCCGGCAGGCCCCTTCCAACCGCACGGGTGCCGCTCGCCCACCGGCCAGCAGCCCCCGGCCACAGCCCTGGTTGCCGGCCTGCTTCCTCCTCCGGCTGCCGGTGTGACTCCTCCGGCCACCGGGGCGCTGCCCATCGGCCAGCAACCCCCTCCGGCCGTTGTTGACCCTCCTCAGCCAGTTGCCTCGCCAACCATCGGCACCAGCAATGACACTCTTGCCGCCAGCGCCGTACCAGCCGGTAGGGGGGCTCCCTTGGCGTCCTACGCCGCCGATGGTCTCCCCGAGGAGGGGTCTGGTGGCCCCCTCGTCCTCCCCGCCGGCCACGCCATCTACCCGTCGTCCGCCAGTGCCGCCCTCACTGCAGCCCTCCTCGCCGCCAAGACTGAGGCTGCGGCGGCTCAGGAGCGTGTACGCACAAATGCCCTCGCTTGGGAGCGTGAGCGCACTACAGCTGATGCCCTTGCTCGCCGCGTCGCCGAGGCGGAACACCACCTCTTCGTCTCCCCCAACAGGTCGCCCCTCATTGACTACACTGAGGCTGCCGCCACCTCCTCCCACCAAGGCCCGGTCCGCAAAGACGTGCTCCCAGCCAGATCCAGTCGATCCGATGATCGCCTAGCTCCACCTCCAGGCTGCATCAGGGCCCTGGTCCCCGTCGTCCTCGACCCCGCCTCGTCCTCCTATGGACGTTGGCGGGACCTGGTCCTCCTCACCCTCCGCCGCTACGCCCTTGACGACCACATCCTCCTCGACACACCGGTTGCGGCTCGGACCCCGGCATGGCAGCGCCTCGACAACCTCGACCGCAGATGAAGGGCATGGCTGATGCTCTTCACGACCTCGGCTGGCCGGTGGTGGGCCGGACCTTGGTTCTCAATGTCTTGTGGGGTCTCAACGATAGCTATGGCCACCTGCGGACATGGATCACCCGGCAGCGGCCCTTCCCCTCCTTCCTACAGGTTCGGGATGACCTTGTCCTAGAGAAGATCACCAAGGGCCACAAGGGCCACATGACAAGGTCCTCTTCCTCTACGGCCCTCGTCGCCACTCCACCGAGCTCCTCCGCCCCGCCTGCTGCCTCTCTACTCGGCATTCCTCCCCCCAGGCCAAGCGGTGGAGGAGGGAGCCGCGGCGGACATCATCGGCGGAGGGAGGGGGCGGTGTTACCAATCGTGGGAGTACGCCGACGCCACCTCCCCCCGCTGCCAGTGGTGCGCCTTGGCCATCATTCAGCAACCCATGGTCCGGCCGCATCTCGATGTGGCCATTCCAGGCCACAGGGGGGAGTTCTCACCCTCCGCACCAGTCGTCGGCCATGTTCGCTGGCGCCGCTCCTCCTCCGCTGACGGCGGCCATGTTCGCTGGCGCCGCTCCTCCTCCGCTAACACCGACCTGGGCTCCACCCGCACAGCCTCGTCCTCCTCCGACGTGGCCTGCTGGTTGGGACCAGGCTACGCTGGCGCAGTCCTTCAGCACCATGGGGCTGACACCGCTAGTCGGTACCGACTGGATCGCTGACTCGGGCGCCTCGTTCCACACCACACCAGATGCTAGTATTCTTTCTTCTGTCCGACCTCCCCACCCTTCTTGCCCCTCTTCCATCATGGTCGGAAATGGGTCTTGTCTCCCTGTCACCTCCGTGGGTAATGCGGGTACTCATGGTTCTTTTGCACCCAACATGGTTCAAAATCTTCTTTTCATTCGCCAATTTACAGCTGACAATTCGTGTTCTGTCGAATTGGACTCTTCTGGTCTTACTGTGAAGGATTCGGCTTCCAAGCGTCCTCTTCTCCGATGTGACAGCACGGGCCCCTTTACACCCTTTGGCTTCCCACTTCCGCTGCACCGCCTTCGACTTCTTCGTCAGCTGCCTTCGCCACCACTCCTACTACTTGGCACCGCCGCCTTGGTCACCCAGGCCGTGACGTTTTGGCTCAACTTAGTCGTAGTGCAGATGTTCCTTGTACTAGGGCTCCTGATGAGCATCTTTGTCATGCGTGCCAGTTGGGCCGTCATGTGACTTCATTTTCCTACTTCTCATGGGGCTCAGATTTAGCATTTCTGGCTAGGCCGTCATGTGACTTCATTTTCCTACTTCTCATGGGGCTCAGATTCAGCATTTCTGGCTATAAATATTATATGGTGGTGGTTGATGATTTCTCTCATTATTCTTGGACTTTTCCTTTGCGCACTAAGTCTGAAGCGTTCTCTACGATCCTCAACTTCTTCGCCTGGGTGTCCACTAAGTTCGGCCTCACCATTAAGGCCGTCCAGTATGACAACGATCATGAGTTCGATGACAACACCTCCCGCTCTTTCTTCCTCTCTCGTGGTGTCCAGTTGCGCATGTTTTGTCCTCGGCAAGGCTGAGCGGATGATTCGCACCACTAACGATGTCAAGCACACCCTTCTGTTCCAGGCCTCTCTCCCTGATCGCTTCTGCGCAGAGTCTTCACACCGCCACCTACTTGCTCAACCGCCTACCCTCCACTGCTTCCCCAGCCCCCACTCCACACCACGCCCTTTTCGGTACCCCTCCTCGCTACGATCACCTCCATGTCTTCGGGTGTGCGTGTTATCCTAACACCACCGCCACTGCTTCCCACAAGCTGGCGCCCCGTTCGACTCGTGTGTTTCTTGGTTACTCCCCAGATCACAAGGGGTACCGCTGCTTTGATCTCACTTCTCGCTGGATCCTTATATCCCGACACGTTGTGTTTGACAAGTCAGATTTCCCTTTCTCCACCACCTCCTCCCCAGCCTCCGACCTCGAGTTGGAGTCCTTGTTTACGTCCGCTACGCCACGTGCAGCCCTTGAGTTTCCTGCTGCGCCACACGCGGCGCCGACGCCTCCCACTACGCCATGCGCGGCCCCGGGGACACCATCTCCGGCGCTTCCCGCGCGCTATGCGCAACCAGTGCGCGTCTACCAGCGTCGTGCGGTACCACCCCCGCCCCCAGCACCGCCGCCTCCGGCGCGCTACGCAACCTATGCGTGTTTACCAGCGCCGTTCGGCCCCCGCCCCGATGACTCCCCCGCCGGAGCCGCGTTGCCGTGCCCCAGCCCGCTCTCACGACGAGTGGCCTATGTACCACCCGCGTATCCTCCACCAGGACCCTCGTCACGTTCACCCCATGGTGACGCGGTAGGCGGCTGGTGTTCTTCGCCCCAGGGTCCTCTCCACTGTCGCCACCGAGCCACAGATCTCTCCTGTACCCTCTTCCGTCCGTGACGCATTGGCGGCCTCAGTGGCATCGTGCGATGGAAAAGGAGTACACGGCCGTTCTTACCAACCAGACGTGGGACCTCATGCCGCGTCCATCTGGTTGCAATGTGGTCACTGGCAAGTGGATCTGGACGCACAAGCAGCGAGCTGATGGTACTCTGGATCACTACAAGGCCCGCTGGGTTCTCCGGGGTTTCACGCAGCGCCCCGGCGTGGACTATGATGAGACTTTCAGCCCAGTGGTGAAGCCTACTACAGTGCGCACAGTTCTCTCACTGGCGCTCTCCCGCTCGTGGCATGTGCACCAGCTGGATGTGAAGAATGCATTTCTCCATGGCACTCTGACTGAGACAGTCTACAGCAGCTAACCGGTGGGATTTGTGGATCCTTGTCGCCTTGAGATGGTCTATTGGCTCAACAAGTTCCTCTACAGCTTGAAGCAGCCTCCTCGGGCTTGGTACTCTCAGTTTGCCACGTTCCTGGTGACTTTGGGGTTCACCGAGGCCCATCCGCCGTGGGGATAAGACTGCCTATCTGCTGCTCTACGTTGATGATATTGTTCTCACAGCCTCCAATCAGAACTTGCTTCAGCGCATCATCACATCCCGGCAGCAGGAGTTTGCTATGAAGGACCTTGGTGTGCTCCATCACTTCTTGGGTGTCACGTCCTTCTGGCCTTCTCCTCCACTAGTGGCAGTATGCTCTCGATATCCTGGAGCGGGCAGGTATGACTGACTACAACCCCTGTCCCATCCCTGTCGACACCCAAGCTAAGCTGCCCGAGGATGTGGGCGACCCAGTTGCTGATCCTACTGCCTACCGGAGTCTTGCTAGTGCCCTGCAGTATCTCAACTTCACCAGCCCGGACGTCACATATGTAGTTCAGCAGGTCTGCCTTCATATGCATGATCCCCGAGAGCCACATCTCACTGCTCTCAACCGTCTCCTCCGCTACCTACGTGGCACTGTGGACCACGGCCTGCTCCTCCACCGGTCTTCCTCCGCTGAGCTCGTCGTCTACACCGGGCTGGTTGTCCGAACACTCGCCGATCCACTTCCAGCTATGCCGTCTTCCTGGGCGGCAACCTTGTCTCCTGGTCGTCCAAGCGGCAGCCAGTTGTCTCTCGCTCCAGTGCTGAGGCGGAGTTCCGGGCTGTCGCCAATGTCGTGGCGGAGGCTTCCTGGCTCCGACAGCTCTTGGCTGAGCTTCACAACCTGCTCGCCAAGAGTACTCTCGTCTACTGCGACAACGTCAGCGCGGTGTACCTCTCCACCAACCCAGTTCAGCACCAGCGGACCAAGCATGTGGAGATCGACTTGCACTTCATTCGCGACCGAGTAGCCATCGGCGATGTTCGGGTTCTCCACGTCCCGACCACCTCACAGTTTGCTGATATCTTCACCAAGGGTCTTCCCTCCTTGACCTTCTCCGAGTTTCGTTCCAGCCTCAAAATCAGTCGTGGCTAGTTACGACAGCGGGGGGTATTGGCCTGTGTGTACTTTCTTTCTTGTCCAGTCACGAACTCCGTTGCTCCGGTAGTTCAGACTGCGAGGGGGTGTTGGAGTATGTGTGTTAGCTAGCCCATGTATTAGGCCCATATGAGGCCCATGTACTCTATACTTCTACCACCCTTCTAGGGTTGGAATAATTCAATGCACTCATTCTAGCATTCTAGGTTAGGGATTAGAAAGACTCCAGGATTACTTGTGGGTACAGTCAAGGAAGAGTCCAGGCCTGGGGGATAAAGTAACATTGATGGCTTATGTGCTAATGAATAAAGCAAGGAAGTGAAGGGTTAATCATTTGGACTGTCTCTCAAACCCTAGCCATCACCACCTCCCTTCCTGCAATTCCTCCCCCAGTGCCCCATCCACCATGGCCATAGGCATTCTCCCTCTTATAGGTTCATAACACACTTTTTTTTTCTGAAAATGAAATGCTAGAGTGCTAAAACAGCCCATGGAGGTTTCACAATTTTCCAGGTTGATTCAATCCTAGCTGAACCAGAATCACATAATTACACACTGAAGGAGGATTGCGGCAAATACACCGAAGGGTCCAAGTCAATTCAAATGCAGCTAGAAATAGAAGTGAGAACCTGTACTGATCAAGATCCGTAGCAGTCCAGTTAAAACAAAAGTAGAACAAGGTAGACCAATAATTGATGAACCTACCGCTGCCATGGTTTCATAAATTGGTGTGATTATTTTCTCCAGATATGAGGTGGAACCATCACTAGTGCAACTCTTTGCAGGTTCAGCTTCAGATGAATCAAGAATCCCATCAAGTTCCTTAGCCATCTGAAAATATGCCAACCAATGTCATTAAGCAGAAAAAACATCTATGTCTTTCTTCTATAATAAATTGAAGCATAGCCCTCCTACATTTTCAATAAGAAAAAAATAATGCTTGGTCAAATAGGTACTCACATTGTGGAAAATGTAGCATATGCATTCTGGGAGAAAACGAACATTTGCAGCTTCCCCCCAAATCAGAAAGTACAGGGCAATTAATATAATTTTCCGGTTCTTATTTATTGCTTCAAGGCTATTAGGAAAAGGATGGTAAACTGGTAAGCATCCTGCAAGATGATAGCATTCGCAAAGAAGGCTTTCCCTGTAAGTATAGGATTTAAATCACCTGGTCCATGCAACACGCTTGCCCAAGTACCTACACCATTTTATGTAGTTGTCCAGGACTTTGCAGAAAACTTCAGTGACAGCCGTCTCATCGATTTTCTGCGAGAAGCATAACCCCATTTAGTATCTGATGCATATATACACTTGCTGACAAATGGACACAAAAGGTCATTGATGAAGATTAAATAAATGGCAAACTGTTGAATTTTATCAGCAATGTGTCAAATAACAATCAATATAGGCATTACTAACTAAAATGTAAACTTTATTTGTTGCTTAAGGATTTTATGTTACTTTGGCAAAACAACAGTTCCCTGAGCTAAAATTCTACCGACAGGTAATAGGTTTCTAAATTTGTATGCAGATCATCAACTAATAACACAAAAGGTTGATTATTCAGAATTGCATTCAGTGTTCCAAGCCAAGCTTAATTTAAATGAATTTCAGAGGAAGCTAACCAGTAGATGAAAAATACATGACCAAGTCACTGTGAGAGATCCTGCTAGCTTAGGTTTGTGGTAAGCATGTTTACTGTCTCATATATCCTACAGATAGCCTGTTAATGTCCAACACAACGTCTATTTAATAACACATGGAGTATTATGCAGCAGGATTGAAAAACCTTGTCAAAATGCAGAACTAGATGATAAATTGCCTAAGAAAAGAGTAGAAAAACTCACAGGTTCAGTCCCAATCGACACGCTGAGCCGAGACTGAGCATTGGCTAACATAAGTACAATATTTTCACGCTGGTTCCGAACATTATCATCCTGGAACAATCATTCAACCGAAGTAGATACTCAATACAACAGCAATATCAAATAGGATCACAAAAATGATGGCATACAATTGGATTAACAGCTACAGAGAAAGAACAACTTCCCAGTTCCCATGCTGTTACTTGATTAATAATTAAGTGATGTAATGCAGTAGTCAACGAACCAAGATTCAAACTTTATATTAGAGATCCAAGACAAACCATGGCACTAGGTTTAGTTGTTTACTTGTTTCTCAAAAAATGCTCTCATATGAATCGTAATGCAACAGTGCCCAAACAATAACTTAGGCTCTATTTGTTTGGGATTTTGTTTTCAAAGCTGGCTTATGTGGGCTGCTTAAAAAGCTGGCTTTTTGAAGAAGAAAAAAAGCAGAAAGAGTTCTGTTTGGATATCGGCTTTTGAATTAAGAAAGTGTACAATACATGCAATACTCTCACTTCCTCTGAACAGCATCCCACAAAAGCCAGCATAAGCTCCTTCAGACCTGCTTTTGGCATCTATTGTGAATACAGCTTTTGACTTCAAGAAGCTAGGGGCTACATCTACATGGTTAATTGTCAAAGTTTTTGCAAGACAATTCTTTAGAAGCCAATTGCTTTTCTACCAAAAGATGTCAAATATTACACAGTTAGCGTGCCAAAAGATTGATAACTCCATAGCCAAAGAATTGCTTGCCAAAAAGTTGGCATGCCAAAATTTTGGCAGCCCACCAAGCAGGCCCCTACTTTCTAAAGAAGAATGTTTGTTTGAACTTTGGCCTTTTGAACAGAAGCTTAAAGCAAAAGAAACAAACAAGGCCTTATAACCAAAGATAACAAAGTAACACGTTTTTCCAAGCCTCAAAGGTGGCTTGTCAACAAGCAAAAGAAAGATGTCAACAGTCAAAGCCAGTTAGTGCTCTGATCATTTCAGACTTCCAAAGTAGGGTGCAAGCACTAAGCAAATTATAGGTGTTTTTGGCAAAGTTTTCATTTAAGAAAGATTTGGACACAATACCCCCCCCCACCCCCCCCCCCCCACACACACACACACACAATAATAATAGGCATTAGTTAAATCTATGCTAACATACAGGATAAAATATGTGGCAAGAAGACAAACCAATGTTTATTGTATCAAATGACAACATCAAGGATATATCATTAATAACCCATACAAAACATCTAGAAGAAGATTCAACGTTAAAAAAAATGGCAGCCCGGTGCATGAGCCACCCCTTGCACAGGGTTCGGGGAATGGTCTTCAACATAATGTGGTCAAATTGCAGAAGGGTATGGTATAGTTACCTGGAAGCCAAATACATATTGCAAAAGGTCGAAAATGTCTTTTTGCCTCAGCTGGGGTGCATCATAAGGGAACCGTGGCAGGTCCTCACAGTTCTGAATTGCTGATGTTGCAGCCCTGACCTGATACAGTTGCATGGAATTGTTCTCAACAACACAAAGATATTTCTTTTATCTCTTATAAAGCGTAACAAGGTAGTGAAAGAGCTCTTGAGTCTTGAGTACCATCATAGAGAACCCCATAATTTTTAACATATAAATTTCTGCTCTTCGTTAGAAACATATAAATTACCAAAAAAATATTAAAGTTCCATCAATGAGGTAAGATAACACAAGTATTGCGGATTGTGTCAAAAACAATGGTAACAGGACAATGCAAATGGCATATTGCATGATTACTTTAAGCCCTCTAGTTAAAAAGCTTTTAGCCCTCTTTCTATCCATCCATGTTCGGATGGATGCTGATGAATCTAGACATATACAGAACACATTCATGGGAAAAGGAATGAATCTATTCGAAACCTAAAAGTAACTATAATTTAGGACGAAAAGAGTCTATCCAAATGAGCATGAAGCAAAGATATTACAAGTTTAACTAGAGAGACATCTCTAAACATTGAGCACATATTGGTCTCCTGTGTGATGGCAAGGGGAAGTCTGGTTCTTTGTTCTAGCAAACTTAAGCCAACAAGTGTTGGTTCCTGAACATACAGATGCATTTTCGGGCTAGTAGAACCGAGGAATCAAGAGAGCGGCTAAGGAAAAAGAAGGGGGGATGGGGCTTTGGTGTGAAGTCAGGGAAAAAGACCACAATAATCATCTTTGAATTTCTCTTCCTCATTGTTGTAGACCTCGATAATCAATTTTGAATTTCTCTGCCTCGTTGCTATAGACCTCGATAATCAATTTTGAATTTCTCTGCCTCGTTGCTATAGACCTCGATAATCAATTTTGAATTTCTTTGTTTTCTGAAGTTTTGGATGCATTGCAGGTATCAAGCGCATCCAAGAGAAAAATGGCATTTCATAGAGTTTTTTATATTCAACCTTCCAATGTCTGTAGCAATATTATGTTTACAAGCATGGTACAGCGGAAATTTGCAATCAACATATGTTTCAAAAAACCATGCCATTGTCCAAAGCAAATATTCATACCTCAGGGAAAAACCCTATAATATTTGCCACTGATGATGGTGCATCAAGGGGTACAATATTGTATGGCATAAGTTCACCTCTCAAGGCTGCATCAGATCTTTTTATTTTCTTTATCTGAAAAGGGACAATGGGAAAAGAGTAACAGTACATCTAATTATTCAAAAGTTTGTGAAGCACAAACGATATTACTGTTGCAGGATTTTAGGTGATACAATCACAGACAAAACACAAAAACAATTCCTGAGAATCAATGCGAAATTAAAGGGGGGAGGGGGTCACGAGTTACCTCATCCAGAATTTGTCTATGAAGTCTATCAGTTGGTGATTGCCCAACAAGATTTTCCAGAACATCAAGCAAAGCCCTCAATGTCACATAAACTTTCTTCATTTCCATAGCTCTAGCTCCCATCCTGATCACAGGAAACAAAATGGAATAGCCATGAAAAGACATAATAGCATATGTAAGATTTCTTTAAAAGAGTAACATAACGGGGGTAACCTCTGGAGGGATATAACATTTAGGATGAAGATATTATACCAAACTGCTTCATTGCATTAAGGAAAAGAGTCACTGAAAACAGATTGCACATCCATAGCAAATTTGGATTAGGAAGTAAGCCTAGCCTCGCTCAACTGATTAGGGTGGGAGTTGTGTTTGTGCATCTTAACCCAACCAGGTTCCAATTCTGTCTGCCTCAAATTTGGGTGTCATTTATATCTTAATGAGGAACCACCTAGTTTCTCCTCGATGGGTGCCATCTTTAACGGTGACCAACAAGAGTAGTGTGTGTTGTTTGGCAGGAACCTCTGCAATCACAAGCTCCTTCTTTGGTCGCTTGGCCTGGACTCTTGGTCTTAACAGTGGTGGGCCGGTTGTGGTCGATTTATTACTTGTGTGGCATGGTCATTTTCCTAGGGAATGTGTAAGGTTTCTAGGGAGGACTCCTTTCTTTGACCTCTCCTTTGTATTTTCTTTCACTCTTAATCAAATGGCGCATAACTCTCCTGTGTTGTTCAAGAAAAAATGGACTGAGAATTGACAAGCCTCTTAATAACACCTGAGGTATAAGACAACCTCAAGTAGCATGCATCATGATTAAACAACATGACTTGGTGGAGCCACAAATTACATTCTACTCCAGTGGACCAGAGTAGACTAGACCATCCAATTCCATTTCTGGTGTCGTGTTGATGGAAATTCCGGAAGGGGAGAAAGAGACAGATAGAGATTAGAGAGAGAGATGTTGTAACATAGTTTTAACTCCAGTGAGCAAAATTCTAATTTCTATAAGGTGCAGTACGTGATATATAAGCACAAGATTAGTGGTTCAACAATAAGAAAACAAATGAGCTACTTAGTTTGAGTACAAAATGAGCTCACATAAAGTAAACAAGCAGACATCCACAAATTAGGGTCATGTATATATCCCTGTCAGTTCTAGATTACAAGTTCATTACACTGACATAAATTATGGAGTACTAATGACTGAC
The DNA here is from genome assembly GCA_022530915.1 of Paspalum notatum. Classification (NCBI taxonomy): domain Eukaryota; kingdom Viridiplantae; phylum Streptophyta; class Magnoliopsida; order Poales; family Poaceae; genus Paspalum; species Paspalum notatum. The sequence continues at coordinate 23,424,031 of CM039684.1, read as the reverse complement.
AACACAGTAACCAAAAAGCATAGATGCAGACAAAACCTTCTGGGGCACAGTGACTTTGAAGAATACTCATTAGAAAAGACCAAATTGATAGTTGGTGACAAGTAGAACAGAAATAGATGGATTGGTCGCTTTGATTAGAAAGTATCCTATCCTAGAAAGCTTTATCAGACAAAAGCCCATCAGGGTCACATTAAAGAATTCCGAGACCCTACCATTAGGAAAATCCTTAAAACAAAAACACATAATGATTTTAAAAAAGAGAGGCCATACTCTGTACTAAAGGTTCCCGATTCCCTCAGTCTCTCCTGCTCACGTTGCATATCATCAACCCGGTGATGCCTCTTGTATTCAAGATAAAAGTTCCACAGGACTTGAATGTCATTTTGTCGGTCTATCGGAGCCCCGTCCTTCTTAGCAAGTTTTTGCTGCAGAACGTCATGATTAGACACAGGAAGTTAGAAATAATTCACTGAGAAAAAGAATGAACAGAAACAAAACAATTAGCATGTCTAGCCATGTGTGCGATGAAAGTAAGCATACCTTAATTACAGATGCCAAACCTGTCTTGAATTGAAGAACCCCTCTACCCTCGCTGCTGGGATCGAGATTTTGAGCCATTGTGTACGCTTGTTCACAGACTGGTGCAATCAGAAAATGTGAGACTTAAAAGAACATCAAGGTGCTAGGCTTATTAAATTTAACTGATTCTTTGTATCAATAATATCCATGGAAAGGAGCAATTTTGTCTACTATGGCCCTCCGATCTAAAGCACTGCCGTGTTTCCCCATTGCACAAAGCACGAGCCAGCAACAGCCAAAACCTTAGACATTGTGAGTTTGTACGTTCGTAGCATTAGCAAATAGCACATGAAAACCACACCACCAAGCCCCTTGCTTGAAATTAAGACCAGCCTGCCATACCTTGTCCGTTGACAACATTAAATCCTACGTGAAAAGAACACTCAAATTGGTAGCTAGAACCCAGCAGTGCGCCTGGCCGCGAATTACCAACACCTAGACCTTACTGTTACTCAGCACGCACGCACTTGTGGTGGTACCGCAGCACAACAGGACAGCGACTCCAAAACCCCCCATCCAGCGCTCCCCCCAACCAAGTCGGATTGCGAGCTCCATCCATGGACTGGACTGCTGTTAACTACGCGTAGAGAGAGGGGGGTGAGGGGCTCACGGATCCGTGCGACGTTGGGATCCTCGTCCTCGATGTCGTCGGCGGCCTGCAGGATCTGCTCTATGTTGGTGGTTCGGCCCAGCGAGGCAGGCACGGCGGCGGCCAGCCCCAGCCCTCCCGCGGCGGCAGAGGCTCCCCCCGGACGGAGGTGGTCCCGGTCCTGCTTGAGGGCGGCCCGCACGAGGCGCTCCCAGTTATCCGCCGCCCGCTCGGGGCCCCCGCCCCTCCGGCGCCTGGACGACGCCATCGCCGCTCCCGCGCGGCGAGCCCTAAGTCAGTAAAGGCAGTGGAGGCACGGCGCACGATCTGAGAGTGTTGTGGGCGAGTCGGAAGGGAAGGGCGCTTTTAGGGGAGGCCGGACGGAGGCGGATTCAAAAGCCCGACGACGTGAGGTGCGCCGGTGGGGTGGTGAAGGAAGAGGAAAAAATGGTCAGTTTCCTTTGTCTGCTCGCTTGATTTCACTGCCGCCGCCACGCCGCGCGGGTTTGGGGGCGCACGCGGTAACGTAAACGTCCTCGCGGCCTCGCGGGCGACGCGGCGGCGACTGGACTCGCTGGCGTACGGTCTGCTGCTTTCGGAATCGGTGCATCGCTAAAAATAAACGAAAATACGATTATTTTCCTTTTCCTCTAATCGATAAGCCATGAGTTGAACTAGATAAAAAAAGCGAGAACCGAAAATATTTGTGCAATATGGAGAATCTAGGTGTGTTTGGTTGTGGGACATGACAGGATGGGATACATGCCTGATTCCATCGCATTTATTTTCAGTGGTGTTTGTTTGGTTGAGGACTTAGGGACATAGACAAAAGGATCAGAGGCATGTGATAAATGGGATCCGACTGTTAATCTCTCCAGAGTCGTCTTCTTCAATCCGCCGACCTCCCGCCCCTGCTCCCTCGGGGCGAGTCGCTTGCGAGCTGGGTCTTCCCTTTAGCCATCCGGCGGCGCGCTGCCCAGATCCGCACCTCCCACCGGCGGTGAGCCGCCCGCGCCTCCTCCTCCCTCCCACCAGTGCTCCTCCCATTCCTAGTGGTGGGCACGCCGCGCGGACCCGCGCCCCTCCCTTCTCCGCGAGCCGGTCGGCCCCGTCTCTTCTCCTTGCCCGGCGACGCACCTGGCCCCGCTGCCCTTCCCCTCTCCGGCGGGCCAACCCGCGCCTCCTCCGCTCGGGGCGGAGGTCGCTGCTCCGGCGCCACCTCCTCTCCGGCGCCGCCGGCCACTCCAACGAGCCTCTCTTCCCCTTTGCACGGCGCGGCCGGCCCCGCCTCTCTTTCTCCCCGCCCGGCGGCACACCTAGCCTCCTCTCCCGCTCACGCTCTGATGGCCACCTCGCCCCGCGTCACTGGCCATACTGGGGGGTCGCGCCGCCTCCGCTCAGGCGGCACCGCGCGAGGCCTTCGCTCCGGCGTCGCCGTCCGCTCAGCCGGCCGCCGGCCGCTCAGCTCCACATAGCCCTCGGCGAGAAAGAAGCAAGAAACAGAAAAAGAGAGGGACGCTCAGCTCCACATAGCCCTCGGCGAGAAAGAAGCAAGAAACAGAAAAAGAGAGCACTGGTCCCACGTCGTCCCCGGAATTGAGGGTCGGGGACATCCCCATCCTCCTTATCCCCCAACCAAACAGTCAAAAAATTGGGACCGTACCCCTTCGTCCCCCCAACCAAACACTACCTTAAGTGAGACTAGAAAAGCAAAAACAAACATGCTCTAAGTCTCGATTATGGCTTTTCTGAGAATCCGCTTTCTGTAGAATTTGTCGTGGGCAAAATGAAAATGTTTGGGAATCTTGATTATGGTCATGTCTAGTAATACTTCATTTTGAAGTTGAAGGCGAACAAAAGGAAATGGAATACATATTGACTTGCATAGGTATAAATGTTGCGGCCATTAGTTACATCAAAGTCGTTAGGCAAAATCACGTCTAGTTGTTAATGCATACACCGTCATGAAACCATTCTGGTGGCAATTGCATGACGCAAAGCACCCATGTCACTATCATCTCCTGCGGCATTATCATCTTGCACCATATGTTGGCTTCCACTACTGCTTGTGTCATGGGTAATCTACATCACTCATGACATTGTCCCTAATGAAATAGTGAAGAGCCATGTAAGCGACTATTATTTTTTATTGTTTGCTCACTAGATAGCTAAATCACATTTCGAAGGGATGAGTGTGCATGATTGAACACTTCTTTCAATCCTTGTGGTTGGTGACCATGCTTCCATTCAAAAATGTGATATCTTTGTCCCTTATATGGTGCAAGAAATCCTTTTCTATTAAGATATTCAGAGTCCACGAGATAATACTTTCCTACATTGTGAAAGATCAAAGGTTCAATTCAAAGCAATGGAATAAATGAGAATTTGTAATGGACTAATTGTAAGCAGTCGTTCGTACCATTAGGAGGGTGAGGAAATTGTTCCTTGTATGTGATCAACGTGTCCAACAACATGCGGGTGTCATGAACCGATCTAGGCCATCCAGTGACCACAAGTGTGAACCCCATATCAAAGTCACAAATTGCCATAACATTCTATGATATAGCCATATGTCGACCAATATATTTAGGTTGTTCAGTTGCCATTTACGGTATGTGTGTGCCATCTTTTGCACCATGCAATCCTTAAAATGAGGCCAAAACCTTGCTTCTATTAGCCTAGGATGAATTGTACCAAATTGTGAATCTTTAGGCGTAACAATGTCAGCAGCCAACCTCGTAACCAGTAGCTCTAATGTTCAAAGTCTTCCACTATGTATATTTCTTTTTTCAAAACATCTCACATGTTCTTCATTTGGCCTTCATTGTGTGGTCTCTTGGTACACTCAAAGAATTTCCTTATACGGTTTTCATATCCCACACTATTCAAGCATTGATGCGGCCTATTTTGCACAAGGACTTATTCTACACATATTTCATAGAAAGCCTTAGGGGCAAAGGTATCCCATTTTGCTACAACTTTGACCCCTTTTGACATCTAAAATTTTTCACTCCTCCTTCAGTACTATAGTTTACCAATTTTTCACACCGTTGTGGATTTGGATAAAGGCGGAGGTGGCCCGACATGAAGGCAGATCCGGCGTCCTAGCTTGGAGGTGGACTGGCAGCACGGAGGAGGTTGGTCGGCGACGTGCAGGAGGTGGAGGAGACGGACGGAGCTTGGAGGCGGCCCGACGATGCGAAGGCGGAGAAGCGGCATGGAGATGAAGGTGGCCCGGTGACTTTGGAGGTGGAGGCGGCCCAGCGGGGGTGGATCCATCCAACGGTGTGGCGAACCCTAGCGCGAAGCCAGTTGCTCATGAAAGAAGGGAGGAACTCACGTCGGGCGAGAGGCGAGCGGAAGGCTACGTTACGTGAAAAGCGAGTTTGTATTGGGAAGATGATTTCAAGGTAAGTTGGCTTATGAGATAAGCAAAGTGTTTGGGTTGGATTTTCGCAGTGGATCACCCAGAATGCGATTTTAAGCGGAAACAAATAGGGCTTTAGTGCATCTTCGATAGACTGTTATTTCACTATTTCAGTGACTGATTTGTTCTGACACATGTATATAGAAAAAAATGAGAGTATTCCAAAGAACTGAGAGTATTAGACTATCTGCTCTGGCCTTCCAAAACATCCCCCTATCCCTTTAGCATGAAAAGAGCTGCACCCTTGACTCCACCCGTCCCTTCAACGTGGGATAAGCAAGAGAAAAGCCAAACGCAGAGGAACTCTCTCTCTCCCTCTCTCTCTCGGCATGCACCGTGCGGCTGTAAGCATCTAGGCCCTTAGATGAGTTTTGGTGATTGAATGACAAGCTTAATTGTTGTCTAATGAGCTCATAAGTGCATGTTTTATAATAAGTGTAAATGGTTGCTCATTGGTTAATATGAATGGCCCCTATTCTAATGGTTTCATCTCTTGGAAGCGGACATGGTTTTCATCCGTATCTCGAAGGCTAAGGACTCTTCTAGAGTCAAGGATCAAAGGTGCTGAAGGATCCTTGCTTAGATAGGGTTTTCTAGTTTTCTAGTGTCCTTAAGGGGGTCAATGGCTAGTAACTTGATCAAGTGAATTACCAAGAAATGGATACACACACAAGCCAAAAGCTCAAGAACTTCAAAGGTGCATAATACAAAGGTACACGGTCCAAAGGAACTCAAGGAAACATAGGTGACAAAGGAAAATCAAAGACAGCAGAAATTGCATGGACCGGATGGTCCGGTTTGGAAGAATTAGGCAGAGCGTACCATTTATCTTCAAAGATTTTCTTCACAGTCTAAGCTCCATGCAAATCAGTTGGACAGGAAGGTCCGGTCAAGTGTGTACGTACCATTCCACGCACCAAACAACTCCAAGATTGGGTTTAGCAAGAAGAGAAGGAAATTCACTGACAAGATGGTATGGTTTGGGTAAACCGTCCAAAGTCCATACTAATTAACCCACAGGGGTAAAATCCTCGGACTGCAGCCAAGATGGAACGGTCTGTGAAGACCGTCTAACAACCGTACCATGTAACCCGCGGGCACAATACCCTTGGAGAGGAAGAAACATAGGACGGTCCGTGGAGACCGTATAAGGACTATATCAAGTAACTCAAAGGTATTAACTTGATGAAATTTCATATACAATGGACCGTATAGTCCGGTCCCTAAAGAGCGTACCAAAGACCAGAGTATAGTACAGTGACGCATTGTTTCAGTGACCATTGGTAAAGTACATAGACCGTATGGTCCGATCTTCACTTTTCGGCCAGAGCGGACCATCCTGTCTTCACTGCGTCAGCAGCTCTCTTTTATAACGGCTCTATCAGCTTGGAGGGCTATATATACGGGTCATCTGGGATCATTTCATGCTCTTTGACACTCCAGCAACTTCATACACTCAGAGAGCCCTTGTGCTTCAACTCTTTGCATCAAACTCACTAACATTCACACCTTTGAGAGCAATATCAAGGCTTAGAGCTTGTGTGCATCCACTTGGTGAGGATCAAGATCAAGCAAAGACCGGAGGCTTGTTACTCTTGGTGTTTGGCAGCACCTAGGCGGACTTGGTGACCGGGGTGCATTCTTGGAGCTTGCCAAGGAGATTGTGCAAGCCCGAAGAACATGGTGTACAAGGCTTGAGCTCCACCTTGCCGGGATGGCGAACGGAGACTCTTAGTGAGCGCCCACAAGCATGGGAGGTGGCAAAACATTCTAGGGTATGCCGCAACATGGACTAGGGGAGGGTGCCAAACCTCCGATGCCACGGGAAAAAATTCGGTTGTCCCTTCTCCTTTTCCCTCTACTTGGTGCTTCTATGCTTCGTGCTATTTTCATGATTTGCATCTTGTAGTCACCATGCTTAGTCTTCTTCTTGGCTAGTATCTCCCTTGTTCATATGGTCATTGGTGTTGCTAGTAGTAGCTTCAGTTGTTGTCTTCTTTTCAACTAGCATGTGTATGCCTTCTTTTCTTTGTTGAGTAGTTTAGTTTCGTGTAGAGGGTGAAGTGGGATAATTTGTAGTGTCGTTAGGTTAAGGATTTGCGATTAGAGTTTGGAATTAGCCCAATTCACTCCCCCTCTTGGGCATCTGATCCTTACAGCGGCGTGGGCCTAGGCAACAGGTCGTTCGTTGTGCACGCAGCCAAAAGAGGATGAGAGCCAATGGACCGGCTTCATTGCTTTCCTGGTGTGATGAGTGATTGTCAACACTCCGATGGACAGAAGGCCCTCCGATGGACTTGAGGTAGAGGATGATGAAGACCTCGATGGACTGAGGCAAAATCCCTCCAGTGGACTAGAGGCAAGTCTCGACATCAGTCGGCCATGGAAGCTCGGTACACAGAGGGGCAGTTCAGCAACGGTGGCGTAAGTCCTCCGATGGACTGCGAGGCGACTCTGATGGACTAGAGGAGCTGGGTGCCACTGTGGTTCTTGACGGTCGTTATTGCACTAATTTCAACCGCCAACTATCCATGAAATGAAGGAGAATACATCAAAGGTGTAAACTAACCCTTGCTACTGATATATTTTTACGAGTTGCGTTGAAATATTTGATTGCAGTTGTAAGATCAACCCAAAGCAGGCAAATTTGGCTCAAGAAGAGACATAGGTCGCCCGACGAGTGGGCCAGGCCGCCCGGCCACCCCGGCCTCCCAGCCTGCAAATGTTGCCAAATCACCTTATCTTTGACGTGCATGTGCATAAGTGACGTGCCAACAGAATTCCAATGTGTGAACCGAGAAGTCAACGTGTTAAGTACCGGAAGGCATGTCATCTCATCGATCCAGCACTTGGATTGGTGAAGTTAGCAATCATTGGCACTTCAATCCTGCGGCTAAGGAAGAAACACAAGTGAGATCCAATGATCCAGAAGAAAGCACAAGAGTGTAACCGCCAACAGACTTCTAACTAACTTGACTTCAATCCTGGGGCTAAGGAAGAAACACAAGTGAGATCCAATGATCCAGAAGAAAGCACAAGAGTGTAACCGCCAACCGACTTCTAACTGACTTGAAGGCGATATTGATCGTTTGATGAAGAGAGGCGGTGGATTCAAGCATCTGCTATGCCACCCAGTCAAGGTGGGGCCACCCGGCCTTCCTACTAGGTCGCCCGACCTGCCAAGTGTCCCTCTCAACTGCCTTAATGCCCATAACTGACCTACATCATGTTTAAAAACCCCTATTGCTAGAGTGGGTATAAATAGGTCCCTAGGCCTCAATTGTGAAGTGTGGAAGTTGAGTGAAACGCACCATTGTCTTAGTCTTGTAGCAATAGGATAGTCCTGAGAGTTAGAGTTGTGTCCGAGTCTTTGTCTCAGGGATTCCAGAGTAGCTTGGGGTCTTCGTAAAGCTCTTATATCTTTCTATCTTTGTACTTACTACTTCGGTATAATACAAGCCATTGCTCTATTTTTCAGTTATACTTAATTTTATTTCTTACACTTGCCTAGTATGGTGTACCTTCTTGCATACTAGATCAAGGCATAGGTTTGTGTTGTTCTTGAGTTATCTGAATCTTGCTAGACTTGCCGGTGCTATAAGCTTTCCTTAGACTCTGATCTAACGCTAAGTTAGTTCTCACCCTTTTGATCAAGGAAGAACTTTAGTGATCAAGACCACTTGATCACTAGTTTAGCGTGCCATCTTACCCACCCAGATCTTGTTGGTAGCCCCTCTTGGTGATAGCACTAGGGAGCCTCTGTATTCCACCCTGTCGTTCGGTAAGGCCGTATGCGTTAGCCAATTGCCGTTTGGTTGGCCAGCTATCTACTTCTGTGCCTCCTCGGTGAAGTCTGGAATTTCGCTCGACGCAAAACCCTAGTCGTGTTCAGTTAACTTAGTTCAACCACGAATACTCGTATGTAGTAGTTAAGAAATAGAGTTTGGATATTTTAATCTCACTGATTGTCCTCCCAGGTAGCTATACCTAGTTTGTTGACTGCTTTGGTCCCTGTTTACTCGTCTTACCATACACTATCTTATTTATCATACCCCTGGTGTAAGAATAGCTTGTGTGTATCTAAGTTATACAATATTGTTGAAAGTTCAACATATCATTCCACCTATTCGCCCTTGCTTCCCTGTGGATTTTTACGATACTCAGAATACTCTAAGTGAAAAAGCTACATCAAATGTCCGTGCGTGTAACACTCCAAAATTTGACCCTGAGAATTTTTATCTCCCTCTAATTCAAAATTTGATTTTCAAATGTCGTTTGCTTGAGTGTGCAGTGTGAGCTCAACAAAATCCTTTTCGCTTTTCCCCAGACATATCTCAAAAATCCCTGCTTTTTCTCCAACATATTCTCCTAATTTTCTTCTCCAAATATTCAAATTCAAGGCCATGTGGGAGTTATGAAGCGGGCCGCGCGCGCTGAGTTTCGGCATTAGTGCGCTTCAGTGCGCTTGCGAAGTAAAATCAGTTATGTTAGAGACATCAACAGTGGTGCTCCAACCCGAGTTAGGGATGGCAACGGGGTGGGTTCGGGGCGGGTGGAGCTTCCGCGGACCCGCCCCCGAAACCCGCAGAAAAAACCCGCCCCGAACCCAAACCTTTCACGGGGGAAAATCCGCCCCCGAACACGCCGGGGACCCAAAACCCGACGGGGAACCCGACACCCGAGAATCTAGCAAGCTGCGGCCTTCTTGTCCTTGCTCGTCGCCGAGGTTGGCACCTGGGGAGGCGCGGGTCGGCGGGGAGCTGCGGATGCAAAGGAGGCCTGCGGCGCGACGGCTCCCTAACCCTGAGCCCATGCTCGTCGCCGTCGCGTCTGGTCTAGCCGTCTAGTGAGGTCGGAGGCATGGTGGTGCGGCAGCCGAAGAGGCGCGGCCGCGCAGGTCGGCAGGGAGATCCAGAGATGGGCCTTGCGGTGCGGTAGTGCAGCGGCCGGAGGGGCGCGGGTCGGCCGTCAACACCTCGGCGGGGAGATTCATAGATGGGGCCTACGGTGCGGCGAGCGAGCGAATGGGGCGAGCGGAGTCGAGGAGCGGAGCGGGCGAGCGCCTGGCGGGTGCTAGGGTGTGGAGTACTGGAGTGGATGAGGTTGATTATGTACCTAGGGTTGAGATGTTGGGCCTTGTTGGGCTACCAGGATACTGGGCTTTTTATGTAATTTGGGTCCCCACGGGGAATCCGCGGGCGGAATTCCAACCCCGCCCCCGTCCCCGCCAGGTCCAAAACCCGTGGGGACCCGCCCCGAACCTGACCCACTGCCATCCCTAACCCGAGTGCATGGCGCGAGGATGTGCGAGGGAGGCTTTGGTAGCTTCGGCTCAAAGCCGCCACACAAGCTACCATGACTTGGCGATAAAAACTCATCAAGATAGAATATTGGGCCAAGACTCGGCCCAGGAAGTCCGCTGAATAAAGTTTCCCAGTTTCTAATTTTAGAACCGAGGGAAGCTTCCGGACTACTGGCTATGTGATGTACATCTAAGCGAGTGTTGATGGTCATTATTGCACTACTTACGTCCATCAACTATTCACAAACATGAGGGAAATACATCAAAGTATGGATTAACATTTGCTATTAACATAGTTCACAAGTTGTGTTGAATATTTGATTGCAGGTGCAAGATCAACTAAAAACATGTGAAATATGACTAAGTCAGGAGACACTGGCAAGTGGGCCAGGTCGCCCGGCTCCATACCGAGCTGCCCGGCTCCACTCCAAGCCGCCCGGCCTAACAAAGTGGCCAATCAGGCCCATCTTCGACCTGCATGCACAAGAATGACGTGTCAACACAGCTATAAGGTGGAATCCACACAAGCCACATGTAATCAACCGGAAGGCTCGCCATGTCATCGATACAGCACTTGGATTGGTGAAGTCAGCGATCCTAGGCACTTCAATCCTGCGGCTAAGGAAGAAACACAAGTGAAGATCAACAGTTGAAGGGAAAACACACTTGTAACCGCCATAACTGCCATGCAACCGACCTAGAAAGGCACTGAGGACCGTTGGATGACAAGGGGCAGTGGATCCAAGGGCCACCCAGGCCGCCCGGCCTGAGGTAGGGCCGCCCAGCCTCCTACCAGGTCGCTTGGCTTGCCACCATGTATAAATACCCCTCTCACTCGAATGGGTATAAATAGGTTCCTAGGCCTCACTTGTGAAGTGTGGAAGTTGAGTAGTTCATACCATCATTTAGTATAGCAGCACTAGGTTAGTCCTGGGAGTTAGAGTTGAGTCTAAGTCTTTGCCTCAGGGATTCCTGAGTTAGCTTCGAGTCTTGGTAAAGCTCTTGTATCTTTCTATCTTTTGTACTCTTACTACTCTAGTATAATATACATCGTTGATCTATCCTTTGAGTTATACTTTACTTTATTTCTTACACTTTCCTAGTGTGGTGTACCTTCTTGCATACTAGACCAAGGCTTAGGTTTGTGTTGTCCTTAAGTTATCTGAATCTTGCTAGACTTGCCGATGCTATAAGCTTGTCTTAGGCTTTGATCTAAGATTAAGTTGGTTCTCACCCTCTGATCAAGGGAGAACTTTAGAACTCTACTTTAGCATGCCATCTTACCCACAGAGCTCTGGTTGGTAGCCTCTCTAGGTGACAACTTTAGAGGTCTCAGTATTCCAATCCCGTCGTCCGGTAAGCCTGTAGGTGTTAGCCAGTTGCCGTTCGGTTGGCCTCCTATCTACCCCCTGGCCTCTTCGGTGTAGTCTGGAATTTCGCTCGATGCAAGATCCTAGTTCATGTTTGGTTAACTTAGTTCAACCGCGAATACTCCTCTGCAGTGGTTAAGAAATAGAGTTTGGATATCTTAATCTCACTCGTTGTCCTCCCAAGCAACTACCTAGTTGTTTACTGCTTTGGTCCCTGTTTACTCTTCCCACCATACACTATCTTGGTTATCTTACCCCCAGTGTAAGAATAGCGGGAGTTTATCTAAGTTATATTGTACTGCTTGAAAGTTTGGCATATCATTCTACCTATTAGCCCTTGCTTCCTTGTGGATTTTTACGATGCCTGGAATACTCTAGGTGAAAAAGCTACAGCGAATCTCTATGCGTTTGCGGAGTAAAATCTACTACGCTAAGAGACGTCAACAAGCTTTTTCTGGCGCCATTACCGGGGAAGCAATTGGCAATAGAAGTTTGATTTGTTCGAACCTAGTTACTTTATAACTTGATAACATACCGCTATTTCTTAGCGGGCTCATTTGCCTCCGTCTACTTTATTGTTTGGTGACAGAGAGGTGTATAACCGGTTTTGACCTACCGGCAAACTTTTACAACAATCCGGAGTCACTGCTCAGAAGGAGAGTCCGTCAGAAGACAATCCACGGGCAGAGGTCGGTGCCATCAACACTGGAATTTGTATCCACATGCACCAACCGACACCAACCATGGTTGTGCCTGAGAAGACCAATCGTGAGTTCCCTGTCCCATACAGCAACAACATCCCCACTGGGCCTGATGTGCAAGTTGGAGAAGGATTCGAGCTCAAGCCAGGTGTCATCCATATGGTCCAAGCCAGTCCATTCTGCGGATTGGCGTCAGAGGATGCAAACAGCCATCTCCAGCAGTTCCTGGAGATATGCAACACTTTCACCATCAAGGGTGTAACCGCCAATGTCGTTCGACTTCGCCTCTTCCCATTTTCACTAGTGAGAAAGGCGAAATAGTGGTTCTATTTGAACCGCGCACTCTTGGAGACATGGGAGGCATGCTCGAATGCCTTCCTTGCAAAGTACTTTCCCCTAGGGAAGATAAGCTCATTGAGGAACCGAATCTCGAGCTTCAAGCAGCTCGCTGATGAGTCAATGGCGGAGGCATGGGAGAGACTTCAAAGAGTACATTGCCGCCTGCACCCACCACGGTATGGAACAGTGGCTGATAATCCAGAACTTCTTCCACAGGCTACATCGGTCCGCGCACGAGCATCTCGACGTAGCCGCTGGAGGATCCTTCCTATCTTTGAGTGTTGCCGCTGCCCGCACTCTCATTGAGAAGATGGCAAGCAACCAAGGATAGAGAGAGGAGAGGGCGAATAAAAAGCCCCGTGGAGTCTACCATATTGACGGCTCTGACATGCTCGCCGCCAAAATAGACCTCCTGCTAAAGAAGCTGGAGAGCGCTCCTGAAGCTGTGCCGGTCCAACCACTGGATTCTCACACGACTTACGAGCACTGCAGGAATACCGGCCACACAGGGAATAGCTGCTCCGACCATGGATCGGACGACATCAACTACATCAACAACAATAGCTACAACAACGGGCCTCGTCCTCGACCACGTTGGAAATCACGGCCCAACTTACCTTTCGCTGGTCAAGGTATGTCTTCGGGTAGTTCTCAACAGTTTAACAAAAATCCTTTCGATCAAAAAGATGTGATCAATAGCATAAGTAAGAAATTCCATGCAAACGATAGGGTTCTTGAATCTTTGTCGTTTCAATTGGAAACTCTTAATAGCGCCATGAAGAACCAGCTGAGCTTTAATAAAATGCTAAAAACTCAGATAGCACGGCTTGCTGCTGCTTTGCCTTGTCCTACTTCGGGGAAGCTTCCGGGACTGCCCGAGCCACCCTCGAAGGAGCACATAAATGCTGTAACCACTAAGGGTGGAAGGTCTACACAAGACCCCCCACATCCTAGAACTGCAGGGAAGGAACAGGAAAAGCAAACCACACTAGAGAAGGAAAAAGAAGTGGTTCGTGAACCACAACCGGTGAAGGAAGCACCAAAGTCAGCTCCACACGAGTTCTATGACACCACCATGCTCCTTTTTCCTCAAAGGCAGAAGAAGACCTCAGTCGACGACCAGTTTGGCAAATTTGTTGAGGTAATTAAGAAATTATATGTCAATGTTTCATTGCTAGATGCAATGCAGGTGCCTATGTATGCTAAGTACCTGAAGGACATCCTCAACAACAAAAAGTCAATGCCATCCACCGAAGTCGTGCACCTCACGGAAGAGTTCGCGAATATCACGGAGGAAGGATCCACCCTTCTTACACAGACTCTTCATTTGGATAGGCATTCTTCAGGTATGACCATCCATTTCCGTCTTTTCAATCAAGAATTCTCTGTTTACCCGAGGAGGTTTGCTGACCTCTTAGGCTTCCATCCCAACTGGTTCTTAGCAAAAGAGCCTATCGGGTATAACATGAAAACCTTTTGGACGGAAATCTGTGGGGAGTATAAAAAGGGGAAGCACAGTATCACAAAAATCCACAACCCCACTCTGAGGCTTCTAGCCCGTTGGGTCGCTCTTGTTGTCTTTCCACGTAGTGAAGTGCGCTGTGCACCGAATGAAGACATTAAGTGCCTCTATGCCATGTGCAAGAAGAAGCACTATGCTCGGGTCCTTGACATTGTCCGTCATTGGATAAAAATACCACAGACCAACACCCCTATCAATATCACTTCACTTGTCACCAGGATTGCATCTAACCTGGGCCTCCTAGAGAACTCCCAGATTACCTACATTCCTGATAACTCTTCACACATTATTGGGGAGCAGCACTTCATGAACGGGATGGTCAGAATTTAGTCAGGACATGGTTTGGGCATAACTTCGAGCTGCTGCTTCCAACGCCGTAGTTCGACATGTACAAAGTGAGAAAACTAACCATGCAGCTCGACGTGGAGGCACATCGCCAAAGCATCGGCGGCGTAATGACTAGAGCTAGCGACGACAAGCAGAAGCACGTCAACGATAAGCAGGAGAGGAAACAGATCATTCGTGGGCACCCCATACGGCGACTCCATCGGGCGCAAGTTACGCCCAATCAGAGTCATGGTACAAAAGTGGCGAGGGTGGAAGTGGTTCATACCACCAGCCGCCCTACACTCCTGAGTACTATGGGTCAGGTACGCCACATGGCCTTGACAGGAATGTAGGTCCTTCTGCATTAGCCTGGTACCACACTGACAACATGGCCGGCATCAACTCCGCGATGGAGGGGTTGAACATCGGCTAGTACAATCAACGGCTGTACCAGTAGGTGACAACATTGCCTGACGCACCATCACGATGGATCAACGGCTCCAAACCCACACCGACATACTCCAGAACCTAAACGAGATGGTTGAAGTCGGCTTCATCAATGCTCATGACTTCAGTTACCACTACCAAAACTCCTAGCTTCATTGAAGCTTGGGGGGATGGTAGACCAGTATGAGCATGCCTCCTCGTGCCCTCTTCTCGGAGTAAGGCCCCCGATTCCCGTCCTTGTTCTTTCTCCTGTGCAGCACCAGTCCCACCAGCAGCGGTACCAGATCTACCTGCAGTCTAGCCATACCAGCCCGACCAGCAGCACTGTCCGACCAGCAGCAGCACCACCCGTCCTATCGAGAGTAAGCAATGAATAATTCTATTTTTCTTTGTTTTATTTTACCTTAATCTAAAAAAAAGAAAAAAGTGTCAATAAAATCAACTTTGATATATTCCCTTCGTATGGAAATGATGAATAGTTGCTCTATTATATCCTGTTTAGTAGTCTATGCAGAAACCATGCTTAGTTTAATTTTGAGCTTGTATGTATAACATGAGAACCTGATCTTTTACTTAGTGGATGCCATTTGCATAACCTTATCTAAGTTGTTGTGAGGAATATTATGACTAAGTACCAGGCTAGCTCTACATTCTCTTGGTAAACATCTCAGCTTTATTCTTTTGAAAAATAAAAATAAAGTTCCCCGTTGGTTTGAAACACCTACCAGAGCAAAATACACCGAATATATCTGAGCCTACCTTACTAAGCTGCTTAGTGTTGTTTTGAGCTTTGTCAAATTTTGAGTCTCATTGAATGGAATCATTAGTATATTGTGAATTGTTGGAGCAAAATACCACCCCCACATATGCATTTACCTACACCGGATATGCATCCATATATCTCCAAATCAATACCTTTGACCTTACTCCTTCCAAGTCAAAATGAGGGAGAGTATGGAACCATTAAAAAGAAAAATAAGAGCATGCTAATCAAGCATGGCAAAAGTATGAAAAAAAAAGCATGCTAGTCAAGCTTGGTAAAAAAAGAGGAAAATACAAAAAGGCTCCATACTCATACCTATCAATCAAAAGGAGTAGGAAAGTAAACAAGGAGATCCACCTATACAACCACCAAATAAGCTCCAATGATGAACAAGGCTAGTTGATGTAGTACATTTCTTTGGTCCAATCTTTGGCTTTGCAAAGCAAACAACCTATGTAAGCTAAGTTCTTCCATGACCCTGAGCTCCACATAAGCTTTAGAATAGGAAGTTCTTGGTCGCGCTCTTGGCCTTAATGGTGAGGATGCACTTTTGAGCGATTGAGAGTACCTCTAGGGAAACTTGCTTTTGTTTTAAAAATCTTTGAAAACACCTGAGATAGAAGTTCCAAAAGAGATGTCCTAAGTTGGAGCCTGCAACTGAGTCGTTCTTTATCTCAACTGCCCAAGACATGATAAGTCAAAAAGATGCACCACAGGTATGAGAAATGGTAATCAATATTTACGCTATGGTCCAACACTAAAGCATAAGTGTTGGCTATGCATAGCTTCTATTCTTGAGCATTGATATTTGCAGCAACTCCTGATCCATAATGTGGCGGAACCGTCCTGCTTAATCGAGACTAAGCACACCTGCCACCTCTGGCTCGCAGTGCACTTAGGCCAGACTAAGCCCGGTAGTCCGTCGAGCTACCCAAAAGGGCACTCGATGAAACCATCGCCCGAGGATACCGACATCACACACATTCAGCCCTCGAAAGAGCCACAACAGATTACATCATCACAGACAGTTGAAGTAGAGAATAAGTAGACTTAGTTTACAAACCGAAGATAATAGTCAAATACATGTTCAAAGATAGCGGAAGCGATTTAAACATATACATGTATAGCGGAAGCGTTTCAAAACATCTCACAGCGGAAATGAAACTCAACAAATCTTCATGTAGAGATAAACAAGGCGGGTAGCACCGAGCCCACCGGTACTACCACCTCCAATATAGTTGTCCAGTTCCGCCAGTACCTGTAATCCAAAAGTGGGGGCAAACCCTGAGTACTAATTACTCAGTAGGACTTAATGGAATTGGCTTACGGCTGACGCAAAGCTTGCTTACTAAGAATTTGATCCTTAGCTGTTGATTTTTAAACAGGATCAAATTAACAGGTGGAAGCAGGATTGACAGTTGCTTGATTTATCATGGTAGAAGTAGGATTTGACAGCTACTTAGTTCAGCCTATCCGTAATACTAATCATGAGTACAATAATAAGTTGTCTGAAAGTAAAGCATGTATATTCAAGTATGTAGTATTCAAATCTATGAATTCATAATACAACATCTTCAAGTGGATTACTACTTCGCCCGTCAGTGGTATTGGCATTCTCACACCTGGTGAGCATCAGCGATTCGAATCGATTTTTATATTCCCGGGAATAACTAGAAGCACCAGGATGGCATATGCTTACTAACTCCCAGCGTTCCACATATGCTTCCCCCATCTGCACCTGTCCCGTCTCAAGTTCGATGACCACTCCCGCCTGACTCCCGGAGCGCGTTGTCGCAGGAGCGGTACCTCGGTTACGTCGGGTTCTGCCCTCCTTTGACATCCGCCTCCGCGGCCACCTTTCTCTCAACCAGTGGGTAGGAACTTGCCCCTTCCTTGAGACGTCACAAGTAAGACTTTCACCGGCCCATAGATTCCGGATAAGCACCCTAGCAATGTTATGCCGACCAATAGGCGAACAACGACCGGCCTTATGCGACTCGGGCAGAGTCCACCATACCATCCATATCATCATCATCATTTTTCTCATATAACCATATCTCCGCCCGATTTCGAGTTAAAACCATGAGCATCCTCATAACTTTCATCATAGTAATAGTTCCTATGACTTTTGAAAAATCATCTACGCGACGAGTGACTCCATTCACTCGTGTCTACTCGTACCTAGCATTACTAGGCATACTCGTCCTACGCACTCTATTGTAGGTGCTAGGGCCAGGGCGGCCAAGGAGTCTAATGCAAATGGTTTCCAAACAACTCTTAATGCAGATGCGTAAGCATTCAACAAAATCATTTGCTAGGTAAAGCATGGTCCTGCCTACCTTTGATTCACTTTAACAAAGCCAACAAACTAAGCTACTGTTAGTTTGCCGGGTTGTGAGGCTTTGCCCCAGGCAACCCCTTGATCCCTTGGACAACTCCTCCGTCCAAACACGACTGATGGGCTCTCCAGGTCGTGAGTGGGTCTTAGTTGGTCTTTTGGATCACCATTGGTTGAAGTAGTTCCACGCGCTCATTTCTCGATCACGTATCTGAAATAAGCGTCACTATATGAATGCCATGCATGATGCAGTGGATGAGATGCACGAATATCAAGCACACACATTGAACAGTCATTGAATGGTTAGATAGAAAGGTGATTGACAACCATTCAAACAAGATCACCCTTGTGGACATAAAGCTAACATAACCCATATAATTAGAGACACGCAATACAACACTCGAACTAATGCATGAGCAAGATATCAATTTAGATTGTTTGTTATCATTTCATGTGCAAGCAAAATAGCAGGGGAGTATACATGCACACACAGGGGAATATTCACTAATGATATCACACATTCCGGTTATCTAATGGATTAAGGCTCTATATTAACCTTAAGTGTTTTACACGGCAAATGAGTTCATCTTTCAATCAAGTGTGGCACAGACAACAGTAGATAGCGTGCAGCTAGAAATCAACCCACATGCATGATGATATCAATAATCAACAAACACCTACCCTCATATTTAAATAACACATGCCTACTTTATGAATAAAAACATTACTTGTGTTCGTGTAGTTAGACGATTCTAAATGAGCTCAGATTTTTGTGACATGTAGGTTTATAATGCATTATGCTACTGTCAAAATTTCAGCCACAAAGGAGTTATAAATTAATTATGAGAATTCTAGCAAGTTATCAGCCCTATAGCTTCTCAAATTTTTCATAAATTATAGGAATGGGTTCCGAAGGTGAAATTTTTCCAATGAGCTATACTTAGCAGGGACTGCATGTCCAAAAATTTACAAGTTAAAACTCCTAAGTTTAACACGACATCTATTTTCCCTATATTAATCCTAGTGCAAAGTAAGATGTACATATGAACAGTGTGAATGGCCCTCTAGCATATACTTTCTGGACCCTATGCATCAACCTTAGGCTACTAAATTTTCCAGAAAATTTCCCTAACCCTTTATACCCACTTTTCCTAATTATCTTTTCTAACATGTAGCATTTTATCATTTTCAAATCACCATTAAAACTTAACATGCAGGGGCTCATATTTTACCAGTGAGATACTTATACTACCTAAAGTATATGAAAAATGCTAGAAAGTCAATTTGAGCATATTCCATGTAGCCTCCCATTTCTAAGTTAAATAAATGCACATAACACACATATAATGGAAAAAGGTAATTAAACTGCAAGTGCTAGGGCTACAAAAATTCACATAGTGCTACAATGTCACAAGAAAGCTACTATCCAAGTTTCATAGCATTTGGAGTTCATTTAGTCCACTTTCGACTTTTATCCTAATTAATCATGCATGCAACAAACCAAGGGCAAAACAGATATTTCACACTTCCACATCCTACCAATCATGTAGATCTATTCACACTGAGTTCATAGCAACTGAGTTTGTCCATTTTGGATTTTTATTTGAATTGTTATGATTTTCTAAAGTTCTCAGCCCCATTTAAATGGAATAAATGAAAAACCTATAGATCGAGGACCTACACGCAATTAACCATAACCTCCAGGGGCTAGACTGCGAGATTTAAAACACTCAGTATACAGCGCTATGGTTTTAAACGGAAAACAATTAAAGCGCAGGGGGATTTATGCAAGTATACCCGTCTTCTTCGTCTACCTCCCACCGCGGCTTGACCGGTGTGCGCAGTAGGAGAAGGTGCGGCTGCGCCGGCGGCGGCGGGGCCGGCCTTGGAGCCGAGCTACGCCGGGGGCGTGTCTCCCGCGACGGCGAACTCGAAACCCTAGACTTGGCCGACTGAGGTGGCGTGTACGGGCGGTGCGGCGGCAGTGAACCGGAGGTCCACGGCGCGGCGGTGCACGGCGGCGCGGGGTGAATCTGGCCGTGGGGTGGCGGGTCGAGAGTGGTGAGGGGCGCCCGAGATGCGCGCGAGGACGGCGACTCCGGGGGTGGTGGTCTGGTGGCGTGGGGATGGCTCGGCGGTAGGTCTCCACGGTGAGGTGAGTGGCGGCCGGTGCGGCGTGTGACGGCGCGCGTGGAGGAGGGTCGAGGAGGCGATGGCGGGGGACGAGAGCTTGGGGATTCGGTGGAGGGAGGTGTGGCGATGACGGGGCGCGCGTTGGGTGAAGGGGAGGCGGCCCGAGGTGGCCGGCGAAGTGAGCTTGCCGCGGCTAGTCCACGGCGAGTGCCCACGGCGTGCACACATGCGAAACGGCTAGGGGTGGCGGGGCGAGGCCGAGGATCAGCGGGGACGGTGGAGGAGCTCGAGGCGACTGAGGTGGGGATGGTGGCTAGGCAAACGGCGGTCCGCAGGGGCGGCGACGCGAGCTCAACCGAGCTTCGGCCATGGCGGCTCGCTCCGCCCGGCGCTCTGCGCGAGCAGGAGAAAGACCGAGGGGGACGGTGAATACGGCCAGGGGAGCGTCCAGGTGCAGGGGTCTTGGCGTCGGTTTGAAGCTGGGGGCGCGGCGTCGGCCGGGCTCGATCCGTGGCGCGGCGCGCTGCCCGATCGCCGGCGTCCACGCGGCGTCCAGTGCCTGGGGAGCGCGGCGGCGCTGACGGGTGGGGCCCACCCGGCAGTGACTGGGAAGAAGAAGAAGGAAAATTGTGTTTTCCCCTTCTAGAAATTAGCCTTTTTGGCCAATTTAGAGGCCGATTCTGGGAAAACTCCAATAGGAGGAAATGTTTCACTCTTCAAGCTCTACAAGTTTGTCAAATGGTTCAACACCAAATTCTAAGTACAAATATGACTTATATATGAATTTATATAGCAGCCTTAATTAGGACATGGAACCTCTTCAAAACTCATACTTCTGGGCTTTATCTCCCAGGGTGCCTTTTGACAAGTTTGTTTAGAATTTCATAACCTACAACTTCTTCAATTTGATATTTACATGAAAATGGCTGTAGTTTATAGAAACACTAAGGTTACTACACAGGTCAGATTTCTACTGGTTTTCTGTGTTGGTGGAAAATGACACTAAACTCCATTTAAACCTCAGTATGTGACCAAGCTCTAATTACCAAAGTTGTTCAATAGTACTTTATCTCCAAGTTTGATAATATGACTTTGGTCTGAAACCCAACAGATTTTGAATTATAGACACCATCATTTTCCAAGGTTTATTAAAACAGAAATTTCACTTTGTGTAGAGACTTTCTTGTTTCCAACTTTTGGAGTATCAAATGAAGTCCAATCACTTCCACAATAGGTGCATTTGAAAGGTGATAAGTTCAATTTCATTTCATAGAAAGGAAGGTTCTGAAGTTGTGTAGTGAAATCAAAAGTAATTTCAGATTCAACTTGGGGAAAAGCTGAAAACCCAGACTTGGAAAAATATTCTAAGTGTAGGCTGACCTAGTTGTTTCCATGAGGCATTTAAGTTAACTTTGCATTAAATAGGTGACAGTTTTGAGCCAGACTCAGTGTAGCAAAAGTGAAGTTCATGGTGTGTATGACAATTTTGATAATGGGGCTAAGCTCAGTTGCTTAGTGAACTTAAAAGTTTTATTAGGGTCCAAATTTGTTCACCAACACATTTGCTACCTTCGGAAGAAACGGTAGTTGGATTTGGTTTGATCTTTTAAACCTCTTGTCTTTAGATTTTTGAACATGGTCGAATAGAAAGATCTAGGGTTACTTTCTTATCCGAGGTTTTGCACGTGGTGTTGAGCGCAAAAGCATGTGAGTGTTGACTTATCCAACCACAAAATGTGTGGTCTTGCATCTTGTATAGAAAATTTTTGACTTAGTGATTTCTCCACGTGTTTCTTGTTAATCTCTAAGCATGATTAAGTCTTAATCCATCATTAGCTTGTCTCTAGCTGTGTGTTAAGGCTCTTGAGATGCCAGGGGCATCACACATAACCCATCTTGGCATTACTCGAGGATGAGCAAAGGTCTAAGCTTGGGGGTGTTGACGGTCGTTATTGCACTATCTACGTCCATCAACTATTCACAAACATGAGAAAAAATACATCAATGTATGGATTAACATTTGCTACTAACATAATTCTAAAAGTTGTGTTGAATATTTGATTGCAAGTGCAAGATCAACTGAAAACAGGTAAAATATGGCTAAGTCAAGAGACACTGGCAAGTGGGCCAGGTCACCCGGCTCCACCCCAAGGCGCCCGGCCTGACAAAGTGGCCAATCAGGCCAATCTTCGACCTGCATGCACAAGAATGACGTGTCAACATAGCTATAAGGTGGAATTCACACAAGACACATGCAATCAACCAGAAGGCTCGCCATGTCATCGATACAACACTTGAATTAGTGAAGTCAGTGATCCTAGACACTTCAATCCTGCGGCTAAGAGAAAAATATAAGTGAAGATCAACAGTTGAAGGAAAAACACACTTGTAACCGTCGTAGCTGCCATGCAACTGACTTGGAGGCATTGAAGATTTTTAGGTGACAGGAGGCTGTGCATCCAAGTGCCACCCAGGACGCCGCCCGGCCTAAAGTGGCAGTCCCCCAAGTCACGGAGGCAGTGAGCAGTTTTGAAGAGACAAGAGAGAGCACAGGCAACCATGTCAAAGCATCTCATGCTCCAGGCCTGCTCGCCGGCGGCGGATCTTCAGGAAGACCCCTTGCTGGAGATCTTCCTCCGCCTCCCACCGGCGCCTAGGCACCTCCAGGCCGCCTTGCTCGTCTGCAGGCGCTGGCGCCGCCTCATCCGCAACCCTGACTTCCTCGCCCGCTTTCGTGCATCCCATCGAGCAACTCCCGTGCTCGGCCTCTACCAGAGCACCAATAGGCACATCTGCTTCTTCCCCATCGAAACCCCATCCCCGAGGTTGTCCGTGCCGCGATACCTGCAGACCGGTTGGTGCTGGGTGCTCGACTGCCACCACGGCCGCGTCCTTGTCTACGACCACGCCTAGTTGAAGCTCTTGGTCTGGGACCCCAGGCGGCCCGCCACCAAACCCTACCAGCTGAGCATGCCCTCGGAGCTCAGTGAAGAAGAAGACTTCACCGCCGCTCTAGTCAGTGGCGCCAGGCACGGTCTCCACGGTGACTGCGGCTCCAGCCCGTTCCAGATCGTCTACATCGACAACAGCGATTACGACGAATTAATGGTATCTGCTTGCGTCTTCTCCTCAGAGACTTGCGCTTGGGGTCCTTGGACTTCAATCACACCCCCATCCCTTGTTTGTACTGAGCACTCGCCTGCCATCGTGGGCGGCTCTGTGTACTGGAGCCTTGATTTTTCGGAGAGCAACTACCACATTCTTTGGTTTGAGATGCAGACTCTGTGTTTGGATCTGATTGAGGTGCCAAAGGCCGTCGAGGAGGAATACATGTCGAACATTCACGTTATGCCGGCAGAGGACGACAGCATTGGTTTCGCTGGCATCAATCAGTCCAGTCTCCATTTCTGGTCTAGGAAAACTGACTGTGAAGGTTTGGCTGGATGGGAATTAATCAAGAAAATCAATATGGAGACGCTCACCATATCTGATAAGTCGGCTGGGGATATGTTATCGTGCTCAACTGTTGTTGGGTTTGCTGAGGATAGTGACGTGGTTTCCCTGCTGACGGGGGATACCTAAAAACCCCCACACAAAACGGCCCACGGCCCATCACAAAAGCCCAAAAGACGGCTCTTGCTAAAAGGCCCAAAAAGAGCCTAGCAAAGCAAGGGCCGAACAAAAACGTAGGACGACCTGCCCGAGCTTCGGCCTGCACGGTCGGGCGGGGCGGAAGTAACCAAGCATCGCTAGGATGGTCGGACGATACGAAAACGACCGAGCGCCGCCCGAAACGGTCGGGTTAGGCTAGGCGGCCGAGCTAGGCCGGCAAAGGTCATACGAGACGGAGCGGCTGAGATCCTCCTTAAGAGAAGCAGGTCCGACCACGGGACCGACTGATGGGACTCCCCGACGTGACAGGACAGGAGCACGCCTCTGACCTGGCGCACGCCCGTACTCGCGGCATAGAAAAACCAGGAAAGATTTGCCAGGAGCGCGACGGGACGACGCCTAAATTAAACCTGTGACTCACCTCAGAATGAGACGTCAGACCACAGGGAGCGATGGAACAGAACGCCCTCCCCCTTCTTTTTGTACCGCATAGTTGACCATGAGACAGGGGGGTCCTGCGCCAAGTACCACCGGCGTCAGGGCAGCGTTGCTACAGGAGCTGACGCGGCGACGCTACATGAGCTGGCTTGGCGTTGCTACAGGACTAGGGATGAGACCCTACCGCGCGTGCTGAAGGCGTACGGAGGAAGCTCGGGAGGAGTCACGCGTGCTGGGGCCGCATGTACAGAAAGCGTGCCAGGATGGCCTAGGAGAAGGCTTTTTGTGATAGGGCCTCACATCCTTTTTCCTCTTCTTGCTTCTCTTCTTTCTACCGGATCCTTGCCTCCACACGCGCTGTAAGCTCCCCCTTGCGTCTATAAAAGGAGGGACGCGCTCGCCGAAGGGGGCAAGGCAAACATGCTTCACACACTTACACCGTGTAACAAAAAACACCAAGCCTCAAAGCAATACAAGCAAGAACACCACCTCACTGGACGTAGGGAATTCGATCCCGAACCAGTATAAATCCCTTGAGTCCATCAGCTCACCATTCGGAGCGAGTCCGCGCTGAATGCCCACCGAACTACAAAAACTACTGTTTGTGTCTCCCCGATTCCCGGAACCACGACAGTTGGCGCGCCAGGTAGGGGATTCCTCAGCGCACCAAGCGACCTGGCCGCTTCGATGGCTCTGTCACGCATCTTCACCAGGGGCGAGGCCTTGGAGCCTAGGAGCCACATCACCTTCGGCTCCTTCGACTTCATCGCCGCCACCTCGGGCGAGTTGCGCCTCGCCGACTCCAACCCTACTATCGAAGCCCTCGCTCAGGGCATGGGCGGCCTCCGGCTCATGGAACCACCCCATGACGTCGTGATGGCGGAAGCAGAGCCCCTTGCGCCCGCTTGCCCCGACATCGGGTTGCTCGTCGACTGCGCCAGCACGCCCCTACACCCATCCTCCACCGGCGAGGAGCGCAATCAAGTGCTCTACGCACTCGCAAATGTGGTAACCCAACTGCATGGGAATCCACCACTGCCATCCATGGCAGAGCTCCAAGGCGACGCCCCACGCGAGCCGGTGGGCGCCCCAGCAACCGCCGAAGCTAAGGTGGAAAGACGCCGCCTCAAGAGACGCACCGCCGTGTCTAGGCGACGCCGTAACAGGCTCACCGCGACCCCTCAGGGGGAAGCACCTCACCCTCCGGCACTAGTGGCTATGGCGGGACATCTCCTGACCTCAGTCCACGACCTGCTGGAAGACGTCTCTAGCAGCGGGTCGACCTCCGACCCAGGCACAGAAGCTCCCGTGACCTTCGGGAGAGCGTGCCTTGTGGCAACTCCACCGGCAAACACCGGGGACGGAGTGACACCCAACCAAGAGCTGGAGTATCAACGTGAACGGCTCGCGCGCGCAGCAACGTGAGAAAAAGAACTCCGCTAGAAGGAGAAGGAGATCGGCGACCTGGAGCGAAGGCTCGACGAACTCCATCAAGAAGTAGGCCACCGCCAGCGCAAAGGCGACGGACCCCACGGCCGCGAAGTCTACAACCAGCTCCTCCAAGGAAGCGACGAGACGCCCTACTTCCCTCGCCCTGACCAGAACATCGCGGCCGCCGCAATGATGCTCCAGGCCATCCCTGAGCCCACCGAGCCCGCGGCTTGGGTTACGCTTCAAAATCTCCGCAACCTTGTGCAAAGGGCGGCAGTACAGCAGGCCGAGTTGGCCTCCTAAACGTCGATCAAGACGACCGACCGCACGTCGCAGGAAACATCTAGAAGGACATACCTGGCCACAAAACCGAAGGCGCCCGTAAAAGGACGCCTGGGCAATGCGCGCGCCGCTCGGCATACCCTCGACGCCCGTCGAAGGGACAAGGGCAATGCCGACCAATCGCGCACCCCCGATGAAAAACACGAGCGGGGGCAGGGCGCATCTGGGCTAGGCCCACAAGCGTTCGGGCGCGCGATTCTCGAGGCACAGTTCCCAGAACGAGTCCGCGGGCCTACGAACCTCACCAAGTACGACGGGACGACGAACCCGGCCGTCTGGCTCGAGGACTACCGTCTCGCCTACAGGCTGGCGGGAATCAAGCACGATTCCTTGATAATACAGTACCTCCCCATTCACCTCGGGGACGCCTTGGGCTTGGCTCGAGCACCTCACTGAGGACACCATCCACGATTGGGAGGGCCTCAAGAAGGTCTTCGTAGGTAACTTCCAGGGGACGTACAAACACCCCGGGAGTTCATGGGACCTAAAGAGCTGCACGCAAAAACCCGAAGAAAGCCTCCGAGACTACATCCGGAGATTCTCCCAGAAGAGGAACGAGCTGCCCGACGTCACCGACGCGACGTTGTGAGTGCCTTCACCTATGGCACCTCCAACGAAGCGCTGGTCCACGAGCTCGGCCCCGGCCGGCCAAGGACCCCCGCGGACCTCCTCGACATCGCGACCAAGTTCGCTGACGGCGAGGATGCTCTAGGGGCCATCTTCCGAAAGGGAAGGCCCTCCCGCGAGGACGGCGAAGGCACGAGCGGCGCCAAGAAAGACCGGCGCGACCGCCGCGACAAGCGTCGCCGGGACGACCACCCCCGCCATGGGAAAAACGAGGTCGCCGTCGCCGAGTGACCGCCTAAATAGCCTTCGAAAGGTAACAACGAGCACTTCCAAAAGCTCATGGATGGACCGTGCCCGAACCACGGGTTCCCGGTACACCACAAGCTCGAGGAATGCGAGCTCCTCAAATGGTTCGTCGGAGGACCGTGACAAAAGAAAGCAAGGACGGAAGAGGCTGCCCAAATGGCAGAAGCCAAGGACGGCGCGGCAGACGCCTTCCCCGAGCCATCTGGATGCCTCATGATCTTCGGCGGTCCAGAGGCATATGGCGACAAGCGGCGCCTCAAGTTGGCAAGCCGCGAGGTGAACGCCACGGATCCCCCGTCCCGACCTACCTCCAATGGTCGGAGGCTCCGATCACCTTCGACCGGAGTGACCACCCGGACAAGATTCCACATCCGGGAACATACCCACTGGTCGTGGAGGCCATCGTCGGCTCTAAGTGCCTCACCAGGGTGCTCATGGACGGCGGCAGCGGCCTCAACATCATGTACATCGAGACCTTCGATGCGCTGGGAATCCCCAGGACGGACCTACGCCCAAGCAGTGCTCCCTTGCACGGTATCATCCCAGGGCAACAGGCCTACCCACTCGGGCAGATCACGCTGCCCGTCACCTTCGGCTATCCCTCGAACTTCTGCACCGAACGGTTGCAATTCGAGGTAGTCGACTTCACCGGTTCCTACCACGCGAGTGTGGGGCGACCCTGCTATGCCAAGTTCATGGCCATCCCCAATTACACCTATCTCAAGCTGAAGATGCCTGGACCACACGGGGTCATCGCGGTGGGCAGTTCCTTCAAGACAGCCTACCAATGCGAGCGGGCCAACTGCGAGCTCGCGGCGTCGCTCGTGGCGTCTAAGGAACTGGCCGACCTCAAGAAAGGCACTCCTCAGGGCCCCGAAGAAGCGCCCAAGGACGGTCACCAAGGCGCCTCGGAAGGCTCGGGGCCCGGGGGAGCAATTTCAAGGCCACGGAGGACACGAAGGAGGTAAATCTGGATCCATCCGACCAGACCAAGAAGATTCGGATTGGGGCATCGCATTCCAAAGAATAGGAAAGCGCGCTCGTCGACTTCCTCCAAGCCAACCGGGACGTCTTCGCATGGAAGCCATCTGACATGCCGGGCATCCCCTGGGAGGTTGCCGAGCACTCCTTGAATATCCGACCGTCCGCAAGGCCGGTCGTCCAACGCCTTCGCCACTTCGATGAGGAAAAGCGTATAGCAATAGAGGAGGAGATCGCCAAGCTTTTAGCTGCAGGGTTCATAAAAGAAGGGCACCACCCAGAGTGGATCGCCAACCCTGTACTCGTTAAGAAGAAGAATGGAAAATGGAGGATGTGTGTCGACTACACGAGCCTAAACAAGGCATGTCCAAAAGACCCTTTCCCTCTTCCACGCATCGACCAGGTGGTTGATTCCACCGTGGGATGCGAATGCGTATTCCTTTGACGGTCGTTTCCACCGCTCCCCTAGGGAGATTGTTCATAACCGCGACGCCACAGGTCGCATAGCCAAATGGTCGCTCGAACTTAACGGACTCGACATAACATACGTGCCGAGGATCGCCATCAAGTCACAGGCGTTGGCCGACTTTGTCGCCGAATGGACGGAGGCACAGGCCCCTCCACCCGTTGAGGATCCGGAATACTGGACCATGTACTTCGATGGGTCATACCTCAAAACGGGTAGCAGAGCCAGGGTCGTTCCCGCCTCCCCACAAGGGCACCGCCTGCGTTACTCGATACGCCTCCACTTTCCGTCCACAAACACCGTGGCGGAATACGAAGCGCTCGTCAACGGGCTCCGAATAGCCTCAGAGGTAGGAGCGAAATGCCTCCTCATACGAGGCGATTCGAAACTAGTGGTCGACAAAGTCATGAAGGTAGCAGAGCCTCGAGACCCAAGGATGTGCGCCTACTATAGAGAGGTGCGCAAGCTCGAAGAAAAATTCAAAGGCTTCGAGCTCGAACACAATTATAGACGCTTCAACGAGGAAGCGGACTGGCTCTCGACCATCGCCTCCGGACAAGAACCCATCCCAGAGGGAGTTTTCTCCTCCGACCTCTACAAACCATCGGTCAAGGTTGAGCACCTAGAGGAGAAGGCACCTGCCGCCGGCCCAGAGCCGCGCGCCGACCTAGATGAACGCGCCCAGGGGCTGGTCACCTCAACCAGCGACCCCGACTGGCGCTCCCCCGTCATAACAAGACTCAGCATCGGCGACCTACCAGGAGATACAACCAAGGCAAGGCGCGTAGCTCGCAAGGCGAAGTCCTTTGTCCTTATTAATGGCGAGCTTTACAAGAAAAGTGCCTCCGGGATAAAGCAGAGATGCAGAGATGCATCCAGATCGATGAAGGAAGAAAACTCCTCAACGATATCCATAGCGGCACGTGCGGCCATCATGTCGCTCCTAGGTCCTTGGTCAGCAAAGCCTTCAGACAAGGCTTTTCCTGGCCGATCGCTATGACGGATGCCGAGCGGGTCGTATAACCTGTGAAGGTTGCCAATTCTTTGCCAGGTAGACGCACTTGCCGGCACAAGCCCTCTAGACCATTCCCATAACATGGCCTTTCGCGGTATGGGGCTTGGACATGGTCGGTCCCGTCAAGAGGACGCCCGGGGGCTTCACCCATTTGCTCGTCGCCGTCGACAAGTTCACCAAGTGGATCGAAGCAAAACCCATTGCGGCACTCAGGGCCGCAGACGCGGCTTCCTTTTTCCACGACATCGTTTGCCAGTTCAGGGTACCGAACTCTATCATAACCGATAACGGCTTGCAGTTCACTGGGCGAAGTTTCCTCGAGTTTTGCGACGAGTTCCACATCAGGGTCGATTGGGCCGCAGTGGCACATCCACGAACTAACGGCCAGGTCGAGCGCGCCAACGGCATGATCCTACAAGGCCTCAAACCGCGGATCTTCGACAGGCTTAAGAAATTCGTATCCCGATGGGCTGCCGAGCTACCAGCAGTCCTATGGAGTCTACGAACGACAGCATCCAGAGCAACTGGTTGTACGCCGTTCTTTCTCGCGTACGGTGCCGAAGCAGTACTACCCTCCGAGCTGAAATACGGTTCCCCAAGGATCCAAGCCTATAACGACGAGCATAACACAACCGACGCTCAACTCGCCAACGACCTCCTTGACGAAGCTCGCGACGCGATCGTCGTTACATCAGCCAAATACCAGCAGGACCTACGCCGCTACCACGACCGTTAGGTCCGCAGCAGATCCTTCAATGTAGGGGATCTAGTGCTACGAAGAGTCGTGGCCACTAAAGACAAGCATAAGCTTTCTCCGCCATGGAAGGGACCATACATCATCGCCCAAGTCTTACGGCCAGGATTGTATAAGCTCAAAGATTCTAATGGTAACGCCCTCGCCAATGCATGGAACATCGAGAAGCTAAGAAAGTTTTATCCCTGAAGGCGCCCTCAGTTCTCCCACGTCAAAATTAGCCGAATCGACCTAACGGTCGCTTCCCCTAACTCGGGGGCTGAAGGGAGAATGTACCGAAGCAAGCCACAAAAGAGCTGTTTTATATTAAACTGGCCGCCATGGCCCGACTAGCTGTTTTATATTACAAAAACTGACCGCCACGGCCAAACGTCCGGTTTGAACACTACAAAAGCACATCGCACCAAGACAAGCCTACTGCGCCGGGGGCCTCCGCAAGAGAGAGCCGGGATCAACGCGACTGGATATCAGCACGGCGTGAGGACGGGCCTCCTCCTCGAGGCTCTCTATAACCTCGTCACTCAGGCCGCCGGCGAACCCCCCCTCCCCCCGCTATCGGCCCCAGCACAAGGCAAAGCTCGTCGAAATGAGAGGTCGCCTGTGTGAGCGTCATGTTGCTCCCGTAGAAGGCGGACTCCCGCACGACGCGATCAACGTGATCCGGGAGCCTAGTCAGATGCTCCGAGAGCGAGAGAAGCGACGGCGGCGACAGACGGGCACACGCCGAGGCAGCGGCGTCCCAAAGGAGCTGATGCTCCGTCCGCAGCTCTGAAAAACCAAGCGTCACGACAAAAGCTCTGGCGTAAAATATAAGACTCGAGGCCAACCAAAAAACTCACCGTCCAGAGCACCGAGCTCCTCGGTCGCGTGGTTAAGTGAGTCCGTCGTCACGCGAAGGGCCGTCTCCGTGTCGGCAGCACGCCGCATCGCGACGTCATGCTCCCGACGTAAGGCCGTTTCACTAGCCTCACGCTCCGAGCGGATCCTCTCCAGCTCTCGACGGAGGTCTCCCGCTTCCGAACGGAGCAGCGACGACTCGGCGTTCGCGCTGTCCAAACGAACGGACAGGACGCTCGACCGTCGTACCTCCGCGGCCCTTAGTCCCTCCAGGCGCAAGGACTCCGCCCGAGCCTGCTCCGCCTCGTTCAACGCAACCGCCAGCGCAGAGCTGTGCTCAGCCGCACGCAACATGAGGACCTGAAGCCAAAGGGTCGGCAGAAGATCGAAAACAAAACGAGAAGATCACCGACAAGAAGGCCCCATCAAAAAGAAGAAGAAAGGATCCACATCGCCCTGTGAGGAAGGACGCGCTCCTTGACGGCCCCTCAAATGCGGTCGGCTGCACCCACGGCCTCGTGGAGGGAGGATAGGAGCCTGTCAACCTCGGACATGACCTCCATGGAGGCCTCCTCCATGACCTTCCACTCCCCGGCCTCCTGTCCGAAAGAAAAATCAGGAGGCCCCCCTGCTCAAGGCGGGACAGCGAAGGGGGGACAAACAACTGGATGGCCCCAGAGGGAGGAGGCCCCGGGGGAGGAAGTGGTAGGCTAACCGGCGCGGCTTCTCCTGACGGTTGTGCCTCAGCGGCATCACCAGAAGCCCCCAGAGGGACCGCCACCGGGGCCACGGCACGGCACTCCCCTATGACGCCCGGCGAAGGTGGCGTGGGAGTCCCCGCGGTAGACACGGGCGCCGCAGACAAAGCCTGCTGACGAACGATCCGCGCAGCCTCCGACAGCGACTTACACGGGATATGAAGCCTAAAAGAAGAGCAAATCAGCGAAACAGGGCCATGAGCAAGAACCAAAAAACTCCCAAATCACTAACCGGGAAGATCGCGGCGCAGAAAAAGGGCGCCGCAACGTGGGCAGAACAGGAACACGCTCCGTGTCCCTCTGCAGCGGATCAACGCCCTCCGACGATGGCTGCGCGCCGCCACCCGGAGAAGTCACGGGCGCAGGCGGATCAGAGCCCGCGGCGGGAGATGATGAGGCCCCCGCAGCATCCGAACATAGAGGTGGACGGAGGACGTCACCCGCCGGCTGGGCCGCAGGGTCAGCCGCGCCCACGGGCAAAGCCGACGCGGGACTCCCTCCTGATTAGGCCCTGACCACGGCCGCACCCACAGGCGAAGACGCAGTGAGCGCCGCAGCGGTAGAGGACGGAGCCGGTGCGGACGCAGCAACAGGCGGGACCGTCGCGGGCGCCGCGACGGCAGAACGTGGGGATGACGCGACCACCGCCACGACCTTAGAGCCGCGCGGCTCCACCTCCCGAACATCGGGCCAAGGGGGCGACGGCGCCGGCGACGGCAGGTGGACCTCCGGAGAGTCCATGATCACGAGAGCCTCAGGAAGATCCTGGAATGAGAGCTCTCCCCGGCTAGCGGGACCGCCTCAGACGTCGCGTCGGAAGACCACTCCTCGTCGGAGAAGTCGGTAGGAGGGGTCGGTGAGTCGCCACGCTCCCATGCCCGCCGGGCGCGCTCCGCCTTCTTCTGGTCACGCACGAGTTGGCGGCACTTATTACGCACCTCCTCCACGCGTGCGCTCGCCTCCCTCTTACGCTTTCCATCCGCCCTCACGGCGGCGTCCTCTAGGAGGAGGGCGAGGGATGGCCTCATGCCGCCAAGGCCCTGAAACAACGCGAGGAACGGTGCAGGTAAAACTAACGAATCCACCACCAAGCATCCAAGAAAAGCCTTACCAGGTCGCTCCTAATCGAGCTATTGAGAGCCGGAGGGCCACCAGAGAGGCTCGCCGACGAAGCTCCCTCGGTGATGGCGGTCAGGAGGGCCCAAACCTCCTCCGAAGTGAGCTCCTCACTTGAGCACCGGTCTGGGTGGGCCATCCCGACGTACTCCCACATGGGGAAGCACCGGAGCCGTAGAGGCTGGACCCTCCTGCGGAGGAAGGTCGCGGCCAGCTTGACGCTAGTCAAACCGCGGCGGCAGAGGGCGCTGATCTTCTCTAAGATGAGGTCCACCTGGTTGGCTTGCCTCCTGTCCCAGCCCCACTCCCATTGCTTCTGCTTCGAGGGAGCGACGCTGGTGAAGACAGGGGCCCTCCCGACATAATTGGGCGGCGGCACGGTCCCGTCCGCCAGAGGAGGGTCGCCGATGTTCTGGACGTAGAACCACTCCCCCGCGTACCATGAGAGGACGAGGGGAGCGGGATCTGTAAGTAGTCTTGCCGGCGGCCGTTGCGCAAATGGATCATCACGCCGCCGACGAGGGACAGACCGCCCTGCCTGGGCGATAGTTGAGGCTGGAACAGATAGCACCACAGCTGGAAGTGCGGCGCGATTCCGAGGAAGGCCTCGCACAGCGTGATGAAGCACGCCATGTGGAGGATGGCGTTGGGATTCAGATGTTGAATCTCCAACCCATAGAAGAAAAGGAGCCCCCGCACAAACGAATGCAGGGGAAGGCCGAATCCGCGCTCATAGAAAGGCGCGAGGACGACCACCTCGTCCCTCTGTGGATTCGGCGCGCCGCCGACGTCTTCCAGTCTCCACCCGGACTTCGACTGACGAGGAAGGAAGCCCTTCTTCTCCAGGATGGACATACGGGTCCGCGGGGTTGTGCACCGAGGGAAGGAGGCGGGAGCCATCAGAATGACCTGAGAAGAGCAAGCGGCGCAGGCTAGGAGAGCAGAGGGCACGAGGCGTGCGAGACAACGGCAGCTGAAGGAGGAAGAAGCAAAAACCGGTAGGCACAAAAAATCCCCTTCCTTTGTCATTCCTACTTATACGGAGAAAAACAGGGCAGGTGAGGGGGCGCGGGGCGGGGTCGGTGGGCTCCACCACGACGCGACCCCCGAGTATCACGCCAGAAGAGCAGGCGCACGCTAGCGATCCGCTGCACGTCCCTCGAGCAGCGCGCCGAGGCGGTGGATGTGACGGAGCGCGCCCCTCGAACAGGGCGCTCATTAAAGAGACAAAGAGGAAGAGCCGCCGACCCCAAAACCGCCCCAGAGGACTAAAAACGACAAGACACCGGACAGAGCGAGGGACGGTCGACGGGCGAGCTCCCAGCGAGTTGCAAGCCAAGTGGGCGGCACATGACCCATTCGCCCCGACCGTATCCAAGGCCACACCTCGAACTCCCTTGCGGTAACCCAGCGGATGGGGTGGCCACATGGCCCCCCTTTTGGTCGGACATCCGAACAAAGGGCCGGAACAAGGTCGAGTAAGGAAAGGCTTATATGAGATGCCCCCAGAGGGTCGAGACCCCCAGCGGGATCACTCGCCACGACCGTTCGCAAACCAGAAGGAACCGTCGGATCTCACATAGAAATGACCCACTATTAGCTCAATGGCCTTCACGTCAGCACCGACCCGGTCGACGGTGAGAGGCCCGAACCTCAAAAGGGACATAAGGACCTTTTCGAGGGGGAAAAAAGGTGTGCAAAAAGGCCTTGGCCGCAACGAAACTATAAGGACCATGACGAAAACTCTAGAAAGGCCCATTTAGAAAACAGCCCCCAGGACGATGCACGAACCAATCGCCCGGGGGCTCGGGGGCTACATCCTACGGATGCCCTCGCGCGATCCTACGAAGAAGCCTCCACGGCATAAAGCGGCCCATGGCCCATCAAAGCCCAAAAAGACGGCTCTTGCTAAAGAGCCCGGGCAAGACCTCGCGGAGCACGGGCCAAACGCGAAAGCGTCCCACCCGAGCTTCAGACCTGTATGGTCGGGTGAGACGGAGGTGATCAAGCGTCACCCGCGGCACCCAGGGGCTGCATTCTACAAATGCGCTTGCGCGGACCCACATAAAAAGCCTCCGACTAGCTCACGAGCTAGCCGAAGGCTCGGGGGCTACATCCTACGGATGCGCTTGCGCGATCCCACCAAAAAGCCTCCACGACATAAAGCGGCCCACGGCCCATCAAGACCCAAAAAACGGCTTTTCGCTGAAAGGCCCGGGAAAGACCTCGCGGAGCACAGGCCAAATACAAAAATGGCTCGCCCGAGCTTCGGACCTATACGGTCGGGCGAAATGGAAGTAATCGAGCGACACCCGGGACGCCCCGGGGCTCGGGGGCTGCATCCTACGGATGCGCTTGCGCATTCCCATGTAAAAACCTCTGACTAGCTCATAAGCTAGCCAAAGGCTCGGGGGCTACTGACGGGGGGATACCTAAAAACCCCCACACAAAACGGCCCACGGCCCATCACAAAAGCCCAAAAGCCGGCTCTTGCTAAAAGGCCCGAAAAGAGCCTAGCAGAGCAAGGGCCGAACAAAAACGTAGGGCGACCCGCCCGAGCTTCGGCCTGCACGGTCGGGCGGGGCGGAAGTAACCGGGCATCGCCAGGATGATCGGACGATACGGAAATGACCGAGCGCCGCCCGAAACGGTCGGGTCAGGCCAGGCGGCCGAGCTAGGCCGGCAAAGGTCGTATGAGACGGAGCGGCTAAACTCCTCCTTAAGAGAAGCAGGTCCGGCCGCAGGCCCGACTGATGGGACTCCCTGACGTGACAGGACGGGAGCACGCCTCTGACCTGGCGCACGCCCGTACTCGCGGCACAAAAAAACCAGGAAAGATTTGCCAGGAGCGCGACGGGACGACGCCTAAATTAAACCTGTGACTCACCTCAGAATGAGACGTCAGACCACAGAGAGCAACGGAACGGAACGCCCTCCCCCCTTCTTTTTGTACCGCACAGTTGACCATGAGACAGGGGGGTCCTACGCCAAGTACCACCAGCGTCAGGGCAGCGTTGCTACAGGAGCTGACGTGGCGACGCTACAGGAGCTGGCTTGGCGTTGCTACAGGACTAGGGACGAGACCCTACCGCGCATGCTGAAGGCGTGCGGAGGAAGCTCGGGAGGAGTCACGCGTGCTGGGGCCGCATGTACAGAAAGCGTGCCAGGATGGCCTAGGAGAAGGCTTTTTGTGATAGGGCCTCACATCCTTTTTCCTCTTCTTGCTTCTCTTCTTTCTACCGGATCCTTGCCTCCACACGCGCTGTAAGCTCCCCCTTCGTCTATAAAAGAAGGGACGCGCTCGCCGAAGGGGGCAAGGCAAACAAGCTTCACACACTTACACCGTGTAACAAAACACCAAGCCTCAGAGCAATACAAGCAAGAACACCACCTCACTGGACGTAGGGAATTCGATCCCGAACCAGTATAAATCCCTTGAGTCCATCAGCTCACCATTCGGAGCGAATCCGCGCTGAATCCCCACCGAACTACAAAAACTGCTGTTTGTGTCTCCCCGGTTCCCGGAACCACGACACCTGCGCTCAGGTGCTGGCCTCTTCATGTTCAATCTCAGGTCAATGCAGCTCAAGAAAGTGGCTGAAGCAAGTCACTCAGCAATTTATACCTACACAAGCTTCTACACTCGTGGTACCACTAGCCAGTCTTTCTGCAATTATTAAGTATCATTGTGTATTTCTTTGCTAGGCAGATGGACACCTGCAAATGCATTTCTTTTCAGTGAGCAAGTATATTGTTCTGATCAAAGATAACTTACTTTTTTGTTAACCTTCTCAATGAAAATGAACGGATTAAAGCTTCTTAAACAAACATTTTGACATCTAATTTTATTTTTTAGAAATGTGTATGCATTTGGGTCATCTTGTCTAGAGCTATATGCATTGGTTTTGTTTTAGTGTTTATATTTATTCTATTGGTGATATTACAGTTTTTATGTTCTGAAAGCTTCATGCTGTTATGTTATAACTTTTGGAATTCAGATGGAAATGTACTTAGTATGAACCATTAGAAATACCAACCAAGTAATATGATTGGCACATGACATGCTTCCTTTTGATATTATATAACGTAATGGGTACCAGTAATAATCTGTTCATATCCTATTATGACACGATAACAATTTCACCTTTCATTTAGGATAAAATGGTTTAGCAAAAACAAGCAAGTTTTGTAGGTGAAACTAGATAGTTTTTGTTTTTTGCTGAGAGAAACCATAACAGTTTTGCTACGATGATTAGCCTTAATTTTGGAAAAAGTATACATAACCCCTCAACCTTTGCCCACTGGTATACTTTACCCCCTCAACCTTTGCCCACTGGTATACTTTGCCCCCTCAACTTCAAAACCAGATATTTAACCCCCTGAAGTTTGCAAAACCGGATATAACACCCCCTGGGGTGGTTTTGAGGGCAGTTTGCTACAGTAATACAGTGGGTCCCACATGTCAGTTCCCTACCTCTTCTTCTTTCCCTGCCTACCCCCTCGCCGCGCCACGCCGCCCCTACCACCATGCTGCCTTCAGCGCCCCCTCCTCCACCGCAGCCATGCCACCGGCGCGCCCCCTCTCCTTCGCGGCCCTACGACCTCCCGACGCGGTGCTGGAGGAGGCGCGGTGCGGGAGGGCGCGGTGCGGGAGGAGGTGCGACGTCCATGGTGCGGCCGCGGAAGAGATGGGGGCGCGGCG
The DNA here is from genome assembly GCA_022530915.1 of Paspalum notatum. NCBI lineage: Eukaryota > Viridiplantae > Streptophyta > Magnoliopsida > Poales > Poaceae > Paspalum > Paspalum notatum. Next base: position 23,386,869 of record CM039684.1, on the reverse strand, counting down.
GCCGCACGGCCGCGAGCGAGGCAGAGGCACGGCGCCCGGTTGCGGAAGAGATGGGGCGCGGCGCCGCGGCGGCCGCCAGACCGCAGAGGAGAAGGGGAGCCGTCTCCTACCGGCGCCCTTTCTCGCGCGTCACGACATCCCGCGTGGCCACTCCCTGTCGCCGAGGCCTCCACGGACGAATTGTCCTCCCGCGCGCGCCGCGGACAGCTAGTCCTCTTGCGCGCGCCATGGCTGTCGGACCCTCCCGCGCGCGCCGTGGCCGCTCCCAGCGCGTCCTCCCGCGCGCGCCATGGCCTCCGCAGACAGCCCGTCTTCCCGCGCGCGCCATGGCCTCCGTGGACGGCTCATCCTTCCACCCGCGCCCGCGCCGTGGACGTCGTCCCCTCCCGCACCGCGCTGGGAGGTCGCAGGGCCGCAGAGGAGAGGGGGCGCGCCGGTGGCATGGCCGCGGTGGAGGAGGGGGCGCTAGAGGCAGCACGGTGGCGCGGCGCGGCGAGGGGGTAGGCAGGGAAAGAAGAGGGAGGGGACTGGCATATGGGGCCCACTGTATTACTGTAGCAAACCGCCCTAGGGGTGTTTTATCCGGTTTTGCAAACTTCAGGGGGTTAAATATCCGGTTTTGAAGTTGAGGGGGGTAAAGTATACCAGTGGGCAAAGGGGGGGGCTATGTATACTTTTTTCCCTTAATTTTTGTTTTCTGCTCATGCCTTTCGCACAATTGTTTAATGATGTAAATGTGTTTTGCTTCTACTGCGCTGCCACTAACAGTGATCTATCTTCTGGAGCTTTGTATACAGACTGAAAATTTTCCAGGATGTTTTACATGTGAAATCCCTCCTGCATTTCAAGCAGGCCCTTCTTCTTCTTCTTTTTTCTTGGCCTAAACAATTCAATCGAGGAACATGCTCCCGTCAGAGTATGCTAAGGGCCTGTTTGGATTGAAGGAATTTCGTAGGAATTCTAGAGGTTTCAGTTCCTTTGGAAAGGAATCGCTCGAGTGCGTTTGGTTCGCGGGAATCCTAACTTCCGTTCCAGAGGAAAGGAATCGGGACAAGTGCATTTCACAGGAAAAAAAGCATCCACTCTGAGCCAAGGGAAATCTTTCTCGCTCGCTCAGCCGCCCTTGTTCATACGCAGAACAAAGGAGAGAGAGAGGCTCGGGGCAACAAAGAAAAATGAAGACGAAAAGTGGAATCGAGCAAGCGTACCGGCGGCGATGAGGAGGAGGCGCCGGGAGGCAAATCCGGCCGGCGGCGCTCGGGGAGGATCCGGCCGGCGGCGGGCGGATTCAGGCAGTGGCGCGGAGAGGAGATGAGTGGGAGGCGCGGTCATCATCGCCGACAGGACGCGGAGGAGAAGCCGGCGTCGGCAGACGCAGCTCCAGCCGGTGAGGGCAGGGCGGCGGCGGCGGAGGGTGGGGAGGGAGTGGGGCGGCGGCGGTGACGCAGGGGCGGCAGAAAAGGAGGAAGGGAAGGATTAGATTGGCCCCACCTGCAAGAGAGGGTGGGATGATATTATGGATCCCAACGTTATGGATTTCTGTGTTATGAATTCCTGCGATCCAAACGGTCTAAATTTTTCATTCCTGTGTTTTGGATTCCTATAGTTTTTCACTTTCCACTCCATCATATTCCTGCGTTTTTCTACATTCCTGTATTTTGAATTTCTTTGTTCCAAACAGACCCTAAAAATGAATATTCATGTCCGAATTTGCCCAACTTCATTCCACCTTTACTTTTATTTTACTGTCCCTAAAGTTTAATAAAATGCTACTAGTTTAATCTCACTTGTATGTGGTAGTCGGTTCTGCTGACTGATGCTTTCTTCTTGACCAACTTTGTAGGTCGCGATATTGGCGGCATTGATGACAAAGATGCCGGCATCAAAGTATCAAAGGAAGAAGAAGCAGCCACTCAGGTAGACGTCATGGTTAAGGAGCAAGCAGAGTCATCATCTTCCGGAGAATCAGGTCTGACTTCAATATCCATTTAGTTAGTTAGTATCTGGTGATTTGTAGATGGTTAGCTATGATCTATTTATAGCTTGTCACATATGTTACCTATGTTGTTGGTCAGTTTGTTTGGTTAGTCTGGGTAGTCAGCCGTCTATACATATTGGCCAGGGGCGGGCCCACCTCAATTCAAAGGTATTCAACTGAATACCCATTATTTTTGCCAAACAATTTTATGTATATACACATATATACTATGTATACATTACAAAATAGCAAACAAGGTAAAACAGCCAGCGTCTCCTGCCAATCTAGCCCAAAATATCCCCCACAGGCATCCCATCCTCGTCCTAACGAGGCCCATGGCCAAGTCTGCGGCCCATTAGGCCTAACCGCCCAGGATCTCCCCGGCATGTCTGCAGCAAGCTAGCCAGCAACCCGTTCTGTAGCTCTGTTGTCCTTCTTCGGCTCTCTCAGTCTCTCTTTTGAAGACTCAAGCAGCCAAGTCTTCTCTGATTAGTGTGGTAGAACTTGAATTGAGTGATTTTTCTTTGCCACTTTGGTGAATTAGTTAATTCCTAGTCGTGTATGTACAATTAAGTGATTTTGGCTCCCGTGCTATAAAACTAGTGTCGTGTAATACTAATGCACTATAGATGTTAAAAGGTTAGTGTTTAGGCCGAAAAAAATTTTATGCCATTAAAAAATTTTGAATATCCATTCTTAAAATCCTGGGCCCGCCCCTGATATTGGCAATCATTTACCATCATAGGTAATCAATAAAAATCAATCTGCTATCTCACCTCGTTCTCTGTACCTCTGGACCTCTAGAGACATCCCACTCAGACTATCTACACCCGTTCCGCCATCGCGTCCCGCTACCCTGCATGCCGTAAATTTTGGAGTAAAAATCGATGCAGCCCATCACGCCAAGCGTTCCGCCACGATGCCAGAAGGATGCGATTCCTCCAGTTCTGGCGGAAGTACGGAGATCACGGCATCCACTGTGCCGCCGTGGGCCCCGGCAACCACCTCTCCCTCGCGCGCTAGGACGGAACATCAGAGGCGCGGAACGGAGGGCGGCGCACGGCTGCTCCTCCGCCGGCGGCGACGGATCCGCAGCGCTGGGGCGGAGGACGATGTGGAGCAGGCGCCGTCGCCGCACGCCGTGGCGACGAGGAGGATGCGCTCGAATGGAGATGAAGCCCGTGGCCGGCTCCTGTCGTGCCCGGCGTCTCCCATGGACGGCGCCCTCCGCGGGAGAGCACACGGTGACGGCGGCGGCGACAGGAGCAGGCGAGCGGCAGAGGAAGGAGACGGCCGTCGTCCCCCGCGACCGGCTCCCGTCGTCGCGGGCGGATCTAGCCGCGGTGGAGACGGGGAGAGGAGAGGGTGGCGGCGGCGGGGAGAGCAGCGGGCGAGCGCCGGCAGGCAGATCCTGCCGGCCGCGCTCGGGTGGATCCGGCCGGCGGTGGCGCGGAGAGGAGGCGAGCAGGGAAGGAGTGGGGCGACGCGGTGGAGGAGTGTGGCGGCGGTGTCGGGGTCGGGCTGGAGCGTAGCCGAGGAAGGAGAGGGAAAAGGAGAAGGTTCTAGGCTGGCCCCACCTGTAAGAGAGAGGGACATAATATTATAGTGTATAGAAAAAGAAATGGTAGTTGGAGGTGGATAAATAAAATATTGAGTGGTTGGATATGGAGGAAAGATATAGAGGAATAGGGGTGCAGGAAAAGTTGATTTTGAATAAAGAATGTTGCTGACTAGACTGGAATATTCTTTTCGGAGGAATTGGAGTGCAGATAGTCTCATAGCCCATCCAATCTCTCCATCCTTGAAGTGACGGCGAAAGAACTGAATAGTAGGCAGTTAGGCACATTTGTTCTTCTGCATCTTGCTTTGTTTGCTTAGGAGACAATTAATGAAAGACTATTCTGCATTCATCCTTTCACGTACTCTTTCTTGTCTTAGTTGTATGGTATTATGGTTATTATTGTATGTACACTGCCCAGATCCTATCCTATCTTGCATCTATGCCATTATGGTAAGCAAGATAGAAGATACAAAAAATAGTTGTTTTCAGACACTGCTACGTGTGGACTTACTGTAAGCCATTCACAACAATGCACATTTAGAAATTAAGAGTATACCTCTTTTTTCACTAATAGTAATTAGTACGGGAGTATAGAAGTGATTCCATAATGGCTTTTATCCTTATCCCTTGTATTTCTGTTCATTGTGATATTAGAGACAATTTTTCTGAAGTATTATACATATGCAACAATATTCCTTAGTAAATATATGTGCCGACTAGTTTCCCTCGTAGATGGAGCTGCCATTACAAATTAACTAGCAACCTGGATAGGAGTATATCTGATGATAGATTCAATTTAAGGGAAACAAAATAAGTGTGAAAAGGAAATCTGAAATGCTCCTGTACCTGTCACCTTCCTCCTCGTTATGCTCTTTGGTTGGGGCTATATATGTGCATTCATTCTTGTACCGTCTGCAACCTTATTTTAAGCCACACAAGATGCTTAATTACTGAGTTTTGTAAAAACTAACCATTTACTACAAAGGTATTGCTGAAAATAGAGGATGATTGTTTTTCTATGGACTTCGGACCATTATGTTTTTCAGTTTTGGCCTACTATTACTAATGAACATGTTTCGAGCTATGGCTCTATGGCTTAATGTAACAATGCTATATGCTGCCTTATTAGTGATGAAGTGCTAAAATGGGTTCCAAATCCATTCTGATAGTATTCAAGTACTCCCTCCAGTATCAGAAAATTGGACGTTTTAGACAGCAGCACGGTCACCAAGAAACCACTTTGACCATAAATTAATAGTAGTACACATATTCGAAAATACTAAATTCATAATATTTTGAATCTATTTTTGAAGATGAGTGTAGTCATACCATTTTCAAAATAGGAATTAAAATATTTTAAAAAATATTGATTGTCAAAGATAAAATATGTTGACTGCACGTAAATCAAAACGTCCCTTTTTTGATATCGGGGGGAGTAATTTTCAAAGACTAGGGCTGAAAGTCGCGGAGACCGTGAACCGACGTTCCGAGGGAGAGGGGGGGGGGGGGGGGGGGGGGTTTGTTTGAATCTCTATCTCTTCTCTGCAAGCTTATCAAGAGCCTGAGGGCCCCCCGAGTCGCGAAAACAGGCGAAACCGCCGCGCCTCCACGACTCCCAGGTCCCAGCATCTTCTCCCCCACCCGGTCAACTGCCTCCGCTCGCCGCCGCCCGACCATGGCTCGGAACCCCTGCCGCCGGCCCCGCGCAGGCGCCGCGGGACGCCACCGCTGCCGGCCCCGAGTAGGTGCCGTGACCAGCCGACGCCGGCCCCACCCGACCCACGTGGCGCCGCGAGCCCCAGCCCCGGGGCACAACGCCGGCCAACCCGCCGCCGCGGCGTGCCTCTTCCACGCGGCCCGCAGCCGCCGATAGCCCCCCGCCACGCCTCGGCGCCGCCCGCCCCGTGCGGCACATCAGCCAGGCCCGCGCGCCCCGGCTTCGCCCGCTGCATCCGACGCCACGGTTACGCTCTCTAGGTGGCCTCGCCCGCGCCACGCACACCACCTCCCTAGCCTGCTCCTGCGAGCCGCTGTTCCTGTCGCCCGCGAGGCTACCACGCCAGCATCACCTCTCTCTCCCTGAGCAGTGCACAGCGGATGCCACATGTGAGCACGATTTGGCTTTCATTCAGCATGGCTGGCACTACGGCGTCCCCTTCCCTTCCCGTGATGGACAGTGAGATCTTATTTCTCTTTGAGCTCGTCTTCTTCCTTAATGCGTGATTTGATTTCTGAAATCCTTAACATAAGATTGTCTTGATTGGGTGATAATACCAGACTCTCACTGCCTCCCCTCAGCTTAGTACATTTGTGCGGGTCATCAAGCTGCCGCTGAATTAGAGGATTCCTCCATAGATCACGTGGATCTTTCTGGACAAGTAAGCTGCTTACCTCCTGTTTGGCGAAATGTCCCACCTAAACAACTAACCAAGTGAATATTATGTCCTGGTTTAAATTTGTGCTGTAAAATTACCCATTTGGTGAGGCTAGAATTTGGAGTGATGTGTTACTATGAGTGCCATTATATGGCTTTGAGGCACCATTGGCCAGCCCAGGCATGTAACCACGCACCAGCAGCACTCTTGAAATATGGTAGTTCAATTGCACCTTTTTGGTGGCTACGCTTCCGTGCGCCGGCGAGGTGCTCGCCCCGTCGCGCCCGGACCCCATCCTGGCGGCGGCGTCCACGGGAGCAATGGCGAGACCATCGGCAGCGGGCTGGTGCTGGTGCGGGACGGCGCGTAGGGGCGCTCCAGCGACCGGTGTAGTAGTGAGGCATGTGTTTCTGGCCAAGGGGATGCTTTCCCCCAAGATCGCGGCGTGAGAGGAGGCTGGAGTAGGTCGGGAACGCGGCGTGAACTGACGAACACGGCCGCGGTGTCGTGGCAGCGGTGCAGGCTCGATCCCGTCGAGGAGGCGGGGACAGCGGCTCTGGAGAGCGTGTGGGCTGCGCGGCGTGGTGGGGAACCCGTCGGACAGGGCCTGGAGGCAGGTGAGGGCGTCAGCGTCTGCTGCCCAGCGGCCTCCCGCGTGCTCTCAGAGCGATGGGCACGGCGGCCATGGTGGACGGGAGCCCAACAGCCTGAGCGTGGATAACAGAGGGGCGTTTGTGGGCCCGTATCGTCAGTGAGACAAACTTGACAGATGGTTGACGGTGGTGGCAGTGAAGGAAATTGCGAAATTTCGGTGGCAGTGAAGGAATGGCCAAAATTTCCGGTGGCATTGAGGGAATTGACTCTTATTACTGATGTGTCTTCAGCCTTCACTTTGTTGACTAACATATTATTTATAGTGTATATAAGAAAGTAACCATGTTTAGTTACCTACATAAATAGCTAACATGTTTAGTTAGCGTTGGGTCAATCTTTTTTCCTGATGGAACAACAACAAAAGTGATTGAGGTTTACATTCATTATGCTATCTAGATCCATCTTGGGCGAGTGATGGAAGAGTCAAATTGGGTTCAATTAGTATTTGTAAACCAGCATATTTGAAACTGCAATTTTTTTATTCACTAACACTAAAATACATTTATATACGTTTGGGTTTAGAAATCTTTATAACATCAAGAGCATCTATTTGTTTATTTTTGAGAATTTAGATATATAAATGGATGTTTGATACAGTGGGCACCGCTATCTAGGGAGTACCAGAGCAAATGATTTGAAATTAGACTGACTCTTTACCACATCCACACTGTCTCGTATGTTTTGTACAGAAAACAACAAACATGTATATTTGTTGAACCTCCCTTCTCAGTCTTAGATCGTGCGGTGACTAATCCAAGGAAAAAAATAATGCAATAAAACAATTACTACAGCAGTCTTTGTAGCTAGCTAATTGAATCCACAAGCCAATGAATATGATGACTTCTAGAAAGCATTTGAGCACTATATATGATACATAAGAAAATGACATTAGTCTGCTTTCTGCAAAAAATCTTGGCTACAATGAAGATTTCAATGTTAAATAGTATAGGGATACTATGGACTTGAGATGTATGATCAATATTAGAAAATACTGATGGAGTAGTTTTGCCAAAAACCACAAAAAATAACTTCAGATCTTTCAGAGAATCTGATTCTTAGAAGGATCCAGAGCCAGAGCTGTTTTGAAGAATCCAAAGTCCTACCAAAGAGGCCCTTAGCTTAACGATTTTTTTTTGGACTTGGCTTGGGATACTTTGTTCTTCACCGTTTCGAAGTGAAAACGTAAGGAAACTGATTTTAAGTTCTTGGGTCGCTAAGAGGAAATCATGGTTTATGGTACTGTGTACATTTCAGTACTCAATGGTTTCTAGCAACAACAAATTATCCTATCATGTAATGTAGAATACATAAGATATTTATTTTAAATTTAGCGCCAAAAGATATCACATTTTTGGTAGTGTCGCTGCTTGACTGCAACATGCTAAGAACATCAAGCAGTTCTTTAGCATCATAGGGTTTCCGTAGCAAGGCACGGGCACAGACCTAGTTAGGATTCTAAAAACTAAGGCTCTCTAAAACCCACGTACTAAAACCTATGCAAGATAAACAAGATATGTGCACTAAAGTTTTGCTAAGTGTTTGCTAACTCTACCGTGGCCAAATTTTGCAACCTATTTGCACCTAGAAAGCTAACCTATCAAGCTATTCTAGGGATGTAAGCACATAATTGCAATAAAGTAAATGCGGAAGCTAAAGAGATGGGTAGATATATGCAAACTCCCGATGACGATGGCGACGATGGCACAAATTGGAGACATGGGATTTTTTACCGAGGTATCAGGAAGGCGCGCAAGCCTCCCCCTACTCCTCGTTTGGCGCCTCTTGCAAGGCTTTGCTCTCACGTAGTCCGCGCAAGGACTACGACCTCGATCCTTGCAAGGAAGGAGGTTGGCAAAGTGACCCACGCAACACCTTGCCCTCGCGTAGTCCATGCAAGGACTACAACCTCTTCCTCGCAAGGATAGAGGATGGCAAGGTCGCTTGCGAGATGGTCAAACAACCCGGTCGGGTAACTCCAGATGTCCCTAGTACACACCGAGGGCCTCTCTCGTACGTTCTCCGCTGTCTCCACTAGGTGATCATTTGGCCAAAACACCGAGGGCCTCCCTTCCTCTCACAAGCAAGGTGGCGGCCACTCCACAACTCAAAGGGTCTCGCAAGACCTACAAACCCCCTTACAAGTCTTCATGCACGCAATCATGGATTACCTAAGAGTTTCGCAAAACTCACTACAACACTTGGTCATAACCAAGAGTTATGCGCTAAGCAAGGCTTAAGCAAGTTGCTTGCAAGCACTAGCTATGCCTAAGTATGATCTCTATGCTCTCTTTGATGGACTGGTCTCTCAAATATGTGTCTCAACACTAAAGTGAACTCAGGAGTCACCAACCTTGCTGTGGAAGCTGGGCAAGGGGGTATAAATAGCCAAAACCTCCAAACTAGCCATTGGGTGTGAGCTGTTCTGCGCAGACTACACCATCGGACTGTCCGGTGCGTACAACCCAACTAACCGTTGGAGTCGACTGTTGGAATCTTCATTTGACCGTTGTGAGCACCGGACCATCCGGTGTGTGTTAACGCCCATGGTCTTCAAGTTGATGTAGCCATAGCCTCGGTCCAGAACGTTCGATGGGAGACCACCGGACCGTCCGGTGCGTGTAAATCGTGCCGGATCTTGAATCTTCAACTTGAGACTTCTTCTACTCATTGGATCATCCGGTGTGCACCATAGGACCGTTCAGTGTGTGCAAAAATCAAGCTAGTCAGCGGGACCACCGTGTCGTGCATCACGCTTTCGATCGTTGTTGTCTTGGGTCTTCTCTTGTGCCTTTTAAGTCCTCCTTTAAGGTGTTTGTACCCCAAGTTCATCCTTGCACCTTGGGACTTAAACAAAAATACTTGCACACACATTAGTCCCAAAATGGTACATGTTGTCACCTCAATCACCAAAATCACATTAGGGAACTAAGCACAAAGCTCATGGTCTATTTTCCTTACAAGGTCAAAACTTTCATATTGGTTTACTTAATGGTTACTCTATATATCTTCTGGCTCTGTGTAGGCAATATCGTATGGTCATGATTCATTCAAAATTATAAAATCATATTAGACAATATTTCAGTGGATTATAGGAGTTGGGATCCTCTGGAATTGCTTTGTAGATGATGTAATAAGGAAAAAGCGGTAGGAACACTTGTTAGTCTCCATGGGGGCAGAGTCCGTGGATTCTTGTTGGTCATGTCTTCTAATTGATAGAAATATATATGCAATGGAATAGGAATTTCATCTACTTTGCTAAAATTCAAAGGAACTTATAACCTGTGGCATGTGTATTTTAGCTGGAATAGGAATGTCTGTATACTCTGCTTGGAAATTTAGGACACTTAAAATATGTGGATCGAGCACATTGAAGCTATTGCATCTTGAGCACATTGAAGCTATCGACATTCCTGTTTCCATATTGCTATTTTCTCTGATTACAACAGAAATCCGAATAGTGAATATTGAGGCTTAATATACATGTTTTTGGTAATTGTATTTACTGATATTTGGCAGTTGGTTTGGCATTGATGCCATTAATCTTTAGTGATCCTGGGTACTGTAAATTGGTGTCATGTCGCTCTGAGCCCTAAAGCATCTATCGAAGGCAAAACTCAAATGAACTATCTAGAAACTAAAGAATTTAGATGTATTGATGATGATTGAACAATTACATGACTGACATATGGGGGTGGTAAAGGGCCCTCAAATTTTGCCTAAAAATATCTGGCCCTTTTGGGCCAGATCATATTTCTATTCATTCTGAACTAAAAATCATTAAGGAACATTTGGATCATGACCCACTACCACCCCTAACATATAATAGAACTAAAATAGGATTAATGCTTCTCTTCTTCAAACCAATTTACCTAAGGGCTTCAATAGGATAGGGGGAAAGTGAATGGATTGACAAAAAGTTACTTAAATTACTACTGAAGAAAGCTTGGAAGGTCTTGTTATATATCACCCAAATGGAAAATGGTCAGTTTGCCCCTTTACTCTAGAAGTTACACCCTGCAACTTTTGTATTAAAACTGGTTATCTGACGTTTGAACTTTCAATTCCATACATGACTACATGGGACTTTTAGTGCTGATCTTAATAGTTGACATGGGCTTATCATTTTTATCTCAAGTGTTCTCAGCTGCTTTGTGTTGTTTGGGCCTGGCATTTATTTATTATCCTTATTATTTTTTCTGGAGCAACCTGGTTGTGATAATGATGTTATCTGGCAGGTTCGTCAGCTGAATAGCAAGTGATCTAAGAGAAGGACGAATGTGAAACCAAGTTGCCAGCGGTGTTCACTAGGCCTTTGAGATGTTTTCAGCTGTTTCTTACTACGGCTTGCCAGTGTCGAAATATGTAGACGGACTGGTGATGCAAAGCAACTTAACGTTTTGTGTTTGTTTGGTGATGCTGTCACCTATGTGGTGAAACTTTAGCTGCATGCTTAGAGAAACTCGCAAGGGGCTTATGGCAACGTCCGCCCCAGTTGAATTGCCAGCACTATGCCCATACATTCCCTAGTTTCATCAGAAATGGACCAAACTGTTAGCTGCTCTGTCATTTATTCTGATGATATATAGCCTTGTTTTGTAGAGCTATCTTTCCGGGCCTGAATCGGGCTCACTGTGCCTTGGCCATGATGATGGAGAACTCGGCCTTCTTGGTGCAGGGCAGGAACAATGTGCCCTGGAATCCCAAAACTGCAAACAGCTAGGCATCGATCGCATCTCGGGCAGCAGACTACACTCACTGGTGACTGGTCGCCACTCCAGGCTAGGCTTGGCATCAGTGTGGAAACACAGGATATTCGATTCATGTTCGATCCAGTTCCATCCCTAGCTTCTAAATATATTGTGGCTATGGCTGCCCCTTCCTCGTCACTTCGTCAGTCGTCACTATGTGGGGGTGGGGTGGCTTTGCCTTCTCATGGTCGTCCATGGCTTTGCCTGGCAACCATTGCACTCTCGCTGACGCAGTGACGCTGATCAATTCCATTGCGAGCTGCCTCCCAAAGACGGTGCCCCTTTTGTTCCGAAACAGTGGCCATGTATTCGGACGCTTATCTATGGGGAGGGTGCTACTGCACGGCTAGAATCCAAAAGTGGCTAGAGTGCCGAAATGTAAAGGCTTTGATAGAAAAATCAAACTCTCGTTGACGATGGCGAATTGACTATTTCTTACTGAGGTGTTAAGAAGCCGCACAAATCTTCCCTTTAGTCCTCGTTGGAGCCCTTTGCAAGGGCCTTATCATAATCCGTGCAAAGATCAATGGCAAGGTTGCTCGTGTAAGGGCTAACCTCGTGGTCGGGTAATTTCGTAGATATATAGTCCTGGCTCTCCACCACGTGTAAGTGAGGTTTTGGATGCTCTCTGTCATCTTCCCTACGATGAACCTCGAACGAAATGTCAAGGGCCTCCCTTCCCTCTCACAAGTAGGGTGATGGTCGGCGGGTCAGGGCTCGTAAGAATTACAAATCCCACACAAAGATGATCTCACAAACATTGGAAGCATGTACAGTAAGCTTGGTCGTAAACCAGAGCAATGCACTAAGAGGTCTAAGCAAGCACTAAGCTATGCCTAGATGTAAACTAAATCACTTTGGGTGATGACAGCTCTCAAAAATGTGTCTTCAACAGTATAATGAAGTTTCTTAGATCCAACACACTTAAAATGGTTGGGTGGGTGACTTTTATAAGCCCCAAGAGCCAACTAGCCGTATGGACTCAAACTAACAGACATTGTATTGACTGGACAATCCGGTCATTGTTACCTCAATACACATATGACAATATGTTCCATGTACTAGCTATTGGACCGGGTCATTGGCATTGTTCAGTCGGCTGTTCGAGGGGAGTGGTGATTTTAGACTGTCCAGTCAGTTCATCTGACCTAGTCATCAACTTCTCAGCCCTTTCTAGAATGATTGCTTGGTCATGATGAACAGTTCGGTCAATATATCTTCTAGTTGACTTGATCTTCTAATGTAGCGACTATCCGGTCCATTCATTGGGAGGTGGATCAAATTGTCCAGTCAGTTCAATTGATTGTACTTTGACCTCTAGGGCTCCTCATTATCTGGGCATAGTGGCTATCTGGTCCATGCAATCTCTAGGGTTTTAGACCGTCTGGTCCGCATATTTTCTATGAGACCATTGCACCTTGCTTCACTTGATGTCTTGGGTATTCTTGTTGATCTTCAATGTCTTCCGCTCTTGGTCACTCATTTGAGGTCTTCAAGTTTATCACTTGCATTGCTAAGACAAACAAATATACTAGTAACACATTTGTTTCAAATGGTCTTTGTTGTCATTTAACTACTAAAATATCACTAAGCACAAGGCTTAGGGTTTATTTTCTTTACTGATTCGAATCCTGAAGCTTACTAGATAAGCATGCTTGGTCTCACACTAGCATCGTAGTGTAACAAGGTGAAATATGCTTATGGTTTATTCTTGCTTTTCAACACAACAAATTTATTATATTGCTTGAAGTAGATTGCAGGTGCAAATCTAAAATGGATGGTTCTTGATTATTTAACCAGAGTTAAAACTTGAAAGCGTAAGTAATTGCTTTAGTAACCTTCCATAGCCATGGGCCAAGAAAGTCAAACCAGCATTAAAGCTTTGCATCCATCAAATTGTCGGGACTAATAACCTAGTAGTCGGATAAGTCTTGTGTAGTGGTTTTAAACCAAATTTCAGGTGTATAGCTGATCCCATGTAGAAATGTTCCTTATGACCCTACGTATACATTTTATTTTGAAGTTCCACCACGAGTGTTGCTCAATCGAGTAGGACATTGGTGGACACAATGTTATGACATTGATTTTGTTTCCGATTCTATACTCATGTCCGTTGTAGACCCATTTAACTCTTTCTATGACCTTCCATTTCCGTTGTGAGCTTGATTTATTTTTTGTTTAAACATTAATTTTGAAGATTCAACTATGGTTGTAAATTTCAAGTCTGAATTTGTTTTGTAATAACCTAACCATATGTTTGTATGAGTGCGTGAGTTGTTGTAACTTTTTGATGGGTTTAACTTTGTATATGACTCGATCCATATTGTCCTATGTTGATCGAGGGCCTTAGGGTCAATTGATGGAATACTGTGCTTAGCCCGTTTCATGAGCGAAAACTTGCCCGGTGTTCCCAGATGATGATAGATCTCGTTTTCCACCACTAAGAGATGGCTTATATGTCCCACAATCCACATACCAACACAAGCCCTCGCCTCCCCCTAAGCACTTCCATTCTGGCTGACCCCGAGTTCCTCTCGACCAAATCTGGCACCCGCCCCATGCTCCGTCTACCAAACTGCCGAATCCCATTACTAGCAGCTGCGCCATATATAGATTTGTAAAATAATGGAATATGTTTTTTGCTTGCACATAGAGATGGCACAATCTGATCTCAGTTTCAGTAGAACAAGCTAATCGTTCCTCATGATGATAAGAACTTCAGATCTTGGACAAGTGTCTCATTTTTCATGACACAGCAAATAATTCTGTTAAATGCAACAATCATACGTTGGATCTTGGTGATTCTTTGATTTTATCTTCACTCTGGAATTGCAATTCATCTTTGGGCTTTTCTTCACTCTCAGGCACCAATTCTTTTCTCTTTCCCAAGAGGAAAAGGTAGAGCCCAGCGAGAATCATCAACATGCCAAGAATGCTGCATTCATGCAAACAAACAAGTGTATTAGGTCTGCATATATATGCCATTGCAGCCCTCTTTACCTTTTCATTTCGCAAAAGTCAATATTGTTTTCCCTTTCCCAAAGTCACTGCAATGGAAATGTACTAGCATTACATTTTTCTAATGCTACATCCGTCGTTGGCTAGTTTATTTTTGAACTAGAAAGCAACAATAAAAATAAAAAAAACAGAGAGTGTAATTTTCATCGCCATATCAGATATACAAAGAGAAAAAAACTTTAACTTCCTACCATTTTAATCTTCATGTCATAATTAATATTGTTTTTTTATTGGCTGCTTAATTGAGAGTCTTAAAGAGGTTTGGTATAAGATTTCAAATTTAATAATCATACCTCCCAACAGACAAGTCATGGCCGAGAAGCAGGGAGTCAAGGACAGTGGTGAACACCACTGATACTGCACAAAACATGGACGGGTATGTTGGGCCTCGCTAAGTGACGACCCATGAGATCATCACGAATTTTGCAGCAGTGTTGAGTATTGCCTGTGTAGAAGAACACGAGTATACTTACAATATTCAAGAGCTAGTGATGAGGTACAGTAAGAAATGAAGCACCTGGCTAAATATGAAACAAATGTCTACCGAGTAAACGATTGTGAGCAGGCTCATGTTCCATTTCAGCTGCCAAGTCGCCTTTTCTCTGTTCATTGCGACCCCGACAACAGCCATTTGGATGCAGCCCACGAAGCATGTGGCAACCGTGGACCAATACTTGTACGGGAACACTTTTAGCATCTGGGCCTGTTAATAGAAAACTTCTATATGTAACTCATGCAAGTTTTCCTAAAGTTACATTTATGCATGTTTTCCTGGTTGAATGATCAGATAGTTGACATCCACGCATCTTTTTTCCCCAATTTCTATTTATGGTTTATTGGAATCTCTCGCTCTTTTTTTTTTCAAGAACAGGCCTGAGCTCGTAATTGTATTTATCATGTGAATGCTTATACCTGCACTGAGTACCAGACGGCAAGGCTCAAGCAGCTGACAACCAGCAAGATGGTTCCACGCATATCACTGCTACAATGAGTTAGCAACAGAAACGGCTCTAGACACCTCTGTAGAAACGGTTTTGGCAAGTGTTTCCATTCGTGGGTTCGTGTAGTGGAACATACAGTAGGATCGGGCCTGAACCGCTCCTGCAGTGGTCACAGCAGGAGCGAGCTGTGATTGCACCGCTCCTGCATATTTTTTGAAAGCCCTGTTTCTTCCCCGCCATATTTGAAAAAAAATACCCCTGTTCTTTCCCGCTGTATTTCTCGAAGATTAATGCTTTGTCGCTGTATACAAATCCACATATATACATTAATTATCGAGGCACATTTACATACGCATTCAAATTTGTAAATCTTGTCGTGCGTTCTGCCAAGTTACAAAATAAACAGCATAGTTCGTATACACATACATCGTACACAACAACTTAATTGCACATAGTGATACTCCCACTCGATCAATGGAAGATATTTTTCATCTTTTGCTAAAAAATCACCATGATCGAAGAATTCCGCTCGCCGATTGAATACCTCGTGCATCGTGAAACGGCATAGGTCACCAACGCTGTTCATGAGATCTAACTCGTTGAGAGGCCGATCTTTCAAAGGGATAGGGGGCCTGAACAAAAAAAATGATATGAGTGTTTGTGCCAAGGTGTTCTTCATTATATGCACACATGCAATACATACAATGAAAGGAGATAATAAGAGATGTTTTTAAGCACTTACCCTAAACCCTAAACCCTTAAAAAACTCAAATACATAGTATCCACAGTATCCGTTGCCCCTTGGTTGCTTGTGGCACTATTTTTTTCACAATAGTATAATTAGTTTTAGACTTATAATACAATATTTGAACTTATGTCGGGAATTAGACTCTGTAGAGTATACCGGGAAGTAGGCTCTGTAGACGATGTTGTCCTGGCGCTTAGGATGAAATGTCAGTCCATACTTTTCCTTCGCCATTTTGAAGACTCTGTTATATAGAAACTCATATTAGTAAGACGAAACGACACAATATATATATATATATGAGAAGCCAATATGGTAGGTATATATCTTACACTCGTAGTATATTCATAATGGTCTTATATCTTTTGGGGTCGACATCCAATGAGTCCAAAACCAATACTTTGCTTTCTTTAGGCATGATGTATAGACAGATCCAGTGTCCGCTGCAAATAGCAAAGCGAATGAAGTTATATAGATGATCGTGTGTGTTTAATTTTCACTTAGTATCAATGCAAAGGTTTTTGACATACTCAAAGTTGTATGGAGCAAGTATTTGGTCTTGTTTTTCTTCGTAGAAGAACGTCAGGGCAGTGACAATATATGCGGCAACGGTCCACTGCGCTTGTTTGTGTAACTTTTGCCGGATTGCCTCCTTCTCACTTTTTGTTTGCCCTGCCGCAAGTTTGTCGCTATCGTCCTTTAGCTTTAGTGGCCAGTCGTGGCCATCCTGATTAATTAGTGAAGGGTCCAAGAACCCGACTCTTTTATCACCCATGCTTTTAGCCATTTGCCACTGCATCGTGAAAGATATATTATACAGCGAATGGATGTTAAATACGAGAGTATATTACGTTAATTATGCACACTTAATGGGATTGGCAGGGAGACGTACATGCACCAAAGGGTCATCGCAGTGATGTCCACCTGTCCTAGGCGGAACATGTTATGAAACTCTAAAAAGTCGACGATTGTACTCTTGGTTAGTGCGTTGAAACATCGACTGGGAATGGAGGCCATTACTAATGAAACCCCAAGTCTACTTGCCCTCAGGTACCAATTGTGAAATCTTTTCATCTCCCCTGGCATGTATTCACTATTAAGAGCCCAATCCGGCAGAAAGGGTTTGCCACATTCATACTTTAGGGGGCAATCCGGCAAATCGGCAATTTTGTCCAGTCCAATGAAGGATTTGTAGTCTTTTAGGTCGGGAACTGGAGCTGATTTAGTTGTCACCTCCTTATCCTTTCCTGCCTGTTTTTTTTCAACCACTTGTCCACCTCCGACATCGCATCTTTTTCATATGTACGTACCAATATTGGCACCGCTGGAGGTGGAGCATCCTTAGCTACTGCTGGCTCCTCGGCCTCTGGAGGTGTATCCGGCTTCTCAACGGCATTGGGAGGTGTAGCCGGCTTCTCAGCGGCATCGGGAGGTGTAGCCGGCTTCTCAACAACATGTTCGGGACAAATTGGATCTGCATGTTCGATTGCTAGTTGTTCGGGTTCCTGTAGTTGTTCTTGCGGTGTGAGATTGAGAATGTATTTCTTATTCTACAAGATGAACTGTTTCACAGACTGGCTGAGAAAGTGGATCCCCTCTGGCATGGGGATGTCTATCATTTCTTCTGCGTGTTTAGCTTCAACGCTAAGAACCTCAACCCTTGCATATTCCAACGGGATTGGAGTGCCATGAAAAAGACCGCTGCTAGGAATCGTTATTGCCTTTGCTACCTTCTCTGTCCTTCCATGTATTCCAAGTGGGATGTGCAGCTCGGAAGGAGTCGGAGACTTGATGCTTTCAACTGAAAAACTTGGGGGTAGTGGGATGTTGCCCGGTGCAGAAAGTTTACCCTCAGCCGTCAAGAAACTTCTGAACTCTTACATAAACACCTCATTTGCAGTTTCTTTCATCTTTTGCTTGAAGCGATCATGTTTTTTATATTTGTGCCTGTCCGCGGTGAACCCCTCCTTCCGGTTCATCTTGGACAAGAGCCCTCACACTCTGCCTCCATGCTTTTGTGTGCCTAATCCTTAGGTCAAGGCATCTTGCTCCTGATCACTAATAAATTTGTCCTCTTTCTCTTGCTCTGCCCAAAACTTGATTCTTTCCACCATCTCTTTGGTCTGAAGTTTAGCAAAATCTCTTTCTTCCCTAGGCACCTTGACCTCTCGGCCCTTGACCCATTGGAACGTTCCTTCATTTAACCGTTCGTACGGGTCAGGTAGCCCTTTAGCTATCAAATCTTCCCTTTCTTTCTGCCATTTCTCAGCTTTGCCAGCGTACCCAGCAGGCCCAAGATGTGGCTTGTGCACGTCTCTCTTTGCAAGCGCTGAGTTCGCTTTGCTAAGCTTTATGGCTTGCTCAGTTGTCCTTTGCCTTTTGAACTCATCCCACTAGGCTTGGGTGATCTTACCGTACTTCTCAAATGGAGTAAGGTCGTTCTTCAAATACTTGTTAGTGAGGTCCGTTTTCCATTTACGATAAAAACACCCCATCTGTTTAAGAGCGTATGCCTTTGCCTTCTCCTCGGTACCATGTGGGAACTGGAACCATTTCTTCAGCTCTGCCCATAAGAAATCCTTCCTTGATTTTGAAACCTCCCGCCAATCAGTCCACGTTATCTCCATCCATGTCCTCGTTATCACGCCTACGGCGTTGCGGAACTTTACTCTCACCTCAATAGATTCCGGTGGTTCTCCTGCAATGCCAACCGCCCTCACAATGTAAATTGTTTCTACTAATTTGTTCTTGGCTCGCTTTCCTCCACGTTTCTTCTTGTTTGTTTCGGTTTTCTGAGGGTCAGTTTCAGCCATTTGTTGTTCGGGCCGAGTTTCAGCTTCGACCATTTGTTGTTTCTGCTTCGTACGAGAGTGTTAACGAAACGATGAATTTATATCCTTACAACTAAACGATCGCGTTTGGGCTCACACCTCGAGGGAGGGCACGTAGTGTGATGCCCCTGGCATCTCAGAAGCCGTACACACAATTATACGTAAACTAATGATGAATTAAGACTAAATCATGCTTAAGAGAGTAATGAGGAATTGGTAGATAAACCACTAAGTCAAAATTTCTCAAATCTGAAATTTTAGCTCATCCCCAAATTGATTCTGAAATTTCTTTTGATTGGACTATACAACTCAAGAATTTTCTTTTGTATGAAATGGAAGTGAACTCATCACCTTTCAAATGCATCTATTGTGGATGTATTTGGACTTCATTTGATATTTCAAAAGATGAAAACAAGAAAAGCTTTACTTAGAGTAAATCTGCTGTTTTACCAAAATCCTAAACAAGATTAGGGTTGTATTTCAAAATATGTTGTGATTTAGAGGAGGATCATATTAACAAAGTTGTAGGTAATGATCTAGGAAACAACTTTGTCAATATGAGTCTGGTCATAATATGAATTCAAATTGGTCTTTTCAACCAAATTTTGTCAGCCCAGAAACACACCCCTACTCTGTCCAGTTTGGTAATTTAAGATTTTCTTACCCATAGAGTCATTTTCATGACCTGCCCTAATGAAATGAAATATAGTTTAGAAAGTACCAAACAAATTTGTCAAAAGGAGCAAGTGGAGTTGAGGCTTATAACTAGGGTATTTTCCCCTCCCAAGCAGATGATCTACCCTGTCCCTACCTACGGCTGCTGCATAAATTCAAACAAATTTCATATTTGCTGGCCGAATTTGAATATTAGCCAATTGACAAACTTGTAGAGCTATGAGAGTACAACAATTCATCCAATTACCACTTTCCCAAATTCAGTCTCTAAATAGGTCAAAATGGCAATTTACAGGAAGGAAGAAAACACAAATAAAGTGGATCTTTCTCTGAGTCACTGACCGGTGGGGCCCACCCGTCAGGGTCGCCTTCCACCTCGGTACGACGGCCGCCACGGGGACGCCGGCGTACAGCGACGTACGCCGCGCCGCGGATCGACGTCCCCACCTCGCCCGGCCGCGTCCTTGAATAGAGAGCGCCTTCCTCCCTCAGTTTCCCTTCCTCCCTTCGATCTTCCTCGTCTCCCTGCCTCGCGCACAAGCCGCGGCCGCCGTGAACGCCACCATGGCCGCCGGGCGTCGACCTCGCGCCACTGCCTCCTCGGGTCCCTTCCCGTGACGACGCCGCGCGCCCCACACTCGCGCGTTGCTCCTCCACCCTCCCCGCTGCTCCTCAGCCTCGCCCCGCCACCTCTAGCTCATTCCGCGTGCGCGCACGCCGCGTCCACGGCATGGCCTAGCCCGCGGCGAGCTAGCTACGCCGGTCGCCTCGGGCCGCCTCCCTGTTGTCCAACGCGCGCCCCGTCGTCGCCGCACCTCCCTCCACCGAAGCCCCAAGCCCTAGGCCGCCGCCGCCGGCCCTAGCCCCTTTCCCCACGCGCGACGCCGCGCGCTGCCCCGACTCACCCGCGCCTCAACGCGGAGAGCCTTCCTCCGGCCATCCCCGCCCCTCCACTTCACCACCACCGCGTGCGCCATCTCCCCGCGGAGCTCTCGCGCCCGTCCTCGCCCCATCCCGTCGCCGGAGTCGGCGGATCGACCCCGCGCTGCCGCGGCCTCGCCGCGCGTTCACCCCCGGGTTCACCCTCGCCGCGCCGCCTCCCCTCTCCATCGCCGGCGACGAGATCTACCCCGAGAGGTAGCCCGCAGCCGGGAACACCTTTGGCCGCCGCCTCGGCTCCAAGACGCCGCCCCTACGCGCCGGCGCAAGCGCCAGAACGCCGAGCCGCGCGCCGTCCCCCCCCCCCCGGCCGAAGGTAGAAGAAAGAGGAGGTTTTGCAGAAAACCCCCTGTGAGTTTCCATTTCTACACGACGGTTTCATTTACTATTCACTGAGTCAGCGGAATCTTCTATGCAGGCCCCTGGAGGTTATGGTTAATTACGTATAGGTCCCGGATCTAGGGTTAATATGTATTATTTCAGTTTTGAACTTTGGAAAATCATATAAAATCACAGAAAAATCCAAAATGGACAAACTCAGTTGCGTTAGACTCCTTTTGAGTAGATCTACCTGATTGGTAGGATGTGGAAGTGTGAAATGTCTGTTTTGCCCTTGGTTTGTTGCAGGCAAGATTAATAAGGATAAATGACAAAAGTGGGCCAAATAAACTCCAAATGGCATGAAACTTGGATAGTAGCTTTCTTAGGATATTATAACACTATGTGAATTTTTATAGCCCTAGCACTTGTGGTTTAATTACCCTTTGGCCATTATATATGTGTATGTGTATTTATCTAACCTAGGAAGGGGAGGCTACAAAGAATATGCTCAACTTGACTCTCTAGCATTTTTCATATACTTTAGGTAGTATGAGTGTCTCACCGGTAAAATATGAGCCCCTGCATGTTAAGAGTTAACGGTGATTTGAAAATGACAAATCTTGACTCGGGGAACTAGATAAATGGAAAAGATGGCTTTAGGGTGCTAAGAGAATTCCACGAAAAATGTGGTAGGTTGTGCATGATATCTAGTTCCCAAAAAGTATATTTGTGCATGTCCCTCAAGATAATGGAGCTGTGTAACTACGAGAACTCAAGTGCATATTTTAATTCACAAATGCGCATGTGTGATGATGATTAGGGTCTATACGATGGTTCAGGCCTTAGAATCAATACATGTTCATATGTCCTTTTATATGTGATAGTTGTAGTGCATCTCGGGGATGGTTCGTATAGATTCCTAGTAATAATCTGAGTCCCTTTCGTGTGGAGCAAGTTTTACGTAAGGAATACTTAAGTAAATTGCCTAGATAATAATTCCCATGAATATATCTTTTACGCATATCATGCACGCTTTTGCATTCGTTACGCTTATGTTGCACTATGTCATGCATATAGATTTCGCGAACGAAGGACCAACGCAGAAGCAGTCACAAACCCAGTAGCCGGAAGACGAGCCCGTGCACCCGGTGCCAGAAGACGGCGTGTCGCTGATAAAACCGTCCCTGTTTCAAGGGGTTGCCTGGGGCAAAGCCTCACAACCCGACAAACTAACAGTAGCTTAGTTTGTTCAAGTTGTCAACAACAAAGGTAGGCCCCTTAGGCATTTTCACCTATCTAGGGAGTCTCACCACCCTATACTTGTTTGTGCATTACGTTTAGGGATTTTATGAAACCCCACATGCATAAATCCTTGATGCCCAAAGTAGAAAGGATAAAACGAAGTCTATGCTTAGCCATGCTTAGACGGTAGAAGACGAGTGAAGGTATTCACTCGCGAGATGATAGGGCCTACAAATGTTTTTACAAATCCTTGGATCGAAAGGCAATCTGTTATGACTTGATGATAAGTTGAGACCGGGCGGAGATATGGTTTGATATGATGAGATTTGTGATAATGTGTTGGTGGACTCCGCCCGAGTCGATTAAGGCCCGTCCGCTGTTCACCTGCTGATTGGCATAACATTGCTAGAGTGCTTATCCGGTATATGGGGCCGGCGAAACCTTACTTGTGCCATCCAAAGAACAGAGACACGTTTCTACCCACTGGTTGCGAGGAAGGTGGTCCGGGGGAGCTTGGTACTCATGACGGGGAGACCGGGATGCCGGCAGGCTCGTCATGGGGGCACAACCCGGAGGTCAGGCGGGAGTGAATCAAACTTGGGATGGGACAAGTGGAGGCGGAGGACCATATGTGGGAAAGCCGTCGTGTCAGTAAGCATATGGGCCCCTGGCATTTTTAGTTATTCCCAGGAATTAAAAATCGATTCGAATCGCTGATGCTCACCAGGTGTGAGAATGCCAAATATCACTGACGGGCAACGTAGTAACAACTTAAATACTTTATGCTTATATTCATGTTTTATATACAACATGCTTGGATAAGTATGATCCGTCCGACTATTCATAGTGCTGCCCATCCACTGAGAGGAGGTTGATGGATTTGGGAGATGCTTTGAGGTCGAGGGAGAGATGACCCGACGTACAGGGGCATCGCTCCCTGAGACGGCTACTCCCAAGAGTTCGATGGGGGCTCTATGAATTTTGGGACGGGGCATGCGTTCATGTTTTACTTTTCTGCAAGTTTTCCCCCTATGATATTGTTGATAATCATAACTAAGGGGTAGTAGCTGTCAAATCCTGCTATCTTATGATAACATGTTTTAAATAAACAATCAATGGCTAAGGACCCACTTCTAGTAAGCTTATGCGGGTTAGAAGTCAGTCCACCAAAAAGCCTTGCATAATCTCAAATGTGTCGGGCTGAAACCGCCCACGGGTAAGTCCTACGAGTTCCCCACGAACTCACCGTTTGTTGTTGATATTTTTCTTTTAGGTGCATATCAGATTATGATCAAGGATGACTACGGTGGGCTCGAGGTCATACTTGATGTTTATTTTCCACTGCACGTTACATCTTTGTAACGATATGTATTCCGCTGCGAGGTTTATTTCGAAGTTCTTTTTCACTACCTTGTACTCCTTTTGAGCAAAAGTATTTGTAATCAATCAAATTATATTTGTATGAAATGGTGGGTTGTTGTAATTGTTGTGGCTCTTTCGAGAGCTTAACGTGTGTGATGTCGGCATCCCTGGGAGATGGTTTCATCGAGTGCCCTTCTGGGTAGCTCGACGGACTACCGAGTTTAGTTCGGTCTAAGTGCACTGTGGGCCAGTGGTGGCAGGTGTACTTAGCTCGGATTAAATCGGCGGTTCCGCCACAGCTGGTATCAGAGCCGATCATGCACGAGCAACAATTATAACAACTTCGTTTTGATTTCAAAAGCCTATTTTCCAAATCTTTTCAGAGTATTTGCGAAAATGAGAGATATCGCGTATATGCCCATTATAAGGATGTTAAGAGATATCAGGTGACATCACTAACATTCTGGCCTAGATAGAATTCATATGCATCTTCGGCGCTTTGAGAAGCAACTATTCGGCCATAGCTATCCCCAGTACGGGTGGAAGCTATCGGGGTTTTGCGAATAGTTGTGAACTCTGCATTCATGCTGGTAGGATAGAATTTTAAGGGGGGTGGTCACCTTTGGCGTGTTTGTGACCACTTCTCTGTTGTGACGCAGCAAGATTCAATTTGCTTGCGTGGGTGCCAGCCCGGTCTAGCAGAGGACCGTACAGATGCGTTGTCCACGCGGCGCAAATTGCGTGGGTGCCACTTTTAGGCTTAGAGTGGTAATGTTGAGAGCATGCATTCTTCTGCAGGTACACTAACCACGTGCGAAAGTAAGAACGACTAGATGACGACTAGTTGCATTAAGGAGAGACGTGCATACATGTCACCGAAATATCGCTAGTTATATATAACATACATAGGATGTGTGGTGCGAGATCGGATAGGGCGAATCATGCATCATTCCATCTCATCTCATGTGCCTTGCTATGTGTTTGTTTGGGAACAATGTCTTTGGAATGTGATTGGGATTTGTGTTACTGTTGTTTTGATGTGTGACTTAAGCTGCACACAGAATCAGGAGAAACTTTATACAATATGATTGTAGAATGCAAAGTTTTTACTCACTTTGCTGTAGGATGTTTCCTCTAAAGATGCTTGAATTTTGAAACCCAACCTAAAACACATTAAAACCGAAATCTACACTTACATGGCCTACAGCTTTGAAATTTCAAAACTAGTAATGCCCTAAACACATTTAATGAGAACTTTCTGTACCCAAGTAGTAGGGGATGACAAAACAAACAAGTCTCGTATATTGACCTTGTTGTAAAATGCACGTAAGGATGCCCTATAGTCGTTTCAAGTCGAAACTAGAACCTAGATAGACTTGGGCTAGCTGACTAGATCGAGTTCTAGATCATTATGAAGTAGAGCCAGCAAGCACTTTCTATATCAACAACGTATGATATATGTTGCGTTGCACACGAAATTTTAGTTTCTAGAATGACCAGAGATATGCCTCCGAGTTCTAGCTAGACACCGTATACATTAGAAAAGGATGCAATAGATGGGTGCTATCATACTGCTAGGAATTCACTTATAAGGCGTATTTTCTTCGATACACGAATACAAATTGCTCTAAGATCACATTAGACCTTTAGAACTTGTGAAATTAACTAAAGCCTTAATCTTCCTGCCACAGATGTCGCAGCCCTCGACACCGCCTTTCGACTTATGTCCTGGCCACCATGAATCCATGACAGCTAAAACCATAATACCTGAAGGTAGCATGGAGAGAAAAGCGGGAGAGCCCTCCACCGATGCAGCTTCGGTTCAACCTCTACGACCCGGCATGGTTCTACTGAAGGGATTTGTCAAGCCTGAAGATCAAGTCGAAATAGTTCGTACGTGCCGGCAACTAGGGATGGGTCCCGGAGGATTCTATAGACCTAGCTACAAAAACGGTGCCAAGCTGAATTTATGGATGATGTCTCTAGGAAAGAACTGGGATCTGACTACCCGCTCGTATGGACCAACACGTCCATTCGATGGTGCACAAGCCCCTGCGATACCAGATGCTCTCAAGACAATTGCTCAAGCTGCAAATTTTACTGTAAGCGAGTTTCCTCAAATCGACCCTGACATATGCATCGTCAACTACTACACCAACTCTGGGAAGCTCGGTCTCCATCAAGACAAGGATGAATCAAAGAGTAGCATCAACCAAGGCCTACCTTTCATCTCCATCTCCATAGACGACACCGCCGAGTTCATGTTCGGTGATACTAGAGACAAGGGCAAAGCGACTAAGATCGACCTCGAATCTGGCGATGTCCTCATACTCGGTGGAGAATCAAGGTTACTATTTCATGGCATTTCCCATGTGAAGACCAACACTACACCAACTTGGTTGAAGGAAGCAACAGGCCTTCGTCCTGGACGCATCAATCTTACGTTTAGGCAGTACTAGCTAGTTACTAGTTGGAGTGCTAGCAGTCATCGTAGACTTTTGTAATGAGAGGATGCTGACCCTCCTAACTTTTGAAATTTTCATGTATCCAACTATTTGCAGTCGGCTTGTGTCCCACCCTCATGATTAATGTAACTCTATTTTCAATGGAGCATTCTGAACTCTTGTAGTTCTCGCGTTTCATGCTTTTGTCATTCAGGCACTTCAGTCCTTGTAATCCATGACACTCTCCTTGTTCATGTCTTTCTATAACCCTGTGTTATTCGCATATCCCCTGAGGTTGGAAGGAAATACCGCACTTGATGGGGTGTCTACCCGAGTAGTCTATGGTGCCGCGAAGGAACCTAGGGTCCTGTGTGCACGGCCGTCACACGGTTCCACTAGGGGCGCACTGGTATCAAGACATGCAAAGGCATGACACCGCTTCAATTGTGGAACATTCCTATCTATCTTCAAACGCTTTGATGACCTTGTACATTAAATTCGTGGAAATGGTTTACTCTATTTTCACTACCACATTTTATCATTCCTTGCTTTGTTTCAACTTGCCTTTCTTGATCTGATGGAAAGATTTATCTCAATCCCCCCAGTTTGATTGTATCTCATCATTCCTATATTAACCTTGTCTATCCTAATTCATACGGATGATCGGATCCACCTCCATGGTACCTTTACATCCATCAGTCCGAATCTTAGACTTCTCCATGCTTACCTAGTGTATTTTCAACAACTCGCATCCATGGGAGTGCTTGATTTCATATCCACTGTCTTGTCACATCGCTCCCTTGTATCCTCCGAATTGCCTCTTTTATCTTGTGGGAACAATCAGTCTGTTCCAATGCCTTCTCTAATGTTTCCTTCTGGGTACGTAAGGAACCTTATTTCCTGAAGATGACCTTCCGCATCATTCATCGTGCTGGCTTTTGCTCTCGGCTAGTGCTCGCATCGTATCATCTTCTTATAAGTTGTTTTCCTCCATCCTTGAAATTATCCTCAAAGGTGGGCCTACTAACATTATCGATGCTTCCGTTAGTAAGCACAAATCATCTACCTGTACTTTTCTTGGTCAGACTTGACCAATCTTATGGAATCGTACAAACCATCACTTTGTCTAGGTGAATATGTTCTACTTTCTTCCCATGTTATCTTTCTTGAGGCAATGAGTAGTGTGTGCTATGTATCGCCACACCTTACTCTTTGAAAATATTTGGATTTGATATCTTATATGTGTACGCAGTCCCCATCAAATGAAATGAATGTGCCTCCCAACAACACATCCATTGTTGTTTTCCATAACTCGCGAGATTTTTGCTTCATTCAAACTCCCTACTGCGTATGCTTTGCTTCTCATTGTTCAAATAAATCAGATGTTTATTACGCTCCTAAACTCGGTGTCAAAGACAGGAAGTAACCCTCTCGTCGTGCTTGAACCAATCATGGCATTCGCTCGCTGCCACCACGTTCTCTTCGTGGTTTGTTCATTCCCTCTCATATGAGACGTGAATTATCGAGTACCTTAAAGGAACCATCCTAGTCAACCAAATGATGCTTTGTAACTACCTTGTGTTAGGAAGGTACTAACCACTCATCCGGTCGTTAACAAAGCCAACAAAGGACAAAGGAAGAGTTAAAGTGCGTTTGCAACTATTAAAAGAGTCCCGAGCCCCAAGATGCGGGTAGTATCTTTTCACCTTACGACATAGAACCCGGCCTCTTTCAAAATCTCGGGACGAGATTTCTTTAAGGGGGGTGGGTTGTGATGCCCCTGGCATCTCAGAAGCCGTACACACAATTATACGTAAACTAATGATGAATTAAGACTAAATCATGCTTAAGAGAGTAATGAGGAATTGGTAGATAAACCACTAAGTCAAAATTTCTCAAATCTGAAATTTTAGCTCATCCCCAAATTGATTCTGAAATTTCTTTTGATTGGACTATACAACTCAAGAATTTTATTTTGTATGAAATGGAAGTGAACTCATCACCTTTCAAATGCATCTATTGTGGATGTATTTGGACTTCATTTGATATTTCAAAAGATGAAAACAAGAAAAGCTTTACTTAGAGTAAATCTCCTGTTTTACCAAAATCCTAAACAAGATTAGGGTTGTATTTCAAAATATGTTGTGATTTAGAGGAGGATCATATTAACAAAGTTGTAGGTAATGATCCAGGAAACAACTTTGTCAATATGAGTCTGGTCATAATATGAATTCAAATTGGTCTTTTCAACCAAATTTTGTCAGCCCAGAAACACACCCCTACTCTGTCCAGTTTGGTAATTTGAGATTTTCTTACCCATAGAGTCTTTTTCATGACCTACCCTAATGAAATGAAATATAGTTTAGAAAGTAGCAAACAAATTTGTCAAAAGGAGCAAGTGGAGTTGAGGCCTATAACTAGGGTATTTTCCCCTCCCAAGCAGATGACCTACCCTGTCCCTACCTATGGCTGCTGCATAAATTCAAACAAATTTCATATTTGCTGGCCGAATTTGAATATGAGCCAATTGATAAACTTGTAGAGATATGAGAGTACAACAATTCATCCAATTACCACTTTCCCAAATTCGGTCTCTAAATAGGTCAAAATGGTAATTTACAGGAAGGGAGAAAACACAAATAAAGTGGATCTTTCTCTGAGTCACTGACCGGTGGGGCCCACCCGTCAGGGTCGCCTTCCACCTCGGTACGACGGCCGCCGCGGGGACGCCGGCGTACAGCGACGTACGCCGCGCCGCGGATCGACGTCCCCACCTCGCCCGGCCGCGTCCTTGAATAGAGAGCGCCTTCCTCCTTCAGTTTCCCTTCCTCCCTTCGGTCTTCCTCGTCTCCCTGCCTCGCGCACAAGCCGCGGCCGCCGTGAACGCCGCCATGGCCGCCGGGCGTCGACCTCGCGCCGCTGCATCCTCGGGTCCCTTCCCGTGACGACGCCGCGCGCCCCACACTCGCGCGTTGCTCCTCCACCCTCCCCGCTGCTCCTCAGCCTCGCCCCGCCACCTCTAGCTCATTCCGCGTGCGCGCACGCCGCGGCCACGCCATGGCCTAGCCCGCGGCGAGCTAGCTACGCCGGTCGCCTCGGGCCGCCTCCCTGTTGTCCAACGCGCGCCCCGTCGTCGCCGCACCTCCCTCCACCGAAGCCCCAAGCCCTAGGCCGCCGCCGTTGGCCCTAGCCCCTTTCCCCACGCGCGACGCCGCGCGCTGCCCCGACTCACCCGCGCCTCAACGCGGAGAGCCTTCCTCCGGCCATCCCCGCCCCTCCACTTCACCACCACCGCGTGCGCCATCTCCCCGCGGAGCTCTCGCGCCCGTCCTCGCCCCATCCCGTCGCCGGAGTCGGCGGATCGACCCCGCGCTGCCGCGGCCTCGCCGCGCGTTCACCCCCGGGTTCACCCTCGCTGCGCCGCCTCCCCTCTCCATCGCCGGCGACGAGATCTACCCCGAGAGGTAGCCCGCAGCCGGGAACACCTTTGGCCGCCGCCTCGGCTCCAAGACGCCGCCCCTACGCGCCGGCGCAAGCGCCAGAATGCCGAGCCGCGCGCCGTCCCCCCCCCGGCCGAAGGTAGAAGAAAGAGGAGGTTTTGCAGAAAACCCCCTGTGAGTTTCCATTTCTACACGACGGTTTCATTTACTATTCACTGAGTCAGCGGAATCTTCTGTGCAGGCCCCTGGAGGTTATGGTTAATTACGTATAGGTCCCGGATCTAGGGTTAATATGTATTATTTCGGTTTTGAACTTTGGAAAATCATATAAAATCACAGAAAAATCCAAAATGGACAAACTCAGTTGCGTTAGACTCCTTTTGAGTAGATCTACATGATTGGTATGATGTGGAAGTGTGAAATGTCTGTTTTGCCCTTGGTTTGTTGCAGGCAAGATTAATAAGGATAAATGACAAAAGTGGGCCAAATAAACTCCAAATGGCATGAAACTTGGATAGTAGCTTTCTTAGGATATTATAACACTATGTGAATTTTTATAGCCCTAGCACTTGTGGTTTAATTACCCTTTGGCCATTATACATGTGTATGTGTATTTATCTAACCTAGGAAGGGGAGGCTACAAAGAATATGCTCAACTTGACTCTCTAGCATTTTTCATATACTTTAGGTAGTATGAGTGTCTCACCGGTAAAATATGAGCCCCTGCATGTTAAGAGTTAACGGTGATTTGAAAATGACAAATCTTGACTTGGGGAACTAGATAAATGAAAAAGATGGCTTTAGGGTGCTAAGAGAATTCCACGAAAAATGTGGTAGCTTGTGCATGATATCTAGTTCCCAAAAAGTATATTTGTGCATGTCCCTCAAGATAATGGAGCTGTGTAACTACGAGAACTCAAGTGCATATTTTAATTCACAAATGCGCATATGTGAGGATGATTAGGGTCTATACGATGGTTCAGGCCTTAGAATCAATACATGTTCATATGTCCTTTTATATGTGATAGTTGCAGTGCATCTCGGGGATGGTTCGTATAGATTCCTAGTAATAATCTGAGTCCCTTTCGTGTGGAGCAAGTTTTACGTAAGGAATACTTAAGTAAATTGCCTAGATAATAATTCCCATGAATATATCTTTTACGCATATCATGCACGCTTTTGCATTCGTTACGCTTATGTTGCACTATGTCATGCATATAGATTTCGCGAACGAAGGACCAACGCAGAAGCAGTCACAAGCCCAGTAGCCGGAAGACGAGCCCGTGCACCCGGTGCCAGAAGACGGCGTGTCGCTGATAAAACCGTCCCTGTTTCAAGGGGTTGCCTGGGGCAAAGCCTCACAACCCGACAAACTAACAGTAGCGTAGTTTGTTCAAGTTGTCAACAACAAAGGTAGGCCCCTTAGGCATTTTCACCTATCTAGGGAGTCTCACCACCCTATACTTGTTTGTGCATTACGTTTAGGGATTTTATGAAACCCCACATGCATAAATCCTTGATGCCCAAAGTAGAAAGGATAAAACGAAGTCTATGCTTAGCCATGCTTAGACGGTAGAAGACGAGTGAAGGTATTCACTCGCGAGATGATAGGGCCTACAAATGTTTTTACAAATCCTTGGATCGAAAGGCAATCTGTTATGACTTGATGATAAGTTGAGACCGGGCGGAGATATGGTTTGATATGATGAGATTTGTGATAATGTGTTGGTGGACTCCGCCCGAGTCGATTAAGGCCCGTCCGCTGTTCGCCTGCTGATTGGCATAACATTGCTAGAATGCTTATCCGGTATATGGGGCCGGCGAAACCTTACTTGTGCCATCCAAAGAACAGAGACACGTTCCTACCCACTGGTTGCGAGGAAGGTGGTCCGGGGGAGCTTGGTACTCATGACGGGGAGACCGGGATGCCGGCAGGCTCGTCATGGGGGCACAACCCGGAGGTCAGGCGGGAGTGAATCAAACTTGGGATGGGACAAGTGGAGGCGGGGGACCATATGTGGGAAAGCCGTCGTGTCAGTAAGCATATGGGCCCTTGGGATTTTTAGTTATTCCCAGGAATTAAAAATCGATTCGAATCGCTGATGCTCACCAGGTGTGAGAATGCCAAATATCACTGACGGGCAACGTAGTAACAACTTAAATACTTTATGCTTATATTCATGTTTTATATACAACATGCTTGGATAAGTATGATCCGTCCGACTATTCATAGTGCTGTCCATCCACTGAGAGGAGGTTGATGGATTTGGGAGATGCTTTGAGGTCGAGGGAGAGATGACCCGACGTACAGGGGCATCGCTCCCTGAGACGGCTACTCCCAAGAGTTCGATGGGGGCTCTATGAATTTTGGGACAGGGCATGCGTTCATGTTTTACTTTTCTGCAAGTTTTCCCCCTATGATATTGTTGATAATCATAACTAAGGGGTAGCAGCTGTCAAATCCTGCTATCTTATGATAACATGTTTTAAATAAACAATCAATGGCTAAGGACCCACTTTTAGTAAGCTTATGCGGGTTAGAAGTCAGTCCACCAAAAAGCCTTGCATAATCTCAAATGTGTCGGGCTGAAACCGCCCACGGGTAAGTCCTACGAGTTCCCCACGAACTCACCGTTTGTTGTTGATATTTTTCTTTTAGGTGCATATCAGATTATGATCAAGGATGACTACGGTGGGCTCGAGGTCATACTTGATGTTTATTTTCCACTGCACGTTACATCTTTGTAACGATATGTATTCCGCTGCGAGGTTTATTTCGAAGTTCTTTTTCACTACCTTGTACTCCTTTTGAGCAAAAGTATTTGTAATCAATCAAATTATGTTTGTATGAAATGGTGGGTTGTTGTAATTGTTGTGGCTCTTTCGAGAGCTTAACGTGTGTGATGTCGGCATCCCTGGGAGATGGTTTCATCGAGTGCCCTTCTAGGTAGCTCGACAGACTACCGAGTTTAGTTCGGTCTAAGTGCACTGTGGGCCAGTGGTGGCAGGTGTACTTAGCTCGGATTAAATCGGCGGTTCCGCCACACGTAGTTAGGATCCTTCGCGACTTCTCGATCGTGTCTGGCGGCAAGTACGTCCGCGGCATGTCGGTCTTCTAACTCGAGATAGTCATCTGCCGAGTCGGAATTGAGTGCATTTTAATCGAGAAGAATTTCTTCGAGAAATGCATTGTCCTCTGGGACTCGCGACGGTGACCTAACCATTTTTTTCTAGAAGACGAAGTAATCTAACAATGAGTATATCCATGATAAATAAAGATCATATACATGAGAAATAAATATACATGAAAAATGAGTATGAGTATACATGACAACTGAATATACATCATGACACATGAATATACATAAAATGTGAAAATACATGAAAAATGAGTATACATGACACATGAATATACATAAAAGGTGAAAATACATGAAAATTGAGTATACATAAAAATGGAATATAAATGAAAATCAAATATACATGAAAATTTAGTATACATGAAAAATGAGTATACATGAAAATTGAATCTACATGAAAAAGAAATATACATGAAAATAAAATGAATATACATGAAAATGAATATACTACTAACTAGTCACTATTGTCAAAAAAACTATTGTCAAAAAAACAACTAACTAGTCAATAATAACTAAACTAAATTAAAGCAACTGACTAATAACTAAAATATACTAACTAAAATAGACTATCTAAAATAAACTAACTAACTAGTCACTAAACTAACAAAAATATACTAACAAAAACTACTAACTAGTCACTGTTGTAAAAAAAAAAACTAACTAAAACTACTAACTAAAATAAACTAACTAACTAGTCACTAAACTAACAAAAATATACTAACAAAAACTACTAACTAAAATAAACTATCTAAAATAAACTAACTAACTAGTCACTAAACTAACTAAAATATACTAACTACTAATTAAAATATACTAACTAAACTACTACTAATAACTACTATTAACAGAGAGGTGGAGGCGGCGTACCGGCGGTGGAGGAGGCGTACCGGCGGTGGAGGACAAGGCGGGGCGGCGGTGAGGAGGCCGGCGTCGCGGCGGCAGGGGCGAGGCGGCGGGGGCGAGGAGGCCGGCGTCGAGCTAGCTCGGCGCGGCGGCGGTACGTGAGGAGGAGAGCGGCAGAGCTCGGCGGCGGCGGAGTTCGGCCGCGGTGGCGCGGCGCGGCGGAGGGCGCAGCTCGGCGGAGGAGGCAGACCGGCGGCGGCGGAGGGAGGCGAAAAATTGGGCAGCCTGACGGCGCAAAGAGGAAAAACTGAAACGCCGAGGATTTAGAATTTTTCGCCTCCCGCGCACTCCACTGGTACGTGGAAACAATAGTAGGAGCGGTGGATCAGTAGAAGCGGGGACGAGTGAGGGAGCGGTGGAGAGGGTGGGAGCGGTGCCCAAGTGAGCCGCCCCGGCCCACTGGGCCTCCACCGCTCTGTTTTTTTTTTCTTTTCAATCCTTCTTTTCTTTTATTTGTAAATTAAATCTTTTATTTTATTAATTGAAATACTTCCATGTTTAAGTTTCTAAATTGATTCTTTTATTTTATTAGTTGAAATACATGCATGTTTAATTTTTTAAATTGATTTTTTTATTTTATTAGTTGAAATACAATAAAATTTAAGTTTGTAAATTAAATCTTTTATTTTATTAATTGGAATGCATGCATGTTTTAAGTTTCTAAATTAATTGAAACGATATGTACAAAGGCACTCATTAATTTAAACGCATATACGAAGGCATAAAATGATATTCATTAATTAGCGGCCATGACATGTACAATCGAACATTATTAAGCGTTTACAATTCTTGGCTCTCCATTCGTGCGTACCCAAGGTTTCATTCCCTTTATCGTTGCTTCTACTTCCTTGATCTTGGTCGGTAGGTCTGTAAAAAACTCCATGTTGTCATAGTCATTGAAGGTCTCGACATCATCGACACCATCAACTCCGATAATACTCTTTTTGTCGGTGACAACTATGTGCTTCTGATTCTTAAGACGTGGATCGATGATATATAGAACTTGTCCAACGCGTTTGGCCAGCACCCAAGGGTCATTTTTGTAACCAACTTTGGCAAGGTCAACAGTGAGTTCATAGTTGTCAACCTATACACCTTGTGGGTGTTTCACCCATTGGCATCGAAAGATAGGAATTTGTATGTTCGATCCGTAGTCTAACTCCCATATGTCTTCTATGAAGCCAAAATATGTGACCTTGCTGTCCGTTCCGTCATCGATGGCGCCAATCCAGACTCCACTGTTTTTGCACATGCTTTTCTTATCCTTTGCAGCTGTATAGAATGTCTGGCCATTTATGTCATACGCCTGCCATGTCGTGACCCGTAAAGATGGGCCGAACGCCAACTTTTTCAACGTTACTTCCTCGGTAGTTGATCCTTCGGGTAAGTTTAGGTCCATGAGCCAGCTGGTGAAGCAGTGTTTGTGCTGTTTTATGGTCCAGGAATCTGAACGTTCGGGGTTTTTCGCGCGGATAATACCTATGTGCTGCTCGACGAAAGGAGTCATCATCTCTATCTGATGCAGGACACTGAAATGAACCTTTCCCACTTCTTCATATGCATTATCAATGAATGTTTTTCTCCTCCTCGTGCCTTTCCCTGATAACCTTCCAGTATGATGAGAAGCAGCCAAACCGATACCTTTATTATCAACCAATTAACCTTACAGCACTCTACGACCTCCTCGGTGCAATAAGCCTCGATCATAGATCTCTTAGGGTTTGCACGGTTGAGAACATAACGGTTTATGGTCGACATGAAACGCTCATATGCCCACATCTCATGTAAGTAAATTGGACCAAGTGCACGGATCTGGTCAACCATGTGTATAATGAGGTGCGGCATTATATCAAAAAATGAAGGAGGGAAGCACATCTCGAGCTGAGCCATAGTATCCGTGCAGAATTCTTGCAACGAATCCAATTCATCTTAACGAATCTCCTTTTGTGAGATCTTGTTGAAGAAATAGACCATTCGATTAACCACCATCCGCACGAATACTGGATTGATAGCCTGGATAGCAACGGCAAGGAACACCGTCATCATCATATGGCAGTCATGAGCGTTGTACCCACTTATGGACAAATCTTTCATGGAGACTAGACTCCTGATGTTAGACGATAACCCAGTGGGCACTTTTAGACCTTGTAGACACAGGCACAATTCCTTTTTCTCAGCTGATGTCAGGTTGAAGCTCGCGGTAGGGAGCATAAATTTTCCATTGCCTTGTTCCATAGGGTGGAGCTCACTTTCGATCTTCATATTTACCAGATCGCGACGTGACTTCAGGCCGTACTTTGTCTTCCCTTTCACATCCATCAATGTACAAATAGTGCTATCAAAAACATTCTTCTTTAGGTGCATACAATCGATGGCGTGTGGAACCTCCAAATCCTTCCAATATGGCAAGTACTTAAAAAAGATGGACTGCTTTTTGAAAGGCACACCTTCAATAGGGGGTTTAGTTCTCTTGATCTTCTTCCCGTAGACAATGTTGATCTTCTTGACCATATCGAAAACATGTTTGCTATCGTGTCTTCTTCTTGGTACTGAACCTTTCTCATCCTTGCCATCAAAATGGTTGTTGAACTGCCTTCTGCGGTATCGATGTCCTTCAACTAGGAAGCGGCGGTACTTCGTGTACACAACTTTTTTGGATTCATCGAGATACTCAGACGTCGCTGCATCCAAGCAGGATATACATCCTTTCTTCCCTTTGATCTGTCCAGACAGCGAGAAGTTAGCAGGGTAATCGTTGATCGTAGTGAGGATCATTCCTCTGAGTGTAAAATCCTTCTTTGTTAATGAATCAGTCATTTTGACTCCATCGTTCCAAAGCTTCGCCATATCTTTCATCAATGGCTTAAGGAAGACATCTATATCAATGCCTGGTTGTTTAGGCCCTTGTATTAGACCGCATAACATTGTGTACTTCCTCTTCTAACAAAGCCATGAAGGTAGATTGTATATGGTCAATATCACCGGCCATGTGCTGTGTGTGCTGTTCCTTTCTCCTAAAGGATTCATTCCTTCAGTACTAAGTGCAAACCTCACGTTTCTTGGATCTTTCGCAAACTCTGGATACAATTCATCGAACCTTTGCCACTGAGTGGCGTCAGCTGGGTGTGAAAGCTTTTCGTCATCCTTTGTTCGCTCACAAAACCACCAACGCATCAACTTTGCAAAGGCAGGGTTTGCAAATATCTGTTTTAAGCGATCGATTGGATTAAGGTACCACATGACTAGGACAGGGATTCTTCTCTTCTTCTCGTCGATGCCTAGGCATGTATCTTCTTCGGAAGGAACGGGTGCACCATTCTTCTTCCTCTTCTTGCCATTGGTGAAAGCTTCATCATCACCTTGGAATATGTCATTCCGCTTGTAATGGCCGGCGCCATAAGTTGGGCATTTATCTTGATTCTCATATTTGCCTCGATATAAGATGCAGTGGTTCGGACATGCATATATTCTTTCAACTCCCATTGTCAAGGGGCTAACAACCTTCTTCGCTTGATATGTGTTGGCAGGCACGAAGTTTGGTTTCGGAAGCAACCAAGATAAGAGTTTCAACAGATCGTTAAAGCTAGAGTCAGACCACCCGTACTTCGCCTTTAGAATCAACAGCTCGAGTACAAAACGTAGCAAAGTCCAATAAGGAGGACAAGCCTTTGACTTCTCATACACATTCTTCCTTGCAGCATCCTTTACTGCTTTCAAATTCTCTGCCCCTTTTGGACTTGCATATAGGATATCGGCCTTGAAGTGTTTCAGCATTTCTTCAAGGTCATCTGCATCTGAATCACCGTCAAGTCCCAAGTCCTTGATACTCTCTGAAGGTACAGAGCAAT
The DNA here is from genome assembly GCA_022530915.1 of Paspalum notatum. Lineage (NCBI taxonomy): Eukaryota > Viridiplantae > Streptophyta > Magnoliopsida > Poales > Poaceae > Paspalum > Paspalum notatum. Next base: position 23,349,704 of record CM039684.1, on the reverse strand, counting down.
ATGTTCTACCACCGTTGTCTTGGTCATCATCGCCATCACTATTCAACATATCAAGATCTGCATCGAAGAATGTGTCGTTGTTTTCATCAACATCTGCATCTGAAGGTCCTTCTTGCTCGCCGTGATGGATCCAAACAGAGTAGTCTTTCACAAATCCGGCAACAATCAAATGCGATCTAATGTCGGTTGGATCTGTCCAAACCTTCATGTTTTTACAGTTTTTGCAAGGACAACATATGCGTTTAATCTGCTTCGTTATCGCATCCTTCTTCGCAGCTTCAATAAATTTATCCACTTCATCACGGTAAGGACGCTCTATCCTTGGCCAGTTGTATATCCAAACACGTGCCATCTAGAATATATAAGAACCAGATAATAAGAATGTAAATAATGAGGATCTGGTTGATGGTATATTGTACATTATTATTTATGACAGAAATTGATGTGGTATATTATCATAAATATTGAATATTCTATGACCTAAAATATATTTATGACGGAAATTAATGAGGTATTATCATGAATATATGAACATTTACATTATAAAATTAAATAATATACTATCCTTTACCTAGGGTTTCACACTACATCTAGATCTAGATCTAAAAGAGAAGAGATCCACTAATAAAGATCAATACAACACCTAGAATAACCTCAACTGCTAATCCCAAGTTGAAAAAACCCTAAAATAGTGCATTACCACCTAGATTATGTGGTCCCTAAAGTATTAAATGCTCATTGATGATGAGAGGAGAGAGAATGACATTAAATCCTTGTTATTTTAGCACATAATGATTTGAAGATACTAAAATTAGATGCATAGATGGAGCTTCTAAATTCCAAGAAATAGAAAAAAAAGCTACCACTCCAATTTTTCAATTTTTGGCCGCCATTAGCTTCCAACAATGGAGCTTCTCCACAGGCATACTGTAGCCCGAGGAAGAAAAAGGCTATATATGGGTGGAAAAACAGCAGGAGCGGTGGACCTTACCAACCGCTCCTGTTGTTGCTTCAGCAGGAGCGGGTGGTAAGGTCCACCGCTCCTGCTGTAGGATCACAGCAGGAGCGGGTGGTAAGGTGGTCCGCTCCTGCTGAATGAGCTCTGCAGGAGCGGTGCACCTTACCAACCGCTCCTGCTATTTGTAGGAGCGGTTGGTAAGGTGCACCGCTCCTGCTATTGTTGCAGCAGGAGCGGTGCACCACGTGAGATCCACCCTGGGCATAGCAGGAATGGCCCTAAATTGGAGCCGTTCATAGTGCTATTTGGGTAGTGTTTCCATAGCGGATTTTTGTAGTAGTGTATGGTGGTGCCCAAATGCAGTTCCCGGTTGCTTTGGGTGGTAGCCGATGATGTTGTGTAGCCGATGATGTTGGTAGGCCACAGGTGAAGCACCTTGCCTTTGTACAGGCTGATCACCAGTGTTCCTCCAACACAAACAAGGGTCCCTATAACCTTGATGTTTCCCACCAGGCTCTTGATGTTCAAAGGCTCCTTCCTAAAACAGGTTAATTCAATTCATGTGTATTCTTTTCGGAACATGATCGATGTGCAACGTTTTGTTCTTATTTACCTGAAAAGAACAGCCAGGATGAATGTGGCTATCGGGATGATGTTGTAAAAATTGATCGCGTATCCAGGCGATATATCTCCCAAGCCGATGTAGTAAAGACCAGGAATTGTGAACCTGTAGGTAACCAAGAAGCAGAATTCGTAATGGACAAAATAATCCATTCATCACGTATGGAGAGTAATTCACATGAACGCACTGTGAATAACGGATTTGATCATGAGAGCTATAAGAAGATAACTCACCCTACAAGTGCACTTAAAAAATCCATATGAATGCCTTCAATTTAAGCTCCTTTAACTTCCTTCTACATCAGTAGAATCGAAATCAACACCATCATATAAGTATATATGAAGTTTATATTCAAACCAGTTAAAAAGGGACAAGTATAATATAAGAAAAGTGATTTTTTTATGGTGTTTGAGAGGAACCTAGTTCCAGGCCTATATGTTTTTGGTTTCGGTTCGTAAGTTTAGTGAGACAATCGGAGAAAGGTTTGGTTCTGGGTCCACAAGATAAGTTCTGGTCCACACGATTTAAGTTCCAGTCCACAACTTCGGTTCCTTTGAATTGGTTCCTCCTAAGTTTTAGCCATTAGATTGGAACCAATGAATGGCTACAATTAATTCCAAGTACTGTAACAAACCTCGAAGAAAATTTGTAAATATTTCTTATTCTGTTGATAGGAACTCAAGTTGTACAATGGAATACATGCCGGATGCTACCTAGGACCAGGACTTTGTAATTTTCATATTAGAAAAAGGTAGTATCATTAATGGAGTGCCAAACAAAATTTGCTCTATATATCGAACATAAGGAAGAAGATGACCACATGAAAGTAATTAATATAGGAGATGCGGAACTAACTTCTCAAAGATGGCAGCTTAGGGTATGACCATAATGGAACCCCTGAAGAAGCGGTAGGTGAGGAGGGTCCAGACAGACAAGCCATCATCGACGACCACTTTGGTGAGCAGCATCTGACCGACAATCGAAACTTGTACCACCGCCATTAACGAAGCTGGCCACCATTCCTTCTTGGTTCTTCCCAATACTACAGGAGACGACATATCTTTCCCCACGTACGACGACAGGAAATGGAGTGGCAGTTGTACAGGAGAGCATGTATGTATGTAAAGGATTCGTTGCGGCGTGATGTGTGAATTAATGGCGAGACATTTATAAACAGATCGACAAGCAAGATGATACCTGCATGCTTCTAGCTCTTAGCCGAGATTTCTGTACGTCATCCGATATGTGTGGACAATGATGGCGGCGTGTGCCGATACAGAAAATACTCCAGGATTATCTCTTGCTAAAGGGTGTGATCATACAAGAGACATACGGAGTATACAGTGGTCGCATCAGGCAGGCCGAGAAGTGGTAGTAAATTGCAGAGTTAACGTTCTAATAATGCTTCGACCGATGGAATATACTCCGCTGTTCTTGAATATTTGTCGTGTACTAGTTCATTTTTGAACTAAAGAGTATATTTTTTGGCTAATGAAATCTGACCGATGGAATATACAGTTAGGTTGTCGATGCAGAAAATAAGATGGCGTGATAGTAGTGACCACACGGCACGATCGATGTCACTCGGAACTGAATCACACGGAGGACGATGTGACTCGCAACTGAATCAGTTATCAGTGTGCAGCGAGATCTTGCACAGAAATGGTATGATACGGTGATGCGTAATGCGTGATCTGGGGCAGCTTCATGCGTCTTCATGGCATCAGGGAAGAAGACAGAGATGCTAGGCAAAGACACATCACTTGAAATGAAATGAAAATTAAAAAAAAAAACTTGGAGCTGCGTGCATATGGAAACACACGCACATGGATGTTCCAATAGATTTATAAAGAAAAACAAAGTAAATGATCGATCGATCATTCTCTCCGACTCCGTCCCCAAGATATGATGATGCGCAATGGAAATGTATCTGCTGTTACGGGCCTTTCGAAGATGATGGCGAGCGGGACGACGAGCACGGTGCCGATGAAGAAGCGGTAGGTGAGGAGGGCGAAGACGAAGAGCCCTGCGTCCACCACCACCTTGGTGAGCAGCATCTGCCCCGTCGTGAACAGCTCAATCAGCACCATGCAGATGGCCGGGCCCCACTCGGCCTTGAACGACGACGACGGCGGCCTCCCCATCTCTGCACCGAGGATACCTCGACCTCGACCTCTCTCTCCACGTGATTTTTGACCTGATCGATCGGTCTGACAGGCGAAACAAGGGAAGAGCGGAGCGAATCTGAGGAAAGAGAGCAGAGATACTCAGAGACGACGAGCGAGCGAGATTCTCGCGGGATGAGGATTCAGGACTCAGGAGGCAGAGTTCGTTGCATTGCATGGCTCCGATCGAGCGGTCCTACCTGTCATCCGCTGATGATAAGGAAGTGGACTATGGAAGTTCGTTGAACCTTTTGTGTTACAGAAGAGTCATCACTCCAAGAATCACGCCATGCACTTTGAACTGGTAGCATGCTAGATGGGATCAATTCGTTGAGCTTGAGCGGTTAGATTTAATCGCTTCTCTCCAAGGAGGCAACTCTCCAGTTCTTCCTTCACTATAAGAACGCAGACGCTACTAAACGGGTGTTCCTTTCCCACCACTTTTCATTTATGAACTTTTTCACATAATTATATTTCCTTTTCTTCGTCATTCCACCACTTGTTTCTATTTTATTTTTATATATAAAAATATGTTTTCAAAAGTTTGATTAATATTTTCCTAAAAAATTGTAGATACAACATTTTAAAAATATCGACTCACATTTGAGAAACGCATTGATAATACTCATGATTTTGTTTATTCAACGTTTTTTGGTTGTAAAAAGTAATTATTCCTTTTATGATTTAGCATGTTTGGTTAAAAGGATGGGGATGTCTCTGTTTTCTGTTTGGTTTGAGAGATAAAAGATGATGGAATGATTCTATCCTGTTTAAGGGACAAATGAGGATGGATATACAAGGATAAACTCAAAAGTACCTACCATCTTGCTTCTATCATGATGATCTCCTATCTTTCCGTGCTCAGTAGAAGATTATTAGCTATCTGCTCCTACGTGTTTGGCTTCTGCTCGTTTTCTCCAAATTTATCTATCTTGTTATGGTGATTTACCTGCAACATAAATTGAGTAGCATAAAGAGAATATGTTAGGTGTGGCTGTAACAACATAGTTTATCCCTTATAGAGTTTATCCATTATAAGGTAATTTGACTCTAAGTTTGTTTTGACATCAAGTAATAGAAAACCCATACAGAGTAGCCTTATAAACTCACAAGTAATAATTTCAAATCAAATTCAATGAACCATCACAGAAAACCCATACGGATAACCATGTCCGAAAAGATAATACAACCAAGTCCAAATATGTAATCTAACCATGTCTAGATAGTCCACCAAGTTCCATCATTGCATGGTACCTAATTCATGGCTTACAATAGATAGACCATATATAACAACTTTATGTGGTTTAAACAAGAGATCACCTCAAATCTCTCTCACTGCCTTGAAACCCTCTCAGAAACATATGCAGATAGCCGTGTTAACTTTGAAACAAAGGGAACCTTGTAGAATGCCTTGCCAATGTGAGGGTTGCCCATTATATATCCAAAGTAGAGGTCATAGTGAGTAGTTTGAAAACCTGAAATACTTTGCACCATTTCAAATCATTTGGTAAGTTATTGGTCGGTAGAGGTGGAGCAGTAGCCTGCTCTGTAGCCTTGGCAATATTGTCACCAACATTTTTTAAAACAAAAGGCATCCCTTCTTCTTCATTTTCAGTTGTCCTATCTCCCTTTTACTTTGGTTTGGATGCAGATGTAGGCCCATGATTACTTGGAAAAGCAGTGGCATCATTGAAATCAATTTCACGTAGATCTTCATTCTCAATATCCATGTTCTCTGGTCCTAAAGTTGAAATGGAATCCTTTGCATACATTTCTGTAGTCATACTGTTTACAAAGATGGTTTGCATCTCACCATAGTGCTCTAGAGGTTTGTTCAAATACTCAGCATCAACTTTATGAGTCTACAGGCAAGAAAATAACAAAATGATTTAAATTTCAGCAAGGTATATGTCTATTATCAAAATATTGGCAAGATATTATGACTACATCAAGGAATGTTGTAATTTCAGCAAGCAATATGACAACCTGATTCATAATTCAGGATATAATTCATGGAGAAAATTTGGAAAAGGTTCATACCGCAACATAGTTATTGAAGTGATCCTCAGCAAGAGTGATAATGAAATTATCTTCATCCCAACCAGCACCACTAATGGTTTTTAACTTCTTGTACTTTTGAAACTTGAGACTCCATGTCTTCAGATGGTTCTTCACTTGATTAGCCTTAGCACAAGCATTGAGGTGGGACTTCTTGAATCTTAATGGTGTCTTTGCACCACTAGCCACCACATTGGCTAGGTGAAAGAACATGAAGGCAGATTGTATAGATGTCCATGTAGCTATGCCATTGGTTTCCCCTTGTCCTTCAACCTTGTCCATACTAGCCTATGCATTACATACAAAATCAACAAGACATTAATTATAAATAAATTCTAGCAAAGTATATGAAACAAAAGGAGATAATTATAGCACAAATAATTTGCAGCAAGGTATATGAGATGTAAAGAGATACCATCAAGGTATATGAGACATAAGGAAATAATTATAGACAAGTAAATTCTAGCAGAATGACCACTCAAATAAAATATAGCACTTCATTGTCCATACATCAAGCAAAGTGTCCATAAAAGATAAATTCCAGCACTCATACAAGCAAAGCCTCCATATAAATGAAGTTCAACAATACACAAATACATTCCACGGGTACATATTAGTTCGTATAGTGATTTTGACGATCTTGCCACATTTGATCAGCAATTTGTTGCCTAAACGTAATCGTAGCTGCATTTGCTTGACCCCTTGATGGGGTAGCATGTGTATAACTTTCCCAGTTGGATTCTTGTATGATAAACTCATCGCAACCATCTTATATAACAAAGTTATGAATTATACAACAAACTACCATAATATTAACATGGGTGGGGAAAGGAAAGGAAGGTATGGCATCATCAAAAACTTTGAATCTTCTCTTTAGGGACCCAAATGCTCCCTCCAGCTACGGTAACATGAAGAGAAAGAGTGTCTAAGGTTGAACAACTCCTTCTCATTTTGCACTGGTTACTCCCCCCGTTCGTTCAAATGGTACTGCACTCCACGAAAAGGAGGCAGGAAACCTCTCCATATCCATCATCCACTAGAAAGAACTTTCCTCACATGTGATGGACAAATTAATCACATTTGTACAAATAACTAATTATCAACCATAACATTGACAGTCTAATTTTTTATTTTACCTTGTGAAACACGAAGCCCATTTCACGTTCTAAAGCATCTCATAAAATGAGGCATCATGGGCTGTGCCTTCCCAACCCGCCTACAGGGCCCATACCTAGGAGACCATGTCGGGGGACCCTATATCCCCGAGAAGCATACTAAGCGCCTCTACATCTCAAAAAAGAGCCCACGTGGGTCCTCAGTACGGCTCAGCAAGGGGGCCTACAGGGCCCATACCTAGGAGACCGTGTCAAGGGCCCTACCGCAGTGCGGTCTAACCCCGAGGCTGCCCGGCGTCACCCACACCCGGGTGTGGATGAACCCCAGGATCCCTCTAGGGTTGGGCACGTAAGCCCCGGGGGAGTCACCTTCTAGCCAAAGGAACCCTACCTGCCGCCGCATTAAATGCAAAGGGCATGTGGATCAAAAAGGGACTCAGCACGTCGCGCGTGTTGACGGTCGTAATCTCACGATATCAACCGTCAATTATCCACCAAATGAAGCTGAACATGTGAAATATATGGACTAACCCTTGCTACTAATGAGTTCCACAAGATGTATATGAATATTTGGATGCAGGTACCAAAATACACATACAATGGTTGCAAACATGTCACATATCGAAAGATGAGCAGAAATGGCAAAAGTAGGGTGGCCGCCCGACCACTTGTGGTGGCCGCCCAACCACCTGCCAGGTCACCAGTGGCCGCCCGGCCATGGGTGGTGGCCGCCCGGCCACCCTCCAACGGGGATTTGGACTCCCGACCACGTGGAATGGTCCCTTGACCACTTCACTTGCCACGTCTTCGATCCGGTGCGCAAACAAACACAAAAAGGTGAAGATCCAACCATACAAGAGAGCATCCAATATATCCAAGGGTCACAATGTGCCGGGACAAGGATTGGTGATGTCAAGGATCCGAGGGGAACAACATGCAATGAATTGGAGCAAAACACATGGTCGCCCGACCACTTAGGGTGGTCGGCCGACCACCCCTCGGCAGCATTTTTCATGTGCACCAACTGATTCAACTACCAACCGACATGAGGGAGTAAGATCAACCGTCGAATGCTCAAGGTCGGTGAATCGGGTGGCCGCCCGACCACCCCCTATGGTCGGCCGGCCACCGACCTTGGCCGCCCGGCCACCGACTCGGCCCCTTTACCGACCTAGTGCACATATAAATACCCACCTCACTTACTAGGCTATAAATAGGCCCCGAGAGCTCATTTGTAAGGTGTGGAGAAGTCGAGAGCTACATTCTACCTTAGAGAATCCCTTTATCCACATCTTAGTAGTTAGGATAGTCCTGGGAGTTAGAGTGAGTCGAGCTTTGCCTCGGAGTTCTCGGAGATCCCTCTGAGTCTGTGGTAAAGTTCTTGTATCTTTGTACTCTTTTTATCTTCAGTATAATTCACTTATACTTTACTTTATTTCTATCTCTTGCAAGTGTGGTGTACCTTTCTTTGCATACTTGCTAGGCTTAGATTATGGTTACCTTAGTTATTCATGTCTTGTTATACTTGCCGGTGCTATAAGCCTCTCTTAGACTTAGATTTAAGAGTCAGGTTAGCTCTCACCTTCTAATTAAGGGCGAGCTTTAGTGCTCAATCACTTTCGTGGTGAAAGCGCTTGAGCACTAGTATAACATGCCATCCTACCCACGCAGATTAGCTTGGTAGCCCGACTCGGTGACAGCGTGTGGTGTGCCTGTGTATCCCAGGCCCATTCGTTCGGTAGGCCCATAGGTGATAGCCGGGTCTCTTTCGGTGGTCTACTATCTACCCCCTGACCCCTCGAGGCGCCGGAATTTCGCTCGACGCAAGACCCTGACTTGTTTACTTGAGTTTCCTTAGTTAACCACGACATAGTCTTTGCAGCCGAATAGAATAGAGTTTGGGAACTTTATCTCACTCGTTGTCCTCCCAGGCAACTATACCTTTCTACATGTATCTTAGGTAGTTTGTTTTACTTTTCCACCATACACCTATCTTTATTTGACTTACCCCTGTCTAACTACTGGTTGGTATATTTATCTAAGTTTACGGATCTTTCAACTTGAGTTTATTCAATTATACTCGGAATACTTTGGGTGAAAGGCTACAGCGGTCTCCGTGCGCTTGCGGAGTAAAACTTGTTAAGGCTAAGAGACGCCAACAGCGCGCAGCACAACACATGGTGTGCAAGTATCATCATCACCTTACAAGGTGGAAAGGACATACCAGGCCACACCGTCGCCATGGCATACAGTAAGTGCTGCAATGACACGCTCATTACAGTTGAAGTGACTGGACAGTAAGAAGAATTTGACTACATCACGCTTCTCCCGTTCAGGCCAGTGACGTGGGGAGGTAACAGTACCCCCACATCATGCTCGGATACACGACAGGACACCCAAAGTCAAATGTATTGTACCAGGCCCGTGATGAGCCATATGATGCGGTGTGAAGCTGATCCAAGACCATACCGGAGTAGGGATGTTATTGAAACAACCACTGTAGCATTAATGTGCTGCCAACTCTGTACTAGGTTCCCTCCCTTGAACTATAAAAGGTAGGGGTGGTGCACCTAGGAGGGGCTTCACCCCGTTCAATCAATACACACACACACACACACAGCTAGCCCGAGCATCGGCTTGTAACCTCGCTCTTCTTTCATAGCGATACACTAAAGAGGACATAGGGTATTACACCCCTAGGGTGGCCCGAACCTCTCTAAATCTCTTGAGCCCTGCGTGCTTTGTCGTTCTCAGTGATAGTGCACATGTCCCTACGCTCTTCACTACTCTTGGGGTACATATACGGTATCCTGGTGTCACTTTCGTCAACACATAGATCAAAATCCACAGCCGCCATTACATTTTGTGTGGGATATGACTTTCTTCCACGAAAGGAATTCTCAATATCCTTAGCCATCAATAGCTCCAATACAATCCTAATTTTTTAAGCATAGAAGAGAAACAAACACAAAAAATACAAGAAGGTGGAATTTGAAAGCAAGACAGGGGTAAGCCTCACACCTTAAAGTATGGATCCCATGTGCTTTCCAGTATTTTTGGTTGGAGTTTGTAGTGACAGAGGCCTAATTAGGACCCCTCGCAACTCACCAACAGCACGTAATACTTTCTTGAAGTAACGACTAACTGTTTCTAAGGTTATGGCCCACTGTATTAGAAACATAACCACTTGTTCTTAAACACACAAATGAATAGAATATTTAAGCAGTTCACAATCCCTAAACAGTTGGCTTAACTTAAAAAAACATGCTTCGATAAGCCTGTTGGCGGTCGTTATTTCCTGAATTCGACCGCCAATTCCTCGGTGAATAAATGAGGTATAAACAAAGTTCTATGCATTATTTACCTTGAACTAATAAATTCCACGAGTTTTGGTGGTTTTCGGTGTTACACAGGGAGATGCTCAAATTCCATGCAAAGTTACATCATTTGGAGCAAGCATAGAGTGGGCACAAAAGGGCTTGAGAATGGATTACAAATAACATCACTATGAAGTATCTCAAATGCCCTCTATGACTGAACCATTGTGAAGAGCTCGTCGAAATAATCGAAATGGAGTTTGATTCACTCAATTTGGAGTCCGAATGCGAAAGTTACGGCCGTTGTAAGTTCAATAACTCCAGGTGCGAGGACAGTGGCCGGGCGGCCTAAGGTGAGGCCGGCCGGCCTAGAACTCCCTCCAAATGCCTCAATCTTCATTGGAATCAACCAAGTAACTCACCAAGGACCCATATACATGTAAGGTGTCAAGCCCAAGTCAAGACAAAGGTCAGAAGGCCAACATATGGTCCAAGAAATGACTAAGTGCTAAAGGGCTAGTCGCCCGACCAAGTACATAGGCCGCGCGGCCTAGTACTCAGGTTGCCCGGCCTAGTACTCAAGCCGCCCGGCCTGATACTTTGGCCTTCCGGCTTCCCAATTGGTCACCTGACCTTCCTACAACACATGCATGCAAAGACGCACAACTTGGACATAAATCAACCGTCGATCAAAGGACCAAAGGCATGCATGACGGATGGATCCTTGAGACACACTCTCCAACCAATGAAGAACATCTAGGTGGTAGCCAGATACTAAGTCCCAGGCCGCTCGGCCAAGGAGTTAGGCTTTCCGGCACGTGCTCTAACCGAAACAACCGCCACCGCCTCAAAGATTGAAGATCAAGCCATCCAAAGTAACGTTGGTGCATCGAAGGGCCAAAATGCCACACTTGACAGGCCGCCCGGCCTAGAGGGTGGGCCGCTCGGCCTGCAGACTTAGCCATTTCATCGACCTACAGCCTCCTATAAATAGAGAGCAGTCACCTCACTTCCAATTTGCACCATTGTACTCTCTCCACTCTCTCCCTTGGGGAGGTGCCCCCTTTTGGGTGGCGCTACCCCTTTTAGTTTAATGTTTAGTAGGAGTTAGAGTCGGGCTCTATCTGTTCCAGAGCGGTCTTCAGGAGTTCAATATGAGTCCCTTGTATCTTTCTTTTTCTGTAAGACTTTGAGTTTATTTAATATATTTCTTTATTTAAGTTCAAGCATTTATATTCCTGTCTATGGTTATGATCGTAGTATAGGAATGTCATTAGACTATAGGTAGCATTGCTCCATGAGGTTATGGTTAATCTAGTCTATTTACTTGCGGGTTCCTTGTTCACGCTGTTAGTTAAGTCGTAGCAGTTGTGATGCTTCCACTTGTTTCTAGCCAAGTGGAGGATGTGAATAACTAGAGTTCACTCTGAAAGTTTACCTTGGTTTGTAACCAGCCCCACGCAGCTATGGGTGCCTCTTGTGTACCTGTTTCACGCACAGGCTTTAGGTAGCCCCTTTTGGTGACAACATTAGGGCGTCTCAGTATTCCACCCCCGTCGTTCGGGCTGGAGCCAGGTTGTGTTCCAACTTGTATGTAGACGCATAGTCAGGCTCCCTAGAACCCGCCTTTCTCGGCTAGGTAATCAGCACTCTGGCAGTGGTTCTATAGCCGCGATGTCCAATGCAGTAAAGATGACTAGACCAAACCATAACCTCAATCGTGTCACGACCTTAGTAGAGTGACAGTTGGAGCTAGCTTTGTCTTTTGGCTTGACCTTAGTAAAGGAAGATCTCATCAGGAACCAGACTCCCTCTCGTTGTCCTCCTAGCTTCTCATTGAGCTATGTATCCTTGTGGAGTGTGTCAGTATGCCATTATCCTTTCTTTTATCATTTAGAATGAAAGAGTAAAATAACAAGATGTTTGATAAGTTAATATCTCTATCTCAATGCTTGTTTGATAAGTTAATATCTCTATCTCAATGCTTCCCTGTGGATAAATACGATACCTTGAAATACTCCCGTGTGGAACCTAAAGCAGTCTCTGTATGCTTGCGGAGTAAAATCTGTTAGGCTAAGAACCGCCAACAAAGCCTAAGCTTAAAATTGCTAAATGGGCCTGTGGAATAGGAGCTCGCGATATTGAGTTCAAATCGGACAACAATCAAATGTCAAGCCTCTGTTGAATTCTTGGCTAAGTGGATTAAACATCATGTCCCAAAGAAGTAGAAATTTTGGACAATGCACTTTGATGGCTCTCTCAAAATTGAAGGCACAGAGGTCATGTCGTTGCCTCGAACCGTCGGCCTTAGGCGGGCAGCACACAAAGGAACCGGGAGGTACGTTGCCGCTGCAGTCGATCCCTCCTAGCGGTGGTTCCGACCATCCTTGAGTGTCACGAGGGCGGTGAGAGGGGGTCCTAGGCGTGCCACCTAGCTTGACCTCTTTGCCAGGGAGGTTTGTTGGGTGTGCGTGGTCAGAGAATCGCCTTGCAGATACATAAATAATAGTTCGATATTAAATTCTAGCCGGATTGCTGGGATTAACTCAAGGCATCTCCGTGATCGGCTCATAAGAGTTGATTGCCTCCTTGTGTCTTGATGGGTTAGTGTGTCGATAAAGCATACAAGGAGATAAACCCTATTTAAAGCATGACCTAGACGATGCAACTTCCCTAGGTTGATTTGCTATGCATATAACCAAATAGATCTAGCTAATAGAAGACTTAACAGAACATTAATCAAATGTGCGAACATAAATGAGAACCCCCCAGGGGTTCACCTCAAAAAGCAGATATGATCTAAAACATATAAAACAGGGTGCCAAGCGCATATCGATATCTCAAGTTACCGTATGCACATGCTGCGGCTCATGTTGTGGTATGTAACAATCGGGCGAGCTATATACGCTTGGCCGCACGCTGCCAATCTGTTACGTGAAGCATAAACAGATAGATAGATCGGTAGCATGCGTGATAACTGCTGGATCTCGCGCCAAGCATAGCTTGACATGGGATTCATCTGGATAACTAGCAGACTTCACCATTAAAAAAAACGTTTCAGTATGAAGTCTACTGGGTAAGCAAACGCTAAATAGCCCTAACACGACCAGTTAGAGCGGCACGGTGCATACTTGGAGAAAATCCCTGGAAAAGGGGTGGCGATGCGTCGAATTTGGGTGAGCGAGACACGCGCTGCTTGGGAAAGTATGCCATCGTTACTTTGTTATATGAATCACAAGGTTACATATTTATAGTTCGGAGACTTGGATCACAAGTTCATCTATCTAGGCAAACCCTACTTTCAACTTCCTAAACTACAATACATAGCCAGTTGGGCTAAGGATACAAAAAAAGTCCGCCTCCACTTGGGCGGCCAATGAAGCCCATTAGCCGATCCGATGACGATCCTGTATCGACTATGATTTAGCGGCAACAGGGCTGAAGGGGACGGGGCTTCCCGATCTTCCGTCAGGTGGAGACAACTATCGATTTGGTGGAGGCACGACACACACGATCCGGCTTCCAATCAACACAATTCGAACCGTGCAATCGCAGCACCACATCTCCTCTGGTTATCAATCATGCACACGCGATTGACCTCACCACAAAGGCTTATCCCTGCCTGCGAATTGAAGAACACAAGCAAGAACACGGTAGATGCAACTAGAATTGCGGATGAATGATTAATCTCACGAGTTGGGGTTTTACAAACCGAAGTATTCTGCACGGCGAAACTGTTCAACGACAGATAAATCTAAGCAAAACCCATCTAATCTAATGGCGGCAGCTGTGTATATAGAAGAGAGAGGGCTAGGGGTGGCCGAGCAACCCTAGGGCGTACAAGGCCTTCGGGCCCAAAAACCGGTGTGTCAAAACCCTGACTCTGGACATCAATTTCCGACATGATTTCCCATCGACTCCGAAGTCCAAAAGGCTTGAAACCAGTTCAATTGGAAACCTTATGTTTTTATCTTTCCATGCATATGTGGATCGCTAAAAACGGAGCCCATATGTGGCCTTGGCATTCATTTTCGTTAGGCCTACTCCAGCAGTCCGAACCGGCCTCGCGAATAAATTGGATTTCAATGTGGATTGAGCTTGTGGTTCCATCTTTGTCTTGTCCTTGGTCATATCCTTAGTCATATCCTTAGTGTTCATGTGCTCATAAGGGTGGAAGTTCTATTCATATCTCCCAAAGGGGAATAACTGAAATATGTCATTCAGGTACTATTGGAGGCAGAATATGAGGCTCAAAGGATCTTGATGTCGCCTCGAGTGGGTGTCAATAGGCTAATCTGAAAATTTACCACTTACAACAACATGTCAATCCTAACACTGGATAATCTGGTGCTATCTACTGGATAGTCTGGTATCACCGGATAGTCCAGTGCAGCACACCGGATAGTCCGGTGTCATACAAAGAGTAAGCTCAAGAATGTAAATGTGCACTATGATACTTATTGAGCTATAGAGTTGAATCCTAGAAGACTCTCTGGTGAAGTTGAGCTCAACTGCACTCGATCCCTGAACTCACAACAAAGACTTGCACAAGAATAGTAGCAGTGGAAGCAATGAATATAGAGAAAATTACTTTCTTGGCCTTAAAAAATGGATGCTTATTTTTTTGGCCTAAAAATTTTACATCTTACTCCCTCCGTCCCAGAAAACAAGTCGTTCTGTGTTTGTTCTAAGTCAAACTTCGTAAAGTTTGACCAAATTTATAAAGAAATATATCGTAATTTACAGAACCAAATTGATATCTAATGAAAATATATGTGACAAGGAATCTAACAATACTCATTTGGTACTATAAACATTTACATTTTTTCGTATAAATTTGGTCAAACTTTAAAAAGTTTGACTTAGGACAAACCCAGAATGACTTGTTTTCTGGGACAGAGGGAGTACCTATCTGGCCAAAAATTTTGTTGTTGTTACCTCCATGGCCTTTACGTCAACCACGTTAGCTTCTCCCGTTATATTCCTAACAGACACCGACGGTGACGCAGCGAACCAAGACGATGGCGGCTTGACGGACGGCGACGGCGCGGCGGACCAAGGCGATGGCGGCTTCCTTTCGCCTGGGAGTAGCGCCCTAGCTCCAACGGCGCACAGGGCCCAAGCAACGACAGCTGTGCACCCTTCCCCGAAGTCCACGAATGATGAGAAGCAGCCGCAGTTGACGTGGGGCACCGTTCAGGACACGAGGCTCCACGGCGTGCCATAACGCCTGTGTTCAGGCGGCCCCGCACGTCGCGCCCGTGCCAAGGTGACCCCACGCTCCAGCGTCCCCGCCCGCCGCTCCTACGCCCGGGCGGCCCCGCACTCACTCCAGTGTCCCCGCGCGCCGCGCCGGCGCTCTCCTGCGGCCCCGCGTTCCGTGCCCGCGCCGAGGTGCTCTTGCGCTCCGGCACACCCGCATTTCGATGGCTACCATGGGTGAGGCAGTGGCTAGCACCATGGACTTATAGGAGAGGGGCGACTAGAGTAACTGGCCATGGGGAACAGAGAGAGAGGTGGCACTTGACAAGCCAAGTGCCCTTCATGACGCTTTCACCGTCTAGCAGGAGACCTCCAAGGGTAACAAAAGTGTTTGCTGGGAAATGCAATGGCAACTTGTGCTCATAAACTAGGTTACTCTATCAAGCTCACACAATCTCGCAAAATCTCTCCTAACTCAAGAATCTCACACTTTTAGCTCAATCTCACAAAGAGAGTGGTTGGAGAGTGTTTCTTTGGCCTCTAAATAAGTATAGACATTAGAGGGATGCATCAACCCCAACAAATGGTGGAGGGAGAGTATAAATCCTCACCATCACAAAACTAGCCGTTGACCTGTGCAAGGCCATCATCGGATAGTCCGGTGACCCATACCAGATAGTCTGGTGAGGGCCAACTAGCCGTTGGAGTTTAAACCCTCTTACCAGTTAGTCCGGTAGAGGCTACCGATAGTCCGGTGGGGACTCCTGTCCAGAGAGCCTAAGGTACTAAGCCTAGGTGACTAGGTTAAGAGGAATGTAGGTGATGATCTTCATTAGAGGCACAACTAGCTAAGAGTTAAGCAGAAGGAAAGGAACAGAGAGCACTCTCGCTCGGTGCCAAATTCATCACAAGAGATGAAATGGCTTGACGCTCTCTGAACTTAGCTAGAACACATGTTGACTAGTGACTTTCCAAGCTTAGCTTTTCTCTTGATAGTACGACATACCTATACTTATTTATGAAGAAACATTAATACCTGTTGACATACCTAGAGCACCTGTGAATACTTATTTATGAATACCTCTAAATACTATGTAAGTGCAACAAGGCTCCTTAGTGTTTTTGGTGGATTGAGTCAACATTAATCTTATAACACTGATTGAGGCAGAAACCCCCTCAAGCCGAAGAAGTAAAAAGAATGAAGTCCAATTTACCCCCTTAGTTTGTCACTGAATCTGAAAAGGCCCCCTTAACTCCAATACTAGACACAACACAACCCTTAACTTGTTAAAACCATACAAATAACCCCTCTCCGTGGTTTCACAAGGTGGTTTTGCACTAACATGTGGATCCCGCTTTTATTCCTCGTCACTGACGGCCCCACCCCTCCTTCCACCTTCTCCGCCAGGTGCTGCTGCTCACCTACGCCTCGCCGCCACCCTCTGCATCGTGTGCGGGGCCGGCAGACGTAGCATATGCAGAGCCTGTGGATGCCTCGGCCGCCATCTACCCGACCGACGCCCGCAAGAGGAGATGCGTCTCCTTCGGCAGTGCAGACTAGTACGAGGAGATGAGCCGCCTCGGCGAGGGTTCTTCGGCGCTGTCGTCAAGGCGCGCCACCGCGTCATCGGCCAAACTGTCGGCGTCAAGTGCCAAGATCCCCCACTGCTGCCGGCAGCCTGCCGCCTACCGCGCACAGCGCAATCGACCACCGCACGGCGCCTCGGCGTGCACAGGGCCACCTGTGTAGGGCCTCCGCTGCCGTCCACCGTGCGCCGCACAGCTGGGCTCCACCTGCCGTGCTGCTGCCCACCGCGCGCCGTTTCGTCGAGCGCCACCTCCACGTGTGGCCTCTGCTGCCGTCCTCCGCGTGCCGCGCAGCGGGGCTCCGCCTACCGTGCTGCTGCCCACCGCGTGTCGTGCCCTTAGGCACCGCGCGCCGCCTCCTTTGCGACCCAACGCGCTGTGATGCCGGGCTCCGCCTCCTTCCTCTGCGCACGTCCCCGATTGCCCAGCTGCGCCGACCACCGCCTTTGCAAAGAGAAGAAGCAATGGGAAGGAGATATGGAGGAAGAAGGGTAGGGAGCACTTGTCAGTGAGGGAGGGAGGAGTAAAAGCACCTTGTGAAACCACTGAGGGGGTAATTTATATGGTTTTAACAAGTTCAGGAGTGTGTTGTCCAATATTGGAGTTAAAGGGGGCCTTTTCAGATTCAGCCAGGGGGTAAATTAGACTCGACTCAAGCAAAAAAAAAGAAAAAAAAAAAACACGGGCGCCGGTTTGCTGTCGATGAAGGGCGTCGATTCCATTGGATCTCCCTCCTCGCGTTCCCCACCAAAGTACACCCCTCTCCTGATCTCCTCTGGTAGAGCCAAAGAAGATCCCAAGTTCCACAGCCCCTCGAGACATGGATCGGGCTGGTAGAGGTAGGGGAAGACAGAATCGCCGAGGCGGCCTTGCGCTCGGCGATTGGGATCCTCCGACGTCGCTCCCCGTCGGTGACGTGTGGGCCCGACCCAACTCGCCAGTGGCTGTGGGGCGGACCTCGGGCACTGGAACGGGGATGTCAATCGCCGATGTGGATGGGGCTTTCGCCGGCGGAGAACGCGGTACACGGCGCGGCCGTGGCTTTGGCGGGCGGCGCGGAGGTGGAGCTGGGAGGCAGAGGCAACGCGGCGGCCTCAGCACGATGGTGTGGCGGCCTACGCGTCCCCGAACTCCACCCACACCAGCGAGCTCCGCGGAGGCCGACGCGGCGGCCTGCTCCGCCACGCTGGACAACGACGACCTCCTAGGTCAGATCCTGCTACGCCTCCCTCCGCGCCCGTCCTCGCTCCCGCGTGCCGCCGCGGTCTGCAAGCGCTGGCGCAGCCTCGTCGCCGACCCCAGATTCCTCGGCCGCTTCCGCGCCCACCACCGGAAGCCACCTCTCCTCGGCTTCTTCTCCCACACCAGAGGCAAGATTGGCTTCACTCCCGTGCTGGATCCACCGGATCGCATCCACACCCCGAAAGGCTTCTCCTTGCGGCTTCCCAGGGGCAGCCACGTCTATGGTTGCCGCCACGGCCGCGTCCTTGTGGTTAACGGCAAGCCACTAAATTTCCTGGTGTGGGACCCGGTTTCCGGCGAGAAGCACCGCCTGGCCTTACCCTCGGCGTCCGGTGGCAACAAGTATATGATGGATGGGACAATCATTTGTGCGGCCGCTGCCAGTGACCAAGGCCACGTCCACGGCGCATGCCACTCCAGCCCCTTCCAGGTGCTCTTCCTAGGCCGCTGTGGTGAACGAATTGTCACCTACGTTTACTCATCGGAGACTGGCGCATGGGGTGATGCCATCTCGATAATGTGGCCGAGCCCATTTGACCCTTATGATTTTGATTGTTGCAATACCCTAGTCGGGAATTCTATTTATTGGCTGCTTAATGAAAGAAGTATGGCCATACTTGAGTTTGATTTGGGCACGCAATGCTTAAGTACAGCGGAGGTACCGCCAGAATTGATTGACCCCAACCCTTCTGTCCGTGACGAGTGCGAATTTTTGATTATGCCAGCAGAAGGTAGTGGGCTTGGCTTCCTCATTCTAGAAGGATTCAGTGCCCGAATATGGAAGAGGAAAGCCAATTGTGATGGTGATGCTGGATGGGTGCTCAGAAACATTATTAAACTAGATAACCATCTTCCACTGAAGCCATGGAGGCATGCATTTTCCCCAGTGATACTAGGGTTTGCTGAAGATGATAATGTAATGTTTCTGTTGACTGGCGGTGGTGTCGTTTTCATGGTCCATATTGATTCAGCGGAGTTCAAGAAACTTCCTAAAAAAATGGGCTACCGCATGTGTTATCCATTCACTGGTTTCAGCACAGCAGGTAAATAGAGTGCTTCCATCACAGCAACAGTAGGGTGTCTTTTCATTTCAATTATTACTGAACTTATAATTTGAACTCATGTTCTATTAGTCTTAGTTGTTTCTTTGGGCACTTGATGGATTCTATAACTTTCTGTGATATTTTTGTGGTTCAATTCAGAGGTATCAAACCGTTTTGAGCACTTATGAATGCACATTCATGGATGAAGATTATGTTTTTTCCATTAAGAATAGTAGAACTAAAGCTTGTGGTTCCCAGTAAGGTTGTATGCCAGCATGAATTCACCATTTTATTTGTCCAGTGGAGTCCTCTGTAGTGCTTTGGCATCATACGATGCATGACAGTTAGAGAATGATGACTATCAATGAAAACTAACCTTGAGCCACCAAATAGTTCAAGTGAATCATTTGCCACATCAAAAAATTTCCAGCGCTATGCTAATTATTTCATTGTCTATTTTGATACTGATGATCATTCTACCTTTTCTCAGTTATGCGACTGTCCCACTGCCTCCTTTTAAGACCCCCAAGTACTTCTGCTTGCACATAGGGAGTGGCAAAATGCAAATATTCCAGATATAGGACCTTCACCTTTTACCTGTTTGTTGAATATTTTTGTGCTTTACTTCTAAACAAGAGTGCTGCCATGCCTAAGTATTGCACTTGAGTTTTATTTGCACCAAATGTTTCTGGTGCAACCTATCTGTTGCCTATTGATGCTCTCTGTTTCTAGGCTTTGTTTTGTCCAATAATGTTGAGATGGTTCAACCAGTGCTTGGAAAGCAACTATCTACATTCTACATGACTGAACTTTGATTAGGCCCTCTCTCCCTCCCTTGCTCCCCTCCTCTCTCTCAAAGGCTTCGTTTTTGTACTGTTTGAACCACACAGAAAGTTTATGAGATGACTTTTGGATTTTACATCGATGGGTAGGCCAAAGTGGTTTGACTGGAGGATTATTTGTTTTGCAGGTGCCTAGAATTTGCTTCTGGTTGCCAAGATGCAGGAATATCTTGGTTCGGCCCCTCCATATTTGTAGCATTTTCCTATGTTATTCATACGGAAATTGATTCTATTTTGTGTTTAGCTAATGCGGCCTAATGGACTCATAACCTTATCGCATCATGTGGTTCCACCCTTCTCTTCTGACTGATGGTTAGGATTATGCTTGACACCAAACTCACCTTTTCTGAAGCTACATTATAAGATGAAATTGAATCGAGGATCAGTAGCAGTATTGATGCTGTGAAAGACCTTTGTAAGAAACAGACTTCAAATAGTTATCGGGCACCATTTTGAACTGTCCATGGTGTTTGTATAAATATATGTAGCTGGTTGTTTGTGAATAATTCTGCACAAGTGGCTGGTTTTTTTCTGTACAATAGTATAAGTAATGCAGCAGGTTATTTGTGCCCCCTGGTTTTTCCTGTCTTCCACTGGAGTAATAAATGCTAAATTCTAAAATGTCGATCAAGTTGAAGTTGAGGGTAACGTTGGATGAAGCCAGGAGTCTACTAAAGTCGGATCGATTTTGTCGTCAGTGTGATATTGCAATCTGAATACCTGATGCTTTGTTCTATTTAGTTGGATGTATATTTGTGAGCCACTATACTTTTTTGAGCTTTTGCCTGGTGTACTTGCTGTTCTGTCCAATTTCATGTTGTTTCATGTATCATAGTATCAGGCAGTGAGTTTATGCATACACGACGAGTTCTTTGTTCTTATGGTCTGTTGTGAATTTCAGAATTTCTGATCTTTTTATTGTTCTAAAACGGGTGTCTGAAAAGAAAGATTTTAAATGAGGCTTTTAAACAGAAGATTTTAAATTGAGTCTAAGTTGAAAAACTGTGTCAAGAAAAAAAAAATCATATTTTAAGCTGAAAATAGAGTTTTTGAAGAAAAAAATTATCAAAACAAAAAAAAGTTTTTTTTAGCAAATTCATAAAACAGGAATTTGTAAGGAAGGGTTGGAAATGAATCTAACAAAAAGTTTTCCTAAACAAGTTTAATATATGTTTGAAAACAGGCATTTTGATAAAACTGCCGGTGTTTAGAGGTGGTTGGTGGTGGTAGAATCAAACCATGCTGCTACTGCGAGTTTCTAAGGCCATGTTTATCAGAAAGCCCAAAGAGGATGCCCAAAATAATGTTTTGTTAGACCATTTCCGACCATTGCCTAAAAAGAATTGCCTATCCACTATTTCAATTATCTCTTTCACTGTTTACAGTAGCACTATAGTATCGATTTGTACTATTGACAGCCTTATATCCATCCCCATTGGGGATAGACTTAGACAGAGGAGTTTAAAATAAAAATAATGTTTTGTTAAACAGAGGAGTTTAAAATATGAGTTTAAAATATGGACGGTTGGATGAGCTCTTTGGTGAGAATAGCTTAAGATGCTGTTTGGTTCGTCTTGAAAAGAACCTAAGAGTTAGGCTATGCTAGCCTTAGTATTAACATCTTTCCACCGCTATTCTCGAAACTTACTACTCACAACAAACACATGAATCAATAATGTACATAGTTCAAATACGTGACGGCATATCAATGATCAGAAGAACAAATAATTTTACAGGATTGTCGCAAAAATGTAATTCTCAACAGTTGGACCTGAGATCCCTAAAGGCATACAGCAATGGCAAAGAAATCCATCTAAGACTACTTTGGGTTAACCATTCAGTGTGGGGATTGAAGGAGAGGGTATTGGGAAACGAATTACTCCTAGCTCATTTCCCATCAATACCTTCCTATCCCCCCTTCAGCCTGATGGGATTGTGCATATCCAAAGCAGCCATAATCATGACAAGGTTGTGATTCATTATGACGAACCTTGTTTTGTGGAATGTTGATCCAGCCATGAGATTATATCATCAATGACTCGGGCTATTGTTTCATCTGGTTCACCTTCCAAAATAGAGTGGTATGCATCTTTATAGAGGCACAACTTTTTGTCCTGGCTCTTTGCTTTCTCATATAGAGCCTTACTAACGGCTGGGTTTGTAACCAAATCAGCCTCACCGTACAAAATAATCATGGGTAGAGAAACCTGTACAACATAGAGCACCAACCATAAAAAAACAGAAGCAGATACATAATACAAAAACATACACATAATACAAAGACAGACTATTCATCATTATGTATTATTATACCGTTCATTAAGAGAATCTTCCACAACAGCATAATTGTTTACATTGAAACCTTATAAATGCAAGTGTCTTATCTAATTAAGTATGTCCATTTTCATAATTTCATTTCAAAAGCATTAACTGTACACCATTGGAGCATAATGCTAAAAGTTTACACCATTAGATGTCAAGGCCTAAGGAGGCCCAAGGAGGGGCTGCGGCAAGCAGCAGCCCCGACCCTCAGGGTTGGTTAGATAAGGCTAGTTAGAGATAAGATTAGAATTAGTAGATTAGATCTATTTTTTAGGGGTCAAGTAAACCTTCTCTGTATAAAAAGAGGAATTGTATCAATTTAGAGTAAGCAAGAATTAAGAGGAAAACTCTCCTTGCCCGGCAGGCGTTCCTACCCCCATCAATCCTCTCTCCAATCCCTCACCAATTCAACAACCATACATTATATCCATGTAGTGTAATCATAAAAATTTGACAGTTAATACGTGTAAAATACAAAACCATGGAGTGACCACTGGAAGTAATATCTTGGAAGTGAAAACATCCAATACCTCTTCCAGACGTATTTCTATCTCGTGTGGTTTTCAGCATTTCCCAAGCTGTTTGCAAGCGTGGTTTATCTATGTAGGCGATCACATTAAAAGAAGTCTGCACTGAACAGTGAACTCATAAGTATATTCTAATCACAATGAGCATCTAAAATTATAGCAATAACTGAGTAAATGATTTTTTGGAAATAGGAAAGAAACAAACCTACTCAAGTATTATTCTACAAGACCACAAGCAAAATAAAACAGACTAACAACACCTGCTTTTGAGATACTCCCTCCGCCCCATAATATAAGGCGTTCATGTAATTCAAGATTCAGAGTTTGAGATTATTTACCTATAATTAATCTTGTACAATGAAAACTTTTTATATAAAAATTATATCATTGGATCTGTGTTTAGAAGTATTTTCATATGGATATAGTTTTTGTTGCTACAAACATTATAGTATGGGAGATA
Organism: Paspalum notatum; assembly: GCA_022530915.1. Classification (NCBI taxonomy): domain Eukaryota; kingdom Viridiplantae; phylum Streptophyta; class Magnoliopsida; order Poales; family Poaceae; genus Paspalum; species Paspalum notatum. The sequence goes on along the minus strand of CM039684.1, from coordinate 23,326,244 downwards.
CAGTCAAATGTTAGTATTGAAGACTATAACAGCGACCATACCTTATATTTTGGGATGGAGGGGAGTCCATTTTCATACATATTTTTAATGGAAGACAAAACTATAAGCAGCAGTAAAATAATACAATCCTCATCAGCGGAGAAGATGAGAATGCATACTAATTTAAGGTGGAGCATGAAGAAATATTAAATGGATCATATTGTTTTCTCGCATTATTTTTACAAATATACATGCTGAAAAATTGTGCCAGAATGTGCCGTAAGTCAAAATGAAAGAAAATAAGAAAATATATAAACCAAATAAGAGAATCATTTGTTAGTTCCAGATAATTCAGTACGACATATACTAACCTGCTCTCGTTTTTTCTTCTCTCTGAATGCCAACTCAGCTAAGTCCTTTTGTGGAACAAGCTTCAGTTTTGGCAGAAGTTTAGCCATAACAATTAGAACTTGCTGAACGGGCCATAGTGGAACCACACCATCTGCTATCTATTGAAAGTTCGAAACGTGTTTGTGAATAAATGCTCATACAATAACTTGTGTAGATAACATTCCACATAGATAAAACTACCTTGCACATGGGTGCAACTAGTATTGCACCATTCCATTCACTCGGTTGTTTGAAGTGAACCTTCAATGCAACTGCTCCACCCATAGATTGACCAAACAAAAAGCTTGGCAAGCCTTTATATTCAGGATTTCCTACCATAAACAAAGAGAAATTTTACACACAAATGATAATATTCAACTGTATCCCAAAATCATATGGTACATAAAATAGATAGCATGAGAAAACAGCAAGAATGTAATGACAACATACCTTTGAATTTGGAAAAGTGTTCAGCTACCATCAACAAGAGCATCAAAACTTGGAATATATCCATGAAGTCCCTCTGAAAGACCAAAGCCAGGGTAGTCCAGTGCAAATACCCCATATCCAACTGAAGCAATCTTCCTAGCAAACCCTACAATAAAAACAATCATTAAAAAAATACACAACAAATCAAATAATCCAACATAACTAGCATCTCAGAGGAAAAACTAACCCTCAAGGAAAAAGGTACATGTGTCTCCATAACCATGGCAGAGACAAACAATTGCTTTCATGCAATGATTTTCTGGAAACCAACATTTTGAGAAAATCTCCACACCCCTGGAATTATGCTCATATGACTGTAGAAGAGAAACACAGGTAGAGGATTAATATAAAATGGCATAAAATTTTAACAGAGAATAATCAAATGGTCTTTCATCATGATTTCAGAGTGAGGAATTGGTAGTGGGAGCGGGCAAATGATGGGCAAGTACTGTTTGCTTGGTCAGCACCGTGCATTATATTAGATTAGTTGGTTTGTTAGGACAGAGATAAGTAAGATTGATTCAGTTAGGTTACTTGCTTAGGGGGTCAAGTAAGTCGATCTAAAAGAGGCTACCTTGTATCACTTGAGATCAACCAAGAACCTTCAAAAATAGTTAGATCCTCTAGAGGGAGGGTGACTAGCCAATTCTTCAAGAACCTTTGAGCAAGCTAACACATTTTTGCCTAGCATATTAGCATCTTAATACGTCTTCCAGACCAGAAAAAAATGATCTATAAAACAGCCAACGCCTTAAGATTCGTCTCTCATAGCAAAACACCTACCAAAGCAAAGGAGAAACTAAGCTACTGAATTTCAATATTATGGTTCCCTCCAGTAAATTTTTCAAATAAGAAGTACTGGAACTATTTAAAATTTTTGCATGGTGATCATTTGCTCAAATTATTAGATAAGTACACCTAACTAACAGAGTGGAATCACTCAAATGTTTCTCATACCTAGAACATGCACCCATTACTAAGAAAGAGGGACCAGCTTTATGGGATAAGTAATCTTGTATAGAATTGGCTGTCAGGTATTTATGCATTGTGGCAGTTATATTCAAGGATATAAATATCATGATGAAATCATAAGTTTTAGGAAATAGTACCTCCTTTGTTCCGATGCCACTATATTTTGCCTGCATCACAAAAGGAATGGGAGTGAGAGAGATCATCTATTGCACGAGAAATCATAAAAGCTTGTTTTCCTTCTATCATCTATGCCATCATTTCAAATGAGATGAGGGAATAAAGCTATTACATCAGAGATTGGAAAGGGGGAATTAATGTAGAACCCAAACCCAGAGCTCTTTCCAATTGGTAACAGACGCTTCAGCTGTGCCTTGACATCTTTACGAAAAGCCATCAGTTTGTGGCACATGACAACACAACCTTTTTTACCAAATACAAGTTTCTATTGCAGCCTTTTGCGCTATACACTGCACTGAATTAGTAAACATAATGCACACAACAAAGAAAGGACATCGAGAATTCGAGAGAGGAGTGGCCCAGAATCAAAACCAACAGCAGCAGATGAGCGTGGTGGCCTGACACATCAGCAAGCTGCTGCTCCGGATCAGGGATGGAATCGATCGGATATCTCGGTGGTCAGGAGACTTGATCATAGAAGAGGAGAGGAGTTCATTTTATTAGGGTTGATCTTGCTGCCGTCCGGCGGAGATCCTCACGCCGCCGCATGTATGCCATAACGGCAGACAACTAACTGAACTTAAGCTATACTAATACAGGAGGTTGGGGCTAACCGCTAGCCCACATCCACACGCCGGAGGCTCTGAAGGGCGTGTTGGTGGCTCTCGGGTCGCGACTCCACAAGAATGACACATAAATCGGTGGCAGGGAAGGGAAGGGGTTGACCTTGAAGAGGTAATGGTCGATATTGAGCTGGACGTCCTTGAAGGCCTCGCGGATGCGGCGGCGCTCGGGGGCCTGATCTAGGCACGCCCCCAGCACCTCCCGCTCCAGCGCTTCGTCCACTACACCCTCCCACAACCTCGCCGTCGACATCGCCGCCGCGCCCAGCAATCCGAGTTATCGACCTGCTGAGATAGACTCGGTTAGCAGATACGCAGGGATAAGAGGAGGCTGATGGGAGTCGAGGGACCGGCGACCCACCAACCGCGAGAAGACCGGAGCGGGCGGCGGCGCGGGCGCAGGGAGCGCCAAGGCCCGTGGCTTCGACGCCATTTATCGGGAATTAAGAAAATTCGGTCGGTGATCCGATCAGCCGACACCGATCCCCGACGCATGTGCATCCCATGGCCGCCTCTGCAGCAAAGCTCGGAGCCGGCGGCTAGGCTCCAGTGCCGGTATCCAGATCTCCGCCCACCTTCTCACGGCAGGCGACATTGCGAAACCGCGACAGCGCCGGCGCCCCGGCGGTCTGCGGAGTTTCTCAGAGTTTCAGATTGTGAATCCTTGATCCGTGAATGTCTGAAACTCTACAAATGATGATGCACTTCCTGATTCCTGACTCCCGAGGCTCCGCTCGTTCCCGCGGGAACGTTAGCGGTAGGTTGAGCCGTTGAGGTGAGGGCCGGCTGAGCCTGAGGTCACCAGCCCAAATGGGTGCGCTGGGACCCACGTTGTTTTTGGATTTCTAAGATAGATTAATCAGGGTGTGATATGATGTATACGTTCCAAATTAACAGATTAATCTTTTTTTTCTTAGTGTATATACGGATCTTTTTGAAGTCTAGTAATCTCTAAAACAATATTTATTGTAGGATAAATTTTGAATCTTAAAACAGTGTATATTGTAGGACCTGAGTTTACATATTAATCTTTCTCCTTTGTATACATACGGATTTTTTTAAGGCTCGCCCGCAGCGGCACTGACGACATGAAGCGAGAGCTCACCTGGTGGGACCTTATCTGGTTCGGCGTCGGCTCGATTCAACAGGGGTGATGATCGAGCGCTCGTGCACAAAGGCGGACTTCTTCCTAGAGGAGTCGTTCTCGATCTGGGCGGCGTACGGGGGCCACGCTGTGGAGCATAGGGCCTTGCCTCGCGTACCAGCTCACGTCACGCTCCATCGAGTCCACGTAGCTGCACCGAGTGCGCGATTCATCTTGATGAGGAAAAAGGTGGGTAGATGGCATGGTGAAAAAAAAACTCAGAACGAGTTATGCGGGGAGACTAATTTGCTTGGCAGAAACGCCCGTTCCGGCGTTCTGTATCGTGGATCCCTTTTTATTCTGTGGGTTCTCGGAAATCAACGGTAGATGGACTAATTTTATAATTATCTAACGGTTGATATCAAGGTTGGTAGATTTAGTGTTAGTAAAAATCATTAAGGATTAACTCGCTTTTTATAGTATAGATACGGATTTTTTTAAGGCTAGTAATATATAAAATAATACTTATTGTACGACAAATTTTAAATATTAAAACATTACTTATTGCGGAATGGAGGGAGAGAGTAGACGTTAGGATAAATGATTTGATAATATCAATTTAATATAGATTATTTTATGGTTCACAAGGTTTGTGGGGGCAGAGTGTGTTTCTCCCTCCCACAACTTCAAAACATGAAAATGGGATATTTAACTATTACCACTCTTATTCTTATGGACGGCACATCTTCATTTGACATTTTTACGGTTAGATCATTCTCAAGGGAAGTTTCACAATCATTAAATTAGATGTCATATTAGCAATTTTTTATGATGTGGCAAAACATTAATGAAGAAAAGATGAAATAAGTTTTATCGGGATGAAACTATGTCTACATTGTTACCTAAACATGTCATGTTTTTACATTGTTACCTAAACATGTTATGTTTTGCACGTTGCGTATAAAACCATAACTAGAAACTATGAATTCTCAGTTGTTGTTTCAACTATGGTGTCAATCTGCTTATGTGACACATTAGAAACATAAATATAAATTTTTCACTGAAAATGTGTCAGACAACAGGTTCATATGATCTCCAACCTCTCGCCATCCATCTCCTCCAACCGATTCCTAAGTTCGACCACGGGCGGCAGCGGACAACAACATCGGTGGCCGGCAAGGGTGCCAAGTTCATGAGCTCCACGTCGTGGGCTGGGCAGTGAATCAGTGATGGTCTCCATAAGCAACAACAAACCATGGTTGCTTGCATTTTGTAAACATTGGCCAAATTATTAATACTAGGACTTAAATTCTCTACTGCTCATGTATATGTTGGTTCAAATTTGGAACTCGGCCCCCCCTATATTTTGCTGCAGGCTCCGCCACTGGCGCACGAGCAGCTCGAGTTGCTCATGATCACCCCCACCTCTGATCTCTCCCTCCAAAGTCCCAACCTCCGTCGCCGCGTCTCCACACCTCTGAGGACGGGCTCGTCCGGCTCCAGATGCGATTTCCCAAGGCGCATGTCGAGAAGCTCATGTCCGAGAGCCAGGACCAGGACCGGGACCGGGACCGGGACCGGGACCAGGACCAGGGAGCTGCTGCTACTTTCTTCTTCTCGCATCCATGGACCATGGGGAAATTCCATAGGAAAAAAAGAGTGTGCAGTAGTGAAATTACGGAACCCAAAATACTCAATCATTATTCATTACATTGCTATTAATCATAGTTCTGTGAATCACTCCCTCCTCGTTATCAAGTAGGAGCAATTATACATGTCCATCTAGACGTGCTGGCACGGGCACAACTGGGTCCGGCACGGTGAAGTCGGCATACCGTGTCGGCGCTGCACAAGCACGACACGGTTGCCGTTACACGAACCGTGCTGTGCCGAGGCACGTCCAGCATGGCGGTGCCGTGCCCGTGCCCGTGCCCGAATCTATGCCGACGGGGAGGGAGAGACGGTACGCCGACGGGGAGGGAGAGACGGAGAAGGCGCCCGTGCTGGCAGGGAAAGAGAGAGCCGCTGCCGTTGCCGGCAGGAGGGGAGATCCGCTACCAGAGAAGGCGACCACGCCAGCTTGGAGGGAGAGCCAATGCCGCTGCCGGTGTGGAGGGAGAGCGGTCGCGTTTGCGTAGATTTGGCTTCATGGCAGTGGGGAGGAGGTAGGGAGGCACCTATGGGGAGGAGGCGCAGCACGGCGCTCTGAGAGGGGACGAAGGGGGGGGGGGGGAAGAGGACAAAGGAGATAAGCCGGATAGCGGCACGCGGAGCAAGGGATTTCCCTCGGCAGTGGGGAGTTGAGCGAGAGGAGGCAGGAGGCGGCGAAGGACAGGAGGGGAATGAGCTAGGGTTTGGGTTAGAGGCGGCGACCGTGACTCCGTGAGGTGTTTATATCCCATAGGATTTAGCGGACCGCAGCTAGGCTCGTGCTTGCACCGCAAGCCGGCGCCATGACCCAAGCATGGCACGCCTCCTGTGCTGGGCCGGCACGGAAACGACGGCTATCGACCCGTGCCAGGTATGGCACACCCGGCGGGCCAGCCCACTATAGACATGTATAGGAGCAATACACGGTGACCGTGAGGTATTTATATCCAACAGGATTTAGCGCACCGCAGCCGGACTCGTGCTTGCACCGCGGGCCGGCACCCCCGGCCCAAGCACAGCACGCGCACCGTGCCGGCCCGCATGGGCATGGCGGCTGTCGGCCCGTGCCAAGTGTGGCCCACCCGATGGACCGGCCCACTATAGACATGTATAGGAATAACAGACATACTTGCTGCTAGACTCCTACATGTTGGAGGCTTGCGATGCTAGGCGCCTTTGACCAGGCCGCACTACGTATGGAGATCAACTATTTCCTACTTTCCAATTCTAATTCACAGGTCGTGACTGATTGACACTAAATTTAACTTTCTTATTTTATTAAATTTTTTTCATAATTATATATTTTCATTGTAATTTAGTTTACCCTATATTCTTTGAATATCCAGATTTTCAAAGGGGAGTTATAAATCGTCACGAAGCCTGGGCACTTCATGGCTTGGTAGAACCTAATATGTACATCCTTATCCTTCAAGAAATCGCTCACTCCAGGAGCGCTCCGCACGGCCTCCGCCACCCGCAGGGCGACGTGTGCCTGGGCGACGCTGAGCGCGTGTGCGCCCACCCGTTCGCGCCTCTCTCCTTCATCCACGCCCTCGTGGACCCCGCCGCGTCCCTGGCCCGCCGCGTGGGGAGCCCGGCCCGGTTTCTCTGCCGCTCTGCTCGCGTTCGCACTCGGGAATCTGTCGGCGCCTCTCTCGGACCTTCCGCCGCCGGGCCGCGCCCCTCCGGCGTCATCGCGTCGGTCGCCTCCTCCGCGGCGTCCGCGCCAGCCCCTCTCCTGCTGCCCGCACGCCGGCTACCTCTCCGCTGCAGCGGCTGCCTCCCCTTCGCGCCAGGCTCGGCCGCCACCTCCTCTGCGGCCCCACTCCTGCTGCTTCGCGCACCGGCCTCCTCCGCTGCACCGGCTGCCTCCCCTCCGCGCCAGGGTTCGGCAGGACGATGAGGAGTAGGTGTGGGCCCAGTGGCACGGATCCGTCGCCGGCCGCCTCTCCTCCTGCTCCGCCGTGCTGGCCTCCCCTCGGCGGCTAGCCGTCTCCTTCTCCACCGCTAGCGCGTATGCCGGCGGCTACGGCTGTGCGACAGCATCGTGTCCGGCCACGGCGACGACGACGGCAACGTGCCTGGCCGCGGTGACGTCCACGACGGCGTGTCCTCGCCAACCGGCGGAGCCGCTGCCACGGTTGCAGATGCCGTGGATCCGTCGTCGTCCCGGCCAAATCAGGTGGCACCCTTCTCTCTGTTTTTCCTCGGCAACCTCCCTCAAAGGTGCTTCTTCCGGCCAAGTTCATCTTCCCTGAATGAGTTTACCTTTCCCTCTGTTGCATTGTTATGCATGGATGGAGGTGCCCTCTTCAATCTCCTTTCAGATTCACTCGGCAACAAGTTGGAACTCAGAACCAATCTCAAATGCTAATCCTAGCAAATGCTATTTTAATTCTAACACATTACTAGGAAATTTAACTTGAGAATGCCTGCATTTTTATCATGACCGTGTGGGGGCTCTAATTGCCAACAGCCATCACCTAGCGTCAATGTTTGCAGGGCTCATAAGCTAAGTACAATATTTATGTTGCTTGGTGCTGGTTTCCGTAGGCCGAAATGGGAAGAAGGACGCGGTTTGAGGTGCTTCTGTTGCCAATGGAGATGGGAGCTGAATGCGTTGATATCGTCTTCAAGGTTGGATCTGACCGCACTCCTTTTAATTTCATTTCAAATGTGTATCACAAGATTAATTTGCAGGGAAGCATGTTTTCTTATTCATTTGAATCCAGAATCGTTTCATCAGGTTTGGTGAATTATTGATAAAATAAGCTCTGTTTGTGCAGTACTACTGAATTGGACATCTGATAGTTCAGAGTTGGATTACAGTTCGATGTTGTTCTCTTCTTGTGCTTAGTTTACATGTTTCCAGAACGAGTGAATATGTTGTCAGTTGGTCGCTGTAACAGCGCTGCTCTGCAGGTCGTGAATAAATTTATGAAGCTTTTGTCTGGGAAGAAACCTGGAGGTTGCAAGCTCATTGCTTCAACTAAATTTGGTGGCTCAGATACGAGCAACAGGGGGCCGACATTGTGATAATTGAAGCCGCTGCTGTTGACATTGTTCACACATCAACAATGTTTCAAGTACTTGAACATTGCCAGGTGAAATCCCAACCGCATGCATATCTCAATTCACTGGACCTACCAAATGAAACATCAAAGCCCCATATACCACTATGACTGCTAGGTAGTTCTTTTTCTTTCAACCTAAATACTTCTATAGACCTTTTCCCTGAGATTACATACATAAGTCTGCATAATGTTTTCTGAGTATCCATAACTTTTATATCTCAGTATTTACCCAAACCTGCTGCGCATTCATTTTTGAGTGACAAATCATGTTCGCTTTTTAAAGCTATTATCAAAATCCTATATACTTCAATAAATGGTTTATTAGTTAATTTATTTCTTATCAGATATCCCCTGCGTTGCTTTCTCCTTATTCGTCCTTAGCACAACTACCTCAATAGTGTAAGCAGTTATACGAAATTTATCCAAGTACCTTATCTGCTAGGTGGTACATTTGCATTACTCACTAAGCAATTACTGTTTTAGACAGGCAGCAACTATCTACGTGTAGTTGTTGATTTGTACATCCTCCATTCTTTGTAAGAGAATATATATTGGATTTATCCAAAACATCAATGATTTCATTAGCTATGTCGCTCCTATTTAATTCATCAGCTAACTGCCGATATGCATCTTCACAGACATTGTCTACGAGCGCAGCGTTAGCGCGCCTTCAGACCTAGTATCTTATATGGGACGTGCCAACCATGGAGCAGTCCATCGTCCAGCTATATTGCTTGATGTAAGGTATCCACGCCAATAAACCATATTGGCTAATAATCGTAACCGTTCAATTGCCATTTCAAACTATATCTATTCGTCCAATACCATAACTCATTTGATGTCACAGATCCCAGTAGCAACACGTGAGGTTCGTTAGCTTTTTCTAATTAAGTTCACATGATTAAACTATGTACATCTTCAGATACATGATGGACATATTTGTTATAAAAAACTGAAAACTATCAACTGTTGGATGTTGAATCCCTAACAGGAGGAATATAGGAATGGCAAAGAAATTAACCTAATCATAATAAACAGGGCTGTGATTCACGACGATGCACTTTCATTTGGGGAATGCTGATCCAGCCATGAGATTATATCATTAAGAACTTGGAATATTGCCTCATCTGGTTCACCTTCTAAGATAGCGTGGTATGCACCTTTGTAGAGGCATAACTTCTTATCTTGGCTCTTTGCTTTTTCATACAAAGCCTTACTAACGGCTGGGTCAGTAACCAAATCAGCCTCACCGTGCAAAATGATTATAGGCAGAGAAACCTGTACAAGATTAAACAGGCTCCAACCATCAAAGAATTGAAACAGCTATGTGATACAAAAATAGACCATCCATGAATCAGTAGACCATCTCAGATTCTATATTTTTATACAATCCATTAAAACTTATCTTCCAAAACAGTATAATTGTTCATATACAAGTCTAATAAAGGCAAGCGTCATATGAGATTAAATGTCTATTTCCATAATTTTATGTCAAAAAGAATGAGTATTAGAGCACCAGAGCATATAGCGCTAAACTTTTATACCATTATACCCATACAATCATATTGCCACAACAATTTGACAGTTGATATGTATGTAAACTATAAAAGCATGGAGTGAACACTGGAACTAACAGCTTGAAAGAGAAAAACAAACACGACATACCTCTTCTAGGCGTCTTTCTATCTCTTGAGTTGTTTTCAGCATCTCCAATGCTGTTCGCAAACGTGGTTTATCCTTGTAGGCAATCACATTGAAAGAACACTGCATTGGACGTGAATTAATAATTACATTCTAATCACAGTGAGCATCTAAAGTTAGCGATAATTGAGTAAATAAATTTTCAAAAGAAATAAACCTATTCATATTTCAACCAAATATTATTCCACAAGGTCAAAAGGAAAACGAAAACGAACTAACAGTGCGTCCTTTTGACATACATATTTGTACATACTCTAATTAGTGGAAGACAAAACAACCAAGTAGCATTAAACCATACAATTTGCTTATACATCAAAGTTATTTATTCCACTGGTCATTGGTCAAGATGAAACAATTCACCTATACACCAAAGTTATTTATTCCACTGATCATCGGTGAAGATGAGACAATTCACCTATATGCCAAAGTTATTTATTCTACTGATCATTGGTGAAGATGAGAATGCATACTAATTTGAGGTGGAGCAGGAAGCAATATTAAATGGATCAATTAATTTTCTCACGTTATTTTACTAATATATATGTCCGGAAAAATTGTGTCCAAGAATGTCCACTGAAGTCAAAATGAAAGAAAATAGGAAAAATCTCATAACTCAATGAGAGAATCACATATTTGTTCCAGAGAAACCTGTATGTCTCATACTGACCATCTCTTGTTTGTTCTTCTCTTTGAATGCCAGCTCAGCTAAATCTTTTTGAGGAACAAGCTTTTCTTTTGGCAGAAGTTTGGCCATAAAAATTAGAACTTGCTGAACAGGCCAAGGTGGAACCACATCATCTGCTATCTATTCAAACGAGTATGGAATAAGTGGCCAGGTATCAACTTATATAGATGGCATTCCACATAGAAAAAACTACCTTGCACATGGGTGCAACTAGTATTGCACCATTCCATTCATTTGGTTGCTTGAAGTGAACCTTCAATGCAACTGCTCCACCCATAGATTGGCCAAACAGAAAGCTTGGAAGGCCTCTATGTTCAGGATTTCCTACCCAGAATAAAGTGACATTTTGCACACAAAGGATAATATTTGAGCTAGGATTTTTTTGCTTAAGTACCCAACCATATCACAAAATCATGTACATAAAAGAGATAGCGGAGGAACCAGCAATAGTATAATGGAAACATACCTTTGACTTTAGAAAAGTGTTCAGCTACATCATCAACAAGAGTATCAAAACTTGGAATATATCCATGAAGTCCTTCTGAAAGACCAAAGCCAGGATAGTCTAGTGCAAATACTCCATATCCAGCTGAAGCAATCTTCCTAGCAACCCCTAAAATAGAAATAATCATTACAAAAATATGAAAAAAGAAGCTAATACTTGGCGTAACTAGTATCTTAGGGGGAAAAACTAACCATCAAGGAAAAAGGTACATGTGTCTCCATAACCATGGCAAAGACAAACAATTGCTTTCATCCGATGATTCTCTGGAAACCAACATTTCGAGAAAATCTCCACACCTCTGGAGTTACGCTCATATGACTGTATGCAACAGCGGAGGATTAACCAAAAAACTAGCATAAAATTCCAAACAGAGAAGAATTAAATGGTGTTTCATCATGCTTTCAGGGTAGTAAGGAATTGGCAGTGGAACAGGCTCAGGACCACCAAGCATCTTAGGACATCTTCCAAACAAGGAAAATGATCTATAAATAGCCCACTCCCTATGGTTCATCACTCATAGCAAAACAGCTACCAAAGCAAAGGAGAAACTGACGTATTGTTGGATATGCCATGTGAATTTTTAAAATTATGGCAACCGATGATAATTTTCATTTTTTTACAAAGTAATGGAACTATCCAATATTTCTACATGGTGACCCTTTCCTCAAAATATTAAATAAATACAGCAACCTTGCATAAAGTGGAGTCACTCGAATGTTTCTCATAACTAGCATAGATGTACGTGCAACATGCACGTGTTGTGATATAATCAAGCAGACAATAGAAAAAAATAAAATAAAATTAAAAAGAAGGAGTCATGATTGATTAGCGTCGTTCCTTTCTCATAAACCAAGAGAAAGCGTCGTTCCTTTCTCATAAACTAAGAGAAAGAAAGTAACAGGTGGATATGGGTATAAAATGAGGTGAGAAATAAAGAGAGAAAGTAGATGAAATATTTTGCATCTATGAGTTTTGGACCTTTCCACCCCTTTTCAACCTTTTCCAAACTGCGCAGTGGGGTCAGCGTGAAGGGTATACCTATGCCTTTGTAGTTAAAAAAGATTTTTAGAAAACTCACTCTTTTATAGACTACAGTATGCACCTATTACTTAGAAAAAGAGGGGTCACTTTATGGCATCAATAATCTTTTATAGAAATGTGTGTCAGGAATTTATGCATTGTGGGTGTTATATTCAGGATCAGACTATCATGCCAAATCGTAAATTTCAATAAGTAGTACCTCATTTGTTCCGATGCCACTATACTGCCCCTGCATCACAAAAGGAATGCGAGTGAGAGATTGTCCATGGCATTTGAAATCATAAAGCGTGTTTTTCCATCTGAGTTCTATGTCACCATTTCAAATGAGATGAGTGATAACGCTATTGCGGTGGAGATTGAGAAGGGGGTAAGATTAATGTATAACCCAAACTAACACCTTGGTTAACAGACTCTTCACGCTGTGCTTAGACATCTTTTTAGATGAAAACTGGAAAGGCAGCAGTTTGTGGTTCATAACAGCACAACCTTCTTCTTTTTTTTTCTGAAGAGTCTTTATCGCAGCCTTTGTACGCAAACTTTAGTAAACATTAATGCACGAAAGCGGCACCCTGTATATTTTGCCGAACCAATCGTATTCCGACACGTCACTAATAAATACGATACCGTTTTTGGAAAGACAGAGGGTCATGGAATAGCATCATTATCTGGGTACTAAGCAGATACTAGGCAAAGTAGAGGGAAGGCAGGGGATTTACCTTGAAGAGGCAATGGTCGATGCTGAGCTGCACGTCCTTGAAGGACTCACGGACGCGGCGGCGCTCGGGGGCATGGTCCAGGCACTCCCCCAACACCTGCCGCTCTAGCTCTTCGTCGACCACACCCTCCCACTTCCTCGGGGCCTGCGCCGCCGCCGCAGCCGCAGACATCGACCCCGCGCCTGCACCCCGAGTTATCGACCTGCTGAGATGGATGGACGGGATGGATTCAGTTAGCAGATCCGCAGGGGTAGGAGGAGGGAGCGGCGGTTGGGGAGGTTGAGGGACCGGCGACCCACCTACCACGAGAAGACGGGAGCAGGGAGGGACGGCGGCGGGAGCGGAGAGAGAAAGACCTTCGCGAAGGCCCGTGGCTTTGACGCCATTTATTGAACCTTCTTTTTCCTGCTTCGAAAAGGAGATGCGTGGTGCGGGCACACGGCACTCCACTCGTCGACGCGACGACGCCTCCCCCGACCTGTGATATAAATACATGTATTATTTTTCTCTTGGATCGAATTGATTCAAATATTACGGTATATCTCAACGTCATGTTAATATCTAATTTCGTATAAAATTTTAACTATTCGGTTCACGTATCGGACGTCCCGTTTTAGCTTGTGTTATGAATCCGCCCCTTTCATCCCCACCTCGAGCTTTAGCGTTGAAATTTGGAAAAAAAAAAAAAAAGCTTTGATGCCGTTGATATATTTGTATCTGATTTGAATCCAAAGTAAAAATATATGAAAATAAATATGATATCAACAATATATGTCCGTAATCGATCCGATTACACACCCCATTGTATCATCACGCATGCTCACTAGTATGTCATTTCCAAAGTTGTACGAATCGCACGTTTCAATGGCTTTGTCTTTGCACTTTGGAGGTGCCACTTGAGGCAAAAGAGAGTCAGCGGCGTTGCGAGGCCACCCATGAAGCCCGCCAGCGGATGGAGGGGAGGACGAGGTGGCTGCCGGATCTAGTTGGCCTAGCTCGCCTCAGTCGTACCTAGGGAGGCGACGACGAGTGCCCAAGGAGGCGGGCGAGGCAGACACAATGGAGAAGCGGCTCGCGGCTCGGGGTAGGAGGTGTATAGAGTAATATGACTGTGGAGAATTGGCTACATTATTTTAATGTTGATGACTATGACAAAATAATATTTCTTTTACAGTAGAAATTTGGAATAGTATGAGAGTGGATATCCTTAGGATGTCCGCACTTCTGCGGTGGACAACAGTCGAACAATAGATATGGGTCTAGCACCAGCTCATGCTTGGGCAGTGGCTCCTTGCGCTTGGAGGAGGACGCGGGCGAGGATCAGAGGAGGATGGCCCGACGAGGGGAACCATTGTGGATCTTAAGGGGAAGGAGGAGGGGCCCATAGACAGTATGTTCTAGGAATGAGAACGACATTGGCGAAGAGGAGCAGCCACCACATCTTGCGGGTAGGAGAAGGGTGTCGGGACTAGTCGTGTTGTATCTTGCGGGCAAGAGGATGGCGCTCGAGGAGCCATCGTTGGCCGGATATTGTGAGGAGGTGCGAGGAGGGGCGAAGATCTAGGTGCGTAAGGAAAATGGCCTCTTATGACACATTTCCATATATGTGTTTCGGTGATATAACACTTGGACTAATAAACTTGTCTAGATGCATTTTTTTAGGTGCTTATCTCCAAGGGATGAAAAGAAGAACAAGAGTCGAAGGCAAGGCCCAAAATATGGCATAAGTAACCATTTTCCTTACGATCTCCCCATTTTTGGTGATTGATGACAACACGACCAAAGCAAATAAGATAAATGCAAGAAATGATACTAAATGTAGATATACATGAGTTAGAATCAACTTAGCTTACTTGGATGTCTTTGTCAATGCTCAACTTTATTTGCCATTGGCATATGATTTAATTGATGTTTTTGGCTTTATATCCACATGAGAGATTGAAGCACAAATTGAGCACTAAGATTGGTACCTTAGTTCATAGGATCATAGATTTTGCAATCCCCCCTAATGAATTAAGTACCCACCCTATTTCTTGCCTTCATTGATTTGACCACATCTTCCCCTTACTAATGGTCTTCATGTTTCTTTCACTTTAGAGTGCTTGACCTCCCCCTATTTGCCTTCCTTGATTTGACCACATCTTCCCCTTGCTAATGGTCTTCATATTTCTTTCACTTTAGAGTGCTTGACCTTCTCTTCCCCTTAAGATATGCTTGGGATCACCCTTCCCCTTGTGATATCTCACATATACTTTGAGGGTCTTTTTGTCCCTTATGGTACACAATTCTTGCTTGGGATCTCTCCTCCTTTGTCATCAAGCACCTAAAATACCTAAACACAACCACTAGTAAAGATAAGAATCAATACAAAATGAATTTTACTAGTTAGGCCATTTTACCTTTTTCTCGCTCTCCTCCTTAATTCAAGATATATACCAATTGTAGCAATGGATATATCACATGTTGTGATCACCTCTCCCCATTTAACATGGATTTGTTGACTTGAATCATTGAGATACTGATTGGACTTGTGGCATAATTGTAGGGGATGGACACCAATTGTAAAAGAAGCTCATTGGAGGTAAATCCATGTGTTATCGCCATAATCTAGCCGATTGGTATTTGGGTCGGATAGGCTAAATGGGCTGAGTCAGCCGATCATTGAGCAGTGTGGATAGGATGATGGGTTGTGTTTAATTGTCCAAGGAAGAGACGTTTCCAAGGGCCAGTGGGCCATGTATCCTGTTTAGTTCGAGTCAAGTTGGGACTAGCCCATTTAAAGTAGGGTTTTAGCTATAGAAAGAGTCGAACTTGACGTCTAAGTCTACGGAAGTAGGGTTTTAGCTATAGAAAGAATCGGACTTGACGTCGAAGGCTACGGACTATAAATATATACCCATGTTCTATGTAAGAAATCGACGACATATGTTCCTACACATCGGATTGTCTTCAATCTCACTTGGCGCATTGCCACCCCTGAGAAATTAGGGTTTTCAAGGTAATCGTCATGCTGCACTAATGTTTCTCAGATTCATTAGGGCATTAGGGCGTGAACCATATGGTGAACTGTGTACTAAAGTGTTTTTTATGGCACAGTTTGCTAGTTGTCCCGATGAATCTCGCGTTAAGCTCCTCTTAATGTGGGAATCATTAGTTATCCAGATGAATCTTGTGTCAAGATTCGCTTGGTGCGAGACCCATCAGTTATCCCAATGAATCTCGTGCCAAGCAAATCCATCGTTTATCTTGCATGCTTATCGATCTGTTTATGTTTTTATGCTTCATGTCATATATCAATCTTCATGTAGCTCATATTACGTTGCCTAATCACTTGTCACAATCCACGATGTGTCGCTGCAACGCGTGCACGCGACATGCCGATAGATCAGCATATCTCGAGCACCCTATATATACATGTCTTAATTTGATCTGTTTATCTAGATGGTTCTCTTTGGAGGTCCTGGTTAGAAGGCGATATAGCTACGCAGATCTTTTTATATCGTGCTTTTAGATAGGGTTTATATCTATTCTATTTTTGGATGCCGTTTTGGTTATTATAATTTATTATATCTCATTGACCGTCAAGCATCTACATGCATGACGACTGGAGTTCACGAGTTCTCGTGATGTCGATCTGAGTGATCAGGCAAGAATTTAACGTTTAGATCTCTTGTGAGAACCAGAGCGAACCGCCGCATCCACCCAACCTTCCTAGCTGCAAGGTCAAGCCAGGTGGCACGTCCGCACCACCACCACCACCACCCAGATCGGCTTTGTTCATAGCCGATCAGAGCCGCACTACAGGGAGATGAGTGCAGCAACAACGTGATCCCCGGCTCCCCGTGTGTTCTCGCCTGTAGGTTTCCCGCAGCAACACCATGTGACTACAACAAACAACACGTGAAAGCATGTTAGTCATACAAACACAAGTTATAGAGTTGCTACCCCTAAATGTGTGCCATTGTGTTTGAATCACTCAACCAAGTGTATGCACTTGTAATTCACATCATGGGGTTCAACCTCTACAACTTGGAAACATGACACCAAATGAAGGGATACCAAGAGTTAGAAAAGTGATACCAATTGTAGCCCTTTTGCTATTGCAAAACATGTGCCATGGTTGAAATGGTGTATTCCACACACCACAAGTTATGCTCATGTAAGTTACTTCACCTTTGGACACATGTTTTGTGGGAGTTTGTTCTCAGCAGCCCACCACAGGATAGGTCCTACGGAGGTTTTGAGATCGGAAGGGGTGGCGAGCAGATCGATAATGGTGTACAGAACGCGAGAACACGGCGGTTAGACAGGTTCTGGCCGCAGTGTTGCATAACACCCTACGTCCTGTATGGGGGTCTGTGGATTGTATTGCGGAAAGTATGAGAGTTCGGAGAGTTTCCACGTCATCCCTAGCTCCCCTTATATAGGCCGAGGAGCTAAGGTTACAGTAGATATCCTGGAGGAAAACTCGCCAAGAGGTTTTCTGGGATTACATTCCGAGATCATAGGTGCAACATCCTAACAGATTCTATCCGAAGCTGCCCGAGTGGTTTGCTTAAGCTCCACGCCATCTGATGACTTGAGCCCGAAGCCAGACCACTCGGCCCACTTGTCAGGGTGACGCAACCGGTCGTCATAGGGTACTTGGGGACATATGACTCCCACATGTTTAGTAGATCTCACAAACTGTACCATACGGTCCATTGTATCTATCTGCAGCTCAATCTTCACACCTTCAGCCAAAATGGTTCGTCCCTTAGTCCGTTCTTTAAGACTGTACTTTACGGTCCGTGTATCCTTGGTCACTTCAGTTGTCTTATGCCGGAATGGGCGGCTCCATTCATTTCTTGTAGATCGTACCATCCATTCCTCGTATTTTGCTAGGCTTCCAAATCTTCATTCCCTTCAGGAAATATGGTCTAACCTATTGTCTGGTCATATAGACTATACCATATGGTCCTCACAAATGCTGCAAGATTTCAGGGTAGAACGCTCATTAGGGTAGCCCTTCGGGCCTTGCCTTCGTCTCTACTTCTTCTCTTTATACATTGGACCTAAAAACCTGAGAATGTGCATCATGACAAGTTTATTAGTCCAAGTGTTGTTAGTCAATCAATCACCAAAATATAAGAGGCTATTTTCCTACATATGTGTGTATTGGTGAGTCCATGGCTCGTCAAGCTTTGCAGCACCTCTACAGGGTTTGTCATCTATGTATCAAGGATTACTATGTACTTGCCCTAGATGGTAGATGTGGATAATGTTGCTGGTCTATTGTAGAATGATAGTGGGTTTATTAGGGATTTCAGGTAGCATCAGTTGCATGCATTGGGCATGGAGGAACTATCCAACTACATGGAGAGGGATGTTCACGGGTTATGGTAAGCATCCAACCATGATCCTAGAGCCTGCCACATCTAAGAATATGCACATTTGGCATGCTTACATTGGCATGCCATGTAGTAACAATGGCATTAATATGCTTCATATATAGGTCATCAGTGTTCTCTTGCCAAAGGGGTCAGGCCACTCCTGTTTCATTTCTACTGATAAGAACACATATATAACATAGGGTACTACCTTGTCGATGCGATTTACCTAGAATGGCCAGCTTTTATTAAGACCATTTGACACCCCATGGAAACAAAGACCAATCACTTTTCTATGTGCCAAGAAGGAGCATGGAAGGACATTGAATGTGTGTTTGGTATCGTCCAAACTAGGTGGGCAGTGGTTCGTGGACCGCCGTACTATTGGGATCATGTATAATTATGTGCAACACGATTGTTGTTGGTGCAAGGAAGACAAACTTCGACCGACTAGGAGAGTTTGTTGTGCCCTGCAACAATACTCAAGATATGAACAATGTTATTCGGGCACACCATAGCCTCTAGAACCTAAATTTACATCACCAGCTGCAGTACGACCTTATTGAGTAGCAATGAATGAGGTTGCGATCCCATACACATTAGGTATGGATAACATTTCCATTTGTATTATCAAATAAGAATTATATCTGTATGTGTACGGTTGTGTATTGTTTGTAAGAAGAGTTTGCAAGTGGGGTTTGTAATTGCACTTTGTAAGGGAGACCATATGTACGACCATTTATTAATATATGACAAGTTGTTCTCATAGTATCAATGTATGAATCAGAAGATACATCACAAGGAATCATTCATTTGTTACAAATAAGCCCAAGCATACAACTCATAGTTCACAACTAAGAGGACACAACAATTTAATTTATTGTTCACACATGGATGCCATTTTTAATAGTAAAGAGCTCACAATAATTGCACAAATCACATAAAAGCATCGAGGAGTTTGAGAATCACAATGAAACTGGGTTCACACTTGGTGGGTTCCTTAGACTTCTTGCTTCTACCTTGTGAAGTATCTCCTTGCGAAGCACTTCATAATAGATGCACATCTCTGTTGGCGGTCAATAAAACCCATTTCGACCACCAACATTTCATGTTTTAGAGTATACCTTACCAAGTTTTCACTAATCTCTAACTAGTTCCACGAGTTATGCATAAAGGTTGTATGCAAGAGTTTTACACATTCAAAACCACATGAAAATGGACAAACAAGGGCAATGAGGCAAAGGAGAGCAATGGTCCAGGAAACACAAGCCGACCGACCTGGGTGTGGTCAGGTCGGTTGACCTGAGGCCCATCAGCCACAGTGGCCAGGCCGGCTGACCACAGGCCCAGGTCGGCCGACCATAGGCCCAGGTCGGCCGACCTCCTCTCCTGGTCGCCCGACCTTGCCACATTTCCAAATTCAACCTGCATGCAAACAAACACAAAAGAGGTTAAATGCAACCGATGGATCAAGAATCCAATGCATCCAAGGGCCAAAAGGACTTCGCACAAAGGATCAATGACGTCAGCAATCCGAGGGAGAAAACATGCAGCTAATCAGAGGTCGCCCAACCTTATCCCAAGGTCGGCCGACCTAGTACCGCCTCGTTTTGCACGTGCCTCAACCGCCACAACTGCCAACCAACATTCAGAGCAAATCACAGCCGATAGATCAAGGAAGGCGGTGCATCGGATGGTTGCCCGACCCCCCGGGCCGGCCGGCCGATCTACCCCAGGGTCAGCCGACCTGCCCCCCAGGTCAGCCGACCAGCGACCTATGCCCAACCGACCTTGCACACCTACAAATACCCCCTCGTCCATCCAGGCTATAAATACCCCCCGGGAGGTCATTTGAAAGGTGTGTTGGATCAAGATAACACTAGTGTGGTTGTGTAGTTGAGTGTAGAGTATAGTAGTGAAGCCACCCTTGGCATTGTAGAGAGAGCCAAGTTGTATCAAGAGCGAGTAGTGAGTTGTCAAGTGAAGGAGTCGGAATTCTCTTTGGTATTCTATCCCCGAGCTCTTATTCTTAGAGGAATTATTACTCTATTTCCAGGATACAGTAAAGTTCCTTGCTCCCTTCTTTATTTATTTCATACTTACTTTATTTACATACTCAGTGCTTTGCTTAGTAGTTTACGGGTGCCAAGTGTGCTCTGTGTAGTTTAGCTATACAGTTGTGCTTGCTCTCAGGCTTCGAATCTGTGTAGTAGTAAACTTGGTTGTGTAGACGTGGTGTCTAGACTAGAGTTTGCCTTGGAAGGTGTCTTGTCCCACGCAGCTTTGGTGGTAGGTCCGCTTGGTGACAGCAAGCGTGTACCCTGTGTACTCCACCCCATCGTTCGGATAAGTAGTCATCGACGCATAGCTAAGTTCTGTAGCGCCCGCCTTTCTCGTTTGGGTTATCAGCACTCTGGTGCCCGAAAGTGGTTCTATAGGCTTAGTGTCCAAGTAAACCTGTTGAGTACAACACTAGTTTGTTTAGTAAAGCTAAGTTGTTTTATTTAAAGTAGTGAACCTGCTCTGCTCTGCCTTTTATCTCTACAATTGCTGGCTTTACTGTTCGTTTCTACCTGTTCTATGTTGAGTTACTCCTCGTTCCTCATGGATTTCGATATCATGGAATAGTCTTGGGTGAAAAGCTACAATGTGTTTCCGTGCGCTTGCGGATCTATATTAGTAGGCTAAGAAATGCCAACAAGTTTTTCTGGCGCCGTTGCCGGGGAACGGTAGCTAATTCAACTAGAACCTTAGGATCGTCCTTACTCACACTATACACAACCACCATATATATCCCCACCAAATACTACATACCATCTACCGTATGGATTCCACGCCTATCTTTCAACTCGCCGCTCCAAAGGGCGATTATTTGGGGCCTCCACCATCTTCCACACCCATCACCGTAGAAGGCTATCAGCTACGTCCCGGCTTGATAGCCATGGTTCAGGACAAATCATTTGGAGGACACGAATCAGAATGTCCCTACGCACACCTCCGGGAGTTCGAGCAGCTAAGCAGCTGCCTGGTCATCCCGGGTATGTCTGGCGACACACTTCGATGGTTGCTCTTCCTGTTTTCGCTCATGGGGGAGGCAAAAATCTGGTGCAAGCAGACAATTGGTAAAGTAGAATGGAGTTGGGAGAACTTGAAAAACAATTTTTGTCTCCGTTTCTTTCCGCCAAATAAGGTTATCGACCTCCGCTGCGAAGTATTCAACTTCCGACAGCGCGAGAGAGAATCCTTAGGGGCAGCTTGGGAACGCTTCAATCGTCTGGCCTTCTTAGGGCCGGACTTGGATATTTTCGAGGCATCCTTGCTACAACACTTCATTCTACCACTTGACACCATCCGAGGGAAGGAGAGTTCTCGACAAAATCCGCGAGAAAGCTTCTGACCTCGGTACATTTGAAGAACCACCTCCACAGAAGCCACCCAAGACACTTGAACCCGAAGAGAGACAAACATCATATACCCCATCTCCACCATTACCCCTCCGAATTGAGGAAATCCTAGAACCGCACCATCGTCTAGGCAAACTGAGAGGGTCAGTTTGGCCTTGATGGTTCCTCCGTCGGCACCTCCGTTCTCTTTTGAGGACAAGCGCTTCATGGATTTTGGTGATGCCCCTCGTTTACCAAAACAAGACCGACGCTTCACTAGGACCTCCAAACCAACATACGTACTACCAGATCATAAAATGCATATGGAGGAGGACCTACTCTGGCTTTCAGCAGCAATCAATCGGGATTGGCTAGAGGAGAGACGACTGGACACGAACACGGTCAAATTTTATCCAGAACCCAGCGTCATCCCAGGCCAAGTATCAAGGCTTCAACCGCAAGATATTACATATGACCCAAGGGCAGGAATCAATATAATCCCTAAGCACGTAATTGACGAGTACTACCCGACACAACCGTTATCAAGATCTGCCATGCGTCTACAATGGATAAAGGGCAGCTATTTGAGATGCAAGGGTGTTTTGAGGGTAATTCAAACATCCTTGCGAGATACGTAGGTGTTCACGTCTTTGACATCCCCGAGGGGTCTTCACCATTAATCGTGATTGGGATCCCAATCGCTGTCCTCACCAGCTCGGATATATACAGAGGGAGATTGCAGCTTCAGCTCAGCAAGGAAGAAATAAACGTCAATATCGATAGGTCACTCAATGCCAAGACTGAAGCAAAGCCAGAGATTGACCCTATGGAAGAGGTGATGAGCCTTGCACTTGAGGAAATGGGTCAAGATAGCCTAGAGGAAGAGGCTGCTAGCGACTTCAGTACAGTAGAGGAGCCATGGAAGTTCGAAGAACTTGGTGAATCCTTATGGCCCGAAGCTCTGAAGATAGAACTAAAGCAACTACCGCCTGGCCTGAAGTACGCCTTCCTCAACGGAAATGAGGACACACCGGTGATCATCAGCGACAAGCTGACAGAGAGTGAGAGCCGGCGATTACTTTTAGTTCTGGAGAAGTATAGATCTGTGATACTCTTTTCAAGACCTGAAAGGAATCGGTCCCAATCTATGCACTCATCGTATCCCTATGGAGGCCGAGGACAAGCCAACTAGGGAACCGCAGCGTCGACTTAACAATGCGATGAGAGAGGTGGTCAAGAAGGAAGTACTAAAACTACTTCACGCGGGAATCATATACCCCGTGAGTGATAGCGAATGGGTCAGTCCAGTACAAGTTGTACCGAAGAAAGGAGGGATGACAATTGTCAAGAATCAGAATAATGAGCTCATACCACAGAGAACTACCACAGGTTGGCGGATGTGCATTAACTACAGAAAACTTAATGCCGCCACCAAAAAAGATCACTTTCCTCTTCCTTTCATTGATGAAATGTTGGAGAGACTGGCAAAACACTCCTTCTTCTGCTACCTCGACGGCTACTCTGGATACCACCAGATTCCGATTCACTCGGAGGACCAGAGTAAGACGACCTTCACATGCCCTTACGGAACTTTCGCCTACAGGCGAATGTCGTTCGGGCTGTGCAATGCTCCAGCATCATTCCAGCGGTATATGATGGCAATATTCTCTGATTTCATCGAAGAGATCATGGAAGTATCTATGGATGATTTCTCAGTATACGGCAAGAGCTTCGATGGATGCTTAGAGAACCTTGAAAAGTTCTCAAAAGATGCCAAGAAGTTGACCTTGTCCTAAACTGGGAGAAATGCCGCTTCATGGTTAGAGAAGGAATCGTTCTGGGACACAGAATTTCGGAAAGAGGCATAGAGGTAGATCGAGGTCATTGAACAACTACCTCCACCCACCAACATGAAGGCCATCCGAAGCTTCCTAGGCCATGCAGGATTCTATAGGAGATTCATAAAAAATTTCTCCCATATAGCTCGGCCTCTGACCAACTTGTTAGCTAAGGATGTTCCCTTTGTGTTCGAGAAAGAATGTTTCAAGGCCTTTCACACGCTTAAGAAGGCTCTGGTCTCAGCCCCAATCATTCAGCCACCCGACTGGAACTTACCATTCGAAATCATGTGTGATGCAAGCGGCTTCGCTGTTGGAGCAGTATTGGGTCAGAGCAAGGACAAAAAGCATCATGCTATCTCTTATGCAAGCAAAACATTCACTGGCCCACAACTGAATTACTCAACCACTGAGAAAGAGCTATTGGTAGTGGTCTTTGCAATTGACAAATTCAGATCATACTTGGTAGGATCGAAAGTCATCATCTACATAGATCATGCAGCTCTCAAATACCTCCTGACCAAGAAAGATGCAAAGCCACGATTGATGCGATGGGTGCTGCTACTCCAGGAATTCGATATCGAAATCTAAGACAAAAAGGGAGTAGAGAATTCAGTTGCAGATCATCTCTCACGAATGAAGTTTGAAGAAACATCGCCCTTGCCGATCGATGACTATATGAGAGATGATCAGCTTCTAAAGGTGACAACAGCCCAACCTTGGTATGCTAATCTGGTGAATTACATCATTCCTGGCTATGTCCCTGAAGGAGCAGAAGAGGAAATTGGCCCACGACAGCCGATTCTATCTCTGGGATGACCCCTACCTATACAAACTCTGCACAGACGGACTCCTACGTCACTGCATTTCAGCTTGTGAAGCACCGCAAGTCCTTGATAGATGCCATGCATCCTCCTATGGAGGTCACTATGGGGCTTATCGGACTCATGCAAAAATCTGACAAAGTGGGTTCTACTAGCCCACTATGTACGAGGATGCAAAAGAGTTCGTGCGACGGTGTCCAAGGTGCCAGCGCCAAGGGAATATAAATCCAAGAGATGCTATGCCACTCACAAGCAATCTCCAGCTTGATATATTCGACGTGTGGGGCATAGATTTCATGGAACCTTTTCCCAAGAATAGAGACAAGGAGTACATTCTAGTCGCAGTCGATTATGTATCAAAATGGGTAGAGGCAATGCCGTGTCCTGCAGCGGACTCAAGACACTCCATTAAGATGTTCTGGGAAACAATCTTTTCTCATTTTGGAGTGCCGTGGGTCATCATCAGCGATGGGGGCAGCCACTTCATTGACAAGTGCTTCAGGAAATGTCTCACTGAACTCGGTGTGGACCACCGTGTTGCCACCCCTTACCATCCGCAGACAAGTGGCCAAGCCGAGACGTCAAACAAACAAATCAAGAACATATTGCAAAAGACGGTCAAGGCTATGGGAAAAGAATGGGTATCCAAGCTACCCGATGCTCTCTGGGCATACCGCACTGCATATAAAACTTCCATTGGCATGACACCATACCAACTGGTGTACGACAAGACTTGTCTTCTTCCAGTGGAACTCGAATTCAAATCTCACTGGGCGGTCAAGAGGTGGAACATAGATCTCTAGTCGGCAGGCGTAAGAAGGCAAATACAACTGGCCAAGCTGGACGAATGGAGGGAGAAGGCATACCACAGTGCCAAGCTATACAAGGAGCGCACCAAAAGATGGCACGATAAGCGAATCAAGATCAAATCATTCAAACCGGGAGATAAGGTACTACTCTTTAACTCTCGCATTCGTTTATTTGGTCATGGTAAGCTTAGAAGTAAGTGGGAAGGACCCTTCAAGGTCCTTGAAGCCGCCGATCACGGTGCCATCACCCTCCAGGACGATGATGGAAATGTTTTCAAGGTGAATGGGCAGCGCCTTAAAATATTTTTCGAGCCCGAAATGCCTCAGCTCGAAGAAGTAGACGTCTTCGAGCTGCACGAGGTAGTACGATTACACGTCCATGGTCGAGCTCAGACCATAAAAGAAGCCATGTACACTACTTGCTTTTTCTCCCTTAAAACTCCTCTAATCTCACCTTTTGCTACAAAACCTCAATAGAACCAATGTCCAACACATGTTTTTGGGTAAAGGCCACCTAATAGGGGTAATCCCAACTTTGGCACGTCCAGCCAAGGGTTGGCGTGGCCGGCCGACCTCAGGTCTGGTCGCCCGACTCCCGGGTGCAACAGCCAGGCCACCAGGCGCGAGGCAGGGTCGGCCGACCTAGGGCACGGGTCGCCCGACCTCAATGCCAGGTCGCCCGACCTCCGAACCAGGTCGCCCGACTGCCAAAATTTGATTTTCAAGTTTTGGAGCGCTTTCCCCAGCTATTCCGGTTCTGCTGAGTGGATGAGATCGGGATTCCAACGTTTTAAGGTGAAAGAAGGCCATCTTCTTCCTCCCACATCTCAATCCCATCTCATTCCATCTAGAGCTCAGCCATGGCATCACCTTCTCCATGCAACAGTAGCAAAGCCATCGTCTTCATCACCTTGGACACCACCGCCACATACACCCCGGCGTCCGAGGACTCACTAGGACTTCTCCAGTCCATCTCGAGGGAGGAGAGCCCGGAGAGACTCGTACGAAGGCCACCCTGGCCGACGGGACTAGGTCCCCAGGGTCGGCCGACCTCTGGTCAGGGTCGCCCGACATCTGATGCAGGTCGGCCGACCATGGGTGACAGCCCCCGTGGCCGGCCAGCCACCCGTGCAGGTCACCCGGACTCCCCCCGACGCTTTCATAGTGTGGACAGGCCCCCTCGCGGTCTGTCCCCCACCAAGGCCATTGCCAAGAAGGTGGCGCACCCATCGCCACGTCCTACCATGGGGGCCATCACCCCTATGAAGTGCGTCAAGGGCCTTTTCCAGGAGAAGGCCGCTGGACCATCTAGGGAACCGGTCTTCCCTAGCTACTCCACCCATACTCTCCGTGGGATGAAAACTCCCACGAGCGGGTATGCTAAGGTGTTTGTACCAAGGATAGCCATCCCGGATTCATCCATAGATGAGTCCATGATTCCACTCCACCGCGTAGAACGGTGAATAGGGTGGCTGTACCTTCCCCCATCCGAGGACCGCCTGGGAAGTTCGAAGACTCATCCGGTGATGAAGACACGGTGGCCTCTCTTAGGGAGGAAAACATAGCGCTCCGGGCCAAATTGCAGAATTTAGAGGAGCGCTGTGCTGAAGGCGAGCTTTGGCGAATGGAGATTAATGATAAAATAGATGTCCTTTGGAAGGGATTGTCCGCCAAGGTTCGCTGCCTTGCAGAAGCAATGGGGCATTCGGAACTCTACGACCCACCACAGCCATAGATGCCCTTGCTTCTAGTTATCTTAGGCGCATTAGTTTTATTCTTAGGTGGAATAAGTTTTTGTTTTAATTTCCCTTTTTATAACATGCGCCTCCAATTTTATATAATTCAATAAAGGTAAGATAGTTCCTTTTTGCTCCAATAAAGTTTGGGTGGAATGGTCAAAGTCATTCGACCTCCTATCACTAATCCTGCAGAAACCACGCAAGAAAACACCTTATGCAGGAACAACAACGCTACTCAGAAAAATTCAGGGGAAAAACGGAGACAATGCAGGTCGGCCGACCCACTGATCAGGCCGCCCAACCCACTGGTCAGGTCGCCCGACCTCACTCTGGGTTGGCCAACCACACAACTTGCACAAAAATATGTATACCGCGTCGTCACGTCTCCCCAAGGCTCTCTCACCCGAAACGAACAAGCGCACGGGGCAAATCACGAAGAGGGGTGGCCGCCCGACCTAGCCCTCGGTCGCCCAACCTGGCCCCCGGTCGCCCGACCTGATGACAGGGTCGGCCGACCCTGGCTATGGGCTGGCCGGCCCACTCCCATCTCAAACCCGCATTTGGAGGTCAGGTTTGCACATTTTATTATTTGTACCTCTCAAATTTTGCGTTTGTTTTACATGAAACCTTGTTAAATGATGCTCTACCTGATCATGATGTCACATCTCGCTTGTGCTTGCACCATGTTATTCCTCATACTAGAGTAATCTTGCCTTTGGATACTTTTATGAATAGGGAACCACTTATGTTTAGTTTGTTGAGTCAGGAGAGATGAGATAATTGGATATAACTAAAGGAACCTCCCACATGAGTTAAGAGTTTTATTTGCAAAATAAAAAGAGGGTTCCTTCTTGGATGATCTCAAGTTCCAATCCCATCTCACCAGTGCCACGTATGAAAAAGAGAATTTGTACATTTAAGCTTCCTTGATTGCTTTGAGTCTTATCAAGTTTTGTGCCATTAAAAAGTTCGAATCATTTGAGAATTTTGGCCTTCACATGCACGTTCCATGAAATAAAGTCTCTCAAAAAGGTATGCAGCAAAATGTCAATAATCCCATCCAAGTTGAAAGAAAGAGAGGCATGGAAGTTAGAAAAAAATAGAGAGAAAAGTATGAGGAAAGAAAAATGATGAGAAAAAGAAAAAAGACTCCATGCCCTCTACTCAAACATGGGATTCAAAACAAGCACCTACAAGAGACAAGTCCCTACATTGCACTTGCACTTGGCCAATTCTCACTTGATTATGAATTCCTTCTTGACACTTGATTTGACTCGACAACATAAGCATGACAGGATTGAGAGCCAATGGATCGGCCTCATTGCTCTCCTGGTGTGATGAGTGATTGTCAACGGTACAAGTCCTCCGATGGACTGGAGGCCCTCCGATGGACTGGAGGTAGAGAAGACGAAGACCTCGATGGACTGAGGCAAAAGTCCTCCAATGGACCGGAGGCAATGCTCGGCGTCGGTCGGCCATGGAAGCTCGGTACACGGAGGGGCGGTTCGGCAACGGTGGTGTAAGCCCTCCGATGGACCGCGAGGCGACTCCGATGGACTGGAGAAGCCGGGTGCCACTGTGGTGCTCCAACCCGAGTGCATGGCGTGAAGGCGTGCGAGGGAGGCTTTGGCGGCTTCGGCTCAAAACCGCCACCCAAGTTCAAATGACTTGGAGGGTTGGGCTCCGACTCGCCAAGATAGAAGATTGGGCCAAGACCTGGCCCAGGAAGCCCGCAGAATAAAGTTTTCCGGTTTCTGACTTCAAAACCGGGGGAAGCTTCCGGACTACTGGCTACGTGGCGCACATCCAAGCGAGGCGGAGAAACCGAAGATGATCAAGACGTCATCGTAGTCGTCCGATTGTATCTTTTCGGTTTGGCCCCCTCCGGGCATTTTTAGAGTCGGGGTCTTAATGTAATTGTGTCGTTTAGGGCCTAGGGTATAAATAGACTTGAGAGGCTCCCTTGGAGCTGATCTTGGCAGCCACAAACCCTAGTTTTCCTAACCCTAGCAGCCAAGGTCCAAAGAGAGAAAAGAGAGGAGATTAGCTAGGAGATGAGTGCCTAGTTTAGTCTAATCTTGTCATTAGTGGGAGGATGAAGGGAGGTAGGCTCTAGGGAACTTTTGTAATCTGATTTCATGAATTAATCCAAGGTTTCTTGATGAGAAATTCCATGTCCTAGAGCAGCAATTTCGTCCCTCCCTCTTTGCCCCCTTTCTAGTCTTGTTTTTTTTGTCCCGTTTCTTGGATTTTGGCTCGTTTTGTGTTGTCCAAGTATGAGACCTTTCTTTTGCTTGTATTTTGCCTTGCTAGGATGTGGTGCATCTCACTAGCCAAGTGCTAGAATCATTCAACCACGAGCAAGGGCCGTTCTTGACGTTTCTAGGTTTTTCGGGTTCAACTCACCTACCTCACGAGATCTACAATTCCCGTGCAACCTTTGATCTTTTCAAGTGGATCTTTTGAGGTTGGCTAGGGAAGGTACTTAGGATCATCCATGCAAATTTTCGTGAAGTTTCGTTGAGATTTGACCCGGTTTTGATTTGGTTTTTGGAGTGCCCGCGTGCAGTTTTTAGGTTGCAGTTTTTTTTGGGTCTAGCGCGATACATGGACAGGACTGTCCGGTCCTTTGTCCGAACCCCTAAGACCTGACTGTCCGGTCTTCTAGCGCTGAAACCTGCAGCGTGTTCTCTTCTCTGTTCTCTGGCAGATCATTTGTCCGATTTTTTGTCCGGTTTCTCAAACCTGATTGTCCGGTCTATAGATTTAGGTGTGTTCTCTTCTTGATCTTGGTAAGTTTGTCCGGTCAGGTCCGCTGCTTAAGACCTGACTGTCCGGTCTGTGTTCCTCTTTTCTGAGTTTGCGTTTTGGTGTTCTTTTGTCTCCCTTTTGTCCGTTTTAGTGTCTAGTTATTTCAGCTTGTGTGGTGTGCTCAGTTTTGGGTGGTTTTGGTGTTCTCTTTGCTTGTTTTTCAAGGTGTTAGTGAGTCCTAGGGTTGGTAGCTTTTCTTGCTATGCAACCTTTCTCACTTAGTAGGAGTTTTGTTTGCGTTAGTTTTATTGTTTGTGATCTAGTTAGCGTGTGTCGGTCGTTTTTGTTTGTACTTGGTTGCGTGACACTCACCGCTAGCCCATACTCATCACTCACTATTTTTCAGCGAGACGCACTTAGGTGTGGAGTGGCACGTAGCTAAAGTCGATCTTTTTGTGTATATTCTGTTAGACATAGTGTCTCAGCCTGGTTAGTGTAGCTTATGCTTCCGCTTTGCACCCGATACGTATCTGTTCAGTGGACGGTATCGGTTGTGCGTGTGTTTTCGTGAAGAGCGCACTTTGGGGGTTTGAGTTTGAGTTTTTCAAGTGCTCCTATTCACCCCCCCTCTAGTCGCACGTCTCGGTCCTACAAGTGGTATCAGAGCCGGTTAGGTTTCCTATACCTTAACCGGTGACGAAACCGTAGTGACGATGACTTACTCTGGGAAAATTCCCGTCCTTGGCTCCGATGGTTATCCCTACTGGAAAGGTAGGATGGAGGCGTTCCT
The DNA here is from genome assembly GCA_022530915.1 of Paspalum notatum. Taxonomy (NCBI): domain Eukaryota; kingdom Viridiplantae; phylum Streptophyta; class Magnoliopsida; order Poales; family Poaceae; genus Paspalum; species Paspalum notatum. Next base: position 23,295,655 of record CM039684.1, on the reverse strand, counting down.
TGTTAGCCAGAGTCAGGACATATGGGATGCTACTCAGAGTACGACTTTTGTGGTGCTTCCAGTCGCTGAGCGTACTACGCAGGATATCGTGGCTCAGCATGAGGCGAATGCCAAGGCTGTTAACTTTCTCTTCTCCGGGCTTGGTCCCATGGATTATGAGAGAGTGAGTCACCTTAAGACTGCGCGTGAGATATGGTCACTGCTTAGTGCACACCATGAGGGTACTGCAACAATTAAGGCTAGACTTGTGGAGACTTACCGGCGCGAATATGAGAATTTCGTCCAGAAGCCGGGAGAGTCAGTAGACGACTTGTTTGGTCGTTTTCAGTCGATCATCAACAAGTTGCATGTTAACTCTGCCCCCGCTGCCCTCCCATATACCGATCATCAGCAGGCTGTCAAGTTGTTGTATGCCTTAGACAGAAAAATATGGGAGATCAAGGTGAACTCAATCATTGAGTCGGCAGGGTATGATACGATTGGAGTAGAGGCGCTCTATAGTAAGCTCAAGGCCACCGAGGTAGATTACAAGATGAGGGATTCCCTCGCTTGTACAGGTTCCAAGAGTCTGGCCTTGGCTACCCCCTCTAGTGAGTCTGTCACTAACCCCGTGTTACACAACTTCTCGTTTTCTGCTTTGATGTCTGTTACAGAGGAGCAGCTAGCGACACTTGGGGATGACGAGTTGTGTCTGGTGTCTAGTCGCTTTCAGCGTGCCTATGACAACCGGATGAGCAAGAAGAGGGGCGAGCGGCCCAAGTGCTTTGAGTGCGGAGATGTCGGCCACTTCATCGCCGAATGCCCCAACAAGAACGACTACTACAAGAAGGGCAAGAGCTACTCCCGCGACTCCGACAAGTACCACTCCGGCAAGCCAAGCTTTGACAAGCACTGCTCCAGCAAGCATGGCTCCGGCAAGCGCTCCTTCGGCAAGAAGAACTTCCGGAAGGCTTTCAAGAGCTACCAGAAGGACAACCGGAAGCGGGACAAGGCCTTCTTCGCCGAGATCGGGTTCTGCAGCAGCGGATCTTCCTCCTCTTCGTCCTCATCGAGCTCAAGCGATGAGGAGATCACGTACAGGAAGGACAAGAGGAACGATCAAGGCGGTCCAGCTGGCTTGTGCTTCGTCTCCACCAAGTCCAGGCGGAAGAACAAGGACAAGAGGAGCTCGGTTTGCTCCATGGCGCTTGAGGACAAGGAGAACAAGGATGACGGCAGCAACTCTTCTTCCGATGATGAGGATCGAGGTATGGAGGACGTGTGGATCATGGACTCCGGTTGCTCTAGGCATATGACAGGGCACCGCAAGTGGTTCTCCAGCCTCAACCCTGTAAGCACCAAGGAGTACATCACATTCGGGGACAATGGTCAAGGTAAAGTGATGGGTGTTGGTTCTGTTTCGCTCTCCGCCAAGCTTTCCCTGAGAGAAGTTGCTTTTGTCCGGAATTTGGGGTTCAATTTGGTTTCTGTTTCGCAACTTCTCGATGAAGGATTTGAGGTTCGTTTTAAGAAAGGTGCGTGCTGCGTTCTTGATGCTGAGGAGACCCTTGTTTGCTCTTTGCTACCTTTTGGTCAGGTTTTTAGGGTCGACCTCACATCTGTTTCTGGCCCTGCGCGCTGTTTGGTTGCTAGTCCTTCTGCTGATATATGGAAGTGGCATAGGAGACTTGGTCATTTGAGCTTTGATCTGCTAGTCAGGTTAAGTTCAATGGGCCTAATCCGAGGATTGCCCAAATTGAGAGCTGAGAAGGACTTAGTTTGCCACCCCTGTCGTCATGGCAAGATGGTTGCCGCCTCTCACATTCCTGTGTCTCAGGTTATGACCTCCTATCCGGGTGAGCTACTCCATATGGATACAGTAGGTCCCGCTCGGGTAGCGTCAATCAGTGGGAAGTGGTACGTACTTGTCGTTGTGGACGATTTTTCGCGGTTCTCGTGGGTATTTTTCATGGAGTTTAAGGATGAGGCGTTTGGTTTTGTTCGGGATCTGGTACTGAGGTTGAGAAACGAGAGTCATAAGGCCATGAGGGCTATCCGCAGTGACAATGGCGGAGAATTCAGAAACTCTCGTTTTGAAAACTTCTGTCGTGACCTAGGTCTTGAACACCAGTTTTCTTCTCCATATACCCCTCCGCAGAATGGTGTTGTGGAACGCAAGAACAGCACACTTGTTGAGATGGCACGGACGATGCTCGATGAGCATAGGACTCCAAGGCGCTTTTGGGCTGAGGCAGTGAATACGGCCTGTTACATTGCAAACCGAATCTTCTTGCGAGCTTTCCTTGGGAAGACCTCGTATGAACTTCGGTTTGGTAAGCAGCCCAGCGTCAAGCATTTGCGAGCGTTTGGCTGCAGGTGCTTTGTGCTTAAGAAGGCGGGGCATTTGGACAAGTTTGAGTCTCGTTGTTTGGATGGGATTTTTCTGGGGTATGCTTCTAATTCTAGGGCTTTTCGTGTGTGGATTTTAGAGGCCAAGCAAGTTGTTGAGACTTGTGAGGTTTCTTTTGATGAGACTATGCCCTGCACAACCCCTGCCTTTGAGCTTTCAGGTGATGATGAAGAAGGCACTTTCATTTTTGAGGATGAGGAAGATGTGGTTAATGATGGTGATGCAGGAGCCACTGCACCGGCTGCAGCTCCTACCCCCTCTGCTACGAGTTCAGATGATGAAGGAGGACCCCTGCCCACAGGTTCCTCCTCACTCCCCCGACAGCAAGCTCAAGCAGAGGCTGGACCCGCTGAGGACGTAGGGGAGGTGACTTCCGAGATTGTTCCATCTCGGCAAGTCCAGCGGGATCACCCTCCACACAGGATGATTGGAGACATTCACCAGCGTGTCACACGCTCTTCGGTTAACTCTCTAGCCTTTTTCTCCCACTCTGCATACGTTGCTTCTTTTGAGCCCCGGGATGTGTCACATGCATTATCTGATCCTAACTGGGTGAACGCCATGCATGAGGAGTTGGAGAACTTTGAGAGAAACCATGTCTGGGATTTAGTTGAACCTCCACCAAACTGTCGCCCTATAGGTACCAAGTGGGTTTTCAAGAACAAACAGGGTGAGGATGGGATGGTTGTGAGGAACAAAGCAAGATTGGTAGCCCAGGGTTTCTGTCAGAAGGAGGGGATAGATTATGAGGAGACCTTTGCCCCTGTAGCTCGTTTGGAAGCCATTAGGATTTTGCTTGCCTTTGCGGCCTCTAAAGGCTTCAAACTGCAGCAAATGGATGTCAAGTCTGCTTTCCTGAACGGGTTCATAGAGGAGGAGGTATATGTGAGACAACCTCCTGGCTTTGAGAGTGCTAGATTTCCAGACCGGGTGTATAAGTTGAGGAAAGCCCTTTATGGTCTGAAGCAAGCTCCTAGAGCTTGGTATGCTAGGTTGAAGAGTTTCTTGCTCAAGTCTGGGTTTGTGATGGGTTCAGTAGACAAGACCTTGTTTTTGTTGAGTCGTGGCGGTGACACCCTGATAGTTCAGATATATGTTGATGACATAATCTTTGGTGGTTCATCTCACGCTTTGGTGTCTAGTTTTGCTGAACAGATGAGCAGGGAATTTGAGATGAGTCTCATGGGTGAGCTCCAGTTCTTCCTCGGACTGCAGATCAAGCAAGGCCCTGAAGGAACCTTTGTCCATCAAGCAAAGTACACAAGAGACATACTCAAGAAGTTTGACATGGGGGATTCTAAACCCATGACAACTCCTATGAGTACAAACACGGCACTTGATGCTGATGAAGATGGGGAGGCGGTGGACCAGAAGGAATTTCGAGGGATGATCGGCTCACTTCTGTACCTGACGGCGACCAGGCCGGACATTCAGTTCGCGGTTTGCCTTTGTGCGCGTTACCAGGCGTCCCCTAGGACTTCTCACCGTCAAGCGGTGAAGCGCATTTTCAGGTATCTGAAATTCACTCCTGAGCTTGGTCTTTGGTACTCCTCAGGTTCTTCTCTTTTTCTTAGAGGGTTCTCAGATGCTGACCATGCTGGCTGCCGGATTGACCGCAAGTCAACCTCCGGCACATGCCAACTCTTAGGAACCTCTCTTGTCTCTTGGTCCTCCCGCAAGCAAGCTAGTGTATCCTTGTCTACCACAGAAGCAGAGTACATAGCTGCTGCTAGCTGCTGCTCCCAGCTTTTATGGATGAAAGCCACCCTTAGTGATTTCGGCCTTAGGTTTGGAAAAATCCCTCTTCTAGTGGACTCTACGTCTGCTATTTCTGTAGCTAAGAACCCCGTCTTGCACTCCAGAACCAAACACATAGACGTGAGGTTTCACTTTCTAAGAGATCACTATGAGAAGGGGGACATAGACTTAGTGCATGTAGCTTCTGAAAACCAGTTGGCCGATATCTTTACCAAGCCTCTAGAGTTTGGCGCTTTTGTGCGCTTGAGAGGTGAGCTTGGAGTGTGCTATCCCTTTTAGTCAGGGATAATACGCTATTCCTTTTAGTAAGAAATAGCTTCCATAATCTAGAATTTGCTTTTATCTGCCTTTTATTTCTCTTTGCTTCTTTTGCATGTTGTATCATATCATGCATTGCACTGTATCATATGCATTTTCACTTCACTAGCATTAGAGCTCTTTTGAGATGATGAGTTAGTACTTGCTTGTGCTAGATTGTACAGTTGCATGCTTGATCATGGTTGGCTAAGCTCTCTTGAGTCTGTTGAATACTAGTTGTGAGCTAAGTCATTTTATTCTTTGCAAATCAAAAACCATGATCACCACTTGTTTTGGCTACCTAGCATGTGTAGGATTGTTGAATGCTATGCTATCTTTTCATACCTGGATATGCTAGTTGTATGCCTTTGCTAAGTTAATGCCTAAGCTGTTATGACACCTTGCTTAAATTGAAATCTGAATCAAAATGCTTACAAGTGGTGTCTTATATGATGAATTGAGAAAGATCCAGGTGGGTTTGCTTGTCACACTGATCTAGTTTGAGACAGCTTGCCTTTGCACTTTGGCATGAACTTGGACTAGACTGTGTATGACCAAAGACTTGTCTTAAGCTTCTGATGGTTAGATAACCTAGGCTTGGCATTGGTTGGTAAGAAGTGGCAAAAGACAAGTAAATAACCCCTGGCACAAAAAGAACTTGCTTATGAATACAAATGTCTAAATCTGAAATTTGCAAGTCTCTAAAATGCTCTTGGCTGGTTGTATATGCTTTGGTTGAGAGTAGCACACCTTGTATGCATTGCTAGCATCTTGCTGTTCATGCCTACTGTGCTAGGTGCTATTCATGTTGGTGATGCTTTCTTTTTATTAACCCTGAAAAACAAGCTTACTCTTGATATGTGTGAGATAGATTCATTTGAGCTTGTTGTATGCTTCCTTGCCCTCACTTGCTCTGTATGCTAGAACTTGTGATTACTAGCTTTACATTCCTTCTGAGCTCTTTTACACTCCTTGCATTTCATGGCATATTTTGAGGGGAAGTTGTCTAGTTCAGGGGGAGTTGAGTTCAAAGAACCCTTGATGTGTCCATTGTCAACAAGGGGGAGAAATTTGGGGAGAAATTAGTGTACTTCCAAAGCCAAAGGGAGAAGTCTTAAAATATGGACAAAGGGGGAGAACTCAGGAGAGTTTTAGTTGAGGGGGAGCTTTGCATTCATTTTGCATTTGTGAGGATGCATTTCAAGGGGAGTTGAGCTTTTTTAGCATGCTCTTTGCATCGGTGCGTTAAGCCTTTTGCCTCTGTCTTGAGGAGCCGATGTTTTGTTTTTCGTTTTGCTTCAAGCTGCCTTGTGTTTTGCCTTTGTTTGGTTTTTGGCAGCTTGAGCATTTCTTTTCTTTTTCCTTTCTTTTTCAGTTTTACGCTTTGGTTTTGTCTTTATTCTATTTCAGGTTACAGGTTGAAGATGTGTTGACAATGCACTCATCAAGGGGGAGATTGAGAGCCAATGGATCGGCCTCATTGCTCTCCTGGTGTGATGAGTGATTGTCAACGGTACAAGTCCTCCGATGGACTGGAGGCCCTCCGATGGACTGGAGGTAGAGAAGACGAAGACCTCGATGGACTGAGGCAAAAGTCCTCCAATGGACCGGAGGCAATGCTCGGCGTCGGTCGGCCATGGAAGCTCGGTACACGGAGGGGCGGTTCGGCAACGGTGGTGTAAGCCCTCCGATGGACCGCGAGGCGACTCCGATGGACTGGAGAAGCCGGGTGCCACTGTGGTGCTCCAACCCGAGTGCATGGCGTGAAGGCGTGCGAGGGAGGCTTTGGCGGCTTCGGCTCAAAACCGCCACCCAAGTTCAAATGACTTGGAGGGTTGGGCTCCGACTCGCCAAGATAGAAGATTGGGCCAAGACCTGGCCCAGGAAGCCCGCAGAATAAAGTTTTCCGGTTTCTGACTTCAAAACCGGGGGAAGCTTCCGGACTACTGGCTACGTGGCGCACATCCAAGCGAGGCGGAGAAACCGAAGATGATCAAGACGTCATCGTAGTCGTCCGATTGTATCTTTTCGGTTTGGCCCCCTCCGGGCATTTTTAGAGTCGGGGTCTTAATGTAATTGTGTCGTTTAGGGCCTAGGGTATAAATAGACTTGAGAGGCTCCCTTGGAGCTGATCTTGGCAGCCACAAACCCTAGTTTTCCTAACCCTAGCAGCCAAGGTCCAAAGAGAGAAAAGAGAGGAGATTAGCTAGGAGATGAGTGCCTAGTTTAGTCTAATCTTGTCATTAGTGGGAGGATGAAGGGAGGTAGGCTCTAGGGAACTTTTGTAATCTGATTTCATGAATTAATCCAAGGTTTCTTGATGAGAAATTCCATGTCCTAGAGCAGCAATTTCGTCCCTCCCTCTTTGCCCCCTTTCTAGTCTTGTTTTTTTTTTGTCCTGTTTCTTGGATTTTGGCTCGTTTTGTGTTGTCCAAGTATGAGACCTTTCTTTTGCTTGTATTTTGCCTTGCTAGGATGTGGTGCATCTCACTAGCCAAGTGCTAGAATCATTCAACCACGAGCAAGGGCCGTTCTTGACGTTTCTAGGTTTTTCGGGTTCAACTCACCTACCTCACGAGATCTACAATTCCCGTGCAACCTTTGATCTTTTCAAGTGGATCTTTTGAGGTTGGCTAGGGAAGGTACTTAGGATCATCCATGCAAATTTTCGTGAAGTTTCGTTGAGATTTGACCCAGTTTTGATTTGGTTTTTGGAGTGCCCGCGTGCAGTTTTTAGGTTGCAGTTTTTTTTGGGTCTAGCGCGATACATGGACAGGACTGTCCGGTCCTTTGTCCGAACCCCTAAGACCTGACTGTCCGGTCTTCTAGCGCTGAAACCTGCAGCGTGTTCTCTTCTCTGTTCTCTGGCAGATCATTTGTCCGATTTTTTGTCCGGTTTCTCAAACCTGATTGTCCGGTCTATAGATTTAGGTGTGTTCTCTTCTTGATCTTGGTAAGTTTGTCCGGTCAGGTCCGCTGCTTAAGACCTGACTGTCCGGTCTGTGTTCCTCTTTTCTGAGTTTGCGTTTTGGTGTTCTTTTGTCTCCCTTTTGTCCGTTTTAGTGTCTAGTTATTTCAGCTTGTGTGGTGTGCTCAGTTTTGGGTGGTTTTGGTGTTCTCTTTGCTTGTTTTTCAAGGTGTTAGTGAGTCCTAGGGTTGGTAGCTTTTCTTGCTATGCAACCTTTCTCACTTAGTAGGAGTTTTGTTTGCGTTAGTTTTATTGTTTGTGATCTAGTTAGCGTGTGTCGGTCGTTTTTGTTTGTACTTGGTTGCGTGACACTCACCGCTAGCCCATACTCATCACTCACTATTTTTCAGTGAGACGCACTTAGGTGTGGAGTGGCACGTAGCTAAAGTCGATCTTTTTGTGTATATTCTGTTAGACATAGTGTCTCAGCCTGGTTAGTGTAGCTTATGCTTCCGCTTTGCACCCGATACGTATCTGTTCAGTGGACGGTATCGGTTGTGCGTGTGTTTTCGTGAAGAGCGCACTTTGGGGGTTTGAGTTTGAGTTTTTCAAGTGCTCCTATTCACCCCCCCTCTAGTCGCACATCTCGGTCCTACAAGGATGGCATCATTCATTCAACTACCAAAAGCTCCACAAAAGCTTTAGTAGTATAGAATGTGAGGAATGCAAAACTCTTTGCAAGGACACCTTGTCCTGTGAGTGACTGAGGGCTGGACTTGATATCAGAAAAGTTGGCTTGCCCTGTTTTGAAAATCTTAAAAACCTCTCTACTCATGTGGTGTGGGAACCTGAAGTTAACTCTGATATATTCTTGTTCCATGTCTTAACATTCCAAAACTTAAGTGTAGACACCATTGAAATCTTGGGCAAGATAAAATAGTCAGGAGTAACCTTGTGCTTGCTATGGTGGTTGTTGATGTTATGCCCTTTCCACTTGCGGTTAACTCTCTTCTTTGCAAAGGTTTAAGTGTGGGGGGGAATTGGCGGTCGATAAAACCCATTTCGACCACCAACATTTCATGTTTTAGAGTATACTTTGCCAAGTTTTCACTAATCTCTAACTAGTTCCACGAGTTGTGCATAAAGGTTGTATGCAGGAGTTTTACACATTAAAAACCACATGAAAATGGACAAACAACGGTAATGAGGCAAAGGAGAGCAATGGGCCAGGAAACACAGGCCGGCCGACCACCATCCCAGGTCGGCCGACCTGGGTGTGGTCGGTCGGCCGACCTGAGGCCCATCAGCCTCAGTGGCCAGGCCGGCCGACCACAGGCCTAGGTCAGCCGACCACAAGCCCAGGTCAGCCGACCACAGGCCCAGGTCGGCAGACCTCCTCTCCTGGTCGCCCGACCTAGCCACGTTTCCAAATTCAACCTGCATGCAAAGAAACACAAAAGAGGTTAAATGCAACCGACGGATCAAGAATCCAATGCATCCAAGGGCCAAATGGACTTCGCACAAAGGATCAATGACGTCAGCAATCCGAGGGAGAAAACATGCAGCCAATCAGAGGTCGCCCAACCTTATCCCAAGGTCGGCCGAGCTAGTACCGACCTCGCTTTGCACATGCCTCAACCGCCACAATTGCCAACTGACATTCGGAGCAAATCACAGCCGATAGATCAAGGAAGGCGGTGCATCGGATGGTCGCCCGACCCCCCGGGCTGGCCGGCCGACCTACCCCAGGGTCGGCCGACCATCGACCTATGCCCAACCGACCTTGCACACCTACAAATACCCCCCTCGTCCATCCAGGCTATAAATACCCCTCGGGAGGTCATTTGCAAGGTGTGGTGGATCAAGATAACACTAGTGTGGTTGTGTAGTTGAGTGTAGAGTATAGTAGTGAAGCCACCCTTGGCATTGTAGAGAGAGCCAAGTTGTATCAAGAGCGAGTAGTGAGTTGTCGAGTGAAGGAGTCAGAATTCTCTTTGGTATTCTTTCCCCGAGCTCTTATTCTCAGAGGAATTATTACTCTATTTCCAGGATACAGTAAAGTTCCTTGCTCCCTTTTTTATTTATTTCATACTTACTTTATTTACATACTCAGTGCTTTGCTTAGTAGTTTACGGGTGCCAAGTGTGCTCTGTGTAGTTTAGCTATACAGTTGTGCTTGCTCTCAGGCTTTGAACCTGTGTAGTAGTAAACTCAGTCGTGTAGACGTGGTGTCTAGACTAGAGTTTGCCTTGGAAGGTGTCTCGTCCCACGCAGCTTTGGTGGTAGGTCCGTGAAGCGCCCCAGCCCTTAAGCGGGACTAAAATGTGTATCATTACCATTCCTAGGAGTTATGGTAACCACATTTGTTCATCAGTTAAGTACAGATCCGCCCTAACGCGACAGACCAAACGGGGCGCAGCCCGAAAACATAGCAGCGGAAAACTTTAAAGCGCGACCCATTCTTTCCCACAACACACAGTTGGGAAGCAGGCTGTAACCCTGACACGTCCATGGTCTTCTTTGCTCTGTAAACCAACAACAAAGCAAGGGTGAGTACATACGTACACCGCAAGTCCACCTTCTTCCATAGGAAGAGGGGATATAAGCTATCATTACATGCAAGATATATCTGGAGCTGAAGGTAAATTTGCAATAAAACATTTAATATGCAGGGTTCCTTAGTTCTCAGTTTTAATTTGAGAAAAACCTCTTTATCCCATAAAAAGGTTGCCACTGGACTTGCCGGTCCATCGTGGCTCACGGCACGCATGCCATCACATTTTCCACACACACACCTCCTCGGCAACCGCAGCTGCCTCAAAAACCATCATTTTGATCCCGACCCGAGAACCCACATTTTATAAGATGCTAGTTTCAGAAACCAAGCCGTAACTCGTTTGTCCATACCAATGGACAGCGGACTATCACGATAGATTTAATTATACTCTGGCCAGAGGTGCACACTTTACCCACAAGTTTGGTCCAAGCACTCGTGATCGGCGAGGCCCTTTCCGCTCAGGGTTTCTCGCCCGCAAGGAATCCCCAAACTCAGCCATGAGAGAAACGGGACCATCTGTCGCTCAGACCCGCAGCCACGCGACTGTTGACCCCTGACCGCAGCCATGCAACCGCGCCCATTTCCCAATCTCTCATGCATCCCAGCACACCGGCTTACGTCCAGTTTGTCCATAGCGGGTTCGAACCGAGGGTTGCCACATACAACCTCGAGTGGTTGCGCTAAATGAGTTAGGCAAGGTGAAACGTCAACTCGGTCCTTAAGGGTAGAGCTCCCACACTTGCTCATCATCTGAGCCATTCTTCAGTCCAACCCCTGCAACAGGGTCGGACTCCGGGGCATCCGTGATAACGTATCCCCGGGGTTTCTACCCTTCAATGGCTTCAACAACCGAGGTCGTCTGCCGGGGTCTTTCCCCGCGTCTTACACAAAACACTTTCCCTTCCTCCCAACCACAACTCACCCTCCAACTAAGATTATGAGTGATATAATACATGAGCGATCCCACCTATGCACGCTACTTCTAAAAAGGCTTGGGAGGCTATTTTATCGTGGGAGACCTTAGCTTAGCAAAACAATGCATAATTTTTGGTGTATAACTAGGTCGAGGATGTGATGATAAAATCGGGCATTTTATGCATCAATCGCGGGGAATTCAGTGGACTTGCCGTCGTCAAGTTCTTCGTCGCAGCGAAGCTCGGGAGTTGGTTCCTCGGCCTCGGCGTCGACGATAGCCTCTTCCGGTTCCGGCGGGTTCTCAGTTGTTTTGTCTACCGCAAAAACAAACACACAAGTAAACATACATGCATACATACCAAAATCAGGGTGAAACTTATTATTATAGATAGAGTGTGATTTTAGATGAATTTAGGTGCAAGAATCACTGGATTTGGAGTTAAAATGGTCAAGATATACACATTTCAATTTTGGAAAGAAAATCATAAATCATATTGGAAAAAGAGAAAAGGCTACACGGGCCGAATTCAGCGCGTGCGGCCCATCTCCCTCCTCCGGATTGGCTCGGCCCACCCTCAGCGCGCCCATGGGCCTTAACAGGCCGGCCCACGAGCCGGGCGGGGAGGAGGGACGGCGGGCGGACGGCGTTTGGCTGGCCCCACCTGTCATCCTCACAGGGACAGGGGGCGGCGTCAACGCCCGTCCGACCTAGCCGGTCCGGGTCTTCAGCGAGCCGGTCGCCGGGGGCGGAGCGGTTCACCGGCGGCTTGCCGCCGGTGATCCGGTTCCGTCGCCGGGGGCCGACTCAGGGGTGATGCGGATCCATGCCGAGACGTTTGATGTAGACGTGCAGTGTGGAGGGCCGACGGCGGCGACGCCATGCGTCGGGGGGGAAGGATCCATGCCGCGGCGGCGCTCCGGCGGAGCCGGGCCAGAAACGGAGGGGAAAGACGCGCGCCCTTACCGGGGACGCGGAGCCCACCTTAATGGCGACGGTGCGACTCGGTAAACGTCGGGATCGGAGAGGGAGGCGGGTCGGCAATGGCGGGCGCCGCGGCGGGTGAACTGAGCTCGCGTCGAAGCGCTCACCGAGGGTGGAAGTGGTGAGCGTGTGTGCGTCGGGGTGAGCGGGGGCGGGAGGAGGAGGCCGGCGCAGGGGCTTGCCCCTTTTATAGGCGCGGCGCGGCGCTCCGGCGGAGGGGGGCCCGGAACGGGGTGGCGCGGTGCGCGTGGGTGCGGCAGAGGCCGTTGGGCGGAGCGGCGTGGACGCGCTCGTGCGCGGGCGAGGTGGCCGGTCGTCTCGCGGCAGAGGGAATAGGAGCGGGGGGGGGGGGGGGGTGTGTGTGCGCGCGTGGCCGTGGACGCTGGCGGCGCGGCGTCGTGACGTGCCACGACGCGGCGTGCCGAGCAGGCGGGGGCCGGGCGCTCCTGGGCGGCGGCGGCCTGCGCGCCGCGGCCAGGCGATGATGGCGCCTAGGCGCGTGCAAGGCCGTGAGCTAGCACGCGTCGTCCCGAGCGGCTGGAGGTAGGGGACGGGGGGGGGGGGGTAAGCGGGCGGGCCTTGCAGGCCGAGCTTTTCACGGTGTGACAAACCTACCCCACTTAAAAGAAATCTCGTCCCCGAGATTAGGGTAGCAGAATTTACAGGGGTAGCTTTACTTCAGCTAAACAACTTCTGCCTACAACTGAAACTTAAGCTTGCACGACCGGGAGATGGAACTTCAATAACAAAGAGCTCTTGCTTGGACTTGATCCCCTTTTTCATTTCTCTTTTCTTCATTCGGGAATCTTGCCGTGCAAACCTTCCACACACAAAAGAGATATTTCTATCTCTTTCACCTCATGCACTTGGAAGGTTGCTCTGGGCGGTAGCGGCAGGCGGTGGCATGTACTGGCAACTCGTGCATCATCCAGAAATTTGCATGCCTCAATTTCTGGGTCTTCCTTCATCAGTGCTAGCAGAAGAGAGACTACCCCACTTAAAAGGGATAAGAGTACCCTCTAAGCGGATTAGAGTCCATTCTGAAAGCGGGGAGTTGCCATCTTTTTCAACTGCTGTTGTTGCATCGGCAGGTGCAGGAGGGGAGGGTGAAGAAGCGGATATCTGGGATACCCCTCTTCACGTTACTTTTCTTTTTATCCCAAACACCTCTCCTCTTATTTTCTTGCTTGCTTCTTGGAGCTTCTGCATCTGAGCACATCTTTGCTAGCAGGAAGCTTCTTCTTGTTTCTTCTCTGCCCGTGGGAGAGTGACTAACCGGAGGAGGATTAGGAGGCATAACTCAAGAATTTCAGCAAAGACTATGTAGCGAAGTGGAAGGCAAGCTCTGGTTTCTGGGTTCATGCCTCGGAGGAATTTGGGGGATAGTGCGCGAGGATCTGGCTTATGCGGTCCTGGAATCTGACTATGTTTCTTGCAAGCTGGAGGAGGACTTTTGAGATCTTGTAGAGAAATATGCACTGGATCAGAAGAAGTGTGATGATGGCTAGGTTCATGCTCGGGTATTGATGTGAGCGAGGGTGTTTGGGCTAATCTCTCTTGCTTTGTTCTGAAGAGAGAGGATGGTGGTCTTCCCACAGAAAAACGAGGTACACGATGAGAATGAGAAAAGCAAGAGCGTAGAAACCTAAGAGGACTTGTTCGATGAAAGAATCAACGAACATATAGGGGAATTATTTTGATTTAGCTAGTGGAGGGAGGGGGTTATGAGCTTGCTCGGCGGGGTGAATGAAGAGCGGCGCCCGAGGCGTGCTTTTATAGACGCACGGGAGAGTGGTGGTTGCGGTGCAGTGGCTTGTGCATCGAAGGGACATGAGCGGTGGAGGCGGTGCAGGGGACACGCGGCGGCATGCCTGCGATGGTGTAGGGGCCGGTTTCGGCAGACGGCAGCGTGGGGGTGCACTGCAAAAAGGGGTGGGCGGTGGCACGAGCGTGCATGCACGGCGGCAAAGGCAAGTGGGTGGCGGGGACAGGCGCGGCGAGTGCGGCGAAAAGACAGGAGTGGCAGCTGATAAGGCGGGGAGACGAAGGTAGTGGGAATACGAGAGCGTCGGGGAACTGTAGTATGCACAGTTCGCTTAGAGACTGTGGTACGTAATGTCTTATCCGGTCTTTTCCTTTTTCCAGGCACTATTTCCTTTCACTGTGTACACTTTATCCCCTCGTTTGCCGTTGCTTGTATTGTGCTTTCATGGACACACTGATTGGTTTGAACAAGGCTTCTTGTAGACGTTTTGCTTCTCTTTAGCAGACGGTTTTTGAGGTAAGAAGGGGAAGCAGGGATAAGAGTTAGGTCTACAAATGATGTGTTCCTTATTAGCAAAACTTCACAAACAGAAACTACAAACACAAGGATGAACACACTAACACGGCTACTCGCGCAGGACACCTTTCAACTTTTGAGGATTGGAGGCTTGATTCTGCACTGGAGGCTGATGGCTGGATCCTTCTTCTGGACATGAGAGTGTCAAGAATGCACCCATGCTAGTTTTATCTTCTCGTCTGTTGAGGTCTTCTGGGTTCTTATCACTGGTCTGCATGTGATTGAGCAGGAGGGCCTGAAAACTTCCAAGATGACTCAGTATTGGTTGGTTAGGAGGGTTTGAACTTCCTGCCATCATGGGGTTCTGTATTTCTCCTTGAGGTGGGTGGCGAGGACCGGACATGGCCCTTACCCTTACTCCATGACTGAGAGGGGAGTCTGTCACTGATCCTGGATGCATCCACGCCCTCTTATACTTGACCAACTCTCTTTCTGTGTCTTGGTGTCGGCCTACCAACCTGTCATGCAGGCGGCTCAGCTTTTCATACTCGTCGTCCAAGGCGAGCAGATATTGGACCAGGTAGGCTAGGGTAGGATCTCTGGACTTCTTGATCTCTGTCAAGATTGCTGTCCTCTTAATCCAAGTACTAGCACGTTGGTTCACTGGTGGAAAGAACCTCATAGGGCTGCTTTGTACTGCCCCATGGTAGGTCGAGCATAACCTTTTTATTGCCCCACGAGCGGCAATGTGGCTGGCTTCTAAGAATCCGTTGCCGATGGCTCTGCAGTACCAACCGTTGAGATTGAGGTTCTCTTTGATATAAAGTGTGACGGTCCATCCTCGTTCTTCCCTTTCGGGGAATGCTAACCCGCAGTACTCCGGGTATCCTGGAATACTGAGGTACCGCATGGTATCTCTTAGCAGCTCAGGAAAGCCACTTTCTTCCCGGCAGTAGCTGACATGGGTGACACCTTCCATCTGAACGAAACACGCAGGACTCGGCTTAACACTAGCACAACAAAAAAACAAAAAGCTACAACACTGACAACCATAACACTACCACACATGTAGTCTACACGATCTACCCTCACAGGGTGCTAACCTAAGTGGAACAAAAACTCCACTACCCACATGTAAGAGGGGAACTGGGTACAACTAACTACGGACCACACGGCTTCATTCCCGGAGGGCGCTGGTGACTTCATCTGGAGATGACTCCCTTGATCTGGCGTTGAGGAGCTCTAGCGGCCAGACGATTGAGTCTTCTTCCTTGCAGGATGCGGCTGAGCTGGAGGGCTCTGGGGTAGATTCCGCAAGAGGAGACGCAGCTCGCGTCCTCAACAGTTCTTCCCAAGGCAGCTCACTGAGCAAAACAGGACTTGGTGGTGGAGCTCTTGGGCTTTCTACGGACAGGGGGGAAGTTGGTGTGGCTTTGGGGGTTTCTGCTAGCTCTGGTGGAGGAACTGGGAAGAGTTCTGGGTGATCTGGCTCACTCTCCTCAACTGGTATGCCTTCCAGGATGAGAACTCCATTGATGAGGTCTTCGACTTTCCGCTTCTTTATAGGCATGGGGATGCCTATGAGCGGTGGAGGTTGCTCGGCCATGGCTGCTTGTATTTGAGCGGCTCTCGATTTTTTCTGGCCTTCTGGTGGGCTTTTATACACCTTGCCGGCGTGTCTGGGGCTGAATCCTTGTGTCCTTTCCAGACAGCAGACATGGTGTTAGGCACCGATCACTGTGCTGCGCTGATTCAGAGAGGCTCTGCTGGAGCAGTTTCTTGTCCACTGGGTTACACTGATTCGGCTGGGTTCTATATGAGCGGTCTCTTGTCCACTGTGCTACACTGTACGGCCATTTAAGGCGGGGAAGGCAGGAAACACAAGGAGGGTTACTTCCTTGTCTCCCGGTGCACATGTCATGGTTATCCATAGGGCATGGTGCCACTTCTGACTTCCATAGGGTGTGCACGCCTTTTGTTGCAGACTGGTTGAACACGGTCTTCAAAGCAGAACGCTTGACTGAGGAAGAGGAAAAGAGCAGATAAACTCTTTTAAAACAGAGTAAGGTAAGGAGTGGAGGTGTTTTTTTTTTCAACAAAGTTTGGACCCAAAAACGTTTTTCCAACCTAGGGTTACGTCCTACGGCCAACTTACGGCTCTGATACCACCTGAAGCGCCCCAGCCCTTAAGCGGGACTAAAATGTGTATCATTACCATTCCTAGGAGTTATGGTAACCACATTTGTTCATCAGTTAAGTACAGATCCGCCCTAACGCGACAGACCAAACGGGGCGCAGCCCGAAAACATAGCAGCGGAAAACTTTAAAGCGCGACCCATTCTTTCCCACAACACACAGTTGGGAAGCAGGCTGTAACCCTGACACGTCCATGGTCTTCTTTGCTCTGTAAACCAACAACAAAGCAAGGGTGAGTACATACGTACACCGCAAGTCCACCTTCTTCCATAGGAAGAGGGGATATAAGCTATCATTACATGCAAGATATATCTGGAGCTGAAGGTAAATTTGCAATAAAACATTTAATATGCAGGGTTCCTTAGTTCTCAGTTTTAATTTGAGAAAAACCTCTTTATCCCATAAAAAGGTTGCCACTGGACTTGCCGGTCCATCGTGGCTCACGGCACGCATGCCATCACATTTTCCACACACACACCTCCTCGGCAACCGCAGCTGCCTCAAAAACCATCATTTTGATCCCGACCCGAGAACCCACATTTTATAAGATGCTAGTTTCAGAAACCAAGCCGTAACTCGTTTGTCCATACCAATGGACAGCGGACTATCACGATAGATTTAATTATACTCTGGCCAGAGGTGCACACTTTACCCACAAGTTTGGTCCAAGCACTCGTGATCGGCGAGGCCCTTTCCGCTCAGGGTTTCTCGCCCGCAAGGAATCCCCAAACTCAGCCATGAGAGAAACGGGACCATCTGTCGCTCAGACCCGCAGCCACGCGACTGTTGACCCCTGACCGCAGCCATGCAACCGCGCCCATTTCCCAATCTCTCATGCATCCCAGCACACCGGCTTACGTCCAGTTTGTCCATAGCGGGTTCGAACCGAGGGTTGCCACATACAACCTCGAGTGGTTGCGCTAAATGAGTTAGGCAAGATGAAACGTCAACTCGGTCCTTAAGGGTAGAGCTCCCACACTTGCTCATCATCTGAGCCATTCTCCAGTCCAACCCCTGCAACAGGGTCGGACTCCGGGGCATCCGTGATAACGTATCCCCGGGGTTTCTACCCTTCAATGGCTTCAACAACCGAGGTCGTCTGCCGGGGTCTTTCCCCGCGTCTTACACAAAACACTTTCCCTTCCTCCCAACCACAACTCACCCTCCAACTAAGATTATGAGTGATATAATACATGAGCGATCCCACCTATGCGCGCTACTTCTAAAAAAGCTTGGGAGGCTATTTTATCGTGGGAGACCTTAGCTTAGCAAAACAATGCATAATTTTTGGTGTATAACTAGGTCGAGGATGTGATGATAAAATCGGGCATTTTATGCATCAATCGCGGGGAATTCAGTGGACTTGCCGTCGTCAAGTTCTTCGTCGCAGCGAAGCTCGGGAGTTGGTTCCTCGGCCTCGGCGTCGACGATAGCCTCTTCCGGTTCCGGCGGGTTCTCAGTTGTTTCGTCTACCGCAAAAACAAACACACAAGTAAACATACATGCATACATACCAAAATCAGGGTGAAACTTATTATTATAGATAGAGGGTGATTTTAGATGAATTTAGGTGCAAGAATCACTGGATTTGGAGTTAAAATGGTCAAGATATACACATTTCAATTTTGGAAAGAAAATCATAAATCATATTGGAAAAAGAGAAAAGGCTACACGGGCCGAATTCAGCGCGTGCGGCCCATCTGCCTCCTCCGGTTGGCTCGGCCCACCCCTCAGCGTGCCCATGGGCCTTAACAGGCCGGCCCACGAGCCGGGCAGGGAGGAGGGACGGCGGGCGGACGGCGTTTGGCCGGCCCCACCTGTCATCCTCACAGGGACAGGGGGCGGCGTCAACGCCCGTCCGACCTAGCCGGTCCGGGTCTTCAGCGAGCCGGTCGCCGGGGGCGGAGCGGTTCACCGGCGGCTTGCCGCCGGTGATCCGGTTCCGTCGCCGGGGGCCGACTCAGGGGTGACGCGGATCCATGCCGAGACGTTTGATGTAGACGTGCAGTGTGGAGGGCCGACGGCGGCGACGCCATGCGTCGGGGGGGAAGGATCCATGGCGCGGCGGCGCTCCGGCGGAGCCAAGGCGGAGCCGGGCCAGAAACAGAGGGGAAAGACGCGCGCCCTTACCGGGGACGCGGAGCTCACCTTAATGGCGACGGTGCGACTCGGGAAACGTCGGGATCGGAGAGGGAGGCGGGTCGGCAATGGCGGGCGCCGCGGCGGGTGAACTGAGCTCGCGTCGAGGCGCTCACCGAGGGTGGAAGTGGTGAGCGTGTGTGCGTCAGGGTGAGCGGAGGCGGGAGGAGGAGGCCGGCGCAGGGGCTTGCCCCTTTTATAGGCGCGGCGCGGCGCTCCGGCGGAGGGGGGCCCGGAACGGGGTGGCAGAGGCCGTTGGGCGGAGCGGCGTGGACGCGCTCGGGCGCGGGCGAGGTGGCCGGTCGTCTCGCGGCAGAGGGAATAGGAGCGGGGGGGGGGGGGGTGTGCGCGCGTGGCCGTGGACGCTGGCGGCGCGGCGTCGTGACGTGCCACGACGCGGCGTGCCGAGCAGGCGGGGGCCGGGCGCTCCTGGGCGGCGGCGGCCTGCGCGCCGCGGCCAGGCGATAATGGCGCCTAGGCGCGTGCAAGGCCGTGAGCTAGGATGGCGTAGAGGTGGGGGACGGCTCGGCGGGCGACGGCGTCGCGCGCGTGCGCGCACGCGTCGTCCCGAGCGGCTGGAGGTAGGGGACGGGGGGGGGGGGGGGTAAGCGGGCGGGCCTTGCAGGCCAAGAGAGGGAGAGGGGAGTGGGCCTGGGCACGGCCCACGCGGGGAAGAGGGGGAAAAGGAGGAGGGGGTGTTGGGCTGGGCCGAAAGGAAAGGGAGAAGGGAGGGAAAAGGGATTTTCGGCCCATGAGAAAAGAGAAGGCTTTTCTTTTTCTAATTTTTGCATTGGATTTGGAATTTGAAGAGATTTTGAGAAGGGATTAACAAGAATATTTGGAGAAGGATTTGAGAGGGAAATTTCTCGGAGCATTTGGGTGATTCAAACGGATCTTTGTTGAGCTCATTTTGCACACTTCACACAAACAAACTTTTCGAAGCTTATTTTGAATTAGAGATGAGAGATTAGAGGGTAATTTCTTAGGGTTACTTTTCGTGGTGTGACAGTCCGCTTGGTGACAGCGAGCGTGTACCCTGTATACTCCACCCCATCGTTCAGATAAGTAGTCATCGACGCATAGCTGAGTTCTGTAGCGCCCGCCTTTCTCGTCTAGGTTATCGGCACTCTGGTGCCCGGAAGTGGTTCTATAGGCTTATTGTCCAAGTAAACCTGCTGAGTAGAACACTAGTTTGTTTAGTAAAGCTAAGTTGTTTTATTTAAAATAGTGAACCTGCTCTGCTCTGTCTTTTGTCTCTACAATTGCTGGCTTTACTGTTCGTTCCTACCTGTTCTATGTTGAGTTACTACTCGTTCCTCATAGATTTCGATACCCTGGAATACTCTTGGGTGAAAAGCTACAACGTATTTCCATGCTCTTGCGGATCTATATCAGTAGGCTAAGAAACACCAACAATCTCTAGTGTGCATGACTAGAGGATTGTGTAGGGGTTTCATGTAGGATTGTGTTGGGGCTATATATGGAACACACACACAACAGAGATAGATAGATGGTTCAAAAAAAAAAGAGATAGATAATTGATACAAAGAGATACAAGATGCAAGCAACTTTTAGAGGATTGAGGCTTGGCACCACACAAAATTTCGTTGCAACATTTGACTTTGACTTGAAGTGTATGTATGTGCTTATTGGTCAAGAAGTAGTGGCGAAGCTAGAGCAAAGTAGTGTAATAGGTGCGGATGCACACCCATAGAAAAAAAAATTCAAACTTAGTGATAAGGCCTAAAATTGCACCATAAAATTTCACTAGTTTAATTTTCAGCACTTAGAGAAATCTGCTAAAATAAGTGCTACACCCTCATTGTTGGACGGTTTGTGGAGGCTCTGCCCCGCAAGGGTGACTAACTTCTCGACGACTAACTCCTGGACGACTAACTACTGACGCTAATTTTGTAACTGCTATTTCCCTTCGGGTATCCTTCTTATATGTGTTTTGCAGGATGTCGTCATTCTTCAGGAAAGCCAAGAGGGCCCTGAGCAACATAGGGAAGGGGCCGCACCTAAAGTTTCCATCCTCGTTAGAGGAGCGTTCACGCTCTCACTCGCAGAGTGGGAGATCCAAGACTCCCGCTCCGTCCGACAGGATGTCCATTAGTGGTGCCCGAAGCCAGGAGCTACAAGACGAGGGAACGTCTTCACATCCTCCACCACAGCGCAAGCTCCTAACCTTGCAGGATATTGTCATACAGGACGACGCTGAAGCGCAGAAGCTACAGGTTCTCAATACCAAAGTATTTGGCCGGACCAGATTCTTCGATGCCTTCTTCCTCATCTCCATAGGTATGCTCGATCCATTCATGCAAGCTTTTGACAACGTGGGATGGTTGGAGTTCTCCAACATCACAGAAGAAGGATCCATCCTTCTCACCCAGGAATTCCTGATGGCTCTTTGCATGGAGAGGCGCTCATTAGGTACGACCATCCATTTCCATTTGTTCAATACTGAATTTTCTGTCACCTCGAGGAGATTTAGCAATCTCCTAGGCTTCCACCACAGCTGCTCTTTAGCAGAGGAGCTGACCGGGTATAACATGAAAAATTTTGACAGAAATTTGAGGGGAAAATGTGAAGGGGAAAGGCAGTACCACAAAAATTCATAACCCTACTTTGAGACTTCTAGCTCATTGGGTTTCACTCGTAGTCTTCCCATGTTGTGAAGTGCACTGTGCACCTAATAAAGATCTTAAGTGCTTGTATGCCATGTACAAGAAAAAGCGCTATGCTCCGGTCCTAGACATTGTCCGTCACTGGGCGGACATGCCAAAGATCAACACCCCCATCAACATCACGTCCTTTGTCGCTAGGATTGCAAACAACCTGGGAGTCCTAGAGAATGCCAGATTGAGTACATCCAGGATGACATGGCACACATCATAGGGGAGCAGCACTTTATTCAAGCACACTTCATGAAACGGGATGAAAATGGGAACCTAGTCATGACCTAGTTTGGGCACAACTTTGAACTGCCGCTTTCGGCGCCACAGTTCGATATGTACAAAGTCAGGAGCCTAACAATGCAGCTAAATAGAGAGCTACCACGCCAAAGCATTGGAGGCATCATGACTAGAAGCCAGCGACGACAAGCGGAAGAACGCTATAGGGAAGCACAAGAAGCAGCTGACCCATCTTGGGCGCCACACACAACAACACCATCAGGCACCAACCCGGAACTCTCAGACTTTCGGTGGTATGGGGATGGTAGTGGTGCATACTACCAACCATCCCACGCTTCAGAGCAAACTGGAGGTGGAGCCTCCGGTGCTCTCAGCAGGAGCGCTGGATCCGCATCGGCACGGTTCACTGCCGACAACATGGCGGGACTCAACTCTGCCATGGGAGGCATAAACCTAGGCCCACCAAGCGGCTGTACCAGCAAGTGGATGACATTGCCCGATGGACGGCGACGATGGATCAGTGGGTCCAGACTAACATTGAGATGCTCCAAAACTTGAATGAGCAAGTAGGGACCGGCTTGTCGAATGCTCAAGATTTCTACAATCTCTACTACCAAAACCCCTAGCTTCATTGAAGCTTGGGGGGATGGTAAACCACACGAGCATGCTCCTGTACGCCACCTCTCAAAGTAAGGCCCTTCGATTCCCCGTTCTCGTCTATCTTGTGCAACACTACCAGTCCCAGCAGTACCAGTCTCAGCAGCTGCAGCAGTCCCAATACTAGCAGTCTTACCAGCAGTAGTATCACCAGTCTCAGCAGCAGTAGCATCAGCAACATCGGCCCCACATGAGGTGAATAAGTAAGTATAGTAATAAAATTTTTATTCAGTAAGTTTATATTTCTTTTAGTTATTGCTCTAAAAAAGTGTTAATAAAATAAATTCCCAACTTTGATATATTGCCTTCATATGGAAATGATGAATAGTTGCTCTATTATATTCTTGTTTAGCTGTCATTGCTTAAACTATCCTTAGCTTAATTTCGAGCTTGTGTGTATAAATTGAAAACTTGACCTCGTACTTAGTGGATGCCATTTGCATAAAACCTTGTCTAAGTTGTTGTGAGAAATGATATGGCTAAGTACTAGGCTTCCCTTACATGTTCTTAGTAAGATAAACATCTTAGGTTTATTCTTTCGAAAAATGAAAATAAATTTCCCCCATTGGTTTGAAACACCTACCAAAGCCAAATATACTGAAATATCTGAGCCTAACTTGTTTAAGCTGCTTAGTATTGTTTTGAGCTTTGTCAAATTTTGAGTCTCATAGAATGAAATCATCTCTATCATGTGAATTGTTGGAGCAAAATTCACCACCACATATGCATCTACCTATTCTGAGTATGCATCCATACATCTCCATTTAAACACCTTCAACCTTACTCCCTCCAAAATAAAAATAAGGTAGGGTACGGAGCCAACAAAACGAAAAATAAAAAGCATGCTAGTTGAGCATTGCAAAAGTATGAAAAAGAAAAGCATACTAGTCAAGCATGGCAAAAAGAGAGAAAATTCAAAAGGCTCCACAGTCATACCTACACAATCAAAAAGGAGGAGAAGGAAAGGAAACAAGTAGATCCATCTATGCAACCATCAAATAAAGCTCCAATAATAAACAAGGCTAGATGATGTAGGACATCTCTTTGGTCCAATCTTTGGCTTTGCAAAATAAACAACCTAAGTAAGCTAAGTTCTTCCATACCCTAAGCTCTACATAAGCTTTAGTAGATAGGGAGTTCTTGGACACTCTCTTGGCTTCAAATGGTGAGGATACACCTTGAGCGATTAAGAGTACCTTTGGGGAAACTTGTTTTCTTTTAGAAAATCATCAAAAACACCTGAGATAGGAATCCTAACAGACATGTTTTGAGTTGAGCCTGCAGCTAAGTCGTTCTTCCTCTCAACCGTCCAAGACATGGTAAGTCAAAAAGATGCACCACAGGTATGGGAAATTGTGATCAATGCATACACTATGGTTCGAGGTGAAAGAATGGGTGTTGGTTATGTATAGCTTCCATTCATGAACTTTGATATTGCTGCAACTCCTGATCCATAACCCATCTTGGCTTTGCTCGAGGATGAGCAAAGTTCTAAGCTTGGGGGGTGTTGATGGTCGTTATTGCACCATTTCGACCGCCAACTATCCATGAACATGAAGGAAAATACATCAAAGTGTAGACTAACCCTTACTACTGACATAGTTCCACAAGTTGTGTTGGATATTTGATTGCAGGAACAAGATCCACTGAAAACATGTCAAATTTGGCTAAGTCAAAAGGAGACACAGGTCACCTGACTAGAGGGTCAGGCCGCCCGACCTGACAAAGTGCCTATTTAGGCTCATCTTTGACCTGCATGCACATGAATGACGTGTCAACACAACTATGAGGTGGAAGCCACACAAGCTGCATGCAACCAACCGGAAGGCCTTGTCACATCATCGATCCAGCACTTGGATTGGTGAAGTCAGCAATCCTCAACAATTCAATCCTGTGGCCAAGGAAGAAACACAAATGAAGATCAAGAGCTTGGGAAAAACACAAAAAATAACTGTCAACCGCCATGCAACCGACTTAATTAGGGAGTGAATGTGGACCGTAGGATGAAGTGAGGCGGTGGATCCCACGGTTGTCCAGGCCGCCCGACCTGAGGTGGGGCTGCCCGGCCTCTAACCTGGCTGCCTAGCCTAGTAACTGCCACTTAACCGCTTCACCGACCCTACAATTACCCCCTCACTCCTTAGAAGCTATAAATACCCCCTAGACAGTCGTTTAGTCTAAAAGCACTAGGATAGTCCTGGGAGTTAGAGTTGAGTCTGAGTCTTTGCCTCAGGGAATCCAGAGTTAGCTTTGAGTCTTGGTAAAGCTCTTATATTTTTCTATCTTTATACTCTTACTACTCCAGTATAATATAATTTCTTGCTCTATCTTCTAAGTTATACTTTACTTTATTTCTTACACTTGCCTAATGTGGTGTACCTTCTTGCATACTAGACCAAGACTTAGGTTTGTGTTGTTCTTGAGTTATCTAAATCTTGCAGACTTGCTGGTGCTATAAGCTTGTCTTAGGCTTTGATCTAAGATTAAGTTAGTTCTCACCCTCTGATCATTGAAGAGTTTTAGTATTCAAGTTCTCACTTGAACACTATTACAGCGTGCCATCTTACCCATGCAGACCTGGTTGTTAGTCCCTCTAGGTGACAGCTTTAGGGAGCCTCTGTAATCCATCCCGTAATTCGGTAAGCCCGTAAGTGTTAGCCAGTTGCCGTTCGGTTGGCCTCCTATCCACCCCTTAGCCTCCTTGGTGAAATCTAGAATTTCGCTCGATGCAAGACCCTAGCTTGTATCCAATTAACTTAGCTCAACCGCAAATACTCCTCTGCAGCAGTTAAAGAAAAGAGTTTGGATATCTAATCTCACTTGTTGTCCTGGGTGTTGACTTCTTTGGTGCCTGTTTACTCTTCCCACCATACGCTATCTTATTATCGTACCCCCGTTATAAAATAGCTAGTATTTTATCTAAGTTATAGTACTACTTGAAGTTTGACATTTCATTCCACCTATTAGCCCTAGCTTCCCTGTGGATTTTACGATACGGAATACTTTGAGTGAAAAGCTACAACGAATCTCTGTGCGCTTGTGGAGTAAAATCTGTTACCCTAAGAGACATCAACATGGATTGATTTAGTGTAGTGGTAGAGTAGCACTTGAGAGTGTGGAGAAGTGAAGCTTTTCCTTAGCTTGTAGAGAGAGTGCCTCTTGTATTAAGGAAAGTGATGCTCGGAAAACGGGCGGCCGAAGGCCTCGCCTCCGCGTCACAGAGACAAATTTAATTTAGCTTAATTTAAAAGAGACAAAATAAATAGATACAGGTATTGAGAGTCCATACTTCCATAATTCTTATATTTGCATAAAATTTATGTCAGTTACATCTCCGAGGAGAACACCCCTGATTAAGAGTTCCAAAATAAAAAATTACAACATATGGCTTCCTATTACATCACTATGATATAAAAATAAAAGAGAAGTCTTCGCCTCTTCGGCTTCGCTTCCATGATGGTTAACACCTGTGCGATGATAATTTGGCATGCTCTTTTCAATATGAATATGATATGGTATTTATTTGTGCATGAAGTCCGTCTGTAGATTGGGACAGCATGATACATTTAGTTTAAATTTGTTTTCACTGCTAGCATATGTATGCATCGTAGTGTATTTTAGATAAATTGCACATGCATTTAATTGCACATTTATGGCATATAAAATATTTACTTTCAACATATGGACTATCCACTTGTATTTGGCATATGATTTAAGTCAAATCATTTAATTCGACTAACTTGATGAAATATAATGTTCACGCACGCCATACTTATATATTTTGGTAGGAACATTTATTCCTATGATGCATAACTCTAAAAGAGTATAGTTTCTTTTGTATTTATTTTCACTACATGTGCTAACATGTATACATGCGGTATATTTCGAAAATTAGGAATATATATGATAGTTTCTTTTATGTTTAATTTTACTACTAGCACGACCATATTTTGCATGCATATAGTATAATTTGGAAATTAGGAATATAGCCTATGCATGCACAAGATGCTTGCTTATTCTTTTTTATGCCATATGCATTTGAGCAGCGATAACGGCACATATGTAATTTTTTTGCTTTTTATCTTTTTTTTTTGCTGCATATAATTGGATGACAAGGGTAGCGCATGTGCACATCCTTTTGTTTGTATCAATCGTGAGGACCGAGCAAGATTCGAGAATCGAATCTCTTAGTCTTTACTTGTATCCACCAACTAGACCAAACAAAGTGGCATACGAACATAATTTAAACAGCGATACGAGAAACATATAACATGGAATTTGGTTTCCTCAAGCTTGAATCCATCACGGAGGATCAAAACAAAGAGATGAAATTACTGTGCACTACCGTTGTTTGTATCCACTGTAGGGACCAAGTAAGATTCAAGAACCATATGGTGTCTCTGTCTGTACTTGTATCCACTAACCGGACCGAACAAGGAGGCACGCTAATTTCCATCTATGACAAAGTAATAAACATGTGACATTGAATTTAATTTCCCCTAGGCTTGTATCAATATGCAGAGTCAAGCCAGGGTGATGAATCCGCTATGCGCACCCGTTATTTGCATCCACCGTAGGGACCAAGCAAGATTGAAGAACCATTTGGTCTATCAGTCTGTACTTGTATCACCTAACCGGACCGAACAAAAGGCCATAACATGAACTCATCGGTGAAGAACAATATAACGCATAATGGGATGATGAAATCGTTATGCGCATCCGTTGTTTGTATCCACTGTAGGGACCAAGCAAGATTCAAGAACTATTTGGTCTATCAGTTTGTACTTGTGTCTCCTAACCGGACCGAGCAAAAGGGCATAACATGAACTCATCGGTGAAGAACAATATAATGCATAATGGGGCGATAAAATCGTTATGCGCATCCGTTGTTTGTATCCACTGTAGGAGATAAAGTAAGATTTAAGAACCATTTGGTCAATCGGTCTGTATTTGTATTACATAAAGTATCATCGGGGGGAATGATGCAGAACATGATTTAGCTGACAAAGATTGGAGGAGAGACCGATGAGATTCTCACCTTGCAGCGATTTGATGCGCAGACGATGAAATCACGGTGCAACCTCACGGGGTTGATGTATGCAGGGGATTGGCAATGGACCTCGGCACCGGCAGCCTTGCAGTGTCCTTCGCTTACCTTCGCGGCAGCTGCGATGTACTTCTGTTCTTGGCGATGGGATCTGCAGCAGCCTCACGGAGCTTCGTATATGTGCAGCGCGGCAGCCTGGTGGCAGTATGACTTCGTCGATCCTCTCTCTCTTGTATGGCCGGCTATTTATAGAGCTCAATGGTTGTTCGGTTATTCAGATAAGGGGGGGCAGAACCGCAGAAGCGTGGCCACTGCGCCAGCGCCAACGTGCACGTATGCGCGGAACTCGCAGATCGTGGCCTCGTGGGAGATTTTGTTCCGGCGACGCGGGCTTAATCCCAAGTAACGCGTTTATCTCCTTGACTGGGGACTACTCGATCAACTGAAGGCACTAAGTTGTGGACCCAATGTGATTAAGGATATTTGCTTAGCATTATCGTACATGTACATATACGTGCACTGGCCATACAGCCGTGTGCATGTTTGGCTGGCCTAATAACCGTGCATGCCTAACTGCATGTGCAGACTATCTTCCGTCACTTCGCACGCAAGGCTCATCTGATTTTCTATGATTAATAAAAGATGCTTTGAGTATCAAATTTACCACATGACGTGTCATATTTTCGTTCGTCACACCAAGCTTTGGTGCATGACGTGCAGTGCCTATTTGAGCAGGTGGCCATGTATTTTAGTCTTTACATATTTTGCCAGCCCATTCTTCTATGAGCCAAAAATATGTAATTAGGCCCCTACGCATATAAGGGTGAGCTTGGCCTATAGCCTTTCTGGTCATCTTGCTCTCTTTTACCTATTTCGTTTGAGTTTCATCTATCTAGTTTTATAGTGCCGTGCACATAGGCTAATTTCTTTAGCCAACTAATCATTGAATTGGCAGACGGAGTCTTGATTCATAAAAGTCGCCAATGGCAACACATATATTTGTATGATGCATATTTTGAAACTATGTGTATTTCAATCTCTTGGCGTGCTATAAATAGAGCCCAAGGAATATTATATATTACAATAGTTGTTTAAATAATTATTTCGTTTGTACTTTAAAACGGATTTAGCCATTTATCTTAATGACACTATTTAGTTTATTGAACATATTTTGGGAGACCAAAATCCATGTCAACAGATTCTCCCCCGAGGTCCGGAAGCGTGAATTTATATTAACGGTTCCGGATCTCGAAACTTGAGACTTTGCAAATAGTCGTTTTCTTTCTAACCTGACATTCTAGGCTTTTTTTAGAGAAGTACTTTCTTCGTTTCCCATTGATTTAATTTTTTCAATGGAAGGGCAAGTTTGACCAAAACATCTTATACAAATTTTTTTTAGCCCCAGGTACGTGGCACATATATATACTTTGGTTGATGAGCAAATTCACGAGTTCGCGTTTTCCTCTCTTTATTCGCTCAAGCTGTGGGTGTGGCGATTATTTTTTTTGTCGGTTTATATCATATAACGATGTGATAATTTAATTTAATTTTAAAATGCTCATGGCTGGAGTCAATGAAGTTTTAGGATATATATATATTTATTTATTTACTTGTTTTGCTTACGGTTTAGACTCATCAAGCGATGGAGCATTTTATTTGTTCATTTATTTTGCTAACAGGTTAGGCTCATGAAACGAGTGGAGCTTATATATTTTTGTTCATTTATTTATTTTATTGCTTACAGTTTAGGCTCATGAAGCAGTGGAGCTATTTGTTTTCTTTTAGCGGTTTCGTTTAGGCATAATACCGTTTCAAGAATTTACCATTTTTTGGTGGAGGACAATATTCACAGTCGGGCCAAATGATCCGATACGCGCCATTTAAATATACATCTTTTATAACATATTGACCCTCTCATTTGGGCTCGAATTTTCCTTTCATTTGGTGCGCAACATTCATAGGGCAGATGACCGCAAGCACCAAGTCGCCCTGTTTGAACGACCTCCTTTTCAGACGTTTATCAAAGGCCCGAGGCATCCTTGCTTGTTACGCCTCTAAATTTTGCAATGCTTGAAGACGTTTCTCCTCTAGGCTATCCAGCTCCCTCAAGCGCAGTTTTGCCGCTTCATCTTTTGTGAGCATCAGAGATTCGAATCGATTTTTAATTCCCGAGAATAACTAGGTGTACCAGGTGACATATACTTACTGACCCCTGGCGTTATCACATATGCCCCCCTTCTCCACTCGTCCCGTCTCAAGTTTGATTCACTCCCACCTGACTCCCAGGACGCGTTGTCGCAGGAGCGTTACCACGCCATGGGTCAGCCCTCTCTGGACACCCGCCCCCGCGGCCACCTTCCTCTCAACCAGTGGGTAGGAACGTGTCTATGTGCGTGAGACGGCACAAGTAAGATATTCACCGGTCCATTATCCTGGATAAACACACTAGCAATGTTATGCCGATCAGCAGGCGTACAGCGGATGGGGTCTTAAACGAGTCGGGCGGAGTCCACCAAGCTATCCTCGTTATTTTTCAATATAGTAACCCATATCTCCGCCCGGTCTCAATTTAAATCAAAATCTTAATAAAAAATTCCATAATAATGAGATTTCTTCTTTGAAAAGTAATCCCTACGGGACGAGTGAGCTTTATTCACTCGTGTCTACTCGCACCTAACATTACTAGGCATACTCGGCCTACGTACTCTATTATAGGTGCTAGGGCCAGAACGGCCAAGGAGTCTAATGCAATTGGTTTCAAACAACTCCTAATGCAGATGCGTAATTATCAACCATAACATGTTTGCTAAAAAAGCATGGTCCTGCCTACCTTTGATTTAATTTACCCAAACCAACAAACTAAGCTAATGTTAGTTTGCTAGGCTGTGAGGCTTTGCCTCAGTCAACCCCTTGATTCCTGGAACAACTCCTCCGTCCAAACACGACTGATGGGTCCTCCAGGTCGTGAGTGGGTCTTAGTTGGTCTTTTGGATACTGATACTCGATGTAGCTCCACGCACTTCCTTTTTTATCATGTATCTGCAGGAAGCGTTTCTATATGAATGATATGCATGATGCAGTGCATGAGATGTCGAGCACACATAAACAACCATTTAATGGATGACCTAAAAGTGATTGTTACACTGCTTAGGCAAGGCATTTTCGTGGACCTAGAACAACCACGCACTTATAAAATTGAATATTCATAATGCACTATATGAAGTCATTATTTGATCAAGCATTAATTTAAATTATCCTTTATCATACCATATGCAAGTAAGGCATCAAACAAGTGCATGATCATAATTATACTGGATTTACTTAATAACACTCCTAGCACTAGTAAGAATAGAAGTTTCATGGACCTAGGGCAAGCATATACAAGCACATGCATGTCTAGCAAGTTATTCACCTTAGAGAAAACATATTAAAGTGTAGCAGCATGTAGATTAAAGTTAAAGCCCCACATATACAACTATCCCATTACTAATCCTACAACAATATGTTAAAAATGTGATCCGATATAAGCAACAATATTTGATGGATCCAAATCTTGCGTTGACTTCAGGGAGTTTTATTTATGAGTAAGTAAATTAATTTCTTAGTCAAGTGTGAGATGGGAAAAATGGTAAACAGTATGTAGAAATAGATCGACACGCTTTCACAACAATGATATTAAGTGCAATTAAACACCTACACATATAATCGGTATACATGCTCACTTTATGAATAAAAACGCCTATTAGAGTTCATGCAGTTAGACAAGGACAAAGGAGCTCATCTTTTATGACATGTAGAATTCCACTAAACAATGCTACTGTCAAAATTTCAGCACAAAACGGTCATAAATTATCTATTACAACCCCAGCAAGTTATCAGCCCTATAGTTTTTTAGGTTTTTCAAAATTTATAGGAATGGTTTCTGGACCTAACATTTTTACAGCAAGCATTTCATTGCATGATCATCATATACAAAAAATCAGCAAGCACAAAATCCTTAGTTTGATGGGACATCTATTTTCCATATAATTATGTAGGTCTATTTTTAATTCACACTAAAACAGTGCCCCCAAACTTCACAAAAATACTTTTTGAAACCTATATATCATTAGTAAGCTACCAAATTTTCTATGGAATTATTTATGTACCCAAAAACCACTTTCTCATTTTATTTATTTAAGCATGTGACATTTTGTCATTTTCAAATCACTATTCAAACTCAACATGCAAAGCCTCAAACTTTACCAGCAAGCTATACATA
Source organism: Paspalum notatum (assembly GCA_022530915.1). Lineage (NCBI taxonomy): Eukaryota > Viridiplantae > Streptophyta > Magnoliopsida > Poales > Poaceae > Paspalum > Paspalum notatum. The sequence continues at coordinate 23,264,353 of CM039684.1, read as the reverse complement.
GCATAGGATGTGTCTCAAAAATCTAATACAACCTTTGGAGCAAGTTTCATATGGTAAGTATTTCTTATGCATTTTTATTGCAAAAACTTAAGCCTAGGGGTAGATTAGTCACTTAACAGCAAGTACTACTACTACAACAATTCATACAGTGCCTAAATATCACACTAAAGCCACTGCCCAAGTTTCAACATTTTAGGAGTTAATTTGGTCCACTTTTAGCATTTATTTTCCTCTCAACATGCATGCACTAGACTAGGGGCAAAACAGACTTTTCACACATCCACATCATACTCAATCTGTGGATCTACTCACAAGGAACTCATAGCTACTAAGTTTGTCCATTTTGGATTTTTCTTTGATTTATAATGATTTTCTAAAGTTTCAGCCAATTTATTAACAAAATAAAAAGGAAAACATTAAATCGAGGACCTATCCGTGATTATTTCAAAACTAAAGGAGTTAGATTGAGAGATCCACAAGACTTACTGCACAGCGCACTGACTGAAACTTGAATATGCGAAAATGCAAGGGCTAGATCACCAAATAACCGCGACCTTTGTCTACCTTCGGCCGGGGGAATGGCGCGCGACGATGGCCGGCGTCGCGGCGCCTGCGCCGGCGTGCAGGGCCTGAGACTTGGAGCCGACGGGCTCCGGCGAGGTGCCTCCCGCGACAGCGAACTCGACACTCTAGGTCTCGTCGCCGGCGGTGAAGAGGAGGAGCGGGACGACGGTGGTGAACCGGAGCGGCGGTGCGCGGCGCCTCCGACTCAATCCGGCAGGGTAGGGTACGGTAGGGGTCACCGTCGAGCGTGGAAGCTGCGCGGTGGAGCGGCGGTTCCAGTGGTTGGGTCGTGGAGGTGAGGGGAGGGCCGGGAGATGGCCTCCCACGGTGAGGGGCCGGCGGCGATGGCGGTCGAGTGAGCGCGCACGCGGAGAGAGGTGATGGAGGCGAGGGCGAGGGCGAGGCGCGAGGCTATGCGGGGGTGGTGGAGTATCTCGAGGCGAGCGCGAGGCGCGTGTCGGCGGGATGGGAGGCAGCCCGAGGTGGCCGGCGCTGTGAGCTCGCCGTGGCAGCGGCAATGGCGGTGCACACTGCGCTTGAGGAGGAAGAGGCACAGGGGCGAGCGCGAGGCGCGGGGCAAGTGGAGTGGAAGGGGATGCACTCCGCCGGGTTGGCATCCAGATTAAAGCCCTGGGTGCGGCCTCGGCTTCGGCTGGCGTCGGCGCGGGCAGGCCATGGACGCCGCATGGGTGAAGCCGAGAGGGGAGAGAGGGGCGGTGGCGGGTGCGCGGACACGGTCGAGTGGGCCGTTCCACTGGCGGGTGGGGCCGGGGCGAGGGTGGAGCGGGAGCGTCCATGGGCCGAGCGCACGGAGCGAACGGGCATGTGGGACCCATAGCAGGCGCCGTTCCCGCCCAGATCCGAGGTCTGACGGGTGGGTCCCGCGCGTCATTGAGACAAGAGGGGAAATTCAAATCCGAAAATGAAAAAAAAAAACCAGTTTGACCAAGGAACATGTTTCTGAACTTCGCCTATTTGACTAGCTTAGGGGCCGAATTTGGTAAAACTTCAATTGGATGAAATGTTCTAAATTAGTTTCTCTACATTTATCTTATAAACTTGCATACCATGTTGTATTAAAAAATATGGTTTAAATTTGAATTTAAACTGCTGACCTATGTTTTACCAACTGAAATCATCAGCTTAGAAATTCTCAAAGTCCACTTTATGGCCACTTACATAAGAAGAGTTTTATACCAATGTTGTTCAGAGTTTCATGAGCTACAAACTTCTCAATAAAAGCATTGCAAGATTATGGCTGTAGGTTAAGGGAATTTTGAATTTACAACACAGGTCAGGTTCTGGCAGATTCACAGATTTACATAAAAAGACCCAAAACACCATCCAAATCACAGTGCATGTCAACACTCCAATTACCAAAGTTGTTTCTAATAGAATTATCTACAAGTTTGGTATATAAAGTTTTGCTGCTTCAATTTATGTACAGTCTTTCTTGTTTCAAACTTTAGAATACTCAATGAAGTCCAAACACTTCCGCTCTAGGTGCATTTGAAAGGTGATAAGTTTAACTTCACTTCATAGAAAGGAAGATTTTTAAGTTGTATAGTGCAACCGACAGTAATTTCAGATCCAAATTTTGGATGAGCTGAAAATTTAGACTTGGAGAATATTCTAAGTGTAGAGATATTTGGGTGCAATTAGGAGTGAGTAGATGATAGTTTTGAGCCATGCTTAGTATAGCAAAAATGAAGTTCAAAGTATGTACAACAACTTTGACCATGGGGCTAAGCTCAGTTGCTTAATGAGTCTAAAAGTTTCATTAGGGTCCAAATTTGGTCACGATCACAATGGGCACCTTTCAAAGGACTTTTGGTTTGGTTTGGCCTCGACTTTTAGACCTTATAACCTATGATTTAAAGATGGTCATAATATCAAAGTTGCCGGTAACATCCTGAACTGAGATTCTTGTATTTGGTGTTTTGCGTAAAAGCTTGTGGGTGGTGACTTAAACAACCAAACTGCGAAGAGTTTTGCATTCTCTTAGAAAATTTTTTTGACTTAGTGACTTCTCCACCTAGTCCTCATTACTTTCCAAGCATCATTAAGCCCTAATTCATTATTAGCTTGTTTCTAACTGTGTGTTAAGGTTTTTGAGATGTCGTGGCATCACACGACGCTACAATGCAGCGAGAGGATGGGAGGCAGGCAGTGCTGCTGCCAGGGGGCGCAGTGCGTAGGATCTAGTTGAGGAGCGTCTAGGGTTAGGCAACCGCATTTATATGTGAGGAGGTATCCTGCTCCTATTTTTGGGCTAACTGAAAGGACACACCGGCCTGGGCCTTGGTTGGCATGTGTTTCGGTTCTATGTGTGATTCCAACACCAATTTCCCTATGATTAGTGTTCTGAAACCGCCAGGGTAATATCAATTTTCCTGTGAGTTCACAGTAAACCAACAGGGTAATTACTATTTCCATATGAGTTTTATAATTATTTTGTTAGTTTTTACATCTATTGACAAGGATAATTCCATTTCCCTACCGAGAGTAAAAAAATCATCAAAAATTTACTCATCGACAAGAGTATTCTGATTTTCGGTAGCGTTGGGAGTTGGGATGAATGAGGCTTACCCTATCCTATGGTTGAGTACATTCTTGGCCAACACTATTAATTGTAACATCAGGGATGCTGGTTGATCCACCTTTTGTGCAGCTACTCATTCTCTCATGTTGGTGTGCTTTTGTGATGATTCTCTACTGGACAGTTGATGATATCAAAGGCAGCTTCTATCCTGGTTGAGGGCATAAGGCATGTTGGTTGTAGTTGACTCATCTCTAGTGGTTCTGAGGGACTCAAGTGTACCAAGTCTACTCTTTCGTCCTAGCTGTGATGAGCACTTGTCAACTACCAAAAACCTACTGATGGACTAGCCCTCTTGAGTGGACTAACAGGTGGCGCCAGAGTGAACTTAGCATGAAAAATCCCTACCGAGTGGACTAGCAGGTGGCTTGGGTTGCGGTCCGAGGTAGGCCTGACCCATAAGTGTGACCTTAGGTCCGGACGGTGTCTTGAGACATAAAATAACTCAAGTGATGAAGCCCAACAATCGTTTTCCAGTTTTAGTGTCAAAACCGGGCCCTGAGTCTGTTTCCTAGTTCTAACGTCAAAACTAGAGGCTGGTTATCGGTTTCGCCAAAACTAGAGTTATCCAAAAGGGATGGACTATTGGACACGTGGAGGACATCAGGAGATTACTTTTGAGGCGAAGAAAATTAGGCCTCCATCATGTTCGTCCATCCAAGTTATCGGCGGTCTTTTCTAGCTCGTACGGGTATTTTTAGTGTAAGCATCTGTATCTTAGGGGGCTATTTGCAAAACAGGCAAGTAGAGGTCATGTAGTATAAATAAGAGGATGGATGGTTTACATGGCACCTCTTGTGCTTTTGAAGAAGGATTAGACATTAGAGTTAAACAAGCTAAGTTCTTCATGAGAGTGTCCTTAGAGTGATCTAAGTACCACAATTAGAGGGTAGGAGAGGGAGGCAAGGTGGACTTGATCCATTCAGTTTTTGTACGAATTTGAGACCCCTTTGGGCTAACACTAGAATGGATTTTGTGGATAAGCTTTTAGTTCTTAAGCCTTCTCGAGTTCGGATGAGATTCTTGGCTTTTGGAGTGTTTGCTTTCGCCAAGTGTTAAATCTATCTTTTGATGTGTTCTTGCCTTGTTGTGAAGTGGTTGAATCCATCTAGCCATGTGACCCCCTGAATCCACAAGCAAGGGCTACTCTTGAGTTTTCCCAAAACTGGTTAAAACTTCTCCTCTTCATGAGATTTGAAATTCCTGAGGAATCCCAGATCTTTTCAAGTGGACCTTTTGGGATTATCTTCTTGATGGCTCATGGATAGTCTGTGCAAAAGCTCATGAAGTTTGGAGAAGATCTGATTCGGTTTTGGTCATTTTTGCCAAGAGCTCAAGGTTGTTTTCTGGCACCATCGGATAGTCTAGTGTTGGGCCGCCCAAGCCGCCTCACCGGACAGCCCGGCGTACTATACCGGTTAGTCAAGCATGCTACCAGATAGTTTGGTGAAGCCTCTCGGACAATCCAGTGTGTTTGTGTGTGGGGAAGTGGCCTTCTGGATATTTTGGCCTGAGTGTTTGGCCGCAACTTTCATTTGGTGTTTTTCTACTATATGCCCATACTCAAACTCATTGGTTAATCCGGTGAGAAACTTGATTGTGTAGAATGGTTGGTAGAGCTCACTAGCCTAGGTTTTGGCCATGATCGCTTTCGTCCATCTCATGGGCGTTTGAGCGATTTCTTCTGCTATTCATTTTCCTCTTCATGTCCTAGGGTCAGTGACACTCTAGTTGCCACTTGATTCTGCATGTTTGAGAAGAAAGGGTTTTGGGGGGTTGCAAGTTTTAGGTGTCGACCTATTTACCCCCCTCTAGGTCGCCTTCTCGGTCCTCAGGTTCTTTTGTGCATAATACCCCTGTTAGTTGGCCCTATTATGAAGTGACCTTGTCCTACCCATTTTGTGTAGTCTTACCTAACATTGACTATAGCTGATAGCAATAGGTATAATCTCCCACTCTAATGGCATACTGCCTTACACATCTAATTGTGATGGTTCAACCTAACTTGTGTCGGTTCTTGTTTAGGCAATCTAGCATGGGTCCATGCTATTGAACGTTTACTTGAGCCTCATGTTAGGCTGGTGACTTTAACTTCCTAAATACCAATTTGTTGGTGTTGTCAACCTATGAGGCTATGATCATTTACTATATCTGAGCATATGCCTTTGCCATTGATGCAATCATTTCTACTTTGCAAGTGTCTATGCTTGTGATGGTTAATCAGCTTAACTAATCACATGCCTTGCCACTGATGATCGATATCTTCATATTGCTGCTTATTCCTAATGTTTCATTTTCCTATTACATGATACTTATTCCTATTATGTTGGTTTAATGCTTATCCTGAGCACATGCCTCTGCCAATAAGCATACTCATGCTGCTTGATGTGTTGCTTGAGTGGTTAATCTAAGCACATGCCTCTACCAATGATCTGTTTTGTTCATACCTAATGGTTATGCTTCCTGCTGTAATGGTGTAGTACTTACCTAAGCACATATACATCATGCCATTGATGTTTTTTCTTATATCATGCCTATGCTTGCTGCTACGATGTTGTACTACTTTACTTGAGCACATGCCTATGCCAATGATGTTTCTTTGATAGATTCATTTGGTGGTACTCACACTATTGCGATCTATTGTTTATAGATTTCTTCTAGACAGGCAATACCCACTTAGAGAGTCATTGCATATATGCATCTTGGGCATCCTTGTCCCTTAGTTCATAAGTTATATTTACTCCACTGAGGCATATCTTCTTCAATTGATTAAAGAATGACGGTTTTTTTTCTTGAGTTCATGTAGTGGCATTGACTTCCATTTTTCCTCTAACTCACGCTTCTGAAATGATGTCTTCTTGCAATGTTCGTATGGTTTTCTAGATTTCACAATCATCTATATTTTTTTATGAGTAAAATGCATCATTAGTTCATTATCTTTTCGCGCTGTGTCGGTTAGGTCAATCAACTTTCGAAGTGCATTTTAGGGTCCATCAACTTTTTAATTGGTTCGCCGCAGGTTCATACCCCTTGATTTTATGTTTTATTTTTCATTTAGCCCCCTAAATTTTCTTTTTCCTTTGCACTAGCCCCCTTGTCCTCTTCCTCTCATCTCGCAGATCCCATCTCCAGACTGAGCCCAAGCCCCTGTCACTGCCTGTGCCCCGAGCTCGCCCACCGCTACCAATGTGAGCAGCAGCGGCCATGGAAGGTCTCGGATCGACGGGTCACTGGCCTCGTGTATTTCCTCCTCTGCCCAACCGCAAGCCCCCGCTCCCTGCTCTGATTTGCTACCTGGCTGCCGGCGCCTTGCCTACACCTTAGCTTCTAGTGGAGACGTGTCTGCTCCCTTCGCCTCAACACCATCCCGGTCTCACACTCCCTCTGCTCCCTCTCTCATGCACGGCTCCCTCTACACCTCCATCTCTCACCCACCATAGTCACCATTGGTGCTGCCGCGATGAGCTCATGTGCCGCCCACCTCAGACCTCCTCCCTCTGAGACAGAGCACATGGGAACCGCCTCCACCCATGCACCCTTTCCCCGAAGGACTTGGCCTCCTCACCGCTCCCTCCACCTCTTTCCGTGAAGTGCCTCACCTCGGCCATCAACTTGCCGTGGAGGTCCACCTCTAGTCGCCTCTCCCGCCTCTGGATCGATTCCTCCGGGTGCGCCATCACCGTGCTCAGCCGGTGCACGCGCCCCCTGCTCGCGTCTCCGGGCCCGAGCCTCGCTGCCAAGCTCTGTGCACCGCCGCCGCCTCAATTCACCATACGTGTTCCAGCCTTTCCGTTCTCACCGCGTGACAATACCTAAGGGGTAATACTCCCAATCATTGCGAACGCCTTTCCAGAGCTCCTCCATTGCGAGCGAGCGCCTCTCACGCCAGCGCACTTGCACGACAACGCCCTCCCTCGTCGGCCTAAGGCTATCTCCAACAGACAACGCAAAAGGATATGCAAATGCAAAAATGCCTCTCCAACGACACTATAGCGCAACGCATCCATCTCCAACAGGTAATACATCCAGGAGAGGCATAATGCGTTACAGGAGAGAGAACGTGCAAATTTGGACATCCTCTCTCCTCCAATGCAACACTGTACATGTGAGGGAGAGGGTGTGAAATATTAGTTGTTTATTGGATTGGTATTGATTCAGTGTAGAATGCATTTGGATATGCATGGTCTGTTGGAGAACCAAAATTTTGCATACCACACGCATACATTGTTCACTATGCAAATAGACAAATGCCTCTCAAAAAATGCCTCTTCTTGTTGGAGATAGCCTAAGGTAGAAGACGACCTACGCACCCTAGGCCACTTGGCTATGCCGCTGCCGCCATGCTCATGTGCCCACTGCCAGCATCCCAGGTTGCTCAGTGGCTCCGCTGCCACCCGTGCTCGTGAGTTCGCTGCCGACGCCTAAGGTCGCTCGTGCCCGTGCGCCCGCTGCCAGTAGCCCTGGCTGCTCGGCGACTCCGTTGCCCGCCCGTGCTCTTGTGCTCACTACCGGTGCCAAAGGCTGCGCTGCCGCCCATGCCCATGATCTCACTACCGATGGCATAGGCTGCTCGGCGCCAAGATGAGGGAAGAAGGCATGAGAGCTATGTGCAAGAAGAAAGTAAATTTTAGGGGGCTAAATGCAAATAAAAACATAAAACGAAGGTGTATGGATCTACGGTGAACCACTTAAAAAGTTGGTGGACCCAAAATGCACTTCGAAAGTAATGGATCTAACCGATACAACGCAAAAGGTTAATGGACTAACGGTGCATTTACTCTTTTTTATTATGTAACTGCCCACAAAATGACGATATGTTGTCAAAGTTGGGTGGCAAACTGGAGTCTTCTATAGTCGTGAAGGTGGTTGGCTTCCATGGTGCATGTGTCAAATGTTACAAGTTAAGGGAGGAAGCATACACTCAATGGAACTCTTTTCAAGCAATAACCGCGTAGCACATTACTTGAAAAAGGATCAAAACAAGATCCTAATTAAACTTGGCGTAAAAGATATCATTATATTAGTTTAGGCTATAGTAGTTGCTTTCTTAGTTTAGAAGATGATTATATAATTCTAAGTGGAACTAGACAATACTATATGCCTTGGACTTCCTAGTGGTAACTTCACCAATGCATCATGCAACGGGTGACCAGAACTTCCTTGCATGTGGGTAACCAATGGCCCTGCTAGTGGGATGGGTTCTAATGGGTTTTTAATGGGTAGGGTTTTGATATGGACTCTGTTTGGAAGGGTGGAGGTGGGTATAGGAAGCTGGCGGGGTGGAGTGGGGCGGGTTTCCTATGACCGTGGGTTGGGGGAGGATCTTTCCTCGGCTGCACCCTGAGACCCTGAGTGACCGCGACTCCCCGACCCCGAGTGACCGCGACTCCTAAACCGGCGGCCGGTGGCCACTCCGGGGTGCGCCTCCCTCGGATCCCCCTCTCCGCTTCCCTTCAGCTCTTCCCTCTCCTTCCTTTGCCCATCCCTTGCGCGTTGCGTGCACGACGACGGCGGTCGCACGCGGTCTCCTACCGCAACCGGCGACGGGGCTGTGCCGAGCACCGGAGCACGGACTTGGGCGGGCTGCGGCGAGCGCGGCCACGTGCCGGCAATGGGGCAACAGCCATCCTAGCTAGCCTCGGACGAGCGAGGCGGTCGTGGGCTGGCTGCGGCAAGCGCGTCCGTGCGCTGACTGCCGCCGGCGAGTGTGGGGCGGCATCCGGCCTAGCCTCGAGTGGGGGGCCACGCCGCGCCGGTAGCAAAAGGGCGGTGGCGAATGCAACGTCGTGCCGGGTGCGGCGAGCTAGGCCGAGTCGCGCCAGCGGCGGCCAGCCCAGCGTCGTGTTGGCGACGGCAAACTCGACAGGGTAGCGCGCGGCGGCCAGCTCAGCCAGAGGCGGCATGACCAACGCGCAGGGGAGGAGGAGACATTGTAGGAAGTGGGTTACCCATCATTAATGGAGTGGGTTGAGGTGGGCACTGTTGCTAAATGAATGGGTAGGGTGGGTCGCAATTTTTCTTCATTTGTCATGGGATGGAATGGGTTCGGGGCGGATATAGCCCCATTAACAGGTCAAGTGACCCAACATGCTGTATTGCATCTCAATTTGAATCAGGGGCGAAGCTACGTGAAGATTAGGGGGTGCTAATGCACCCACAGAAAAATGCAAAACTAGTGAATTAGATCAAATTTTTACTCTATATGCACCCGCTATAGCTCATGTTCATGCACCCACAAGGCACGTGCACCCCTCTCAGATTTACGCTAGCTTCGCCACTGATTTGAATCTTGTGATGTATCCAAGGAATCAAACCAAACAGTATCTCCACCAGGCTAGGTGGAGAGCCAGCAACCAAACACAGTGCCCACCTGCATGCGTTGGGCCCAGGCGGCTTCAGCCTATAGCTTAGCTTCTGTGACCCGTCACCTCTGCGTGCGACTTATCATCACTATGGACACTATCGATTGGAACATATGAAGGGTGGCGCGATTGGTTTCGTTTTGTCCACTCCTCCACTGCATGTCCTGAAAATTTACTTAACTATCGTTGTTTACAATAACTCAATGATAGTTTTATTCAAAATCAACGGCTCACGTTAATATGGTGTGGAGGAAAATCCAGTTCCCCGAGTACTGTAACAAATCTCGTAAAAAGAATATCAGCTTGTACAGTTAATTAGAGAATCGTGGCCCAAACCTCTGATTCTACTGAATTTACTCACACAAGAATGCGATATGTAACTCAGCATATATAAACACCTGATATAATACTAAAACCTACTGCCGTCAGTCATTTGATGCTTCTGATGATGGCCCCCTCGCCAGCACTTGTCCGCGATGAGGCGATGATCTGACCTACACAACAAGAACGAAAACACAGGATTCATTACTTATGATATAGCCATACCAGCTCATCACAAGGAAAAAAGACGGCATTATGATTAGTCACAGTAGATGCAGCACCGATTGCATTATATAATGTACTGTAATAAATAAATAGAACACCATCAATCTGAACGCATGTGGTAACTGCAGGTCATCAGTGATTATTGCAAAACATAAAAACAAATATTCTGAGGAAATCTGATTACATTTATGGAAACAAATTAGCAGTAAACACAATAGTCAGAGGTGCAAACAAACGACCGGAAATTGCTCAGACAGCTAACATCACAATTGAAGCCTCATTAGCTACATTGTTCCTAATTAATGATTTCCATTGATAAACCTAACAGTCTATACATATAGAGCGTAACTATGAGTACATACACAATGGAAGCCACGATATTTCGAGGAAAGACGCTGATCCGAAAGCTTACCTCTCTCTCACTTTTTAATCGAAGGAGGGAACGGGCGTGCTGGGCGAATCAAACTGCGGCACATCCGATTTGAGAGAAACCTGACTGTGGTGATCCTGCTGCCCCTGCCTCCTCCCGAACAGAGCGCCAAACAACCCAGCAGGGCCGGCCGGGTGCTCCTGACCCGTGGTCGGCGGCGAGGCGCCATCATCTGATGGTGATGGTTTGTAGTAGTCGACTGGCGGCAAATTATAATACTCATCAGGCTGCGGCGTCGAGGAGCGGCTGCTCACGATGGCCATGCCCTCGACGAGGGCGAACAGCGCGGCGCATTGCGCAGAGCACTTGGCAGCGGCCCGGAGACCCTGGCGCAGGTGCATCACGGCGCCCGTGCAGGCGGCGGCGGCGATGGTGTTCCACTGGTCCTCCTTCCGGCGCGCGCTGACCAAGGCGCAGGCGGAGGCGGAGAAGACGCCGCCCCAGACGGCGAAGGCCCCCGCCACGCCCGGCGCGCCCATGCGGACCGCCGTGGCGCCGCCCGCGATGCGGTGCCCGTTGGGGGACTGGTAGAGGCCCTTGAGGAAGTGGAACGCGGAGCCGCCCACGGCGCCGATGCCGAAGCCCGAGCCGACGTCCACCAGGATGCGGTCTGGACACGGGTTCTGGCTGAGATCCAGAGTGTTCCTCATCGTGTCGACTCGACTGTCGATCGAGTAGCTAGGGCAAGGCAGAATTGCGCTCCCTCTCCGCCGGCGCTCGGCCAGGAAGATAAAACTAGCTAGGGCGGTACGTCGCGTCACGATTTGGAGGCGCACGTTAATTAATTGGTTGGTGGCGATGGGAACTGCAAGACGGGGTCGGTCTGCTCTTCTAGTTCTTGTACCGATCGGTGTTGAGTCAGGCCCACAGTCCTAGGTTTGGTATTCCAGTCCGGTCCGTGGCGTTTCTTCATCCGTTGTTTTGTCGGCCGCTCTAGGTCCGCTCGTCCTTCTTCCTTCCCGCCTGTATTAAGAACGGAATCGGAATATGAACCAATAAAATCCCTGCTCCAGCGGGTGGACACTCATGGTACAAATCAAACAATAATCGTTCGTGGAACATCAAATTGCCACTGATAAATCATCACCAAGCGCATTTGTCACACCAAGATATGGAGAAATGTGGGTAGAGAATCAAAATCAAGGGGCAATCAAACCAACGTACCGATCAATGCCGAGATTGTTGGTGCAAGCACATCGAGCAGCTCGGAAAATGGGAAGGAGGGGGCCGGGAGGCGCGGCGCATGCTAGCCGTTGGAGCCGTGGCAGTCGAGGCAGACACGCGGCCGCGCAGGACGGGAAGACGGCAGCAGAGCTCGGCTATCGCTGCGGGCTGCGTTCCAGCCGGCGGCGGACGCAGGACTAGGAAAACAGCAGCCTGTGCGTGTGATGGCTCGAGGAGGAGGCATCGATGTGAGAACCCAGAAGACAAAAAAGAGATGAGGGGGTCGAGAAGGGTCTGTTGGGAAAATAATTATAAAAAAAAGAAACATGAAAATAGGGAGTTAAATCATTTCAAGCTTAATGTGACCGAAGGAGAAAAATGAAACATCCGTCGGTCATATTTTTTACACAGCCACACACAAATAACTTTTTTTGAACTAATTCAAAAATTACAAAATACATTGGTAAATGATGGATTGACAAATATTAGGCAACTGATATAGAACAATTCCGATAAAAAAGAAGTTATTATGTAAAACCTCAAATGAATTTGGCAGTGTTCACTTAAATGGTTGTTCATCCCGTTTAATAACGTATTACTCCATTATGTTTAGACCGTTTGACGTGTACACGTACCAAGGGTATCCTCGGCGCCCCACAATAACATAGTGGTCAAACTCAACCAGCTAAGAGGCCCAGGGCCACGCGCCCCAGAAGGCCACCTCCGAGCCTCGCGACCTCCGACCTCAGACCGACGAACGAACGGGAGTCGGGGGTCAAGCACTGCCACTGAGCCGCGGGAGAAGGCGCCCCGAGTGCCTTCCTCCCACGCCCTCTGTCACCCCAGATCCCTTCGAAAGGAAGCCAGAAGATCTGGGCGGCTCCGGGCCCCCAGGACGTGTTAGAAGTTGTAAGGGCCGATAGGCGGACGTCTCGCCCTCCTACCCGCAAGACGGACACGCGTCGCCCCCGGGCCAAAAGCCGGACGCGCCGCTACACGCCAATAGCCATCATGACGCTCCGCGGAAGGGGGCGGTGACCGGTCACATCCACATCACCCTCTGTAGCCTCTATGATTAAGGCGACAAGACGCGACGATTGCAGCGCTCCCCCGAGGGATCGGTCGGAGGGCAGCTGGCCCCCGATGACCCCCAACCGAGCAAGGTCAGGCCCTTCATGGTCGGTCGGGGACCAACTCCTTCCCAGGCAAAGGGGCCACCAGTCATTCCCTCATAGCGCGGTACCCCCTCTTCTTTTCTTTCTCCTTCCTCTGTAACCTCTCAGGGGCGCCCCCCTCCAGTATATAAGGGGGAAGGGCCACCATGAGAGGGGGACGACGCTTGCTCACAGGCACGAGGAGCACTCAGTTCCCACCTTGTAACACCGAGAACAAGCAATACCAAAACACCTCACCATAGTGGACGTAGGGATTTCTTCCTGAACCACTCTATATCCTTGTGTTCATCGTGCAAATGTTGCATCCTTGAGCCTCCGAGGCTTGGCCATCAGGACGACAGTCCGTGAAGCCCCACTAGCCTACAAATAAATCTATTGCCATGGTAAAAAACCACGACAGTTAGCGCGCCATGTAGGGGGATTTGTGTGTTGTAAATCGCTCTTCGATGGCTCCGAACCCTTTCGATGGCACCATCGCGCTAGGAACCAAGCTTTCCTTCGGGAGCTTGGATTTCGTCACCTCGTCGGGGGGCGAGCTTCAGCTCGTCACCAACGCCTCTTCGCCCGAGGGCGCCGATGCCCTGGACAATGCTTTCCAAGGCCTCACCTTGGTGGGTGTGACATCGCACGGCCTCGCTAATACGGCCGTAACTTTCCGACGCTCCCTGCGAACTACCTATGCACCCGGAAACTCTGCGGCGCAGGCCGCGAGCATGTTTCGGGCTATTCCGGACCTCGATGACGAAGCCCTTGTCTGGCGAATCCGAATCCATCTGGGGCCACGCCCTTCCCACGGGGAGCTGCGCCTTACGCTTGAATCACTCTGCGGCGTTTTTGCCCAGCTGACGGGTATGCCGCCCGTGGACGCCGGTGAGCTTGCCATGGAGCTCCAAGGAGCACCTACAGGAGGTGATGACACCAGGCTATCGCTATGGCAGGAATCATTCCCGCATCCTTCCATGACTTAATGGAAACGGATTCCAGCGATAGCTCCTCCTCCGAACGCGGTGACGTCACCAGCGCGTCCGCGCCTCGGATTTGTAATGCCGTTATGGATCCGGTCGGGGCGAGCACACCGCCACCACCGATGAGGGGATACCAGCTCACCCCTGCGCAAGAGGAAGAATATCAACGCGCCCGCACCAAGCAGGCACAACAACGGAGCGATGAGCTTGAAGCCAAGAGAGTCGTTGACGACATACCATACATCGGTTGGACCTGCTGAAATCCGTTTGGCACCAATGGACTGGGCACAACCGATTCTACACTATGTTCATGTGATGGGTGTAACAACCCTACTTTTTGTAATCCAAAAATCACTACCTAAAAATTTCTTCTTACTTATTATATGTGCATTGCATTTAAATTCACTAAAATTTCTAATTAAATTAATTCAAGTGTTCACCTTATGTTGATAATAAAATTTAACAATGCTAAATGATATATCGTGTGCAAACCATGCATCATCTTTTGGATTTTATTGCTTCTTTGATTGTGTGGTTAATTCAAAACAAACCAATTGCAATTGCCAATCAAATAACTGGAAATCTACTCTGGAATTAGAACCAAAATGGACAAGCCATTTCGGCCCAAACCCACCAAACCAGCCCAAGCCGGACCCTCAATCGAGCCCAACCATCCCCTCCCGCGCGTGGGCCGAAACACGTCTGTCCGGCCCACTACGGCGCCACCGAGCCGTCTCTGCCAGGGGGAAAAGCCGCCGCTGTATCACTGCCAAGCGGGGTCCACAGGCAGCTTTCCTCTTTCTTCTCCCTTTCTCCGAACCGGACGAGCCCGAGCTCGGACCGAGACCCGCCGCGCGCACCTAGCCGCCCTCGCCTGTTCCGTCCGCCTTGCACGCCAAGAAGCCGAGAGGAGATGAGGGTAAGACTGCCCCAACCACCCATGGCCTCATGGGGCCCAGGTCACACACCCGGCGTGACCCTGTCGGGCGCCGATGGCGGGAAAGGGAGGAGAGAGCTCTGAGAGATGGCGCCAGGGCGGAATCCGCCTTCGCCGTGACTCCAACCCTAGGCGCCGTACCCTATAAAGCCTGAGAGAGCCGCTCCGCGAACCCTAGCCGCCGTCTTGGGGTTTCACCCCTTTCTCACCGCCGCCGCCGAGGGACAGCGAGAGAGGGTCGAGGGAATCCCGGAGCCGGACTGGAGGAGGGGACGCCGTCGCCGGAGCTGCAACAGCGGAAGACGAGGGAGGCCGCGAGCCCAGGAGGGAGCTGTCCCCTGCCCGCGCTAGGACCCCGCCTACCCGGAGTCGACGCCGTCCGCGACGACAAGTGATCCCGAAGCCGAAGCCGGAGCCCGTAGCCGATGAACCTCTGCTACCGCTACCTCGACGGGGACCTCTTCACTCCGGCAAGAGAAGCACGGTGAGGACCCCGTAGCCCTTGTCCAACCCCTCCGCAGACCGGGCTCTCAGGGCCACTCTGTCCGTGTGCGCGCCATGGCCACTCCTGGAGCTCCACCGTCGCGTGGTGACTCAAGGCCATGTCGCCGTCGTAGATGGCCCTAGGTAGTGCCGTAGCGCAAGAACCGCCTTGCTGGAAGCCGGCCATGAGCCGCGTCCTTCCGAGCCACTCAAGCCCATGCGCCGCGCGTATTGTGCGCGTCGTGCACGCCGTGCGCGTCGATTGCGCTGTGCCGCACCGATACGTACCAAGCCGCGCCACGCGACCGGGGACACCGCCACCGCGTGAGACGCATAGACCTGAGAGGGGTGCCTACCGACGCCAAATCTCATTCGGACATCGAACCCCGCCGCGGCCAGGCAACGCCTGTGACTGCGAGTGCACGGGTAACGGTGGCTAGGTTGGAGATAGGAGCACCGCCGCGTCACTCCTTGTGCCGACGCCTTGCAAATCCGACGGCCTAGCCCTAACCCTAGCTGTCCACAACCACTTGACCAATCAACCCGCTAACAACAGCACGTCGAGCGTCGCCAGTGCCATGGCGGAGCACGGCAACCGCGCGCGACGCACCGCGCGCGGACCCGGGGGACGACGCCGCGCAGCTCCCAATCCATGGAGAACCGGCCTTTGCGCCGAGTCGTGTTGGCCACATGAGGAAGAGAGGCGCGTCTGCGCGATACGGTCGCCGGCGGCGAGCTCCGTCGTAGGGCGACGTCTCTGCGGCATTTCGTCGAGCAAGTCGCGAGGGGTGGAAGTCGGAGCAGAGGAGAAGGAGGCGCGGGGATTCGGCCTGCGGGGACGGCCTGTTAGCTCCGCGAGGAAGGCGGGCTGAGCTGGGCCGAAAGAGAAAGAAAGGAGAAAGAGCCGGGTGGAGCGGGCCGAGTGGAAATTTAGGCCACTTCGGATTTAGGGAGGGAATGAGGCCAGGCCGGCCGAGCCGAATCGGGCCGAGGCAGGCCTGCGACCACCGCGCGGGCCAAGTGGGGTAAACAGGGCAAACCGAACGGGCCGAGCCCAGTAGGAGAAGGAAGAACGGGCCGAATTTCGGCCTGTTAACCAAATCCACCCGATTTTCACCTTTTTGATTAATTAAACCCGAATTAAACTTCAATAAAACATAATAAATCCATTCCAACTCCGAAAATTGTGAAACCAACTCCTACTTCCATCTAAATCATTCTCCATCACTTGAGATTAAGTCTCGTAGATTGGTGTTGCATTTTAATTGCTATTTGGTTCTTTCTGATAGAAGCTCACTCGTAGTTTAATTCAAAATTCAGAGCCGGAGCACCAGGAGGACGACCCGGAGGATCCAGAGTACCTGCCTGAGGAGAACACCGACGAACAAGGTCAGCAAACACCCCGCTTCCATACCTATAGACACGCGCAAATGGTAGTACTGCATAGGTGAAAATGATTTTGCTCCGCAATAAGCCAACCAACTCGGATACTTATTTTATTTATGCCTTTGTTCTGAACAACTAATACCCAACTTAATAAAATGAACATGATGTGAGTTGGGTGATATTATGGTGGGATGTGATAACTCTTGGCGTGCGTGAAGTGGGATGGATCTGTGTGCGAGATGGTGGTGAGGATGGGATGGCGGGAGTCGGCACTGGAATAATGGGAGAGACTAGAACTCTGCCCCGAGTGGAGTGAGGTGTGTGGTGGTGCGCGGCCCACCGCTGAGGATGGCAACCGACCCATGGAAGGCTTGCTCTCGCCAGTATAAGGACCGAGTAGGGGTGATAACTCTTGGATATTTCGTGCATACCACGCGACCTCAGGCCCGGTTCTCGATCTTCCCCAATGGCACTCGGACTGCAGGCGTAAGGCGATAGTGTTAGGGAATGATGGTGGGTCTGTGATGCAGCCACACGTTCCCGATAGACTCGACCCGTGGAGGCCCCGGACTACTCGAGCTCACAGTCCTGAGAGTGCGGTGGATAGTATATCCGCACAGTTTTCTAGCTCAGGAAAGCAGAATGATGCCAGGAAGGGGAGATCATTACCGGTGTGGTGGGCCAATGGCAGCGGAACACTGCCCTTATCCCATCTCGAGTGGGTACAGTTGTACAAACCTCTGCAGAGTGTAAATCTTTACGTAAAGCCGACGTCCACGGTCAAGGACGGACCAAGGGCAGAACTCACCTCATCTAGCATGGGTTTTCTTCTCTTCTCCCTCGAGTGATTGGATTCCGGCTGAGGCCGTTGAGGATGGGCGGGTGGGAGCTTCCCATGCCGCAGAAAAAGATGACAATGAGAGGGTGCATGGAAGAGGTGTTTTGGTGGTGAGGCGATATAAGTGTTGGGATAAGTGACGAGAGCGAGAATCGGTCGTGGAACCGACTACCCGAAAAATTCAACTGGATATACAGCACTCTTTTCTCTTTATGCTTTGCTAGGAAACCAGTCTCCACTTGATTACTAGTTAGGCTTGCTTGGGGTGTTCGGCTAGTGACCTGCACGCTTATCGTGCAGACTCAGGTGATGACGAGCCGGACAACATCGTCACCCGGGACGACTGGTACGAGGACTGAGGCTGGAGCTACGCTCAAGGATGCCTGTGGAGGGGTCTACTCCTTCGCTGCTACTCTGATCGTGATGTTTGTTCTATTTGCTTAATTACCGGCCTGCGAGCCGAAGTATCGCCGAGATACGGCATGTAATAAATTAAATTCGTGGAGTTTGGAGCTGATACTATGCTGTGACACTACATGTGATAGCTTTTTATGTGTTCTGGGACTATCGCATGTTGTAAAAGTCTCCGATTCCGGCACCGCGGAATTGGGGTCGTTTCAATGGGAAAGTAGGAGTAGCAGATTTTCCTTGAGCCTTTACCAACCCATTCACAGAAGTTTGCAATGTAGCTATCTGAGCTGCTAACTGGCCTTGCCCCTGATCTACGTATCTTTTCATAAATTGCATATGTTCAGCTGTTTGTAAGTTACTCACCTCAGGGTTGATCGGAGATGTTGATGTAGAGGCTGACGGTAGGATAGCGTCGAGAGTGATTTCCGTGTCCTTGGTCACCATCTTGTGGCGGTCGATGGTGAATTTCCCCAAGAACTTTTGCATTGTGCCTTCCTTCAGTTGTTCCATTAGATCTTCGAAATACTTCCGCTCCTCGACCGGCAGATTTTCAAAAGCCAGTCTTACAATATTGCCTTGGGTGATTTCAGATGTATCCGCAAGCTCAACCATGGTGGTTAACTTCGGATTAGATCTGTTCTTCCCCAGTGGAGTCGCCAAAAAGTGTGTTGACATGTTTTAGCGCCAATCACCAATGATGACCTAGACCTATCCACCCGGGAGGGACCCCATTAGGGAGGATCAGCGTTAGGGGTTGCCCTAGCGTCGGCAGGCCACCTAGAGCTCCTTGGGTCGGCGTAGAGTCGACAAGAGGCGAATTTGAGGGTTGGAGAAGAGAAATAAGGTTTGGGAAAAGAGATATGCATAAAAATAAGTAAAATAATAGATTGGTTCGATTGTGGATGCATCAATCACCCTGGCCCCTTTATATTTATAGGGGAGGTTGTGGTCTTAACCCTTGTACAAGTCGAATCCCACGGAATCTCGCCCAAATCTTACAATTCCTCTCGGGCTCGTCTTTACCGGACAGTCCGATAAAACCTACCGGATAGTCCGGCGATGCCGGATAGTATGGTACACGCCACTGACCTATCCGGCGGCGGTGGCCGGTGTAGGCCTGCCCAATTAGGTGGTCAACAATTGGTTTGGTGAAGTAATTAGTTGGCGACGTCTTTCTTTTTCAATGTCAAAATCCATTGGTCACTACTTCTGAAGCAAACAAATGTATTGCTGGGTGCCGGGGTATGATATATAGCGCCGTCGACATGATGTTGGTAAAGTTGTTTGATCTAATGTTCAAGTGCTGACGTTCTATATATTCCAGAGATCGAGGCTACAGATAATATTATTCATGCTTCATGGTTTATTACGCACGCGCTGAAGCAGTGAAGCTAATATACAAACTGTGAGCAATGCAAAAGCAGCACTCAACGTAGTAGCTAAATATTGTAGTGATGCGTGGCTCGGCTTGCTTCAAGAATCTCGCTAACCACGCGCTTCAGCACCCAATCGTCGGAGATAATGCCCATGTGCGTCGTGTTGGGGACAAACACGGACTTGAAGTACGGCTGGTCAGGATCTTTCCCAACGACCGTGCCCAACGCCAGTACGTTCTCCAAGTTGACAGTCCCGTCGCCGTCTCCATACACCACCTGAGGCTGGGCGCCCAAGTCGCCGTTCCAGAACACAAGCCTACGGGCCGTCGGCACGCCGACACCGGCGACGCTCGTCGTCGGCACGAGCGGCGCCCTGAAATTCAGCGTCACCGGCAGCGCCCTCATCACGTAGCGCGCCACCACATCGCTGCCGGAGAAACCGACCGCGGCAAGGAACTCCGGCATGTCGAAGGCGGAGAAGTTCTTGGCTCGGGTGACCACCAGGGGAGCGTGGCCGTAGGCCTTGGGGGACGGCAGAGCGGCCAATGTGCTCGCGAAGCTCCGGCTGGTGTTGGCCAACGACAGCACGTCGCCCGGCGGCGGCGGCGAGCTGCCGACGGCAGAGGCAAGGAACTGCAGCACCACCGGGCCACCGCCGACGCCGGTGGAGAGCATGACGAAGTGCTTGACGTACTTCCTGCGCCATGGCAGGGGTTTCTGGTTGAGGAATTCGTTGATATGGAGGCCGCCGAGGCTGTGCGACACGAGGATGGCCGGCTTGCCGCCGTTCCTCCCGCTGGCGTGCTCCACCAGCCTCGCCAGACTTGAGATGAACTCGGAGAATGCCCTGGACGCCTGGCCGGGCGCCGCCGCCGCGTACCGCAAGTCGTAAGGGGCGCCGAATAGGTTCTCGCCATCTATGTACCCCACTCCTTCCAGTGCCTTCACTAGTTTTTCCATGCACATGTTCCTGTCGAGTACTATGGCTGTTAATAGTTTAATTAATTTGCAGCGTGGGTGGAATGGAACTATGAAATCTCGAAAATTCCAATAAATTCAGCTTATGATGAGCTTACTTTTTTAGCAGGGTCGTCGGATCCGAAGCCGCGTGTGGAACCGAAGGCCACCACACGAGTCTGGACGCCCGGCGCGTTGCGGTAGTCGCCGGCAACGTGGTCGTACACCAGCCGGAGCTGGTCCGCGTAGCAGGGCACCAGCTTGTTGGGGTCCAGCTCCACGGCCGTGTGGTTCTCCCACAGCCGGAACCATCCCTTTCCTCTCCGAGCTGCGCACCAGGGAAACGCCGCCGGCGGCCGGTACTTGTCCGTCAGCCGTGCGTCGAGGTTGCCGCAGGAGTAGGCCGGCACCAGCACGACCGGGTGAAGGGCGGACGTGGCCTCGTGTGCCAGGCTGCTGACGGCGAAGAGGCAGGCAAGCAAGGGGAGGGGGAGGCGCTGGGACATGATGAGCGGCAGCTGTGGCTCCATTTGTTGTTGTCCCCTAGCTCTGCACACATGATGACCCTGGTGCGTCCAATAATTGTGCAACTACTACTGATATACTACTAACAGGCACGTGGTGATGCTATAGTACATCCAATTGTGCAACTACTGCATTTATATAATCCTATTCCAAGCAAGATGTGTGCCGGTGAATTGTTACGGGAAACAATCATATGACCAGGGTGATGTAGTCTGACGATACTACCAAAGGATCAATTTAATCGCTGTTACATCATTTGACAGTGTATGTATTAATTTAAATAAAAATATTTTAATGACATACAACACATGGTGGGCGATTGCAGGAATTGGAGTTCATCTGTCTATCTGCTCTACAAAATAGCAAGTTTTTAAAAATTATATTTCACCTAGATATGATTTACCCGAAAACTATACCCACGCCATACCCACCCTTAGATCCTATAACCTAGAGGTTTGATTAGATAAGCGGGCCCACAGAACATGATGTATTCAATGACTATTACATTGTTTTCACATAAAAATAACCGATCTTTTTCCACCTTTTTGAACTCTCTGATGGAAGAACTCCGACGAGTTTCTGCCGACCATGGCTTATTTTTTTCACTGAGAGATTCATCTACCAGCCTGATGCAGATCCAACTCCGACGGAGACTGAGACTGCAGATCAAACTATGTCCGATGGAGATTTCAATGCCGTTACATAATCTGCCTTACCGGCCCAACAATCTTTTTGGTTCAGGTCCATAAAATCCCAATGACGCATCAATCAAATCACCCGCTAGCAGCCCACTGAGAGATCGTCGAAGTAGTAACTCAGTTCTCACAAACTCCCACGTCTTCTCGTTTTACACTTGATTAGATTTCTTAGTGCGTCCCATATCGAGAAAGCTCACAGCAAAAGCAAGAATCTTAGCTTTGTCCCTAGCGGCTTCGAGAGCTCAAGAAAGCCGGAGGCTTCGAACTCCCGAAAGCAACGACAAAGAAGAAAACCAAAAACTGAATCACCTCGCGGACTATATAGACAGCAGGCAAAGTCAAACAGTTTCGATGTCCCGTCAAACCCTTAGACGGCGACATGTGTCTTCTCGTGGTTAGGGGGGGCCAAAGCTGCACTCTCCTCTCGAACAGCAAGCCGCGACACTTGGCGCAAGCTCAACCCTAGCTTGAGAGGGGCTATTGTTTGGGGAGTAATCTCAATAGACGAAGAGTTAGAAAGACAACCCTGACCACTGCAATTAATATTGCCGAAGAGTCCTCTATGGCCGAAGTGTCCCGAAGTATAACCCTGACCACTGCAATTAATATTGCCGAAGAGTCCCCTATGGCCGAAGAGTCCCGAATGATAATGCAATTAATCTAACCATTGCAATTAATATTGTTATTGCATATCACAGGTTGCGGGTCGTGACGGTGCCCAAAGCACCCTAAAAGAAATGGAAGAGGTGATGATGCCTTCGAGGATCTCCAAAGATCGCGGGTCGCAAAGTCGCTCCAGAGGTCAAAGATGAGGAAGGAGGCGAAGACTCCTTCAACGACAATCCAAAGGTATGCCGTCTTGGAGAGCGAAGACTAGCAGAAGATACTGTCCTGCTAGGAGTCCAACTAAGTGCCTCAGAATATTCAAGCGAGGAGCCCTACTTGTTGAGATAAAGGCGAAATGTCTAAAGTGCCTCAGAATATTCAAGCGATGTATTGGTTGTGTTTGTACAAGTGTAATTTCACAGGAGAACGTCAGGGATCTCTATAAATACCGTCCTCCCCCTCTTTTAATTGACATTCCGTGATACTACTGATTACCAGTAATACACACCTCTGATTACCAAGCTCTGCTCTTTGAGCCACTGTAATTCGCCAACAATTTGGCAGCCACCTTCCCCAAGTCCCCCTCTATAACTGACTCCGTGATACCAGTAATATACGCCTTTGACAGCTGATTACGAAGCTCCGTTCATTTGAGCCATTGTAATTCGCCAACACAGGTCATAAAATCCGAATTGTCCATATTAAAATCGTGTGTCTAGACTTACTATCGATATAGTTATCTGATTATTTAGGTTCGGGTGTTGGTTACCAGGTTTTTTCCCCTGCCTACCTTTAGGCCTCCTTTGCTTATTCCTGCGTTTTTCCTGTGAAATTGAACTGTTTCCTATGAAATTTGTACACGGTTCCTGTGAAAATCCTGCATTCTAAAGGGGACCTTAGAGAAGAGTGTAGTTATTCTTTTAGGAGTAAGATATCTGTATCGCGTCAGCCAAAAGCAGGGAAAAATACGGGCACTAACACGTCAGATACAGGAAGACGGGAACAAAGAACCTGAATTGATCTGATTTTCTATTTCAAGAAAACCAGACAAGCACATCATGTCTCAAGCATATAGAATGCAATTTACAGGCCTACATACACAGAAAATTGTGTAAATAACTAAATATAGAGAACAAGCATATTATACAAACATACAGAAATGTGTATCCATCAGTTGAGGGGCATCTCCCCACTGGCAGAAGAACTCCAATGCAGCTGCAGCATATGCTTCAACGATTTTTACATAACCAGTTCTGTGTATGGGGAAAAAATGGCATATTCATTATCTGGAACAGCTGTCTGGAGGGGAAAAAAAATGAAAACCAATAACATAGTAGTGATGTATCGTGGCCATCAATAGCGAAACTTGCAGGTTTGACCAGAGCATACCTAGGACAGTGTTGTCAAGCATTGTGCTTGTTGGTAACGTCTCATCAGAATCATGTGATCCTGATCCACAATGCCTCCTGTCACGATCGCTGTCACCTGAACCCTGGTGGCGATTGTTACCAGCACTTTCATCAAAATTGTCTCCTCCATTTTTCTGATCCTTTGAACTGCCAGCATTGCCATTCCGGGTGAAGCCTTGAACCAGATCAGGCCTTGGTTCTACACCAACTCGCCTCAAATGTAGCTGACAATGTTTCAATAATTATTCTTGAAGTCCCTTAACAAGGAAAGGGAAACAAAAGGTGTATACAATACCTGAAGGTACAGATTAACCTCATCTGGACGTGATAGGAAGGGAAAATCACCACCAGTCTTCAATACAGCTCGCCTTGCACCCGGGTACCTTTCATTCAACTGGTCCTTCAACTGCTGGGGAACAGCAGAGTAGTCGTTTGTCTGTGCAAAGATGTTCACTGAACGCCATTAGTATACAGTAAGAGGTATTGGACTGTCAAAGGCCATTGAATTTGGCAAGGACATCATGTAGTAAGCACTTAACAAAAGATGGTTCTGAAGACATCTTTATTGCAAATAACTAACATTAAGATGCTTATCCTAAACATACTCATAGGGGTTGCCACATTGTAGCCAATTGATGGAACATAGAGCTAAGAACAGGTTTATGTTTTTTTAATAAACATAAGAAAAGCCTATATGAAGTTATGAACAGTAATATACGGAGGTTTTGCTATATTACATGAATTTTAGGTAACTTACATCCATTATAGTGATGAGTGAATCAGGCAACGTTAATGACCCAACTGATGCAACATTAACATTTAACATCAACCTTGACGAAAGGTCATCTCTCGACAATGTCTCCACCTGGAATGCAGAAAATGTTATGAAATGATTAACGAAAAAATGGCCTGTTATCTTCAAATTAATCTAAGTAGGAAAAATAATTATATTATATCACATAAGGTTTGATCAATCATATTTACTACATATCACAAGATCATTTTAAAACTTATGCATTGTTCTGATTTGAGAACATCTAAAGAACTGTTTAAAGTTGATACAAACCTGACCCACAACAAAATCTACTGAGTCTGCAATGAAGGGTTCATGGGGACCATCTCGGATTCCTGTCAACAGGTACCGCTTCAGCAAAAAAGAAGGGGTCCAATTAACACTGCAATTTCAGAAGAAAATTGTTGGACAGAGTTACTCACTAGTAGTTATACTGAGTACAATTTATAACTTTATTATGTCAAACATTGAATATGATGCCAATAATGATATTTCTTTTTCTCTTTTTACTTTTTTTAAGAAAAGTTCCAATTGAGCTGACTAGTGTTTCTTAGTTGCGTAATGATTTCACATGTCATTCACGTTCATATCAGCCCATTATAAAAATAATATTCCAATCACTACAGCTTAAATAAACACCATCTAAGCTACAGCAATGGCATCACTAATCATTGGAGGTTAGATGTTTCATTTAGCTCAGTTCTGTTGGAAAGAATATCGGTGTTAGTAAGCTTAGCACTGTTACAAACAACAGAAAATATGGAAAGGTTAACAATCTAATGGCCCAGAACAGACAAAATATCTAAGGACCAACCAATTGGATGGCGTACTTTATTATATTGTGAAATAGAATATGGCACAGGATAATAGGTTGATATTGAGGAATATAGAGTACATGTATATATATATACAGCCGAGGGACCAAGAGTCCCTAATCTAGGAAGGACACCTTTGGTTGTTACTAATCTAACCATATCCCAGGTACAGGCTTAGGCAACAGGCCAAGCCACAGCTGTGCTGGAGTCTCATACTCCTATATAGGGCCAGTCCTAAATACAGCCCCTAGAGCACTAAAACATGTTCTAACACGCCACTGCAGTCTGGTCGGTTTCACCGCTAACGTGTTACAGATTAGACCTAAACTCCATGAACACAAAAGATGGTAACCCTTTGTGAAGATGTCCACATTGGGAAGACATAGGAACATGGAACACATGAATGTCACCAAAGGATATCCATTCTCGGACAAAGTGAAAATCAATCTCAATGTGCTTGGTGCGCTGATGCTGAACAGGGTTAGAAAACATATAAACAGCACTGATATTGTCACTGTAGACGAAAGTGGCATGCCCAAGGGGAGTCTGCAGTTCTTTAAGAAGTTCTCAAATCCATGTTGCTTCAGCGACAGCATTAGCAACAGAGCTGTATTCAGCCTTGGCACTGGAGCAGGAGACAGTGTTCTGGCGCTTGGAAGATCAGAAGATCAGAAGACAAGATTGTCACAAGGAAAAACTGCCTAGCTCAAGGTGGATTTGCTAGTGTTTGGACATCTAGCCCAATCAGCATCGGAGTAAACCACAAGGTCAAACTCTGTGGATGGCCGCAGAAGAAGTCCCAAATGTAGAGTATTGTGAGTATACCGTATGATGTGTTTGAGAGCAGCAGATGTGGCTCTCGTGGAGCATGCATATGAAGTCATATCCGCTGAACGGCATAAGAAATGACAGGCCGAGCGAAAGTAAGATATTGTAAGGTGCTAGCAAGGCTGTGGAAATCAGTCGGATCATGCGCAGGCGCACCAGCAGCAGATCGGGTTGGTGTCAACTGGCCTCAAACAAGGCTTGCATTCAGCCATACCAGCCCACTCCAGAATGTCAAGCATGTACTGCCGCTGAGAGAGAAGAAACCACCACTACATCGCTGAACCTGCATCCCTAGGAAGTGGTGAAATTATCAAAGGTCGTTCATAGAGAATTCCAGCTGCAAGGCCTCAATAGTGTGTTGTAGAAGACTCATCATCGTACAAAACCAAGAAGATTGTATTAGTGCCATGATGGAACACGAACAATGAGATTTGGCATCTTGAATCCTGAAAACCAAGGGAGAGTAGGTGCAACGAGAGTTGTTGAAACAAGGTGACGTGGATAATCTGCCGACATACGGCAATAAAGGCCACACGAAAACGACTGCATAAGTTGCATACCACCTCTGTTTTGGACATTCTACATATCTACAAAGAGCTAAGGAGATAGGATTTCCAACCTAACTAACACCACCTCAAAATTAGCTCGAGGTCAACGGGAGTCTCGTCAAAACAAAATGACATCATAGGACAGGAAAAAAATCCTTTTGCCAAATATTTAGTATGTCACCTCACACCATGTATGCCTGGGTTCTATCATCATCCATTATGACTTATCTTTATCTTTAGACACGATCTCAACCACCGCATTCGTCATTATACATCAAAAATCAAAATCGAAAAAAAGTACATTGAAAACAACACATTGGGAACATCAATATGAGGCAAGCCAAGCACACTACACATGGCTTGATTATACCAGTAGCAAAACATGGCCATTTATGCTAATATTATTAATAATATGCATTCACACAATCTTAGAGGACTTTTGAAGATATTATACATACACTGGAGACCATGGCATGGCAGCAGAAAATTTGTGTGTCTCAAGAAAAGTATTTGACAGGACCAAGGACTTTACTCTTCTAGGACGGTGTTGAGCAAATATTTGTGCCAGAAATCCACCAAGAGATGTACCATAAATATGAACCTGCATTCTCACACGGTTCAGAATAACGTATTTGAAACTCCAATAAATACTCCCTCCGGTCATTGATATATAACGTTTTTAGTGTAATTTTGAACTACAAACGTCATATATCAATGACCGGAGGAAGTACTTTATTATTCAATGAAGTAAAACTAAGAATTGTGCTGTACATTTACAACGATAAATTAAGCTAGCTCTACAGTACTCATTTTCTCAAGAAAGAAGTGAATGAAACAAAAGTGGAAGGTATAAATCATGCCTTGGTTTCTTGTCAAAACCCAAGAGAACAAAATGCACATTTCCTTTCTGAGAATATGTAAATAGGAGAGTGCATTACTTTTTGATACATGTGCTAAAAGGTCAGTATAGCTTTTTGTATTTCTGTGTCACAGTCATAATAGAAAGTTGAATAAAACTGAAGAAAATCCAAATTTTTGCAGGCAAAAGCAGATAGGGCAAAACACGTCATTTTAAGAATAACGCATATTAAGTATGAATGTCAAAGAAACGAAAATTAGAATGCCTTTAACCTAGTATTCTTAAGTCTTAACCTCATCAAGACACGAATGAAAAAAAAAAAAAAAAAAAACAGGGTGGTGTTTCCTTACATGATGGATGTTCATAGAGTCTAAAAACTTTTCAAATGAATGAATCCATTCATGGTGATTCCAAACTTGAGGAACGTCGATAGATATTACTCGATAACCCTGAAAGAGAATTGTAAAAAAGAATCTTCAGGTAGCCCTACATGCAATTAACTAGTACACACTTGTTAACAGAAATAATTAGGCTTCTAGAACAGTTTAACTGGTAGTCAGATTGAAGAAGGTACGTTCATATTAAATTTGAAGGACTTCATGGTACTACCACAATCTGGATGCCCTCCAAAGCGTGAGTTTGATTTTGTAGGAAGCCAAGGGTGCATGAGTTTTGTGTGGGCTGTGTAATATTTCTACTCTTAATGCAATAATACACAGGTCTCTTGCGTATCTGAGAATTTTTTTTGCAGGTAGCCAACAAATATAGGCATACATGAACACTTAAACTTCAGATATCTAAAATCAGAATAGATATAAGAGTAGAAATATAGGCATACATGAACACTTAAACTTCAGATATCTAAAATCAGAATAGATATAAGAGTTGGAGAGGAATATTCATCTCCCAGAGTATGTACCTTCATACAAAGAGACATGATCTGTTTATAGTATACATCAGCTGTCCCTGCAATTCCTGGGATGCATACAAGAGGCGGCACAACCTTGGGCCCAAAGTCATAGTATCTCCACAGCTTTGAGCCAATCTGCAAGTTTAGGAGAAAGAGAAATACCTAAGAAAGAAGCCAAACATATAAAACAATTGAAAAACTATTAATATTAAAATAAGAACTTAAAGCATTTTTATCTCAAAAGGCATATCACAAATTAAAATCCTAGTCCTGGCCAAATACGAAAAGGTTGCAAAAAAAATATTTAACATGAACCGATTCATGGGACTTGTAAGTAGATCCAACACATAAGTGCACAAAGCCAAATATACCCATTTGTGCTATCATGACCTTTTTATGCATACAATGATGTAAAAACACAAGAAAATGACAAGAGAAAAAATGACTGCAACACACCATAGGGTGAGTAGCATGCAAGCACACGACCACAATTAGTTAATGCAGGAAAACAGCGGAAAAAAATGCTGTATTGCAAGGTAAGAGACCTAGTTTGGCCAGTAACTCCAATCACAGAATCAAATAGACTCCAATCACCAAATAACTCAACTCAGCGGAGTCAATACATAAATATGGAGTGGAGAGGCACTTGTATCCATTATGAGGCCCTTAGGCTGATGTATATACAGAGGTAAAGGAGGATATATTCATACAACCATCTACAATACAAAGGAAATACAAAGATATATACGGAAATATCTAACTGAGAGTAAACTATAACTTGAGAAATTTGAGCTAAGCATTATGAGCAATGCATCAAACCACCAAGCAGTACCAAGGCTGAAGTGCTGAACCTTGTGAAGCTATAGAGTGGTTGGAGTTGGATCATGAGTAGACAAGTATCAGTACGGCAGAAGACAGAGGTGCCCATTACGAAGAGCGTAAGTGCAAAATTAAGCATATGCCCATTCTCGGTCCACGTTCGTATAGATGTTGATGAATCTAGAGTCTAGACACATAATGAACACACATACATAGAGTAACGAATAAATCTAGTAAAGGTCTAGAACCCCTTACAATTTGGGGGGAGAGAGTAGTATATTGCAACCTTTGTTGGCATATCATCAGATTCAGGTATAGCAACTGTCTGGATTAAAAAGCACCACAATGATCATGCCAACACAACAGCAAATACGTCTGCCAAACAACAAATTACACTAAGCAACGCGCCCCTGCAGCTATCGCCGAGCAAAAAAAAAAAAAAAGGTCTTCGCACAGAACTAGATCCAAATTCATCCCAAATCCAGGCCCTCTCACACGAAGCGACGACGCCACTGATCCGCTCCCGCGATCAGACCCCCGGGACCAAGCTGCGCAGCCTAAGGCCGAGTGGCAGTACCCCTAAAACCCGGACGCGCAAGCGGAAGAGGCTGGTACTAAGACGGGACATGGGAGGGGGTCAGAGTGGAGGAGCGCGAGAGCTCACGGAGATCTTGTGCAGCGGGACGACAGATTTGAAGTAGACGTAGTCCCCGGGCTCCGCCGCGCCGCCGCCCGCGACCTTCATCTCCTTCCTGTTTGCTCGCCGCGGCCGCAGGCGTTGCAGCACGGCGGCAGCGCCGAGATGCGAGCGAGATCAGCGACGCGGAAGAGACTGCCTAAATCGCGTCCACCGCTGGCGAAGCGTCGTTTGTATGATGGCGGGCCCGGGTTGGGCCGGCCCGGCCCCATCCGTCTGGACGACGTGTGGCGCGAATGATTGCTCAGCTGGCGAAGCGTCGTTTGTATGATGGCGGGCCCGGGTTGGCCCGGCCCGGCCCCATCCGTCTGGACGACGTGTGGCGCGAATGATTGCTCAGCTCCACCCCCCACGAGTCTTGTTGGATCTCATCCACGTGTGGGCCCAACGTGCCCGGGTCTGGCTCGGCGGTACCTGACCTGACAGGAAGACCATGGAAGCAGTGGTATATAGAGGATTTGAACGTATGATGATTAACTAAAAACATCAATGTGCAATACGGTAAAAACAGTATACAGTTCCGTAACACAACAATAAATGGGTATAAAATAATTAAAAGGTCGCATAATTTCTCCAACCCAACAAACAGTTAAAACATTCATAAATTACAATATATTGATGGTCACACTTAAACAAGATCCTTCTGATTACTAGCTAAACGTCTGTACGTTGTTACAAACCTCAACAATTATTGAGAAAAATGCATTGTTAATAAGCTCCATTTTATGTGACCACTGGCCATTATCAAAAGAAAAATCTTACATGTTACTGTACTAAAATAATGGACCAAAGCCAAAGTAGACATAGTCACATCCTTATCAATTATGTTTGTTCTATTCGATCGTCTACCAACCCATACAGTATTTATTTAGCTAAATTTCATATCATCGATCATGGACTTGACATAGCTTTGCCTAAACACTAACGAACCTTGGAGCTTTCCTGCAAAGAACGAGGCAGCTCGGGGTTAGCTGCTCATGTCGATTATGTTTGACGGCAACACTGGACTTGTCTGGTGCACTTGTCCGGTGCGAGCAAGGAACTCGTCCTAAGAATATAGTTATCACGCTTGTGTGGTGAAGAACGCGTGGTTCGCAGGCAAACCAGCAAAGGATAACTATTGCACCTACATGACGAAGAGCAACTAGTTTATGGGCAAACTAGCAAAGAAACCATCAAACATCATGCATGATGTAAGGAAAATGGGCTCTAAACCTTGTGCTTAGTTCTCTAATGTAATTTTGGTGGTTGAAATGACAATATCTGCCATGGAGACTAATATTAGTGTACAAGTGTTTTTTGTTATGTCCCAGGGTGCAAGACATGGATTTGGGGTACAAACACCTCAAAGAAGGGCTTAAAAGACACAAAAAAGACCCAAACCGCCATCAAATTGCAAGTCCGTAAGTGTAGCAAAGCTCCTTAGTGGTTTTGGTGTATTGAGTGACAACGCAATTAAAGGTCTAATATCTTTGTGAGATGACTTAACAGGTCTTTACAGGTTTATTAATTGTAACCAAATATGATTGAATGAACCATAATGGATATATCTCATGATCAATCATAATTGCTTTCATATTTTGAAAACTAATGACCACATTGGATATTATTCACATGGTCACTTGAGTGGATCTAAAATGGATACATTTATTGAATGCAATGTCTAAGTGCTGGTTATCTTTAATTTATCGTAGAGTGGTGCATTTTTGGGCTATTGGTTATCATCGGATTTCGTAAGAAAAGTGACATGGACTACTTCTTTCATATGGATGTCACTGTATCGAGTGGATTATTCATAATTGACAACTGGCTGATCATGAAAACTCTCTATTGTATATTCAAGTCAATTCAAATGAAGATCAAGCTTATTGAATGGTTAATGAGCAAATATGCTCCACTGCCTAATGAAGAGGGTTTCACTAATGAAGTGCAACTTATTCAGCTCAAACATGATTGCTCTCAAAAGAAGAAGCTCAGCTTGGTTATCTCTCTCTATATTGAAATCATTCAAGACGGCAATATTCATCAAATCAAGGCTCAAGTAGATTTCAACTAGATTTCTATTTAATCTTGAGTATAGGCATGCCGTGCTATCAAGAGGGAAGTTAAGCTTGGAAGTCACTAGTCAACATGTGCTCTAGCTAGTTCAGAGAGTGCCGAGCCAGTTCATCTTATTTGATGTTTTTGGCACCGAGTGTGAGAGCTCTCTGTCCTTAATCTTGTGCTTAATTCTCAGCTAGGTGTAGCTCTTGCAGAGACTAAAACCTACACTTCTTATCTAGTGATCAAGGCATTTTATGCCTCAGCCTCTTGGTGCAGCAGTCTCCACCGGACTCTCCGGTGGAGCCGGTTTGAACTGCAACAGCTAGTTGGCGGTTAGTTGGCCTCCACCAGACTATCCGGTGGACTATCCGGTGGAAGCCTGACACGGTGCAATGGCTAGTTTTGTGGGCTTGAGTATTTATACTCTTCCACCACCTCTTTGTGGGGTTGCTGTTTCCCTCCAACGTCTATATA
Source organism: Paspalum notatum (assembly GCA_022530915.1). Taxonomy (NCBI): domain Eukaryota; kingdom Viridiplantae; phylum Streptophyta; class Magnoliopsida; order Poales; family Poaceae; genus Paspalum; species Paspalum notatum. Next base: position 23,232,136 of record CM039684.1, on the reverse strand, counting down.
CATTCAGAGGTCAGAAATGAAAGGATCAAGATGTCCAAAAGGGGGGTGAATTGGACTTCTAATTTCGAAACTTGAAATTATATCCTATCGCACAAGTCCCAATTCACCCTAGTGCCTAATGAGTGTGCCTAGAAGTCTACACGTAACAAAAGTTTTGCAACCTATGGCCAGGCATGCAAATCTAGGAAAGTAAAGGCACAAAGTGAATGCGGAAGTAATGCGGAAAATAAATTAGAAGAGATGACTCGGCGATCTTTTTCCCGAGGTTCGGGGAGACACACGGTCTCTACCCCCTGCTCCTTGTTTGGTGCCCCTCGCAAGGCTTTGCTCTCGCGGGTTCCTCGCAAGGATCCCCGGCCCCAAACCTCGCAAGGAGTGGGGTTGGCAAAGTGACCTTCGCAAAGGTCAAGCTACCCTCTTGATCCGCGGACCAAGCGCTCTCTTCGGGATGCTCTTCTCCACTCCGGAACGGCGAGCTCGAAACTGCTTCACAAGTGCCCTCGCAAGGACCTTGTTCCGCTTCTCCCACATTCTCCGGAGAGCTCGCGGAAGGCACGCCCGCAGCCGTCTAGGTGATCGCAATCACCAAGAGTAACAAGATTTAGCTTCACTTGAATCAACTTCCCTCAAGAAGTTCTCTCCTCTCAATTCTCCAGCCCAAAGCTCAAGAAGTTAAGGATTTGTGTTGTGGTGGTGACCTTTGAGTGTATGGAAGTGTTCCTGAGTTGCAAAGGTAGTAAATGAGGAGAGGGGGAGCCTTTAAATAGGGTGGAGCTCAAAAACTAGCCGTTTGGAGCTCCAATCCACTTTTCTGCGTACCCACCGGACAGTCCGGTGCGTTGCCACCGGACAGTCCGATGCCTTATAAATTAGAAATTCCCTTTTTGCGCCATGGGCTGCAAGAGCCATCGGATAGTCCGACGGTCAGCCATCGGACAGTCCAACGAGAGATTTGCACAAGCCCAAGGACATGCCCCTCAGCCTATAACGTCCGACGACGCCATCGAACGGCATTTTACCGTCCGACGGTGCTGTTTACATAGGGACGCTACGCAAAAAAAACCCTAGTCTATATCGTCCGACGGTGGCGTCGGACCGTCCAACAGCCTATGAAACTTAGGCCGAACGACAAGACTTAGCGCATAATTTAGTCACCTCTGGACAGTCCGACGGTGAGCCATCGGACAGTCCAGTGGTATATAAAAATCTGATTTTCAGCGCATTTTGAAAACTAAGGTCAAGAGATTTTCTGAGGGTTTTTCTTTTGATCAAAATGACATATGTGATTAAGTTTTAGAATGTTTTAATGTGTTTGAGCTTTAGGACTTAGATGCACTCGAAAGAAGTAGAACTTATGAAGGAAGGTGTGTCAAGCTACTCACCTCAACCCCTCTTGATAGTATGGCCCATCTAAAACTGCAAAAGAAATCCTAAGCGCCCTTCTTTCGACTTTACAGCACTTAGGGCTAAATAGGCTTGATCTTCGCGCTAGAAATCCACATCAATGGCTGTTCTTCATGAAAAGATCTTGAATCGAAATGGAGGGGTCTCTTTAGTCAACCAATGAGCTCAATATTATTTGCATATATAACCTTCATGTCATGAACTCATTAGTAACAAGATTAGGTTGTCATTAATCACCGAAACCTCTACCTCTTAGGGTCATGTTTCTCACAAGAAAAACACTCCCCAAGTACTCTCTTGAGTTGGGAGAGAACTTTTGAGATTGTGTAAGCTTGTTAGAGCAACCTAGCTTCTGAGCACAAGTTGGCGAAGTTTTCGGCAAACGCTTTCGTTACTCTTAGGTTTCCTCCTAGACGGCTAGAGCGTCCCGAAGGTCATCCGGTCTCCGGGTGGCACAACTCTTGTAGGTGATTACCCCGCTCTTGGGAACAACTGCTAGTGAGCATCCTTCACAGCCTTGGTGGTTGTGGAGGGGAGGCCGTGAGTTGAAAAAGACTCAAACTCTTGGTGGGCGCCTCAACAATGACGTAGGGACACTTGCGGGTGTGCCTGAACCTCGGGAAATAAATCCTGTGTCTTGTGTGTTGTGCCCCTACTGGGAGCTTGCATCAAGCTTTGTGCTTGAGTGCATTTCTTACTTGCATTTATATTTACTTCCACTACTACTACTTGTTTGTGCAAGCTATTGTTGTGAGTGAAGGTGTGCAGTGTATAAAAACCCAACATTACTAGAGGAATCTTTGTGACTACACTTCATAGCTCAATAAGTTTTCTTGTGGATATTTACATACTTGAGCTCATCCTCTATGTGACACCGGACTATCCGGTGTGGGGTACCGGACTATCCGGTACTACCGGACTGTCCAGTAGAACCCACCGGACTATCCGATGTGGGCTGACAGAATTGTTTTAAGTGGTGTAAATTTCAGATTAGCCTATTCACCCTCCCTGTAGGCGACATCAAGGTCCTTTCAAAGTCGGTGCCCTGACTCAGCGGGCCATATTTTTCACGCACTTGACGGTCTGGTGGAGCCCCACCGGACGGTCCGGCGAGTACAAGCCCCGAAGCAGAAGACTCAAGACCCGGTGCGAATACACGCACCGGATGATCCGGTGCTTAAGCACCGAACTGTCCGGTCCTAACCGAAGGATATAGACAGTGGAAGATGGAGTGACCATGTCCAAGTGTTATAATGCACCAGGTGGTCCGGTGGTCCACCGGACGTTCTAGACAAAGGACATATCAAGTTGAAGACCGAAGCCTCTACACGCACCAGACGATCCGGTGGTGCGGCACCGGACGGTCCGATGGTTCCATTGGTCGAATTTCAGTCCAACGGTCGACTCGAACAGTTAGACGAATGCACGCACCGGACGATCCGGTGGTCGCGCAGAGAAGGGAAGGAAGCTCCCAATGGCTAGTTTTGAGGCTTGGGCTATAAATACCCCTATAGCCGGCCTCCATATTGTGGTTGGAGTCTCCTGAGCTAACACAAGTATTGAGGCACCATCTTGATCCATCCATAGAGCCTTATACACACATTTGAGAACCCAACCACCATATGAACAAAACTAGACATATACCGGCACGCCAGAGCTTAGTTGCATCTTTGCTTAGGCCTTGTTGTCTATCCCCGTGCCTAAGTGCACGATCTTGGTGTATCAAGTGCGGCTGTAAGTCTTGTGAGACCCTTCGGAGCGTGGAGTGGTCGCCACCATCTTATGAGAGGGAGAAAAGGCCCTCAGCGGTTTGGCTAAAATCTTCCCTTAGTGGAGACGGCGGGGTAGCTCCGTGAGAAGGCCCGCGGAAGACCCTAACGGCCTTGTCCATCCTCCAACCCCTGTGTGGGCGCGAAGCCGTAGTCCGTGAAGGGCTATGTGAGAGAAAGGCTCGTGTGGGTGTGTACTGGGGATATCCGGAGACCCGACCATGGTTGCTTGGCTTCCGCAGAAGTTATTTTGCCATCCTCCACCCTTGCAAAGGGCGAGGCCGTATTCCTTTGAGGACTACGCGAGAGCAAAGCCCTTTGTGGAGCGCCAACAAGGAGTAGGGGGTAGAGACCGTGAGTCTCCCCGAACCTCAAGAAAAAATCTCTGTGTCTTCACTCGTGTACCATCGCCGACACCGTCATCGGGAGTTCGGATTCTCTATCCTATCTTTTAGCTTCCGCATTTACTTTCTTGCAATTGTGTGCTTACATTCCTAGACTAGCTTGATGGGTTAGTTCTAGGTGCAGTGGAACTAGGTTACAAGACTTGGCCATGGTAAAATTAGCAACACTTAGCAAAACCATAGTGCACATAGTTAGATTTATCTTCTATAGGTTTTGCTTAGTAGTTGTATTTTTTAAGAGTCTTAGTTTTTAGAAATCCTAATTCACCCTCTCTTAGGCATCGGTCTAACCTTCACATGGGAGGGACTCCGTCAGTAGGCATCACCAGTGTGCCCTAGGTCAGCCAACAACCCTAGGGCACCATCCCTGATCATAGAGATCAGAAGATGAACATCATAGAAGAGGGTTGGTGGAGAAACTAGGGTTTAGAGAGAAAAAGGTAAATGCATAGATTGGATGATGCCTCAATCGACCATATCCCTTCGTATCTATAGCGAAGGAGGTATAGACCCCTACACGAGTTGCGTGATTTGGCTGGCCCGAACCTGTATAAACCGTGTCTTCCTCTGTGTTCTCTGTTCTGTAGTGTTTCACGTGAACCATCGAACTACTTGTTGATGCAGACGCCCACAAAAGCATCCTGTGGTGCATTGCCGGTACTAAACACTGACACTTAGCTAGATCTATCTAATCATGTGTGTAACGAAATCAACCTAGGCACGTTGCATCGTCTAGACCATGCTTTAAACATGGGTTTACCTTCTCCTTGTCTGTGCTTTTATCGTTGAACTAACCAACAAAGACACAAGGAGGCAATTGGCTCCTATGAGCAGATCTACGGAGATTCCTTAAGCCGATCCTAGTGATATGACTAAAATTTAGCAACTCATAGTAGATTCGAGATCTCTCGACCTCAGGCAGATCCTTTGATCTCTTTAGCCCTCATATATTCTCAAAGCAATACAAACCACCCCACACAGGACGTAGGGCATTGCGTGATTTAGTTGGCCCCAACCCGTATAAATCGTGTCTTCCTCTGTGTTCTATGTTCTGTCGCATTTCATGTGAACCATCGAACTACTTGTTGATGCAGACGCCCACAAAAGCATCCCGTGGTACATCCCATGGTGCATTGCCGGTACTAAACACCGACACTTAGCTAGATCTATCTAATCATGTGCGTAACGAAATCAACCAAGGCACGTTGCATCGTCTAGACCATGCTTTAAACAAGGGTTTACCTTCTCCTTGTCTGCGCTTTTATCATTGAACTAACCAACAAAGACACAAGGAGGCAATTGGCTCATATGAGCCAATCTACGGAGATGCCTTAAGCCAATCCTAGTGATCTTACTGAAATTTAATCATATCAGTTGTTTTTGTATCTGTAGGGCGATTCTCCGACCACGCACACACATCACCAGCACCTCCCTGGCTAATAGGTCAAGCCAGATGGCACACCTAGGACCCTCATAGAACCGCTGCTAGGAGGAGTCGACAGCAGCACAACATACGTCCCAGTTCCCTTGTTGTGCCGGGCACCCAAGGCCTCAAATCTATCGTGAGGCAATGAACAAATTCATCATTCATGCCGAGATATAGCATTCTTGAAGTTGGAATACTTGTAGCCTTGGATAAACACAATGTAGCCCACTTTTTGAGTCAAGGGTCGCCAGACAATCTGCAGTGATTGCTTAAAGAAATATGAGGATATGAAGATAGAACTCCAAGCTGAGCTATGGAATTTAGACTCTCATGTTTGTCTTCTTCAGATATATGGACATAATCTTAGAATTTGGGATACAAGATTGTGACAGCACACTTTGTTGATCCATAATTCAAGTCAAAGAAGAAAATTATATGGTTCAAGGAACAAGAGTACCCTCACTCTACTTATGCAATTTCAGATGAACTAGTTCTATGCATGACCAATTGGGGGATAAGGGATAAGTTGTTTACTCTAACATTGGATAATGCGAGTAATAACACATCTTCATGTGAGTTGTTGATAAAAAACACAAGAATGAGCTATTGTTTGAATGTGAACATCTACATGTTAGATGTTTTGCATACATCCTCAACATATCGGTTCAGGATGTCATGAGATTAATCCATTCAGTGATAGAAAAGATTTGTGAGTTACTAGAACACATTGACTCTTCTGTATCAAGGCTCCAAGCATTCAACTCAATTGCAGGATGGGTTTGAAACCAAAAGCTGGTATCTATTAGACATACCAACTAGATGAAATTCAACTTTCAAAATTCTTACGGAAGCATTGAAATACAAAGCTGTGCTTAATTCTTATGCTCATAGATCCTATGAAGTTTCACTTAGTTAGGAAGAATGGGCGAAGGCGGAAGCGATTTGTGAGTTCAAGCTTTTGAGAAATTTACACTTGTTGTGTGAGCTCATAGGACACCTACGGCACATAGGTTCCTACCTTTGGTGCTTTGTATCCGTCATACCTTAAAGGACCTAGCTTGGCAAAGTGCCGATTTACTCAAAGAATTGGCTACAACCATGCATTCAAAGTTTGAGAAGTATTGAGATCTTAGGGAAGATAACTCTTACAATGAAAGTAACCCTTGGAGAAAGAAAAAAGAGATTGCATTTAACATTGCACTAGTTATTGCCACTTTCTTGGATCCAAGAAGGAAACTTGGCTATGTGAAGTTCTTCTATAAGAAAGTGTGGAATGATGCAAACAAGGTTGATATTCTTGTCAAGCATGCCTTAGAGTGGATCAGGGAATACTTATCAACTTATGAAGAGCGATGTGCAAGTACAGGTTGTGTGGTCATGACGCCAGTTGCTAATGAAGTCTCCAGCAATATAGAGTCACCATGTCTTGAAAAAAGAAAGCTTGAAGAGAAGTTTGCTGGGTATATGACACAAGAAAGGTTTGAACAAGCTCACAAATCTAAAATTGATGCCTATTTAGAAGAAAATATAGAGAAGGGAAGTGATGATAGGGATATTCTAGCATAGTGGAAGTGCAAATCTGACAAGTATCCTGTACTCTCAACCATGACGTATGACTTTCTTGCAATCCCCCGTAGTACAATGTCATCTGAATCCACTTTCATCTGTAGTGGAAGGATTCTTGGTGACCATAGGAGCTCATTAAGTCCACAAATGCTCAAGGCATTGATTTGTCTGAAAGATTGTCTTTTCATAACCAATGATCTTGATGTTGAAGGTATAATAATTTATTTTGCTATTGTTGTGGTAGCCGTTATGTACCTATGTGATCTTTAACCTATAATCTGATTCATGCTTTGCTTTGTCTAATTTTATAAGGTCATGATGTGGAACCTCAGCCCCAACAGGAACAAGACATCGAGACAATAAGTTGATAAAAATGTCAGTTTGTTTGCTTTTTCATAACAGGACATCAAGACAGTAGGTTTCTTTTTCGTAACCTGTAATCTGTTTGTTTTTGTGGACCATAGTAATCACCGTGGGGAATGCACCTTGAATGTTTGCCATATGTTTGATGTGGGTTCTCATATGTTTGCCACAAATTTCTGATCTGTGATCGTATACTTGGTCTGCTGCTTTTTAGCGTATATTAGCTTGTGACCTTGTGTGTATACAACAGTTGCATATATTGGTTATTTTGTGAGCATATATTTGTTCCTGATTTTGGATGTCTGATTGTGATGTGCTTTAAGGCTAATCATTTGTGCTTCTTATGTGATGTGCAGGTGTTTGGCAAACAGAAGATGGGGCTTGTGGTGAAGGGTGAGACATTGAAGGGTGAAACTGGTCTCTGCAATATATCTCTCATAGATCATGAAAGAATGAAACTGTATGGATAAAACATGCATCTACATATTGCTACAAAGTAAACTCACCACAAGCCAATAACTAAAAGAAGACAGCTAAGACAATGATATAATCAGTCTCAAATCATGAATACGAGAGATAACCTCACCAATTGTACCGTCCTGATACTAGCGTTGCACCAAACACTCTAGTGAGTGTCATCGGACAACTTGGTGTAGTGCCGAATAGTTCGGTATGTGTGGCCAGACAATTCAGATTTCCATGGTCAGTAGGATGAACCGGCTGTCGCATCGGTGAAGAGTACTTGCCTGCCCCCAGCACTTGATGTCTTCTCAGCAACTTTGGTTGAGTCACCACAACTTGTAGAATCAATATGCACATCATGAACACTACTTCCACCTCCATTTGGGGGACTCGAATCACCTTCTCTATTAACCATCTTTTGATCTCTGAATGAACTGGCTAATGCAAGCCGATTTGATAGAACAATGCCATTATGACCAACTAGACTCAACTGGTCATTTTCTCGAGTTTCAGCAAATCTCAATCATCCTTTGTTCAGAGCCGATTGTACTAGCTGGTGAAACACATTGCAATCACTAGTGCTATGATCAAATGAACTATGCAACTTGCAATGTTACCTCTAAGCTCTAAGGTGATGGCACGACTTGGTGACTAGATCTCTAATCCTATAAAGTGTAACTTGTTCATGTGCCATGGGTCCAAAGCATGAATCGCGATCCCCTCATACCCCTAGCATTCAGCTGTTGGGGTTTGATGCCGACAATGCACCACGGGGTGTGTTACGTGATGCTTTTGGGGTGGTGAGATCGGCGTAGCTCGATGGTTTGCGTAGAGATGCAACAAAACACAGAGATTTATACAGGTTCGGGCCGCAATAAGCGTAACACCCTACGTCCTGTTTGGGGCGAGTTGTATTGATCTGAGTTCTCGAGGTTACAACGAGGGTTTTGAGGTCTGGTGGCTGGTATGCGATGAGATGTTCGATGTTCTACGTAGGGGTCCCTCACCCGCCTTATATAATCCGGCCAGGCTTGGGTTACAAGTCAAGTTCTATCTACGAGTCCTACTCTGTTTGGAAACCTAAAGAGTATACGGTATCTACGATTATATGTTTCCTTCCTTGAGTCCCGCTGTTCCTGTTATGCAGAGTCCGAACCAACTCCCTTGCGTCTTTCCTGAATTACAGCGCCTTTGACTTGGTCTTCAAGCTCGTCATCCGTTCTCAGGCCCATGAGACCAGTTGGCACCCCGAGAAGGGCCTGCTGTCTCTACTGGGCCCTCCAACGGCCCATGTACTGAATCCGCACCGTGAGGGCCCAGGGGATATCTATCCCCCACATCAGCCCTTGGGTTTGTGCACTCGGATGGGCCGTCCCAAGCTATAACTGCTCCGTAGTGCGAACCTTCACATGTACGCACCCCTCCCCCACTGCCGACGTGTTCCGGCCGATGCCACATCTTTAATCACCTCCCGCTCCTTCATCCTCAAGGAATCCAGCCCCACACTAGCGGCGCCCGCCAACAGACCCACCGCAAGGACCCCTTTACGAGACAATCCGCCGTCTCCAGCAATGAGCAAGGAAAGAGAGGGCGCAATAGCGTCTGCGCACGGGGTTGGACTAGCAGGCGAGCTAACGGCCGCTGCGTGGGACAGAGCAACGCCGCAACCATGTTGCGGGCCGCTGCCATCACCCTAGGGGCGAGCATAACCCCGGACGTCCTACATGTGGATTCATCATCATCGTGCTGGTAGATGCACCATAAGCCGATGATGCTTGGGCAAGGTAGAGGCAGAGACGCCGCAGTGCGAGCTAGGTGTAGCCATCGTAGCCGCACGGGCGATCACTGCCGTTGCTCCAAGAGATAGGCCTTGTCGCCGCTGGTAGTGCAGCTACAGCCTACAGCGGATGTTGTACGATAAGGGCTGCCGCCACCACAGGCCACCGCGAGCTCTGGTGCCATCGCCAACTGCTATCGGTCACTGCGCGTTGCTTGAGCGAGAGGTAATGGCATTAAAAACTCGATCTTTTACTGTATATTAGAAAATCGAAATAGCATGGAACACATCAAAACATATGTTGTAGTTGAAAAACCGTAGCAATGGACAAGCATCTTACTAGTACTCTAATAAGACTATTCAAACAAGGCATCTAAGATATGATCACTAAAAGTTAAATCAAAAGTATACTTAATTTTTCTCTAGTTGATTATTTCATGGAGCCGGCTTTAGAGCTAGGTAAACCAATGGTTCAGATCGTTCATCTATCCATTGGCCATGCATTTGCTTGTGGCCCTTTGGTGGGAAATCTCTACTGATACCCAAGATGAAGAAAAAGTTACTCTAGGAGATGCGTTGTCTATTAATCGAACTTCAGAAGCATCCCCAATGCTTTAGAATTACTTAAGGTATTACCATCAACTAGGCATGAAACCGGATCCGATACAGATGGATATATACGGATCCGAATACAGATAATTTTTTTTTCGGAGCGGATTCGCATACGGTTAGTATCAAAATGCTCGGGAAATCGATATACATCCCATCGCCATACTAAATGCCAAATCTTGAATCTCTGGATACGGATATGGATCGGATATTAACTGTTCGGGCTTGGATATCGGACGTCCCATTTAGTTTTTGAACCCTTCGGGACGGACGGATAGTCGGGAAATATCCGTCCCAGTTTCATCCCTGCCATCCACCTTCTCCGAGAATTTTGGCTTTGATTTTGTTCTTTTTGATTTAGGATTACCATAAGCAAACCATGAAGATAAAAACTTTGGCAATAAAGATGGATCGAACTTAAATACCAACACATAACTATTATCAGCCTTTCTAATTCGAATAGAGCATCGGCCGACACCTTTTGCAACTATTCTACTATCAACAAGGAAATTACCATCCTCAATCAATCTCTTAGAATTATGCAAGATAATATCACTAACAGATTTAGGAATTGATAGTATATAGCCAGATTGGAAACTAAGTAAAATATTTGTAAATTTTACCTTGTTAAACATGTCGAAGAGACACAGAAGCTTTACTTGAGTTATGTCCTACCCTTCCGGATGATGAAGGCGATACTCTAAAGCCTTCTCCTTACATTCGAGATCTCTTCCTTCATGAACCAAACTTTGTTCGGCTATAGCGTGTTCTCTATGATGATCATCATCATCATCTTCATTAGCATGGATCAAACTAGACAAAGTAATAGGCTCATTAGCTTTAGAAAAATCAAATCATGTTGTCTTTAGGTGGGAGGTAGCGTCAGAGAAGGTGTTCCACAGGGAGGCAAGGCGAGTGGTGGTGGTGGCCATTGGTGGGGGTGTGGGAGTCTTTGGCAACCACTATAGTTAGGAAAAAATGGGGAGTGGAGCAGGGCGGTCGCAGTATGCGCTATGGTTGGGTACGGGGAAGGTCTTGTGTCGCTGCAGCACGAAGCTTGTTGCGAGCTGCTAATGGTGGCCACACTAGCGCCCGGTGAGAGAAATGGAGAGGGAAGCGAGGGAGGAGAGTGAGCCAGCGTGGACTATAGAGGGCCGGGAGAGGCCGAGGCTTTGGTGATGGGCTAATGGCTCTAAGGTGAACTATGCAACTTGCAATGTGTCTTTACCTCTAAGCTCTAAGGTGATGGCACAAATTGGTGATGAGATCTCTACTCCTATAAAATGCCACTTGTTCGTGCGCCGGGCGTCCAAAATGTGAATCACGACCCCCCTCGTGCCCCTCGCATTCAGCCCTTGGGTTTGGGCATTCGGATGGGCTGTCCCAAGCCACAACTGCTCTGCAGTGCGATCCTACCCACGTACGCACCCCTTCCCACCACTAATGTGTTTCGGCCGCTGATACATCTTTAACCACCTCCCTCTCCTCCATCTTCGAAGAATCCGGCCCCACACTGGCGGTGCCCGCTAACCCACCCCCTCCATGAGACGATCCGCCGCCGCCAGCCATGAGCAAGGAAAGAGAGGGAGCAACAGCTTCTGCGCATGGGGGTCGGGCTATCGCAAGCGAGGAAGCGGCCGCCGCGTGTGACAGAGCAACGCGGCAACCATGTTGCGGGCCATTGCCACCACCCGATGGGCGAGCATAACTCCGGACGTCCTACATGTGTAGTCATCGTCATCGCACTGGTAGATGCACCATGAGCCGATGATGCTTGGGCGAGGTAGAGGCAGAGCCGCCGCCGCGCGAGTTAGGTGTAGCCGTTGCGGCCGCACGGGCGATCGCTGCCGTCGCTCCCAGATACCGGCCTTGTCGCCGCTGGTAGTGCAGCTACCGCAGACGTTGTACGGGAAGGGCCGCCACCACCACAGGCCACGGCGAGCTTTGGTGCCGTCGTCAACTACTATTGGCCACTGCGCGCCAGCGGGAGGTAATCTTACTCTTACTAGAACGAATCGGGGGTCCAAAAGTCTTTTCACATTGCTCCACGTCATGCTTATGTCAGCAGTCGTCAGATAGAGTCGCTGCGTTTTTCTCAGCCGTCCGATGAACAATGAACGAACCGAAAGCTCTAGAAAATTACCGCGTGTTCTCACGCCTCTTCTTCTTCTCGATTCCGCTCGACCATCCAGCCGATTTATCTCATCCCGCAAACATGGCGTGGCCTCCCACCCTTATCCTCGTGACCCCAGCGACGGCGCACTGGCCCTGGCCGGACGGCGGCGGTGGAGCTGTCGCGGGGCGCAGATGCCGCGGGCACGGGCAAGGCGGCCCCGTCAGCGTTCATCCTCCGCGACCGCGAGTGCTGAGCAGGCCCCAGTGACGGCTCCGCCTGCCATGCTCGTGCGCCGCTGGCTGCCGCTCCTGTCCGTGTCACCTCCTTGCCCTCCGCCGCCCCTCCTGCTCGCAGGCACAACTGAAGCGTTAGTTTCAGGAAGAATGCAGCAGTGATAGTACCAAAACTGAAGGACGTGGAGCCTGGAGATAAACCAAGTACTGGAGATAAACCAAGTACTGTATGTGCTGAGGTGAATCCTTACCGATTTCGTGACAAGGGGATTGGCAGAAACCATTTGCTGACCATCTCACAAGTAATATTTTGCACGTTTTTCATACTCATTAATTTTGAACTCACCTTGCGCTTTGCAAGAGACAGTGAAATACCATGTATCTTAGCATTTATAAGTTGACTTCAATTAAGTTTCTTGAAAGCACCAACCATAAGATAGTCCTCATATTAGCTCTATTTCTTTCAGCACGTTGAGGTAGGAAGCATCATCCAAGAACAGTTTGTGCTTCGATCTTAATTACAAGAAGCTGGGATATAGTCTGGACTACAGGACTAGGCAAAGTGCATGTTGGTCGACCACCTCTCTGCAATTATCCATTGAACTGCTACAGTATCTAACAAATAACTAAAACAGTACTCTCTATATTCTTTTTTTTATTTATGGCTTCTTAGCTAAAATTGAACTAGCCGATGACAAAAATTTGAAAATTGAGTTAGCATTATTTTACGGTCCCGATGCTAATAACACCTCTAGGTTGCTCCCTAGCGGGGAAACTCAAAAGATGGTGCCAGAACCCAACCTTCATTCCGAAGTTCCAAATTCTATTTAATTTCACTGCTTCGTTGCAGACTAATGCAAGAGTCATCCTTTAACTTCAACAATTATGCGTTCAAATTCTGAAATGAGCTTTTCCCTTTCTTTCAGTATTATAGCGTACATATATCCCTAGATCTCCTGTGCTATGATAATGCAATAAGTGTACAGATTGCTGTTGCCTTATATTCTCAGACAGAGGGAGTACAGATTACTGCCCAATTTTTTCTGCTATTTAAATTGCAAATGTCCAATGATTCTGTTATCTAAAGGAGTTCTACTTCTGTTTGCAAATTGCAACAGGGCTAACTTTTGAACCAGGGCCATGCCAAGGTGGGAAAACTCCAAGTTCCTTTTATGTGCATGTTGTATGTTCTTTGCGTTGCGTTATGGATTTTGGAATCCAGCACCGCTCTTCCTTAAAAGCATCTCCAAGTTGATGTTGTCAAAACAGGTCTTAAAGAAATGAAGGCCGTAGAGGAAACTATCAAGAATGGAGCCAGAGACCTTCATGATAAACTATTTCTTGAAGAGGAGTTTGATCGAAATCAAAGCATGATCCAATTCTGAGGTCTGATTTGTTCTCTTAATCACAAGTAAGCACATGCATTTAAGTATTATTCCTTACAATTACATTTCACAGGTTCCACTATGTTTAGCATGCATGAACAGCTGATGGAGCACAATCATGCTAATAAATTAGGACATCGTCTGCTAATATAAAGGAGCATAAAAGATATATTAGGCTAGCAGCCTTACAATTATATAGTCTATGCCTTCATGTGTCTTCACTAATTCCACATACTATTTGCTTATCTCTGACCTCCATTTTATTTGTTTCAGGTACAATCCCAAGAAACTGACATCACTATTGGAAAAGAAAATATCCTTTTCAGGTACAACCACAAAAAATATCCATTTTATGGTCACAGACAGAAAAATTATAATTTCTCTATTAATTTTTGTGAAAATACACAGGAAAAATGACCAAACCCACAGGTTTAACCCCAAGAAAATGACATATATAAGGAGAAGAAGGCCAGCCTTGTTGAATGGTTGACTGAAGACAACGACGATAAGTGAATTCAATTGTAGTCTGATTGTATCAGTAGTTCCATCTTATGCTGCCATCAGAAGCTATGTAATGGCATTTATCATTAACTGTAACATGCATTTCTAATCCAAGTTCTACGATGTGAACAAAGAAGCTATTGCTGTTAGTTTTGAGCTGGAGTTATGGATTTTAACTCTTGATATTAAGATGTCATCGTCTGGGCATCGATTGACCAGGGCTATGCGACTCTCCACTGGCTTAATGTCCAATAAAGGACTATTCCGACCTGCTCAAAATTAACCCCAAGCTAAGAGAATAGGTCCATTTTCAGATTTCTTCGGCACACTTCATTCATTCACAATTTAGGGTCTATGGCTTGACATTTATAGGAAAAAAATGAATCATGCCAACACAAGAAGCACCCTGGTCTGGTGCGGCAATGCCGCACCCAAGGCTTTCTAGTACGGCTACGGATGCAAGCGGACGCAGGTTTGTTTACAGGCCGGCTTTGCCTTGTTTGAAAAAGTCTATATCGGACAATGCGGGCTACCTCCTACTCCCTTTAGATCCCCAAAAAATATCGTTTTAGACATCGACATGACCTCCAAAATATAAGTTTGACCAATTGTTTTACTAGAATACAAATAAATATTTTAAAAAATTTATAGTTTTTTAAAAATACTTGTTAAGACAAATCTTTACATATGACTTTGAAGATTCAATAATAAATAATATAAAAGCTATATGTAGTCAAAATTTTAAAAGTTTGACTCGTACCTTTTCTAAAACGACACTCTTTTGGAACTTGGAGGAAGTATATGCTAATGCCGATGCAGATTTGACCCATGAGTTGGTTAACACGTGTCCCGTTTCTTGGTGTGAACACGCTAACCACTTAGTGTGATGAAGATATTGACAACACAATTCTCAAAGTGAATAGGTCAAAATCAACGGCACGATAACGTGGGTGTACCTACGTATGAGAGTAGTTAAATGCGCATGTGCCGTAGAATGCATTGTCCAATTTTGTTAGTGCAAATATGCAGCGATATTTAAATGAAGGAACAATGTGAAAATGGTTCTCGTTTTTTAACTTAAGTTGACATGGCATAAAGATGATCATATAGAGCTTTTTAGGTTACTGTTCACCCCTAATGAAATAACAAAGAAATGTTGACTTTTGAATTTAAAATGTATATTAGTTATTAGAAAATACATGTAATATTAATATAGGCATTTTAAAATTACCTTGCATCTCTAATTTATCTATTATAACATAAAAGAAGAAATATTAAGTAGGATTAAGAATCGATGAACCCATGTCGTGGTTGAGTTTAGATTTAAATAATAAAACTTTATGCAATTCCTTAATCTCATTGTTTACTTAATAGATCCATTATGATGGAACAAAATAAACTACTCGTTAAAATAATACTCAAGCTTACAATTTATTCTAGAATTAAAATAACCCAAACATAAAAATTGTTTCAACTAAAAACTCATCTATTATTAAAAAATTTAAATTTAACTTAAAACATAAAATTATTTAGACAATACATAAATAAAATTCATTGAAAATATTATTTCTTATAAATCATAAATAATCTTAGCACAAATATTCACAAGTATATTTAAAAATTTAACTTTCAATTCACTAAATGATTATTAGTTGTAGTGGGAATAATACTCATAGAAAATAATTAATTCCAAACTTAATTGTACCATCTCTGCAGTACTCAATCTCAAATACTGCATGGAATAATAGATGTGGTCCTTGACATGAAAATAGAAATCCAAAACTCAATTTTTCCATACTAAGGAAAAAAGCATCGTTTTCACATTATTTCTTTGTTTAACTCAACACATGTCTATTAACAAAATTGAACAATAATTTTTCAGTCAGTCCCGCGCATTTTTACTAGTCATATTAAATGCCCAATTTGTCGCATTGTATTTTTTCTACTTTGCAGCGTCCCATCAATAATTGATGGTATATGATTTTTTAGCTTATTACCTTTATATTCTCATGAAAGGTTCATATGGTAGTACAACACCAACACTCATTAGTTTAATTTATGTTTTTACTGTCATTAGTTTAATTTATAGAGTAAGTGTTTCTCTTCTATCTAATGGCTGCAAAAAAAAAATTAGAATTACAATAAGCCGAGCAACTATAGCATGTAAAACCAATGCATACAACATTATCCATAACGCCCGGAGTTAACATAATGGAAACACACCATGTGAAAGAAAGAAAGAAAGGAAATAGTGATACAAATCCATACAAATGCATGCACTTGGTGAAGCAACATGATGTCTGAAACAAACCAACACAAGTATAGATCGACCAATTGAGTAGTGACCTCACATAAGCGAATAGTACAATACAGGAAATTACAAGTTGCAGAAATAGCTCCTCTGTCGCCACATCATAGTTATGACACAACATAGTGCGTCAATCTCCATACGGAATGGACAATAGCTCCTTGCCGAGACAAACCTATTTTGCACTTTTGCAACTCCAGGAACAAACTCACTGTTGCAAAAAAAAATGAAAAAGTTGTTATCTTAGAAAGTTGCATCTGGTTCGAAACAATAGACCCTACATTCATAATGTGGGGTCACAGCTGAATTATCAGCAGGCAAGGCAACATAATAGACAAAAAAAAAACAACAATAATTCATTAAATTTCCCTTGCTAATAAATATGACCTGATTGGTTATTAAAAGTCAAGTAATTCAATACCCATATCAGGACATGGACAACCCATGGGCCATGCCCAGCTTCCATTTAGGCCACAAGTACAATATAAACAACTCAACACCCACATATAGGCTTATGAGAACACGATATTACATGGGCATGTGAACAAAAACAGAAAGGTCTGAATCCAATCCTGTATCATAGATTTTTACAAATGGAACAATAACCACTGCATTATTAAACAAGTAAGGTAGATACATTGCTTTCTAGCACATTAAAAGCACCAAGGAGGCAAGGAAGCGATTTTGCATAGTCTTGGCTCTTACTATATAACTATGCCATTTCACTCAGCAAAGCTAAATACACAGTAATTTGGTATAGAAGTGTGTTATTATGGAAATACCAAATTAGTGGGCTTTATATGAGAAACAAAAACAGAACAGCTATTTTTCATTGAAAAGGAATGTGGCTCAGATCAGGGGATTGCATCTGGAAGACTGGTCTCATATTACCTTTCAATGGATAAAGCATGATAGCATATTCCGAACAACCATTTTATGCTCCATGAAATGTTTGGACTTCATCATTACCTCCAGTGCCAAGATACATACCTACAGCCATAAAAGGTTTAAACAAATGAGGATACATGTCATAAAAAACATAATAAATTGGTAGATCCACAACCTGATTTTTCAGGTATGATC
The DNA here is from genome assembly GCA_022530915.1 of Paspalum notatum. Classification (NCBI taxonomy): domain Eukaryota; kingdom Viridiplantae; phylum Streptophyta; class Magnoliopsida; order Poales; family Poaceae; genus Paspalum; species Paspalum notatum. The sequence goes on along the minus strand of CM039684.1, from coordinate 23,214,730 downwards.
TCAAATTAACATGTAACTTGCATTACAACATTAGGAACAAATAAGCAAAATCACTTCTGTTATAGAATGGAAAAGAGTGTTGCGCCGATCCACAATTATTAGAAGTGTATAGGTAATCAGCTAAAAAAAACATAGCACCATAGCATCCATCTAGACAATGTAATATTGAAAGAATTCCAGAAACATAAGCTTGAGCATAGCCATTAGGAATTAATAAGTTTGCTACTATTTATGAAGAAAACACTTTTTTCTCTAGCACCAATATTGGATTTGCTAGTTATGATGATGTAGAATTCTTCACCGAATATGATTTGTTTTTTAAAAATATAATAATCAAGGTTTAAGCTCCTACGAAAGGCAACTAAATACATATTTCGCATATCATATGTTCAATCATTTTTTAACAGTACTAATAATAATGAACTTCCAGTTATTAGATATCTAGGGCTAGTTTGGTTGATGCCCTGGCGCCAGGCAACCATCCTGGCCCCAAGCGATCGATTTTGGATGCCTGGGATCTCCGCTCGAGCCAGGCAAGTCTGCCTGGACGGAAAGCAAACAGACCCGCAGATAATAGTTGAATACTGTTGCAGCACTATATATTCATGTATGTCCAATTATTCTTTGAGGAAAGATGCATGCGATCTTTTTCCAATTTTTCCTTGTGTTATGAGTCAACGATGGGATACCTAGTAAAATGATCTGAACAGTTTAAAAATCTCTATAAATATGAGATTACATGGTTCCATAATAATAGCAACACATGACTATATATGTGCAACAGTTCATCATGCAAGACCAAAGAAAACAACAGGTGCAACTCAAGTTGAAATTTTGACCAATTTGCAAGGAAACCAAAGCCGATCATGAGAAATATCTTTGCTTCTGCTGTAACCATGTAAATGCATTATTTGTTATACTATTTAATTACCTGGAGTATAGAAACTTGAGAATGGATGACAAAAGATGTAAGGTAGCTTCTGAGGAAGTTGTTTAAACTTCAATGACTCAAGATTGACCAAGAAGACAATTTCACTATCTGTTGATTTCATCATCACGTTACCCTCTTCGTCCAACCCAAGCAACATTAGGGGCACCATGCTAACTGTTGGTTTCAGTGAAAGAAGCTTGCCCAGTTCAATGGCGGTGCCAAGAATCCATCTAGAAGTACAATCGCTATTAGATACCCTCTTCCATACACGAACAGTGGAGACATTTAGAACGATGAAGCTGAAAGCACCACTACTATCAGCAGGAGCAATTAAGAATTGGCACTGGCCATGGATAGAGGCAAAGGCCTCGGCTCTAGCCAGTGGTATATCTATAAGAGCTAGGTTTTGCCTGACCCAATCAAACTCAAGGATGGCAAACATTTCCCCAACAAGCAACAGGCAAATGGAATTCTTGAACATCGTACTAGGAGTGGTAGCAGAAGGCATCATGACTCTCGGCGGCCGCATCATCGAGAAGAGATCGCCCCACGCACCGGTCTCCGATGAGTAAACACAGGCATAGTATTTTTCCCTGTCGTCGGCTAACAAGACCAGCTTGAAGGGATCCGAGTGGCAAGCACCATGCACGTGCCCTTGCTCATCGGAGGAGCAAACCACAGCCCCATCAACCACTTCGACGATCTTGTTGTGAACACTACCGAAGGCTGCGGGGAAGGCGATCTGTCGCAGATCGGCCGTGACAGGATCCCACACCAAGAAATGCTTTTGTAACTGGTTGAGGATGAGGACGCGGCCGTGGTAGCAGCGAAGCAGCCTGCTGCCCATGGCGGCCTGCACGGTCACGGTGAAGCGCGAGGACGGGATCTGATCCGGCGGATCCAGCATCGAGTAGAATTCCAGTCTTCCCCCCGTCAAGTAGAGTGGGAAGAAGCCGAGGAGAGGGGCGCTCCGGTGGTGAGAGCGGAACTCGCGTAGGAAATGGGGATCGGAGGAGACCAGGCCATGCCAACGCTTGCAGACTGCTGAGGCGCGGAGGAGGGAGGACGGCAGCGCCGGTAGGCGGAGGAGGATCCGGGCTAGCAGGTCGTCGTTCTCCAGCGGGGGCACCAGCGCCGCCGAGCTGGAGCCATGTAGCAGGCCGCGACGTCGTCCGGTCATCTCGTCCTCTCCGTCGTCTTCGCTCATGATGACCTAGATTCCCTGCGGAGGAAATTTTTTATTCAGCTATCGAGCAATCGACATCTAGGGTTTCGGCAGTGAGTGGAGACTCGAGAACAGGAGAAAAAGACGGAGCGGAGAGCTTCCTTACCTGCGTGCCTGTGCCCTGTGGAGTAGGAGTGAGGTGGCGGAGGAGGCCGGGCACCCGGCCGTGGAGGACGGGAGGAGGCAGATCGTCTGCTGCGACCTGGGACTGGGAGGCGCGGATTTCACGAGGACGCCGATGACACGGAAGACGATGGTGTGACTCTGAGTTGTGATGATTGCGTTGTCGGGACTTGAGAGAGAACTGACAACTAACTAACAGAGACTAGCTACAAAAGGTCGAATCCAAGCAGGGCTAGCCCTGCCAGTGGGGCAGGTTCTAATGGGTTTTGAGGGTAGGGTTTTGATATGGACTCCGTTTGGATGGGTCTAGGCGGGTTGAAAAACTAGCGGCCGGGGCAGGGCGGGGCAAGTTTACTACTACGGCGGGTTGGGGTAGGGTCTTTCCTCAGCTGCTGCCCCGACTGTCCTACCCTGACCTCGACTCTCCGAGCGGCCGAGCTTGGCGACTCCTACGACGGCGGCCGGCGGCCACTCCGGGTTGCGCCTCCCTCGGATCCAGTTGCGCCTCTCCTGGATCCTCCCTCTCCTCCTCTTCCCCTTCCATCCCCTTCCCCTGCTACTCCTCTTCCCCTGCGTGTACAACAGCAGGGCGGTGGTCGCACACGGCATAGCCGGCGACGAGGCTGCGGCGAGCACAGCCTCAGGCGGGCTGAGGCGAGCGCGGGGCAGCGGCTGGCCTGGCCTTAGGCAGGCATCGCGCTAAGCCGACGGTGACGGCCAGCCCATCTGCGTGCTAGGGACGACAAGCACGGCGAGCGCGGGGCGGCGGCTGGCCTGGCCTCAGGCAGGCAAGCGTGGCCTCGGGCGGGCGCGGCACGCCGACGAGCGCGGCCTCGTGCCACCTGTGGCGAACCAGGGCGGCGGCCAGCCTGGCCTCGGGCGGGCGTTGCGCTGCGCCGGCGACGGGGCGGCAGCAAGCGCGGCCTCGTGCCGGTTGTGACGGGCCCGGCAGAGCGCAGGGCGGCGGCCGGCCTAGCCTCGTGCCGGCGATGGCAAGCAGAGCAGGGCACAGTAGGCAGCGGCTAGCCCAGCCGGAGGCGGCATGGCAAACGCAGGGGCGGCGAGTCTCGGGATTCGGGAGGAGACATGAGAGGAGGTGGGCTACCCATCATCAATGGGGGCAGGTACTGTTACTGAATGGATGGGTAGAGGTGTGTTGCCATTTCACTTCATTTGTCGTGCGGTGGAGCGGGTTTGGGGAGGGTATAGCCCCACTGCTGTGCTAAGCAGGGCTAGTGTGGTGCTTTAATTTCCATTTTCCCTTTTTCCATAGGAGCAGAAACACTTTTTAAGGCAGCCCGGAAAATACAAACAAGTCTTCTGAAAAGGACTCGGTTACAACTATACCCTTAAAGCGTTGCAGGACGAACACGATGAAGCACAATGGAGGGGAGTGCTGTTTTATTCCTTTTTTTTCCTGGAGGGGTGATTCTTGTTTAGCGCAAACATTGTTTTTTTTCTACGGCAGCGCTGAGAAAATACTAATAAGTCTTGAGAAAAGGACTAGCTACAAGTAACAACTATACTTCTAAAGTGTTCTAGAAAATGATTAAGCGCACACATCGCCGTGAAGGAGGTGAAAAATTGTGACCACATGTTGTCCGGCAATGTTGCATCCAGACATCCAGACATTCGAACCAAGAAACAACCGAGAGCTCTGCTTCAAGCTGATGTAAATTGTTGGAAAGCTTCAACAGACACTGGTGTGTAGAATAGATTTTGGAGTGGTTGGGTGGGTTTGTGGAGTGAGATCTTGTTATCGTTGGCAAAAGAAAATAATAAAATTCTGGGTAACTATGCATTCAAACCTTTGATAGATGAATGCCCATTCATGATAGCAACAGTGGCAATGCTTTTGAAAGTGGTCACTAGCTTATGAATGTCTGTCCACCAAAAGGAACCTTTCTTGTTGTGCCTGGCAGCTTGCCATTTGAATAATGTTTCTTCTCCCATACTAAGCTTACCCAAGGTATGTATCTTCTTTTGTTAGAATTTTTCAAGTTGCTTCAAGAGCAGCCTCGCATTTTGGATTCTCAGTCATTTCGTCCCTGCCCTCCTTCTTCGGTAGGCATGCACCATTGGGCAAGCAACTTTACTTTTAACATTAACATCTGCCCCTCTCCATAGGCATAGATTTCTGAATTTATCAATTTAACTTGATGGCCAAGGGTGGTAAGATGAAATGCACATAAAAAAGATACAAAGAGAAGTGAACACCGAGGTAGCCAATTGAAATCTTCCTGCCTGCAAGAGATAGTTTGCTGTATGTAGGAACCTTTTTTTTTTACTTTTCTGTACAAGAGGTAGGAAATAATCTATTGTTAGTTTCGTTGTGCCTAGGGGTAGACCAAGGTATGTGAAAGGAAAGGAGTATTTCTTTTTTTAAGATAATGGAAAAAATCTCAGCTTCATTCCTCAAGAGATAATCAGGCCCAAATTATTACAGAGTCCTCACTCAAAACTAGTTTAATAAAAAAGGGCAATTCATAAAATAGGAAAGCAAATTCTAGCCACATGAGACCACCAAAACGAAGACAACAACTGCATGGTCACCATCTCCAGTTTACCTCAGATTTGTTGAAGCACCTGCTTAGGCTCTTCACTTTGCAACTTGGCTTATAGATGAAGCCAGTACTTTTTTCTAAATAGCATCTACAAGAAATATTTTGGTGTATATGTGTTACAAACTGCATAATTTCTTGAGAGACAAGGAGCCTAAAACAATCTCGCTGCTCCGGTCAGTATTAACGGCTCTTGTTCCAACCCTCGCTGTTTAACTTAATGGTTAAAGAAATGTTGGATACTTTGTGGTGGATGGATTACAAAGGTCGTATATACTGAACGCCAAAGGAACTTAGCATATTTACATTCTAAAAGGAGGTGTTGAATAGTTTCAATCGTACAATAGAAACTACAAGATTTTTCATATTGGCAGTTACGTTAACACCACCCCTTTTCAAGTAAAAAATTGATCTTTAATGGTAACCTTGGACGCCAAATTTCCATCGATACCTTGAAGCCAATATCAACCAGGTGCATATACATCAACCTCACCGAAAAATGTTGCCTTCTGTGTAAGTCCATGTACCTATGCAGGTGCAGGGATCCCCATGGAAGATTTCCTAGGTGTGAGAGGACGTAGACAGTATGATGGCATGTGGAACTCATGTTGTGGAGCACAGCCAGCCTGCCTAATGTGTGGAAGAGAGAATAAAAATAATGGCACATCAAGTAGTGAAAGATTATTGTTTTGTGCGGTAAGATGATCGTAATCAAAACTCATGATACAATATATGAGAATAAAATGGTGATTGTATGCTAAGCCCCGTAGGTGCATCATATAGGAGTATATTTCTTGGGGGCCAAAGCTTTGGAAAATATTACCCTATCTCAAGACTCTGACCTGCACACTTGGAGGCTTGATGCGCGCAAGTGGATCCTTGTCCTCTAAATCCTGCTACAAAGCCTTCTTCTTCGGAGCTATAACCTTTGAGCCTTGGAAGCGGGTTTGGAAATCTTGGGCTCCACCAAATGCAAAGTGTTTCTTTGTCTGGCGTTCCGGAATAAATGTTGGACAGCTGACCGCCTAGCTATGAGAGGTCTCCCTCACCCTAGCCAGTGTGTGCTCTGTGATCAAGAGGAGGAGACAATGCAGCATATTCTCACATCTTGTGTTTTTGCCAGACAGTTTTGGCACCATCTGCTTGCCCCCTAGGGATGAGCAATATTACACCAAGTCTTGAGGAGATAAGCTTTGCTCATTGGTGGAGGAAAGCAAGTCGAAGAGTGGAGAAACAAAAAAGGAATGGGTTTAATTCTCTCTTGATTTTGGGCGCTTGGATTCTTTGGAACCATAGAAACAAGTATGTCTTTGAGGGGAGATCCCCATCCCTTCCAGCAGCTCTACATTTTTTTAGAGAGGAAAGTAAAATGTGGTGTTTGGCAGGGGCTTCTAAACTCCAAGCGCTTATAGGCTGGGATGTGGGTTTAGGTAGTGGAGGTGGTTAGCGTGAGTTGCTTCCCTTCGGTGGTTGATTCTTTGCTGTAATAGGCGCGTAGTCTGGCTGTCAAGTCCAACCATTCTTCCTGATGGAGGATTCGAGTGGTTGTTTTGTACGGGGCTCTTACCCCCTTCTTTTCTCTTATATATAAAAATATGCGCAGCTCTCTTGCGTGTTCGAGAAAAAAAAGTAGAAGGTAAGCCAATATTACAATTCACAAAGCATACTAATCTATACTACATTTGTAAATATACCCAAATATACTCCAAAATTATGTCGTTTCATAGATTTAAAATACTGAACATTGTGGTTGATGCTTTGGGTCCTAAACCTGTCCTTGATTAGTATCATAGCTTGACAACTTGCACATGACCCAGGTAGTGGCGCAGATGCGCTGGGGACAGATGGTGTTATAATTTTGTTCCAATAGAACTATGGTCTTGTATATACAAGGGATTTTTAGATTAAATGAACCTAAGTCAAATAGTCAATAAATGTTTCTTGTTGTGTAATTTAATTGCTCACGCAACATGAAGAGATTAAACACAATTGATTGCTTTTATGAGTTGGTCTAAGTTCTAACTCTGCTTAAAAAAATCATAATCTGACTATAATAATTCTAATTTCAAGTTAACAGGAATATTCTATATTGCATAACAAATGCTATGGATTCTTATGTTACCCAAGGTACATTAGAGCTAGATAATAGACCTTTTAAACTTTATTCTGCATGTTAATATACGTTTGTCATTATATACTTATGTTTGTTTGTTGTAATGGATCATATATTATTGTTTACATATGTATGTTTAAAATGTTGATATTCTATATTTTTTATCTGAACATTATTAACATTGGTATCCCCTCTATGTGTTGCCTCACCCCTTGGATAATATAATTTGTAGTTAGAACCCTTTTGATTTATCCATAGATTATAAGAAAAATAGATAATATGCAAGGGCTATATGTAAAAACACCACAACCTGGCTAGCCTAGCGTAATTCTGTTGCCCTAGCCAGCTGCTGCCACCCAGTCTTATGCCCTACACGGCTGCACCGGCGCTCCAGAACTGCTGCTGCACCACCAGCTGAAGCAGCCAGCTAGGACCAGCGCAAAGAGGACATGTGTGCGATCAAATTATCTTTTTTTCTCCTTATTTTCTTTTCTACCATGGCACCAAATCAAACAATATATATGCAGTATATTTGATAATTTGAAAGTTGAGGCTGCAGATTTTCTGGTCTAAATCTGTTGTTTTTTTGTGTAATAAAAGGATTCCTATCGAGAATGTTTTGGCTGTTATATTGTATAGCATTGTTCTTACATTACCCTCCTGAGCCTGATTGCTGATACTGCATCTGACAGAGGGAGGGGATAGATCATCTTTGAGCTGGTGTGCAACAGTCTAGACCCCTGATAGCAGACAGAAGACTAGGCGGCTTCTGAGCACAGGAATGTAATGAACCAAGCCCTGATTTTACATATGTTTGACTCTTCTAACCCCCCTTCTTATACACTCCCTCCTCCATAGACAAGCCTGGCAAACTCCCACCAAACTCCTCCCTCCACCCGCCCCCACCTTGGCTCTGTATGGTCCATCCCTAGGACCTCGTTCTTGACCTTATTCGGCCTTGCCACCTAGAGGATCCAATTCAGTGATATCCTACACCCATATGGTGCCCTCATATTGGGTTGTCCTTGTTTCATTCAGGACGGAAGCTGCTCTTGACTATTGTCCGCTGCACATGGGGAGGAGGTGGCAGTGGAGGTTGGGTCATTGTGGAAGAAAATTGCAATGGCTGGGCTATAGGAGGCAGAAGGCATGGAAGTAGTGGATGTGGATGACAAGGAGTAGAGCTGCAGAGGACATCAACAGCTGTCCCATTTGTTTATCATTGTTCTCACCCAAGATCTCCCCTAATTTTCGCTCAAGCTGCTTACTGGATGCCTTTTGCTGGTCAACCCCAATAATTCTATTGCCAAGATCTGGAGATGCAAAACAAATTCAGCAATTCAGGCCAATCATTTGTTGAATGTAATAAGTATAAAAGTTATCACCAATGTGGCAGCTAATAGGATACACAAGTGGCAAAAAATTGTTAGTCATTCCCCGACAGTGTTTCTCCTTCGTAGAAATATAATGGAGGTTGCAGTCATTCTCCATGAACTTTGCATGAGATTCACAAGAAAAAGAGAAGAATGGAGCAATCTCCAAAATATATTAACAAGGCTTATGATAAAGTAAAGTGGGAGTTCCTACAATAGACACTGAGGATTAAAGGTTTTTTCCCAATTTGGTGTAGCCGGATTAAATCTTTTATTCAATACGTGGTGTAAGGATTAAAAAAATGAACTACAGGGTCCTTACTTCAAACAAGGAAAGGACTTAGATAAGGGAATCTTTTATCTCCGATCTTGTTCAATATCGTGGCTGATATGTTGGCGCTTATCCTACAACATGCTAAGGTGGACAACCAAAATAAGGTAGTCATCCCACATATTGGTAGATGGGGCCGATCAGTCTCTAATATGCAGATGAGACCGTAATCTTCATGGACCACGATTTAGAAGAGGTCAACAATTTGAAACTACTTCTATGTGCATTTGAGCAACCTTTAGGTCTTAAGATAACATTTCATAAAATTAAAATTTTCTGCTTTGGCCGAGCAAAGGAGGTCGAATCATTGTACTTTCATTTGTTCCGTTATAAGTTAGGCATGTTTCATTCAGATTTAGGCAATCTGATGCACTATAGGATGTTGGGCAATGTAGATTGGAGAGCAGTGAAAGAAATGTTTGAAAAAAGGGCGTTTGGTACTAATAAACTCAGTGCTCTCAAGTTTGCTTATGTTTATGATGTGTCCTTTTTTGAGGTCCCTAGAGGAGTCCTAAAAATGGATTATATAAGATCACATTTCTACTGGAAAAACAATCAACACAAGAAAAAAAATATAAGTAGCTAAATGGGAGATTCTATGCAAACCGAAGGATCAAGGTGGTTTCGGCATGCTTGACCTTGACACACAAAACAAATATTTGTTGGGTAAATCACTTTTCTAATTGGTGAATGAAGATAGGAATTGGCAGTGCTTATTGAGAAACAAATATCTTAGAAATAAGACTTGCTCACAAATAGAGAAGAAATCAGGAGACTCCCAATTTTGTAGTAGGCTAACGAGTGTGAGGAATCAATTCCTAAACCTGGGATCCTTTTAGTTTGAAAAATGGAACCTAGGCAAGGTTTTGGAATACATCTGGTTGGGTGGTGTAGCAAGAGAGCATCAATACCCTGCTCTGTTTAATATTGTGAGGAAAACAATGCTACAGTGCTAGAAGACCTCAGTCCAACCCCCTCTTAATGCATGTTGAAAGAGAGAGACCAACGACAATTTGTATTGATCATCAAGTGTAACATATATAGGTTACAATGAGGGGCCAACGGCCTGCAGCTAGGGAGCGGCGAGCGACGTGCGGCGTGCGCACGGCGAGAGCGGCGAGCGCGCGGCTGACACGGGACGCGAGCGCAGGACGTGGCATGGCCGTTAGGCGGCCGTTGGACCCGGGCGACGCAATGTACAAGCTGTTAGGCCGTTAGCTTTCAACACCCCCCCTCAATCTTGACGTGGGCGCAGCAACGATGAGATTGTCCTGGAAGTTGAGGAACAACGGCGTCAGCAATCCCTTGGTGAAGATATCCGCGAGCTGACGACTGCTGGGCATATGATGAACCCGCAGCTGTCCTATGGCGACCTTCTCCCGGACAAAATGGATGTCCAGCTCGATGTGCTTCGTATGTCGATGATGCACTAGATTGTGAGACATGTACACCGCCGAGATGTTGTCGAAGAATGCCACCGTGGCCTTGGGTAGGTTGAACTTGAGCTCGCTGAGGAGATGCCGTAGCCATGAACATTCAGCGACGGCATTGGCGATGGCTCGATATTCGGCCTCCGCACTTGACCGCAACACCGTTGTCTGGCGCTTGCTTGACCACGAGATGAGCAAGTCCCCCAAGAAGACGCAGAAGCCCGACGTGGAGCGTCGAGTGTCTGGGCAGCCGGCCCAGTCGGCATCGGAGTAGGCGGCGATGGATGGCGTTGCGACGGGGCACAGTTGAATGCCAAGGTGTAGTGAGCCTTTAACATACCGTAGTATGCGCTTGAGCATCGTCAGATGGATGTCCCGTGGAGCGTGCATGTGAAAGCACACCTGCTGCACGGCGTATGCGATGTCCGGGCGCGTGAGGGGTGAGGTACTGAAGAACGCCGGCGAGGCTGCGGTAGTCGGAGGCGTCGGCGATGAGCTTGCCATCACTAGAGGATGGTTTAGACTTGGTGTCAGCCGGGGTAGTAGCTATCTTGTAGTTGCTCATCCCAGCGCGATCGATCAGTTCAGCGGCGTACTTGGCTTGGTTGAGGAAGAAGCCATGGCGATCGCGATGAACTTCGGTGCCGAGGAAGTATCGCAGAGGGCCCATGTCCTTAACTGCGAAGGCGTGTCGCAGCTGCGTGACGATGCGCTGTAGAAGAGCCGGCGACGATGCGGACAATATCATGTCGTCCACATAAAGAAGGAGGTAGGCAATGTCCGACCTGTTGTGGAGGATGAAGAGCGATGTGTCCACCCTCGATTGTACAAAGCCGAGGGAGAGGATATGCTTGGCGAAATGCTCGAACCATACGCGTGGTGCTTGATGGAGGCCATAGAGCGAACGGGAGAGGAGGCATACGTCATGAGGCCGCTGCGGATCGACAAAGCCGGTCGGCTGCTGGCAGTAGACTCGCTTGCTGAGGTTGCCATGCAGAAAGGCGTTGGAGACATCAAGTTGATGAGCCGGCCAAGCGTGCGTGGCGATGAGTGTCAAGACGGTGCGGATCGTGGCTGGTTTGACGACTGGGGAGAACGTCTCGCTGAAGCCGATCCCCGGCCGCTGATTGAATCCGCGCATGACCCACCGAGCCTTGTATTGTTCCAGCGATCCGTCGGCGTTGAGCTTATGCTTGAACACCCACTTCCCAGTGATGACGCGTGCACCAGGCGGTCGGGGCACCAGAGTCCATGTCTTGTTGTCCTACAGTGCACAGAACTCATGTTCCATGGCGGCAAGCCAGTTGCTATCGCGCAGGGCTTGGCGGACAGAGGTTGGCACCGGGGATATAGGCGCCGCAGTGGCATCCATTGCATAATCTGCGTACTTAGGATGTAGTGTGGAAGTGAGGCCGGCCTTGGAGCGTGTGATCATGGAGTGTGCAAGCTGCTGCGGCTGCTGCTGTGGTGAAGGCTGCTGCGGCTGCTGTGGTGGAGAGGATGCTGGCTGTGTGGGTGCAGTGGGTGCGACTGGCGATGGCGGTGTAGCTGCAGCGACATGAGACATGCGCTGTGTGCGTGCACGCTTGGGATGTGGCGGTAGATCGGCGTCCAAGAGAGAGCGCGTTGTGGCAGCTGGTGTGGTGATGACCATGGGGTGGGACACGTCGACAGCAGCTGGTGGCGACGGCGATGGCGTGGGTCGCGTGCGGTCACAAAACGGGAACACATCCTCGTCGAAGACCACATGGCGAGAAGTGAGGACACGGCCGGTGTTGATGTCGTAGCAGCGATAGCCCCAGTGATCGGTTGGATAGCCGATGAAGACGCAGGGTTTGGAGCGTGGGCTTTGCTTTTGGGAGGCGGTGGCCATCGTGTTGGGGTAGCAACGACAACCAAACAGCCGGAGCTCATCGTAGTGCGGAGGAGCGCCGAGGAGGAGCTCATGCGGCGTGGTCGTACCAGTGGCGCGACAGGGGCGCCTGTTGATGAGGTAGGTCGCCGTGACGAGTGCCTCGGCCCAGAACGCCAGCGGAGCTACACAATGAAGCAAGAGGGTGTGGACGCAGTTGTTAATCGTGCGAAGCACATGCTCAGCCTTGCCATTCTGCTGTGACGTGTAGGGGCAAGAGAGGCGAAGTTGGGTGCCATGGTTGGAGAAGAAGGTCCGCAGGGCGTGAGAATCAAATTCCCGGCCATTGTCGGTCTGCACAGCCAGGACAGGCAAGCGGAATTGGGTGTAGACATAGGTGAAGAACGCATGGATTGTGGGCAAGACCTCGGATTTCTGTCGGAGAAGGAAAGTCCAAACATAATGTGTATAGTCATCAAGAAAAAACAACATAGTATTTGTATCCTGTATGACTTAGAATTGGGGAGGTCCATACATCCGAATGCAACAATTGAAAAGGAAAGTAGCTACGAGAAGCTGAGGCGGAGAAAGGGAGCCTAGTATGCTTGCCTAGGCGACATGCCTCACAAGTGTGATTGGCGGCTTTATTACAAGTGAAAGCAAAATTCTGTAAAATTTGAGCAAGAACAGGACTTCCTGGGTGTCCCAGCCGTTCATGCCACAGGGAGACGGTCGGCGCAGCGGAGGAGTTGAGGCCGTGGTGCTGTGGTGGACGGAGTGGGTAGAGATCGCTGGTGCTTTTACATCGGAGAATCTCCACCTTGGTTGGCAGATCCTTGATAGAGAAGCCATGAGGGTCAAATTCAACAGAAACATTATTGTCGCGTGTGAGGCGACGAACAGAAAGGAGATTTTTAATGAGTGGAGGACAAATTAGAACATTGTTAAGTAGTAAAGGAGTAGTAGAGGTGGGCAATGTCGCGGAGGCACGGTGGTGGACGGGCAGAAGGGCGCCGTTGCCAACCATGACCGTCACGGAGTGAGGTTGAAGGTGGGGAGCCGAGAGTATACCGGAGGAGGACGACATATGGGTGGTGGCACCGGTGTCAAGGTACCACTCGGAGCCTGGAGGAGTAGTGGCGACGCCGGCAGATTGGAGCGGGGAGTAGAGGGCGAAGTTGTCCCATGCGCCGCTAGGGTTCGGCTGCACAGGGGGCAGCTGAGCCGCGGTCATGGCCTGCTGTGGCACGAACGGCGGCCGTGGACCGAGGACGCCCACGCCTGGCGCTCAGAACGGCGTGGGCTAGGCCTGGACTAGCCCGGTCCATGGGTTGTAGCCGGCAGTCCATGGTTGCGCAGGCGGCCGTGGCGTACCGCCAGTAGAGTTGGTGGTGGTCGTGCCGGAGCCATGCCCGGGCTTCTTGTTCTTGGACTTGGTCTTGGATCCGCTTGATCCGGAGGAATCGGTGGATTCGGCAGAAGCGGAGCTGGAGTTGGCGGCGGTGGAGCTGTTGGTGGAGGTGTGCCCGGCGGCGAGGGCCTGCGCAGCGTCATTCTTGGCGTCGTGGTCGGCGTCAAGTTCCTCGAGTAGGAGGAAGGAGCAGGCGCTCATGAAGTGTGCGGCGGGAACATGGAGGTGATGACCGGCTTGATGTGGCGGAATCGGGGGTTGAGACCGTGCAGGAGGTTGAGCACCTGGCTTGGCTCGGAGACAGGGTGCCCGATGTCGCGGAGTTGATCGGCGAGGTGCTTGAGCTTGGCACAGTATTGGGTGATGGACATGTCACCTTGTAGGAAAGTACGGAGTTTGGCTTCAAGGTAGACGGCGCGCTGGAGCTGGTTGTCGCGGAAAAGGCCCTCAACGTCGCCCCAGACGGAGAAGGCGGAGCGCTTGGGCTTGTGGACGATGTCGAACACCGATTTGGAGACGGTGGCGTAGATCCAGCTGACGATGCAGTGGTCAGCCATACGCCACTCCACGTCGCGTTTGTTGAGGGGCGGCGGTGCACGAACGTGGCGCATGAGACTGAACTTGCCGAGCAGCTCATCAAAGAAGCAACGCCAGTGGCCATAGTTGGCCTTGTCGACGTCTAGGGTGACTGGAACGTGGGTGCGGACGTTGACAGTCTGGAGAACTGCGGCGGGGGTAGGTTCATCGGGCTCGACGATAGTCTCAGCGTCCGACGAGGAGGAGGAGAGGTTGGAGGCGCCTTCGGCCATGGCGAACAGCGGCGGCGAGGGATAGGAAGTTAGAGGTTTGAGGGGCTGTTTAGGAGATAGACCCAGTCACTAATACCATGAAAGAGAGAGACCAACGACAATTTGTATTGATCATCAAGTGTAACATATATAGGTTACAATGAGGGGCCAACGGCCTGCAGCTAGGGAGCGGCGAGCGACGTGCGGCGTGCGCACGGCGAGAGCGGCGAGCGCGCGGCTGACGCGGGGCGTGGGCGCGCGGCTGACGCGGGACGCGAGCGCAGGGCGTGGCATGGCCGTTAGGCGGCCGTTGGACCCGGACGACGCAATGTACAGGCTGTTAGGCTGTTAACTTTCAACACATGTGTCTTTTAGAAGATCATTAGTTGGGAACAAATTTCAGAACTGAATAACATCTAGTTGCTAGAATTTTGAATGTAGACCTGGAAGTGGATAACGATCTTTTCAAGTACAAAGAGGGCCTTGCACTATAAAGGAGAAGCTAAAAAAAAGGCTTCAGCTCCATCAGGAAAGCCGTTTCACTGGAGAAACCTGAGCCGAAGCTATTTTTGGAGGAGCCGGAGCCCTACCAAACAAGGCCTAAATTAAATGGTGGATATATGGAAACAGATATATGTTAAGTTTCAGACCTTGGATCCCTCAAAATTGATATATATTCTGTATCTAGACCTCGAGGGTGAATATGTTAACATGGATTTTGGCCACCTTCATATATAAAATATTTTTACAATAGCCTGATTCATTCCATTGGAACTTAACCCAAAATGGAAAGTTCGTGAAGTCACATTATCAAGCTCTTACCAAATATGGGAGATCAAGGCTCTTACCCAAAATGGATAGCTAACTTGAACAAAAAAAAAAATGGAAGATCAAGGCGCCTTTAAAGTTAAAATATTCCTTTAAATTTGGTATCTTCATAACAGTATATTGCTTATAAAAGACAATCTAACTGAATTGTTCGGAAGGTCAACAAGTCATGTGTCTTCTGTCACAACGAAGAGATATTAAGACACCTTTTGTTTGAGTGCCGCTTTGCTAGGATAGCTTGGTCTTTTATTCAGTACGCGTCTAACCTAACTAAACTAAATAAGATTGTTTCATGTTTAATTTGGTACGGTGTGTAGCTGCAAGGTTTCCCTAGCAAGTGTATCACTCTCCTTGGAGCGGCAACCTTGTGTCGGTCTATATGGTTATGAAGAAATAATCTTGTTTTTAGAAGAAAAATTGTTGCTCTCCTTTGTAGGTTATTTTTGCATCAACTCATTGGATTCGACCGTTGAACGACCTGATTTAGAACTGCTAACTTTAGAGATATCACGTCAGACACAAGTGGCTTCAGATATCTTCTCCCGGGGTACATGGGTGGCAGTCTAGTCTCGGTCGTAGGATTGTGACTAGAGCATGGTGTTGGTTTTTCTCGTTTTAGGAGCTGAAAGTTATAATTCAAGACTGAGTTAAATATATCTTCCTTTTCAAACGAAAAAGATTTGGGTATACAATCATATGACGAATATTTGGAGGGCCTTGAGTGGACTATATAATTAAATAAAGGTGTTGAAAGCCACAAAAGTCATCAAGCTAAAAGCAATATGTCTCATCCAAATCTGGTAAAGGCAATTTAGAGGCCTCAAAAATATTATACTAGATAATTTTGTAGCACTATATTCTTGTATAGGGCAAGAACTCGAGGGTCCTAAAGGGTTGAGTATAGTTGCGAAAGAGTGGTAGTAACTTGCACACTTTTTTTGGAGATGTGCTTAAAGAATTTGCGATCAGCTTTAACAAAAATTTGTTATGTTGCCGTGGTCGTTCCAACCTCGTTAGAGCTTTGTACAAGGTTCATCTAAAACGTTCTTGATATTGTGTATGCTCATGCCATACTCACAATATCATCACAAGATCCAAGGGTGGTTGCACATAATTAGGGCTATCAAATTTTAACAGCCCTGGGAGGTCTCACTCATAGTCACAAGAAACGGGGTCAATTGTAGTCACCTTTGACCCCAGAACATCATCCCGGTATGTGGGGTCGTATTCATCCGCGCCTTGTATAAACTTTTCAAAAGTAGCATACCATGTCCCTCAACCTCATTCCTCGATCTCATCGATCTGGGAACTTTGTGACTATGGTCTCACTACACCACAATCCTAGAACAACGATGGATGGTCCATCAGTATATGTGGCTGAAATGTATAGAGAATAGAATCATAGTTTTAACTGCTGTGTATAGAGATAGAATTGGTGGGTTTGGTGATCGTGCTATGGAGACTCATAGCCAGTTTATATAGCAGTGAATTGGTAGCCTCCTGTATAGAGACATAAGACAAGCCGAGATTACAAACATTCCTATAATCTATCTTATCTGCAGCGTGAAGATGCAAGAGAGGCCATTCGCTCAGCAAGCAGGGCACTGGAGGTCATTGCTATGGGTGTTTTGGCGAAGAACGGATGGAGAAGCAATATTAGATTTTGCTTATGAATTTTGTATTTGCTTTTGTATAAGCTAGCTCTCCTCTATTTTATCAGTTGATTAGCTATACTTATTGTAAGAACTGGCTGTGTGCGGCTGCAGAGGCCGAAGCGTTTCCATTTTCTAAAATAAAAATATCACAGTATTTTCTGATGTCCCCAAAGTCACAATGGGAGCATTGCAGAAAGTGTGACTAGTGATGAAGTGAAAAGCCGACACATCATGGATACTGTGGCATGGAAACTGATGAGACTGCATAAGCAACATGGTATCCCTTTGCAACAATGTTGAGGTACCCGAGCTTTAGGACAAGTACACGTGGTCAGAACTCAAAAGTGCCGTGCCTAGGATAGCACCATAGTTGATAGAACTGTTGAGTGTTGAGGCTCCAAAGGAATTGTAACTGCACAAGAAGCCGTGAGCGCATAAGGAGGTGCTATCAGATGGCGGTGCATGACGCCATGGACAAAAGAGTGCAATGCATCAACCATCGAGGCACAAGATGAGGGACAATTTGATGCAGAAGACGTATTCAAACTGTCATAAGAGATGCATGTGATTTTTTCTAGGCCTAGGATCAGAATGTGCCTGGGACAAAGGCACATGCACTAGAGGTAGGTCCAGACAATCAAATCAGGCTTAATAACCTGGACGTCCTGGCTATTGTGCTTTGAGAAGATAGTGAAGAATACAAACAACCTAATGAAGACCATGAATGTGATATTCATAGTGGCATAATTAGTGGTGGTGAAGATGTGCACTACAAGAAACTCGAACATTTTCGATGGGTTCTGTAATTTCGGTGGTCCTAGCTAGCCGTCGAAAATAGCCACTCTATTTTCGGTGGCCCTAGCTAGCCGCCGAAAATAGACAAATAGTGCACCTATTTTCGGCGGCCTCAATCACCACAAAAAATAAGACAACAATTTTCAGAGGCTTGGGGAACCGCCGAAAATAAGGTGGCTATTTTTGGCAAAAATTGATACGTTATTTTCGCCGCGTGTTTAGGCCCCCCGCCGTGACCCAACACGACAGACGCATCACACACACACTCGCACACTACGCCGCCACCAACCTACTGCCCCACCACCCCACCCCCTCCCCCTACCCCCACGCACCGCCGCCACCTCCCACCCCTCCCACGCCACGCCCCCGAATGACAGTTTTGAGCTACTCTCAGTGTAACAAAATGTAGTTCATGGCGTGTACAACAACTTTGATAACGAGACTGAGCTCAGGTGCTTAAGATCTAAAAGTTTTATTAGGGTCCAATTTGGTCAAGGTCACCTTTATCTCTTTTTAAAAGAATGTTGGTTGAATTCAATCAAACTTTTGAACCTCTTGCCTTTAGATTTTGAACATGGTCGTAATAGCAAAGTAATTGAATATCTCCTAAACTATAACTTTTGTATTAGGTGTTTTGCACAACAGCTTGTGGCTCTTGACTTACTAAACCAAACCACACACGGTTTGGTATCTTGAAATAGAAAAATTTTGTCTTAGTGATTTCTCCACCTAGTTCTCCCTCATCTCTAAGCATGATTAAGTTATAATTCATCATTAGCTTATGTCTAACTATGTGTTAGCGTCTTTGAGATGCCGAGGGCATCACAGGCCTGTGTTTGCTATTCCATACAACCTTCCACCTTCAATGTGCAAGTATAAATTTATGTTCCTTTGCCTCATCATACCTGGTCCAGAACATCCTGGACCAAAACTCAACGTGATGTTACAACCCTTGATCAAAGAGTTGAAACAACTGTGGATAGGTGTCAAAGCATATGATATTTCCTTAAAGCAGAAATTCACCCTTAGGGATGCGTACCTATGGTCAATTCATAATTTCTTGGCGTATGGTATCTTTGCTGGATGGAGCATTCATGGGACATTGACATGTCCGATATGTGGTGCAGACACTAGATGTTTTCGTCTTGAGTTTGGTTGGAAGATCTGCTCCTTTGATTCCTACAGATGTTGGTTGCCTTCCGATCATATATTTAGAGGCGAAAAGGATAGCTTCAGGAAAGACACTATCTGCTACGAGGGTGTTGACGGCACTTAAGCACGGCAAACCTTATACTGCAAGCGACAGTATCGTGTGTAGCTTTTCCCAGGATGAGTATCATGGGTTTTGTCAATCCAAGGAACGAACTAATTGAGAGCTAATTAACAAGAGTTTATGATAAACTAAAGATAAAAGAATGATTCTAATCTACTACTAAACTACCTCTAATCTATATCTAATCTATGTCTAATCTACGTCAAAGTTAGATGATAAACAATTAGAACAGAACTAGAACACTAATTAAGGGGTATTAACTAGCCTCTAATCAAGCTCTAATTGGATCCAAGACATGCATGATAAGAACATAACAACTAGATAAAAGCAACGAGATAACTAGCAACTTAAGGTAAATAAGCACGTTCAAGCATATTCATCAAAGCATAAATAAATCACGATCAATCAACCTATCCCCCTATCTAGGCTTAACCTTTCCCCGGGCTCCACTGTCACTGGTAACCAGGTAATCGACGAGAAGCTTTCAACAGAATCGTAATTAGAGAACCGGCTTCTAACTACTTAGATCAACAATCGTAATCAAGAACACTAGATGAATATAATCCTTAATGACATGTCTAATCAACTAGCGTCTAGATCTAAATCTAATTAGAACTAGAACAAGCATAATTAGAACAAGAAGATGATAATTAGACAAGAACAATACTTCATTAGATAACTGTATCATACTTACAACCATGATCATACCTCCCTTGATGATACAATTAGACCTCTGGAGCTAGGTAATTAGACCACCATGCAAGGTCTCTAATTACCTCTAGGAATTAGAAGAAGCTCTAAACCTAGACTAGAAACTCGACCCTCAGCTCTCATCTAGATGTTGTTCCTCTTGTCTACATCTTGTCGCCTTGGTAATGTCTTGGATGCCTCGACCAGGGGCTCATCTTCGCTTTAAATACCCTGGAGAAGACGTGGCCGAAAAGGAAACTGGAACCGACGAAGGAAGGGGGTAGGTCGGCCGACCTGGGGGCTTCTGGTCGGCCGACCCGGACTCTTTTTGCCTCCTCTGGTTTCCATCTTTTGCGGGCTTCGAGATAATCTTCATATAAATCTTCGTGGAGTCCTTTTCGGACTCTAAACTTTTCAAATTCTCCTGTATCCCGAGATCTTGTCGAGTCTTCTAGAATTGGGCTTCATTTGATGGGTCTTTAATTGGGCTTCTTCTCCCATTATTGAATAATAATCAGAGGTCTTTTTACTCAAGGTAGACATTGATGAATTTTGCTAAAATTAGGCCCAAAACCTGCAAAAATCACAAGTAGCCATTTTCCAAGACAATATTGCAAAATCCACAATAATCTATGATAATTGTTAGTAAAAGGTAAAGTTGACGCATAAAAATAGGTAAAAACAATATAAATTAATGTATATTTTTCGTTCATAAGCCGCGTCAACAATATCCCCACACTTAAACCTTGCTCGTCCTCGAGTAAGTCAAGAATCAGCATTGCCAAACATTAACTTTTTCATACTCTAATCTTAATTAATCAAACTAACAAGCTCTCTCAAAATTTTAGTTTGAACCAGCAAATTATGAAAGAAAAGAAATTCAATTAAGCTCATCCCACAATAAAAGAATTAGCAAAAGTTCAAACTTATCAATGACTCATCTCCTCATTTTAGCAATAAGTTTTTGGAAAATATAATCAAACAATAAGAGATAAATTCTTGCAAAGCCAAAGAAACACACTCAACTCTCCAGTCTCTCAATATCTAAAAGATAACTAATGAATATATAAACATATAAAGTGGAAGCTTATCTGGAGCTTGGTATGGATCCTAATCAAAATTTATTTTCAAAATATTGTCAAACCAAGAAAGAAATCTGCTGGTTTTACTGAGACTTGTCAAAAAGGTCATGGAATAAAATAAGGTTGAGAGAGAAAGGATGGAACACACACATTTAGAATAGTGGACATGTGCAAGTGTCATTGGGTGATCTCAAGGCACAAATGAAGTCCTTGCTATCGGATTGCACATGGTTGGAATATTTTCTGGACTATATAAACAGGATATCACTCACTAAAGAAAACACTATATAAAAATACTTCGAAGATTATTGAGGGGCATTTTTTTTTTCTTTTTTTTTATACCTAATTCTACTTTGGCCACTTGGCCTTTTTTTTTTCTTTTTCTTTTTTTTTTCTTTTTTTCTGGGCGCCACTCGGCTCCTTTTTTTTTCATTTTTTTTTACTTTTTTTTTTTTCATTTTTTATGCCTCCTCAAAAACCTTTATACAAAATCCATTATAATAAGATAACGGCTCTCCATCCCCACACTTGAATAATACTCACCCTCGCCCTAGAGTATTATCACTATAACATTTAACTTTAGGGGATAGAGTTGTCTAAAAAGAATAATATTTAATCCTTAAATACTCCAGAAAATAATAGGTTGTGGTCAAGGAGGATACACAAAATGATAATCTTGGTTTAAGGATGGATATCCAGCGAAGTTTGCAATCTCTCCAGTGTAGAGAGACACAATGCATGGATAGAAAGTCTAGCAAAAAGAAAAGTTACGCAAAAGTGAATGACCAGCTTCTAAGTCTCATACCCTAGATCACAGTCTTGATCCAACTCATTTAAAAACAAATCTGATAAATCTAAGGTTTAATATATATTTGGCTCTGGTAGGATTGGCTATTGCAAGATAATCTCATAAAGTTGATCATGACATTTTTAAGCAATAAAAATAAACAAGGAGATGATCATGTCAAAGAATAAACCTTGCAAAAATTAAATCATATGGGTCTTTATGAAAAATCATAATCAATCATAAATTTGCTGGTTAGTTCAATTAAACATGTATTATGAGAGCTTGCTAATATGACTAACCAAAATCAAAGCATGATAAAGATAAAGCGGCAACTTTCATCATTTTCTTGAAACAAAATTAATTAATTAAGCATTGATCATGGTTGTAGTATTAATCACAAAATAAAATCTAAACTAACACACTAAAAACAAGAGAAACACAAAGGGAACACCAAACAGATAGATATAGGTAAATAATTGTATAATGTAAAGAGAAGATATTAGAAATATATTACCGGATATTCCTTCAATTTACTTGTCATTAAATAATTTCCTGCAAAAATAATTCAAGTGCACACACTACTCTCGGGATAACGATCAAGAGCAGAAGAAATTTTACCATAATCTAAAAATATTCCCAAAGACTTTTAACTTGTGGTCTAGTTAAACTTAAAAACAATGAATGCAAATGTGTAATTATGTAAGAGATAAGTAAATAAACAAAAACAATGATTAAACCAAGTTCTAAACACCATGTTTACAACATGATCGCTAAGTCTCTCTATAGCCATTATGATTATAATTAACCAAGATTAAAACACCATGTTTTATCAAGATCATCAACTCAAAACAGCACAAGAAAACCAAAGCACATTGCAAAGCTTATAAACTTAACAAATGAAATTATGGATAGCTAGCAAGGTTAAGTAACTTCATAATGATGATCAACAATTTAATCTAAGCACCATGCTTACACAAAATTGCAAAAAAAAACATTATCTAGAAATGTTATCATAAACATAAAAGCACACATCATGAAGTTAACCCAGCCAATTATAATGCAAATATGCAATTTAACCTAGATGCAAAAAGATAAATGATAGCTTATCCACAAAAGATATAATTAGCAAGAAACATTCAATTAGACTTAATGATGATGGTCTCAAATTAAATCTAAACACTACGTTTAAACTTAATTTACCAAGAAGAGAACTCCGTCGATTATCAACATAGAAATAAAGCATCCATTATTAAGTTTATGAAAACTTCAATACTAACAAAGCAAATGTGGAAAAACAAATGATAATGCAAATGCAAAGTGGAAAACACAAATAAGAAATAAGTGATAGTGATTAAAAACAAAAATTAAGTTAACTAGCCACAGGCAAAAGATTCAAAGGGTGGTGCCATACTTCCCGTTTCTCTGTAAAAGACTCAATGACTCTAACACTGACTCTATAACACCTATTGGTAAAGATAAGCAGCAACGAAGATTTAGAATTTATAGGCAAAGAGGTGACTTGAAGAAGAGGTGTATCTGCTGAGGGAACACCTAGGGTCGGCCGAGCCAGGGCGGAATGGTCGGCCGAGCCAGGTTTCTTCTGGCTCTGTTGGCCCTCTTCCTTCTCCTGCAAGTTACTCCTTAGATTCCTAATCATCATGGATAGCTTCCTCTACAAGTTGGACGTCGTGCATGCAGCTTTGGACAGATTAATTAATTACCCTTTAATGTTTTGTCCCTTTGAATGCTCTCCAAAGATCCTTATCCTAAGTCTATATTTAGGTTAATTGATGATGGTTCAAGATAAGAAGGGAATCCTATGTTGCCTAAATTATTTAGCTACGCTAAGTTGTTGATTATCTTCACTAACTCTAAGTCCTTAATTTGCATATAAGCAAATATTCCTACTAATGTAGGGTTAATAACTTAGAGCACACAAAAAGATAGAATTAATTTTCATATTAAAGATTATCTCTATTTAGCATTTTGAAAATTAAACCTATACTTTATTTTATTATAAAACAAATATTTAGTAATTAATTAAAAGATAATTCAATTAATTAACCCACGTAGCTTAGGTAGTTGCCTAGTTTTTGGATAAAATTAGAGAGTAAGATTTTGAAAATCACACAATAAGGATAAATCTAATAAAATTATTTCTCTCTTACTTAAAGTTGATTCAAATTCAAAAACTGGCAAAGTCTACGTAAATATTAAATTTAGATAGCTACGTAAGTGAGAGTAGCTACCTATAAGCTATCAAATCCTTAATTTAAAATTTCAAAATTAAAACCTAACTAAATTTTAATACTAAGATAGAACGGGTTGCCTCCCGAAAAGCGCTTAATTTAAAGTCATATAGCTAGACTTCTTACTTACCTTCGTTGAAGTGAAGCCATGGTCCTTGGAGTAAGAATCCGAAGTGTCCATGCAGCTTGATAACTTGATTGTGCAGCTTCATCGTGTCTTGATCAGAGAATCACTTGTGTGCACAATCTTCTGCTTGTGTCTTCATGTACCAATGTCTTTGAGGCTCCTTGCAACTGAACTTGATCATGAAAATCTCATGGAAGCACTACCCAAGCCTTCTTCATTATTGTTGTCACCATCTTCCTCAAGTAGTCATCACCATGGTTGCTGCTACCTCCTTTCTCGTGATTTTTCTCATTGGTCTTCAACAGAACATACCTCAAATAATAGATCTATTGGATAGCCTCTGAAATTATCTTTCCAACGAGTGCTTATACGCTAAAATCCGATTCCGTATGAAGGAGTTATGCCCGTTTTACTCAAGCACTGCGTTCAGTCCAGATTTCAATTCAGCTCGCGCAGCCTTCAATGATTTGCACATTGCTCCTTGTAGGAAACTCCAAATTGAGTGATTCTTGTTGCGTTGGAAAGAGGACTTTTTGGGCTTTCGAAATATAAGAAAATATTCTGCTTTTGCCTCTTGAGGTCAAGCTTCATGTTGATGACATCTCAGCCTTCTGTCTATATCTCCTGATGTTGACAATCTTCAATCTTTTGGACTTGGGTCTTGTTGGAAATTGTCTAAGCCCACCATTGTTGATCTTGAAGCTTATTGGGCTTGACTTTTGTCTTCAATTCCTTCTCCATTCAATCCACTCATTCTTCAATTTGAAACTCAATCTCATTGTTTCAAATGAAGTGTGAATTTCTCTGCATGGTTAGCTCATAGTGCACACATATATGTATATATAATATAGTAGCATCATGGTATTGATTAGAGATAAAAGTAGAGTCACATGGTTGATTGGGATTTAAACAAACATTTGGTTCATGAATCAAAAACAACTATAATTCTAATCGAAATCACATAGCAAAACACTAAGGCATATGTAAATCATAGATGAACATGATTCATAAAATCAAACATGGGATAAACTATTATTTTGGCTAAATTAGAGGGATGATTTTGAAAGAAATAAAATAAAATTGGCTTAGATAAAATTCTAACCAGGGTTCTTTTTGTAGAGAGACAAAGGTTTTGAAATTTTAGTTCTTCAAAGATAGTATTGTGCACATATAATATGTCATGAGAAACATGCACAAGTTCATGTTTAAAATTTCAAAAGCAATTTGCACAAAAATAAACCTGGACCGACCCACTTACGGGGGAATAAGTTGTCGGTCCCCTTCTACTTTTACACAAACCTTGACTCTCAATTTTTATATTTATAAAACACAAAAGTTAAATCTAACATTAGACACGAAACTTTGAGAATTAATGAACTAGCAAACTCTAACCATCTCTAAGCATGAGTAGATTCAATCAACTAATTAAAAGATCTACTAAAAGAACATGCGATTTGTATCAAATCGGGAGGCACCATGTTGGAATTTAAGCATTGCAAAGTTATGGATCAAGAAGCTAATCTAAGTAATCTCAAAATTTGGATAAAAGGAACAAAGGTTTCACAAACAAAATAAAACAAAATAAAAGAAGGGATAGAATAACAATCAACCAAATAACATCTTAATGATCATTATGAAACAATGCTCTAATCAAACATAGGTAAACTTTAATTATATTTATGATTAAAACAAGAATTACCTTAATCCTGAAGAAGTTAAGTTCAATCCTTCCTTGGATCACCATGATTGAATGCACCTTCAAGTGTTGGAGAAACAAACTTCTTGTCTTTCCCGAAATTCAGCTTCCCTTGTTCTGACCCTTTAGTATTTCGACCATAACTTCATCTTCTGAAGTCCAAATAATGCAAACTCGGACTCTATCTTGAAGAGCTCGAAGAGATCTACAACTTTGGTATTCGGACTTTCTTCATCCGACGTCGTTAAGGTCTTCAAATCAGCCCCACAAGGTGTTGCTGTCCTGAATTCCGAGAGTAGCTCGAGATTTTGTTGGAGCTTGGATTGGACTTGAGACAAACCTTCCATATCTTCATCTTCCTTATACTCAAGCAATCCTTAGCTTCTACAACCATCTCGGCTAATCATCCTTGCCTCCATTATCTGTAGCTTAGCACAAATAAACTCCAAAGAACATTAGTCCTAAAAACTTAATTGACACAGCAGACTTACCTTCACCACCATAGTTGCTCCTATGTAATAGCTGTATAAATATTCATATAGATAGGAGAAACTATATTCTAAAACATTAAATAAAACACATAAAATAGAAGATAAAAGACTAAATTAAGAGAAAAGAGAAAAACACAAACTAAAGAAATAGAACTAACTAATTAGAACAAAATTAGAAAACTAACTAGCACACAATTAGAAAACATAAACTAAAAACTAGAAACAAAAGACAAAATTAAATAAAAACATAAACTCAAATTAATTAGGTCTCGAATAATTCGATCCCCGGCAACGGCGCCAGAAAAGCTTGTTGACGGCACTTAAGCACGGCAAACCTTATACTGCAAGCGACAGTATCGTGTGTAGCTTTTCCCAGGATGAGTATCATGGGTTTTGTCAATCCAAGGAACGAACTAATTGAGAGCTAATTAACAAGAGTTTATGATAAACTAAAGATAAAAGAATGATTCTAATCTACTACTAAACTACCTCTAATCTATATCTAATCTATGTCTAATCTACGTCAAAGTTAGATGATAAACAATTAGAACAGAACTAGAACACTAATTAAGGGGTATTAACTAGCCTCTAATCAAGCTCTAATTGGATCCAAGACATGCATGATAAGAACATAACAACTAGATAAAAGCAACGAGATAACTAGCAACTTAAGGTAAATAAGCACGTTCAAGCATATTCATCAAAGCATAAATAAATCACGATCAATCAACCTATCCCCCTATCTAGGCTTAACCTTTCCCCGGGCTCCACTGTCACTGGTAACCAGGTAATCGACGAGAAGCTTTCAACAGAATCGTAATTAGAGAACCGGCTTCTAACTACTTAGATCAACAATCGTAATCAAGAACACTAGATGAATATAATCCTTAATGACATGTCTAATCAACTAGCGTCTAGATCTAAATCTAATTAGAACTAGAACAAGCATAATTAGAACAAGAAGATGATAATTAGACAAGAACAATACTTCATTAGATAACTGTATCATACTTACAACCATGATCATACCTCCCTTGATGATACAATTAGACCTCTGGAGCTAGGTAATTAGACCACCATGCAAGGTCTCTAATTACCTCTAGGAATTAGAAGAAGCTCTAAACCTAGACTAGAAACTCGACCCTCAGCTCTCATCTAGATGTTGTTCCTCTTGTCTACATCTTGTCGCCTTGGTAATGTCTTGGATGCCTCGACCAGGGGCTCATCTTCGCTTTAAATACCCTGGAGAAGACGTGGCCGAAAAGGAAACTGGAACCGACGAAGGAAGGGGGTAGGTCGGCCGACCTGGGGGCTTCTGGTCGGCCGACCCGGACTCTTTTTGCCTCCTCTGGTTTCCATCTTTTGCGGGCTTCGAGATAATCTTCATATAAATCTTCGTGGAGTCCTTTTCGGACTCTAAACTTTTCAAATTCTCCTGTATCCCGAGATCTTGTCGAGTCTTCTAGAATTGGGCTTCATTTGATGGGTCTTTAATTGGGCTTCTTCTCCCATTATTGAATAATAATCAGAGGTCTTTTTACTCAAGGTAGACATTGATGAATTTTGCTAAAATTAGGCCCAAAACCTGCAAAAATCACAAGTAGCCATTTTCCAAGACAATATTGCAAAATCCACAATAATCTATGATAATTGTTAGTAAAAGGTAAAGTTGACGCATAAAAATAGGTAAAAACAATATAAATTAATGTATATTTTTCGTTCATAAGCCGCGTCAACAGAGGGACCACCAAAAAGGCTTAGCGTGCAAGAAATTCTTGATCACTCCCCTGATAGCAAGCTCAAGCAGAGGCTGGCCCCGTTGAGGACGCAGGGAAGCTGACCTCCGAGATTGTTCCATATCAGCAGGTCCAGCAGGATTACCCTCCACATAGGATCATTGGAGATCTTCACCAGCGGGTCACACGCTCTTCGGTTAACTCTCTAGCCTTCTTCTCTCACTCTGCATTTGTTGCTTCTTTTGAGCCCCGGGATGTATCACATGCATTATCTGATCTTAACTGGGTGAACGCCATGCATGAGGAGTTGGAGAACTTTCAAAGAAACCATGTCTGGGATTTAGTTGAACCTCCACCAAACTGTCGCCCTATAGGTACCAAGTGGGTTTTCAAAAACAAACAGGGTGAGAATGGGATGGTTGTAAGGAACAAAGCAAGATTGGTAACCCAGGGTTTCTGTTAGAAGGAAGAGATAGACTATGTGGAAACCTCCTATAGCCCGTTTAGAAGCCATTAGAATTCTGCTAGCCTTTGCGGCCTCTAAAGGCTTCAAACTGCAGCAGATGGATGTCAAGTCAGCTTTCCTAAACGATTACATAGAGGAGGAGGTATATGTGAGACAACCTCCTGGCTTTGAGAGTGCCAAGTTTCCAGACCGAGTGTATAAGTTGAGAAAAGCCCTTTATGGTCTGAAGCGAGCTCCAAAAGCTTGTATGCAAGATTGAAGAGTTTTCTGCTTAAGTCTGGGTTTGTGATGGGTTCAGTAGACAAGATCTTGTTTTTGTTGACACTACAGGAAAAGCATAAAATTTCATGGTCCAAATCTTTTTCGTGGGCCGGCCCACGTAAAATATGAAGAAATTTTCGTGGGCCTTAAGGCCGACGAAAAATAGGACAGTTTTTCGTGGGCTAGGAAGGTAGCCGACGAAAAAGAACCTCTGTTCGTCGGCTTGCCAGGGGCCGACGAAAAAGAGGGCGCGGGGGGCTGCCTTGGCCGACGAAAAAAGTTTCTTTTTCGTCGGCTACCTTCTTGGCCGACGAAAAAGGTTTGCCCCCAGGGGCCACTCGAGATCTCCAGTCCTGAATCTCACCACTTCGAAAAATTTCACACCCGCCGCCGCCTCCCTCCACCTCGCCCACCGCTGCCTCCCCTACTGGTGCCCCTACCGCTCACCGCCACCTGCCTGCCGCACGCCGCTCGCCCTCCCCGCCTCCTCCCTCTCAACGGTCGCCGCGCTCCTACCCTGCCTCCTCCCTCATCGGCTCGCCGCGCGTTGTCCCCGCGCGCCCGCGCCCCGCGGCCCAGCGCCGGCGGCGGCCTTCCCTCCCCGCGCGCCGTCCCGGCGCCCTGCCCTCGTCCCCGCGCGCCCTCCGCACGCCCGCGGTGCCCGCGGCCCGTGGCCCCAGCGCCGGTGGCGGCCTCCCCTCCCTGCGCGCCGTCCCCACGCCGTCCCGGCGCCCTGCCCCCCGTCCCCACGCGCCCGCCGCACACCCGCGGCGCCCGCGGCCCGTGGCCCCAGCGCCGACGGCGGTCTCCCCTCCCCGCGCGCCGTCCCCACGCCGTCTCGGCGGCCTCCCATCCCCGCGCGCCGTCCCTACGCCATCCCGGCGCCTGAGCGAGCAGGCCGCCCCTTGAAGCACCGGCCCCTTGGCGCCGGCCCTGCCTCCCCTTGGCGCCGCCGGCCCCTCCCCCGTTGGCCGCCTCCCCAAGGCGCCTCTGCAGTCCGGAATCCCGCACCACGATGCCCGTGCTGCCCGCGGGCCGACGCCGGCCTCGACTGACCCGGCCGCCTGCCACTGGGCGCCACCGCTGCCCGGAAGCCCGTACCCCCGCCGCCCCAGCTGCTCGCCGCTTCACGTAACCCTTGCGCTTGAAAGGTATAAACTTGATGTCAATTTGATTTGGATATTGGACTATGCCATTGATTGTTATATGCATTGTCTAGCGTGATTAGGTTTTTATATATTGGTTTTTTCGTCGGCCATGTTCAAAACCGACGAATCGTGAGTAAAGTTAATGATGTGTGGTACTATTGTGATTAGGTTATTATATTGATGTTTTCGTCGGCCCTGTCCAAAACCGGCGAATCTTGATTACAGTTAATGAAGTTAATGATGTGGTATGATTGCCATTAGAGAGTTAAACATGTTGATGATTATATTAGATTTTAAAATAATCCATCTTGGTGAATAGTCATTATATGTGCTTCGTAAACTGTCTTCTTACTGTTTAATGATTTTATGAGATTCTAAACTGTCTTGGTACTGTTTATGATGGCAGCATATGATTACTGTTTATTTGTTTATGCACTGTATTTATTTTAACCGTTATTTTCTAGAGTTTTAGGGTTTAATGCGCAAACCAGTAGTTAACCCTAGGCGTCATTCGTTCCGGAAGCACGCACATCGCATTTATGGTGGTGTTTGGACCTAATGAAGCTGCACAATCTATAGATGCATGGAAATGTGAGTATCAGTGACGAAATTCATTATGACAAGCATCAAGAACGTCGTAGAATAGCTACCATTCTATGACGATTCAAGTGTTTTCGTCGTTAAGTTCAAGTGACGAGTACATTTGTGACGAACAAGATTTTTTTGTCATAAAAAATATAATAATTAATGATGATTTTATATATTTGTCATGGAATAGCTTTTCATTTGTGACGATTTATTTCATGACAAAAGTGTCCATGTCACAATGTTACCAAAACCTATAAAAAGGAATTGTAGCCTATAAAAATCACTTCAACAGTTTTGGGCTGATTTCACCATTGCCATTTTCATCAACTGAAATCGGCCTTCATTACTTCACTATTGATATATGTTTCCACATCAAACTCTAATATTCACCTATAGATACCTTAATTACAATGTTAAGGCCTCCAATGGTTGTAATTGATGCTATATTTTTCCAATGATCGTTCAAATATTTTTTGAACCAATATATGTCTCCACTATACTTTTCCAATCCGTGGACGGATTTGTTAGCTTCCTTGATCCGTCCATTTTTTTTAACTATATGCATTCTTAAAGCATAGATTAGAATTGAGGAATCAAAACTATTAGATCTATTGTTGCAATTAACCCACATTTGAACTTAAAAATTATTATAAATATGATTTTTGTAGGAAAATTATTAATTTTAGTATGAAACAAACATACAAAAAAATATGTCTCAGCTAAATTGTGCTATAACTTAGAATTATACCCAATAAATAAATATGCAGAAAAAACATAAAACGATTTGAAATAAATAGAATTGCCCAACGGATTTCAGTCCAACACACAGCCCATCATAGTGGCATGGCCTGCTTACCACTGTCGCAGCCCTTGATCCAATTGGAGCCGTTGAATGGCCAGATGGACAGTGAGGATTTGCCCAAGCACCATATAAAAACGTCTTCATCTGGAAAACCCTAGCCCCCACCTAATTTCCTTGCTCCCCTCCGGTGCTTCACTCACTCTTGTTCTGAGCGCCTCTCAGTGGCTGGCGGCGGACAGCGCGTCGCCTCCCCGGATCAGCCGCGGTACGTGCCCACGGCCGCGCCCATCGCCGGCGTCGAGGTGGCCCTCGACGGCCTCCCCAGCTGCCTTGGTGGCGCGAGCCCCCTCTACGCCCCCTCCTTGCGGAAGGAGTGGCTCACCTACTTCGGGCTCTCCCGTGCCCCCTCTAGATCTGGCGTCTTTACCCCTCTTGATCCGGAGCCTCCCCCTCTCGATGTGGTGCAGCAGCGTCCTCGGGTGTGGGCACAACGAGGTTTCGGCCTTTGCCCCAGGCATCACGAGGCGGCTCAGGTGGCTGTGGTGTGGATCCCCTCCATGGAGGCCGACGGCGTGCGCCATCCTCTCTGTTGGCCAGTACCCCTCTGTGGGAAAAAGTGTGCAAAGCTGTGCACGGCTCCTCTTCCAGGACGACAACCTGTGGCAGCCCTCACATGGCTGTGGTGCTCGGTATCCCTCCTCATGCCCTAGGCGTTTTTAACTATTTACCATCCTTACCAAGGTCGTCTCTTCAGATGCCAACTTTAATTTGATCTTTATACATATGCCATAGGAGAGGGAGTTTATCCACGTATTTACCAGTTTTTTTTGACGTGGCGCGCCACATCCTCCTGCCAGCGTGGAAGCGGCTTATGCAGGCAGCGCCAAGACTAGTTGCCCTCTCCCGTTCTTCTCCACTGAGAGCAAGCAGCAACCTCCATGGTGCCACCGGCCACCTCCCCATGGGCCATGGTGCACACGCACTCTTCTCCTCTGCTCTCTACTTCCCCTGCCTTTTATCCACACGCAGGAGCAGCTCCACAGCATTTCTTCCATGGCTCCACCTCCCTGCTCTTCTTTGCCATGGTCCTCCAGCCCCTCCACCTCCAGCCGAGGCTGCTGCGCGAGCGGGGCGTTGAGGCCGCGCGCGAGCCCCTGCTTTGCCTGCTCGCTCGCTGCTCCCACGCTGGCCGGCGGCCGCGGCCCGCTCCACGCCCTTGGCCCGTGCCCCGGCTCGGCGGCTCTTGCCCACCGCACGCCCGCCGGCCACCTTGCTGGCCGTCGAGCAGGCGCAGCAGCTTGATGGGGTCTTCCTTCCTGGCGTAAGCTACGGCGCGGCCGAACCTGCTGGAATCGTGGACGCCGGCGCACCCCGCGACCTTCGCGAAGCACGGCGTCGCGTCGTCCGGCCGCCGCTCAAACGCAGAGCCGCTCCACCCCGGGGCTCAGCGCTTGCGCGTCCTCCGATGCCTCGCCCAGGTAGCCCAGCGCGGACAGGTTGGCGCTCATGGTCTCCCCGTGCCGTCGGCGTACGCAGGCCCCGAGGTGCGGAGGCTGAGCCCCAGCGCGGCGGAGTCGGAGGCCGCGGCGCGCCTGCAGCGCCGGCGCGGAGGACCCCGCCGCCCACGTCGCGCACGACTTCCTTGCCATCGACGATGAGCCCGCCCCGCCGCCGCCATAGGGACCGGCGGCGCCCTACCCTGACCGGGGCGTGCTCGTGCGGCCGTGGCCGCCGCCGCGCGGAAGCAGGCCGGTATCGTGTCGGGCATCGCTCGCTGCCCAGGGAGAGAGGCAGGGGCAAGGGCGTCATTTGGCGGGGACGGGCAGAGCAGCTGCTATGCTGGTGCGTCTGCGTGGCGTGCCACGTCAGATAAACTGGTAAATATGTAGACCAACTCTTTCTCGTATTGGCACATGTGTAAAGACCAAACTAAAATTGGCATACGACGAGGTGGCCTTCGTAAGGATGGTAAATAGTTAAAAACCCCCATGCCCTATGCTCCTCTATTATACAGTGCTGATTAATACTCCCATGACAGATGCAAAATGGATACACTTCTAGTTAAAGGTTGGCATAGGGATTTCATTTATGTCACACAAGAATACAAAAATAATGTCCTCACTTATTTATTTCACCTGACTGTCATAGGGATTTTTTTGGTTGTCTCCCGCCACTTATTTATGGATGCACCTCTAGTTAAAGCTATAGTTAAAGTCTTTCATAGGGATTTCTTTTGGTTGTCTCCCCGCACTTGACTGTCTTCTTTGTTTGTCTCGCAGACTATTGTGTTGCTTATACAACTTATATTAATTCCAAAAAATTGCGTTGCTTCTTGCTTTCTTGTTAGGCAACTGTCGATAAAGGGATTGTAAGAGTGTTGGCTGTACTCTTTTGAGGATGGAATGTCTGGGAATGATAAGCAGAAGGTAGGACAATGGCGGACTCATCATGCCTAAACTCACCAATTGGAGCTGTATATACTTGCTTGTTTGGTTTTTCTTTATCTTGCTCTCAGGTTATTGTTTGGCATGCTTGATTTCAGCAAATGCACTTCTTGAATGCAAGGATTGCCTCTGACAGGACAGTCTCACAGAAGCACCTCCCCTGCAGCAGGTCTTCTTTTCTACAAGATGTGAAGGTGAGGCACATCCTGCTCCCCCCTGTTCTTGTGCTTGTATATTCTTCGAAAAAGGAACAAAAAATGCACCTTTATGTTCAATCTGTATGTGTGCATGTATATGTTCATAGTTCCAACACTACCAAGTTCAATCATTCTTCGGCTCTACAGAACCAATGCTTTGATGTGTCTCTTAATTTATAGTGTGGTTATTACATTAAATTTGATCATTCTATTGCATTTTTTCAGGGATCAACCGAGAACTAACAAGCCAATTATCTATTAGTTGTGTACATGTGTTGTGTGTATAGTACGATAGAGGGACCAATAGTTGGATGTCCATGTTATGAAAATGGATGTAACGGAATGTGTTGTATTGTACCAAATATTTGATGATCATTAATGGAATATCATTGGTTATACCAATCTATGACGATATATAGATATTGATGATGAATTATTCTATTATAAGAGAGAGTTGTTGTAACGGTTTATCGTATTTCGTCGTATATTAGCCATGATTTGCGTTGTTTTTGCAAAAAATGTGTCATGGGGAAAACGTCATAAAAGGTGCATTATGACAAAAACAAAATCGTCAAAAAAGACATGTCATGATGATACTAAAACGTCATAAAAAAGAAGCCATTTTGTGACGATTTTTGGAGCATCGTCACTAAGATCATTTTGTGACGGTGATTCTGTGACGATTCTTGTGACGCACAAAAAACGTCATTAATTTTCTTCCTCGACAAAAAACCCCGCTATCAAAGACGATAAGTGATCATCACAAATACTCAATTCTCTTGTAGTGATGGATTGTATAGTTTCATTCGATCCAAACATAGGATTACTCGTGATGTGCGTGGTTCCGGGATTGTCCACGTATTTGGACAGCCGGAGAATGGGGGTGGCCGCATGTGATTCGTGTACGTGTCCGATGATCCGAATGAGATTTCGACAGCATAAACCGGTTGTTCTTCGTCGCACGAGGAATAGGCGTGTGTTCGGAGAACATCGGGGTTATATATGCTGCCGAAATTTAGTTTGGATCATCGGACACGTCACGAATCGCATGCGGCCACCTCCATTCTCGGGTGGGTTTAGGGCCTTGCCTAGTAGGGTTTTTTGTTGTCACCTAAGCCGCGTGTCGCTACTATATATATGATGAATTTTGGTTGGTGGTTTAGCCTCGGAAATGGGAGACAATCGAAAGGCTATGTATGAAGGATGGCGAAAGAATGGGGCACACTCCAGGGAATGGCAGGCAATCGTAGAGGATTTTCTCAAGCAAGCATTCAAGGTGGCAAGAGGTCCTGTCACGCCATGTTCGTGCCTTGACTGTAAGAACGGGTCGTACAAGACCAGGCATGTGATGGAGGAACACCTATGTAGATTTGGGTTTATGCCTGACTATCTTGTATGGCATAAGCATGGAGAGCAAGCCCGCCGTCGCATCTCAGAGCCGGCTCAGCAAAACCGTGATGGCATGATGATGGATATGCTGAATGACCTTGCCATGGGGTTTGAGTTTGATCCAGAAGAGGACAATCAGGCACCGCCAGAGGTGCAAGAATTCTACCGACTGCTTGAAGCCGGTGATGAGAAGCTGCATGACCATACCGAGAAGACCGTGCTTGATACGGTGTTGAGGCTTATGGCGATAAAATCGAAGCACAACATTTCGAACAGTTGCTTCAATGACATCACCGAACTGGTGTCTGAGGTTATCCCATCTGATCATAAGCTGCCGAAAAACTTATATTTTGTGAAAAAGATGATGGCAGGTCTTGGGATGAAATATGAAAAGATAGATGTCTGTCCTAGCAACTGCATGCTATTTTGGAGGGAGGATGATAAACTGAGCACATGTAGGCACTGTGGGAAGTCTAGGTACATTCAGGTGAAAAATGAGGCGGGGGAGAACGTAGACACAACGGTGTCGGCTAAGCAGTTGTGGTATATGCCCATCATCCCTCGTCTGAAGCGGCTGTTCCTTTCAATGAAAATAGCTAAGAGTATGAGGTGGCACAAAGAACGCAGACGTGGCAGCCAGAGTGAGGATGTAATGGTGCATCCGGCAGACGGTGATGCATGGAAGGCACTGGACGAGTTCGATCCTAAGTTTGCGAGAGACCCAAGGAGTGTCCGACTTGGGTTGGCGACAGATGGGTTCACAACTTTCAGTACTTCTGCGAGCCCATACTCTTGCTGGCCAGTTTTCATCATGCCATACAATCTTCCACCTGAGATGGTGCTTAAAGATGAATTCATATTTCTTGCGCTCATTATTCCAGGACCTGAACATCCAATGAAGAATCTCAATGTCTTCTTACGCCCGTTAATAGAAGAACTCAAACAATTGTGGACAGCGGTGAAGGCGTATGATAGTTACGCTAAGAAAGAATTTAACCTGCGTGCCACATACCTCTAGTCAGTACATGATCTACCGGCCTATGGTAATTTCGCTGGATGGTCTGTGAATGGCCGTCTACAGTGTCCCATATGTATGGATGACTCAGATGGAAAATACACTTTCTTTGACTGCACTCGAAGGGAGCTTCCTCCAAGGCACAAGTTAAGGCAGTTGACTACTGCATTTCGAAAGAGTGTTAAAGTCACAGAGCTATCCTCAAAACGTAAGACTGCAAAGGAGATAATGGCATGGCATAGACGTCTGAAGGTTGATCCGAGCACCGAAAGGTTTCACGGTTACGGTGAGCTCCACAACTAGACTCACATTTCCTTACTTTGGGAGCTGCCTTATGCTGAGGCTTTGATGCCACCGCACAATATCAATCTCATGCACCAAGAGCGTAATGTCGCGGAAAGCATCGTAAGCATGTGTTTTGATGTGACAGAGAAATCCATAGACAATATCAAAGCAAGGAAAGATTTAGCTTTGCTTTGTGATCGTCCCAATCTTAAGGTACGAGTAAATGGGAAAGGAAAGGAGTGTAGACCACGAGCCGAATATTGTCCTAAGCCGAAAGAAAGGAAACAGAATTTCGAATGGTTGAAGACTCCGAAATTTCCAGATCGCTATGCAGCTAACCTAAAGCTGGCGGTAAATGTGAAGACCGGAAAGTTGACCGGACTGAAGAGTCACGATTATCATATCATCATTGAAAGGCTCCTACTTGTAATGTTTCGTGGTTATTTCAAAGACGACCAGTAGAGGTTGTTAGCCGAGCTCAGTTACTTCTACAGGCACTTATGTGCTAAGACAGTCTCGAAGAGTTTGATGGTGAAGTTTGTGAGGGAAATTCCGGTGCTTGTATGCAAATTGAAAAAAGTGATTCCTCCTGGTTTGATGAATGTGATGCAGCATCTGTTGATTCACTTGCCCTGGGAAGCATTGGTTGGTGGACCCGTTCAATGCAGGTGGATGTATCCTATAGAAAGGCAACTTAAAAAACTAAGGGCTACTCTACGCAACAAGGCTAGGGTTGAGGGTTGTATCGCTGAGGCGTTTGCTCTTAAAGAGATGTCACACTTCACCAAAAAGTATTTCAACAAAGTAGACGCTGAAAAACACTCCAATCGGGTTTTTGTTACTGATGTGGAACCACAAAGCGACCTTCGGATTTTTAAGTTCCAGGGTACAACCAGTGGACCTTCGACTGTACGCCATGTGGAAGAATCAGAGCTGAACTTATATTTGTTGTATATGTTTAGCAACATGAAAGAAATGAACAAATATTTCGAGTATGTCATCTTCTAACTTCATTCTGTACTATTTGATTTCTATCTACTATTATCTCTAAGTATCAAATAATCTCGCCCTCTCTGAACATCAAATAATGCAGGTTGTTTGAAAAAGAGTATTGGACATCCACTGACCGACCCACCGCCAAGCAATTAGAGAACCTAATGCGCAATGGGCTACGTGGTGGTCCTAATTTCGTGCAGTGGTTCCACAAGCATGTAATTAGCATCCCATCATCTCTTCGATCATACATGACCTCAACTTGCCTCTCAAATAATGATGCTTTCTTACGTAGTGTCTTACTGATGGAACCGTCCACAAAGACCTAGCCCAGCTGTCTCATGGTCTTGTGAAGGCAAGAAACTACAATCGATATGATGTTTCTGGCTTTCGCTTCAGAACAACAAAATTAAAGAAGAGCCGTCCATTTGTAGCCACTGTCAATAGCGGAGTTATGACCACCGCTTATGATGCTAATGAGAATCTAGTTTACTACTACGGTGTCTTACAAAACATCGTTAAGTATGAATTTGATGGTCCCAAGCCACTAAGTGTGGTGTTATTTGAATGTGATTGGTTTTATCAACATAATGGCACTCGAGTTGACAACTTTGGCATGGTCGAGGTGAAGCACGGTTCCAAGCTTCAAGGCCAAGACAATGTCGTTCTTGCTCATCAAGGTGAGCAGGTTTACTACTCGCCATATCCTCATCCTAGCTTGCATGCATGGTGGGTGGCATTTAAAGTTAACCCCGAAGTCTTGCCTCCTGGCGACGAAGGGTACAATGAAGACGATGACCATAATGTGTTCCAAGAAGGAACATTCGAGAAGGAACGTTCTGATGATGATGATGACAACAATGGATTTCAACAAGACGAAAGGATTCAAAGCAAAAGGTTTCATGTTACTGATGATGACGCTCTAGAGCTGTTACACGAGGAAGATAGGGACTTAATAGAGGAACCCACACGTCAGCGGAAACGGCCCATTGCTAGAAAGTCAAAAAGAATTAAGGAGATGGCACGACTCAAAAAACAAGTGAGCATGCAACGAGTCAACGAAGCCGAATCAGATGCTGATGATTTTTTATAAGTACGTATTGTAAGATTTCTTGAATTTAAGACTTTCAGATTATACTTGTTGTTTCTATCATGTGTTTTCTTGAATTTAAGACTTTCATATTATACTACCCTTTTGAATTTTGCAGATGTTCAGGCACAGGAGGAGTAAGACTGCCTCTGCCTCGAGCAACGGTCTTTTTTAGGGCACCTCCCAGAGCAGAGAAAGGCAGCAGAAATTTATGGGTTTAATGGATGAGGCAGCTAGGGAGCAGGCGGTTCACGCTGATGCGTTTAGGGAGGATGTGGGAGGGGGTGGTGAGACCAACTTGGGAGGGGGTGATGATGTAGAGCTGGGGGTCAGACTGACGAGGAGGAACACGTGGTTGATGCTGATGCTGGGCATACAGGTTCTTCATCAAGAATTAGGTATCCTTGATATTACTGTTTTGTAGAGTTAAAGTTATTTTTATCTTTCAATTGACTTTAATCCGTTTGGCTATATGTAGGTTTCGAAAGTGTAATTCAGTTCGTGCAAGGCCTGCTGAGAGTGAGAAGCTGCTGATCAAGCCACTTGGAGAGTGGTGAGTCTCATCAATTGATATGTTGTTACATCTATTGTTGACCACTTGTATATTTCAACAAATCCTCTTTGTAGGTCGTGGGACGACGTCAAATGGGAAGGTAATAAAGGCCCATGCACCAAGATCAACGGTGTATTGGGTGCCCTCTGTCGCTATTACTACCCTGGCATGGTAGTTGTTG
Source organism: Paspalum notatum (assembly GCA_022530915.1). Lineage (NCBI taxonomy): Eukaryota > Viridiplantae > Streptophyta > Magnoliopsida > Poales > Poaceae > Paspalum > Paspalum notatum. The sequence goes on along the minus strand of CM039684.1, from coordinate 23,175,771 downwards.
ACGTCTCTTAGCGTAACAGATTTTAGTCCGCAAGCGCACGGAGATTTGCTGTAGCTTTTTCACTCAGAGTATTCCGAGTATTGTAAAAATCCACAGGGAAGCAAGGGCGAATATGTGGAATGAAATATCGAACTTTCAAGCAGTACTATAACTTAGATAAAATACCAGCTAATCTTACAACGGGGTAAGATATAAACATAGTGTATGGTGGGAAGTGTAAAACAGGGACTAAAGAAGCCTAACACTTAGGTAGTTGCCTGGGAGGACAACGAGTGAGATTAGATTTCCAAACTCTACTACTTAACCGCTGCAGAGGAGTATTCACGGTTGAACTAAGTTAACTGGATACAAGTTAGGATCTTGCGTCGAGCAAAATTCCAGCGCCTCGAGAGGTCAAGGGGTAGATAGTAGACCTCCGAAGGAGACCCGGCTAACGCCTACGGGCTTACCGAAACGACGGGGTGGATTACTGAGACCTCTAGAGCTGTCACCTAGAGAGGCTACCAACTAGATCTACGTGGGTAAGATGGCACGCTATACTAGTGTTCAAGTGAGAACTTGAACACTAAAGATCTTCCTTTTGAAGGAGAGTCCGTCAGAAGACAATCCACGGGCAGAGGCCTGTGCCAGCTACACTGGAGTTTGGATCATCAAGCACAACCGACACGACACATATGGCTGAGAAGACCATTCGCGAGTTCTCTGTCCCATCCAGCAGCAACATCCCTACGGGGCCAAGTGCGACGGTTGGAGAGGAGTTTGAGCTCAAGCCAGGTGTCATCCACATGGTCCAAGCAAGCCCATTCTGCGGATTGGCGTCGGAGGATGCAAACAGCCATCTCCAGCAATTTTTGGAGATATGCAGCACTTTCACTATCAAGGGTGCAACCACCGATGCTGTTCGGCTTCGCCTCTTCCCATTCTCCCTGATTGGGAAGGCGAAACAGTGGTTCTACCTGAACCGCAACAACTTGGCGACTTGGGAGGCATGCTCCAATGCCTTCCTGGAAAAGTACTTCCCGCTGGGGAAGACAAGCTCACTGAGGAACCGAATCTCGAGCTTCAAGCAGCTCGCTGATGAGTCCGTGGTGGAGGCATGGGAGAGACTACAAGAGTACATCGCCGCCTGCCCCCACCATGGTATGGAACAGTGGTTGATAATCCAGAATTTCTTCCACGGACTACACCGGTCCGTGCAAGAACACCTCGATGCAGTCGCTGGAGGATTATTCTTGTCCTTGAGCGTTGCTGCTGCCCGCTCTCTCATCGAAAAGATGGCAAGCAACCAAGGATGGAGAGAGGAGAGGGCGAACAATAAGCCCCATGGAGTCCACCATATTGATTGCTCCGACATGCTTGCCGCCAAAATGGACCTCCTGCTAAAGAAGCTGGAGGGCGCTCCTGAAGCTGTGCCGGTCCAGGCACTGAATTCTCGCATGACTTGCGAGCATTGTGGGAACACCGGCCACACAGGGAATAGCTGCTCTGAAAATAGATCGGAGGACGTTAACTTCATCAACAACAATGGCTTCAGCAACGGGCCTCGTCCTCAACAATAACTCACGACCCAACTTACCTTTCGCTCGTCAAGGTATGTCTTCTAACAGTTCTCAGCAGTTTAATAAAAATTCATTCGATCAAAAAGCTATGAATGATAGCATTAGTAAGTAGTTCCATGCGAATGATAGAGTTCTTGAATCTTTGTCACATCAAATGGAAACTTTGAATAGTGACATGAAGAACCAACTGAGCTTTAATAAAATGTTAAAAACTTAGATAGCTCAGCTTGCCGCCGCTCTACCTAGTCCTACTTCGGGGAAGCTTCTGGGACAGCCTGAGCCACCCCCGAAGGAACATATAAATGATGTAACCATTAGGGGGTAGAAGGTCTACACAAAGACCCCCCACATCCTAGAGCTGCAGGAAAACAACAGGGAAAGCGGGCCGCACCAGAGGAGGAAGATGAGGTAGATTGTGAACCACCACCGGTGAAGGAAGCACCAAAGTCAGCTCCATATGAGCTCTATGACAGCACAGTGCTCCCTTTTCCTTAAAGGCAGAAAAAGGCCTTGGTCGACGATCAGTTCGGCAAATTTGTTGAGGTAATCAAGAAATTATATGTCAATATCCCATTGCTAGATGTGATGCAGGTACCTACGTATGCTAAGTACCTGAAAGACATCCTCAACAACAAGAAGCCGCTGCCATCAACCGAAATTGTGCACCTCACGGAGGAGTGTAGCGCCGCTATACTCAATCAGCCGCCTGAAAAGAAGAATGATCATGGGAACCCCTCCATATCATGCTCAATCGTAACCCAGAACTTTGATCAAGCTCTCTGTGATCTGGGAGCAAGCGTCAGCGTCATGCCAAAGGTAGTCTTTGATAAACTCATGCATGCTACACTTGCCCCTACTGCTATGTTCCTGCAGCTAGCGGATCAATCGATTCGCTACCCCATCGGGATCGTGAAGACGTCCCGGTGAAAATCCGAAACTTCGTCATCCCAGTGGATTTCGTGGTGCTAGACATGGAGGTAGACACGAAGACGCCGCTCATGCTTGGGCGACCATTCCTAAGCACCGCTGAGGCCAACATTGATGTTGGAGCTGGAGAAGTCCACCTCAACATCAATGGCAGACGGGAGACGTTTGCCTTCAAACCAAAGGTCGAATAGTGCCGACATGTAAAAACATTCAAATTTAAGTGTCAGGCACCCCGGGAAACACCAAGAGAGAAGATCGAGCTTTTGCCAAGCAAGCCAAAAATGGACTCTCTCCTCGTAGCCATGGAAAAGCTCCTGTACGATGGAGAAGCCCGCAAGCTCAAAGCCGATCGCAGAGCCGAGTCACTGAGACGTGCCTCACTGGCCTAGCTGCCGACAAAAGACTCAGGAGGCAAAGCTTCTGAGACAAAGGTCACCGCCAAGGCAACGAACACATCTCAAGAATGGCGGAAGAAAGAGGAAACGCCAAAGCCAAAGCCAGAAAAGAAGATCAAAACTCAGAAACAAAAGGTTGTGGCAACCAAGAAGGTTTGGCGAGCAAAAGTTGCAGCACAGACGGCCGCTAAGTCTCCGTCAAGCGCTGACACCACACCAAAGGTATGACTTGCCCTCACCAGGAGGTAAACTGGCCTTATCCTCCACTGCATATTTAATTTTCTGCGTTACAATTTTCCTATCTTTCATGCACTTACTTTGAATTTCACCACTGCATGTTTAAATTTCATCAAAGTTTTGTTTTAAGTCTGCATTAGTTAGTTCTATTTTGCGAAAAAAAAGAGAAATTTTTAGAGCTGCCCGGCCCCACCTGGGCCGGCCGACCCCACCTGCCTCTGTTGTGCACCACACCAAGCGCCGAGGGCACCAGCAGGCCGCCCGGCCCCCTCTGTCCCCTTCTACTCCTTGCACGCACGCACCAGAGGCTTAGTGCCAAGGGCACTCGCCGCCCGGCCTCCCTTGTGCACCGCTCGCGTTCCATCACCGCGCAACACACCAACCAAGCTAGGGGTCTAGCCCCTAGGCTGCTCGGCCCCCTACCGGCGTCGCTCGGCCTGTCTCTGCCCCCCTGCTTGCCTCCCTCTCGCGCCTATAAATACAAGTGCATGCATGCACTTCTCCCTCGTACCGCTCAGCAACGTGAGCACTCCCTTTCTCCCCCTAAACACTAGTTTTAATTCCAGCACTTAGTTGAAATTCTGCCCAATAAAATAAGTGCTACACCCTCGGTTTTTGGACGTTTTGTGGAGGCTCTGCCCCGCAAGGACGACTAACTCTTGGACGACTGACTTCTAGACGACTAACTGCTAACGCTAATATTTGTGTTTGCTTTGTCCCTTGTGTAGTATATTGTCTATTTTTGCAGGATGTCTTGTTTCTTCAAGAAAGCGAAGAAGGCCCTGAGCAACACAGGGAAGGGACTACACCTGAAGTTCCCGTCTTCGTCGGACAAGCGCTCTCGCTCTCGTTCACAAAGTGGAAGCTCCAGGACACCACAGCATCCGACAGGACCCCCGCAGTGTCCGACAGGATGTCTGTCAGCGATACACGCAGCAGCGAAGACCAGGAGCAAGATGAAGGAGTTTCCTCTCAGCAACAACCGCAGCGCCGACTGATGAACCTGCCGGACATCAACATCCAAGGCGATCAGGAAGCCCAAGTGTTACAAGCTCTTACCACCAAGACCTTTGGAGGACCAAGTGCTTCGGCGCCTTCTTCCTCATTGAGATAGGAATGTTGGACCCATTCATTAAAGCCTTTGATTATGTAGGTTGGTCGGATTTTCGCTAACATTACAGAGGAAGGATCCGTTCTTCTCACACAAGAGTTCCTGATGACTCTCCGCGTGGATAAGCGTACAACAGGTACGTTTATAAATTTCCGCATGTTCAATACTGAATTCTCTGTCTACCCGCGGCAGTTTGCCGACCTCTTGGGTTTCCACTCCAACTGTTCGTTGAGTGACCCATCCAGGTATGACATGAAATCTTTTTGGGTGGAAATTTCTGGAGAGTACGGGAAGGGGAAACACAGCACCACCAAAATTCACAATCCCACTCTAAGACTCTTAGCTCGCTGGGTCTCGCTCATCGTCTTTCGAAGAGGCGAGGTTCGTTGTGCACCCAACGAAGACCTCAAGTGCCTCTATGCCATGGTCAAAAAGAAGCGCTATGCTCCGGTCCTCGACATTGTCCACCACTGGATGGGCATGAGAACGACCAACACCCCTATAAGCATCACTTCCTTTGTGACCAGGATAGCAGCCAACTTGGGCCTCCTAGAGAATGCCCAGCTTGACTACCTTTCCGACGACACATCACACTATGTGGGGGAGCAGCACTTTGTCCAGGCACATTTCATGAGGTGAGACGCCGCAACTGGGAGACTGATCATGACATGGTTCGGGCATAGTCTTGAGCTGCTGCTTCCAGTACTGCAGTTCGACATGTACACCATCAGGAGCCTAACCATGCAGCTAGATGTGGAGGCACCACGCCAAAGCATCGGCGGCGTCATGACTAGAGCCCAACGACGGCGAGCAGAGGAGTCACACCACAGAGCCTGAGGAGAGGATTTTGAGCAACCCATCCATGCTTCCATACCATCTGAGCCATCCTGGTACATCTCCAGTACCGGTGGTGAGAGTTCCTACCAACCTTCCCATAGTACACAATACTACGGAGGCGGTAGTGCATCACGTGCACTCAGTAGAGACCTAGGTCACTTTGCTTCAGCCCGGTACCACAAACCTGACATGGCCGACATCAACTCCACAATGGGGGATGAACTTAGGCTAGTACGATCAGAGGTTGTATCAGCAGGTAGGTGACATCTACCAACGCACGGAAGAGATGGGTCAACAGCTCCAAAACAACACGGAGATGCTCCAGAACCTAAACGGGCAAGTTGGAGCCGGCTTCCTCAATGCTCAGAACTTCTACAACTACTACTACCAAAACCCCTAGCTTCATTGAAGCTTGGGGGGGATGGTAGACCGTTATGAGCATGCCTCCTCGCGCCTATGCCTCCTCAGAGTAAGGTGTCCCCGTCTCTTGTCCTTGTCTCCTCCCATGTGCACCAGCAGTACCCCTATCCGACCAAGCAGCAGCATCACTCGTCCTACCAGTACCAGCAGTACCCCGTCCGACCGAGTAGCAGCATCACCATCCTACCAAGGTAAGATAGAACGAGTTACCACTAAGGCATGACTCACGTGGATCTCAACCCCATCTCCCTCAATGCTTCATCTATCACTTTTCGTGATAGTCCCTTGGTAAAGGGATCTGCCAGGTTCTTAGTAGTTTGAATATAATCCAACGTTATTACTCCAGAGGTTTTCATCTTCCTGACAGATTTCAGCTGCCTCTTAACGTGTCTGGATGACTTTATGTTATCCTTAGAACTGTTGACCTTCGCAATCACAGTTTGATTGTCACACTTCATAAGAATAGCAGGTACCGGTTTCTCAACAACCGGTAAGTCCATCACAAGCTCACGCAGCCAATCGGCTTCAACAGAAGCGGTGTCCAATGCTGTGAGTTCTGCTTCCATTACTGACCTTGTTAAGATGGTCTGCTTACAAGACTTCCATGAAACAGCGCCACCACCCAGAGTGAAAATATATCCACTTGTGGCTTTTAGCTCATCAGCATCAGAAATCCAATTAGAATCACTGTATCCCTCCAGTACCCTAGGGTACCCAAAATAGTGAATTCCATAGCCAGCTGTCCCTTTTAAATAGCACAAGACTCTTTCCAGAGCTTCCCAATGACCATCTCCCGGATTTGATACAAACCAGCTCAATTTGCTTACAGCATATGAGATATCTGGTCTTATTGCAATAGATAAATACATCAGCGAGTCAATAATTTGAGAGTACAACAATTGATTCTTAGTTGCTCCATGATTCTTCCGTAATCGCACACTAGAATCATATGGCGTTGGAGCAGATTTACAGTCACTAAATCCAAAGTGACTCAACATCTTTTCCACATAGTGGGATTGCACCAAAGTAATACCACCGTCATCTTCTCTTAACAACTTAATGTTTAAGATGACATCCGACACTCCCAAATCCTTCATCTCAAAATTCTCACGCAAAAAATCTTTGACTTCCTTAACTAAATTAAGGCTTGTCCCCAAGATTAATATGTCATCAACATACAAACATAAGATCACTCCTTCTCCCCCACCATAGCGATAATACACACATCTATCAGCTTCATTCACAATAAAGCCAGTAGATGTCAAAGTTTTATCGAATTTCTCATACCAATGCTTAGGAGCTTGTTTAAGTCCATATAAATATTTCAGCAGCTTACACACCTTTCCTTCTTGACCACTTACTACAAATCCATCTGGCTGTTCCATATAAATTTCCTCCTCTAACTCTCCGTTAAGGAAAGCCGTCTTAACGTCCATTTGATGAACGATCAGACCGTGAGAGGCAGCCAAAGATAGCAGTACTCGAATAGTAGTCAATCTGGCAACAGGCGAATAAGTATCAAAGAAATCCTCGCCTTCTTTCTGGGTATAACCCTTTGCAACAAGCCTCGCCTTGTACTTTTCGATAGTACCATCTAGTCTAAGCTTTTTCTTGAACACCCATTTACATCCTACAGTTTTGCAACCATAAGGATGTTCGACAATTTCGCAAGTTCCATTCGCCATGATAGAGTCCATTTCATTACGGATCGCTACCTTCCAATAGTCAGCGTCCTGAGATGAGTAAGCCTCTTCAATGGTTCTTGGTGTGTCGTCCACTAGATATACAATGAAGTCATCGCCAAAAGATTTTAAAATCATTTGTCTCTTACTCTTTCGAGTTACTTCAATGTCTTCATCTATTGGGTTTTCAATATTAGAAGGTTCAACATGAATAATAAGATTGATGGGCTCATGAGCCACAAATGATTCTTGACTAGAAGTGCTAGGTGTATCTTTCATTGGAAATACATCCTCAAAAAATGTGGCATCTCTAGACTCCATTATTGTGCCCTCATACATGTCAGGCACACTAGATTTAACTATTAAAAATCTATATCCAATGCTATGAAAAGCATAGCCTAAAAAGATACAATCCACGGTCTTTGGTCCAAGCTTGCGCTTCTTTGAGATTGGCACACTGACTTTCGCTAGATAACCCCAAGTTTGTAGGTAGGAGATATTTGACCTCTTATTTTTCCCGTTCTTCGAATGGAGTTTTCTCTTTATTTTTAAAAGGAACTCTATTCAGGACATGACAAGCAGTCAAGATAGCCTCACCCCACCATTCGTTGGAAAGACCCGATGTTTCTAACATGGCATTAACCATCTCTGTTAGAGTACGGTTCTTTCTCTTAGCAACCCCATTGGATTGTGGTGAATAAGGAGACGTCCTCTCATGAATAATTCCATGTTCCTCACAAAATAAATCGAACTCGTTTGAAAAATATTCTCCACCACGATCAGATCTAAGCCGTTTTACCTTTCTCTCAAGTTGATTTTCAACTTTGGCTTTATAGATTTTAAAATAGCTCAGTGCCTCATCTTTTGTTTTTAACAAATACACGTAGCAGAATCCTGTGGAATCATCTATCAAAGTCATGAAATATTTCTTTCCTCCTTTTGTCAACACTCCATTCATCTCACACAGATCTGAGTGAACCAGCTCTAGTGGTGCCAAGTTTCTCGTCTCTGCTGCCTTGTGAGGCTTGCGAGTTTGCTTTGATTGCACACACACTTGGCATTTAGAACTTTTGACAAATGAAAGTTTTGGGATTAAACTCAATTTTGCTAACCTTGACATAGAATCAAAACCAATATGACATAATCGCGAATGCCAAACATTAGATTCATCATCAGCACATACATGGTTAACCACATTATTACAAAAATCTGCTAAAGATAAGCGAAACAAGCCTCCACTTTCATAGCCTTTTCCAACAAAGGTTCCATACTTTGATATCACACACCAATTTATAACTCTCTTTACATAAAAGGGAGCCGCTAACCAAGTTTTTGTTGATGGATGGGACATGCTGAACGTTCATGAGTTGCAAGATCTTCCTTGAGGTAAACTTCAGATTGACCATACCAACACCACGAACAGAAGCATGAGACCCATTCCCCATCAAGATGGAAGAAGCCCGTGCGACCCGAAAGTTCCCGCATCAGTGTTGGCGACAACAACATTTGCTGTTTTCTTTTGTTGTTTGTCCTTGCGGTCTGGGCACTCCTTTGCCCAGTGATCAGTAGAACCGCACACAAAACAACTCCCTCTTTTGTTCGCTTTCTTCTTCTTGAAATTGGTGGTTTGATTGGCATTAATTTTTTTAGATTTGCCTTTGGCCTTCTTTTGAGATTGGGAGCTCTTCTTCTGCACCATGTTGGCGCTAGAACCTCTCTCTTGACCTTTGGCCCGTGTGTCTTTTGCTCTTGCCTTTTCCTCAACATCAAGAGATCCAATTAGTTCAGCCACGCTGAATTCTTGTCTCTTATGTTTTAAGGAAGTAGCAAAATCTGACAAGAATGTGGTAGCTTCGCAATAATGCATCCAGCTACGAACTTGTCAGGCAACACGTACGGAAAAGATTTAAGCTCTTTTACAAATTGTTGTATCTTATGAGCCTACTCCACTACAGAACGATTTTCGACCATTCTGTAGTCATGTAACTGCTCCATAATGTACGAATCAGAGACCCCAAACTTTGCCTCAAGCATATCCCACATTTCTTTGCCGGTTGCCAACATCATGTATGAATCAACAATAGTTTCAGCAAGAGCGCTTATCACTGCACCTCGAAATAGGTTGTCAGCAGCCTCAAATGCCTTCCCCTCAGGGGTTTTAGAAGACAGATCCTCAGACTTCCCTTGTGCAACGTGATAAACATTCATAGCGGTCAACCACAAGACCATTTTTGTACACCACTTTTTGTAATTTGCACCATCAAATGGAGTTTGTGGCTTAAGTGAAGCAGCAAAACTAGTGACCGAAAAACTCCTAGATATATCAGGTTTTTGGATTGTAAATGAAATGAGGAGTTTACGGCATATTTTAATCCATAGAAATAAGTAAATCATGACGACATACATGATCAAAATATTGGTAAGAACAAAGGTCGCAACTAGACCATACTCATTTATCATATCACAACAGCAACTTGAAAGAAAATAAAAAAAACAGGAATGAGAACAGAGAGTACCCAGAGGCGGAGCCATTGCCGAGAGCACTAGAAGCGCCGTTACCATTTGTCGCCATTGTGACCTTGTTGATGTAGTCGAAGGACACAGGAAGAAGTTTGTCGAACTTCAGGCAGTCGTGCGTGGAAGCACTCCCCAAAAACCTGATCGCCGCCTATTCCGCGCAGAATCTCCTAGCGTGGATGGCTTCGGAGGCCTGTCTACTGCTTGTGCACGCAAGGTTCTGGAGCCGGGAATGTGGAAGGAGCTCAGTAGTTGTGTCTACAACCAGAGATAATGAGGAATAGATAGCCTCATATATACTCACGTAGCTGAGTATTTGTGTCTACAACCAGAGATAATGAGGAATAGATAGCCTCATATATACTCACGCAGAAAGAACCAAAGCACACTGGAAACTAATCCATATTACTAGTAACTAATGAATTACCACTGAATGAATGCATTAGTTACCAATGAGTTATCACGCTACTGAATTATCACCACCAGCCATCAACTCTTCCAATGAGTGGATGATGACAGAGAAACATTTCTTTGTTCTTTCTAAATAGAACATTTTTTCGTTCTTCTAGAACATTTTTTTGTTCTTGTAGAATATTTCTTTGTTCTCTCTTCTGTTAGGTGGTATTCTCAGCATACAATGTGCCTAGTTGATTTTTCATATGGGATGAAACACCCAGCAATAAATAAATAAATATGCCTTGAATTTAATTAATTGAGCCAAGCTCAAATAATATAACACGGAGACGCGTGACGGCCTGCCTGCCACGCCGCCGGCGAGATCCGGCGCGCTGTCGGCTCCATCTCCTCCACTCCTCCGTTGTCGGGTCCCCGCGGGCACCGCCGCGCGGCCGCGCCGACGAAGCATGTCGGTCGCGTTCACCACTGCCCCGATGCCATCACCCCTGGCTGATCGTGCGGCGGCCGGGTCCAGTCTGCTGATGCCTTGGCCAGGTCGCGGCCACCAGCCTCGCAACGGTCGCTGCCACGCGCGCCTCCGCCTCCGATCGCGGTCTGTCCCTCGGCCGTGCTTTCCCATCCTCTCCCTTTCTCTTGGTGTTCCGATGAGCACATTGACTATTTTTAGTAGCTTCATTCTGAATTTTAGGAGCGATTTGGTTCTAAAACTCTTTGATTTTGATGTACGATTGTGCCCTGTATCATTTGTATAGCATATTTGTTAGTCTTGTTTTTGGACCGAAGTTAATTGTCCGACGTTCTTTGTTATTGGGCTAAGATTTTGGTTGCGTGGTGTGGATCTCACGATCGATTATGGTGGCGGGTATATGACGTTGGGTAAAAAAATCGGTGAAAAAAATTTGGAAAAAACATCCCGCAATCAGCTTTCCTCATGGCAGGAACAGCGTTCTGTTGTTGTAACCTTGAATCTGCTAGGTTTTTTTGGGCCTTTTGTCTGATTGTGGGGTTAACTTAAGATTTAAGGGTCCAGGTGGGTACAAATCTGTAAGGTAAAAATTAGTTTCAGTTATACTCGCTCTTTATAGTATAGATAGATGTACGACCAAAGACGTTTGTAATGAATATAAATTATAGCTAAATAAAGGTTTTACGATCAGGATTGCAATGTGTTATTCTCTTTGAGATGATATTATGGAATTTTTACTGTTTGAAAACGAAAATATTTATAGCTAAATAAAGTTTTTATTGTCGTAAGCCAAACAGACTTGCTTACGAGTTGTTTTACAGTCTACGAGGGTAACATTTAAACAATCCTAAAAGAGTTTTAGGATCGCGAACTATCATGGAAGAGTTTTAGCGGTTACGGATCGGATGGTTGGGAATTTTACGACTGCGGGTTGGACTTTCACTGTAGCAGGGTAAGACGCCATAACACTTGCGGGACGGGACGGATGACGCGTTGAATCCCTGATTTTACGGCTTTAGGAGTATAAAATTATAGTTGTGGGATGGTGTGTGTTGCCTGTTACGTTAAAGCTTCAGACAAATTGAGTTTCTCGTGGGACAATGTTTTACTATTGCGGGTTGGGTGGCCTGCCCAATGCGTTGAATAGATTCAGCGCTTTGCGCACTGAATAGCGCTATCCTATATGTATACATATATATATACTGTATTACTATATGGTATATATGTATATATGTATATGTATCTAAATACTGAGGTAATACATGGCTATGGTTTTTTAAAAATTTAAACTATGGTTTCTCCATACTGCAGTTTTAGAAAACCACAGCACCCAAACATAGCCGCAATGGTCCTGCTACACGCCCCATTTCGCCCTCAACCCACCCGCACGAACCGACTACCAGGCCCTAGTTGGCTCGGCCCGAAGACGTTTTAAAATTTTATATTTATTTTCAGCAGTTAATTCACAAATATCACCCTAGGTTATCTAGCAATTAAGTATTGCTCGTTATCAGTAGTTACATGTCTATGTTTTTAACATCTAGACCCTAGTAGCACTTGTATTTGTACAAATGTGTATGTAATTGGTATTAAATGCAAGTTTGTTCATGATCTAAGTATTTGCCATGCATTTCCATTAACATGAATTATTGTTGATTTATTTCAACGTATTATTCCTAATGCAACTTTGTTTATTTAAGCACAGTAACTTACATTTTTAAGTTATAAGTGCTTAACTACTACGAATGCAATAGTATCATCCTGTGAGATAACATAAAGTTTATAAATTTTGATATGGTCCACACATAAAGCAGAGTGCTACTATGGGATCTGCGCTATGCTACAGATAACATAGTGACTATCCTCAACTTGCATACCCATTATCAAAATTATGAACTCAAAGGTCTACACCAAACTTGTTGACTGCCTACTATGTTATTCATCACATGAATATACAGTAACTCAAGACACATCTTTATTATATTTATTTGTATTTTTTAATCTTTACAATCAAGATTTCAATTATATCTTTGAATATCCATTACATGCATGATAGCTACAAAAGAGTTTAGATTCTCGTTCTTGACAGTTATAACTACCCTAGTTGGGCATTGGACATCAGGATAAGTATATCGTCCCATGGAATGTATTACACAAGATCATGCCAAGTATGGTGTGTTATTCATAATAAGAAATCACACACATCCAAACCTCAAGTCTGAGTATGCATTGGAAGAAGATCCTCACACTCTTTTGATTTCCCTCTTGCAACGGTTTGAACAACAAAAGGCAATCGTCTCCCAAGAGGCACATCATGGGTGGAACCATCTTTGTCTTTAGGATTTTAAATCCATTGGAGAGTTCAACCATACCATGCATATAGTTTGCCTTAAGCTAAATTCGATGACAAGGAACCTATGATGTGGAGAAATTGAAAAGACTCTATCTACAATGCTTCCTGCTAAGAGGATCCTTCAACAAACATATCGAGAGAAAGGTTTTGCAGTTTACTCTGAGTTAATTAGAACATTGCATCATGCGGAAAGATATATGAGCTTCCTATTTGGAATGCTCAACAACGTCCACTGGGTTCTGCGCCACTGCTTGAAGTGCATGCTAATACTCAGAAGAAAATTGATGATGGTCCTTCCAAAGGTCATCATAGGAACCAAAATACTAGGTGCAAACAAAAGAGGCAATGAAGGTCTCTATCCAACAAGGGGAATGGCATTTCCAAACCAAAAACTGACAAGTCCAACTTAACATGTCAAAAATGTGGTTATTACAATCACATGACAGAGAAAGGCCATACCCCGAAATACTTGGTTGATCTATACATGCAATCTAACATCAAGATGGAATATGCCTTCAAACCTAATCTGACCATGGAAGAGGCCGGTTGTTAGATGTATGAGGCACACTTCAACTTCCAACGTAACATTGAGATGGAAAATGCCTTCCAAGCTGATGTGACCATGCAAGAGGCCGATTGTTCGCAGTCTGCTCTAGTGGAACCAAGTAATGACACCACTCCACTTTCAGCGGAGGAGGACCTCATGGGCACTAAGAAGATGATCGTGGAGTTCACTTCTAGGGACATGTTTAGAGACCTTGTCTATGCTCCCAATAGATACCACGCTATCTAGATGTCCTTATAGTACCATTCATAAGTGTCATAATAATACCACGCTATCTTGATGTCTTGTAAGCTATAGAGATATCCGTAAAAATGGCTTTCATGATGAAACCTACTACGACAATAATGAGTTCCTTCTCATTACAAAACACAACATGGCAAAGAGATACTTGAAAAACTTCATTGCACTATACTACACATACATCAAACTCGTACCACATGCTGCATATAAGGTAATTTCTAGAATGTTAACAAATTCCAAACTTGGCGTGATCGCCTTAGTCATCCTAGTATAGGGATGATAAGGAAAATTATCACCAATTCTATTGTTCATGAATTAAGTAATGCAAAATCCCCACGAACCTCTAATTTTATTTGCACCGCATGTGCCACTAGGAAATTAATTTTGGGGCCATTTTATCTAAAATTTCAAAACGAACCACTCAAATTCCTTGAATGCTTTCAATGTGACATATGTAGTACAATTAAATCATCACATGGATCATTTATATATTTCATGGTTCTAATCGATGCATGTTCACGATGATCTTATGTATGTCTTTTATCAACACAAAATCATGCATTTGCAAAATTGATTACTCAGGTTATCAAATTTCAAACACATCATGTTGAACATCAAATCTGATCGATAAGAATGGAAAATGCAGCTGAATTTTCCTCGCAAGCCTTTAATGATTATTGCATGGCCCTAGAAATTCAAGTCCAAAACATTCTGTCCAATATGTCCATGCACAGAATGTTTTAACAGAATCTCTCATTAAGCAAGTAAGGCTCATTGCAGGACCACACCAACATCATGTTGGGGTTACAAAGCTTTACACGCTGCAGGCTTAATACAATTGCGGCTAACTACGTATCATACAACTTCTCTTCTGCAATTAGTGCATGGAGGTCCTCCAAATATTTCCCATGTGTTGAAATTTGAGTGCTCTACATACGTACTGATCTCACCACCCAAGCATAGATCAATGATAGGTACACATAGGAATTTGCGTCGATCATTAAATACCTAGAGCCCATTACATGGTATCTATTCATGACCCGGTATGCTTATTGTATCTTCAACAAAGATCATATCTTGGCATTAGGGAAATTCATGTTCCAAAATGAGTGCTCAAATAATGGAGATGCTCAAGACATCTCATCATTGGATCCATGTACTATTGAATGAACTTCAAGTTCAGAAAGTCATAAATTTATAACACAATGCAAACAATATGTCAGATACATTTATCAATTACAAAGGGGTCACCAAATCAAATTTTCATGCTCAGAATGTGCCAGAAAGAATAGAGGTACCAAATAAAACTATTCAACTCCCCAAAAAAGGGGAGAAGTACAGCCATTCCGAAGGATCCAGCTTGCAATAAGTGCAGAAAGAGGCAAAAATCCTCAAACAGGTAGATGCTTTGTGATCGAATGGAAGTCGGGCTGCCTATTGGGCTGGGCAAATGAATTAACTCAAGTGTGACTGTTGAACTGAGTTTGATGACGTGGATAGTGTGTGAGTGGAGAGAAATATATTTAATGAGACACAGTGGGTTTCACTTATATAGGTTATATATAGATAAATTCATCAATTCTCAATGCACCGACGAAATAGTATGAAGTTCGTCTTTTGGCTCATCAACCGACAAACTTACTTGCATAATTTTGTCCATTTACGTTTGTCGGACAAGTTTGTCAGTTTGCCGATGAATTTAGTCTAATTTCGTCAGTATATGCCTAATTTCATTGGTTTCTGGGCAACAAAATTTATCTGGTTTCCTGCAGTGGTAACGTCCCATCACTCTATCTGAGCGCCTCTTTATCTTTCTAAATTGCTGAACTTTCATCAAATCATAATGCATTGTTGTTTTCATGCGCCATTACTTCAATATGTGCCCTTGAAAGCCGAAACGCTCGAAGTCGAAGGGGCTTCCCCCTTCATATTTAAGACAATCCATCAAGCGCCCCCTTTGCTCGAACTCTTGCTTTAATCTCTTTGTTATTTCCCATGACTCATTTTTCCTTCCCTATTCTTCTACCTCCATCTTAGCCCTTGCCGCTTTCTCCACCACCATGAGTTCCAATGATCGGCCATCGTCTTTCATCCTAGAGGAAGACCGTGGCGAGGAGGTCAACCAACTGTGGAGTTGGGTCGACGGTCTATCGGCGGAGGACCCCCACTGGGACTTCTCCATCGATTCTGGGGAGGATGAAAATCTTCATTTGAATGAGGATTCTCTGTCCGGCAGTGACGATTCCCTCTTCAACTGGTATCCTCCACAAGATGAGGAGGAAAAAACAACGCTGCACCCTCCTGTCTTGTTTTTCCTATTCATTTCTCCGTGACTTTGTTTTATTCTTTTATCATAAAGAAGAACCCGCGTGAATGACTGAGTGGCAAGTATCGTATAGCTTGAAGATGGTCTGCATGGTTTTAATAAGTGGTGTTTTAGAGTTAGATTAAATCCATTAACTTGGAACACCCATCTAAAAATGATTAAGAGGGTGTTTGGATCAGAGACTAAAATTTCGCTCACGTCACAACGGAACGGATGTTTTGACGCTAGTTTGAAGTATTAAATATAATTTAATTAGAAAACTAATTACATGGTCGAGGAGTAAACGACGAGAAGAATTTATTAAGCCTAACTAATGCATAATTAACGACTAGTTACTGTAGCATCACATTTGCTAATAATGGATTAATTAGGTTTAATAAATTTATCTCGTCGTTTAGTCCTCATCTGTGTAATTAGTATATTTAATACTTCTAATTAACGTCAAAACATTCGATATGATGGGACTAAATTTTAGTCCGGTGATCCAAACACCCCTCACTATGTTGTTATATTTCGGCTTGTGCACAAATGCATTCTGCAACATAAATTGAAAAGTAATTTTAACATGGTATTGAAATAATATTGTACGAAAATTGGAGGAAAAAAGAATGTGAGCGAACGGTGATACAAATTTTTGAGTAAAATTCAACTATTCATATATTTTTGTTTATTTCTTTTTCCTAAAAATTGGATCGACAATTGAAGGTGGTTTCATGTTTTTGTTTTTTGCCTAACATTAAGATGGCTGCTCAAGTGGGGCTGTTTGGTTTCCCGGCCAGCCTCTTAGCCAAGCCCTAGCTGAGCAAAAGTTGCTTTGCGGGGTGGCTACAGCGAAACGCCTAAATCAATCATTCCTTCCTGGCCAACCGCCATTGTGCCCCCGCGGGCGGCTCCTCCACGGGGAGGGGGCTGCCGCCCTATTCCTCATTGTCGCGGCACCGCGGAGGTGGTCGGTGGCGCTGCTCAATGACGTGGAGGCAGCCGACGGTGCCGCAGAAGATGACGAGGCAACGCCGCGCTGCGGCGTGGACTGTAAGAAGGAGAGCAGAAGCCGCAGTGGAGGCACCCGTGAGGAGGGGGAGCGGGAGCCGCGCCGGTGGCCACAACTGCAAGGAGGGGGAGCAATGTCTACCAAGTCTCTTCATCATTTAAGTAATTTGAATAACCACTTACTGAGTAAATATTTATTTTTAATCATAAGGTTAGTTATCCCTAGACCACCTTGTTCTTTTGGACAACAAAGAATATCCCACTTGGCTAGGCGATATTTCTGTTTACCATTGTTTCCTTGCTAGAAAAAACTTGACCGATAATAGTCTAGTTTCTTTAGAACAGCTTTTGGGATTAAAAAAAATATCATGAACAAAGATAAGATACTAAGTACTGAATTAATTAAGACCAAATGACCTCCATAGGACGTATGTTTAGCCTCCCAAGTACTTAACTTTTACTTAAATCATTCCTCGATTACACTCCAATCCCCATATTCATAATTTTAATAGAGGGAATCTGGGAATGTACACCAGCCATGTTCGGTCCAATCTTTCATAGGTCAGCTGAAAGTCAGCTACTGATCCCATGTTACCTCGATAGAATGACAAAATAAATTATTGTCATATCACTTATCCTTTAATGAATATCAAGGAGCCCGCACGGTTGTTTGTTCTGAGGCTATTCGCAATGCATGCTGTCATACTTCAATATCCAAGAATGGTATTGCTACTATGAAACAGCTTCCACAATGCATAGTATCGTACTTCAATATACAAGGTAATTAATTTTTGTAGCGTTGTGTCTATGAAAGTGGACCCAAACCATCAGATTGCGTGCCATAGCCTAAGATATCATGTCAAAACAGTATCTTGAGCAAGATACAACTTCCATCTCTTTCTTATTAAATGTGTTGCCACATCAAAAAAATCGTACGTGACACATAATTAATGAGTATGACACCAAGCACTGGCGGGACCATGTTATAGCATTATATCTCCAACCATCCTCCAAAATTCAATTTTAAACTCCTGCTTTTACCATATAGATGTCAATCCAAAGTATGTACTTTCTTTGTTATCAAATATTGTTTTTATGCTTGATATTTTTTCACAATTTTAAATGTCCATCTTATTCAAAAAGTTTCTTAAGTCGTCATTTGTTTTATCATGATTTTTTATCAATAAATGTAGAGTCATGTAGAGTCAATAAATGAATAAGAATATTGCTAAATATATGAGCCATGTAGAGTCAGGTGGTAGTTTTTATTTCTTAAATATTAAATTGAATTATAAGAATAAGTTTATTTTTTACCCCTCGTCTATCACATTTGTCTATTTTAGCCTCAAAATACCATTTGGTCCAACCAGACATCCAAACTTACAATACTAGTTAAACTTGGCACCTAAAATCATTTTGAGTGGTGCATATGACGTGGATAATGGTATTGCTTAGGCCCACCTGTCACTCCCACCTCTCCTCTCTGTTGTCCTCTCTCCCCTCTTTCCTCTCCATCTTCCCTTGCAACTCATAGCTCGCCGCCCTCGTGCCGGTTACCGCCCCTCTGCTGCCTGCCCACCGGAGCCTCTTCACTGGAGCCGCCCTTTGCCACACCAACCAAAGCTGCCTGCGCCGCCCATTGAAGCCGCCCCACTACACCTGCTCGCACTACGTAGTGCTGCATCGCCCGTCGATGCACTGCTCCGCCCCGTAGAAGTTGCGCCGCCTCGCGGGAGCCGTCCCATCGGAGCCGCTCTGCTCTGTGCGGTGCTGCTTTTCACCGGCGGCTCGCCCCACCCCCATCGGATGTGCCCTGCCCCACTGACACTGCTCTGCCACGCCATGTCTCTTGATCCGCCATTGTTGCTCCGCCCCTGCCCCACTAAAGCTGCTCCTCCCATCCGTGTCTCCTCGCCCTTCGACATCGCTCTACCCCTGCCCTACCAGCGTTGCGTCGCCCCTAGCAGAGGTGCCCTGCCAATGCCCCACCACACCTCCGCACCCGCTGACGCTGCTCTACACCTGCCCACTGACTGAGCTCGCCAATGACATAGGCATGAAGATGGCAACAGGTAGTGCAACGGGATAGGAGGTGTTGGCGGACATGGAGGGGAGAAGAGATGTCGGCGGCTGCGGATGGGAGCCTTCGTCGGGAGAGGGGAGAGGAGGTCCAATCAACGCCAACATGGCTGGTCAATGCCAGCGTGGCGAGTCAAAATCGGGCCACATCATCAAAATACTACTAAAAAAGATTCACGTGTTAACTTTATCCGGTTTTATGAGTTTGTGTGTCTGGTTTGGACTAAATGATAGTTGGGAGCTAAAATTTTTTTTTCTCGAACGATGCAGGAGAGCCGCATGTCATTTCATTAAGGTAGAAAGGAACAATACAAACATGAGGGAGGCAAGAAATCTCCCCTCACCACACCAACACTCTAGATTACAAGCGCGCCACGCGCAAGGAGAAAAAACTATCGACCACCAGGGCAACTCAGGCAAGCAGCCTGCATTCCTTGCTGAGCAATTCATGGAGAGCCAAGTTGTCAGAGCTTGCTCTCCTCCTCCACTTCGCGACAGACTAAGGGCACACTAGGACTAAGACCCTCGAAAACACAAGCATTCCTATGCTTCCAAAGAGTCCAAGCCACCATAATGACCAGAGAATTAAACCCTTTCCTTGACTCCTTTGGCACTCTGCTGACTGGCCAGCACCACCAAGTCGAGAAAACTCTCACATCAGGCTGGGGAGCAACCAACTGCAAACCAACATCAATGAGGACTTTGGCCCAGACCTCCCATGAGAAGACACAAGCCACCAAAATGTGTTGAATATCTTCGTTTTCCTGGTCACATAGGAGGCAAACACTCAAGTGTGGCAGTCCATGCTTCAACAAACGGTCCGCCGTCCAACATCTGTTCTTAACAGCCAACCACAGGAAGAACTTGCACCGAAGCGGGGCCCAAGATTTCCAAATCCTTTTCCAAGGTGCAAACTTAACAGATCCCAGGAAGAAGGCGTTGTATGCAGATTTGCTAGAATTTGTAAGTTTCCAAGTGTGCTGGTCAGAAGTACTTTGCTGCAGGGAAAGATCATCGACCAGCTTTAGATAGTCAAGAAGCACTCAGACTGTGAGAGCCCCCTGGATGTCAGCCACCCACCTTCTGTTGTTCAGAGCTTGAGCTACAGTGCGCTGCCTCTTTAGATGAGCGGCCAAAAGTGAACTTATTCCTTAATTACAAGGGGTTAGGCCAGCTCTAGCAGCTTCTTCATCTCTTATCCCTCAGTTGTATACAGTGCAAAACAGTATTAGAACAATCCTAGAATCATTATTTTGAGGGTACCGCTGGAAAGAGCCTTAGGTAGAAAAACTATGGAGGCACACAAGAAAATAAGAATGATAAATTTATTTGAAAATTACTTCTTTTCTTATTTTGATGATACAAACTTTTAATCGAAAATTACTACCCCAATTATAAGAGGTTTTAACCTTATTTTCCATGTTCATAATATGGATATTGATGTAGACATTTTTTTATACCAAATACATATAAAGTATTGCAAAAAACTAATCAAAACCTCTCTATTATTTTTAGAGCATACTAGCAAAATGCCCGTGCGTTGCAATGGGAGAAAAAATCTTTAAGCACCTATATCAATACATATAAAAATAGACTCGCGAATAAATTCAATATCCTATTGTTTTGAATTTTCGTTGCATGTGACCGTTTGGTAAGAAATATTATTTTTTGCTTTTCGGCAGTATATAGAACATCGAAAAATGGGATCCATATTAGTGTTATCCTAAACGTTAAACGGTAAACAGTCGGCCACCCTTCGTTTAGCGTTTACACCTTTTAAACGGTGTTTATACGGATTTAAACGGTCTAAACGGTTATGTACTATAGTATTAAAATATACGTATTTTCCTTAGATAATAATAATATATCATAACAAGTATAAATATTTATGCATGTAAAAAAAATAAATATGCATATTTATACATTCAACAAATCTAATATACTTATTTATTTATATATGTATAATATAAGATATATATGTAATTCCTTACCCTTAAAGGAATCGCCCTTCCAAGAGCGCTCCGCGCTTCCTCCGCCACTCGCCGCACGACACGTGCTGCGCGTCCCCTCCTGCTTCCTCCTCCTGGGCGACAGGGAGCACGTGTCCGACCGTCCATTTGCAGTCCTCTCCTTTTCCAGAGCCTGCGGTCCTGCGCGTGGCGAGTTACCCTCCGCTCCGCTCGCCTCGGGAGTCGAGACTGCTGCCGGGGCCGGTGCTTTCGGCGCCGGTCCGCGTTTCTCCGCCCTCGCTTCCCCGGCACCGGGCCGCGCCCCTCCACCCTCGCCCTTCACGGTGCCGCTCCGCGCCCCTCTGCCATCCACCTCCTTGGCGCTGCTCCGCGCCCGGACGCCTCTCATCTCTCTCACCTCCGCCGCGTCGGTATCCTCCTCCGTCGCCGTCTCCTCCTCCACCGTCGCCTCAGTCTCCGACGTCCTCCTCACCTCCACCGCCATCCCCGCTTCAAGGCGGCCCGTGCCATGGTGGGCAACGACACACGACGGTGGCAGCGTGCGGCAGCGGACGCCGCCGCCCCTCCACCGATGGCTCCAGATCCACTCGCTGCCGCCCTCTGCTCTACTCTGCTCTTCCGTCCAAGTGCGTATTCCCACCCCGAATCAGGCCATCGCCGGCCTCTTGCCGCTTGGCCGCCATCACCTCCTTCATCAAGGTTCAAGCACGCCACCACCTCAGTTTGGGATGCACTATCCTGACCTCCACTCCAGTGGCGGTCATCTCCTCCTGGGGTTTGGTGTCACCCTGGCCCTCGTACAGCTTATGCAACTGCCGCCCTCTGTACAGCATTGAACCACACCACCCTCTACTCAACCGCGGTGCTGCCCTGTTCCTTCCCCAGCTGAGCCAGCACGTCGCCACAGGAGCAGCAGGTTGTGCATCATCAGTCACCATGAAGCCATGGCGAGCTGCTCCTTCCTCAAACGACCTGTGCCACCATGCTGAGCTTCAACGTCCACAACGTGCTCGACAAAATGTTCCAACAGCACAAAGCACCACATAGACACCTGGCTGCAAACCTGGGCGAACCCGCTGCTGCCTCCGCCTCGGCCTCTTCGTTACCCAGTGAGCTCCTCTTGCCACTGATGCTCTCATATCGTCCAAGATGGCCAGGCAACGACGACGATCTTGAGACATTCAGGTGCAGCAGCCTTCTCTCTATCAGCATGCATGCTACTAGGTCTTGATGTATAAATCTCATTTTATTTTGCTTCGTTTGTGCAGTCGTATATATCTTACTTTCTCAAAGGCACAAAGGTCACTGGTTCCACTGTGACAGATGCAGGTCTATGGGCAGAAAGGTTGAATGTTCTTCATTTATGTCATCCGGGTATGTGATACATCCAAATTGTTTTTTACAAATCTTCTAAAAGTCTGGTGTAGTTCAAGCTTGCTCAATGATGCATAGCATGAATTTTGCACTGGTGAGGAGTTCTAAGGTGTTGTTATCTGCATACAGACATTAGCTTAGTTATGTTCCCTTCAAGTTCGTGATCATGTAGCATAATAAATGGTTCCAGTCATTATGTGCTGACATGCACAAATGGTACTTTGCTTGAACAAATATTTTTCACGTCATCACACAAATAGCACAGCGGCTGTATGTATACTTTGAGTCTATTTCTTTCCTTCAACCCTTATAGATTTAAGAATTGGCCTCACATTCGTGGCCTCCCCCGGTCCCTGACCATGGAGGGCTACCTGGTGGCATAATAGATCCCCAAATGCTGCATAGCCTTTTCACTCTTATCTCCCTTTGCTGATGCAAATGAACATTCTATGCTTCTGCCTAAGTGCAAATTGTTCTATATTTTTTCTTCTCGATGTTTAGTTTGATTTAGCATGCCTTCACTATATTATCTCTTTTCCCGATTTCAGTTCCTTATATTCAATGCACACCCTGCCTCTACTAATTGATTTGCGTAGCAATGTAGGGATTGTCTGCACTGCCGTGCCCTACCTGCATAGTCCGTCTTCAGGTATGTCAACAAGTTGTTGCAGCTACATAACAGAGATATGTGCCTATCTCTGAATCATAATCCATTGGTGCTGCTTAAGGTTGGGTCAGTGAATTCGATTTATAAGTACTGAATTGAAGCGGAAATTCTCGGATCCGATATCCTAAAACTGAAATAGTTTATCCCGTTCTCTCTTTGTATTTTCTTATTTATTATGGGTTCTAAATTTCTAATCTATTTAGTTGGGCTGTGTTAAATTGATTTTCTTAAACTTTACACATCCTTCAAGTTTCCTTCCCAGATTAGTTTTGTTGGTTGGTTAATACAACTCCCGATGGTCTTATATTAGTTATACATCCATTGATTAACAATGCATGGCTTGCTTTATAGTAGACAATATATGTTCAATTTTTGAATGGAGCCTAAATGCTCTGCTCTTGACTGCTTAAAAGCACATATAAATGATGCAATAATCCAAGCTAAAAGAAGATAATATGATGGGTACCTTAACAGGGTTCTCAAATAGAATTATATTTCATGTTTACCATGGTTCTTGGTGAGGGATGCCATGTGTGTTGCTGGGAGCCTTGAGCTTGCCACCTAAGGCCAACTACCACTCGATTTTTAGACAATTGCAGGTGATGAAAAGAGCTGATAATTCTCGGTGTATATTTTTCCTTTTGTGTTACCAGAAAAGGTAAAAAAAAGTCTCTGTCATTAGGTTCGTTTGGAGCTGTACTTCATGATATGGTCGTTTGCGATTGGTATGAACTTGCAGTTTAGCTCTGTATTAAACAAGGGGATCTCAAGTCATTTCAGGGTATCCGCACATTTTTGGACAAATGCACACCGTAAAATCATTTTAAAGCTAAGGTAGGTGATGAGTTCTTAAATTGACACAAGTAGTAGTTTCATACATTACGACGCAGAACTGACAATAGTCATGATGTTGCCTCTCAGATCAGTGGAGTTAGATGTTACACCAATTCCAATGCTTTATCCAATACAATGGAGAATGGACATCCGTGCTGTTCAAAGGATGTCCATTCAGGCTATTGCTTCTCCTATTATGCACATAAAAAATCTTTTATTCTGCTATTTGTTTACTAGGCAACAGATGGAGATCCATTCAAGCTGTCCTAAACATTGCATTCCATGCTTTCAGTAATAATCAGATATAAACACATAGCATATCTGATTGCTGATTTCTTTGGATAGAGTTAATGCCCATTCTGAATGTTATATCAAACACTGCTCCTCCAAAATAACGGTGATGCATGTACTGTTTATCTAGAGGGTTTTTGTACTAAAATTAGCTTTCTGAACTTTTGCTGTATAATGACCCTAGGTAATGGCATGAATATTTACTTCAAAGAAGACGATAAGCCATTGGTCATTTATACAATCCATTCCAAACCTTAAATACATGCTGCCTTCTGCATCAGTGTACACAATGTACACATGGCTCAGGTTGTTTGTGACTCCATCTATAGTGTCGGACCATAAATCTCTTATTTGTTGCTCCTTCCAAAATTGACTTTGTGCCCTGACCTATCTCAAGGCTCCTGCAATATTGGTTTCCAACGTTCAGTTCAGTATCTAATTTGTTCATAACAGTCTTGATTTTAATAATGCAGAGACATGCCGATATAAAATCATCATGTGTACAGAACTTCATGCCCAGCAATATAAAATCATCATGCTGTTCATGCCAAACATCATGCAATAAAGGGGCTCTCCTGATCAGAACTTCAATGCTCAGCAATATAAAATCATCCATTCTCCTGATCAGAACTACGTATTGAACTATACCAAATGTGTATACATAAAAATAATGCCTTTTTGCTCAATTAACTCACTGCTTATCATTTCACATATAAAGCGACGCTCCATGCATCACGCTGTATGGCAGTCCAACTTACTGCCTGCTAATATACTAATATTTTGCTTATATTCTGTATTTGTCTTTGGTCAGTGCTCCCAGTTGCATATGGAATTTAGCTTTGCTTAAGGCTATTGTGAAATTATGTTATGTACATAATTAATCAGGCAGGAACACCATACTGGCGCGGCGTTAGCGCGCCTCCAGACCTAGTGTCTATTTATGCATGAAAACATTGAGTGAACATGATTTTGTTCACCTAAACAACATGTTAAACGGCCGTTTAGTTTGTTTAATTCCGTTTAACTCCGTTATGTTTAGACGGTTTAGGCCATTTAACACCATTTTTGACCGTTTAAATGGTCAAATCCTTTAATTGACCGTTTATACCTAAACGACACAATTTTCACCATTTAAATGGTCGTTTAGGCAAACACTGGTCCATATACAACATATAATCCGTTTTTACGTAGACTGCTCCTGCCGTCTGAATCGGGTTTCTAAATAAATTTTATCCCATATTATCTTAACGATTTCCATTAATTGCAAGAGAATTTTAGAGTGATGTCAATTAGGTTGGAAAGATTGTTATTTTAGCTTTCCATTGATATACAGAACATAAAAAACGGAGTCTGTTTGTGATTTGGGTGTCCGTTTTCGCATGTGATCCTTCTGCAGTCCGAACCTGGTTCGTATTGTAACTGTGATTCGGATTATGGGATGGGAGGGGCTAACCAGCCAGGTCCACCTGTCACGACGGACCAAAAAACTTTATTTGCTTTTAATATTATATACCAGGAAGCATGCCTATGCATTGCAATGGGTCGTGGCTTTATAGATATCTTTATCACATTGTGTTTTGTATTGCTAAAGTGATAGACGGTATGTTTTCAATTACAATGAGAAGGTGGGCAGGAAAGAGAAAACAAATCAACCACCACTTATTCAGTAAACATGGGGCGATAAAATAACTGATACGTATAATCTAGACTCTTTAACGGTAATGATGCCGATCGTATTTTACAGCACAAGCTGATTCATGCGCCGCTGCCATCCCATCCTCAGAGATTATAGCTAGAATCGAGAAACCAGAACGTCGGACACTGCCGTTCTGAGAAGAACTGAATCGAACATGTCTCTCCCAGCAAGGGTGAATTGGATCTTGTCGAACCAAGTTTAAATTTATAGTGTTTTATATTCTTATGAAGTTTTTTTGTAAAAATTAGTATGACCAATACAAATATCTACTATCAAACTATGAAATTTACTTGTCAACATCTAAGCCTAGATTCCCTGCTGACTCCAACAAACATTCCATAAATAATGAATGTACAATTTGATTTATTTTATAATTTCTTTTACGCGCCTCATTTTTTTTTCTTTTCTGCAAACCGCTAGACCTTTCTTCTTGATCCACCCGTAGTCTTCTCGCTTCTTCAGTCCCGTGAGGAGCACCGTCTGCTGCCGAGCTCTGACAGGTCCCGTCCATGCCTCTGCAGCCGGCTGCCAGTACGCGATTCCCTCCTACATCCCCTTCGTGCGGAGTGCCGCGCCTCCTCCGCGGACGGTGGACCTGCTGCCGAGCTGCTGGTTCCGTACGGGCCTTCTCCGCCGCCCTACGCCGCCGGCCACATCCATGGGGCTGCCGGTCCGCTCCTGTTCGCGCCTTCGCTCTGCGGCAATGCGACTGGCCAGCACGCGACTCCCCTCTGGAACCTGGCAAGGGTTATCGCCGTATCGATATCGGGAAGCAGCCAAGCAGGACGCGTGGGGGACTCGGTGGCTGACCAGTGTCACGACGACGGACCGAAAAATCGAAACCAGAAAACTTTATTTACTTTAATATTATACTAGCAAAAATGCACGTGAACGTGCGTTGCAACGGAAATATACTTATATATTACTAAACATAATTAAAAAACTAAACTTTATATTTGATGTAGTGTGTATATTTTTATATATGAAATTTAGAATGATTTAAATTAATGATTTGTGTTCGATTGATTTTCAACTAACGACATGTTTCCTAACATGATAAGAACCCTCAAATTTGTAATATAATTTGTATGACACTTTTTCACATTTCATGTTTTAATAGGTTGAGTCCGAGAGGGCAAATGATATCAGACAAATAGCGAAAACATCTATTGTACAGAGATAATCATAAAATAGTCACCGTTCGTGAAAGCCTATTCATGGCATCTCCTCAGCGTCATCTCCCTTACATGACACTGTTCCCTGTTTAATACTCCCTCCGTCTTAGAAAACACAAGGCATTCTAGAAATTTTCAAAAAGATAAGCTCATGTGAGAAAATACCTTAGTGCCTCTAAAATTTAGAATCTTCTATGCGGAGTAAAGGGAAGGAAGAGCGATTCGCATAGAAACGTCGTTGGCATGCGGCTAGGTACCATACAGATCCTATATATATATACATATATCGAATTAATGTACCTTGATTGTTTTAGGGGGAATAAGCTGTGTGGATGGAAGACAAGGAAGGCGTGTAGGATGACATATTTTTTTACAAATTTTCAAGTCTAGGATGACTTGTTTTTAGGAACGGATGGAGTATTAGATATAGATATACGTTGGTAGGCCTCGTATGTAAGGACACGGGAGGGATAAGATGGTGATTAAAAAATTATATGGATATAATAAGGAAAAAAAATTCATCAACATATTTATAAATATAGATAGGCAGAAGGCTCGAACCTCTTTTAATCTAAGACTACGGAAGCATATAATTTACAACTGTTTTCCACCCTTGATACATATGTTTAAAAAAATAAAAAAACCTCACTAATTATCTGCTGCCGCACAAGGAGCAATCTTATCTGCCTATCTAAAACATCCAATATTATAAGTCAAAAGGACGCAAGGGAGGGTTCACCATCTATCATTTTTTATTCCGTTTATCCATCCGTTCCGGGCTTCCGGCCTCCACTCGTTCTCATCCTCTGGCAGCGAGAGTTCGTCATTCCAAATCACCAAGGAGCCGCTTCTTCTCCCTCCCATGTTGCTGCATCTATGGAGGTCACGGCACCAGGCACCACCGCACCGCACCACGGCACCAGGCAGCCAGGGCTGGAGCAAGAAGGGTGGACCACCACACCCGGTTTCTCCTCCAAATCGACATGACCTCCCCTGATCCGGCGGCGTGCTCTTCTCGAGCTGGCCTCTCCTCCTCCCAATCGACATGGACTCTCCTGATTTATCTCCTTGGATGCCTCTTTTTTTAATTTCCTGGGAAGATCTTTGTACGTTGTACTTCTTCGCCTTTTTCTTTCTGAAAGCAAGCTCGCCTAATTTTTTGGGATACATAAAGACCCAAACTCAATCTCATCTGGAGTTCTTGATTATTCAGGAGTTCGCTCTGCTCCGATTGTCATGTTGCCCGAATATAAACAGACATAAGCATAGTTCGATTCTCAATGTGGTATTATTATTTCATGGTACTTATTATAGTTTGAGCAGAATCAGAACTGGGCGACCGAAGACGACGCGGAGAGGAAACGCAAGAATACGGAGAGGCAGGGCGGCGGTGGACGTTCGGAGAAGAAAAAACAGGGCGACCGACCAGAGGCGAGGGCTGACAGATGGGGCCATATGTCAGGACGGACCAAAATTTGTCGATGGACCGTGAAACCTTATTTGCTTTAATATTAGGTATAGATATATTATATACTAGCAAAATGTCCATGTGTTGCAATGGAAGAATAATATTCTTAAACACGTTTAGATCGATACATATAAGAATAGCTTCGCAAATAAATTCCGTATCATATTGTTTCGAATTTTCCGTTACATGTGACCAAATTTAGGGGTGTCAGTTTGTTAAAAAATATTATATTTTTCCTTTTTCGCAATATATAGAACATCGAAAACGAAGTCCATATACGACATGGGTATCCGTTTTCACGTAGGCCGCTCCTGCCGTCTGAATCGGGTTTCCGAATAAATTGGAAGCCAATTATAGAGTGGTGTCAATTGTGTTGGAAATGTTGTTATTTTAGCTTTCCATTGATATAGAACGCGGAGGGGTTGACCAACCGGATCCACGTACCATGACGGACCGAAAAACCGAGGGATCAGAAAAACCTTATTTGTTTTAATATCAGGTATAGATCGGAGGTATAGTTTATAAAGGTGAAAAGTGCTCTCGGATAATAATAAGGCTACAAGTGCTCCCATGTCACACCAAATCCAACACATAGCATATACAGTCGTGTACAGAACGAAAATAACGTCACTGTTACAATTTCTAAGTATTTGTCGCAACCAGATCTTTTGGATCTGGGCAGCTCCCCCGCATCGGGCGGCCGCGAACTACTGCAGCAACGGCGAGGCACTCGCACGGGCACGCCTGCCGACCGACCGACCGACCAACTCACCGGCAGCCGCAAATACGCAGATCCCGTTCCCTCCCGCGGCGGAAACCCTCCCTCTGCTACTGCTCCTGCTGCTGCCCTCCGCCTTGGATTCCTTCCCACCCCCACCTCCCAGATGCTGCCGGGGACGCCGGATCCGCCGATCTAGTTGCTGCTACTGCTGTTGCTGCCGCCGTCGCTTGGTTGGGGGCAGTGATAGATGAGGTTCTGGAAGGACGGCGGCGGGACTGGGGCCGGCAACGGGCGGGACCTCAGCGGCGGGCCGCCCTGCGGC
Organism: Paspalum notatum; assembly: GCA_022530915.1. Taxonomy (NCBI): domain Eukaryota; kingdom Viridiplantae; phylum Streptophyta; class Magnoliopsida; order Poales; family Poaceae; genus Paspalum; species Paspalum notatum. The sequence continues at coordinate 23,146,132 of CM039684.1, read as the reverse complement.
CAGGTGCGTGTGCTCGTAGTCGGCGACTCAGGTCAGTCTGTCTGTCCCTGTTCGGATTAGCAGTAGGTAAATCTCGCGTTCGTCGTTCGTCTCGCATAGGATCGGCTTAGTTGGATTTAACTTTAGTGCTGCTAGAGTGGTAGATTGCACATAGGATCATGGGGCCTACCAAGAATTAGCAGTCACTCTCTAATTCAATTATTTTGGGGACTTCACTGATGTGTTCCTGCACTCCTGAGTTCATCTGGTGTCCAGTTTCTTACGTTTTTAACTCGTGTACTCTCACTTCCACAGAAAACAGACATGGTCCGCGGATTATTCTGGTTTACATTTGAGCAAAACTTAAGATAACACATGGAATTCCCTGGATATATTAGCCTCATTCTCTCTTTGGGCTAAAATGTGATGCATGGAAATGGAAATGGTGTCAAGCTGTGCTGCAGAACAGGATAATGTTTTGTGTCCTGAGATCATGAAGCACATGATATACTTTGCCAGCACAATTCAGTAATTCGGTTATGAAATGATTTTAGAACCCCCATGATCTCTTTTTAAGCACGCGTAAGGTTTGGCATGTATGGCGTGTAGCTACTTGTGCTTTTCAAATGCTATTAGACTTCCAATGAATTCAACAAACCAATTCCTCAACGATCCATTTGAGTCCTTACCTCGAATGTGAAATTACAGTTTCACATCATTTCAGTGGTGGCTGTTTCTTTGTATGTTGTGCTGTTTCTTCGTATGTTGTGCCATTTTCATCCTGTCATCATTTCCATATTTAAAAAACGATAACCTTTTAGGAGATAACTCATCATGTGATTGAGTCTTATCCTTTTGGGGCCAAACAATTTTTTTCCTGAACCTCTTGTGAAAATGCTAAACTTGTGATAATGGATCTGGTTTCTGATGCTAATGTTAATTACATACTTCACCACCACCAACAACAGCAACAACAAAGCCTTTTAGTCCCAATTTTTAGTCCGAACCAAGTTGGGGTAGGCTAGAGTTGAAACCCAACTAAAGGAGAAGGCGAGAGAAATTATCTAGGGACTTCAAGAATCATATGTTCTACTTGATTACTGTCTGAAACAAATTACAAACTTTAGTGAATTCCTTGTTCTTAACATGTGCGCCATAATATGTTAGTGCAGTGTTTTCAAATCATGATATGGATGCTAGTTGCTCAGGCAGTCAGGCAAACTAGGTGATTAATCGCGACTAGGCATCAACTAGTCGCGATTACCGATTAGTTTAGGGCCTCCAGTTTTGTGCTAGGTCAAAAAACATCTCTAGATTTTTTAGTGGTCCTAGGGTAGGTTGGACCTTGATTGCTGCAGGGCTGAAGCCCCAGTTTTTGGTCTACCAGCTAGTCGCTTGATTAGAAATGACTGATTAGTCGTGACTAACTGGTGACTAGTCGACTGATCGCTTGACTAGACAAACTAATCGAATTGAAGCACCTAATCGTTGTCCATGGACCAATTTGTCGACTCATCATTGTTACATCATGATTAATCTAGTGATTTGAAACACTGTGTTAACAGTGATTCTCTGCACTCCACTAAACTCATTGCACAATGGATGGTTGTGCATCATTTTACAATTTGCTAATGAGCATATTTTTATTCGATCATTGGAGCACCAAAAATGTATCCCCGATGCCTTATTGGACCCTGAATTAACTGCTGTGATGATCTATCGATAATTTGTTATGAACTGCCAGGTTTTATATGACTAGCATAGATATACGTGCAACATGCACGTGTTATGAGATAATAAGCAGACAATAAGAAGGAAAAAAAGGAAAATATAATTAAAAGGAAGGAGTCTTGATTGATTAGCATCATTCCTTTCTCGTTAAAACCAAGAGAAGGAAAGTAACAGGTGGGTATGGGTATAAAATGAGGTGAGAAATAAAGCGAGAAAGTGGATGAAACATTTTGTATCTATGGGTTTTGGGCCTTTTCATCCCTTTTCAACTTTTTTCAAACTGCGCACTGGGGTCAGCGTGAGGGGTATACCTATGCCTTTGTAGATAAAAAAGATTTTTTAGAAAACTCGATCTTTTATAGTGTAGATTTTTGGTAAGTATTAGGTGAAAAGACAAACTATTAAACAATACTGAACTACCTATTGAATATGGTGGGGTGTGTGGTCTATACCAGTTCTTTTAGTTGTTTAGGGGATTTCGGAGATTATCATCATCCAAAGTTTGTGACAGGTGTGGGCAAATCTTCATTGGTCCATCTCTTGTTGAAAGGTTCTGCAGTAGCTCGACCATCCCAAACAATTGGATGTGCAGTTGATGTTAAAGTAAGTGATCCTGTGGCTAATTTCGGTTAGTTTAAATTTTAATATGTATTCTTACACAATCATTCATTGCCATTTTTCAGCATGTTACTTATTGTAGTCCAGGGAGTTCATCTAATAGCATCAAAGGTGATGCTGAAAGGAACTTCTTTGTTGAGCTTTGGGATGTTTCAGGACATGAGCGCTACAAAGACTGCCGTTCAATTTTTTATTCACAAATCAATGGTATGTGTTTTCTGTATCTTTTTTCCCTGCCTATATAGTAATCTCATGCTGCATTTTTTTCAGTACTTACTTTTTCTCTGCAGTTAATTTAGCTGTGTAATCTGTAACATGTCTCTTTTAAATGGAATTTCATCTTCTCAGCTAGCAACCATTCTTGTGTAACTATAGGGAAGGGAATACCCACAGGGCTCATAAGCCATGACCTTAAATTTAAACATTCCAATATTTGTGTTTCTTGTATGAACCTTATAACATTTTGCTAAATCAGCAAATACCTGGCAATGGCATGGCACGTTCACAAGCTGAAAACCTTATTGATCCTGTTTTGCCCAAGTTTTGTACACTGAAGCCTGAGATGTTATGAAATGGATTGTTTATTGTCAGCATAGTGTACAATAGGTAGTTTGTCCCTTACTTGACCCAGAGACATTGGGGGCAGGGGCCAGGTTGTGGTGGTTTTTTCACCCTGTATGAAGTTTTCTTGTGTTGCGTATTCTTAGTGTGTTGATACTGAATAATCATGTGTAGTACTTTTTAAATTATTTTTTCTGGTAACCTGATAATTTATAGATTCTTGACCTTTTCTGAAATTGTTTCAGGTGTCATATTTGTTTATGACCTCTCTCAGAGGAAGACAAAAACAAATTTGAATAAGTGGGCAGTGGAGGTTGCTGAATCTGGGACGTTTTCAGCTCCTCTAGGTTCTGGTGGTCCTGGTGGCCTACCTGTTCCTTACCTAGTTATTGCCAACAAAGTGGATATTGCTCCAAGAGATGGTAGAAGAGTAAGCAGTGGGAATCTTGTTGATGTTGCTCGTCAATGGGTTGAAAAACAAGGCCTCCTTCCATCCAGTGAAGAACTCCCACTTGCAGATAGCTTCCCTGGCAATTCTGGTCTCCTCATGGTAAAGCTTTTCTATTAACATTATTTACTGTTTGATGTGTATAAAGGTTTTCTGATGAAAAAAAAGGACTTTCTGTTTTCTCATCGATTATATATGTGCTGTGCTGTTTAAGTTTTTAAATGATAGGTTTGACCTTGAATACAGGCTGCCAAAGAGGCGAGATATGATAAGGAAGCTCTGATCAAGTTCTTCCGCATGGTTTGTGCAAAACAATCTTTGTCCATTTGATAAGCAATTCTTACTACATTATTATTTATTTATGTACGCTGTTGTTGTGCATTTCTCAGTTGATAAGGAGAAGGTATTTTTCCCACGAGCTTCCTGCCCCTAGCCCATGGTCACTCACTCCCAGAGAAGATACCATTCTTCCTGTAGAAACTGTGAATGATGATGATCTGTTCCAAAGAAAAAGGTGACTCACTCTATCTGTTGCTGACATGTTTGATGGAATGAACATTCTCTTCGTGATTTTTTTTTCGTCTGGTCTTTTTGATGGAAGCTGGATATATGACAGGACATTAGTAGTAATTTGGTTAATACTTTAGCAACATCATTTTGACATGTTTGTTTCCTAAAATTTTTGCAGCTATGGTGGCCAGAGCTACAAATATAATGGAGTTGCCCCACTGCCTGCACAGCGGAACCTAACTCCACCCCCCACACTCTATCCGCAGCAGCCAATGTCCTCTTCATCAGAGAACTATAGATACCACAGATTCTCCTCTTCATCAATTCCTGATTCAAGTGGTGGTAGAACAAGCCGAGCAGACATCAATATATGACCTGTCAGCCCTTAGACGTTACCACCTGGAATGTGGATAAGAACTTGATGCCTGGGCGTTTTTTTTTAAATCCCAGTGTTTTGATCCTTTTGAGCTGTTCACCTGTCTTGATTGTAATATGTGTCTGTTGGCAGGGTTTTCTTTTCAATTTAACCTTTGTGGGATCACTAGTGATAAATTCTTTTATTCTTCCCTGTATTACATTGAGTTTTGTGTATGGATCCAATAGTCATTTAGGATAACACGACGTGGTGTACAGTGATACTCTGTGCAATGGCAATATGAATCGGGAAGTCTCCTGGAAGAAATGAAGTCTAGTTGCCTTGTTGACAGTGCAACTATAGTACTATACAATGTATCAGTGTGCACTCCGAAGTTCTCATTCTACCTCGATCCTTTTTGACAAATTTGAATAGGCAAAATTGGTTAGAGAACACTGTAAAAACATGGTTTTTGCTATAGACTATCAAAAAATATTGTCTTTGCCAAAAGACACTATAAATTTGTGGCAATTAGCCGTAGGACATCCAACTCTATTATTCTAGAGTATTTAAATTGGAGGCTACGGGAAATGACTGACCTACCCTGGCTCTTCTTCGCTGGGACGGGATTACGGGCCTGAACCTTCTCGTCGCCCGCGGCTGACCGGCTGTGCCGGCTAGTGGCCTCCGCGCCGGCCTGCACACGCCGCTACTTGGCTGCTTGCTGCTGGTGCTTGGTGGTGGGCAGTGGGCACACCAGCTGAGCGCCTCCATCTCCAGGCAGCAGTGGTCGGCACACTTCGTCGACGCCGGCGGCAGCCTGGCTCTGCTGCTGTTGGCCAGCAGCTCCCAGTAGATGACGTAGTGGCCTAGCTCTGCTGCTTGCTCCTGGTGGTGGTGGCCAGCAGCTCCTAGCAGCTGGTGGAGCACGCCCGCCACATCTCGCAGACGGACGGGTCCGTCACACGCGGGGTCAAGCGCCCGGCCTCGATGTCCACCGCCCCAGTGGAGCTGCAGGAAGCGGATGGCATATAATAAAGATACCAAGTGCGATACGATACAGGGTCTTGGTACAAACTTTCGGCTTCTGCCTAAAGCACAAAGCCAACTGCAGATAGAAAAACATCACACTAACACAGATCTAGTGACAATCAATCCGAAGACTAGAACGCCACCCATATGTCTGGGAAAAAAACTCCGTGGCCACCCACACCAAATGACGCGACCCCGCTGCAACCTAAGGCTGGACCTCCTCCAGCTGGAGGATAACCCAACTCGAAAGCTAATGTGTCGCCGAAAGGATAACCTGCAAAGAAAAACAAGAGAGTTTTTTCTTAAAAACTTATCGAAAAAAAAAAGGAAGCGGATGCCATGGAGCAGGCCCGACGGGGACATGGCGCCCAAGCAGAGCACCTTGAAGCGCTGGCACAGGCCGCACGCCATCTAAAACGTATACAGCTGCGGATGAGGACGAGTAGAGGGGAGGCGGCGGACTTAGAGGAGGACAGAAGGGGAGGGACGACGAGCTTGGAGGCAGGGTCGGCGGCGGCCGGCGGCAAACTCTGTGAGGCAAAGAGAGACCGCCGAGGAGATAGGAGGGAGGGTATACTTGTCTTTTATGAATATATTGATGGAAAAATACTATTATATGAGTTATAATGTCCAGTAGTAAATTGACATTGAATTGTAGTGTCTTCTGGCAAAAACATTTTTTTTAATGGTCTATGGCAAAAACCATGTTCTTACAGTGTCCTGTGGCTAATTTTGCCAATTGAATATTGATCATCAAGTCCATATGTCGTTGGATTGAGAAATGTGACTTAACATCTGGATAACATCAAAACAACACTGTATTTGACTCGGTAGTTTGGTAATCTATTAAAAAAAAGCTGATTTCAGAGGCTTAACTAAATGTGGATACAAAGACAAGACTCTGGATTCGAGTTTGAAAATGGAGGCACACGCTGTGCCTCGTTATTAGATGCTGCTAGAACAGAGAGAATCTTATTAACACGGCCAAATACGACCAATGTGCATGTGCTGTCAGAAAATTTGTGGTCAAGGAAAACGACTTTGAATAATGTATACAGCAATACAAGGAATCGTTTTCTTAAATTCAGCTACTTTCGTTGACTACACACACTGCCAGGGCAAACGTTACATTTACAAATGAGCCAGCTATCAACCTACTTATCTACCCGTTTGCGCTTCCTGCTAGGTGATACAGTATGATGCTCACAGATGGGCTCCTCGTCACAGTATGTAGCATGGTTAACAAACCTTTTGTAAGGAGGTATCCGTGACTCCCACGCGACTAGTTCAAACTCCCCCTTCGGCAGAGTGGCTGAGCCAGCAATCAGATCTCCAAACATTACTTTGGGCAATTCAGTTCTGGAATCGTCTACTTCAGTATGAGGAGGCATTAGGCGAAGTGTAGTAGATGACGACGACGACGATGATGCAAATCTCGTTATGTCTATAGGATGATCTTTGTCCATAAGATTCTTTGGATGCTCACCAAACGTGGACAAGTTCTTCTTCACCACATTCCTGTACTTGTTTAATAGGCTGTTCCAGAAGTGAACATTCTGGTTTTTCCTCAGCATATCAGCACACACGTTTGCTGTGATGAGTGACCCTCCCAAAGCTAGTGCTAGATCTTCAGCTATTACTGCTAATTGAGGGTGCTCTTCAGGGTTTGTGCTTCCAAATGCAAGAACCTTAAAGAGGTAGCTATACTCCTCATGAGACAAGCCATTCAGATGAACTGGCTTTACCGTCCCAAACCTTGACAGTTTTGCAATTCTACTTATGATTATGATCTTGCTCCCTCTTCTCATCTGCTTCACCGATGAATAAAACTTCAACCAAGCCTCATCATCCACATCTGAAGAAAACTCAACCACAACCAAGGACCTCTCTTTTCCTAATACTTCACTCTCCATTCTCCAGATGTTTTCACCACTCATGTGTAGGATTGAAGAGAACTTTGACAAGACTTTCTCATTATTGCACAAGTGTGCAACTAGGGTTTTCTTACCCACTCTACTGCCCCCAAGAATTGGGAGAACAGCTGGATCACCGGGAGGAACATTTTCTTGCAGCAAGATATTAATGATCATCTGCTTTTCGACATGACGACCAAACATGAAGTTATCAATGTAAACATACGAGTCATAGGGGCTACGAAACATGCGCTCGCATCCCCCAAGAAGAAACACAAACTCTTGCATATTAGAAACAGCTGATTCTAGATTATCCAATGTAATCTGAAGCCCATGATTATTCCTTGAAGTGCACTTCATGGAACAGAGTCGTTTAATAGAAGTGGTGAAGGGCAATTCATTGAAGCTGCTAACCTTATCTTCAGCTATTGATGAGCTGCAAAGAGTCCTATACTTGACTGTGTCCAGGACAAGGTAGCCTTGGTACATCACCTCAACAAGCTTCTTGAGCTGAAATAGCATATTTGAGTTGGTGATATATCGCGTCTCAGCCTCCTCGACGATCATATGACCTCTAATCAGTAGATCTTGAAGCCTTTTCATCTTCTTCTCTAACTGCTCTTCACTTTTAAACCTGTTGATCAAGAAGGACACGAATCGGTTAACTAGGTCACCTGCAACTGCAGATACAACCAGCTCCATCTCGATTTTCCTCTTTTGCTGTGCTTATTATCTCTCACAGAGATCTCTGAAGTATGCGTACTTATCCTAAGAATTCATCGTCTTTACGTGAAGGACAAGAAGCTGAGGTTGCTGTCAAGGAAAGCGACCTGTTGCCTGTTAAAACATACATCATCTGCCACATAACCGTAGTGGTTTGTTGGTTTCTCGAGTGGCCAGCGTATCACATTCTTATTTTTATTTTTTCGATAAAGAAAACCATTATATCGGGGTGATATAAAGTCGTGAATGTCACTCTTGAGTCTTGACCTCCGCATAACGAGTCTTGAAAAACATTAAAACGGCCTGACACATACTAATATCAATCAATACTAAGACTAGACCGTCACTTATGTGTTTAGGTAAAAAAAAAATCCTTTGCCACTGCAACCATATCCCATGAAATTGGCCGCTTCAAAATATATAGCCTATGAGCGGAGCCAATGAATAATATGAAAATAACATGCAAAGAAGAGAAGTCCTGAGTTTGTAGAAATCTTAATTCTTAGAATGTCACGACTTTCAGCTAGTTTGCTTGGAAACATGTTGCTTATTGCCATGGAGATGTGATAGACATCGTTCATTGGCCTGTTCGGGGCTGGCTGTCCATCGCTGAGAACGAGCGACACATATATCCCTCTCGCCACTGTGCACCGAACGTGTACCACAGTGGGCTAGATATGGCGTGTTAAATATTTGACTTGAAGTTTCCACGTCAAACAATATAAAAATTTTATAATGGTTGGAAAAAAATAAGAGTTGTTCATCAAATAAAATCTAATGGTTTAAAAATTGATAGTACTATATGATACCATGAAAATGATTCTAGAATGTATCAAATCCACAGGTCAAAAGGTGGGAGCAGTACTATTTAAATTTATTTTATTAAATCCTTCCTCATATCAACCGCGTACATAACAGACTAGCTGGTACCCCCGTGCAGGAAGCTCAGAACATATACCACATCATGTTTTTAAGCAAAACTAAAAGTTTAGTACAGGTCTAAGAAAAGTTGTGTGATCCCTTTTCTGGAAACAAAAGAAGATGATGATCACAATTTACAATACACAAAAGTTATAACTTGATGCAGACACTTATTGCACGTGGTTTCCCAGAGCAATCCTATTATTGTCATGTTCTTGTATTTTCTACTCCGCAAAACATGGAAAACGGTCTATGGCAAACACTTCATTAAATACACAAATATGAGGGGGGGAACATAGACACGTTAGGCATTGGATTTCAAGGCGAAGATTGAAAGGTCCATGTGTGATACACTGAGTTTATCCTCCCACAGATTTCTATGTTCTGCATAACTGATCACCTGGTAAGCAAGGGTTATTTGTTGTTAATCTTGATATCATTTGAAAAATTATAGGCCTAATCTAAGAGCAGCATGGTCTCCATAGCCTCTTAGTCAAGAAAAAGAAACATGAATGGGGGAAGGAAGTATATATGGGTATAACTTACCTTCAGAATGAGTATCCTAAACAGCATCTCTAGGTTTATGACAAAGATCAGACATTTCAGGTTCCTAGCATATTAATGCTATTTTATTTGGTGATCTCTTGTTTATGAATTTCAACCTTAAATCCACAAAACAAATGATTAACTGAATGCAACGCTGCAAAAGAAAATTGAGACAGGAAATGGTGAAAAAGAAGTCAATATAAATAAAGAAATATAGACGGCATCATTGTTGTGGTCCTTTGAAGTGTGACTGATAGGAAGTCCGAAGTCATGTAACGCTATATAGCTGAATTTGCTATGAACCAAAGAAAAAGATTAGTTAATACAATGTCAAAGGATACTTAAGACAATGGGGATCATAATAAAAATCATCAGGCAGCATGTTAAATATCAGGAATTCATTTTCCCTATATGTTTTATTTGTGATGGGAGTACTATTGTTCTATCAACCTCCAGTGATTTGTGGGAACAGAATAGGAACAGGAAACATGCAAATCGCACCAAAAACATGTAGTACTGAAAAACAAAGTAGAAGAAGGAATCCAACCTCCACTCACTCAATTTTTTAGCATGTAATGCATTGACCTGGCTGCCAGATGGAAGGAGAAAGGTCATTGAGTTAGGCCTCATCACGGATTAACGGCCGTTGGCTGGTATAGTCTAGCCTGCAACAGCAAAGAGCAGGCGCGGCCAAGGAATTATATTGAATATAAATCAATACCTGGAGCTTGATAAAAAATGCTTGTAAATTTATTAAGAAACTAAACTCCTCGGTACGTGCTTGAAGGATAGACCAAAGCAAAGGTTCAGGTGTTGAAAACCTGACCTCTCAGGCTACCATGCACCCAAACGAGAAGTTATTTCTGGGAATACACTATTAAAGGAACACGCAAAATCAGGTAGTGACCTGAGCGAAAAATGTAGACCTATGGGACACTATAGAATGAAGAGGCACCATTGAACTGGTTACAATATAGATTTTAGAGTAAGAATGAAGAACTTACATATGGTCCATACCAAAGGTAGGTGAGGTGCATAATTTGGCGATGTAGGTACATCATGCCCTAAGACACGATGAACAACACAATCAGAATGCTGCGTACAATATATAATCAGACTTATGGTGAAAAATTCAATGCTTAGAGGAAACAACATAATTGCATAGCTAAACACTACAACTTGCATATGCTATTTTACAGTTAGCCTCTTCTTCCGGTAAGCATTGGGAGTATAATCGATATAACACGTCATTTTATTTTATGGAAGGAATAAGAAATGTACAAAAAACTGATCTAGTTTGGTGCATTAACCGGTAAGCAGTAACTAACGTTCTCTTCAAGCATCAAAACTACTCCTGTGGTAATTCATAATATACCATATAGAGGTTTAAATGATTCATGTGACTAATCGATAGTGGTTTCTGCACACCGAGAACAAAAAGAAACACCGTTTACTGACGGATGAAGCTCAATGCCTTGCCTCTGTACGGTATGAAGAAGGTTGAACATGACAATTTTCCACATTCAATGATTGTAGCATAATGATTATAATTTTATATTGATCACGCCACATACATTCTGCCATGTATAATTTATAATAAATAAACAATTTAAAATTATAAATGAACCCCTAAATCTAATTTTAGCTTCATGCAAGGAAAGAGTGTCGTATCTGGAGGTGCATGGACTTGGAGAGCAGGTCATCTGGGGGAAGGTAACAAAGGTCGGCCGTTGGTTTCTGATGATCTATCAATCCACAACAACATGCCTTCTTCTTGGGTGCCAGCATTTGGAAGTAGCGAGCCTTCATCTACTGACCATGTAAGCATCAGAGTTGTTGTCCTTTGAAACGTCACAGATAGGAAGTCTGAAGTCGTGTGCTGATGTACAGTAGTTGAATTTGCTATGAACCAAAGAAAATGATTAGTTAATACACCGGCAAAGGATACTTAAGACATTGGGGATCATAATAAACTATAAGACAGCACGCTAAATACAAAAAACCTCAATTTTTATGTCTGTTTTATTCGGGTGGGAATACCACCGTTCAATCAACTTGTAAAGATCCATGTGAACAAAACAGAGAAAAGAAAATAGGAAAAGAAAACACGCAAATTGCATCAAAACATCTAGTATAAAAAAACAATTTCGGAGAAGGAATCTAACCTCCGGACGGTCTTTTTCTAAGTATGGAATTGATAAACCTCGCTGCCCCATGGAAGAAGAAAAGTTATTGCATCAGGCCTTATCACAAACTTTGGGCTGTTGGCTGGTATGACCTGACCTGCAAAGCACGCGACCAACATATCATATTGAATCTAAATCAGTACTTGAAGCTTGGATCAGAAATGCTTGTAAACTAATTAACAGACTAAAATTATTAGAACGTGATTGAAGACCAAAGCAATGGTTCAAGTGCTGACAATCTGAACTCTCAGGCTACCACGCCCATGCCAATTTGGACAAACCCTAAGCTAACACAGGGAAATCTAAGCAAGGAGATAAAGGAAAATCTACCAGATCGAGGAAAAGGAAACCACACCCGGTCCGGTAGATCGAGGTCGTTGATGTCGTGATTCATTGCTTGTCTTCCCCTGCTGACACTCGAGTAGCCGAGCACGCCATGGTGGCCGCAGCCACCCTGACCCCAGTAGCTCTGGCCGCACCTCGTGCCCGCTGGTCATGGCCCATGGCCACCAAATCCAGAACCCACAGTTTAGTCGATTCGGGGGATTGAAGGAAGAAGAGCACATGCTCAAACCGTTCACAGATTGGGTACCGGCTTGTTCTTGATGCAAAGGGTCATCTACAATGCTGCATCCAGGCGAGGGAGGAGGCGCGGCGGTTGAGGACGCGGGGAGGGGCGGCGCCGGTCGACGGAGGGGCGGGCGGAGACGCGAAGGCAAGGCGAGGAGGCGACCAGGAGGCGAACGCCAGGAGGTCGCGAGGCGGGGAGGCGACGGCCCGGCGCGGAGGCACGTCGCGGCGGGGAAACGGAAGCCGTGGGGCGGCGAGGCCGGAAGGCGCCGGCGCAGCAGGGAGGCGGAGGCCAGGCAGCGGCGACCCGGTGAGGCGGCAGCGGGGGCGTGAGAGGAAAGGATAAGGTCATCGGGGGTGGATGCGGTTTCTGGATGGAGAGCGTGGCGGGCATCAAAGGGCCGAGGCAACGATCGGACGGGCAGCACCATGACTGTCGATCTACAGCGATCTGTGAGAGGGGGAGGGGTTGTTGATAAACAGTGTCCAAAGACGCTCTACCGGCTATAGATGACCCACTGCAGATGAGTAATGGTACAGCCGTAGTAGTACCAAAAGTACTTTACCACCATTGTGAAATACTTAAATTAACCTTTTTGAAAGAGACATTTTGTGATAGTTTTGTAATTCTTTTGTAAAAAAAATGTGAAGATTAAAGAATTCTTGGACACCAACATTATTTACAAGGACAAAGAGATAGCTTGACTTACATATCAGCCGTGCTACCGTTCCAGAGAGGGAGTTGTTGAGTTAGCTTTTGACGTGGAAAGCGAGCGCAGCACAACGGAACGGTCAAAAAGTGGGGCAACATATATTAGCAAAGCAAATTGCGTACACTTCATCAATTTGAAGTGAAACTATAGGAATTTGAATAAAAAAGTTTTCATGGAATTCGCTGTCTATTTCAGTACCTATAGATAAAAACCTTGTCCTGTTCTGCAAGCGGCCACCTCTACTCCCTGCAATTATGATTTCTTGTGTTTTTGAAATAAAATAAATATTTTGCTGATTGTCAATTTTTACTATCCAATCTTAGCATGATGTCAATCTGTAGTTATTTGGTATTGTTTTTGTAAGTGCAATCAACTCCTAGAGAGTTTCAGTGACGGTTGATAAGGATTAAAAGTATCTAACAAGATCATTTGAGCATGAGTATAGTGACTTATCAAGCAACAAGGGCAAAACATGCAAATGACATGCAAGCAAGTGCTAAAGATTCATTGGAAGCAAGAAAGGATGCCCTCATCCTAAAGAAAAAAGTATCCACATTTTCATGGGCAAAAGTAAGATGTCATAGAGTTAATAATTTATATCTTGAGTTTAAGAACCACCGTAGGGGTCTCTCCAGTGCCATGAAGCTCATGAGGTTCAAATCTTTCATAAAGAAAAATACATTTCTCCTTGGTACAAACCTCTTTATCCTCTCTCAGTGCCCATCGATTGAACCCATCGGTTCAACATTCATCTCTACTTCAACTAGTCCGCCCTTGAATTGTAGCCCATCAGTTGAACAAATCGGTTCAACCGACCGATGGTCACTACATCAGCATAGTCACTACCCTTTCCTCTCCTCTCTCTCTCGCCATTCCACCAAACGTAAGACAAAGCTTCCTTGTGCATTCACTCCTCTTTCTCACTCTCCACTCTCTTGAGCTCAAAGCCTCCATTGATTGTGAGCGTGAGTTGGTGAGACCTTGAGAGAGAATGCACATTCAAGTCTTCTTCAACCTCTCTCTCTCATTCTTTGTGTGCTTCGGTGGCACTTGAAGCACTCTTGGAGTCTTGGTAGACTTATTACTCTTGGAGCATTGTGCTCCTAGACGGCATGGCGCCGCCCATCAAAGCACCCGGATCTTGTGGGTGCTCTAGGAAGTTTGTATTACCCGCTTGTGAAGCAACCATATTAAGTGACCTCTTCCTTGACCTAAGTAGTCAGAGAGGGGAGGATTGGGTTGAAATAGACCTATTTCTTTGTAGGCTCCTCAACGGTGAAGTAGGGACACCTTTCTGGTGCGTCTGGACCTCAGATCTAAATCCTTGTCTTTATGTGATTATGTTGTTCCTCACTTTCTTGTTGTTCTTTAGTTTTTTGACCTTGTCTTGTAAAGTTACGTGTGGATCTCTTATTTGTGCAGGTTTGAAGGCTAGCCCCTCTAAGGAAGCTCTAGAAACTTGCCTATCAAATTTAGTCAAGTAGATTTAGAGATCAATTCAGTTCTTTCCCTTTCCCACCAGTTGAACTGCTGAGCATCAATTAAACCAGTGAGACCCGTTGAACTGATCCACATTGGTTGAACCGATTGTTCTCTGATTTTCACGTTTAGTTTGTATTGTGTTTGAGTATTGGGATCATGATTGGGGCATATCTACTTGTATCTTTGATGTTCATCAGTACTCTCGCACATGAGCGCATGAGTGCTTCTATCTTGGATCACGTTGTTATTTGCTTTAAGTTTTTCTAACTACAAATGCAATAGATTTATTGTATAGTGGGGCTTCACGGACTGCCGTCCTAGCCCAATGGCCAAGCTTTGGAGGCTCAAGAATGCAGGATGTGCAAGATGAACGCAAGGATTTAGAGTGGTTCGGGATGAATCCCTACATCCACTATGGTGAGGTATTTTTGTATAGCTTGTTCTCGGTGTTATAGGATGGGAGCTAAGGGCTCCTCGTGCCTGTGAGCAAGCATCGTCCCCCTCTCATGGTGGCCCCTCCCCCTTATATACTGGAGGTGGGCGCCCCAGAGAGGTTACAGAGGGAGAAGAAAGAAAAGAAGAGGGGGTACTATGCTACAAGGGAATGACAGGTGACCCCTCCATCTTGTAGGGAGCTAGCTCCCACTACTGCGGAAAGGGGCTTTAGCGTCGGTTGGTAACCCCCCTGTAGCACAGAAAACCATAGCGACACTACCAAATCGATACTAAAGACCGAGAGCATCAGCATCGGTGTTTGCGGAACAAAGGCAAGAACCGGTACTAAGGTCGCCCAACCAGGCCAGCTACGACGCTCAGGCGGGCCCTCATGTAGCACCGGGTGTAGTACCCACCCGATACTAAAGTCCTAGCACCGCACGTGAGCCCGCGCTCTTGTTTGCACCGGGTTGTATCACTCGCCGATACTAAACATGTGGCGCCCATGTGCGTGCGCGGACACTTTTAGTACTGGTGTTGTCCTCACCCGGTACTAAAACCATGGCTTCCACGTGTCCTCTCACACTCTTTTAGTACATGTGCTATTGTAACTGCTATTAAAGTGATGGCTCCCACGTTTTGGCTTGCACTCTTTTTAGTAGCGGTGTTATGCTTGCCTGTTACTAAAGTGATGACAATCACATTTTGAATTATTTATATATGAGCTCTTGTAATCCCAGTATATATTGCATAATAATAGCACAAGCACATGATAATAATAGCATCATTGCATAATAGTAGCACTGTACTTATTACGTAATAAGATGTATATGTACATGTATATATTGTCAGATGTGTTTCTGGTCAAAAACTCAAATGATATTCATCTGGTGGGTCGTAAAACTCTCCTTTTTCGCTCACAATGGAGTCAATAATAAATCTAATCAATTGTTCTTGCATTGCACGGATTCTTTCGGACGGGAGGACCTTCCCTTTCAAATTCAGTACCTGTAGTTTTAAAAATGTATATGAATATACTAAAACATTAGTGAAGAAAAAGTATTTACTGAATGTGTCGTACAATTGACGGCGAGCCTACAAAAGTTTCCATGAATTTGCAGACATAGTAACCACAGAGGTTGGTGCCCTGTGGTTGTTTATAACACTAGGAGAAGAAGAAAGCTATTAGAGATAAGTTCACGTGCATTAAACGATGTAGTGCAAGTGGAATATATTAGAAATTTGTCATTAACTTTTAGCCTTCGTGGTAGGTTCGAGATCGTGGAATGCCCAGGAACGATGCACTCTTCCCATACTCTGCGCATGTAATGGTTGATCAGATGGAAGAAATTTAATGGTGACTGCGGTAAAGTGTGGAATGGCCTAAATTACTTGTGAAGCATTCTGATGATTTCTTTGTACTCTGCTGTTGGCTTTCCCAACAGAGTCCATTATAGTGATTTGGCCCTCCTTTACTACGAGTACAATTAGTATCCTGTGGAACCTGCATATACAAGCAGTAAAACTAAATTAGTAAGTGCAACACTATAAAAGAAAGGAGTATCCAGTGTAACAGCAAGCACTCACTTAAAGCGATAAGGTAAAAGAAAGTAAGATTTAGAAAGTTGGTCCCTGAGCATTCGTGCCAATTCATTATAAACATCATCAAAATGTCGATCTATATTATCCTTGTCCACTATCTCAGGGTCGATGAAGCCCAAGTGCTTATTCTTATTATTCTTCCGGCACTTTTGCATCTCCATCCTGCATACATCAATGAGACAACACCGATAATATATATAGTAAGGATCGATACACGTGTCAACAAGAGTCATATGGAGTTGTAAAAAAACTTACAGAGACTACACCCTGAGTAGTGTTATGTCCAGAGTGTCTTTGTAGTAAACATCAAATATATCCTTGAAGTCCAACCAAATCCTACGATCATTGTGGCAGTAGTAGCCGCCTTTGACACGGGCAGGAAAAGTAACCGTGCCTTCGGATAAGACCTTCATGTACCACTCATGGAATTGACGCATTTTAGTCAGTAGGGCTTTGAACTCACGTTGGCTAACTAGAGGTTTTCCAAATACATATTTCTGTTGTGGCACAAATTTTCTATTCTTTTCTAGTAATTTCCCTTCATTGTAGAACTGCTACTCTGTAATGCCTGCCTTCTTCCAAAATGCTTCTTTGTCTACATTGTCTTCTGATGGCATCGTATACTCATGTTGTTGCTGCTCTCCAAGCTGTGGCACTTCTCTTTTCTTTGCCGCTACTTTCTGCAACTGATGCCGGTAGTCAGATATCATAGGCTCCTTTGGACGCTCCATGTAACTCTGAATAAAATGCTTCTTGGCCTTCAGATCTATTTCCTGCTGCTTTGGAAGCGGTTTTGGCACAAAATGCGCCTTCACTTGGGCGGCCACGATCTCAACTGTTTCCTCCGCGGTACAATCATAAGGGCGCTTAATTGTGGTTTTAGAGCACGTCTTTTTACTTGATTTGGAGGTTTTGTGTGTCTCAGAGCTCCCATGTGTTGAAGGTTTGGCGCAACTCTTGGATGGGGGAGGGCTTGGCTCGAAGGGCTCCTGCGCTGTGGGGACTCTGTTCGTGAGCCACCCTCGCCTGTTGTTGTAGATGCAGCAGTAGTTGTTCCTCCATCGCGGTTTTTTTGGAACTAATTTAATGTAGGCCTTCTGCCATAGAATCATTCCGTGGAGAGCCTCTTTAAGTGTCTTTTCGTCGTCGCCTCCTTTGTGTTCGAGCTCCAGGTCCTCATAACTAGGGACTATTTGCTCCAGTGCGACAACGGAGTACCCTGGTGGAATATCAGAGCAGTGGTACTTTTGTCCTGGAAACGCCGGTAAAGCCACACCATGCGCTACGAGTGTGCTGAGGTTCCTCATGGGTATATGTAGCTCGCACGGGCAACGGTGCTTGAGGTCATCGACCGGGTAACGTTCTTCATTCTCCAACTGTGGTTGAGCCTCGTCCGTCGGTCGTTGATCCCTCACCGGTGGTCGTTGAGTCTCCTCCGCCCGATGTTGATCCTGCACCATTTGTTGAGCCTCGCCGTGGTTATCGTTCTGATCAGGGATCAGCTGTGTGGAGGCGATACTACTTTTTTTGTGGGAGGCATTCGTGTCGCCATGAGGCCCTATCTGCGGTGTAGGGTTAATACCATTTTCTGCCAATATTTAGCGAAAAAATGCTACATCCTGTGTGAGGCCACCTACGTCTGCCTCTAAGCTACGGATCTTCGCATCCGCCTCGCTCAAGGATCTCCGCTTTCTATATGACCCCCTGTCCTCTACAAACCCAACCTTCCACAACACATTGTCGATCTCTCTGGTTCTACCAGGTTGCTCTCTATTCTCTAAGGCCCATGTCAGCTTGCCCTTTTCTCTTTCAGGGATGAATTCTCCCTTGGAGGACTTATCGATGGCCTCGACAAGCCTTTCTGCTGCCCGCTTTATTTTGTCATTAAAGATCAGTGTCCCGTCACTTGACAAACTTCCCCCATATCCATAATACCAAATTTGGAGCGTATGGGCCAATTGGCTGTAGCTAGTTTGACCCCTCGTTGTTCGAGCTCTGCTTCCATCTTCTCCCATTTCGGAATAGATCTTCTATAACCACCAGGACCCATATTTTGTTCGGAACGTGCGATGGCCGCCTCTGATTCCTTGTACTGTACAAACAATTTCCAATCCCCTCTTAACTTTGGGTATTTTGTAAAGTCTGGTGCCTGCCCATGTTTCACATAGTTGGCCCACAATTTTTTCTTGAAGGTTAGGAGGAGAACTGCCATCTTCTTTAGTACCCATTGCTTCACCATCTCTTCAGTTCCTTGAGGTAACATGAACTTGGTCGATAATTCTCTCCATAGTAATTCTTTCTGAGCATCGGGGACCGCTTGAGGGACCATAGATCGTTCATGTTCAGATTCAGATTGAACAGGATCATCTTCGGATTAAGTTTGTTTTTTTCTGCTTTTTTTCGAGACGGGATGCTTATGGGCACGTTCTCCTTGACTATAATGCCGCAGAAGTTCACAAATTTGGTGGCGGTTTTAACGGGCTCTAGAGGTTGTCCTTCGGTTCTCACATGTGTGATTGTGTATCTCTCCTCAAAGTTTTCCTTCTTTGTGGGGCCTCGAGGCTTCTTATTTTTCTTATGTGGGTTGGTGGTCGGCTATCAAGAGGAAAAGATAGTGTTACTCAAAATAAGCACATCATCGATTGGGAGGTGGGTGGATGGCTATCAGATGTATGTATGATGTCTATACGTAGGTAGTGCACAATTGATTGGAGTGATCAGCATTATCCTCCCGATCGGAAGGATAGTTGAAGTAAGAATCAGCCTCCTCGTGCTGCTGTGCACTGTCATCTTCCGTCCCCGCTCTAATAATTGATGCTATAACCTCGTCCTCTTGCTCGTCGTGCATCTTATTAGCTAAAAATTCTACAAACAAATGTTTTTAATTGAGACGTTTTGGGAGTCTAATTGAATCATGCTTCTACGAAACATCGAATTTGCCCAAGATTTAAACTATAATTGTAATCCTCCATTTGATTGGCTCCAAATGTAAATATAAGTCATTACATTACTAAGGACTAAGGAGAGAATACTCACTGACAGAGCGAGCGGCGGCTTCGTCGAGGCGGGGGCGGCGTCGTGCACGGCAGCAGGGAGAGAGGCGGCGTCGTGGACGGCAGCAGGGATAGGGGCGGCGATGTCGAGGCGGCGGCGGCGGCGTCGATGACGGCAGCAAGAAGAGGGGCAGGGTCGTCAAGGCGGCCGCGGCGGCGCGGTGGCGTAGGGGGCTGTTGGCGGCTCCTAGCCTACCGGATTTTACTCCGCAAGCGCACGGAGACCGCTGTAGCCTTTCACCCAGGAGTATTACAAGGTATCGTATTTATCCACAGCGAAGCATTGAGATAGAGATATTAAACCATCATTCATTCAGTTGTTATTACTCTTTCACGTCAACCGATAGCTAGGAAAGGTTGACACCAAACACCATGGGATACAAGCCAAACACCGTTGGCAAGAAAACAGGTAAAGCTAGGAGGACAACGAGACAGGGACTGCTATACGGTCTTCTATCTCTGCTAGCATACAAGACCTATCCATGCTAAGGGTCGAAAGGATTTCAACAGAGTTATGACTTGCGTCGAGCGAAATTCCGGCGCTTTGAGGGGTCAGGGGGTAGATAGTAGACCACCGAAGGAGACCCGGCTAACGCCTATGGGCCTACCAAACGAATGGGCCTGGGATACACAGGCACACCACACGCTATCACCGAATGGGGCTACCAAGCAAATCTGCGTGGATAGGTTGGCACGCTACAAACGTGTTCAAGCGAAGCTTGAACAATAATAGTTCATCCTTGGCCAAAGGAGAGGAACTAACCAGAGCCTAGCGTATAGGTTGGATTGTAACACCAGCAAGCATAACAACAATCAATCTATTCTAGTTTAGCACAACTCAGGCCTCAACTTGGTATGCCCAAAAGGAAAAAGGTGCTTAACAGCTGCATACATACCAATCGAGTAACTAACTAGAGCAGAAAGATAAATGCATAAAGTAGAAACATGAAGTACTTGCACTTGTCAATAAAAGGAAAGTAGTGCTCAAGATAAGCAAATGAAATACATTACCGAGTACTTTCGACTGACTCCGATACAGCAGACCTTCTCTAACTCCTAAACTAAGCACTGCTTTCAGAATGGAAGCCCCTCCCGTGGGGAGCCTCCTAGAGGGAGAAAGAGAGTTCACATGGTGAGTGCCCCTCTATTTATAGGGCGAAGAAGGTCGGTGGGGGCAGCAAGTCGGTTGGTCGGGCGGCCATGTGGGTGGTCGGCCGACCTTCCCCCAACGCTTCGGATGCCTTCTGGAAGTCGGTTTCCGTGGATACACGTGTTGAACATGTTCAGACCGCCAAGTAATGGGCCAGGGGCCTTTTGGGGTGGTCGGCCGGCCAAGTGAAGTGGTCAGTCGGCCGGCCATCATTCCAGCCTTTCAGCCCTTCCTTGGCCCATGTGGTGGCCTTCCAACGTTGGATTTGACTTGGGCTTGTTCCTCCACTTGTATTTGGCCTCTTGGTAACTTTCTTGGTTGAATAACATGAAGGACAAGGTATTTTGAGAGAGTGTAGGGTCGGCCAACCATGCCTTACCTCTCTTGCTTACAGCGTTGTGAATCTTGCAACGGCCATAACTTTTGTGTTCGGACTTCAAATTGAGTGAACCAAAACTCCATTTTGATTGTTTCAACGAGCTCTTTGCAATGGCTTGGTCCATGAGGGCATTTGAGATACTTCATAATGATTTTATTTTCCATTCATTCTCAAGCCCTTTTATGTGATGATTCTCTCTTGCTCCAAATGATGTTCTTTTGTGTGGAATGTGAGCTTTTCCCTGTGACACATCGAAAACCACCAAAACTCATGGAATTCATCAGTGTTAGGTAAATAATGCATGGAACTTTATGTATACCCCATTTATTCACCGAGGGATTGACGGTCAAAATAGGATAATAACGACCATTAACACCCCCTAAGCTTGAACTTTTGCTTGTCCTCGAGCAAAGCTAAGACTTAGGCTCGGCGGATCAGGCGTTGCATCAATGTCAATGTCCTGCAAGTATTAAGTGCATAACCCAACATTCTACCTTTATGTTCGAACAAACTAGCATAAGTGTACCCCTAACCTTTTTATCCATACCTGTGGGGCTTCTGGCACTTCTTGGCTTGTCTTTGGCGGTTGAGAGATGGAACAGTCTTAGCAGAGTGTCACCGAACTCTATCTCCTTTCTGGTTTTATGCTTGGAAGGTTTTGAAAATTTTGAAAAGAAAGAACCAAGTTCCTCAAATGGTACCCTCGATCGCTCAAGTGGTTTTATATTCCTCACCAGGCCATTGGCCAAACTTTTCCCTATCAACTAAAAGGCTTATGTGGAGCTCAAGGTAGGGATAAAGTTAGCTCACCTGTGTCATGTATTTTGTTAAGTCAAAGATTGGTCCTAGCAAAGTTTGTGATACCTTTCATCCCGATCAAAGGAGAATGAATTGGTTTTGTAGGTGGATATGGTCTATGGATGAAAACTCCTTATTTGATGAATCCCCTCTTGAAACTTTGAAGCATTTGAGTACATGGAGCTGTCATTTTCTTTTCTCTTTTTTTGTCACTTTTTTCTCTCTATTTTTTTGATAGCTCCATGTCTCCTTTTTGTATGATAACTTTGGGGATATTGCTGGAATATGACTGGAGTATTTATTTGTAAGACCATATTTGTGGATAGGTATGTGGATGTTGGATATGGTGGAGAAATATCTGGTGCAAGAGGATGCTTGAATCCAGTGTAGATTTAAGCATAACCAGACATAGGAAATGCTAGCAAATGAAGGTGGATGTGAGGGATTTTGATCGGGATTTGAAGTGCCACTACCTCATAAGAACTCAAAATTTGACAAAACTCAACATAACAATAGGAAGCATATGCATAGGTTTCATCATGAAAGCATTTGGCTCTGGATGGGTATTTAAACCACTGAGGAACTTTCTCACTTTAATTTTGAAAAAGAAAACTATGAGAATTCACCTTACTAGGATTAAGATGGGTTAAACTCAAACTATGATTATATCACATCTCACAACAACTTAGACTTGGTTTTAAAGCACTTGCTCCCACAAGGTTAAAGATTAAAGGTAGGATCACGACAAATGCCAATAAGTTCAAATTTCAGGAGAGTGCCAAGCTGTATACGAAATACTTACAAGAATTTTAACAGAGCAACTATTCATTATTTCCTTTAAGCAAGGGTATAAACAAAGTTCTAGCATTATGGCTAGGAGTTAGTTTATTCATGGTAAAAAGCAAATTTTTTTGTAGTTTTTTAATTATGCAAATTTTTATAAGTGTTTTCTTTTAAAGAAGTAAATTTTTTTGGTGTCATGGCAATTTTCAGGATTAAGATATTCAAATAGATACAAAGCATTCGGGGTACTCACCGGGTGACCTTCCCCCAAGCTTAGTTCTTGCAAGTGATTGCCAAGAAACTGAGTTTCAAAATTACCTGGCATTGCCTCCCGCAAGCTTGCTTGTTCCCTGGGTGACGACGATGCTGCTTTTGTTGCTCACCTGTGTTTAGCGAATTCACTTCTCTCTCTACTCTTGTTCTGCCTCCTCTATTTCTAAAATGACTGTTTGATGAGCAGTTCTCGTGCTGCTGTTTAGACCATCTGCAAAGTGTTGGGAGCTTGGATTTATCTGATCTGATGGTACTACTCCCGTGGATGAATGTCTCTTGTTGGATCTCCCGCTCCAACATCATATTTTTTTTGCCTTTAGCCTGACATTCTTCCAAAGTGACACCGTTTCGGTCGCGGCCAGCTGTTTATTCCCAAACAGACTGTGTGGAATGATAGAGGTGGATGTTTGTTGGTGTTGACTCCTTTTCATCCTTGGCAGTTTGCCACCAATCTTCGGGAGATGGTTGTTCACCATGTTTGTGATTGGCGTGTTGACTCATGTTGCGCCATGCTTGTGATGTTAGGTGGCTCATTAGCGCATTGACTCATGAGTAGAGTAGATCAACCTGACCTCTGGTAAACTGCTTTGTCTTTTTGTGTGTCCGGCCAGGGGAGAGGAATTAAGGAATGCTCACTCGTCGCGTCCCTCCATACTTGGGTGATGTCACTACATAGATCTTATGCCAGTTGCAACCTCATAATATAGAGACATCTGGTCTTGCGGTGTTCAAGAAGTACTCTCGGGATGAGAGCTATCTATGGCCTTTATGTTTGCTTCCCAAGTGATGCAGAGCATGGTCAATGTCTTGCAGTGATCAACCACTGTTGTAGGTTGAATATCGAAGTCGTTCCTCTCAGGGGTTGGGTTGGATGATGGCTCTTTGGCCCATCTTCCCCCAAGCTTGATTCTTGTGGTGTCATGAAACAAACCTTCTGTTCAAAGTTTTCATGTTCCACTTTGTCCTTTGTTCAGATTCCAGTGGAAGGCGTTGTCCAATCATGGCGCAAAGAGATACTAAGATCGAGAGTGGAATACGTGATGGCATTTTCGTTCTTCCTTTATGATCTCCGGAAACTTCCTTATACCCTTCCCTGCATGTTAGAGTTCGACACATGCATTTGTCTACCTAAGAAGATTTTTCCTAGGTTGGGCAGAGTAGAGGGCTAGCTTAACTGATCAGGATACACTAACCTAAGATAGCACTGTTGGAAGATATTATGGTCGTAGGATCTTAGCATGAAAGTTTGGTTTCATGTGCTACCATGATAGCACTACTAGAAGATCCTAGCACGATGAAAGTTTTGTTCCAAGAGCTATCACTAACAGGCATTTTAAAACAACCTCTAAAAAAAGAATGTTGAAAACAGCTGTTAGAGCGGGTTACCTTCATTGACTTTGGAAGTAACGATGATAAAAATTCCATCTCGGCAGTAGGTACATCGGGTTCTTGCTCCATGGTTGGTCATTGGAATGTTGATGTAGCGGATATCCTTTAAACATTGCTTTGTTGGCTTGGAAATTTTGGTTTTTCTCCAAAAGCTTGTCAAATGCCAGACAATTTTCTCCCCCAAGTTTGGATTCTGCACTGAATGCTGATTCCAAACTTGCTCCCTATCATGCTTTTATTGGGCTTGATACTTGTCGGGTATGACATGTGCCACCAGTCGTTATCTGCCTTCGTGCCACACAAACATCGACTGCATATCATGACCTCGATGTTCTCACTATGCTTGTGGTGATTGATTTTTCGTTCCCTTTGTGGTGCTTAAGATAGAGCTCTGCCTGCGATCAGAGGTGTCTATGCCCGCCCAAGCATGGATGATAGCATGATATGATATATGATCCATAACACGATGCTAACATTTCCCAAAAAGGACAAGAGGTTGAGCACAAGAATGTCGGCCATGGGGCCTCGTCTCTCGTGTGGGGAATGAATGCCTCCTGCAACAGGTTAGTGTATAACATATACAAGGGACCAAAATATGCATGAAGAGAATTAACTACCGAGCCCGTTGTTCACAAAGTGCTAGCAAAATATTTCACGTCAAAACATAGCACAAAACCTGTTGCTAAACCATGACTTCCGTCCTTTCAACTTTACTCAAAATCACGGTCTAAAAAAACGGGTGCATTTTTGAAACAACACCGGGATTTTTGTGTCTCCATGAAACTTGAGAGATCCAGCTAGCTCAAGGATCACGGTTCATGAACTAGCATGGAACGTCACTACCAAAGTCTACACATAACTCAATTATCCCGACACATCGTTTGATAAAAAGAGGCTAATACAACCTAAGCACCAAGCTTAATTTGAAAATTAGCCTCTGGGCACACAATGGCCCAAGCTATGCTTTCATGGTAAACTTTGGGCAGCATGAACAAGCATGATCAAGGTTTACTCAACGGATAGGGCAAAATTGAAGAGAAGGTTTTCTATTTTTCTATTTTTTGATTTTTCAAAATAAAAAGAAAGAGCAATAATAAAAGAATGAATAACAGAATAATACACTAACTCGGCGCTTCCCCGGCAACGGCGCCAGAAAAGCTTGTTGGCGGCTCTTAGCCTACCGGATTTTACTCCACAAGCGCGCGGAGACCGCTGTAGCCTTTCACCTGGAAGTATTACAAGGTATCGTATTTATCCACAGCGAAGCATTGAGACAGAGATATTAAACCATCATTCATTCATTTGTTACTACTCTTTCACGTCAACCGATAGCTAGGAAAGGTTGACACCAAATACCATGGGATACAAGCCAAGCACCGTTGGCAAGAAAACAGGTAAAGCTAGGAGGACAACGAGACAGGGACTGCTATACAGTCTTCTATCTCTGCTAGCATACAAGAGCTATCCGTGCTAAGGGTCGAAAGGATTTCAACAGAGTTATGACTTGCGTCGAGCGAAATTCCGGCGCCTCGAGGGGTCAGGGGGTAGATAGTAGACCACCGAAGGAGACCTGGCTAACGCCTACGGGCCTACCGAACGAATGGGCCTGGAATATATAGGCACACCACATGCTATCACTGAGTGGGGCTACCAAGCAAATCAGCGTGGATAGGCTGGCACACTACAAACGTGTTCAGGCGAAGCTTGAACAACAATAGTTCATCCTTGGCCAAGGGAGAGGAACTAACCAGAGCCTAGCATATAGGTTGGATTGTAACACCAGCAAGCATGACAACGATCAATCTATTCTAGTTTAGCACAACTCAGGCCTCAACTTGGTATGCCCAAAAGGAAAAAGGTGCTTAACAGCTGCATACATACCAAGTGAGTAACTAACTAGAGCAGAATGATAAGTGCATAAAGTAGAAACATGAAGTACTTGCACTTGTCAATAAAAGGAAAGTAGTGCTCAAGATAAGCAAATGAAATACATTACCGAGTACTTTCGACTGACTCCGATACAGCAGACCTTCTCTAACTCCTAAACTAAACACTGCTTTCAGAATGGAACCTCCTCCCTTGGGGAGCCTCCTAGAGAGAGAAAGAGAGTTCACATGGTGTGAAATGGTACCTTTTGGAGTGGGGGAGTGCCCCTCTATTTGCAAGTCGGTTAGTTGGGCGGCCACGTGGGTGGTCGGCCGACCAAGCCCATGGTCGGCCGACCTTCCCCCAAGGTCAGCCAACCATCCGATGCACCGCCTCACTTCTCCAACGCTTAGGATGCCTTCTGGAAGTCGGTTTCCGTGGATACACGTGTTGAACATGTCCGGACGGCCAAGTAATGGGTCGGGGGCCTTTTGGGGTGGTCGGCCGGCCATGTGAAGTGGTCGGCCGACCATAGGCAAGGTCGGCCGACCATCATTCCAGCCTTTTAGCCCTTTCTTGGCCCATGTGGTGGCCTTCCAACGTTGGATTCGACTTGGGCTTGTTCCTCCACTTGTATTTGGCCCCTTGGTAACTTCCTTGGTTGAATAACATGAAGGACAAGGCATTTTGAGAGAGTGTAGGGTCGGCCGACCATGCCTTTGGTCGCCAGACCAAGGTCATGGTCGCCCGACCACCTTTCTTGCTTCCAGCGTTGTGAATCTTGCAACGGTTGTAACTTTTGTGTTCGGACTCTAAATTGAGTGAACCAAAACTCCATTTTGATTGTTTCGACGAGCTCTTTGCAATGGCTTGGTCCATGAGGGCATTTGGATACTTCATAATGATGTTATTTCCCATTCATTCTCAAGCCCTTTTATGTGATGATTCTCTCTTGCTGCAAATGATGTTCTTTTGTATGGAATGTGAGCTTCTCCCTGTGATACTTCGAAAACCACCAAAACTTGTGGAATTCGTCAGTGTTAGGTAAATAATGCATGGAACTTTATGTATACCCCATTTATTCACTGAGAGATTGACGGTCGAAATAGGATAATAATGACCATCAACAGGGGCGAGTAGCGATGGGGAGACGGCGCAATGCCGGTGCTGGTGGAGGACGGCGGGGACGGCTTTGAGGAATTGAGAACTGCGAAAGGATGACCGAGGTTAATACGGGTAGGGCTTGAGCGCCGGTCCTTGTAAAACCCCGCTACTAAAAGGTCTTTGGTACCGGGCCTAGAAAATCCACGGTACTAAAGGTATCCAAAGGACCTCGAAAAAATTGGCGCAAAGGCATCTATTAATACCGGGCCTAGAATGTCACCGATACTATTTCTTTTTTTGCACCAAGTTTTTCGGCCCATTTGGTTACACCCGGTGCCAATGCGATTGCTTTTGGTAACTCCCGCCCTTGGCAGTTTGCCTTCTTAATTTACATAAATATTATCCAAAATACAACTCCGTATTACTTCAAAACTAATACAAAATAAAATCCCGCCATTACATTACAAAATCCCGCCATTACATTACACTTCAACACTAATACAACTTTATTTAATATTCCCTTCATTATGATCGCAACGCATGTATGGAGCCTCTTCATTGTTTAATAGGATGTTTGTGTCAACCTCCACTCTGAATGGTGGTGCATCATCTAACTGGTTGTAATCCTCTTCGTCTGCGAAGTCCTCCACTCCCATTATTTTCCTTTTTCCTGGAAGAACAATGTGTCGCTTCGGCTCTTTGTCTGATGGAGGAACATTTTTCCTAGTTCTCTTCTGGGGTTTATAGTAGACATATCCTTCACATAGAAAACTTGAGTGACATCCGCGGCGAGGACAAATGGTTCATCCCTGTATGCAGTGTTATTGAGGTCCACGGTTGTCATGCCATAATCTGGGTCTATCATAACACCTCCTGCACTCAGCTTCACCAACTGACACCGAAACAAAGGGACCTTGAGAAACGACCCATAGTCAAGTTCCCAGATCTCCTCTATATAACCATAATATTTGTCCTTTTTTCCAGTTGTGTTTATGGCATCTATCCGAACCCCACTATTTTGGTTGGTGCTCTTTTGGTCTTGGGATCTTGTATAAAACGTATTTCCATTTATCTCGTATCCTTTGAATGTTGGAATTGATGAAGATGGTCCCCTAGCCAACCAAGCAAGTTGGTCATGAATCTCCTCGTCATGCATGAGATTTTGTCTCAACTACACGCCGAAACTTTCTATGTGACGACGTGTAATCCAGGCCTCATACTTCCCCGGGTATTCATCATGTAGGATCTTTTTGTGCTCCTCCATGTATGGAGCCACCAAGGTTGAGTGATCCAAGACTGTGAAGTGTGCTCTATCAAATAAAACATGATCACTGCAAATCATTACTTTCTTTCCTAGTGTGCCCTTTCCTTCTAGTCTCCCCTCATAGCGGGACAAACGAACACCGATTGGCTTAAGCTCATCAATGTAGTCAGTACATAACTCAATAACCTCCTCTGTCCCGTACCCCTTAGTGATGCATCCTTCAGGTCTAGAACAATTGCGGACATACTTCTTTAGGGCTGCCATGTACCTATCAAAAGGGAACATGCTGTGTAGGAAAACGGGTCCAAGAATACCGATCTCTTTGACAATGTGAACCAAGAGATGTGTCATAATATCAAAAAATGATGGAGGAAAGATGAGCTCTAGGCTGACCAGACATTGCACAACACCATCCTGTAGACTGGTTAAGTTATCTGGGTCAATTACCTTTTGGGATATAGCGTTCAGGAATGCACACAGCTTTGTGAATGTTTTTCTAACATTCTCTGATAGAATTCCTCTCAGCACAACCAGAAGTAGTTGTGTCATCAACACGTGGCAGTCATGAGACTTTAAGTGGACAAATTTCTTGTCCTTACATTTGATTATCCGCCGCACATTAGACGAGTATCCAGACGGGACCTTGATACTGTCCAAGCATTCAAACATACTCTCCTTCTCTCTCTTGCTAAGAGCGTAGCTGGCAGTACCTAAGTAATGCTTGCCTTTCAAAGTCGCCATGTCCTCTCGTGCTTCCAATGTATCTTTGTTCTTCCCATACGTCCCAAGGAAGCCTAGCAGGTTGACACATAGATTCTTTGTGAGGTGCATCACATCAATTGCGTGACGGACATCTAGTACTTCCCAATAAGGCAGGACCCAAAATATAGATTTTTTCTTCCACATGGGCGCCTTCCCATTTTCATTCGGAACAGGTACACTACCAGGTCCTTTTCCAAAGACAACACTTAGACTCTTTACCATTTCGAATACAAGCTTTCCACTACGGTGAATTGGCTTACCAAAGTTTTCTTCCTTCCCATTGAAATGTTTGCCTTTTTTCCTTACTGGTGTTTGCCACCAAGGAACCGACGATGGCCTCCCACGTATACAACCTTCCGACAATGCTTCAAATGTGTGCTCTCAGTCTCATCTAAGTAATGGACACATGCCCTGAATCCCCTGTTTGATTGTCTAGACAGGTTAGCGAGTGAAGGCCAGTCATTAATAGTTACGAACAGCATCGCCCGTAGGTCAAACGCCTCTTGTTTGTGTGCATCCCACATATGTACACCTTCAGTCCATAGCAATAGAAGTTCTTCAACCAATGGTTGTAGGTATACATCAATATCATTACCTGGTTGCTTTGGCCCTTGGATAAGTGCTGGCATCATAATGAACTTCTGTTTCACGTACAACTATGGAGGAAGGTTGTACATACATAGAGTCACGGGCCAGGTGCTATGACTGCTGCTCATTTCACTGAAAGGATTCATGCCATCCGTGCTTAAACCAAACCTTATGTTTTTTGCGTCCTCTGCAACTCTGGGTAGGTTCTATCGATTTTCCTCCATTGCGACCCATCAGCAGGGTGCCTCAACATGTCATCTTGCTTACGTTCTTCTTTGTGCCGCTGAATCACCTTAGCATGTTTCTTGTTCCTGAACAAACGCCTCAATCGTGGTATTATAGGGAAATACCATATCACCTTAGCAGGCACTCTCTTCCTTGGTGATTAGCCCTCAACGTCCCAGTGTTGTCACTTTTGATCTTATAACGCGAAGCTTTACACATTGGACAAGATTCTAGATCCTTGTAATCACAATGGTACAGGATACAATCATTTGGACATGCATGTATTTTCTACACTTCTAATCCCAGAGGGCAAACAACATCTTTTGCTTCATTATGAGCAATTTGTTGCCCTCCGGAAGCAACTTCTTTATGAGCATTAACAACTCATTAAATCCGTTGTCACTGACACCATTTGACGCCTTCCACTGCAACAATTCCAAAGTGCTACGCAATTTCTTATGGCCCTCTTTGCAATCTGGGTACAACAAAGTTCTGTGGTCCTCTAACATACGCTCCAGCTTCTTCCAGTCTCTTTCATTGTCGCAATCTTCCTTGGCATCATGCAACATTTAAGCCAAACCATCGGTGCCGTCTTCATCATCAACATCGCCCATTAATGTATCAGCAAAGGAGTTGTACTGCGCGAAGTCAATGTTGTCATCTTCTTCTTCTTCATTCTCTCCCTCTAAAATGTGGCGGAATCGCCCTGCTTATTCCAGACTAAGCACACCTACCACCACTGGCTCGCAGTGCACTTAGGCCAGATTAAACCCGGTAGTCCGTCGAGAGTCCTTCGAGCTCTCGATGACACCATTTCCCGAGGAACCGACATCAAACACATCCGACTCTCAAAGGAGCCACAACAGTTGCAATCATCACAGGCAGTTGAAATAGAGAGTAATAGACTTTAGTTTATAGACCAAATATGTGAATTCAAATACATGGTCAAAATATAGTGAAAGCGATTTCAAATTATATATGGCAGAAGCGTTTTCAAAACATCTCGCAACGGAAACAAACTCAAGTAGTCTTCATTCAGAGATGAACAAGGCGAGTAGCACCGAGCCCACCGGTTCAACCCTCCTTCAAGCGGTTGTCCAGAAGTCATCAGTACCTGTAATCCAAAAGTGGGGGCAAACTCTGAGTACCAATTACTCAATAGGACTTAATGGACAGGGCTTACGGCTGACGCAAAGCATAGCTTACTAGTCAGGTGGATCCTTAGCCATTGATTTTTTTCAAGGTCATGTTGACATAAGATAGCAGGATTTGACAGCTGCTATCCATTAACCATGAGAGTCATTGATATCATAAAGTAAATACTTGCATGAAAGTAAAACAAGAGAACCCATCAGTAACTTGCATAATAGTATATCATACACATTCAAGATATACCCCTCATCTCCACCTGTCCCGTCCCAAGATTCACAGCGCCCCCACCTAACCCCTGGGAGTAGCCGTCTCAGGAGCGATACCACGGTACGTCGGGTCAGCCCTCCCTCGACCTCAAAGCACCTCCCAAGTCCATCGGCCCCCTATCAGTGGATGGGCAGCACCATGAATAGTGGGACGGATCATACAGATCCAAGCATGTTGTATTGAAAAACATGAATATAAGCATAAAGTATTTAAGTTATTACTACGTTGTCCGACAGTGATATTTGGCACTCTCACACCTGGTGAGCATCAGCGATTCGAATCGATTTCTAATTCCCGGAAATAACTAAAAATGCCAGGAGTATATGCTTACTAGCCATCGCGTTCCCACATATAGTCCCCGTCTCCACTTGTCCCATCCCAAGTTCGATTCCAACCCGCCATTCTCTAGGTTTAGCCCCCATGGAGCGTTACCACGGCGCACCGGGTCAGCCCTCCCATGAGTCAAGCGCCCCTAGGCCCATGGTAGGAACAAGTCTCTGTTCTCCGGATGGCACAAGTAAGACTTTCACCGGTCCCATGTCCCGGATAAGCACTCTAACAATGTTATGCCAATCAGCAGACGAACAGCGGGCGGGCCTTATGCGACACGGGCGGAGCCGGAGAACATCAACGCACACCACGAAAGAAAAATTACGCTCCGCCCGGTCTCCATTTAACATCAGCAATAATATAATAAAGTTCTAGTATAGTAAGATTTTTGAGATTTGTAAAATCACCTACGCGACGAGTAACAGTGCTCACTCGTGTCTAGTCGTACCTAGCATTTCTAGGCACACTCGTCCTACGAACTCTATTCATAGGAGCTAGGGCCAGGGCGGCCAGGATGTCTAATGCAGTTGTTCCAAACAACTCCTGATGCATATGCCTAATCATTAAGACATAAAATGTTTTCTGGGTATAGTATGGTCCTGCCTACCTTTGATTTGCTTTAAGAAAACCAACAAACTATGCTAATGTTAGTTTGCCGGGTTGTGAGGCTTTGCCCCAGGCAACCCCTTGATCCCTTGGACAACTCCTCCTTCCAAACGTGACTGATGGGCACTCCAGGTCGTGCTTGGGGCTTAGTTGATCTTCTGGATCACCGTTGGTTGAAGTAGTTCCACGTGCTCGTTTCTTAATCACGTATCTGCAATGAGCGCCACTATATGATTGACATGCGTGATGTTGCTAGGAATGAGATGCATGAATATGAAGCACTCGTATGAACAATCGTTTCATGGAAAAACAGAAAGGTGGTTAATAAACTTCATACACAAGGAGTAATTTTTATGGACAACGACCCAACACGCAGTCATAGGATCACATATAAACAAGCTACTGATTATAACAACATGTCACTTATGGGATTCGATAAATGCAAGCAATAGTTATTTAGGTTACTAAAATAGGTGTGGTGGTGTCCATTTTGTCACACCCCAAAATTTCTAATTTTGGGATGTGAATAGATAACAATGAATAAAATGAAGGATTTCTAAATTTTCTAAAATTTTCGAACTTGTAAGTTTTGCTGGATTGAAAGAAGCGTATGCTTTTGAAAAGTTTTTCCAATGAGAACTCATTTGTTTGTTGCATTCATGCCGAATTGCATAGTGTTTATGTGTGTAAAATGAGGTTTCAAAATTTTTCAAAACCGGCTAGGTTTCAAGTCCATCTCAATTCATATCTCTAAAATCCTAGTCCTTTGCTTCCTTGCCAACTCGAGTTGTATCTCTATAGTTTCACCGACTCAAAACTATAAACCAATCTTGTTGACCATCCTCTACACTAAGTCACGTCTTTCAATTTATCTAAGTCATTCTTAAAACCTTTGATGATATCACCCGACCTCACTCTTTTTGCCTCTTTTGAAGTCAACATTTCGACCTATTTCCATGTTTACCTTTTCATCATTTCTTCCATTGACATCATTTGGTAAAGCCCAGTGTCATTCTCAAGCTCATGTCCCACTGAATGCTCTCTTTCCTCTCTCTTTCGATAGACACGAGAAATTCCAAATTCGGACCCAATTGATGCCGTCAAATTTTCTTCTTTTCTTTTTCTCTCGCGTGCATGAAAAGCCCAAGATCCATTCTAATATCACTAAGGGTCGGAGACAAACATTACTCTCATTTGGCCTTGGGCCAAGGCGCGGAATACTTTCTTCCTTTCTTCACCTCTCTCCATAGCTTGGGCCAGCCCTGAACCTTCACAAAACAGTCCAAAACAGCACCTTCCCTCCCCTCCTCCTCTCTTCCCTTCTCCCTGTGCCCCCTCACATGGAGAAAGACACAGAAAGGGCGCCTCCCTCCCTGCTGGGCGCCCATTCACATCCCCCTCACTCCCACATTCATTTCCCCATCAATTGCTCTCCTTTATTCCCTAAAATCCCTCCCTCTTTCCTTCCCCTTACCCTTGGACGCCCCTCTCCCTCTCCTCATGACCAGATCAGGAGGAGGAGAAGCCATGGCTGCCTCTCTTTCCCCCATGGCGCCCCCTCACCTCCCTCAACATTCCCCCACCACCGAAACATGAAAACGGAGTGCTCCCGCCTCAGCGAAGATGATCCCCTGCTACGTTCTTCGATCCACGCTCAAGCATGCCATGGAGGTTGTCTCCTTGCTGCTGCCTCTGCTGTCCATGGTGTGGAGACCATGGAGGGCGCCCCCGACGATCCCCAACGCTGAGGCAAGGCTGCAGCCCTACGGGATCGTGTGCGCAGCCGCATCACCGCCTTGATGTCGCCCATGTCGCCTCTTCCACCACCAAACCCTAGGTGATGACACCCCACATATGTTCCTCTATGTTTCCTTGTTTTTTGCTGCAAATCATGTTCCATAAATCGAATCCCATCAAGTTTCGGCAAGGTTTACCCATGTGACATCTCGCTGCAGTCATGGACAGCCAAGTTGCCCTAGTTGGCACGGGTGTTTTCCGTTGTTCCAGTGACCTAATGGTCATGCCCTTCAACCAAATCTTGTATCTTGTCCTTGAATACATGCCCATAAAATGGTTTTGCCATCGGAGCCATGAAGACCAGCTTTTCGGTGGTCGACGTGTCCGATGTTCCTGCTGTCCAAGACAGCCGTGTTGCTGCCTTTCGTTCATGTTTTGCCGGTGATCCGGTAGTCTAATGGCCGAGCCCTTCTACGGAGATGTGCATAATATCCCTGTACACACCTCCATAAAATGGTTTGTCCATAGGTGCAGCGACGTGAGAGTTATCGCCGTCGCCATGCTCGCTGCCACAACAGTCCAGACAGCAGCAGTGCTGCCATTTTGGCGCATGTTTTCTCAATGATCCGGAGGTCCAATCAGCGAGCCCTTCGACCGAGATGTGTATTATATCCTCAATCATGCCCCTATAAATTGGTTCTGCCATAGGAGGCACAGGTCCGGAAATTTTAGCGTTACCGTGAACACATATCTGCAGCCTGGACAGCCGAGCTTCTACCAAATGCAGGGGTCTTTTCTTTTAATCATCTTCTCCAATCATCAAATCCTTTTGCCATATCATGTATATCGTAGTACCACATATTTCTGTAAATTTTGGCAGCCTTTGGATCAGTTTAGGCCAGGTATTGGATGGTCTTTCCGATTGGTGCACTTGCTGTCCCTCCTGTAGAAAAGAGGCTACATAACTCTACGTCGCGCCTTCTTTTGTCATTGACCCGTTGGTCGAATCTCAGCACCCTTTGATCAGAATTTAGTCCACATATCCTTTATCAATTCCTCAAATAGGGTCCTTAAATGGTGTGTCATGGGAAGAGTTCCGGTGCCCACATTACCATTGTCCTATCATGTGCAGTTTCAGCACAAACACCACTGCAAGATCAACAGTATTCCTCTCTCAATTGCACCCTGGTTCCTTCTCAACCCCTCATATTCTCCACCACAATAATATCTCTATGCAAACCATGGCCTGGCAACATCTTTCACTTTTTCATGTTTATATCTCTTAACACCTAGTCCTACCAAATCATTTTGTTCCTACCTTCATATCCTTCCTCATGTATTATTAGTAACGACTAGTGTTCTTTTTATGTTCTTTATAAAATCATTTATTTGTATGGTGTATTGTTCTTAGTTTCCCTTTGTTTGTTGTTACAGTTGTTTGCGCTGAGGCTCGATGTGTGTGAGGAGCAGCAAGAGTACCTTTGAGGAAGGCAAGTATAGCATGAGCACAACCTAATAACCATTTAATCAGTTCATATGCATGTGTCTAAACTTGTATGCCAATAAGGACTGTACCTAGCCTCTTTTATTGCTATGTTCACCTATGGGATGCATGTTGGTTAAGTTTTGCTAGTTGCTGCGCGAAAACATGTTACTTTGGTTAATAATCTTGTTAATTGATCTATGCAATATAATTGTTGAGCTTGACCCTCTGTGCTGTGTGCTTGAGTGGTTCATGTCTCGTTAAAACTTGCTTTTTAGCAACTTGGTTTAGGGGGCATGAGCATGTGTTTTGCTTATAGCCACTCTCCGTAAGGACCGGTTCGCAAAGCGACAACCTGTGCTACCATGAGACTGGAATGGGACGGTCTTGGCTAACTAATTAGGTTGCATTGGTTTGGGAGTAACTTACCGACGGGGCAAGAGGGGAGGTGAGCTTCTGTGGCCCTCGCGCTACTTGGGTTGAGTGGGTTTATCTCCCCTTGAGGCTTGCTCCACAGTTGCGGATCCTGAAACCTTAGCGGTTACGCCTTACCAACGTGATCTTTGTAAAGGCCTCGTAGTGTGCTTGCTAGCCATCTCATCTAAGGTAATGTGGTGGAACACTAGCGTAGCCCACGACTCATGGGTAAAGATGTACGACCTCTCGAGAGTGTAAAACTGACATGTCAGCCGTGCTCACGGTTATGAGCGGCCCAGATCCTTTATGCAGATTAGTGGTTCTGTTGGGTTTGAAAGTGGTTCTTATGTTAATATTGTTGACTAATATTCACATGCAATATCTTGGGTTTAATGGTTTATCTACCCACTTGTAGTAACTAGTTGTTTAATAAAACTTGACCAACTAAAAGCTCATGCAACGTGTCAGCCAACCTTAGAGCCTCATAGTTCATGTTATACTTGTGGAGTACGAGTTGAAGTACTCACGCTTGTTTCTTTTATTTCAACCTACTGTTGGCTGGAATCCAACCGCTGCTCAGAAGATGAAGGCTTAAAGGAGTACAAATGAAGGATCATGGAGTTCTAGGCGAGCGACCCCCAGTTGGCTTCCCTGTGGATGGCCCGGTGTTTTAGTTATGCTTCCGCTACTCTGTGTTAAAGACTTGATGTCTTTATGTAATTCTTGTTTAAACGATATGTAATAAAGCATTGTCTGTGATATCACTGTTAATTGTCTCTATATGTGTGAGATTAGATCCTGGCACACATATAGATTTGCTCTGGTTTTTCTTTTGAAAACCAGGGTGTGACACATTTCCATTCAACGGGTAACAAGTTGAAATCACGTACTTCATGCATTTATAGGAAACATTCACTAAATTATATCGTGTAGTATGTTTATTTAATGGATTCAAACGCTATATTGACTTCAGGTACTTTACATGAGTAAATGAATTAATTTCTCAATCATGTGTGATATAGAGAATAGTAGATAGCCTGCAGCCAGAAATCAACCCACATGCATAATGATATCAATTGAAATTAAACACCTACTCTTATAATTAAATAACATATGCCCACTTTATGAATAAAAAGCATTACTTGTGTTTATATAGTTAAACAACTCCAAATGAGCTTAGATTTTTATGACATGTAGATTTATACTACATTATGTACTGTCAAAATTTTAGCCACAAAGGAGTTATAAATTAATTATGAAAATTCTAGCAAGTTTTCAGCCCTATAGCTTCTCAGATTTTTCATGATTTGTAGGAAGGGTTTTTGGGCCTAACATTTTTACAGCAAGCATTTCATTGCATGAACATCATATACAAAAATCGGCAAGCACAAAATC
The DNA here is from genome assembly GCA_022530915.1 of Paspalum notatum. NCBI lineage: Eukaryota > Viridiplantae > Streptophyta > Magnoliopsida > Poales > Poaceae > Paspalum > Paspalum notatum. The sequence continues at coordinate 23,108,786 of CM039684.1, read as the reverse complement.
CATCGTTTGATATGACATCTATTTTCTATATATTTAACTCATGCAAAATAAGATGTAATTATAAACGGTGTTAACAAACTCTCCAAAAATACTTTCTAGGCCCTCTATCATACTAGTAGCATACCAGATTTTTCATAGAATTATCTTTGCATTTTAAAGTCACATTTTCCAATTATCAAGTTTAGCAAGTAGCATTTTGTCAATTTCAAAACAGCAGCTAAATCACGCATGCCAACGTCATACTTCACCAATGAGCTACCCATACTATATAAAGTACAAGAAAAATACCAGAGGTCATGTTTGAGCATATTTTGTGTAGCCTTCATTTTCCAAGTTAAATAAATACACGAAACACATGCATAATGCCAAAACAGTAATTAAACAGTCAAAGCTAGGGCTACAAAAATTCATATAGTGCTATAATGCCACAAGAAAGCCACTGTCCAAGTTTCATAATTTTTGGAGTTCATTTAGCCCACTTTTGACATTTATCTAGTTTCCACGTGCATGCAACAAAACCGAGGGCAAAATGGTATTTTCATAGATCCACATCATACCTAGCCTGTAGATCTACTCAAGAGGAACACAATGCAACAAAGTTTATATTTTTAGGATTTTTCTTTGATTTGTTATGATTTTTCAAAACTCACAGCCGATTTAAATGCCTTTAAATGGAAAAACATTAGATCTCAGGACTTAAACGCAATTACACCTAACTTCCAGGGGCTTCCGTGTAAGATCTGCAAGACACATTGCACAGTGTATCAAACGACAGCGCGAAAACTTGAAAACGTAGGGGTTAAATCACAAGACCACCTCTTCTTCTACCTCCGGCCGCACGCGGGGAAGGGGAAGGACGGGGCCGCGCCGGCGTCGTGGAGGCTGGACTTGGAGCCGACGAGGTCGAGGAAGACGTTCCTAAGCTCGGGCTACCCAGGGATGTAGACCTCGTCGCGATAGGTGGAGCGGGGAGGCGACGTGAGGCCAGTGAACCGGGGTGGCGGCGGTGCACGGAGCTCAGTGGCCGCGGGCTAGATTCCCGCAGCTCCGGCGATGGGGGAGGCCGGCCGTGAGGTTCACGAGCTACGCGAGGACGCGGCGAACCCGACGGAGTTGGAGTTAGGGCATGGGGACGGCTCAGAGGCGGTTGTCCGCGGTGTGGTAGAACGCGCCATGGTGGTCATGGCGGGCGGCATGGTTGCGGGGGTCAAGGAGGCGGCGAAGGCCTTCCCGAGGTTGGGGAAAATGAAGCCCACGGTGAGGCGAAGGCGAGGCTTGTGCGGCCTAGGCTGGAGGGGGCCGGCTGCGGCAGTAGGGTGGAGCTCAAGCTTGGCGAGGCCGTGGAGACGGTGCCCAGAGCACGGAAGAGCACGAGGGTACAGGGCGACGGCGGCGGTCCTCGAGCAGGGCGAGAGGTGGAGAGTGAGGAGGAGCTTGCTGCGCATGTGCTAGGTCAGGGAAAGGAGGGCTGGAGGAGGCCGGCCGTGAGCTCGAGCCATGTGGCTCCAATGGCGGACGGAGCTCTGGCGACCCGCTCGGGCTAGAGGGATGGAATAGCAGGGCAGGGAGTGCGAGGGAGGATGCAGGAGGATGGAACACCGTCCAGGTGAAGCCGAGGATCAGCCGGTCGGGGTGCCGATCCGTGGCGCCGCGGCGTGGCCATATGCCGGCGGCCACGCGGCGTGCGCCGGCTCGGCGTCCGCGCGGCGCACCAGTCGCGGGCCTATCTGCCAGTGAGAGCGGAAAAAGAAAAAGAAAACTGTGTTTCCTCTCCCTCTAAAATTCGTCTATTTGACCAAGCAAAAGGCCGAATTTGACAAAACTCCAATTAGATGAAATGTTCTACTCTTTGAGTTCTACAACTTTGTTAAAAGGTCTCATATCAAAATCGGTTTTAAAATAGAATTTAAATTTGAATCTTTCCTGCAGCTCCCAGTTTGGACAGTGGACCTCTAATGCTTGAAAACTTCAAAAGTCCTATTTCTAAGTGTTTTCACCCAAAGTACCTTTTGGAAAAGTTGCTTAGAATTTCTGTAGCTACAACTCATCCAAATAGAGTCTTGCATGAAAGTGGCTGTAGGTTAGAGAAAACTTGAAATTTCCAAACAGGTCTGGTTTGAACTGGTTTTCTGTGCAGGTAGAAAATGATTCTAAACCCTAGTTAAACTTCAATATATGATCAAATCCCAATTGACAAAGTTGTTCTTCAGTAAATTACCTACAAGTTTGATAATATAGATCTGGTCTGAATCCCAACAGATTTTGAACTATCAGTACAATCATGTTCAGAAATTGGATCCAACAGCAGGGTTATTTTATGTAGAGTCTTTCTTGTTTTCAACCTTTGAAGTATCAAATGAAGTCCAAACACTTCTACACTAGGTGCATTTGAAAGGTGACAAGTTCAATTTCACTTCATAGAAAGGAAGATTTTGAAGTTGTATAGTGAATTCAAAAGTAATTTCAGATTCAAGTTTGGGAAGGGCTGAAATTCAGCCTTGAGAATTTGTCTGTGTAAATTGACTTCGTCTGATATCCAAGAGAATAGTGGGCCAAATTTAGAATGGGTGAATGGCAGTTTTGAACTCTGCTCAGTGTAACAAAAGTGTAGTACATGGTCTGTACCACATGTTTGATATAAAGTTTAAGCAAAGGTGCTTAATGAATTTGAAAGTTTTATTAGAGCTCGGATTTGGTCACGATCACTATTGGCACCATCTAAAGAATTTCTGGTTTGGTTTGGTCTCGACTTTTAAACCTCATAACATATAATTTTAAAGGTGGTGACTTAAACAACCAAACCACATAGGGTTTCATATTCTCCTAGAAAAATTTTTGGCTTAGTGATTTCTCCATCTAGTCCTCGTTACTCTCTAAGCGTCATCAAGTCCTAATTCATTATTAACTTGTCTCTAGCTGCGTTTTAAGGCTCTTGAGATGCCGAGGGCATCACATAAAACCCCTAGTTCTCCATGCTTAGTCCAACACACGTAACCCGACATGAATCCCCTTCGCAACAGATGGTCATGAAGGGCTTTCGATGACGAGTATACCTTCTCGTTCTTGCAATCTATGCATGGACAACTTATAAAACCAGACGACGTCCTATGTTTCTCGGCCCTCTCAATAAAGACACCCAAGCCGCCAAGAAATTCGACGGAGCGTCGGTCCTTGTACATCCATTGCCGGTCCATCGATCTGCATCATATCCAATAGAGACTAGTTTAGATAAACTAAAACTAGTTAGAACAACTAATAAAATAGATCTTAAATAGTCACACTGCACACAGTACCAGTCACTAACATGTGGGCCTGCCAATGCTGGGCCCACAAGTCAGTGACTGGTACTTCACTGAATCCACCTCCAAAATAAACACCACAGCTCCTTCGTGTCATGCCTGACACCACTCTTTCTTCTTCCTCCTGACCGGCCAAACAGCTCTTTTGCTCCTTCCATGTCCGCCATGTCCACCCGTTCTGACCGCTGGGGTGCTGCATCCAGCTCATCGCAGGTAGGGTCTGCCCTCATAGGTGAGGAATCGGGGCTTCCTTTGATCCAGTGTCCAGATTGCAAGATGGAGAGGGTGGTTGAGCTTACGGTCAAGACACGAGAAAAGGAGAACTATGGCCGAGTCTACATCAATTGCCCGCGGAACATTATAGGGGTAAGTTGATGTGGGTTTTTTGTGATCTTTTTAGTTGAAGAGTTTGTTTGGATTTGAAAGTTATCGTTTTTCTTGCGGGGGTTTTTTTTTTTGTTTTGCTATCGTTTAGATGCCAGGACGGTGCCGCTTCTACCGGTGGCAAAAGGCATACTTAGCTGAGATACATCCTGCCGATTTGGAGGTTGAGGATGATGCACCTACGAACGATGAAGGTGCTGCCATTGTGGGGAGGAATATTTTGGAGGAAAAGTTTGACAAGTTGATTAGGATTGCGCAATTGTTGGTAGTGTTGATTGTAGCAATGTTTGCTGTGGGGGTGATGTATGTGTTCAAGTAATGCCTAGTTAGTATGTGTGATGAATGGCAGGTTATGTATTCTATGCTCAACTAAACCCAATTTCTTTCAGTAATGTAAGTTGGAAAGCAGTAAGTAACGCAATGATCAGTTAGAGGATAAACCTGGTAACCTCTTAGCACCCTTGGATGAGGTCTCCAATTCAATTTCAGAAGAAAATTTTGGTAGCACCTTCCCTGTAAATGGAGTAATAGACGCCTAGAGCTCTTTGTTCTTGGACAGAGGTGCTCAGGGAAGCAGAAGGCGGGGTAAATATACCTTGAGAACTATTAGTACTGGGTGTAAGCAACAACCGGAACCATTAGAGAGTATATGGCATCGGGTCTGGTAAACACCCGATACCAATGTGTGAAAACCCAATTTTTTAATTCCTGACAACTGTACCACCAGTGCTCTTAAACAACTGATACCAATGAGAAAACCCCTAACTCTTACTTTGAGCGTTGCACCAAGTCATATAGGTATCGGGTTTGGTAAACACCCGATACCAATGTGTGCAAACCCCATTTTTCCCTGACAACTGTATCACCGGTGCTCTTAAACACCCAATACCAATACCAATGAGAAAACCCAACTCTAAATTAGAACGTTGCACCATGTGATATAGGTATCGGTTCTGGTAAACACCCGATACCAATGTGTGAAAACCTCATTTTTTTTAATTACTTTGAGCGATTCTAATTTGACAAATTCGCATTTTTCTAAATAATTCATTACAACAACACATTCATAAAATCTTCCACATTCAAAACAGAAGCAGGTTCATAGATAATTAGATATTACATAATTAGATACTATGTTCTAAACTGAGCTACTAATTAATAATGCTCGTCCTCGAATGAGGCGAGCAACGCCTTCGGCCAGCTGTCGGTGCCGTCGCCGCCGCTGTCCTCGACGGCGGCTAAAGCACCGGCCTCACGGCGCATCATCTTGGTGACCGCGAGGCTCTGGTGGTGCAGGCGGAAGAAGGCGCGGTGCTAGAGGAGGAACATGGCGCCACGAGACTGCCGGCGGGGAACCCTAGCGGTGGCCACCGCGGTGGAGGAGGTTCCCGGGGCTGAAGCGGCCGCAGCAAGGCACGCCTTGGCGGCGAGGAGGCGACGGCGAAGGCAAAGATTGAGGAGGAGCTCGGCGCCACGCGAGGCCTTCTGGAGCACGCCGAGCCTCCACTGCCACCGGTCCTTGAGGTGGCAGGGATGCATGACCTTCGCAGCGGCGAGGCGCTCCTCTGCGGTTTTAGCGGCGATGCGCTTCGCTAGGGCTGCCATGGCGAGGTCATCCATTGTGGATGGGGGGAACAGAGGAAGCAATATGTGGGGAATGCAAGAGGTAGGAGAGATATATAAGACATGGCCACGATCTCAATAGCAACGGGTGGAATCAAGACCTGATACTAATGAACCTTATGTCTATAAACTAGAAATTGAAATTGTATATTTTACATATCCCTAAACTATTTTACATATAACATCTAATTAAGGACGGCGATGGCGACGGCAGCGCTACAGCCTCCGCCCCGGCGCCGCATCGTGTCCAAAATCGCGGCCCCGTCCTCGTCGCTGCCGCCGCCATTGGTGCCGCCATCGCCGTCGCCGCCACCATCAGCACGACGCCGTGATCAGCGACGCCGTCCTAGTCGTCGATGTCGTCGTCGTCCTCCTCCTCCTCTTTTCTTGCTCTTGTGGAGGAGCTGGAGGGGGAAGAGGATCGAGGATCGCGCACGCTCTTGTCTCTCTTTTCTTGCTCTGTCTCACTCACTGCTCTCTTCTCTTGTTTTTGCTCGAGCAGAATAAAATGCTACGGAGTAACCTATATTTATCTAGAAAATAAACACCGATCGGCCTTCCGTCAAATTAAATCATCATCAAGCAGCGGTACGGACGAAGACGGGCGGGAAGGCAAACAGGTGCACATGCTTCCACACAGGACAATAAAATCGGATCGCCTTAATACCCGGTGTAAATTATTGCACATTAGTATCAGGTTTTGTTCCCACCGATTCTAACGATACCACATTAGCGTCGGGTTTTGTTCACACCCGATGCTAAATGTTTGAGTCCAAGACTGACCGTTGGCCCTGAGTATACTGGGCAGCTGTCAGCTCTAATTTTGTCCACAAATTAATTTGACCACATTTCACTCTAAACTAAAATTTAATCAAACAAGAAATTTAATTTCCCTCATCTTGGAAACTGAAGTGAGGTCCCCAAGTACGCTTATTTATTTACTCCACAGCAGAATTGGCACCTTAATTTTGATTGAAGGATTTTTCAAAGGAGAAAAATGGAGAGGATTCAAAATCCTATGGAAAAGAGTAGTATTCATCCCCTTTATGTAAACTAGTTGAGATGCACGTGCGACACGCACGTAGAAAAAAAATCTTTTCCATCTAAAAGATCAGGTTTAAAATAATATTCGTAACATTTTCAGAATGACATGCTTCAACAAACAGATAATTCAGTTGTGCCACATTCTACAGGGCTTTATGCTTTTGATTCTTCCTTCCCTTAGCAAAATTGCAAAAGGCCAACACCTTCGCCACAATACAGGCATACAGACACAACAGAGACAAGGGCTTATAACAACATCATTCTAAACCTGAAGTTACATCTAACAGCCACTCAGCCAGGCGTCCAGCACTAACAGGCCTAATAAGCATACTACAAAAGCCAGTGCAATTTATAGACAAGATTTGTCAAAGCAATACATCAATCCAATTGCATCATAGGACAACAAAAAACTCTACACTGTCTTCATAGTTCACGTCACAAATAACATAAATAAGGGCAGATCATCTCATCTAGCATATCATCCTTGGGCATAATTCCACATCGCTCAAACTTGAGCTGGTACTGATAGAACTTAGAAGGATCTAGAGAATAAAAAACAATAAAACTCTCCACTGTAGTATGTTTCTTGTCTTAATAAATTCACGAGCTGCTGTTTCCACCTGCGATCCCAGCCAGCCATTCAGAGAAGCAAGATGGAAAGGAAATTGTGGTGGCTTAACACTGCACCTTGACTTCACTGCATGCATAGTCGAAGATTAAAAAAAAAAGCCAAATTCAGAAATGTATAAGCAATTCAGCAAAAGGACAATATGAGAACAATACTGAACAGGTTCCTCCATTCTAGGAACGTTTTGACTTTTCCCGTTCTTCTTTAGTATTCAACGCAGCTTCCCTTTTAGGCACACTACTGACTGTTACATGAAAATTCCTACTCTCTCTCTCTCTCTGAAACTGCTTGGTATGATTGGTCAGTACCTCAAACTCATACATCTTCAGTTCTGGGTTATATATCTTCGATCGGGTGCTGGAAGCATAGAAGGGGATCATCGGCTTCATCGCTTAAGCTGAATATCTTCTACTCAGATGGTCTGTCAGATTTAGCTGCAGGTTGTAGAGAAATTTCAATTGGACTTCCCGTTTCCAAAGGATTTTCAACTGCAAGTTCTAATCAGGATCTTGCTCTTCTCCGGTGGTCCTTTTCACTCACAAACAAAAAGGAGCCTTTGCTTGGTGTTGTCAGCATCTTGCTTTCTGAAGACACTTCTCAGCGGCGTCATTTGGGTACACCCAAAGGCTCAATAGGTTCACAGGTTCAGGAAGTAGATCAAAACTTGGAACCTCCCTATAATCATGAGAAACCATGTTACAAAAAATAATCCCCATACATTTTCGGAAACATGGCTTGATTAAGTAACATAGGCTAATCTAGCACATGGTCACATGCTGGGGGAAAAAAAATCATTTGTAGAGTATATGTGAAGTAACACAGTGCCTGTTAGAGCTTCCACTCCGGAGGTTGTAGTCGTGGGAGACAGGAGGCGGGGGCGAGCCGTGACTACCGTAGGGAGGAGGAGGGTGGCGGCTAGGGCAACAATTGATTTGCCTGCTTGATTTATTCCTCAACATACCAAGTGCTTATATAACCTTACATAATGGGCCCTTAATGGACCTTTATGGCCTAAAATACACAAAACAGGCTAACACCGTCTAATTCTAGGCATTAATTCTATCTTTAGCCACTTTGATCAGGCCTATGGCGCCTACTATAGGGGATGTCGGTCATAACAGTGCCTAATTCTAACCAACCAGATATTTGGAAACTACAGGTTGATTGTGCCTCCCCTGCTATCTTAATTGTCAACATTTTTCCAAAAAAGACAAAACAGGATGCAACTCATGCATCACATCTTCTCATAGAAAAAACACCAAGAAGCTGGAATTTAGTGGTAGGTCTCTAGGATTACTTGGGACTGGGTTAGACAAAAATAGTTGTACTTTAGATTTAGGTCCATGCTTCCTTGATACTCTCTGTCTCTCTGACATGATGCAACAATGGCCTTTAATTTTTTTTTTCAAGGGACAGTAAACATATCTTGATAAGACGATTTATTTATTTTACTCTGAAAATAAATAGCCTCTTAAGTGCCCAAGGAAAATAATATCCAAGAAAATTTTGATAACAAACTTCTGGCAATTTCAGTATGATTAAATTTTCAAACAATTTTTGGCATGAGTCTAGCAGATTCAGAAACCTATCAACCACACCTTACAGTCTAGGGGATTCATTTATATGATCATTATATCTCTCCCCCTCACTCTACCATTTCTATCTCTCTCTGTCTCCCTCCTTCTCAACCCTCATCTCCCTCCCTTCCTCTGTCTATCTCCTGGCTCTTTCTCCCTCTCCACCCCTCCCTTTTCCATCGTCCCACCCTCTCTCTTTTAACCTCTCCGTTCTCCCTCTATCATGCAACCTCTCCCTTCTCTCTACCATGCAAACTCTTCCCCCTCTATCTCCCTCCTCCACAATCTCCATCCCTTTTGCTTCCTATCTCCCTACTTCTCCCTCTACCTCTCTCATGTAACCACCCCCTCCATTTTTCAACCTCGATCTCACTTCTCTCATGCCTCCTGGGTTGTCAAGAAACATGATAAGGAAGACATGCGACTAAAAATGCAAATGGAGCTACTGCATCAGTATTTGAAAATAACATGAAAATTATAATCTACAAAAATACATTGACAGACAAAGGCCCCAAAAGAAGCTTTTGAGAAATGCAAATACATAATGAAGGTCAGTGCATACGATCTAAATGTAGTACAATACCAAACTTCGAATTCCAATGCAGTAGAATACAACTGGTATGGACATATAACACCGACATGAATTAAGAATTAGAAATTATTGAGGAGCTGGCACAACAGCAGACAGACGTGGGCGTCAGAGGCCACATGCGCGCAGCAGGTGGTCAAGCACAACGCAAAGGAGAGACGAAGGGCAGAACTCCAAAAGGATTTAGCGTTTTTACCAACTTGCTTTCTTAAGTACTTGAAGTGTATTAGCCATTTCTGAATAAGAGAAATACGATATTAGTACAAGAACATGCCGTTCTTGCAACAAAGCTCATAGCAAGACCTGAATATTTTGATTGCAAACTCACGGATCACTTCCATATGTATAGCTGAACCAAAATGTAAACGTATATAAAAATAGTTTATTAGAAGTTTCCCATCAATTGCATTCACCCAATATATATCATAATATTATCCACCAGGAAGCCCTCCCAACTCCCGTGAAGTGTTGGCCCAGCAGTGAGTAACCAGATCTCATATTACCAAGATCGAGCACTCATAATACGTGCTCTCATTTGGTTGATACATTGCAAACTCCCTGGTTGCAAGCATTTAAGGAAACAATATTCCTTCCGTCTTCTACCCGATCAATCAGGTTGCTCATTCCCAGTAGTCCTCCTAATTTTGCATCAATTTTCATTTTTGACATAATGTATCACTCTCAATGCGAAATATAACAGATATAAAATGCATATACGTTGAGTGTTAACCAAATAATATTGGGGGGCTAGGAAATACGATGGGGAAGGTTGCATATGGACAAGTGCTTACCTTGTTACAGGTCTTGCTATTAGAATGCACTGATGCTTAGCCCATTACTTGTATAACAGTGCCCTGATCAGCAGAGGTATTGTGTGCGCACTTCTTCAGTTTCTCTTCAAGAAACAATAAGGAAAAGTGAAGGCGACAATTGAGATGGCAAGCACTATGCATACATTTTAGAGTAGATTGGTGGCATGCACCCGTGATCATCATTTGTCATGCACAGCATGCCTCGGCAGCGGTGCAAAGCCCACGAGCCTTCATAACCTGAAATTAGATAGCAACATTAGTTATAGATGAGTTGCGAGAGATCACATCAAACCAGAAACATGAAAAAGGAGGATGATATTTAGATGACAAAAGGGGTATGTCTGCATAAAAACATGTTGGTGTGAGATGAAAAATAATAATATGAACATTAATGCCATGAAATCAACATGAAATTGAAAAAACGGTTGATGTATTAGCATTCTTGATAAGCAGACGGACACAAACAATTAGGCCTATTTTCAGTTGTAAAGTTGTTGCGCCGGCGTCCAAACGACCGCTGCGCACGGCCTGTGATGGAGCCGGCAAGCCGTCGTCGTTAGGGACGACGTAGGGGCGGCATGCGACGCCGGCGTGCATCTTTCAGAGCGCCCGGGGCGCGCACGCCTCGGCGTCTGGTTGCGGCGTCCGGCTTCCAGGCTGTCGGACCGCCTGCGTGATGCGGCGCGGGTGTCGTGGCGGCGTCTGGGGATGGTCGCGGCGTCCGGCTTCCGGAATGTCGGGGCGCATCGGCGTGGGAGATGTTCCACGCACGTCCTACGATGTCCCGGAGCTCTCCTATGCCGTGGACAGCCGCTGCCTCACCGGGTGGGATGCCAAGGGCGCGGAGTGGCTGTGATCGCGCAGCCTCTGGAACGCGCCGGAGCAGGTGGCGATGGTGTCGTAGGCGGAGCCTCAGTGGCGGAGGACACCCAAAAATTTAGGTGTGGCGGTGGATTATAAGACGATATTCATATATTGTGCGGAATCAAAGGTTCACAACAATAATATCGTTCAGAAGTACCTCAAATAAAGAAAAAACATGTAAAGTACACATCAAATCAACAATTGAACCAAGTTTAGTTATTCAATTGTTTGTGAAATGCATAATAAAGTTTAACCACCTGAGACTCTTAAATTGTGGATTTCTAGACCACTCAACCACGCAAGAGACAAATAACAATTAAGCGATAAAATAATAAAACAAACCAAATGGCAGAACACACCACCCGTAGGTGATCGGTGCCCTCTTTCTTTCTTGGCATTTCTACCCAAAAACTGCAGCACCACAAGCTCACCGGTTCTCATGCGATTACTACTTGGATCTACTAATACCAATGCACCTCAGTAGAAACGGTCCACATAGAGACAGAATCACTCAACAAGTTGTTGAGTTAGCCATCCGTTTTTCAAGAAAGAGACAGTGAAATCAACCCCTGACCTGGAGGACGTTGCGACGAGCACCGGGACGGTGGGGGCTGGACGCGGGGCAGCCAGGTGCCCAGGCAGCGGGGCAGCAAGCGCCGGGGACGCCGGCCGCAGACGCATAGAGTAGGAAGTGCCCGCGCAGGGCCGCCAGCCGCCGGGGCACGGGGCGCGCAGGGACGCCGGCCGCCAGGTGTGCAGGTGCGGGGGTCTGTTGATCGGGGCGACTGGGTTGCGGCGCTGGGAGCGGAGGTAGGGTGCGGGACGGAGCCGTGTCCGGGCGCCGATGGATTCGGTTCCTCAAGAACAAGCATGGAGGACGCCTCCGGGGGGAAGGAGGGTGGGCGCACGGCCGTGCTGGGCCGCACCGTGGAGGACGCCGCGGCGGTGCGCGTGTCTGGGAAGGTAGGGGCGGTGGTGGTCGCCGGGAAGGTCCGGGCTTGGGGAGGGGCGCTAGCGCTGGGGACGTGCAGCGCGATTGTTCCCGTGAATCCGATTGGGAAGGGGCACCGGTAATTGAGGTAGCGCTGGTTCTCTTGCTTTCAGGCGAATGGAAAGTAGAGGTGGGTATGGCTAAAGATTTTGGTGCAAAAAATTAAGAGAAAAGGGATGAAACATTTTCCTTCTATCGGTTTTGAGCCTTTTCCACCCTTTCCCAACTTTTCCATTCTGCGCGGTAGGGCCAGCGTGAGGGGTATAAAGTGGGTTTCGCTGGTGAAAAAAGGTTTTCACCCAACTCGCTCTTCCCAACTTTTCCATTCTGCGCGGTAGGGCCAGCGTGAGGGGTATAAAGTGGGTTTCGCTGGTGAAAAAAGGTTTTCACCCAACTCGCTCTTTTATAGTGTAGATTTGTAAGATTCATGCATAGGAAAAAATAGAGGGAAAGTTTCCTATATATGAGGTTCATTTCATATTTTTGAAGGAACAAAACCACTCAAACCCTCTTTGTTTCATTCCTATTGCGAGATTTCTAGTATTTAATTCCTGATGTAAAATCATCAATGGAACGGCTTCCAGTGTGCGTAGAATTGGCGGAAAGGCGAACGGGCACGTGAGCTTCTAGCAGAAGCCCTGGCATCAATTTAGTACGAGGTCGCCTAAAGTGACGATGCTAATGTTTAGTACATTAGTATCGGGTTGTTGTACCACCCGGTTCCAATAGAATTAGCACTAGGTGATGTAACGACCCCCTTCTAATGAAAAAACATAAGAACCGTATCTTTGGGCGACCCGATACTAAAGTGCTCCTAGGGCTCCCGACCATGGCACCCAGGGGCTCCCCAGCGTAGCACCCGATGCTAATGGTACTTTAATACTGGGAGCAGTTTTGGCCTCTTCGTTTGTAAAATGGAAGCCCCATCCGAAGGTCTGTTCTCTAGTAGTGTCCCGATAGACCGTGAAGCTCCATCCGCTTCGTTTGCTCGGTCGGGTCATTGGAGGCTCGCTGCCCTCCGACCGACCTCGGGGGAGCGTTGCGGTCGTCGCATCCCATCGCCTTAATCACCGAGGCGACACGGGTGTGACTGGTTGCCGCCGCCTGCTGCAGGGTATCATGATGGTTGTTGGCATGCGGCAGCGTGCCCGGCCCTCAGCGCCGAGGCGACGCGTGTCCGCCATGCGGGCAGGGGGCGAAGCATGCGCCTGCTGTCCTCCTGTCGTTTCTGACATGCCCTCGGGGCTTGGAGCCACCCTGATCTTTTGGCTTCCCTCTGAAGGGATTCGGAATGACCGACGGCGTGAAGAGGGAGCGCTCGGCACTCGGCGGTCAGGGCATCCCTTCTCGTTACCCTGCATCTGTGCTGGTGCTCAGCCCCCGACCCCCGACCGTTCGCCGGTTCGAGGTCGGGGGTCGTGAGGCTTAGAGGTGGCCACCCAAGACGCGTGGCCTTGGGCCTCCTAGTTAGCTAAGTCCAGCCCACTTCATTAATGTGGGCCGGTGAGGGTACCCCTAGTACGGGTATACGTCACTTCTATTACTGAAAACAAATTGCCTACTCCCAGTGGTACAGTTCAAGTCCCAAATTCTCAAGGTACCATATGTCACTCATGTTCAGATACCAAAGAAGGTGCGTTGACTCATAATCTGACCTGGCTTAATCTGTGGTTCATTTTCTGAAGACTGAAGTCCGTTCTAGCCTCTCATCTTGTCTACGAGTCTTGTCTACGAGTCTAGGAACCCCCTCCCCCCCCCGGTAAACAAAAAACCTAGGTATCTTACAACCTCGATTATCCAAACCGTGCAAACAACCACCTTAATAGGTCAAAGCAGTTTTGACTCTCGTTTAAGCTGACGTGGCGCATGTGGGTCCCACATGTCAGACTCTGTCTTATATATTGGCTCTCTCTCTTTGCCTTCGGACAATGCCACCATCTTCCTCCACGCATCATTGCCCACGCCTCTCTCTCTCCCAACCAGTTGCATCACCGATGCCTCGCTCAGCCTCTCGTGGCAACTCCCTTTGTGCGGGACTGGTTGCCAACGTGCTTGCCTCCCTCTCCCCACCCACACCGCTGATGAGATCCCCTACTTCTTCTAAAAGCCATCGGCATGGCCCTCTCCCTCCTATCCATACCCGTTGAGATTCTCCCATGTCGCAGAGAAGCGCACAGATGGCAATTGGGTACTAAGGTAGTTGCGATGACATTGTTGGGAGGGAGAGGTAGGTAATGGCCCATAGAACAGAGGGGCGGGTAGGGAGGCGACGGCTGTTTGGAGGGAGAGCGGGGCAGTGGTGGCACTATTTGGAGAAGATGAGGCGGCGATGACACTGTTTGGTGGAGTGGAAGCGGCGGTAATGGCGCTGTTTGGAGGGGTGGGATGGTCACAACACTGTATGTTAGAGTGAGAAGGGAGCCGAGAGGTAAGATAGAGAGTAAATTAATTTATGACATGTGGGCCTTAGGTTGCTGATGTGGCATAAAAAACAGGTGACATGGCACAAAACCACTTGAAACCGGGCTTGGGGGGAGGGGGGTGGGGGTAATTTGCATGGTTTCAGAAGGGGTAATTTGCATGGTTTCAGAAGTTAGGGGGTGTAACATTTCTAGTTTTCAAGTTCAAGGGGCTTTTCCAGACTGAGGCAAGATGAGGAGGGTTAAATGGACTTTACTCTGTTTTGAATGTGTCTCTTATGTTACTACTCCCTCCGTTTTTCACAGTTTCATCTTCTACGGTGTAGATTATTCACCCTTGCCAATAGACCGATGATGTACGATTCAGTAGTGTGCGCGAGCAAGGTGTTAGATAACATTGTTGTTTCCCTTTTATAGTTGTATAAAGCGCTTTTGGTATACTTGGTACCATTCCTCATAGATTATTTGTGACATGTTTGGTAGAGCTCTGCTCCTAGATTCTCTAGCACCATATTTGGACTAAGAATTTAGGTTTAAATGTTGTTGGTTCTACCATTGTAAAACTTTTATTTCACATTATTTGGACTAATAGTTTTGGTTTGGGCAGTTTTATACATTTTTCCATCAAATAAATTCAGTTAGTACTCGCCGTTTTATAGCATGCTAGACTGGTAGAGTAATTGAGGCCTGCATAAAAAAAATTGTTTTGGAATTCACTAGCTTTTACTTCTTGGCATCTTTTCTAGCGATATTTTTTCCCGAGCACGGTATGGATTAGATTAAACTTAAAAACTTTAATACAACGCTGGCATCGACGGCATGCAACAGGGAAAGGGTAGAATGTCAACTTAAAAATTCAGACATTCACTTCTGGCGACTCCCTTGTGTCAAGTCTTTGCTATGGGATGGCATCGATGCTTCTTTATACAAGTCCAAGTTCAAATACGTCCTTGTCCAAGAGACCCAAGACTAACGTTCAAAGTCCATGGTCAGTTGGTTGTAGAATATTTCCGTGTTCTGCAGGACTGCGGCAGCCACACGCCACACCCATATCTAAATATCTGCTCGATAGACAAGGGCAGAGTAACAATACACCACATAAACTGAAAACTGGTAACAAGGAGCAGCAATATGGAAGTTGCTGTCTCTGCCATTGCTAGTGAGCTACTCAACCGCCTCATCACAATCATCGTCAAGAGACACATGAACCCGGCAGGACAACTAGAGAAAAAGCTTGAAAGGTTGCACCATCTCGTGCTGAGAGTTCATACGATTGCTGAGGAAGCCGAGGCGCGATATATCACCAACTCTGGGATGCTGGTGCAGCTGAAAATGCTCCTCGATGGGATGTACAAAGGCTACTATCACCTGGACAGCTTAAAGTATAGGCGTGAACTTGATGAATTGATCAAGGGTGATGAAAGCCAGGTGAGCAGCTGTACATCATCTTCCATGTCATTTTCATTGCCAGTCAAGCGTATGCGAAAAACAACTAGCGCAGCTTGCAGCATGCTCAATGTCCGTGATCTAGACAGTGTTCTGGAGAACTTAGAGACAATTGTTGCAAACATGAAAGAGTTTGTTATACTTTTGATGGGGTGTCAACGCGTACAACGTGGCCCCTATGACACCTATCTTTACATTGATAACTTTATGTTTGGTCGTTCGGTTGAAAAGCAGCAGATTATTAACATCTTGTTAGAAGATGATCCACCTCTAGGTGCACCGGCCGTGCTACCAATCATCGGTGGCTGTTATGTCGGTAAGAAAACTCTGGTTGGGCATGCCTGTCGTGACAGAAGGGTCCTATCCCACTTCTCCTCTATTCTGCACCTGAATGCAGACGATATTCAGAGTAATGATCCTGAACTGTTCACACACACAAGGACTTTAGTTATTGTAGAGTTCCTTTCAGATGTCGATGATGATTGCTGGGCAAAGTTCTATTCATCTTCAACATGCATGGGTAGAGGAAGCAAAGTGGTCATTATAAGCAGGCTCGAAAGTGTTGCCAGGTTTGGAACCATGAAGCCAATTCGTCTCAACAGCTTGCCACAGGAGGAGTACAATTATCTCTTCAAAGTGCTCGCATTTGGAAGCACAAATCAAGATGAGCACCCTCAGTTGGAATGCATAGGGATGGAGATTGCAAGGATGCTGCGTGGATTGCTCTTATCAGCAAATGTTATTGCCGATATGCTAAGAATGAATCTCAGTGTTCAGTACTGGCTACATATATTTGGAAGGTTCAGGAATGTAGTAGAAGGAAATCTGTGTGAGTTTGGTGAGCATCCAAAACATCTTGTGGATAAAGGCCATCCAGTGGATGTCACCAGATTTGCACCACCATCTGTTCATTCGTCGCTTTATCTCATGCCTACTCGTGTTGAAAGTAGCACTACCGTGCAAATAGAACGATCAGATGCGACATTTGGGGACCTCATAGCAGGTTCAGGTAGAGCTACTGTTTTGCCCAAGGAGTTTGAGATAGTGATATGGAGATCACGAGTGCCACCGTATACTACATTTGTCGCAACTTGTGTTAAAGAGAAGACTCAAATTCTTTCATCGTCAAGCAGGAAGCGGCGAGGATTCCATATGTAGTTTTAACTGCAGATGGCGTACAGTATATGTAAGAGCAAAACATTTCACTATTTTTATCACATTGTTGTGTACTTTGCAATTCATGAATTAACTTTCCACAAAAAAGACTAGATCTTTTTTCCTCTAATATGAGCTCAACAATGCATTCAAAATTGACACCAGTAAAAAAGAGTAAAAAGCAGAAAGCACTCAGAGAGTCATTCAGCGTGCAAGTATATATGCAACTTTATCTTAATATATCACAAAGTTGGACGATCAAATAGAATGATAAAATATTGTTTACTTATTTGACACAGAATGCTAAACACTCAAGAATAAACATCTGGGGGGCATTTTTCAAATCCATACAGTTTACAATGGGCTAAAACCGATCCGCAGTAACGATGATTGGTAGTTTACAATGGATTCGAATCGGAATGTGATCCGCAGTAACGTAGTTTCTTAATACGTTATCGGCACGCTTTGCCTCGACATTGCGTTGCTGCGAGATCAGATCTATTCTGCATCAACTCTCTATCACGTCGGCAGGTCCCTTGGCCTAGCCGCACTGCCATACATGATAGGGTTCGATTTCCCAGCATCCACGGGGTTCGATTTCCCAGCATCCACGCACAGAGGTACGTCCATGGAGCCCCCGGCCTCGAGCGCGGCGCTACCTGCGTTGCCACGCCCTTCGCGCGCAGCCGCCGCACCGTCGCGTGCGAAGCTGCTGCCCTGCCACTGCTAGAGAACAGACCTTCAGATGGAGTTGCTATTTTACAAAAGAATCGGCCAAAACTGCACCCAGTACTAAAGCTAGCATCAGTACGGGTGCAATATTGGGGAGCCCCCGAGGCGCCATGGTCGCGAGCCCTGAGAGCACTTTAGTATCGGGTCGCCCAAAGAGACGGTACTTATATTTTTGCATTAGAAGTGGGTCGTTACACCACCAGATGCTAATATTATTTGCACCGGGTAGTACACCAACCCGATTCTAATGTAGTTAACAATAGCACCGTCTCTTTATTAGACCCGGTATTAAACTGGTGCCAGGGTTTCCAATGGAAGCTCACGTGCCCGTTCGCCTTCCCGCCAATTCTCTGCTCTACTGGAAGCCGTCGATGATGATCATATATTTAATCGTGAAAAATTAAAAAGTTTGTACGATTATTTACATCAGGAATTCAACATTAGAGGTTCTTTAATTTCAATTAAAAAATTTCTACTGCTATGCCTGGAAGAGAAAAACCAAAAATTACGCTCGTGGTTGGAAGCCCCAAAGAAAAAGATAGCAGTTGGTATGATCCTGTTATAAAGGATTAATAAATCGAAGAAGGTGTTTTCAAGCTTGAGGAGATCTGATTTTCTGTTGCTGTCTTAGTCCTAGTAAGGGAGAGGTTCTAGATGTTAACTGTCTGGTGCTTAAAAAGATGATGTAAACGGTGAATGCTAGTATGTCTTTCTTATTGAAAGGCTTATTCTAAAAAAAGTTCTACGATATTATTTACATCAAAATGACCAGGTTCGTTCGATCGCCTGCTGTTACAAAATATTTATATGGGCATGCAATATTAAATATTTATGATAAAATCTGTGCAGTACGTATTTAAAAGTTCAATTTCTGCATATTGTAAAATATTTATGTGGAATATGCAATGTTTTGGCCCTTTTAATTTATATAAATAATACTTATTAGTATCGGGTATTTGCATCACCCGGTACTGATATGCGAATTGTATCGGATCTTGAGTACACCGGTACTAATTAGCTCGCCCCTAACTATTAGTTCCAACGACTCTCCGTCTCTGCCATCTCCACCCACTCTCTTCCCTACGTCCGCCCACAATGGATGCCCTCGCCATGGCAGCCCTCGACAAATGCATGGCCGCTAAAACCGTAGACAAATGCTGCTGCGAAGGTCATGCATCCCCGCCACCTCGAGGTTCGGCGGCATTGGAGACTCGGTGTGCTTCGAAAGGCCTCTCTCAGCGCCGAGATCCTTCTCACCCCCTGCATTCGCTGCCGCCGCATCGCCGCCACGGCCCGCCGCAATGGCAGCAGCGTCGCAGCGTCGGGGACCTCATCTACCGCGGCGGCCGCTGCCATGGTTCCTCGCCAGCAGTGCTGCGGCACGGAGCTGAAGCATCGCACCTTCTTCCGCCTGCACCACCTCGCGGTCACCAAGATGAGGCGCCGCCAGGCAGCTGCTTCAGCCCCGGCGACCTCCTCAATGGACGCAGGCGACGCCGGCGGCGACGGCATCGACTGGGAGGCGTTGCAATGGAACGACGACGACTGGGAGACGCTGACGATGATGGCGGCGACGGCGACGGCATCGACGAGTGGCGTTGACCATGACGATGACGACGACTGGCCGGAGGTGTTGCTCGCCTCATCTGAGGCCGAGCATTAAGAAAGCTTAGTATATAGTAGCTTGGTATTGTTAAGAACTTATATCTACATATGTAATCTAGTAATATGTAATTCTAATTATCTATAAATCTGCTTCTGTTTTGAAAGCATGGATGAATTTATGAATCTGCCTCGGTGATGAAATATTAAGTGATTTTGTAAAATTAGAACCGGCCAGATGTTTCACCCGGTACCTATGCCACTGGGAGCAACGGTCAAAGTAAGAATTAGGGTTTTCGATCGGTACCTATGTCATTGGTATCGGGTGTTTAAAAGTACCGGTGCTATGGTCGTCTGCAAAAAAATTAGGAATTTCACACATTGGTACCGGTGTTTTACAATCACCGGTACCAACGAGACTCTATTGGTACCGGTGTTTATGTATACCCGGTACTAATAGTTTCAGGGTATTTAACCCCGAGCTTTCTAAATGAAGGCGTGAACAGATCGAGCTCTGTCCACGGCGTCCATTTACAGGGGAGGTGTTGCCAAAATTTTCTTCTGAAAATTGGAGTCTCATCTAAAGGGTGCTAAGAGGTTAGCTGCTTTATCCTCTACCTGATCATTATGGTACTTACTGCTTCTTAACTTGCATTACTGGAGGTGCTAATATACAATAGTCTTCTAGCTTCCACATGAAGCCATTGGAGACTCTATCCAAGGCGTCCATTTACAGGGGAGGTGCTGCCAAAATTTTCTTGTGAAATTGAATTGGAGAGTCATTCAAGGTTGCTAAGAGGTGAGCAGCTTTATCCTCTACCTTGTAGTCACTACTTATTAACTTGCATTATTGAAAGAAATCGGTTGCATTATTATCAAAGAAAATCGGGTTCATAAGATACATAACTTGTCATTGATCACACATCCTAGCTAGGTATTACTTGAACACATACATCACCCCCATAGCAAACATTGCTACAATCATCACTACCAACAATTGCACAATCCTAATCAACTTGTCAACATTTTCATCCAAAATGTCCCCCCCCCCACAATGGCAGCACCTGCATCATTTCTGGGTGCATCATCCTCAACCTCCAGAACGGTAGGATGTATCACAATCAGCTGCTTCTCCACCAGCTCAGTTAAGTATGCCTTTTGCCACCGGTAGAAGGGGCACCGTCCTGGCATCTAACAATAGCAAAACCAAAATAACCGCATGAAAAACTTTCAGATGCAAACAAACTCTTCAACTGAAAAGATCACAAAGAACCCACGTCAACTTACCCCTGAAATGGTCTGCGGGCACTTGATGTACACTCGGCCATAGTTCACTTTTTCGCGCGTCTTGACCGTATTCTCAACCACCCTCTCCCTCTTGCAATCTAGACACTGGATCAAAGGAAGCCCCGTTTCCTCACCTACGAGGACATGCCCTACCTACGACGAGCTGGATGCAGCACCCCAGCGGTCAGAACGGGCGGACATGGAAGGGGATGAAAAGAATCTGGCCGGCCAGGAGGAAGGAGGAGGAGAAAGCAGAGGACTGAGAGGAGTGGTTGTCAGGCAGGACATGAAGGGGTGGTGGTGTTTTATTTTGGAGCTGGATTCAGTCCAGTGCACCAGTCACTGACTTGTGGGCCCAGCGAAGGTTAGGCCCACACATCAGCGACTTGTAATGCATGTGTAGTACGTTTAATATTTATTTTAGTTGATCTAAATAGTTTTAGTTGATCTAAATAAGTTTGAAATCGAATATGCTACAGATCGATGGACCGTCAATGGATGTCCAAGGATCGACGCTCTGTCGAATTTCTTGCCGGGTTGGGTGTCTTTATTGAGACGGCCGAGAAAAACAGAAGTCGTTTGGTTTTATAAGTTGTCCATGCTTCGACTGCAAGAACGAGAAGGAATACTCGTCGTCGAAAACCCTTCATAACCATCTGATCCGAAGGTGATTCATGTCGGGTTACGTGTGTTGGGCTAAGGATGCAGAACTAGGGGTTTTAGAGGGAGAGGAAGAAGAAGAAGGCAACATTGACTTCATGCAGTTTAACTCCTTTGCTGATACATTAATGGGTGATGCTGATGATGAAGACAGCACCGATGCTTTGGCTCAAATGTTGCATGATGCCAAGGAAGATTGCGATAATGAAAGGGACCGGAAGAAACTGGAGCGTATGTTAGAGGACCACAGAACTTTGTTGTACCCAGACTGCAAAGAGGGCCATATGATGAGAGCCAATGGACCGGCCTCATTGCTCTCCTGGCATGATGAGTGATTGTCAACGAGCTCAAGTCCTCCGATGGACTAGAGGCCCTCCGATGGACTGGAGGTAGATGGTGAAGACCTCGATGGACTGAGACAAAAGCCCTCCAATGGACCGGAGGCATTGCTCGGCGTTGGTCGGCCATTGGAGCTCGGTACACGGAGGGGCGGTTCGGCGACGGTGGTGTAAGCCCTCCAATGGACCGTAAGGCGACTCCGATGGACTAGAGAAGCCGGGTGCCACCGTGGTGCTCCAACCCGAGTGCATGGCGCGAAGGCGTGTGAGGGAGGCTTTGGCGGGTTCGGCTCAAAACCGCCACCCAAGTTCGAATGACTTGGTGGGTTGGGCTCCGACTCGCCAAGATAGAAGATTGGGCCAAGACCCGGCTCAGAAAGCCCGCAGAATAAAGTTTTTCGGTTTCTGACTTCAAAACCGGGGGAAACTTCCAGACTACTATCTACGTGGCGTACATCCAAGCGAGGCGTGGAGAAGAAGAAGATCAAAGCGTCTTCGTAGTCGTCCGATTGTATCTTTTACATTTCAGCTCCTTTCGAGCATTCTAGAGTAAGGGTCTTAGTGTTAAATGTGTCAGTAGGCCTAGGGCTATAAATACCTAAGTGACTGGTTATTTAGGTGACTCACCAACCATTAGAAAACCCTATGTTTTAGTTTTCTTGCAGCCATGTGCCAAAGAGAGAAGAGAGAGCATTAGGGCTAGGATTTGAGTCGCCTAGCTAGTGTTCTTCTCACAAGAGAGAAGGATGAAGGGTGGTAGGCTGTAGGAACTTTGTATGAACTCAATTTCGTGTTTAATCCAGTAATATTCAGCAGAAATTCAAGCTCATGTGTGCAGCCTTCTTCTCTTCCCCTTTCTAGTTTGGTTTTTGGGTTCAATCCTTGGCTTTTGGGTGTTTGCTTTGGCCATGGGTGAATCATTTTTTTTGCCGGTGTTTTGGACTTGCAAGGACGTGGAGATTATGCCCTAGTGCATCACAAACCTGCAGGTTTGCCACGAGCAAGTCGAATTTGAGTTTTCCTCTTTTCTTGTCCAAAGCTTGCGTCTTCACGCGATCTGAAATTTCCGCTAATCCCGTGATCATTTTGAGTTGATCTTTTGGGAATAGCTTTGGAATAGTGCTCAGATAGCCTGTGTCAAATTTCATAAAGATTGGATAAGGTTTGGTCAAGTTTAGGGTCTGAGAGGCTCAAGTTCCAGACTTCACCGGACAGTCCGGCTCTGCTACCGGACTATCCGGCGTCACCGGACAGTCCGGCGCAGGCCACCGGATAGTCCGGCGTTGGGTGTTCTAGCCCGTCTGCTACCGGACCATCTGGTCCAGTCACCGGACTATCCGGTTCCACCGGACAGTCCGGTGGCCGCTATCGGACAGTCCGGCAGCAGCCTGTAAGGTGGCTGTGGCATTTTTTGTTGGGTTTTCATTGCCCGGCTTTTGCTTCGACCTCCCTTTTAGTGTTCCTTGTTCCTGCCCATACTCTTAACCTACTAAAAACCAGTAGGGCGCATTTCGGTGCGTTGAGTGGCGAACAAGTCACTTGTGCGTGAGTCGTTGTTTCGCTTGACTTGCGATCTTGTGATCGTTGAGTCTCGTGCTTCCGCTTGCTTGGTGTGTACCTGTTCAGTGGGCGACACTAAGTGCTGCTAGACACATTTCTTTTCAGTGGACGGTGTCTAGCGCTTGTTGTGTGAAGTAGTTGTCAGTCTGCACCGGAGGTTCGTGAGTTTGAGTTTTTAAGTACTTCTATTCACCCCCCTCTAGTCGCACGTCTCGGTCCTACATATGAAATTACGTAGCACTTTGGAATTATTGCAGTGGAAGGCGTCAAATGGTGTGTCTAACAAAGGATTTAATGAGTTGTTAATGCTCATAAAGAAGTTGCTTCCGGAGGGCAACAAATTGCCCGCAACAACATACGAAGCAAAAGAGGTTGTTTGGCCTCTAGGATTAGAAGTGCAGAAAATACATGTATGTCCAAATGATTGTATCCTCTACCGTGGTGATTACCGTGAGCTAGAATGTTGTCCAATGTGTAAAGCATCGCGGTATAAGATTAAACGTGATGATCTTGGAGACGTTGAGGGGGAACGTCCGAGGAAGAGAGTGCCTGCTAAGGTGATGTGGTATTTCCCTATAATATCACGTTTGAGGCGTTTGTTCAGGAACAAGGAACATGCTAAGATAATTTGGTGGCACAACGAAGAACGTAAGAAAGATGATATGTTGAGGCACCCCGCAGATGGGTCGCACTGGTGGAAAATCGATAGAACATACCCAGACTTCGCAGAGGACGCAAAAATCATAAGGTTTGGTTTAAGCACGGATGGCATGAATCCTTTCAGTGAGATGATCAACAGTTATAGCACCTAGCCCGTGACTCTATGTATGTACAACCTTCCTCCATGGTTGTGCTTAAAGCAAAAGTTCATTATGATGTCAACACTTATCTAAGGGCCAAAGCAACCTGGTAATGACATTGATGTCTACCTACAACCACTAGTTGAAGAACTTCTATTGCTATGGACTGAAGGTGTATGTGTGTGGGATGCGCACAAACAAGAGGCGTTTGACATACGGGCGTTGCTGTTCGTAACTATTAATGACTGACCTGCACTCGCTAACTTGTCTAGACAATCAAACAAGGGATTCAGGGCATGTGTCCATTGCTTAGATGAGTCTGACAGCACATATTTGAAGCATTGTAGGAAGGTTGTGTATGTGGGAGGCCATCGTCGGTTGCTTGGTGGCAAACACCCAGCAAGGAAAAAAGGTAAACATTTCAACGGGAAGGAAGAAAACCGTGGTAAGCCAATTCACCGTAGTGGAAAGGTCGTATTCGAAATGGTAAAGAGTCTAAGGGTTGTCTTTGGAAAGGGACTTGGTAGTGTACCTGTTCCGAATGAAAATGGAAAGGCACCCATGTGGAAAAAAAATCTATATTTTGGGACTTGCCTTATTGGGAAGTACTAGATGTCCGCCATGCAATTGACGTGATGCACGTTACAAAGAATCTCTGTGTCAACCTGCTAGGCTTCCTCAGGACGTATGGGAAGAACAAAGATACATTGGAAGCACGAGAAGACATGGCGTCTTTGAAAGGCGAGCAAGGGCATCATTACTTAGGTACTGCCAGCTACACTCTCAGCAAGAGAGAGAAGGAGAGCATGTTTGAATGCTTGGACAGTAGGTCCCGTCTGGGTACTCGTCTAATGTGCGGCGGATAATCAAATGTAAGGACAAGAAAATTGTCAACATAAAGTCTCATGACTGCCACGTGTTGATGACACAACTGCTTCTGGTCGTGCTGAGAGGAATTCTACCAGAAAATGTTAGAAAAACAATCACAAATCTGTGTGCCTTCCTGAACACTATATCCCAGAAGGTAATTCACCCAGATAACCTAACCAGTCTACGGAATGATGTTGTGCAATGTCTGGTCAGCCTAGAGCTAATCTTTCTTCCATCATTTTTTGATATTATGACACATCTCTTGGTTCACATTGTCAAAGAGATTGGTATTCTTGGACCCATTTTTCTACACAACATGTTCCTTTTTGAGAGGTACATGGCAGTCCTAAAGAAGTATGTCCGCAATCGTTCTAGACCTGAAGGATGCATCGCGAAGGTATATGGGACAGAGGAGGTTATTGAGTTCTGTACTGACTACATTGATGAGCTCAAGCCAATTGGAGTTTCTTTGTTCCGCTATGAGGGGAGACTGGTACACTAGGAAAGAAAGTAATGCTTTGCAGTGATAATGTTTTATTTGATAGAGCACACTTCACAGTCTTGGATCACTCGATCTTAGTGGCTCCGTACATGGAGGATCACAAAAAAAAAAATCCTACGCTCTTAATAAACAAAGTTGTATTAATAGTGTTCAAGTACGCAATATTAATGTAATGGCGGGATTTTATTTTGTATTTTAATATTAAGATGGCAAAATGATGTAGGTATTATTTAATCCTAACTAATAGTAATTTGGATAATATTTATGTAAATTTATAAGAAGGCAAACTGCCGAGGGTGAAAGTTACCAAAATCAATCGTATTAGCATCGGGTGGTAACGAAAATGGGCCGAAAAACTTGGTGCGAAAAAATAATAGTATCGGTGACATTCTAGGCCCGGTATTAGCAGATACCTTTGCGCCATTTTTTTCGATGTCTTGTGCACATCTCTAGTACCGGGGATTTGTAATCACGGGTATTAAATACCTTCTGGTACCTGGGTTTCACAAGGACCGGCGCTCAAGTCCTACCCGTAAATAAAGATCATCGTTTCGTAGTTCAGTGCCATATTGCCATCCCCGTAGCAGAGCAGTCTCCGCCACCGGAATTGCTCCACCATTGCTCCTCGTCCTTGTTGCAGTCTCGCAGTCGCTGTTCGCCCCCTACGCCGCCAACGCGCCGCCGAGGCTGCCTTGACGACGCTGCCCCTCTCCCTACTGCCTTCATCGACACCGCGGCCGCCTCGACGACGCTGCCCCTCTCCTCGCTGCCGTCATCGACACCGCCGCCGCCTCGACGACGCTGCCCCTCTCTCGCTGCCGTCATCGACACCGTCGCCACCTCGACGATGCTGCCCCTCTCCCTGCTGCCGCCATCGACACCGCCACTGCCTCGACGACGCTGCCCCTCTCCCTGCTGCCGTCATCGACTCCGCCGACGACTCCACGGCCCCGGATATTACGGCTCTTCCCCGACCCCGGTCCGGATTCGTCACCACGACCCGATATTTGATGTTTACCGGCAAGACGCTTTAGACATAACGCGATATGACTCTTGTTGATCTGTGTATCGATCCTTACTATATATATTATCGGTGTCATCTCGTTTATGTAATGCAGAATGGAGATGCGCGCAAAGGTGCCGGAAGAATAAGATGAGACATTTTGGCTTCACAAGTAATTTAGTCCATTCCACTTTACCTCAGTCAATATTAATTTTTTTCTACCATCTGATCAACCATCATATGCACAGAGTATTGGGTCAGTGCATCCTTGCGGCCAACCCCCGAGCTCGAAACTACGACGAAAGCTACTCGTTGATGATAACTTTCCGGTATGTTTCACTTGCACGACATCATTTAACTGTTTATGCACGTCTTAATATCTTTCTTCTTCTCCTAGTGTTATAAACAACAACAGGGCATCAACCACTGTGGTTACTATGTCTGCGAGTTCATGGAAGCTTTTGTAGGCTCACCGTCAATTGTACGAGACATTCAAGTACATTAACAAGTACACATTCAGTAAATACTTTCTCTTCATTAATGTTTTAGTATATTCATATACATTTTTAAAACTATAGGTACTGAATTTGAAAGAGAAGGTCCTCCCATCTGACACAATCCGTGCATTCCAAAAACATTTGATATTTATTCTTGACTCTATTGTAAGCAAAACAGGAGAGTTTTACTGTCCACCAGATGAATATCATTTGGATGACCATTGTCCAGAAACAATAACAACATATTTTTGTATCATGTACAATACAGCTTCTTCCGTAATAAGTGCAGTGCTACTATTGTGCAATAAAGCTATTATTATCGTGTGCATTGCTATTATTATACAATAATATATTATTATGCAATATGTACTGTCAGTATAACAGCATATATAAATAATTAATCAAAACGTGATTGTCATCACTTTAGTACCGGGCAAGGATACAACACGGTACTAAAAGAGTGCCAGTGGACACGTGGGACGCCATCACTTTAATAGCGGTTACAATAACACCAGTACTAACAGAGTGCAAGAGGACACGTGGAGGCATAATTTTTGTACCGGGTGAGAAATAACTCCAGTACTGAAAATGTCGGAGCACGCACGTGGCCGCCATATATTTAGTATCGGTGGGTGATACAACCCGGTGCAAGAAGTAAGACGGGCTCACGTACGGTGCTAGGACTTTAGTACTGGGTGGTTACTAGAACCGGTGCTACGTGAGGGCCCACCAAGCGTCGTAGCTGGCCTGGGCTGGGCAAGCCTTAGGCCCTATTTGGTTCTCTTGGGCTAAACTAAAAGGACTAAATTGGAGGGCTAAACTTTAGCCCACCCCGTTTGGTTTTTTGGGCTAAACTTTGGACTAAAGCATTTATTAGGCTGTAAAATGACTGCATTACCCTAGCCCAATACCCCTCCCAATTTTATTCCGTCCGTCGCCGGTGTACTCACCCCCGCCGGAGCCCGTGTACTCTCCCCCGCCGGCGCCGGAGTACTACCCGCCATTGACGCCCACGACGCCGCCGCGGCGCAGGAGGTCGGCCCCGCCGGCGGCCACGGCGCGGGAGGTTGGCCCTGCCGCGGTGGTGGTGGCGGCTCGGCCCCGGTGAGCACACGTGGGAAGGAGGTGCTGCCGGCGAGCGCCGCACGAGAGAGGAGAGAGACGGCGGGGACCGGGGGCAGGGGTGGGAATTGGGGCTGTTTAGCCCAAAAAAGCTCCTCTTTGTGGGCTAGTGGAAAAGAGCTCTTTAGCTCAATTTTAGCCCTCCTGTTTGGCTACTTTTGCTCGTTTTGGGATCAAGTTTAGCCCATTTTGCAATAGTCCGCGGGAACCAAACGGAGCCTTTGTACCAGTTCTTGCCTTCGTTCCGCAACAATCGATGCTGATGCTCTGGGTCGGTATGGTTTCGGTGGTACAGCTAAAAACCACTTCCCCAATAGCGTGCTGCCGCTGCCAAAGCCTGCCGGGCACCGGCGACCGCTGCCATCCCTATGTCCCTGCTGGTCACGCGTTGCTTTAATCTATTGTTTCCTGTAAATCTAGCTTTAGTGCATGCATCCAGTAATTATGGCTAGTAGATCAGCTCTTTATCCATTCTAGTTACTAGTTACGTTGTTGTACGTATCTATACGGTGTAGGCTGGTTACGAGCCGCGCTGCCGACCTGCTTGCCTGTGCCCCGGCCCCCGCCGCTGTGGCGCGCTCGCGCCGGCCAGAAGCCGCGCCACCAGCTCACTACGCATCAATCTGCTGGCCCGATCGCCCCTGCCCTAACTGACCTGTGCGCTCTGCCCCTGCTAGGCCGCGCCGCCGAAACCCTATCGGCACGCTAGGCGCTGCCGCTGGGCGTGCGCTGCACGCGCCCCCGCTGGGCCGTGCTTAACGTCGGGCCGCGCCTATGTGCCGTTGCCCCTGATGGGCCGCACCTTGCTTTATTGAGCCCTATTTAGTACCTGTTCTTCTTTTTAATATATATATATTGTGGATTGTTTTCTGCAAAGCACCCGTAGTTGCAAATATATTTTCTCTACATGCATTTTATATCATATGTTATTTATTCTAAGTTTTTAATTATTTTCAGTAGCAAATAATTCGTAGAATGTTGATAAATGCATATAAGCGGGAAAAAATAGCGTTTTTTGCTTTGTACACCTGTAGTTGTATGCATTTTTTTTCTCCCCGGTTGTTTTTGCACCCAGAAAGTTCACACAACGTCTATTTCATCGCATCTATCATTTTTTGGGCCCGTATGCCATGTGTGACTAACACGGCCACAACACCCCGAACCGCACCAGTCGTGCATTCCCAACTATTTGTGTTTGCCCATGTTGCTCTACTCCATGACGTGGTGTCACCTCAGTTGCCTATGCTCTTCCATTTGCTCGTTGCTCATTTGAGCAAGCCAGTCGACTCCTGCTGAGTCTCTGTGTGCACTTGTCACTGTCCTGATGACCGCGGACGAGACATATGCGCTATTGCCGTTGTGATTGACCGTGGACGAGCCACTAGCACCTTGTGAATTATAGTTGCCCTGATGGCCACACGTGCACTAGCACCCCAAATGCTGGAGCTTGGGCTCACATGATATGTGATTAGCCGTACAAACCTCTGAAGATATGGTTTCAAATTGTGATATGCATGAACAGCTTATTGTTTGACCTTGATTTTTATATGATTTGTGTTGTGTGGCACCATATGTTATATACATATATAGCCAAGTGACCAACAACTAAAAAAATGTTATACAATAAATTAAAAATCTGGGAAATTAAGGAAACACATATAAGACCATACTTGTCTCTCTGCTCTCTCTATATGCATAAAGTTATTTTTACCTGAAGTAGCCAGAAGAAATATAACATAATACAACAAAACCTGGTTGGCGAATAAGGCATCACAATTTGGGATCTTTCTTATGTGCTCAAGTTGTGAGTTTAAAAGACCTTACCAATGCTCTAACTAATAGTTTACAATCTCAGTTATAAGTTGCTCGACTTGCAGTTGGCACATTGCTCTCGTTGTCGCTGGAATGACATAAAGCATAATATGAGATCGCAGGCAATAACCCCAAGCAACATGAAGTTGCAAATTCACCAAAATATTATTCTGAGAACTTTTTCGTCATGTATTGTGTGGAAAAGGATAGTGTGTTCTTGGAGAACCACTTTACTCATCCTGTTTTGGACCCTGTTTGCTCGTGTAGCATATTAATTCTCAGAATTTTAAGTAATCATATCCACTTAATAGGCTTTTGGGGGAGTATGCCAAATGGTAAAGGTCAGTCCCTGATGGACATATCATTGGGGTTTATGTAGCAGAACCAAATTAGATTGTACCCCTTTGCATAATTTGCTACCAAAAGTAAGAACACTCGAAAGATAACTATGAAATCCCACGTCACTACATAGCTAGAAGCTAAATTGGGTGTTAACCTATCTTTGGTCATTGCATTTTTTGGCACTGAAATGCCATTTAAGTTTGACAATCTATGTGCTAGTGATGATAATTTGTGATAAACTGCAGAGATCTTGTGGAGACATGTTGCATTCTCTCTTGTCTTGATGACTTCTTCATATGAGAGTAGCACTGCTTGTTGACTAAGCTTTGTCCTATAAGGATATTGGTCATGTTTTGCTCTTGCCAAGTAGTTGTCATCCTTTGCTTAGTCAGAAACTTTGCATTTGGATGTTATTTCTCAGATAATACAAATTCTTGGCCTTATCTATTCTGTTCTAGAGCTTATCTTTATTCTAAAAATAAAGAGCCTGAAATCATGCTTTATAGAACAAATGGTATATAATATGAGAAGAAAAGTTTGCCCCGTAGGCATTTTACACCACAAATAACTAACTTGGGAAACGATTATTCGTAGTGCATTGGCATCACACACCTGAAGTTGTGATTATGTTTTGGTTTTGTGCAGAACATAAGCTAAACACATGTTTTTGTTTGGTCATACCGTGCACTTGAAGAAGCACATTGTACATCAGCCTTGTAGGTCGCTCCGTTAAAAGTCCAACCATGTCTTAGCTATATGTAGGCATATTTCATTGTTAATTCTTGAGCATTGTTGCTTAATGTGGTTTTAGTTCTCTCATAACCATTATACTTTAAAATGTTGCAATTGATAATACTCAGTTTTCTAATGGTATGAGTAATTGGGTAAACCATGGGCAAATATTAAACGAGCTAGACTATACAACTCTGCACGCCAAAATCATTGCTTGGTGGCACTGGCCTGATGCCATGTACTTTGCTATCCTAATATATGCACACATTTCCCTAAGCGTCTGAATGCGCAATGCAACCGATTAATGCTTTTGAGAGCATTGCAAATAGAAAATCTATATTACTTGTTGATCTGAAAACAACTATTTTTGTGAGCACTGCAAATGGGACACCATTTTTGTTTGTTGATCTGAAGTTAACTATTTGCTCCTAATGGCAAGCATTGTGCATGAGCCCCTAAAGATTTTTTTTGGCTAAATACTGTGTTGCATATGACATTTCAAAATCCTGAAGATACATCATACATGTGTCATTTACAGCAAAGGTAGTTTGCAGAATTGTAACTAATGAACAACTTGTAGTTGTGTGTCTCGTTGGAAGTTGAGACTAACCCCTTCTAGTAGAAGGAATCCAATGCAGTATTCATGCCACTGCATTAATCTAATTCCAAGCTCACTGCATATAATGTTTAAATGTAAACCTCTTTATATATGTGCGTAAGATTTCCCAACAAATCACCACCATGGCATACTTTGGCCACAACCAGAAGATTGTGGTTGGGGATCGTATTAGTATGCTTTGAAATATCTCGGCATTAAGGGGAGATAAAAGCTCATCTTGTGTAATGCCTCGATATTCTTGTAGAACAATGAAACGCACAAAAACCAAACTGAACTTGTTGTTCAGTGTATACTCCTGTGTTTATGGAGTTTGCCAGAAAATTGTCGAGGAGTAACCATATCTGTTGTGACACATTGTAAATGCTTCTACCTGAAATAGATATGGATATACCCGGGATTAATATCATAATCACATTTGACTTATTGGCATTTGATCTAATTCTGCGGGGAGGCCTGCGAATATGATCCGTTAGCCTTAGTCAAGCATATGCTCTTGATGCAGATTCACGATGTATGTGAAACTCTCCTCCGATGAACTCATCCTGCTGGTGATATGCCTTGTGAAGAGGCTCATCTTGAAGATGAAATTCCTAGCAATGCACGTAACATCATAGTGATAGGAATACGGAACAACATTGATCATTCGCTTAGGGAAACGACGAAAATCTTAATTGAATGTGGGAGATGAATGTGTCGACACCTAGCTTGCCTCTCTAGTTGTAAATGATTCTCTTTGAGAGAACCCAGATCCAGAACAAAGTCCTAGGCAAGAGTGCTTGAAGCTCTCTTATCGGGTCAATGAAAAGTGCAATTGAGGCTGAACCAAAAATCGCAAAGTGAAAGTCACGACTTGGAGTTCGGACATTTATGGGTCACTATCAAAATAAATTGTAGTGAATGCAATGGTTCAAGTGGTTGTTGGCGTCTCTTAGCCTTTACAGGTTTTACTTCGCAAGCGCACGGAGACCGCTGTAGCCTTTCACTCAGAGTATTTCGAATATCATAAATTTCCACTGGGAAGCAGTAGGCTCAAGAGTGTAATTGAATAAGCTCAAATCGAATGAACTGTAAACTTAGATAAATTATACCAACCAGTAGTTGAACAGGGGTAAACGTGATAAAGATAGGTGTATGGTGGAGGAGGATATCTATCTAAGCTATCTGTAGAAAGGTATAGTTGCCTGGGAGGACAACGAGTGAGATAAAGTCACCAAACTCTATTATAATCGGCTGCAAAGATTATCCGCGTCTAACTAAGCTATTCAAATAAACAAGCCAGGGTCTTGCATCGAGCGAAATTCCAGGGTACCAGGGGGTAGATAGTAGGTCCCGAAAGAGAGTCTGGCTAACACATACGGGCCTCTCGAACGACGGGCCTAGACTACACAGGCACACCACACGCTGCCACCGAGTGGGGCTACCAAGCAAAGCTGCGTGGAGAGGATGGCAAGCTATAAACGTGTTCAAGCAAAGCTTGAACAACGATAGATCTTCCGGATTAGAGGAGTGGATCTAGCCAGAGCCTAGCGTCTAAGTCTAGGGTTGAGTTATAGCACTCGCAAGAATAACAAGACTTGAATAACTAAGTGAAACACAATCTAAGCTTAGCAAGTATGCAAAATAAAGGTACACCACACTTGCAGGAGATAGATATAAAGTAAAATATAACTGAATTATATTGAAGATAATCTGAATGCAAAAAATACAAGAGTTTTACCACAGACTCGAAGATAACTCCGGAGACTCCGAGGCAAAGCTCGACTCAACTCTAGCTCTCAGGACTATCCTAACTACTAAGAGAATAGTGTTGCACTCTAAGATAGAACTCCACTCAACTCCACACTTTACAAATGAGCTCTCGGGGCCTATTTATAGCTTGTACAAGTGAGGGGGGTATTTGTAGGCAGATGAGGTCGGTTGGGTGCAAAGGTCGGTGGCCGGCCGACCATAGAGGGTGGTTGGGCGGCCACCCGATTTACCGACTTTGTGCATCTGACGGTTTAGGAGGCCTCCCTATGTCGGTTGGCAGTTGGAATGGCGGTTGCACGTGGAAAATGCCGCCGAGGGGTGGTCGGCCAACCACCCTAAGTGGTCGGGCGGCCACGTGCCTGGCTCTAATTGGATGCATGTTGTTCCCCTCGGATCCTTGACATCACCAATCCTTGTCCCAACACGTTGTGACCCTTAGATATATTGGATGCTCTCTTGTATGGTTGGATCTTCACCATTTTGTGTTTGTTTGCACACCGGATCGAAGACGTGAGTGAAGTGCTTGAGGGATCATTCCACGTGGTCAGGGGTCCAAAACCCCACTGGTGAGTGGCCGGGCGGCCATGGCCCTGTCACCAATGTTCCCCATCTTTGGTATTTAGTGTATTTTCAACCATTTTGTGTGCATTTTAGTACCTGCATCCAAATATTCATGTATATCTTGTGAAACTCATTAGTAGAAAGGGTTAGTCCATATATTTCACATGTTTAGCTTCATTTGGTGGATAATTGACGGTTGATATCGTGAGATTACGACCGTCAACGGTGGTCCTAGAAGGGACCCATCCCCACGTGTGTTAAATAAACACGGTTCTGTTACGTAATATATCTGGCTAATGGCATGAATTGAAATATGCATTTAATGGATTCTGAAAATCCATTGAGACCCCAGTAGGACTCAAAATATCAAATTGTAAATATGCAACATGTAAATCTCATACCAATACTGTCTTTTTGAAGAAGCATGTCTTCACGAAGAATGACTACTCTCTCGTATAGAGAGCATTTCTCCCAGTAGAGAATATTTCCTTGAAGGAATTTTTCTTGAAGAAACAAAATAAGTCTGAATTGAACACTGAAATTTGATAATCCCAATATAGGGATGTAGACCCATACAAGACCCGAAAAGGAATGAAATGAGGAACCAAAGAACTTGAAGTTCACTTGATAAGCACGTGCATTTCACAAGTTTTACTGGGTGTGTATGTAAGTACACTCGTGATATATATTTACTATAATGCTTTTTCCACCTAAAGTTTTGGAATTACGGTATCCTCTAATGCTTTGAAGGCAGAAACCCAGAAGGTTTGGTGTTACTGGCAAAATATCCCCATTACGCCAGAAAGATAGACTATATCAGTGTAGCTGATAAATAAATATCCTTGAAGGATTAGAGATAGTCTTTGATAGACTATTCATTTTGTAATCATAAAAGTTGCGATGAATGGGCGCCGGAAGCGATTAATCATATTTGAAATATGTATTCAAGCAACTATGCTATCCCCTTTGTCCTTTAGAGGAACATGTTATTTGCATTGCACGACTATATTGATTGTGGTGTGCGATAGAGATACAATATGGCGCCCCAAAATTTCTCACTCATTGTTCTAGAAGAATGATGAGGCACATATCTTGAAGAATATGTTTAAGCAATGAGAAATAGTGACTTTGATGTATTCCATTGTCAGGGGGAGCGAATGCTCAATATTGATCACAATTGTGAGACACTTGGATGTCCCATTGTATTCTTCGGAGGCATTACCTTCATGGTCAATTTGTATGTAACCCTTCGTCGAAGGCTCTATCAAGTATTATGATCGAGTACATCAACACCGCTAGTGCAAGTGGCTTACTGATGACTGATGTGCATTTACCTCATGAATCCTTGAAGAGAATTGAGGTGAAGTTTTTGATATATCCTTGCAACAATATGCAATTTGTTTGCTAAATATCTATGTGCATTTATATTGAGATAGTTCTGCAAGGATTAGGGGAGCACATCCCTAATGTTAGCCATTGCAATAGATTCGGTAGAATCTAGATCCTGGAGATCGCAATTTGCCTGGAAGACATATGTTGTACTCTCTCTCCCTCGGTGAGTTTTCTTGAAGTTGTCACGTAAGGTTTTTAACGAGGCAATAATGTGCAAATGCAATATGCGGCACTATGCGCTCTTTCTCCATATTTTTTCCACTGGGTTTTTTGGAGTTTTAATGAGGCATAAGTTAGTCGCGGTATTCGCTCAAAGGGGAGTGTTAAGAAACCTAACCCGATTAGGGTTGGGTGGGCTCATACCAAATATACCCTTGAAGGGTTATCCACCTCTATATAATCAACACCCTATGTATCTAAAATGAATAAGAGGCGAGGCCAGAAGCTCTACCTATATCTGTCTCTCATGTGCTTTGTCTGTCGTGTATCTAGGACGGGAGACGGGATCTACAGCTTCTCCACGTCTGATCTGCTGCGGGAGGAAAGGGGACGGATCTGGTGATCCGTAGTAATGTAGTTTCTCAACATTTATATAGAGACGATAAAAAAACCTTGACCCGCTCCCAACCACTGTATATCTAACAAAGTGTCACCAATAAGCAGACAAACTGATAAAAGCTTCTAGGCCAGCTCAAATGATATGATGCCGCTATAACCAAATGTTACCAAGTAGGTTCGTAGAGAATAGTCAAAGTGTATGTGTTCAAAAAAACACATCATTCTAGTTTTGTCCTAAATCAAATTTTGTAAAGCTTGACTAAACTTATATAAAAAGTAGCAATTATGACACCAAAAGTGTTCATTAGATTCACCATGACAAATAGTTTCATATAATATACTTGGTGTCATGAATTTTAAAACTTTTCTCATTAAATTGGTCGGTGTCATGAATTTTAAAACTTTTCTCATTAAATTGGTCAAACTTAAAATATTTAACTTAGGATGAAATTAGAATACTTATTTCTTTATTTGGAGAGAGTATTTCTTTTTTCATATACTCTCTTTTTATAAATACCATGCTGATGTGAGAATGAAACTAGAAAGAAACCCACTGAAAATGGCCTCAAAGTCAGCAAATTGCGAAGCATGTTAGAAAAAAAAGATACATCCTAGACATTTCTAAAAAACCAGAAACAGCTGGCCTTACATCAAATAATATCCAATAATACTAGCTATTGGATATATTATATTTTCTAAAAAATTACCTACATTCTATTATGAAAGACTGTTAAAATAGCCCCATAAATTTTCATATAAATTACCTACTGTGCGATTATGAAATATGAATTAAAATAACCCTCTAAATTACATTTAAATTACACATCATGCCATTATAAATGATGATTAAAATAACCTTAAATTAACATATAAATTACACACCATGCCATTATAAATATGAATTAAATAACTTCATAAATTCGTATATAAATTATCCATAATGCCATTATAAAAGACCAATTAAATCCACTATACCATTATAAAAATGATTTAAAATAATCACATCTAATATACTACAGATGAAATAAAATAACATCTAAACCGTAAATAACAAAAATATGATATTATAAAAAATTAATTTACAAAAATAGACATGTAGTATATGCTTTGTAAATTATCAACTGTTGCTACTACTAAAGTTATCTATCAACTTTTAATATATATACTTTATATAAATCTAACCCGTGCGAGAGCACGTGTTGATGGACTATCATGCTAGTCCTTTCCGGTGCAGGAAAGATAAGGAGCTTCACAGATATCCAACCAAGCACATGGACCTAACTACCTAAGGATGACCTCACCAGCTGTCTATCTCAGACCTAGGCATTAAAGGTGTCCGGGATGAAAATGGGTACCTGACTTGTCTGAAAAAATCTATTATTTTTAAATAGACATTGAACAAATTTGGTACCCATTTTTATATATTATAACAAATACATTCCAACAAACAAGAATATAAAATTAGATAGATTTTTTCTTGCCTTATTCGCTTCCTACGAAGGAAAATATAAAAAACTATCTGTATCTGTGTTCGAATGCTATTTGAATTTTTGAATCTATCATTTGTGTAGATATATAATGAATTTGTGGTTGATTTTCTATGAATCTTATCTAGCCTGACATAAAAAACAAGAATTTAGATTTGAATGAAAAATTACATGTCCTATTTGGTTCCTATGGAAGGGAAAAGATGAAAAAAAATTAGTATCCGAATGCTACCTGTTTTCATCCCACTGTCGTTCTACCGATCTGAGAAAAGGTGAAGAGATTACTTTTGAAGCGTATCACATGTCAGCCAATGGGCTTGTCATCCGCTCAGGTTGGTTTTATATAAAAATCACCTTCATCAAATACGACTTGAAACTTAATGATTTCCCACACAATGACGCTTTTATCATCAATGCAATTGCAAGCATAGTTACCTGCACAGTAACTAAAGCCTGGCAGATAATGAGAGCTCCGCTAATGTTGGATTATGCAAATCAGGCAACAAAGCCTCCAACCTTTGCATTATCCTTTATATAAATTCAGGGGAAAGGGTGTTGAAAACTTAAGTACTTGTCGTGATGATGTATGACTTGTAACTTGGTCGTGGAAGATCCTTGTGTTGGGAATATGAAATACCGGGGGTTACTCGGGTTGAATTGGGGGTTCAATGGATGAAACCCGGGTTAGCTCGAGTGATTTGGGCGGCTCCCTCTCACCAATGCCATGAGGCCAGCCTGTGAGAATCAAGGTTCAAATTACGTAAAAGGTTTTCAGAGTTTTGCAGCGGAATAGTTTTATCGTTGTTCTCACATATGACATATGACAAAATAAAGAACGTGTCTCATGCCACGATACATCCCAAACACAACTCAAGCTCATCACTCTTGGCCTTTGTCGCCCTCGGCAGAATAGAAGTAGCCATACACGGC
This sequence comes from Paspalum notatum, assembly GCA_022530915.1. Taxonomy (NCBI): domain Eukaryota; kingdom Viridiplantae; phylum Streptophyta; class Magnoliopsida; order Poales; family Poaceae; genus Paspalum; species Paspalum notatum. The sequence goes on along the minus strand of CM039684.1, from coordinate 23,070,799 downwards.
TTTAGGCTCACCTGAAAATAACTTAACAGCATCACCGTTAGTACATTTCGTACTAGCAGGATTTATCCTAAAATAAATACGGTGGATGCAAGTAGGCACCACCAAATTAACTTTGTACGTTGTGAAAGGAATAGCATTTGATCAAATTATGATAAGCAAAAGACAAAGCTTCTCTCCTTTCTGTACACAAACATCAATACAATTGTGTAAGCGTAAATACATAATCAAAAGCTAATCTTTCATAGCTCACATATGAAACTCTATGTTGAAGTCGACTGAAATGAGCGTGCTCAATAACCGAGAGCGCGGCTATTCGAATAGATTTTCACCTGGCCGGGGTGTACTCCTTTTCCCACACGAGGCACAAGACCGAACCACCGTATCCTTGCCTAGGATAAGGGTTGATTCATGTCCTCAACTTTTCGCATACCCGCCCCAAACGCCTTCTGAATGGACGGGAAAGGCTAGATGCACCGAGCCCCTAGTACGTCAGGCAACTCCAGCTACACTTCAACCCTCTCGCCCGAATCCATCGGATGCTTTGGGCAACTTATGTTACTTGGCTTCCCATACCATTATATTTAGTACGTGGTAAGTACTGAATGGTGCTCAAAACCGAGGCAACAACTAGCAATTTTATGTGACTTGAGCAAGCATCGCCTTACTCCAAGCCCGAACCACATTAACATTCTTGATCTCCAAATTTTACCATTTCAATACGAAGTTGAATTAAGAACAACTCCTAAATCTCGCGAGTGGTGGTGACCTTACCACCTCTCGTCTTCTACCGGTACTGAGCATCGCTAAGCATTATTCGAGACACCTATCAAACATACCCATCCTAATACATATGAACTATTAGAGCTAATCCCATGCACAAACAAGTGTATATATATATATATAGTAGGATAGGTATATTGTACAGCCAGCCGTAGAATACACTGTTCTGCGGCCAGACCGTTTCATGCAAGCTGCATGCGTGAACCAGCTATGCGCGCCGCGCGTGTGATGGCTGCTCATCCGGCTCGCCGGCTTGGCTCTGTCCACCACAGCCCCTTGCTACCGGGCCAACAGATCGAGCTGATACTCCGCCTGTTGACTGAGTGACGTGATTGATCGAAAATAAATGCCCAACATTCAACATGAATTGGCGTAGCTATGTTCACGGAGATTCAACATGAATTAGCCCAACTGTTATGGGGAATGGTTACTACCAGTGAGACAGGCGCGCTTCGCCGCGCGTCCAGAGGTGCTATGACTGGGATGGTGGGCTGAGACATCTTGTGTGATTTCTGTGTTTGTTGTTGTTTGGACTGATTTGTCCATGATCTTTGAAAGGTTTGTGCACTATTAAAAAAAGACACTTTTGACATGAACAATGAATTTAATACATTTCTCGAGCATTACACCAGTGTTTTTACATACATATTTCATATCTTTATCTTTACCTGATAACAAAGTGAGGAATGTTTTTTTCTACCTAAAATATTCCGTTGACCTCACCCGTTTGGATCCTCAACTTTACTTTTGTATGAAAAGCATTATGGAAACGAATGCACGTCATCACACGTCGGAAAGGACTCTCCTATTAGAAGTCGACCAGCACACCAAGCCACCACGCCAGTTCTTTGCATCCCTTTTGGACATGGGTCTAAAAATTCATCGGCCCAACCAAAAACAAATAGACGATAAACTCGATTAAAAACATCATCGTAGTAGTACCACATCACCAACAAAATTTCTAATCTACCTGCTCATAACCAATCCTCGCAGCCATCGATCAACACATCTGAAAATACAGAGATGTTCGGAAATCAAAAAAAATCAGATAGCAATATTTGGGGCCAGAGATCGAGAGGGAAGGAAAGGACGTTCGGCAGTAGCAGGTCTACCGTGCTGGAGGTGGCCTGCGCCAGCGAAGGAGGAGGTCCATCGCTGTCCATCATCTCAACTATTCAGCTTGTTTGAACCAAACTGGGATCATCAATTCATCATCAATTGCACCAAAATAGCAGGCTGGTTACAAAGCAAAGAAAATCAAGTAGAGGCAAAGTAAACCATCACACCAAAGACATAAAATCAAACATCTCGGATGCAAGAATATACTATGATACTAACAAATCAATTTATTACCTTGGTTCGACGTGTTAGCCTTTCTTGACACTCGATGGAGCTCCTGAGCTGCTCTTGGTTGCGTTGAACACGATTTGGGCACAACATCCGGCATGTGGACGAAGAAGACGCACAGGAAGGGGCTTAGTGAACTGCACTGCACAAGCTGCTGGTTAGGCTCGAGGACGTCGTGATTTGGTGGCCGCTGCTTGCGGTAGATGGAGAGGAAAGGAAGAAAGGCCAGAGGGTGGGTGGCGCTCCGCCACCCTCGTCGTCGCCTTGGCAACCGGCCAGCTCACCAAGAACGCCCATCAATCAAGGAGAGGAAATCCGCAGCCGATGTGTTCTCCGGGGAGGAGGCACCGACGCGGGCAAAGGAGATCTGGCCCTGGTATGGACGGAGGCGGACGGCGCAGGCCTCCGGAGCCGTCACCTGAAGCGTCCCGAGGCGGAGGAGGAGCTCCCGGTGGAGGCGGCGGCGTCGGAGGAGGAGCTCCTGCCAGCTTGGAGGAGAGGCCATGCCGCAGAGGTGAGCCGGTGCCAGATCCGGTGGCCCCGGCCCCGGCCGGCATGTCCCGGCCCGGCCCCGGATTCGCGCGGTGGGAAGGCACTGCGCGGCGTGGCGCCGGCGGGGAGGCGGCGAGTGGAGAGGAGGCGAGGTGGGGAGGCGACGCGAGCACAGGAAGCTGGGAAGAACCGAAGAGGATGGGCGACAGAACCGACGGCAGTGGCGGCCGGGAGCCGAAGCGACGCCAGGTCGAGGAAGCCACGGAGAGAGTCCGGTGCTTTCAGGGGCCAGTAGACCCTGGACGGATGGACAGAGGGCCCACGGGAGGCGTGAGAAGGACGCGGGGTGGGACGCATGCCGTAGATGGCTGAATCGACGATCGGATGCGCTGAATCAACCAGAAGAGGAGAATGCTAGGCATGGTATGAAATTTACTATATTGACTAGTCGTATTTACCATGCGACGTTTACTAAAAATCTAATACGTGTATGGTAATTATAAGATCGAGAGTTACTATAATTTGGTGAAACTAGTTATTTTAGTAACCAGTGGAATGTTTCCATGAAACTGTTACGAGAATTCAAATGGCTCGTCGCAAATTTGACAGTGAGTTGCCACTTTTTTCATCCAGATATACCGACGAATCGAATACTCTTGTGGCATATTTTATTTACCATGAATCAGTAAAGAGAATTAGAATAACGATGGGAGTGGTTACTATATTTACCATGAATTAATTAGATTAGTGTATCGGTTTAAAGAATAGTTAGGATAGTTACTATAGTTTTTTTGTCATGCTATTTAGACGAGCCAATTACTACAACAGTGATAAAATTACTAAAATATTAGTGATAATTTCATTGGAGCAAACTGGTAATTTTGACGGGAAGTTACAACGACTCCAAGGGACTAGTATAATGTCTAAAAGAGTGTTACTATAATAACACGTCAAATTTACAATAAATTGTTACAGAAATTCAAAATGCTCAATATATATGAAACGTGGAGTCACTACAATTTGGCACCAAATTATTGTGAATGACCCGTTATCATAATGAAGTGATCAATTTACTATAAAATAATTACGATAATTCAAATGCATGAAGACAAGATGAAGATGGGGAATTACAATTTGGCACCAACTTATTGTGAATGACCTGTTACCATAATGAAGTGATCAATTTACTATAAAATAATTACGATACTACAAATGCATGAAGACAAAGATTAAGATGGGGAATTACTATAATTAGGACACACGGCTATCACAATTGGTAGTCTTACTACTAATTTACGACAGTGATAAGTTGAATTTACTATGAAATAGTTACAAGAAGTCAAATGGCATGAGACGATAAATAAGATAATTATAGGACTAGCTCTTCAGCTAATGTAACCAATTACTATGAAAATAGTTGTGAGAAATCAAAACTCAAGAAGTTTTACCTTGTAGGGAGTTACCATAATGCGGCATCAAGCTAATATTCTAAGGAACGAGTTACCATAACTATTCCAAAGCTTAAAAAAAAACCGTTTCCCCTATTCATAGCGGTTTGGTTTGGATTTCAACTCTAGCCTACCCCAATTTACTTGGGATTAAAAAGCTATGTTGTTGTTGTAACGAGTTACCATAATATATGTGTTTCTTTGCTACTGCATCAATCTCATAAGTTTTGTAAATTATTCGCTAAAATCCATGCCTCACATGCCAATGATTTATGATCTCAAAGTTGTTTAACACCTGATGATTCATTGGGCTATAATGTAGTGTTTTGCAGTTGGGTTTTGCAAGGTACAAACATATACATCAGTGAAGCCAATCCAGCCATACACGAGACCAAAAAAACCAAGTTGCTGTTTGACTAATCTAATCTAACATCACACATAATACTAATAGGAACATCTATATATGCTTTACACCCAGCATTTGGGAAATAAAAAAGGACTTCTATGAATCCTTTAGAGCTCCCATGGCACTGAATGAGGGCACTGAATGAGACACCGACTATGCCTGCAGAATCAAATTAAGTTGGAGCAGAACATCGGTTGGTTGCCCAGCAGCCTGCATCGAGTTTCACCCTGACAAAGATAGATGAAAGAAACAGTAGTAAATGATATGAGAAATTATCAAAATCTGTGAGAATAATTATCTACTGGGTTCCATGAATAATCATGTTGTTTCACAAAGCACTTTCTGCAATTTAGGAGAAACAAAATTTACCTAAATTGACCAAGGCTCGTACGTTATCGCCTTTCCCCAGTCAGCAGATCAAGAACGACGGCAACAGCAACACAGCTGCATGCCGTGGATGCCTCAAAGAAAACATTAATCATGGCTATACCGAACATAAAACATTTGGGGATTAGTAACCCTGTGTGCAGCGGTAACTATAGCCGACGAACAAAATCGTATCTGGTTGAAATGTGGCCGTACCGAACCATGATAATCGAATCCAAACCAAAATAAACTTCGAAAACAGGGGGGTTACGGTTGAGCAACAACGCACGTACTCAGCTCCTGACTAGTTATGCACATCATGTGAACCTGGCCATAAATCAGAGATCGAGGGTGAGGAACAGCAACACAAATTTATGGTAGTTCACCTGACAACAAGTGCGGAGGGTTCTGGACCGGGAGTTCAGCTACGGCAACGGTCGACGAGCGTTGCTGCAGCTCGTTGCCGTACCTCCAGTCCTCCACACGGGCTCGTACGCCGCAGCATCAGGTCGCGCAGGACGAGCGGTCGAGCGCCTCGTCCGTTACGCGCGGGGTACGTGAGTCGATTCGAAGTCACGGTTGTGGCTGGACGTGGACGTCGCCGGCGGCGGGTCCGATGGGAACCGACGAAGCAGAAGCACTCATGGAAGATGTTTGGGCTCCTGGTGGGTAACGGGGAAGGTGGCGCAACTTCAGGCGGCGTCTCTGTCAGTTATTGGAGCCGAGCCGAGATGATAACTAGCCGCAGGATGAAGGAGCCGTGGGCTGCAGGTTAGCCAAGCCAGATGTTTTTGAGCCGTGCGGAGCTGTTGTCCAGCCATGGGTCGGACGCACCTGTTCGGTCTGGATACATACAGAATATGTTATTCTATAGACGGCTATGGCATAAAAGTTCTATATATATACACACGCACGTACGTACGTATATATATAGTATGTATATTAGAAGCCTTGGGTTTCCAATAACAAAAGAAAGCCCTGGTCCAATGGTGCATTCCGGTTCTAGCCGCACCCGGACGCACCAGTCGCCCGTGCCCCCGCTGTCCAGTTCGGGTCGATCCGCGTCGTCCCCTGGTCCACCCACACCACGTGCACCCCCCCCCCCCCACCCCCAAATCCCCAATACATCGCCGACCCCAACCCCTGGCCGCGGTCACCCGCTGCCGCAGCGGCGGATGGCGACCCCGCCGTCACAACCAACACCGGTCCCTCGTCGATCTATCTCTCCCGCTGCCGTCCACCCCCACCCCCAGTCAGAACCCTATCTATTCCGTCCACTCCGTCGGCGGGCGAGGTGGCCGGCGGAGGCACGCATCGGGTCGACGGCGAGGAGACCGCGGACGGCATCGCCCTGCCCCACTACGCCGGCGGGCGAGGTGGCCGGCGGAGGCACGCATCGGGTCGAGGCCGAGGAGGCTGCGGACGGCGTCGCGCTGCCTGCGGCGACCGGATCAAGCGACGTGGCTGACGGATGCGGCGGTGATGGTGCTGGCGGCGGCGCTCACTGTCCTCCTGCGGGTGGCGGCGGGGCCAGTGCCGGCCAGGTTGAGCCGGCGGCGGCGCTGCTGTTTCCGTGTCTCTTCATGACAAGTAGGTGCGTCTGTCTCCCTTCGTGAAGTTATTTCTCTTACCGATCGATCGATATGCATGACGTTGATGGATATTCAGGGATCGGAGGAGGGTATTTCTTAACTTAGCACTCTGGATTTGTTTCATTCTTTCCCTGTTATTTATTTTGTGTGCAGATTATGCCCCGCTAATGTGCGTTGGGTGTTAGGATCAGATTGTGGTTGCTTCGATCGTGCCGGCAAACAATCATTGTTTTTCGCTCTCGCAGATCAAGATTGAGGGCCATATGAGATTCAAATCCACGTGAATTGAGGAGCCAGACTAGTCGGTTTAGGAAAATTATGCCTCTGTGCTGCTGCTTCTGTCAGCGGGGTAGGCTATTTTGGATTTTATTTATTTTGATTTTTCTATACCTAGACGAGAATGGTTCTTATGCATTTGTGAATCTTGTGCTTGTCGGCAGGTCCGATTGAGGCTTCACCACCGATGGGCGATGGCTTCTCAGCTGCTCCTACAATGGTGAGTCGGTGATCTCGGCCTCCACGACGACGCAGATTCCTCTAGGCCAGCTGCTCATCTACTGCTAGCGACATACTCGTACCAGAGTCGGATCGGTCGTTGCATTGACCTTAGGGGACAACTCTGGATAGGCATATCTGACCGATTGTATGAGTGCATCGATGGAATAAATGCTGTCATTTATAATTTCTTTCGTCAAATATAAATATTGAATGTATGGCCTTGGACCCTTGATCTTCATGATTCGTACTGAAACATATCGAAATCAGGCAGCTTAGTTTATTTGGACGGAAGATTGCCAATTACATGCATATTGTACAACTCTTTTGGATCTATCGTTTGGAGTTAACCAGTAATGTGGGAGTAATTTATTCTTGCGATAGATATGCAAACAATGGCATGAAAACATATATGATGAATAGCTATGAAATATTTTTCTGTTAGCGGTCTTTGAGAGCTTTGTGTGTTTTATCTTTTTACATAAATTATTCTTGATAAAAAAAATTCTTGATTCTATAGTGCGACTCCCACATGGCAAGCTTCTTTGTCCTCGTTATTCATGTGAATAAAAATGCTCTAAATTGATATATTTATGCCATTGACCATGGTTTTATATGCTTTATCAGTTCTCAGAACACTTGATTGTATATATGTCTAACATTGCACTAGTTATGCTTACTGTTTAACTTTTTATGATCATTGCAATTTTTATGATTGTTTTTAGACCTACCATTGACTTATTTATGCATTCCAAGCACTATCTGTGCCTACCATTACTCATTTATGATCAATATTGCACTATTTATATTCTAAAATGTCTTTTATGCTGATTTTAGTGCGTAACGAGTATGCATCATCAATCGTTATCACTTTATTTTCTAAACTTGTCTTGTATATCGATTTGAATGTTTTTTTACTCACAATACTATCTTGTTTTATGATACTTCACTATGCTTTTATGCTGATTCGAATGTGCCATCCTTTTCAGAACAATGCACTCCACGGGTACGTAGCCCACTCTGGAGCTACATATGACTGATACGCAGTTGGAATAGATGAACAATGAAATTTACCAGAGGCAACAGCAACTCCGGCAAGCGATTCAGAACGAGCCCGATGATGACCCCCTCTCTGTTGCCAACGAGCTTTTAATGAACCTCAACCTCACGGCTCAACACATGGCGGAACGCACCTAGGCCAGCGCACTGCATGCCTCCTCCTTGTCCAAATTTGATGTCATACCACAAACTAATGCATGGTTCAACCTGATGCTGATGTGTGTAGAGATGCATGAGATTATGCTACGTTCACGATGTGCTTGTAAGCATATGGTTTACGAATTTAAAATGTTTCAAAAAATATAGTCACAATAGATGTCAAAACGTGCAGAACAATGTCAGCATTCTATTGGTGAAAACCGTTTGTGAATTGGATGTTTGAATAAAAAATTATCATAGAAAAATTAGTATGATGGAATGAGCTGCATGCATGCATGTGTGTGTCAGTTGGGCAGAATGTGTCAGAGTCGTCGGTTCATTCCGCTACAAAAAACGAAGTTTACGCTTATTTATACAAAGTCTTACGCTACTTTCGCTTACGTTTTACGCTAAACGGGCCCTGACCCAGCCCCCGCCCCTCGGCCATGCGCGCTCGCGGACCGCACTCCTGGTTCGGTCCCCTGACTGGGGCTTCCGATAAGTAATGGAAGCCCAGGGCTCCAAATATCCCCTCCCCTATATATATAATTGGAGCTCTGGGCTTCCGTTAGATACAGGAAGCCCGAACCAACGCGGCGCTCAGCGGTCCAGCCTAACCTGCATGGCCATCTAGGTGGCCACTGACTGGTTTTGCATGCGGTCAATGGTCCTATCGTTTTCATATGCGGAATCATCTCCACTTTTCACGGACAGACATGCACGTCGAAGCGGATCACTTATATTCAACTCATTTCTTTCAAGATTAATATTTATGTCTTCGATTAGAAAATTTATTCACTGTTAGATTGTTAGCATTTTCTTTCTGCACGAATATATTTTTATGTCTATATAGAAGGACTTTTATGGTTATACCTTATGATTTTACACTACTTGAGAACAGACTAAAAATCTATTGCCCAGCACGAATATAGTTTCAATTTGAAAAGATGGGTATTAGATGAGAACGAACAACTTCTCGCATAAACAGATTTCTGCGCATATACAAGCATAAAAACTTCCATGTGGATATTTATCCACTCAAGTTGTCATCTTTCACGAACATACAAAGTTTATACACTAAAACTGTGAAACATTTACACCGCTCAAAAGATTTACAACAATTCCAAACGCATATACAAAAAAACTATGACAAATTTCTACTGAGAACATCGATTTGGGAAATAAAATATATTCTATAGACAGTGTGACCACCTCAACAACAATGACCCTGCAATGCTAAAGAAGAATGAAGCATCGATATTTATGCCAGGACACATTGATTTCTATGCCTAAAATACTGTATGTACCAACTAAATATGCAACAAACCACTAGTAAAAAAGCATTAAAACATCAAGATGGTGTCGATTGTCAATCCCTGCAGAAATCATGCATTATGACACCATCTCAAGATTTTGCACTGGGGATGAACGTCTAGATAATCGGCATCCACAGATTGATGTCCATGTTGAAAAGCAGCACCTTACACTAAAAAAGGGCATTGTATTAGCAGTGAAAAATTCATAGAAACATGTAAGCATAAATAGTGCAATGCTAGACATAAAAATGGCACTGATATGCATAAATAGTGCATTTGTATGCATAAATAGTGCAGTGACAGTCATAGATAGTGTCATGGTAAACAATCAAATATGGAATACTTATAAAGCATATAGAACCTTGGTCAATGGCATAAATATACGAGCTTAGAGCATAGAAAAGGACAGAGGTATAAACCAAATGTGCACCACAGAAGTGAATAACCGATCATAGAAACCTAGTAGTAGAAAATCAACTAGTAGACCAAACATTTACACATGCATGACGATGATCACCACGTCATCAATAACCCTGCAACACAAAAAAAAAGCGAGATCAACAATGATATTTATGCCAAAAACATTGATTTCTACGCCCAAAACTCACTTACCTATCAAACTAGAGAGAAAGCCACCATCACCGCTGCCCCATCGCCGAGTCCTAACCGTCCTGTGTTGCCTCCAAATTACTTTTGTAATTGATGTCAAAACAAAATGAAAATCACTAGTTCTACCATCTTATTCCTATAGATTTAGTCCAATCCTGTTGGGGAAAAACATAGAAAACCAAAAACAGAGGCATAAATAAAATGGCATGAAGGTATATGCTCTCATTTACATGGTTTCAAGACAAGGTTCTATAATAAAATACTAGCTCTCTATTGGTGGCTAAATTTTTGCACCAAAATGTAGTTCCTATGCTTGTAGTTCATAGAGGTGGTCATATTCCACAAGTATAAAACAACATGCATAAAAAATAGAAAGAAAAAGCATAAAAACAAGAACTCCACACCAATAGACACAAAAGCCAAACTCTGCAAATTATGGACCACCTACCACAGCATTGCTGGTGTTCTATGGTACCTCACTCTTACACGGCCTGATCTTCAATACGCTGTCCAGCAAGCATGTTTATTCATGCAGGCACCGCGTGCCCCACATTACGCATATTAAGGTATGTCAAGGGCACCATTGGCTACGGTCTTCATCTATCCTAGTCATCTAGTCACAAATTGATTGCATACTCCGATGCCGATTGGGCTAGATGTCCGGATACACGTCGATCAACTTCAGGGTACTGTGTGTTCTATGGTGATAATTTGGTTTCATAGTCATCCAAGCGGCAGCCAACTGTGTCACATTCAAGCACCGAAGCTGAATACCATGCAGTAGCTAAGTAATAGCAGAAACTTGCTGGCTCAGACAGCTTTTGCAGGAGCTGCATCGTCCAGCATCGAAGACAACTATGGTGTTTTGCGACAACGTTAGCGCCCAATACTTATCTACAAACCCAATTCAACATCAACGGACGAAACACAGAGAAATTGATCTACATTTTGTCCCTGACAAGGTTGCTTTGGGCGAGGTAAAAGTTCTTCATGTGCCCTCCACATCTCAATATGTCGATGTGTTTACCAAAGGACCACCTTCAATACTCTTTTGCGAGTCAGAGACAACTTGCACGTCAGGGACTGTCCAGGTTGAGGGGGGCTATTGGAGCCCTAAATGTAATGTAGTTATACACGTTAGCCTGTTGTACAAGTGTGGGTCTATTATAATCGCTGTGAGCTGCGGCTCACTGCTCACCACTTGTACCTCGCCTATTTATAGGTCATAAGTTGAATACAATTGTGTGCATAGTTTTGCCATTCTGCACGGACCTCCTCATAAATATGAGAGGAGGGCTGCTATTGTAACCAGGACGACTAGATGGCTTGATGTGGGGATGCAGCATTGCCGTGGTGTACTCGGATGCCAGTATAACTATCTAATAATAGGGAGGAGCCCCTATAGTCATGTCCCATGGATGTAGGTTTTGACTGAACCTCGTTAAGACGTTAACAAATATAGTGCCTCACAAGTCGTCTATGATCGTGCACACATATCTCAATCGATCCATAGACGCTTTGGCTCTAGGGCATGACGCGGCTAGGGCTCTTGAGCAATATGGCGCGTGAACGGCTTGGGTTTTGGTGGGCACATGGGCAGGCTTTATTATTCATATATATAGTTGCGCAGTGGCATGTGGAACTCGGGCTAAGGCATGTGCCGGCATGAAGGTGGGGCCTGGCGGAGCCGATACCGGTTAGTAGAGGCGGAGAAAGTGAGGGTAACATGGGGCCAGCTCGACTACGCTAGGGCAGTCCGGCAAGGCTTGCTCAGGTTGAAAAAGAAAAAAGGAAACAGAGGGCAAATGATTTTACCCTTATTTGAAGTATTTTAAACGACAAAATTTGAAACTAGATCTATGGTTTAAACACTCAAATATAAGATATGCTTCAGGATTAACACACCTCACACCTTAATAAACCTTATGGCATATTAATTAAATTTATAGAATTATTATTTTGCATGTTAAGTTCCTTGATAAAAGTATAATTGTTGGATTTTAAAAAAAAGTCAAGAAAAGCACTGCATGTTATTTTAGGCTAAAATGTCACATCTAAATTGAAAATTTTGGGGTGTGACATGTGGTGAAGAATAATCAGCCATCCCTTATAGAGATCCTTTTCCAAAAGGATAACCTAGTTTTCCGAATTGAGTTGTGTTAGGATTCAAGACTTCTGCGTAAGGAACAGTTTAGGTCCTTCTAGTCAGAATATGTGTGATTTGCTGGCGTTCTGTGACGTAAAGGTAAAAATATTCAAGAGATTCCAAAGACAACGAACAATAACGTGAGAAGATTTCCGGGTTGTTAGCACGTCTTTGTCACGAAGAATGGGGAGAAGAAGTCAAGTACGTCACTCAATCCTTGTAAGCCGTACAATCATTTGCACTGGACAGTTTACAATGGGAAGTAAATGTATATCAGGGTTCTAGGACAATTCATTTACACACGTACCAGGCTTCCCTATCTATTCTTCAATTAATCTGTCATCTATGCTGTGGTCGAGCTAGGTTCCCCGATGGAAAGTGCCATAGCTGCGGTCGCAGGTGAAATTCTGAGCCGATTCATTTCTTTCACCCTTAACAAGTTGTGCTCGAGCCATGAATGCTTGGAGGGGAAGGGGAAGAGGTTGGAGCATCTCCTGATGAGGGTTCACACCGTTGTGGAGGAGGCAGATGCACGATACATCACCAACTCTGGAATGCTGATGCAGCTCAAGACACTGTCAGAGGCCATGTATCAGGGGTACCATGCGCTGGACGCCTTGAGATTCCAGCTGCACGATGAGAGTTCCATGGACAAGGTTAGGAACTCGTTCTCCTTCTCTTCTACCACTCGTCTCAAATGCCCCCGCACGATTATTTTCGATTCGGTGAATAAGGGCAAGATGCTCAACCTTGATGTACATGGAGTATTGGAAAATCTCGAGAAAGCTGTCGCTACCATTGGGGAGTTCGTTGCACTTTTGGGTGGGTATGAACGTATGTCTCGTAGGCCCTACGATGCGTATCTTTACATCGACAATTTCATGTTTGGTCGACATACCGAAAAGCAGAAGCTGTTGAACTTCTTATTGCAGCGTAGCCCAGATGGTGCACTGGCTGTCCTTCCAGTCATTGGTAGTTTTGCAGTTGGGAAGAAAACTTTGGTCGCCCATGTTTGTGCCGATGCGAGGGTATGTTGACAGTTCCGTTCAATTTTGCATCTGAAGGGAGAAAACCTTCTGAGTATTGTGGACCATGAAAAGGCCTTATTGGGGATGGCACTGGTAGTCGTTGAGTTTATTTCAGAAGTAGATGATGTGGAATGGGAAGAGTTCTATTCATTTGTGACAAGAACAAACAGAAGCATCAAGGTAATCATCATCAGCACACACCAAAAATTAGCGCGGTTTGGATCAGTTCGACCAGTTTTTCTTAATAAACTATCATACGAGGAGTTACGGTACCTCTTCAAGATACTAGCATTTGGGAGTGCAGACCCGATGGAGCATCCACAACTAGTACAAATAGCAGAAGAATATGCCAAGAGATTACATTCGGGAGGATCACTTATCGCAGCGAACGGATTGGCTCATGTGTTGAGGCGAAACCTGAATGATCAATTCTGGCTTTGCATACTAGACAGATGTCTAAGAGTGATTGAGAGGAACTTTTCAGCATATGGTGAGAATCCAAAAGCTCGTCTTGAACAAGGTCATGAAATAGACTTAAGCGACTTCTCTTTCCATCCCCATGCTCCACTTCACATCAGACCTTATACTAGTAGAACAGCTTGTGTTCCAGTGAATCAGAATTTGCCACAGGTTACAGTTGGGGAACTATTAGAAGATCCTTCTGTTAGGCCAAGAGGAGAATTTAATCTGTTGTCATGGAAGTCAAGGATACCCCCTTACACATCTTTTGCTCACTTTGTACCAAATTGTAGTAAAGAAGATATACCTGAAAGTACTCCTACTCCCTTATCTGGTAAGAAGCGCCGGGCAGTGACCATCTAAATATTACAACTTTTGTGTCATACAATGTGATTGTTGTTCACCAGATGTAAAATTTCTTCAATGAAAAATATGTATGTATCATGATTATTTTTTTCACTGTCAAGCGCAGTACGTTTGATGTTTGTATTTTCTACGATAATCATCCCAAAGCAGCTGTTTAGCAAGCATGTGTAATGAGTGAGTTATATTTTTGTAAGTTCAAGAGTACTCCAATTTTCTAAAGAGACTACTACTGCAATAAAAAAATGAACTAAGTTCACTCTCCTCCATGCTTCCGACAACCACACATAGGTTTTTTTTTTCACATGGCTTTCTGACAACTGTAAACCACAAAAAGGTAAAAATGGCCATATTTTTTCCGTGAACGCGCCTCTGAGTGTGTATTGTATTAATAAGAAAAGAGTTTTATTATTACATCATTTCGCACATTCAGAATCAAACGTCATCGAGGCAAAAAAATCGCAAACCAAAGCCTAATTTACAAGGAAATCATTCTGCGATCAGACTATAGAGCAAGCAACAAGCTAAGGCTCTGGGGAGCCCAAAACCATTCTGTGATTACACAAGTTCCAGATTAAATTTTAAAGATAAATTATGAAAAGCCAAACTAGCACATATTTGTCTAGCATACTAAACAGAACCAACGACAGGATCACCTTACAACACATGATTATAAAGAATTTAGGACGAACAGAACGTACGGATCAATAGGTTGAGCCGATTCCGTTAGCGCTGCAGCGCGACAGCAGGGACAACAGAAACGTTGATGTTGATGATAATTGTTGGCGGCGCGTCGCAGGAGCTATCCACAATGACGTTCCGCAGCGGAAGTAGGCAGGCACGTGTATTCGGGATGAAGAGGTGTATGGTGGTGACCCAAGGCGTGGCAACATCCTACTAGATCATTTAACGTGTTTTTGTTGACGGCCGATAAATAGTTTATATAGAAACCTTCACAATCTCATATGCGATTAGGATCTCAACTGGATAAGTATTTCAAAACTCGTCCCCACAAGTAGGGCTGGAAACAAGCCGAGCCGGGGCTCGCTAAGTGAACGAGCCCAGCTGAGCTCGGCTCGCTATTTTTATGAGCCAAAAAATGAGAATCGGCTCGGCTCGGCTCGGCTCGGCTCGATGGAGGCTCGCGAGCCACACTAAACACTGCGAACTAAGCTCAAAATAAATTATTTTTTATATTTTTTGAACGATAACAATAATTATATGGCACATATTTCTTATGTATATACGAATTGCTATGTTATGTATATAAATATTAATTTATATCACTAATAATGAAGAATTAATTCATCAATCATCGTTGAATTATTCTTGGGCTGTCTTGGCCCGGGCTCACGAGCCTGAACGAGCCGGCTCGGCTTGCGAACCAAAAAATCAGGCTTGGCTCGGCTCCACTCGTTGGAGGCTCGCGAGCCGCTTCGAGCCGAGCCGAGCCGAGCCGAGCCGAGCCACGAGCTTCGAGCAATTTTTTCAACCCTATCCGCAAGGTTAGGGACTAGATTTGAGTGAACATTTACATATGTGTCGTGTTCCTTTGCCCTACGCTAGGCTCCGGGCCTGGCGAGGCTAGACGAGGAGAGCGAGTATGTGGACTCTTTCATTCCCTCTTATACCCGTGACTCAGTGGGAAGGTAAAGTAAGTGATCATTCGCTTCTCCACTAGTAAAGTGGGACTATGGCGATTTGTGCACATTTTAAGTTAGGTGTTAGGACCATATTAGATAAAACCTAGGTTTTTTGTTGTTTTAAGCTCGGATTGAAACATGTCTTTTCTAATCTTTTTTCTTTAGTACGTTACCATGGATAAGTAGATTTTATGTTGTTTGAGGTTTAGGAGCATAGATGACTTGAAACTGAGCACAACTCTAGTGAAAGGTGTTTCATGCTATCTACCCCTGATGCTGATAGTAGGTCCATCTAAAAACTAGCAAGGAATTTCTGAGTGACCTTCTTACTCCTTTTATGGCATTAGTGCTATCATATCCACGCTTACTTTTCACGCTAGGTCACCCAATACTTGGCCGATGAATATGAATTCAATGTTGACGGGTCTATTTTCGCATGTTCATATAATTTCACCCTTAATTGATGAACTCGTTAGCAACACAATTAAGGTTGTCTTTAATCACCAAAACTGTACCTTTAGGGCTATGTTTCTCACAGATTCAATGGCCTTAAATTAATTTTCATTCTTTAAAATTTATCTAATATTTTTTTATCTCTCATGCCATTTTTTACCATATAAGAGTTGGATACTTCTATAGGTTAAGAGTAATAAGCATGTATATGGAATGGTCTTCTAAATGATTTTTGGTTAAGAGTAATTATACTTAGAGAACTAGCCACCCATGCTATTTTCAGAGGTTTTATCGATTCAAGGTGCACTTAAATTCTGTAATAATGGTTATATCCTTAGTCAGATGAAACACTTTTCTTAGTTTTTATGTTCTATTGTTCTTCTTCAAATCGTTGAAACTAGACATGAATTATCAAGGAGTCGGTTAGATGTATAACCTTGTTTTGCCACTTATGTTGCAGATTGCTGAGATTAATGAAAGGGGAGCCGCCAATAAATATGATGGGATCAACAAGCAAATAGTACTAAATTATGTCTTTCCTTTCCTAATGTTTTCTTGGTCAGACCTAGTGCATGCTTAGACATAGTTGTTTTGTCAATTGGTTGGTGCTTTGCTCATACTCAATATGCATAATGGTTGAGCCAAACTAATTTGTATTCTGTCGTTCAATGTGAATGGGGTTCACTTGCTAATACATGCATGAATTAATAAATACTTTTTTGTGTTTACATCTGTGATGAATTTGTGAAGAAAATGAAAGGCCACGGTGTCATCCATGTTGGATTCAGCAAAAACAAAAAAAATGTTTAACATGATTACATGGCACTATTTTGTGAAATTCGATTTTGTCACCAGTCCAGAGACATATTTGGTCTACAGCAGATCCTGACAGATTGAAATGTCAATGATTTACTTGATCTGTGATGATTTTATTTGGCATAATAATTTGTGAGTGAGATATATGATGTTTCTTTATTGATAGGTCATAAACTGTGGTTTGTGACAGTTTTTTATGGGTTTATGATGAAACCAAATGTCATGAATCCTCGTATTCCTCGCTACAAATCACTAAAGCAAACAGACCATATAGTTATAGACGAAATGGACTGGAAAGAGTTCATTGATTTCTAATAGAACAACTACAAGCAGCAAAGTGATCTAGATATGGTAGGGATAGCAATACGAACCGGGCAAGCTAGTCGCTCTGCCCCTAAAGACTCTTACTGCCTTTGGAGTTACATCACGTAGTTTGTATAGGACTACAGCTACAGTCTACAGGAGTATGTAGTCGTCGAAGTTGTGGAGTAACATGCCAAGAGATTGTACCAAAATATTCCATCATGTCATGTGCTCATAGTGAGAAGACTAGAGAAATACTGCCGGACGCTTCTTTCTTGATGGCAATAACGTGTCAGACTTTTCGTCAGCACTAGTAGCGGGAACAAAATGAACGTACTTGGTATATGGCGCTATCCTTGACTCCCATGTCACCAGGTCAAAATCACCTCTTGGAAGTATGCCTGGATCCACGACCAACTCTCCAAAGGTCACCTTGGGCAGAGGCCTCTCTGCGACTTCGGCTTCGCTGCGAGGAGGCATGAGGCACGTTGGAGCCGCCGAATCAGACACGAACCTTGCTATGTCCGTCGGATGATCTCTCTCCAGGAGCAGCTTGGGGTGCTCACCGAACATGGACAGGTTATTCTCCACCGTGGCCCTGAGCCTGCGCAGAACGGAGGCCCAGAACCCAGGGCTCATGTTCTTCCTCAGCGTGTCGGCGAAAGCGTATGCCGAAATGAGAGATCCTCTCAGCAGCGTCGGGAACTCCTGCGCCATGGATGCCAGGCGTGGGTGGTCGTCCATGTCTGCGCTCCCGAACGATAGCACCTTGAAGAGGTAGCTGTACTCTTCGTATGGCATATTGTTGAGGCAGATTGGCTTCACTGTCCCAAATCTTGAATTGCTTTCAAGCCTGGTTATGACTATCACCTTGCTTCCTTTACCCATATGTGCTATGGAACAGTAAAACTTGGTCCAGTCCTCATCACTGACATCTCTAGTAAGCTCAACAATAACCAAAGCTCTTCCAGAAATGTTGTAACTGTTTCTTTCCTGGTCAGTTATCTGTAAACAATCACTCTTAAGGTGCAAAATGGAAGAGAAGTGTGTGCGAATCCTATCATCGTTGCAGACATGCGCAGCCAGAGTTTTCTTCCCCACCAAACGGCCACCGATGATAGGGAGCACGGTAGGGGCATTGTTGTTGCCCGGAGGGCTTGCTGTTTCAAGCAAGACGTTGATGGCATGCTGCTTCTCAGCATGGCGCCCAAACATGAAGTTCTCCACGTAGAGGTGTGTGTCATACGGTCTGCGGGACATGCGTTCGTATCCTCCCAAAAGTATAACAAACTCTGTCATGTTTGCAGCTGCAGCTTCAAGACTTGAGAGCGCAGATTGCAGCTCCTTATTACCACTTCTAAAACTGTTGGGAATGGCAGAACCAGGAGCGCTTGTTTGAAAACGTTTCAGAGGACTGGCGAAATACAAGGATGAGGAACCTCTGTGAACCTCTTGGTCAGTGCACTCGAGTGGCCTGTACTTGAAGGTATGCATTGCATAGTAGCCTCGGTACATGGCCTCCTCCAGGATCTTCAGTTGCGACACCATACCTGTATTGGTGATGTATCTCGCATCTGCTTCCTCCACGACAGTCTCGACTCGCAGCAAGAGGCGCCGCAGCCTCTCCACTTTCTCCTCTGCACATGAAGAGCTTGAGAACCTGCTGATGAGGATGGAAATGAATCTGCTTGCTAGATCACTCGCGATTGCAGATATGGCAAGGTCCATCAGTTATGTTCTGCAGCGTTTTGTGCGACCGAAGATGATGGTGATGGTACACCGTACATATATGCTGAGGTCTCTAGCATATATGCTGGCCAAATTGGTCAGATATGTGGCCCCGATTCTTGGCCAGTTCCAATTCGAAGCAGAGCAACTCCCTCCCACCCGATCTGTGACAGCCCAACAAGGTCGTGAATCCTGCTTCGCATAGGTCGTGTTAATTTTTGTGCCCCTCATAACTGGTCAACACCCAGCAGAGCACAGTGTGGAAAAGATCGGTAAATATGGAAAATTTGAGATGGGATTTGGAGATGAGACAAGAAACAAAGAACCCGATGGCAATCGATACCTGCTCATCCGCCGGTGTGGAGCTAGATCCACTCCATGGCCGACGTCTAGCTCCGAGCTGATGCGGAGGAGTCCTGTGAAGCACAACAGCTTCCAGGCACGTGGGATTCTCGTGGGAGCTGAGGGGGCTGTCCCAGGATTGGAGGGAATCAAGCGGAGAAGGACCGGGCGGCGCTCGCGGCAGCCATGGGACTGGGGGTGGGGAGAGACACGGTAAGGTTAATAGAGGCCTTGGTGGGCCTGGAGCTTGAACGGACCAGGTGGTGTTCTGTTGACAGAGGCACAAGCCTGAGATCAATGAAACTCTCCTGTATGGGTTCTTTAAACATAAATGCTAACAAAGAAAGGTAGTTAAAATAGTGTTTAGGAAGTGTGGATAGAAAGTCCTATTGGACTCAGCCTAAGGCTGTATCCCTACGGTTTCTAAAAGTTCTTAAAATACTATTTTGCACTATTTAATATAAATGCTGCACTATAAAATTATTTGATATAAATACTGCATTGTAGAGAAAAAAATAGTTGGAATATTGATAGAGTGGATTTAAAGAGTCTCGTTGGAGACATTATTGATATACAATGTGAAAAAAGTTTATCATTGCATTACTTAGGTTGCAAATGATATTTTAACTTAACACATTCTCTCTCCATACTGCACTGTAGTTTTCAAAATTTATTCCATAAAACTTTCACATGCCGTGAACCCCACCATCAACTTTATCTCCATCTAGCTGTACCCCATGCCCGTTCTCTCTCTTCCCTCTCTCCACTATTTGTCTCCCCTCCCGCACAACACCAAGCGACGACGTGCAGCAGAACTGTCTCGAGGGCACAGCAGTAACCGACGGCGGGTGGGGCGCGAGCGCTAGGCGTCGCGATAGTGGTGACACATGGACCTTCCAGAGGTGTGGCGCCGCTCGACGGCATGAGCGGCGGCGGCGGCCGTAGTGCGAGTGCCAAAAGCCATGGTGGTACAGAGATCGTCCGGAGGCGCGGCTCCACTCATCTGTGTAGACAGCAACGCTTGGTGGTGTGACCGGTGTTGTCCCCGTTGGGCCGGTATTTTTGCCTAATCTTCCTATTACAAATTGGAGATAGTTTTTAGAGCCTCGTGTTAATCCTCATAAGACGAGCTAAATAAAAAAATAAAATGATAAAAATTCTCACGATAATCAGAAATATTTGCCTAATTTTGCTATTACTAATTGTAGTCTCCTTATTAATCTTTATAAGATGTGCTACATAAAAATAAAATCATAGAGATTCTCACACTAATCAGAAACATCCTATTATCGATTGCATATTGAAATCTTAATAGCCACTGGATCTTTTTTCTATATAATTAACATCCTATCATCCATCGTGTAGCTCTACCAATAGATCTGTTTTCTAAGACAAAGATAAATCCTAAAAATTTTAAACAAATAAGAAACATTCTGTCATCCATCGTGTAGCTCTAATAATAACAGTCACTGGATCTATTATATTATAGTTTCTAAAAAGTTACGCGCCATGCCATTATGAAAGATGAAATAAAATAATCCCCTAAATTTGTATATTAAAATTGTTCATCATGCCATTATGAAATATAAATTAAATAACCCCTTAAATTTGCATAAAATTATCGACCATGCCATTGTGAAATACGAATTAAAATAATCCTTTAAATTTGCACATAAATTACTCAACATGCCATTATAAAAGATAAATTGAAATTAGCCCTAAATATGCATATAAATTACCAATATGCCATCATAAAATATAAATTAAAATAATTTCTAAATTTGCATATACATTACCCACAATGACATTACAAAAGATGAATTAAAACAACCAATTCTAATGTTATTACGGATTAAATCTGTATCATCTAAAACTCTAACCCGTGCGAGAGTATGGGTACCTAAGCTATTGTGTGTGGACGACGAAAACAACATTTTTATTGGCTTGATAATTAGCGATTGACCTCTCTGTCTCTCTCTCTGCATATTTCTGCTTGTGTTTCCATATTGAATTTGACCTGTTCCATCGAACGCCACATATCCAATTATCCATTGTGTTTATAGTTTATTTGAGCTTCAATGTCAATACCTAGTCTTAGAAGTATTTAAATTATTATGTACGGACTACTATTATGCTGTTGACTAACGTAGGACCACATTTAATAAGTACATTTGCACCTATCACAATCTAACTGATTGTGTCACGAGGATTCCAAACAATATATAATCCATATCAAGCTAGTTCTTCTTGTTCGCTCCAATGCACTCTGATCCAGGGGCAGATCTTCCAATAGGGCAAGGTTGGGCAGCCGCCCTACCTAAAGTTTGCAGCTAAACACCCCTTCTACCTTGTCTTTGGTGCAAGAACACATGCAAGCAGTGATTCTACAGAAGAATAATGTAGGAAAACAAGCAAAATATCAAGAATAATGAAGTAATCTGCATGCTTTTTTGTTGGTAGCGCCGATTGTTTCTTACTGTTGCCTGATGAAGGGCTAAATGCAGTTGATTTGTGACCGGTGTGTCTAGCAACTCATATTTGCCATGGATTTCCGTCCTACCTACAATTTTTTGCTGGCTCCGCCACTGCTCTGATCAAAGGCCCAGGCTGAGTGATGGAGGTTGCCATGTCAGCAGTTGCAGGTGAACTCGTCGGCCGGTTCATCTCCCTTTTGATGGCGAAGTACTCAAAACGTGTGACCTTGGAGAAGGAGGCGAAAAGATTACAGCAACTTCTTCTGAGGGTTCATACAGTCATCGAGGAGGCGGATGGGCGATACATCACCAACAGCGGCATGCTGATGCAGTTGAAGATTATTGCCAGCACCATGTACCAAGGCTATAGAGTGCTAGATAACATGAGGTGTATACAGATCAAGAAGGGCAGTGAAGTGCAACAGGTAAGCAACTCATCAGGCCAATCTCTTGCCATTCGCCTCAAACGCCAACACACAGCCATGACCAATAATAGAGCAATGTCCTTGAATCATGAGCTTCAAACTGCTTTGGAAAATTTGAAAGATGTCATTGCTAACATGTCAGACTTCGTTATTCTCTTGAGGGGATGCGAGCGCTTGTCCCGTACTCCCTATGACACATACCTATACCACGACAACTTCATGTTCAGTCGCCATGCTGAAAAACAGCACCTCTGCAATATTTTGCTGCAGCATAATCCTCCTGGTCTTCCATTAGTAATTCCCATCATCGGTGGGCGTGTAGTTTGGAAGAAAACTCTGGTCACGCATGTGTGCGGCGATGAAAGGGTCCGTCGGCACTTCTCTTCCATTCTGCACCTAGATGGAGGCAGCATCTGTAAGAAACATGACTATGAAAAGAACATATCAAGCAGAACACTAATTGTTGTTGAGTTTGCTTCAGATGTCGACGATAATGATTGGGAAAAGTTTTATTCATCGGTGGCCTCAATGGGGATGGGAAGCAAGGTGATTATCATAAGCAGGATTCAGAGTTTAGAGAGATTTGGAACCGTGAAGACACTTTATCTCAATAGACTTTCTGATGATGAGCTAAGTTACCTATTCAAGACACTGGCGTTTGGAAGCGCAAATCCAGTGGACCATCCACAGTTGGTATCAATGCTTAAGGAGTTCAAACAATTGTGGGAGGATCAGTTGGGGGTGCATACACAGTAGCGGATGTGCTTAGAAACAATCTTAACAAGAAATTTTGGGTTAGCATAATGGAGCTGTGCAGCAATATGGTTCAGAGAAACATTGAATTGCTTGGTGAGCATCCACAAGCACTTTTCAGTAGAGATCATCCAGTAGAAATCCCATATACTGTTGGCTCTGCACCACTACAACTTTTACCTTGTAGTTCTGCAACCAGGGCTTCCAAAGGGGATTTATTACCTCAACTGACATTTGCAGACATGATCCAGGATCCTACTGTTCGACCCAAGGGTGACTTTAGATTAGTTATGTGGGCATCAAGAATACCACCTTATACAATGTCTGTTCATTTTGTTCCAGCATGTGTTGCTGGTCAGCCGGGAACATCCTTTTCAGGCAGGAAGCGTCGAGCAAAATGAATGATGTAAAAAAAGGCAATTTCAAAAGAATGATTCAATTTATGTGATCTTGTAAAATTAGCGACAGGGCAATTGCAGATGTTGCTAACCTTCGTGCACTTAATGCTTGTTTGGTTGCGAGAGGATTTAAGGGGATTCAATCCTTACTGGTCTCTTCCAATACTCATGTAACAAAACTAGCCCTAAAGTATTACGGTGACACATGGATGTGGGAAATATATTCATATGTATTGTACAATTATTTTCCTTTTTTTCATTTTGGTGTTTTAGGCCTAAATGTAGCCAGTTTGGTTTGCCGGGTGACGAGGTGAGGAATTCTTCGATCCTAGAAATCCAAACCTCAGAGTCGTTTGGTTCGCGGTGCAGAATGGAGTGATCTGCAGCCAGGTCATTCCATGCAGCACTCACGCAGTAAGCCAATAGCGAAACAGTTTTGCAGGATGGACTCGCTCCTTGAAAAATGACGGATGGACCCATTCCAGCTGCAGCCGGACCAATTGCTGCTGCATGAACTCAATCCGTGAACCAAACACGTCGTTGGTTTATTGCCAAAACATGTATCGCTAAAATTTTGACAAACAAATTAAATTATAAAAAAATTATTGTCAATTTTTGAACTGATTGGTATGTGCAAAATATATGACCGACCTATCCAGAAAAGCTACCAAGCGTTCGGTCGCGTTGAGTGACAAACGCGCAACCCCTACGGCTTTACCGTCCAATAGAAAAAAGAGACGTCCAACTCGAGTACATATACTTAAGACTAACATATCAGTTTCATATGACGTCATTGTGGATGCATGTAACAACATTTAATTCTTATTTTTTCTAACGAGCATTACTCGCTTATAAAGTAATTGTTTTTAAATCTGTTTGGACCATTAAATTTCCGAGATCTTAAAATAAGATCTATATTTGATATGTTTCGAAGTCGTTTATGTGATTGACAACTTATGTACAATATCAATAGCAACTTATATACAAAATATATATTAATTTATATTATCTAATTATATATATATACATGGTCACACTATGCTTACATCTCTCCTACTTAAAAAATGCATACTGCTTCCTACTTCACGTGTCACCTTCCACCCCTGCGATCCGTGGACGCCCCGTCGGTCCATCCTACCACCTCCCTTCGGCCCATCCACGTCCCGCACCACCTCTATCCAGCTCGCCCCCACCCCACCCGTCCCACACCACCTTTCCCACGCCGCCCTCACCCCTAGTGCCCACCGCACACCAGCCGCATCTCAGGGGACATCCAAGATGGAATGGCGCTCTGAGTGGCGGATCCGGAGGACGAGTGAGCGAGGAGGTGGCATGTTGGAACCGCAACTACTCCGCTCACCCCTCATCTCGCTTCTCATGCTCTCACTCGCCGGCGGACGGAGGAACAAGATGAACAGTAGCGATCTTGGGCGACAAACGCCGCGGGCGATAGACAGCCTGTATCTTGGCCCTTTATTGATTCGAGCACTGGTTACAGTAGGGAATGGCACCTCTTATAGCCCATGGTGGAGCTCACCTTCACGCCCTCCGGCTTCCATGCCACGGCCCCGCGCCGCGCACGATGCCATGGCGGACGGCCCGCTCGTCCGCGCCACGCACCCACGTACCAACGGCCTGCGCCTATCTCGCTACTCTCTCTAACTAACATCGACCGCACTACAGTGCTCCTGCGTGTACGAGCTCGAGCCTACCATGCCATGCCACACCGATCTGTGCCGGCAGCTTCTGTGACTAGCGCCCGTAGGCCCTGGCGACGCGTGCCACGTACGCGCACTGAACTCACACACACTATCACCCCCATGTCCGAGCTTAGCTATCATTCACCCCCTAAGATGGACATGGCGCGATTCTCATCTACATAGGAGTGCCGGGGTGTCGCTGGCATCGGCCACCGATGCCACCTCCTCCTTCTTCCGCTTGAAGGACCACTTGGTGATGTGGCCACGCTCGCCGCACTCGATGCACCGGCCCGACTGCGGCTCCACCCACACTAGCTCACTCCCGAGGCGATGCTGCTCGTGTCGTCCACCACATCACTGTCGCCGTTGCCCTTGTTGCCACCGCTGCACCATCCGTCTCCGCCATTGCCGCGGCGCGCATCTCTGCCGTTGCCGCCACATGCCCTCTCCTTATTTCTCTACCGACGTCGTGCCTCCCGCTACTCCTCAGTGAGGTATAGCTGCCCAACGACCTCCGTAGCTGCCTCCTTCGTGTCGTGTTGTCCGCATCCTCCGCCACCTGTAGCCGGCCGATGAGCTCCTCAATCGTCGCCGTGTTGAGATCGGTAAGCATCTCAATCACTGCAACTACTTTCTTGAGCCGCTTCGGCACAACGTGTGAGCCTCGAGCTTCTCCCCCATCTCGCGCAAGGCGCCGACAAGCCAGTTGATGCGCATTGTGAAATCTCTGATGCTCTCACCGTCGTTGAACGTGACGTTCTTGTACTCCTTCCACAAGCGCTGCACACTTGTGGCCTTCACGCGATTGTCACCGACCCTCATCAACTTCACCGCATCCCATGCTTCTTTTGTTGTCTTCTTCATGGCGAGCCCTGCCACCATCTCTGACGGCACCGCGCGCAGTGTTGCGCCAACACCCGCCGATCCTTGGCGCGGTCCTTGCGCTCAGCCTCCACCACATACTAGAGTTCCATCGCCTCCAAGGACACCAGCATCACTAGTTCCCACTCGTGGTAGTTCGCCTTGGTCAATAGCGGCAACTCGACGAAGTTGCTGGTCACGACACGCTTCGCCGCAACACCATGCGACATGCCGCTGTTGTTGTCGAACATCTTCAGCCCGTCCTTTGTCGGAGTCGCCATCCTCGACACTAATGCCACTTGTTGGAACTACAGCTACTCCGCTCACCCCTTTTCTCGCTCTAATATGCCCTCACTCACCGGCGGATGGAGGAAGAAGTTGAACAATAGCGATCTTGGGCGACAAACGCCGCGACCGATGGATGGCCTATATCTTGGTCCTTTATTGATTCGAGTCGAGCAATATTTACCAATGGCCTGCGCCTATCTCGCTATTCTCTAACTAACATTGACTGCATCGCAGCACTCCTGCATGTATGAGCTCGATCCTACCACGCCACACCGCACCTACCCGGGATGACAGCTCCTCTGCCCCGTGCCCGCCGACCCTGGCGACGTGCACTGAACTCACACACAAATGCACACACACTAACACCCCCATGTCCGAGCTTAGCTAACACAGCGGTCGTGGTGGGCAAGCATGCCGAAGGAGAGGAGAGGACGATCGGAAGAGGAGCGGTGCGCCAGTGGTGGAGGAGAAGGGAAGAGACGGTGAGAGGAGGGGAGCGGTGCACCGGTGGTGCAGGAAAAGGGAGGAGACGGCGGGGCGGCGGTGGATGGTGATGGCAAACGCGGCGGCAGCCCGGCCTCTCACTTGTGCCATCCCTCTACCCTGTAGATCCGTGGCGATGCTCCTCCGCGCATGGCCTCCCTCATTTCCAGTGGAGGAGGAGCCGCCTTGCGCCACCTCGCATGCCGGCCGGCCACGACACCTCCACTATTCCCATCTCCGCCCTAGCGATGGCCCACTCAGCTTGCGCCGCCTCGCCCGCCGGACGGCCGCGTTGGGCGAGCCAGCGGTGGCAGATCTGGGCTGCTGCGCAAAGATGAGGGGAGGGTGGGCAAGGTGGCGTGGAGAAGGCGGGCAACGTGGAGGCGGTGCAGCGGGACAAGGATGCAAGTAGAGTGGGTGGATCCGACCGGTATGTCTCTGATGCTGATGCTACTGCCACTCGAGCAAGAGAGGAGGAGGACAGGGTGCTAGTGGGACTTAGCCCCAGGCAGCGGTGGATTGAGCTCCGACTACGGAGTGGATGGAAGGTGACCGACAATATGGAGGAAACAGGGACGCGGCTGCTCCAATGGAGAGGATGGGGAGACGAAGGGAGGTTGCTTGCTGCTGCCTGCAGCAGAGGTAGAGAGGACATGGAGCCAATCTACTGCTGGGAGAAGGAGGTGGTGTGGGGCTGGTTGTGCTCGGACAGGAGGGGATGGGGAGGCCAGCAAATCGCCATGGGAGGATGAGGAAGCAGGAGGGAGGAGCCCTCGGTGTTTCCTAAGGATGCAAACTGATCGGATCGGAGCGATTGAAACGGATAACGCTTTTTTCATATCTTGATACTATTTTTTTGTCGGATTCGGAGCGATAGCAGATATTATGCGGTTATTGATATTGATATGGATTTTTTTTAGATGTCGGAAATGGTACGGAGTCGGACCGGTTTCGGAGCGAAAGTGGATTAAAAAAAATCAGATAATACATGTCTACGTCTATTTTTTTAGCCGTAACGATCAATAATTGATAAATTCAAGTTTAATAATTCATAGCATAATCTGAATAAGTTATAAATAATTAAGTAGGTAAATAATAAATAACATTACGTCACACACTTGGTAGCAAACAAAAATTAATGCAAGTTCTACACAAAGTAGTAAACAAAATATAGATTCTTAATTAACTAGAAGAAGCTTCTTTATTTTCTTTTTTTACAGACATACGGTGAATCAGTGATTGATTTGTGCTGCGCGGCGATTGATTTGTGCTGTTGTGCGACGTACATACATGGCTTCGTTACCTCTCCTACCATATAGTAATATCAGCTGTTTGGGGACAGTAATCAATCAAAATCGACCATTCTGTATTTGCCAAACTAATCGGATATTATCCTATTATAAACATCGGATGATCTACGTTTAAATATCAGATACTCCATATCGAATTTTAGTGATACCATATCCTACTCCGCATCCGCACATAGATTGGTTTAGGGTTGTCCATATCCACATACATGGATATAAAAACTCCTCCATATTCATATAATTAGGATTGATAATTATCACACTTGCACCGTAATTCCTGTCGACAATAAGGCGAAGATGCTGATAGGGGCTTAGGGGCTGCGCTCTAGTAGGGGTGGCAGGTGCGAAATGCCTGTTCCGTGACCGCTCGCTCGGAGCCAATCCTGCTCTCCCGCGTGCATCCCAGGCAGGGTCCACGTGGGCAACGATCCCAGGCCCCTACGGTAAGTTTTTTTTCTTTTTTTTCATGTTTTTTTCGTTTGTTTACTTTCTTGTTTTTTTTTACCTTTTTTCTTTTTTTGTTTTTCTCTCTTTTTTACGACAATTTTATCGTGATAACTTTACGCAACCATAATTTTTCATAATAATTTTATGTAAGTATAACTTTATCACGAATATTTTATGCAACCGTAGCTTATCACGACAATTTTATGTAAGTATAATTTTATCACGAATATTTTATGTAACCGTAACTTATCACGACAACTTTATATAAGCATAACTTTATCACGAATATTTTATACAACCATAACTTATCACGATAATTTTATGTAAAAGTAACTTTATCACGAACATTTTATGCAACCATAACTTATCACGATAATTTTATGCTAACCTAATATCATAGTTGTATAACATAAGATTATGCTAACATTTTTTATCATAACTGTATGGCATAAAATTATGCTAACATAATTTATTCCCAAAAGAATTGCGCTAACATAATTTCTGCCAGTGTTCAAATACAAAAATGTTTTAAGCACTTACGAAACAATGGAGCGAATGGTGCAATGGTAATGCAGTGTTGTTCTACTTGTGAGGTTTTTTTGTGTGTGCATGCAGCCGGACGGAACCAATGCGCGGGAAAAGCTGTGCATGCAGCCATGCAGCCGGGCGCAACCAGTGTGCGGGAAAAGCTTCCGGGCGGGAAGCCGGGAACCAGTGCGGGAAAAGCGCTGGACCATCGCTCGCGTGATTTCTCCCTGGCGAGCGTTCGCGAAACAGTGACCCCCCTGTGGGGGTTGCGGTGTCACCAGCAGGAGGCGTGCAGCCCAGGTGGGTCCAATGGAGACAAAAGAGTTGTTTATTCCTAAGATTTCATAACAGAAAACACACACTGTTTAACTCAAAACACATTTGAAAGGGTAAAGCGGCGAAATTGGAAATGGTTTCTTTACCAAAGTTATTCAAAATTTCATGTCTACCTCTTTTGTATTGACTATTTTGCCTAGTTAAGTATGTAAAATGGGTTGAAATTCGAATTACTCTCGGAGTACCCAGTTTTTACCCTTAAACAGCTTGCTGTTTGACCAAGATGGCATTTTCATGCTCTCCTACTTAAAATATTCAGAGTGCTTCGCACTTCACATCCCGTCTTCCACCCCTGCAATCCGCAGCACACCGACAGGTGGGGCTAGCCCACGGAGTCTTGCACCACCGCACCTCCGTGTGCCATCCCTAGCCCTCCACCACGGCGCCGTCGCATCCCCCTGTGGAGCCACCTCTGTGTCACCGTCGCCGGGTGCTTGTGCGGCGTCCGAGCAAAGAGGTGACGGTCAGGACTATGATCGGAGGAGGCCCCTGTGGGGACGCGTTGTGGCAGAGGTATCGGTGAATGAGGCTGGAGACGCACGGCCCGAGGGCGGGAGGCCAGCAGCAGCGTGCATTGGGGGCGAGGCAGCGAGCCATGGCGATGGAAGGGTGATTGCCGCGATGGGGGGAGGCGGCCAGCAGCGGAGCTGGGGACGCAAAGACGAGGCAAGTGCGATCAGCCAGTGGCACCACGTTTCGGGGGCGAACTAGGTGGCAGCCCACATCGAGGGCAGTGCGGCTGGCCTTGTAACGCGCGGCTGCTGTGCAGGCGTCGTGCGCCGCTATGTCGGTGCAGCGGCGGAGGGCGCGGTCTGGGGCATTGGAGAGAGGTACAGAGCGGAGGGGTGCAGAAAGAAGAACTACTTAAAGAAAAGTTCAGTATGAATCCCCGAGAAAAGTTCACGAATACCCCTATAAATGCTGAATTTGTGAGAAACATATTCTAGCAATGTTGCACCCTGATACCGGCGGGCGGCAAGGTCAGGGCGCAGGGCACACAGGAGTTGGGGATCGCGCTGCTGCTGCACTCGTCTCCCTGTCGTGCGGCTCCAATCGGCTTCTGTCGGTGAGCTGATCTGCGGTTGCGTGGTGGTGCGGGCATGCCACCTGGTTTGACCTTACAGCCAGGAAGGTTGCGTAGATGCTGTCGTTGGCTCTTGTTTCTCCCTGAAAAGCATACACAACAGATCTAAACATTAAGTCCCTACTGATCGCTTGGTTCGGCAAACATGAGGGGTCGTGTACTCCAGTCGTCCGATGCACAGGCATCGGGTCGCCAGCATGATACGTGCAGATATAGCGTAAAAAATAGCCAAAACATGCATCCACAATAGGAGAGATAAAAAACCCTATCTAAAAGCATGATGTAACTGATCTATAGAGCCAGATCGGCTTCAAACCAGGACCTCCAAAGAAATCCACCTGTCTAAACAGACACAAACCATGACATGTATAGATAGGGTGCTCAAACCACGCTGATCTATCGGCAAGTCACGTGCACACGCTGCAGTGGTATGTTGTAGATTGTAACAGACGATGAGGTAATGTGGAACAAACTACACGAGAGACGATCTATATCGCAAAAGCATAGAAATAGAAGTAGATCGACAAACGTGCAAAGTAAAGGATGAATCTCGCACCAAGCGAGGCTCACTATGAGCTTCATTGAGATAAATAACGGATCCTATGCCGAGCCAGGCTCAATACGAGATTCGTCGAGATAGCTAGCAAACCGTGCCATAAAAACGCTTCAGTACACGGTTCACCATATGGCTCACACCCTAATGCCCTAACGAAGCAAATCATTAGAGTAGCATGATGATTACCTTGAAAACCCTAGTTGTTAGGGGTGGCGATGCGCCGAGAGAAGTTGGAGACATATAGTTGCTTGGAGCATAATGCCATCGATTTTATTTTGTAGAACATATGTACATATTTGTAGTTCGGAGACTTGGACAACAAGTCTGACTCTTGCTAAATGTCTTTCTATACCTAAGCAAATCTATTTTTAGACAGGATAGTCCCAATTCAACTCAAACTAGACTAAGATACATGGCCTGTTGGCCTTGGCATCACGTCTTCCTTGGACAACTTCGACAGCCCATTAGCCGATCAATTCACTCATGAATCGGCTCTTCTAGCCCATTAGCCGATCCGGCCCATCTAACATATCGGCTAAATTCTGGTGCTAGACATGTCCCTAGTATTGGCAATTATATTTATTTCAAAACTAAAGCAAAAAACAAATTATCTCTTGCACTAATTCAAATTGAGTTATACCTCTTCCTTTTTCTTCAAGGAACCGAGCTTTGGATTCCACATGTTGGGCATGGTCATCCATGGTTTCAACTTTGTCTTCGTCTCCTTCACTCATGCTGGAGTAGTCACTTCCCTAAGGAATCGACTTTACTCCCCCCCACGTGCATGCAGAGGTCACATGCCTGTCATCAATTACTACGAAGGTCTTTATGATTTCAGTCCCTCTGCTCATTTGAAATCGGCGGAATACCCCTCTCCAATTGTATAAATAGGGTAACATAGCCGATGTCTTTCATGGATCCACCAAGCCCTCAATCTACTACTACGTCTGTTGGTTCAACTCAAGCGCATCGATACGATCCTCCAGAAGTTGAGAGTAGAAAATGGCCTGAGTACCCAAGGATTGAAGTGAAAGACTGGCCAGCAAAAACCTGAGCTTTCGTTGTGTTACTGGAGAGATATTAGAAGCTCATCGTCGGGCTAGATCTCACATCAACATCTTCCCTACTGAAGATTATACCAATATCCCTCACGTCATCTCTCTAGTCATGCTCAACCTTCCAGGCGATAGTGACTTCACTAAAATGACCAAAGAACACCGTCGTTCGATGCATCTTCTGTATCTTGGTGTAGAGCCTCAACCATGGATGATCCCGAAGGTATCAGCTGTCAAGCTGATTGCCACTTCAAAATATAAATAGATCCTCATGTTTCTTGTACGATCTGTAGAATAGGATGCCAAAATATAAATAAATCCTCATGTGGCCTTCTTGCTTTTCTTGCTGGTTAAACTCCTCTTGGCTAGCATCCATTATACTTCCTGTTTGATGGATATTGTAGCACTCCAGCTTGTATACAGAGCTCCGACAGCTTGCATGAAACTCTTATAAGCGTCGTGCTTGCTACACAGGACATGCCCCCTAGATTTGCTTCAAGTTACTACCTTGTTGCTGTTGAGTTAAGTTGACGGGACAACGGGGTTATCTTTTCCTAAGGCGGGTTGCGAATACCTGGTGTATTTGCATTCTAAGATTGCTTCAACCTAAATGATGTAATCTTGTTATGAGAGTGATTGACGAAATATACATCATCTGAGATTACCTGTCATGTATTCTTGATGTGAAAGCATGATAGTAATCTCTTAAGGCGATGGCAATGCAACGGGTTTATTCTTTCATCGGCTCCTTGTCTTGTTTGGATCCCTGAGCTGACTCAAATTTTCCTCAATGAATAATGTTTCTTGTCATTATCCATAGCCTTCCCTACTCGTCATAGTTGGTTCTTCAAAGCACGTGTGAACAGCTTCAGGTCTGGCTAATACTGCATTGTCTCGGTCTACTAGTACTTGACATTCTCTTATACTTAAAGTCGATGGCAACACATCGGCTTTTATATTTTGGGCCGATGACAAAACATCAGCCATTGTGAATGCATATGCACCCTCCATATATAACACTTAGGAACCAATCCATAAACTGGGGAAATACTTTTTGAAATATTTTCCATTCACCAATCTACTGAACTTTTCTCCCTCAAGCGTCTCCAGACGATATGTATTACCTGGATCTTTTTTATTATGCGGTAAGGACCATGCCAATTAGTTGACCACTTTCCGTATGCAGAATCTTTCATCCCAACTAGCAAAACTAGATCCCACACCAGATCATTAACTTGAAATTCCTTCAGCTTAACTCTCTTGTTATAAGTTCTTGCAATATACTTGCTTTGTTAGCTCGTATCTTTTCTAGAGCCTAGAGCTAAAGTTCTGTAAGATCTTCCGTATTGATGTTCATGAGGGACGCATATTAATCGGCTATTAACTTGTCTTGAAACTTAACACGTTCCAAGCTGATATCGATTTCCCAAGGTAATACAGCTTCTTGTCCATAAACAAGCTGATATGGCGTGCACTTAGTTGCTCCAAGATAGGACATGCCATAAGCCCATAGAGCCTCTGCTAGCCGATCATGCCATTGCTTAGGATATTCATCAATTTTGTGCTTGATCAACTTAATCAAACTTTTATTTGATGCCTCGGCTTGCCCATTGGCTTGAGCATAATATGGTGACAACTGAATCAAAGTAATACCCATCCCCTTTGCAAAACTTTTTGAATTCCTCCACTATAAAGACAAAACCTTGATCAGTTGTAATTGTCTGAGGAATGCCGAACCTATAAACAATATGTTCTCTCACATAATTGATTACGTCCTTGGCCGTAACATTTTTCATCGGCACGACTTCTACCCACTTGGTAAAATAATCAGTAGCCACCAAGATCCACTTATGCCCCTTGCAGATGAAGAATTAACTTGGCCGATCATATCCATTCCCCAACCTCTGAACGGCCATGCTTTAATAATAGGATGCAATAAATCAGCTGGTGCCATCTGTACAGCCCCAAATCATTGACAATCTTGACATCCTTTGTAATATTTGTAACAATCCTCCAACATCGTCAGCCAATAAAAACCAAATCTTCTAATTAACCATTTCATTTTGTGAGCTGATTCGTGAGTACCACATGTGCCTTGGTGTATGTCATGCATAACTTTCAAAATTTCTTTTGGACTCAGGCACTTAAGCAGTAAACTTTCAATAGTTCAGAAATATAAATCATCGCCAATTAAGACATACCTCAAAGCTTTGTACCGTATTTTCTTATTCACCCCTTTAGCCGGATCCTTTAAATAGTTAATAAGACCAACCCTCCAATCTGGAACGGATAACTATAATACTTGAGTGTGAACATCGTCAGATTGGGGTAAATATCCAGATGCCATTTGAGCCAACCTATTTGCATTGCTTCGTCATTCTATTCCCTTGGAATCCAACAAAATGTAACCATATGGAAACGAGCCATTAATTCCTTCATCGAACTTTCCTTGTTCGATACCAGTTTGAATCTGTTGATGTAGCACTTTGTAGTCGTTGGTGCTATGAGAGTCGAGGGTGTTGTACCACTTGCAGTACTTACGGCCCTTAAATTCTTCTGCTGGTATGATCCTGTGGCCTGGTGTCATCTCGAGTTACTTCTCTTCAAGCAAGAGATCAAAGATTTGTTCTGTCTTAGCCACATCAAAGTCATAACCAACAGGTGCCTCTGGACACTTGAGCCATTGACAAGGCAATGGCCGCTTTTGTTTAGTCCATTGTACGAAAGTCACCTCGGCCTCCTCATCAGCCGATCCCTCTTCCTAGAAGAAATTGATGGTCCTTCGTGATCTCTCTTGATATTGTTCTAGATGAGTCCGCTCATACACTGACACCTTAGATAATAAATGGCCGATGGAATTGAAATCAGTGCGTTGTATGCAGATTTAGTGCGTTGATGCAACCCATTATATGCTACTTCAGCCAGGTTCTTCTCAGTCATCTAGAGAGAATAGCACTTGTTCATGATTTCCCTAAATCTCTGAATGTACTGATTAACAGATTCACCAGGGCATTGACCCATAGCCATCAAATCTGTAATGGATGCTTCATCTGATCGCTTCATCTGATCCTGAGAAAAAACTGTTCCACATAGTAATAGACCCATGCGCTAATGATGTATACCATCCAAAAGCTGGACCCATTAATGACAATGAAAAGAGCTGAATCTTCATGTACTCAGCTGATGCCGCAATACCTGACTGAGCCAAATATCGGCTAGTGTGCTCCACGGTACTGGTATGTCAATGCCGCTGAACTTGGAAAACTCTGGCACTTCGAACTTCGATGGTGGAGGCAACTGATCATACATCTCTAGATATGGCTTGGAATAAGAAACTGAGCCTCTCACCGGAGTTATAACAATTCTTAATATAATCATCTAGATCGGCTTGAGGAGCCGATCCACCATTAAAAGAAAAACTGGCCTGGTTGTTGAAAACTGGCCCTGCTCCAAACTATGCCTGCCACTTAGTCACCTCATTGTTAGTCACCTCATTGTCATCAGTTTTGTCTTTGCCACCGCCTGTGTGGCTTGGAGGAGGAGATTGGTTAACTGACGAGGGCTTTCGAGGAGGTTCTCCTTCTTGCAACGGTCTATACCTGAGCTGGCAAAGGAAACCTTCTGGTATGTATGCTGGAGGTTCGTCATAACATATAGGCTGTTCTCTTGGATTTGATGTTTCATACAAGATGAACTCGGCCTTAGTATTGTCCGTTGCCTTGATAGGAGGTATGAACAATGGCCGAGAGTAGAACTTGGTTTTTCCAAAGCAAGTATCCATCTGTGGGCCAATGTCTTGATATTCACCGGCCATAATCTCCCTGATTATGTGCACTACAATGCTGTCGCAGCATGGCCTTGCCAATCATCTCGTTCATCTCTTCTCGAAGGGCTCTGAGGCATTCCTCCGAAGGTATAGAAATATCCATGCCATCGAGTACCTTGTCTGGATGTCCCACACAATTAATTTTACCATGTCAATGTAGGACCAAGACGTGCGACTAGAGGGGGGGGGGTGAATAGGAGCACTTGAAAAATCAAACTCAATCCCCCGCATTGCAAACTAAAACAATACCCACAACAAAGCTAGACACCGTCCACTGAGAGGATACGTATCTAACTCACAACACGTGCTTGGTACCGTCCACTGAACAGAGATACGTACCAAACACAAAGCAAAAGCACACAATGAGCCGACCTTGAAAAGACAGCAGATTTCAGCCGGACAGGCCTGCAAAGAAAATTGTCAAAACCCCTCGAGAGAAGCTGCAAAAGATCCCCCAAAGTTACCACACCCTCACAAGACAACTAAGAAACACTCTTGAAAAACTCAGATAAAAAAGAGAAGGTTTAGACCATCGGACCGTCCGATGATTAGAGCATCGGACCGTCTGATGGTCACAGACGAACACCCTGAAAAGAGTTAATCAAAGACCCTATAAAATCAGCTCCAAAAATTATGAAACTTTTACTAAAGGTTCACAAGGGGACAAGGAACAACTCCACAAAATTTCAGCTCAATTGGATGAGAAACAAACATCCAACTACAATCAGATCGTCCGATGGTTTGACCATCGGACCGTCCGATGGTCAAAAACTGGCAGACCAACATCAAGAGAAAAATACCAAAACCAGCTCAAAACACCTCCAAATGTTCTGAAATTTTTATGGGAGCTTTACGATTCACAGATAAAGAGCTCCACAAAAGTTCAGCCCAAATTTCGAAGGTTTGCCCTATAACAAACAAGGCTTGAAGACGGACAGAACCAGAAAGAAAACTGGACAGCAGAAAACCTCATACAAAAGCAATCCAAAACTTGACCAAACCTTCTCCAAACTTCACGAAATTTCACACACGCTATTATAGGTCCATTCCAAAGCTATTCCCAATAGATTTATGAAAAAAGATCAAGGGATTAGCGGGAATTCAGATCTCGTGAAGAGAGAAGCTTTGGACAACAAAAGGGGAAAACACAAGAACAACTTGCTCATGGCAATCCTTCAGGATTGAGATGTTTTAAGACATAATCTCCACGTCCTTGCAAGCCCAAAACACCAACAAAAGAAGGGATCCAACCTTGGCCAAAGCAAACACCCAAAAAGCCAAGGATTAGAGCCAAATACCAAACGGAAAGAGGAGGAACAAGGCACACAAAACTTGTAGCCGAAATTACTTCGATTAGAAGCCTCAAAGGAGGTCGTAGATCAGATTACAACGAAGGATTTCGTCCCAAGCAACCATCCTCACCTTCCCTTTAGATTTGGTGGCTAGATCTCACCCTAACCCACCTAAACTTGATGCTCAAAGTTTAGGGA
The DNA here is from genome assembly GCA_022530915.1 of Paspalum notatum. Classification (NCBI taxonomy): domain Eukaryota; kingdom Viridiplantae; phylum Streptophyta; class Magnoliopsida; order Poales; family Poaceae; genus Paspalum; species Paspalum notatum. The sequence goes on along the minus strand of CM039684.1, from coordinate 23,033,459 downwards.
CGAAAATCACAGGACAAAGACTAACCCTAGCAGCCAAGAGGAGTCATAATGACCAGATCTTAGGCTATTTATACACAGGTTCAGTTTTGGCATTTTCACACATAGACCCCTAACATTAAAAACGCCAGAGGGGCTAAAACAGAAAAGGATCCGAAATATCGGGGAGGGATGAGCACGATGAAGACTTCATCTTTTTAGCTTCCACGCAATCTTCGGATGTCCTCCACGTGGCCAGTAGTCCAATCTGCCTTTGCACCCTCGGTTTTGAAGTCAGAAACCAAGAAACTTTAGGAAATCTCCATCTGGGCCGAACTTAGCCCATCTTCTCTATCTTGGCGAGTCGTGGCTTGGGTAGCTTGGGTGGCGGTTTTGAACCGAAGCCACCAAAGCCTCCCTCGCACGCCTTCGCGCCATGCACTCGGGTTGGAGCACCACGGTGGCACCCGGCTTCTCCAGTCCATCGGAGTTGCCTCGCGGTCTATCGGAGGACTTACACCACCGTTGCCGATCCGCCCCTCCATGTACCGAGCTTCCATGGCCGACCGACGCCGAGCTTTGCCTTCGGTCCATTGGAGGGCTTTTGCCTCAGTCCATCGAGGTCTTCATCATCTACCTCCAGTCCATCGGAGGGCTTGTACCATTGACAATTACTCATCACACCAGGAGAGCAATGAGGCCGGCCCATTGGCTCTCAGTCGAGTCCAGGTAAAGTGATCAAGGAGTTCTTCAGTTAGTTCTTCCAATATGCGATCATATGCTTGCCTATGTTCTATTAGTAATTGTTCCAAGGTGGGTGGAGCAGTCTTATCTTTAGGCCATGTAGTAGGGTCATGACGGGCTGAAATTTTCTTCAATGTTTCTCTCAGGGCCATTGTTCACAAATAATGTTGATGAAAGTGAGGTCCCACCGGGCTTGCCAAAAGTGTGTTGGACCTCGATACCGGCGGGCGGTGAGTGTGATGCCCCAGGCATCTCAAGTGCATATCATCTTCATACTCGCATCATCTCATCATATAATGACTTGCGTTTACGTTCCATGATCAAGCTTGGTTGAAATGCAACTTGCTAGACCCTGTTTTTGCATGTGTGCTTCTATGTTTGTGGTCATAACTATGATTCCATTGAGACCTAGGTAAAACCTATGTTATCAAAATTGTAGACAAACAAGAGTTGAGCAACTTTTATAATTGAAACCTGGTCATATATTGATTTTTACATGGAGTTTTGGATTCCTTTCTGCCAACATGAAAAACCTGTCAAAACCTGACCTTCCTAGTAACTTCAAATTTTTCTTAACCCACAGCCATTTTCATGCAAAACTCCTTTTGAATAAGTTGTAGATCTTGAAATTCTAAGCAACATTTGAAGAGGCACTTTGGGTAAAAATGGCTAGAAATGAGACTTTTGATTTTCCTAAGCAATAAAGGTCCACTGTCCAAAATGGGGACTACTAGGTAAATTCAAATTTAAATCATATTTCTACACAGATTTTGGTACTAAGCCTTTTGACAAAGTTGTAGAACTCTAAGAGTACAACATTTCTTCCAATGGGGACTTTTTAAAAATCAGGCTCTAATAGGTCAAAAATGCGAATTACAGCGAGGGAGAAAACATAAATTCCTCTGGTTTTCTCCTGAGTCACTGACACGAGGGCCCCACTCGCCAGCACCGCCCACCTCCCCAGCCTGTGCACGCCGCGTGGCCGGTGGCGTACGACCAACGCGTCGACGATGCGGATCGACCCCCTCGACCGCGGCGTTAAGATGAGGGCTCTAAGAGCCAATGGACCGGCCTCATTGCTCTCCTGGTGTGATGAGTGATTGTCAACGAGCTCAAGCCCTCCGATGGACTGGAGGCCCTCCGATGGACTGGAGGTAGATGATGAAGACCTCGATGGACTGAGGCAAAAGCCCTCCAATGGACCGAGGCAATGCTCGGTGTCGGTCGGCCATGGAAGCTCGGTACACGGAGGGGCGGTTCGGCAACGGTTGTGTAAGCCCTCCAATAGACCGCGAGGCAACTCCGATGGACTGGAGAAGCCGGGTGCCACCATAGTGCTCCAATCCGAGTGCATGGTGCGAAGGCGTGCGAGGGAGGCTTTGGCGGCTTCGGCTCAAAACCGCCACCCAAGTTCAAGTGACTTGGTGGGTTGGGCTCCGACTCGCCAAGATAGAAGATTGGGCCAAGATCCGGCCTAGGAAGCCCGCAGAATAAAGTTTCTCGGTTTCTGACTTCAAAACCGGGGGAAGCTTTCGGACTACTGGCTACGTGGCGCACATCCAAGCGAGGCATGGAGAAGAAGAAGATCAAGTCGTCATCATAGTCGTCCGATTGTATCTTTTCGGTTTGACCCCCTCCGGGCATTTTTAGACTAGGGGTCTTAATGTAATTGTGTCGTTTAGGGCCTAGGGTATAAATGGACTTGAGAGGCTCCCTTGGAGCTTATCTTGGCAGCCACCATACCCTAGTTTCTCTAACCATAGCAGCCAAGGTCCAAAGAGAGAAAAGAGAGGAGATTTGCTAGGAGATGAGTGCCTAGTTTAGTCAAATCTTGTCATTAGTGGGAGGATTATGGAAGGTAGGCTCTAGGGATTTTGTGTAACCTGAATTTCATGATTAATCCAAGTTTCCTTCCTTGTGAATCCCATGGAGTGAGCAGCAATTTTTGTCCTTCGCTTTTCCCTCCCCGTTCTAATTTGTTTTTGGTTCCAATCCTTGGATTTTGGTGTGTTCGGTTTGTCCAAGGTTGGAATCTTTCTTTTGCTGGTATTTTGCCTTGCTATGATGTGGTGAATCTCACTAGCCAAGTGCTAGAATCATTGAACCACGAGCAAGGGCCGTTCTTCCCATTTCTCGGTTTTTCGGTGTCAACTCACCTACCTCACGAGATCTGTAATTCCCGCGCAATGCTTGATCTTTTGGAGCTGATCTTTTGGGATTTGCTAGGGAAGGTTCTTAGGATTATCCATGCAAATTTTCGTGAAGTTTCGTTGAGATTTGACCTAGTTTCGATCGAGTTTTCAGTGAATCGGAGGGCTGTTTTTCTGTCTGTGAACACAGGACGTTTTAAAACGTCCGGTATTCGGTCCGGTGATTAGTTTAGTAGTCAAACATGCTCCAAATGAGCTGAAATTTTGTAGAGCTCTTGTACTATGAATCATAAAGCTCCCATAAAAATTTCATAATATTTCGAGGTGTTTTGACAAGGTTTTTATTTGTTTCTTTGGAGGTTCGTCTGTCTGTGAGCACAGGACGTTTTATAACGTCCGGTGAAAAGTCCGGTGATCACAGGACCATTTATAACGCCCGGTGAAAAGTCTGGTGAAACATCCGGTGAAACGTCCGGTGATCACAGGACCGTTTTAAACGTCCGGTGAGTACAAAAGTAAACGTCCGGTGAGTAGTTTTACGGGGCTGTTTTTGCTTGTTTTGCATCCGTTCTTTTGGGTGTTGATTCGAGTGCTTCCGCTAGGTTTTTCTCAACGTGTCCTAGGGTCAGTAGCACTTCTTTGCTATGTGATCTTGCACGGTGTGAGAAGAGAGGGTTTAGGTTGCTTTCCGGTCCTAACACCCATACGTATCTGTTCAGTGGACGGTATCGGTGTGCGTGTTTTGTGAGGACTCTTTTTGGGGGTTTTGAGTTTGAGTTTTCAAGTGCTCCTATTCACCCCCCTCTAGTTACACATCTCGGTCCTACAAGTGGTATCAGAGTAGGTTAGGTTTCCTATACCTTAACCGGTGACGAAACCGTAGTGACGATGACTTACTCTGGGAAAATTCCCTTCCTTGGCTCCGATGGCTATCCCTACAGGAAGGGTAGGATGGAGACATTACTTGTTAGCTAGAGTTATGACATATTGGATGCTACTCAGAGTATGACTTTTGTGGTGCTTCCAGCCGCTGAGCGTACTACGCAGGATATTGTGGCTCAGCATGAGGCTAATGCCAAGGCTGTTAACTTTCTCTTTTTCGGGCTTGGTCCCATGGATTATGAGAGAGTGGGTCACCTTAAGACTGCGCGTGAGATATGGTCACTGCTTAGTGCATCACCATGAGGGTACTGTGACGATTAAGGCTAGGCTTGTGGAGACTTACCGGCGTGAATATGAGAATTTCGTCCAGAAGCCGGGAGAGTCAGTAGACGACTTGTTTGGTCGCTTTTAGTCGATCATCAACAAGTTGCGTGTCAACTCTGCCCCCGCTGCCCTCCTATATACCGATCATCAGCAGGATGTCAAGTTGTTGTATGCTTTGGACAGAAAAATATGGGAGATCAAGGTGAACTCAATCATTGAGTCGGCAGGGTATGATACGATAGGAGTAGAGGCGCTCTATAGTAAGCTCAAGGCCACAGAGGTAGATTACAAGGTGAGGGATTCCCTTGCTTGTACAGGTTCTAAGAGTCTGGCCTTGGCTACCCCCTCCAGTGAGTCTGTTGCTAACCCCCTTATGCACAACTTCTCGTTTTCTGCTTTGATGTCTGTGACAGAGGAGCATTTGGCGTCGCTTGGGGATGAGGAGCTATGTCTGTTGTCTAGTCGCTTTCAGCGCGCCTATGACAACCGGATGAGCAAGAAGAGGGGCGAGAGTCCCAAGTGCTTTGAGTGCGGAGAGGTCGGCCACTTCATCGCCGAGTGCCCCAACAAGAACGGCTACTACAAGAAGGGAAAGAGCTACTCCCGCGACTCCGACAAGTACCACTCCGGAAGCCGAGCTTTGACAAGCACCGCTCTAGCAAGCATAGCTTCGGCAAGCGCCCCTTCGGCAAGAAGAACTTCCGAAAAGCTTTCAAGAGCTACCAGAAGGATAACAGGAAGCGGGACAAGGCCTTCTTCGCCGAGATCGGGTTCTGCAGCAGCGGATCTTCTTCCTCTTCATCCTCGTCAAGCTCAAGTGATGAGGAGATCACGTACAGGAAGGACAAGAGGAACGATCAAGGAGGTCCAGCTGGCTTGTGCTTCGTCTCCACCAAATCCAGGCGCAAGAACAAGGAGAAGAGGAGCTCGGTCTACTCCATGGCGCTTGAGGACAAGGAGAACAAGGATGACGGCAACGACTCTTCTTCCGATGATGAGGTAACTCCTGAGCAAGCCGAAATCCTTGAGATGTTAGAGCAGAACAGCCGAGAGTTGAAAGCCCAGGACAAGATGCTTGAGAAGGCAGCTAAGAAGCTGCAGAAGTTGAAAGCCCAACTTGTTGAGGCTTTGGAGGAGAATGAGAGGTTGAGGAGTGTGAGACCCCAACCTAGTGAGCTTGAGTGCTCTACCTGTGAGTCTTTCATGACAGAGCTTGGTGGCCAGAGAGATAGGTGTGCCAAGCGGGTAGAGGAGATAGATGGGCTGAAGGCTGAGCTAGGCAAACTCCAGTCTAAACTGGATGAGCCTACTTTGAGTGGAGAGTTTGAGTGTGAGTCTTGCCCCTGTCTAGCTAGAGAGCTAGCTGTACTCAAGGAGAAGTTTGAGGGGTAGCTCATGGAGCTTGAGCAGCTTAGGGCTAGACATGCGCTGTTGGGTGCGTGTATGGTCTGTCCTACCTTGAGAGGTGAGTTAGAGCAGTTGAGAGCTGACTTTGAGGTGCTTTCAGCACCTACTAATACTTGTGAGAACTGTCTAACCCTTAGGATGCAGCTGGTGGATAGGGATGCCACCATTAGGAAGTTGGAGAAAGTGTTGTGGTTCTCTTCCTAGACTGTGATACCTGTGCTGCCCAGACTGTGATTCTGGAGGATCTAAGGGAGGAGATGTTGTCTTTGCAAAATGACAACAACAGGTTGAAAGAGATGCTCAATTGGGTATATGCGAGGCAACCCCAACTAGAGATGATCATAGAGAGCACCAAGAGAGCTAAGGGTGAGACAAGTGGTGTTAGGTTTGGAGAGTGCAGCACTTCGGGTGAGAAGAGTGCCCCGGTTAAGACCAAGATTGCAGCTACCCAGTTAGGTGAGACTGTTGATGGGGTTTACCATGAGCCACCCAAGGCTGCCCCAAAGAAGCAGTACTAGACACTCAAGCCTTCCAAGGCTAAGCTGGACAAGATTGTTGAGGAAGAGCTTAAGCCCAAGGGCAAAAATCCAGTCCAGCAGCCTAAGCCACCCAAGGCCACACCACCTAAGCCCAAGTCCCAGCCTAACCCAGTTTCTAGGAGGCCTATCTACCACTGTGAGTTTTGCCAGCGGAATGGCCACCTAGAGGAGTTTTGCTTCAGGAGGAAGCGGGTTGAGAGGCAGGAGAGAGCTTGGGGGAACCAGGATCAGTTCTACCAGGGTGGTAGGCAAGATCCTCCCCACCGCGGTGAGATGAGAAACCGCTTTGCTGGTGGTGAGAGAGGAGGCGGCTTCCAAGCCCGTGCTCCTGGTGGTGAGAGACGCTTTGTCGGTCGAGCTCCTAGTCATTTTCAGCGTGGCTATGGACCTCGTGACCGAGGCTTTGAGAGAGCTTTTGAGGGTTCACGCTTTGGAGGTCGTGGTTACCCTGATCGTCGTGATGACTTCTTTGATTGTGCTTATCCTACTTTTGAGCAGATGGCTCGGTACTGGTACAGAAGTTTTGGTACTAACCCAGTGCCGGACCGTTTGCTCACCATCGTTTTACTTGACTTTGCAGGATCGAGGCCTGGAGAACGTGTGGATCATGGACTCTAGTTGCTGTAGGCACATGACAGGGCACCGCAAGTGGTTCTCCAGCCTCAACCCCGTGAGCACCAAGGAGTACATCACATTCGGGGACAATGGTCAAGGTAAAGTGCTGGGTATTGGTTCTGTTTCGCTCTCTGCTAAGCTTTTCCTGAGAGAAGTTGCTTTTGTCCAGAATCTGGGGTTCAATTTGGTTTCTGTTTCGCAACTTCTCGATGAAGGATTTGAGGTTCGTTTTAAGAAGGGTGCGTGCTGCGTTCTTGATGCTGAGGAGACCCTTGTTTGCTCTTTGCTGCCTTTTGGTCAGGTTTTTAGGGTCGACCTCACATCTGTTTCTAGCCCTGCTCGTTGTTTGGTTGCTAGTCCTTCTGCTAATATTTGGAAGTGGCATAGGAGGCTTGGTCACTTGAGCTTTGATCTGCTAGTCAGGTTGAGTTCAATGGGCCTAATCCGAGGATTTCCCAAGTTGAGAGCTGAGAAGGACTTAGTATGCCACCCCTGTCGTCATGGCAAGATGGTTGCCGCTTCTCACATTCCTGTGTCTCAGGTTATGACCTCCTATCCGTGTGAGCTACTCCATATGGATACAGTAGGTCCCGCTCGGGTAGCGTCGGTTCTCGTGGGTATTTTTCATGGAGTTCAAGGATGAGGCGTTTGGTTTTGTTCGGGATCTAGTACTGAGGTTGAGAAACGAGAGTCATAAGGCCATGAGGGCTATTCGCAGTGACAATGGCGGAGAATTCAGAAACTCTCGGTTCGAAAACTTCTGTCGTGACCTAGGTCTTGAGCACCAGTTTTCTTCTCCATATACCCCACCGCAGAACGGTGTTGTGGAACGCAAGAACCGCACACTCGTTGAGATGGTACGGACGATGCTCGATGAGCATAGGACTCCGAGACGCTTTTGGGCTGAGGCAGTGAATACGGCCTGTTACATTGCGAACCGGATCTTCTTGCGAGTTTTCCTTGAGAAGACCTCGTATGAACTTTGGTTTGGTAGGTAGCCCAGCGTCAAGCATTTGCGAGCATTTGGCTGCAGGTGCTTTGTTCTTAAGAAGGCGGGGCATTTGGATAAGTTTGAATCTCATTGTTTGGATGGGATTTTTCTAGGGTATGCTTCTAGTTCTAGGGCTTTTCGTGTGTGGATTTTGGAGACCAAGCAAGTTGTTGAGACTTGTGAGGTTTCTTTTGATGAAACTATGCCCTGCACAACCTCTGTCTTTGAGCTTTCAGGTGATGATGAAGAAGGCACCCCCATCTTTGAGGATGAGGAAGGTGCAGTTGATGTTGGTGATGCAGGAGCCACTGCACCGGCTACAGCTCCTGCCCCTCTGCTACGAGCTCTGATGATGAAGGAGGACCCTTACCCATGGTTTCCTCTTCACTTCCCCGACAGCAAGCTCAAGCAGAGGCTAGCCCCGCTGAGGACGCAGGGGAGGTGACCTCTGAGATTGTTCCATCTCGGCAGGTCCAGTGGGATCACCCTCCACACAGGATGATTGGAGACATTCACCAGCGTGTCACACGCTCGTCGGTTGCTTCTCTAGCCTTTTTCTCGCACTCTGCATATGTTGATTCTTTTGAGCCCCGAGATGTGTCATATGCATTATCTGATCCTAACTGGGTGAACGCCATGCATGAGGAGGTAGAGAAATTTGAGAGAAACCATATCTAGGATTTAGTTGAGTCTCCACCAAACTGTCGCCCTATAAGTACCAAGTGGGTTTTCAAGAACAAATAGGGTGAGGATGGGATGGTTGTGAGGAACAAAGCGAGATTGGTAGCACAGGGTTTCTGTCAGAAGGAGGGAATAGATTATGAGGAGACCTTTGCCCCTATAGCTCGTTTGTAAGCCATTAGGATTTTGTTTGACTTTGCGGCCATTAAAGGCTTCAAACTGCACCAAATGGATGTCAAGTCTGCTTTTCTGAACGGGTTCATAGAGGAGGAGGTATATGTGTGACAACCTCCTGACTTTGAGAGTGCTAGATTTCCAGACCGGGTGTATAAGTTGAGGAAAGCCCTTTATGGTCTGAAACAAGCTCCTAAGTTTGGTATGCTAGGTTGAAGAGTTTCTTGCTTAAGTCTGGGTTTGTAAGATACGATACTCCTTTTCCTTATCCGATGATGATTCAGCCTGATAGATTCTAGATTTATAGGTGAAGTTTAGGTACCAACAACATGCCTTGTCGTTCTCGGGACTATAGGATATAGCAACATATTTGTCAATTGACATTAGTTTGTAATAACATATTCTAGCACATAAGATGGAACAATTGAATGAAAAAAACCTGCATTTTGGAGAGATATCCAAAGAGACAGCAACCCACTACATCAATAGAGGCAAGGCATCTGTGCATCTACAACAAATCAGCAAATAATGTTAGAAATGATAAATATTCTAGCAAAGAGAATAGAGAAACAAAAATAGTAAAAAACTGTATTTTGGAGGGATACCTGGACTAACCCACCGCATCCTTGAAGGGCAAGGCATATGTGCATGTACTACAACGAAATTATAATAGAAAAAAAATGATAAATGCCATGCTAAATTTGGAGGTGGAAGGATACATCATTCACACAAAGCACATCTAGTTTTAGACATCTCATTTTGAGAAACATTTGACTTGCTAGTTGTATTAGTGTGTCAAAATTATGAACATGTCCTCTAAAAGGAAACCAACAGATCGCTGCGTTAGAATTTGATTGAGCGATTAAGAATAGGAGAAACAAATGAGCAAAATGGATTTGGAAGGAATTGCATTTGACTTGCTTGTTATATTAGTGTGCCAAAATTACAAACATCTCCAGCAAAAGGAAACCAACAAATCACTGCGTTAGAATTTGATTGAGGGATCAAGAATAGGAGAAACAAATGAGCAAAACGGATTTGGAAGGAATTGTTAAACATTATACGTTGATCAGACCATAGGGAAAGGAGAGGCAGATGACTAAAGCGAAGATTGTCCATATGTTGTGCCATCGAACTCAATAGAAGGTGAGTAGAGTTTGTGCCTCGATGTCGCAATGCTGCTGCCATGCCACATATGTAGCATTTGGGCAGATGGTGAGATGGAAAGGGTCTCCTCATTGCCTTCAGTTAGCAACGACATGTGGCTGGACTAAACACAGGGATCAGTAGTAGTGGGATTGAACCCAAACATTTAGTATGGTTTTTATTGCTTTGGGAAAAAGAAAGGCCATATCGCTTGCTCACATAGTGCCATAGTGGATGTTCTTTGATTACACAAACTTAGAAATTTTAATTAAAATTAGTGGATGATGATGTGGCGCAACGTGAAGGCAGTTTTAGACTTAAGTGGCCTACATCTATATAGATATATTGGATAATGATGCACTTATCTGCAGAACTATGTCGTTTTTGACGTATATTAATCTGTCATTATTTGTTACTCCCTCTATCCCAGAAAACAAGTCATTCTGGGTTTGTCTTAAGTCAAACTTTCTAAAATTTGACCAAATTTATACGAAAAAGTGTAAATGTTTATAGTACCAAATGAGTATGGTTAGATTTCTTGTCACATATATTTTCATTAGGTATCAATTTGGTTCTATAAATGATGATATATTTTTTTATAAATTTGGTCAAACTTTACGAAATTTGACTTTGGACAAACCCAGAACGACTTGTTTTCTGGGACGGAGGGAGTATGTATTGAGTCTACTGAGAGACAACCATAATAAATGGTGAACCAATTGGAAATAATTGATTCATTTTTATACCTGCAATGAGCAGAGCATGCAAAATGTGTGCCGCTGCGGCGCTGCATATGAAACGTGTCGAAAGCTATAATATTTGCGGTCCTGGTACTCTCTCTCTCTCTCTCTCTCTCTCTCTCTCTGGGTCCTACCGCATGTCTTCACTTTAACATTTTCAGAAATTCACATGGTAATGTAATAACTATTTATGCAGATAGATAACAATTACCATGGCCACCGTGATCGACATGAAACACTGACTGAATTATGCGATAGCGATACATCAACCAATCAACTAATTGTGCGTGAGACGTAACATCCACGCCATTGACTTACATGTCCGTGGAAAAATTGTCACCACACAAATCGTAATACATCTATGCAACATTGCAACCTTAGTTGGGAACAAGGGAAGTGACTGCATATATATTGATATTCATGCTGCCGCGCAACTAATCCAAAACCTCAACCACTCCATCAGAGAAATTACATATACTCTCACAGAAGACACACTTGAAGATGGAGGCAGCCATATCAGTGATAGCAACTGAAATATTTAGCCGAATGATCTCCTTTCTGACAAAGAAGTGCAAGGACAAGACTTCCGTTGATGAGAAGCTAGAAAGATTGCAGCAACTCTTGCTGAGGATTCATGCCGTCGTCGATGAGGCAGATGTGAGGTATATTACCAATCCTAGTATGGTAAAGCAGCTAAAATTACTAGTGGAGAGTATGTATCGAGGGTACCACATTCTAGATATCGTCAGGTATAAACCTATCTGGGAGAGAATCATGGACGAGGAGGCCAGAAGCTTATCATCACCCCCATCAGCTTTCACTTCTCCTGCAATTCTCATTAAGCGATCGCGTATAAGTTCTCATGCCAAAAGTGGTTTATCTGAAAAAAACAATGATTTGCAGGGTATGGTGGAAGATCTTGAAGATGTTATTGCTAACATGAGTGAGTTTGTTGTTCTCTTGAGAGGAATGGATCGTTATCGCAGGCCCTATGACACTTACCTCTACACTGGCAACTTCATGTTTGGTCGCCATGCTGAGAAGCAGCACATCATCAACATCTTGCTGCAAGATCCTGCTGGGAAACATGGTGCTCCTATGGTGCTTCCAGTCATTGGTGGCTGCAGGGTTGGTAAGAAAACTTTGGTTAGCCATGTGTGCAAGAATGAAAGAATCAAATCAGTATTCTCTTTAATTCTCTTCATTAACGGAGGTAACATATGGAGCATACATCCAGAAACTTTCCGTAATGACAGGACCAGGGGTGTAAACGGTACGGATATTATCCGTCCGTATTCGAGTCCGGATCCGTTTAGAAGGGTTGAGATCCGACCGTATCCAAGTCCGGACATTCAGTATCCGATCCGTATTCGATTTATATCTGTATCCGAATAACGAAAGTTGGATATACATGATGTCGATGTCCATCTAAGTCTTATCCGACACTAGCTATTAATATCCGTATCCGATTCGAATTCGAAGGAAAAATATGAAAACAAATACAGTATCGACAGTATCCGTCCGTATTCGATCCGATTACACCCCTAGACAGGACGTTAGTTGTTATTGAATTTGATACTGACGTCGATGATGATGATTGGGTAAAGTTCTACTCAACTGTAAGATGCAGAGCAGTTGAGGGAAGCAAAGTGATAATCATTAGCAGAATTAAAAATCTTGCAAGGTTTGGAACTGTGAATGCAGTTTTTCTAAATAGTTTACGTCATGAGGAATACATATACCTCTTCAAAAGGTTAGCATTTGGAAGCATAGATGAAAAGGATTATCCACAGCTAGCGTCAGTAGCAAATGAGATAGCGGTAGTACTGGGAGGGTCACTTATCACTGCTAATGTCGTTGCTGATTTGCTGCGAAGAAACCATGATGTTCAGTTCTGGCTTCGCATACTGCGGCGGTTCAAGGGGATGGTGGATAACAACCTATCGATGTACGGCAAGCATCCTAAAGATATGCTTGAGAATGAGCGCTCAATAGACATCACCACGTTTATTAATGCCTCCTGTCCCTCTTCTCTTCGTCTGATGCCCCCTCGAGTTGAAAGGGTTAATTCCCCAAATCAGAAGTTAGATTATGTCCCTTTTGGAGAGCTGATAACTGGATCTATAGCTGTAACCAGCGACCAATTTGTGTTAGCTGCATGGGAGTCACGGCTACCTCCATATACTAAGCTTGTTGCTGATGTTCATATTGCTGAGGCGAAGCATGAATCCTCAATCTCTACGAGGAAGCGTCGATCAATCATTTGATATCTGTAGCGAAATTGTGAATGTAATGGAATCCTTGAATGTATGAACGTATGATTGCTCTTTTATTCCTTCGAGAAGCATACAGAACCAGCTGATGTTTTAATACTTTTGTAGACATACCTTGGTTTATTTAGTGTTTTTGTGATCCTACGTATCAACAACTAGTATTTTTTTTTTCTAAAGTCACACCAAGATTCAGAGTAGATCAGTGTAACACCTAAATTTTGCTACATAAAATTTTTTTCATAAAATAATTTAATTTTTGCTTAGAGATTGATTTACCTATGCATGATATCATAATGTTTTATTTATTTCTGATATTAACCCAGTAAAGTAAATCATAGGACCAACTTGTTTGAACATACATGCAGCTGCATAATTTTCTTGAGTGATTTGCATTGTTTCAATTTGAATTTACATCCATTCAAACCTTTTGTACAGTTCTCTGTCCAATTCAAATAAAAGGGGAAAAGTATCTTTTTCTTTTTCCTCTCTCTCACTTTCGGCCCAATCCGCGGAAAAAGCCTACTTGGGCCCTCTCCTTTCTCGGCCCAGCCGCGCGCCGCGCCCGGCCTCCTTCTCACTTCCGTGTGGGGCCCGCCTGTCGGCGCAGCCGTCCACCCTGGCGCCCCGCTCCTCTCTCACTGCCGGGCGGGACCCAGTTGTCATCTTCCTCTCCCCCTCCTTTCCTTCTGTGCGCGCACGGATGGCACCCGTGGCGAGCAAGCCGCCTGGCCGAGCCGGACTCCGTCTCTCCCTTCCCAAACTGTGCGGCTTCGTCCTCTCCCCACGCCCGCACCCGCGCCTCCCTTTCCTTTCTCCGCGCCCTCCCTTTTTCTTCCCGAGCTCGCGCACATGGCATAGGCGACGCGGACTCCGAGTCCGACTCAAGCCGAACTCCGCCGCGCCGCCCTTTCCTTGCCTTTCCCGCAAGCTTCGGACTCCGCCCTATATAAGCTGCCCTACCTCGACGTATGTAGTTGCCAAACCCGCCAAGCCCTAGCCCTAGCCGCCGCCTCTCGTGAGCCCGAATTCGTCGCCCCACCGTGAGTTCACGGCGAGTTCACCGTCGGGACTCGCCTCTACAAGCCCTCGTCGCCGACTACGTCTAGCTCACGACCATCACCGTGAGGTAACGAACCTAAACGCCTAATCCCGACCGTTCTAGTGCTTTGGTTCGCCGTTTTGAGCTCAGCGCGTCGTCGCCCGTTCACGCAGGACACCGCCGGTCACCGCCGCTGTCGCCGTACGCCGTCGCTGCCCCTCCGTCGTCCACACCTATACCGCTAGCTTCGCCTTGAGGTGAGGATCCTCCCTAGCTAGCCCTAGTCCCTTATCACGCCCCACAACGCCGGCGATTGCTCGCCGGAGTTGCGCCTCCGCCCCGCCCCGTCGCGAGCCGTCTCCAGCCGATGCGCCGCCACCCAGACCGCTCGGTCCGCTTCGCCGCAGCCTCTGCTAACTCACGCGCCCTTCCGCGCTAGCCCTAGGCCACCGAAACCGCAAGAACGCGGAACGCCGGTGACCCTCCGCCGCTTGCAGTGACTGCCGCCGGCCCAAACCCGCCGACGCCGCCCCTCTCTTCCCTGGAACTAATCCAGACTGTCCGATCAAGATCCTATGGACCCAAGCGCGCGCGATCCGGGTCAATGCCGGTCAGCGGCCGTGGTTTTGCAAAAGAGCCCCTGGAGTTTCCACTATTCAACCCGCAGTCCAGATCTATTAGGTTTAGGTCCCTGGTTTTCTCGGTTAGGCCCCTGTAGATTCAAATCCTTTTTATTTTAAGCCTTCTACCTTATTTTATGCATAACTTTTGTGTTTTAACTCCGATTTGAACGATTCTCGAACCTACGAGATCGTGACAATGTGTAGATTAGTTTTAAATCCTTTTTAAATCTCTGTTCATGATATTTGGGGTACTGTTTTAGTTATTTTGTGCTTATTGCCTGTATCTGTGCAACGTGTAGGAGACGAACCGGTTGGGTTTGCCGAAAATCTATCTTGGAAAGTTCCTGAGTAAGTTTTTGCTGAAGAAGGCAAGTATTCTTTGACCTATGTACTATTTACTTTAATCACATGATCTAGAGCCTAAATTTGTATGCTCCTATTAAGGATGACTAGCTTGATATTCCTTTACATGTCTATTAACCTGGGAGGGCTGTGATGTTGTAGAATTAATTGCTACCGCTCAACTTATTTTACTCATGTTGTTAATCTTGACTAATTAAATAATGAATTTGATGATAAAAGTATGGCTTTGGTAACCTGGGGATTTGAGCATGTTTTGTGGGTTTGCTCGATGGCCTCACCCTAAGGATCGGTTCGCCGAGCGACCACCCAGGAAAACAGTACAACCACAGGGCTCACGTGGCCAATGTGTCGCAGTTTGATTTATTTGTCACCTGTTGGAACAGAGCTCTAATATCATTAGTTGACTAGAGTAACCTGTAACAAGTTGGCCATAACTCTAGGAATTCTTTGTAAAGGTCTCGTAGTGAAACCCTGCCAACTCACCAAAGGTTAGTGTTTGAGGGCTCGTACAGTCCGAGGCAAATGGGAATCACGACTTGTGGGTAAAGTTGTAGAACCTCTCGAGGGTGTTTAAAACTGATATATCAGCCGTGCTCACGGTTAAGAGCGGCCTAGACCCTCACAGATTAGAGATTTTAGAGAAAGTGGTTCATGGTGATCATGGGAATGATGGTGGTAATGAAAACAGTTATGATTATAGTTCACGCTTATTATTTTAATATGTTTTACTGTCTCTATAATAACGGGATGGGTTATGCTAATCATTGCTAGTAATAAAACTTGATCAACTAAAAGCAATTGCTATGCCTGTCCACTATAAAGCCAGTCCACTTTTATCCTAGACGGAATACTTGCTGAGTGCGTCATATACTCATTCTTGCTTATTTTATACCACGTTGCATCCATTGTAACCGCTGCTCAGATCCAGAATGGAATTGTGATGAATCCTAATCAGGAGTTTTAAGACTACGACGAGTTCTAGGCTGGTGTGCCATCCGTCAGTTGCGTGTGGAGCATTGGTCATCTTCCGCTGTCGTTTAGTTATTTCGTTTTCGTTAAGTTACTCGATTTCGATTAAGACATTATGGTCTGTAATATTGGTTATTACTCTTAAGTTAAAGTACTGGTTGTGTTATTACTTCTGTTTATGCTGTGTATGTGGCTAAACTGATCCTGGCACATACATGGTTAGCACTTGGTTTTGTTTCTAAAACCGGATGTAACAGAAGTGGTATCAGAGCTGTGCTGTGTTGGCCGTAGGACGCAAGCCTAGAATAGAACTGGTCGTTTTTAAGGATTTTGCTTACCTTTTCTTGCTTTCTCCTTTCAAATACTTGCAATATATGCTATTTTGATATCTGTACTTGTCTATTTCAATTATGACTTTGAAGCGTCCCAGCCCTTAAGCAGGACTAAAATGTGTATTATTACCATTCCCAGGAGTTATGGTAATCACATTTGTACATCAGAAGTATACAGATCCGTCCTAACGGGACAGACCAAACGGGGCGCAGCCCGAAAACACTGCAGCGGAAACTATAAAAGCGCGACCCATACTTTCCCACAACACACAGTTGGGAAGCAGGCCGTAACCCTCACACGTCCATGATCTTCTTTGCTCTGTAAACCATCAACAAAGCAAGGGTGAGTACATACGTACTCCGCAAGTCCACCTTCTTCCATAGGAAGGGGGATATAAGCTATCATTTCATGCAAGATATATCTGGAGCTGAAGGTAAGTTTGCAGTAAAACATTTGATATGCAGGGTTCCTTAGTTCTCAGTTTTAATTGAGAAGACATCTTTATCCCAAAAGAGGTTGCCACTGGACTTGCCGGTCCATCGCGGCTCGTGGCACGCATGCCATCACATTTTTCCACACACACACCTCCTCGGCAACCGCAGCTGCCTCAAAACCATCATTTTGATCCCATCCCAAAAACCATATTTTTATAAGAAGCTAGTTCGGAAACCAAGCCGTAACTCGTTTGTCCATACCAGTGGACAGCGGACTATCATGATAGATTTAGTTATACTCTGGCCAGAGGTGCACACTTTACCCACAAGTTTGGTCCAGGCACTCATGATCAGTGAGCCCCTTTCCGCTCGCCGGTTTTTTTTCCGCAAGGCGCTCCCCAGACTTCAGCCATGAGAGAGTACGGGCCCACCTGTCGCTCAGACCCGCAGCCACGCGACTGTTGACCCCTGACCGCAGCCATGCAACCGCGCCCATCCACCCAATCCCTCATGCATCCCAGCACACCGGCTTACGCCTGGTTCGTCCAAAGCGGGTTCTAACCGAGGGTTGCCGCATACAACCTCGAGTGGTTGCGCTAGATGAGTTAGGCAAGATGAAACGTCAACTCGGTCCTTCAGGGTGGAACTCCCACAATGCTCACGCATGAGCAACACCAGCCCAGTCCTCACAACAAGGACCAGGTTTCCACCCCGTAAATGGCTTCAACAACCGAAGTCGTCTGCCAGGGTCTTACCCTATGTTTTACTGAAAAACAACCACCCATACCCACCATCATATTCCCATCATTTTCATCAAGATTAATGTATATAATTGAGTGAGCGATCCACCTAAGCGCACTACATCTAGAGTGGCTCGGGAGGCTATATCCTACTATGTTTTACCTTAGCCAGCAAAACATGCAAGTTTTCTTGTTTTACAAGGCAATAGGATGTGTATATAAAAACATAGGTAATTTATGCATCAAGTGAGGATTCTAGTGGACTTGCCTTCATTTCGTCGGGGTAGCCGATACGACGGTCGTTACACCATTGGACTCCTGTTCCGGTCTCTGAGTCAACCATTTCAGAGACGGAACCGAACGGCTCTCCGAGAAAGCCTACAGGTTCAGACAAGCAAAACATACCAAATCAAGGTATACTCTGAGCTCATCGTGATATGGGTTTGGTGGGACTAGAGATATCCTTAGGGTTTGCATGTGAATAGAGCGGGAGTCAAACGGATAAATGGCACGTTTGGCCCCCTTTTAGATATCAAGAGTTTGATCTTTAGTGCCATCCATGCCTGGGCTCATGAGACGGATTTTCCGGTAGCATGAGGGCAGCATGTCGGCAATAAAGATTAATTTGGAAGAAGAGAGGGACGACACGGGCCAAACCCTGGCGCGTACGGTCCAACTCTTCCTTCCGGTTGGGCTCGATCTACTCCCGCAGCGCGATGGGCTTACATCGCGGTGAGGGAGAGAACGACGAACTCGGGCGGTGCCAACCATCCCCACCTGTCGTCCGCATTACGGGGACAGGGGTAGAGTTTGACAACCGTCCGGTTCGGTTCAACCAAACCGGGTCTTCAGTGAACCGATCGGCGAGGGCGGAACTAGTGCACAAGTGGCTTGCCACAGGTGCCCTAGTCCCGTCGTCGCGGATCGACCCAAAAACGACGTAGACCGTGGATCTTCAAGTGTCGTGGTCGGCGGAGTATGTGAGGATATTATGAAAAGTACGTGAATAGATAGGGCTTGATTTTCAGAGAATTTAGGTGCAAGAATCACATAAATCGGAGCTAGAACGGAGAAGATACGGGGTATTTTGTGGCAGGGGGTAGATATGAACTTCCGGGATAGTTGAGGGGGTAGGATCAGACTTTTCTGGACGAACTTCTCGGTTTTGGCCCGAGCAGAAACAAACTTGGGCCTGGGAGAGATTCGGCCCACGGGGCCTTTGTTTTTCTTCCTTTTTCTCTGCTTTCGGCCTGGCCCGTTCTTCGGCCTGGCCCGTTCTTCGGCCCACGGGAGCTGCTGGGCCGGCCCAGGTAGCGCGGGGCGGGGGCAGGCAGGCGCGCCGAGCGAGCGCCGAGCGAGACCAGAGCGCTCGCCCGGTCGCCGCCGGGTTCGCTCGCCGGAGCTCACCGGAGCGGCCGCGCTCGTCCTCCACTCCCGGGATCGAGAGCGCCGGCGTGTAGAGGAAGGTGGCGCGAACCCATCCAAGGCCTTCCGAGCACGGGAAGAGGCACGGCGTTGGGCTGTCCACGGGGCGCCATTGGAGGCGGCACGGGGCTCCGTGGGCGGCTCTGCCCAAGCTAGGGAAGGAGGAATTGGAGGCGGGCGAGGGTGGAGGGTGGTGCTGTGGTACTCTCGGTCCAGTGGATTGGACCGAGGTGGCGCGTGGGTGGAGTATTTCCTCGCGCGGCGGCGGGTGTTCATGGCGAACGGCGAGAGAGAGTGGGGAAGGGGTGCTTGCGTCGGGCGGCGCCGGGTCGTGGTGAACCGGGGCCGGCCGCGGCGAGGGGGAGAACGGCGCGGTGGGGAAGGGTCCGGCGTCCGCGGCGGAGGGCGTCGGGACTAAACCCGCGCGGTCCGCGGCGGCAGTGCAGTGCGAGTAAGGGAAGGCGGCGACGTCGGCGCGGCTCGTCGCGGGGGGCGAGCGGCGCGGGCGGCGCGAGCGGGGAAGGGGGAAGGAGAGCTCGCGTCGGGCGGCTCCGGGTCGTGGCGAACCGAGGCCGGCCGAGGCGAAGAGGGGGAGAGGGACGACGACGTCAACGCGGCTCGTCACGCGGACGAGCGGCGCGGACGGCGCGAATGGAGCAGGAGGAGGGGGAACGAGGGGGAGCGGCTTGCCGGGCTCACCCTTATAGGCGCGGCAAGAGGTGGAGGACGGCTCGGCGGGCGACGGCGTCGCGCGCGCGCGCACGCGTCGCCCCGAGCGGCTGGAGGTAGGGGACGGGGGGGGGGGGGTGTGCGCGCGGGCGGCCTTGCAGGCCGAGAGAGGGAGAGGGGAGTGGGCCTGTTGGGCCGCTCGGCCTGGGCCGGGAAAGGGAGAAAGAGAGAGGGGGCGAAGTGGGCCGGGGGGGTGGCGAGGCCCACGTGGGAAAGGGGAAAGCGGGAGTTGGGCCACGGGGAGGTGGGCCGAGAGAGGGGGAAGGTTGGGCTTCGGCCCGGTGAGGAGAGGGAGGAGTTTTTTTTTTTTCCATTTTCTGAATTTGATTTGGGATTGGAATTTGGATGGATTTTGTGGAAGGAAAACTTGAGGAATATTTTGGGAAGGGTTTGAGAGGATCTTTCCCGGAATATTCGAGGGACTTGAGATGATTTTTATGAGCTCATAGTGTACACTTCACAACAAGCAGGTTTTCAAAATCATATTTTGAATCTAGACGAGAGATTAGAGGATAATTTCTTAGGGTCAAATTTCGGGGTGTTACAAACCTACCCCACTTAAAAGAAATCTCGTCCCCGAGATTTGGTTAGAAGGGTTTACAGGGATAGCTTTACTTCAGCTAAACAGCTTCTGCTTATAACTGAAACTTGAGCTTTGCACGAACGGCAGGTGGAACTTCAACAACAAAGAGCTCTTGCTTCTTCGGCTAGGATGGATGGAGTTTCTGCTTGAAGCAACTTCAACTTCTGGTTTTCCACGGCTTTCCCTTGTTTGGCTACTTGTTTCTTCTTTTGGGAATTTGCCGTGTAAACCTTCCACATACAAAGAGATATTTCCATCTCCTTCATCTCATGCACTTTGAAGGTTGCTCTGGCCGGTAACGGCAGGCGGTGGCATGCACTGGCAACTCATGCATCATCCAGAAATTTGCATGCCTCAGCTTTCTGGATTTTCCTTCATCAGGACTAGCAGAGGGGAGGCTACCCCACTTAAAAGGATAAGAGTACCCTCTAAGCGGATTAGAGTCCCTTCTGAAGGCGGGGAGTTGCCATCTTTTTGTCAACTGCTGTTGTTGCATCGGCAGGTGCAGGAGGGGAGGGTGAAGAAGCGGATTTCTGGGATACCCCTCTTCACGTTACTTTTCTTTTTATCCCAAACACCTCTCCTCTTATTTTCTTGCTTGCTTCTTGGAGCTTCTGCATCTAAGCACATCTTTGCTAGCAGGAAGCTTCTTCTTGTTTCTTCTCTGCCCGTGGGAGAGTGACTAACCGGAGAAGGATTAGGAGGCATAGAACGAAGATCTCAGCAAAGACTATGTAGCGAAGTGGAAGGCAAGCTCTGGTTTCTGGGTTCATAACCCGAGTGGATTTGGTGGAGGGTGTGGGTAGCAAGGCTTAGTCTAAGTAGACAATCTCACAGACGATTGTCTCCTTGGGGGGGTGGAGAACAAAAGGATGGCTATCCGGAAGGAGACTTTGATTATGTTGATGAGGACGATCAATCGGACGAGAAGGGCAAAGAGGGCTCCCAAACTCATCGATTCTGGGTGGTGTGGGCTTATCTCTCTTGTTTTGCTCTCAAGGGAGGGTTTGATGAATCTTCCCACAAAAAAAGGAGGTACATGATGAGAATGAGAAAAGCAAGAGCGTAGAAACCAAAGAGGACTTGTTCGATCAGAGAATCAACGAACATCTGGGGAAGGATTATTTTGATTTCAGCTGGTGGAGGGAGAGTGTTATGAGCTTGCTCGGCGGGGTGGATGAAGAGCGACGTCCGGGGGGGTGCTTTTATGGACGCCCGGGAGAGTGGTGGTTATGGTGCGGTGGCTTGTGCATCGAAGGGACATGAGCGGTGGAGGTGGTGTTGGTACACGCGGCGATCATGCAGGGAACAGGGGCAGTGGGGACCGGGTTGCGGTTGACAGCGGCGCGGAGGTGTGCTGCAAAAGCGGCAGGCAGGGTACGAGCGGATGCATGCGGCGGCCTGCATGCGATGGTGTAGGGGCCGGTTTCGGTCGGCAGCAGCGCGGGGGTGCACTGCTAAAGCGGTGAGCGGGGCACATGCATGCCTGCACGGCGGCAAAGGCAAGTGGGTGGCGGGGGCAGGCGCAGTGGGTGCGGCGAAAAGACAGGAGCGGCAGCTGATAAGGCGGGGAGGTGAGGGCGGTGGGAAGACGAGAGCGGCAGGGAACTGTGGCGTACACAATTCGTTTAGGGATTTTAGTATGCAGTGTCTCATCCGGTCTTTTCCTTTTTCCCAGGGCACTATTTCCTTTCACTGCGTACACTTTATCTCCTCGTTTTCTGCTGCTGGTACTGTGCTTTCTTGGACACACTGTTGTTGCATGCTGACTGACTGGTTTGAACCAGGCTTCTTGTAGGCGTTTTGCTTCTCTTTAGCAGACGGTTTTTGAGGTAAGAAGGGGAAGCAGGGATAAGAGTTAGGTCTACAAATGATGTGTTCTTTATTAGCAAAACTCCACAAACAAAACTGCAAACACAAAAACGAACACACTAACGCGACTACTCACGCAGGACTCCTTTCAGCTTCTGCTGCTTGGAGGCTCGGTCTTGCACTGGTGGCTGACCACTGGATCCTTCTCCTGGGAGCGAGAGCGACAAAAAGGCGCCCATGCTTGCTTTATCTTCTCGTTTGTTGAGGTCTTCTGGGTTCTTATCACTGGTCTGCATGTGATTGAGCAGGAGGGCCTGAAAACTTCCAAGATGACTCAGTATTGGTTGGTTAGGAGGGTTTGAACTTCCTGCCATCATGGGGTTCTGTATTTCTCCTTGAGGTGGGTGGCGGGGACCGGACAGGGCCCTTACCCTTACTCCATGACTGGGAGGGGAGTCTGTTACTGATCCTGGATGCATCCACGCCCTCTTATACTTGACCAACTCTCTTTCTGTGTCTTGGTGTCGGTCTACCAACCTGTCATGAAGGCGGCTCAGTTTTTCATACTCGTCGTCCAAGGCGAGCAGATACTGGACCAGGTAGGCTAGGGTAGGATCTCTGGACTTCTTGATCTCTGTCAGGATTGCTGTCCTCTTAATCCAAGTACTAGCACGTTGGTTCACTGGTGGAAAGAACCTCATAGGGCTGCTTTGTACTGCCCCATGGTAGGTCGAGCATAACCTTTTTATTGCCCTACGAGCGGCAATGTGGCAGGCTTCTAAGAATCCGTTGCCGGTGGCTCTGCAGTACCAACCGTTGAGATTGAGGTTCTCTCTGATATAAAGTGTGACGGTCCATCCTCGTTCTTCCCTTTCGGGGAATGCTAACCCGCAGTACTCCGGGTATCCTGGAATACTGAGGTATCGCATGGTATCTCTTAGCAGCTCGGGAAAGCCACTTTCTTCCCGGCAGCAGCTGACATACTCGGCAGATTCCATCTGAGCAAAAGAGGCCGAACTCGGCTTAACACTAGCGCAACAGAAAACAAAAGCTACAACACAGACAACAACAACAACACTGCAAGAAACACACGCGAACTAAACGATTCACTCTTACAGAGGGTGCTAACTAAAGCGGAACAAAAATTCCACTACCCACATGTAAGAGGGGAACTGGGTACAACTAACTGCGGACCACACAGCTTCACTCCCGGAGGGCACTGGTGACTTCATCCGGGGATGACTCCCTGGATCTGCTGTTGACCTCTTGCAACGACGGGGGCCAGACTACTGAGTCTTCTTCCTGGCGGGACGAGGCAGAGCTGGATGGTTCTGGGGTAGACTCCACAAGAGGAGACGCAGCTCGCGTCCTCAACAGCTCTTCCCAAGGCAGCTCACTGAGCAAAACAGGACTTGGTGGCGGAGCTCTTGGGCTTTCTACTGACAACGGGGAGGTTGGTGCAGCTTCTAGGGTTTCTGCTAGCTCTGGTGAAGGAACTGGGGGGAGCTCTGGGTGATCTGGCTCGCTCTCCTCAACTGGTATGCCTTCTAGGATCGGAACTCCATTGATGAGGTCTCCGACCTTTCTCTTCTTTATAGGCATGGGGATGCCTATGAGCGTTGGAGGTTGCTTGGCCATGGCTGCTTTTACTGGGGTAGTTCTTGAGTTCTTCTGGCCTTCTGGTGGGCTTTTAAACCCCTTGCCGGCGTGTCTGGGGCTGAATCCTTGTGTCCTTTCCAGACAGCAGACATGGCGTTAGGCACCGCTCACTGTGTTGCACTGATTCAGGGGGGTTCTGCATGCACGGTCCCTTGTCCACTGTGCTGCCCTGCAAGGCCTTTCAAGGCAAGGGAGGCGGGAAACACAAGGAGGGTCACTTCCTTGTTTTCCGGTGCACGTCACGGTCATCCTTAGGGCAGGGTGCCACTTTTGACTTCCATAGGGTGTGCACACCTTTTGTTGCAGACAGGTTGGACACGGTCTTCAAAGCGGGGCACTTGACTGAGGAAGGGGAAAAAGAGCAGATAAACTCGTTTTGAAACGGAGTAAGATAAGGAGTAGAGGTGTTTTTCAACCGATTTTGGACTCAAAAACCTTTTTCCAACCTAGGGTTACGTCCTACGGCCAACTTACGGCTCTGATACCACCTGAAGCGTCCCAGCCCTTAAGCAGGACTAAAATGTGTATTATTACCATTCCCAGGAGTTATGGTAATCACATTTGTACATCAGAAGTATACAGATCCGTCCTAACGGGACAGACCAAACGGGGCGCAGCCCGAAAACACTGCAGCGGAAACTATAAAAGCGCGACCCATACTTTCCCACAACACACAGTTGGGAAGCAGGCCGTAACCCTCACACGTCCATGATCTTCTTTGCTCTGTAAACCATCAACAAAGCAAGGGTGAGTACATACGTACTCCGCAAGTCCACCTTCTTCCATAGGAAGGGGGATATAAGCTATCATTTCATGCAAGATATATCTGGAGCTGAAGGTAAGTTTGCAGTAAAACATTTGATATGCAGGGTTCCTTAGTTCTCAGTTTTAATTGAGAAGACATCTTTATCCCAAAAGAGGTTGCCACTGGACTTGCCGGTCCATCGCGGCTCGTGGCACGCATGCCATCACATTTTTCCACACACACACCTCCTCGGCAACCGCAGCTGCCTCAAAACCATCATTTTGATCCCATCCCAAAAACCATATTTTTATAAGAAGCTAGTTCGGAAACCAAGCCGTAACTCGTTTGTCCATACCAGTGGACAGCGGACTATCATGATAGATTTAGTTATACTCTGGCCAGAGGTGCACACTTTACCCACAAGTTTGGTCCAGGCACTCATGATCAGTGAGCCCCTTTCCGCTCGCCGGTTTTTTTTCCGCAAGGCGCTCCCCAGACTTCAGCCATGAGAGAGTACGGGCCCACCTGTCGCTCAGACCCGCAGCCACGCGACTGTTGACCCCTGACCGCAGCCATGCAACCGCGCCCATCCACCCAATCCCTCATGCATCCCAGCACACCGGCTTACGCCTGGTTCGTCCAAAGCGGGTTCTAACCGAGGGTTGCCGCATACAACCTCGAGTGGTTGCGCTAGATGAGTTAGGCAAGATGAAACGTCAACTCGGTCCTTCAGGGTGGAACTCCCACAATGCTCACGCATGAGCAACACCAGCCCAGTCCTCACAACAAGGACCAGGTTTCCACCCCGTAAATGGCTTCAACAACCGAAGTCGTCTGCCAGGGTCTTACCCTATGTTTTACTGAAAAACAACCACCCATACCCACCATCATATTCCCATCATTTTCATCAAGATTAATGTATATAATTGAGTGAGCGATCCACCTAAGCGCACTACATCTAGAGTGGCTCGGGAGGCTATATCCTACTATGTTTTACCTTAGCCAGCAAAACATGCAAGTTTTCTTGTTTTACAAGGCAATAGGATGTGTATATAAAAACATAGGTAATTTATGCATCAAGTGAGGATTCTAGTGGACTTGCCTTCATTTCGTCGGGGTAGCCGATACGACGGTCGTTACACCATTGGACTCCTGTTCCGGTCTCTGAGTCAACCATTTCAGAGACGGAACCGAACGGCTCTCCGAGAAAGCCTACAGGTTCAGACAAGCAAAACATACCAAATCAAGGTATACTCTGAGCTCATCGTGATATGGGTTTGGTGGGACTAGAGATATCCTTAGGGTTTGCATGTGAATAGAGCGGGAGTCAAACGGATAAATGGCACGTTTGGCCCCCTTTTAGATATCAAGAGTTTGATCTTTAGTGCCATCCATGCCTGGGCTCATGAGACGGATTTTCCGGTAGCATGAGGGCAGCATGTCGGCAATAAAGATTAATTTGGAAGAAGAGAGGGACGACACGGGCCAAACCCTGGCGCGTACGGTCCAACTCTTCCTTCCGGTTGGGCTCGATCTACTCCCGCAGCGCGATGGGCTTACATCGCGGTGAGGGAGAGAACGACGAACTCGGGCGGTGCCAACCATCCCCACCTGTCGTCCGCATTACGGGGACAGGGGTAGAGTTTGACAACCGTCCGGTTCGGTTCAACCAAACCGGGTCTTCAGTGAACCGATCGGCGAGGGCGGAACTAGTGCACAAGTGGCTTGCCACAGGTGCCCTAGTCCCGTCGTCGCGGATCGACCCAAAAACGACGTAGACCGTGGATCTTCAAGTGTCGTGGTCGGCGGAGTATGTGAGGATATTATGAAAAGTACGTGAATAGATAGGGCTTGATTTTCAGAGAATTTAGGTGCAAGAATCACATAAATCGGAGCTAGAACGGAGAAGATACGGGGTATTTTGTGGCAGGGGGTAGATATGAACTTCCGGGATAGTTGAGGGGGTAGGATCAGACTTTTCTGGACGAACTTCTCGGTTTTGGCCCGAGCAGAAACAAACTTGGGCCTGGGAGAGATTCGGCCCACGGGGCCTTTGTTTTTCTTCCTTTTTCTCTGCTTTCGGCCTGGCCCGTTCTTCGGCCTGGCCCGTTCTTCGGCCCACGGGAGCTGCTGGGCCGGCCCAGGTAGCGCGGGGCGGGGGCAGGCAGGCGCGCCGAGCGAGCGCCGAGCGAGACCAGAGCGCTCGCCCGGTCGCCGCCGGGTTCGCTCGCCGGAGCTCACCGGAGCGGCCGCGCTCGTCCTCCACTCCCGAGATCGAGAGCGCCGGCGTGTAGAGGAAGGTGGCGCGAACCCATCCAAGGCCTTCCGAGCACGGGAAGAGGCACGGCGTTGGGCTGTCCACGGGGCGCCATTGGAGGCGGCACGGGGCTCCGTGGGCGGCTCTGCCCAAGCTAGGGAAGGAGGAATTGGAGGCGGGCGAGGGTGGAGGGTGGTGCTGTGGTACTCTCGGTCCAGTGGATTGGACCGAGGTGGCGCGTGGGTGGAGTATTTCCTCGCGCGGCGGCGGGTGTTCATGGCGAACGGCGAGAGAGAGTGGGGAAGGGGTGCTTGCGTCGGGCGGCGCCGGGTCGTGGTGAACCGGGGCCGGCCGCGGCGAGGGGGAGAACGGCGCGGTGGGGAAGGGTCCGGCGTCCGCGGCGGAGGGCGTCGGGACTAAACCCGCGCGGTCCGCGGCGGCAGTGCAGTGCGAGTAAGGGAAGGCGGCGACGTCGGCGCGGCTCGTCGCGGGGGGCGAGCGGCGCGGGCGGCGCGAGCGGGGAAGGGGGAAGGAGAGCTCGCGTCGGGCGGCTCCGGGTCGTGGCGAACCGAGGCCGGCCGAGGCGAAGAGGGGGAGAGGGACGACGACGTCAACGCGGCTCGTCACGCGGACGAGCGGCGCGGACGGCGCGAATGGAGCAGGAGGAGGGGGAACGAGGGGGAGCGGCTTGCCGGGCTCACCCTTATAGGCGCGGCAAGAGGTGGAGGACGGCTCGGCGGGCGACGGCGTCGCGCGCGCGCACGCGTCGCCCCGAGCGGCTGGAGGTAGGGGACGGGGGGGGGGGTGTGCGCGCGGGCGGCCTTGCAGGCCGAGAGAGGGAGAGGGGAGTGGGCCTGTTGGGCCGCTCGGCCTGGGCCGGGAAAGGGAGAAAGAGAGAGGGGGCGAAGTGGGCCGGGGGGGGTGGCGAGGCCCACGTGGGAAAGGGGAAAGCGGGAGTTGGGCCACGGGGAGGTGGGCCGAGAGAGGGGGAAGGTTGGGCTTCGGCCCGGTGAGGAGAGGGAGGAGTTTTTTTTTTCCATTTTCTGAATTTGATTTGGGATTGGAATTTGGATGGATTTTGTGGAAGGAAAACTTGAGGAATATTTTGGGAAGGGTTTGAGAGGATCTTTCCCGGAATATTCGAGGGACTTGAGATGATTTTTATGAGCTCATAGTGTACACTTCACAACAAGCAGGTTTTCAAAATCATATTTTGAATCTAGACGAGAGATTAGAGGATAATTTCTTAGGGTCAAATTTCGGGGTGTTACAGACTTTCTATATCTGCTCATCCATCTAATAATAGAGCTATTTCTTACGTTTGCTTTCGTTGTGGGCTTGTTGATGTCGAGCTTTAACCGTGGTGCCCGCATGCGTATTGGCGGACGCATTGGTAGACTTTATAAGACCAGGCTGCCAACACCAACCCCACCATCCCCACCACCACAAGAGTGGGAAGATCTGACCGACTCGGATGAGGAGGACCCCGAAGAGCTAGTGCCAGATTCGTCGGATGAGAAGCAGTCAGAAGAGCTTGAAGTGCAGCCAGAAGTGCCATGTGCTGTTCTAGAAGACCAAGCCGCAACTCAGGGTCGAGACGGAAGACAAACAACAGCAGAATAAGGAGGAAGATCGCTGGAATGAGAGCGTCCACCGGTGGTTCGACTTAGACCTAGGCAAACGTCGGGTCGGGTCGGGTTCAGGTCGGGTCAAGGTCAGGTCGCGGGTTGCATAGGACAGCCCGCGCTCGACCCGTGCCTATCACCGGGTCGGGTCGGGTTGGCCCGTGCGCCTTCTGCGGACGCGTCGAGTTGGGTTTTTTCCGGGTTGGGTCGGGTTTTTTGGTCTTTGGGTCGGGTTTTTTTTTGGGTTGGGCGGGTTTTGGGTCAAAAATCACGGCCCGTGCCCGGCCCGTCGATTGTTGCGGGTCAAAGAAAACGGCCCGCGCCCACCCGTCACATTGCTCGGGTCGGGTCAGACCGGGTTTTTTTCGTGCGGGTTAGGTCGGGTTGGTCGGGTCGGGTGACCCATGCCCAGGTCTAGTTCGACTACCCACTACCGTTTCCCCGGATGTTGCGGGAGGCGTTAGTGAGGCTCCAACTTGGCCATGCGTGGGTCACGTATGTGGGAACTCGCTATCGTCACCGTATTTATCAAGAAGAGTGGGCCATGGCCGTACAGATCAGCATTTTGGATGAGTATGGAGCGCGTCGGGACATCGTCCTCAGCTACGCCCCTGCCCTTTGCCACAACTATGAAGCCGCCATCAGTGATGCAGCTCAGGAAGCCCTGGTGACCCTATGCTACTCTTGCCATAGCCTGTTAGCCGATGGTACGCTGCGTTACCTTCCCCGTCGTCAGCCTGGAGAACTTGACACGTGGGTCGTTACTCCTGCCGCAGAGAAGAACCCGCGCCTTGAAGCCACCATCGACTACCTTGTCGCGCTCAACACCGATTACAATGCCCTTGCTGAGGAGTTGCGCACGGCAAAGCTGGAAATTTCAAGATTGCGCGCACAAATTACGCCAAGCGTAACAGTGTTCAACCCCGTCTACTACCCACCAAGGAAGAGGGTCTGCTACAATGACCCAGCAGCAAGGACCTACATTCGGCATCCTTAGGAGAGCTACCATTGTAATAGGGTCTATTAGCATCATCTAGGTTAGTTAGATTGGATAGACTTAGACCGTTTAAAAGTGTGCACGTTTGCTTGTAATGGTGTCGTATGGATGATTTGGTTCTTTGTAATGAGTGCTTAAGTTGTGGGGTGATGTCCACAATTTAGTCTTTTAGTTGGATGCTTAAAAAGTTTAATAAAGATAGCTAGTTTGTGAAAAGCCTTGCTCTATCTATATCTATGATTAGGCCTTTATCTTATCTATCTTGGTTACCAATGTTGAATGAGATCTGAGTCCTGGGATAAGTGCTAATGATATATTTGGCCAAATCAGATGAGTACGGGACGTGGTCGTGGTCGTGGAGGTAGAGGAGGTCGTGGAGACAGAGGGCTCCCGAATCCACCGCCGCCGATGACTATGAAACAGTTGATCATGAACCAAACCCAGGTGATACAAGCCCTCGGTCAAGTCGTGGCGGCCATGCACCAGGCGCAACAGCAACCACCCCCGCCACCGCCGCCGCAACCGCGTGACAAACGTGCGGATTTTCTGAAAGGACACCCACCTGTGTTTATTCACTCTGCCAACCCCATGGATGCAGAAGACTAGCTCCGCACAATAGAGTGGGAGCTGGACGTCGCTCAGTGCACCGACCAGGAGAGGGTTCTCTACGGTCCTCACCAGCTACGGGGTGCCGCTCAGCAATGGTGGGAGTCATACTACTTGGCTCATAACAACCCTAACACTATCACCTGGCAAGAGTTTACAGAGAGATTCAGAGCACACCACGTTCCAGCTGGAGTGATGTCATTGAAGAAAGAGGAGTTTCTAGCACTCACTCAGGGTGCTATGTCTGTCAGCGAGTATCGAGACAAATTCCTTCAGCTGTCCCATTACTATCCAGAGGAAGTTAATACCGATCCCAAGAAGCAGTACCGCTTTCTCAAAGGCTTGATTGATCCGCTTAGGTACCAGCTCATGAACCACACTTTCCCTAACTGCTAGCACCTGATAGACTGAGCTATCGTGACGGAAAATACTCGTCGCGAGATGGAGGAGAAGAAGCGTAAGAAATAGGCACAGCAGTCTAGCAGCAACACCTGACCTAAGTACTCTGGGTCAACCTATTACCAGAACCACCCTACACAGAGCACCAGGCAACAAGGCAATGGTCAAGTACAGCACTCCAATAATCAAGCTCAGCATCATCAGACCCCTGTCAGCACTCCTGTGAAGACTGGCACGCCAGTACAGTTAGGGGGCAACAATTGCTTCAAGTGTGGTGGAACCGGCCATTGGTCCCAGCAGTGCCCGCAGAAAAATACACCGCAGCAAACCCCAAGAGGAGGCTCCACCACTCCGGCATCTGGACAGTCGCGCAATACAAATGGACAAGTGAATTATGTGTCAGCCGAGGCTATGCAAGGAGCTCCCAACGGAGTACTAGGTACGTTCTTCGTAAATTTCGCACCCTGCCTCGATCCTTTTGATTCCGGTGCTTCACATTCATTTATTACTGTCCAATATGGGAAACATCGATCATAAAATACCAGTAACCACTGTGGAATGTCCCATGTTAGTAAGTTCACCAGGAAAAGGAATGAAGGTAGACAGTATGTGTCCGAGTATCAAAATTAATTTAAGGGGGGTAGAATTTCCTGCCAACCTTATAGTTTTGGAAACAAGTGGAATAGATGTCATTTTTGGGAATGAACTGGTTGCACAACTTCAACAGAATAATAGTATGTGCTGAGAAGAAGGTGACTTTGACCACGCCGTCCGGGGACCACTTGGAAGTTTTGATAGACATACCCTAGTTGGGAGAATTTAAGGGTACCGGAGAAGCAGCTACCGAAAGATGACCTTACAGTAGATTTTCTGAAACTCTGTGCTAGCCAATCCTAAATCTCGGGACGAGATTTCTTTAAGGGGGTAGATCTTTAACACCCTAAATTTTGCTACATGAAAATCTTTTCATAAAATAATTTAATTTTTGCTTAGAGCTTGATTTACCTATGCATGATATCATAATGTTTTATTTATTTCTAATATTAACCCAGTAAAGTAAATCATAGGACCGTTTGAGCATACATGCAGCTGCATAATTTTCTTGAGTGATTTGCATTGTTTCAATTTGAATTTACATCCATTCAAACCCTTTGTATAGTTCTCTATCCAATTCAAATAAAAGGGGAAAAGTATCTTTTTCTTTTTTTTCCTCTTTCTCACTTTCGGCCCAATCCGCGGAAAAAGCCCACTTGGGCCCTCTCCTTTCTCGGCCCAGCCACGCGCCGCGCCCGGCCTCCCTCTCATTGCCATGTGGGGCCCGCCTATCGGCGCAGCCGTCCACCCCGGCGCCCCGCTCCGCTCTCACTGCCGGGCGGGACCCAGTTGTCATCTTCCTCCCCCCTCCTTTCCTTCTGTGCGCACACGGACGGCGCCCGTGGCGAGCAAGCCGCCCGGCCGAGCCGGACTCCGTCTCTCCCTTCCTGAACCACGCGGCTTCGTCATCTCCCCACGCCCGCACCCGTGCCTCTCTTTCCTTTCTCCGCGCCCTCCCTTTTCCTTCTCGAGCTCGCGCACATGCCATAGGTGACGCGGACTCCGAGTCCGACTCAAGCCGAACTCCGCCGCGCTGCCCTTTCCTTGCCTTTCCCGCAAGCTTCGGACTCCGCCCTACATAAGCTGCCCTACCTCGACGTCCGTAGCTGCCAAACCCGCCAAGCCCTAGCCCTAGCCGCCGCCTCTCGTGAGCCCGAATTCGTCGCCGCACCGCGAGTTCACGGCAAGTTCACCGTTGGGACTCGCCTCTACAAGACCTCGTCGCCGACTACGTCTAACTCACGACCATCACCGTGAGGTAACGAACCTAACCGCCTAATCCCGACCTTTCTAGTGTTTTGGTTCGCCGTTTTGAGCTCAACGCGTCGTCGCCCGTTCACGCAGGACACCGCCGGTCACCGCCGCTGTCGCCATACGCCCTCGCTGCCCCTCCGTCGTCCACACCTATACCGCTAGCTTCGCCTTGAGGTGAGGATCCTCCCTAGCTAGCCCTAGTCCCTTATCACGCCCCACAACGCCGGCGATTGCTCGCCGGAGTTGCGCCACCGCCCCACCCCGTTGCGAGCCGTCTCCGGCCAATGCGCCGCCGCCCAGACCGCTCGGTCCGCTTCACCGCAGCCTCTGCTAACTCACGCGCCCTTCCCCGCTAGCCCTAGGCCACCGGAACCGCGAGAACACGGAACGCCGGCGACCCTCCGCCGCTCGCAGTGACCGCCGCCGGCCAAATCCCGCCGACGCCACCCCTGTCTTCCCTAGAACTAATCCAGACCGTTCGATCAAGATCTTATGGACCCAAGCACGCGCGATCCGGGTCAATACCGGTCAGCGGCCGCGGTTTTGCAAAAGAGCCCCTAGAGTTTCCGCTATTCAACCCGCAGTCCAAATCTATTAGGTTTAGGTCCCTGGTTTTCTCGGTTGGGCCCCGTAGATTCAAATCCCTTTTATTTTAAGCTTTCTACCTTATTTTATGCATAACTTTTGCGTTTTAACTCCAATTTGAACGATTCTCGAACCTACGAGATCGTGATAATGTGTTGATTAGTTTTAAATCCTTTTTGATCTCTGTTCATGATGTTTGGTATACTGTTTTAGTTATTTTATGCTTATTGCCTGTATCTGTGCAACGTGTAGGAGACGAACCGGTTGGGTTTGCCAAAAATCTATCTTGGTAAGTTCCTGAGCAAATTTTTGCTGAGGAAGGCAAGTATTCTTTGACCTATGTACTATTTACTTTAATCACATGATCTAGAGCCTAAATTTGCATGCTCCTATTAAGGATGACTAGCTTGATATTCCTTTACATGTCTATTAACCTGGGAAGGCTGCGATGTTGTAGAAGTAATTACTACCGCTCAACTTACTTTACTCATGTTGTTAATTTTGACTAATTAAATGATGAATTTGATGAATGAAGTATGGCTTTGCTAACATGGAGATTTGAGCATGTTTTGTGGATTTGCTCGATGGCCTCACCCTAACGATTCGCCGAGCGACCACCTAGGAAAACAGTACAACCACAGGACTCACATGGCCAATGTGGTGCAGTTTGATTTATTTGTCACCTGTTGGAACGGAACTCTCATATTTTTAGTTGACTCGAGTAACCTGTAACGAGTTGGCCATAACTCTAGGAATTCTTTGTAAATGTCTCGTAGTGAAACCCTGCCAACTCACCAAAGGTCAGTGTTTGAGGGCCCGTACAGCCCGAGGCAAATGGAAATCACGACTTGTGGGTAAAGTTGTACAACCACTCGAGAGTGTTTAAAACAGATATATCAGCCGTGCTCACGGTTAAGAGCGGCCTAGACCCTCACAGATTAGAGTTTTTAGAGAAAGTGGTTCATGGTGATCATGGGAGTGATGGTGGTAATGAAAACAGTTATGATTATGGTTCACGTTTGTTATTTTAATATGTTTTACTGTCTCTATAATAACGGGATGGGTTATGCTAATCATTGCTAGTAATAAAACTTGATCAACTAAAAGCAATTGCTATGCCTGTCCACTATAAAGCCAGTCCACTTTTGTCCTAAACGGAATACTTACTGAGTACGTCATGTACTCATTCTTGCTTATTTTATACCACGTTGCATCCATTGCAACCACTGCTCAGAACCAGAAGGGAATGGTGATGAATCCTAATCAGGAATTTCAAGACTACGACGAGTTATAGGCTGGTGTGCCATCCGTCAGTCGCCTGTGGAGCATTGGTCATCTTCCGCTGTCGTTTAGTTATTTCATTTTCGTTAAGTTACTCGATTTCGATAAAGACATTATGGTCTGTAATATTGGTTATTACTCTTAAGTTAAAGTACTGGTTGTGTTATTACATCTGTTTATGCTGTGTATGTGGTTAAGCTGATCCTGGCACATACATGGTTAGCACTTGATTTTGTTTTTAAAATCGGGTGTGACAATCAGTGGTTAACAATATGACAAAGACAACCTTCCATGAGGTATCATATCCATTGGATAATTGTCAATTAAATTGCATCGTAGGTCTCTAAAATGTTGTGCTGTCACGACATATAGGCCTCCAAACAATAAAAATAGAGAATAGGCTAATTAAACTAATTAGTTCATCAACCCGTGCTTCCGAATGAGTTAGATTTTTAGGAGGTATATAGTTAAAAATTGATAATTTAGAAACGTATATATGTCTGATTTTGTTATTTAATTTTTATAACAAACTTTTTTTTTGTTGTTGTGAGTTTAGATTTTGTTTTATTTGTAGTATTTGTTTACTGGAAAATACTGTGGAGGAGATCCCCACAGTCTTGATTTTAAATTTTATGAATGAAAGGGCAACAAGGTAGCAGTTACAAGGTTATTTACCCACAGAAGCACGAGAAAAGACTAACTAGGGGCAAGGGAAAGTGATATTATCAATCCATACAACAAAATCAGGTTGAACTGAGACCTTCAATCTACACGGATGAAGTGCTAGATTTCTAAGGTTAGAGCACCAAATCCTCGCACTACTAGGTTTCCCTTCAAAAATGACACAATTTCTCATGCACCAAATTGACCAAGTGATGAGGATAACAACTTCCATGCACCAAGGCCATTGAAAGGAGTACTTTGCTTGCTGCAGACGTTCATGTTAGAGTTCTAGGACCTTGCTCTTCACCCTAAACCACTAGATCTACTTGGAACTTAGATTATACCTTCGGTGTTGGCCTGTGATGAGAAAACCATAGCGATGACCCGTGCCTGCTTGGGATAGTGTCACACCTTGTTTTATAAACAAAACCAGATGACACCATATGTGTATCCAGAATCTATTTTCCGTACATAGAACCGACTTCATTAGTGAATATCAATAGACAGTGTATAAAACTTACGTTTGACACAAAGGTCAATATATCAGAGTATAGCGGAACTTCTATCTCGTAGCGGAACTCTATCTTCACAGGAAAGTTGACTGGGGACACGTATGCCTAAACACCTTGTAAACTTCTGGATCCACTTCATCTTTATAGCACGATCGACTTGTAGAGAGCAGAGCTATATTGTTTGGGATTGCAAGGGTACGTACATGTCGTACTCAGCAAGTATTCCGTTTAGGCTACAAGTGAACTGGCTTTATAGTGGACAGTCATAGCGGTTGATTTTAGTTGGTCAAATTTTATTATTATACAGGATTAGTATATCTCATCCCACAAATGAATAACTGAAGTAAAATAAGTATTCACCATGACCATCATTCATCACCATTATTCACCATAAACCATTTTCTTTTAAATCTCTAATTTGTGAGGGTTCAGGCCGCTCTTAACCGTGAGCACGGCTGATATATCAGTTTTAAACACTCTCGAGAGGTTGTACAACTTTATCCACAAATCATAATTCCTATTTGCCTCGGGCTGTACGGGCCCTCAAACACTGACCTTTGATGAGTCGGCAGGGTTTCACCACGAGACCTTTATGAAGAATTCCTAGAGTTATGGTTCACTCGTTACAGGTTACTCTAGTCGACTAAAGATATGAGAGTTCCGTTCCAACGGGAGACTAATAACTGCACCACATTGG
The DNA here is from genome assembly GCA_022530915.1 of Paspalum notatum. Classification (NCBI taxonomy): domain Eukaryota; kingdom Viridiplantae; phylum Streptophyta; class Magnoliopsida; order Poales; family Poaceae; genus Paspalum; species Paspalum notatum. The sequence continues at coordinate 22,997,893 of CM039684.1, read as the reverse complement.
CAAAGGGCAAAGTCCCATATCCCCCAGACCCCTTATACGTCATGTTTCAGGAAAGTAAGATAAAACTCTAGTTCATCTAATTAATCAGTCAAGCCCAGTGCCCATGTGAGTCTTGTGGTTATACTGTTTTCCTAGGTGGTCTCTCGGCGATCCGATCCTTAGGGTGTGCCATCGAGGAAACCCACAAAATATGCTCAAATCCCCAGGTTGCCAAAACCACACTTTTATCATCAGGTTCATCATTTAATTAATCAATATTAGCAACATAAATAAAATGAGTTGAGCGGTAGCAATTAATTTTACAACATCACAGCCCTCCCAGATTAACAAACATGTAACGGAATATCAAGCTAGTCATTCTTAACAGGAGCATGCAAATTTGGGCTCTAGATCAGGTGATTAAAGTAAATAGGATATAAGTCAAAGAATACTTGCCTTTATTCCCATGTATACAGCTCCTCAAAGAATCTTCTACTATAGACATTGGCAACCTTTATCTCGACAACCGATGTACTGATCTTTAAAACTCATAAGCGACATCTCTCATTCTATACGCGACAAGCATCCGACACAAGCAACATACAAGCAAACAAACACATGCATAAGAACAATACACCAATCATAGAGAAAAGCTTTATAAAACACGTGCCAAGAAAGCGGGCATTGTCGCTACGGTCACGCGAACAAAAGAAACACCGGAAACAGATCTATAGTTGAAACCGTACAACTAACGGAAGATTTATATTACTGATCAGCAAAGAAAGAACTAGGATGCGTTTATTTTAACTGATAGAATGAGCCAAATGGATATTTCAGAGAAATAACCAAGTTATCTTAAGCCAAATTATATTTTAATTGAAAACTGTGTTTGAAACTAGGCATATTTTATTTATAAATATTTGATATTAACTGTACCATTTAAACAATTAACTCAGATAGGCACGTGATATATTAACCGTAGTTGAACTAATTATATTTCCTTAATAAATGTTTCATAGCAATTATACCATTTTAACGATTTATTTTAGAAAGACAAGTAGAAAAGATTATCTAACCGAGATCTAACATGTACCGTGTTTCGACTAATTGAATTGTAATTGAAAACACATTATAATTACTATTAATCAAAGTTCCATAATAACATTATAGAAATCAAGACATAAACCTATGCATGATTTAATTAGAAATCAGCTGCATAATTGATACTAAAGCTAACATGCAGTTAATATAAAACCGAGGATTGACCTAATTTGCTTTTATTCGTAAAACTATTGGAATAAGAACTAATCACATCAACATTTGTTTAGGAGAAAATCAGGATTAAAACCTAAATCTTTTTTATTTATATAAAACTAATATAGATAACATTAATCCGATAAGGTTTTAATTAATTTTCAGAACATGAGCATTCGTAGAAACACCATCGCTAGCAAATACTCCCTCTGTCCCATAAAATAAGGCGTGCATGTTTTTGGAAAAGTCAACTCTTTAAATCTTTGACTAATAATTCAGTCAAAAATATACATGTTTAGTGGATGCATGTTATATATTTGGATTCGTATTCAAAAGCACTTCAATATGATGCTAATTTTGTATTTGTAGATCACATATTTTAGAAGTAATAAATGGTCAAAGTTCTGCTTTAAAGACCGTGCTAAAAACATGCACGCCTTATATTATGGAATAGAGGGAGTAGATTTTATTATTATAAAGCGGACACAACTAGAACGGATAAAAACGGATTTAAAATGAATTAAATATACGCACACCAAAAGACTTGGGACCAGATCATAATTAACAGTACACTAACAAAGGTTAGCATAGGCTGCATGCAAAGCAGCTAAGCTTCAAAGTTTGATCCATAAAATTGCAGGCTAACGATAGGGAAGAACTGATCTACACGGATTCTATGATAAAAACAAGATATAGAAAGGGTATGGATGCATGATCTGTTGGAGCCTAGGGGTGATCAGTCGTGGCCGCCCGATGCTAGCTGCCTGATCAGTAGGAGGCGAAGCAGCGTCTCGCTTCTGCAGGTGGTGGCCGGCCAGGCTTCTCACACACAGGGCGAAGACCCAGCGGCGGCGTACCATCAGCAGCAGTGGGAGGGCTGGTGGAGGGCCCAACCTGCACGATGGATCATGCTGTGCCTAGATCTGGAACGAACGATGAGAGCCGGAGAGGATTCGAGTGGCCGGCCAACGCGCTCGCAAGATGCCAGGGCTGGGTGGCTGCACTGCAGGCGCACAACCAAGCGTTGTTGCCGCGGCGATCGTGCAGCAGCGACGACGCAGTGGACGGGGCGGCTGCAGCTGTAGGGAGAGCGCGAGACATAGAGCTCCGTGGTCGGCTGCTTATATAGCGGCGGCGTCCGTGGCCTGCGAGACGGGTAAGGAGAGGCGGTGCGGCGCAAGAGTCTAGCTCGGCCTGGACAAGGCGTCCAACCAATAAACCATGTTTTTTGTGTGTCGTCTAGAGATGTTGGGTTTATTATATAGGGAGAAGAGCCCGTTGATGCGCGTCAACTAGCGATATGGTACTAATTGATTTGTGTCTCCCACCTCCACTAATGGGCTTAATGAGTTTAAAACCCATTAGCGAACCCATAAACGGGCCTTCAAGATTTACTGAAATTCAAGCCTATTTAAATGGACAAAGGCCATATAAATTCGGAATTAATGATTTTCGGAATTAAAATAATTCTAGAAAAGTCTAGAATCCATATTTATGGTCCGAAAATATTTCGATGGTCTCAAAATTTCTAGGAACAATTCTAGGAATAGTTTTGGACCTAATGAACCCAAATAAAATATTTGGAGCTCAGGGAAAGATTTTCAAGAACATCCGATAAATGGATTTTACTCTAGAAAGAATGAGAAAAGCTTCTAGAAAGTTCGTCGGAAAGGTTACTCGTGATTTAAACTCATTTAGAAAATCTTTATCACTCAGAAACACCATGTGAACCAGCATAAATGCAACACATATATTATTATAACAAATAATTAAATTTGTTTGCTTTACAAAATAATTATTTCCTACACTAAATATCTCGGTAAATGTATAACTGCTCAACAAAATTTTTAAATAGTTGTGAAATTCATTGTATTTATTCGAGCCAAAAGTGTCACATTCCAAATTGGAAAATTTAGGGTGTGACAAAACTACCCCCCTTAAAAGAATCTCGTCCTTGAGATTCAGAAAGGCTAGCAAGAAAAAATCGATAGTTTTGAATTCTTGATCCTTCTAGCTTTACCGACTTCACCGATGGTAGTTTCCTCACTTTGTCTGAAATCTTTAAAATCCCACGATAGACCAAATTCTTGTTCGTCCAACTTCTTCCAATCTTGTTATACGTCTACCCCCTTAAAAAGATGAGGTTCGACGAATTGTTCCTTCCCGCACTTGATGAAAAGGGTGAGGATAGAGTGTGGACGTCCTTCTTCTTCCTTCTAATTTCACTTCACATGATCGAGGTTTTGCAAAAGAATGGAAAGAATAACGTGGATAGGAAAGAACCCATCTATCTATTACATAGCTACTCTTATGCTATTGTGGATCAAAAATCTAACAACACATCTACAACCATTACAAAGAACCAAATCACACATGTAGTATAATAACAAGCATACAAACTCGTCACTATTCGTTCTCTTCAACTATATGGTAGATTTTCTTCAACATGCCTCTATCACTCAAAAGGCCATCGTAGGGTAAGGTAAGGTGAGATATATAAGGGACGATATGAGCAGAGTAAAAGATAGAGTAAATACCAAGGTTCACAAGTGAGTAAGAAAACGAGAAAAAGCAGTTGAGGGTAAGATAGGAGTAACGTTTCTTTTTATTTGAATACTATAGAAAAGTGATGGAGATAAACATGCGATGAATATGTAACGATTATCAATGAGATAATATAGAGAGTCGAGGAGCCTACAGAGGGTCAAAGAACTTACCGTTGATGGCCAAGGGATGCTCATATTTGGATATTGGAAGATCAGCATGTGAAATCATGGGATGAAAAAGAAAGTGGTTTGAATTGAAATTGACATTGCAAAGTAATTAATTATTAATATGTGAAAGTTGGATACACTCATAGTAGTATAGGTGTATTGGATTAACTTGAGTCAAGTCAAGGACTTGGGCTTGGACGGTTTGTTGTTTATTCATATGCAGGCTGAACGAACGTGGTTGATGAAGAGGTGCAAGTATTGTTATATACATGCATGTATTTGTGGGTGGCGTGGTGCATGCAGCTTATGCATGCTATAGATTGATTTCTCATGTTTAAGTTTTGATTTGATTTGTTCAATCTAGAACTTTGCTAGGGATTCAATCAGGTGATTAGAGAAGTTTGACTGGTTAATCTTTTCTTGACCTTGGTTAATCACGAAATTATGTCTTGATTAATTCTCGTCACTTTTCAGACAGCAGTTTTGTTATTTTCATCTCTTGAGTTTCAGAGGTTTGATTGACGTGATTCCAGCTGGGTTGGATGCAAAATTTTATCTAGTTTATTCAGTAAAAATTTCAGCTTTGTTGGAGTTACGAATGTTTCTAGAGACTTGATTTACTAACATGATGATGTTCTGTCCGAAATAGAAGAACGAGATATATTTGAGTTTCGGATTTTGGAGGAGTGTTTAACATTATTTTTAGCTTCCACAACCATTCACCTCCTCGGGATGCCGTGGTTAGCGTATATCGATTCTATACAGCAAAAGAAGTATGACAAGGCCAAGGGTATGGAAATTGCCCATGGATAGCATTTTGATAGTAGTGAAAGCAAGAGTATCAGCAGATCGGAGATGTTAAGTCTACTCAAGGATGGAAATTCGGTAGCAAAGAAAACAAAGATAACGAGATATCAAAGATGTAGAAATTGCTCGAAGATAGCAATGTGATAGCAAGTAAGGAAAGAATAGTGAAAGTGAAGGATAATATTTTAAGGGAAGGTTAGAAAATGAACCATGCTAACAAGTCAACCCAGCTCTGATACCACTTCTGTCACACCCGGTTTTATAAGCAAAACCAGAAGACACCATATGTATGCCCAGGATCTATTTTCTACACATACAGCCGACTTCATTAGTGAATATTAATAGACAATGCATTATATAAGCGTATAAAACTTACATTTGACACAAAGGTCAATAAATCACAGTATAGCGGAACTTCTATCTCGTAGCGGAACTCCATCTTCACAGGAAGGTTGACTGGGGGCACGTACGCCTAAACACCTTGTAAACTTCTGGATCCACTTCATCTTCATAGCACGATCGACTTGTAGAGAGCAGAGCTATATTGTTTGGGATTGCAAGGGTAAGTACATGTTGTACTTGTTGGCGGTCGATAAAACCCATTTCGACCACCAACATTTCTTGTTTTAGAGTATACTTTACCAAGTTTTCATTAATCTCTAACTAGTTCCATGAGTTGTGCATAAAGATTGTATGCAAGAGCTTTACATAGTCAAAACCACATGACAATAAACAAGACAAAGGCAATGAAGCAAACGAGAGCTATGGGCTAGAAAACTAGGCCGGCGGACCACCATCACAGGTCGGCTGACCTGGGTGTGGTCGGCCGACCGACCTGAAGCCCACCAGCTCCAGGAGCCAGGCCGGCCGACCATAGGCCCAGGTTGGCCGATCGCAGGCCTAGGTCGGCCGACCTCCCACCTGGTTGGCCGACCCAGGTAGACCACCAGGCAGCTCAGGGCCCAGGTCGCCCGACCCAGGCCCAGGTCGCCCAACCTTGCCACGTTGCCAAACTTTACCTGCATGCAAAGAAACACAAGTTAAATGCAACCATCGGATCAAGAATCCAATGCATCCAAGGGCCAAAAGACTTCGCACAAGGGATCAATGACGTCATCAATCCGAGGGAGAAAACATGCAGCCAATCAGAGGTCGCCCAACCTTATCCCAAGGTCGGCCGATCTAGTACCGACCTCGTTTTGCACGTGCCTCAACCGCCACAACCGCTAACCAACATTCAGAGCAAATCACAGCCGAAGGATCAAGGAAGGCGATGCATCGGGTGGCCGCCCGACCCCCCAGGCGGGTCGGCCGGCCTACCCCAGGGTCGACCGACCTACCCCCTAGGTCGGCCGACCACCGACCTATGCCCAACCGACCTTGCACACCTACAAATACCCCCCCTCATCCATCCAGGCTATAAATACCGCCCGGGAGGTCATTTGCAAGGTGTGGTGGATCAAGATAACACTAGTGTGGTTGTGTAGTTGAGTGTAGAGTATAGTAGCGAAGCCACCCATGGCATTGTAGAGAGAGCCAAGTTGTATCAAGAGTGAGTAGTGAGTTGTAGACTGAAGGAGTCGGAATTCTCTATTGGTCTTCTATTTCTGAGCTCCTATTCTCAGAGGGATTATTACTCTATTTCCATGATACAGTAAAGCTCCTTGCTCCCTCCTTTATTTAATCCATGCTTACTTTATTTACATACTCAGTGCTTTGCTCAGTAGTTTACGGGTGCCAAGCGTGCTCTGTGTAGTTTAGCTATACAGTTGTGCTTGCTCTCAGGCTTCGAACCTGTGTAGTAGTAAACTCGGTTTTGTAGACGTGGTGTCTAGACTAGAGTTTGCCTTGGAAGGTATCTTGTCCCACGCAGCTTTGGTGGTAGGTCCGCTTGGTGACAGGGAACGTGTACCCTGTGTACTACACCCCGTCGTCCGGATAAGTAGTCATCGACGCATAGCTGAGTTCTGTAGCGCCCGCCTTTCTTGTCTGGGTTATCAGCACTCTAGTGCCCGGAAGTGGTTCTATAGGCTTAGTGTCCAAGTAAACCTGCTGAGTAGAACACTAGTTTGTTTAGTAAAGTAAAGTTATTTTATTTAAAGTAGTGAACCTGCTTTGCTCTGTCTTTTGTCTCTACAATTGCTGGCTTTACTGTTCGTTCCTACCTGTTCTACCTTGAGTTACTCCTCGTTCCTCGTGGATTTCGATACCCTGGAATACTCTTGGGTGAAAAGCTACAACGTGTTTCCGTGCACTTGCGGATCTATATCAGTAGGCTAAGAAACGCCAACAAGTTTTTCTGGCGCCGTTGCCGAGGAACGGTAGCTAATTCAACTAGAACCTTAGGATCGTCTATACTCACACCATGCACAACCACCACATATATCCCCACCAAATACCATCTACCATATGGATTCCATGCCTATCTTTCAATTCGCTGCTCCAAAGGGCGATTATTTGGGGCCTCCACCATCATCCGCACCAATCACCATAGAAGGCTATCAGCTACGTCCCGGCTTGATAGCCATGGTTCAGGACAAATCATTTGGAGGACACGAATTAGAATGTCCCTACGCACACCTCTGGGAGTTCGAGCAGCTATGTAGCTGCCTGGTCATACCGGGAATGTCTGGCGACACACTTCGATGGTTGCTCTTCCCGTTTTCGCTCACGGGGAAGGCAAAAATCTGGTGCAAGCAGACAGTTGGTAGTATAAGGGAGATGGGAGGACTTGAAAAACGGTTTTTGTCTCCGTTTCTTTCCGCCAAATAAGTTTATCGACCTACGCTGCGAAGTATTCAACTTCCAACAGCGCGAGAGAGAATCCTTAGGGGCAGCTTGGGAACGCCTCAATCATCTGGCCTTCTTAGGGCCGGATTTGGATATTTCTGAGGCATGGTTGCTACAACACTTTGTTCGGGGCCTTACACCCGGAGCAGATCTTTGTCTCGACCTAGCCTCTGGAGGGTCGTTCTACCACTTGACACCATCCGAGGGAAGAAGAGTTCTCGACAAAATCCGCGAGAAAGCTTCTGACCTCGGTACATTTGAAGAACCACCTCCATAGAAGCCACCCAAGACACTTGAACCCAAAGAGAAACAAACATCATATACCCCATCTCCACCATTACCCTCTGAATCGAGGAAATCCCAGAATAGTTTAGCCTTGACGGTTCCTCTGTCGGCACCTCCATTCTCTTTTGAGGACGAGCTCTTCATGGATTTTGGTGACGCCTCTCGGTTACCAAAACAAGACCGATGCTTCACTAGGACCTCCAAACCATCTTACGTACTACTAGATCATAAAATGCATATGAAGGAGGACCTACTCTGGCTTTCAGCTGTGGCGGAACCGCCCTGCTTAATCCAGACTAAGCACACCTGCCACCACTGGCTTGCAGTGCACTTAGGCCAGACTAAACCCGGTAGTCCGTCGAGAGTACTTCAGCTCTCGATAACACCAAATCCCAGAGGAACCGACATCAAACACATCCGACTCTCAATGGAGCCACAACAATTACATCATCACAGGCAGTTGAAATAGAGAATAATAGACTTTATTTTACAAGCCAAATGTATGAAATAAAATACATGTTCAAATATAGCGGAAGCGAATTTAGAGCATATATGTATAGCGAAAGCGTTTTCAAAATCTCGCAGCGGAAACAAACTCAAGCAGTCTTCATGAAGAGATGAACAAGGCGAATAGCACCGAGCCCACCGGTACTACCACCTCCAACACAGTTGTCCAGCTATCGTCGGTACCTGTAATCCAAAAGTGGGGGCAAACCCTGAGTACTAATTACTCAGTAGGACTTAATGGACGGGGCTTACGGCTGACGCAAAGCATGCTTACTAATCATGTGGATCCTTAGCTGTAGATTTTTAAACCAAGTCATGCTGACATAGGATAGCAGGATTCGACAGCTGCTATTCATTAATCATGAAGATCATTTATATCATAAAGAAAATACTTGCAGAAAGTAAAACACAACACATGTCCCGTTCCAAAATTCATAGCACTTCCATCACACCCCTGGGAGTAGCCGTCTCAGGAGCGATACCACGGTACGTCGGGTTAGCCCTCCCTCGACTCCAAAGCATCTCCCAAGTCCATCTACCTCCTACTAGTGGACGGGCAGCACCAGGAATAAGGGAACGGATCATATACATCCAAGCATGTTGTAATCGAAAACATGATTATAAGCATAAAGTATTTGAATTATTACTACGTTCGGACGTCAAAGGCATTGGCATTCTCACACCTGGTGAGCATCAGCGATTCGAATCGATTTGTTAATTCCCGGGAACAACTAAAAATGCCAGGGGTATATGCTTACTAGCCATCGCGTTCCCACATATAGCCCCCATCTCTACTTGTCTCATCCCAAGTTCGATTCCAACCCGCCACTTCCTTGAGTTTAGCCCCCATGGAGCGTTACCTCGGTTCGTCGGGTCCAGCCCTCCCATGAGATAAGCGCCCCCAGTTCCATGGTAGGAACAAGTCTCTATTCTTCGGATGGCACAAGTAAGACTTTCACCGGTCCATTATCCGGGATAAGCACCTTAGCAATGTTATGCCGACCAATAGGCGAACAACGGACGGGCCTTATACGACTCGGGCGGAGTCCACCATATCTTGCCACATCATTTTTCATAATATTCCCATAACTCCGCCCGGTCTCTGTTTCAAACATAGCATATGATAATCTTCCATAAGATTTTTGTCTTGAAAACACCTACGCGACGAGTGACTCCATTCACTCGTGTCTACTCGTACCTAGCATTACTAGGCAACTCGTCCTACGAACTAATATATAGGTGCTAGGGCCAGGGCGGCCAGGAAATCTAATGCAGTTGGTTCAAAACAACTCCTAATGCAGATGCGTAAGCAATTCATCAAATATATTTGCTGGGTAAAGCATGGTCCTGCCTACCTTTGTTTGATCTTAAGAAAACCAACAAACTAAACTAGGTTAGTTTGCCGGGTTGTGAGGCTTTGCCCCAGGCAACCCCTTGAAACAGGTACGGATGAAATCAGCGACCCTTCGTCTTCAGGTTGGGGAAAGACCAACTCCTAGTGTAATCCGTTGTACGGCTTCTCGATCAAGAGTGGCTCTTGTGTTGATCCTTGTTTCGCGAAGTCTATATGCATGGTATAATATGCAAGTGAGTGCAAGAGAATGCAATTACATGCAATAGGTACAAGTTATATGTATGACATGGTGCGATAATGAGTGCAACGAATGCAATTGTATATATGAGGTGCAAATGATACATAATGCATGCCAAGTAGCTTGTGACGAATTTATTCGGTTACTCTCAATCTAAACACATTCCATAATAAGAGAACTTAACAACTTTCCTAAGAAATCATACAGCCCATTGCTAAGAAATTGTGCAAACCATCGCCACATTTTTATCTTTGAAGTCTTTAGAAACTATTGTTCTATATGTGTACACAGTCCCTGTAGCTTCTCAAAGTTTTATAAAAACATCTCTGCATCCTAAAGTCACTTTTTATTTACATTTACCAACTCTAGCAAATATCATTTTGTCAATTTCAAAACAGTAGCTTAAACTTACATGCACAACTTTCTACTCCCCTAGGGGGCTACTCTTACTATGTAGAGTACAGGAAAATATCAGAGGTCATATTTGATCGAAGTTTTCGTAGCCTTCATTTACCAAGTTAATTAAATATACTATTCTCATGCATAAGGGCAAAACAGTACTTTACTAGTCAAAGCTAGTGCTACAAAAATCATACAGTACCTAGATGTCATAACAAAGCTACTGTCCAAGTTTCATAATTTTTGGAGTTCATTTGGTCCACTTTTACCATTTATTTACCTACGCCATGAATGCATCAAACCAGGGGCAAAACAGACTTTTCACACATCCACATCATACCTATCATGTAGGTCTACTCAAGAGGAGTCCATAGCCACTGAGTTTGTCCATTTTGGATTTTTCTATGAATTGTTATGAATTTCTAAAGTTCATAGCTAAATTAAATGCATTTAAATGGAAAACATTTGAATCTGGGGGCTAGAACGTAATTCACCATAGATTCCAGGGGCCTGCGAGAAAGATTGCTTAGACTTAGTGAATAGTGCGTGAGAATACTCCTAAGCCTGGGGCTAGATCTGCAAAATGCAACGGCTCGGGTTAAAATGCGAAACCCTAATAGATCTAGGGGGTTATGCGTAAGATTCACAAGACACAATAAACAGTGGCAAAAATAGAAAAGTGAGGAAGGGCTTTTCTGCAAACATGACGGCTCCGTCTTCTACCTCGGGCCAGAACGATGGTGCGGCGACGGCAGCGTTCCCGGGCGCGGTGCGGCGCGTAGAGGCGAGTACTTGGAGCCGAAAAGGCTGCTGAAGGTGGCCTTGACCACGGGGATTTCTTTCCCCTTGATCTCGTCGTGCGAGGTGATGAGCAGAGGCGATGCGCGGCGGTGAACCCTGACGGCCGTGGCGCGGCGGTGCGCGGCGGCTCCGGCTCGATGCGGCGGCACCGGCGATGGAGGGGGCCGAGGTGGGGTCCTAGGGCTGCGCGAGGACGCGGCGAAGGCGGTGGGGGTGAAGTGGAGGTGAGGGAAGGGCCGGGAGATGGCCTTCCATGGCGAGGGCTGGCGGCGATGGTGGCCGTGGGGGTGCGCTCGCGGGGAAGAGGGCTAGAGGCACCGGCGGCGGACGAGAGTTTGGGGGAAAGGTGGCGGACGGCGAGGCGAGCGCGAGGCGCTCCTCTGCGGGGCGAGAGGCGGCTCGAGGCGGCGGGTGCCGTGAGCTCGCCGCGGCGGCAACGGCGACGGGCACACTGCGCTCGGGAGGGAGAGGCGGAGGGAGGCGACGAGGCCTAGCTAGGTGGACGCGGAAGGTAGAGACGGATGTAATGGCGGTGGTCTGGAGGTTCGGGGAGCGGCGGAGCGGCCAGCGTGAGCTCGACTCCGAGCTCCGTCAATGGCGGGCGGCGCACTGCGGGTGGAAGGCGAGGCGGGGAGCGAGGCATTCGGGACGGGTGGGAATGGAAGAGCGAGGCGAGAGGGAGCTGGGGGCAAGTCTTGGCCCCTCCATTCGGCCAGAAAAGCGTCCAGGTGCGTGGAGCAGGGGCGCGGCCTCGGCGTCGGCCACGCGCGGCGCGAGCAGGACGCGAGCGCCGCGTGCGCGTGAGGGAGAGGAGGAGGGGGACGGTGGCGTTTCGGTGGATGGAGTCTATGGATCGGTAGACAATGACATGTGGGACCGAGGCAGTGGGAGGAAGAGAGGGTCCAAGGGACCGGTCGCACAGACGACGCGCGGGGTGGGGCCCACCGGCTCGGAATTTCCAATCCTACCGTGGGAATCCGGCGCGGGTCTGCTCAGTGGGGCCCACTTGTCATAGAGACAGAAGAAAACCAAAAATCCCGAAAATAGAAAGCCCCAGTTTGACTGGAGAAAGCTTTGTTTGTATTTTGCATTTTTGAACAGGTTGGAGGCCGAATTCGAAAATACCCCAATTGGATGAAATGTTCTAAATTTAGTACTCTATATTTCCATTATAAACTTGTATACCATGTTATATTCAAAAATATGGTTTAAATTTGAATTTAACCTGGTGACCAAGGTTTGACCAACAGAACCCTCCAGCTTGGAACTTCTAAAAGTCTATTTTCTAGGCACTTTCACAAAAGGAGTTTTATACCAATGTTGTTCAGAATTTCATGATATACAACTTATTCAATTGGAGTTTTGCAAAATTATGGCTGCGGGAAAATGTAAATTTGAAATTACTAAACAGAATTCATAGGCCAACAGAAAAATCCCCAAAACTCTATGCAAACCTTAATGCATGTCAAAACACCAATTACCAAAGTTGTTCAGCCTTATATTATCTACAAGTTTGTCAATATGAGTTTCACCTATATCACTATAGAACTAAAGTTATGAGCACAATCACAGAAGCACACATGCTGAAAACAGGGCTTAATAAGTTTTCTTTCACTCTAGTTTGATCATGTAGCTTAATTATATGCCATGACATGATGCTTCATGATGAATGTTGCAGGTATGATGAATGATTATGCACTTGAGATGTCGGAGCATCACATCAGCAGCAATCAATCGGGATTGGCTAGAGGAGAGACGACTGGACACAAACATGGTCAAATTTTATCCAGACCCCAGCGTCATCCCAGGCCAAGTATCAAGGCTTCAACCGCAAGATATTACATATGACCCGAGGGTAGAAATCAATATAATCCCTAAGCACCTAATGGACGAGTACTACCCGACACAACCGCTATCAAGATCTGCCATGCGTCTACAATGGACAAAGGGCAGCTATTTGAGATGCGAGGGTATTCTAAGGGTAATCCAAACAACCTTGCGGGATACGCAGGTGTTCTTAGACTTTCACGTCTTTGACATCCCCGAGGGGTCTCCACCATTAATCGTGGTTGTGATCCCAATGGCCGCCCTCACCAGCTCGGATATATACAGAGGGAGATTGCAGCTTCAGCTTGGCAATGAAGAAATCAACGTCAATATCGATAGGTCGCTCAATGCCAAGCTGAAGCAAAGCCAGAGATTGACCCTATGGAAGAGGTGAAGAGCCTTGTACTTGAGGAAATGGGTCAAGATAGCCTAGAGGAAGAGGCTGTTAGCGACTTCAGTACGGTAGAGGAGCCATGGAAGTTCGAAGAACTTGGTGAATCCTTACGGCCCGAAGCTCCGAAGATAGAACTAAAGCAACTACCGCCTGGCCTGAAGTACGCCTTCCTCAACGGGAATGAGGACACACCGGTGATCATTAGTGACAAGCTAATAGAGAGTGAGAGCCGGCGATTGCTTTCAGTTCTGGAGAAGTATAGATCTGTGCTTGGATGCTCTCTTCAAGACCTAAAAGGAATCAGTCCCAACCTATGCACCCATCGTATCCCTATGGAGGCCGAGCATAAGCCAACTAGGGAACCACAGCGTCGACTTAACAATGCGATGAGAGAGGTGGTCAAGAAGGAAGAACTAAAACTACTTCACGCGGGAATCATATACCCCGTGAGTGATAGCGAATGGGTCAGTCTAGTACAAGTTGTACCGAAGAAAGGAGGGATGACAGTTGTCAAGAACCAGAACAATGAGCTCATACCGCAGAGAACTATCACAGGTTGGCGGATGTGCATTGACTATAGAAAACTTAATGCCGCCACCAGGAAAGATCACTTTCCTCTTTCTTTCATTGATGAAATGTTGGAGAGACTGGCAAAACACTCCTTCTCTGCTACCTCGACAGCTACTCTGGATACCACCAGATTCCGATTCACCCGAAGGACCAGAGTAAGACGACTTTCACATGCCCATATGGAACTTTCGCTTACAGGCGAATGTCGTTCGGGCTGTGCAATGCTCCAGCATCATTCCAGCGGTGTATGATGGCAATATTCTCTGAGTTCATCGAAGAGATCATGGAAGTATTTATGGATGATTTCTTAGTATACGGCAAGAGCTTCGACAAATGCTTAGAGAACCTTGAAAAAGTTCTCAAAAGATGCCAAGAAGTTGACCTTGTCCTAAACTGGGAGAAATGCCACTTCATGGTCAGAGAAAGAATCGTTCTGAGACACAGAATTTTGGAAAGAGGCATAGAGGTAGATTGTGCAAAGATCGAGGTCATTGAACAACTATCTCCACCTACTAACATAAAGGCCATCCGAAACTTCCTAGGCCATGCGGGGTTCTATAGGAGATTCATCAAAAATTTCTCCCATATAGCCCGGCCTCTGACCAACTTGTTAGCCAAGGATGTTCCCTTTATATTCGATGAAGAATGTCTCGAGGCCTTTCACACGCTTAAGAAGGCTCTGGTCTCAGCCCCAATCATTCAGCCACCCGACTGGAACTTACCTTTTGAAATCATATGTGATGCAAGCGACTTCGTTGTTGGAGCAGTATTGGGTCAGAGCAAGGACAAAAAGCATCATGCTATCTCTTATGCAAGCAAAACGCTCACTGGCCCACAACTGAATTACTCAACCACCGAGAAAGAACTACTGGCAGTGGTTTTCGCAATCGACAAGTTCAGATCATACTTGTAGGATTGAAAGTTATCATCTACACAGATCATGCAGCTCTCAAATACCTCCTAACCAAGAAAGATGCAAAACCACGATTGATTCGGTGGGTGCTGCTACTCCAGGAATTCGATATTGAAATCCGAGACAAAAAAGGAGCAGAGAATTCAGTTGCAGATCATCTCTCACGAATAAAATTTGAAGAAACATCGCCCTTGCCGATCGATGACTATATGAGAGATGATCAGCACCTAAAGGTGACAATAGCCCAACCTTGATATGCTAATCTGATGAATTACATCGTTGCTGGCTATGTCCCTGAAGAAGCAGACAAGAGGAAATTGGCCCACGACAGCCGATTCTATCTCTGGGATGACCCCTACCTATACAAACTCTGCGCAGACGGACTCCTACTTCACTGCATTCCAGCTTGTGAAGCACCGCAAGTTCTTGATAGATACAATGCATCCTCGTATGGAGGTCACTATGGGCCTTATCGGACTCATGCAAAAATCTGACAAAGTGGGTTTTACTAGCCCACTATGTATGAGGATGCAAAAGAGTTCGTGCGACGGTGTCCAAGGTGCCAGCGCCAAGAGAACATAAATCCAAGAAATGCTATGCCACTCACAAGCAATCTTCAGCTTGATATATTCGACGTGTGGGGCATAGATTTCATGGGACATTTTCCAAAGAATGGAGACAAGGAGTACATCTTGGTCGCAGTTGATTATGTATCAAAATGGGTAGAAGCAATGCCGTGTCCTGCAGCGGACTCAAGACACTCCATTACGATGTTCTGGGAAACAATCTTTCCTCGTTTTGGAGTACCGCGGGTCATCATCAGCGATGGGGGCAGCCACTTTATTGACAAGCGCTTCAGAAAGTGTCTCACCGAACTCGGTGTGGACCACCGTGTTGCCACCCCTTACCATCCGCAGACAAGTGGCCAGAATGAGACGTCAAACAAACAAATCAAGAACATATTGCAAAAGACAGTCAAGGCTATGGGAAAAGAATGGGTATCCAAGCTACCCGATGCTCTCTGGGCATACCGCACCGCATATAAGGCTCCCATTGGCATGACACCATACCAATTGGTGTACGGCAAGACTTGTCATCTTCCAGTGGAACTTGAATTCAAATCTCACTGGGCGGTGAAGAGGTGGAACATGGATCTCCAGTCGGCAGGCGTACGAAGGCAAATGCAACTGGCCGAGCTGGAGTAATGGAGGGAGAAGGCATACCACAGTACCAAGCTATACAAGGAGCGCACCAAAAGATGGCACGATAAGCGGATCAAGATCAAATCATTCAAACCGGGAGATAAGGTACTACTCTTTAACTCTCACATTTGTTTATTTGGTCATGGTAAGCTTAGGAGTAAGTGGGAAGGACCCTTCAAGGTTCTTGAAGCCGCCGATCACGGCGCCATCACCCTCCAGGACGATGACGGAAATGTTTTCAAGGCGAATGGGCAACGCCTTAAAATATTTCTTGAACCCGAAATGCCTCAGCTCGAAGAAATGGACGTTTTTGAGCTGCACGAGGTAGTATGATGACACATCCATGGTCGAGCTGTGACCATAAAAGAAGCCATGTACACTATGCTTTTTCTCCCTTAAAACTCCTCTAATCTCACCTTTTGCTACAAAATCTCAATAGAACCAATGTCTAACACATGTTTTTGGGTAAAGGCCACCTAATAGGGGTAATCCCAACTCTTGGCACATCCAGCCAAGGGTTGGCGTGGCCGGCCGACCTCAGGGTCTGGTCGCCCGACCCTCAGGTGCAACAGCCAGGCCACCAGGCGTGAGGCCGGGTCGGCTGACCTTGGGCACGGGTGCCAGGTCACCCGACCTTGGTTAGGTCGCCCGACCTCCGAACCAGGTCGCCCGACTGCCAAAATTTGATTTTCAAGTTTTGGAGCGATTTCCCCAGCTATTCCGGTTCTGTTGAGTGGATGAGATCGGGATTCCGATGTTTTAAGGTGAAAGAAGGCCATCTTCTTCCTCCCACATCTCAATCCCATCTCATTCCATCTAGAGCTTAGCCATGGCACCACCTTCTCCACACAACAATGGCAACGCCATCGTCTCCATCACCTCGGACACCACCGCCACATACACCCCGGCGTCCGAGGACTCACCACGACCTCTCCAGTCCATCCCGAGGGAGGAGAGCCCAGAGACTCATACGGAGGTCACCCTGGCCGACAAGACTAGGTCCCCAGGGTCGGCCGACCTCGTCTCAAGGTCGCCTGACCCTTGATGCAGGTCGCCCGACCATGGGTGACAGCCCCCGTGGCCGGCCAGCCACCCGTGCAGGTCGCCCGGACTCCCCCCGACGCTCCCACAGTGTAGATAGGCCCCCTCGCGGTCTGTCCCCCACCAAGGCCATCGCCAAGAAGGTGGCACGCCTGTCACCACGTCTTACCATGGGGGCCATCGCCCCTTTGAAGTGCGTTAAGAGCCTCTTCCAGGAGGAGGCCGCTGGACCATCTAGGGAACCGGTCTTCCCTAGTCACTCCACCCATACTCTCTGTGGGATAAAAACTCCCACGGGCGGGTATGCCAAGGTGTTTGTGCCAAGGGTAGCCATCCCGGATTCATCCATAGATGAGTCCATTGATTCCACGCCACCGCGTAGGACGGTGAATAGGGTGGCTGTACCACCTCCCATCCAAGGGCCTCCTGGGAAGTTCAAAGACTCATCCGGTGATGAAGACATGGTGGCCTCTCTTAGGGAGGAAAACATAGCGCTCCGGGCCAAATTGCAGAATTTAGAGGAGCGCTGTGCTGAAGACGAGCTTTGGCGGATGGTGATTAATGATAAAATAGATGTCCTTAGGAAGGGACTGTCCGCCAAGGTCCGCCGTCTTGCGGAAGCAATGGGGCATCCAGAACTCTATGACCCACCACGGCCATAGATGCCCTTGCTTCTAGTTATCTTAGGCGCATTAGTTTTAGATTGAATAAGTTTTTGTTTGTTTAAATTTCCTTTTTTGTAACATGCGCCTCCAATTTTATATAATTCAATAAAGGTAGGATAGTTTCTTTTTGCTCCAATAAAGTTTGGGTGGAATGGCCAAAGCCATTCGACCCCCTATCATTAATCTTGCAGAAACCACGCAAGAAAACGCCTTATGCAGAAACAACAACGCTACTCAGGAAAAAATTCAAGGGAAAAACGGAGACAATGCAGGTCGGCCGACCCACTGGTCAGGCCGTCCGACCCACTGGTCAGGTCGCCCGACCTCAGTCTGGGTTGTCCAACCACACAACTTGCACAAAAATATATACACCGCGTTGTCACGTCTCCCCAAAGCTCTCTCACCCGAAACAAACAAGCGCACGGGTCAAACCACGAAGAGGGGTGGCCGCCCGACCTAGCCCCTCGGTCGCCCGACCTGGTGATAGGGTCGGCTGACCCTGGCTATGGGCTAGCCGGCCCACTCCCATCTCAACCCCGCATTTGGAGGTCAGGTTTGCACATTTTATTATTTGCACCTCTCAAATTTTTGCGTTTGTTTTACATAAAACCTTGGTAAATGATGCTCTACATGATCATGATATCACATCTCACTTGTGCTTGCACCATGTTATTCCTTATGCTAGAGTAATCTTGCCTTTGGATACTTTTATGAATAGGGAACCACTTATGTTTAGTTTGTTGAGTCATGAGAGATGAGATAATTGGATATAACTAAAGGAACCTCCCACATGAGTTAAGAGTTTTATTTGCAAAATAAAAAGAGGGTTCCTTCTTGGATGATCTCAAGTAAAAAGAGGGTTCCTTCTTGGATGATCTCAAGTTCCAATCCCATCTCACCAGTGCCACGTATGAAAAAGATTTTGTACATTCATGCATCCCTGATTGCTTTTGAGAGCCAATGGATCGGCCTCATTGCTCTCCTGGTGTGATGAGTGATTGTCAACGGCAACGGTGGTGTAAGCCCTCCGATGGACCGCGAGGCGACTCCGATGGACTGGAGAAGCCGGGTGCCACTGTGGTGCTCCAACCCGAGTGCATGGCGTGAAGGCGTGCGAGGGAGGCTTTGGCGGCTTCGGCTCAAAACCGCCACCCAAGTTCAAATGACTTGGTGGGTTGGGCTCCGACTCGCCAAGATAGAAGATTGGGCCAAGACCTGGCCCAGGAAGCCCGCAGAATAAAGTTTTCCGGTTTCTGACTTCAAAACCGGGGGAAGCTTCCGGACTACTGGCTACGTGGCGCACATCCAAGCGAGGCGGAGAAACCGAAGATGATCAAGACGTCATCGTAGTCGTCCGATTGTATCTTTTCGGTTTGGCCCCCTCCGGGCATTTTTAGAGTAGGGGTCTTAATGTAATTGTGTCGTTTAGGGCCTAGGGTATAAATAGACTTGAGAGGCTCCCTTGGAGCTTATCTTGGCAGCCACAAACCCTAGTTTTCCTAACCCTAGCAGCCAAGGTCCAAAGAGAGAAAAGAGATGAGATTAGCTAGGAGATGAGTGCCTAGTTTAGTCTAATCTTGTCATTAGTGGGAGGATGAAGGGAGGTAGGCCCTAGGGAACTTTTGTAACTTGAATTTCATGATTAATCCAAGTTTCCTTCTTTGAGAATCCCATGGAGTGAGCAGCAATTTTCGTTCTTCCCTTTCCCCTCCCCGTTCTAGTTCGTTTTTTGTTCCAATCCTTGGATTTTGGTGTGTTTCGGTTTGTCTAAGGTTGGGATCTTTCTTTTGCCGGTATTTTAACTTGCTAGGATGTGGTGAATCATACTAGCCTTGTGCTAAATCAATCCATCCACGAGCAAGTTTGTTTTCGGGCAGATTTCAGATTCTCGGTTTTTTCTGTCCCCCTTTGCGAGATCTGCAACTCCCATGACTCCTTTGATCTTTTGGTGCTGACCTTTTGGGATTTGCTTTGGGACTTGTTGAGGATCATCTGTTCAAAATTTCATGAGATTTGGAGAAGGTTTGGTTGGGTTTTAGTTCAGTTTTTGGAGTGCACGCGTGCAGTTTTCAGTTGCAGTTTTGGAGGAGCGCGAAATATGGACAGGACAGTCAGGTCATTTGTCCGAACCCCTATAACCTGACTGTCCGAACTGCTGGTGCTGGGTGCTTTGCTGGTGCATCTTCTTGGGCGTTTGGCAGGTCTTTTGTCCGGGGTGCAAGACCTGACTGTCCGAAGTGTTCCTATTTTTTTCTGCTGCTTGGTTTCCTTCCCAAGTTTATTTGTCAGGTGTTTTGTCCGAAGTTGGGGGGTCTGACCGTCCGGTCTCCTTCCCTAGAGCTGCAGTTTTCTCTATCTCTCTCTGTTTGTCCGGTCTGGTATTCTTCTTTAGAGAGGACTGTCCGGTTAGGCTTCCATTTTCTAGTGTTTCGGTTTATAGTTTTCTGCTTGCTGTTTTGTTTCTTTGTTTGCTTGTTTGTCCGGTCAGTAGTTAGGTTGTTTGGCCTAGGCGTTTTACTGCAGTTTTCTGTTCTTGTTCCTTAGTTTTAGTTAGTGTTGTTCCTTGCTCTTGTGTTCTCTCCTTTTAGGTTGTAGTGTGTCCTAGGGTTGGTAGTTTTCTACTACGCAACCTTGCACACTAAGTAGGAGCTTTGTGTAAACCTAGTTTTCGTGAGTTGGTCATTTTGGTTTGTCCTTGGTTGCGTATCATTCATCGCAAGCCCATACTCTTCGCTCGCCATTCTCAGTGAGACGCACTCAGGTGTGGGAGTGGCTAAGTGAGTGACTCATAGTTGAGGGCGATCTTTTTGTGAGTGTTCTTTTAGACATAGTGTCTCAGTTTGGTGAGTGTAGCTTATGCTTCCGCTTTGCATCCGATACGTATCTGTTCAGTGGATGGTATCGGTTGTGCGTATGTTTTTGTGAGAGCGCACTTTGGGGGGTTTGAGTTTGAGTTTTTCAAGTGCTCCTATTCACCCCCCTCTAGTCGCACGTCTCGGTCCTACAAGTGGTATCAGAGCCGGTTAGGTTTCCTATACCTTAACCGGTGACGAAACCGTAGTGACGATGACTTACTCCGAGAAAATTCCCGTCCTTGGCTCCGATGGTTATCCCTACTGGAAAGGTAGGATGGAGGCATTCCTTGTTAGCCAGAGTCAGGACATATGGGATGCTACTCAGAGTACGACTTTTGTGGTGCTTCCAGTCGCTGAGCGTACTACGCAGGATATCGTGGCTCAGCATGAGGCGAATGCCAAGGCTGTTAACTTTCTCTTCTCCGGGCTTGGTCCCATGGATTATGAGAGAGTGAGTCACCTTAAGACTGCGCGTGAGATATGGTCACTGCTTAGTGCACACCATGAGGGTACTGCGACAATTAAGGCTAGACTTGTGGAGACTTACCGGCGCGAATATGAGAATTTCGTCCAGAAGCCGGGAGAGTCAGTAGACGACTTGTTTGGTCGTTTTCAGTCGATCATCAACAAGTTGCGTGTTAACTCTGCCCCCGCTGCCCTCCCATATACCGATCATCAGCAGGCTGTCAAGTTGTTGTATGCCTTAGACAGAAAAATATGGGAGATCAAGGTGAACTCAATCATTGAGTCGGCAGGGTATGATACGATTGGAGTAGAGGCGCTCTATAGTAAGCTCAAGGCCACCGAGGTAGATTACAAGATGAGGGATTCCCTCGCTTGTACAGGTTCTAAGAGTCTGGCCTTGGTTACCCCCTCTAGTGAGTCTATCACTAACCCCATGTTACACAACTTCTCGTTTTCTGCTTTGATGTCTGTTACAGAGGAGCAGCTAGCGACACTTGGGGATGACGAGTTGTGTCTGGTGTCTAGTCGCTTTCAGCGTGCCTGTGACAACCGGATGAGCAAGAAGAGGGGCGAGCGGCCCAAGTGCTTTGAGTGCGGAGAGGTCGGCCACTTCATCGCCGAATGCCCCAACAAGAACGACTACTACAAGAAGGGCAAGAGCTACTCCCGCGACTCCGACAAGTACCACTCCGGCAAGCCAAGCTTTGACAAGCACCGCTCCAGCAAGCATGGCTCCGGCAAGCGCTCCTTCGGCAAGAAGAACTTCTGGAAGGCTTTCAAGAGCTACCAGAAGGACAACCGGAAGCGGGACAAGGCCTTCTTCGCCGAGATCGGGTTCTGCAGCAGTGGATCTTCTTCCTCTTCGTCCTCGTCGAGCTCAAGCGATGAGGAGATCACGTACAGGAAGGACAAGAGGAACGATCAAGGCGGTCCAGCTGGCTTGTGCTTCATCTCCACCAAGTCCAGGCGGAAGAACAAGGACAAGAGGAGATCGGTTTGCTCCATGGCGCTTGAGGACAAGGAGAACAAGGATGACGGCAGCAACTCTTCTTCCGATGATGAGGTAACTCCTGAGCAAGCCGAAATCCTTGAGATGCTAGAGCAGAACAGCCGGGAACTTAAGGCCCAGGATAAGATGCTGGAGAAGGCAGCTAAGAAGCTGCAGAAGTTGAAAGCCCAACTTGCTGAGGCTTTAGAGGAGAATGAGAGGTTGAGGAGTGTGAGACCCCAACCCAGTGAGATTGAGTGCCCTACCTGCGAGTCTTTCATGACGGAGCTTGGTGACCAGAGAGATAGGTATGCCAAGCGGGTAGAGGAGATAGATGAGCTGAAGGCTGAGCTGGGCAAACTCCAGTCCACACTGGATGAGCCTACTGTGAGTGGAGAGCTTGAGTGTGAGTCTTGCCCCTGTCTAGCTAGAGAAGTTTGAGGGGCAGCTCATGGAGCTTGAGGAGCTTAGGGCTAGACCTACGCTTTTGGGTGAATGTATGGTCTGTCCTACTTTGAGAGGTGAGTTAGAGCAGTTGAGAGCTGGCTTAGAGGTGCTTTCAGCACCTAGTGATACTTGTGAGAACTGCCTAACTCTTAGGATGCAGCTGGTGGATAGGGATGCCACCATTAGGAAGTTGGAGAAAGCTGTTGTGGTTCCCTCCCTAGACTGTGATACGTGTGCTGCCCAGACTGTGATTCTGGAGGATCTGAGGGAGGAGATGTTGTCTTTGCAAGATAACAACAACAGGTTGAGAGAGGTGCTCAGTTGGGTATATGCGAGGCAACCTCAACTAGAGATGATCATAGAGAGCACCAAAAGAGCTGAGGGTGAGACAAGTGGTGTTGGGTTTGGAGAGTGCAGCATTTCGGGTGAGAAGAGTGCCCCAATTAAGGTCAAGACTGCACCTACCCAGCCAGGAGAGACTGTTGATGGGGTTTACCATGAGCCACCCAAGGCTGCCCCAAAGAAGCAGTACTGGACACCCAAACCTTCTAGGGCTAAGCTGGACAAGATTATTGAGGAAGAGCTTAAGCCCAAGGGCAAGAAGCCAGTCCAGCAGCCTGAGCCACCCAAGGCCACACCACCTAAGCCCAAGTCCCAGCCTAACCCAGTTCCTAGGAGGCCTGTCTACCACTGTGAGTTTTGCCAGCGGAATGGCCACCTAGAGGAGTTTTGCTTTAGGAGGAAGCGGGTTGAGAGGCAGGAGAGAGCTTGGGGGAACCAGGATCAGTTCTACCAGGGTGGTAGGCAAGATCCTCCCCACCGCGGTGAGATGAGAGACCGCTTTGCCGGTGGTGAGAGAGGAGGCGGCTTTCAGGCTCGTGCTCCTGGTGGTGAGAGACACTTTACCAGCCGAGCTCCTAGTCGTTTTCAGCGCGGCTATGGACCTCGTGACCGAGGCTTTGAGAGAGCTTTCGAGGGTTCACGCTTTGGAGATCGTGGTTACCCTGATCGTCGTGATGATTTCTTTAATTGTGCTTACCCCACTTTTGAGCAGATGGCTCGGCACTGGTCCAGCAGTTTTGGGACTAACCCCAGTGCCAGACCGTTTGCTCACCGTCGCTTTACTTGACTTTGTAGGATCGAGGTATGGAGGACGTGTGGATCATGGACTCCGGTTGCTCTAGGCACATGACAGGGCACCGCAAGTGGTTCTCCAGCCTCAACCCTGTAAGCACCAAGGAGTACATCACATTCGGGGACAATGGTCAAGGTAAAGTGATGGGTGTTGGTTCTGTTTTGCTCTCCGCCAAGCTTTCCCTGAGAGAAGTTGCCTTTGTCCGAAATTTGGGGTTCAATTTGGTTTCTGTTTCGCAACTTCTCGATGAAGGATTTGAGGTTCGTTTTAAGAAAGGTGCGTGCTGCGTTCTTGATGCTGAGGAGACCCTTGTTTGCTCTTTGCTACCTTTTGGTCAGGTTTTTAGGGTCGACCTCACATCTGTTTCTGGCCCTGCGCGCTGTTTGGTTGCTAGTCCTTCTGCTGATATATGGAAGTGGCATAGGAGACTTGGTCATTTGAGCTTTGATCTGCTAGTCAGGTTAAGTTCAATGGGCCTAATCTGAGGATTGCCCAAATTGAGAGCTGAGAAGGACTTAGTTTGCCACCCCTGTCGTCATGGCAAGATGGTTGCCGCCTCTCACATTCCTGTGTCTCAGGTTATGACCTCCTATCCGGGTGAGCTACTCCATATGGATACAGTAGGTCCCGCTCGGGTAGCGTCAATCAGTGGGAAGTGGTACGTACTTGTCGTTGTGGACGATTTTTCGCGGTTCTCGTGGGTATTTTTCATGGAGTTTAAGGATGAGGCGTTTGGTTTTGTTCGAGATCTGGTACTGAGGTTGAGAAACGAGAGTCATAAGGCCATGAGGGCTATCCGCAGTGACAATGGCGGACAATTCAGAAACTCTCGTTTTGAAAACTTCTGTCGTGACCTAGGTCTTGAACACCAGTTTTCTTCTCCATATACCCCTCCGCAGAATGGTGTTGTGGAACGCAAGAACCGCACACTTGTTGAGATGGCACGGACGATGCTCGATGAGCATAGGACTCCAAGGCGCTTTTGGGCTGAGGCAGTGAATACGGCCTGTTACATTGCAAACCGAATCTTCTTGCGAGCTTTCCTTGGGAAGACCTCGTATGAACTTCGGTTTGGTAGGCAGCCCAGCGTCAAGCATTTGCAAGCGTTTGGCTGCAGGTGTTTTGTGCTTAAGAAGGCGGGGCATTTGGACAAGTTTGAGTCTCGTTGTTTGGATGGGATTTTTCTGGGGTATGCTTCTAATTCTAGGGCTTTTCGTGTGTGAATTTTAGAGGCCAAGCAAGTTGTTGAGACTTGTGAGGTTTTTTTTGATGAGACTATGCCCTGCACAACCCCTGCCTTTGAGCTTTCAGGTGATGATGAAGAAGGCACTTCCATTTTTGAGGATGAGGAAGGTGTGGTTAATGATGGTGATGCAGGAGCCACTGCACCGGCTGCAGCTCCTACCCCCTCTGCTACGAGTTCAGATGATGAAGGAGGACCCCTGCCCACAGTTTCCTCCTCACTCCCCCGACAGCAAGCTCAAGCAGAGGCTGGACCCGCTGAGGATGTAGGGGAGGTGACTTCCGAGATTGTTCCATCTCGGCAAGTCCAGCGGGATCACCCTCCACACAGGATGATTGGAGACATTCACCAGCGTGTCACACGCTCTTCATTTAACTCTCTAGCCTTTTTCTCCCACTCTGCATACGTTGCTTCTTTTGAGCCCCGGGATGTGTCACATGCATTATCTGATCCTAACTGGGTGAACGCCATGCATGAGGAGTTGGAGAACTTTGAGAGGAACCTTGTCTGGGATTTAGTTGAACCTCCACCAAACTGTCGCCCTATAGGTACCAAGTGGGTTTTCAAGAACAAACAGGGTGAGGATGGGATGGTTGTGAGGAACAAAGCGAGATTGGTAGCCCAGGGTTTCTGTCAGAAGGAGGGGATAGATTATGAGGAGACCTTTGCCCCTGTAGCTCGTTTGGAAGCCATTAGGATTTTGCTTGCCTTTGCGGCCTCTAAAGGCTTCAAACTGCAGCAAATGGATGTCAAGTCTGCTTTCCTGAACGGGTTCATAGAGGAGGAGGTATATGTGAGACAACCTCCTGGCTTTGAGAGTGCTAGATTTCCAGACCGGGTGTATAAGTTGAGGAAAGCCCTTTATGGTCTGAAGCAAGCTCCTGGAGCTTGGTATGCTAGGTTGAAGAGTTTCCTGCTCAAGTCTGGGTTTGTGATGGGTTCAGTAGACAAGACCTTATTTTTGTTGAGTCGTGGCGGTGACACCCTGATAGTTCAGATATATGTTGATGACATAATCTTTGGTGGTTCATCTCACGCTTTGATGTCTAGTTTTGCTGAACAGATGAGCAGGGAATTTGAGATGAGTCTCATGGGTGAGCTCCAGTTCTTCCTCAGGCTGCAGATCAAGCAAGGCCCTGAAGGAACCTTTGTCCATCAAGCAAAGTACACAAGAGACATACTCAAGAAGTTTGACATGGGGGATTCTAAACCCATGACAACTCCTATGAGTACAAACACGGCACTTGATGCTGATGAAGATGGGGAGGCGGTGGACCAAAAGGAATTTCGAGGGATGATCGCTCACTTCTGTACCTGACGGCGACCAGGCCGGACATTCAGTTCGCGGTCTGCCTTTGTGCGCGTTACCAGGCGTCTCCTAGGACTTCTCACCGTCAAGCGGTGAAGCGCATTTTCAGGTATCTGAAATTCACTCCTGAGCTTGGTCTTTGGTACTCCTCAGGTTCTTCTCTTTATCTTAGAGGGTTCTCAGATGCTGACCATGCTGGCTGCCGGATTGACCGCAAGTCAACCTCCGGCACATGCCAACTCTTAGGAACCTCTCTTGTCTCTTGGTCCTCCCGCAAGCAAGCTAGTGTATCCTTGTCTACCACAGAAGCAGAGTACATAGCTGCTGCTAGCTGCTGCTCCCAGCTTTTATGGATGAAAGCCACCCTTAGTAATTTCGGCCTTAGGTTTGGAAAAATCCCTCTTCTAGTGGACTCTACGTCTGCTATTTCTGTAGCTAAGAACCCCGTCTTGCACTCCAGAACCAAACACATAGACGTGAGGTTTCACTTTCTGAGAGATCACTATGAGAAGGGGGACATAGACTTAGTGCATGTAGCTTCTGAAAACCAGTTGGCCGATATCTTTACCAAGCCCCTAGAGTTTGGCGCTTTTGTGCGCTTGAGAGGTGAGCTTGGAGTGTGCTATCCCTTTTAGTCAGGGATAATACGCTATTCCTTTTAGTTAGTAAGGAATAGCTTCCATAATCTAGAATTTGCTTTTATCTGGCTTTTATTTCTCTTTGCTTCTTTTGCATGTTGTATCATATCATGCATTGCACTGTATCATAAGCGTTTTCACTTCACTAGCATTAGAGCTCTTTTGAGATGATGAGTTAGTACTTGCTTGTGCTAGATTGTACAATTGCATGCTTGATCATGGTTGGTTAAGCTCTCTTGAGTCTGTTGAATACTAGTTGTGAGCTAAGTCATTTTATTCTTTGCAAATCAAAAACCATGATCACCACTTGTTTTGGCTACCTAGCATGTGTAGGATTGTTGAATGCTATGCTATCTTTTCATACCTGGATATGCTAGTTGTATGCCTTTGCTAAGTTAATGCCTAAGCTTTTATGACACCTTGCTTAAATTGAAATCTGAATCAAAATGCTTACAAGTGGTGTCTTATATGATGAATTGAGAAAGATCCAGGTGGGTTTGCTTGTCACACTGATCTAGTTCGAGACAGCTTGCCTTTGCACTTTGGCATGAACTTGGACTAGACTGTGTATGACCAAAAACTTGTCTTAAGCTTCTGATGGTTAGATAACCTAGGCTTGGCATTGGTTGGTAAGAAGTGGCAAAAGACAAGTAAATAACCCCTGGCACAAAAAGAACTTGCTTATGAATACAAATGTCTAAATCTGAAATTTGCAAGTCTCTAAAATGCTTTTGGCTGGTTGTATATGCTTTGGTTGAGAGTAGCACACCTTGTATGCATTGCTAGCATCTTGCTGTTCATGCCTATCGTGCTAGGTGCTATTCATGTTGGTGATGCTTTCTTTTTATTAACCCTGAAAAACAAGCTTACTCTTGATATGTGTGAGATAGATTCATTTGAGCTTCTTGTATGCTTCCTTGCCCTCACTTGCTCTGTATGCTAGAACTTGTGATTACTAGCTTTACATTCCTTCTGAGCTCTTTCAGTTACACTCCTTGCATTTCATGGCATATTTTGAGGGGGAGTTGTCTAGTTCAGGGGGAGTTGAGTTCAAAGAACCCTTGATGTGTCCATTGTCAACAAGGGGGAGAAATTTGGGGAGAAATTAGTGTACTTCCAAAGGGAGAAGTCTTAAAATATGGACAAAGGGGAGAGAACTCAGGAGAGTTTTAGTTGAGGGAGAGCTTTGCATTTATTTTGCATTTGTGAGGATGCATTTCAAGGGGAGTTGAGTTTTTAGCATGCTCTTTGCATCGGTGCGTTGAGCCTTTTGCCTCTGTCTTGAGGATCCGATGTTTTGTTTTTGTCTTGAGGAGCCGATGTTTTGTTTTTCGTTTTGCTTCAAGCTGCCTTGTGTTTTGCCTTTGTTTGGTTTTTGGCAGCTTGAGCATTTCTTTTCTTTTTCCTTTCTTTTTCAGTTTTACGCTTTGGTTTTGTCTTTGTTCTATTTCAGGTTACAGGTTGAAGATGTGTTGACAATGCACTCATCAAGGGGGAGATTGAGAGCCAATGGATCGGCCTCATTGCTCTCCTGGTGTGATGAGTGATTGTCAACGGCACAAGTCCTCCGATGGACTGGAGGCCCTCCGATGGACTGGAGGTAGAGGGAGACGAAGACCTCGATGGACTGAGGCAAAAGTCCTCCAATGGAACGGAGGCAATGCTCGGCGTCGGTCGGCCATGGAAGCTCGGTACATGGAGGGGCGGTTCGGCAACGGTGGTGTAAGCCCTCCGATGGACCGCGAGGCGACTCCGATGGACTGGAGAAGCCGGGTGCCACTGTGGTGCTCCAACCCGAGTGCATGGCGTGAAGGCGTGCGAGGGAGGCTTTGGCGGCTTCGGCTCAAAACCGCCACCCAAGTTCAAATGACTTGGTGGGTTGGGCTCCGACTCGCCAAGATAGAAGATTGGGCCAAGACCTGGCCCAGGAAGCCCGCAGAATAAAGTTTTCCGGTTTCTGACTTCAAAACCGGGGGAAGCTTCCGGACTACTGGCTACGTGGCGCACATCCAAGCGAGGCGGAGAAACCGAAGATGATCAAGACGTCATCGTAGTCGTCCGATTGTATCTTTTCGGTTTGGCCCCCTCCGGGCATTTTTAGAGTAGGGGTCTTAATGTAATTGTGTCGTTTAGGGCCTAGGGTATAAATAGACTTGAGAGGCTCCCTTGGAGCTTATCTTGGCAGCCACAAACCCTAGTTTTCCTAACCCTAGCAGCCAAGGTCCAAAGAGAGAAAAGAGAGGAGATTAGCTAGGAGATGAGTGCCTAGTTTAGTCTAATCTTGTCATTAGTGGGAGGATGAAGGGAGGTAGGCTCTAGGGAACTTTTGTAACTTGAATTTCATGATTAATCCAAGTTTCCTTCTTTGAGAATCCCATGGAGTGAGCAGCAATTTTCGTTCTTCCCTTTCCCCTCCCCGTTCTAGTTCGTTTTTTGTTCCAATCCTTGGATTTTGGTGTGTTTCGGTTTGTCTAAGGTTGGGATCTTTCTTTTGCCGGTATTTTAACTTGCTAGGATGTGGTGAATCATACTAGCCTTGTGCTAAATCAATCCATCCACGAGCAAGTTTGTTTTCGGGCAGATTTCAGATTCTCGGTTTTTTCTGTCCCCCTTTGCGAGATCTGCAACTCCCATGACTCCTTTGATCTTTTGGTGCTGACCTTTTGGGATTTGCTTTGGGACTTGTTGAGGATCATCTGTTCAAAATTTCATGAGATTTGGAGAAGGTTTGGTTGGGTTTTAGTTCAGTTTTTGGAGTGCACGCGTGCAGTTTTCAGTTGCAGTTTTGGAGGAGCGCGAAATATGGACAGGACAGTCAGGTCATTTGTCCGAACCCCTATAACCTGACTGTCCGAACTGCTGGTGCTGGGTGCTTTGCTGGTGCATCTTCTTGGGCGTTTGGCAGGTCTTTTGTCCGGGGTGCAAGACCTGACTGTCCGAAGTGTTCCTATTTTTTTCTGCTGCTTGGTTTCCTTCCCAAGTTTATTTGTCAGGTGTTTTGTCCGAAGTTGGGGGGTCTGACCGTCCGGTCTCCTTCCCTAGAGCTGCAGTTTTCTCTATCTCTCTCTGTTTGTCCGGTCTGGTATTCTTCTTTAGAGAGGACTGTCCGGTTAGGCTTCCATTTTCTAGTGTTTCGGTTTATAGTTTTCTGCTTGCTGTTTTGTTTCTTTGTTTGCTTGTTTGTCCGGTCAGTAGTTAGGTTGTTTGGCCTAGGCGTTTTACTGCAGTTTTCTGTTCTTGTTCCTTAGTTTTAGTTAGTGTTGTTCCTTGCTCTTGTGTTCTCTCCTTTTAGGTTGTAGTGTGTCCTAGGGTTGGTAGTTTTCTACTACGCAACCTTGCACACTAAGTAGGAGCTTTGTGTAAACCTAGTTTTCGTGAGTTGGTCATTTTGGTTTGTCCTTGGTTGCGTATCATTCATCGCAAGCCCATACTCTTCGCTCGCCATTCTCAGTGAGACGCACTCAGGTGTGGGAGTGGCTAAGTGAGTGACTCATAGTTGAGGGCGATCTTTTTGTGAGTGTTCTTTTAGACATAGTGTCTCAGTTTGGTGAGTGTAGCTTATGCTTCCGCTTTGCATCCGATACGTATCTGTTCAGTGGATGGTATCGGTTGTGCGTATGTTTTTGTGAGAGCGCACTTTGGGGGGTTTGAGTTTGAGTTTTTCAAGTGCTCCTATTCACCCCCCCTCTAGTCGCACGTCTCGGTCCTACAGCTTTGAGTCCTATCAAGTTTTGTGCCATTAAAGAGTTCGAATCATTTGAGAATTTTGGCCTTCACATGCACGTTCCATGAAATAAAGTCTCTCAAAAAGGTGTGCACAAAATGTCAATAATCCCATCCAAGTTCTATTTGAAAGAAAGAGAGGCATGGAAGTCGAAATAAAAAAGAAGAAAAGAGAAAAGTATGAGAGAAAAATGATGAGAAAAAGAAAATGACTCCATGCCCTCTGCTCAAACATGGGATTCAAAACAAGCATCTGCAATAGACAAGTCCCTACACTACACTTGCACTTGGCCAAATCTCACTTGATTATGATTTCTTTCTTGACACTTGATTTGATTCGACAACATAAGCATGACAGGACAGCATCATTCGTTCAACTACCAAAAGCTCCACAAAAGCCTCAGTAGTATAGAATGTGAGGAATGCAAAACTCTTACAAGGACACTTTGTCCTATGAGTGACTGAGAGCTGGACTTGAGATCGGAAAAGTTGGCATGCCCTGTTTTGAAAATCTTGAAAACCTCTTTATTCATGTGATAACGGAACCTAAAGTTAATTCTGATATATTCTTGTTCCATGTCTTAACATTCCAAAACTTAAGTGTAGACACCATTGAAATCTTGGGCAAGATGAAATAGTCAGGAGTAACCTTGTGCTTGCTATGGTGGTTGTTGATGTTATGCCCTTTCAACTTGCGCTTAACTCTCTTCTTTGCTCGAGGACGAGCAAAGGTTTAAGTGTGGGGGGGTGTTGGCGGTCGATAAAACCCATTTCGGCCACCAACATTTCATGTTTTAGAGTATACTTTACCAAGTTTTCATTAATCTCTAACTAGTTCCACGAGTTGTGCATAAAGATTGTATGCAAGAGATTTACATAGTCAAAACCACATGAAAATGAACAAGACAAAGGCAATGAAGCAAAGGAGAGCTATAGGCTAGAAAACCAGACCGGCCGACCACCATCACAAGTCGGCCGACCTGGGTGTGGTCAGCCGACCGACCTAAAGCCCACCAACTCCAGGAGCCAGGCCGGCCGACCACAGGCCCAGGTCGGCCGACCTCCCACCTGGTTGGCCGACCCAGGTAGCCCACCAGGCAGCTCAGGGCCCAGGTCGCCCGACCTTGCCACATTGCCAAACTTTACCTGCATGCAAAGAAACACAAAACAGGTTAAATGCAACCGTCAGATCAAGAATCCAATGCATCCAAGGGCCAAAAGACTTCGCACAAGGGATCAATGACGTCAGCAATCCGAGGGAGAAAATATGCAGCCAATCAGAGGTCGCCCAACCTTATCCCAAGGTCGGCCGACCTAGTACCGATCTCGTCTTGCACGTGCCTCAACCGCCATAACCGCTAACCGACATTCGGAGCAAATCACAGCCGAAGGATCAAGGAAGGCGGTGCATCGGGTGGCCGCCCAACCTCCCGGGCTGGTCGGCCAACCTACCCCAGGGTCAGCTGACCTACCCCCCAGGTCGGCCGACCAGCGACCTATGCCCAACCGACCTTGCACATCTACAAATACCCCCCTCGTCCATCCAGGCTATAAATACCCCCGAGGAGGTCATTGGCAAGGTGTGGTGGATCAAGATAACACTAGTGTGGTTGTGTAGTTGAGTGTAGAGTATAGAAATAAAGCCACCCTTGGCGTTGTAGAGAGAGCCAAGTTGTATCAAGAGTGAGTAGTGAGTTTTAGAGTGGAGGAGTCAGAATTCTCTATTGGTCTTCTATTCCCGAGCTTTTATTCTTAGAGGGATTATTACTCTATTTCCAAGATACAATAAAGTTCCTTGCTCCCTCCTTTATTTAATTCATACTTACTTTATTTACATACTCAGTGCTTTGCTCAGTAGTTTACGGGTGCCAAGCGTGCTCTGTGTAGTTTAGCTATACAGTTGTGCTTGCTCTCAGAACCTGTGTAGTAGTAAACTCGGTTGTGTAGACGTGGTGTCTAGACTAGAGTTTGCCTTGGAAGGTGTCTTGTCCCACGCAGCTTTGGTGGTAGGTCCGCTTGGTGACAGCGAGCGTGTACCCTGTGTACCCTACCCCGTCGTCCGGATAAGTAGTCATCGACGCATAGCTGAGTTCTGTAGTGCCCACCTTTTTCGTCTGGGTTATCAGCACTCTGTTGCCCGAAAGTGGTTCTATAGGCTTAGTGTCCAAGTAAACCTACTGACTAGAATACTAGTTTGTTTAGTAAAGTTAAGTTGTTTTATTTCAAGTAGTGAACCTGCTCTGCTCTGTCTTTTGTCTCTACAATTGCTGGCTTTACTGTTCGTTCCTACCTGTTCTACATTGAGTTACTCCTCGTTCCTCGTGGATTTCGATACCCTGGAATACTCTTGGGTGAAAAGCTACAATGTGTTTTCGTGCGCTTGCGGATCTATATCAGTAGGCTAAGAAACGCCAACAGTACTCAGCAAGTATTCCGTTTAGGCTATATGTGGACTGGCTTTATAGTGGACAGGCATAGCAGTTGCTTTTAGCTAGTCAAATTTTATTATTATACAGGATTAGCATATCCCATCCCACAAATGCATAACTGAAGTATGATAAAAAAACAACAATACAGAACTAGTAAATAAGTATTCACCATGACCATCGTTCATCACCATTATCCACCATAAACAATTTTCTTTTAAATCTCTAATATATGAGGGTCCAGGCCGCTCTTAACCGTGAGCACAGCTGATATATCAGTTTTAAACACTCTCGAGAGGTTGTATAACTTTACCCACAAGTCGTGATTCCCATTTGCCTCGGGCTGTACGGGCCCTCAAACACTGACCTTTGGGGAGTCGGCAGGGTTTCACTACGAGACCTTTACGAAGAATTCCTAGAGTTATGGTCCACTCATTACAGGTTACTCCAGTCAACCAAAGATATGAGAGTTCCATTCCAACGGGAGACAAATAACTACACCACATTGGCAAAGGGCAAAGTCCCATATCCCCCAGACCCCTCATACGCCATGTTTCAGGAAAGTAAGCCAAAAGTTTAGTTCATCTAATTAATCAATCAAGGTCAGTGCCCATGTAAGTCCTGTGGTTGTACTGTTTTTCTGCGTGGTCGCTCGGCGAACCTATTTTTAGGGTGAGGCCATCGAGCGAACCCACAAAACATGCTCAAATCTCCAGGTTGCCAAAACCATACTTTTATCATCAGGTTCATCATTTAATTAATCAATATTAGCAACATAAATAAAATGAGTTGAGCGGTAGCAATTAATTTTACAACATCATAGCCCTCCTAGGTTAACAAACGTGTAACGAAATATCAAGCTAGTCATCCTTAATAGGAGCATGCAAATTTAGGCTCTAGATCAGATGATTAAAGTAAATAGGACATAGGTCAAAGAATACTTGCCTGTATTTCCATGTATAAAGCTCATCAAAGAATCTTCTACTATAGACATTGGCAACCTTTATCTCGACAACTAATGGACTGATCTTCAAAACTAATAAGTGACATCTCTCATTCTATACGCGACAAGCATCCAACACAAGCAACATATAAGCAAACAAACACATGCATAAGAACAATACACCAATCATAGAGAAAAGCTTTATAAAACACGTGCCAAGAGAGCGGGCATTGTCGCTACGGTCACGCGAACAAAAGAAACACTGAAAACGGATCTATGGTTGAAACCGTACAACTAATAGAAGATTTCTATTATTGATCAACAAAGAAAGAACTAGGATGTGTTTATTTTAACTAATAAAATGACCCAAATGGATATTTCAGAGAAATAACCAAGTTATCTTAAGCCAAATTATATTTTAATTGAAAACCATGGTTGAAGCTAGGCATATTTTATTTATAAATGTTTGATATTAACTGTACCATATAAACGATTAACTCAGATAGGCACGTGATATATTAACTGTAGTTGAACTAATTATATTTCCTTAATAAATGTTTCATAGCAATTATACCATTTTAACGATTAATTTTAGAAAGACAAGTAGGAAAGATTATCTAACCGAGATCTAACATGTACCGTGTTTCGACTAAGTGAATTGTAATTGAAAACACATTATAATTACTATTAATCAAAGTTCCATAATAACTTTATAGAAATCAAGGCATAAACCTATGCACGATTTAATTAGAAATCAGCTGCATAATTGATACTAAAGTTAACATGCAGTTAATATAAAACCGAGGATTGACCTAATTAGCTTTTAGTGGTAAAACTATTGGAATAAGAACTAATCACATCAACATTTGTTTAGGAGAAAATCAGGATTAAAACCTAAATCGTTTTTATTTATACAAAACTAATATAGATAACATTAATTCGATAAGGTTTTAATTAATTTTCAGAACATGAGCATCCATAGAATCACCATCGCTAGCGAATAGATTTTATTATTATAAAGCGGACACAACTGGAACGGATAAAAACGGATTTAAAATGAATTAGATATACGCACACCAAAAGACTTTGGGACCAGATCATAATTAACAGTACACTAACAAGGGTTAGCACAGGCTGCATGCAAAGCAGCTGAGCTTCAAAGTTTGATCCGTAAAATTGCAGGCTAACGATAGGGAGGCAAGAACTGATCTACACGGATTCTATGATAAAAACAAGATATAGAAAGGGCATGGATGCATGATCTGTTGGAGCCTAGGGGTGATCAGAAGGTGACCTTGCTGGTTCATGGCCGCCCGATGCTAGCTGCCTTATCAATAGGAGGCGAAGCAGCGTCTCGCTTCTGCAGGTGGCGGCCGGCCGGGCTTCTCACGCATAGGGCCAAGACCCAGCGGCGGCGTACCATCAGCAGCAGCGGGTGGGCTGGTGGAGAGCCCAACCTGCACGATGGATCATGCTGTGCCTGGATCTGGAACGAACAATGAGAGCCGGAGAGGATACGAGTGGCCGGCCAACGCGCTCGCAAGATGCCAGGGCTGGGCGGCTGCACGGCAGGTGCACAACCATGCGTTGTTGCCGCGGCGATCATGCAGCAGCGACAACGCAAGGGACGGGGTGGCAGCAGCTGTAGGGAGAGCGCGAGACCTAGGGCTCCGGGGTCGGCTGCTTATATAGCGGCGTCCGTGGCCTGCGAGACGGGTAAGGAGAGGCGGTACGGCGCAAGAGTCTGGCTCGGCTTGGACGAGGCGTCCAACCAATAAACCTTGTTTTTTATGTGCCATCCAGAGATGTTGGGTTTATTATATAGGGAGAAGAGCCCGTTGATGCGCGTCAACTAGCGATATGGTACTAATTGATTTCTGCCTCCCACCTTCACTAATGGGATTAATGGCTTAAAACCCATTAGCGAACCCATAAACGGGCCTTCAAGATTTACTGAAATTCAAGCATATTTAAATGGACAAAGGCCCTATAAATTCGGAATTAATGATTTTTCGGAATTAAAATAATTCTAGAAAAGTCTAGTATCCATATTTATGGTCCGAAAAATATTTCGATGGTCTCAAAATTTCTAGGAACAATTCTAGGAATAGTTTTGGACCTAATGAACCCAAATAAAATATTTGGAGCTCAGGGGAAGATTTTCAAAAACATCCAATAAATGGATTTTACTCTAGAAAAAATGAGAAAAGCTTCTAGAAAGTTCGTCGGAAAGGTTACTCTTGATTTAAACTCATTTAGAAAATCTTTATCACTCAAAAACGCCATGTGAACCAACATGAATGCAACACATATATTATTATAACAAATAATTAAATTTGTTTGCTTTACAAAATAATTATTTCCTACACTAAATATCTTGGTAAATGTATAACTGCTCAACAAAATTTTTAAATAGTCACGAAATTCATTGTATTTATTCGAGCCAAAAGCGTCACATTCCAAATTAGAAAATTTTAGGTGTGACAGGTAGGCACGGCGTCGGTGTCGAAGTGGCAGCGGCAGTGGCGGCAGCCTTTCCTCCACTCAGCGCTAGGGTAGATCGGGTCCCTCTCGGTGTGTGTGGGGTGTGAGTGGGCAGCCAACGTTGGTTCGCGAGCCGACCTCACCCCCGGTTAATATAGCGCGTGTGTAATGGGGCCGCAACCAAAAGGTTGTTGGAAGCGCCCCCGATCAGGGCGCGGATAAGAGCGACGGACGCGGTCTCTGAACCGAGCCGTTCACGAGCTCAACCCAACATTCTCCCCCTTGATCTCAACCTTAAACACTTATTCTTTAAACTTAAGTTTTCAACTTCTCATACTTATAATTCCTCTTCTCAATAGAACAGTACACCAAGACCAAGACACCACAACAGTCAGTTACGTACTGTCGAACTCAATGGCTACACCATACCTTTCTATCTCGAATCAGAACAACTTAAAACTTGTGGAGAGATGGTTGCATAAATGACCCTTTATGTCCAGAATCATAGGTCTTCCTTCAAACACATGCCGGCTACATGTTCTATAAACTTTTTGGGTGAAAGACCTTTATAAGCAGATTCGCGAGTATTTACTAAGACTTAATATGCTCAAGCATTATTGTCTGATTCTGGACTTTCTCCTTCACAACATAATATTTAATGTCAATGTATTTTGCAGCATTACTTGACTTGTTGTTATAGGAGTAAGATATTGCGGGCTCATTGTTGCAATATAACTTCAGTGGTTTTTCAATGCTGTCAACCACTTTTAATCCGGAAATAAATTTATTTAACCATAGTGGCTGCCCAGTTGCCTCATAGCATGCTATAATTTCAGCGTACTTGTTGACGATGCAACAATTGACTGTTTCGAGCTCTTCCACGAAATGGCTCCCCCAGCAAGGGTAAATATATAGCCTGACGTAAACTTTCTTGTATCTCTACATCCTGCCATATCGTCATCTGAATAGCCCACTATCTCAAGGGCATTTGACTTTCTATACGTTAACATGAGGCTCTTTCTTCCTTGCAAATACCGCAAGGTTTTCTTAACTGCTATCCAGTATTTCACTCCTGGATTTTTCTGATATCTGCCAAGCATCTCGGTTGTAAAATGCTAAGTCAGGGCGTGTAAAAACTTGAGCATACATAATACTTCCGACAGCTGATGCGTACGGGACTGATTTTATTCGATCGATCTCATACTTATTTTTAGGACACTAAAATTCCTGAACACGTCACCCTAGACTATTGGGACAGCGATGCCTTACACTTATGCATACTATATCTCTTTAAAATATTCTCATTGTACGCTTTCTGTGATAGGCCTAATACCCTTTTCTTTCTATCTCGATGGATTTCAATTCCAAGGACATACGATGCCTCTCTGAGATCTTTCGTATCAAAATTTGAGGACAAAAAATTCTTAGTCTCCAGCAGTAGATTTATATCACTGCTTGCCAACAATATGTCATCGACATAAAGCACTGGGAAAATAAATTTCCCATTCTAAAATTTTGTATAAATACAATTATTCTCAATATTTTCTTTAAAATCAAATGATCTTATGGTTTTATCAAACATAAGGTACCACTGTCTAGACGCTTGATTTAATTCATAAATGGATTTCTTTAATCGACACCCTAAGTTTTCTTTTCCTTTCACGACAAAGCCTTTGGACTGAGCCATGAACACATTTTCGTATAAATCTCCGTTCAGGAATGCCGTCTTAATACCCATCTGATGTAAATCTAAATCATACTGAGCAACAAGTGTCATAATGATTCTAAAAGAGTCTTTTGACGAAATAGGCGAGAAGGTTTCAGTATAATCGATTCTTTCTCTTTGAGTGAAGCCTTTTGCGACAAGTCTTGCCTTATGTCTTTCAATATTTTCTTTGGAGTCACGTTTAGTTTTGTAGACCCATTTACTGCTTACTGTTTTGGTTCCTTTAGGAATTTCTTCGAGATCCCAAACTTTATTAGTACTCATTGATCTCATTTCATCCTCCATGGCGGCGAGCCACTTGGATGAGTGGGGACCTCTCATGGCTTCCTCAAAAGAGGTGGGACCTTCTGTGTCCGCATCTTCACTTACACAAACTTCATAATCAGCAGAAATAGTTGGTCTCCTGTTTCGTTATGACCTTCTAAGAGGTTCTTGAGCAGGCTCACTGGCACTACTCTCTCCTGCAGGAGGCTGCTCTGGCTCCTCATTTGCAACAGTAGGAACTTGTGGCGCCTCTGTAACAACAGGGGCCTCAGGCTCACTGACAGCTGCACTCGAAGAACCACCAGCAGGAGCTGCAATAACGGATGCTGCAACGACAGTAGGTGTCGAGAAGAAAGACTCCTGAATCATAGGAGTTCGAGCATATACCCGCTTCTCATCAAGACTTATTTCTCGAGGTACCATACTACCCCTGATTATCTCATTCTCTAAAAACACAGCGTGTCTTGTTTCGACAAACTTAGTATGTCTATCTAGACAGTAGAAACGGTACCCTTTTCATCTTTCAGGGTAGCCAATAAAATGGCAACTAACAGTCTTAGGATCTAATTTTTCAATATTTGGATTAAATACTTTGCCCTCAGCTGGACAACCCCACACGTGAAAATAATTCAGTGAGGGCTTCCTCCTGGTCCACAACTCATACGGTGTTTTAGGCACCGACTTACTAGGAACTCTATTGAGAATATGGGCAACGGTTTTTAAGGCCTTCATCCATAGCTCAGTAGGTAGAGTGGTGTAACTTATCATACTTCTCACCATATCCATTAAGGTGCGATTGCGCCTTTTAGCCACTCCATTTTGCTGAGACTCGCCCAGTGTGAAATATTGGCCGACTATGCCATTTTTCTATAGGAACCTTGCAAAAGGTCTAGGAACCTAGCCATAAGGGGTATGCTTTCCATAGTATTCACCACCACGGTCTGATCTTACAACTTTAATCTTTAAATCACGCTGATTTTCAACTTCAAATTTAAATAACTTAAATTTATCGAGTGCTTCGGATCTTTCTTTAATAGGATAAATATAGCCATAGCGAGAGAAATCATCAGTAAATGTAATGAAAGAATTAAAACAA
Source organism: Paspalum notatum (assembly GCA_022530915.1). NCBI lineage: Eukaryota > Viridiplantae > Streptophyta > Magnoliopsida > Poales > Poaceae > Paspalum > Paspalum notatum. Next base: position 22,958,411 of record CM039684.1, on the reverse strand, counting down.
TCTACCGACTTCACAGGAAAAGGACCACAAATGTCCGTATGAATTATTTCTAAAATTCATACGCTTCGCTTGGCATGTTTCTTAATTTGTTTAACATACTTTCCTTTAATGCAATCAATGCAATAGTCATTATCTGAAAAGTCTAGTGGGTGGAGAATATCTTCCTTAATTAATCGTTCTATCCTCCCAAAAAATATGGCTTAAATGATAGTGCCACAATTTCGACGACGATTCATATCACTTCGCTTTCGCTTAGAACTTACATTACAAACATTTACGGTTGAAGAGGAACTCACATTATTCACATAATCACAATGGGAAAGTAAATAAAGCTTGCCTTGTAAAACAGCAAGACCAACATTCTTATTATCGTACTCAGTAATGCAGTTTCTATCCCCAAAATGACAGTGAATGTTCTCAAAATCCAAACATGATACTGAAATCAAATTCTTTCTCATGGAAGGCATAAATAAAACTTTATGCAAAATAAGAAAAAATCCGCCATCTAATTCTAAAGAAAAATCTCCGATGGCGTGCATTTCCGCTTCGAGTCCATTGCTGACTCTAATGCTTCTTTCCCCTCTTCACAGGGTCCTCTTCGAATGGAATCTCTGCAAAGAATTGACAACATAAACAATTGCACCAGAATCAATCCACCAAGTATTAATGGGTAAATCTAAATACAGAGACTCATCTATGAATGTAACTTTATCCTTACTTAATTTGTTTAGCCACTTCAGGAAGTCAACACAATTCTTTGTGTGGTGCCCTTTCTTGCCACAGCACCTGCACTGATCAGGCGCCACCTAGTCAAGTAGGATAAGCCCCCCTTACGCTGGGACTTCTCACCTGCATCCTGATTAGAGCCCTTACTAGAGCTCTGGCCTTGCTGAAGATTGTTGAACCTTTTGCCCTGAGAGTTATAGTTTTGAAGAAAGGCTTGTTTGGCTTATTGAAGAAATTTTTCTTCTTCTCACTTTTCACAAAGTATACACTATCAGGACTGTGATTCTTCTGAGCCTTAATCATTTCTTCTTCTTGAACACACATAGCAATGCACTTTTCAACTGTCCACTTTTCAACACTTATATTGTAGTTCACAATGAATGTCTCAAACTCTTTTGGTAAAGAGTTCAGAATATGATGGACAATAAAGTCTTCTTTCTGCTCCATCTCATAAGCTTGGAGATGTTCTGCCATGTGTGACATCTTCATGATGTACTCTCTTATCCCACTACCATCATACTCAGCATTAGCAAACTTCTTAATAAGAGCCCCTGCATAGGCCTTAGTAGAACTAGTGAACTGGTCCTTTATCTTCTACAGGTACTCAGTGGCAGTCTCACATTCAAGGATAGCACCCCGAATAGTAGGGATAATTGTGCCCCTAATGACCATGAGACACTTCTTGTTAGAACCCTCCCACTTAACCTTCTCAAGGTCATATGACATCCGCCTTGCTGGGTTATCAGCAGCAGCAGGTGTATCTTGTGCCGCCAGCACTAGAGGTGTACATGAGGGGTCTCGATGGCGTGATCAATGTCAGCCATCGTGAGAGCCATCATCAACTTCTCCCTCCAAGAAGGATAATTCGGACCATCCAACGGGGAAAGCACATTGATCACACTCAGAGCATTGGCAATCTTAGATGGTGATGCTTCATAAGAAAATAAACTCAGTTAGAAAACTGAATTAAAACATGCTCTTAATATAAAACAATAATTGATCTACTTCTAAATCACCGTTCGGCAGAAATAGAATAGAACAAAAAACTTAAAACTTAATGAACATGGCAAAATTATCATAAACGTTGGTCAGAAGATAAAATTCCAGGTCATATACTTAATAACAGAAAATTTTTATACATAAAGCATTTAACTTTTATTCTCTAAATAAATATCCACGTTGGTTTCAATTCAAATAGAGAAAATAATTAAACTAGCAGCGGAAACATGAAAACTATACTTAAAACTTAATACTTAATAATCCCTACTGCCTATTAAGCGTGCAAGGGGGGCGTCCACCACCCCCGCGGCCTCGCGCCCCCGCACGCCCTCCAGCCCCCGCTTCCTCAACCCCGACCCCCTCCGCCCCGGCGGCGCCATCACCGCGCCCATGCCCGAGAACCTCGCCGCCATCCCCGGGTCCCATGCGCCCCCACCCCCGAGATGATCTCCCCTACTCTTGGACCCCGCTCCCACCCAACATCCCCGACCACGCGTGCACCCGCAATCCCCGCCCCCGCACGTGTTCCGGGACCCCGCCCCCGCGATGTCATCGTCCTCCGGCACGTTGCCGCAGCCTCGACGTAGCCGTCCCGAATCCTGGCCCAAGGCACCGCCCCCGCAGTCGCCCGTCTCCGGCGAGTCCCTGCCTTCGAAGTCCGCCCCTAACTCCTGTCAGGCTCCTCTCCCTCGCCCCGTTGAGCCTCCTGCCTATCTGGAGTCCGGAAGTCAAGCCTCACCTCCTTAGGCGAGGACAGTTGGACACGGAGAAGAGATCGTTGTTTAGACAGTTGAACATCCACCATCTAAAATTGGTGCTTTAGAACTATTGGAGGCTGCGCAATGTCAAAGGTACAACCTTTTACGCTTCAGGAACTGCCCTGACTCATCACTGCAACTCAGTTTTACTTCCTCTCTTGCTTCTGGATAGTACTATCAACTTTAGTTTTGGTGTCATATAGCAGAAGGAAAAAACGCTCAAGAAATAAGCTTCTCTGTACAATTTATGTCAATGATCGATTGCAAGGGCATGTTGGAAGAAATAAGCCTCTCTTAATGATGTCAGTGCTTTATGTTTTATTCAAGTGATGGGCAATGGCCTAATTTCAATCCATGCCTGGCCATGATCTGTATATATGTTGGTTTAGTTGCATTACTTAGCTAGAGGTCAGTAACTCTTACCTCTTCTAGAGCATGTCAGCTTGGCCTATCCCTTTATCTCTATTCTTCACACTATAAAGGCTTATTTATAGCTCCGTTTGATGGTTTACAAATATTCTTTATCCGTCTGACCATCCAAGTTCATTCAGTTTCCTGACTTTACTCTCCTTAAGTCCTGCAAAAGAATGCATGGTCTTCACTCATCATGCAGCGATCATTTACTGCTTTTTCTGAATCTCGTTTGAGAAAAGAGAAGCTGACCGCTTCAATGAGTACTTTAAATTTCATTACTACTTTATTGTTTGAGTTAAATAGTATTTCTGACTTATTTTGGTCTCAATCGTGCTGTAAGAAAAAGAAAAGAGAGTTGAGCACTTCATTGGGGCTGTAATGGGTAGTTAAAATTTCACATATATCCACTGTATTGTATTAGCAAGGTTCCATTTTTACTTACTCTTCCATGGAACACTTGTGACTTGCTGAATCAAAGCCAATTAAATGTCTGAATTTTCAGGGCATCCACACCAAACACAAGCATTGTCTCCCTACTGCTGTCCAAGAGGCCAAGCCACTATCCGTGTGCGTCGACCATATCATATCTTCAAGCCATCAGCCGCTGACCAAGAAACGTGTGTGTGGTCTATTGTTCAGTTATTGGCAGAAGCCACCAGGGCTCACGTTTTTTTCTCTCTAAAGAAATCAAAGGGCACACACCTCCCTTCGGCCTCCTCCGTGAAGTCGCAGCAGGTACATCACCTCGATTGCTATCCACTCTCACCCTGTTAGACATTGATTGGTTTATGAGAAAAATAAGTTGCTGTAGATTTATTGTTCCAGCTTAGGTTATCTCAGTGTGCAGGCCCATGGAAACAAGAAGTCAGAACTGATTATTCATACAAGTGATGGAACTTTGCTTCACCTGTTCTGCAGTAAGGTTCCTGTAGGTATCCAGTTCAGCAAAGATTTATTTATAATGGGCCTGTTCGGTTGGCTTGTTAGGGCTGGCTTCTGCTGTTGCTACAGCATCTGTCCTCTACGATTTACTGTAGCAAAAGCTGAACTCCATCGCAGCTGCCGCCACAGCCAGCGGCAGCCCGCTGGCCGAACAGGCCCAATGTTTTTTTAAGTTTGCGTGGTTTTGTTATAAAAAGATGACTGGACTGGTTTTTCAGGGGAAAATGGGTCCAAAACCAAACAAATAGGAGTAGAACACACCCACTCGAACCGTTAGAAACTAGCATAACACACCCAACGACAACACGGCGACTCCCTCGGGAAAGAGCTACACATGAAAAAAGAGAGATGCTCTGAGTTGTATTGTTCCTCAGCATGTTGGGCATTATGCGCGTGCAGGTTAAAATTTTGATATTTTGCCTATCACATGATCACTGGGAAACACCCATGGTACCTTCAAAAATGAACTCCAGGCCTCTTTCAGTGAGCTTGGTCTGCTAATCCTTACTTACCCCAGACCACCAGGGGAAGAGAATTTCCATTTCAAAGTTCTGAAATATGCACTAATTGGACCCTGTAGTGTGATGGTGAACTTTATGCTTAATTATTGCTTGCAACCAAATCAGGGTGTCTGAATTAAGTGGACCCTATAAATCTGATGGTGAACTAATTGCTTGAAACTAAAATATGAAGCATGCACGTATACATCTTCATATGTACAGGTTCAGTATCAGTGTATCACTGAATTAGATAGAGTGGTAGACATCAACCGGCAATTAGTGTTTTTCCAAGACTTGTGATTGATCCATTTTGCTAACATGTGACAAGGGTTTTGGATTTGTGAATATCTTTACTGACTACAGATTATACTTATTTACTCTGCATGGCTTATGAATTTTAAATTACTTCAGTTTTACTTGCAGAACTCTGCCATTACATGAGTCATCTTGTTATGTTTCAGTTTTATTTTATGGATCTAAACTTTTTTATTTTATGAATCTAAACTTTGAGTAATAATCCCTACAATTTATAATTTGCTTGTTTTGGCAGATCTCAACGAGAAAGTATGGAGACAAATACTGTATATGTATCTATATTAGGCACACAATACTATGAGCTATAGAAATCTTCTGTAATTTATATTTATGTGTGACAATTCTATCTACATATCCTATGTACACTTATAGCCTTATAGAAGATTTTATAATCTAGAGACTCTAAACCAAGGAGCAATAGCACTTCAGATTTTACATGCTTAATTAACTTCTCAACACATATTACTTGGAGCAATCCAGACATTTCCGTGTATTATTCAATATTCATGCTTGGGGCAATCTGACAATAGTACTTAGCACAACATGCATTTTCGTATATTATTCAATATTCATGCTTGTGTCATAACCTCAATCTGTATTTTGTCCAACTTTATTACCGTGTCGATATAAAACGCGTGCAATGTCAACTGCTTTTATGATAGCATTTTTGGCAATTTGATGATGAGATCAAGAGATCAACGATAAATATTATCAGGTGAACATTTTTTGGCTCCCGTAGCAACGCACGGGCATAGACCTAGTTAACTCTTAAAAACTTAAAACTCAGTACTTAATAATTAACTCAGAACTTAATCTTGAACTTGCAGTAAGTATAGTACTTAAAATAGTGTTTAAAACATGTATAAAACTAATTATACACTACTTAATGCTTAAAACAGAGAAAAAAGAAAAAAATTACTGTTACTCCGGCCGGAACCAGCCCAACACGGGCGGCCCGGCCTGCTCAACGCCGTGCCCCCGCGTCCCAGGCCGCAGCGTGGGCCTGGGCCAGGAAAGCGCTCCCCCGCCTGGGCCGGAACCAGCCTGTCTCCGCCAGATCCAATCCCGGCTGCCCGATCTGATCCAACGGCCGCCGTCTCACCCGACCTCGTATAAAAGGCCGAAAAAAATCAGAACCCCAAAACCATAAACTTCATTTCCTCCTCTCCTCTCTCGGCCGCAGCTGTTCTTCCGCTCGCGCCCCTCTCCTCCCCCGAATCCGGCGAGATGGAGTGGCAGCGCTGCAGCGCCGTCCGCACGGCCCCTCGCCGGCGTGCGCGCCCACCCGAGGGTGAGCGCGCCGCCGCCGAGCGGCGCCGCGGTGGCGCGTTTCGCCCGCATGCGCACACGCACACGTGTGGGCCGACGGATGCGCCGCCTCTTCCCGTGGCCGCCAGCGACACCGACAGCGACGGTGATCTCCAGGTGAGGTTTCTCAACTCAATTGCTTCAGGGATTTGACTTAGGGTTAGGGATTTCTTCAAAACAGGGAAAAACCGAGGGCTAGGGTTTCGGAAAAGGGGAAAATTTCTTCGGATTTGAACAAAACGACTCAATCCTCTCCTTCTACTTGCTGAAAACAACATTCTAGCCCGAGACTTGATGGTGTTTTGCTCAGGTTCGGCCAAAAACCGAAGGATTTGAACTTCTAGGGTTAGGGTTAGAGCCTAAACCGAGGTTCTTGATGCCATTGTTAGTTAACTAGGACCTTGCTCTTCACCCTAAACCACTACATCTACTTAGAACTTAGATTATACCTTCGGTGTTGGCCGATGATGAGGAAGCCATAGCGATGACCCGTGCCTGCTTGGGGTAGGCACGGCGAGAGCGGGAGTGGGGCGTCCTTGGGGCACCGGCGGCGTGGACGACGGCGTCGATGTCGAAGTGGCGGCGGCAGTGGCGGTGACCTTCCCTCCACTCCGCGCTAGGGTAGATCGGGTCCCTCTCGGTGTGTGTGGGGTGTGAGTGGGCGGCGAACGTTGGTTCGCGAGCCTCACCCACGGTTAATATAGTGCGTGTGGAAGGGGGCCGCAACCAAAAGGTTGTTGGAAGCGCCCCCGATCAGGGTGCGGATAAGGGCGACGGACTCGGTCTCCGAACCGAGCCGTTCGCGAGATCAACCCAACAGTTCATCCATGCTCAATCCTTGTTGCCAACCAATGTTTACTCCTGCCCAACATGACGAGGGGAAGGGGCATTTGAAGAAGAGATGATCAATGTCTTATTTTTCTCTCTGATTGCATAACACACAGTATACCCCTGACTGGGAATCAAAATGTCTCCTCCCCAGCATATCTTTTGTGTTGAGTCTAGAAGGCAAGCAAAGAATTTCAATCTTGGGGTGCACTTAGCTTTCCATATCCATGTGAAGCAGACTTTTGAAGTCATGTTTTCAAACGTGTATTTGTAGAATCTTGATGAGCTGAACCTGTGTGATCCCCAGATGAGGCTACAAGAGTCCTTTGCATTCTGGTCATAAGGTACTATGTTTAGTGTGACCTGGATATGTTGTAATTCATTCCATGCTGTCTCTGTTAAAGTTAAGTTGAATAGGGAGGCCAGGTTAGGAACATTGACTAACTTCAGAACTGAAATATTCTTATCACGTGCTTGACTGTATAGGGAGGGGAAGGAGTTGACCAGAATTTGGTTTGTCCATAAATCATTCCAAAAAAGTTCCGAAGAACCATTTCCTATCACACATGTAGCTATAGCTCTGTAGTTCTGAGGATTAGAAGAGGTGATTCTTGGGAGTGAGACTACTGGAACTGAGGCTGCAGCTGGATTTACTGTCTGCATATCAGGCTGCTCTTCAATATCCATATCCATCACCATGCTGTTAGTGTCTACTGCATCAGTGCTGTCCACTCTCTCTTGCCTAGCTGCCCAGAGTTGAATTAGTACAGCATGAGGGCCAACTAGACTTGGCAGAGGGAGAGTTGAATTCCAGAGCTTCTTCAAACCTGTCTGCAGTTTAACTCTGAAATCAGTGAGAAAGAAACTAGGGGAACCTAGATTCTGATGGATCCATCTTCCACGTTAATAATTATATCTGGTCCATGGGCTCTGAGAAACTGGGCCGTGGATCCTAAGTGATGGAAGGATAAGCTGTCTTGGGGTTGGAGTGTATGAGCAGGGATTTGATTTGCTTCAAGAACCTCAGGCCAGTCATTGTTTCCAACTTCTTCTTCCATCTGTTCTGGCCAGGGGTCCCAGCCTCCATTGATCATGCCATCTACGTCCTCTTCTTCATTCTGACCCTGCAACTCATTCTGGATTTGCTCCATGTGTTCAGCATTCAACCCAAGGACATTCAGTTGATTCTGCCCCGCTCCTATGAAGTCATGTTCCCAGTTAGCATGAATTTGCGGGTTCCCTGAAGAACCACCCCATGGGCAGGGTGAGGGTTGTTGGAACCGGGAACACCTTCTGCTCGTGCCCGATCCCTCTCACCCACTCACAATCGTCGACGACCCGAGGCAGAAGATGAACAGTAGAATTTTGGGCGACGAACGCCGCTGCCGTCTCCCGGCCTGTATCTTGGCTCTCTTATTCAATCAACCGAGCAACGATTACAGTGTGGTATGGCGCCTCTTATAGCACGCTCGGAGCTCCCCCTCCATGCGCCCAGCTTCCGCGCCATGGCCCCGCGCAGCGCACGGCGTCATGGCGGATGACTCGCTCGCCCGCGCCATGACCCCTCGCTCCAACGGCCGGCCACTGCTATTCTCGCTACTCCCTATCCAACACCGGTAACACCCTATGCAGCACCGTGCACTGCAGCCTCGACTCGGTCCACCGACGCGCCATGGCCGCAGCTCATTTGCATGCCCACGCCAGACGGTGACCACGCACGCCACGCCCGCGCATGCACCGGGCACACACACACACACAAACGAACACACGCACACACACACCTTCTAACACGGTGACCCTGTCAAGCTTACTGCTAACAAGGGTTGCCATCTGCCGGAACTATGTCCTCATCTGCAGGGAAGTTATCAAGGAAATGTCCTTGGACAATGAAAACTGGAACAGTCCAGGATCGGCCATTCCCCCCAACCATGGAGCCTTGTCAAATCACAGCACTGTGAGGAACCCTTTCTGGTATGAGCACTAAACACTGAGTCAACACTCTGCTCTTGTTACCTCCCTGGAACCACTCGATCAGCCTACCGATAGGAGCAATAGCAGCTTTAATGAAATCCTCCCTTTGATAGTCAAGGGGAAAAAAGCAAGGAACATGACTCTACAGATCCTCGAATAATTGTAGGCTCTCAGGTTAATAGATTTATCATGCTTTCTGACATAATCCAATAGTTACCAAAAGGGATTGGCGATTGGTCTAGCAGGGTTTGTCGTTGCACAACTGTTTCAAACTACACCAAACCTAGACCCATACGTGAAAGAGAAGCAGACCTAACACGGACATGCTGAGTATCTTGAAGGAAGTTAACAACCTCTTGAAGCCCTGCCATATGATCCTCTGGAGCTGGAGTTGGTTCGATGGTGACGATGGTGTAATCCTCATGTCTTCTTGGTGCTCGCCACCGAGAGCACCCTCGCTCATGCCGGACGATTCCATCCCACTTCCACATGATCACCGGCCGGCATGTAGGGAGTGGTTTCCACCATGATGTTCGCCATGGATTGCTCGAGGGAGCAATGCGGGTTGACGAGAAGAATGGAGGATCAAAGTGGAGAGGGAGGGTTTACTGTAACTTAGTGGGGGTTGCGGTTTTCTCTGTCTGGGAAGAGGAACTACTGTTGCCTAGCTCACAAGGGGGTGGGGGAGATCTTCCCGATGCGGCTCTTCATCTTCTCGCCTCTGGATTGGAGGAGCTGAAGCATCCAGGCCGTCAGCCAGGCGACTGGATGGGCCACGGTGGGCCGAGCAAGGGATGCGAGGAGTCCAAAGAAGACGAGGAAACTTTTTATTTCCACAAGACTTAGCCTAGTGGCCTAGGAGAGAACACAAACTGTAGACAATAAGAGAAGGACAAATGCACGCGGGATGCCCATCGGTGCCATACTGAAATTTTTTTTTTATATTTATTTAAATCTTTTTTTGCAAAAATAATTCGGTATTTCATAAATTTGCAAAAGTAGCCGTATACCGCCGGCCCAATTGGCGGTTTTTAAAAACCGTCGGGCCGCCCGGCGATATAATGACGTGGCGGCTCACGGCCCGCCTCCTGGCAACATTCCGCCGGATGCCCCGGCGGTTTTTAAAAACCGCCGAATGGGTCGGCGGTATTTAAAAACCGCCATTTGGTCCGGCGGTTTTTCATTTCCCGCCATTAGGGCTGCGCAGTGTCGGCGGGATTAAAAACCGCCGGGCCATTCGGCTATATTTAAATAAAGCCGGATGGCCCGGCTTTATTTTTTTCCCAGCATTTTTTTAAATGTTTTATATTTTTTAATTTGTTTATAGGCCGGCTGGCTTTTTCCAGTCATTTGGTTGATGCTGAAAGATAAAAATAAAATTTATTTTATATTTTTTTATAGAAGAATAATTCTAGTTTTTTTCATGACATAAATTTCACAGTTTACTCTTTTTTCAGTGCCATCTCAGGATATGGTTTGAGCTTTTGGTTGATACGAGAAGATGCATTATTTATGTAAAAAAGTCACAATAAAGTGAGGGGAAAGTAACACATGAAATTAAACCCAGCTTAAAGTTTTGCAGATAATAACCACAACATAGTACATGGTTTTTGGCATAATTGATTCTACTACTACGGTACATCTTCAACATGCAATAACCAATGACTATGACCTAGACAACCTACCACAATTTTGCGGTTGGCATGTTGTGATAGTGCCTAAGCAGCTCTATGCATACACGCCTTAGGGAATTTAAAAGCTGGGTAAGGGATAGACCACATTCTGCTCAATGTCTAAGCATAATGTGCGGATGGGAAATGTGAGGATCCTCCTTCCTCGTAGAACCCATGCCCCCCAGATGGTGGTGACTTAGGGGGCCAGTCACTTCTCGGGTGGTATGGGCACTTGCAGAATGGATCTGGACACAACGGGTCATCCTCTAGGCTTACAACCAAAGGTGTCTTCTTGTCCTCATCTTCTTCCAGTGACTTAACCTTGCCCTCGAGCTCATGGATCCGGTCCTTGAGGTAACTGATGTACTCGTCAATGTGTTGATGGTTTGGAGGATCAACCCACTTAGCAAAGCGACAGTTTCCCATGTCATAGTAGTCCTGCAAAAGGCAAGTAATGTTAGGAACTCTGAAAATTGAATAAAATGGACGGTAAAAGTTACGCATACATAGCCATTGGGGCAGCGATAGAACCGACGGCCACCATCTATCCATGAATCGAACACTTGCACAACACAGTGCTCCCCATGGGCACACTTTGGCCACTCCTCCCTCCGGTCATCGTAAGGCCTAAGTCGTCGTGCACCCACGAAAGTGTGAATTCCCTCTAGAGGGAACTGCTCTAGTGGTGGCTCATACTCTTCAGGCCCAAAGGATCCTTCCCAGACAAAGTGGTGAGATGGGTTTCCCCTCCTCCCACGGCCACGACCTCTCCCAGCTGGTGCTGCCATTTGTTGTTTGTGTAGTATGTGCAAGCCTGCATGTGTATTTATAGTCGTGCTCAGCTCACCTCACATGTGTATTGAAATGTTCTTGATACATCTGAAAAGGCTAGCAGGCAATGCTGCATCACTTCCATCTGAAAAGGCTACTGAGTACTATCTGAAAAGGCTATCGGGCAATGTTCCATCACTTCCATCCGAAAAGGCTACTTAGTACTATCTGAAAAGGCTATCGGGCAATGTTCCATCAGTTCCATCTGAAAAGGCTATTGAGTAGTATCTGAAAAGCCTATCGGCCAATGTTGCATCACATCCATCTGAAAAGGGTGCTGCCTAAACTCTGAAAAGGCTACCGGGCAACGATGCATCACATCCATCTGCTGTGGCTAATGAGTATCTGAGTTGGCTATATTTAGAATCTGAAAGGCGTCATATACTGGTCCATAATGTACAGTCACATCAAACTCATGCATGTCCACACAGCCTATGACAACACACTAGCTACGACCCCTCTTGCTCCTGCGTGCCGCTCTCTGAGCAGCCCAAGTGTGGCGTGACCCGTGACTGAAGGGGTCGCGTGGCTGTCTCGTACGTCGGGGAGGGGGACTATCGTGCACTGCCTCCTGGTCCTCTGACTGCTGAGTGGCCCGAGGGGGCGCGTCGTGTAGCTGTGAGTAACCAAGCTCTTCCTGTGTAGGCGAGGCGAACAAGGACTGCGCCATCTGCTCTGCTACTCCTTGTGGACTGGGTGGCGCCTGGGCAGCTCCGTAGCTATCCTCTGGGGTTGTGCCAGCGGCATATCCTGCAGAAAAAAAACGCATGAATTCATATGACAGAGTATGAATATTATTCACGCGCACCGTTGCGAAGCCACGTACCCCAGTTAATGGGACGAGCCCGTGACGACCCCGCAGCAAAGGGGTCCTGGTAGTAGGGAGGTGGACGTGACGACGTCCCTGCGGCAAAGGCGTCCTGGTAGTACGGAGGGGGACGTGTCGACGGTCCTGCGTGGGTCCCGTACTGGGTACCTGTAACACTCACATGAATATTTTTCTAACTCCTGCTTACATGAATATTTCATGTACAAGAAATACCTGGCGGCGGGTACGTCATCGGCGTAGTCTGTGCGGGAGCAGGACGTGCTGGTGGTGGGGTCGGTGCAGGTGCACGGAACATCGGCGGCTGCAGTGGGAAAGCAACGTCGTCGTCACGGCACGACAACGACCTAGTAACCCTTCTGCACAACTCAACAATCTTGTCGTAGGCCGCCATGTGCTGTTGTGGGGCCATGGTTAGGGAAGCTCGACTGCACGCCATGGCCTCCGCCTGGATCTGTCTGACAACGTCGTGCTGTTTCATGAAGTTTGCATTAGTTTGTAAGTAAGTACAACTTGGATGTGTTTAACTCAGTAAAGAAACTTACCGCTAGAGACGCCCCCTGGTCTCGCTGTGTAGGGTAACTGTCGGTGACGTCCGGTGCCCGTCGGGGTAACTCCTGTGGCGTCGATAGGACGCGAACTCGTGTCCTAGGTAGGTACCACCGGAGATAGTGACCCCAGGCAGCATCGTCGTGTGGCCTACCCTCCATAACGACGTCATCCAAGGCCGTGGTCCACCTGGCCACGAACTCGGCTAGACGGGGTATCCAAAGCTGACCAACGGACTGACCCTGTCTAGTGAACCTGCAATTCGAATTTAGTTGTGTTAATCGAATTACCTTGTGAAATATTGAAAATGAACAAATCGTAAGAACATGTCGTCATCACGAACCTGTGCGCGTGTGGAGGTAGAAGGCTCGCAGGCACGACAATCTCCTGGAACAGCCCGAACTGACGGAGCACGCGGTGCACTGCGTGTTCCTCGACGTAGATGTCGAACACCAGTGGCCTGCGTGTCCTCCAGTACTCTGCGTCGCGTACGCACAGCGGTGACAGGCCCTCAGGTGCGCGGCTGTCGACTGCCTCCTGAGAATAAGGCTCCCACCGAACCTCATCGTCACGGAGGACGTCGAACTGGCCTACGAAGTCAGGGTAAGACTTCCTAGTCTGCACGTGAGCGTACGCGAACTGGGAAGCATTCAATTTTAATGTTAATGCAGATAACTAGACAAACACATGAATTAAGTAAAAGATGATCAAGGCACATACTCGTTGGTCGCACCACAGAGAGCCCATTGTCGGGCCGTCGACGTCGTCCATCGGGTACCCCTGGTATGGCATGTGTAGAACCGCGGGCCGACCAATCTGGAACCTCTCGTGAGCCCAGAGCTGCAGAAGTAGCGGACACCCCCCGAAGATGGGCTCCGCTCTGGAACTCTTCAAACAACCCGTGCACAAGCCACGATACGTCGCCGCTAGGACAGCGGAGCCCCAGCTGAACTGTGGGATCGCCTCCAGTGGAGCGTCGGCGACGTAACGTGCGAAACGCAGTAGGTGCTTCGGCACAAAGCTGCCGGCGGAGCTGCAAAACATCACCCAGCCCATCAACCACAACACGTAGGCCTCCAAGTGCCTAGCAATCTCGTACTCGGTCGCACCAACTCCAATGTCGTCCGCCTGTAAAAGGTTAAAATTAGGTTAGAACTATGAGATTAGAAACTTCGAACGTAGCGGTCTCATTTGTGTCGTAATAATTGTCACTTGAACTGAAGGATCCACCACTTTGGTGGTCCGCCTGTGTGCGTCGGTGCGAACTCCCTGTAGGGCGGTGCGGTGCCGCTACGCTGCACACGACCGAACCGAGCCAGCAAGTCCTCTCGCCAGCCTTGCCCGACGTCCGTGGGGCCCATGGCATCGCCCCTCAACGGCAACCCAAGCAGGTACGACATGTCCTGCAACGTAGGCGCCATCTCGCCCACAGTGAGGTGGAAAGTGTGTGTCTCCGGTCTCCATCTGTCCACTAGTGCTGCCAGGAGGGAGAAGTCGTAGCTGAAACGTGGTCGGTCTCCCTCGACCAACCGAGCAAGGGGGAGCAGGCCTGAAGCACGTAACCTAAATAAAAGCCGGGTTAGTGCACCATTGTATATATTTCGATGCAATTCAATATATCCAAAAAACATAAAAAAGAACGTGAAGCGAACCTCGGTAACCAGCGATGGTCCAAAGCCATCGTCTCCATCGGCACCCGTGCACGGAACTGTCCAAGCGAACAACCCAAAACAGCACTGAAGTACGACCGATGCTTCATGTCCGTAGCTGCATCGAGCAGCTGGGGGGTCACGTAACCCTGTGGGGCAGCCATCGCTACAGAATGATTGAAATCGTTAGTCCTCGTTAAAACTATAAGACATTTAACAAAAACATTAACAAAATATTGCATAAAAATGAGCATAACATCGCATAGAACTAGCAGAAAATTAACAGAAGATATTAAAAACCACGAGCTATTAAAATCCACGATTGAAACGGGCAGCACCTATTACAATACATGATTAAGACAACAGTTACAAAGTTATAATTAAGATCATAGGTTACATAGTTATAATTTGAAATCCACGAGCTATTACAATACACGATTAAAACAACAGTTACATAGTTATAATTAACATGACTTACACGTCATGTTATTCAAATACATGGCACCAACTAAATGACATTAAATGACTTCATCGGTTCGACCCCGATTGCGTTGACCTTGGCTCGATGATCCAGTCTCATGTATGTTCCCTGTGGTTCCTTGAGCTGTACTATTGCATTTCTTGTACGAGTGTCCGAACTCATTGCATCTGGAGCAAATGACAACTCGTGGCCCAGCTTCGGCGTCATCCATGTTGTTACGAATGCGACGGGTTTTACGTCGGCCAATCTGTTGTTTCATGTCTGGATGGGGATTGGGAATGAAATCAGGGGCACCATCTGGAGTACTGGTGAAATTTCCGGCCATGGCGAACCCATATATCTCGGACTTCCAGGTGTGATAGATTGCATCCTTCATGAAATAGGGCGACACAAACATACGGGCATTCAAACCTCCAGCCTCTCCACACGCAGCAATGACATGTGTACAGGGCCTATGGTATAACCTCGGCTTGTGGCAGGTACAGACACAATGGTTATTGTACAAGACACATTCTTGCACGTGTCTTTCATGATTTCCTCCTCTCCGTCCTTTGTCCCGACAAAGAACCTCGAATCGATGCTCAGCGACACCCATGTTCCTGACACGGTGACCTGCGGCTTTTTTGTTTGCTTTTTCCATATACTCAGAGAATTTCTGGCCATATATGAGGCCGTGGTCCAGAAACACCTTCTCAGCTTTAGGATAGCGTTCCCGAAAATATTGTGTTGTGCGGTATATGTAAAATTCCACAATCCCAACCAGTGGCATACTTCTGCTGCCACGTAGGACCCAGTTGTACACCTCTGCAAGGTTCGTGGTCATAATACCATAACGAGCACCTCCTTCATCATGCAACAGAGACCATTTCTCCTTCGGCTCATGCTCAATCCACTCAGAAAACGACTTGATCGAACGACCAGGCCTCCGTCGCACATTCGGACCGTCAAGACCCACGTCTTCCATTGCAATTGGCTCTTCATGTTCTGCATTCACACCCCTGCGTCTTAGTTCGGCAGCCTGCTTGTTCGTGAGCTCATCGAGCTTTTTCCACAGAACATTGAATTTCCTTTCTTGATTCTGACTGCAAAGCCTCTTAAAAAGAGTGGTTAGTTTCTTACTCTTGAACTGACTCTGAAAATTTGCTCCCATATGTCTCATGCACCATCGACTCTTCAAATCAACCCACTTCGGTGTTCGTTGACGTTGTACAGATCCTTCCTGTAAATCTTGCACTGTTTGCATAATGCCTTTGTGGCGATCATGAATGACACACACATCTTGCCGATCCTGAACAATACATGACTTGATCCTCTCTAAAAACCAGTACCAGCTGTCTCCGTTCTCACTCTCAACAAACGCAAAAGCAAGCGGGAGAACCTGATTATTACCATCTGCCGCAATGGCAGTCAACATGGTGCCCTTGTACCTCCCTGTTAGGAAGGTTCCGTCGATGCATAGCACTGGGCGGCAGTACTGGAATGCATTGATGCACGCCGCCAATGCAAAGAAAGCACGCTGAAGAACGCGCTTTGTGGGGTCTTCAGGCAAATTATAGTGCTTGATCTCAAAGTAACTACCGGGATTACGCTGACATAGTGTGTGCAGCACACGTGGGAGGTTGTGGTAGGATGCTTCATACGTTTCCCATCTCATTTCCAACGCCTTCTGTTTCGCCCTGTAAGCTTTGCTGTAACTTATTTTGTATTGGAAGTCATCTTCAATGCTGTTGATTATTGACTTAGGCTCATATCCTGGATTATTTACTATCTTTGAGTACATATGTTGAGCCACAAAATCAGCTGTCAAGTTACGGTGCTGAACTTCTAGCTCTTCAAGGATGCATGTATGATGTTCAATTCTTGAAACTGACCAGAAAGTATCATACTTTCCCATATATGCATGGACCCTAAAAGGACAATCATCTCGTATGCACTTCACATCATACACTTGCGGGCTACTCTTCACAACTCTGAACTCTTTCTTCAAGCTTTTGGCCGCCCATCTTTGCACAGCCTCTTTCAGTTTTATCTTGCTATGGTAAATAGCACCCACAGATACTTCATTCTCACTGTACTCCCATGGCACTATTTCACCTTCATTCACCAACAGTTGAGAGTGATCATAGTTGTTCCATTGACTTGGAACTTGCACCGGCCTATCATCGTCATTATCTGAATCTTCATCACCATGTACATCACCCTCGGTGTCCTCCCGCTGCATCTGTTCAACCAAACCTGGAATGTGTTCACCCTCATCTACCTCACCCCTTGGCTCCCGAACAGGTTGGCTTCCTTCAGCTTGGTCATCATCGCCTATCTCATTAACCTCATTGACATTGTTTTCTACCATTTGTTCAACTATTGTGGCCTCATTATAGACATGTGTGGTTTGTGCTTCAACAATCACCTTCTCATATGCTTGCACAAAAAGAACCAGAGGTAAACCACGCCGCAGGCTAACATCAACAAACCTCTTCCAGAAGGTGGTATTATCTATTGGAACTAATTCCCAATAAACAGGGGACGAGGTCCTGGTTGTTACTGCTGAAATGTGCAATTCACATTCATCAGCATCCAACTTGAAACACTTCATGAACCAGTTATACACCGAACGGAATGGCCTTTCAGTTGCTCTGTCAAGCCCTTTTGTCACTGACCTAAATCCACTCAAATCTACCCCAAACTGACCGTAACGTATCTCTCCTTGACCATAGTAAATCTGAAAGTATGTTTTTTCCGACATGACCTGAACAAATGTGACAATGCCAAAATCTATACTTAGTACATATGTAACTGCATATATTTATATACACACGTGATTTTACATAGATTTTACACTTATTCTAATTATTGAATATTTAATCTAAAGCGCGTTTCCTAAACATTCAATACAAATACTGTAAATTAACATGAAATTTTACTAAATAAAACTAACATAGCGCTAATGTTCATAGAAACTAACTGCTACTAGTGTAATCAACTCCGTACCTATTATATGAAATGAGACAACTAATATCACGTATCACTAACACCACTAATATTACCTAAACTAATATAAGTAATTGTACCTAAACCACTAACACTATCAGCATTACATGGAATGACATACCGGTAGCAGTAAAACTACAACCAGCGCATGAAATGCTATGCTCACCGCCGATCCGCCGCCGCCGGCCGCGCCGCCCGCGCCCGCGCCGCCCGCCGCGCCCGCGCCCGCGCCGCCCGCCGCGCCCGCGCCGCCCGCCGCCGCCCGAGCCGCCGCCGCCCCCGCCGCGCCGCCGCCCGAGCCCCCGCCGCGCCTTCGCCCGCCGGATCCCGCGCTGCCGTCTCTCGCGCCTTGGCCAGATGCGGAAGGACCACGGCTCGGGGGGGGGGGTTTTTTAGGGGCAAAATAACGCCGGCTGGGGCGGCGGTTTTTAAATACCGCCGTCTCAGCCGGCGATTTTTAAAAACCGCCGGTGCAGCCGGCGTTTTTTTACCTCCGGGCCCACCCACTACGCCACGCCCGCAGCGCTGACAACATCACGCCGTCTGAAACGGCGGTTTTTAAAAACCGCCGGGCCGGCCGGCGGTATTTAAAAACCGCCGTTTCAGGCGGCGGTATAAGGTTATTTTTGTAAATTTTCGAAACTTCCAAATATTTTTGCAAAAAACGATTTAAATAAATATAAAAATAAAAAAATTTCGTGCCATACTTGAAGTAGAACAGCGAACCACCAGGCTTTCGACTTCCCACCATATCGTTAATTCCATTAATGTTAAGGCCCCCTTTATCGAAGAAGTTGTCCCCTCTTTGCAATTAATATCAATCCCCAACTTTCCCAAGAACCGAGATTTGACTGAGGACGAACCAAATTTGAGCATTGACTGATCAACCTGACGATCTACCAAAAAGCTCTGAGTGTGGCTGGTCGAAGAGGAGAAACTTTCAAACTTGAATACTTGATAAATTGTTTTGAATCTGGGATAAGCGCAGTTGATCCAGAATGATCACCATTCACAGGAATAGTATCCAAGACTGAAAAGGGGCAAAGCAAATAGATTTGCGTTTGGTCTCACAGGGCGCTGGAGATTTGAGACGTTCCTTTCTTTTCTCGGCTCTAGACAAAACTTTGGTGGCCGTGCCATTGTTCCAAAGGTGGAAGTAGATGTCAAAACAGGAGTATGTAAACCACCTAAGGCGGTAGACATGAAAACCAACCAGTTTCGAGGCGACTGAGAAACGGAAGTGGTTTTTGATATGAAAACGAACATGAAAACCAGCTGCTGAACCACCCAAACAAGCTTGTAGAGCAAGGGCGACATAATCCTCCATTAAGAGAAAAGTGAACCTTCTGAAAGTTGCAAGGAGGAAGAAGGAACCATCCGGGGAGGAAGAAGGGTGATGAACAGCTGACCTGAAACGAAAACGAACTTCCTCTTGAAACTTAAAACCATGGGAGAAATCCACGATGCAGTCTGCTCCTTCACCTCTGTTCCCCATTGTCGAGGAAGATGGGGAAGAGGAAGACAACGGGGAGCTTCCCATCAGAGAGCTTGAGGAGGAACGACAGCATCATCATTGCCCAGCGAGAGGGACGGCGGAGCTGCGGGGGGAGCTAGAGCGTCCAAGCCATGTCTTCTTGCAAGATTGACGAACTTAGATTTCATTTATCTGTATTATATTATAGGTAATTATTTTAAGTCATCTTGTATAATGACATTGTGGATTTAATTCATCTTTTACAGTGGCATGATGGGTAGTTTATATGCAAACTTATGGAGTTATTTAATTCATATTTTATAATGGTATGGTGGATAATTTATACGTAAATTTAAAGATTATTTGAATTCATCATTTATAATGGCATGAAGTATAATTTATATATAAATGTAGGGTTTATTTTAATTCATATTTCATAGTGGTATGGTGGGTAATTTAAAAATTTAGGGGGTTATTTTAAGGATTTTTATAGTGGTATAGTGGGTAACTTTTAGAAAATATAATAGATCCAATGACTAAGTATTATTGGATACTATTTGATGGAAGGCCATATGTTTTTCAATTTTTTAGAAATTTTTAAAATTTATCTTTTTTTTAGTGCGCTCGCAATTCGTGCTTTTGTTGTAACCTATAATTAATAATAGCAAGATGCCTCCAAACCAAGTTGGTCCAAGATACCATAATCAGCCTTAAGAAGCTAGGTTCTCAGAACGATGGGGACGAGAAACATGAATGAATAATGGGGTAGAACATTTAGAAACGACGGAGCGAAGCGAGGTACACCTCACAACTTTGTATGTCCGAAGAGCAGAACGTGTTCCCAGAAAATCTTGAAAATATTGTAGGGAACATTGTCTCTCGAATGAAACTAAATTTACCATGCCATAAAGATCTTGGAACCAGACAACACATCCACTCAATTGCCAAATGCAGCCACGTGCAACTTCTGTGCCGTTACAGTCTTATCCATCCACTCGCTTCTAACCGCCTCTCGTTTGTCTCATCACGTGTCATGGCTGCGAGGCTCAAGGCGAGCTTGACAGGCGGCAGCGGCACCACGGCAAAATTATTAAGTAAATTTTGGGTCCAATACATGCCACTAAAAAGATAAATGCACACATATAAATATTCTTATACAATGGCATGTAGATCAATCGACACCGCAACAAAAAGCCCAAAACAAATCCGCGATTCATGTCAAAGACTGGAGAGCACCAATAGTAGCAACACTAAAAGGACAGTTCGAAGCAATGTCTCCATCAGAAAAGTATCGAATGCAGGTAAGGGTAACAAACTACTACATGTTGAATGGTGATCTGTACAGAAGTGGAGTCTATGCTCCTCTCCTCAGAGAACGCGATTCATGTCAAAGACTGGAGAGAACCAATAGTAGCAACACTAAAAGGGCAATTCGAAGCAATGCCTCCATCAGAAAAGTAACGAATGCAGTTAAGGGTGAGAAGCTACTACATGTCGAATGGCAATCTGTACAGAAGTGGAGTCTACGCTCCTCTCCTCAGATGCATAACCTGAGAAGAGGGGAAGCCGCTGCTACAAGAAATACACAATGGATGGTGCTCTTCACACATCAGCACAAGGGCACTTGTATCAAAGGCATCCAAGCCAGGATTCTACTGCTTTCGTCTATACTGGATGCAGAATACTTAGTGAGAACTTGCAACAACTGCAAGAAATTTGTTAAGTACAGTAACTATTGGCCTCTGTGAAGTGGAGAATGGACATAGTCGGACCACTACCACCAACTCAAGGCGACTACCATTACATAGCAGTCGCAGTTGAGTACTTCTCAAAGTGGATCGAAGCCAAACCATTGCAAACAATCACATCTTCAAAATGGGAAAATACGAGGAAATGGAAAGGGCCATTCATTGCAATCAAAACAAGTCCAAGATGAACACAAAATGGGAAGGGACATTCATTGCAATCAAAACAAAACAAGGAGCATACAAGCTCAAGACTGTGGAGGGCGAAGAGCTACCCTACACTAAAGCATTGACATGTTGAGAAAATACTTCGTATAATTCCAAAGTTTGTAATTTTCTTTCTTCTTTTTGTAATAGTGGAACATCCATTATGTAATGAATAGAATAGGCACTCATACTCTTTTCTTCACAAGGGAACTCTTCTTCAGACAGCGATTCCGTCGGCAAAGAGGTGAGGTTTTTAACGAGGCGAGCGCCATGAATAAAGCAGAATTACCGCAATATCCGTTGTGATAAAAGCAAAAACCGAAGTATAACAGAAACCCCTGAAGGTTGGACCGACGCTTAAGAGGGGATGAATTAGGATTTTTAAAACTAAGACTCTCTAAAAACTACAACTACTAAGCAAAACATATGCAAGATAAAACTAGTTATGTGCAATAAGGTTTTGCTAAGTGTTGCTAACTATATTGTGGTCAAGTCTTGCAACCTTGTTCCACCTAGAAACTAACATATCAAGCTAGTCTAGGAAAGTAAGCATACAATTAGAAGAAAGTAAATGCGGAAACTAAAAGATAGGATAGAGAATGCAAACTCCAGACAATGATGTAGGTCATGGTGCAAGTAGGAGACATGGAGAATTTTTCCTAAGGTTCGGGGAGACCAACATGTCTTTACCCCCTACCCCTCATTCGGTGCCCTCATAGGGCTTTGCTCTCGCATAGTCCTCAAAAGAATACAGCCTCGCCCAGGCAAGGGTGGAGGATGGCAAAGTGACCTCCGCAGAGGTCAAGCAACCCGATCGGGTCTTTGGATATCCCCGGTACACACCCACACGAGCCCTTCTCTTGCGTACGGCCTCACTCATACAAGGGCAGAGGATTGTCAGGGCTGTTGGAGTCTTCCGTGGGCCTTCTCACGGAGTTACCCCGCTATCTCCACTAAGGAAGCTTTTGGCCAACGTGCCAAGGGCCTTCCTTCCTGTCAAACCTAAGGTGGCGGCCACTCCACATTCTAGATGTTTTATACGTTTGCTAAGCTTCTTTAAAAAAAGATTTGGAGGATGATTTAATTGACTTATTTACAAAAACTTCTTTGATTAAGTGTTCCATCCCTTTGTCAAGAGAGAGGATAAACCCTATTAAAGCATAGTTGAAAACACAGTTTATAAGCTGATTAATTCAAATGAGTTTGGTTAAGGTTGATTATTTTGGAAAGTTGATCTCTTGAATAATTTGTCATGTATTTTTATCTCTTGATTGCTAGCCTCCACGTATATATTCAGTACCAGTTGTTCTACAATGGAGCACTATAATTGCTGAATAACATATACTTTAAACCATTTGATATTTCGACACTCATTACCTGCATAGTGAAGTTTTTGCTTATTTTCTAATCGTGAGGGAAAGTTCTATAATTATCTTGATATAGCAAATCAAATGGCAAAGTGAAGTAAGAAGATGAGGAAGATCGGTTGAAAAAGGAAAAAAAGTGAAAAAGAAGAAAAGGAAAAAAAAATGAGAGAGAGAGAAAGAAAGAAAAGAGAATACAGATGAGGATTTTTGGAATGTGAAGAGTTGAGTTAATGTCTATCAGTATACTTCCAACCATGTGCAATCTTTTATTGGAAATCCAGTTGTCCCATATTTTCTATCCAACAAATTGCACATGTCCACTTTGTATATATTTTTTCCACCTGTCTACTTTAGTTGGAGCTACTGAAGACCACAACAAGTGTAGAAGAGTATTTCATGCATATCATCCACAACAAGTGTAGAAGAGTATTTCATGCATATCATCTACTCCAACCACCATATGAGCTTAGTGCATGATCCAAGCTAGTTATAGCTTAGAGATAGTGAGCTTGTGAGCTCTTCTTGAGTGTAGCTCATGTGTGAGCTTTTGGAGAAGTCTTGGCTGCGGTCAAGCAACTTGTACTCATTGCTAGACCCTCCTTCTTGGTGTGGAGCGATAGCGACAACTTGTGCGGGGACGAAGAGACCCTTCAAACTCCGAAGTGAAGAATCTTGTGCCTTTGTAACTGAGAGAGACGGTAGCGGTGGCCAAGGCTTGGTGGTTTAGTGGCACTTAGCCTTTGCTTGCCAGGAGCTTTTGGTGGCTAGTGCAAGACGGTGATCGGAAGAGTCTTTGTGCTCGGCTCGGATTTTGCCTTTGGTGGCGAACCCATGGATGTAGCCCTTAGTGGCGAGCCACGTTAAATCTTCGTATCTCCTCGGGAGTTTGCATTTACATTTCCACATTTGCTTCCTTGTGTGCATGTATCTTTCCTAGTAAGTTAGAGAGCGCATAGATAAACCTTAGATTCAAATAGCATGTGTAGGATGCAATAGGTTTATTCTATGCATTAAAAAGCCTTAGGTTTTAGAAGAGCGATTGCGACCCAATTCACCCCTCCTTGTCTTGGGTCAGAGAAGTTCCTTTCAGACGGTCTCTCGTTCCTATGCTGAGGCGGAGTATCGTGCCGTTGTTCACATTGTCGCTGAGTGCTCCTAGATGCAGCAGCTGCTTCAGAAGCTTCACCTCTCAATACCTTTGGCGACCATTGTCTACCGCAGCAACGTTAGTGCAGTCTATACAATCGCTAATCCGGTTCGTCATCGTCGCATGAGATCGACATCCATACTTCATCAATGAGAAGGTTACACTGAGGCAAGTTCGACTGCTCCACATTCCCTAGTTGCATCAGTTTGCAGGTATCATGACCAAAGGCTTGCTTGTATAGTTGTTTTCTGATTTTAGGGTCTTTGCATTCGTAATTCTCCCGCTGCGACTGAGGGCGGGTGTTAGATAATGTATGAATAGGTGTTCTCCTATTCTCTATTCCCTACAGAAACCAGTGATCACGTAATGATATCCTGTTCGACATTGCATGCCTATACAGCAAACAGGAACCTCATTGCACAACATAAATAGTTATCAGGCTGAAAAATTACCAGTTAGATACTCCATGTTTGCAGGTTGACATCAACAATGTTGAAGCTCTGAATGTTAATTTCCAAGTTCCACAGATATATTCGCAGACCGTCTGCTGATATGGATTTTTAGAAACCAACTACTGCTCGATTACGGCAAGAGGAACAGAAGTGGACTGATAGTAAACACACTCAAAACAGTCAGGTGACACACCTTCATTCCACAGTCCATGGCCTGCAGCACTGAGGCGGCGCTAACCATCTGAAGATGCAGTAAGCATCTTGCAATAAGCTAATATAAATTTTTAATGATTAAAGATTATGGTACACAAGTTACCTCGTAGGAGTAAGACTTCAAACAAATCTTGACCATTGAATTAAGAGAAAAAAAACAAATACTATAATAGATTAAATGGGAAAATGAATAAAATAGGAAAAAACCGTACCTCTCTTTCCTACAACTCCACCCTTTGTGCGATCCCCGCATCGAGCGAACTGCAGTTGCCCGGAAACTCTCGGGAGATGGCCGCCAAAAAAACTATTCTATGTATTTAATTCAAAATATTTGTATTAATATATATCTTGTTTGGACATAAACGAACAATGGATATATAAGGGCACGTCCATTCAACAGGATGTTAACAAAAAACTAATACTACCAACACAAGTCGCGTCACGTTTGTTCAACATGTTGCTAAGCAAATGGTAGATACAGTACTAGCTTGTCAGGTTGTCATGTTCATTCAACAAAGCAGTCGCGATGTCATTCATTCGAACTAAGGTGCTGTTTGGTTGGGAAATGGTGCCGCAAACGTAAATGGTATGAGATCACAGGGGGAGTCGTTACAGAATAACCGATCCCGCGTTTTGTTTGGTCACGAGAGAATAGCGAAAAAATTAGGAGCGGACATACGGGATCCGATTCACCTCCCGCTCGGGCGCTATCGTGGTTGAACTAGGCCGGATATGATTACGCGCTATCGGTTTACGTTCTGTTTGAACCAAACGCAAAACAACAAAATCGGTTTACTCCGCGATCCAGTCCCTGAGCAAAAGATGCGAACCAAACAGCACCTAAAAAAACAGTTGTCACATTGACACAAGCATCACGTACACGCAGTAGGCAGCGGATCGCGAGACCTACGCAACGTCGCAGCATGCAGCCGGATTGCGAAGGCTGTTAGTTATTAGTACTTATCTCATTCTCAATATTTAAATTAAATAAATATATATTAATATTTTCATGTATTACTTCCTAGTAGGTAATACTTTGGGAGATCTACTAAAATGACCGGTCCACGGTTCTTTCAATGTACCTTATATAAGCCGTCCAGAGGATATGTAACAAACATGCAAAATCAATTTAAAGGTTGCTTCCTTGAGTCCCGTGTTTCCTCACGACTCCTCGCCGTCGGGGTTTCCTCATACAACCTCCGTATAGCAGAGCAGTTTCTACCACATAGATAGCTTTACTGGAGCTGGCGTTTCCTTTCCTCAGTTCAGATTACGCAACCTGCAAGGCTGCAACACAAATCACCAGTGGAGCATTCTGCGTCTGCAGTATAATCACAAGCATGCCCTTGACATATCACATACTGAACAAGCAGTGAGTGACCCGACAGGAACACGGCCAGCATTCTTAACATGCGAACTCAGCCTATCAACCATCTCGGATATCAGGTTGGACACTGGGTGTTTTCTGTCCCCGACTTTGAACTCGTGGAACACCTTGTCAAGTTCTATCCAAATTGAACCTGCTGTTTTCTGAGACCCTGTTCTTTTTTTTAACGTAATGAGACCTTTTCTTTTCATCTGCACCCTCCCCTCGCCATGTCGCACCACTTGCCAGCCTCTGCATAGGAGTTCGACAGAACAGCACAATTCCCTGTGTTTGCCGGCTGCAGCTTGCTCAGCTCGTTCACTGCCAGCTCTGCATACTTCATGTTCTCTGCAACCGTAATGCACGGAGCAGGAACCCCAGATGACCTCATTAGGGTACCAGGGCATGCTTTTGAGTTTCGATCATGTCGACAGCCTACTTAATGGGCCCTCCACGGCCCAGCTCAACAATGAAAACATAATGCTCTATCTGAGCCCTGATGCCATAATCTGCCTCCATGTTGCCTAAGAACTCCCATGCACCTCAAACCGTCCAATTATAGTGTTCCATGACACTGAATTATTTTCAGTATCTCAGTGCCAAATATATAGCTGGCTTGATTAACACACATCCAATCTTGCAGAACATTTCTATCAGAGCATTGCAGAAAAGGTTTGGTCTTCCCAGCTTCCTCTGCCGCACATGCCAGTGGATCCTCTTCCCAAGGGCAAGGAAGCCAGACTCAGCGCATGCAGCCAGGATACTCACAACTGCAGTTACATTAAGTTCAATGGAAGCCTCCTTCATCTCAGTAAATAACCTCCCTGCTTCCTCGACAAGCCCCTTATGTGAGGATGCTAACACAATGATAGTCCATTACTATAGAAGGGTGCAGTAGGAGCGGTGGAAAAATCCCCTACAGGAGCGGTTTTAGGAAGCGCTTCTACTCGTGGGCTCCTGCAGTGAACCCACCGCTCTTTGCAGAGGCTGCAGCGGGAGCGGCTCATATTTTCAGCCGCTCCTGCTGAGGCCCTTACAAGGGCGATGGGTAACAAGCACCGCTCCTGCTGAGGACCGCAGCAGGAGCGGCCGGTTTTTGTTTTCCACCACTCCTGCTAAAATTTAAGCCGTTCTATTTTATTTCCTCCATAATTTGAAAAAGGCCTAAGTTTTCTGTTTCCCGCCAAATTCGAAAGTGATTTGTTTTCGAAATCGTATTGATTGAAATGTATTGCTTCGGCTATTTTTAGAATCCTAAAGCATTCTTTTCTGCTATATATATAGGTATATATATATATGCATATGCATATGTATATGTATATGTGTGTATATATATGTATATGTGTATATATATACATGTATATATATATATATATATCAAAAATATCCTGGTGACATGGGTGGTAGCTGTCCCACAACGGGTGATACCTACCACCCCAGAGTTGATACTTACCCACCACATCCTCACTGCTAGTACATCTCAGATGGACGGCAATGATCATCTCCCACTCCTTAGCATTGGGGACCACGTGCTGCGCCATTTTAGTCGCTAAGCTCTGATCACTTCATTTCCACCGCCACATAGTATTTTTACCACACCACCAGCGTGCGCCGTGGTCGCTGGCCCACTGACCCTCCTGCCGCTGACATAGCAGGTATTCCCCTGCACAACTTCCTCACCGCCCAGGTCTGCCACCCAGCCGCATCCATCTCTAGACCCATACACACCCTTTCCTTCCATCCATCATCTTTTGTTAGCTTCATATATCCTCGTTCAACATCACAAGGAACTTTCGTTTTTCAGCATTACTGACAACGAGCACGCCGATCGGTACCGCTTTGTTTTTTCATCATTAACCATTCGTGGCATACCCCGCTGCCTTCGCTGACGAGCAAGTCATACAAATCTTTCTGCCGGTAGTAATGTCCCATGCTTAGTTCATCCATTTTTCTGCCGATCAATCCACCAGCACGGCTGATGATTTCATTATAAATCCTATTAGCATACTGTCACTGCACCCCCTCGTGTCTCAGTATTTTCGTTAACATTTTACTATGAGCCGCATCCCTTTCCGCGAGCTTTCATGGAACAGCCGTTCAAAGAGGACAACCAGGGACCCAGCACCGGCAACATGCAGCAACATTGGACAGCGCCGCAGCTATAGACAATGGCCACTCGCACTGCCAGCAGAAACTTTGCTGCCTCTATAACCTGCCAACCTGACCAGCTAGCACGACCACATAGAACGTGGTCTCAGTCCATATTTCTTGTGGTGCAGTAGCTTGGGGGGTAGGGGGAGTAGAGGCATGGGACCTCTGCTTTATTGTACAGAGTTGCCTGGACGCAGCGATGGCCACACGGCCTGCCGGTAGAAAATTTTGCTGCCTCCTTCCACCATGCCACCATGCCACACAGAAAATTTCACTCTGCTGCAATGATTCCTAGAACGATGTGTGTTTTTTTTCCATTGCATGGGAAGAGATCAACACCCAGTGGGATTCAACAAAAGACACTTTAAAGTCGCGGCCACACAAGCAAATTCATTTCGTTCCGGGATTTAATAATACAAACCTCCATAACACAGCAAATTTATTAACTTAAAATCTTAGCGACGACGATGTCAAACTAGGTCAAATGCCGACACTTCACCACCACCGCATTTGCTGTCCACTGGGAGGGCGCCATGATAAGGTTGTGAAGATAACTCCGAACAATAAAGCCACACCTCCCACACTGTAAAAATCATGCTGCAGGCCCACGATGATAACAGGAACAACACACGGCAAAGCGTACTAAGTGCTGACCTCACTCCAGTCATATGGATTGAAAACAGTATAACGGCCGAATTCATTGAGAGCAACATAAAGAAACCAGCGGTGGAAACCATGAGGTAGACCAGAGCGCAGGAAGATAGCACTAGAGCACAAACAAGGGACGAGGTAATGATCACTGCACCCATAGCACAAAACATCTCTCTTCGTATACAGGTCTGTGTGGAAGGGGTGCCGAGGACCTGAATCTTAACCGGCGAACTGTTTTGTGTGGGCCGATATCTGACTACTCCGTGGTAAGTCTCTGCTTTTTATAGACAGAGCGGGTGGAGTTTAGATGCTTTCGAACTAGGCAACCGCTTGAGATAAACAAACATTCATGGCAAAAAATTATTTGCATTATTAAGTTATATATCGTGCCGACGCCCATGCATCATGCTGGTCCATGAGCGGCATGCGTTAGTGTTTGCGTATTCGTGAACATCAACTCCACGGTATCCACTGCATCTTAAAAACAATGGCTGAAATTGGTAACCATAGCACAATTTTTGAAAAGCGACCGGACGTCAAAAAAACAACAGTAGTCTTCAGCTCTCTCTTGTTAATCAACCCAACGATATGGTCCCTGCTGTACTGATATTCGAATGCCTGCGCCCATTCAGTGTTTGTGTGATTTAAAAGATAAAGCTTTGGAGAACACAAGGGAAAAGCCGGTAGCTAACCACCGAATAGGAATAAACGCAGCGAATCAATTAAAACTCAATTTGATCCTACAGCACTCCTAAAGCTGCATCCGCCTGTTGAAGCCTGCAAATGTAAAGCAGGATTTGTGGTTCTGCGGCGGCGCACAAATCCCGCAGGTACTCGAGCATGATGCTGTCGATCTGGAGACAAATGGGTGAATAAAAACAATCTGCATAAGAATGCTGGCAGCGAGCGAACGAGACAAAGAGGTAAACATGGCGACAGAAAAAAAAACAAATCATTCATCTAACCTGCTGCGGGTTGCTCAATGAGGAAATCTAGTTCACCTTCTGATGGCTGGTCGTATGTTATTTCCCCTCCAGTTCCATGATCGTACACACGGACGGAAACTCCGTTTTGGCCAGAGAAAGTTCAATCATCCTTCTCCCAATACCAGTTTCCCATCACCTTCTTCGCATATTACGCCATAGGGCGTGCCGAAGCAGTAGACCAGGTAGACGTATGCTCCAGGACAGAGCTTGTAGTAATCCTCGTACATGCGAGGGACCTCCTGTGTTCAGGTAGTTGTTATCAGAATGAGAATAGAAGCAGAAATAGGTCACAGAAACAATGTGCTGAAAAATGTACTCACCAGCTCGTCCATATCTTTATCCTCGACGCTGACAAGCACGTATTCAGGCCTTTTGGGAGGTACCTGCCTCACATTGCCCTGAAACCACAGAGATAAGTGTCAACAAAAAGAAGCAACAACACAAGAATTCAGCTGCTCTATTACGGCCGCAAAGAAGATTATCTGTCACCTGTGAATGCGAGTGCACATTCCCCATCAGCGGCGGTGGTGGAGCTTGAGGTTGGAGAAAGCAACACATCCGAACTTGCAAGCAATTTGCTGCTCTAGCTCAGGATGCACGCAGGTGATGTCTTCTTATGGTTGCCCCGAGCACCCATAAAAAAATGAGCAAGTAAATGGATGTACAACACTTGGACCGTAGACCAATAGAAAAAAAAAGAAACACCGGTCTCCTGCGCACACAAAGAAACGACGCTTATTTTGGACAACCACAGTTGTCACACATGGTTCCACTCCAGCAATGAGACGGGCACAACATGACAAAACAGGCTTCAGCAATTAGGGATGGCCAAGGACGGTTAATTTTTCACCCTGCATTTTTACCTCCATGCCGGCGGTTTTCTTTTAGAACGCCTGCATTGCTAGCAGCAGTGGGTCAGCGGTCCGTCTAGCCAAAAGAGACAAAAGGGCAGCTATCATCCCATATAGATAGCTATCACCATGGCATGGGGCAGCTACCACCGTAGTCACCAAATCATCACTGATATATATATATACATATATATGTATGTAATATTACTATAGGAAAATTCCATTGTACCTTCGCTTGTAGCTACCTTCGTTTCACGCATGCAGGGTTGATCCGGCTGCTGCCCAATTCCAGCTTCTTAACGGGTGTCGGGTGAGCTGTGGATCCTCCTAATTTTCCGGACACCATCCTAATCCATTCCATTTATCTGTATTTATCCACGCAAAAATCAGCAACGAATTATTGGATCTGTTCCCAACGAGGAGGCGTGTGCGGGCGGCGCTCACGGCCAACGGCGGCAGCTGCCGAACGGATCCCGGTAGGGCCAGCGGAGAAGCAAGGCAGCTAGGAGCTTCGACATCGCCTCCCAGCGGCACCTTGTGCTCACGACGCCGTGGACAACGAGGGCTCAGCGGCATCCTCGTTCATGGAGGCACGGTCAGCAGCTGCTCCTCGCTGCTGCGAAGGTAGTTTGGTTTTCTGATTCTGGTCTAGCATACCATGTAATTTCCTATTTTCCCCAGATGACAGTAGCACCCGATACGCTTATTCATTGTAATTCATGTTACTGTATCACCTGATACCTACAGGCTACATATACGTGAAAATTTGACTTAAGTTTTACTTCAGTTCTCAAATTACTTTGGGAACATGAATGTATAAATGACGTCACATGACGATCCTTTGTCCAGAAGTATGTACGTATACTCATGTCCTGTCAGAAAAAAAATAGTTATGTACATATCAAGAGAGTATATACACACCCTTAAAACAATTTATATACAAAATCTCAGTCAAAAGTATGTATATATACTCCTAAAAAATAGTTATGTGTACGTACCTTTATCAAGAGAGTATATACACATACCCTTAAAATAATCTATATACATGATCTCAGTCAAAAGTATGTACACATACTCTTGAAATAATAGTTACGTACACACCTTTGTCGAGAGAGTATATGCACATACCCTTCAAAAATAATTTATATACATGATCTCAGTCAAAAGTATGTAAGTATGTACACATACTCTTGAAAAAAATAGTTACGTACGCACCTTTGTCAAGAGAGTATATACACATACACTTCAAATAATTTATATACATGATCTCAGTCAAAAGTATGGACACATACTTCTGAAAAAATACTGGAGGATGACCACATACTCTCCTCAGGTACAGCCCTACATGACCAAAACAAATTACATAACAAAAAAACAAAACAAAGAGAAACGTTCGTCTATGCATGTATACCGGAGCAGTTTTGAAACGGATCGGCGATCAGAGAGATACTAGCGACTGGCCGTAAATCTATTAGTTAGTTATCATTAGTTAGTGATTAATGGATTTCGGGTGTGGCGACCCAATAAGCAACTGGTGCCTATCAGCCCATTTGACGTGGTCCTCGAGCCTTGTAAACCGAAAATCAAGAGTAGCTACCGGCACTTGTAGATAATACTCTTCCTATGTATATATATGTATGTATATATATATGTATATATACATATATATATATATGTACACGGAGTATGCAATGATACTATACAATCCGAGGTGGTATGTGCACGAGGTATGCGAGTATACCTGAGGTATGTAGACATACCCCGTTATATGTATTAATATGAAGCTATTATCAAAATATAATAAAAACATGGGCTGTTTTGTAATTTTTTCGGGCGGTGACATTTGAGGTATCTTAAAATAAGCACGTGAACATACTCAAACTGATAAATGAGTATGCGAACATACCCTTATTGGTTTATTGAAGGTGAGTGTAGCTATATGCGCATGTAGATAAAATTCTTCCTGTATATATATAGGAAAATTCTTTTCTACATGCGCATATAGCTACACTCGCATATGTATCTCATAATTGAGGGCGTATCTGGTGAAACGGAATGTATGTACACGGAGTATGTGATCATACTAGACCATCTGTGGTGGTATATACGTGAGGTATGCGAGTATACCTGAGGTATGGGGTCATACCCCGTTACATGTACTAATATAAATGTATTATCAAATAAATTAAAATCAGGAGCTGTTTTGTAATTTTTTCGCGTGGTGACTTTTGAGGTATCTTAAAATAAATATGTGAACATACCCAAACCGATAAATAAGTATACAAACATACTTTTATTGGTTTATCGAAGATAAGTGTAGCTACGATAAAACTCCTCCTATATATATATATCTATATACATATAGATATATACACATATATATACATAAATATTCAAGTGCGCCAACCTTGCCGTGCGTCCTAGCTGTTACAAAACACATCGCACCAAGATTAGTACATGTTTATACATCGAACACAACAACTTAGGATTCGTGATACTCCGACTCGACCAATCGATGGTATTTTTTTCTGTTGCTAAAACTAAATCGTGATCGAAGAATTCGCCTCGCGGGTTGATTATCTCGCGCATTGTGAAATGGCATAGATCGACAACGATGTTCATGAGATCAGTCTCGGTGATAGGCCGACTTGTTAAAGGGATTGGGGGAGCTGGACAAAAAAAAAGATGATACGAGATAATGTTTTTGAGTACTTACATCTTCTGAATCAGTTCTATACCTCCCGTCGACACCGAGAAACTCAGAAACATAGTATCCACTGTATTCCCTTTGGTTGCTTGTGGCACTATGTTTTACAAACAGTTTTAATTAGTTTTAGATTTATAATACATTGTTTGAACATATGCATATGTATGTGTCTTTTGTTCCATACTGGGAATCTCGCTTTGACTTGGATATCGTGCTGGCGCTGAAGATGAAACGGCAGATTGTACTTTTCGATGCCAATTTTGAAGGTCCTGTTATAATTAGAACACATATACAAATTCAGATAAATAGGTCGACTTGACATATATATCTGCTACTTATATTAAGGTTACAGTGTGGACAACAATAGCCCCTGCTCCCACCTCGCCTGAACCCACGCTCGCCCGCCCCTCGGCACCGAGGGCCCGCGGCCCTGGCCCTTGGAATCCATCGGCATCTACGGTAGATGATCTACCCGAGCCCCTCCCTCGGCACCGCGCCTCCAGCTCTCACAGCAGAACTGCCGTGCCCGTGCCACGGAATGGCGCCCCAGCCCCACGGCCTCCGCTCTGCACGCCGCCCAGCGCCCTGTGGATCGCCAGCGACCCCTCCACCCTAAGCTCCGCGGATCGCCGGATCGCCGCCGCGGATTGACCCCACCCAAGTGGATCGCCGGAGCCTCCGCAAGCCCCGCGGATCGCCAGATCGCCGCCGGATCAACCCCCATCCCAGCGGACGGCGCCCCTCACTGCCACGGCTCACCTCCGCCCCCCGGCCGCGACGGATCGCCCGCACCGGCCACCGTCCTCCACGCGGATCACCGGACCGCGCCGTGCATCGCCTTCACGTGTCGGCCACCTTCGTCCACAGCCGACTGACAATTCCATGAACCAGGTAAGGTGTATTTTATCTTAATTTAGATTGACACCTGCTTTACTGCCATAAAATTCAGGACGAGATCATGTGATTGGTTCTAAATTTTTTCCCTGCGCTTATTCCTTTCCGTATGTGTTACCGAACTGTGGATGCATGATGTGTGCCTGTCTTATGCAAGTATATCTAAGCACTCGATTTGTAAAAGAAAATCATGTGATGATTAGGTTGTCTTGGTTGTATTGGGTGGACATGCTAGGTTGTTGGTGTGATGACTAGGTTCTACTGTATTTATAATACATTGGATCAGCGTGAAGCATGAACTTTTAAGTTTTAACAATGTACGAAAAGGGTGCCCCAATGTACTATTTTTTAATTCATACCGATGACCATATTATTGCAGAACAGACAACAGAGCTAAGAACCACTCAACGGATGGTTTCTCCAGTGGTGGTGACTGGCGAGAGCACAAAAATTATTTTTTCAAGGAACTCCATTTCATCCTATTTGGAACGTGTAACTGTTTTATCAGCCTTTTCGGAAGAGTTAACTTACACCGTGTGTCAGGGCACCCAGTGTAGGGGCTGAATACTGGGGCATCGCGAATACAACTGCAGAATGTGGCTGGCTCAGGAATCTGCTTCACAAACTGCATGTTCAGGTGCACAAAGCTACGGTCATTTAATTTACTGCTGAACAAACCTACGGTTATTTACTGCTGACAGGTTACAGTATACATTGCCCATGGGCAATGGTTCTTGTTGGTAGTAATCCTTGTGCTTAATCTAGGACATTGTAGAATGTTGTAGCTGTCTTTGAGACAGCAGTAGTAGTCAATTTGATTTTTGCTTGAGCTGGATAATAGGTATGACTAAGCTGTAAAACAGCTGTAGTTTATCTGTCGGTTACTGTAGCGTACTGTAGCAAACCGACTTAGAAGTCCTGTAAAAGGACTTGTACCCCCTCCTATGTATATCGAGCTTGTTGGAATAGAATTCCTAACTTTAGAACAACTCCATACATCCAAATATGGTGTATTTGTGCTTCGTGTTGTTCTTCCACCTTCAGCCCTAGTGTGTGTTCTTGGCGTGTTGGTGAGTGGGTTAGCTTATCCTTGGGATCTAATAGTGGTATCAGAACTACGTTGCGTGGAGAGGAGTGATTAGAGAGCGCACCGAAGATGTCGGAGGCCGGCTACTCGTCATCCTCGTCCGCCGGCAGCTCCCATCCGTCGCTGCTCGACGGCGGCGAGCGCCGTAGCTCATCAAGTCGCCGGAGGACCGTGGTGAGGACGGTGCGGGAGGTGGGGAGCGCCCAGTTCCCACAGCTGACGCGCACGAACTACACCGACTGGGTCGTCATGATGAAGGTGATGCTGAAGGCCCGGGGCCTTTGGTCCGTGATCAAGCACGGCACCGATGACAAGCAGGAGGACCAGATGGCGCTGGAGGCGCTGTTGAGAGGAGTTCCCACGGAGTACCAAAGTACTCTGGGGAGGAAGAAGACGGCGAAGCTAGCGTGGGAGAGCCTGGAGAAGATGAGGCTCGGAGATGATCGCGTCAAGAAGGCGCGGGTATAGCAGCTCAGACGAGAGTATGAGGCTCTCAAGTTCCGCGACGGGGAGAAGGTCGAAGATTTCGCGCTGCGGCTGCAAGCGCTGGTGAGCGAGCTCGGCGCGTTGGGCAAGAAGATGGACGACGAGGAGGTCGTGGGCAAGTACCTTCGGGCGGCGCCAAAAAGGCTCGAGCCGGTGGTTGTGTCCATGGAGACGCTCCTCGACTTGTCTAAGCTCACCATCGAGGACGTCACCGGGCAGTTGAGGGCGTACGAGGATCGCCTCGTACCCTCAGCAGAGCAGGCGGCGAAAGGCGACAAGCTCCTACTCGGGAAGGAACAGAAGAACCCTCAGGGTGGCGGCGCCTCATCATCGGGAAGAGGCGGCCGACGGCGTGGCAAGCCGCGACGGAGGAGCGGCGGCGCTGAGCCCGGAGAAGACGGAGGAAGCCGCGCCAAGGACAAGTGCCGTAGATGCGGGCGACTTGGTCATTGGGCGCGGGACTGCCGTGCGCCCAGGCGCGGCGAGCACAGCGAGCAGGCGAACCTCACTCAGGAGGGAGAAGAGGAGCCAGCGCTGCTACTCGCGCGTATGGAGGGCGAAACAGAGGAGGATGAGCCAGCCTTGCTCATGACGCAGGCATGCGCGCTAGCCAGTGGAGCAGAGGAGGTCTTCACGGCACCGCTGCAGCTCGAGGAGCCGCGGGCGCGGGTGCTGCTGGGAGCAGAGGGAGAGCAGAAGGTGGAGGCGGAGCGCTGGTACTTGGACACCGGCGCGAGCAACCACATGACCGGGAGCAAAGCGGCCTTCGCTAAGCTCGACTCCACGGTAACGGGCACAGTGCGGTTCGGCGACAATAGTGTTGTCACCATCGCCGGCCGGGGCACCGTCCTCTTCAGCTGCCGAGACGGCAGCCACCGCGCGCTCACCGGGGTGTACTTCATCCCGAGGCTAAGTAGTAGCATCATCAGCTTGGGACGACTAGATGAGCGCGGGTGCCAAGTACTGATCGAGAATGGCGCCCTCCGACTTCGGGACCGTGAGCGCAAGCTGCTGGCAATGGTGCGACGCTCGGTGAACAGTCTCTACGTGCTCCCGCTGCACATCGCGAGGCCGGTGTGCCTGGCAGTGAAGCAGGAGGAGGAGGCGTGGAGGTGGCACGCGAGGTTCAGACACATCAGCTTCGATGCTCTGGAAAGGATGGCGAAGAAGGAGATGGTGCGCGGGCTACCGATGATCAAACACGTTGGTGAACTCTGCAACAGCTGCCTTGCCGGGAAGCAAAAGAGGCAGCCATTCCCCAAGAAGGCAAAATTCCGAGCCCAAGACCCCCTGGAGCTGGTCCATGGTGACCTGTGTGGGCCAATCCGGCCGGCGACGCACGGCGGCAGGAGGTACTTCCTCCTGCTTGTGGATGACCACAACCGCTACATGTGGCTGCGATTGCTCACGACCAAGGACCAGGCAGCCGAGGCGATCAAGGAGATCAAGGCACGGGCGGAAGCAGAGACGGGGAAGAAGCTGCGCTTGCTACGGACAGACAGAGGAGGCGAGTTCACATCTATGGAGTTCGGCCAGTACTGCGCGGAGGTAGGCGTGGGACGCTACCTCTCGGCGCCATACTCACCACAGCAGAACGGCGTGGTAGAGAGGAAGAACCAGACGGTCGTCGGCATGGCACGGTGCATGCTCAAGGCGAAGGGCATGCCGGCGGCGTTCTGGGGAGAGGCGGTGACAACGGCGGTGTACATCCTCAACCGCGCGTCAACGAAGGCCCCAGATGGGCAAACACCATTCGAGGCGTGGCATGGGCGCAAGCCCGAAGTCTCACACTTGCGCACCTTCGGGTGTGTGGGTTATGTGAAAGTGACCAAGCCGGGTCTATCCAAGCTCGAGGATAGGAGCAAGCCCATGGTGCTCCTAGGGTACGAGGCGGGGAGTAAGGCATACCGCATGTATGACCCAGTGGAGCGGCGGGTTGTCATCTTGCGCGACGTCGTGTTCAACAAGTCAGCGAGCTGGGACTGGACAGAGTCTGGAGTAGGGGGAGATGCGCAGCAGCAGCAAGCAGCAGTCTCGAGCACCTTTGTGATCGACGAGGAGGTAGAAGAGCTGGGACATGGCGGGCAAGGAGGCATTTGCGTCCAGGGCGGCGCAGACGGCGCTCCCGCAGTCGATGGCTTCGGCGAAGGCGACGATGACGCGTCGACAGCAGCAAGCAACCCCGAGCAGGGCGCTGGGGAAGCAACGCCACCATTGCCGAAAGGGCAAAGCAGTCCAGCTACCTCCATGGTAGCGCCGGTGCGGCAGTTGACGCCGCCACCTAACGCAGCGGAGTACCTCGACGCCGACTACGATGGGGAGCCTGTGCACTATCGCCTGGTGAATGATGTGGTCGGTCCAGCGACACCACCAGGGCTAGCGGCGCGGGAGCTCGACGAAGCTGAGGAGCTGCTGTTTGGCAGCGTAGAGGAGCCACCCTCATACGCCGAGGCTGAGAAGGATGCACACTAGAGGCAGGCGATGGAGGAGGAGATGAACGCCATCGAGGAGAATGGCACATGGGAGCTGGTCGAGCCACCGCCAAGTTGTCGCCCCATTAGCTTGAAATGGGTGTACAAGGTGAAGCGCGACGAGCGTGGCGAGGTGGTTAGGCACAAGGCGCGACTAGTGGCGCGCGGGTTCGTGCAGCGGGAAGACGTGGACTTCAACGAGGTCTTCGCACCGGTGGCAAGGATGGAGTCGGTGAGGCTGCTACTAGCGCTAGCAGCAACGCGGGGCTGGAACGTTCACCACATGGACGTGAAGTCCGCGTTCTTGAACGGGGATCTCAAGGAGGAGGTATACGTCAAGCAACCACCGGGCTACGTCGTCAACGGCCAGGAGCACCGGGTGCTTCGTCTGCGCAAGGCCTTGTATGGCTTGCGGCAGGCCCCGAGGGCATGGAACCAGAAGCTCGACACGGTGCTGAAGGAGATGGAGTTCAAGCGGTGCGAGTCCGAGCACGCGTTGTACACGCGGCGGGCAGAGCATGGGCAGCTGGTGGTCGGCGTGTACGTCGACGATCTAGTGATCACCGGCGCCAGTAAGAAGGAGATCGAGGCATTCAAGGCGCAGATGAAGAAGACTTTCCGCATGAGTGACCTTGGCCTGCTCACCTACTATCTGGGCATAGAGGTGGAACATAGGAAGGAAGCATCACGCTAAGCTCCTACGCTCGCAAGTTGCTGGAGCGGAGCGGCATGGGTAAGTGCCGGCCCAACAAGACACCGATGGAGGAGAAGCTAAAACTGAGCAAGGATAGCAAGGCGGGGAAGGTGGACGCGACGAGCTATCGAAGCATCGTTGGCGGGCTGCGGTATCTTGTGCATACGCGCCCGGACTTGGCGTTTGCCGTCGGCTATGTGAGTCGATTCATGGCGGAGCCAAGGAAGGATCACCAGACTGCCGTGCAACGCATCCTCCGCTACGTCGCTGGGACGATCAACTACGGGCTAATTTATCCTAGGCGCATCGGAGAGAAGGCGAACCTCATCGGCTACAGCGATAGCGACATGGGAGGCGACATCGATGGGAGAAGGAGCACATCAGGCATGCTCTTCTTCCTCGGAGGGTGCGCGATCGCTTGGCAGAGCATGAAGCAGAGGATTGTCACACTCTCTACGTGCGAGGCGGAGTACGTCGCGGCGGCGGCGTGCTGCCAGGCAGTATGGCTCAAGCGGCTGCTGCGGGAGGTGACAGGAGAAGAGCCCCGCGCGCCGGTCTTGAGGGTGGACAACAATTCTGCTATTGAGCTCGCAAAGAACCCTGTCCTACACGACCGGAGCAAGCACATCGACATCCGGTTCCACTATATCAGGGAGTGCGTCGCTGAAGGGCAGGTCGTCCTCGGGCATGTTGACACAGCTCAGCAGCTCGCGGATCTCCTCACCAAGCCTCTAGGCCAAAAGCGGCTCGCCCAGCTGATGGTCAAGATCGGGGTTGAGGAGCTCATCCATAGAGATCAAGCAAGAACACAAGGATTAGGGGAAGAATGTTGGTAGTAATCCTTGTGCTTAATCTAGGACATTGTAGAATGTTGTAGCTGTCTTTGAGACAGCAGTAGTAGTCAATTTGATTTTTGCTTGAGCTGGATAATAGGTATGACTAAGCTGTAAAACAGCTGTAGTTTATCTATCGGTTACTGTAGCGTACTGTAGCAAACCGACTTAGAAGTCCTATAAAAGGACTTGTACCCCATCCTATGTATATCGAGCTTGTTGGAATAGAATTCCTAACTTTAGAACAACTCCATACATCCAAATAGGGTGTATTTGTGCTTCGTGTTGTTCTTCCACCTTCAGCCCTAGTGTGCGTGTGTTCTTGGCGTGTTGGTGAGTGGGTTAGCTTGATCCTTGGGATCTAACAGTTCTGTCGTACAAGCTTGGAGATCGTGGAGTACATTTAGGAGACAATAGATTACATGGTTGATTGGCCGGTAAGCTAACTGACTAACTAACCAAGACCTGTTCTCCTACAACTTCCTGCTGGTGCAGTGTTGCTCTTGGCCACGCACAAACTGGACTTGAATTGGTTGAACTAAGACATTGCAAACACCTTGGTCATAATATCTGCATACTGAAATTGAGTTGGCACCTGTAGGATGCGTAGATGTCCGCTGGCAACCTTCTCTCGTTCAAAAATTTCAGAACTGCTCAGTCATTGGTGAGGGCATACAAAGGATATTGAATTTTGAACCAAGACTTACTTGGTCTGATTACTGTTTTTTCTCCTTGCTTGCCCAGATTTGACTTTCAATGAGCAAGAAATTTTCCATTGAAAATCGAAAATGCCACTTGAAAGTGTGGGCATTGCTATGGTATAAGCTTCTGTAGAGTAATATCATTTTGATGTGATTTATAAGTTCCATCAGATAGCATTACTGATCTTATGTGTCAAAAGGTTGATTTGATGTCTCCTCTAATCACAACTTGTTTGGCATTTGTTATCTCCTCTAATTACAGTCATGTTTAATCCATAATCATCACATCGTTTACTCATGCTGAAATAGAGACCGAGTGCTGCTGAAGAGGCAGACAGAAAGGCACAACTTACAGACAAGGTAAGTACTATTTTGGCCACAGTTCGTTATCTGGACTACAATCGTTAGAGATTATCCTGTCTCCCAATCCTACATTCATGTGGTGGATGCTAATAAGCTCAGACCTTTAGGCAATTGTTGATACTGGCTTTCAGCTTTGGTGCATGTTCCAGCCACGATCTTGTTGAGCTAAAGGGATTCTAGGAGGGACGGCATGTTAGATTGACATCTAATAAGCTCGGCGATTCAGGTACCTTCTTCATGACTGCTTCTGCTCCTCTCTCACGCCAGTCGTAGTTCCTCTTCGTTAGTTTTGGCTTCAGTGATTTGATATCTTCCCAAGCACAGGATGCGTTTGATATGCATCTACTGATATGCTTATTACAGACTTTTACTTTTCTTATCGGCATGCACATAGGTTTGTGGAACATAAGTTGCTTGTCTGCTTTTAGGAACTCTTACTTTGATGAATGCATGTGCGCTAACTGCTTTGTGTCATTGTGTGTGTGTTTTAATATTTTTGGTGGACAGTGTTGTGGTTATTTATATACATGCTGTTTGTGAGGAATCCCGTGGGTAGGCAGAGAAGACAATCATTTCGTCCTTTCAGAAGTACCATGACAATTAGAGACAGACTTTGTGGATTGGAGAGGATCCTCCATCAATAAAGAGTTACATGGAGGTGTCCGAGCAGCATGGTTTATATACTGTAAGTGACTATGCTTCTATCTTTCCTGAGTTATATGGGTAGTCCTTCTGTACATATGTTTCATGGATAAAATATGTTCTATTTTAATAACTTCCCCTCTTTTTTTTCCCTTTACAGGCCTGACAGTTGTCAAACTTGGTGAATGTTCCCATTTTTCTAAATTTGGTTACTTATCTCCATGAAACAATGCATATGGGTGTGTTGAGTTCTGCGACTACAGCACCTGATTTTGTCGGTGCGTTGCTACAGTAGCTTGATAGGAGCTTTTCTACCAGACTCTTACATCAGTCGTTTTAGAACTATACTTCTCTTTGGTCCCTTAGAGTTTCTGGTAATGTTCCTCTTGATTTATGCAATCATATATGTGCTGCAGGGTATTTTACACTTTATGTTGTATTTTCGCAGAGGGGAAGGATCTGATTGTCACCGTGATGTGTGTTGTGGGCGAGGAGCAAAGATTGAGCTCTGAAGGATATCAGACCTAGGGATGAGGGCAGGTGTGGGCTGGCAATATAGCGTTGGCGGACTTCTGCAGGCACCTGCTCTGTCTTACTGACTCTCCGCTGCTAGACTCCCACGGCTCCTTCGTGCAACTGGACCACGAGCGCCACTGCTTGTTCTTGGCGCCGGCGACCTACCCTGGCTGTGAGCCGGTGAGGACCAACATCCTTTTTGTATACCTCTCACTCTCTTCATGTTCTTTTATCTGCTTAACCATACGCCGACTCTCTTTCTCCATGTAGTGACAGCGGCCACTGCCCTGCACTCGGCCTTCAGCAGCGACGAACGCTCATCTGGTATGCTCACCTCTTCTCATCTCCTCCCTTCAGTATCCAAGGCAATGGAGGCAGTTCCACTCTAGGTGATTGGTTCAGTCCAGCACTGGGGCAATGGATACATGCTTGTTTATCCGAGTCATTTTTTAGTGAACCTTGTACTGCTGGGAATTAATTTGTAATAACGTTTCCAAAATAATGCCCACAACATCATTAACCAAGCATGCACTACGAAATGCTGCATACTTGCTTCATCCTTTTTTTGTGAAGTGTGCAGATTTCATACTCTATATTTCCATATCCTTTCTGACTTCCTGCTGAAACCGAAAAAAAAAACTGAAGTAGCTATAAAATAAGATAAAAAATGTGTCACAGAGCAATACAATACTAGAGTCTAGAGCAGGCAGCAGCTTTAGGTAAGATACTGAGATAAGAGCAGTACTGCAGTAGAGCACATAATTAATTGCTCATACATAGCGATTTTACTTACATGTTCTCGAATAAATAAATTCTATGATGTATACAGATTTTGCTTAAATGTGGTCATTTTAAAGGTCAAGAAGGAATTGGACAATTTGAGGGACAAGCTACAGTGACCATGAAGTACAGAAGGTCAATGATATTAGGAAGATAGAGCAGTGCCATGAAGAGCTGCAGGTCTGTAGGAGTCCAGGTCCTGTATGCACTGGCCTCTAAGAAGTCGACGGAGCCATCTCTGAGCTGGAGGGCGAGACAAGGGTACCTGATACTTTTAAACCCATGTGCTTGTTAAAGTTTCTGCATACCACATCAGTACTGCAGAATTGTTGATTGTCTCTGGTGGGGGTACTCGTGTAGCATGCTGAAAATGCCTCTACACTGGACATGCCCCAAATCACTGATATCATGTTATGTTCAGTAACTTATGACGATGATAAGCAGTTAAATAACGGAAACTAGAATTTTGAAGAGGTTCAATATATTTGGGAAATCTGAACTTTGTTTGAAAATGCTCTTTTTCCTATGATTTAGTCCAGAGATGTACCAACTGGCCTTCTCGATCCTTCAATTTGAAAACTACATTCTTCAAGAATGTATATTACCTAGACTTATTTAAAATAATTTTTGTTGTTTACTGGATAATTGTAGACTTACTTCATGTGCATACATCTGAATTGGTTGATCACAGATGCATAGTAAGTAGCAACTTGCATGTTTCTTGTGGAATATTTGATTCACGGTTCACCGAATGAGTGGGTTTGGTAAATTTTTTATTCCCGTAGCAACGCACGGGCATAGACCTAGTAAAAACTAATATGGCAAGTACTGTACTTACCACTGCATTATATTCGAAATGGTCGAATATCTCTTGGTTTCGACATCCAACGAGTCTAAGACCAATACTTTGCTCTCCTTAGGCATGATATATATAGACAGATCCATTGTCTGCTGCAAAGACCAAAACGAATGAAGTTAGATATGATCATGTGTGTTTAATTTTCGCTTAGTATCAAAGGCAAGGGTTTTGACATAATCAAAGTTGTATGGAACAAAGATTTGGTCACGGTTTTCTTCGTGGAGGAACTTTAGGGCAGTGACAATGTATAAGGCAACTTTCCTCTTTGCCTTTAGATGTAGTTTTTTTCCCGGATTGCATCGCTCTCCGCCTTTTGTTTTTCCTGCCTGCAGTTCTTTGCTATCGTCTTTTAGCTTAAGTGGCT
Source organism: Paspalum notatum (assembly GCA_022530915.1). Taxonomy (NCBI): domain Eukaryota; kingdom Viridiplantae; phylum Streptophyta; class Magnoliopsida; order Poales; family Poaceae; genus Paspalum; species Paspalum notatum. The sequence goes on along the minus strand of CM039684.1, from coordinate 22,914,646 downwards.
TGTCGTGTTGACTCTGGTTAATTAGTGAAGGGTCTAAGAACACGAGTCTTGTATCGCCACGGCTTCGAGCTGCTTGATACTGCATTCTGAAAGGTATATTATAAAGTGAATGGATGTTACATATGAGAGTATTATTATATTAATTATGCCCACATAATTAATGGGATTGGCAAGAGAATTACAGGCACCAAAGGGTCGTCGCATTGATGTCCATTTGTCCTAGGCGGAACATGTTTTGGAACTCCAAGAAATTGGCGATTGTAATCTTGGTCAGACTGGTGAAACATTCACTAGAATGTGAGTGGTTACAAATAGAACCCTAAGTCTACATGCCCTTAGATACCAATCGTGAAATTTTCTCATCTCACCTGACAATCGATCATCATTAAGAGCCCAATCTAGCAGGAATGGTTTGCCATGTTCGTATCTTAGAGAACAATCTGGCGTATCGGGAATTTGATCAAGGCCAAGCACGGATTGGTAGTATTTTCGGTCGGGAATAAGATCAATTTCCTTTGTTTCCCCCTTTCCCTTTGCCGGCTCTTTTCACTTTGGTTTCTCCTTTTCCTTTGCTGCATATTTTTCTTGAACCACGTTTGCAGCTCAGGTGTCGCAACCTTTTCATACGCATGTACCATTTTTGGCACCACGCCTGTATCGCATGTCTGTGCTGCCGCTGGCTCCTCGTCCTGTGGAGGTTGTTCTGATGAAGCCAGCTTCTTGACGACTTCTGGAGGTGTAGCCGGCTTCTTAATGACTTTTGGAGGTGTTGGCACGAATTCGTGTATCGGAGGATCTGAATTTTCAGGATCTAATTCGGGCACAACATGTTCTTCATCCATCGCATCTCCTACTGGGCCATGTTCGAGTGCTAGCTGTCTTTGTTCGAGTTGTTGGTCTTGTGGTGCCAGGTTCAGGATGTATAGCTTATTCCACAAGAAGAACTGATTGACAAACTAGCCGAGGAAGTGGTTCCCATCTGGCGTGGGGATGTCTATTCTTTCTTCTGCATGTTTAGGTTCAATGCTAAGGACCTAGACCCTTGCATAGTTCGGCAGGATTGTAATGCCATGGAAAAGGTTGCTTCCAGGAATTGCCAGTGCCCGTGCTACCTCCTTTGTCCTTCCATGTATTCCAAGAGAGATGTGCAGCTCGCAAGGAGTCAGAGACGTGATGGTATCTAGTGCCCGCCCTTCTGGATCAACGGATTGAGGTCTTGCAACACCTGGTACTACAATATCTGGTAGTGTTTTTACAGCTAAACTCCTAAATTTTTCTATGAACACCTCCTCGGCACTTTCTCTCATAGCTTAGCGATCATGCCTTTTGTACTGGGCCCTGTCTTCGCAGAACCCATACTTCCAGTTGAGCTTGGACGAGATGCCTCTTACTCAGTCTCCATGCTCTTTTGTGCCAATTGCTTCACTTAAGATGTCTTTCTCCATATCAGGGACAAATTTGCCCATCTTCTGGTCCTCTGCAAGCTGCATGATTTTGCTCACCACCTCTTTGGTCTCAGGCCTTGCGAAATCTTTTTGGCCCCCAGCCACTTTGACCTCTCGGCCCTTGACCCATTGGAACGTCCGCTTATTTAATCCTTCATACGGGTTAGGTAGCCCTTTAGCTATCACATCTTCCCTTTCCTTGTTCCATTGCTCAACTTTCGCGGCGTACCCACCAGGCCCAAGATGCAGCTTGTGCACGTCTCTTTTTGCAAGCGCTGAGTTTGCTTCACTAAGCTTTTTTGGCTTCTTCTGTTGTCCTGTGCCTCACAAACTCATCCCACTATGCTTGGGTGATCTTTCCATACTCCTCAAATGGAGTAAGGTTGTTGTTCAAATATTTTTTCGTGAGATGCAGTTTCCATCGATGGTAGGCAAAACCTAGCAGCTTCAAGGCATATGACTTAGCCTTCGCCAGGCTGTCACGTGGGAACTGGAACACTTTCTGCAACTCTTTCCATAGTATGCCCTTCTTTGCATTGGGCACCTTCTTCCAATTAGGCCACGTAGGTTCCATCCATCCCCTCACTACCACCCCCACGGCGTTGCGGGAACTTTGCTCTTACCGAAAAAGGTTCCAGTGGTTGCCCATCAGCACCAACCTCATGTACAATGGAAACTGTTTCTGGTACTTTGTTCTTCGCTCGCTTTCCGCCTCTCCTCTTGCTCGTTCCAATTTGCCTCAATGATGTCTTGTTCGGGCGATTGTCTTGAGGTGTGGTGGGTTCTTCAGCCATTTGTTATTCCTGCTTGGTGTGAGATTGCGAATGAAATGGGAAATTTGTATCGTTACAACATCTAACGCATAAGTGTTCAGCTCACACCTCAGTGGAGGGCACGTAGTTCGGATCCTTCGCGAGCACTCGAGCGCGTTTGGTGGCAAGCACGTCTGCAGCATGTGGGTCTTCTGGCTCGAGATTGTCATTTGCCAAATCGAAATCGACTTCGTCGAGTTCATTGTTAAGAACATATTCGAGCCATGCATTGTCTTCGGCGAATTACTCTAGTGGTGACCTACGATCCATTTTTTCTACAAAAGACCGCGTAAGCTAACAATTATAAAATTCAAACACATGAAAATTGTGTATACATGAAAATTTAAAATACAAGGAAAATGAATATACATGAAAACTTATTCAATAAAATAGTCAATGTACATGTGTAACACCCTAAATTTTATTTTCAGTATTTAAAATAATTAAAATGCTTTTCTGAATTTATTAAGTTTTTTTTTCTGTTTAGAACGAGCATTTAATGATTTTACAAAGTAAAGTTTAAAGCAAATAAAATTAATTTAGGTCAACATATTGTTGCATTCATGCCGTTGCATTGTTTTATGTTGAGTGGTTGCCTAAGGAATCAAATTCGAATTTACAGTGTGCTTAATTTTCCAAATAAAAGAGTTTCAAAAGAAAAGGTCTGAAATCCCCTTCCTATCTTCACCGGTGCTTTTGACCCAAACTTCTTCGCCTCTTGGGCTCAGCCTGCAGCCCTTCTCCTTTGTCTCTCCTCCCTTTCCTCGTTCTACCCTCGCCCTGTCTCTTTGTCGTATGGTCTTCCTGCCCGCATGTCAGGCTTCTCTTTCTTCCTCGCCACCGATCCTTCCGACCATCTCATAACTCCATGCTAGGATGCCAGTTTTGAGTGTGAAAACCCTTCCAAATATCTTTGTTCATCGTCAAGTTGTTTTTGGAAATTTTCTGGATTTATCCGAAGGCTTTTCCCATTTTCCTAAAGAAAATTCCATTTATTGGAGGCTCTTCTGAATCTTTTCATGAGCTCTAAATATTTTATTTGAGTTCATTGGGTGCCAAACCATTTCTAAGAATTTTTCTAGAATTTTTGGAGCCATCGGAGTATTTTTTCGGGACACGAACATTAATTCTGGATATTCTGGAATTATTTTAAAGACCGAAATTAAAAATTTTAAAAAATAGCCCAAATCCAACTCAGCCAAACCCATGCATATATATATATTCATCAAAATTCTCTCGTCACCTTCTTTTCAGAACCGGTCTCCGTTTTTCGGTCCCACAACCCTAGCTCTCTAGATCTGAAAAATGAGTTTCGAGGTGGACCCAACTCCGGCAAACATTCGGTGGCGTTTTCCTCCTCGTCTGTTCATCTTTGGCGGAAACTGAGGATAGCACCGCGTTCCTCTCGTCGAGCTCTTCGTCGGGGTGGTCTCCGTTTCACAAGGATATCACCGGTTTCTCCTACGTGTACGTTTCTTCTACAACTCCGGCGAGATCAAACTCCCGGTGAGCTCTTTCTTCCCTCTCCGGCCGCTTTGTTGCTTGTGCCAGCTGTCCTTGTCCGCTCTGGTGACCTATGCCGCGCCGCACAGACCCCGTGGGCCCCGCCCAGTACAGCCGCACGCAGCGCCGCGCCCCTGCATGCACCCAGCCGGGTCCTACCTCCCACCGTGCATGCGAGCGCGCAGAGCAGATCGAGCAGAGCCAGGCTCCCACTAGCCTCCCATGGCCACGTGTTACCATCCAAGTGGACCGCTCCATCGTCCCGCTTTCTGGCCACGCACAGGATCCATCTCCCGCCACACCAGATCCGGCAGATCCTCTGCGGCTGGAACTCTGTTGCCCACCATGTGTCAACCGACCCAACCAATTAGAAGCTGCCACATCACCGCCGCCGCTGCCTTTTCTGAAAACCACCTGAGCTTTTACAGATTTAACCCACCGTCCATCGCTATAGTGAGCAGGCCCCTGCTTTTACCTTTTTAAACCCTGATTTTTTAAAACTATCTTCAATTAGGTCCTATGACATTCAAAAGCTCATAACTTTTGCGTTTTAAATCCGTTTTCGACGATTCTCGCACTCACATGTTCGTGGCGATGCGTAGAATATTTTTATAAACCTTTTATCTTTTGTTTTTCATGTATGATGTACTGTTTTTTATATTTTATATGTGTTGCTCGCATGTATTGTTGCGTAAGTTCGATGTGAGGGTCCCAAAATCGGTCCAAGCTGTCGACAAGAGTTGGTGATCAAGTTTTTCAAGTGCAAGCTGTTGATTTGAGCATATCCATATTGGTTTTCTCTGAGCAAATAATATCTATATTCAGGAATTGCAGGCTAGTGTTCTTTAACATTATTGTTTCGCTACTTTTAATTGTGTATGCGATTTAATTTGAACATTTACCGACCACCCAGGACTAAAGCGCAACCATGGGGTTAGAATGGGATGACCTTGGCTAATTAATTAGGTGATACTTATGTGGACATTAGATTCATGGTTGTTGGGACGGATAATGCTTCTATGCTCATCTGCCTTGGTTAAGAAATGAGTAGGGAAGTGTTTCCAGGGCGAGTCTTGCCAATTTGCAGATGGTTAGGACAGGAGGATTGATCTAGGCATACGACTGTGTATCTAATACGCATAGGAGGAACCTTTGTAAAGGCCTCATAGTGAGAGCCTGCTGACTCACAGTGTGCAGTGTTTTGGCGTAAATGGAATCACGACCCATGGTGAAAGTGTGCAACCTCTTGGGAGTATAAAACTGTTATAATAGCTGAGCTTACGGTCATAGCGGCCTAGACCCTTTATGTGATAATTAAATTCGTCTATATGTTTAATTGTTGGCATTCAATTTATGTTTCTAAATATCTTGCTGAGTACGTAAGTGCTCACCCCTTGCAATTTCCCCACGTATAGACATGCTCGAGAGATGATATGGTGTATCCAGATGGCGTCCAGCAGCTGAGGCGTGCGTGTCCCTAGTCGGTTTCCCAGTGGATGGCTCGAAGATTTAGTTGTGCTTCCGCTACTTTGTGTATGTCTTATGTAAATGTTGTTTGACGTTATATAATAAAGCATGTTTTGTTATATCACTATTTATTGTCTCTATATGTGTGAGATTAAATCCTGGCACACATATAGATTTGCTCTAGTTTGTCTTTTGAAATCCAGGGTGTGACAAAGTGGTATCAGAGCTATGCTAACTGTAGGACGCAAGCCTAGATAGAACTGGTCATTTTAAGGTCAAAAATTCATATATATGATTCTTGGTCTTTCTATTCTTTCTACTCCATATCGTTTTCGTTCTCATGCTTACCTCCTCTTTGTCTAATATCTCTCCACTCCACTCCTGTCCAATCTCTTGTTGCTCTCTTCTTCTCTATCTTGTTGATCTTTTCTTTTAGAATAGTGTACTTTTCTTATGCTTAATCGGTAGTTGGTTTTTGCTAAGTTGACTAGTAGGTTCCACCTTATAGTTGTAGGATCGATTAGATGCGAAATGATCTGGTGTGCTTGTGATGATTGTTATTATGATTATGATTGATTTAGATCTTTGTTTGATTGTGATGAGTAGTGGAGTAACATCCACCGCTACATCAAGCTTGTAAGCTAGAAAAGTTAGATGGGTTTTTTTCTTCTTTTTCTTTCTCTCTCTATCTAAGCCTTTTTGTCCCTCACTCACTTCTCTTTTACCCTTCAACCAGAGGAAAATGGAGCCCCATTGCAATGACACAGGCAACGCCAACTCAAAGAGGAAAGCTAAGTCCCAAGGCTATCTAGGGATGGGGATAGAAGACAACAGGAGGAACAGAAGATTGTTCGGATATATGGCTAAACCTCCTTGCCGAGTAGAAATCCCCAGCAGCTTGGAAGGTCAAACTGAAGAATCAAGTCAAGCTCAACTCTCCAGTACGCAAGTACTTCATCAACCTCCACAAGATCTTGAGCCACCAACGCTCACACGCTAGGATGTCAAAGCAAAAAGGGCTTGTTACTACTGCAAGGAGGAAGGACATCTCATCCGCAACTGCCCTAAAAAGCATCTTCATCGACGGCAGAAGAAGACATTGAAGCAAGATCCAGCTGACGGCTACAATCTGAACATAGAGCCCTGTTACCCCAATACAAGGTTCTTAAAGGTTCATGAGTATGATGAACATGGAAAGTTGATGTCCATAAGGTGTATGCGAAAACATGAGGAGCCACAAGATAAAGTAGAAGACCGCAATTAAGGGGGGTAGCAGCAAGCTCCGGAAGCTTGAAGCCATCCTTGTTTTTCTTTGCTAGCCGACAAGATTCTTGTTAAGGGGGTACAATTGTAACACACTAATTTTATTTTCAGTATTTAAAATAATTAAAATGCTTTTCTGAATTTATTAAGTTTTTTTCTATTTAGAATGAGCATTTAATGATTTTACAAAGTAAAGTTTAAAGAAAATAAAATTAATTTGGGTCAACATGTTGTTGCATTCATGTCGTTGCATTGTTTTATGTTGAGTGGTTACCTAAGGAATCAAATTTGAATTTATAGTGTGCTTAATTTTCCAAATAAAAGAGTTTCAAAAGAAAAGGCCTGAAATCCCCTTCCTATCTTCACCGGAGCTTTTGACCCAAACTTCTTCCCCTCTTGGGCTCAGCCTGCAGCCCTTCTCCTTTGTCTCTCTCCCTTTCCTCGTTCTACCCTCGCCCTGTCTCTTTGTCATATGGTTTTCCTGCCCGCGTGCCAGGCTTTTCTTTCCCCCTTGCCACCAATCCTTCCGACCATCTCATCACTCCATGCTCGGATGCCAGGTTTTGAGTGCGAAAACCCTTCCAAATATCTTTGTTCATCGTCAAGTTCTTTTTGGGAATTTTCTGGATTTATCCCGAGGCTTTTCCCATTTTCCTAAAGCAAATTCCATTTATTGGATGCTCTTCTGAATCTTTTCATGAGCTCTAGATATTTTATTTAAGGTCATTGGGTGCCAAAACATTTCTTTTCTAGAATTTTTGGAGCCATCGGAGTATTTTTTCGGAACACGAACATTAATTCCGGATATTCTGGAATTATTTTAAAGCCTGAAATTAAAAATTTCGAAAAATAGCCCAAATCCAACTCGGCCCAAACCCATGCATATATATATTCATCTAAATTCTCCCGTCGCCCTCTTTTCAGAACCGGTCTCCGTTTTTCAATCCCACAACCCTAGCTCCCTAGATCTGAAAAACAAGTTTCGAGGTTGGCCCAACTCCGGCGAACATTCGGTGGCGTTTTCCTCCTCGCTTGTTCATCTCTGGCGGAAACTGAGGATATCACCGCGTTCCTCTCGTAGAGATCTTCCTCAGGGTGGTCTCCGTTTCGCGAGGACATCACCGGTTTCTCCTACGTCTACGTTTTTTCTTCAACTCCGTCGAGAACAAACTCCCTGTAAGCTCTTTCTTGCCTCTCCAGCTGCTTTGTTGCTTGTGCCCGCTGTCCTTGAACGCTCTGTGTAGGACCGAGACGTGCGACTAGAGGGAGTGAATAGGAGCACTTGAAAACTCAAACTCAATCCCCTGTAGTGCAAACTGAAATAACATCCACAACAAAGCTAGACACCGTCCACTGAGAGGATACGTATCTAGCTCACAACACATGCTTGGTACCGTCCACTGAACAGATACGTACCAAACACAAAGCGGAAGCACACGCTCAAACGGCTAAGACAAAGAGCGCAAAAGGAACCAACTTCGGAAAACTGCAGATTTCAGACAGACAGAGCTGCAAAGAAATATCTCAAAACCCTAAAAGCAAAACGGCAAACCACCCCAAAAAATTACCACACCTTCACAAGACAATAGGAAACAGCTCCAGAAAAATTTAGGCCAATTAGAGCAAGTTGTGACAACCGGACTGTCCGGTGCTCATAGCATGACACTCCAAAAAGATTTAGACCAAAACCCAATCGAACCAACTCCAAAAATTATGAAATTTTTACTAAAGGTTAAGAAGGGGCCAAGGAACAACTCCACAAATTTGCATCTCAATTGGACTAGAAATAAAAATCCTAGAGCCACCAGACCGTCCGGTGCAGACCCACCGGACTGTCCGGTGGTTAAAAAAGTGACAGACTAACCCCAAAAGAAAAATACCAAAACCAAGTCAAAACACCTCCAAAAATTCTGAAATTTTTATGAGACCTTTATGATTCATAGTATAAGAGCTTCACAAAATTTCAGGTCATTTGGAGAACGTTTGACCACTGAACCAACCACCGGATGATATAGCGCAGATAGAAAATATCCACCCAAAACTTGAGCTTACAAAGCACAAACTTGACCAAATCTTCTCCAAACTTCACGAAAATTGGCACAGGCTATCCTAGCTCCATTCCAAAGCTATTCCTAAAAGATCTATGGAAAAAGATCACGGGATTAGCGGAAATTTCAGATCTCATGAAGAGGTGAATATTTGAGCAAGAAAGGGGAAAGCTCAAAAACAACTTGCTCATGGCAATCCTTTGGGATTGAGATGGTCTAAGACATAATCTCCACGTCCTTCCAAGTCCAAAACACAAAGAAAACAAGAGATTCTACCTTGGCAAAAGCAAACACCTAAAAAGCCAAGGATTGAAGCCGAAAACTAAAGAGAACGAGAGGAGGAGAAGCACATAAAGTTGCTGCATGAAATCACTTCGATTATGAGCCTCAAAAGAGGTCTTAGGTCAGATTACAACGAAGGATTTCGTCCCAAGCAACCACCCTCACCTTCCCTCTTGATTTGGAGGCTAGATCTCACACTAACCCTCCTAAACTTGGAGCTCAAAGCTTGAGGACGAAAATTACCCTAAGGAAATGAAAACCTAGCTGCCAAGACTCTCTCTAATGACCAGCACTCAGGCTATTATACACCGGTTCAGATTTGGCATTTTTACACATAGACCCCTAACACTAGAAACGTCCGGAGGGGCTAAAACAGAAAAGAACCCGAAATATCGGGGACGGACGACCACGATGAAGACTTCATCTTCTTAGCTTCCACGCAATCTTCGGATGTCCTCCACGTGGCCAGTAGTCCAATGCACCTTTGCACCCCCGGTTTTGAAGTCAGAAACCGGGAAACTTTACGAAGTCTCCGTCTGGGCAGGACTTGGCCCATCTTCTCTATCTTGGCGAGTCGTGGCCCAACTCACCAAACCTTGAATAGGTTGGGAGGCGGTTTTGAGCCGAAGCCGCCAAAGCCTCCAACGCACGCCTTCGCGCCATGCACTCGGGTTGGAGCACCACGATGGCACCCGGTTTCTCCAGTCCATCGGAGTTGCCTCGCAGTCCATCTGAGGGCTTACACCACCGTTGCCGAACCGCCCCTCCGTGTACCGAGCTCCCATGGCCGACCGACGCCGAGCATTGCCTCCGGTCCATTGGAGGGCTTTTGCCTCAGTCCATCGAGGTCTTCATCATCTACCTCCAATCCATCGGAGGGCCTCCAGTCCATCGGAGGGCTTTTGCTCGTTGACAATCACTCATCACACTAGGAGAGCAATGAGGCCGGTCCATTGGCTCTCAATCTCCCCCTTGATGAGTGCATTGTCAACATATCTTCAACCTGTAACCTGAAATGGAACAAAGACAAAAGAAAAGCGTAAAACCGAAAAAGAAAGGAAAATAAAAAAATGCTCAAACTGCCCGAAACCAAACAAAGGCAAAAAACAAGGCAGCTTGAAGAAAAAAAAACAAAGCATCGGCTCCTCAAGACAGAGGCAAAAGGCTCAACGCACCGATTCAAAGAGCATGTTAAAAGCTCAACTTCCCCTGAAATGCATACTCATAAATGCAAAATGAGTGCAAAGCTCCCCCTCAACTAAATCTCTCCTGAGTTCTCCCCCTTGTCCATATTTTTAAAATCTCCTCTTTGAAAATACACTAATTTCTCCCCCTTGTTGACAATAGACACATCAAGGGTTGCTTAAACTCAACTCCTCCTGAACTAGACAACTCCCCTCAAAATATGCCATGAAATGAAGGAGTGTAACTGAAAGATCTCAGAAGGAATGGAAAGCTAGTAACCACAAGTTCTAGCATATAGAGCAAGTAAGGGCAAGGAAGCATACAACAAGCTCAGATGAATCTTTATACATATCAAGAGTAAGCTTGTTTTTCAGAGTTGATGAAAATAAAGCATCACCAACATGAATAGCACCCAGGAAGATAGGCATGAACAACAAGATGTTAGCAATGCATACAAGGTGTGCTACTCTCAACCAAAGCATATACAACTAGCCATAAGCATTTTAGAGACTTGCAAATTTCAAATTTAAACATTTGTATGCATAAGCAAGTTCTTTTTGTACCAGGGGTTATTTACTTGTCTTTTGCCACATCTTACCAACCAATGTCAAGTCTAGGCTTAAAGAACCATCAGAAGCTTAAGACAAGGTTTTGGTCATACATAGCCTAGTCCAAGATCATGTCAAAGTGCAATGACAAGTAGTCTCAAACTAGATCAGTGTGACAAGCAAACCCACCAGGATCTTTCTCAATTTAGCACATAAGACAACATTTGGAAGCAATTTGATTTAGATTTCAATTTAAGCAAGGTGTCATAAAAGTTTAGGCATAATCATAGCAAAGGCATACAACTAGCATTTCCAGGTATAAAAAGTTAGCATAGTATTCAACAATCCTACACATACTAGGTAGCCAAATCAAGTGGTGATCATGATTTTTGATTTACAAAGAATAAAATGACTTAGCTCACAACTAGTATTCAACAGACTCAAGAGAGCTTAGCCAACCATGATCAAGCAAGCACTGTACAGTCTAGCACAGGAAAGTACTAACTCAACATACCAAAAGAGCTCTAGTGCTAGTGAAATGAAAATGCATATGCTACAGTGCAATGCATGATATGATACAATATGCAAAAGAAACAAAAAGAAATAAAAATAAGATAAAAGCAAAAAACTAAATTACAAAAGCTATTCCTTGCTAAAAGGGATAGCACACTCTAAGCTCACCTCTCAAACGCGTAAAAGCGTCAAACTCTAGGGGCTTGGTAAAGATATCGGCCAACTGGTTTGCAGATACTACATGGACTAAGTCTATGTCCCCCTTCTCATAGTGATCTCTCAGAAAGTGAAACATCACGTCTATGTGTTTGGTTCTAGAGTGCAAGACGGGGTACTTAGCTACAGAAATAGCAGAAGTAGAGTCAACTAGGAGAGGGATCCTCCCAAACCTAAGGCCGAAATCACTAAGGGTGGCTTTCATCCATAAAAGCTGGGAGCAGCAATTAGCAACAGCAACATATTCTGCTTCAGTGGTGGAAAGAGCTACACTAGCTTGCTTGCGGGAGGACCAAGAGACAAGAGAGGTTCCTAAGAGTTGGCATGCGCCGGAGGTTGACTTGCGATCAATCCAGCAGCCAGCATGATCAGCATCTGAGAACCCTCTAAGAGAAAGAGAAGAACCCGAGAAATACCAAAGACCATGCTCAGGAGTGAATTTCAAATACCTGAAAATGCACTTCACCGCTTGACGGTGAGAAGTCCTAGGAAAAGGCTGGTAGTGCGCACAAAGGCAGACCACGAACTGAATGTCCGGCCTGGTCACCGTCAGGTACAGAAGTGAGCCGATCGTCCCTCAAAATTCCTTCTGGTCCACCGCCTCCCCCATCTTCATCAGCATCAAGCGCTGTGTTTGTACTCATAGGAGTCATCATGGGCTTAGAGTCACCTATCTCAAACTTCTTGAGTATGTCTCTTGTATATTTGGCTTGATGGACGAAGGTTCCTTTAGGGCCTTGCTTGATCTGCAGCCCGAGGAGGAACTGGAGCTCACCCATAAGACTCATCTCAAATTCCCTGCTCGTCTGTTCAGCAAAACTAGACACCAAAGCGTGAGATGAACCACCAAAGATTATGTCATCAACATATATCTAAACAATCAGGGTGTCACCACCACGACCCAATAGAAACAAGGTCTTATCTACTGAACCCATCACAAATCTAGACTTGAGCAGGAAACTCTTCAACCTAGCATACCAAGCTCTGGGAGCTTGCTTCAGACCATAAAGGGCTTTTCTCAACTTATAGACCCGGTCTGAAAATCTAGCACTCTCAAAGCCAGGAGGTTGTCTCACATATACCTCCTCCTCTATGAACCCGTTCAGGAAAGCAGACTTGACATCCATTTGCTGCAGTTTGAAGCCTTTAGAGGCTGCAAAGGCAAGCAAAATCCTAATGGCTTCCAAACAAGTTACAGGGGCAAAAGTCTCCTCATAATCTATCCCCTCCTTCTGACAGAACCCCTAGGCTACCAATCTCGCTTTGTTCTTCACAACCATCCCGTTCTAACCCTGTTTGTTCTTGAAAACCCACTTCGTACCTATAGGGCGACAGTTTGGTGGAGGCTCCACTAAATCCCAGACATGGTTTCTCTCAAAATTCTCCAACTCCTCATGCATGGCGTTCACCCAATTAGAATCAGATAATGCATGCGACACATCCCGGGGCTCAAAAGTAGCAACATATGCAAAGTGGGAGAAAAAGGCTACAGAAGTAACCGAAGAGCGTGTAACACGCTGGTGAATGTCTCCAATCATCCTGTGAGGAGGGTGATCCCGCTAGACCTGCCGAGATGGAACAATCTCGGAGGTCACCTCCCCTGCGTCCTCAGCGGGGCCAGCCTCTGCATGAGCTTGCCGTCGGGGGAGTGAGGAGGAAGCTGTGGGCAAGGGTTCTCCTTCATCATCAGAGCTCGTTGCAGAGGGGGCAGGAGCTGCAGCCGGTGCAGTGGCTCCTTCATCACCAACATCATCTGCACCATCCTCATCTTCAAAGATGGGCGTGCCTTCTTCATCATCACCTGAAAGCTCAAAGGCAGGAGTTGTGCAGGGCATAGTTTCATCAAAAGAAACCTCACAAATCTCAACAACTTGCTTGGCCTCCAAAATCCACACACGAAAAGCTCTAGAACTAGAAGCATACCCCAGAAAAATCCCATCCAAACAACGAGATTCAAACTTATCCAAATGCCCCGACTTCTTAAGCACAAAGCACCTACAGTCAAACGCTCGCAAATGCTTGACGCTGGGCTGCCTACCAAACCGAAGTTCATACGAGGTCTTCAGAAGGAAAGCTTGCAAGAAGATCCGGTTCGCAATATAACAGGCCGTATTCACTGCCTCAGCCCAAAAGCGCCTCGGAGTCCTGTGCTCATCGAGCATCGTCCGTGCCATCTCAACAAGTGTGCGGTTCTTGCGTTCCACAACACCGTTCTGCGGTGGGGTATATGGAGAAGAAAAGTGGTGCTCAAGACCTAGGTCATGACAGAAGTTTTCGAATTGAGAGTTTCTAAATTCTCCGCCATTGTCACTGCGGATAGCCCTCATGGCCTTAAGACTCTCGTTTCTCAACCTCAGTACCAGATCCCAAAGAAAACCAAACGCCTCATCTTTAAACTCCATGAAAAATACCCACGAGAACCGCGAAAAGTCGTCCACAACGACAAGCACGTACCACTTCCCACTGACCGACGCTACCCAAGCGGGGCCTACTATAACCATATGGAGTAGCTCACCTAGATAGGAGGTCATAACCTGAGACACAGGAGTGTGAGAAGCAGCAACCGTCTTGCCATGACGACAGGGGTGGCACACTAACTCCTTCTCAGCTTTCAATTTGGGCAATTCTCGGATTAGGCCTATTGAACTCAATCTGACTAGCAGATCAAAGCTTAAGTGACCAAGTCTCCTATGCCACTTCCATATATCAGCATAAGGATTAGCAACCAAACAACGCGTAGGGCCAGAAACAGATGTGAGGTCGACCCTAAAAACCTGACCAAAAGGCAGTAAAGAGCGAACAAGGGTCTCCTCAGCATCAAGAACGCGGCACACACCCTTCTTAAAACGAACCTCAAAACCTTCATCGAGAAGTTGCGAAACAGAGACCAAATTGAACCCCAGATTCCGGACAAAATCAACTTCTCTCAGGGAAAGCTTAGCAGAGAGCGAAACAGAGCCAACACCCAACACTTTACCTTGACCATTGTACCCGAATGTGATGTACTCCTTTGTGCTCACGGGGTAAAGGCTGGAGAACCACTTGCGGTGCCCTGTCATGTGCCTAGAGCAACCGGAGTCCATGATCCACACGTCCTCCATGCCTCGATCCTTCAAAGTCAAGTAAAGCGACGGTGAGTAAACGGTCCAGCACTGGGGTTAGTACCAAAACTGCTGTACCAGTGCCGAGCCATCTGCTCAAAAGTGGGGTAAGCACAGTCAAAGAAATCACCATGACTGGATTAACCACGACCCTCAAAGCGTGGCCTCTCAAGCTCTCTCACAAACCCTCGGTCACGAGCTCCGTAGCCGCGCTGAAAACGACTAGGAGCTCGACCGACAAAGTTTCTCTCACCACCAGGAGCGCGGGCCTGAAAGCCGCCTCCTCTCTCACTACCAGCAAAGCGATCTCTCATCTCACCGCGGTGGGGAGGATCTTGCCTACCACCCTGGTAGAACTGATCCTGGTTTCCCCAAGCTCTCTCCTGCCTTTCAACCCGCTTCCTCCTGAAGCAAAACTCCTCTAGGTGGCCATCCCGCTGGCAGAACTCACAGTGGTAGATAGGCCTTCTAGGAATGGGGTTAGGCTGAGACTCGGGCTTAGGTGGTGTGGCTTTGGGTGGCTCAGGCTGCTGAACTGGCTTCTTGCCCTTGAACTTAAGCTCTTTCTCTATAATCTTGTCCAGCTTAGCCTTGGAAGGCTTGGGTGTCCAGTACTGCTTCTTTGGGGCTGCCTTGGGTGGCTCATGGTAAACCCCATCAACAGTCCATCTGGCTCTGCAGGTGCAGTCTTGATCCTAATTGGGGAACTCTTCTCACCCGAGGTGCTACACTCTCCAAACCCAAAACCACTCGTGTCACCCTCGGCTCTCTTGATGCTTTCTATGATCATCTCTAGTTGGGGTTGCCTAGCATATATCCAACTGAGCACCTCTCTCAACCTATTGTTGTCATCTTGCAAAGACAACACCTCCTCCCTCAGATCCTCCAAAACTATAGTCTGGGCAGCACAAGTGTCACAGTCTAGGGAGGGAAAAACAGGAGCAGCTTTCTCCAGCTTCCTAATGGTGGCATCCCTATTCACCAGCTGCATCCTAAGGGTCAGGCAGTTCTCACAAGTGTCAGTAGGTGCTGAAAGCACCTCAAAATCAGCTCTCAAATGCTCTAACTCACCTCTCAAAGTAGGACAGACCATACACGCACCCAAAAACGCAGGCCTAGCTCTAAGCTCCTCAAGCTCCATGAGCTGCCCCTCAAACTTATGCTTCAGCACGGCTAGCTCTCTAGCTAGACCGGGGCAAGACTCACACTCGAGCTCTCCACTCAAAGTAGGCTCATCCAGTTTGGACTGGAGTTTGCCTAGCTCAGCTCTAAGCTCATCTATCTCCTCTATCCGCTTGGCATACCTATCTCTCTGGTCACCAAGCTCCGTCATGAAAGACTCACAGGTAGGGCACTCAAGCTCACTGGGTTGGGGTCTCACACTCCTCAACCTCTCATTCTCCTCTAAAGCCTCAGCAAGTTGGGCTTTCAACTTCTGCAGCTTCTTAGCTGCCTTCTCCAGCCTCTTATCCTGGGCTTTCAACTCTCGGCGGTTCTGCTCTAGCATCTCAAGAATTTCGGCTTGCTCAGGAGTTACCTCATCATCGGAAGAAGAGTTGCTGCCGTCATCCTTGTTCTTCTTGTCCTCAAGCGCCATGGAGCAAACCGAGCTCCTCTTGTCCTTGTTCTTGCGCCTGGACTTGGTGGAGACGAAGCACAAGCCAGCTGGACCTCCTTGATCGTTCCTCTTGTCCTTCCTGTACGTGATCTCCTCATCACTTGAGCTCGACGAGGACGAAGAGGAAGAAGATCCACTGCTACAAAACCCGATCTCGGCGAAGAAAGCCTTGTCCCTCTTCCGGTTGTTCTTCTGGTAGCTCTTTAAAGCCTTTCGGAAGTTCTTCTTGCCGAAGGGACGCTTGCCGAAGCTGTGCTTGCTGGAGCGATGCTTGTCAAAGCTTGGTTTGCCGGAGTGGTAATTGTCGGAGTCGCGGGAGTAGTTCTTGCCCTTCTTATAGTAGTCGTTCTTGTTGGGGCACTCGGCGATGAAGCGGCCAACCTCTCCGCACTCGAAGCACTTAGGCCTCTCTCCCCTATTCTTGCTCACCCGGTTGTCATAGGCGCGCTGAAAGCGACTAGACACCAGACAAAGCTCATCATCCCCAAGCATCACCAACTGCTCCTCTGTAACAGATATCAAAGCAGAAAACGAGAAGTTGTGTAACAGGGGGTTAGTAACAGACTCACTAGAGAGGGTAGCCAAGGCCAGACTCTTAGAACCTGTACAATAGAGGGAATCCCTCATCTTGTAATCTACTTCGGTGGCCTTGAGCTTACTATAGAGCGCCTCTACTCCTATCGTATCATACCCTACCGACTCAATGATTGGATTCACCTTGATCTCCCATACTTATCTGTCCAAAGCATACAACAACTTGACAGCCTGCTGATGATCGGTGTATGGGAGCTCAGCGGGGGCAGAGTTGACACACAACTTGTTAATGATCGACTGAAAGCGACCAAACAAGTCGTCTACTGACTCTCCCGACTTCTGGACGAAATTCTCTTATTCGCGCCGGTAAGTCTCCACAAGCCTAGCCTTAATCGTCGCGGTACCCTCATGGTGTGCACTAAGCAGTGACCATATCTCACGGCAGTCTTAAGGTGACTCACTCTCTCATAATCCATGGGACCAAGTCCGGAAAAGAGAAAGTTAACAGCCTTGGCATTCACCTTACGCCGAGCCACGATATCCTGCGTAATACGCTCAGCGACTGGAACCACCACAAAAGTCGTACTCTAAGTAACATCCCATATGTCCTGACTCTGGCTAACAAGGAACACCTCCATCCTACCCTTCCAATAGGGATAGCCATCGGAGCCAAGGACCGGAATCTTTCCGGAGTAAGTCATTGTCGCTACGGTTTCGTCACCGGTTAAGGTATGAGGAAACCTAACCGGCTCTGATACCACTTGTAGGACCGAGACATGCGACTAGAGGGGGGTGAATAGGAGCACTTGAAAACTCAAACTCAATCCCCTGTAGTGCAAACTGAAACAACACCCACAACAAAGCTAGACACCGTCCACTAAGAGGATACGTATCCAGCTCACACACGTGCTTGGTACCGTCCACTGAACAGATACGTACCAAACACAAAGCGGAAGCACACGCTCAAACGGCTAAGACAAAGAGCGCAAAAGGAACCAACTTCGGGAAACTGCAGATTTCAGACAGACAGGGCTGCAAAGAAAAATCTCAAAACCCTAGAAGCAAAACGGCAAACCACCCTAAAAAATTACCACACCTTCACAAGACAATAGGGAACAGCTCCAGAAAAAGTCAGGGCAATTGGAGCAAGTTGTGACCACCGGACTGTCCGATGCTCACAGCCTGACACTCCAAAAAGATTCAGACCAAAACCCAATCAAACCAACTCCAAAAATTATAAAATTTTTACTGAAGGTTAAGAAGAGACCAAGGAACAACTCCACATATTTTCAGCTCAATTTGATAAGAAATAAAAATCCTAGAGCCACCAGACCATCCGGTGCAGACCCACCAGACTGTCCGGTGGTTAAAAAACTGACAACCAACCCCAAAAGAAAAATACCAAAACCAGGTCAAAACACCTCCAAAAATTCTAAAATTTTTATGGGAGCTTTATGATTCACAGTATAAGAGCTCCACAAAATTTTAGATCATTTGGAGCACGTTTCACCACTGAACCAACCACCGGACGATATAGCTCAGACAGAAAACATCCATCCGAAACTTGAGGTTCCAAAGCACAAACTTATCAAATCTTCTCCAAACTTCACGAAAATTGGCACAGGCTATCCTAGCTCCATTCCAAAGCTATTCTCAAAAGATCTATGGAAAAAGATTACAGGATTAGCGGAAATTTCAGATCTCGTGAAGAG
This sequence comes from Paspalum notatum, assembly GCA_022530915.1. Classification (NCBI taxonomy): domain Eukaryota; kingdom Viridiplantae; phylum Streptophyta; class Magnoliopsida; order Poales; family Poaceae; genus Paspalum; species Paspalum notatum. The sequence continues at coordinate 22,896,399 of CM039684.1, read as the reverse complement.
GTGAATATTTGAGCAAGAAAGGGAAAAGCTCAAGAACAACTTGCTCATGGCAATTCTTTGGGATTGAGATGTTCTGAGACATAATCTCCATGTCCTTGCAAGTCCAAAACACAAGGAAAACACAGGATTCAACCTTGGCCAAAGCAAACACCCAAAAAGCCAAAGATTGAAGCCAAGAACCAAAGAGAACAAGGGTAGCAGAAGCACACAAAGTTGCTGCACGAAATCACTTGGATTATGAGCCTCAAAAGAGGTCTTAGGTCAAATTACAATGAACGATTTCGTCCCAAGCAACCACCCTCAGCTTCCCTCTTGATTTGGAGGCTATATCTCACCCTAACCCTCCTAAACTTGGAGCTTAAAGCTTAAGGACGAAAATTACCCTAAGTAAATGAAAACCTAGCTGCCAAGACTACCTCTAATGACCAGCACTTAGGCTATTTATACACCGGTTCAGGTTTGGCATTTTTACACATAGACCCCTAACACTAGAAACGCCTGGAGGGGCTAAAACAGAAAATAACCCGAAATATCGGGGACGGACGACCACGATGAAGACTTCATCTTCTTAGCTTCCACGCAATCTTCGGATGTCCTCCACGTGGCCAGTAGTCCAATCCACCTTTGCATCTCCGGTTTTGAAGTCAGAAATCGGGAAACTTTAGAAAGTCTCCGTCTGGCAGGATTTGGCCCATCTTCTCTATCTTGGCGAGTCGTGGCCCAACTCACCAAGCCTTGAATAGCTTGGGTGGTGGTTTTGAGCCGAAGCCGCCAAAGCCTCCCTCGCACGCCTTCGCGCCATGCACTTGGGTTGGAGCACCACGGTGGCACCCGGCTTCTCCAGTCCATCGGAGTTGCCTCGCAGTCCATCGGAGGGCTTACACCACCGTTGCCGAACCGCCCCTCCGTGTACCGAGCTCCCATGGCCGACCGACGCCGAGCATTGCCTCCGGTCCATTGGAGGGCTTTTGCCTCAGTCCATCGAGGTCTTCATCATCTACCTCCAGTCCATCGGAGGGCCTCCAGTCCATCGGAGGGCTTTTGCTCGTTGACAATCACTCATCACACCAGGAGAGCAATGAGGCCGGTCCATTGGCTCTCACTCTAGTGACCTACGCCGCGCCGCACAGACCCCGTGGGCCTCTCCCAGTACAGCCGCACGCAACGCCGCGCCCCTGCATGCACCCAGCCGGGTCCCACCTCCCACCGTGCATGCGAGCGCGCAGAGCAGATCGAGCAGAGCCAGGCTCCCACTAGCCTCCCATGGCCACGCACAAGATCCATCTCCCGCCACACCAGATCCGCCAGATCCTCTGCGGCTGGAACTCTGTTGCCCACCATGTGTCAACTGACCCAACCAATCAGAAGCTGCCACATCACCGCCGCCGCTGCCTTTTCTGAAAACCACCCTGAGCTTTTACAGATTTTACTCGCCGTCCATCGCTATAGTGAGCAGGCCCCTGCTTTTACCTTTTTAAACCCTGGTTTTTGAAAACTATCTTCAATTAGGTCCTATGACATTCAAAAGCTCATAACTTTCGTGTTTTAAATCCGTTTTCGATGATTCTCGCGCTCACATGTTCGTGGCGATGCGTAGAATATTTTTATAAACCTTTTATCTTCTGTTTTTCATGTATGATGTACTGTTTCTTATATTTTATATGTGTTGCTTGAATGTATTGTTGCGTAAGTTTGACGTGAAGGTCCCAAAATCGGTCCAAGCTGTTGACAAGAGTTGGTGATCAAGTTTTTTATGTGCAAGCTGTTGATTTGAGCATATCCATATTGATTTTCTCTGAGCAAATAATATCTATATTCGGGAATTGCAGGTAAGTGTTCTTTAGCATTATTGTTTCGCTACTTTTAATTGTGTATGCGATTTAATTTGAACACTTAGCGACCACCCAGGACTACACTGCAACCATGGGGTTAGAATAGAATGACCTTGGCTAATTAATTAGGTGATACTTACGTGGACATTAGCTTCATGCTTATTGGGACGGATAATGCTTCTATGCTCATCTGCCTTGGTTAAGAAATGGGTACGGAAGTGTTTCTAGGGCGAGTCTTGCCAATTTGCAGATGGTTGGGACAGGAGGATTGATCCAGGCATACGACTGTGTATCTAATATGCATAGGAGGAATCTTTGTAAAGGCCTCGTAGTGAGACCCTGCTGACTCACAGTGTGCAATGTTTTGGCGTAAAGGGAATCACGACCCATGGTGAAAGTGTGCAACCTCTCGAGAGTGTAAAACTATTATAACAGCCGAGCTTACGGTCATAGCAGCCTGGACCCTTTATGTGATAATTAAATTCGTCTATATGTTTAATTGTTGGTATTCAATTTATGTTTCTGAATATCTTGCTGTGTATGGTAAGTGCACACCCCTTGCAATTCCCCCACATATAGACTTACTCGAGAGATGATATGGTGTATCCAGATGGTGTCCAGCAGCTGAGGCATGCGTGCCCCCAGTCGGTTTCCCTGTGGATGGCTCAAAGATTTAGTTGTGCTACCGCTACTCTGTGTATGTCTTATGTAAATGTTGTTTATATAATATGGCATGTTCTGTTATATCACTGTTTATTGTCTCTATATGTGTGAGATTAGATCCTGGTACATATATAGTTTTGCTCTGGTTTGTTTTTTGAAAACCAGGGTGTGACAACATGAAAATGATTATACATGAAAAATCAACATACATGAAAAAATAATATACATGAAAAATCAACATACATGAAAAATGAATATACATGAAAAATCAACGTACTTGAAAAATGAATATACATGAAAATGGAATATACATAAAAAATGATTCAATAAAATAGTCAATATACATAAAAAGGAATATACATGTAAAATCAACGTACATGAAAAATAAATATACATGAAAATGGAGTACAGATGAAAAATGATTCAATAAAATAGTCAATATACATAAAAAATGAATGTATATATGCTAACCCACTAACATACTAAGCTATTTTTCCATTTATATACTAACTTATTCCATTTCTAAACTAAGTTAATTAGATAACAAAACTAACTATACTAAATTATTAATAAAACTAACAATACTAACTAGCTAACTATACTAAATTAATTAACTAATAAGCTAACAAAACTAACTATACTAACTAGCTAATTCACAGGAAAAATTCACACACAGGAAGAAGAGGAGGATCAGAGGTGGTAGTGGTCGGCAGCGGATGGAGCCGGTGAGAGGAGAATGCCCGGCGGTGGGAGAACGGAGCCTGCGCAAGGACGAGGGCCAGCGGCGCACGGGCGGAGCTCGAGGCGCGGTCGGCGCAGGGTCGACGAGGCCGGCGCCGGCGGAGGATGGACGGAGCCGGCACACGAAAGAGGGCCGGTGGCGGGCAGATGGAACCGGTGCGTGGAGGAGGACCGGCGGCCGGCGGACGGAGCCAGCGCACGGACGGAGGTCTCGCTCGAAGGCCGGCGCGGGGTCGACGGAGTCGGCGCAGGGACGAGGGCCTGCGGCAGGCGGACGGAGCCCGCGCAGGGACGAGGGCCGGCAGCGGGCAGACAGAGCCGGCGAGGAGGAGCAGCGACGACGGCGGCTAATAATTTCGGCAGCCTACGGCACGAAAAAGAAAGTGGAAAAGCCTCCGGGACATAGAAAATTTCGCCTCTCGCGCGCCCTTTTTAGTGGCCTTCTTTCGTTAGGAGTGGTTGGCTTTTTAGTGTCCACCGCTCCTGATGCTCCCTCTGCAAGAGCGGTGCCCTAATGGGCCGCCGCCCGCAATGGGCCTTCCACCGCCCCTTTTTTCTTTTCCATTTTACTATCTTTCCTTTTATTTCTTAATTTCTTTTCACTATTTTCAATTATTCCTTTCATTTATTCTTTTCCTATTTTATTTTTATATAATCTTTTGTTTTATTCGTTATTTTCTTTTCATTTATTCCTTAATTTATGTGCCCGGCTGGAGGAGACAGTGGAGAGACGATATCTAGAAGTGCCCTAAGGAGTAAGGAGACAACCGGGTGAATTTTTTCTGTGTCAATTACATACAAGCCATTACAATCATACATTAGGCAGTTACAATTCTTGCCTCTCCATCCATGCGCTTCACCCCCTTATTGTGGCTTCTACTTCCTTGATCATGGTTCGTAGGTCTGTAAAAAGCTCCATGTTGTCATAGTCATTGAAGGTCTCGACATCATCGACACCATCAACTATGATAATACTCTGTTTGCCCGAAACAACTATGTGCTTCTGATTCTTGAGACGTGGGTCGAGGACATATAGAACATGTCCAACGCATTTGGCTAGCACCCAAGGGTCATCTTTGCGAACCTTTGCAAGGTCAACGATTATGAGTCCATAGTTGTCAACATGTACACCTTGTGGGTGTTTCACCCATTGGCGCCGAAATACAGGAATTTGTATGTTCGATCCGTAGTCCAACTCCCATATGTCTTCTATGAAGGAAAAATATGTGACCTTGAGGCCCGACGTGTCATCGATGGCGTCAATCCGAACTCCACTGTTTGTGCACACGTTTTTCTTGTACTTTGCAGCTGTATAGAATGTTTGGCCATTAATGTCATACGCTTGCCATGTCGTGACCCATGAAGATGGGCCGGAAGCCAGCCTTTTCAACGTTACTTCCTCGACAGTTGTTCCTTCGGGTATGTTTAGGTCCATGAGCCAGCTAGTGAAGCGGTGTTTGTGCTCTTTCATGATCTAGGAATCTGAGCAGTCGTGGTTTTTTGCACGGATAATACCAATGTGCTACTCGATGAAGGAGTCATCATCTCTAGCTGATCTAGGACATTGAAATGAGCATTTGCCACTTCCTCATATGCACTATCAATGAATGTTTTCCTCCCCCTCATGCCTTTCCCTGCTAACCTTCCGGTATGACGAGAAGCTGCTAAACCAATACCTTTCTTATCAACCAAGTAATCCTTGTAGCACTCTACGACCTCTTCGGTGCAATAGTCCTCGATCATAGATCCCTCGGGGTATGCACGGTGGAGAACGTAACGGTTTAGGGTCGACATGAAACGTTCCTATGCCCGTATCTCATGTAAGTAACTTGGACCAAGTGCACGGATCTGGTCAACCATGTGTACCATGAGGTGTGGCATTATATCAAATAAAGGAGGGAAGCACATCTCGAGCTGAGCCATAGTCTCCGTGTAGAATTCTTGCAACGAATCCAATTCATCTTTACGAATATCCTTTCGTGAGATCTTGCTGAAGAAAAAGACCATTCGAGTGACCACCATCCGCACGAATACTGGATTGATAGCCCTGATAGCAACGGCAAGGAACACTATCAGCATCATATGGCGGTCATGAGCATTGTAGCCACTTATTGACAAATGTTTCATGGATACTAGACTCCTGATGTTAGACGATAACCTAGTGGGCACTTTTAGACCACGTAGACACATGCACAATTTTCTTTTCTCATCTGATGTCAGGTTGAAGCTCACGGTGGGGAGCTTAAATTTCCCATTGCCTTGTTCCACATGGTGAAGCTCACTTCTTATCTTCATATTTATGAGATCCCGACGTGACTTTAGGCCGTCTTTTGTCTTTCCTTTTAGATCCATTAACGTACAAATAGTGCTATCAAACACGTTCTTCTTTAGGTGCATAAAATCGATGGCATGTGGAACCTCCAAGTCTATCCAATATGGTAGGTACTTAAAGAAGATTGACACCTTCAACATGGGGTTTAGTTCTCTTGATCTTCTTCCCGTAGCAAATGCTGATATTCCTGACCATATCGAAAATACGTTTGCTATCGTGTCTTCTTTTTGGTCCTGAAGCTTTCTCATCCTTGGCGTCAAAATGGTTGTTGAACTATTTTCTGCGGTACCTATGCCCTTGAACTAGGTAGTGGTGGTACTACATGTACACAACCTTTTTAGATCCATCGAGGAACTCAGACATCATTGCATCCAAGCATACTAGACATCATTTCTTTCTTTTGACCGTTCGGACAGTGAGAAGTTTGCAGGGTAATCGTTGATCATAGTGAGTAACATTCCTCTGAGTGTAAACTCCTCCTTTGTTACTGAATCAGTCATTTTGACCCCATCGTTCCAAAGCTTCGCCATATCTTCCATAAAGGGCTCAAGGAAGACATCTATATCAATGCCCGGTTGTTTAAGCCCCTGTATCAGACCGTATAACATTGTGTACTTTCTCTTTTGACAAAGCCATGTAGGTAGATTGTATATGGTCAATATCAGTGGCCATATGCTGTGTGTGTTATTCCTTTCTCCAAAAGGATTCAATCCATCTGTACTGCAACATCACGTTTCTTGGATCCTTTGCAAACTCAGGATACAATTCATCAAACCTTTTCCACTGCGTGCCATCAGATGGGTGTGAAAGCTTTTCCTCGTCCTTTGTCCGCTCACAATACCACCAAACGCATCAGCTTTCCAAAGGCAGGGTTTGAAAATATATGTCTTAAGCGATCGATTGGATTGAGGTACCACATGACTAGGGCAGGAATTCTTCTATTGTTCTCGTCAATGCCTAAGCATGTATTTTCTTCAGAAGGATCAGGTGTACCCTTCTTCTTCCTCTTCTTGCCATTAGAGGAACCTTCATCATCACCGTGGAATATGTCATTCCGCTTGTAACGGCTGGCACCACAAGTTGGGCATTTATCCTGTTTCTCATATTTCCCTCGGTATAAGATGCAGTGGTTCGGACATGCATGTATTCTTTCAACTCCCATTGTCAAGGGGCTAACAACCTTATTCGCTTGATATGTGTTGGCAGGCACAAAGTTAGGTTTCGGAAGCAACCAAGATAAGTGTTTCAACAGATCATTGAAGCTAGAGTCAGAACACCCATACTTGGCCTTCAGAATCAAGAGCTCAAGTACAAAACGTAGCAAAGACCAATGAGTCGGACAACCATTTGAATTCTCATACACACTCTTCGTTGCAGCATCCTTCACCGCTTTCAAATTCTCTGCCCCTTTTGCACTCGTAAGAAGGATATCCGCCTTGAAGTGTTTCAGTATTGCATCAAGGTGATCTTCATATGAATTGTCATCAAGTCCTAAGTCTTCAAAACTCTCTGAAGGTACAAAACCATATATTCCACCACTATTATCGTCGTCATCATCGCCAGCACAATCCAACATATCAAAATCTGCATCGAAGAATGTGTCATTGTTATCATCCACATCGCCGCCAGTGAGTTCATCCGAGACTTGGTAGGTATTTGTTGCTTTAGGAGGTGCTTCTTTCTCTCCGTGATGGATCCAAATAGAGTAGTCTTCCACAAATTCACAAATAATTAAATGCGACCTAATGACACATGGATCTGTCCAAACCTTCAGATTTTTACATTTTTTGCAAGGACAACATATGCCGGCAACCTTCTTCGTTTTCGCATCCTTCTTCGCAGCTTCAATAAATTTATCAACTTCATCACAGTAAGGCCGCTCCATCCTTGGCCAGTCATACATCCAAATACGTGCCATCTATAAATTAAAAATTCACATACATGTGATATCAACGATAGAGCGGGTATATAATTAAATGGAGAGGGTATTAATGAGGCTATTAATTGAGTGTATTTATGAGGGTATATATTAAATGTATACAATAATGAAAGAAATCTATTATGGAAATTAATAAGGCATAATCATGAATACAACAAATGATACATTATAAAATTTATTTATACATTATGCCTACCTAGGTTTCACACTAGATCTAGATCTAGATCTATAGAGAAGAGATCCAAAATAATAGAGAGCAATACAACACTTAGAGTAACCACAATAAAATACATGCTACTACCAAGTTGAGGCAACATAAACTAGTCCATTACCCTAAAACAACCAATGGTATAAGGTAATAATTTTTCATACATGAGAGGAGAGAGAATGGCATTTAATGCTACCTAGTTTACCACCTAATACTTTGAAAATACTCAAATTAAATGCATAGAGAGTGTAGGCTTACCTTATGTAGCTTGCAACTCCCAAGAAATAGAAAAAAAAGCTCCCCTCCTAATTTTCAATTGTTGGACGCCATAAGCTTCCAAGAACAGCTTTCCTCCTCGGGTGCACAGGAACCTGAGGAGGAAAAAGGGGTTTATATGGGCCGTGACACAGTAGGAGCGGTGCACGCCTCACACCGCTCCTGCTATTTTTCTTACAGGAGCGGTGGTGCAAGGCGCTTCATACCGTATAGCAGGAGCGGTTGGTGCGGTGCGTCGCTCTTGCTGAGCTTACAGCAAGAGCGGTGCACTGCGTGGAGCCCGCCCTGAGAACAACAGGAGTGGCTCCACCTGTAGTATTTTGGGTGGCGCTCCTGCAGCAGACTTGTGTAGTAGTGCATGCCACCAAATTCTTGGCTGACATCATGTTGAATATCACCTGTGCCATTACTACGTCGCCTTTCATACCGTAGGATGATACCATAGTCGACCAAGACACCACATTCCTCTCCGACCAGCGCTGGGAGCCTGGGACAGCTCGAAGGCCTCCACCACCTCCATAGCCTTGGTATAGCCATCCATCATCGTGTTCCATCTTACCGTGTCCTCAGCAATCTCGTCGAACATGCTCCTTGCACCGACAATGACCCCTTGCCGTCGTGGCAATGTTCTAGGACACGCCGTCCTGTGTCAGCATTTCATCGAATACCATCTTAGGCTAGCATCTGAGAGCACACCGTTCTCGAAGTAGGCGCCGATCTGAGCGTTTGTGATGAAGGTCGCTTCGCTCGATGGACCCAACCTTGATGACAAACGAGTGCGCCGCACGGACGAGTGTAAGGTCCGTGGTAGCAAGCGCCTTGATGAGGAAGGGGTAGGTGAATGGGAAATAGATCGGCTGCAGTACTGCTGGCTACAGTTGGGTGGCTAAAACGTGGACCCATGGAGCCTAGGTCCCACATGTCATCTTCCCAATGGCAGCCATAGCTACAGCAGCGGGTCTCATTCCAAGTGAAGCTGTCCCGCTACCGCAACGGCATGGTGGCGAGCACGGCGCGGGGGAGGGAGGTAAGTGCGTAGGCGCGTAGAATCATGTTAGTGAGCGAGGTGGTGTTGGTGGCGTACGGGTTGCCTGGGTTTGTGGCGGTGGAGGCGGCAGAGAAGACGCGGCGGCAGGCGGGAACCTGGCAGAGGAGAGCGTAGGTGGCAATGAGCTTGGACGCGGTGGGTGGATCCTTGTGGAGCCCCTGTTTGAGAAGCTGAGCGTGGTGCTCCTGCATGTGGCGAATGTACGCGAGGCCGTGCGGTAGCGAGGCGAGGTGCTCCTCCACGAGCTAGTGGTGCGATAGCGTGCTGCCCCACCGCGGCGGAGGGCGCAGCGTGGAGGAAGAGAAGGCGGCGGACATTGAATCTCGGTGTGGCAATGTTGGTGGCACCACCATGGTGGGTGGTCACCGAAGAAGAGAGGGGCTCGCGGCCGGCGACGGTGAGGGTATAGGAGTGAGGTACAGAAGCTCCTCCGCTCTGGCAATGAGAAACGGGGTTTACCTTTGAATTTAGAGCCTCTTTGCATCGACTCCCAGCTGCTCTCACTCCCTCTGTGATGTACTGTTGCCTACTATAGCTGGGGAAGAAAGAGCTCTGACTCCATGTGTGTCAGGGAGCAGCGCTTGTCAGACAAAGCTGCAGATGGGTACCTTCGCCTACTCTGCCTATAGTACCCAACATTGGTGCTACAGTAGTGGAAGCGATTGCTCTCGGAGGTTCACCAAAAATGGCTTTACTCTTCCACGTTTACCATTTTGTTGACCAAAATTTGACTTTTATATTTAGATATTCTAAACCAGAATATACCACTTTTTGAACCGAAATTAATTTTTTTATACTACCGAAAATGAAAAATTTACTGGTTTTCTGACGAAAAGTGGCGAAAACAGAACCCGGTAAGAAACTTGGGGATGTGGTCTGGCAGGTTGACATATGGGGCCGGGTCAAAACCTTGTGCTCTGGGTTGTGGTGGGACAAAAATTATTTTTGTTGTTATGTTATTTTTTATTTACTTCCAAAAATATACTCCATAAGTTTTAAGTATATGACTTAAGGGCGTGTGTGTGGTGGGGTGAGTCAGGGATGCGATAGGACACAAATGCAAAATTAGAAGTTTGTTTTGTGGTCTCTAAATCTTTTAAATTCCATATAAAATCATAGAAAAAAAATCTAAAAATAGAAAAAACAAAAGGACCCTGATGATCATTTTGAAAGTTTGTGGATGTAGATATTACCGTAGAAAAATTTTGACGACTCGACGTGCAATTCGCTTATTTTAATGATAAAATTTACATAATGGAACTTTTATTTACATGTAAAATGACCATTTTCTATGCTAATATATATTTAACAAAATGTTTATGTTAATCGTGGTAAAATGGTCATTTTGCATTTAAATAATATCTCCATTGTGTATATCTAATTATTTCAAATCTAATAAAGATTCTTTTTATTTTAGGGATTTCTATGATTTTATAAAAATTCACAAGATCCAACAATATTTGTCTAATCAAAAAGTTGAGAATTTAAATTTTTGGTCTTAAATCTTGCAACTTCCCTATAAAATCATAGAAAAGTACCAGAAATTAAGAAACTATTTTGTTGGACTTGAAGTAATAAGTTATACATAGTGGATATATTCTAAAAATATAAAATGACCGTTATGCCCATGTTAACATAAATATGTGATTAAATATGTATTTAGCATATCAAAAGAAAATTGATCATTTTACATGTTGATAACACTTCCATTGCATGTAAATCTTATTATTAAAATTCAATCAATTTTTTGGATTTTTCCATGATTATATATGAAATTTACAAGATTTAAGGACATGTATGCTGAGAAAACTTCAATATATTTGAAAATTTTAAAAACTAAGTCTATGTTGAAAATAAATTCACGAATAATATAAAATAAAAACTCAGGGAACATTATGTCCATTGGCCCGTGTCACGGTGTGGCCCAAGTTTGGCGAATCTCGGGAGTCGCCCTCCAACCATGGTCTATGACAAAGTGAGCGAGACTGTTTTCTCCTTCATTCTCCTCACACCACTGTAGTTCGGGGTTGAGGTTGCTAGGGATGGGGCTTCCTGTAGTTCGTTCTACACGGATGCTCCCTCAAAACTTGAAGATTAATGCTCCCTCAAAACTTGAAGATTAAACTGTTCCGACCCCCAACCCCATTGTTGGTGGAAAGCCGCCCCTGCCTCCGCTCCTAAACCCGACGGGGCCTTGAAACTCGCTGGGGAACCTGACATCCGATGAGATTCGAAGTTTGTGCATTGATGGCTAGGGGGCAAGGGAGAGGCATGGGTGCTAGCCAAAGTTTTTGCAAATTAGAATCTATACATAATATTAAAGCATATACCTAATATTAATATTAAAGCAAATCCCTCGGTTTTCCGGTCCGTCATGACACGTGGACCCGGCTGGTCAACCCCTTTCCGTCCTGTATCCGATAATCCAAATCACAACTATAATACGAACCAGATTCGAACCGCAAAAAGAGCCCACGCGAAAACGGACTCCCAAGTCGTATACGGATTCCGTTATCAATGTTCTATATATCGATGAAAACTAAAATAATAATTTTTCCAACTAAACCGAAACAATTTTAAAATTCGGTCTCAGTCAACGAAAATCATTGAAATAAAATGACGTAAAATTTATTCACGAGTCCGGAGTGCAGGAGCAGCCCACGCGAAAACGGATGCCCAAAGCGCATACGGGGTCTGTCTTTGACGTTCTATATATCAATGGAAAGCTAAAATAATAAACTTTCCAACCCAATTGACATCACTCTAAAATTCATTTGCAATTAACGAAAATTGTCAAGACAATATGGGCTATAATTTATTCGGAAACCTGATTCAGACGGCAGGAGCAGCCTACATGAAAACGGATACCCATGTCGTATATGGACTCCGTTTTCATGTTCTATATATTGCGAAAAAATAAAAAATAATATTTCTTATCAAACTGACACCACTAAATTTCGGTCACACGCAAGGAAAAATTCGAAACAATATGATATGGAATTTATTTGTGAGACTATTCTTATATGTATTGATTTATAGGTGCTTAATGATCTTTTTCTTCCGTTGCAACACACGGACATTTTGCTAGTAATATTGAAGCAAATAAGGTTTACTGGTCCATTGGTTTCTCGGTCCGTCGTGACAGGTGGATCCGGCTGGTCAGCCCTTCCCCATCCTGTATCCGATAATCCGATTCATAGCTACAGTACGAATCAGATTTAGACTACAGAAGGAGTCCACACGAAAACGGACGCCCAAGTCGCATTCGGACTCCGTTTTCGATGTTCTATATATCGATGGAAAGCTAAAATAATGACCCTTCCAACCCAACTAAAATCACTTTAAAATTCGGTCTCAGTCAACCGAAATATTTAAAATGACGTGGAATTTATTCGCGACTGCAAGAGCAGCCCAAGCGAAACAGACGCCCAGATTGCATACAGAGTTGTTTTTTGACGTTCTATGTATCGATAGAAAGCTAAAATAACAACCTTTTCAACACAATTGACATTACTGTAAAATTCACTTGCAATTAACGAAAATCGTCAAGATAATATGTCCTACAAATTATTCGAAAATCCGATTCAAATGACAGGAATAGCCTACATAAAAACGGATACCCATGTCGTATATGTACTCCGCTTTCGATGTTCTGTATATTGCCGAAAAACAAAAAATAATATTTCTTACTAGACTAACACCACCTAAATTTCGATCACATGCAAGAAAAAATTCGAAACAATAGAATATGAATTTATCTGCGAGGCTATTCTTATGTATTGATCTAAAGGTATTTAAGGAATTTTTTTTCCGTTGCAATGTACGAGCATTTTGCCGGTAAAAAAATAAAAGATAAAATAACCGGCCTCGTTTGTCAATCAGGCCCGGCACGCAACGCAAGTTGGGCCCATCGGCAATCAACTTGCGGCCCACGCTTTCCTCTGCCTTCGACTTGGGAAGGAACAACCGTCGGCCCGTCGCACGGGCGGGATCCCTCTCTCCAAGGCTCCAACAAACCCCCGCCCCGCCGACCACTCTCTCCTCTCTCGTCTCGCCGCTGGGGCGCTGGGCCACCAACGGTCCGCCGCGAGTCCGCAACAAGCCGCCGCAGCCGGCCCGACCTCGCCGTCTCCAAGGATGCAGGTAGCGGCCCGTTCGGCGGCGGCAGCGGCCTCCACGGACCTCGCGGTTCGCCATGGGGTCGGGGTGTTCCCGAGGACGACTCTCGGGGTCTCCCCGCGTCCTCGCCAGGTCCGGGTACGGCTCCACCGCGACCGGGACCTCCGCTCCCTCCTCATCGCGCGCGCTCCCGCCGCCGCGCACTGCTCCCACCTCTTCGTGCGCGCTCTCGGCGCCGCCGTTCTTCAGCACCAGTCCCGCTGCGTCGAGCGCTCATCTGCGGCCTTCGGCCCTCAGCGCCGGTTTCTCTCCGCCCCCATTCCCTCGGCCCCCAGCGTCCGGGTAAGCAAAGTTCGTCGTCTCTCTTACGCGAGTTTATGCTGGTCGAATCGAACTGGACTTATGTGCGGCGAGCCGGCGATCACCACTTTATATTTTTCCTGAATAGCATATCAGGAGCCCAGTTTTTTTCTGTTCAAGTTTCGTCGTGTCGATTGCCTTCTTCGATGTGTCACTTGCTTGCCGCATGTGCCATGATGCATTAATGGTACCAAGGTTAATTAGATTCGGTTTCATAAAGTATTGCTAATTGGTGATCATGTGAACTAGCCTTTTGAATCCCCATATCCGACTTGTGCAATCTGCTGACTGCATCTGTTTCCAACTCCTGCCGTTTAGCATTCCAATATGGTACTTCCTGATCTCCTCAACACCCTCGCATCTCGAATAGCTGTCGGCTCAGTGTCTCTGTGTCTCTGTTCTCTGACGTCTATGGTCTGCCCTCCGCCTCCGGCATGGCAGTACCACTAGTGCTCTATGCCTCTATCCCGGTGTCCAGGTTCGGTCCAGCACCGGAGACGTCTTTTTGAATCGTAAATGATCTTGGCTTCACAGTAGCGAGGTGCCCTTTCTGTACCTGTCAGCTATTGTGGTTCCTCTATTTAACCTCCTGTCATCTCGGACATATTCAGATTTGCAGATGTAGCATAAACATAAATTTTTTTGTTCCCTTGATGTTAATTCATGGTCTCTCATCTCATGATATAATAGTGTTGCTTGGTGCTCGATGCAAGGCTCATACGCTTAGCTAATAGACGCCGTTGTGAGCATTATTCCTCTACCATTGACTCTTATTTATTGTGACCATGGTATGTGCTGGGAGTTGCTGGTTTAGCCATTTAGATAATAATCTAGTTACATTTTGATTAGGCATAATCGAAACTTTCATGGTCTTCAAGAAGTATTGATTTGGCGTCTAAACATTTCTATGCATATTTCAGAGTTGATAGATTAGAAGCATCTCAGCCCAGTTTTTTTTGTTCAATTTTCGTTGTGTCGGTGCCTTCTTGGATGTGTCACTTGGTTGCCGCATGTGCCATGATGGATTAATAGTACCAAGGTGATCATAAAGCGTTGCTACTGGGTGATCATATGAACTAGCCTTTTGAAATCCCCATATCCCACCAGTAAAGCTGGGAATGGTTTGGGCTAAAAATAGTTGCAACAATTTCGGATAATTGAAATGGGCTCAAGTACCTAACGGACTGGCTTGGTTTGGGTGCATGATAATATTGGTTTTGTTTGGTTCAGTTTTAGTTTTGGTGCGCTATCATCGTCGTATACTGTGCGGGCCGTTTCTACTCCGTGATTTCATCTGCGAAGAGACATGGCAGCTGGTGCACGAAGGAGGCATTTACTAATACGTACTGTATATGTACAAATACATGGATTGGTTTGGAGCTTGTTTGAATGAATGGATTGGACTGATCTAGGTGACATTCTTCATTGTGGTCTGATCTAGATTGGTTTGAAGTAAAAGGAGATTGGGGTGGAGTCGGGTCGTATGCTGCATGCACAAGTAGTAGTTCAAACTGTTTTCAATTTGGTTTTCGCACTATTGTCAGCCCACTGTATGAATGATCAGGTGAAGAAACATGTATGGTTTATTGGGTTGCCTGTTAGTATAGTTGTCAAATTCAATTTTATCTGCCTTTTCTACTTTTGAATATGCTAAGTAACTCAATCTTTCATTTCATAGGTTATTGTTTCTGTCCAAGCTACCTCAAGTGCAAAGGATACCAGTGATGATGACAGGAGACTTCTGTACATCATGATAGGCTTATGCATTGCGGAAAAATTATACTCCAAATTCCCAGTTTTCAAGAACAATGAGATGCTCTGCAAGTATATCGCTCTGGCTACAGTTGTTTTCTCTCTTATCAAAGCAGCATACCAGTCATTCAAGCTTGCAAAAGAGATCTGTCAACTTATCAAATACTACCAAGTGCAGTTGAAGTCAGGAGCTCCTAAATCCAAAGGCAACTAAATGAGTACCTTCTAACAATTTTGATCGAAATGTGGTGCTTGAGAAAGAAGCAGATAAAACAGTGTAAATACCTTTCCTGCGGGAATGTTAACCACTCTAACTAGGCTCTCTTGGTTTGTGCTGGCCATGGTTGTTTGCCTATGCGTTGGAGCTGTGTCATTATACTCATATAGTGTACATTGTGATTCAGTTGTCTCATATTACACTTGAACTCTATACGAAGATGAGATATTAGTCTTTGAGAGAAATAATTAAATAGACAGATTTTGTAACTGCAGTTTCTGGTGGAACTCGCAAAAGTGCATCTTGAGAGCTCTGTTTGTTAGTTTTTTCCCTCCAAATTATCACTATCTGTTTGTTGGAAGTTAAAATGCCCAAAACAATATGTATGTTTAGCATTTGTTTTGGCTATGTGGGTGCTTTTTTTTTCTTATGCGTATAAAGCGATAAAAAACTAACCCTGGTGCTCTATTATTTAATTATATTGTACATTATGCGTCATTTAGGTCCAATTGTTCATGACATCGGAACCAACATTTAATTAGAAATAGAAACTATGGGGGTGCGTTAACACGCAACCGCAGCGTGCTCTGTATATGCGACCCATGTTCTTCTTATTGGACACCTCTTTTGTAACACCCTAAAATTTTATTGGACCCATCCCTAAAATCAAGGATGGGACCGTCCCATTCCCTACTGTTCCAGAACCAAACACAACCTTATGGTCCCAATCTTGGTCTATGAAGATTCATCGGACTCACAAAATTATTTAAAAAGCAAAAAAATTCTGAGGTAGGCCTTTTTTGCAAGGTTATTATGTGGCACCTCATGAAATAACTTTTTCTAGGTTTGCCCACATAATAATTTTTTTTAGGTTTGCTTGGCAAATGAAAATGAAAATATAGAAAAATTGGATTTCCGCAGCAACAATTTTCTTATGAGCCGGTGTGTTAGCCGACGAAAATACCTCTTTTTTTATGGGCCAGCCAACTAGTCTCACAAAAATAAATGTTGTTTCATGAGCCTTCTAAGCTAGAGTATACTATCTTTTTTTTTCATGGACTTCCCCGGGAAAATTTGCATTTGATTTTGTCTTTCAAATGTATCATGTATTTTGCTATGTATGTAGTTTGTATACGTGTTTAGCAGATTCATCAACATTTACATGAGCATAAATATAAAAAAAATATTCTAAGTCCCCGTACAATTTGAAACGAAGGACTAGTTGACTTTTTGCAATGTAATTAGTACAAGAAGCAACCTTCAATCCATTCAATTTCACCATGTTGAATAAGATGGAGCAAACTCGCATCGGGTGATATCATAACCACACTCACCCAGTGCATATCCTCTTATTAGATTATTATTCTTTCCATCACCCTATCAGAAAATTGCACATAATCAAACCACAATAAATTTATTATCATCTCAACTACTCATGTATTCACTTCAATAAAAGTTGCCAGGTCCCCTATGGTTTTTAGCATTTTCCTAAACGCTGCTTCCAATCTAGGTCGTGGATACTTGATGCCAAAGCATTCAAACAACACTGTGCAAGTATACACGTCGAAAGCAAATTCCCTGCAACACATGATTTATGTTTCAGAAGACAAATAAATAAATAAATAAATAAATACGAAGATTTATCTACTTCTACTTTAATAATAAACCAACGAACATATATCCATGTACTCATTTATCAATGTGAATATATATTACATATACTACATGTTTTTAGAATTACAAATGAACATGATAACTCTTACAGAAGAAAAGCTGTAGCTAATAAGTTTTATTCATTTTCAAATATAACACTCATTTGAATATGCGTGTTCTAGTACAAGGAGATAGACATATCTCTATTGCCATTAGAGAAGGGGAAAAGGAAGTGCAAGAAAATGTGTCCACACAAACATTGCGTTACCTCATTAAAAAATATATGATGTTCTAAAAATCCTTTAGCCAAATATCTATAACTTTGAGCACCACGAAGGAGGCTACAAATTATTTTTATTGCTTAATTTATCAAGAAACCATGACTCACGGTTGCAAGTAGGAAGGTTGTGTGTATGTACTCAATAACAAATTGAGTAACTGTTATAACTTCTTGCCTACATAAAAATGTGTCACCGAATGCTACCTCAGTTTCGTGCTTATGCCATACAAATAAAATTAACATTTGAGCCACCTAAGCTAGTTGGAGGAGGGGAGAAAACATAATGTATTGTATCATTTCCTTAGGCTTAGTTTGGTTACTTGTGGATTGGAGTGTATGTGGAGTGAATTAGAGGGATTGGGGTGTGTTTAAATCCCCAATAGTTCAAAATCTCCCTCGATCCCTCCCATTCCACTCCAATCCCCTTCAATCCATAAGTAGCCAAACTAAGCCTTAAGTGGAGCAGCAACCACATCAATGTTATGGTTGCAATTATGAACTCTAAATGCAGATTTGAGGCCTACATTGCTTCTAATTCAGTGCATGAGAAAAATACAATGTCTAACTGCTAACTAGATAATGAAAGCTTCCTCTACAATCTTGACAAGAACAGCTCATGCGGCAAATTAAATCCATTTATTACATGCCATGAAACTATCAGATCTTTGGAAAAATAAAGAAAATGGTAAAGTAACCAAAATGTTAATGAACTGCAATATAAGTAATGATGAATAAGATTGGAAAACCTAACAAAAATATTCTCAATTACTAACCAGATAAGCTCGGTGTAGTGGAAGTAAAAGTCCTACAGGAAAAGAAGAAAGAAAAGGTTCATTAGTAGCAAATCCTCAAGACAAGCAGGAACCCGAGGCAAATTGAACCTTGTACTAGACCTACATCCCTTCCAGTAGAAGTTTTACCTTGGTTGGATTGTTATACTTGTGGAATAAAATAACTATAAGAACTGCATAGAAAAAAAAACAGTGTAAGATCATATGCACAGCTGGTATAAACTTTTTTTCTGTAATAATTTATAGGCCGAAATGCTTAAATAATAGTATAACTAAGGGGTACAGTGCATCTAAATGGTTAATAGTACGATCTTAGTGTTTTTTTGAATAGTTGAAATCCATTAAAAAACATACATCGATGGAAGGATGAGTGCATTATCAAAATGAAGCTACGTATGATCTATTACATATAAATGTTATTATTAGGTTCCATGTAACAGTATTTTCACTAAAATCTTGGCCCTTTTGATTTTTCATATCACAAAGGTAGATAGTAGTGATAAAGCTTATGAGCTCTTAGGTGCACGCTCATAAAATCTAGCAACATTTGCGATGAAAACCAGTCGCAGTCACAGTTGCCGAACTTACCCCACTGTATCCGAGCGCAAATGGTGTTTGCTTTCCCGTTTCGTTTTAGGTCTGCCGCTAACACACTCAGCTTATAGAACATGTATCCAAGAACAATGTCCATAAAAAGATTAGGAGCCACTTTGTAGAGCTGACACAGACCAGCCACAAGCAGCAATGCACCTGCAAACAGTTAATCCCTTCAGCTACATCTACATACAGCGCGTCAAAGTATATATAGCAGAACAATTTTGTGACAGCAATATACATGGAGAAGAAGCAAATCAGCATCAGCAGTAAACTGTACTAATTATATATAGTCCAACAGCCGGTGGCTTGGCGCCAGCAGGATGCAAGATTAATTTGTGTGTGTATGTCCAACTGCAGAAATTGCTTTGCTTCTTTCCCTTGTATTTTTTAGAGAAATTCTCATTCACTTAATTCTTGGCCTAAGGCATAGAAGAGAGCGAGATGCATGGTTTCTTTTACCATTGATGCTAGAGATTATATACTACAGCAAGATTATAAGAAGGAAAATACTGATCATGATTACATTATGCTTAATTTCTAGGCACGTGCTTCAGCCCACCATGAGGTATATACGTACGTACCAGACATTATTTATCCGGCGGAAAAGAAAAACCGTACCAGTCACTAGCCCAGCATGGAAGCATCTGCAGCGGAAGAGGTTTCCGCCGGTGGCCACGATCTCTTGCAAGGCGAGGCATATGGGTCGAAGAGGCTCCCGGACCAGGGCGTCCTGTATGGCCTCCATCTCCTCCGCGCCATGCCCCGTCGGCTCGACCAGGTCCTCCGGACGCAGCTGCGGCACCCACCACTTGTCCACCGGATCTGACCGGCACAAGCTCAGGTTCTTCCTCGTTCCTGCTTGTCCTTGACCGACGCCCTTCTTCCCCGGGAAGAAGCGGACGGCGCGGGTGGAACTCCGCGTGGTGGCGGGTCGGGAAGGAAGCACGCCGCTGCAGGCTGGGGCCAGACGGATGGCCGCCATCATTGTCGATCAAGGGTTTATGTCGGCGATTTCTCGGCGTGAAGAAGCGCGCGCCGGCAGGTAGGGGGCGCCGCAGGGCAACGGAATCGAGTTATATATATGCCGGGGTATTACTGGTCCCTACCCGATTCGCCTCCCCGACGTCCCCGTCGTCCCGTCCCGGTTCCGGACTCTCCCTGGTCCGACAGGTGGGCCCACGAGGCGGTCATCCGTGGCAACGCTGCCTCCGAGGCGGGCTCGTACGCTGGCTCCGGCGCTGGACCGTACGACGGGATCTGGAGCCGGCTCCTACGCTGGCAGTGGGCACGGCAAGTGAGCCGCCGTGAGCGAGCTTGGACTTTGGATCGGAGGATGGGTGCTGATGCTATAGTTGGTATGTTTGAGCTGCGTATCATTATGTGTGTCCATGAGTAGTAATCCATGTGTGCCCATAATAAATATAAGTGCAGGGGTGAAGAAAGACGAATAAGGTGATAGTGTATAAATATTCATGTAAACATTTGTATGGATTAAATATTCGGATTATAAGGTTGCTTATGTAATTTTCACATTTGCTCTACATAACGTGTTCTTGCTTAACAGGTGGTAGAGTTGAGCTGAAAACAGAGTCGGAGATCATTTGTGACAGAATGATAACTAGTTTTATTACATCCTGGATCGTGATGTGAAGGCTGAGACAAGCAAGAGACGCAAGCGTTTCGGAATGTACTTCCGTCTTCGGAGGGAAAAAGCTCAATCCGATATAAATCGGATCACTTCCCTAATCTTAATCACAGAAAATCCATTAATTTACAGCAGTCTGCAGCAAACAAGGCAGAACTGCAGTAGACTGTTCACCTGAGGATAGCCTCACAGTACGAACATGAGCACCGCATAGACAGCCAGTTAGGCAGTTACACAGATCCAGTACCATCACAACTAATTCCAATGAGATGGAACCCTTGACCCACAATAACGAAGAAACTTCCCATTATTTTACAAGAACTACCCTTCCGATCAACTTTCACAAGTATTTTGAATTTTTCCTTTTCCGTGCTTTCTGCCTTGTCTATTGCAGTATTTGAGGGAACCACAAAGATGACACTGCCAACCATAAATGCTAACTCGATGGGTGGATCTCAAACCAATACTACACGAGTGACCTGAATCCATCGGTCTAGTTGACATCATCAGTGGCTGCCATCATGCATAAATGACGGCTACCATGTTATTTTTCCAGTAATTAAACATCACATCCACAATCCACAAGTCTACAAACATACCAAAGAAATGTGCTACAACGCCTCAAAGGAACTTTAGATGGATCATTTGGTAGCAATGCCAGCATGCTGCGCCTTGGTATCATGTTCACTGGACGTCGTTGCAGATGGTGGAACATAGATCTTAGCTCTGCGAATAATTTCAGCAACAACCCAGTGCTTATGTCTGCTCAAGGGCCTAGAGGGATCCAGCCTAACCTGAATTAAGATAATCCAGCCGTCATACAAAGAAGACCATGGAAAACAAAACTAGTTCAATAAGTGCAGCGTAACCTACACTAATTACAGAATAATACTATACTCCCTCCGTCCCAAATTGTAAAGGGTTTTAAACCTCTACTAGATTCATTCATTCTAGATGTATCTGTCTTCAATATGTGTCTAGATTCATCAATATCCATATGAATGTGCACAAATAAGAAAAAGAGGTAGAACCCTTACAATTTGGGACAGACGGAGGGAGCAGATGAACAGAATGTCAAATAGGGCTATAGTAATCTCAGATGCAATGCAAGTTATGCTCAAAGTCATAGATATACAATAAAACAATGAGCTATCAAACTTCCTTTTTTTTGTAAATTCCCAATCAGCAATATGTAAAGTTAAAGTAAATCTGTGCTTAAGGATTTGTGAGTAAACATCAGACAGAGCTTTGTTGGGGTTTGGTGTTGGGGACAGTGCATAAAGCAAAAAAAACAGCTGAATTGGCTGTATACCTAACATTAACAAGAATTTGCATTGAGCTAAAATATTAGGACAAATCAGATATTAAACTTAACCCCGTAACAAAATGTCCTTTGCTCAAAGTTGTCTCAGACATTCAAAACATTAACATCTAAGTTTGAGGGTCAAAACACATGGTAACTGTTTCACAGACAATCTACACATTCGCATCTAAGCTTGAGGGTCCAAACACATGGAACCTATGAAACTCCTATGCAGAAAGCAAGTTATTAATTGAATACCCACCAGTTTCTGTACACTTTCTCCTGGGGTTTTCTTTTTTTTTTTTAATCAGAGTTTTCCTTTTCTCTGGTAAAAGGTAAAATAGCTAGCTTATTGAAACTTCGGCTCACCAGCTTCAAAAACATGGCCAGCTTCATAAAAGGGTTTATTTAATAAGCCAAGATAGGTCAAATGACCCCATCACCTTGTGAAACATCAACCACAAGGTATTTGGTGACTGGGTCAGGATCAAAGTTAAAAATGTGCAGGTTTGAATAGGGGAAGAAAATCCATAAAGAACAGAAGCAAATCCTCAAGCTTTTGATAGTCCCGAAATTTATAAAATATGTAAGTGTACAAATTAATCACAAACTATGTAACTGGAACGGCATTAACAAAATGTGTAAGTGACGGGCTGAGGGGCATAACTACAGTATTTGCATTCTGACATTACAGTGCCTGAAAGCTGCCTAACTCAGTTATGTGATGACTAGGTGCTAGCCATCATTCACATAGCGCTTCAGAAAACACTAGTTAGTCCGTCGTCCCTCCGCGGTCCGTCCTCCGCACACCACCTTCCAATGCGGTTCCAATGCAGGGTGTTTCCCCACTCCGTTGCCTTGGCCCCCGACCGCAGCCCCGCACCGCCTTCCCCACCCGCACCGCCTTCTTCGCTCATCCGTCGTCCGTCTCCCACGCCCGCAGCCCCAACACACACGCACGCGCCGCCCCTGCCCGCACCACCTCTCAGCCGCCGCCCCCCACTCCTACCGCCTTCGCACACGTGCCGCCGCTCGGGCCCGCTCCATCGCCTCGCCGCCTCATCCCGCACCGCCTCAATCCACCGGCCCGCACCACTCGCCGCACGCAAAGGAAGCCGAGGATGAGGATGAGGACGGAGGAGGTGAGGGACAGAGGAAGAGGCGGCAGAGGACCACTCCTGCACTACCACGCCGCCGCCACCGAGAGACGACCGGGGAAAGGAGGATGCGGGGCCGCCCGCCGACGCTAGCTGCCGCCTCCTTCTCGATGCCCAGCGTCACCGCCCCCGCCTCCTCAACGCCTAGATCCGCCGACGCCACCGCCGCCTCCTGGACGCCGACTTTGATCCGGCCACTGCCATACCCCAACCCCCAATCCTAGCCTCACTCCGCATCTGCGGTCACCACGGCTGCCAGCCCGCCACCTGCGCGACGACGAAGGAGAGGCCTCCGTCCCCGCCTGCCGCCGCCCACTTCTGCCCCCACAGAGCCGTCGCCTCATCGTTCGCTGGTGAGGATTCTCTTTCCCCACCCCTGATCCGCCACAGAAGCTCCTGGTTGACCTCTCCCACACAGACTCCTCCCCCGATGGGAGATCTGCCGTACTGTAGGCCTCCTCTCTCCGTCTCTCCAATGCCGGTAGATACATTTTTTCACCTAGGCTCCAATCCCTGTTGAGATGTTAGAATAATTAATAGTAAGCTGATTCAACACCGTACGCTATGTGGTTAGTTTTTAATCTATGAAACCTCTCAATATTTCACTGTACAGTCCACTAAGAAACAACCTACTGGACTATTGGTGGAAATCATAGAATCAATTCTGTCATTTTTTTTTCTTCTCCCTCCCTCCCTCCCTTAGCCCTTTAAAAGTAGCTTTTACATACACTGCATCTAGAAAAGAAGAGCCCCATTATCATTCAACTTGTTCCATAGATTTCAGTGAATTAGTTCTGAGACGTTCTAAAATGGTGTGTTTGTTCTTTGCTTGGCAACCCGAACAATTTACATTCGTTCTTGAGTTTTTTTTTTTTAATTTAGTGCTTCCCATGCTGCATTTGATCACAAACTGCTGAGTTCCTGCTCTAAAACAAAATGAATAATTAAATAGCTTTTGTTTTTTTAGTACAGATTGGACACGCATGTCCTGATTTTTCCTTGGTCATGTATTGACTTTATACTAAAATGGTTTGACTCATCTCAAAGAATGGGAAACCAATGGCATAACTGGAAATCCTATAGCAAGTTTTTACAGTGCTAACTGCATGTTTTAAATAGTTTTTACGATCCAAATAGTGCTGTCCTCTGCTTCATGTTTCGCCATGAACTACTCTGTTTTCGGATCATAGGCCGTGCCAACTTTGGTCTCATAGTAGGCCATACAAAATCTGCTGTAGTTTGTAGACCCATAAAGTTCTGCTATAGACCATTTACACCGGTTATATTGGGACTGGTTCTTTGTATACTGTTTGGAAGTGCATAGTTCAATCTTGTATGCAGGTTATTCTGCAAAGCTTAGCAATTATATGCTTTTATCATCTCTGATTATTTGCTCTAGAGTTGCTACTGTGCACGATACAGTAGAAAAGATAACAGGTTGATCAATTGAGGTAGTCTCTTTCTCATGTCTAGCATGGTGCTTGGTGATTTGGCTTTAACCATTTCTTAGCTTCCTTGTGCAACTAATATAGCCTAATGATTCAAATATAAACTGCAGAGATCCATCAGTTCAGTTCTTGCATGGCTGCATTTAGGATCCCTCATGTCTGCTTTTAGGATTCCTTATGACTGACAATGAGCCTGACATGGAAAAGGCTTAAATAAAATGTGAATCCAATGGCTTAAATAAAATGTGAATCCAATGGCTTAAATAAAATGTGAATCCAATGGCTTATATAAAATGTGAAGGCACCTCCACAAATAATTATATGCTAATTGTGCTTTAGAAAGTGGTTAGGAAATAACCTAGGCTACTGAACTGAAATAAAATGGAAATATTTGAATGATAAGGGTTTATCAAGCCATTGCCAAATTAGCTTATGTTAATGGTCTCATGGCGATTAGCCAACATAGAAAAAACAGCAATCCTAACTTGGTTCTTTATCCTGAGAGAACTCATAACAATTTTAAATGAGTTGCCTTTCATTCAGCTAACAAGATTCATCCTGTTATAATAATTGGGCATGAGCATTAGAAAGTTCGGTGTTGCCTGCATAAAGAATGCCATCATCATTGTTAATGTTGCCTATGCACATCGACAGGATATCACAACATGTTGATGATACAATAATCTATTTGCACGATGTATTTTTCTATTTGCATGTAATTACTTTATCTAAGCAACTGTTGAACTGACCTGATCATTATGAAGAAGAGAGATGATCTGTGTAAGAATAAGAAAAAGATGATTGGTGTATAAGTTTTGTGCATCTTGGACCATTTTGAAGATTAGTTTTTAGCTAAGTGTGGTCCTTTTTCACTTGCAGGGAAGCAAATCGGAGTGTATAACTGTTGAACTGAACCTTGTTGGAAGGCAGGATGGTAACTGTCCAAGATACAATCGGAGTGCATGAGAGGGACAACAACCATTGGGCCTCTTTCGTATCTCCCAGGCCATCGAAGTTGGCAAGGAGACTAGCTGAATCTCTCACAAAGCAACTGCTGTGAGTCTTTTCCATATCACTCAGGTATTCGATTCTGATGGTAGAGAAACTAGCTGAATGTTTGGCCCAGTACTACACCATTAGAATGTTTGGCACAATACTACAGCAAAACCATTGATGGATGTGAGGACCAGTTTGAAAACAATTAATATGTCAAAATCATAGATTGACGATTTTAATAGAAGCAGCATTCTGTATACTGCTATTGCGTTTCTTCCTTCCAGCTACAAGCCTACAACATTTACTTAACGCAGCTCTCAAATGCTTGTTAGTGATGAGTTTTGAGTAGGGTGGTGTAGAATTATTGACCATCTCTTGGAAAGCTATTGTTGTAGATAGATGGTTCCTTTTTGGAACGCAGAAAATTTTCGAATCATATGTTTTCCATGTTTTTAAACTGTATTCTGTGGAATTCATATAAATCATGTGAGATTCATACATTCCAAATATAGTATTTGAAGTTTTGAACAGACTAACAAAAAAAAAAGGATGAACCAACTATTTTCCGTTGTCGAATACTTTTATGGCAGTCTCCTATTGTTCTTGTTAGATAATAATTGTTCTCCACATGAAAAGTGCTTTTAGTGTTACCTGGTACAAACTGATTGGAAGATGATCGTTCTCTGTTGCCACTTGACAGTACAAACTGATTGCAAGTTTTAGTTTCTGCCTTTTTTGTGTCGTGTAGTTTCTGACATTTTAGCAGTTTGTTAGTTGTCCTCTGTTCGCAGGTGAACCAGGGAAGCTAATACGCGACCGGTACAGAATTGCCTCCCAAAGTAATCCAAAACATAACTCTCTCTCTCTTGACTCTCAGTTTATACTTACAAAAGACTTTTCATTGCTTCACTTCATGTTATATCTGGCTGTTTTAGGCGAGGTCCCGTCTGTCCATTGATACGAAATAAGTGGATGTTCGTGGGAATTTTGATCATCTCGCGCATTGATAGGAAAAATCTCTTAAATGCTATATTGATAAGAAATTTTGCAGGATGTAGCAATTTCTTGGCTAGGTGTTGTTGGAAACGTGTAATGAATTTAATATATCCAACGTGCACGTTCAAACGTGTCCGTTATGGTTATGCAATGTCAACTATAGCCTTTTTTTTCATACAAGTTTGTTACAATATTTGTTATTTAATTAACATAGCACACTCATAGCAACGCACGGGTCAATTACTAGTGTCTCTAAAACTCGTAACATACAGTATACAGGAATGATAAGAGCTAGTAATAAATAGGAGTAATAATGTAGCTGAACTAAACCCAAATCCCAACCAACGGGCCTGCAATAGTAGAATCTAATGACAAATTCGCCCGAGTCTCATGGAAAAACAAGCATTGCCATTGCAGGCACACATAATCAAAACGGAAGGAAGGGCTTGGTACGGATCCATGACGAGGTCACGAGTTACCTACCCGATCGCCGATGTTGCAGTCATTGGCCTCGTCGTGCGCCATGAACTTGGAGGTGCGCTTGACGTAGCGGTTGTACATCTTGTGGTGGAAGAGGCGGTCCACCGCCACCACCACTGACTTCTGCATCTTGTTCGACACCACGATGCCCACCACCGGTTTCATCTCCAGGGGCCAGGGAGGCGGGCGGCCGGCGGCGGCGGCGGGGGCAGGTGCGGCGGCGGCGCTTCTGTCGCGAGGTAGGGAAAGGGGGAAGGCGGCTGGCAGGTTATGGTCCGGAGCGGAGCTTGGAGCGCCGCGTCGGAAGGGAGGGACGGGGACGCGCCGCCGCAGCGCCGAGCAGGGAGGGGCGAGGATGCGCCGCCGCCGCCGCCGCGCCGAGCAGGAAGGGGGAGCCGGGGAGGCGGGGACGCTCCGCCACGCCGAGAAGGGAGGGGCGAGGGACGCGCCGCCAGGGAGGAGTGGAGGACCGGAGGAGCAGGAAGACGCAGGCGGCTGCGGATGTGTCGGCACTCGGCAGGGAGGAGCCGGCGTCAGCGGACTTCGGCTGGCGGGCGGCGGCTGCGCCGGGTGGGGTGGGGTGGCCGGGTGAGGGTGAGGGTGGGGTGGAACGGAAGGATTATATACATAGGGTTAGGGATAGATGTAGGATGGGCCGGTGGGCCTGTTGGGCTATGTTGGGTTTTTTTGGTTAGTTCGGTTTTTTGAGGTTCGGTCACTTCGGTTTCGGTCACTTCAGTTATTTCCAACCTTGAGACCGAAATTTACTTCGGTTCGGTTCCTCGGTTTTGGTTATTTTTTCCCACCCCTAATGATGACTCACTGCCTTCCCCACTCCCTGTCCCATTGTGTGAATGTGGAATACCCGCTAAGGTCAAGCATTCTCTTGAAAAAAAGACGATCGGTCGAGCGTTTTACATACTCTAGTTAGTACAAACGGACCCACTTCTACGAGATTCAACCTTGCGGTTTTTTCAGGTGGATTGATGGTCCAAAAAAATTTGGTCCAAGGATAAGGCTCTTTCTGTGGCAAAGTGAGGAAACACAACCCTTCGAGCTCCCCCAACCCACCAGCAATGATAGATGAAGAGAAGGCGGAGGCAAGTGAAAGATGTATCATGAACCCTCTGCTTGCCACTATGGTGTACGATCAAGGCTCATACCACCCAACCTAGGGGTTAAATTTACTCCCTTCTTCCGTTACCCTCTAAGGAATTCAGTGAGTGTGATTTTGGTAAATTTGTTGCGTTTGTGATATTGTCGTGTTTGACACCACTGGTATGTTTTTCAGACGGGTGGACAGACATGTGACTTATAGGAGTACATTTATGGGCCTAAGTCGCATTGGCCAACTGAGGCTGAAATCGAGGAATACTAGAGTGGAAGAAAGAGGTGGCCTTATATGTCGTACCCGCCGCTCCGTTGTAAGTGGTATATATTGGCCAGTAAAGGTGTGGTTCCATCGGAGCTGGGGTATGAATGGTATTGTGGGAACTCATATGGTGACTTTTGGGTAAGTGGTTGTGGTCTACAATATTTTTTCTGACAAGATTTATTGTGTGCCTATGTTGCATTGTTTGTGCAGGATGGATGGGGTGTGACTGCGAATACTTTGAGGGTCGAGAGAAATGGCTCAATAAGGTGAACAAGATGCCTGAAGGGGAGAAAGCATGGAAGATTGAGAGGCGGAAGTATGAGATCAGATATGACTACGGCGTGCTAGTTTTCAGAAGTCAGGACCGACAAAGGCTTTAAGAAGACATGTGCAGGGACTTAGATAAACCTCCTAGAGGTAAATTTTTCTCGAAATCCCAGAGGCTAGCCTATTAGAGAGCGCATAGGTCTAGGTATGCACCTGGGGTTCCTGAGGGGACAAGAGGACAAGGGTTCATTGATAGTTGCTGAGGGTAGGTTGAGCGCTAGAGAAGAGAGCGAGAGAGATGGACGCTACGCAGAGGGACTTAGAGAATGATGAGTGAGACGAAGTTACAAGAGGAGTGAGAGAGGTGCACTTGATTTGCTAGGGGCATGGCCCATGTATCTTAATTGGTTTAGTATCCGGATTGTAGTAGCTTAATCTCACTACAACATTTTAGGCCTTTCAAGACGAATATACAATGAGAATAGATATATTCATCGTAAATTAGTTCTGTTTATGACGTTTTTTGAGAGGTGACCCAATGTGGTGACAAAAAAATTCCTTTGCCATTAAAATCGTCATAATTTGGAATAGCCGCATGTTTATGACGATATTTTTTATGACAATATGCGATCTGTACTAGATTTGTATCTTAATTGTAGTATCTTGATTTAGAATGAAGGTGTGGATCTGCACTAAGTTGTGTTTGGACTTTGTAACATCTGAACTTTTATTTCAGTTCGATCTGTGTTTGTTGTAATTACTTGTTTCTACACATCTATGCCAAATCAGAATTGAAATAAAGTTTTTCCTTCAAATTATTTAGATTACAAAGAACATCAAATTCTATATAACGCAAAGTGTTTAAACAATATAACAATTTTAGCTCAGTTGACGCACGAGTAATAGGAAGAAAATGTCTATATTCAGCACAAGCGATTGGTTCGGTATCAACAATATCAAGCTTATCAACAAGTTGTGGCGTAGAAGTAATAGAAACAACATCACACAACTCTTTTTTATCACGAGAATCAGCGGTACAATCAGCTTGTAATAAGGGTAACTCAGATTTATCTGAAGGCATGCCATCATTAGAATTACTCCAATTATTTTAACAGCATCCATCTTTTTAGTTTGTTTTCTCTGTAAGTACAGCAATGCTCTTTAGTGGTTTTGGTGGATTGAGTGACAACGCGATTAAAGGTCTAATCTCCTTGTGAGATGACTTGACAGGTTTTCAACAGGTTGATCATTTGTAATCAAGTGTAACTGAATGTATTATATTGGATATATTAATTAAATGCAAATGCCTAAGTACAGATTATCTTTGGTCCATAGTACATTGGTGCATTTTGAGGTCGTTTGGTTATTTTTTGTGTTCATATTGAGAAGAATGACAATGGATCTATCTCATATATTTGGATATCATCATATTGATTGAATTGTTAGAATAAAAGTGGCTAATTTCATGAACACTATATTACATATACAAGCCAACCTTAGTAAAGATCAAATACATTGAATGGTTGATGAGCAAATGTGCTCCACCTACCTATTAAAGAAGTATTCATTAACAAAGTCCAACTTATTCAGCTCAAAGAGGATTGCTCTCAACGAGAAAACTCAGCTTGGCTATCTTTCTCTGTTGAAATCATTCAAGACGACAGTGTTCATCAAGACAAGACTCAAGTGGTTTTCAGCTGGTTTTATATTTTAATCTTGAGTATAGGTATACCGTACTATCAAGAGGGAAGCGAAGCATGGAAGTCACTAGACAACATGTGCTCTAGCTAGTTCAGAGAGCGTCGAGCCATTCCATCTTCAGTGATGAATGTGGCACTGAGTGTGAGAGCTCTATGTCCTTAATCTTGTGCTTAACTCTCAACTAGGTGTACCTCTTGTGGAGACAAATACCTACGCTTCTTATCTAGTGACCAAGGCATTTATGCCTTCGCCTCCTGGTTCAGCAGCAGTGCCACCGGACTGTCCGGTGGGAGTCACCGGACTGTCCGATGAAACCGGTTTGCACTGCAACGGCTATCTGGCCTCCACCGGACTATCCGGTGGTGGCCTGACACAGTGTAACGGCTAGTTTTGTGGGTATGGGTATTTATACCCTCTCACCACCTCTGTGTGAGGTTGTTGTTTCCCTTCAACGTCCATATACATTCAGAGGCCTAAGAAACACTTCCCAAACCACTCTCTTTGTGAGATTGAGCCTAAGTGTGAGATTCTTGAGTTGGGAGAGCTTGTGTGAGATTGTGTGAGCTTCAGTGTGAGCACCTAGCTTCTGAGCACAGTTGGCAAGCATTCCGGCAAACGCTTTTTTTACTCTTGGAGGTTTCCTCCTAGACGGCTAGAGCGTCTCGAAGGTCACTCATACTCCGAGTGGCACAACTCTTGTAGGTGATTAACATGCTTTTCGGAGTAAGTGCTAGTGAGCATCCTTCACAGCCTTGGTGGTTGCGGAGGGGAGGCCGTGAGTTGAAAAAGACTCGAGCTCTTGGTGGGCGCCTCAACGAGGAGGTAGGTACACTTGCGGGTGTGACCGAACCTCGGGAAGTAAATCGTGTGTCCTGTGTGCTGTGCCCCTGCTGGGAGCTTGCATCAAGCTTTGTGCTTGACTGCATTTCTTATTTGCATTTATCATTGCTTCCGCTACTTTACTACTTGTTTGTGCGAGCTCTTGTTGTGAGTGCAGGTGTGTAGATCAGAAAAGTCCAACAACACCAGAAAAACATTTGTGACTCCACTGCATAGCTCGATAAGTATCCTTGTGCATATTTACACCCTTGAGCTTCATCTCTGTGTGACACCGGACTATCCGGTGTGGTGCACCGGACTCTTCGGTGATACCGGACAGTCCGGAAGTGACCGCCGGACTATCCGGTGTGGACTGACTGATTTGTTTTTAAGTGTTGAAATTTTAGATTAGCCTATTCACCCCCTCTCTAGGTGACATCAAGGTCCTTTCAATCGGTATCAGAGCCGGGACTCACTGAAAAGCTTCACCGCCGTGAGATACGATGTCGACGCCTAGTGAGGTAACTTGTGAGCCACTCGTGGTTGATGGCTCTAACTACACTCAGTGGTCTGCTCATATACTTCATATTCTTAGGACCAATGGTCCACTTGTAGAGTAGATTGTAGATGCAAGCATATTGCCTCCTAGCTTTGAATGGGGCAACCTATCTCATGAGGAGACAATGCGCTTGCAGCTCAATGCTCGAGTTGCTAATTATATGTTGAGCACTTTGAATCCAGATACTACTTCATGGTTGTTCAAGGATTACAAGAGGTTTGAGGATGCGCACGACATTTGGGTTACCCTCAAAAATGAATTTGCATGCAAAACTTAAGAACAAGCCAACACATATGATGAGGAGTCAGAAGAAGATGCAATAAGCCTCTATGATAGCATTGAGGACATTCTCTCCACTACACCATTTTGTTGGGGAGTGTATGTAGCGGAGAACTCATGCTTGATCCCAACCTCATCACAATACTCTTCAATGTTGGTGTTATCAAACTATCTTCCATTGTCACTTCTAATCTTCATAATTGAAGTGTTGAATTCATTTTGAGCTCTCTTTGCAAACTTGCTAAGGACATGAGCCACCTTGGTTTTGTCCTCAAGAAAATAGATCCATGTGTATCTTGAGAAGTCATCCACAATCACAAAACCATAATTGTTGCCACCAATACTTGTATATGTAGTTGGACCAAAGAGATCCATGTGAAGCATCTCTAGTGGTCTTGAGGTGGACATAAACGTCTTGCTTTGATGAGTGTTTGCAACTTGTTTGTCGGCTTGATAAGCACTACACAATTTGTCCTTCTCAAATGTGATATCCTTTAAGCCTCTCACCAATTCTTTCTTCACGACCTTCTTGAGTGTGCTCATTCCAACATGAGCAAGCCTTCTATGCCACAACCAACCCATTGAATTTTTGGAGAACAAACATGCTTGCAAATTGGCCTTCTTTGAGTTGAAATCAACAAGATAAAGATTGTTGTGCCGGAATCCTTTGAAGACTTTTTCACCATCATCAATCTTGCTCACAATCACTTCATTTGGCTTGAATAGACATTGAAAACCCAAATCACACAATTGACCAACGGACAAGAGATTGAAGTTCAAAGAATCAACAAGCAACACATTGGAGATTGAATATTCACTTGAGATTTCTATCTTGCCCAATCCTTCAACCTTGCCTTTGGAGTTGTCACCAAATGTGATCTTCTCATACTCCTCTACATTTTTACTAAGTGAGGTGAACATCCGGTAATCACCGGTCATATGTTGAGTGCATCCACTATTCATCACCCAATGTGATCCACCGGTCTTGTAGTTTACCTTATCACCCTTAGCCATGAGGCATAGGTGTGAAGTAGAAGAATATGTTGATGAAGTTGGTGGCGGTGTAGATGTAGTAGCAATAGAAAGTCCGGCCACCACTTCATCATCACTATCATTCTCATTGGAAGAGTTGCTTGAGGTGTCTTCATCGGTCATCCACTCTCCAATGTAGGCCTTGCCCTTCTTCTTGAAGAACTTCTTCTTGAATTGTTTGGGCGCCTTCTTCTTGTTCTTCTTCTCATCATCACTTGACTCATCACTAGAGTCATTCTTAGGGTGCTTCTTCTCTTTCTTCTTCTTAGTGACAACCTGGCTTTGATAAGAGAGATGGCCGAGCTTGCCACACTTATAGCACTCTATTTCTTCTAGCTTCTTCTTTGACGGAAAGAATTTCTTCTTGCTTGAAGCACTACAAGAAAATGTACCCTATAACTACGCTTTATTTGTATAGTAGACATGTTTTATTTCGTCTCTATAATAATGTTGATATGTTTTTACAAAGCGTGCCAGAAGCGTCTTCGCAAGCACCGTAACTGAGCTCGTAGAGACGAATTGCTTAAGCATATCTAGTAGATAAAAAGTTTTGTTGAAACGTTAGGAGTATGCCTACACATTTTGTTACGCTTTTGTTAATACAATAGTATAGTGTGTCTACTAGTGTTGTCACATTTAATAACAACGCTTTACTGCGTATTTAAAAATATAGATACAGTGTTGTAGATACTTTTATATTATGTGTCTATTAATGGAGTCATGTTTTGTAGCTACGTCTTACTGCGCATTAAAATTTCAAGAGACGATTCAATAGACGTGTTTACTTGTCGTGTTTTATTTTGTAGACATGCTATATAGTAACACCTAGTAATGTGATAAGTATTGTTGAAACGTTGTCATGGGGTCTTAAAAAAATATAGAGACGCTTCTTGTCAAGACGTCCCAAAGCACTGGTTACCTTGCGGACTAGCAATGCAACCTCTTCATCACTATCATCTTCTTCTTGCTCATCATCTTCTTTGTTGTCCACCACAATGATTTTTCTGGTGATGGATTTATTCTCTTTGGATGAGCTTGCCTTGAGTGCAATATCCTTCTTCTTGGAAGGAGGCTCCACATCCGATGTGATCTTCATGTACATCTCATGTGCATTGATCTTGCCAAGCACTCCGGAAGGAGTAGCCTTGGAGAGGTCGGTTTGGTGAAGATAGATGTCGATGTTGCCATACTTCTCACAATCAAGTAGATCAATAATCTTCTTTGCAACATCATCCTCCTTGATTTGAGTCAAACCAAGACCATTGATCTCCTCTACAGGCACATTCAAGCGAGAATACATTTAGTTAGCATTTTCATGAGGGAACATGCGAAAATCACTTAGCTTCTTGCTAAGGGTGCTATGACGTTACTTTCTCTCGCTTAAGGTTCCCTCATGGAGCGCACAAATCTCTTTCGATAGTTTGTGCGCGTCCTTGATAGTTCTCACGCGATTGAAAACCTCTTTGCACAAGCCACGGAAGAGAACATTACGAGCTTAAGCATTCCACTTCTCATAATTTTGCTCCGACGCTGTGGGCTTTTCCTTATCGACCACGGCGGGAAAGCCGGTGATGGCCGCAACGTATCGATGGCTTCCAAGTAGGACTCCATATGGATTTTCCAATATGAAAAGTTCTCGCCATTGAACACGGGCGGGGGTCCTTCCCCACCGGACATCTTGCTCAAGGCGGTGAAGCCTCAACCAATGAGCACTCGGCTCTAATACCAATTGAAAGGATCAAGATGTCCAAAAGAGAGGGGGTGAATTGGACTTCTAATTTCGAAACTTGAAATTAAATCGTATCACACAAGTCCCAATTCACCCTATGGCCTAATGAGTGTAACTAGAATTCTACACGTAATAAAAGTTTTGCAACTTATAGCCAAGCAAGCAAATCTAGAAAAGTAAAGGCACAAAGTAAATGCGGAAAGTAATGAGAAGAGATGACTCGGCGATCTTTTTCCCAAGGTTCGGGGAGACACATGGTCTCTACCCCCTACTCCTCGTTTGGTGCCCCTCGCAAGGCTTTGCTCTCGCTGGTTCCTCGCAAGGATTCCCGGCCCTAAACCTCACAAGGAGTGGGGTTGGCAAAGTGACCTCCGCAAAGGTCAAGCTACCCTCTTGATCCGCAGACCAAGCGCTCTCTTCGGGATGCTCTTCTCCACTCTGGAACGGCGAGCTCCAAACTGCTTCATAAGAGCCCTCGCAAGGACCTTCTTCCGCTTCTCCCACAATCTCCGAAGAGCTCGTGGAAGGCACGACCGCAGCCGTCTAGGTGATCGCAATCACCAAGAGTAACAAGCTTTGGCTTCACTTGAATCAACTTCAACTCAAAAAGTTTTCTCTCTCTCAAGTCTCTTGTCCAAAGCTCTTAGAGTTGATGATTTTGGTGGTGGAATGACCTTTGAAGGTGTATGAGTGTTTCCTGGTTGCGAAGGTATCAAATGGAGGGAAGGGGAGTCTTTTAAACAGTGGAGAGCTCAAAAACTAGCCGTTACTGTACGATTTAGCTCTCTGCGCGAACCATCGGACGGTTCGATGGTCGGACCATCGGACGGTCCGATGCATGTTATTTTCAAATCCCCGTTTTCGCGCCACTGCCTAGAGACCATCGGACGGTCCGATGGTTGTACCATCGGACGGTCTGATGCACGTAAATGCCCAAAGCAAGCAATGGCGTCCCTCCCTGTCCAACTGGTCCGATGGACCATCGGACGGTCCGATGGTTCAACTGTCGGACGGTCCAATGGTGGACTGGGCCTGGAACCAGCCTGGACAATACTCCCTGTCTAACCTGTCCGATGGACCATCGGACGGTCCGATGGTACAGAAAACAGAGGTTTTGGATAGTTTTGAAAGAGGAAGAAGTTGTAGGAAGTTTCTTTTGGTTTTGACGTAAGGGTGGAGAGATTTTGATTATGTTTTGAGTGATTGAGCTTTGAGACTAAGATGCACTCGAGTGGAGCAAACTTTTGAATTAAAAATTGTTCAAGATACTCACCTTGGCCCCCTTGATAGTACGGCCCATCTAAAACTAGCAAATGTAATCCTAAGTACCCTTCTTTCGACTTTACGGTACTTAGGGCTAATGAAGCCCGATCTTTGCGCTAGACATCCAATCCGAGGGCCATCCTTCATAAGATGTGGAATTAAATTTGATGGAGGGGTCTCTTTCCATTAACCAATGAGCACAATATTAAATAAACCATCTTCATGTCATGAGCTTGTTAGTAACACAATTAGGTTGTCATTAATCACCGAAACCTCTACCTCTTAGGGTCATATTTTTCACATAGTATACTCAATGAGATATACACTTTCCTTCCTAATATCCTATACACTTTCCCTAATATCCGCCCGTTATCGCTACACGAAGATCTCGGACACAAACACTTTGTCTAATAATGTGCATGGCCTCCAAGCTTATCCACGTGTACTTCGTCGACAACTTATTCCCTAGTTTAAGACATACTCAAGCAAAACAATCATCAGGATGACCTCTGTTGTTGCTAGGATCTTCGATCATATATAGTGAGAGGAAGAGAGTGCCAGGGAGAGAGTCCATCCCCCATCTCTAAGCCCTAGGGTTACTTATATAATAGGGGAGGTGTTGTTTTACGCATTCCATTAGTCATTTTTGGATATTACAAATAGGTCTTTGGTTATACAGATATGTCCCTGCTAGCCTATTTCCCCCAATAGTAGCGCTCAGCTGCTTTGGCTTGGCTAGTACAATAAGGCAAAGTAGGTAGAACATGGAAAAGGCATAGCTCCTACTATGGCTTTGACAGTGAGAAATGCCCTTACTCCAACACCCGCACGTACGTCTCACTAAAAACTCCACTCCAAAACCCTATGAGAAAAAAGGTGGAGAAAAGAGCATGTACATATTTCAGGTCTGTACAATGAAAGGAGGGGCCCACCGATGACGATGAGCAGCAAAGGCCCCTCTAGACGCCAAAGGTGTTGGCGAGCCCCTCTAGACGAAGCATCCCGATGGAGGCAAAGAGGTCATGTGGATGCTCTCAGCAACGTCATAAAGTCAAAGATGTGGGTAAGCCCTCAAGCCGAATCGTATCGGCGGTGGCGAAGTGGGGGGCACCGAAGGTGTCAGCGTGTCTCTCGAGCCAAAGTGTGTCGGTGGAGGCGAAGAAGTCATCGGAGCCACTCTTGGCGAAGTCGTAGTCCTCGAAGATCTAGGCGAGCCCCTCGAGCTAGGCAGAGGCGAAGGTGGGACGCCGAAGGAGTCGACGTGTCGCTCGGGCCGAAGCGTGTCGGTGGAGGGTGAGGGACTCAAGTGTACCGAGTCTGGTCTTTCGTCCTGACTGTGATGAGCGCTTGTCAACACCCAAGACTTTCTGATGGACGAGCGAGCAGAAGCCCTCTCGAGCGGACTGAGAGGCGGCGCCAGAGTGGACTTGGCGTGACAAAATCACTGCCAAGTGGACCGGCAGGTGGCTTGGGTTGAGGTCCAAGTTAGGCTCGGTCCACAAGTACGACCGTGGGTGCGGGACAGTGTCGTGAGCCATAAAATCACTCAAGACTAGAGGCCCAACAAGCGTTTACCGGTTCGAGCGTCAAAACTGGGCCCAACTATCATTTTCTAGTTCGAGCGTCAAAACCAGGGGCTTGGTTGCCAGTATCCCAAAACCAGTGGTTAACCAAGGGACGAGCTACTGGACACGTGGAGCCCATCCGGACGAGGCGAAGAAACCGATGACGCCTTGGACTTCATCGTGTTCATTCATCTGAGCTTCCAACGTCTTTTCAGGCCTATACAGGCGTTTTTGTGTAATCGAGTCTGTAATACAGGGGTCTAGTTGCAAAACTGCCTTAGGGCTTAGTCTGTAGTATAAATAAGGAGGGAGCTGGTCACTAGCACCTCTCTTGGCTGGTTTATGGCTCTTAGACCTAGGGCTTAGGAGTGATTTTCGAAATCCAAGCAAAAGTAGCATGTTTAGTGGGTTTTAGAGTGATCTAGCCCCATAGAAAGAGGGTAGGAAGTGGGAGGCTGCTTGGAGATCGAGTCTCTACTTGTATTCAGACCTTGTGACCTAATTTGGAGCAAAATAGAGTGGATTTCATGGCCATGCCTTGAGTGCTTGTGTGCAGATTTTCTCCCTCCCTCTTCTCTTTGGTTTTGAGTGAAATCTCAGGGCTTTTGGTGCTTTGGTTCGCCTACGAGATTTCTCCTTCTCTTTCGGTGTTTAAGACTTGCAAGGACGTGGAAATTATGTCTTTGAACATCTTAAACCTGTTGGTTTGCCACGAGCTAAGTCAATCTTGGGTTTTCCTCTTTCTTGCCCACGTATTCACCTCTTCACGAGATCTGAAATTCCCGCTAATTCCGTGATCAGCCCACGTATTCACCTCTTCACGAGATCTGAAATTCTCGCTAATTCCGTGATCTGGTTCAATAGATCTTTTGGGAAAAGCTTTGGAATGGTCTTAGAATAGCCTGTGTCAAATCTCGTGAAGATTGGAGAAGGTTTGGTCAAGTTTTGGGTTTGGGAGCTCAAGTTCCAGGTTTCCATCGGACTATCCTGTACAACCACCGGACTATCCGGCTCTTCACCGGACAGTACGACGGCGTGCACCGAACAGTCCGGCGTCGAACTTTGTCTCGGCTTCCACCGGACAGTCCGGTGCCACCAAACTTTGGCACCGGACAGTCCTGTGTGCTACCGAACTTTGCTACCCAACAGTCCTATAGTGGCTACCGGACAGTCTTGTAGGACAGGCCAGCCTGCTCTTCTGTTTGGTGTTTTTGCTCGTTTTGCGTCCGGTCTTTTGGGCGTTGACTCGAGTGCTTTTGCTAAGCTTTCCTCGACGTGTCTTAGGGTCAGTAGCACCCGTTGCTATGTGATCTTGCACGGTGTGAGAAGAGAGGGTTTTGGGGTTGTAGGTTTTCGGTGTCGACCTATTCACCCCCTCTAGGTCGCTCTTTCGGTCCTCAAAGAGGAAGAGGTCGTCAGAGCCGCTCTCGGCGAGGTCATAGTTGTCAACGGTGTAGATGAGCTCCTTGAGCCAAAGTGTGCCAGCGGAGGCAGGGGCGAAATGCTTGGTGTTGCCTTCTCATCATGGCTTGCGATCACCAGGCAACACCTGAATTTTGGAACAATTTCATTCTTCAATGTCTCTCTCCGTAACCCCTTTTGCGTGGTGCTCGTAAGCTTTTATGCTTGGCCAAAGCATAACCATGACCTAACCCGTTTCGTTCGACGTGTTGAAAGAAAGGCTAGTTTTCTTTTTGAATCGAAATACGAGATTTATGTTACTGTACTTTTGGCGCGCATCCTAGATCATCGGATGAGGGATTTTCTTTTTTTCCCCTCTCATTCATGATTTTTCTATTCTCTCTTTTTTTCCTTTTAGTGCACTTTTCTCAGGCACCGGCTCATAAATAAGAAAAATCTTACTATTACTAATTGAAGATTTTAAAAAAACACTATTTTAAAAGCGTGCTAGAAAAAAGATAAATCTTAGAAATTCTCACAATAATCAGAAACATCCGACCATCAATTGGCAGATTTGAATATTGATCGCCATTACATTTGTATATTAAGTAATTACACACCTCTGTCATTACGAAAGGTCTAAGTAATTACACACCCATGTCATTACGAAAAGTCTTGAGTTCAACTCTCAATGAAAACAAATTTTTTTTTTTGCAGATTTTTCTCATTTTTAAATTTACTTTACGAAAGGTCTTGAGTTCGACTCTCATCTTAAGCGAATATCTTTTTTTTACAGATTTTCCCTATTTTCAAATTTACCTTCAATTTTTTCTTTTATTTCTCATTAAAGATGATAGAAACCTTTCTGTGAAACAGATATTTTGTGTCTAACCTTACTATTACTAATTGTAGACTCTTTTTGAAATTTCTACATTAATCCTCACAAGACGAGCTAGAAAAAAATGAAATTATAGAAATCCTCACAATAATCGGATCATCAATTTATATGTTGAAATCTTAATAGCTATTAGATCTGTTTTCTAAGTAATCAACCACATTTATCATTCTCAAAACAATATTAAATAAACCCTTAAACTATATATTAATTACTCACTCTGCCATTACGAAAGAAAATATGAAATAACACACTAAATTTATACCTAAGCAAATATCTTTTTTTACAGATTTTTCCATTTTCAAATTTATCTTCAATTTTTGTCTTTTTTATTAAAGATGCTAGACACCTTTCCATGAAACAGACATTTTGTGCCTAATCTTACTATTACTAATTGTACACTCTTTTCTACGTCAATCCTCCCATGACACGCTAGAAAAAAATAAAATCATAAAAATTCTCATAATAATCGACAATTGATAAGTTGAAATCTTAATAGCCATTAGATCTGTTTTCTAGGTAGTCACCCACCTTTGTCATTATCAAAAAAATATTAAATAAACCCTTAAACTACATATTAATTACTCACTTTGTTAAAAAAATGTAATAACACACTAAATTTATACCTAATTACTCACATTTGCTATTACGATGGTTAATACCAAATAGCTCCTCTAATTTATATCTTAATTGTTCACCTTAGCTATTATGACTGACAGTAACATCTCAATTTTATATTAAAATTATCTACTTTTACAATCGTATTAAAGATTATTTAAATCAATTAAGCGTTCATATAGAGTAGCAAAACATGCTATTATAAAAACTAAGTATAAAAAGAGATCTAAATATATATGTTGTATTCTAACACATAATACATATAAAACTTCAATCCGTACGAAAGCACGGGTTGATAGAGTAGTATTTTTAATTAACATGCAAAGAGATCGGTGGTTTATCTGTAAGCAAATATCTATGCGGTAGTACTCGTTGGCGACGATTGACCGGAGTCACGGTAGTCGATCGAAGCCAATTACAAACAGGGAAGCAGCAGGACCGCATGAATGCCCTGGTCCTCTCCGCTTGGAGCCTCCCCTCCGCGATGTCGCAGCACCGTCTGTAGGGAATGTATTGCACGTTGGGAGGGTGCGCAGTCATTTTGACTGGTTTTGTGACCTGTAAAGGTAACCAGCTACTCAATTCCCTTTGGCGGCTTTCTGAAGACTCAAACAAGAATGGCAGTTGATAAACAATGTCTGCTGCAGTACGGATCAGAGCAAACAAAATTGGGATATTTCATACAAAATTACAAGACGATTTCAAGCATTATCATATAGAGAAGTTTCCACGAAATGTCCATGGAACATAGTCACAACTCACAACAGAGTGAATGCCAATTACTCTACCGTACGTACAGCTTGTGTCTTACTACACAGAGATTAGACCCAACAAAGAAGCACATCCTCCGTACATTTTACTTAGTACCAACACAGAATTAATCGACGAAAAAGGACATCTAAGCTGACAGCGCATTCCTCGTAACCTTCAGAACCCTGAATACACTGTGTATTTAGTGGAGTATTTACAGAGTACAACATGTACAGCTGAAAGGTATAGGAAACACAAACTAAATCGTAATCAGACTAAACAATGGTAGGGGCAACTACCAAACGGTACATGTCCACGATACATCGCGTTGGAGGAAATTCTACCACTCGTACGTGCTTACTATCTTTTACTAGCTAATGAAAGTTTCTGCACAACCAATCCTCACTATATACTCCATTTCTTGTTATTCCAAATGTTTTGGTCCTTCTTACTATATACCTCTGACTGCATAAATCTTCCTTGGTCAATCGTTACCTATCACAGTTTCCCTCGGCAGTTGGGAGCTCCGCAGAAACATTCTTTATCTGGACCGAAATACTGGCAGAAACTAGAAAATCAAAGAAAAAACAATCATTACAAAAAAAAAAAAGAAGTATTTTCTTAAGATAAGCAGAGCATATCTTCTATGAATTTTAACATAAATTTTCAGCTGAAGCGATATAGGAATTCTCCATGGAAGTGGGAACAAGTGTAGACCCAGCCTTCAAATCAATCAAGATGCTAATCAACAATACAACAAGTCATATAATTGGAAGTCAAGAAATGTCGTAACATAGCAGTAGGATCCATAGCTGTAACAGTGTAACATTGGATCGACAAGTGTTGCGGAATATGACAAAAGGTATTTCCATTTGATTTGAACTACAAATGACAGGGGATTCTCCTCATGTCATGATATTTGAAATTAATAGCTATATAGTCTAATTCTGCTGTTTAAATGATTATTACAAATTTGTCAAATAAAACAACAAGTTTCAAAATTTAATATTAGTAGTCTGTCTATTCATAAGTAGAAACACACCGGCATATGCTACTTGAATAAATGCAATGGACATAAGAAATTTATTGATTGAGGTTCTAGTTTCAATATTGAATCATGGAACCGGACAGTAGATTGGTGGACAGCGGCGGATCTAGGATTTAAAGTTAGTGGTGTTTATTTTATTCTTTCTCTTCTTTTTTCCCTTGTTTCTCTTCTAATTCTTCACATTATCTTCTTCTTATTCTTTGTTCATACATTACTATACAAGCAATCCGCGCGCCGGCCAGGCCAACCGCGGTAGCCACGCCATCAAAATTCACTGTAGCCGGCCAATCTCCGTCCTGTGGCCTCCATCGCCGCCGTACGCGGCCCGGTCCGCCGTGCGCCGCGCTCACCCCGCGGCAGTGGGAGATCCACCCCGCCTGCCCCACGGCGCCTTTGGTGGCCGCGCCCGGCACCACGTGGCTCTCAGAGATTCGCCCTGCCCGTCCTCAGAGGGGCCCGCGGCTCCCAGCTCGGCGCGGCGGGGGCACAGCGTCGACTGTGGACCCTTTTCACCCTCTCGGCGGCGCGCTTGGCCGCGGCCATGCTGGGCCCGGCCGGTGTTTCCTCCGAGACCCCGAGGGGCTCGTCCATTGGCTGCCCCCTCTGCGATAGATGCGGTGTCGCGTTCCTGTTTGCCGCGGAGGAGCGGGATGGCAGCCCGAGGGCCAGCGCCGCCTAGGGCCGAGCGCGTCTAGGAGGCCGGGCGACGGTCGCCCCCTCCTTCCATCGCGCCTCGCTTCAGGTGGGCTCCTCGCCTCTTCCTTCCTACCCCAGCCCCAGCCCTAGGACCGGCCGCCGGCGGCGGCTTACCCGTGCGCACACGTCGACGGTGGGTTCCAGACGAGCCACGGTCGCGCTGCGCCGGATCCGCGCTCGCGTGCCACCGGCGAGTTCCAGGCGGGCCACGTGGCTAGGCGCGCGGCGCTGTGGACGGAGTAGGATGTGGCTCCTCTAAGGCCTCCACCGCCAGATCTAGCCACGTCCCATCCTCGTCGTCGTCGCGCCTCGCTCCGCCCCCGACGTAGCCCTACCTCGCCGTCTCCCCCCTTGGCCCGGCGCGGCTAGGACCAGCCTGGTGCGCGCGTTGGCGGTGGCGGCCGGCC
The DNA here is from genome assembly GCA_022530915.1 of Paspalum notatum. Taxonomy (NCBI): domain Eukaryota; kingdom Viridiplantae; phylum Streptophyta; class Magnoliopsida; order Poales; family Poaceae; genus Paspalum; species Paspalum notatum. The sequence goes on along the minus strand of CM039684.1, from coordinate 22,853,162 downwards.
CCGGGGACTAGATAGCCTGGTGCGCGCATGGTGGCCCTGGCGCCGCCCCGCCTCACAGTCGCGCCGCTGCGCAGCCGCCTACCCCAGACAAGCTGCAGGACAACATGGTGGGGCCGGCGGCTGAAGCGAGGCGAGCGTCGTTTGCGCCCGCGCGTCTTCACTGCCTACCGTAGTGGCTGCGACAGCGATTTTACTATGGCCAGTCTATCCCCGTCCTACGGCCGCCTTGCATCACCGGAGAGACGCGGGGTTTGCCACTACAGGACGGGGCGAAGTGGATCTCGTGGGTCCTTCTTCTTCCTTCGTTCTTGCGTTCTGCCGGCTAACTGGTGCTTGTTCGGTTGCAGGAAAACGCGAGCCTTGAAGGACACCGAGGAGGCCAGGGTACGCCGTCGGCGCACTAGCTTGGTGAGTTGTGTCCTTGCTTCATGTGTTCCTCCTTGCAGGATTCGCAGACTGAATGACTGATAGGCTCCAGATCTAAAGTCTACTCTATTCTAGGGTGGTGTTGGTTTGTTTCTTGCTTGTCTACGGGAGAATTAATCACGCATAAGTTTTGCTTGGCACCATTTCTTGTCTTCCTTGCAGTGGGCTCACCTATCTTCGGTTTCCACCAACGACTCCCCATTGCCCCTTCACAGAGGGCGGCCTGCACGCCACTGACAAGACCCTGGCCTCCACCACCGCCAAGAACCACTGCAGGCCCCCACGCAGCATGCCTGGCTCTAGGGAGGCGCTGCTGTGTGGTCTGCTCAACACGCTCCTGCATAAGATCGAGGAGGAGCTGGGTTGCGCCGCTGCTCTCTTCAGGCCCGCGTTGCTCGGTTTCTTCAGGTTACTGGCACTGCCTCCCTCATGCACCCATGCTGGCCAACACTCCGTAGATTGGGCCTGTCTCAATGGTCAGGAAAGGCTCCTTCAGTTAATAACTTAATATGATTGTTGAGGTCTGTCCACAAACTTCATCTAGCACTGTTTTGTATGAGCCTCTGAATCAAAAGCTTAATATGATTGGCATTAACCAAAAAGTCAAAAGGTTGTTTGCCTTTGAAATTTTCTTATGCTCTGAGCCTGAGTTTCGTTGCCTAGAAATTCTTAAAATTCCAGGCTTGAAAAAACTACTAAAGAATGAAAGATTAATTAAAAATGCTACAGATGTATTCCAATATCTGCCTTTTTTTACCTTTAAATTTCTTTCTTTTCCATATAATATTCTTAGTTGCAAAAATATCACAAGCTGCGGATTCAAGTGTCATTTAGAAATTCAGTTTGAACCTTCTCAAAGATTTGTCTATGCTATTATTCCCATTGTACATGTATATATTTCCAGCCTGAATCCCCATGGTGATTGTCCTTTTACTACTAAAATTATTATATCATTAGAGTTCTTTATGGACTAGGTCTTATTGCTGATGACCACTATGTCACAACTTCAATAATTTCTGTTCTTTCACCTTGCTGTGTCTCATAGTTCATTGACATCGGCAGCATGCACCTGATTGATTTCTTATTTATGCAGATAGTCTTCCAACAATTGCCAGAGTGGAAGATAGACGAGTATGACAAGAGGGAGCTACTGATCTTAAAAGGTATTTTTATGGTCACAATATGGAGTGGATGCTAGCAATATGGAAAAATGAACTAATGGAACTTTCCATATTGTATATAAAATGTTGATCGTTTTTCAGACTTTGTAAGGGATCGTGTAGCGATTAGTCCTACTATGTACACTGTTTCTACATGATTCTTGCTACCTGTGCGCTAATGTTGGACCCTAGGCATATGTGGTCAAGATTCTATCCTGGTGGAATAAACAAATGGGTGGGGCATGGCACTACACCTTCTGCCCCCTCTGGGATTGTTGAATAATTGTAATATTGTTGCCTATATGCTTGTTGAGCTTATGAAGATGCTTTGGACCGGAGGACAGGAAATTTTAGCGTCACCTTTTTTATGTTCACTAGGTCCCTTACTATAGAACGAACTATCATTGTTTGACGTTCTAGGTTGCCCTTCTGCTGTCCTGGTGCAGAGAAGGCTTGGATCCACAAGCCCACTCTCTAATTACATATAAACATAAGCGTGCTGCTGTAGGTGGTTGCTGCTCCATGCTCGTTGGAGTATGTGTTGCCTATTTGTGAGGTGCCCGACAGTCTGAGGACTGTGTGATGTGTTCTTTTGGGTGCCTGTTGAGGGAAGTTCTGCGCTTTCCTACAAGCAGGCTGCTTTGCATGCATCTCTTATTTATGAATGTTTATAGACTACAATTTTCAAGGATCACTGTGTGGATTTTGTGAGAAGCAATGGAATTAAAACATTTTGTTTGAATCTAATATGTTCTTATATAGTCACCTTGTTTCGGTTGTGTAATCGACAGTCTAATGTTGGAGTATGAGCTATTTTCCTTTTGTTTCTGCAGTTGGAGTGAAAATCCGTAAGATGCTGTATAGGCTTTGAATCAAATTGTAAATTTTCAGTGCTTGTCACTTTATAACAGGCGCGCTCACAGTCTCCATATAGTTAATTGTCTGCCATCTCTTTTATACTTCGCATAACATTGTTGTCTTATTGTCCAGAAGATATATGAATCTGAGGTTTAATATTTTTTTCTACTAATCTTTACTCTCTGCGATTATAATTCAAAGACACGATAGCCTATCAAAGTTCCTTTAAACAATTTAGGTTTGCATCGTTTGGTGTTTTGATCTCATCATATGTTTACCTTATCCTGTTCTATTAGTCTTAGGAAACATAATTTATTTGTCCTGACTTAGATGACAAAGTTAGGTACAAATTAGCATTCAAATGCAATAACATCAGTTTGCCCTTTTTTTCCTAAAAAAACTATGTAGTAAGTGCTCACTGTGCCATGCACCCTCTATACAATAGCAAGCGTCCAAGTGTATCTTTTCATCTACAGAATATTGCTCTTGCACCATAGCTGGGTTCAGACAGGGATACACGTTTTTGTTACTTACTCTGCCATCTATGTCTTTTTTATTTTGCTTTCAGGTGAATTGCTCCGCAGAATTACCAGCATAAGCATATGGCTAAATTCTCAGTTGTCAAGAACAATTTAGCCCTATTAGTATCAATCCACTGCACAGTATATTTCAGGGCATTGATGTTTGATGTTTCTCTTGCTTCTTGTGCAGTCCTAAAGCCCAGCAGTGACCGTGGAGATGCTTAGAACACCTTGACAGATCAAGGAAAATACCTCTGTCCCCTCTCTGGTTAGGCTTTACAATGTACTTCTTGTCCTATGGACAATCTGGCTCTCCAGGAACACAAGAAGAGTGCAGGAAACAACAATGGAAGTGGTTCACGAGATCATTAGAGATTTTTTTTGATAAAGAGATCATTAGAGATTGCTCAATGGGAATGTATGTTCAAGGGCCATGATGGTGATGTAAAAAGCTTGGTCACTGATTTTCACATCCTCCCTGTGATCCTGTTATGTAACAACTATCTCACCGCTTACTTTCCGGCAAAGGAAATGTATGCTTTCAGGTGCTAATAATAGATGAGTACTTGCCAATTAAAATTTCATTTTGAATATTCATTTTGCTGCCCTCATTTCTAGATATATGGCTTATGTACATTCCATTTGACAAATTTGAGGTCAACTCACCAACACTATTGCGAATGTCAGCAAAGGAATGGAACAATTTTTCCCTAGAACGCAAACAGAAGGCTTTATGTTACTATTGGAACCAGTACTATTGTAATATTATATAATTTGTTGATTATTGTCCATCACCTCCATTCTTCAAGGAAGAACAAGTTGCCTCATTGTGTTCCTTAATTTTATCCTTAGTTTTGAATCGTTACCATGTGCCTGCGAATATACCATTACTTGGTATGTTTTTTTCTAAATTCTTCCCACATGGCAACAATTGCAGTCTTTGGGTATCAGTTTTGCGGACAGGATTACAATCACATAGAAATAATACGGGGTTCTAGGCGCGCGCATGGGCGCGCTGAAATCACTAGTACATATTGTTGGGGGGCTTAGGGGGCTCCCACTGTCCGAGCAGGGGTAGGGGGTGCTGGAGCACCCTAGCCCCCATGCTAGATCCCCCTGTTGATGGATAATATAAGGGACAAGAAATCCCTCATGTGAAAAGAAAAACTAGTTATCAATACTCAGTTCTGACTCGAAAAAAAAAAAAACTACTCAGTTCTGGTGCTGGGAAAAAATGGCAACCTTGAGGTTATTGGGAAGAAGTCTGAAGTACCTGTAGTTGTAAGTCAAAGGCGTTCCAACCTTGATAGTCTCTGAAGCAAACACACCTAGCCTTGTCTTGCGGTTAACTTGCCTGACAAATTAAAATGTAGTTGAATCAAGCAGTATATTTTAAAAATAAATTAGCAAATTAAAAAGGTAGTCGAATCAACCAATTTCTCTAGAAAAAGAAACCGACCAAATTACTAATCAATATAGCACAGAAGCCAGCATAGCATATATTGGATGGGTAATTATGTTCTAACCATTTGTCAAGCCGACAGTTAGGTTGGCAGCTGTGGTTAAAAAAGCGACAAGCATTTCCTCTAAAAGTTGCATCAATTACAAAGTCCTTGCTGACTCGACACATGTAGAAATTCTGATCTCTGCGTTCTCTCATGTCCTGAAGCCTATCTTCACACATTGCATCATCTATAACTGAAGGGAGATGGTAAAGGCAAAATATTAAAAATGATGTATGACTTATAATAAACAATGCAATTACAAAAGAAATGCACTTTTGAGCACAAATCCCATGTCATTATACTAATACAGTTGTTCAATTTCATAAAAGATTGCTAGTTAAAGTGTACCACTTCAATTATGCATTTGCGGAGAACTAGCTTTTACTTCTAACATAAATAGAAATTTCATGAATTTATAACATCATGTTCAGGAAATGGGGGGGATATTTATTTTTAGACGCAAAAAAGTTACTTGGTATGCAAGACAGTTTTGGAACTCTAAAAGGGGGCCTTAATGCAATGTATCCAAGCACTAAATGGGGGGAATATTTATTTTTAGACACAAAAAAGTTACTTGGTATGCGAGACAGTTTTGGAACTCTAAAAGGGGGCCTTAATGCAATGTATCCAAGCACTCCATTCATAAGTTTGAACGATTGTCACAAGTCAGAACAAGATTTATTGGATGATACAAACCTAGCTTCCATAACCACTGGACAGAGCTGACCTTGATGTTTGAGAACATACTCGGTGGTTAATGTAAATTAAAATGGACCCAATTTTTTTTTTGGTGTAGTTCACAGTGTACAGACATATACTAATTAAGGAATAGTTCACCTTGGAAGCAAAAACCAGTAGTCAGTCACAACAACCGCTTACAGTTAAAGTCCCATATATATTCATATTGATGCGTCTCATGTGAAAGTAATTTCACACGTAAGTAGTTCCACTATTAAGTCCAAGCAAGCATGTGGGACTAGGGTTTCGGTCTGAAATTCCCAAATTTTCAGGTTTTGTGCGGGCCGAAAAATTATTTCCGAAATTTCAGGGATTTTCTATTGATATTGTAGCAAAAAAGATTTAAAAACATTTACATACATTTAAATTTGGTCTGCAATTTCGGGTTTCTGGTAGGGGACAAAAATTTTTAGATTCCGAAATTGTAAACCCTTAATGGGACACAAAATAAGCAGAATACTGCACGAAGTACATCAAATATTTACAGAAAAAAAGGATGAAAAGCCCTGGTACCTTCTCCAATAAACTCTATCACAAAGTCATCTTCCTCAATGGTCTCCAGTGCAATAGCGCCCCATCCACATTGCTGTGTCTACAAAATTAGACCGTGAGGCAGTATCCAAAAAAAAAGGCATGTTAAATAAAGAAAACAGCATGAAAAACTCTTATATTGTTGGAGAACTGACTCTCATGTTAAGCAAGAGCAGTAACTAAATAAAGGATCATTTTAGCGTTACGAAATCTACAGTGCAAGTACCATACAAATAACACATTAAAATTAGGTCAATTAAACCTATAATTGCCTTTTGGAACATTAAAGTCTTACCTTAACAATCTTTACCTTTTTCTCTCTGCGAAATGGTTTGTTAGAGCACTTAACAGAGCAATGACAAGCTTGAGAGCAGCTAACCCTTGAAGATCTGCAATAATTGTATTAATATTCTGAGAAAATCTTGAGCATGTCATAGAAGACAATACAATGTTCTGTAGACTAGACGTAAAAGTGCAGCAATTGGAGTTTAGAAATCCGTTCATGCTGTAATGACATGCATTTGATGAAACATAGTTAGTCAAAAACATGAAAGTTGAGGTAAACAATTGGCAAATATCCGATAATCATGAGTGCAAGGAATAGGGCGAGCAGCTTGTACCTGCAGGGACAACTTCCTTTACAGGTTGAGTCATGGTCACAGTCAGGACATCCAGCTTCTATTGCATCACCGTCACTTTTGTTTTTAACAACATAAACATCTTAGTTCATTAAGGAGATGACAATTGCTACAGTAGTCAAAGTTACAATTTACAAATTCTAAAATGTGAGACACTATATAGAATTGCAGATAGGGAAATTAAACCTAACAAAAGGATACTGCGCTTCAGATGTATATATGGAGGTGGCTCACTCTCATTTTCCAAATCATGTTTGTGGATAGGGTCAATATTGAACTCTTGGTTGGTGTATGGCAGAGGTAAGCGCCGGAAGGCTTCCTATAAATAGATCGATTTAAACAAGAGTACATGTCAAAAAAATTAAAATAAAACCATGACCTACACAAGTACAAAACTAGTGTTGTCTTAGATTACTCAGTAACAAATCAACCAACTCAAAAGCCAAGACAAAAATGAAAGTATTAGAGAAAAACGACACAAATGCAATCTCAGAAGATTTACTTTTGAAATAGGCTTTTATAAGATTTTTCTAATACAGTGACTGACTAGGTGTGCATCAATCAACCTCATCTCGTAGACCAACTTGCAAAGAAATTAGTGTAATTGGCAAAATTGAAAAAGTTCCATTATGTTCAATAACATGGATAACAAATGATCAAACTAAATAGCAATCACCTTTATGTCATCTACAGGGCCTGCATCCTGTAAGAACCACATATCGTAGCATCAGCAGAATTGCCAATAAAATAACAGAGTCAAAGCTTACCACGAGAAAAAGGTCTAATAAACAAGCATTCAATCTTGATAATACACAAGACAGGTGCCAAAACATTGAGTATTTTCCAAATTGCTAGTATGATACAAGCTTTCTACATGAAGTTATATTCAACTTCAAAATTCGAATAAACAAGCATTCTACATGAAGTGCCTCAAGTTTTGTGTAAGGAAAATGAATTTGTGGTATGAGGTTTGAAAGTTTCAGTCTATCCCAAAATATATTTGATGGCTTTGCGGCTACATGTACCTACATGAAGTTACGAAGCGTCCTAGGTATATGGATGAAATTAAATAACTGTCAATAGGCAATAAGTTTCATCATATATATTTAAAATTTACAAGTGATCAGATAACTAGGTAGTCCTCTATAATCATAGAATACTATCACTTATGAAATCCTAAGAAAAGTGCAAAATAATTTAACTAATACATTTCAATTGTAATAAAATGTATATTATCTTTGACGGTTTATTATTCAGCTTCCATATGAACATGTAGTTATTGAATTGTAAGCAGAGGAACAAAATAATCCAGCCAATATCCAGCTGTCGTATGAACACGTATATTTAATCAGAACACAAACACAGAAGATAAAGATGCTTCTAGTTGACAGATCTTATTTGCTATTATCCACAACTATACTGTAGTTCTCATGCGCGTCATATAGGAGTAAGACCATCCCCAACCATTGCCTAAAAAGCTTGCCTATCCACTATTACTCCACTATTCCAACTATCTCTCTCTGTCCATAGTAGCGGTACAGTATATAAGCAGTACTTTTTACCCAATGGTTGGGAATAGCCTAACTGAACTGATAATGGTTAAAAGTCTCAATAATTTCCATGTGGATCAATCAATCTTCTACAGAAAATAATATGGATGAAGCATGGCATCAACCTCACTTGTTGATGGCCAAATAGACCAACAAATCATTGCCCTTGAAGGATCTTCAGAATCAGTCATCGTGTTCTGCTTCAGTAAACATTCAGTACACACAGGCATTGTGCGCTGCACACGGTGTCTAGATATCCCTTTTTTGCAGTAAAAACATATCTATGATTTAAGGAGAAGAAAATAGTTTTCAGTTATATAAAAATTACCTTTAACTTATACAAGAATAAATAAACAAGACATTAACCAATCAAATGCACATATAGAAAAAGTAGGCATCCCTGATACGTAATGATTTTGTTGACCTAAGATACGACCACTGCCGAGTTTCAATAAAAACAGACATGCACTTGTCTTATTGCTTCCTCTGCCCGTGAATAGCTGTCGTGCATTCGTTGTGGAAAAAATGACTTGGCTCCCCAGGTCAGAGCATCAGGTAAATCTGACCGGAGGGGGGGGGGGTACTTTCGATAATACGGCTGAATTTGTGAAAAAAGGAAGGCAACTGTAGCAAGTGTGTACCTACCAACACTACTCATTTGAAACTCAACAAATCATGTTGCTATTTGACCAGAAAATTAACACAATTCAGTTATATATCCTGACTACAGTAAGTAAAAATACAAAAAGTGGGAAATTGCTAGGCTATTGATGAAATGAAATGTTAGATCTACAACTGGTTTCAGACAACTCACATGCCGAAGGCAGCATCCATCAGTTTTTTCAGAACAAGCCTTGTGCAAGGTTACATCGCAGTGATTAACTGAACATTGCACCCTTTCATCAGGCAGAATACTCTTTGAACAAATCAGGCACTCAACCTAAATGAAAAGATTTAAGATTATTTTTCAGTAAATTGGTAGAGGATCACGGTACCTTTTCTGCCTCAATTTAAGACCTGATCTAGTACATGCGGCACTGGAGCAGTGCTGCTTGAACTGTGAAGACATACTTTTCTGCAGAAACCTTTCAAATAAATCAGATCGCTGTAATTCGACTTTTTTGACACCATCTATTTACCAACCGTCTTTCTATTACCCTTCCATTATTGACCAAGGCGTATATTCATACCCTAATTTCCTTGATGCTATTGCTGTCTCCTGTGCAAAGATTAATGCAACAGTCTATGTTTCTTCTTCTTCTTTATTTATCAGAAACTGTACCTACAAATCGTGAATATAAGAAATGTCTCCAGAATTCTGTCTATTTAGACCCCATTAATGGTGTCTGACTGCCTCCTGTCAATTGTATCACACTTGGATGATCAGACTTTCAGCAAAATTTTCAAATCATCATGTTCCAGAGAACATTCCAAACTCATATATATATACCGGTGTTTATTTAAGGAAATCCAAGGAAAGTCTGCCCTGTTGAATACAACCCAGTTTCTTCAGTTACCTATAGACCAATAATCACTACTTACATAGAAACCACATTAAATTCTCATTCTATGTGGGTGAATACTCTGAATATAGAAATTTCAGTCCACTGTATTTCTAAAATAGTCTCTGGTCTCCATCTGTACGGAACGCTTGAACTATACCACTGTCCTTGAGTTTTTACCTTATCCTTTTTGTCGAGGGTGGTCCCATCAATCTTAATTAACCGAGCTTGCATGGAAATGCGATTGGTTGCTTTAGTACACTTGATAGGGTGGAATCCCACTCCCAATTCAAAATGTCGTGTGGTGGTGTTCCTATGTAGATTTAGTCCTTACTCTGCTGATTTAATCCTGTCAGACCATTTTATTAACTCTCCAAATCCACTGTCTTCATGATATCCAAATTCGTAGAATTTCCTTCCTCCGTTGTGGAACTTATACAATATAAACCTATATAATCGATGTGTCCTTTGTTCAGAATATTCATCCCTTTACTTATTGGATACTGATTTTCTTTCCACAAGTGTCACCTATTCATTGTGCAGCCTTTTTCTTTATAGACAAATTTCTAATCATGCAATTGCAATCTCTTTGGTAATTGTATGTATATCACAAAACAACCATCTACAGTGGTGTCACGGAACAATTTATGAAAAGGAATAACATGGTTCTTTATGGATAACCCAAATGAATCAGCACATTGTACAGTGACGCAACAAATGCTCAGAATCCTACACTGTCGAGCACCAAAGCTCTTGATTCCTGAAACATTAAAGAAACCTAACGTCACTTTATAATGCACCCGCAGCAATTAGACAACCAAAATCAAAGCCTGGAACTAGCTACCTAGAGGAGTCGAACAGAGCGTTGGTTTGAGGGCCAATTCCGACGCAACAACACCACTAGAGGCCAAAATCCACGTTGCGTACTAACCACAGAAACGGAAACAAAATCGATACAGAAATAGAGAGACTCATTGGGGGGCATGTAATGCACCTTCCTGGGGGCGCCTTTCCGGAGGAAGGGAAGGTCGCACTCCTCCTCGGGGGCACCCGAAGCCGCCTTCTCCTTGGCCCACTCCTCTGCTTTCGCCTCGATCGACTTGGGCGGGGGCGCCGCGGGAGACCGCCGCCGCCGCCAGGGAATGGAGGGAGCCGCTGCCGAGGGGAGGCCGCGGACACACAGGTGGACCCGAACCGAACGGCGGGGAGCTGCCGCGCGGGAGGGAGGGAGCGCATCCGCCTCCTCGGCCGCCGGCGGTGGCGTGGACACGCGCGGGGGCGGCGGTGGCTGATATCCCCGCCGTCGGAGCGCCGCCAAGCGGATCCGGGGCTTTGAGGACGCGGAGCTGGTCGAGGCGGGCTTGGGAGACGGCGCCGCGCGTGAGGGCTTATCCTGATCATCGTCGTGACGCGGGGCCCCGATCAGGCGGGTGGAGCGGCGCCGGGGCGCCGTAGAGGTGGAGGCTGCGGCAGCCGGAGGGCCGCCCATTGCCGTAGCAACGGCGAGGCGAGGCGGTTTGGGCTTAGGGTTCCGTTGAGCGGAGCGTGGGGTTGCCGGGCAAACTTGGAGGAGCGGTTGGTGAAGGGAGCGGCGGGGGAAGGCGGGAAGAAGGGGGAGGAAATGGGGAGCAGTTCCGTGCGCTGGTCGGTTTCCTTCGTTTGTGGGTCTTATTTTGAGCCCACTTGGTGTGCAGTGATGGGCTGCAACTGGGAACAACCCCAGAATGGTCCTCGTGGTATGCCACATTGCCACCCTCGGCCCACGAGAATCGTGTTTGGAAACGGCTTGAGCTGTCTCTGGCAAAAAAAAAATGCTCTTATTATTACAATTATATTTTTTAATTACAATTAGTTGATTGGGAATAAAAGTAAACATCAGATTGACCGTTAGGCTTGGTTTGAAGTTAGCTGTCCAATAATAATAAGTGAGACTATAATAAATAAAAAAGTATCAATTTCAAAGAAAGCACGAAACTAGCTTGTTATTCACCCTTAGATGAAACGATAATTTTGGTGGCGTTTTTTAAAACATTATGAATGTGAAACATTTGATATTTTAAGTTAAAACATTTCTTTCTCAATAATAATATTTTTCTCACGAAGCTAGGACAATTTTCTTCTAATAAGCTTGTAATAATTCTCTCACAAAGTAAAAATTATTTTTCTTCTTAACCTATAATGATTTTCTTCTAAACCCATAAAATTTTCTACTACATTTTGGATCAATTTTATGATACCGGCACTGTTCGCCTAAACGATTGTTTAGCCTGTTTAAACACCGTTTAAACGCTAAACAGTGGCTCACCGTTTCCATTTAATTGACCATTTACACCGTTTAAACGGGTTTAAACGGCCGTTTAGCACAGAATAATGGCTAAACAGTGGGTGACCGACTGTTTACCATTTACCGTTTAGGCTTACACTATACAGGCAGAACAAATTCGTACTGAACCTAAAGCATTGTGGTGCTCGGTAGAAAAAAAGGCATTCCACATTTATGAGAAAAATATTATACAACATGTCTTCCAAATATAAGCAAAATTGGATCGTTTGAATTTTTTTGTAAAAATATGATAGTGCAGCCATAAATTAATTTTGTGCTTGGTTAAAAAACTATGCTTGTGAAGTCTATAAAATGCAACTATAAGTAAGTTTTTAATGTGAATGGGACAAATAGGTTGAAGAATACTTGCCTTTATTACCAAGTATACAGCTGCTATAAAGAATCTTCGGATATGTCTTGAAAAACCTGATCTTCGCTCTCACGTACGATACTCGTTCTATACGTGACAACACAAACAACATACACGATAGACAAACATACATGCATAAGAAACAATACACCAATCAAAGGAAAAAAAATTATAGAACACGTGTTCAAAGATAGGGCTCGTCACTACGGTCACGAGAGCGCAAGAAACGCCGAAAACGGAGCTATGGTTCTGAAGATACAACTATTGGATATATATGCATTATGGATCACAAGAAAAGACTATAAGCTGTATTTATTTTAATTAAAAATAAAATACATGTCAATGGATATTTCAGGGAAATCACTAAATAGAATTTATCCAGATTATATTTTAGTGGAAAACCGGAGTCGAACTAGTTATACTTTATTTATAGATAGGTGTTTCATAGGAATTGTACCATTTAAACAATTAAAATATGCAAGACAAGTGAGATGAACCTATTCGAGCTTTTGATTTACACATATCGTGTTTGAACTAAACAGGTATAAATGGAAACACATAATAATTAGCACTAATCAGATTAAAATAAATTATGAAAAAGCCGAAGTGTAAACCTATAAATATTCTAATCAGAAAGCAGTTGCATAGCCATTAGTCAAATTAGCATGCATTCAATATAATACCGCGGCGTAAACCTAATTATCTTTTAGTTAAAAGCATTAGAGCAATAGTTATCCAAATTAATAGGTGCTAACATTAAACAACATACATGTTTTATTTATAAAAAAGATCGGTGGAATAAATATTAACTAAATTAATATTTAAAAATAAATTTTAGAAACATTGACATGTCAACAATAAAACGTAGTTTAGGTTGCCATGGCTCTAGCACAACAGGAACGGATAAAAATGGATCTAAGATGTTAAGGATACATGATTTATGAGATCAAGGTTAAGGGCAAAATAATAATTAGATTAGAGAGACTAGTAATTAGGATCTGAAAAGACACGTACAGGGAGCAAAGTTACTGTCTTGCACGGGATAGCGAACGCATCTCGTTCTCTGCTGCTCGTATGGGTAAATCTCGATCCGCTTGAAACCTGCTTCTCATGGGTTGGACTCTGGTGCAGGGAGAGACGGAGGTCGATCATCAGGCAGCGCGGTTACGCCGGCGATGTGCGGCCCGCGGCAGCATGCAGTGCACGATCGTGACACGGTGCTCTGGCTCAGGAACAGATAACGGCCTCGGCGAAGGGGCGATGCAGAAGGCGAAGCAGCTGAGGGACGAACAGAGCGGGGCCGAACTGGCGAAGCTTGTTCATGCGGCGCATGCGGATGGATGCGCGGCCGGCAGCGACATGAGCGACGAGAGGCGTGCGGCAGCGAGGGCATAGAGGCCGTGGGCCTCAGCTTTTATTGGCCCGACCAAGTTTGGAGTGTGGGTCAAGGCAAGGGTACGACGGCGTGTACAGGGTAGAGTCCTTTGCTATCGCCTTGGGCTGGTCGAATTGAAGTAGGAAGTGACCACCAGTCTGGTTTTGGGATTAAAGGGACGCTAATCCCTGGGCTGACGAGAGTCCAGCTATTAAGCTCTTTGATTAGCATGCATGTATATGCATATTGCTTCCAACGACGAGAGAGAGGGACCAAAAGAAATTACGTGAACTGCTGTAGGCTGGTTTAGTTTATGAGCTAGATTAATTAGGCCTTGGAAAGAATGAGTAGAAAAGGGGAGCGCTAGATTGAATTATGATTGCTGCTCTCACAACCACGTGAATAGATGACAATGATTTCAGGAAATTCACGTGTACGAGATTATGTCCAAAATGAAATAAAGAAAAAAAATTAAAAATTGATTAGAATTGATAATGGTGCTAGGCCCGATGTGTGACTATATTATATTAGATAGATGAAAAGGTCCGATGGAGCATGAGATTGAAAGAATTAATTTTGCCAGTCGAGATATTGAGAAATTTTGATTTAGCAAAACCATTCTGACCCAAACGAAACCTAGCCGTATTTCTTAAATTATTTAAATTTATTTATTTTGCAGACAAACCATTATGCAAACAAGCATGAATGCAACACACATATCATTATAAGCTGGGACACATTTGCTTTGTTTTTAAAAATAATTATATTTATTTCCTACACTGAATATGTTGATAATTTGTACAAATTTTATAAATTCAAAAATTCCTTGTATCAATTCAAGTCAAAAGTGTCTATTCCAAATTAGAAAATTTGGGGTGTGACAATCTACCGAATTCATATAAAAAAACATGATTGTACGATGTAGGTCATAAACAGATTCATGACAACAAAATACCAAAAACGTAGCAATGTAAATATTCATATCCTAGAAACCCATTTAATTTGTTTTGTGCTGTTTATATCATGCCGAGAGCGTGTGTTGCGCATCCTCAAAGATGCCTACTCTGAAGAGTATTCCATTGTAAAAGAATCTTTGGCTCATGTTTGTTCACTCAGAAACTCAACACCCTCGAATCGACATCCTCCGTGTGGACTGTGACGCCCTGTGGTCCGACGAACAAGCTGTCATCTGCACAACTCCATTGTCTTGTTTTCCACTCAGTAGTGGGAAACAGAAGTTCTGGCCGGCTTCCTCAACACCTTGCCGTGTGGACCCAACGATTAGGTAATTCGCGTATGAAATTGCCACTTTATTCCAATTCCACTTTATTTGAATGATGGCACATACAAACACTCTTTAATTTTAATAATTGAGCAACTTTCTGTTTAGCCAGATACCAGTGCAAAAAAAAAAAAAAAAAAAGAAAAGAAACAAGTAAAGTACAGTTGTGTTCTGGATTTCTGATAAACTGCATAATCTTCTTTCAGAACACAAAAAGGATGCCAAACCTGTAGTTTGATCCCCCGTAGGTATAAGCATAAAAAATATCTCAGGCTCCCAGCTATACTTCAAAAAACTACACTTCATGCCAGGCACTGTTAATTTGAAGGCGGTAGCACCATGTCGATGGTTTCCTCAGAAAAGAAAAAGAAGAAAATAAACCGGTGTGTAATAATACTTTGCTGATGACAATAAAAAAATGTCACTACCTGAAATTTCTCATCTCTTTCGCTCCACTCCGTCACCATCGTTAGGTGAAGCGTCTTGGTCATAAAGATATTTTTCTTCACAGACGTACTATTATATGTGGACATTCTTCTGCATCACATTTTATTGGTTCGGCCAACATCCCCATGTCTCATCCATATCCTCACAAGCGCTCTTAGTCTTATACCTGTTTTTCTCTGAACACCCACCAATTCAACTGTGATTTTCCCAGTTTTCTGTGGGTGTGCTCTTGCGAGCTTCAAGAGCAACGATGGCCGATATGCTGGTCGGGCCGCTGGTCTCCTTGCTGAAAGAGAAGGCGTCCAGCTACCTTCTGGACCAGTACAAGGTGATGCAAGGCATGGAGGAGCAGCGTGAGATCCTGGGGCGCAGGCTCCCGGCCATCCTAGACGTCATTGAAGATGCAGAGAAGGGGGGCTAGCCGATCAGGAGTAAGTGCTTGGCTCCATGCACTCAAGAAGGTGTCCTATGAAGCAATCGACGTCTTTGACGAGTTGAAGTATGAAGCACTCCGACGCGAGGCCAGGAGAAAGGGCCACTACAGCATGCTCAGCATGGATGTCGTAAGCCTCTTCCCTGATCATAACCGCGTTGTGTTCCGTTACAGGATGGGCAAGAAGCTGCGCAGTATCGTGCAGGCCATCGAGGTCCTTCTAAAAGAGATGAAAGCCTTTGGGTTCACCACCCAAAAGCAAGAGGTGCCACCATTGATGATGTTACGGCAGGCCGATAGCATAATGGTAGACTCTGAGAAGGACCTCCTTAGCAGATCTAGAAATGAGGAGAAGAACAAGATCGTAAAGATATTGCTTGAGCAAGATGGTAATGGGGTGGTTCCCATGGTTCTTCCTATCATTGGAATGGGAGGTCTGGGTAAGATATTGCTTTGTGCAGCTCATTTATAATGACCCCGAAGTCCAGAAGCATTTCAGTTTCCTAAGGTGGTGTTGTGTGTCAGAAGATTTTGATATTGTCACCATTGCACACAAAATTTGCCAGAGGCATGAGGAAGATCGTGAAAAAGCATTGCAGGACTTTCGTAATGAATTGAGTGGGAAGAGGTACCTTATTGTGTTGGATGATGTATGGAATTGAGATCCTGATAAGTGGGGAAAACTGATGACATGCCTTAAGCAAGGTGACAAAGGCAGCGCAATATTGACAACAACTCGTAATGTAGAAGTAGCTCGAGTTATGACCATGGGCGCACCTGAAGCTTATTACCTTGAAAACTTAGGTCATAAGTATATGAAGGAAATAATTCTGAGCAGAGCATTCAGTGTGCAAAAGCCAAAACATGAGGAGCTAGATGTAATTCTTAATAAGGTTGTGGACAGATGTGTTAGTTCTCCATTGGCAGGGCAGCGAAAGCATTTGGCTCTATGTTGAGCACCAAAACTTTTCTGTAACGGAGCTTCCATTCAAGCCAATGCACTTGCAGCATCTAAGGTATCTCAACATGTCAGATAATTGGCAAATGGAAGAACTTCCTCAAGAAATATCTTTACTATATAATCTACTGACAATGGACCTCTCTTTTTGTTCATCTCTCTGCCGGCTTCCAAATGATTTGAAATATATGAGAAGCCTTCGGCATCTCTACACTAATGGATGCCGATCGTTGCAATACATGCCCCCAGACCTGGGACAACTCACTTCTCTACAGACTCTAATATATTTTGTGGTAGGTGCTACCTCTGGTTGCAGCACTGTTTGTGAACTCCAAAACATAAACCTTGGTGGTGAATTATATTTAAATGGCCTAAAAAAATGCAATTGAAGAGCATGCAAAAGCTGCCAGCCTTGGAAGTAAAGAGAAGCTTACACACTTAGCTCTGACATGGAATAGTAAGGGTAAGGAGGAAGTGGTACAAGATTCAAACCTCCTAGTGGGCTGGTGATGCTAAGCATAGTAGACTATAAAGACAGCAGTGTACCAACATGGGTGAAAGATCTTAGCTTGTTTCTGCAACATTTGACTGAGCTCCAACTAGTTGGCTGTACAATGTGTGAAGACTTCCCTGAGTTTTCTCCTCTGAGGGCTCTTCAAGTTCTTCGCTTGAAAAGGCTATATAAACTGCAGAGCCTATGCAGAGATGAAGCATTCATGGAATTTCCAGCACTAAAAGAACTCGAGCTATGTGATTTGGTGAGCCTGGAGAGATGGGTGGCAATGAAAGGAAATGAGCACCAAGTAACCTTTACAGTCCTCGAGAAGATTTGTATCGAGAACTGTCCAAAGTTGATAAATTTACCTGAAAATACCTAAGGTCAAGATGATCAAAATAGAAGAAGACAAGGCACAGCTGTCTCTTTCACTAATTTCATCCAGGTACACGTCTTCACTGTCTTTGTTAGAATTGTCTTTAAGTGACAGTGAAGCAACACTAGAGCTTGATCAAAGTCGTGAATTAGCAATCCCAGACCTGAAAATTACTGGCTACAGCTTTTTCTTCACCTCAAATCCATCACAACAAATAGTTGGCATTTGGAAATGGTTTGGACAACTTCGAACATTGGAGATTCGTGAGTGCCAATCTTTCATCTATTGGCCAGACGAAGAGTTCCTAAGCTTGATATCCTTGACGTCATTAATCATTAAATCATGCTCTAAGTTAACTGGCCGTGCACAAATGAGTGGAGGAGCAACACGAGCAAAGGATCAGCTCCTTCCACAGCTAAAGGAATTATGGATAGTGGGCTGTGAAAGCTTAACAGAATTGTTCGTAATTCCTCCATCTATTAAACATATCTCAATTACTAGGTTCAATAGTCTTCAATTCGTATTGGGAAAAGATGATACAGAGTCGATCACTATACAGGTGGAGCATGGCAATGACCTCGCACACTAGAGTGCCAGAGCATCTGCAAGGAAATAACTCTTTACCATGCCTAGAGAAACTGTATATGTATGGTTCTCTCCAGTTGGCAGCGCTTTCAAACCTACCACCATCTCTCAGGGACTTAGATATCAACGAATGTCCGGAGCTTCGTTCCATATCAGGGCATTTGGATGGGCTTGTGAAGATGACCATTGAACGTTGCAATAAGCTGAAAACGCCAGATTGGGGAAACATGCCAGCATTGACACATTTGTATATCCCGTTGCAAACGTCTAACATACTTACCTGGTTGTCACGGGAGTTACTCTGCTCTTATCTGGGTTATGGTTCAGTACTGCCCAGGCATAAATATGAAGCCTCTCTATGCTCACCTCCCACAACGGCTTTTATTACGATTATGCAATCTCATTCGAACCTAATACTACACCCAAAGAACCCTGTTTAGTGATTATTTTGTTTCATTACGAAAGCATCCTTTTGTTCTTTTATTTTATTTTTCGTGTTTTCTTGTCTGGATGTATATTCCAAGTTCATCAACAGATTTTCTTTCACACAGAATGGAGAGGAACTTCATTGCAGCAAGACAAATGAGATTTCATTCATCCTAACCGTTTCCAGACTGCCAGTGGTTTTATAGTGATTTTATCAACTTAATGTAATTGCCTTACAACAACAAAGCTTTGTTTATATAAAAAATTAGGTGGGGGGTGGGGGGGGGGGGGAGGGGGTGTTCGGAACATTCTTGTCGAATTTGGCAGCCTAATGTTTCTATTATTCATTTGAGGCTCCTTCTTTGGAGCATCCATGTTTATCGTCATGAGATGCAATATGCAGAGAGATAATCCAACAAAATTTCTAAAAAAAAAATAAAAACATTCATCATCAACTTGGTAGCTTTGAATATTTATGTTAGGGCCCAAGGAGGTGGGCTGTGGTGCTACAGTAACGCGGCACTACAGTGACCTCAGGGTTGGTTGGTTAGATAAGGTCAATTAGAGATAAGATTAGAATTAGGAATAAGGATAGATCAATTGCTTAGGGGTCAATTAACCCTCTCTGTATAGTATAAAGAGAGGAATTGTCTCAATCTAGGGTAAGCAAGAATCAAGAGGAAAACCTCCTTTTTGCCCGGCCGTGGGCAGAGGCCCTCTGCCGGCGTTCCTGCCCTCTCCAATTGCCATCTACTGTTCCTCGTGGGTACTGTTCACCGTGCCCCGCTCCCAAAAACCCTAGCCGCCCCTCTCCAATCTCCACCAATCCATCCAATCCCCTCACTAGATCAACAACCGTAACATCTTATTAACAATAACAACACTGGACTGGATCTTATTTGCTTCAAATTACCTACTCTACCATTTTAAAAATAACATAAAGTAGCCCACTTAACTCTAAAATTAAATTACTAGCATTTGACATTATGAATGATAATATAAGAAACCCTTTAAATTTGCACCTATATTAGAACTTCCTTTTTTTAAAAAAAAAAGTTTATTAATAATTAAGAGCAAAGTACACCGAGGAACTGTAGCAGTTTCCGGTTGCCTGTACACCTGAATTACAATTATTTAAATAAACAAAAATTACTCAATAAATCTACGTATTAATTAGGATTGTATCATGAATAAATAAATCATATTTTTTATTAGAAATATATTATAGCATCTTCAACATTGGTGTGGGCCAAAGCACCGATTTATGCCATTGTAGTAATTAAGGGCACATATTTTTTAATAAAATACATGTCTAGGACCTAGGATCCATGTTTTCAACTAAATATAGATGACACATATGGACAAGTATGTGGATTTAAAAATATACTTATTTTGAGAGTTTGGGGGCATGGATGACACTAAGACAAGTTCAGGAAACTAAAATGCATTTTTTTAATAGTTTCTTGATCGTCCATCAATTTTACCCTTCTAAATCTATGCATAATGTTACTTATGTATCCTAATCTGTGTAGGAGCCAGAGTTGTCATAGTTCCTAATCTTTTTTAGAATATCTTGATATTGATTGCACATCAGAACACATGTTTTATGTTTATTTTGTTCGGTACAAAAGTATGTGTAAACATATATACGGTACCCATGAATTGTGACCGGTGTAGCCCTTATCATGAATTTATTTGTTCATTTTTGTTGTGTAACGGCAATCAATTTACAGCCTGTTCTCATACTGTTTTCCATCTGCAGGCCCTAAACTTATTGGGGAACCAAAATCTTGGATATATGCAATTCCAGGGTGCAAAGGTTAGGTGCAAAGGTGTGCCTGAGTTTCTTGAGCTCATGCAATATATAAAAAGGTTTGTCTCATTTGCACCTTTGAATTGCTGAATTTAGGACCTCATCTGCATCTTTGAAACCACTAAGTGTGATAGGCTGAAAAAGAGTTGTTTCGGTTTTATGCCTCTTTCTCTCTCTGGCTCCTTGCAGCACTGCCCATGGACATTTGTACATTATGTTGTTCGGTGGCATTTTGGATGGCAAGTGGTGATGAATGGAGGCCCGTGAAAGCACTCGTGTTGAGAAAAATAAAGCCCAAGCTGTAATACTGGAGAAGCTCAAGTCTAGGATTTACTACACTGTTCAGAGGAAGTGTGCCCCGAATAAAACTTGGTCTCCTTTTTCTATTAATGTCTATGATTTGATTTGTGGTATGCTATGATTACATGTGCAACATTTGAATTGTGGATATGATGGGTCCAACGAAAGGGTATTCCACCATTCCGTTCGAAAATTCTCCTCCATTTAGGTCGAAGAAAAAGGCATCCACCCTGGATCTTGTGCCTAACGACATGAGTGTCCCTGCGATCTCTTTGAGGGAATGCCGCTTTGGGATCTTGGAGGATGGATGCAAAGTGGTCCATGGCTGTTCGATGAAATGCAGAGTGCTGACACTGCCATTGGGTAATATAAGATTGACATACCTTACTTACATCATAGGAAAAATAATGTCATATCCCTCCTTATAAGATGCATACGTGAACGGTGAACCTTTGTCCTCTGTTTATAGAGTTTGAGAAAAAAAAAAAACTCTGGACTCTTTTAGACCCAGTATATATAATCTGTGTGTATTATATGCATCCTGCGTTTATAGTGTTCCTCACGATTCACTGTGCTAAGTCACTTGTTGGATTAGTTTAAGTTGAAGCCTGGTCCCATTTCATCTGAGCACGAAACACAATCTGATAGACATATTTGCCTTGATGTTTTTTATTAGACATTATTTTGTACTGCGGTTCTGATTTCCTTTGTTCCTCTGAACAAGCTGCTTGTAGACTCGACAAATATGTATGCTTGTTCAATATCTTTATCTCCCTTGTTCACCAGTGATTACTCAAGTTACACGAGAAAATTCATGTTCCATGCTTAGTATTTGCTTCCAGACCTTCTCGACTATGTTGTAATTTTTAATATGTTATTTTATACCAATCAAACAACTAATATTGCTTTGAGTCTTTATATGTTCTCTGAACATATTCATGACCTGAGTCTTCTTTGAGTCTTTATATGTTCTCTGAACATATTCATGACCTGAGTCTTTCTATTCTTAGCATTGGATATTGTCAAGTGCATTCTGTAGCTTTTCTGATGTGTTGCGTCATGGTGGCAGCGATAGAGAGTTCATCATGTTCGTTGCATTCTAAAAGTTCAATTAAAAGCATAGGGAGAAGGGGTGAAAACAATTTTTCCTATCTTAATCTCTGAACTACTTCCTACCTTAACATCTATCATTTTATAGAAGTCAACCAATTGTTCATCATGTCCGTGAATGATTTGGTCCGGCAATTTAGCTCTCTGGTAGTAGGAGTTGATGACGGACGAGTGGGTACCATGATGAGATCCAAACGGCAGAAATAGGCTCGGATGGATGATCGGATCATTCCGGATGGCGTGGCGCTGCTAAGCAAACACACTATTAGCTTTTTCAAGTACAAGTGTCAAGCTTGAAATGATATCTATTTCTTAATAGAGAAATTACCTATCGTTGTGTCTACCTATACGAACAGGAAGCAAATGTTAGTGTATTGGCTCTTGCCTTGGGTTGCCAACAGATCAGAGGATGTCATATGCTCTAAAAAAACGCAGTTCCAATCATGCACCTGGACAAAGATATATAATCAGAATTTCTTTTCTTTATCGAGATAGTACTCATGTAATTTTAGTGTTATGGTCATAGTGCATTAGCTAAAATTACAAGTTGCGTCACCTGCGTTAGTAGTACCGATTAAACAGGGCAATGAGTGGGGGTGCCCAGTGGTAGTGGAATTGTTCACAAGTCTGAATAAAGAACCACACAACTTGCGAAGTACAGGACAGATTGACGGGCAGAACAATAGCAATAATATAAGTGGATGTTGATGTGGTGATGTCTTTACCTTTGACTGGAATAGTGGACCGTTCCGAGCCGATTTGTTTGAACGAAGGAGTGAACGACCATCGTTACTTTCCATATCTTTGAATGTGGTACAGAACCACCTATGATGGAACATCCTGTAATGGCACTCTGATACTGCTGACTGATGCCGGACGAATATAGTAGACCCGAACTGAACTCTCCGTTTACTGAAACCATGAATAGTTGTATCTTATCTCCCCCCTCACATACTAATAACAAAGTGGAAACTTACCCGTATTTGTTGAAAGCTCTGATGAGAAACTGACAATATGTCAGTATCTACGATTTACCAGTAGGCAAGAACGACATCAGAAACGGAGCCAAATGCTTGAGGTGACACCTTTGCAAACGCCTGTTGATTTGTACACAAATCTTGTGAACGAAGGTGTTTATAATTCATATTGTTTCCTAGTTACATAATATAAGTTGGATTCGTCAGATATTCGCCTCTTCGGCAGAGGTTGATAACTTGGTTTCGATTCGGTTATGTTTAGAACTATATAGGCTGATTTCCATTCCCTATGTTCAACTACAGGAAAACTTTGAAGAGAACAATTGCTATACAATATCTATGCACAATTTCATCCTTCTGTGATCATCCCACACATTTCCTAAAGGAAATCATATCCTAAAACCTTTGCTTTAATAATGGCATATTCACATAGTAGAAGCATCCAAGCTTGCAGCGTCTCTCTCGAGCCCTCTGAAATCCATGGTGTCAACGCACTCCCCTCTGCCCTGGTACCTGACCATCAGCCTCAGCAGCTGAGTAGCCTTCCCCTTGGTTTCCTCTCTGCACCCAGCCTGCAGCAGCAGCAGCACCTTTTGGAGCGCGCCCTGCTGCAGTGCCTCAAAAATGGCGCGCCGCCTACCCGCTGCCGCTGTGATGCCGTGGTCTTCCGGGCATTTCTTGCAGATGCGCAGCAAGGCGGATAAGACGAGCTCGGTGGCCGCGTCGGACACGCAGAAGATTTTCTTGACGAGCACGGGCACCGCAAGCGCGTCGGCACGGGCACGCGCTCTGCCATCGCTAGACGCCAGTGTCGCGTCGAGCGCGGCGAGAGCCTTCTCGGCCGTGCTCCTGTCAGCGTCGACCAGGAGCTCGACGACCGCCGTCACGAGCCCCGCCGCTGCGAGGCGCGCGGCGGCGCTCTCGTCGGCGCACGCGAGATGGTACGCAGCGACCAGGCACGACCTGGTCGCCTGCGGGCAGAAGTCGTCCCTGATCGTCTTGACGAGCACGCCGACGATGGCCTCGGCGTTCGCGCCGAGACGATCGACGGTACCCGCGCCACCTCTATGAATTGAGAGCGAGATGATCTCTCTGATTACCACAAGGGCCTGCCGCCTCCTGTGCGGTTCGCCATTCGCGGCGACGGCGACGAGCCGCGCCACAGACGCGCTCGACGAGGCGACGGCTATGGCAGCCTCCTCGTCCATGGGCAACACAAGCACCAGCGCTGCGAGGACGGCGTCGAGCACGTCGCTGGCATCCGCGGCGTCCGCGAAGGTCGTGAACGCGGTGGCAAGCTCGCGCGCGGCGCCGGCGGTCGCGAGGGAGCGCGGGTTCCGCTCGTGCGCCCAGGCGAGTCGGCACACACCGCGCGCTGCGGCCGCGCAGCGCCCGGCGTCGCCAGCGCGCGTGGCGCCATCGACCTCGGCGACGGCGGCCTCCTCAGGCGTGCCGGGGACCCGCTCTACGGCGTCACTGGAACGGTTGGCGGCGCACCAGTCTTGGATGAGGCTGCGGAGCGTGTGGTTGGGGACGAGGTCCCCCGCGCGGAGCTCGCCGTGGGTCACGGGGCACGTGCGCTGCCCGCACGGGAGCAGCCATGACTCGATGGCGGCGCGGTCGTAGGTGATGCCCGTGGGCGCCGCCACAGGGTCCTGCATCAGGTCCAGCGTGATCGGGCACAGGAACTCCGGCGGAAACGGCGGCGCCTCCACCTTGGCCGGAGCTGTCCGCGAGTGCAACGACGACATGGACGATGAAGGTGGAGTGGGTGAGCGTTCTCAAGGAGTAGATCAGCGCTGGAGCCGTGCGCGGGCCGTTTTATTTATGGCAAGAGGACAAGCAAGGTAACCACTCTCTCAAAAGAAAAAGATATAAGAAAAATTCAGTAGTTAACATTCAACGAGAAACAATTATTCAATTAAGATTCATAATATGACCAGATGAAAAGTTCATGTTTGTAATATTCGTACTTTGACTCGGCCAAAAAAATAAATTACCAATCTATGTCGATATAATAACTAGGTTGTCTTTGGTGAAATCTCTATATTAAAAGTCTAATATGTTGCTAAACTTTAACAACTGCATGCGTCCCAATGTCCAGCTTGAGAGTTGCCATCGTTGAATCCCATTCCTGTAGAATTTTCTTCTCTGATCTTGGATTCTTCACTCTTTGAAAGTAGATTCTGCCATAGTAGCCTCTTGTTTCTTTCTTACGCTCTTAGCATTAAACGTCTAGTGGAAGCTCTCCAATCTACGTTTGCTGCGTACATATTGTCAATAATCTCCTAGAACTGAAGCAAACCAGATAATTACTCGAGAAATATGTAACTGCCTTCGAAACTACCCTTACTGTCCCAAACAAACAAGGCATCGTTTGCCCTAACTCAAACTTTGTAAAGTTTGAACATATAAAAAAGTATAAATATTTATGCCACCAAGTGTATGACATTAGATAACCTATTTGGCACCATGTGGGTTGACACTTTACTCTATAAAACTTGGACAAACTTTAAAAACAACTTAGGAAAAATTTAAAATGCATTATTTTTTGCGATAAAGAGAGGGAGTATGTAGCATCCGGTTTCTTTGCACGATACATGAATGGATGAGGTTTGTTTCGTGTCTCGGTTCATCACGGGACTCAAGCATGTGAGAAAGTCTTAATATTTTGCCCATTGGTATGATGAGTGATTATCAATGTGTGGAGTGCATCTTGGGTGAGTCAGGTTGACAAACTAAGCTACATGCTTTGAGGAGACATGCATTCCTTGTCTTAATTGGTGCCACCATGCTTTGTGAGTGGCATGGTGGTGGATAGCGAATGGCTTGAGATTGACAAGGACATTTGCCGACAAACCGTGTGGTGTCATGAGGGCAAGCAGGAGAATTGTGCCTATGCTCATGTGGCGGTGCTAGGGGCCAATGGATCTTGAGCGATGCTATAGGCAATCTCCCCCTGGCACTAGGAAGAGCTGCAAGGACATCTGAATGTGGCAACGGTGACGATGTTGAATCGGGGCGAGACCAAGTCGTGAGGACTTGGAGGCTGACACCAAAGGGACATGCTTTGGAGTCAGGAGGTTTGATGGTTTGAGCCTCAATACCATCGTGGTGAACGGTTTGGTGGTTTGGACTCAAAACCACCCATGAGGATGGTTTCATGGTTTGGGCGTCAATCTATCTGAGGATTATGTTGGACAATGTTGGTCAAGTCATGTTGTAGATGTAGCAAGGAGGCTAGGCATGAATCAACTTCAAGAGGGTTTGTTTTTCACCTCAAAACCACAAAACAAGCTTGGTTTTGTGTAGTTTTCCTGAAACTATAGGCAAGTTGCACTATTTTACTTAAAACCACATGATGTTAAGGATCGGACTATGGAAATGACATCATCAAGAAAGATGCATCAACAAGGCATCTTATTTGTCTAATTGAATTATATGTATCTTTCCAGTTTTCCGCTACAAGCCTTCTAGTAGTGTAAGGGTATTTTTGTCTAGCTTCGGTGAAAGTCCTACATAATAAGGACATGTGGGCATCTATCTCTAAGCCTTTTTATATGCCTTGATACCCAGTTTATTTCATGTGAGTACCTCCAAGAGTGCATCATTAAAGAGAGATCTACAATTGAGAGATTGAGAACTTGCCCAATATGCATATGACCAAAGCCCAACTCAAGATGGAGTGTATAGCCCAATTGGTGTTGAAGATCAATTCCATCTCGAATTCGATTCAGGCTGCCGAAGCAGTCCTAATGAAAACAGACTCCTAGGCCAGATATGGACTTCGTTTTGGGCATTTTACATATCAATAGAAAGTTAAGGAGATAAGCTTTCAACCCATTTGGTGCCACGTACAACTAAGTTGAGAGTCGACGGGAAACATCGAAACAAAATGACGACCAGAATCTGCTAGGATGTTGTAACACCGGTTTTGGACCCAAGGCCTTATATGCCCTAGGGTTGCTCAGCGACCTTGGCCGCCCCCTAGACCTCTCTTTTGTATATATTTAGTAGCCGTCATTAGGTTAGGGTTTGGGTTTACTTAGATTATTCTGTCATTGAACAGTTTCGTCGTCTATACGGTTTCTGAGACCCCAACTTGTGAGATTAATCCTTCATCTGCAATTTCAGTTGCATTCTTCTTTTTTCTTGCTTGTGTTTGTTGCGCTTGCAGGGATTAGCTTTCTTGGCGAGGCCAGTTCGTGTGTGCATGGATTGATATCCAACGGAGCGGTGGTGTAGGGATCGCAAGGGTCGAACTTATTGCTTCAGAGCCCTCTTCCCCAACGTTGAGATCTCCACCAATCGACTTATCCATGGTTGGTTGTAGCCTTGTATCAAAGTTTTCAATGATTCATCAATGACATCCAGATACTTTGCTCCTCAGTCTTGTGCTTGAACTAAAGATCATCTCCTCATCACTTATATTTTGGTTCTTAGGTGAAGATTGTTTGGTTTTTGGTTATTTCTTTGTACCAAGGATTTAATACCTTCTATATTAGTTCTTTAGTGATGCTAGGACGTGGATGAACTAATTTAGATCATGGATTAATCCCTACACACTATGAGCTCATCTCAATTTAAATCCACTTCCAAAACTAGTCAAAACTTGCTTCTCAACCTTGTGCGAGCTAATCCAAGAGATCCATTGATCGTTGCCACTAGCTATTTTGTGAATACCCTTTAAAAAGGTTGGAATTTGTAACCTTAAAGTTCCATCTAGTTTGGAGAATGTTCGGTTGAGTCCTTGATTGATTTTGCACTTTGGTAAGGCATTGATTTTCTCGTTCCAGATAGTGGTGGACTGCCACAATACATGTGTGGATGGTCTGAACATTGTGGTCCGAAAACTTGAGTTTATATCTCTCGTTTTCCAGTGAACCATGGATTGTACATGGTTATAAGGGCAACTGTTAGTGCTTCCGAATTGCGGTGCTTATAATTTTATACGCTCTGGTTCAAAAAGTGAATAATTGTTGGGCAATTTTGGTTTTGTATGGTGGACTATTCCATAGTAGAAGTTTTTTGGAACTTCATCTTTTTTAGCTAGCTGTTTTGCTCATTTTGCATCTATTTTGTGGCCTTTTTGTGGGATTGCTTCCGCGAGACTTTTCGATGATAAGTAGCTCTTCCTTACTACAATACCTTTCATATTTGCTAGAAGAGGGGGGTTGGTGTTGAATTTTAAGTGTCTCCTATTCAACCTCTATATTCACCAATCTTGATCCTTCATCATGAGTTGAGATATAGGGTCCAAGCTCAAGTGTCTAGGGGCATGGAAAGGGCAATTATGCTATCAAAACTTCACCAATAATTGCAAGACACTATGTAACCAAATCTTTGAAGTCAAAATTAGTCCTCTTAAATCTGGTGGTTGTTGCAGCTAAACTTGACAATAAACCTTAATTTAGTCCTGCCTTGGCAAAGGAATGGTAACTTTGAGATTCCAAGCATGCTAATGGCATCAGTGTTTTTTCTCAATAAGTGTTCTTAGATGCCTAATCCTTAAGTCCAATGCCTTTAGTGGCAATCTAGAGGCGGTGCACCATCGATTGAGCCGTCGATCAGAACACGTAGAAGGTGTTCTTATGGATGAACTTGGGCGGCGACATGAATCTTTAGGACTCCACATTAGCAGATCTAAGCACAGGGCTAGGCTTACTAGGGATCTTTCCTTCCCGGCCCATGTCGTTCAAGACATCAATGACAAGTCCTTGAACATAGTTGACCCAGACAGGGGACTAGCGGATGAGACACTAAGAGACCATCTGGTGGACAAACTCTCTATGTGCCCTTGACCTATCCTCTGAGGGCATTGATAGATCGACATCATCAATAGATTGGATGATGTTGGCTAGTGGGTGTTGGAGTTCGTCGTGCGGATCTAGTGCCCAAAACCCGAACCACTAGGGTTCTTGAATATTCGTGGTAGTTCTTGGTCGGATCCCCTGATCCAGAGAGGAGACAGGGAGAGATGGGGAGAGTACCTTCGGATGAGGAGATGGCTCGACCGGTGCGCGTAGGCAACGGGTGTTCCTGCGTGTCGTTGGTCGTCGGCCATGGTGGCGGTGAGGAGTAGCAGTAGGGGCGGCGCCGACGGCTGAGGCTCTTCCTTCCACTGCCCGCACCTAGGAGATCGGGTCCCTCTTTCGGTGTGGTCTGAGGCAGCGAACGTTGGTTCGCGTGCCACTCGTGGTTCTTTTATAGTGGTGCGGGGTGGAAGGGGGCCACAACCTCAGGGGGTTTTGGCCTCCGATCAAAGCCCAGTCTTGGGCTCGGACTCAGTCAGGACGTCTCCCTCCTACGCCCGAGATCAATCCAACATTCTCCCTCTGATCTCGGTCTATCTTATTTCTTCAAATTCCATGCTCCATCCTTTGATAGATCAATATATCGAGACCAATGCGTTGCAGATGGCCAGTTATGTGCCACTGAACTCATTGACTACAATACACATTTCTATCTTAGATTGAGGCTCTTTTCAATTTCTTTAAAACAATCGTTCGAATAGCCCTAAATCCAGAATCATAGGTTTTCCAATAACCCCAAATGCCGGCTGCATGTTCTCTGAACACGCTGGGTGGAATACCTTAGTGAGCGGATTCGCGAGCATCCTCTCACTATCATGTACTCATTTTCGATTATCTATTCTGAATTTTCTCTTCACAACATAAATCTCAGAAGTCAATGTGCCTACCGGCCACATTTTCATCTTGTTGTGATAATGTAATACACTGCAGACTCATTGTTGCAGTATGTCTTAAGTGGTACTTCTATAATGTCTACCACTCTTAATCCGGGTACAATTTCATTTAGCTACATTGTCTGCCCCATTGCCTCATGATAAGCTACCAGGTTCGGTGTACATTGTCGACGATGTAACAACTGACTGTTTGTAGCTCTTTTCTATATCGTGGCTCCTCCTACTAGAGTAAGCACATATCCAGACATGAACTTCATGGTGTATTTACACCATGTCCAGTCTGTATCTTTGTAGCCCAAAAATCTATAGGGCATCTGTATTTCCATAAACCATCGTGAGGTCTTTTGTCAATCATCTGGATTTGTCAGACATATGTCAAGTATCCCGGTCATATAAAGTCAAGTCAAGGCGAGTGCATATTCGAGCACACATTTTGCCTCCGATCGTTGAAACATATGGAAATAAACCCATCTAATCAATCTTATTTTCTTGTGTCACTTTCATCTGATCTATCTCATGTTCTTGTGACACTTTTATCTTATCTATCGCCCTTGACTATTGGAGCAAACGCTGCATTACAGCTTGCATACTATGTCTTTTCATGACAATTTCTAGTATGCTCTTGTTTCTGTCTCGGTGGATTTGAATCCACAGGATACATGGTGGCTATCCCAGATGTTTCATATCATGATTCGAGGATAAAGAATTTCTTTGTCTATAGCAATAAATGCTCATCATTGCTATTTAGTGGAATATCACCCACATATAGCATTAGGAAGTTATACCTCCAATTCTTTAATCCTTGTATAAATACAATGCAATTGTCCTCCTCTTTCAACATCAAACTTTCTAATAGTTGTATCTAAACTTTAAGTATTAACACCTATAAGCTTGCTTCAAACCCATAAATTGAATTTTCTTTGGGTGGCAACCCATCTTTTCCTTTTCTTTCCTAACAAACCCTTAGGTAAAGCCATATGAATGTTTTCTTTCAGCTCTCCATCAGGAGTGCTATGTTCACATCCGATTGATCTGATTCTAAATCAAATAAGCAACTAGTGCCATGATGATTCTAAAGTAGTCTTTTGGTGAAAACGATAAGAATGTTTCACCATAGTCATCTTCTTGTTTCTGTAAAGTCTATTGTCACAAGCCTTTCTTTGTTTCTGTATCCCTTTTGGAGTCTTTCTTCATCTCGCAGACCAATAGAAATGGCTGACTATCTTGGCTCCTTTAGAAATTTATTCTAAGTTCCATACTCAATTCAAACTCAGATATCTAATTTCATCTTCTATGGCGTCAAGCCATATATAAGAGTTGGGACTTCTTATGTCTTTTCATACCAAGAGAGGTCTCCCTCTAAGGGTATATCATCACTGAAATATGTCTCGTAGATGCCAAGGATCTATAAATAATTTCTATGACTTTCTCATAAGCACGTCTTGTTGTATTTCTATTGGCTGCTCTGGTGTGGATCATCAGCAGTAGTCTTTTATTATACCTCTGTAGCCTCAACCACAGTAGGAGCCAAAGGCTCAGACACTGGATGAGTTAAGAGTTTCTTGTTCATTCATTTGTCGTGCTTGACGAGCCAACATCCACAGCAGGGGTCGCAACAACAACCGAACGGAGGTGTGTTCTTCTACCATCGGAATTGGGGTGTATATCCTCTACTCCTCAAGGTTCATTTCTCAGAATACCGTGCTCCCCCAGATCTTATCATTGTCTAGAAACACTAAGTATCTTGTTTCTATGTAGTTTATATGTCTATCTTGACAGTGAGAATTCAAACACTTCAATCTCTCAGGCTAGCCAATGGGATGGCACCTTGCGGTCTTCTCATATAATCTCCCTTGAGCAGGGTCAATAGCCAATAGAATGGCGACTCACTGTCTTTTCATCTTATCTCCCTTGGACAGGGTATAGTCTCAGATGGACAGCCCTAAACTGCAAATAGTTTATCATGGGCTTTCTCTTTATCTTAGTCAGTATCTTAAGTACTCATGTACTTGGAGTCTATATGAATGACGATTTTGAATACCCTCCATCCACAGGTTTACCCGGTGTTATATACCAGGCATCTTGGTCATTTTCTTGCAAGTACCTTGCAAAAGAGTTCATGAAATTTGTCCATATGGTATATGGTGACGGTAGGACTCCCCCACTATCAAATATCAATTCTTTAAGACGCGCTCTCATTAAAATCATTCTATGCAATAAATGCTACTGCCAAAATCTCAGCTACAAACAAGTTATAATTAATTTATTTAAATTACAACAATTTATCAGCCCTATAGCTTTCTCGGATTTTTCATAATTTATAGGAATAAGTTCTGAATTTGAAATTTCTACGGCAACCATTATATTGTATGAACATCATGTACAAAAATCAGCAAGCGCAAAATCCATATTTTGATATGACATCTATTTGCCATATAATTATCTAGGTCTATTTTAAACGCACCTCAAGACAGTACTTACAGGCTTCACAAAGATACTTTTAGAACCTATGCATCATTAGCAAGCTACCAAATTTTCCATGGAATAAATTATGCATCCTAAGACCACTTTTCCTTTTTATTTAGTTAAATATGTGACACTTTGTCATTTTCAAATCAGCAGCCTAAACATACATGCACAACCTCATACTTTACTATTGAGCTACCCATACTGTATAGAGTACATGAAAAATACCAGAGGTGATATTTGAGCATATTTTATATAGCCTTCATTTTCTAAGTTAATTAAATACACAAAACACAAGTATAAGGGCAAAACAGTAATTAAACTGCCAATGCTAGGGCTACCAAAAATCACACAGTACCTAGATCTCATAACAAAGCTACTTTCCAAGTTTCATAATTTTTGGAGTTTATTTGGTCCACTTTTACCATTTATTAACCCCCACATGCATGCAAGTTAAATAAGGGCAAAACAGTCTTTTACACCTCAACATCATACCTATCCTGTAGATCTACTCAAGAGGAGTACATAGCCACTGAGTTTGTCCATTTTGAATTTTTCTTTGAATTGTTATGATTTTTCAAAGTTCACAGCCTAATGTAAATGAATTAAATGGAAAATCTCATAGACCGAGGGCTTGAACGTAATTAACTGTATACCTCAGGGGCTAGATTGTGAAATTTTCCCGACTCAGTGCACAGTGCATGAGAATCTCCTAAAACCCGAGGTTAGATCTGCAAGAATGCGAAGGCTCGGTTAAAAATGCGAAGCCCTAATAGATCCAGGGAGTTATCGGCAATTTCTGCAAGACTCAACAAACAGTGGATTAGTTTCACAAAACTCCAGGGGCTCAAATGTTAAAGATCCATCGTCTACCTCGTGCAGGGACGAGACGCGATGGTGGCCGGCGTTCTCGCGCCCGCACCGGAGCGTGGAGGGGGAAACTTGCAGCCGAGGCGGTCCGGGGGTGTGCCCCTAGCAACGGCGAACTCGAACCCCTAGGTCTTGACGAGAGAGAAGGTCGGAGTGGCCCGAAAACGTGCGTGAACCGGAGGTGAACTGGCGAAGGAGACGACGCCCGGAGATTGGAGGTCGCGGCTCGATCTGGCAGCTCAGGTGGGGAATGAGGTCGAGGATGGGCGTGAGAGCTCCGCGAGGAGATGGCGCATGCGGCGGTGGTGAAGTGGGGGTGCGGGGATGGCTCGGCGGTGGGTCTCCACGGCGGTGCGTGGTTGCACGCGGGCGACGCCCGACGGCGTCCGTGGGGAGGGGGCTAGGAGCGATGGCGAGGCTCAGGATCTTGGGGTTTTGGTGGAGGGAGGTGAGGCGAGCTCGAGGCGCGCGTCGGCGGTGCGAGAGGCGGCTCGAGGCAGCGGTTGCTGTGTGCTCGCCGCGGTAGTAATGGCGGCGGGCACACTGCGCTTGTGGAGGGGAGGCAGAGGGAGATGACGAGGTCTAGCGCTTTGGACGAGGGAGGTGGAGGCGGAGGTGATGGCGGTGATCTGGGGGCGCGGGGAGCAGCGGAGCGGCCGGTGTGAGTTCGCCTCCGAGCTCGGCAATGGCGGGCTGTGGAGCTCTGAGCGGGAGGAATAGGCGAGGGAGAGGGGGTGAGTGAGAGAGCGAGGCGGGGTTGAGGGCGTGGAGACGGCCTGGAAAATGTCCAGGTGCAGAGGAGTCGGGGAGGACAGAGCGCGGCGTCGGCTTTGGCCGGCGTCGTCCACGCGCGGCGTGGGCAGGGCGCGAGCGCCGCGTGCGCGTGAGGGAGAGGAGGAGGGAGAAAGGGTGGGGTGGATGGACGTGGTCCACGGACCCGGTGTCAATGACGAGTGGGGCCGAGGTGGGGTGGTAAAAGGGGGTCTATGGACCATGCGCACCAAGTGACGGAGCAATGGGACCCACAGCTGCTGCCGTTTCCCGCTCGAATGCGAGGACCCGACAGGTGGGGCCCACATGTCATTGAAACGGGAAGGGAATTCAAAATCCGAAAATGGAAAAAGTCAGCTTTGACCAAGGAAACATGCTTCTGAAATTCACCTGTTTGACCAACTTAGGGGCCAAATTTGGCAAAACTCCAATTGGATAAAATGTTCTAAATTTGTTACTCTACATTTCCCTTATAAACTTTTATACCATGTTGTATTCAAAAATATGGTTTAAATTTGAATTTAAGCTGCTGACCAAGGTTTGACCAACAGAACCTTCCAGTTTAGAAATGCTAAAAGTCTATTTTCTAGACATTTTCACAAAAGGAGTTTTATACCAATGTTGTTAAAAATTTCATGATCTACAACTTTCTCAATGCCATCATTGCAAGGTTTTGGCTTTAATATCAAGAAAATTTGAATTTACCCTCCAGGTCAAGTTTGGACAGATTTCATAGGTTGACAGAAAAAAGACCCAAATCCCTATGCAAACCTTCATGCATGTCATAGCACCAATTACCAAAGTTGTTCACCATAAAATTGTCTACAAGTTTGTCAATATGAGTTTCCCCCAAATCTAAATAGAATAAAAGTTATGGGCACAATCACAGAGACATATATGCAGAAAACAGGTTTCAACAATTTGCACCTCAACCAAATTTGAACTAGGGTTCAAATGCATGTCAATGTATGATGCTTCATGATGAATGCATCATTACGGGAGGTTCTTCCTTTGTGGAAGATGGCGCCGACCGCATCTTCGCCATCGGCAAACTTGGTGGCGATGTCGAGGAGGTCGGCCGTTGTCTTGGGGCGCCCACGACCGAGCTCATGGACGAGCGCCTCGTTCGTAGTGCCGTAAGTGAAGGCACTAACGACGTCGGCGTCAGTAATGTCCGGAAACTCATTTCTCTTATGAGAGAATCTCCGGATGTAGTCCCGAAGACTTTCTCCGGACTTCTGGGTGCAAATGTTGAGGTCCCAGGAGCTCCGGGGCGCTTGTACGTCCCCTAGAAGTTCCCTACAAGGACCTTCTTGAGGCCTTCCTAGTCGTGGACGGTGTCCTCGGGCAAGTGCTCGAGCCATGCTCGAGGCGCGTCCCCGAGGTGGATGGGGAGATACTGGATGATCAGAGAATCATCCCTGACCCCTGCTAGTCGGCAGGCGAGTCGATAATCCTCGAGCCATACAGCCGGATTCGTGGACCCGTCGTACCTGGTGAGGTTGGTGGGTGCGTGCACTCGTGAGGGGAACTGCGCTTCGCGGATTGCGCTCCCGAAAGCGCGTGGTCCTGGTCCAGTTGGACCGGATCCATACTCGCGTCTTGCGTCCGGGGTGTGCGAGTGTGCGATGTTGTCCTGTTCCCTTTGGCGGGCATTGAGGGTGTCGCGGGCGTCACGCTTGTCGCCCAGGCGATCCTTGATGGGTCTCGCGGACGCTTGTGCCCCATTACCCTGTGTGGTCGCCGTCCGCGTGGTGCGTGCAGCCGTATCCGCTGATGGCTGATTTGCCAACTCGGCCTGCTGCACCGCTGCCCTTTGCACGAGGCTTTGAAGATTTTGGAGCGTGGCCTTGGTGGCAGGCTCGCTGGGCTCCGGGATTGCCTAGAGCATCATGGCGGCGGCGGCGGCGATATTTTGGTCGGGGCGCGGGAAATATGGCGTCCCGTCGCTCCCTTAAAGGAGCTGGTTGTAGACGTGGCGCCCGTGGGGCCCTTCGCCCTTATGCTGGCGCCGCCCCACCTCATTGTGGAGCTCCTCGAGCCTATGTTCGAGGTCGTCGATCTCCTTCTCCTTCTGGCGGAGCTCATTTTCACGCGCGAGGGTGCGCGCCTGTCGTTCATGCTGGTACAACCTCTTGGCTGGGGGTCTTTTGACCTCCAGCATCTCCGCCTATGGGAGGGGTTGCCACGAGGCATGCCTTTCCGATCGCGGCGGGGTGGTTTTCGTCCGAGCTAGAGACGGACCCGCTGCTGGAAACATCTTCCAGGAGGTCATGGACAGACGTCGGGTAGTGGCCCGCCATGTCCACGAGGGTTGATTGACGAGGCATCCCGTCCCCGTGGACTGTGATGCGTGCGTCGGGGCGGTGCTTGAGCGCAGCGGTGCGTCGCTTCAGCCTCCGCTTATCTGCCTTGGTTCCGGCAGGCGCGGGGCGTATGGGTTCTTCCGTCCTCGCTGCAAGGGGCGAGTCCGGGGCAGTGCCATGGAGCGCTGCCATGGACGGCAGCGGTGGGTTCCCATGTAGCTAGGTTACCACGTTCGCGAGTGCATAGAGCACTTGATCGCAGTCCTCACAAGTGGAGGTTGAGCGGAGGAGCGCGTTAGCGCAGTCGGCGAGCGCCTCCATGTTGAGGTCGGCGGGCGTCGGGCGCGCAGCTTCTACCATCGTCGTATCGCGCGTAGCGTCCGCGACTTGGAGATCGTCCATGCCCTGAGTGAGGACGTTGATGGATGGTGTAGGGTCGATGAGGCGGAGCTCGCCGGTGGCGGTGGCAACGAAGGTGAAGGTGCCGAAGGTGATGCAGCTCCCTGGTGCGAGGACCTTGTTGCCGACGGAGGTGGATGATGATGCCATCGGAGCGATGATGTCACTTAGGCGCGCTGAAGATCCCCTACCTGGCGCGCCAACTGTCATGCTTCCGGGAACCGGGGTGACACAAGCAGTAGATTTATTATTCGGTGGGGGATGTCAGCACGGACTCGCTCCGAATGGTGAGCCGATAGACTCGAGAGTTTATACTGGTTCGGAAAAAATCCCTACGTCCAGTGGAGTGTGTTTCTTATATTACGAGGAGTGTGGAGGTGTTACAGTGGGCGCAAGTGTTGCGGAAAGGGTCTCCTTGTTACTTGGCCTTTGTGCCCTTTGCGGTGCTTCTCGACCTCTCCATTCGTGAGTGCTTCCCCTCCTTTTATAGTTCAAGGGGGGTGCTTACAGTTCCAGGAGAGAAGAAGAAGAAAGGATATAGACAGGAGGGAGGGACCCTGACACGTGGGTCCCCTTGTTACAAGAATCCTGCCAGAAGTCCGTGCGTCCCGGCACGCCCTTGTCACGTGTGGTGAGGTCATCTATCCGGGGTCCTGTAGCTGAGCCGTGCCGGGGGTTCGGTGTACCTGCGAATGCTTCTATTCTCACGGAGTCAGAGAGACGTATGGGGGGGTGTTCCGTCCCGTCGGTCCTTCTTTAGCTCTTGGCGTCAGACGGGCGTGATGTTAGGTGGCGGATTATCCTGCTACGGAGCGTTCCTGTCGAGTCGTTCCGTCTGTCCGTAACGGTGCCTCGTGCACCATTGTGTCCCAATGAGGGGGCGAAGGTCGGTCAGTTGCCTTCTGCCTC
This sequence comes from Paspalum notatum, assembly GCA_022530915.1. Classification (NCBI taxonomy): domain Eukaryota; kingdom Viridiplantae; phylum Streptophyta; class Magnoliopsida; order Poales; family Poaceae; genus Paspalum; species Paspalum notatum. The sequence goes on along the minus strand of CM039684.1, from coordinate 22,816,035 downwards.
GTAAGACCGTACGAGGCGGGGCTCGGTGGTCCTGTCTCTTGCGCTTGTTTGGTTTTGCCGGCCTCGCCAAGCCTTGCCAGGTGTCCCCCTTTATAGGGTCAACCACTGCCTGGCGTCATCCCCCTAGCCCTGTCGTGGCGGGGTGTTCCAGACGTGCGGCGTCCGGTGGTTGATGGCACATCTTGTCGAAATGAGCACGCGCGCAAGCACGCGCTTGGCAGGCGGTGGCAGCGTGACGCCGTCCCGTCGTAGCAGGCGTGGGCGCAGGAGGACAGTGTGCCGTCCCGTTGTCCGGGCCCATGAGTGGACTTTCCGCTGCCTGGTCGTGGGCCGCACGCCGGTGGGTCTCAACGTCGGGTGTGGCATAGGTCGGAACTCTCCGCCTCGCCCGAGCGTTGGTCTGAGGGTCGATTGCCCCGTGAGAAGATCGGCCGCCTCCGTCCCGTACGAGCGTACGGGATGAGGGTCGGATCGGCTCACTCGCTCCGGCTGCTGTGCGTTGGGTAAGGCCGTGGGCCTTCGATTTGAGCCCGTGCAGGCCTTTCTTGGGCTTCTTTCCTCTGAGGGGTTTTATATTCTCCCGCGTCGTTCAGGTTTTAATCAAGTAAACTTTCTTATTCTCCCTCTCGAAATGTGGCCTAATCATTAGACACAATTTCGACGAAAGTTTCTCGACTATATCATTTTAATTTCTTGCTTATACAACGGATGTATCTTTCTCTTTTCAACTTTGTACTAGGAAGGCAAAAGCGAATATGTCTCATCACATGGTGAGACTCACATTCTTTCGAATCAATTTATCTCATTCACAGAACATCGCTCAGAGAAATCAAATAAATCATGTCTCGTCAGAAGGCAAGACTCTCGTTCTCATTATTACACAGAATAATGAACTCAAGATTCCCATTTTTGTCATTTTTATTCATAGAATTTAAATCATGTTTCTTCACAAAGAGAAAACATATAAAATATGTCTTACATACAAAGCCATGATCTGATTCTCATCAATTTCTAGAAGAAATTATCTTTGGCATTGACATGATATTCTTTTGCATCAGCAAAAAATTCAATTCTTGTTACTACTCTCAGCAGCATCTTTTCACATAATCATTTCTTCTTGCAGCACATACAAGTGCTACATGAATTGGAAATATACAATCTTCCTCTTGTTGTCTATCTTGGAGCTATTGTCTATGGTGTTGGCTTCAGTTTACTTAGAGCTCTCACCATGTCATCTTTCTCATGCCAACTGAGTTGTCACCCCGTTTAGCAATTCTGTGATCCTCAATTCTCTGAGGTCATAATATCATTTGAGCCTTAAAAAAAAAGAGATCACGATAGGCTCAAAAAATAGTCTCTGAAACAAATGTCTTGCATGAATTAAACTCAACGTTGGTCAAGATTAAAACACGCTCAAAAGTCTTACGTGAGTCAAACTTAACGTTGGTCAAGTTTAAAACACACTAACAAATTATCATTTCAATCTTTAGAGTCAAAATATCTCTTGCATGAATTAAATTCAACGTTGATCAAAAGTAAAACATGCTCAAGTCTACTGAATATTCTAAATTCATCGTTGGATGAAAATAGATATCAAAATCATAATCAAAGGCTCATATCACAATCATGGATAATCATTGAAATTTCAACGTTGGTTAAAATTAACGACAATGCCATAAATCAATTGTCAGTCATGCATTTCTCCAATAATTATCAACATTGGTTTCAAATTATTCAGAGAAAAGATATAATCAAAATCATCATCGCAGCGGAAACAATGTCTAAATCATAAGATCTAAGTCTGTATATAAAACTCCAAGTATAAAGGTCTTAATCCATATGCGAAAAGCATTCATATAATCTGTAAATGCAGAGAAAAAAAAATCCCTGTGCTCTTTTCAATCTGGCCGAAAATGGCCCACAAAACGGCCCAAGGCCTCTCTGGCGGGGCGGTGCGCGCGTCAGGTTGCCGCCTAGGCCGCAGGCAACCTGGGCCTGGGCCGAGCATGTGGCCCAGCCTGTCTCCCCGCGCGTGGCCGCCCGCCTCCATCTCGGCCGTTCATCACGATCCGACGGCCATCATCATTTCGTCTTGGGTATATAAACCGGAAAAAACCGGGGTGGTCCGAAACCCTAGTTCCATTTTTTTCTCCCCCGGCCGCCGATCTCTTCTTCTTCAGTGTGGTCTCACCGGCGAGGACGCCGGGCCACAAGCCTGCGCGCAGCTCCTCACGCGGCGGTGGCAGCAGATCGAGCGAGGCGGCGGCGCCGGCGGCGCGGCCCCTGTCCGGCGACGACGCGGACGCCCGCGGCGCGCCACCTCTCTTTTGTTTCTCTCCCCGGCGTCGCCCTTACCTCTGTCCTCTGCTCCATCCCCTTCTTCCTCGGCTCCGGCGAGCGAGAGAGGAGCGGCATCGACGGCGGCACCGCCTGCTGGGCCCTTCGCCGGCGCGCGCTCCACCCGAGGGTGGGGCGCGCCGCCATCGAGTGGCCCCGCGGCGGTGCCTTCTTGGCCCGGCCTTGCGCGCACACGCACGCGGCGGCGAGCGGCGAACGTCGCCTTGATCCTCGACCGCCGGTGACGGCGACACAGGGCCAGTGCAGTAACATGGTAAGTGCCCTCTATGGCGCAGGAGGATTCTTAGGGTTAGGGTTTCGATTCCCCATCCCTTCTTTTCTTTCATTTCTTCTCGGATCCGAGCCTAGGGCTCTCGATCCGGTCGTTTTCATCTTATTCATCTCAAATTCTTGACCCAAGGATCAATCCGAGCCCGAGAGCTCGAGTTCTCTTCTCTGTTCTTGACCCGAGGGCCATCTAGGGTTAGGAATCGGGCACGAGTCGGCTCTTGATACCAATTGTTGGAGTTCGTCGTGCAGATCTAGTGCCCAAAATCCGAACCACTAGGGTTCTTGAATGTTTGTGGTAGTTCTTGGTCAGATCCCCTGATCCGGAGAGGAGACAGGGAGAGATAGGGAGAGTACCTTCGGATGAGGAGATGGCTCGACCGGTGCACGTAGGCAACGGGTGTTCCTGCGTGTCGTTGGTCATCGGCCATGGTGGCGGTGAGGAGTAGCAGCAAGGGCGGCGCCGACGGCTGAGGCTCTTCCCTCCACTGCCCGCACCTGGGAGATCGGGTCCCTCTTTCGGTGTGGTCTGAGGCAGCGAACGTTGGTTCGCGTGCCACTCGTGGTTCTTTTATAGCGGTGCGGTGTGGAAGGGGGCCACAACCTCAGGGGGTTTTGGGCCTCCGATCAAAGCCCAGTCTTGGGCTCGGACTCAGTCAGGACGTCTCCCTTCTAAGCCCGAGATCAATCCAACAGTGGGAGCTTCGAGTTCCCATTGCGATAGAAGGTAGAGTCTTGTAGAGCCTTCTGTCCCACTGTCCTCATAAATTGGTCATAGGTTGCTTGTTGCACCGGTGTCATTGCTTACCTGGTGATTATATGAGGCGGGACATTCTTCCTTGCCTCCCACTCTACCCCGTCCACTACAAGATGCATGGGCACTGGCTGATGGTGCTTGAGGTAGAGCGCATGGCGGTTCCTCTTGGTTAGCATGTCCCATGCTTGCTTGGTTATGTTAGTGTCTACGGGGGGTTCCACAACCATGGGCAATCTGCAACTAGCGCACATCGGCTGAGAGATCCTCCTAATCTTGTTCAGTGTAGGTACATCTGATAAGCCTATCTTCCACAATCTCTCCATCATGAGCCATCACAGTAGTTGTTATTTCAGATCTTCAAATTGGGTCGCATCAGGCATGCCAAAAAGGTGTGTTGTCATGGAAATCAGGCGAGGCAGACACCACCACATAGACACGGAAAACCGGGAGTGTTGAGTGCGCACTCCTCCATAGGTGGTACCAAAACACCTTCTGGTTGGTGTTAGGTGTTGATCTCGTGGGCATCCCACCTATCTTGACCTTTCAACCAGAGAGATTGTTAACTCGATCACTATCAACAACAATTTTAACTACTTAACATATGATCTGGCGATCAGTTGGACACCATGCCAATTGACTATGGAGCAGCCGATTGCACGGGAGGATGCGAGAGCTACCTTGTGGCATGTCTCGGATACTTCGCCCAAGTTTCAACTTCCAAGGCTCAACATGTGAGGGCATGTTTAGGAACAAAGTATTTAAAACCAAAGTATTTCAATACTATGGTCTAACAATTGCCATGACACAACCATAGTATTTTTTACAACACTCCAATCTAGTAGGTGTTTGGAAACACAATATTTTGGCTAGTAAGACGCGAAGAGGAGTGACCAGCAAAACTTTTCAATACTCCAAAAATACCGTGGTATTCACAATACCATGGTTTCAGATACAGAGAGTTGCAAAACACCTTTTAGCCAAAACACTATGCTATTTTCCATACCATGGTTTTACCTAGAAACTATGAAAATACCGCGTTGCCAAACAGGCCCGGAAACCGTAAACTTATAGACGGCCAATGCTGATGGTAAGTTGGGCGGTTAGTTATCAACCGAGCAACTGCTTTATACTCGTATTTGGATTCTGGAGAACATTTCATTGATAATTTTGCATAAGAAAAGTAATACATCCGCTTTTTCTTTTTTGTTGTTAGACGCTAGGTAATTCAATTTTAAATAACGCAAACTAAAAAAAAAAGTGAAGGCATACGCATATAAAGAAGTAAAGAGTCAGAAGTCAGAACGAAGATATATCATCCTACTAGCAAGCAATGAAATGCTGTCGCCTAAGACTAAATGAATGTATTTTGTGATCAATATGTGTGTACTAATTCTACGTTCTTCTGGCTTCCAGGCACCAACATTATGTCATTTGGAGGAGCCTATCATCAGTATGTGTAGATTTCATCAGTGGCAGGTTCTCATTCTTCCCTCCCCACTCCGCCATCCTGACTTCTGCCAGCACGGCCTGTGATGTTTCACAATTAGTTCTCTGAAAAGAACATGACCAGGGCAACTGTTTTGAGAGGGAGTATAATGCATTATGCAGTACCTGTTTCTCCCAATTTGTTCTGAAGATAATGGTAAGAAGTATAGTCATTTGGAGAAACGTGCCTGTCAGCATGCCCATCCATATCCCCTGCAAAAGTTGAGAAGGCACAAATAAACTAATTAGTAGAACAAACAAACATATTTGCTTCTGATGATCAGATGAGCAACTGGATGCTTATTTTTTGGCTGCTGGATCTCACCAAGACACCATGTTTGAGCCTGAAGCCAAACAGGATACCCAAAGGAATGCCCACCAAGTAGTAGCAACCGACGTTTATGAATGCCACAGGCACTTGCCACCCTGCTCCTACTGCCACACCTGCAAAATTAATTATAGGCTGTAATTTCATATACGTTTTCACGCATCAATCGATTTGCCGGCCGGGAACCACGTCTGATTTAGAGCAAGATCAAACAGTACAAACTAACTTGATGTTCTGTTAAGCGATGATAATACCTGACAGTACAGGCCAGATGCTGCTCATGAAGACGGTGATAGAGAGAAGGTACCCCAATCTGGATGCTCCTTTTATCACCTCCTGGCTGTCGCTGAAGAACTTTGGCAAGCTTGTCCTCCAGATAAGGACGATGGCCATGAAAATTGCTCCCATGAAGATGGACGTTGCTACTGCCACAAGCACTGCGAACTTTGTCTCCTTGGGCCTGTTTGCACCCAGCTCGTTCGACACCCGGATGCTAGAGAGACGTTTTGTCAATCAAATATACATAGATAGCATATAATGTACTGTATGCAATCTTTATATAAAGTCTCAACTAAACATACTTATTAGTACATTTTTACATCTTTATGAAGCAGACATTTACCCGACGGCTGTGCTGAATCCCAGGGCAACCATTATGATCATGAACTCGTAGTTGAGGCTGCAATATATAGTTAAGTTTTTCAGAAACTGATTAACATACTTATTAGTCCATTTTTACATCTGCAAAATACTCACTCACCAGGCAGACATGATATCCAGTTGGAGCTTGGCATGTTTGAGGAGGCCCACGAGAACGAGCAGTGTCGTGTAGTACCAAAACTCCAAGCTGCAATAGTAGTAGTATTATGCTAAGTCCAGCAGGTGGGGTAAAAGGTCGGGTATACTATAAAATGACACTGTAGCGATACTGTTTACAGAAAAAGGGTAGGTGGAATAGTAGATGATGGGGGTTTTACCCCACCTGCTGGCGTCGGTGTTAATAAGACAGATGTAAAAACAGTGTCCAACAGCTCATAACGTGCAACGGACAAAAAGGAAGAAGAAACAGTAATGTAAGAGAGACGAATACCAAGAAACTGAAATGTGGACGGAAACTACAACTACAACTACTAATAATTAACCAACCAGATCATGACGGCGGATCCGAGCGAGAGCTTGACGAAAGCGCCGAGGTTGCTGAAGGCGCGCACCGTGAAGCCCTTCCAGGCGTCGGGGAACCTGCCGCCGCCGGCCATGTAGACGAACTGCGCGGCGACGACGAGCCAGTGCGAGACGTCCCCGGCGACGGCGGCGCCGCGGAGGCCGAACCCGAGCCAGCGCACGGCGGCGTAGGTGAGCACGACGTGCACGGCGAGTGCGGCGCCGGAGATGGCGGCCACGGGCCAGACCCTGCTCTGGGCCTGGAAGAACATGAGCAGCGGGATGTTGGCGGCGTGCGCGAACAGGCGCGGCACCGCCCACAGCGCGTACGGCGCGGCGGCGCGCGCCACGCCGGCGGGCTGGTGGAGGAAGCACGTGAGGAGCGGCGCCGCGAAGACGTACGCCGGCGTGAGCGCCAGCGCGGTGGCGACGCAGATGATCCACGACTGCTGCGTGTACGTGCCCAGCCGATCCAGCTGCCCCGCGCCCACCGCCTGCCCGCTCAGCGTGTCCAGGGCGCTGCCCATGCCGAACTGCAGGACACAGGGAGATGAGATGATTCTTCGCTGCTGCTTTGCTGGGTAGAAAGAGAGAGAGAGAGAAAGAGAGAGAGAATACCAGGACTCCATAGGCGGAGGAATCCAAGATGTTCTCGACGACGCTGACGGCGGCGAGCTCCACCTCGCCGAGGTGGCCGACGAAGCCGGTGGTGACGAAGCCGATGGAAAACTGAAACACCTCCGTCAGGAGCGCCGGGAAGGCGAGGCGCCACAGCAGCCTGGATTCCTGCCAGCTCCGGCTCACAAGCCGCCTCATGATTGGCCCATTTGGCTGCTGTTTCTCCTGCAGCTCGTGCTCAAGCCTTGGAGTCGATGCCATGGGCAGAGAATCGAATAAGGCATAGTCGCATAGAACGTGTCGTCTAACTCTCCTTACATGCACGCGCGCGCATGAAACAAACTCGTGAGTAGTCAATTTTGGTAGCTGTTTTTGCTAGCTGTTTTTGCTCATGAGAACGGTTGTCTTGTGGCCTCATGCCCTCATTGTTGGTGTACTACATTTTTCTTGTAGTATATGATTTCTTTCTATTACAAACATAAATAAAGGGTGGGTAGATATTCGACTTTTCAGCGGTTGCATTTTACGACCATCCAATATCCATCGAACGGCTTTTTAGTATGATTGACGAAATTCAATATATCAATCACATGACTTCAATTCATCAGTCATATATCAGATTTACATAACATAATAAAAAAATTACAGTACAATAATAACTAGAGACGTTTTACAGCGGTTGGAACGGAACAAGAGGGAACCAGGTGGAACCAGGCATTTTTTAAATTTTATGCCAAATTATGTATTAAAAATTATAAAATTAAAATAATTATTGGTACCGGGCCTACAGTTTTTGGTTCCGGGCCTACCTATTTGGTACCGTCTGGTTCAGGTTCCGTGGTTCCGTCTATTTATAAGCCGTTAGATCTCGCTTGATGAACGACTCCCATTTTTTCCAGCCACCATAAAAGTTGTATAATTATTGTAATTTAACAAAACAAACACAGAACTCATAAATTAACAATCTATTAGTCATATTTCACTGTCCACACACCCATTGATTAACAATCCATCGGTCACATTTTACCACCTACATCAACACCGTGCGGACTCCATTGGAAAGTTAGAAAATTCGACTCAAATGATTGAAGAGGAGTAAATCTGATAAATAAAAGGGCGGAGCACATGCATTATTTGCAAAATAGAACTCTCTGTATATGAAATACGTCTTTACTTTCGGATCATGGGCAATACAACGGTTGTGTTTGAGTTACTCATTATACATATCTTGATTTGTTGTTGCATGTCTCTGCTTATATCGTCTGGTATGATCATTGGACTATCCGGTGTGTGGAACACCGGATCGTCGCTATTTTTTCTATTCCGCTGTTTCTGTTCAGTTGTGGACCATCAGATTATACGCTATGTACATGTGCGTACATTTTGCACCAGATCTTGATCTTCATTCGGCGGCGATATTCTTCTCAATGTATTGTCTATTGTGCATCGGTGGACCGCTCGGTGCGTGCCAGCGGGACCGCTGTGTCAACACTTCATGGCTTTGATCGTTGATGTCTTGCATCTTCTCTTGTACTCTTTAAAGCCTCCTTTGATGTGTTTGGACCTTAAGTCCATCACTTGCATCCCTAAAATTCAAACAATTATACTTGCAATCTTGTATACACATTGGTCCCAAATGGTCCATGTTGTCAATTCAACCATCAAATTTATTAATATATATATATATATTAAGCACTAGGTTTGAGGCCCATTTTTCTCACATGGTGGATAATTGTTAAGAAAAGAGATTAGGTCTAAGGGCTACCATTATTATAAGAGGTTACCTGTTCGATGGTCAGATGCTTTTTATTTTTGTGAGAATTTAATAATGTATTATTTTTATCTCGTCTGATGAGGATTAACGTGGTGACTGCGAAAAGAGTTTGCAATTAGTAATAGTAAGATGTATTGGTTATGGACTTGTGATCGACTAATTCAGCAGTAGGAAATCAGAGAATATACACCGTCCATATGCGCATCCATCCCTTGTATCCTCTTCTGCTGTGCAATATAATCTAACATAAACAGAGATCGGCGTTCAAGTGGAAAGCAACCACAAGAGCAGCACCCCAGATCGGCGCCGCAGGCCCCAATAATTGTGTGGCCGTTTCCTCTACTCTACTATCTCCTGAGCGCTACAGTTGAGAGGGGCGAAAGGAGGTGGTCCTGTGGTCTCGCCGGCGGGACCGGTGATCCCCTCCACCTCCGGTGGCCTTCTTGGCCTCGGATGCGTTGGGGACCAGCGGATCCTTGCCCGGCGATGTACAGTTTGTCCTAGTTTATCTAGGTGTAGGTTTCCTAGCGGCGTCGTTGAGGCGATGGCAGCGGCGGCGTGGTGGAATAAGTCCCTCCGGCTCCTTCATCGTCTCGGTGACGTTTTCTCCGGCGTCGGCGAGGGGCCCGTGAGGGTGGGGTCGACGGGATTGAGGTGCTTCGCCATGGTGGAGCTTTCGTCTCGTGGAGGCTCTTCTTTTGGGGATCGTTCCTTGGCGCTTCACCCAGGTACGGATTGGGCGCCGGTGTTGGTCTGCAGCGGGACAGTTGTCGGGTTTGTGGAGGCGGGGTGGATGGATCCTTCTTCTCTCTTCCCAGTTCGTCGGCGTGAGGAATGGATCCATGGCCATAGAAGTTGGGGGTGCGTCCCCGGCCGATGTGCCTCCGTGGTCTTCTTCTATTGCGGCTCTTCTCAAAGCCTTTGGGCGATGCGGCTTCTGTTGGCCTGGGTGCTGCTGTTGTTTTCTGCCTCCGGTGGTGATATCGTCGACGGCGGAGAGAGGCAGAGACGACGGCCATGGAAGATGAACTGTGCAAAAGATCTCAAGGACCGTGTTGTAATTTTTGTTTTCTATAGGGTCTTTTGTGCAAAAAGGTTGGGACATCTGTCCTTCTGTGCCCTTCGAGGGTGCCTGTATCTGTACTGTATGTGTACCGATCCCGTGATATAATACAGGTAGCTTCTTATCAAAAAAAAAGAGCAGCACCCCAGCTGGCAGCTGCGAAAGGGAAGAGCAGCCAAAAAGAATATATTTTTTAATACAAGTGGTCCGTATTGGCATCGTAAAGAAAATGTTCTACAGTTTTTATATTGTTATATAAGCTAGGAACACTCCTAATACTCGCAAAACAACTGATATAAGAGAATGAAGCTGGGCCGGTCGTGGCGTGTGTGATTGATGCAGCTACAACTCACCCTGCTTTATTTGATTTGAATCCATCGGCGCGGTTGATAAGATATGTAACGAAATGAGCATGGATGTGATGGCAAAAATTTCTTTCGATCTACATAATAAATTCAGGTATATATCCTGCAAGAAATCGAAAAGAACACAAAAAAAAAAAAAACACAATACCTTAGGAACCTTCTTATATTAGAATAGTACTTCTTTGAGGCCAAACTGTGACCTCTTTGCCATGATCCAAATTAATGCCAAAACCCTGTACTACTTTTGGAGCTACACAAATGTTAGAATGCTTTTAAGCTGAATCTAGCGGCCCATCCTCCATCACTATTCTAACTACACTTCTCTCTATCTACAGTGCTGTAACGTTATCACATTTAATTTTGTAATCACCATATGCAGTCACCACTGGTTTTAACCCTAGCCTATTGCAAATGCATACTAATGAACCTCCCGGCCGGCAGCGCGTGGCAACCAGCCTGTGAGCTTTGCGGCAGTACCCGGGCTGGCGCTATCTATTATGACATGCACCAGTAGATACCTGGTCAAAGATCACGTACGTGTTGACTTGTCAATCCAACTGCTAAGCTAGCTAGTTGTGGCCTATCAAAAAAGTAAGCCATCAGTTTAAAAAAAAGCAAGTCATTATCACGTCATTAAGAACGTCAAATAATTTTTTAAGTATCATCGTAATCACATACCACGTAAAATTTTTAGTTGAGGTGACACATCGTTCATGGTACTATTTTGGCACAATATCTTAGGCCATAACATGGAATTTAATACAAAAAGACTGCTTTCATAGACACAAACATATACTAATTAATTATTTTGAACATTAATGTATGATACTATACGTTGTAGATTGTAGAGTATGTTTCTTCCTAAAATATTGCACTTTTTATTCTATGTGACATTTTTTTATATGTTGTAGTATGATACTTTGCACTGAGAATAGCCTGGGTCGATCAGTCTGTATGCAGATATTGGAGGTGGAGGAATTGAATTGGGTTCCAATAACAAATTAATCTGAAAGCTATTGGAAATGATCTATTATTTGGATATGAAGGAATTGCTAGCTGCAATCTAATTCCATAAAATATAAAGGTGACATGCTCTGAATTGAGAGAATCTATTTACAGTTAGAATCCAATACCAAGGAATTGGGTTCTGATTCCAACTCTGAATTTCACATGCAACCAAACATTCGTCAGGAAACTAGATTACAGTTCTAGAATCCAGACTCGACATCCACCAAACGGGGGTGTACATATGCAAGTTAGAGGCGGTTCTAAGATTTAAGCATTGGGTATTCAAAACTATTATAGAGATTCAAAACTTCAAACACTACAGAAATTTTACCCTTACACAATACATGTATATACTGTACCCTGTTTGGATGGTTGTTTTCGCAAAAAAAAATATATGTAGTTCCTCAATCCCAATTTATAAGTCGTTTGACTTGTTTGACAATAACTTTAACCGGCTCTTCTTATTCAGATAATTTATGAAAATATAGGAAAAGTCAAGTCATAGCTAAAGTATATTATATACTAAACTAAATAACAATGAAAACAAATAATAATTATGATTTTTTTAATAAAATGAGCCGGTCAAAGTTGGTGTAAAAAAAGCAAGCAACCTATAAATTAGGATAAAGTGAGTACTCAACTGACTAATTGCAAGTCCATAACAGTACCCTTTTGAAATTGTAGTCGCCGAACACTCTTTTCAAAGAAGAAAGAAAGACCCATATCACTTGTAAGGATTAGGGAGACAAATTAAATAAGCAGAAATAGCACCTGATCATTTGCCGCCGGAAAGATCAATATAATTTGCGGATAACTAACCTTTTAATATGAAAATAGATCTTATGTCCTAATTAAGAGAACATAAATTTGACATACTAAAAACACTAAGGGCATAAAAAATAGCTTATCAAAACATATGCAAGATATAATCTAGATGTGCACTATATGTGTTGTTGTTTCTGTTTTAGACTTGCAACCTAATTTTCAAACATATGATCTAGCATATCAATGCTAATGTATGAAAGTAATCACATAATTATAAAAATATACTCCCTCCATATTTAAATATAAGTCATGGTTGACTTTTTTCCACAACTTTAATTGTTCATTTTATTCAAAAAATTTGTATAAATATATAAAAAACAAGTCATGCTCAAACTGTCTACAACAATAAAACAAATCGCAAAAAAATAAATAATAACTTATGCTTTTTTTTTTGAATAAGATGAATAATCAAAGTTTTAGAAAAAAAAAACGTGATATATATTTAAGTGCGGAGGGAGTAGAATACAAAGAGAGATGTAGATATACAAACTCCAAATGATGATACGGTTATTTTTTATTATGGTGTCGAGCAAACACATGATCCTTCCCCCTGTCCTTGCTGGAGCCTCACAAGGATGCCCCTAGAAGAAAGCTCCATAATCCGATAACTCTTCTGATCGTCAAGATTCTTCGACTCTTCCTTATGTGCAACAACTTAGTCTCTAGCAGCCGCTCTCTGATGCTCTAGGTCATCTTCACTATGGTGAACTTTTGGCCAAAACATTGAGGGTCTCCCTCCCTCTCATAAGCAAGTTGGTGCCACTCTACAACAATTATAATACAGTGTGTAGCATTGACAACAAGAAGTGTTCAAATCTCACTACAAACTTCTGTCACAATCAAGAACAACGTACATGTGTTAAGTGGCCTAAGTAAGAGATCACAAAACACTAAGCTATGACAATATATGCACTTACATACTTTGGTGTCTAGAACTCTTCAAGAATATGTCTCAAAAAATAATTTATTTAAAAAAAATAACAACTATGGATTTTGGAAAGGTTTTTTAAAGTATAGTGAACAATTCTAAAATGTGGGACCTTTAAATAGAAAATTACGGTAAACTAGATTCTTGGAAAACACTTGGGTCATTGGGTGGGTTCTAAACCTCCTATGGCACAATTCCCTTGCCTAATAAATTAATAATAATGTACTTCCTCCATATTTATATACAAGTCGCGGTTGGCTTTTTTTTCTAAAACTTCGATCGTTCATCTTATTAACAAAATGGGTAAACATATAAGAAAACAAGTCATGTTCAAACTCTCTACAATCATAAACAAATCGCAACAAAATAAAATAATAAATTATTAATTTTTTTAATAAGACGAGCAATTGAAGTTTTGGAAAAAGTCAAACGCGACTTGTATTTAAATACAAAAGGGAGTATCCAATTATCTCCATGTGACAGTACAAATGTTTTAACTTGTAAGCCACTAAATATCTCCTTTTGGAAAGCCTTCATGGAGGATAATTTGATGACCCGATATAACCTAGCAGCAAAAGTCTCCCATATTCAAATTATATTGAGTAGAATGTATTAATCTTGAAAGTGCATAGACATGGATAATTCTTAGCAGTTTTTTATGAACCAAGGCTCCTCTTTCTTTAACAGGTTTATATAAAAACTAAACAATCTTTAAAGATAAATATGTTTTTTGGTATTTTTATTGATGTGTAATTTTAATGAAGGACTAGGATAATATAGTAAAAAGTAATTGGATTAGAAATCAATGTGTTGTTTCTGTGAACATTATGAGATAATTAAACACCTATCAAAGGTACGTATTGCTACTCGTTAACTCCACAAAGATCCATGATTTATTTGTTTGAAAGTTGTTGACAAGCTTAGGAAGTAGAAAAATAAAAGATATGTTTGTACGCTTGTAATTCCATTGTTTTTAGAAAAAAGGATGCACCTAATTTCATAGACGCTATCCTCTGGGGAATCTATTAGCTGTGGTTCGGTACTGCTGCAACATGAAGACACAGGAGCACTCAAAAAAAAAAAAAAAACATGAAGACACAGGAGAGACCATATGATTGGCAAGCAAAGCGCTGGAGGTTTGCCCTGAATATTTTTCACGGTAAACAGATGAGTGGCAATAATATAGATTTTTCTTATAAAATTTCGTATATGCTTTTATTAAATTATTATCTTATTCGATTAGCTAATTAACTGAATAAATTGTAATAACTCGGCAGCTTTAGGGGCCGAACTTTTCCAAGAATCTTACGCCGGGAGCGTGGGACGACGCAACGCGCACCTTCCAACAATGAGCTCTCCATATCCATCTATGCAGTAATCTGTGTGCAGGATTTGACTTGAGTTGTCCGCTACGTGAAGCAGCGTGCTTCAGCGCGCGCTCGCCAAGCAAGTGGGTCGGAACTTTTCAGGTTTCTAAAAAAACAACGCTGGTAAGGACCATGGAGTAGTCGTGAAGAAAGGGCGGTTAGCGGATTTTACCAAAGCCTCTCGGCCCACCAGTCGGGAAGAAAGGGCGATGGGTTGAAGACAGAAGGCGCGTGCGGGGGAGAAGCAGGAGATCGGAGGAGGAAGAAGACGAGCTACTCGTCATTGGTAAGACCAAGGTCACTAGAGAGTGGATGTGGGTGTGAAAAATACTGTTTGCGCACTGTACACAGAGTGAAAAAACACTGTTTACGCACTGTGGAAAGTACGGATGCACTATCTGGTGACCTTGATCTAAAGGAAAAGATTTTTTGGAGTTTTTAGTTCTGATGTTGTGGAGTAAATTAATATGCATGCGTGTTTGGAGGAATGGTTAAATTAATTCAAGACGTGGGAATGTGGGGAAGTGGTTAAATTAATTCAAGACGTGAGAACGTGGGGGGAGGGGTGGTTTAGTTCCTGAATGCATCAAATTTAATTTAGCATGAAATTAATCCACAGACAAAAGTTAGGGCTGCCGAGAGGGTCAACGGTCAATCCTGGACTCAAACCAATGTACACTTGAACCGGTATATACAAGAGCCGATGCTATTGACCTATTCTTTAGCATTGGGTTTTCTATGTACCCGGTACCAATGTATACTAAATTACACCAGTATCCAGGAGATCCGATGTTATTGCCGTGTGGAAGCTCGCGCACGCCTGTTCGTCTTCCCGCCATGATGCTCTCTGCGCCTGCCGTACCGCGTCCATTCACGAATGAATTGTTGGGAATGCCAATCGTCGCTAAAATAATGTGTAAATTTTCCATTTGAAAAAGAAAAAAGGAGTTCTACCAGAAAATGTTAGAAAAACAATCGCAAGGCTGTGTGCATTCCTGAATGCTATATCCCAGAAGGTAATTCACCTTGATAACATAACCAGTCTGCAGAATGATGTTGTGCAATGTATGGTCAGCTTAGAGCTAATCATTTTTTGATATTAAGACACATCTCTTGGTTTACATTGTCAAAGAGATTGGTATTCTTAGACCCAATTTCATAAATAACCTGTTCCCTTTTGAGAGGTACATGGCAGTCCTAAAGAAGTATGTCCGCAATCATTCTTGACCTAATGGATGCATTGCTAAGGAATACGGGACAGAGGAGTTTATTGAGTTCTGTACTGACTACATTGATGAGCTCGACCATTTGGAGTTCCTTTGTCCCGCTATGAGGGGAGACTAGCAGGTAAGGGCACACTAGAAAAGAAAGTAATGATTTGCAGTGATCATGTTTTATTTGATAGAGCACACTTCATAGTCTTGAATCACTCAATCTTGTGTGGCTCTATACATGGAGGATCACATAAAGATCCTAAGCTCTGAATACCCAGGGAAGTCTGAGGCCTGGATTACACGTCGTCACATAGAAAGTTTCGGCGTGTGGTTGAGACAACATCTCATGTGTAACGAGAAGATTGATAACCAACTTGCTTAGTTGGCTAGGGGACTATCTTCATCGATCCCAACATTCAATGGATACGAGATAAATGGAAATACGTTTTACACGAGATCCCAAGACCAGAAGAGCACCAACAAAAATAGTAAGGTTCGGATAGATGCCATAGACACGACTGGAAAAAAGGACAAATATTATGGTTATATAGAGGAGATCTGGAAACTTGACTATGGGCCATTTCTCAAGGTCTCTTTGTTTCGGTGTCAGTATGTGAAACTAAGTGCAGGAGATGTTATGATAGACCCAGATTATGGCATGACAACCGTGGACCTCAATAACACTGCACACAGGGATGAACCATTCGTCCTCGCTGCTGATGTCACTCAAGTTTTCTACGCGAAGGACATGTCTACTAAACCCCAGAAAAAATGGTCCGTCAGACAAAGAGCCGAAGCGACACATTGTTCTTCAAGAGAAAAAAAAAATAACGAGAGTGGAGGACTTCACACAAAGAGGATTACAACTAGTTAGATGATGCAACACCTTTGAAAGTGGAGCTTGGCAAAACCATCCCATTAAACAATGAAGAGGCTCTATACATGCGTTAGTGATCATAATGAAGGGATTATTAAATAAAATTGTATTAGTGTTCAAGTGCAATGTAATGGCATGATTTTATTTTGTATTTTAATATATATTAAGACAGCAAACAGATCTAAGTATTTTATCCTAAATACGTATGTAATAGTATTTTGGATAATATATATGTAAATTAAGAAAGAAAACTAGCTAGCAAGATGCCGAGGGCAGGAGTTACCAAAATCAATCGTATTAGCATTGGGTGCTACCAAATGGGCCAAAAACTTGGCGTGAAAAAAAAGAATATTGGTGACATTCTAGGCCCGGTATTAATAGATACCTTTGCGCCATTTTTTCTGATGTCCTATAGCGATCTTTAGTAACGGGAATTTGTATTCTCCGGTACTGAAAAATATTTAGTACTGAGGTTTTACAAGGACCGGTGCAAAAAAGGCCTACCCGTATATATGGACTCCGTCATCCTTTCGGAGATCACAGTTCCTCGACGCTGTCCCCGCCATCCCCGCAGCGGTCTCCGGCACCGGCATTGTGCATCCTCCACCATCGCTCCTCGTCCCCATCCATCGCCGTCTCCCCGTCGCTGGTCGCCACCGCGCCGCCGCGGCCGCCTTGACGACCTTGCCCCTCTCCTTGCTGCCTTCATCGACGTTGCCACCACCTCGACAACGCTGCCCCTCTCCCTGCTACCATCATCGACACCGTCGCCGCCCCTCTCCCTGCTGCTGTCATCGACTCCGCCGACGACTCAACGGCCCCGAATATTGCGGCTCTTCCCCAACCCCGGTCCGTATCCGTCACGACGACCCCGCCACCGCCCCCTATCCTCTCTGTCATCAGTGCGTATTCTCTCCTTCCTTAGTGACTTATAATATCTTTTCATTTTGTAGCTAATCAATTTAGCTATTAGAGAAAAATGACCAATTAGAAACATTTTTTTGTGCACATATTAGCTAAGATGTGTGATGAGCAAGAGGATGAGTTTATGGAATCAGTTATTAGAAATGGGACGGAAGAGATCAGTGCATAGCAGCACGAGGAGGCTGATTCTTACGTCAACTATGAAAATGCCGAGGCTGGTTCCGATAGGGAGGATGATGTCGAATCCAAAGAAAATCCATTGGGCAGTAGTCAGGTATACAGACATTATACAACCTTCTTATAGCCAGCCACCTCCCCATCGATGATGTGATTTTGAGTAACACTATCCTTTTTTCTTGATAGCCCACCCCACCCCCCCGAAAGAAATTTGCCGGGATATCCGACCCAAGAGGGGGAGGGGGTGAATTAGGTCGCTAATCGCTCAACTAAAACATAGGGCTATCTAGTGCATAAAGATAAACCTATCGCATCCTACACATACTAGTTAAGTCTAAGGTTTATCTATGCACTCTCTAACTTACCCAAAAGACTTGCAACCTAGAGTCAAACCTAATCAAACTAACTAGGAAAGCTAAAGGCACAATAGCAAAACATGCGGAAACGTAAATACGGTAAGTAAAGAGATAAGGGCAAGGGGATGCAAACTCCCGAGGAGATACGGAGATATAACATGATTCACCACTAAGGGCTACGTCCATGGGCTCGCCACCAAAGGCAATATCTGAGCCAAGCACCAGGACTCTCCCGATCACCGTCTTGCGCTCGCCACCAAATGGCTCACGGCAAGTAAAGGCTAACTGCCACCAAAGCTTAGCCACCACCACCGTCTCTCTCGGTCACAAGGCTCCGGATTCTTCACTATGGAGTTTGTAGGGTCTCCTCGTCCCCGCACAAGTTGTCGCCGCTGCTCCACACCAAGGAAGGAGGGTTTAGCAATGAGTACAATTGACTTGACCGCAGCCAAGGCTTCTTCAATTGCTCTCGCAAGAGCAACACATAAGAAGAGCTCGCAAGCTCACTCTCTCTAAGCTCTAACTAGCTTTGATGTTGCTCTAAGCTCTCATACGGTGGTTGGAGTGGTAGATATGTTTGGAATACTCTCACACACTTGTTCTGATCTTCAGTGGCTCCAACAACCTTGAAATGGCCGGGTGGGGTGGCTTATATAGCCCCCAAACACGAACTAGCCGTTGCTCCATAGGGCTGCTGACGCAGTGTAGACCGTATTATCCGCTACAGGCATTTTTCATAGACCGGACCATCCGGTCCGTTCACTTTTCTAACGATCACTGAAATCCCACGTCACTGTACTTTAGTCCGAAGGTTAGTACGGTTTATAGAGACCGTACCATCCAGTCCATTGTGCACTGCAAGTCCTTCGAAGTCTCCAGTATGAGTTTCTTAGGACGGTCTCACAGACCGTACTATCTTACTGCCTATCCGAGGGTTTGGTACCCACGGGTTATTTGGTACGCTCCTTGGACGGTCTTCTAGACCGTGCCTTCCGGTCTGTGTATCTTCCAAAGCCTTCACTTCTCAGCCTCCCGAGAAACATGGTCCTGTCTTCATGGACCGTACCATTCGGTCTTAGTAACTCGCCAGGCTTCTGTTCCTTCATCCCTTCAGGAAACTTGGTACGGAGGTTAGTCCGGTCTTCACAGACTGTACCATCCAGTCCTCACAGCGGAACCCCCGTTGGGGCGGCCCTTCGGGCCTATCCTTTTGCTTTTCTTCTTCTTCATCCCTTGGACCTAAATATCTATGAATATGCATCTAGACAAGTTCATTAGTCCAAGTATTGGTTGTCAATCAATTATCAAAACACAACCATGAAAATATGGCATATGAGGCCATTTTCCTTACACCCCCACCAAAGAAAAATAGGAAGCCTCGAGGCCCCACAAAGAAGGAAAACTTTGAGGAGAGATACACAATCACACATGTGGGAGACGATGGACAACCTTTAGAGCCCGTTAAAGCCGCCATCAAATTTCTGAACTACCGCGGCATTATAGTCACGGAGAACGTCCCCATAAGCATCCCGGCTGGAAAAAAAGCAAACAAAAAACAAGCTCAATCTGAAGGTGCTCATGTTCAATCTAATGCTGATCATGAAGAATCTATGGTCCCTCAAGCAGTGCCCAAAGCTCAGAAAGAATTACTATGGAGAGAATTGTCAAATAAGTCCACGTTACCTCAAGGAACTGAAGAGAAGGTGAAGCAATGGGCCCTAAAGAAGATGGCAATTCTCCTCTAAACCTTCTAGACAAAATTGTGGGGCAACTATGTAAAACCTGGCTAGGCACCAGACTTTAGAAAATACCCAAAGTTAAGAGGGGATTGGGATTTGTTTGTATAGTACAAGGAATCGGAGGCCGCCATCGCACGTTCCGACCAAAATACAGAAAATTGAAGGAAAAGAAAGTACACTCATAAAATGGGTCCTGGTGGTTATAGAAGATCTATTCCGAAATGGAAGAAGATGGAAGTAGAGCTCGAACAACGAGGGGTCAACCTACCTACAGCAAATTGGCCTCGACGCTCCAAATGTTGGTATTATGGATTCGGGGAAAGTTTGTTAAGTGATGGGACCCTTATCTTCAATGACAAAATAAAGCGGGCAGCAGAAAGGCTTGTCGAGGCCATCGATAAGTCCTCCAAGGGAGAATTCGTCCCTGAAAGAGAAAAGGATGAGCTGACATGGGTCCTAGAGAATAGAGAGCACCCTGGTAGAACAAGAGGGCACGACAATGTGTCGTGGAAGGTAGGGTTTCCAGATGACAGGGGATCATATAGAAAGCAGAGAACCTTGAGCGAAGCGGATGCAAAGATCCGTAGCTTAGAGGCAAACGTAGATGGCCTCAGAGAGGATATAGCATTTTGCCAAATATTGGTAGAAAATGGTATTAACCCTACACCGCTGATAGGGCCTCATGGCGACACGAATGCCTCCTACAAAAAAGAGTAGTGTCGCATCCACACAGTTGATCCCTGATCAGAATGATAACCATGAAGAGGCTCAACAAACGATACAAGATCAACAACCGGTGAAGGAGGCTCACCCACCGGTGCAGGATCAACAACTGACGGAGAAGGCTGAACCACTAGTAGAGAATGAAATACGTTACCCGGTCGACGACCTCAAGCACCATTGAGGAACCTAACCACGAGGAACCTAACCACACCCGTAGCACATGGCATGGCTTTACCGGTGCTACCAGGACAAAAATACGACTACTCTGATATTCCACCTGGGTACTCCACTGTCTCAGTGGAGCAAGTAGTCTCAAGTTATGAGGACCTGGAGCTTGAACACAAAGGAGGCGATGGGGAAAGGACACTTAAAGAGGCTATCCATGGAGTGATTCTATGGCAGAAGGCCTACATTAAATTAGTGGCAGAGAACCGCGATGGGGGAACAACCACAGTTGCATCAACAGCAACTGGGGGGTAGGTCACGAATAGTGCAGGAGCCCCAACAACGACCCCAGCCCTCCATCAACCAAGAGCCCCACCAAAACTCCAACACATAGGAGCCCTCTACCACACAAAAGTTCCAAATCAAGTTAAAAGAAGTCCTCCAAATCTGCAAGCAAAAAGCTCGCTTATGACGAAACCCAGGAGGAAACAGCAAGGCGATGAAAGCCTATGTGATGGAGCAGGTGGCGCCAAAACCCCTTGAAAAGCAGCTGAAAATAGATCCGAAGGTAAAGGATCATTTTAAGAGCATGAGGCCTTATCCGAAACCTGTGGTATCGGACTACGAGCGTCAGTTGCGGAAGGCTGTGTCAAAGCCTGTGCCATAGCTCGGAGAGCAGCCATAACGTGAGTATACGATGCCATCAGAAGACTACTACAGAGCAGAATTCTTGAAAGGCGCAGGCATTACACAGGAGCAGTTAGACAACGAAAAATTACTGCAAGACCAAGAATTTATGCCGTAATGGTCATATGAACTTGAAAAACCTCTAGTTCGGCCCAGTGAGTTGGAAGCCCTACCGACTAAAATGCGTCGATTCCATGACTGGTACATGGCCGTGTCATCCAAAGGTACTATAGCCTTTGCTGCCAGTGTCAAACATGACTACTGCTGCCACGGCGATCACATGATTTGGTTGGCCTTTGAGGATATATTTGAGGTCTACCGGAAAGACGCGGTGGACATAACGTTGATGAGCGTTTTGACTGTGTAACTTTTTTAACAACCCCTCCATATATGGGTCTCATTGACCTGATATGTGTCCCCATTATATATCAATTTATGCAGGCAGGAGTTGCAAAGGTGCCGTAGACAAAAAAAATTACAAATTTAGGCTTTATCGACCTTGAGATCGTGAACAAGGAGTGTATAGACCGGGATAAAGAAGAAAGAATTTATGAATCCTTCAAAGGAATGATCAGGAACCAACGTTCCAACGAATTCTTCCTTTTACCTTATCGCATTGGGTGATTGTTTACTGTCTATCGCATATATACCCCTTTCTTTTCTAAATTAGTGTTGCACTTAATTAATTAATGTTCTTGTGCAGGTTCCATTGGATACTAATTGTATTTTCAGCCAAAAAAAGAGTCCTCACTATAATGGACTCTTTGAGAAAGCCATTAACGGATTACCTAAAAATCATTGATATGTTCCGCAGGTAATTTAGTCCATTCAACTTTACCTGAGTAATATCAATTTATTTCTTCCATCCAATCAACCATTGATCTTTTCATGCGCATCATGCGCACCGTATACAGTGAATGCATACTCCTGGCGCACCCCAAGCAAAGACCAAAAACTCTACAAGTACAACCAAACGTTCCAGTATGTTCCAATTGACTATATTGTTTAATTGTTTATTATGCACCTGGACTTTACCTATTATATTCCTATTCTTGTAGTGTTATAAACAACCAAGTGGCAATAATCATTGTGGTTACTATGTCTGTGAGGCCATACGCACTTTTGTAGGAATAAGGTCAATTACAAGAGACATAAATGTACGTTAAGAACACATCCGGTAAACACTTTCTCATTAATACAAGCTTTGTTTTAGTATAATTCATTCATATTTTTAAAACTACATGTACTCAATCTGAAGGATCGGTGCCTCCCGGACGAGAGACTAACGATAGCTCAAGAACAGTTGATGGGATTTATTTTGAAATAGATTATCAGCGAGAATGGAGAGTTTTACTACCCCCAGATCTTGCAGCAGAATAGAATTGATGTAGGAGTTGTGGAAACAATAATGGACAAAATATTTTATACCGTGTACCTATACGGTGCTATTATTATGTAATATACGTATAGTGCTATGTTTATGTCACAATAACAATGTTTATGTATAGTATTTCTAGGATTATATATATAACAGCGCATATAAATAATTATAAAAAATGTGAATGCCACCACTATCTTTAGTGTCGGGTAAGGATACAACACCGGTTCTAAAAGAATATAGGCGGACACGTGGAAATCACCACTTTAGTATCGGGTGAAGTTAACACCGGTACTAAAAGGCTAGGAGCGCACGTGGGTGCCATCTATTTAGTATCGGGTGGTCATACAATCCGTTGCTAATAATGCGCGCAGCGCACGTGACTGTCATCGCCTTTAGTACCGTGTGGGAACAACAACCGGTGCTATACTGGGGCCCACGTGCGCATCCTTACCGTCCTGGGTTGGGCAACCCGTAGCAACGGTTCTTGCCTTTGTTCCGCAAACACCGATGCTGATGCTCTCGGTCTTTAGTTCGGGTGGTCATACAATCCGTTGCTAATAATGCGCGCAGCGCACGTGACTGTCATCGCCTTTAGTACCGTGTGGGAACAACAACCGGTGCTATACTGGGGTCCACGTGCACGTCCTAACCGTCCTGGGTTGGGCAACCCGTAGCAACGGTTCTTGCCTTTGTTCCGCAAATACCGATGTTGATGCTCTTGGTCTTTAGTGTCGTTTTGGTAGTGTCGATATGGTTTTCGGTGTTACAGAGGGTTATCAACCGATGTTAAAGGTCCCTTCCGCAGCAGCGATATGCACACATTTGTGCCTTGTTCGTAGAACATTATGATCGATCTCATGCATCATGTAATAACAAGACCCGTTTGTGTGATGAGAAATGGCCAGCACGGAATCGTGTTGACGACGGAATACTAAAGGTACAACTATCTTTTAGACGACTGTGTGACTCACTAAATGATCCCCTTAGCATTCTGTCAATCAACAACCATGGGGTCAATAAGGTAATCTTAGGTGTTACTTAATACATTAACTTTTATAAAACTGCACGCGTATATAGTCTTCAGTAATTCTGGACATCGGATGGTTGCATTTTGACGCGCCGGCCTCACCTCTGTCGACTATTTTTTCATATATAGTGTTCTTAAATTAATTGGGATGCGATGGCACCGGATGGCAAATTATTAATGCTTGGTTTTTGGTGTACTTGTATCATTATTGTATCCGTGCTGTATGTACAATGTGCTCCCTCTTTTCAAAATATTGCTACATTTAAATATATCCAAGTGAAGTATTTTCATATTTGATCAATAATATCTCTAAAATTAATTTATTTATAAAAAATACATTTTATGGAATTTAGTATCACTATGAATTTACTAACGTCATTTGCACTGTAATCTGTTTGGGAACAAAGTATTTTTATGGTTTTAAAAACAATACCATGGTATTTGAGAATACCATGGTATTTGGACCAAAAGATGTTTGAAAACTCTATATATTTAAAACCATGTTATTGCCAATACCATAGTATTTTTTGAGTATTGTAAACTCCACTTCATACCAAAATTTCTCATCTAAGTGAACAAGAGGCTAGTAAAACCATGGTATGGCTATGAAACCAAATATTTTTTAGAATACTATGGATTTGATAGGGATGAGAAATACTATGGTTATGTCATGATCAATATAAAACCATAGTATTCTAAAACCATGGGTATTGAAAACTTTGTTTCTAAACTGGCCGTAAAACTTAATATTTTGTTTTGCTATTCAAATCAAAGTTAAAAGAAGACTATATATTTGATTTAGGACAGATGGAGTATAGTGCATTTTGCATTATTGACCAATCATCACATAATATATATTTAGATAGCTAGCTAGCTTCTTTGTAGAATCAAATACTAAACCACATGATCAGTTGCTAAACCCTTACTAATTTGTGGTGTAACCTAGGATGGCGCTACCTAGTGCAGTAGTATATAGCCGATGCGTATCGGGCGTCAATGCGTCATGTTTAGTTGACTAGCTTTATGATAAAATATATAGTACATGTGGACGATCATCAAGACAAATAGACTACGACTAGCATTTTTGCGTGATTTATAGAGTTCTTCCATTATTATCTCACATGCTTGACAAGTACAAGAAGACTCTCAACCATGGAGGATTTGCTGGATGTGAGATGTACTGATATTATTCTCAATAACTTCAGAAAATGTACAAGCAGTCCTCCAGCCACACGATCATTCAAAGCATCCCTGGAGTTATCTGAATCGATAGTTTGGGCCCTGATTATTGGAAAAGTTCTTTTGAGATAATGATTGGGAAAAACATGCCAAATTAACTTTAAAGGTAGGGAGCCCTTCGCCACAGATTGGTGGCAAAAAAAAAAAAAAAAAAAAAAAAAACTTAAATAGACTTTGTTGTGGAAAGAGGAAAATATGTCAAATACATGTGTCGCCATGAGCTTTTGTGATATTTGCAAGTACAATTCTAATAAATGCAAAGTTGAAATGGTGAGGAAACAATAATGAAACTAAAAGTATAATATAAATACTTAGAGAACAGGGAACAAAATGAACGTCGAAATGGGATGCCTATTATTAGATTAAATTGGACTTTGGTGAAGTTCGTGCAACGTGCATGTGCTAGAGCATGCAGCGTATACTTAATTTGTATATTTCTTCAAACCAAAATTGCAAATATAATTTGTCACTTTAATTTCATGATCTCAAAATTTGCAGATGCTAACGTCCAGCAAGCATTGCGGCTGAATGGACTATGGAAACTAGCGACGACTACTGTGTTAATTTTAATAACGTTCAACAACTGTATGGTCGTGGTAGTCGGATCGGGTGAAACGGGAGCTCTCGTTAATAAAATTATTTAAACGCCAGTTTGCTACTAGCTGCTCGCGGAGATATCGTTTTACATATTGGATTAAATAGAACTAATAATAACATTAATGGGATGATGCGCCTCGTCACCGTTTGAAGGTCTTGTTGGATCGAGCTAGCGGTGGTGTCGTTGGAACAATCAATTCATAATATAGGCACTCCACAAGATAACCCTACTAATACTATGTAATTTAGCATGCAAGTGGCACTGCTCCCATATATTCTAATATTTTCATTGGAACTTACATGAACATTGAAAAGACTAAACATATTCAATATCAATATCCTCCTGCTTGGCAAACAGCATGTGTTCTAGGCGACGGGGCATTACCTGGGCATGTCTCCATCTAGTCCCCATGATCGAAATATACACCCAGATTCAAAAACCCAGCATCATGCATGGATCATCGGACTTGCATTGACTCCAGGGACGCCAGCGATCGAGCCATCATCTCACCCTGTCCAATGCAAATTAAAACCACCTCTGTATCCAAACTTCATTCAGGACCAACATTGAATCGAATCTTACTACTACTTCGTCGAAATTAAAACCCTACGTGGTTGATGTATAAACTATTAACAAAGATGATGAATTTAGGCTGGAGATGGTTTTCAATTATATATTAATCTCGTTCACTTCGGTTTTTCCATACATAAATATTATACAACTTTTATGGTGGTTGGAAAAAATAAGAGCCGTTCATCAAGC
Organism: Paspalum notatum; assembly: GCA_022530915.1. NCBI lineage: Eukaryota > Viridiplantae > Streptophyta > Magnoliopsida > Poales > Poaceae > Paspalum > Paspalum notatum. The sequence goes on along the minus strand of CM039684.1, from coordinate 22,789,862 downwards.
GAGATCTAACAGCTTATAAATAGACGGAACCACGGAACCGGAACCAGACGGTATCAAATAGATAGGCCCGGAACAAAAAACGGTGGACTCGGTACCAATAATTATTTTAATTTTATAATTTTTAATACATAATTCGGCCATAAATAATAAAAAATACCTGGTTAAATATTATCATAGTAACTCCACTTGGCTTAGATCACCACACTGCAAATATAATGCTCCTTTTTAAAGCTAACCAGCCATCATCGTCGCAACGTCCAAAGCACACACATCGTCATCGCGCGTCTACGTACTAGACGCGATCAATCTCGCTGCTTGCAAAGTTGCAACAGGCAATGGTGTCCTTCAAGGCCCGCCGGAGAGAGCCGGAGCTCGTGCCGCCGGCACGGCCGACGCCGCGGAAGACCAAGCCGCTCTCGGACATCGACGACCAGCACGCGCTGCGGTACTACGAGACGGTCATCGGCTTCTTCCGCCGCTGCCCCGGCGGCGACGGGCCGGACGACCCGGCCGAGGCTGTCCGGGCGGCGCTCGCGGAGGCGCTGGTGTACTACTACCCCGTCGCCGGCCGGCTGAGGGAGCAGGACGGTGGGAAGCTCGTGGTGGACTGCACGGCGGAAGGCGTGGCGTTCGTGGAGGCCGACGCCGACGTCCGGCTGGAGGACTTCGGGGAGCCGCTGCTGCCGCCATACCCGTGCGTCGAGGAGCTGCTGTGCGATCCCGGGGACACGAGAGAGGTCATTGGCAGGCCATTGCTCCTCATGCAGGTTTGTGAATTATCTACTAGCTCTCTGCTGTCTCTTTCTTTCTCGTTATTTAATTTAGGGAGAGAGGGACAGAGGTTGTTACTAGCATAGCAACCTCCATTTTGCTTACTTGGTACCAGAACATTATATTGCAGCACTTTTTTTCCTAAGGTCTACAGACACCGAAAAAGCTGTGTACACAATACCATACTTATATGTTTCTGTAAACATGTTCATAAGTAAGTTCAAGCATTCATATACTTTTTTGAAAAGAAGCGAGGTCAAAATTGTTGCATTAATTATTGACAGTGATAAATAAACTGAAACAGAGGATGATATTTATTTGCCAGGTGGAGAGAAATGCAAATTGTATCTGTTGAAATGTGATTACAGTGGAGAGATTATATTTATAGAAAAAATTAATACATATTTTATATTGTAATCATTTCAAGCAAATTAATTATGAATTTTCAAATATTAAACGATATTTTTTATTCCTAAATAATAGAAAACCACTGTGCTTAGTTCAAGACTGTAAAATAAACTTATCTACACTATAAAACGACTAGTTTTCACAAAATCTTTTTTTTACCTAAGATAGTCTCACCGTACCCTTCACACTGACCCCACGGCGCAAGTTGAAAAGAATTGAAAGGGGGTGGAAAAGATCTAAAATTAATAGATGGAAAATGTATCTGCCATTTGACCTTTTATTTTCTCACTTCATTTTATACCCATATCCACTTATTATTTTCTTTGTTTTGAAATTAATGAGAACGGAAAGGTGTCAATCAACAGGTCTTCTTTCTTTTAGTTTCTTCTTATTGTCCATTTCACGACACGTGTGTGTTGCACGTACGATTTACGCTAGTTTTTAAATAAAAAACCACAAGGTCCAAATTGTTGCATTATTTTTGTGTAGTGTAATATTAAGAAAAACTGAAACAGATTATGGCGATAATTTACCAGTGCAAAGAAATACAAACTGTGGATCCACAATTGTCAACGAATTTTTTCATAGCATTTCTAAAATTAGCAAACAATTTGTGAAGCAGACATATTTGTGGACTTCTTTTCACAAGAAAGGGACCATTTTTCATTTGTGGGCAATCTTTTAGTCGGTGTAAGTAAAGTTTCACCCCATGATGATGAAGATAATGAAAACTTTCATGGTATAAATAAAAATTGTATACCTTAAAGGGTTGAAAATCCAAAAAGAAAAAAAAACTAGTCATGAGTAAATTTGATTGATTCTTAAGTGACATACAAATACCATTTTCTCAATTGGTCAACGTAGGTGCTGATGTTGTCATGGATGTGCAAGTTTTAAGCACGGATCGATTAGTATGCTTCTGTGTTGACTTTGACCGTGGTGAGGTTATGACATGTTGTGACTCTGCTTTAATTTTTTGGATGAAACGACGGAATGGCATTGCTAATAAAGCTAAATCTAATTATATTGGTGTGATGTATTGAATACAGATAACATGAGGTCAAGCCAAACAGGAACATAGCAAGATTTGATGTACAATAAGGATAAAATAATGGGTGTACTTACAATAATATTATTTGGTTCAAGATATAGATGGTGTTAGACAGACACTTGCTTATAGCAAAAAAAAAAAAAAAATGACCCTCGCAACTTGTCTAGGTGCATGAATGAATGTATCGAATTAGATGTTATTTTTGGGGGTCATTCTAACACTAGGGGCTCTAGACTCTAAACACAGAAGAACTGGGGTGCATTATATTTCCAGAAACAAAAACACAAGCGAAAAGCGTCCAATTTATCAATGATACTTATAATTAATCCTTACCCTCAACAATTCGGCATCTACAATAGTAGAATCTTTGCCTGCCGTATGAAAAGAGTTTCAGTGCGTCAGAATTTTCTTCTTCTCTTTGTATGTGTGGCTTTCAAAAATTCAAATGACATTGTTTCTCGTACCCTTTTACAGTTGACCCGGCTGAAATGTGGTGGATTTGTTGCTGGATTCCACATGTGCCATAACATTGCTGATGGTTTCGGAATGATCCAGATCATGATAACTATAGCTGAATTGGCATGTGGTGCAGGAGCCCCAAGCATTATTCCCATTTGGAAAAGAGACCTTCTAAGCACAACAGCAACAACAATCACAAAACCCAACAACCCTTGGTATGAACCATTACTAAGTAGCTTGGACAATGACTCTGACGACGTGATGCTCTCAACTCCACTCGACGAAATGGTAGTCGACTACTTCGTCTTCGGCCCAAGAGAGATGACAGCACTAGAAAGCCACCTACATGGATATCGCGCCCATTCCTCGGCAACATCCTTTGAGCTGCTCACTGCTATAATGTGGCGATGCCGCACGGTAGCCCTGGGATACAAGTCTAGCCAGCCAGTGCGCCTCATGATCACCATGAACGCCCGCGGGAGGTGGAACAACCACACTCCCATTCCGTGGGGTTACTACGGCAACGCCCATTTCTCCCCTATAGCTGAAGTGACGGTGCATGAGCTCTGCCAGCAGCCTCTCATCGACACAATTGAGCTTGTGCGTAGAACCAAGATCAGTGTGACCAAGGAGTGCATGGAATCCATGGTGGAGACCACAGCTTCGCTGCGCCAAAGGCCTTCTGCGGACCCGGCCAGAACATACGAGGTCTCCGACACGAAATGGATTGCAGCGGGGAACGGGTTGCAGCTTGGGTGGGCAGAGTTTGTGGGCGGCGGCATACCGGTGGCTGGCGACATTACTTCCAAGCTGGGAAGTGATCATATGAGGTGCAAGAACCAAGACGGCGAGGACTCTACGGTGGTGTCGATGCTGTTGCCAAGGCCAGCGATGGAGAGGTTCAAGAGGGAGATTGCTGTGTGGCTGAACAAGCATGATGACAAGAATCTAATTATACAGAGTTCCCTCTAGCTAATAGTAGCTAGCAAGGTATGTAAGCATTTATTATTTGTTTCAGTGTTTCTTGTCAGGGTAAGATGGCTGAGTGGTGTAACAAAACAGAGTTGGATGTTTTGTTCTTTCAATTTTTGCAAGACCAAGGGAAACAGCTGATTATTTTTTTAATTCTTTGAATGTTTGAAGGCAAAAATAGTTGGGTTTTCTATTGTTCGATTTTCATTTTTTTTGCAAGGACAAACAGTTGCGCTTCTTCTTTCATTCACTAAATTTTGCAATGAGAATGCACAGGCGATTTATATGCCCTATCTTCATCCTATGCTACAAATCTACACGTTATCATCATGATGATCATGATAATGCTTAAAAGAGAACAAAAGCGAGAACAAACATTATTATTGATCTATATGAATAGCACTTATTTTGGTGAAAGAATAAGCACCTGAACTTTACTCAATCAGTTTGTGAACATATAAACTTTGAAACAAACATCAATATATGAGAGGGAGATTGTTGGGGATAATCCCACAATATATATATGAGAGGAAATTCTTTGTGTCCCATTGGAAAAGTCACATAAGTGGCATCGAAAAAAATCGTTTTTAACCATGGCTGGTTTTGGAAATTTTCTTCCCCTATGTGTCACTACCGTAACTTTTCCATCCATCGCCGTTAACACCAGCCATAGGGGAAGAAAATTTCTAAAACCAGCACAAGGGTAAAAAACGATTTTTTTTCGATGGCACGTATGGGACGACCATCTTTTCCAATAGCACACAAGAAATTTCCACTATAGATTGTCAGTGAACAAGCATGATTTTTAAGGTCGAAGGTGCGGGCTAGATTTTTTTTCTATGGAGGAAAGGAAGTATTGACCCAGTAGACCTAAAACCCAGTGCAGGCATTTGCGTGTGTAGGTGTGTTGTTTCTGGGTGGTCCAGCCAATTTCCAACAAGGAATACATTGTTGGGGATATTTATGAAGGACCAAAATAGCGACAGTAAAGGAGATATATAGGGGTTGAAGAAAATTCAACCCCTCAAACCAAGAGGCCATCACGATCACATAACGAATGATGTGCTACTCACCTTAGAAATGATAATAAACACACATGGAAACGCATGAAACAAGGCGTTATGCCTACAACAACACTCTTGATAAGAATAGCTGGCTGAGCATACTAGCATGCATAATCCGTCCTTCAGATTTTGAGCCTGACAACAACGTGAAGAAAAATGCCAAATCCTTGTCAAATGAACTCCAACAAATATTAAATTTTAATCATTGGTCCATTACAGTATGTGCAAACTATATTAAAAACCCCAGCTCAAATCAAGTATGTAAGGTGGGCCGGACAATCCATCGTACAGCACTAGATAGTCATGTGTGTTTATAATTTGATAGGCACGTAAAGAAATTTATCGAAACCCAACCCATCAAGTATAAAAATTCATCAATAACAGTATCTACACAAGGACATGAGGAACAAGTCACCAAAAATATCCTCAATAAAGAAGCAAGGTTGTAGGTCGAACAGTGCATCCTTTGAGGACTAGAAAGATTCATTAGAGCTCAAAACATCCTCTTTTAAAAAACTCATCCAAGGTTTGACCAACTCTACTCTAAATCTTGCAAAACCTTAGGGTTACAATATCTCGCCCATCTAGAAGATAATACAACAATATCTTCTCAAAAAGATCTTGGATTGAACCATAATTAGTTCACGCAAGAGAAAGTACCAATCTTTTGTCAATTTTAGGACATTTTCAAATGGAGTGAGATCATGGTAGCCTCAGATTGATCCATGACTTGCTTTAGTTCTACCGCTTCATAACAACTGAAATGAGCTCTATCAAAAATATTAAGGGATCACCAAAAGAGTCCAAGAAAAAAAGGAAGAACAAGAAAGGGAAAAGGAAGGATTTTCAGGTCGATCTCATGTAGTTGAGATGGTGTCCTTCTCATGGTGAAATCCAATATGTTTTGGCCACAAAATATATTATAAAATAACCCTATCTCCCAACAACAATAGGAGCAAGAAAATGATGAAAAATGCTCCAAGAATAGCTAAGACCGCAAAAAAAACAGGTTCAATACAAGGGAGGCAAAGAGATGAATGGAATTGAATCTTTGGATTAGATCTCCATGTATGGTTACAAGGGAGCCTTTGCACATCAAAGCTTAGATGGCAAACAAAACTCTATCAATAAGCCATCCTACTCAACCCCTCTTTCTAGATCTCCCTAAATTTTCAAAAGACCATTGCCATCTCCCAGAGGACCTCTCCCCTAGAGATTGAAAAACAGGTGGACAAGGAGTGGAAATATAGCAGCCAAAACCTTCCCTCTCCTGTTTTATAGACTATTGGCCAAAGACTAAAGTGCCCTTAGAAGAAGCACTCAGCCTACCCTCCACGGGTAAAGCAATCCATATTTTCCTCCTTTAATTGAACAAACCCGGCACCTTCATGACTTCACATCACCTTGACGCAATATTTGTGATGGCACACTGTAAGGAAAACGGACCCTAAGCCTCATGCTTAGTTCCCTTATATGTTGATGGTTGATGTGACAACATGTACCAAGAGGCTAATGTGTGTGCAAGTATTTTTGTTGAAGTCCTAGAGTGTAAGAGATGAACTTAGGGTACAAACACCTCAAAGGAGAACTTAGGGCACAAGAGAAGACCCAAGCCATCAATGATCCAAAGCGTGATCTACAACACGGTGGTCCCACTGACGGGCCATATTTTTGCATGCACCGTACAGTCCGCTGGATGGTCCGGCGAGTAGAAGAAGCCTCAAGTTGAAGACTCAAGACTCGGTGCAATTTACACGCATCAGACAGTCCGATGGTCCACCATCGAATGGTCCGGTGGTCCACCATCGGATATTCTAGGCAGTGGAGAGGCTAAGGCAAAGTCCCGGTGCTTTGAACACATAGAACGGTCCGATGGTACCATCGGACGGTCCGGTGCTCACAACGGTCAAATGAAGATTTCAACGATCGACTCCAAAGGGGTGTACGCATCGGACGGTCCGATGGTCACAACCTATGCCTTTTACAATGGTTGGTGACTCTAGACTTCATTCTGGTGTTGAAACACATATTTGAGAGCCCAAACTATCAAAGAGAGCATAGAGATCATACTTAGGCATACCTAGTGCTTGCAAGCAACTTGCTTAGGCCTTTCTTAGCATATAGCTCTTGGTTGCGACCAAGTGTTGTAGTGAGTTTTATGAAACTCTTAGGTGATCCATGCTTGCACGCACGAAGACTTGTAAGGGGAATTGTAAGTCTTGCGAGACCCTCTGAGTTGTTAAGTGGCTGCCACCTTGCTTGTGAGAGGGAGGGAGGCCCTCAGCGTTTTGGCCAAAAGATCACCTAGTGGAGATGACCCATGAGAAGGTCCGCAGAAGACCACACCGACCTTGTCATCCTCTACCCTTGGGAGGGTGAGATCGTAGTCCTTGCGCGGACTATGTGAGAGCAAGGGCTTGCGTGGGTGTGTACCTGGGATATCCAAAGTACCCGACCGGATTGCTTGATCTTTGTGAAGGTCACTTTGCCAACCTCCTTCCTTGAAAGGATTGAGGTCGTAGTCCTTGCACAGACTACACGAGAGTAAAGCCTTACAAGGGGGTGCAAAATGAGGAGTAGGGGAGGCTTGCGCACCTTCTCGATACCTCAATAAAAAAAATTGTGGCTCCAACTTGTGCCATCGTCGCCATCGTCATTGGGATTTTGCATCACTCTATTCATCTTAGCTTCAGCATTTACTTTCTTGCAATTATGTGCTTACTTTCCTAGACTATCTTGATAGGGTAGTTTTTTTATAGAACTAGCAATGCTTAGCAAAACCTTAGTGCACATACCTTGTTTATCCTGCATAAGTTTTATTTAGTTGGTTTTTAAAGGCCTTAGTTTTTAGAATCCTAATTCAACCCCGCCTAGGACATCGGCTCATGGTCCACGCGACTTTCATCCAACGACTTTGACATTGCCATTTGCTCGTCCGTTTTTTAGAACTAAACCAGTAAACCGTCCACATGGTTGTTTTGAGGTCCAAATCACTAAACATCCTTGTGTTATTGTCAATCTCAGACGCTCGTGACTCAGACCGCATGTGACCTTGTCTGACTTTCTTGGATCCTCAGTCCAAGCCCATATGTCTCCTTTCATCCATCTCAGCCCATCAAGGTGGACCTTGCTTGAACTTCACCATTTGTTGTAGACCCTCACTTCATGATTGTAGTTTGCACACACTAAGATAACAAACACATACCTCTCACTACAAGAGACTTGGTCTTCTATGATGTTTAGAAAATGTCACAAACAGGGTCATAAACATTCATCACAAATCTAGCGTTGGACTGGTTTGTGACGAGCTTAGTGATGCACATTTTATTTTCGTCATTAACACATGGCTCGCTCCAAAAAACGTCATAAACAGATCAATTTAGTGACGAATTGTTATGTTGTCATAATGTATTCGTCATAGAAGGCCAAGTTCTTGTAGTGTCTGCATAGTTTTGAGGACCAAACTTGAAAACCCTCCACGCATGCCCTCCTGATGTGACTAACAAATATCAATGCATGTCTGACCTCCCCGTTGAGGTCCTAAGGCTATACGCACTCGTTCTACCCTATTGCTATACCCTACAACAAATATTATGTCTTGGTCATCAATGTTCTCTACTCTATACCACAATCAATTGCAGTCATATCTACCCTATATCTTTACCCTATATCAACTACCACAATTTTTTATATTATCCCACCTATCCCTCCAATCCGCCACCAGAAGCTTCTTCCCCTCCCTTTTCCACTCGCATAACCTCCCTCACCCACACCTCGCCGGATCTGCACACCGGCGGATGCTCCTCTCCACCATCGCCGCTGTCTCCACACCCGTTGCGCCTCCTCCTCATCGCAGCGGACCGCTGCCAGCCTCCTCCTCCTCCTCCGAGCTCTCCCTCCGTCGGCACCCACAATCTCCCTCGGCCCGGCACCCGCACCACTCCTCCCTGCCGCCATTGCTCTCACCCTGCCTCCGCGCCTCATCTTCTTCCCTATCGATGGATCTGGTGGCGGCGGCCTCCACAGATCCAAGCAGCGGCGGCAGCCTCCTCCGTCGCGCCGGACTCATCGTCCTCCGGCAGCAGCCCACCGCAACGCACTCTCCCTCGCCGTCGCGCCTTGTCCTCGTCGCATGGACCGCTGCCGGCCTCCTCTTCACGTCATGGGGGACGGAGCGGCGCGCGGATCCGGCGCTGCGGAGCCTCCTCCTCGCCTCCTTCCCTCCAGCAGCCGCCGGTCCCCACAGCAGCGACTCCATGTCTGGCCGAAAGCGCGAAGAGCGGCCAATGGAGGAGAAGGACGAGCTAGCTGTCGCTTTCCATCCACGCGAAGGGGAGAGAGTCCATAGGGGAGCGACTCGATGCGCTGCAAATATGAGGTGAAAAAGTGTCCACCTTACCGTAGGGTAACGTTTACAATGCTCCGCTGCAGGCCATTTCACCCTAAATGTTTAGGGTGAGGCTCCCAGTCGACGACTGCGGATAGCCTAATGTCTTTACCGTCCTCATTAACCTTGCCATCCAATCCTAACCTATTCGCTAAGTGCCACAATACCATGTCCATCTTCCTTGACTTGCCAATTTGTCTTCATCACCATGTCTTCAGTCCTCTTGCTCTTCATGTGAGTAATGTTGATCACCCGTGGTCTCACATGGAATTATTTGGCATGTATCGCATAATCTGTTAGCATGTACCCACACTTGCCCATATCGGTCTCCATTGATCATCATGTCGCATACATCATCTACACACCAAGAGACATAAACACATAAACTATGATACACACCACAATGCTTCACTACTCAACCCGTCGTTAGCCATAAGCACAGATCAAAATCAAGCTAACATGGCACAACTTCTGTGCCTTGAATGAAAACTCCACGTATTCTTGAGAAAATTCCATGCCTTGAGATAAGCCTATTTTTATGGCTCACCAAAGAAGCATACTAGCCTGTTGGCTCGGCTCAAGAAGGTCCAGCTTAGAGTAAATACAAATTGACTTAAGCATAACTGTCAATGGTGAATCTACAGCTGAGGCGGCCCGGCCTCGAGCCCCAGCTACCCCAGCGCGGAGAGTAGAGCCCCACCTAAAATTTTTAGACATAGATATAAAAGGAAGAAGGAAAAATTAAGGTAGAAGAAGTAATCAGCCCTAGCTACGTGTTGATATTAGATCCACCACTACCACTATGTAGAGGACCCTATCCCCTGTAGTTTCGCTCCTGCCCTATGATATTATGTGTGACACGCCATCGTGGTAGGGTGGTGACACCCCATTCCCTAGCCCTCACACCATCTTCTACCTCGTTCATCGTTACCCACGTGAGGAGCATGCACTCATCTCTCCTCCCTCGCTCATGGATCTTACATACTGTTATAGAATTGTGACACCACTACTATATTATCGTCTAGACCCCACATCGGCAGCTACCTGGCTCATCACCACTAGTGCAAGGACCCTTTGCATGCCACAAATTTTCCAAGTAGTGACTGTCACTAGTTTGCCCATGCTAACAAAACTCCTCCTACTCCAATGGCAGAAGTATCGAGCCAAGCCAACTTCAAGCTGAGCCGAGCCACTACATCACCCCGCCACAAAGACGAGCCTGCCATTTCCAGCCTTATATAGCCCAAATGTGCTTTCATGATCATTATTATGCCACACACCCACAGATGCACAGTCACAAGCCAAGACATTTGATCCACCATCATTTCGCCTCCTGTTAGTCATAAGCATGATCAACCTCAACATAAACTTAATCAAAGCTTCAATTCACGTTGTTATACATCACTCATCACCTCAGTAATCAGTTTGACTATTCAGAAACGGCCAACACACGAAGTCTGGTGACAGTTTTGTTGCTTTGGCTAGAGATATCGTTTTGCATATTGAAGTAGCCGCCTCCGATATGTGCCTGCGAAGGCCCTTACGCAATGATGATTGACGACTTACGTCGGGTGATCTTGCCTATTGGAATGGTTCAAAGATGAAGACCAACCCGTACATTTTCCAGCAAGTGGCGCCTTGCTATTCTATTGCACAAAATTCATTCACCCTACTACCTCTATTTTGAATATTGTCGCCTACTAGTTCATTTTTAAACTAAAATGCGACAAATAAAAAAAACAGAGCGAGTATCTATTAAAGCCATATACAGTATAAAAGTTTCTATTACTTTGAGCAAAATTTAAAATTTATTCTAATTAATCCTGCCTGGCTAGTGGCTACCAGCCTGTTACACTACCAGACATTACTTGGATTATTGTCTGTAGTTCTGTACCTGGTGCACCAGTATATACCCAGCTCAGACTCAAACGGGATAGCTTGACCAGCCAATGTGTGTATATATATATATATATATATATATATATATATATATATATATATATATATATATATATACATATATATGCTAATATGCAAAGGTAACTATGGACCTATAAATCGACAAACTAAAGCTGGCCGAGGCCAGCCAGCACCCGGCCGATCTTCTTTGCCCATCATGCATTAAACTACTATTAGCAACGTCTTGTTCTCGCGTGTGTGCAGCTACATCTCCTCCAAAGATCTCATATGCAGATTCTGATTAATTCCTCTTGGAAGTTGGAACCCTCGCCATATGCCCATATCATATCCCGCGGTCCATAGTCCAAACCAAAGCTCATCACTGCACACAATGGTGGTGTCCTTCAAGGCACGGCGGGGCGAGCCGCAGCTCGTGTCGCCGACGCGGCCGACGCCGCGGGAGACCAAGGCGCTCTCCGACATCGACGACCAGCAGCTGCTCCGGTACTACGAGACGGTCGTGGGGTTCTTCCGCACCTGCCCCGGCCGGACCGCCGGCAGGCCAGCCGACATCAAGAACGCCATCAAGGCGGCGCTCGCGGAGGCGCTGGTGTACTACTACCCCGTCGCCGGCCGGCTCAGGGAGGAGGCCGCGGGGAAGCTCGTGGTGGACTGCACCGCGGAAGGGGTGGTGTTCGTGGAGGCCGACGCGGACGTGCGGCTGGAGGAGTTCGGGGAGCCGCTGCTGCCGCCGTATCCGTGCCTGGAAGAGCTGCTGTGCGACCCTGGGGATATCAAAGCCGTCATTGGGAGACCGTTGCTCTTCATGCAGGTACCTAGTATCATGCAGCTCTCTTTGTTTATTTCTTCCTCTCTTTTTTCCTATAGTTGCGTTTTCCATTTGTGCAAAGTTAAAGAAATGAGATTTTTTACGGTGCTCAGAAGGAACCGAAGGTTCAAATATTTGTTTCAGGTTTTGGACCCACAAGTTTTACTGTTTTCCCTCTATCTTTTTAGCGAATTTTGCTGTGGGACACCGAAAAAATGCGTAATATGCTGATACACACCGCAAACTCTAAAATTGGCTAAGTACTATTACAAAATCGCATTTCTTTGCTATAACACACCGCAGCGAATAAAATATTATTTCTTCAGATTTTGGGGAGAGAAGGCATAGGAATTGACTCTTTTGCCCTCTTCTTCTTCAACCACAACGACGATGCCTCTGCTCCTCGTGTGCGCCACCGTCGCTGTCTCAGCCCTCCTCCTCTCACTTCTTTCCCGACGGAAGGGCCCCGCCGGTGCCAAGCTCCCTTTGGGCCCGTCGGCTCTGCTCTTCCTGGCCAAGTTCTTGGCACTCCGGCGGTCCATCTTCGACCTGGGCCTGCTGCTCCGTGACCTGCACGCGCGCTACGGCCCCATCATCTCGCTCCGCCTCGTGCGCACGCTGGTGTTCGTCGCCGACCGCCGCCTTGCGCACCGCGCCCTCGTCCAGGGCGGTGCCACCTTTGCCGACCGCTCGCCGCTGGTCAACCCCGAGAGCCTCTTCACCGTCGGCGGCCGCGACATCAGCTCCTTGCCCTACAGCGCGTACTGGCGCCTCCTGCGCCGCAACCTCACCGGCGATGCGCTCACCCCCGCCTGCGTCGCGTGCTTCGCGCCCACCAGGCGGTGGGCATGCGACGGCCTCGTGGCCAGCCTCCGCGCGCGCCGACGCGGACTCGGACGCCGTTGTCGAGCTCAGGCCGCTCCTGCGCCGCGCCATGTTCGAGCTGCTGTTGTACATGTGCTTCGGCGCGCGGCTGGGGGCGGAGGCGCTGGACGAGGTGGAGGCATGGCCGGGGTAGGGGCAGAGCGGCGACGAGATGTGCTGGTGGGGGCAGGGAGATGCGTCGGTGGGCAGAGAGCAACGGCGTGGGGGAGAGGAGAGGTTGAAGAAGAAGAGGGCAAAAGAGTCAATTCCTATGCATTCACTCTCCCAAAATCTGAAGAAATAATATTTTATTCACTGCGGTGTGTTATAGAAAAAAAACACGATTTTGTAATAGTACCCGGCCAATTTTAGAGTTTGCGGTGTATATCAGTATATTACGCATTTTTCCAGTGTCCCACAGCAAAATTCGCCTATCTTTTTCCTATAGTTGTGTTTTCCATGTGTGCAAAGTTAAAGAAATGAGATTTTTTTTATGGTGCTCGGGAGAAACCAATGTATAAATAACTTGAAATATTTGTTTTAGGTTCTAGGTCCACAAGTTTTACTGTTTTACAAAGAGATCTAGTAAATGCACTGTATACTATCACCCACAAATGGATTCTGCATTGCACTTCATCGTCCTGTCATTTTGTTACTCATTCACTTTTGGCGGCTCACACGGCTATGGAAATCACCGATACATTTGATGTGACGTGGAGGAGAAAAGAGGAAATGCTCTCCTTAGTGACTTGTGGTGGAGAGAAGAGGAAATGCTCTCCTTAGTGACTTTATCATCGCTAGCCTCGCACATCTCCCAATACAAATAGTGTCTACATGCTCTCACTTGTTTCCCAAATTACAATTGAGTGTTCATTTTTTACTTTTTATTTATATTGCCTCCACATAAAAGATGGTGAGTTGGCCAGACCATGGCGAACTAGACCTCGGTCAAACTCCCGTTCGCAGTCATACACTTGTGATGTGTCTTAGAAACTGTGAAACCTTAGCAAGAAGATTCAATGAAGAGGTTGAGGGAAGGAAGGGCAAGAGGCAAATGAGATGGGAAGGGAGGGGAAATGGACCTCGATTTTCCACCATCATTGGACTCAAGGATGGCATAGGTGTGGTGTCTATGACATCACGTTCTGCGTTGCAGGAGCAAAGAGAGTGACACCATTTGTTGCCAACCTTGGGTGACCGAAGGAGGTGTGTTGTCTAATAAGGACCTATTGTGTGGGGGTGTGGGTCCTAGTTAGGGCTGGATATCGAGCCAGCTCGGCTCGGCTCGGCTCGGTCCAGCTCGAGCTGGCTCGTTAAGTTAACGAGCTGGCTCGACTCGGCTCGTTAAGGAACCGAGCCAGAGAGGCAGCTCGGCTCGACTCGTTCACGAGCTCGAGCCAGCTCGTTAGCTCGCGAGCCACAGAGGTGGAGGGTGGCTGCGACAGACAGAGCCATTGTGGGGGCGGAGGTCAGAGCTGCGGCGGACGGCCATGGATGAAGTTGTGGTGATGGGGGTAGTCGCTGCGGGGGGCAGACGACGGGCGGCCGCATACGGAGCTGTGGCGATGGGGGATCCGCTGCGGGGTGTAGACGACAGAGCTGCAAGCTACAGCAGGCGGTGGAGGTGGGATAGTGGAGCGGCGGCTGCAGATGGTGACGGAGGGGGTGACCAGACGAAGAGGACTCGGACGTCAGAGTTGCAGCGCCATGTGGAGAGACAAGAATAGGTAAGCAGACGGGAGACTCAAGAGGTGACGCGTGAGGCGGTGCGCTCTTTTCCTATAGCTGTGGCTTTTGGTCTCCAGCTGGTCTAGGGTTTGCATTGACTATTGGGCTGTTGGGGCGACTGACTGGGTTGCAGGCCGTGGCATGTTGCCTAAACCTTGAGCTCGTTTGGCTCGCGAGCGGCTCGCGAGCCGGCTCGAGCTGGCTCGTTAATTTCACGAGCTCAAATATTGACTCAGCTCGTTAAAAAATACAATGAGCCGAGCCGAGCTAGCTATGAGCCGAGCGAGTTGTTGAGCCACGAGTTTTCGGTCCAGCCCTAGTCCTAGTGGAGGCAACCTAGGGTTTGTTGCGGCAGAAGAAGAATATGGCTATCGTGGATTCCGATGGCGATGACTTGAGATTTCAGGTGGCGGCAGAAGGAGTTGGGTGGAGGACAACTAGGGTGTCGTTTGATGGGCGGTGGAGGAGGTGATGTTGTGGTGGATTAGGTTCCCGCAATGTTGAGCAATGCGAGCAAGAGAAGTCAAGGTTGTAGGAAGTGGACGTTAGTTGGTTCTCAATCCATGTCCTTTCCCCTCTAGTTACATCGTGATGTCTTTACGATGTGGACATTTCACAACAATGAAAACAAGCATAGTAGAAAATTCATTGTGCATCACAAGTAATTCTTGCTCGTGCAGGGGCACATCAGGTCATCCTTGTCGGCCTGGTAGACTTGCATGCCTCAACACACATGGAACATCAATGAAGAGTGTGTGCCCCTAACATTGGCTGGTCACCTCTAGGGAATGGTCTGCTCCATTAGGTAAAACTGGTTATGGTAGTGGTAGCAATGTTGTGCATACCTCTCTACCTCACCCGAGTGAGCACATGTTGCACAATGGCAATGGCGGGCGACGCGGGCAGTGAAGCATATATAGGAGGAACCAGCAAAGTCATAGAGATTTGCAGATTTAGAAGTTGGGATTAGTGTTTCAGAACATTGCAAGAATAGCTTGACAATGTTCCAAAAGACTGATGTTGCATTGGCGATTTTAAGATGTTGGAGATTATTGTTCTTTTTATATTGAGATGATATGGAATATTGAAAATAATTGATGTTGCAACATTTGATTTTGTTCAGCAGTTTTATTGTTGCAGCAGCTATTTTCACATATAGATGTTTCGATAATTGGGATGGAACTATATATGGAACGGACTCAATTTTTCATTGTTTTTTGGTAGCTTGATTCCATATATATAGCTTGTTGCTCCTATGGGCTGCAAATGATGTGTGTTGTTCCACCTTTTTGTTTTTTGCTTGGCGGATATGATCAGCATATCACAGCGAGAGGAGTAGGCTATGAATTCCTTTCCAAATACAGGTCGAGACTCAAAAAGTCTGATGAAAACTGGCTTAATTTTGCAGAGACTATCTTAGAAAGGAGTAGATCTCTGCAGAAAAAGGACATATAGTTAATTTGGGAAAGTGCATTAAAGCAGGTGCTGGTAAATAACTAGAGATCTGTCCAGGCCAGAACAATGTACAACTTTGTACGTAGAAAGTAGAAACAATGTTTCTGAAGCTGTGTTCAGATTTCAGAGTTCTTGCACATTAAAAAATGCATCAGATTTTCTGTTTTTTCAGCCACAAGTGACACATTGTTTTTTCTTCTTCTCTTATTCATAGGTGACAGAACTGAAGTGTGGCGGATTTGTTGCGGGGTTCCACATGTGTCACAACATCGCAGACGGATTCGGTATGATCCAACTTATGATCAGCATAGCTGAACTAACAGTCGGTGAAGCATTTCCGAGCATTCTCCCGGTTTGGAAGAGAGAGCTTCTCAGCACGGCACACAGCACAGTCCCCATCACCTACCCAAACCCTGCATACGAGCCACTGCTGAACAGCATAGGCTTCACATCTGACGACGTGATGCTGTCGACTCCACCTGATCGCATGGTAGCCGAGTACCTGGTCTTTGGGCAAAGAGAGGTGGCAGCTCTACGAAGCCACATACCGGGGCACCTCGCCGGCTCAACGACGTCCTTCGAGCTCCTAACCGCCGTCATGTGGCGGTGCCGCACCATAGCTCTGGGGTACGGGCCGGCGCAGCGAGTGCGGCTCATGATCACCATGAACGCGCGTGGCAGGTGGAACCGGCACACCCTCATCCCATGGGGCTACTACGGCAACGCCCATTTCTCCCCCATAGCGGAGCTCACCGCCGACGAGCTCCGCCGGCAGTCGCTGGCCGACACGGTGGAGCTCGTGCGCAGGACCAAGCTCAGCGTGACCAGGGAGTGCGTGGAGGCGATGGTGGAGACGACGGCGTACGTCCGTCAGCAGTGGCCGTCGCTGGTGGCCATGGACAGGACGTACGAGGTCTCCGACACGAGGTGGATCGCCGCGGGGAACGGGCTGCAGCTTGGGTGGGCTGAGTACGTGGGCGGCGGCATACCGCTGGCCGGCGACCTTACCTCGAAGCTGGGAAGCCATCACATGAGGTGCCAGAACGAAGACGGAGAGGACTCCACGGTGGTGTCGCTGCTGCTGCCCAGGCCGGCCATGGAGAGGTTCAAGGAAGAGATGGCGGTGTGGCTCAACAGACACGAGAGGAACATCATTGCACCCAGCTCTCTCTAGCAGCAATCAACAAGATGTGCACTAGGATTTGATTGTGTGATCAATGTCTTTTTCTCGTTCTCAGATGGGATGAGTGGTGTAACCAAACAATTGGAATTTTTAGTTGGGTTTGTTTTTGTTCTTTAATTTTTGTGAGGATAAATTAACAGTTGGATTTCCCTTATTCTCTAAAATTTTTGCAAACGTTCGAAAGTTTAAAAAAAAGATAAATTAAGTGATCTGTTGAAAGCGCAACAGAAGGATTTTACAAAAGGTAGTACATGAAATAAGAAACAAATATTAAAACAAAGAAAATTACACAAGGTTATCTAGAACAGTTTGGAGAAAATATTTCTTCTTCGAAGATGCATAAGTAAGCCGAATTCATGCTGGAACTTGATTTTGCAAGACTGCACTCTTGTCGGGTGTTTGTTTGCAGATACAATCATTTCTGACCAGTCCAGATACTCTAGGCAAGTAAAAGATAACCTCTATAGAAAAACGGGAACACCGGGCTGTCCTTGAATGATTTCAGGATGTAGAATTTGACGGGAGACAGTTCCAACATTACAGAGGGGCACTACAGGAAACGATAAAAATAATCCACTGTTTCCCAAACTTGGCCAGAGCTAAGACCATAATTGTAACAAGGCAAGTTGATATGTGATATGCTGATGACGAAGGATGTAACAAGTGCTTAAGCGATCTTGCGTTATCAACAAAAAAAAAAGAAGATTTTGTGTTTCAGATGGCAGGAAGGTTTCCGTAATTAACTGTTTGTAAGAGTATGGCAAAATGGCGTGACCTAAAAGAATCTTCAAAGTTGGAACTTCCATTTATCACCTTCATTTGTTAAATCCAGGGCTTCCATTTTGGACTGAAAAACTTGGAATTGTTAAAAAAACTGAACTCATGGCAGCCACTGAAAGATCATATAGATTTTCTGACCACAAGGCATGTTAAGGGGTCCTGATTTTTAGCAAGGGGGTCCAGTAACAAAAGGGCAACCCTGCATTAATGCTAGACTTATTATCTAAAAACAAAAGAACTGGAAGATCATGTATGCAATGGAGTAACCAGATTTGCAAGCCTGCATATTACAGACAGATAACCGTCAGTTAATACAATAGAGTTCCAGACTCCTAAGTCCACAAAACATGCTAACAACCCAGACATCATCCCTGCCAAAATGCCAACCCAAGCTGATACATAGAAGGCCATGAATATCTTCATATATCAGTAACTGATGTTTCCATCACTTTCCCCGCACTCGTCATCATCTAGATTTCCTTTGACCAGATGTGGTCTCTTCTCTCGTTTTGTGCATGAAGCACTAGACAAGGTCTTCCTTTTGTTGGAACGCTCTGGCTCTTCTTCATCACTTTCTTCTTCAAAAGTCACATACTCTGCTTCATTTAGCAATGTATTTGCCAGCTTTGCTAGACCTACTCCATCACTTCTTGCTCGTGCCATAAGCAAAGCCTTATTATCATGTCATCGGGCAAAGTCGGGAAACATGCCAACGAGCCATTCAAAGGGTTCATCTTCACGGGGAAGGTATGCAAGCACAGGATCTGTCTCTCATTTGAGCTTTCCCTTGTATTCTTTTGTTGACAGTCACAAACATCAAATCCTCGAATTTCTTACGGTTAATCCAAGATGGCATCTTTTGATGGATCTGAAAGGGGTCACAGAAGAGTGTAGCCAAATTTCTTAGTTATCACTTAAAAATTATCCTGGATACACAAATGAAACGACGATAAGTTGAAAAACTAATGGATGAATGTTTGAACTAGGTATCATTATGTTACCATTTCAATCCAACTTGGCTCGTAGACCAATGAGCCACAAGTTAAACTCAGTATCCTTAGTGCCATTGTGCTCAATTCCTTTGCTGCACCACCATGTGATTGCCACCAGGAAACTATATATAGGACAAGAGTTAACTTGAATATTACCCTAACATAAAAACAGCATTCTAAATCATGATAGACTGAAAAACAACAAGATGTTTCATCCAGAAAGAAAGTTACCAGGGTCTAGATTAATTTGAGTATGAATGGCATCAACTGTTCCGAAACTCTGTGAAGCAGTGCTATAAAGCTTCAATTGATGAATAATTTTCTCCTGTGTAGATCCATCTTGGTACATCTTATGCGCACACTTAACAAGTGCATCTCTGAAGATTCCTGTCTTTTCAATTTCATTTATGTTTTGATAGAAGAACAAGGGATTCAAATAATAACCAGCTAAGTGCAATGGTTCCTTCAAATACCGATCTATTCTAAAATCTATATGGTTCCACATTGGCAAATAGTGTTCTTCCTTGTTTTCAAAGCGGAAGGCAATTTCCTTTTTAGCATTCACAAGTTCGCCATATATGTACCCCATAGAGGGCCTGCCACTGACTATCCTCCTGAGAACCTCCACTAGTGGCTCAAAACCATTTATAGCATATAGCATATTATGCCAAAATTCACTACTCACTACTAAATTATAGAATTTCTTGCCCACTGCTGTTTTCGACCACTTGTTCTCCTCCCATTCTCTTGAAACAAACATACTCTTCAACTCGATCCTTTTATCATAAAGGCTCCTCAAGATCAAGCAGCAAGTGGTGTAATAGGTGATCCCAACATGAACCAAATCCTGCTGGTTGGTGAACGGGCAAACCATGTCCAACAAACTTGTTGCTCCATAAATAAAAGCTGTGAGTGACCTTGCTTTAACAATTGTTTTCTTGATTAAGGGAATATGCCCTATGTCTTCAAGCATCATATCAATGGAACTTGCAGCACACTGAGTCCAGAATAAGTTTGGCCTCTTTGTAAACAGCTTTTCTTTAATAGGTTCTATAAGGTTTCCAAGGACCTGAACCACATTTTTCTCTCCAACTTCTTCAATACAAGAGTCAACTAGTCGGCAAACAAAAGCATTATCATAGTGATCTACTGGCAGCTCAATGGAACGAATGAAAGAAGCACCTTGCGAACAATGGACCGCCAAGTTCAACATGCGTCTTTCATCATTGATCTCTATATCAACTAAAATAGAGCATCCTTCTGACACCCAAGACTTTTTCAGTTCTTCAATTGACTCATTGATCCCTAAAACTTGCCTCTGAAGTAATGGCCCGTCAAGCTCATCCAGGGAGGGTCCATGAAAACAAGGGCCACATTGTTAAACTGCTTCTAACATTAAGTTGAAACTCTCTAGACAAGCTGTATTAAAAGGAATCCCAGCTTCATTGGACCATGCAGCTATATAATCAATTGCCCTTCACCTCTTTTCCATCTGCTCTGCACTTTGGATAGCTTGTGCATTTTCTCCTTTCTTTAGTGCTTGTTCAGTATTTGGTGCTGAAAGCATATCAGTTGGCCCTTCACTATCTTGATTCTTGGATCCAAAATCCTTATCTTCTGATGTATTTCCATTGTTATTCTTGCCCAGTCTGCATTATACGCTCGTTTGTCAGTCCTGAGTTATTTCAGTAAAGGACATCAAGAATGGCTAGCACATCAAGCTTTTCAATCGACATATTTAGGATCCCACAAGATATATGTATATTTTTCACAACTGATTGTTAAGAGAAAACTAGTTTGTCATTTGGCTGGCGAGCACCTCTTAGTATTGACTTCTGACTTTCTCTGTTTGATGTGTTGCTTAGAAAAGTAAATTGAGAAAAACAGCAAACAGGATCTACGGAATCTAGTCTAGCACTGATCACTGTAGAGTCTAGACTGGGGATTGTCACAATAAAATGCAAGTGTTTTTAGGTATGCTAGTGTAGTTCGTCCCAAGTGGCTGCAAACCATAGCCAAATAGTGTAACATAAACACAAATGGACCACGGCAGCAGGTACTAAAAGGGCTTGGTGGAAATGCACATAATAAGAAGGCATTAACATCAACAAACAGGTCGTGAAAGGTGACAACAGGTATTGAAAGCAACAATCGTTTTTTTCCTGCACTCACAATTCTCTTCCTCTTGCAGGCCTCAAACATACATTTTCCCCCCGACCTCATTCATACACATAATGATCTAAATACCAATGGCATCGATGCATCCCAGAACCCTAATAAAATCCATGGACAGCCCGGGCCCTCTGCTCCGGCCCACAGGATAGACTAACAAGGAGCGCGAGCAAATGAACCCACCCACCCAAATCCGCATCCGCATCCGAAACCGGATGAAGTCGCAAGGAGAAATGGCGAAAAGTGAAATCTTTTTCAAGCAAGCAGTGCAAGAGGGCGAGCAAAAGGATGACCTCGAACAAGAAGCGGCAGCCCCCCATTTCCACCTCCACTGCAGCAAGATTATCCGCGCCGACAAACCAGCGGCGGCAATGGAGGTCAGGTGGTGGCGGCGGCAGGAGAGGAAGGGAGTGTGGGTGGCCCTCGTCTGGAAGGAATGGCTTGGTTTCCCGCCGTTTCGGCAGGGAATGGGTTTTGGTTTCCCGCCTGTTACGCTGGGGGACATATGAAACAGATGCCGCTGCCGCCCGCGTGAGTCTGCGAGCCTACGGAATTGCCATTGGAATTAGAGGAGAATTGGAATAGAGGGGATTGGAAGAAATCGGAGGAAATCAATTAAATTTTTCCTCCCTCCATTCCCCTTTCAATTTTGACCGGAAATCCATTCCCCTTCGATTTTGATCCGAAATGATTGATCCAAACAAATCTAAGAGTATTGGGCAATGCTACGGTACCCAAATTACCTCCTAGAAGGTAAGATTTTAAACAAATTTGAACCATTGAATTTATAGTAGATAAAACTATTAATAGAAATATAGAATTGTGTAAAAAACAATAATAAATTAAAAAAAAGTTGATAATCCTCCCTGCAACCGGCGCTCCCCTTGGCGGCGCAACAGCCTGTGCATCGATCCTTCTTGATCCTATAATCACGTTAGGTATTCTCACGTGATAAGCAAAAGAACATAGTAGTTAAAACCACGTCCATGTTCCAATCATGGTGAGAAAAAGAAACACACGTACATTCGCAATATATGATTCGTCCTCGTTCGTATCCATTCCGTTCAGAATGTTATCATCTAGCAGTATTGTATTAGTTACGGCCACATTAAAAATATAGAACACGTGACAAGAGAATGCATTAGCATGCTAGATCTAATTAGAAGAAATCAGATCATGTGTCACACATACAAATAAAAACATGGCATGAGAGGTCACATCATATTCTATGAAAATATATAATATTCAAATAATATTGTGGTAGTATAAGATCTCATGTAGGAGTTGTATTTCATGTTCAAAAGAAAAAAAAACGTTCAAAGAAAATACGATACAAGAGCTAATGTAAGGTTGGTTGTCACGTTAAAAAAAGTTCAAACAAAATGGTGCATAAGAGCTCATGTAGGAGTTGTTGTCACATTCAATTGAGATCTCCATTCAATTCAGAAGAAAAAACGTATAAGAAAAACGGTATAAAGGTTCATGGATGGACTGTTTTCACAATAATAAAATGGATCACGTACACGCCTCCCATGGTCAGATCGGTCACGTCATTACTGATAATTATCTTGGCCGTTTTCATATTAAAATCTAATTAATAATTATTTAACTATGTTTAGGTGTTACTTTTTAGAAGGTAATACTTCACTTTAACCACTTAGATCTAATAAAATGGACGGTTCACAGTTGTTTCAGTGTACCATAGCAATTGCTAATAGTATTAGGGTTAGATTGAAGTCATTATAATTTGCTTCGTTTTAAACTATCCCAACTATTTCGAATATAGGAACAAGACCCTCTCAAAAAAAAAGAATATAGGAACCAAACCACAAGTATTTGCTTCGGTTCTGACATACGCCATCGTGTACGTCCAGGTCCACTCGCAGGCATACGTACTTTCATATGGACCAAAATACCCTTGATTGCTCTGTCACTGACATGTGGCCTCCACCCGTCATCCCATTCCTCCCTTTCTTCCTTCTCCCGCCGCCGCCAGCTCCACCTCTCCCATCCATCTTTGGCGCCCCTTCTAAACACAGCAGGCTCGGCGAGGGCGACCGCATGGGAGCTCGACGGCAGCGCGCACGGGAGGCGGAGCAGTGGCCGGCGACTCGCGCAGGGGAGGCGGAGCACAACTGCCGGCGTGAGCACGTAGGGAGGTGATCAGGTGGGCAATGGCCGCCCGTATGCAGCCGCGCCTCAAGCTGCCGCCGGTGAGAGGAGGAAGAAGATGCTGACATGTGGACTAAGTGTGTGAGATAGAGAGTGACAGTTTTGTAAATACGAGTTACATACAATGTAGGTGAGCCCCAAACGGATCAAATACACAGACATGGCGTATCTAAAGCCCAAGTAAAATACGGATGGTCCGATTCCTATATTCACGTGCTTGACGTCTTTTCAACTTGCACATAAACTATTCATCTAAACTTGTAACAAACCAAATTTTAACAGGCATCTTTTTAAGGGTGTTCTCTGGTTCCATGTCCACTGAATATTTTTTGGGTGGAAACGCAAACTTTGTGTTTTTGTGACTTTTTATCGATTGAGTTTGTATCCCAGTGTCAACATCTTATGCTTGAACACAAAAACTAGGGCTATGTGCTGAATTGCAAGTGAGATGATGACGTGGTAGATTCGCGGAGGGCCCGGTATGGCGAGGTAGGCCTAGCCGAACCCCACGTACCCAGCTATTTTCGGCCCACGAAATGGCCCTCCACCTCGCGTCCTCCAGCCTCCAGGCGACCAGGCTCCAATGCTCGTGCATCGACGGTCTACCGTCGGACATCGCCCTCCCTGCCTCCCCCTCGCGCCTCACATCTC
This sequence comes from Paspalum notatum, assembly GCA_022530915.1. Taxonomy (NCBI): domain Eukaryota; kingdom Viridiplantae; phylum Streptophyta; class Magnoliopsida; order Poales; family Poaceae; genus Paspalum; species Paspalum notatum. Next base: position 22,766,025 of record CM039684.1, on the reverse strand, counting down.
CCCCCACACGAGATGAGAGCCCGCGCCCGCCTAGCCGCCGCCCTCCCTGTCTCCCCCAGTCCCTTCGCATCTCCCGCGGCAGCCGCTGTCGCCGACCGGCCGTCGCCATCTCGCCTCCCGGCCTCCCCCACGCGGCGGTGCAGTCTCGCATCTCCCTCGCCTCCAGGTAGAACAATTTTATAGGTTCAGGCTCTCTATGGAGGATAATACCCATTGTCATGTGTTACGATGATTTGTGTTGCTAGATGTTTGTGTAGAACCGTATCTTGAATTAGGTGTCCCTATCAATCTTATATAGTCATGGAATAGGGCTCTTAATCAGTTACATTAAAAAAAATCATGAAAATGTACATTTTCAATTTAGAAGCTTGATTCTATCTATACTTGTCATGCAAAACTTATAAGTCCCCTTTGAAACCGGAAATTACCTTTTTTTTTCAAAATTGAACTGTTTTCTATGATTGCCTGTAACATTTCTATAAAATTCGTAAATTCCAAAGGGCCCCACTACTATACAAATCTGTTGTAGGAGCGCTCCTCAAAATACCACAGTGGAGTCGCTCCTGTTGTTCTCAGAGCATGCCCTACGAGGTGCACCGCTCTTGCTGTGAGCTCTCAGCTCTCAGTATGAGTGGTGAACCTCGTACTAATAGCAAGAGCGGTTGGTGCGGTCCACCACTCCTATTGAGAGGCTTACAGCATAAGCGGTTTGTGCCTTGCACCGCTCCTGCTGTAAGCATGATGACAGGAGCGGTTTACCCTATTAGCCGCCTTTAGAAAATTAACTGCAAGAGTGGTGCACCACATGCACCGTTCCAGCTCTTGGCACCTGAAAATTTTCACTCGATTTGGCACGAAAATCAAAACATCGATCCTTTTATTTGCTCCTATCGCCACCCCGTCCTCAGATCCTCCTTCCCCATCCTCTCTCTGCCTTCCTCAGGTCCTTGGCACAAGTTCGATAGTGGCAGCGTGGGGCGGTGGCTGAGCGATGGCGGCGCGAGGATGCGGCTGGGCGGCGGCACAACCACGGCGGCGCGGCGGTGGCTCGTCCCCGACGGCTCTCCATTTCCCTAGCTCGTCAATGCACCAGCGGGAGGCGGCGTGCGGTGGCAGCGTCCAAGCTGCGTGCGGTGGTCGGCGCCCAAACGGGCGCGGCAGCGGCGTCCAAGCGGGTGCGGCGGTCAGCATCCATGTTTCGCACCGCGATCGGCGTCCAGGCGGACGTGGCGGCGGCGTCTAGGCTGCGCGAGGCGGTCGGCATCCTGGTGCGTGCGGCGGCGGTGTCTAGGCGAGCGTGGCGGCGCCGCCATGGGCTCCTCCCCGACAACCTCGCCTCCGGCCACCCTGCGCGCGACGGCATCCTAGGCAGCAGCGGGGAGCTTTTTTTTTTTTTGTTTCTTTAATCGCTCAGTAGGAGCGGTACATCCAAAAAACCGCTCCTGCTAAGAAGCTCAGGAGCGGTGCACGTTTCGCCCGCTTCTGTAAAGTCCTCAGCACTACAGGAGCCTATGAGTAGGAGTACTTTCTAAAACTGATCTTATAAGGGGTTTTTCCACCGCTCCTACATGTAGTAGTGCCCTAAATATTTAGACAGTGCCCTACTTATTGAATTGTGATCCAAATTCTATAAGGCAGTCAAGTTAGAGAGCAAAGTGAAGGTCCATCGCCGGAAGACTTGGGCTTACTAGTAAGCCGCTGAAAAACACACGGTGTTTTGTAAACACTTCCTGAAAATAATAGAAGTGTTGATGGCTGATTGGTGTCTGTGGCTTTTTCCTTTGACTAAATACTTGTGTCTCTGTGATTTGTTTTGATCTTCCTCGCCGTAATTATTTCTCGCTGGTCTCTAGCACTCTTCATGCACGCCTAGATCTGCCATTCCCCTGTTCCGTGGTGGGCTTGGCTGGGCGTAGCCATACTGTGCATGTACTCTATATCCAATTTTTATAACACGGTATATCTATGGGCGTACTACGAATGTATAAAGTTAAATTTTGTAGAAGCGTCTTAGTATTTTTTGGTTAGTATTTTCGCATTTCAGCCAGGGGAGTGGTTTCTACTGAATGGTCTGTCTTGCTCATCGTCTATAAGATCTCATGGTAAATAATTTCGTCACGGGGTGGCACCTGCCACATCAATTAGTATTTTAGAAATACAGTCCAAATGCCCACCAATGAACACTGACATTCTAGTTTGCTCAATATTATTAGCTGATTAACACCAAAGAAGTATTTTGGCCGGTAACAAGTAACAAGGCATCCTGAATGAATGTTGTGCTGCACGTGCACATATACGTTCAGAAGAGATTTATGCCTCCCTCCGTAAACCCGTGAATCATTTAGGCATTGACAGCACTGTTGCCGCTGATAAACCCGTAAATCCTAGTCTCCCAAACAATGCTGCAATCGCCAAACCATTAGACAAAACAGAGCATGGCCCACAAACTATACCAGCCTTCTGCTCCTGCCGCAGTGCCGCACCGCTCCTACTTACTGTCCATAATTTGTTCGTTGGTGTCCCGCGATTTGCTCACCAAGCAGTCTGTTTCCATCTTATCAAAAAAAAAAAAAAAAAGCAGTCTGTTTCCCGGTACATTATAAACATTCTCTCTGAAGGTTTGTTCAGTTGTTGTGGTATTAAAGGGGATTGAAGAAAATTTAATCTCTTACTAGTTAAATTTAAATAGTCGTTTTTTTAGTATTGAAGGAGATTCAATCTCTTACTGTTCAAATTTGTATAGTAAGGAATTTAATCCGACTCAATTCCCTCCGATAAGACAACCGAACAAACCCTGAAGGGCAACTATGTATTAGCTCACTGGATGTTAAGCTTGACAGTTACTCAGTACTGCTAAAATGATTAATGATTATTCCCATTATAGAACGGTGGTGATATAGTTTAGAGTACATTGGCCTCATCCATGGGCCGAATACATGGGCTAACATACACATACTCTAAAACCCCCTCCCCCCGCAGTCTGAACTTCCGGAGCAGTGGAGTTTAAGACTGGACAAGAAAGAAAGCACACACATGGCTAACCCCCCAACTCTAGCCACGACTAATGTAGAGGCTGGAACGGAACTTAGAGAAGGTTGTAGAGGGTAGACCCTTGGTGAAGATATCGGCAAACTGGGAGGTGGTCGGGACGTGCAGAACCCGAACATCGTCGATGGCGACTCGGTCGCGAATGAAGTGCAGGTCGATGTCCACGTACTTGGTCCGCTGGTGCTGGACTGGGTTGGTGAAGAGGTACATCGTGCTGACATTGTCGTAGTAGACGAGAGTGCTCTTGCCGAGCGGGCTGTGAAGCTCAGCCAGGAGCTGCCGGAGCCAAGAAGCCTTTGCTACGCCGTTAGCGACAGCACGTTACTCCGCCTCAGCACTGGAACGAGAGACAACCGGCTGCCGCTTGGATGACTAGGAGACAAGGTTGCCGCCCAGGAAGACGGCGTAGCCGGAACTGGACCGGTGAGTGTCCGGACACCCAGCCCAGTCAGCGTCGGTGTAGACGACGAGCTCAGCGGAGCCATAGTCAACAGTGCTGTGGAGGTAGCGGAGGAGACGCTTCAAAGCAGTGAGGTGCGGCTCCCGAGGATCATGCATATGAAGGAAAACCTGCTGAACTGCATATGTGATATCCGGCCTGGTGAAGGTAAGATACTTCAGGGCACCAGCAAGACTCCGGTAGGTAGTAGGATCAGCAACTGGGGTGCCCACATCCTCGGACAGCTTGGCCTGGGTGTCGACAGGGGTGGAATAGGGGTTGCAGTCAGTCATCCTCGCTCGCTCCAGGATATCGAGAGTGTACTGCCGCTGGTGGAGTAGAAGGCCAGAAGGACGAGGCTCAACGGTGACACCCAAGAAGTGATGGAGCACACCAAGGTCCTTCATAGCAAACTCCTGCTTCAGGGATGTGATGATGCGCTAAAGCAAGTGCTGACGGTAGGCTATGAGAACAATGTCATCCACATAGAGCAGCAGATATGCAGTCTCATCTCCATGGCGATAGACGAACAGAGACATGTCTGACTTGGCCTCAGTGAACCCCAAAGTCACTAAGAACGTGGCAAACCAAGAGTACCAAGTCCAAAGAGCCTGCTTCAAGCCGTAGAGGGACTTGTTGAGCTGGCATACCATCTCAGGACGAGCAGGATCCACGAACCCTACTAGCTGACTATAGTAGACTGTCTCAGTCAGAGTGTCGTGAAGAAACGCATTCTTCACGTCCAGCTGGTGCACAGGCCAGGAGCGGGAGAGAGCTGGCGAGAGAACTGTGCGCACTGTAGCAGGCTTCACCACTAGGCTGAAAGTCACATCATAGTCCACGCCAGGGCGCTGGGTGAAGCCCCGGAGAACCCAGCGAGCCTTGTAGCGATCCAGGATACCACCAGCTCGCCGCTTATGCATCTAGATCCACTTGCCAATGACCACATTGCAACCAGACGGACACGGCACCAGGTCCCACGTCTGGTTGGCAAGAAGAGCCGCATACTCCTCTTCCATCGTGCGGTGCCAATGAGGGTCTGCCAGGGCGTCACGGACGGAAGAGGGTACAGAAGAGATCCGCGGCTCCTCGGCGACCGCGGAGAGAGTTGCAGGCCGAAGAACACCAGCCGCCCATCGCGTCACCGGGATGGATGTGACGAGGATCCCGATGGAGAGCGGGCGGACACTGCCGGCTCGACACGAGAGGTGACACGAGCTCGGCGAGGCGGCTTCGGCAGAGTAGGCCCCGCAGGCGGTGTCGGTGTCAAGGGCGGGGCGGAGGTAGAACCGAACGACGCTGGTACACGCGCACGGGATGCGCGTAGTGCGCGGGGGGCGCCGGGGCCGCGCGTGGTGCAGCAGGGGGCGACGACGACACTACCGGGGCCGTGCGTGGCACAGTGGGCGACGGCGGAGCCTCCGAGGCCCCGCGTGGCGTAGCGAACGGCGACGAGGCCTCCGGGTCTACACGTGGTGTAGCAGGGACCACTGGAAGCGGTGGTAGCGCATTAGGGAAACGCGCCAGTGGAGGACCCACAAGCAAGGGTGGCAAAACCACCGGGTCAGTGAGAAACAAGGACTCCAACTCGAGGTCGGAAGTGGGGGTGGAGGTGGTGGAGAAAGGGAAATCCGACTCGTCAAACACCATGTGCCGGGAGATAAGGACTCGGCGAGACGTGAGGTCGAAGCAACGGTACCCCTTGTGGTCAGGGGAGTAACCAAGAAACACACACCGAGTCAAATGGGGCGCCAGCTTGTGGGGAGCAGTGGCGGAGATGTTAGGGTAACATGCACACCCGAAGACATGGAGGTGATCATAGCGAGAAGGGGTACTGAAGAGAGTGTGGTATGGAGTGGGAGTTGGTGAGGTAGTGGAGGGTAGGCGGTTGAGCAAGTAGGTGGCGGTATGGAGACTCTCGGCCCAGAAACGAGCAGGAAGAGAGGCATGGAACAGAAGGGTGCACATGACATTGTTGGTGGTGCGAATCATGCTCTCAGCCTTGCCGTTCTGGGAGGAGGTATATGGACAAGACATGCGTAGCTGGACACCACGAGAGAGGAAGAAAGAGCGGGAGGCGTGGTTATTGAACTCGCTCCCGTTGTCACACTGGACGGCCTTAATGGTGAGGCTGAACTGAGTGGACACCCAAGCAAAGAAGTGTGAGATCGTGGAGAACGCCTCAGACTTGGAGCGCAAAGGAAAGGTCCAAGAATAGAAAGAAATCATCTAACACAACCAGATAGTACTTGTAGCCAGGGATGCTGGGGACAGGAGAGGTCCACAGGTCACAGTGCATAAGATCAAAGATATGAGCCGCATGTGAAGAAGAAGGGGAAAAAGGGAGGCGAGCATGACGGCCCAACTGGCACGCATGACAAAGATACTCATCAGTAATGCGAGGACAAGAAAGACCAGCGCTACAACTAAGCTGAGCTAAAGCGTCGCGGCCGGGGTGGCCAAGATGGCGGTGCCAAGTGGTGGAAGAAGTGGTGGTGGCGAAAGCATCAGATGAAGAGGGCGATGGAGAAGTGGAAGAAAGGGCAGCGGAAGAAGGAAGACGAAGGGTGTAAAGGGGCCCCGTACTGTCACACCGGAGAAGTGGATGCTAGGAAGCCGAATCCTTCACAGTAAGGCCGGAAGGGTCAAATTCTACGGAACAACAATTATCAGTTGTGAATTGACGAATGGAAAGAAGATTATGAACCATGTGAGAGGCAACAAGAACATTGGAAAGGTGAAAAGGACCATGGGTGCCCGCATTACCCACGGCAGTGACAGGAAGACAAGACCCATTGCCGACCATGATGGAAGAAAGGCAAGCAGGATGGGGAGGTCGAATGGAAGAAAGAATACTAGTGTTGGGTATGGTGTGGTATGAGGCACCCGAGTCAGCGATCCAGTCAGTAATGACCGAGGTCGGAGGAGGGCGGTGCTGTACTGGTAGAGCCCAGGCTGGAGTAGTGGGGTGCTGCCGGGACAGAGGAGATGCAGCACAAGCGAACATGGTTGTCGGCTGCTCCTAAGGTCCCCCGCCTGGACCATGGGTTGCTGAAGGATGGCCAGAACGCACCCGCAGCAAAGGCGGCAGTGGTGGGAGGTGGTGCCAACGGGCCCCCACGACCGGCACCGCTGCGTGGAGGGGGCCAGGTGGACTCCTCGGCGATGAGAGCTGTAGAGGAGGACGACGTGGGGTTGAGGACGCCCGGGACCATCTGAGTGGCCAGATCCGGCTGGGAGATCATCGAAGCAGGCGAGGCCTCGGCGACTCGGTGAGTGAGCGCAGCATATGCGGCGTACTCACGCTCGAAAGCAGCAGCCGCGGCATGCTCACGCGCCCTAGCCACCGCGGCCTGGACGTGGCTTGGGACGGCCATTGGAGCAGCCCCACCCACAGTCGCAGCAGAGGTCCCGGCGACGGGAGTAGCGGCGCCAGAGGAGAAGGTGGAGAAGAAAGTGGAGCCCCCGACGGCGGGAGGAGTGGCGCTGGAGGCCGAAGGGGTGGAGAGAGGAGGAGGCACCATGCGGTTTGTGTTGTTGCTTGCTTGGGCCGCGCTTGTGGGGAAGTAAGGACCGGCACCATGGGGCAGAGCTGCTGCTGTAAGGGGTGGTGCCATGGAGGGACACTGGACTGCTAGCCTGATGCTAGACACAGGGGGAAAAGGATGGAGCGGGTCCTTCTGCTCAAGCCAGGGGAAGAGGAACGGAGTAGAGTGAGGGCAAGATGCAGGGAGAGGAAGGGGGGATTGCTGCTGTCGGCCGGCCGCCTGCTTGCTGCAGGCGCACGGAGGGAAAGGGGAACAAGACCGACGGCAGGGCCTGCTGCTGGGCCCCGGCGCATGGGTGGGAGAAGAGTAGAGGAGGAGGGGATGGCGAGGGCACGGGGGTGGGCGCACAGAGGCGCGGCGGCGGCGGCGGGCAGCAGCCGGCGGCGGCGCGCAGGGGCGTGTGGCGGGCACGCGGGGCACGGTGGCAGACGGCAACCGGCGGTTGTGGCCTCGGCTAGGAGAGAGAAAGGAGAGGGAGGAAAGGAAACCCAGTCTCTTGATACCATACTAAAATGATTGGATGATTATTTCCAATTCTAGAAGGATGGTGATATAATTTAGAGTACATGGGCCTCATCCATGGGCTAATATAAACATACTCCAACACGTACTTTCTAACAAATGCACATGTGCACGTGAGGATCATGTGCGGAATAAACAAATCTGCAAGCATTAAGATTTCAGATAGACAAACGGTTGTTAATAGAGTTCCAAACTCCTAAAGCCAGCAATGACACCTAAGAATTAGCAGTCCACAAAACATGGCAACAACACATACATCATCCCTGCCAATGCCCAGCTGATACACACAATGCCATGAATAGCACCAGATATCAGTAACTGATGTTTCCATCACTTCCCTCACACTCGTCATCTTCTAGATTTCCTTTGACCAGACGAGGTCTCTTCTCTCGTTTTGTGCATGAAGAGCCAGATAAGGTCTTCCTTTTGATGGAACTCTCTGGTGCTTCTTCATCACTTTCTTCTTCAGAAGTCACAAACTCTGCATCGATTAGTAATCTATTCGCCAGCTTAGCTAGACCTACTCCATCACTTCTCGTTCGTGCCATCAGCAAAGCCTTATAATCATGTAGTTTGGCAAAGATGGGAAACATGCCAACGAGCCATTCAAAGGGTTCATCTTCACGGGGAAGGTACGCAAGCACAGGATCTCTGTCTATCATTTGAGCTTTCCCCTGTATTCTTCTGTTGACAGTCACAAACATTGAATCTTCAAATTGCTTATGTTTAATCCAAGACGGCATCTTTTGATGGATCTGAAAAAGGATCACAGAAGTGTGTGGCCAGAAACTTTCTTAGTTCTTGCTTTAAAATATCGGAGTTACACAAATATAATGGTGATAACTTGAAAAACTGATGCATGAATGTTTGAAACTAGATTATCACTGTGTTACAGTTTCAATCCAACTTGGCTCATAAGCCAACGAACCACAAGTTAACCTCAGTATCCTCAGTGCCATTGTGCTCAACTCCTTTGCTGCACCACCATGTAGTTGCCACCAGGAAACTACATATAGGAGATGAGTTAACTTGAATAGTTAAATATTAGACTAAAGAAGAAACATCATACTAAACCATGACAAACAAACCGAAAAACACCTAGAAACTTTGTCCCAAAAGAAAGTTACCTGGGTCAAGATTCATTTGAGTACAAATGGCATCAACCGTTCCGAAACTCTGTGAAGCAGTGCTATAAAGCTTCAACTGTTGAACAATTTGCTTTTGTGTGGATCCATTGCGGAACATCTTATGCGCACACTCAACAAGTGCATCTATTCAAATAATAACCAGCTAAGTGCAATGGCTTCTTCATGTTCTGATCTATGCTAAAATCTATATGGTTCCATATTGGCATATAGAGCTCTTCCTTGTTTTCAAAACGGAAGGCAATTTCTATTTTAGCATTCACAAGTTCTCCATGTATGTACCCCATAAAGGGTCTGCCACTGCCCATCCTCCTCAGGACATCCACTAGTGGCTCAATACTATTTATAGCATATAGCATACAATGCCAAAACTCATTGCTCACTACTAAATTATAGAACTTCTTGCCTACTGCTTCCTTTGACCACCTGTTATCCTCCCATTCTTTAGAAATAAACATAGTCTTCAACTCGATCCTTTTATCATAAAGGCTCCTCAAGTTCAAGCAGCAAGTGGTGAAATAGTTGATACCAACATGGACCAAATCCCGTTGGTTTGTGAACTGGCGGGCCATGTCCAACAAATTTGTTTGTCCATAAATAAAAGCTGTGAGTGACCTTGCTTTAGCAATTGTTTTCTTGATTAAAGGAATATGCACTATGTCTTCAAGCATCACACTGATGGAACTAGCAGCAGAGTGAGCCCAAAATAAGTTTGGTCTCTTTGCAGTAAGTATTTCTGGTGTAAACCTTCCCATAGTAATGTTTCCAACAACCTGCACCACATTTTTCTCTCCAACTTCTTCAATACAAGAGTCAACTAGTTGACAAACAAGTGCTTCATCGTAGCTTTCTGATGATAGTTCGATGGATCGAATAAAAGAAACACCTTGAGAATAATGGACCGCCAAGTTCAACATGCGCCTATTATTATCATCAAAATGTACATCAGCCAGAATAGAGCATCCTTCCGAGACCCAATATTTTTTCAGTGCTTCAATTGAACTCCTGATCGCTAAAACTTGCCTCTGAAGTACCGGCCCATCAAGCTCGTCCAGAGAGGGTCTCTCTAGACCAGGGCCACACTTTGCAATTGCTTCTAACATTAAGTCAAAACTCTCCAGACAAGCAGTATTGAAAGGAACCCCGGCTTCATTGAACCATGTAGCTATACATTCGATTGCTCTTCTCCTGTTTTCCATCTGCTCAGCATCGAGGATGGCTTGTGCATTTTCTCCTTTCTTTATTCCTTGCTCTGTATTTGGCACATAAAGCATATCAGTTGGCCCATCTTTATCTTGACTCTTGGATCTCAAGTCATTATCTTCTGATGCATTTCCGCGGTTGCTCTCACCCAGCCTGCATTACACACTCTTGTCAGTAATGAGTTATTGCACTAGAGGACATCAAGAAAGGCTAGAACATCAAGCTTTTTCAATGGACATATTTAGGCCCCGAATAAAAACTATGTTCGAGTTCTAATAAAAAGAGAAAAGCAGGATGTTTATCTACACGGCCTCCTGATTTTCACTGTTTGGTGTGTTATATAGTAAAATGAATTGAGAAAAAAATAGCAAACAAAATTCACGAAGAATCCAGTCTTAACACTGAAGTTCTATAGTCTACAGTGGGGATTGTCACAATAAATGCAACTGTTTTCAGGTTTGCTGGTTCAGTTCTTCACAAGTGGCTGCAAAGCACTGCCAGTGTAAATTAGAGTGGGTTCGAAGCTTAGGCAGCAAAACAACCACTTCATAATGGCAACATATACTAAAAAAAGCCTTGGTGAAAAATACAAATATTAAGAAGTTGTTAACATCAACAAACGTATTTAGACAGGCGACAACATTAACTGAATAAAAGCATTGCATCATTTGGTAATACTTTGTATTATAGAGACCGTGCATTCACAATTTCCTTCGTCTTGCCGAGGACCGACCTCCTCAACCATACATTTCACCCGACCTCGTTCATACACATAATAATCCAAGCACCAAGGATGTCAATGCATCCGGGACCCTAAAATGCATGGACCAGACAACCAGGCCGGGAGCTCCGCTGCCATTACATTCATAATAGGATAAATTAACAAGCAGCGCGGCCTAATGAACAATCCCGAATCCGCATCCTAATGTAAATGGGCTCCCAAGGGAAAATGGGGGGGGGGGGGGGGGGGGGGTGAAATCCTGGAACAAGATAATAACCTGGAACAAGAACAGGGGGCCGCCATTTCCAGCTCCACCGTACGCCGGACCGCCACAAGATTAGCCGCGCCGAGAGAAACCAACCGGGCCAACCAAGGGTTTGGGGGATGACCTTGGGGGACGCGAAACGCTGAGCCGCTGAGGCAATAGTGGTGGCGGAACGGGCACGGCAGCAGGGGAGGAAGGGAGCGAGGGTGCCCAAAGGCTCTTGGTTTCCCGCCGTTTCGGGTCTGGTTTCCCGCCGCCGCCGCTGGCGAAGTTGAGGCGCCAAAAATATGGGGGTGGGAGCTTCTGGGGCAGGGCCGGTGGTTGGGTCAAAAATTATGTTTTTATATGTTTTTATATTGAAACAAGTAATATCTGTACTACTACTATTTTAATATTTTGTGTACTATCAATGCCTTGTATGTTAATATGTACAGTTACAACATATTGTTTTAGATAATGAAAACCATTGCAGCATATAGCTACATAAAGTGTTGAACTACAAATCGTTAAATTATATTTTTAAAAATGTTGGTTATAATTCCTCAAACGTTTTATACATGGAACTATGCATAAATACGAAACTTCGTATTCTAAAAAAATGGCCAACTGAAAAAACTATTATATGATGTATAAAATATTATTTACATATGTTTTATCTATAGGCTTTAGGCTCAGTCCCAATCGGCCATGCCGCAAAAGAAAAAAGACGCAAACAAGTCTACACAGTAATATAAAAGAGCGAGTTCTGTTAAAATCTTTTTTATCTGAGATGGCCAACTTTTACCCCTCACGCTGACCCCACCCAAAACCCATAGATTCAAAATGTTTTATCCATTTTCTTTCTTTTTTCTCTGACCTAAAATCTACTCATACCCACCCATACAGTATTACCTTCCTGCGCAAACGATTGGCCAGGCACACCCACGGCCTCCTTCCCTTGCCGCTAATCAAGCTAGCTAATTGGCCAGGCTTATACAAGGAAGCTAATCGGGCATTGAAAAATATACCAAATTTATGATGCAACTGGAAAAAAAATCAGGCACATCACGTCTTTACTCCTGTGCCTCCTTCGCGTCCGCACAGCCACCAGTCTCCCAACACGCACGCCGCGGCTGGCCAGCGCTCATTGTGACGGGTTGAGGTCATCGCCGCGGACCGCGGACTAGGCGGCCGGCCAACCCCCCGCCCATGGCCTCATGCATGCACGCCGCGGACGACCGGCGCCCCCAGCCTCCTGTGCGCACGCCACGGACGGCCGACGCCCCGTGTGACGGGTTGAGGTCGTCGCTGCGGACCGCGAACCATGCGGCTGGCCTCCTGTGCACACGCCACGGCTGGCCGGCGCCTCGCCCCCGGCCTCCTGTGCCGCTGTGTGCCCGCTGCGGCCACTTGCACGCGCGCGGCCGTCCGATGCCCCGCCGTGATGAGTTAAGGTTGTCATCGCGGACCATGCGGCCAGCCAGCCCCCCGCCTCCAGTGCGCACTCTGCGGCCGGATGGCACCTCGCCCCAGCCTCCTGCGCACACTTCGCGGCCACCGCACACCACGGCTCGCCGGCGCCCCCGGTGACGGGTTGAGGCCGTCGCTGCCGACCAAGCTGCGCGGCGCCGCAACGATGTTGGACAGTGGACACCACATCCATCGCCGCCACAAACAATGTGATTGCCTCGACACGCCGGTGATCTATGTAATGCAGATCGCCTCCTTCTCAATTTTTAATTTCTTTTATCAATAAATTGAGTGTTATGAAAAATAATGACTAATAGTCACACAAAACCGATCATGCAGTTTAACCATAGTGTATGATGTCAAGACTCAAATACGAGTTTGAATTGTCAGCATATTTGTGATGAACTAAAGTAACCGTCTTCATATATGTAACCCAATAAAAAATCACAAATACAAGTTTGAATTGTCAGCATATTTGTGATGAACTAAAGTAACCGTCTTTATATATGTACCCAATAAAAAATCATAATATAATGGCTGCATTTTTTTTTTTGGAGAACTCAGTTCGTTGCTATGGAACCTAAAAAAGGGATGTATTCAAATTTTGTTGGCAAGCCATAGCATAGCATTAGTACATAATCTATAGCATTGCATTAATCCATAGCATTAATACATATTTATGTTTTTCAGAAGAAAACAGCATGCAGGAGCCGCATGTGAGAATTAGTTGGTGATGAGTTTGTCACAGGTGAGAAATAGGATTTTTCATGATTAAATAAAAAGCATATGCAAGTGCAAATTAAAATTTTCATCTTGTTCACAGTGGCAGCCATGCCTCCTAGGTGTTTTGGAACAAGAAGGTAAAGCATATTTTTTAATTCATGAAATTTATATAAGTTAGGTAGGAAGCAGTGAGTTTTTCGTTACTATGTTTTCATACAGTGGCAGCGATGTTATATGTAACTAGAGAATGAATACAAAGTTTTAATTCTGTGTATTCACTAACCAATTTAAATCCATTTGGTGTAAAGCTAGCTACCAGTTCTTTCTCAATTATTTATGTATTGAAAGCTTGTCAAAATTTTGGATGGAACAGTGAGTACTGGTATTTTCTTATGTGCCTCATTTTCATTTGCGAGGGAGCCCGTGAGGTGCAAGTCTAGAATTGCTACGTCCTTGAGGGCTATTGCCGGGATTTCGAGCCAGGTTAGCCAAGGCCTGGCTGGAGCAAGACTTGAGTAGGTTTGTTTGGTTTGCCATGAACATATGTTGGACCCGCCTCACACTCACACCGGCGAGCCCACACTCCTTGTTCCGTCCCATCTGCTCTCTACTCATCGGTCAACGTTGGATCTGCTACTGCCGATAGTCGGTGAGAAGCTAGAGAGGAATACGTCAAGGCGAGGAGGTTTCACATGGACTGTGTGAGGATCCGTTCCATGATGAGCTGTGACGTAGCGGTGGACGTGAAGGAGAAGGGACAAGATGGCGGTGCAGCGACTTCGGCGCCATGACTGGCAGCGACTTCGGCGCCATGACTGGCAGCGACTTCGGCGCCGAGGACGCGCTCCGCTAGGGTCAAATCCACTTCATCCTCCCCAACGTCAAGCTTAGCAGGCCACTCTGCAACGCTGTCATAGCCGCGCTCACCGTGATAGAGGTGAGAGGTGGCCTCCTTGCGCCACCACTGGACGAGAGAGGTTGTCGCCTCCAGGGGCCGCCACACAGGAAAGGTTGTTGCCTTCTTGTGCTGATGCACGGGAGAGATTGTTGCCTCCTTGTTTTGCCACATGGGAGAGGCCACTGCTGCCGCAGGAGGCCGCTGATTCCTAGCGTCAGGGTGGCGGATGTAGAGGAGAAGGGATGCAGAGGTAGAGTGCCTTGAGGTGGCGGAGGCAGAGGACCTGAGGAGCACACAGTGGGAAAGCCTAGGCGGTGGAGGAGCTCGCCTGTGGCGATGGATGTGTAACGCGCTGGGGCTCTGAGCGACGGAGCGCCCTGAGGCGGTCGAGGCGAAGCCAGCGAGTCGCGGTGGATGCGGAGGCATACAATTGGTCAACAGCAAGGCCGCAAAGGTGACTAAAATAACATCCCTTAGCAGGGTTAGTTGCTTCTATGGATGTAGTCGTTATTTGTTGTTGTGTTAGGCATAGAATAGTGGGTTTAGATAATGTAAAAGTGATTTAGACAATGTCCAACTAAGAAAAAGGAAGATGAATACCTTTAATATTTTGGTGTTATCTGCTATCGTCTCGAAGTTCTATCCAAATTCAAATGAGTAAAAAGACACGGGTTAAAATTCAAATGAAAATAATATAATTGATGAGTTTGAATACATTATAACTCACAGTTGAGTAAAAAAAAACATAACTACCACATTAAGAGTTCGAATTTTGTCTTTTAATATGCGCGTGTCGCGCGTGCATGTCAACTAGTATCCTAAACAACCGATGTTGTCCATTTCAAACATCGGAGCACGTGGAACGTAGGAAAGTATTGTTTCTGTGCAGAGCATCTGCACAAGAGAATGGAACCTTACCTTATTGTAGATATAAATTTTTACCCGTTGCAATTTCGTTGTAAACCATCCTTATTAGCAATGATGACTCACATGCATTGAATTGCCCTTAGAAATAGATTTGGAGCTAGTCATAAGTTGGCATGCCGGCCTAAGAAAACGAATTATATTTCTAGGGTTCGGTGATGCAGTCGTCCATCCTTAGAAATCATCTAAAAAAACAAAGAATAGATAATAATCCCTAAAAATAGAAAAACATCTCAGCAGGTAGTCCTGGGGACCCTATGCCTCAGGCAATCTCTCCATGGTGCCACCACACTTACACAATCACTTAATTTGATATTGCTTTGAATGGTTAGCAGGGTTGAAAATCAACTTTCATAAAAGTGAGGCATTTGTTTTTGGTGAAAAGCAATCTAGCAAAGAAAAGATTTCCAATATGTTGAGCAATAAATTGGGAGACCTGCCAATGAATTACCTAGGAATTCCAATCTCGGAAGCAAACTTGTTGACTAATGTTTTCAAGAAATTTACGATAAGATGGTGAAGAGATTGGAACTATATGGAGGGAAAACATTTGTCTTCAGGGTTCAAGCTTATGTTGACTAAATATAACCTGAGTAATTTGCCAATCCTTACTACGTGTTGTTTACCTATTATCTAGAGTAACTCACAAAAAGATGGATTCTGATGGATCTAACTTTTTCTTGAAAGGGGCAGAGAAGATGTCCAAATATCATATGATTAGGTGGGAGGCTGTGAGTGTACCTAAAGACCAATCTAGAGGTCATTAACATTTAAATCATGAATGATTGTCTCCTGGTCAGGTGGGGTCTCAAAGATTATGAGGGGGGCAGATGCAACATAAGCTTGTGAAAGAAAAATATATCATGGATGTTTTTTCCTCTTCAAATGGGAGACTTACATCTTGTTGTAGTGAGTCTGTATAGGGAGGATGAGGATGACGTACTTTGGGAATAGGGCAAAAAAAAAAAGGTTTCTCCAAAATCTTCCTTACAAGAGTGTCCAACCAAGGGCGGAGACAGAAATTTGACCTAAAGGGGACCAATGTTGGCAAGTAACAAAATATAGAGTGAAAGACTCTATTTTCACAGTGATAAAAAACATACATCATTCAATTATACAAATATAGATAAATAACTAGTAATTAATATAATATATTAGTTGGAAATACACCTAAAACCCATGATTGGTAGAAAAAATAGATTTAAAGTTCATCATTTGTTGGAAAAAATAGAGTACATGCTATGCAATTTTTAGAATCTTAGGGGGTGCTTAGCCCCATAGACCCTCCTTGTCTCTACCACTGCGTCTAAGGCTATCTCCAGCAGCTTCATCATCCTCCATTCCTCATTTCAAACTTCACTCTATAAACAGTGTCAGAACAGTGCCAGAATTCTCAAAATGAGGCAACCTTTGGAGTTGGCCTAACCAATGTCGGATGGTATAGTAATAATGCCTCCGTTCTTGTGGCAGCTCAATCACAATAGATTGTAGACTGTAGCGGTGCTTTCGAAAAAAAAGAATTGAAGAGATGCGTGGTATGTGGGGTGCTAGAAACTATGTGGAACACATCTTTGTCAGATGCAAAATGGCAACTTCTGTTCGGAGCTGCATAAGAAGGATTTTTGAGTGGAATGGTTTTCCGACCAACTTCATGTGATGACTTCTTTATAACTGGCTACCGAATCTTGGAGTTCCCCAACTATTAGGTCTTTTTTTGCAGGAATTAACCTGGGTGGCTTGGAAACTGTGCAACAAAATGTCTACTGAGAGAAAGTTCAAAGTTCCCTAGTAGTCCTTGTGTGGTGATTTCCCACTCCCGTTTGACGATGATGCAGACCTAGGAGTTGCTGAAAGTGGAAGAGAGTGACCAGAAGATGGCAATGAAGTTGATGGAATTAGCAAGGAGCTGGATGATCAACTTCAAGCCGAGCGGTCTGTTGGAGTCAAGATGTAGTAGAGCTGGATGTGATCTCTCTGTTTTCTCTTGCCGTGAAGTGTTCTAATGCGGTGTTTGTGTTTCAGTCTATCGAAGTTAAATTGGTCTCCCCAGTAGGAGTCTGTATCAAACCGTTGGCTTTCTTAAATGCTGAATAAATCTCCTGCTTTAAAAACAATTAATTTCCTCAAAAAAGTATATGGAATATTTGGACACCTAAACAATCTTAGATTAAAAGGTGGTCAACTATACATCTCGTTGAGTCTACAATTTTAGTACAAAATTTGTTTGTATCCTAGTTTACATGAATTTTTTTAACTTTTTTCATATGGTAATTATTTGTAGAGGTAGATGTACTACGACCCATGGCTAGAAATCAATTTTTAGCTGCAGTGCGCCCTACGCGCGGCTAAATCAATTCTAGAGACGGTTCATCATTTGTTGAGCCTACCTTTAGGGGAGCAGCAAAAATGGATGTACATTTCTAGGGGGACATATCCGGTACAATCAACCTTACAGTGCAATCACTGTGCAATCCTATTAAGAAGATTTTCAAAAAATTCTGAGAAAAAACATGAATATACATCTCAGCTTACCTCATCTATATATAAAATTTTATGGTCAAATTCATCCTACACTATCAGTTACAAAAAAGACAAATTTAGGGTGCATTTGAACTATTACTGTTTGTCGGAAATTTGTCATTTTCGTAACTGTTAGAATAGGATGAATTTGACCATGAATTTTTATATATGGATGGGGTAAGCTGAGATGTACATTCATAATTTTTTTTAAAATTTTTTAAAACTTTTATTAGTAAGATTACACGGTGATTGCACCATAAAGTTGATTACACCAGATATATTCCCCATTTGTAGCTAAACATAAAAGGATGGCTTTGATGAAATCTGTTTTGCAGAAGTGTATTGAATCAGATTATCAAAACCATTAAATTTGATCTTGCATGTTTCGAACACTAGCGTAGATGTACGTGCAACATGCACGTTTTGAGATGACGAAGGAGGCAATAGAAAAAAGAAAAAAGAAATAGAATTAAAGGAAGAAGAACTGATTGATTGACGTCATTCTTTTCTCATTAAAACAAAGAGAAGGAAAGTAACACTTGGGTATGAGTATAAAATGAGGTGAGAAATAAAAGAGAAATTGGATGAAACATTTTGCATCTATGGGTTTTGGGCCTTTCTACTCCTTTATAGCCTTTTTTCAAACTGCGAATGGGTCAGCGTAAGGGGTATACCTATGCCTGTTTAGGTAAAAAAAAATTTAGAAAACACGTTTTTTTATAGTGTAGAAAAATATATCTTGCAATGTAAATGACCTTTAGGAATTAGTACGCAGGAAACCGAATGTTTCATTTTATTGTACCTTTTGTCTTCTCTGTTTCTTTAATCGGTGGGCTGATCGATTTGATTAGTGGCAAATGTTGTCCTTGCTTTGCTAGATGGGAAATCAAATGAGTCTTCAAGGGTACTCCTCTGTCCTAATTAATTTGTAAAAGGGGTTTATGTTCACATAGATATTAATGAATGTAGACATAGACAAAACACACATGTATAGAATAATGAAATGGATGGAGTATATGTTTTACTATGAGTTTTTGTCCTGTGCGATTTTGTTTTTCGAAACTGTATGCTGTGGAAGAAACAAAACCTTGTAAACAATTTTGAAAAAAAAATGACAATAACAATGCTGGGCGATGCATCTGGCTCTCGATCCCGATGGAACAAAGAAAGACTACAGGCGCGAGGCATGCACGTTTGACCTGCTGCTGTCCACAGACGACCACAGCCAAATGACCAACAAGAAATCTTCGAGGCGCAGCTAGGACTGAGAGCCCAAAGTGAATCCGATCCTGCACGTACATTGGGGAGGCAGACAAGCTGCACGCAGGTATATACAAAAGTGCAAAAATGCATGAAACAATGAAATGCAGCCGTCAACAGCATTCGTCTCAATCGAGTTATATAGCTTTATTAAATTACATGGTGCACTGATGCATACATAGTACTCTACCATATATATAATATGGAGCCTTCTGCGTGGGAACGATGAGTCATCGGACAGAGTGCAGTAGGTACAGGAACGAAGCAGAAGAATGTCAGGTGGGCACGCAGTCGTTGATGAGTCGATGACGGCGGAGAAGAACGGCGGCGGCGGCGTCATGCGGACGATGCACGTAGCGGTGGTGTGCTCCGCGGTGGGCTTTCTCAGCTTCGTCGTCGTCATCCTCGGGGTCTCCGGGGAGGCCACCACGGCGAAGGCCTTGGACGACACCGCCAGCATCCTCGCCCAAAAATGTGTGTACCGCACCACGCCAGCCCTCGGCTGCGGCATCGCCGCGGCGATGCTCGCACTCATGGCTGAGGGCGTCGTCACCGCCGCCACCGTCATCTCCTGCGCCTGCTTCCGGCCGACACGGGAGGTACCGGCGACGCAGGCAAAGCGCATCGTCAGCATCGTCCTGTTCGCCGTCTCATGGTATATATCATGCATCGATCAGTGACATTATATATATATTTTACCAACTGAAATTGCATATACAGAGATTATATATATATGCATATTTCGCAGGATCATTGTGGTTATAGTGGTGGCACTGTTCATCGCCGGCGCTGCATTTAACGCGGACTATGAGAGGGAGCCCAACGCGGACGGCTACTGCGACCTCAACCAAGGTAGCCCAATGTTCGCGGCGGCGACAGTCATGTCTGTCCTCGCCACCGCCATGCAGATCGGCTCCTACATCCTGCTCCAGGCGACTCCGCCGACAGGCTCCACGAAGCCGCCGGAGTTGGCCACGAAGCAGCAGCCGGAGTTGGCCATGGGACAGCCGGTGCAGCCAGAGCACCAGCAAGAGCGAGACGCAGAGGAGGAGGCCGTCGCGGACAGTGTCCCGCCGCCTCCGCCTTATGCTCCTCCACTGTCTCGTGACACAGAACCTACAAGCCAAGTTTCTTGAACTCGGGCAAGTTTCTGGATCGGAAGGACGTTTATCTAGCTAGATGTTATGGAAGGGGCCAAATGGCGATGCCCCAATTTGTTATGTTTTCTTCCCTTCTTTTCAAAATGTGCGCAGGAGCTAGCTATGGCATTAAATAAACATTTAGGGTTCGTTTGGAATGCAGAAATTTCACAAGAACCACGTAGAAAATTCACAAGAAAAATCAAACAGATAAAAAAAATTCTCATGTTCCAAACATGTTGCTAGATATGCAAACTTGGCTTTGTAATTTGTCAGCCGTGGGATGTCGTGTCACCTTGAGTCCTTGGAGATCAACAATAACAACTTCAATGGGATTATGCCTAACACAAATGGAAACTTGGCAAAGACTACATATCATTCTAGAAAGCTGGTGATGCTAGAAGTTCTGAATTCATCCCACAAGCAGTTCAATGGAAGCATTCCACCCTCCGTTGCAAGTATGGCAAGCCTCTCAACACTTTTTGTCCTACAACAACTTGGATGGATCAATCCGATCAAGACATCAACTTCAAAATGCTTCAGTAAATTGGTTTGTTCACAATAAATTAAAGTCTGTGTGGTAACCTCTCAGACTTGTCACCTTGTTCAACTCAACTATATGATTATCACAAAATAGAGAAACCTAGTTTGCTACTGGTACTTGTTCTTGTTGTGGTTTCACAATTCTAGCTACAACTATAAATATTACAATCCTTGCTCATAATAGAAGAACGTCAAGAAATTTCCATTTTCTATAAAAAATAATAAAAGAATGCCCAAAGAAGTGATATTACCAACGCAAGAGACATGTTCTCTATTTAGAATCTTGATGGAGGACTAGAATTTGAGCATAACATTTCAATGATAAGTGTAGCATTAGAATGGGAGGATACAGAAAAGTGTGCAAAGCACATCTTCAATATGGACATATGGTTGCAGTGAAGAAACTACATCCCATCAAAGGAGAGGCGAACAATAAAAAAAGGTTTGGGGAAAACAGGAAATGGAAATCTTATTACAAATCATTGCCAACTTGTATCGATTTTACTCCCATCTACGAAATAACGAATTAGCTAGGGAATTGGAATATTGGATTGGACCCTTCTTAAAGATGTGGCTCAAGCGGTGGTATCTCATTTGCACCGTGACTGCAATCCATCACAAACAATAACTTATCTTGCTTGATTCAAATTTCAAGGCTTATATCTTAGACTAGGTGTATGCCCGTGCGTTGCTACGGAAGTCATTACATGCGTTCAAAGTCCTTTGTAGGAAGGACACAAAATTATTGCGTATTCAAAATTAAAATAAGTTTGGTTGGTTTGACTGCGCCCAAGCCGGGTTCCTTAGAAGGTTGTTTGAGGAAGTGATTTATCTATCAATGAATTTAATTTCTTTATGTTAGATATAAACCTTCAGTTATCTTGCTGACATTCCACAATCTAAAACCACAAGCAAGTCTAGATAACATGATGAAGCAAGATATAGCATTAAAAAGCCATCTCAACGGGCAAATTAAATAACAAACATGCAACAGCTAAGAGAACATCTTCTTCGTTACCTGTATTTGCAAATGCATTAGATGAATACAACTCAATCCCATGTGACGGTGTTGACGCAGAAGCAGTTCAAACTCCTGAAGAAGAGCTATTAGATCCACCTGACATCAATGGAAAAATGAATCATGATGAAGCATATGATTATTAATTTTGGGTGGCGTCACCGTACCCTTGCTAACGCTGCCGCTGATGGCATCGTCGACGATAGACCAGCGCCACCAGCTGGTAGCTAGTGGCGCGGCAGCAGAACAGGTAGGCAAGCACATTTGCAGCATTGAGCTGGACGGACCGAGGGTTGGCTAGCTAGATTCATCATGCTTTCGATTGCCCTCCATTGCACCTCTTGGAGATAATTAATGTGTGGATCAGGGCAAGAGCTACATGTGATTTTGTTTATTAGAGACAAGAGCAAATGGTGGCGGGCTGGCGGCGTTGGATCATCCGAGTATACACTAAACACCACAGGCCGGATGGGAGTATCTGTACGACGGCCATGAATCCGACGATCTCGGTATGCAGTCAGTGACGATCTCGGATGGGAGTTTTTCTTGTGAAACACCAAAATCCTTCTCCGAAATTACATGCATGAAAAAAATCATTACCAATACAATGATATCTAATTGAAAAGATGCTGCAAAATTTGCGATTGTAAGGAGCTTGTGGTGTGATTAAACTGGTATCCTTTCAATTAGAGCTCCAAAACTAAAAGCATATGCTAACACTGGGCATGTACAAAAGAAACAGCTGACCTGTAGGCTGTGCTTGTTGTCAGGCTGTGCTTGATAATTTGGTGTGTCTGCAGCAGAAGGGAAGCAATGGCAGAAAAGAAACGCCTATTGACAGAGGATGGGAAAGGATGGTGCGAGCTTGGCCAGTACCTTGAAGAGGAGGCGAAACTTGATTTGGAGGCAAAAGCACGGTGGTGGACGAGCATCGACGCCGGGACCGAGCGGGGCGAGGGTGCGGCTGCGGCAGCCGGGCAGAGGGCGCGGACGCGCGACATGGAGGAGGCCGGGGCGACGCGGAAGGCGGAGGCGACCGGGGCCGGGCGAGTCGGGGGAGCGTCGGAGGAGCGGGGCAAGTCGGCGGCGGCGCGCGTCGGCCGTGGCGGCGCGAGGCGAATCGGCGTCGGCCGCTGCAGGGTGGCGGCGCACACGGAAGCGAATGTCGGGTCGCCGGAGGCAGGCGCGTAGGCGGCGTGTCGGCTGCAGAGGCCAGCGAGGGTAGGGTTGGGGTGGCGGCGCGCATGGGAGCGGGGCAGAGCTGCGGGGCGCACTAGGTCAGGGCAGGGCCGACGGGGCTGCGGAGTGGGGTCACGCGCAGGGGACTGGGCGGGGGCACACGACGGGCGGGATGGGAGTGGGGCGACAGACCATGAAGTGTGCTCGCATTACGTACTTAATAAGTATTGAGATTTTGGACATAACTAGGATTTTAAAATCTGATTCATCAAACTGGAGTGTGCTAGCAGTGACATAGTCTATTTAGCTACTGCTCCTGGTATATACTTTCTTCTCATATTGAGTATTTCCTAATTTGTGACAGAGAAATGTGATGTTTATAGCTTTGTTTAGTCATGTTAGAGGTGGTGATGGGTGATCATCCAAAAGATTTTCTACAACACATTACATCAAGGGAAGTAACATATGCCACTTAACGGAATCCTTGACAACCGACCAATTGAACCAATATCAGTAGAATAGAAAGAAGTAGATCTGCTCATGAAGGTACCATTTCATGTTTGCAAGCTTTCCTCACAAGGTGAGTGCGATACCAACAATGCAGGATAGCAAGAGGCATGATAGACACTCACAATCGTCAGTGTTCTAGTTTGTTACTGGTACCCTACGCGTTGCTGCTGGTGCAAGCTATATCAACAATTGATGCGGATAGTATTTCAATTTACCTTCCTACTCTGAGCATACAAAGAAGAAAGATATAAACTTGAATGGCTTCTGGGAAAAGTCAAATGTAGTATGACACTCAAGGTACTAAATAGCGTTTGTAGCGGCCGCTGTACCGCTACCGCTATGGCGTAGCGTTCTGAGAATAGCATATTGGAACTTAGCGGCCGTTATTTGACGTAGCGTCCGCTATATCGGACCGCAATAGCGTTTAGCAGGCTGCTATAATGCGCTAACTTAACAACTAAACCATAGCACATATGTTCAGCTCTACTACATGTAACTATAATTGAGTAACGTTGAGTCTATAGCACTATTTTATAAATGATATGTTGTAATTATAAATGTAACATAATATCTTTTATATTAATTTAATTTTTTAAACTTATATCTTATGTAAATGCATTATATGTCTATTTCCAAATTTATATGTATATTTATCTGTTCATTATAAAAGATATACATATATTTATCTGTTAGTTATCTTTGCTTTTGTATGTTCAAAAGGCATGTTTTATAACATGTATAATTAATTTTATTAGTAATCTTTAAATTTCACTATTGGAACTTAGCGTCCGCAATAGCGCCCACTATCTGCTATCCTCTACACAGGCATAAATCCGCTACGATCCTACTATCCGCAAGTTATTACCTTGATAGCACTCAAGTCATCTATGGCATCCTGTGATGCATACTTGATTATGTATCTGCTGGTTTTTAAGCATCATATCCGTATAAATATTGTTGTATGTTGCCAGTATCAATTTCCATCACTCTCTTTTTTTGGTCGAATGATATTCATGAATGCACATCAATATGGGTCAAGTCATAAACTTCTAGTACACGACTGGACGAAACTGGTCAATGCCTATTTAGGGACTATTCTCTCATAACTTGGGGGGAAGGAAAGGCTTGTAAATTTGAATCTTACAGTTAGCATCATGTTAGAGTTAAATCATACAGAATATATCTATCATGGACCCACAAATTAGAATATTCAAGCACAACTGAAGCATGCCATCTAAGTATAGCAACGGTTGTAAGTTATTTTAGACAAAAGGATGATTTGATCTAATTGTGAGACTATATCAACTACATGTATCGTCAGTTAACAATGCGAAGGTAAAAATAACACTCACATGTAAAGAAAATGGGGCTCATATGTCCACTCAACACCTCAACCTTTATGCTTTTTTGTGAATGGGGAGGATTTATATTGAACTTGGAAGAACAGTGCATCCCACATTACAAATAACCCTAGAAAAACAAAAATTACATTGTAGTCTATCCAAGTCACACAGAGCACCTCCGCCATCGTCGATGAAGGAGCCGCATCCACCGGCTAACCTCAATGAGGAGTCCCAACGCATGGATATTGCCGCGAGAGCTAGCACTGTGATGCGCTTCCAAGACACATTGAAACATTGAACGGAAATCGGCCACTGCAACAACGAGCTTTGTAAGTGCATCAAAGCTCTTTAGTGGTTTTGGTGTATTGAGTGACAATGCAATTAAAGGTTTAATCTCTTTGTGAGCTGACTTGACAGGTCTTAACAGGTGTATTAATTGTAATCAAGTGTAATTGAATGAATTATAATGGATATATCTCACAACCAAGCATGATTGTTCTATATGTTGAGAAATAGGCTATCATTGTATATTATTCTCATGATCACTCGAATGAATCTACTCAAACGGATCTTAAATGGATAATTTAATTGATTGCAATGCTCAAGTGCTGGTCATCTATTGGTCTATTTTACAGCGGTGCACTTTGAGAATGTTAGTTAGTTGGTTTTCATCTACACTATATAAAAGAGCGAGTTTTCTAAAAATCTTTTTTACTTGAAAGGCATAGGTATACCCCTCATGCTAGTCCCACTGCGCAGTTTGAAAAAGGTTGGAAAGAAGTGGAAAGACCCAAAATCCATAGATGCAAAATGTTTCATCCATTTTTTCTTTTTATTTTCACCTCATTTTATACCCATACCCACGTGTTACTTTCCTTCTCTTGGTTTTTAATGAGAAAGGAATGACGCCAATACTTTCCTTCTCTTGGTTTTTAATGAGAAAGGAATGACGCCAATCAATCAGGTCTCCTTCCTTTAATTCTATTTCCTTTTTCTCTTTCCTATTGCCTCCTTCGTCGTCTCACAATACGTGCGTGTTGCACGTACATCTATGCTAGTACTGAGAAAAGTGACAGTGAGACTACTTCATACACTTGGAAGTCACTATATTGATTTGGGATTCTTCTAATGGCAAATGGCTGATATTAAGAACTCTCTGTTGCATATTCAAGCCAACTAGAATGAAGATCAAGTATATCACACGGTTAATGAGCAAATGTGCTCCATTTACCTAATGAAGAGGGTTTTACTGATGAAGTCCAACTTATTCAGTTCGAAGAGGATTGCTCTCAAAAGAAGAAACTCAGCTTGGCCATCTCTCTCTATATTGAAATCATTCAAGACGGTAGTATTCATCAAGTCAAGGCTCAAGTGGATTTCAACTAGATTTCTATTTAATCTTGAGTATAGACATGTCGTACTATTAAGAGGAAAGCTAAGCTTAGAAGTCACTGGTCAACATGTGCTCTAGCTAGTTCAGAGAATGTTGAGCCATTTCATCTTTAGTGATGAAAGTGGCACCGAGTGTGAAGAGCTCTCTGTCCTTAATCTTGTGTTTAACTCTCAGCTAGGTGTACCTCTTGCAGAGACTAACACCTGCACTTCTTATCTAGTGACCAAAGCATTTTTTGCCTCAGCCTCTTGGTGCAGCAGTCTCCACCGGTCTATCCGGTGGGTTCCACTGGACTGTCCGGTGGAGCTGGTTTGAATTGCAATGACTAGTTGGCCTCCACCGGACTATCCGATGAGGCCCACCGGACTATCCAGTGGAAGCGCAATGGCTAGTTTTGTGGGCTTGAGTATTTATACTCTTCCACCACCACTTTGTGAGGTTGCTGCTTCTCTCCAACGTCCATATATGTTCAGAGGCCAGAAAAAAACACTCCACAGCCACTCTCTTTGTGAGATTGAGCTAAAGTGTGAGCTTCTTGAGTTGAGAGAGAACTTGTGAGATTCTGTGAGCTTGTTAGAGCAACCTAGCTTCTGAGCATAAGTTGGCGAAGATTCCGGCAAACGCTTTTGTTATTCTTGGATGTTTCCTCCTAGACGGCTAGAGTGTCCCGAAGGCTGCCCGTTCTACGGGTGGCACAATTCTTGTAGATGATTACCCACTTTGTGACCAGGAGAAGGATAACATGCAACACTTACTTCTTGAGTGTTTCACAGCTGGATGAAAAATACAGAAAAATATGGATGAAAAATACAGAAGAATATGGATGAAACATAAGGGAAACTCAGTGATACTCAGCCATCTCCTAAGCAATTTTATTAAGTTAATCTACCATTATTACCTGTCTATTGTCTTCTTTGATTATCGTTTCACAGTCAGGTTATTGCCAGGTCTACCAGGTTACATAAAGAGATCATAAATCTTCCTCCCCTCCCTCGCAGTGGATGAAAAATACAGAAGAATATATGGATGTGAGATAAGGGAAACTCAGTTGGATGAGACTCAAAACTGCCTCAAGCAATCTCATCAAGCTAATCAACCACTATTAGCAGACCCTTTTCTTCTTTGATCATCGCTTTTTATCCAGTCAGGTTATTGCCAGGTGGCAGATTACATCCCTCAGAAACTTTCTTTTCCATACACCCTATTAAAATTATATGAACATAATGGAAAATCATCCATCAGTAGATGTAAAATACCACATTAATATACAGTACAGTTGCTGTCAAATACTACCATAGTACAAGTTTCTTCTCAAACGCCTTTGTCAGTAGATGTGGGTGGAGCAACCATTGGAAGCCTGAACATGTAGACAGCAGTTACAACATTGAGGGCTAGTTTGGCAACCCTATTTCTCCAAAGGATTTTCATTTTTTCAATAAAAAATGAACTATTTTTCTCTCAATTTCCCAAAATCCCTTAGAAAAATTGGGTTGCCAAACTAGCCCTGAAAAAGACTGGTTACCTGGTTGAGAGTCTGGCACTCAATGTCTCGATGTAGCCACATGTCAGTAAGCACTTGAATTGAATGGAGCAGAAATTCCTCCTCTTTCCCTTATACGGCTCAGGACAACACATCTTTTGCATCAATAAGCAAGAAATGGTAAGAAAGCTTATCACATATCCCCTTTATATACACACACACCCCATGCACTTGCTAATCAGATCCATACCGTTCCTTTTCTTCTGTAGCTCTGATTCAGGAGTTAAATCAGTTACTTCATTTGCAACACTAACAACCAAAACCAAAGTCCGCTAAAGATAAGCTTGATGCTGTTTTGACAATACAGCTTACAGCAGCATGGAGGCTAAATTGACCACTGGGTCAGCTCTAACCATTTTTATGCAAACTCTGTTATAGATAAATTGGCATACCAATCCTACACTAGATAAGCACTATAGCTACAAAACGTTACCTCAATAATGTGGCTAAACATGCTGATTCTGCAGAACTGAATTTCCAACCCACTTGTTCACCTTTGCATACCAAGCCTCCAAGCATATGTAAACAGGTCCTCACATTTGTGAATTGAAACAATCTTGTAGCATCCAAGGAGGAGCTATGTAGGGCAAACGTCAAAATAATGTGATGAAACATATTGTGATTCGCAAGAGAGTTGAATTGATCTCCGAACTCTCAAATTCAGACTAACATTCAAAACTATACATATAGCAGTTATATTATCACGCCGTTTTAGCCCCCAAACTTTTGAGGTATTTTACAATGCTTGAAATTATGGTATACATTCATCAGTCATGATCTGATGGCTATAAATAAACAGGAATAAATAAACCAAAGTAGCAGGCTACCCAAAATTGGTGGTCCGCCGAAACCAAACTTTTATTTGTATACGTATATAAGTACATACATACAGGATAGGATAGCAGGAACAAGAGGAGCACGGTCGGTCACACCACAGCGGCGGTGCCCTCGGGTTCCTTCTCCTTCTTGACAGACTCTTTCTTGTCGTCGTCATCGTCCTCGAGTTCCGCGACAAGGGCTTCTAGCACCACGGACTTGGGGTTGACCATGGGCGGTCCCTTGTCCCTGCCCTCGAGCTCGTCGAGGTTGAAGGTGATGAGCCTGTCCCAGTTGCCGCCCTCGAACAGCACGGCCACCTTGCCGTCGGTGACGCGCTGCACGATGCCGCAGTACATGTGGTAGGCGTTGTTGGGGTTCTTGACCAGCACCACCATGCCGGGGAGGAACAGCGGCAGCTCCGGCGGCCGCGGCGGCGCGCCGGAAAGGCCGGTGGCTTGGGGCTGGGACGACGCTGACGATTTCTTCTTGGAAGGAGGAGGAGGCGGGTTCTTGGCGACGAAGTCCTTGAGGCCGACCTCGCCGCCAGGGAAGCCGCCGGTGAGACCCATCATCTCCTTCTCGAAGGCGTCCGGGTCCACCGCCGGCGGCGAAGGCTCCGTAGAAGGAGAAGGGGAGGGGGCGGGTGAGGAGGTTGTGGAGGTGGAGGAGCCGGACGCGAGCTCTTTGCGGACGCCGACCTCGCCGTTGCAGAGGCCCCTGCCGCCGAGGATTTCGGCGACGCGGAAGGAGGCGGAGGGAGGGCGGGAAAGGAGGCGAGGGTGAGCGTGGTGGGGCAGTGGCGGCGGGCGGAGGAAGGAGGGGGTGGTGGCGGGCGGCGGTGCCATCGCAGGAGTGGTCAGTGCAGAGGAGGGAGGAGGCCGTGTGGAGAGCAGACCACAGCACCCCCGCACGAGGGGAGGGCTGGCCTGGATGTGTGGAGCTAGAAGACGGAGAGAGGGGTCAGGGGATGAGGCGCCACACTCGATGGCTCCCACGAATGTTCTGTGTAGTGTACCTGGTGACCACGGGATGGTCATCCACCAACCTGATCCGACCACAAATTGGATGGACACGGAACATAATTTGTTTGACTCGCAATAATCGCCGGATATAATACACACGTCATGATTTCTTTTTTTTTTGCTAAAACCTGATCCAACTAAAACATGACTTAACATGTCTGTGGGAAAGAATCAAAGATAAAGTGCAAGCTACTCTAGCGCCTGATTGGTTGCCTAGCCGTGTTTAGCCTGCATCGCACCAGGGACCAGGCTCTGAGTAGCCAGGCTAAGCATGCAACTTATGCTTGTTTGGTTGCCTGTTCTCTCCCGGCCTGCCCCATGGGAAAAGTCATTTGGTTACATGTAACGTAAAGGAGGTGGATAAATATAAAAAAACTAAACAATATTTTTATTGAAATCTATATACAAGTTTGGTCTAGTTTTATTCGGAAGAATGTCAACAACATTTATATAAAATTAGATATTTTTTAATTAAAAATATAACACAAACTAGTTTTTCGGTTTGCGTGTCTATGCACAGTGCGACCAAAATTCTAGTATCTATCCGGTCTGGCTCAAGGACGCCTCGGGTTCCGCAGGGGCTTGGCTCAAGCTGCCAGCTAGGCAACCAATCGCGCGGATGTTGCACACGGAGGGCCTGGCTGGCGCTGAACCAGGCAACCAATCGCACCCTTAAACAACCTGTGATCCAACACGACGTTTGGATAGGCCCATTAGTGAGACGCCATGGCTGCTAATCTACTATCTATCTACTACACCTAAAAAATGTGCAGTGATTCCGTCGTCCGTCTCCGCCACCGCCCGCACCCCTGGCACGCATGCGCCGCCTCTGCCCGCACCGCCTCCCGGCCGCCGGACCCCACCCCTACCGCCTTCGCACACGCACCGCGCTCGGGCCCGCTCCATCGCCTCGCTGCCTCCATCCCGCACCGCGCCACCGCCTCAACCCGCCGTCCCGGACCACTCCCCGCACGTGAAGGGAGCTGAGGATGATGACAACGACGGAGGAGGTGAGGGACGGAGGAAGAGGCGACAGAGGAGCCCGCGGGCCGCGGCGGTGCCGGCGAAGGAGGTTGTGGGCCGACGTCGAGGAGGTGTTGTGAGCGTCCCCGTCCACGTCTCCGTCCTCCGGCCCTCTCCTCCTAGATCTACACGAGGAGGCGGTAGGCGCCGCGTGGAGGACGAGGCTGCCGCCGGTGGGCCGGGCTAGAGGGGGACGAGGTGAGCGGGAGGACGATTTCCCTCTCACCGATTCCAAATCGCACACACCTCCTTTCCCTACGCCGTTGTGCGTCCCTCTCGCTCAACACCGCGCCGCCCCCTTCGCCTGCTCCGCACTGCTTACCGGCGCACAGCCCCACGCCGCACCTGCCTCCCCCTACTTCCACACCACGCCTACCCCATGCCACCACACCTCCGCCGGCCGGCAACCAGCCTGGCGAGTCCCGTCACATAACCTTGCCCTCCACTCCATCTCCTTTCCAGCCGCCGCCGCCCCCTTGTTGCTGCATGTGTTCATCCCGAATCCATGGACAGGCCGACAGGGTCAAGGGCGTCCCGGCCCGCAACTTCATTGTGCGTGGGGCTGCGCGGAGAAGACCTCACCGTGGATCAAGGTGATGTGCCGCCCACCCAGGCGATGTCCTCGCTATGGGTTGCATCGATGGCGTTGTGCTGTTTGTCCTCCCAAGGATTGCTTGTTTCTGTTTGACGCCCGCCCACTCGCTGCATTCCTTGATGCCGCTGACAGGTGAGTGCATGCTTAGCTTTCTCAAAAAATGAAAGAACAAATTTGAGGCCTGCTGTCGGGTTTGCTGCCCACAGAATTGCATCAGGAGTCCAAATGTTTGTAAATAACTTAAATTGTAGATTGCTGTTTTGACTAATCAATATCAGTGGCTATATATGAATTGAATTTGAGAGAGATTGGCTACGCCATGAGTTACCATCCTACAATCCATTAGTTAGATTTCAGAAATTGTCAGGTTTGCACATCTGCAAATCAGACAAGAAAATCATCTCATTTACTGGAATCCTCAGACCTTCGCGCTTAAGCTACCGAATTGCTAATTACATTACATATAGACAGGATATTTACAAAGGTTACTGTTTCTTTTTTTTTTTTTTTTGAACCTAATGTCCTGAAAATTGCCATTAGGAGGAACACAGATGGGTGTATCGGGATGTAAAAATTAGCTACAAATTACTTTTTGGTCATGCCTCTGAACTGAAACAGTCCATATATGATTCATATAAACACAGGGTTCACATTAATAGTAAAACCTAACTGACTAATATACCATCCCTAGGGAGATCAGAAATTACTCTAAAGGAGAAACTGGAACCTTGCATCAGCAAAGAAAAAGAAATAACAAATCATATTTGTATTTTCACCAATGGTAATGTTTGAATCGAAATGGCGATGTTTGAATCGAAATGATGATGGTACATTTTTACCGACTGTACCTTTGTTGCTATGAAGCACCAGCTAGGCTAAATGTGCATATGTTCTGGTTCACTCCTTGATTCTGTTTGCCGAAATCCAACTCTTGTTTACCTGAATCAGTTCTTTTTTCAGTGAACCTTGTACTACTGTACAAAAGCGGTCACTCCAGGCAGTTAATTTCTAATCGCTCAAGGAGACGAGGTCTTGCTCTTCGACCCTGCTTATGAAACATACAAGACGTGCATTGAGTTAGCACAGGGTGTCCCTGTAAAATCATCTTCTAATTCAGAAATTCAGAGTTCCATTCTGTAGCAAGATTGATGTTTCAGAACGTGCAGTCTCCAACTCTCCATAACTTTTTTTTAGGTGTATGTGCCATTGGATCCACCTTCTTGGACTTTGGACAAGGATAAGTTTCTTAAATCTTTTACGAGTCGGACAAAGGCAGTGGTCTTGAACAGGTGATTGATTACCACCTGTGCTTGTCGATGTGGTTATATTGCTTGATTGATGCTGCTTACCTGCATGTGGACATGTTTGCACATAACAGTGTTTGACTTGTGAGTTGTGACACTAACAAATCTTGCCGTTGCAGCCCACACAATCCAACAGGGAAGGTCTTCAGTAGATAGGAGTTGCTTATAATCGCTCAAGCTTGGCAGAAAATGGACTGCTTTGTGATAACTGATGAGGTACATCTGTGTGGAGATGGGGAAGATCAGACTGCACCCACCTCTTCCTCATCAAACTTGTGTGTTGTTTTGCTGGAATAAATTTCTTCTCCTTGGATTTCGAAGGGGGTGGGCGGCTGGGGCCTGGTTATTGGAGATGGGGACTGATTCCAGTCGATTCCTACATGTTTGGTTTCATTTGCAACCTGTTGTGGAGTGAGGGTTGACAGATGGAGGCAGGCCCGTGACTCCACCAGTGGCCACGCCTGTCCCTCACCAGCGCGAACCCGTGTTTAGAAGGATACAAGCTAGCTGCCTACTATCTGCTCAAGGTGCTTCTGGTCGTATATTTATCCCGTTGGCTTTACTGAAAATACATTGGATTTCTTACTAAATGCAGTGAGCCCCCTTATCGACTGCATTTGCCTATTGTGTTTAATACTTTAGGTTGGTAGATTTAGGCTTAAGTCCACAATGACGTCAAAATCTTGCCCAAATGATCATATGGGTAGTAGACACGATATATTTGTCATATCTATAAATAGTTCTAGGCTTTAATTCAGTCATTGCTGATCTTGCTGGTTGCCATTGTTTTGTTGTTTTTGTTGCCCTTGAGTGTTGCTTTTGTTGCCCTAAGCATGAAAACTGGCCCCACCTTGATGGAGCCGTGGAGCCTTTGGCAACACATAGTTGACTGATGTGCCTGTCACTGGGTGGCAAGTGCCCAGCAGCACGTCATGTTTTTCACCCCCTGCTCTATCTGCGTCTGAACAAGTAGTGGACTGCTTGATGTCACCCTACGTACAAAGCATATTCTTAATTGTTATAAAAACTCTTTAGTGAGCAAATTATAGTGAGTTGTTATGGTGAGCAAATTAACGTACTGATAAAAGTGGAACAGTAGCACCAGCTGCTCACTAATTGAATAGGAATATTATATAGCCAAAATACAATCAGGTGATATTGTTTCCGGCATGTGGTTAAATGGATGTGGTGGTCTGGTGGATGTAGTTAGGTTGGCCCAAGCAGGTTTCTTTTTATATTTTGGTTTTTGTCAGAATGCTTAAGGCATGAAGGAACATCTTCCTTTTTCTTCATGTTGTTGATGCATAAACATCACACTGTGTATAGTGGAGTTTGAATATAAACGATGGGAAAGACGATCTGCTGGACTAAATCTAAAGAGAATTGCTATTTCAGATATGTTATGTGACAATATACATATCATTTGGAATTTTGTTATCTCCCGTTGCAACGCACGGGCCAATTACTGGTACGATACAATGTGGCTTTGCTCCTCTGGGTATAAATATATTTTATTAAATAATTACACCGATTCGGTCATCTAGGTGGAGCGTGGAAAATCCAATTCCCATCATATATAGGAGTATATAGGTGGAGCCTGGCTAGCTTTTGTGGTATGCCCCTTGGATATTATAAAGATTTCTCTTAGGCCTCGCTATCTGCATAGGTAAGAAATGGTCGTTTATCCAGAGCCTGACTTCATGGCTGCGAGTAGTAATCTAGTTTAATGGTATATTAACATATGATTAGTGCATAGTGCATGCTAAATGATTTCGATTTATTTTAAAGTGAATTAATGGTTAACGCAATAAATTATTAGTTAATACAATAAATTATTAGTTATTACAATCATGTCACATGTACTCGATACGGGTAACCAAACAACGCCTCATCTGAGATAGACTAAACAAACGCAATCAATCCAATAATGACAAAATAAAAGGTCAAAACTCTTCGAAACAAATTCCAAAAATCGCCCCGCACATTATCACAATATCACACCATCGCAAGAAATCTCTTGAAATTTTGAGAGAAATTGGAACAAGTTCAAAGCACCAAACCGTCCAGTGATAGAGCATTGGACTGTCCTGTGTTCAGTCCACCACCGTAAAAAGGTCTGATCCAAAACCAAAACCAAATTGAGATATCAAGGGTGATCGTCTTCCTTGGGTGATGAGTGATTATCAATGTGTGTGTAACTGTGATGCCCCTGGCATCTTAGAAGCCGTACACACATTTATACATAAGCTAATGATGAATTAAGACTAAATCATGCTTCAGAGAGTAATGAGGAATTGGTAGATAAACCACTAAGTCAAAGTTTCTCAAATCTGAAATTTTAGCTCATCCCCAAATTGATTCTGAAATTTCTTTTGATTTGACTATACAACTCAAGAATTTTCTTTTATATGAAATGGAGTTGAACTCATCACCTTTCAGATGCATCTATTGTGGATGTATTTGGACTTCATTTGACATTTCAAAAGATGAAAACAAGAAAAGCTTTACTTAGAGTAAATCTGCTGCTTTACCAAAATCCTAAACAAGATTAGGGTTGTATTTCAAAATATGTTGTGATTTAGAGGAGGATCATATTAACAAAGTTGTAGGTAATGATCCAGGAAACAACTTTGTCAATACGAGTCTGGTCATAATATGAATTCAAATTGGTCTTTTCAAACAAACTTTGTCAGCCCAGAAACACACCCCTACTCTGTCCAGTTTGATAATTTGAGATTTTCTTACCCATAGAGTCATTTTCATGACCTGCCCTAATGAAATGAAATATAGTTTAGAAAGTCCCAAACAAATTTGTCAAAAGGAGCAAGTGGAGTTGAGGCCTATAACTAGGGTATTTTTCCCTCCCAAGCAGATGACCTACCCTGTCCCTACCTATGGCTGCTGCATAAATTCAAACAAATTTCATATTTGCCGGCCGAATTTGAATATGAGCCAATTGACAAACTTGTAGAGCTCTGAGAGTACAACAATTCATCCAATTACCCCTTTCCCAAATTCGGTCTCCAAATTGGTCAAAACGGCGGATTACAGTGGGGGAGGAAACACATCTTCAGTTTTCCCCCATTTTCCCTCTCCCCGCTCTCAGTGACACGTGGGCCCTTCGATCCGAGGGAGTGTCCGGTGCCTTGCACGGCCGACGCCACGCGGCCGCCGGTCTCCGACGCCGCCGTCCTTGCCGCGCTGCCCTGCTCTGCCCGGCCTGCCCCTGCCGCGCCGAGGCCGCGACCTCCTTCGCCCGCCCCTCGCTCGCTCCCTCAGCTCCCAGACCCGAGCGCCCCTCCCTCTCTCTCGCTCTCTGTCCGTGTCCGCCATGGGTGACCCGAGCTCAAAGCTCGAGCTCCTCCGCCGCATTCCGTCCTCCTCTCACCCCTAGAATCACCCCATCACCTCCGCCGCGACACTCCGCGTCCAACGCGCCGTCATAGCCTCCATTCCCTTCTCCAATTCGACCGATCGAGCCACCGCGTCCGCCATGGCCGAACTCGTCGAGCTCGCGCCGCCGCCTTCCCCCGGCCCTCTCCCTCCATGCCTTCACCGTCACCACGCTCGCCCCAAGCCCCTCCACCGATCTCACTAGCTCTAGGCCGCCGCCTTCGCCTCTAGCCCCCTCCCGACGGTGACACCACCATGGCCACCATGCTCACCCCAGCCTGACCGTGGGGAGCCACCCTCCGTCGCCCACCGCGCCGCCGCTCCACCACCGCCGGTTTCCCCGCCTCGCCGCGCACCTCACGTGCCCACCCTCGCCGCCTCTCGGTGCCCGAGCCGCCGGAACCGAAGCCGGCGCCGACGCGCACCACCGCACCGTGGCCGTCCGGTTCACCGGCGCCGCGCCTCCTCTCCTCTCCACCACCGGCAACGAGGTCAAGGGGGAACGGACGCCCGCGGACGGGAACACATTCCCGGACCCGGTCGGCTTCAAGACCGGCCGCCACGCCGCCGGCGCAGCCCCGCCGTTCCCTCCCCGCGCGCCGTCTCCCTCTGCCTGCCCGAGGAAGAAGAAGAGAAAGGTGAATTTGCGATTTAGCCCCTGCTGTTTCGTGTAATTATGTTTAAGTCCATACGCTGTGCAGTGAGTCTTACGAATCTTACGGTCTAGCCCCTGAAGTATACGGTTAATTGCGTACAAGTCCTTGATCTATATGTTTTTTTCCATTTATTTCATTAATAAAGCGGCGGAAACTTTGAAAAATCATAACAAATCAAATAAAAATCCAAAAAAGGTAAACTCAGTGGCTATGAACTCGTCTTGAGTAGATCTACACAGTGGGTATGATGTGGAGGTGTGAAATGTCTGTTTTGCCCTTGGTTGGTTGCATGCAAGATAAATAAGGATAAATGACAAAAGTGGGCCAAATAAACTCCAAATGGCATGAAACTTGGATAGTAGCTTTCTTAGGATATTATAACACTATGTGAAATTTTATAGCCCTAGCACTTGTGGTTTAATTACCCTTTTGCCATTATACATGTGTATGTGTATTTATCTAACCTAGGAAGGGGAGGCCACAAAGAATATGCTCAACTTGACTCTCCAGCATTTTTCATATACTTTAGGTAGTATGAGTGTCTCACCGGTAAAATATGAGCCCCTGCATGTTAAGAGTTAACGGTGATTTGAAAATGACAAATCTTGACTTGGGGAACTAGATAAATGGAAAAGATGGCTTTAGGATGCTAAGAAAATTCCACGAAAAAGGTGGTAGCTTGTGCATGATATCTAGTTCCCAAAAAGTTTATTTGTGCATGTCTTTCATGATAATGGAGCTGTGTAACTACGAGAACTCAAGTGCATATTTTAATTCACAAATGCGCATGTGTGAGGATGATTAGGGTCTATACGATGGTTTAGGCCTTAGAATCAATACATGTTCATATGTCCTTTTATATGTGATAGTTGTAGTGCATCTCGGAGATGGTTCGTATAGATTCCTAGTAATAACCTGAGTCCCTTTCGTGCGGAGCAAGTTTTACGTAAGGAATACTTAAGTAAATTGCCTAGATAATAATTCCCATGAATATATCTCTTACGCATATCATGCACGCTTTTGCATTCGTTACGCTTATGTTGCACTATGTCATGCATATAGATTCCGCGAACGAAGGACCAACGCAGAAGCAGTCGCAAACCCAGTAGCCGGAAGACGAGCCCGTGCACCCGGTGCCAGAAGACGGCGTGTCGCTGATAAAACCGTCCCTGTTTCAAGGGGTTGCCTGGGGCAAAGCCCCACAACCCGGCAAACTAACTTAGTTTAGTTTGTTGGTTTCTTAAAGACAGTCAAAGGTAGGCAGGACCATGCAAATCCCAGCAAACAAATTATTTTGAGTTACGCATATGCATTAGGATTGATTGAAACCAATTGCATTAGACTTCCCGGCCGCCCTGGCCCTAGCACCTATACTTAGGGTTCGTAGGACGGGTGCCTAGAATGGTTAGGCGCGAGTAGACACGAGTGAGCACTGTCACTCGTCTCGTAGGGTTTACTTTCGAATGATGAATCTTCATTACTATGAATTTATTATTGCTATGTTATGCTTTCAATTGAGACCGGGCGGAGATATGGGATTACTATGTTGAAAAATGATGTGATGGTATGGTGGACTCCGCCCGAGTCGCATAAGGCCCGTTCGCTGTTCGCCTGCTGATCGGCATAACATTGCTAGAATGCTTATCCGGGAAATGGGACCGGTGAAACCTTACTTGTGCCATCCGAAGAACAGAAACACGTTCCTACCCACTGGTTGAGAGGAAGGTGGCCCGGGGGAGCTTGGTATTCATGACGGGGAGACCGAGATGTCGGCAGGCTCGTCATGGGGGCACAACCCGGGAGTCAGGCGGGAGTGAATCGAACTTGGGATGGGACAAGTGGAGAAGGGGGACTATATGTGGGAAAGCCGTCGTGTTAGTAAGCATATGGGCCCCTGGCATTTTCTAGTTATTCCCGGGAATATAAAAATCGATTCGAATCGCTGATGCTCACCAGGTGTGAGAATGCCAATATCACTGACGGGCAACGTAGAACTGTTTGAGGCAAGATGTTTTATGGAATCGATGATTTGATACGACACAATGGTTATACATGCTTTACTTCATGCAAATTACTCGCTTTATATTACCAATGAGATTCAGGATAAGGACTGGCGGCTGTCAAATCCCGCTATAGCATGACATTAAAACATAGTGGTTAATCATGATTAAAGGTTAGCG
Source organism: Paspalum notatum (assembly GCA_022530915.1). Taxonomy (NCBI): domain Eukaryota; kingdom Viridiplantae; phylum Streptophyta; class Magnoliopsida; order Poales; family Poaceae; genus Paspalum; species Paspalum notatum. Next base: position 22,727,703 of record CM039684.1, on the reverse strand, counting down.
ATTGTCAAATCCCGCTATCCTATGGTAACATTTTACAGTTTAAAACCAATGGCTAAGGACCTACTCGCTAGTAAGCTAAGCTTTGCGTCAGCCGTAAACCCTGTCCATTAAGCCCTACTGAGTAATTAGTACTCAGGGTTTGCCCCCACTTTTGGCTCACAGGTACTGGCGACATTTGGATAGCTGCTTGGAGAAGGGTAGCACCGGTGGGCTCGGTGCTTCTCGCCTCGTTCATCTGTATGAAGACTTCTTAAGTATTTGGTTTCCGCTGCGAGATGTTTTGAAATCGCTTCCGCATTATATATATTTTGGACATGTATTTGACTATATACATTCTCGGTTTGTAACTAAGTCTATCTATTCTATATTTCAACTGCCTGTGATGATGTAACTGTTGTGGCTCCTTCGCGAGTCGGATGTGTGTGATGTCGGTTCCTCTGGGATTTGGTGCAAATCGAGAGCCGAGGGCTTCTCGACGGACGACCGGGTTTAGTACGGTCTAAGTACACTGTAAGCTAATGGTGACAGGTGTACTTAGCCCGTATTAAATCGGCGGTTCCGCCACAGTAACCCTTTGCTCGTGATGTGTACGTATACAGGCACGGCCATGGTTGCGGCGAGGAGTGTCGGGTGAGGCCACTGGTGTCCAATCCAACAGTCCAAGGAGTAGAAGGGCATGCGAGGGAGGCGACGGCATGTTGGTCATGGTGTGGCTCCTGGTCCAGGTAGGTGGGACCATGGGACCTGGCATTGAAGTGACGCGTGCTGAATCCAGAAGCTTTGGTGGTTTGCTCCCTCAAAACCATCGTGGTGGACGGTTTGGTAGTTTGGGCCTCAAAACTATCGAAGATGGTGTTGACTGTGTGTGCTTGCCCTTGGAGGCTCCAATGGGCCGAGGCTTTTGACATGGGCTTGCATCGAAGATGGTTTGGCGGTTTTCCTCAAAACCTCCACCTGCTCCGAATTTGCAAAGTTCCACCAAAATTGCTGACAGTTTTTTGGTTCACTCCAAAACTGTAGGCGCGAGGATTGGACTATTGGACATGGGAAGACATAAGTTGAAGTCTTGGGAGCCAAGAAGATCAAGGATTCCGTCGTGGCCGTCCGTTCGAGTTTCATGTATCTTTTCGGTTCAACCTCCTAAGGGCATTCTAGTCTTAGGGGTCTTAGTGTCAAAGTGTCATGTTTTGGCTAGGAGATAAAAATAACTAGTTGGCTGGCCATTAGGGTTGGTCTCTCCCACTTGGAAACCCAAGCTTAGGTGAAATATTCTGAAGTGAAGTGCAAAACGCCATGGAGAGTCATAGATGCTAGGATTGAGGCCCCTCTAGTTCTTTGATTGGGAGTGAAGGATGAAGAAATGTAGGGTGTAGGAACCTAGTAATCCATAACTTTCATGATAAACGCAAGGAAGATTCCGTGTCCAATTCGTGTGCTTGTGTGCAGCAGGTTTCCCCTTCTTTGGTTCTTCAAGAGCTCTTTGTGTTTTAAGCGAAAACTCGTGTTCTTTTGGTTCTTTTGTGATGCCATGGTGTGGGTGGATTGATTTTGTGTGAACTTTGCCTCAGAATCCCCACATGCTCACTTGGATCTTGGACTTTTGGAGGTGTTCAAGTTCGAGCCTTGTTCGTGAGAGATAGACAATTCTCGGTGATCCCTTGATCTTTTTTCGTAGATCCTTTTGGGAATACCAGCAGCAGTGCTAACAATTGTAGGTATAAACCCTCTCATTTGCACTTGGTTTGATTTGAGTTTGGATCGAGTTTGGGCAATCCACGGACAAAGCAGTTTGATAGTTTTTGTACAGACTGGATAGTCTGGTGCGTTGAAGTGTAATCAGCCCTTGGGTGCTTTGGTTCTTCTTTGGCACAGAACATCTGGTGGTCACATCGGACCATCGGTGTGTTCAACCTCATACCATCCGGTGCGTTCAACCGACATTCGCTTGGTTCAATCACCTCGTTGTCTATTTCGTCTGGTGCTTCCATCACCGGACCGTCCAGTGCGTGTTGCAGTGTTTTGCATCGGCACTGTTTGCTCTCCAATCTTTTGTACGGACCGGACCATTTGATGTGTACACATCGGACCCTCCGGTGCATACTATGAGGTGTGTTTTTCGCTGTTTTTGCTTGAGCATGTTTGTTTATATCGACTCGTCTGGTGTGTGTTGTTGTTGTCGTCTTGGCTTGTTCGGCGTCTGTTCTTGTGGGGCATTTGAGCGAGTGCTTCCTCCAATTTTTCCAGTGCTTCCGCTAAGCATTTCCTAGCTGAGTCCTAGTGTGAGTAGCTCTATAGCTACACCATCTCGATCAAATTAGAAGAGAGAGTGTCTTGGTGTTGAATTTTGTGAGGCCCAAACCATCAAACTGTCCACCTCGTTGATTTTATGATAGCAAATCAACAAGCCTTCCGGCTCCGGCATATGTCACTCTGTTACTAGCTCCCACCTCCGCGGTCCAGGAGAGCCCTAACACAACCATGTCGTCGTCACCTCATCACACGTGCCCTTACTCCTTGGACTACTAGATTGGAGACCCACGGCCTCACCCAGCATCTTGTGGCCCAGGCATCGGCCGTCCAAGCGCCAATGCACGATTCATCGAAACCTGCCCTCGCGTGTCTCAAGCCAGCGTCGCCGAGACCACCATGCCATCTGAATACCTACACATGACCAGTCAAGAGATCACATGTCTCTGTAGGTTATTAGTTAGTTCACCAACTCACCCGGATGCATTCCACACGCATGAAAACGGCAAACACCACACTCAACGCAACTCAATGCCACACACCCACTTGTTAGCCTTACACACTAAATTAAAGCACACAAGTAAAGGAAAGCTAACTCGGCAAAAGCTCCATATCATCACAACAATCATTCATCAGATAAAGTATGAGGTCAAGGTAATTGTTCACTTGACCTCTCAATAGAAAATCAAAGAAATATGGAAAAGGATAGGAATATAGTTGTAAAATAGAGGATTAGAAAAACACAAAAAATACATGGGTAAAGGTGTTTGGAATGCAAAAAAAAAAAAAAAAAAAACTACGACATCGGAGTTACATATGGACCACAATATTGTGCGACCTACTGCGCACAGCAAGCATGTGTGTGACACCTTGTTTGTACCAAGCATGTCCAATTTGATTCAGAGAAACCACTACAAAAGCAGTCCAATGGTTCACTGTATCGCCGCAAAACCGACTGGTTTAACTGGTTCACACGATTCAGTTCCATGATTGGTCTTTTAGTTGAACTGTACCGATCAATGGTTCATTGTTTGTCGGTCAACCAATAAACCGGTTCAGTTATTTTTTTTGAGAAATTTATTTTCTTAACCCAAAAAAAAGTTGATGTTTACTTTTTTGACCTAAAAATTTTACGTCTTGCCTATCTGGTCAAAATTTTTTATCCCGGTTACTTCCTTGGCCTTTATGTGCATGCCGTTGGTCTTTCCGCCCCCCTCCTTCGACAGCTCCCTCTGCTACAGCCGCATGCTCCTCAAGGCCTTCGCGTGCCTCGCCGTCCTCGGCTCCCTGCGCCCGAGCTGGTGGCGCGCGGCTGCCACGGCCGCGGCCGCGCTCCCACCCGCGCCGGCATCCGCGGTGGCGGCGGCCGCCTCCTCGAACGAGCCGACGAACACGACGCATGGACGCCACCCCGAGCTGCAGCCGATGGTGACGCAGCGAGCAAAGGCGATGGTGGATCGACGGAAGGCGCAACGGGCAGGAGTGGTTGTCCTCAGCCGGCGGCGGCGTGGCAGGCCAAGTCGGTGCCGGTGGCGGCTTCCGTTTGCCCGGGAGCAGCGCCTGTCACACCCGGTTTTAGAAACAAAACCAAGTGCTAACTATGTATGTGCCAGGATCAGTTTAATCACATACACAGCCTAAACAAAAGCAAATAGCACAACCAGTACTTTACTTAAGAGTAATAACCATTATTACAGATCGTAAATGTCTTTAACGAGCAACTTAACGAGAACGAGATAGCTAAGCGACAGCAGAAGACGACCGTGATCCACAGGCAACTGACGGATGGCACACCAGCCTAGAACTCGTCGTAGTCCTGGAACTCCTGGTTAGGATCAGCACAACTTCCTTCTAGATCTGAGCAGCGGTTGCAATGGATGCAACGGATATAAAACAAGCAAGGATGAGTACATAACGCACTCAGCAAGTATTCCGTTTAGGATAAAAGTGGACTGGCTTTATAGTGGTTAGGCATAGCAGTTGCTTTTAATTAGTCAAGTTTTAATTACTAGCAATGATTAGCATAACCCATCCCTTTATTATAAAGACAGTAAAACATATTTAAAAGATAAGCATGAACCATAACCATATCCATCTTCATTACCATGATCACCATGAGCCATTCACCTTGAAGCTGAAAACTCTAATCTGTGAGGGTCCAGGCCGCTCTTAACCATGAGCACGGCTGATATATCAGTTTTAAACACTCTCGAGAGGTTGTACAACTTTACCCACAAGTCATGATTCCCATTGTGCCCGAGGTTTGCAAAGCCCCATTTATTCATACCTTAGATGAATCGGCAGGGTTTCATTACGAGACTTTTACAAAGAATTCCTAGAGTTATGGCCCACTCGTTACAGGTTACTCCAGTTAACTAAAGATATGAGAGTTCCGTTCCAAAGGGAGACAGATAGAACTGCACCACATTGGCAAAGGGCAAAGTCCCATATCCCCCAGACCCCTCATACGCCATGTTTCAGGAAAGTAAGCCAAAACTCTAGTTCATCTAATTAATCAGTCAAGCCTAGTGCCCATGTGAGTCTTGTGGTTGTACTGTTTTCCTGGGTGGTCGCTCGGCGAACCGATCCTTAGGGCGAAGCACTTGAGCAAAACCAACAAAACATGCTCAAGTCTCCATGATGTTAAAACCAAACTTTTATCATCAGGTTCATCATTACTTGACCATCATTAACAACATAAGTAAAGTGAGTTGAGCGGAAGCAATTAATTTACAACATCACAGCCCTCCCAGGTTATAAAACATGTAAAAGTATATGAGGCTAGTCATCCTTAGTAGGAACATGCAAAATTTAGGCTCTAGATCATGTGATTAAAGTAAATAGGACATAGGTCAAAGAATACTTGACTTCCTCAGCAAAAACTTGCTCAGGAACTTCCCAAGATGGATTCTCGACAAACTCGGACGGAACGTCGGCTACACGTTGCATACACACAAGCAATGAGCATTACTTGACTAAAACAGTACACCAAACATCATAAACAGAGGTTAAAAAGGTTTTAGAATTGATCTACACTTTATTACGATTCCGTAGGTTCAAGAATCGTTCAAATCGGAGTTAAAACGCAAAAGATATGGATAAAATAAGATTAAGGGCTTAAAATAAAGAGAATTTGAAATTCCAGGGGCTAAACTGTGAAAACCTGGACCTATCCGTAAATAAATAGGACCGCGGGTTGATTTAGAAGAAGCACAAGGTTTCTTTTGCAAAACCTCACGCTGACCGGGATTGACCAGGACCGCGGGTTGATTCCCAAAAAACCCAGGGACTCTTTAGCAAGAAAACGGCCGCTGACCGGTATTGACCGGGGTCACGTCTCACGGTGGCCGTTGGATCTGCGATGGACGGCTCTGGTTAGATCGGGCGGAGGGGAAAAGAGACCGGCGACGGGTTCGGCCGGCGGCGACCTTCGGGCGCGGCGGAGACTCGCCGGAGCACCGCGGAATCCGCGGTTCCGGGGCCTAGGGTTAGCGGAAAAAGGTGCACGGGAGAGCGGGCGGTGGTGCGAAGCGGCCGGAGTAGTCGCGGTGGCGAGGCATCGACCGGAGGCGGCGGGCAACGGAGCGGGGTGGTGGAGAAGCTCCGGCGAGCAATTCCCGCCGGTGTAGGGCGCGACTAGGGACTAGAGTTAACTAGATCAACTCCTTACCTCACGGCGAACCTTCGGGGGTAGAGGTGGTCGACGGTGAAGCGGCAACGACGGTCGGCGACGTGCGGCGGCGTCCGCGGGCGCTCTGTGTAGACCGTCGGCGGCGCGGTGGGCAACGAAGGCGGCCTAGGGCTAAAGCTTTGGGTGCTCAAGGCATTGGGGTCGGCTGCTTATATAACCCGGACGCCGAGGCTTGCGGAGGAGGCAAGGAAAGCACGGCGCGAGGTAGAGTCCTGCTCGGACTCTGCGTCCGGCGCGCGCGGGGAAAGGAAAGGAGAAAGACGCGGGCAAGGAAGGAAAGGGAAAACGGTGCGGGATCCTCGGGCGAGGTCGGGTGCGGGGTGGGACCGAAGCCTCGGCGCAAGGGCGGTTCGAGCTCGTCTCGCCGGCGTCGGACCGAGAAAGGAAAGAGGGAGAGGGAAAGAGATGACAGGCGGGACCCGCTGGCAGTGAGAGGGAGAGGAGAGGCGCGGGTCGGGCTGCCTGGCGCGCAGGCCGGTCGGCGCGGACTGGGCCGAGGGGTGTGCCGTGGGCCGGGCGGAGAGAAGGAGAAAGAGGGGGGAAGAGCTGGGCCGGCTGGGGGAGTGGGCCGCGGCTCGGGCCGGCGGGAAAAGAAGGAGGAGAGAGGGGAACCGGGCCGGCTGGGGTTTGGGCCCAAAGAGAGGAAGAGAGGGGAAAAAAAAGAAAAAGGAAAATTTTCCTGGGTTGTTTTGAAATTTGAGAAATTTTGGAGAGATGCAAAAGGGTTTAAATTCAAACTTTGAACACTGCAAATCACCCAATAAAAATATGCAAAGACATGAGAGTTCAAACATGTGATTCCTATGATTCTTTTTAATTAATTAGTTTGAAATCTCCAAAAATCAAATAGGTGTCATGTATGATCAAACAATATGAACAAATTAAATTGGTTCCAAATGATTTTGTTTGTGGTAAAATTTAGGGTGTTACAAACCTACCCCCTTAAAGAAATCTCGTCCCGAGATTTTAGGATTGGCTAGCAAAGAGTTCCGGGTAATCTGCTCTGAGGTCATCCTCTCTTTCCCAGGTGGCCTCCTCTGCCGTATGGTGGCTCCACTTAACTTTACACATCTTTATGACCCTGTTTCTGGTAGTCCTCTCTGCCGTCTCCAAAATTTGGACTGGATATTCTGTATAAGTCAAATCATCCTGCACATTAAGTTCATCCTCCTGCAACTGCTCTTCGGGTACTCGCAGACACTTCTTCAACTGAGATACATGGAACACATCGTGTACTCCCGATAATCTGTCAGGCAATTCCAGTTGATATGCAACTTCTCCCTTACGGTCAATTATTTTAAAAGGCCCAATATATCGTGGTGCTAATTTTCCCTTCACTTTGAATCGGCGTAGACCACGAATAGGTGATACTTTCAAGTACACATAGTCTCCTACTGCGAATTCCAAATCCCTTCGACGGTTATCCGCATAACTCTTCTGTCTAGTTTGAGCAATCCTCAAATTCTCCCGAATCATTCGTACTTGTCGTTCGGCGTCTTCTATGATTCCAGGACCAAACAACTGCTTCTCCCCAGGTTGATCCCAATGCAAGGGAGTTCTGCACCTTCTACCATACAAAGCCTGAAAAGGTGACATCTTGATACTAGCCTGATAACTATTGTTATAAGAAAATTCGGCATACGGCAAACTTTTGTCCCAACTAGTACCATATTGTATTGCGCAAGCTCTCAACATATCTTCCAATATCTGGTTGGTTCTTTCTGTCTGCCCATCGGTCTGTGGATGATATGCTGAACTGAAATTTAATTTAGTGCCCATTGACTCATGCAAACGCTTCCAAAAATGAGACGTAAACTGAGTTCCACGATCTGACACAATCTTCTTTGGTACTCCATGCAAACACACAATTCTGGACATATACAATTCAGCTAACTTGGCTCCCGAATAAGTGGTCTTGACAGGAATAAAGTGAGCAACTTTGGTTAATCTGTCCACTACTACCCATATAGAATCAAAACCACTTTGTGTACGCGGTAGGCCGACGATAAAATCCATACCAATTTCCTCCCACTTCTATTCTGGAATCTTGAGCGGCTGTAACAATCCAGCGGGCTTTTGATGCTCAGCTTTCACCCTCTGACAAACGTCACACAAAGCTACATATTCTGCTACTTCACGTTTCATACCGTACCACCAAAATTTCTGCTTCAGATCTTGGTACATCTTTTCACTTCCGGGATGGATGGAATAAGCTGTCTCATGTGCTTCCTTCAGAATTAAATCTCGTATAGACTTTATGTTCGGAACACAAATCCTATCCCCATGCCATACTGTGCCGTCGGCATCCACTCGGAATCCCGGTGCCTTATCTAACTTGATTAACTCTTTTATTTCCTTGATCTTCTCATCATTAAGTTGTCCCTTCCTGATTTCTTGTTCCAACGTAGGCTCAAACTCCATGGAGACTGTGCCTTCCGTATTATTAAGAAAACCCAAACTTAGTCGGTCGAACTCTATGGCTAACTCATCCGGCAACTCTCTTGCCCACAACAAACTGATCTGACTCTTTCGGCTCAGAGCGTCTGCTACTACATTTGCCTTGCCAGGATGGTAATGTATCTCCAAATCATAATCCTTGATTAATTCTAACCATCGTCTTTGCCTCATATTTAGCTCAGTCTGGGTAAAGATATACTTTAAGCTTTTGTGATCAGTATAAATATCACACTTTTGCCCGAATAAATAATGCCTCCATACTTTTAATGCATGCACCACTGCGGCTAATTCCAAATCATGAGTTGGGTTATTCTTCTCATGATCCCTCAGTTGTCTAGAGGCATAGGCAATAACCTTGCCTTCTTGCATAAGAACACATCCCAAACCTAGTCGTGAAGCATCGCAGTATACTGAAAATGGCTTATGCATATCTGGAAAAGTTAACACTGGCGCTGTGGTTAACCTCTTTTTCAACTCCTCGAAGGCTTTCTGACAAGCTGACGTCCACTGAAATTTAATATTCTTTTCTAACAAAGCTGTCATTGGCTTAGCAATCTTGGAAAACCCTTCAATGAAACGCCGATAGTAACCGGCTAATCCGAGAAAACTCCTGATGCCTTTCACATCCTCTGGGATCTTCCAATTCTGCACTTCAGATACCTTACTCTGATCAACGGCAATCCCTCTATTGGATATGACATGACCTAGAAACTTAACTTCCTCAATCCAGAAATCACACTTGCTAAACTTCGCATAAAGTTTATGCTCTCTAAGCTTCTGCAACACTAATCTTAGATGCTCTTCGTGTTCCTCTTCGGTTTTGGAATAAATCAGAATATCATCGATAAATATCACCACAAACTTATCAAGATATTCCATAAACACACTATTCATCATGTACATAAAGAAGGCTGGGGCATTAGTCAATCCAAAGGACATAACTGTATATTCATACAACCCATAACGACTAATGAACGCCGTCTTTGGTATATCTGAAGGTCTGATTCTTAGTTGATGATACCCAGATCGTAAGTCAATTTTGGAGAAAACACAGGCACCTTTGAGCTGATCAAATAAATCTTCAATCCGGGGCAGTGGATATTTATTCTTTACTGTAACGGCATTGAGACCTCTATAATCGACACACATTCGCAAGGTTCCATCTTTCTTCTCGGTAAGCAAAACTGGTGAGGCCCAAGGGGAGGTGCTCTTGCGAATAAACCCTTTCTCCAATAGTTCATCTATTTGTTTCTTAACTTCAAGTAATTCGACACCAGATATTCTATATGCTTTCTTATAGATAGGTGCAGTTCCAGGTACTAATTCAATAGAAAATTCAATGTCACGTTCAGGTGGCATACCTGGCAACGAATCTGGGAAGACATCCGGAAATTCTGACACTACTCTGATGTTCTCCAAGGCTGTGGCATCAATAGCATTAACTCCTGCTTGAGGCGGGTCTATCAGAACTTCCATGTTCTCACCGGATGGCGTAGTCAAAGTCACTTTTCTCTCGGCACATGAGATTACCCCGTTGTATCTTTGCAGCCAATTCATACCCAGGATAACATCTACTCCTTGTGCTTTCATAACTATCAATGATGCTGGAAAATCTACCCCCCTTATTTTAATGGATGCATCATCACAAGCGAACTCAGATCGCATACTTCCCCCAGGTGAACTAACTATCATTGATTTTACCATCTTTATCATAGGCAAACTATTCCTCTCTACATATTGAGCAGTAACGAAGGAATGCGTAGCACCAGTATCGAATAATACTAAGGCGGGTTGGGAGTTGACCAGGAACGTACCTACGACAGCATTTGGACCTTCCTGGGCAGCCTCCGCAGTGATGTGGTTGATCTTGGCGTGGCTGGAAGCTTGGTTGGGGGTGCCCGCCTTCGAACTCGATTGCGGTGTCTGCTGCGGCGTACCTCTATATGGGCATTGCTTAGACCAGTGACCTGTTCCTCCGCATTTGAAGCAATTTGCACTTCCCGTTGGTACTGGCGTGCCTGTCTTCACTGGGGTACTGGTAGGAGTCGGTTGGCGGGGAGCTTGATTGTTTGAGCGCTGCATTTGGGTATTGTTCTGCTGAGACGGATAGTTCGGGCGCTGATAGTTGCCATTGCTGTTGTAGCGCTGGAACTGGGGCTGCTGCTGTCCGGAGTTCTGTGTAGGACGGTTCTGAAAGTTCTGGGACCCAGAAAATCGCGGGCGGGTGTTGCTGCTAGACTGCTGCGCTTTCTGCTTGCGCTTCTTTTCCTCCATCTCGCGACGAGTATTCTCCGTTACGATAGCTCGGTCTATCAGATGCTGGCAGTTAGGAAAGGTATGGTTCATGAGCTGGTACCTGAGTGGATTGACCAAGCCTTTGAGGAAACGGTACTGCTTCTTGGGGTCGGTATTAACCTCCTCTGGACAGTAGCGAGACAGCTGTAAGAACTTGTCTCGATACTCACTGACGGTCATGGTGCCCTGGGTGAGCGCCAGGAACTCTTCTTTCTTCAGTGACATCACACCAGCTGGAACATGATGCGCTCTGAACCTCTCGGTGAACTCCTGCCAGGTAATGGTGTTGGGGTTGTTATGAGCCAAGCGGTACGATTCCCACCATTGTTGAGCAGCACCCCGTAACTGGTGAGGGCCGTAGAGGACTTTCTCCTGGTCGGTGCACTGAGCGACGTCCAGCTCCCGTTCTATTGCGCGGAGCCAGTCTTCTGCATCCATAGGATCGACAGAGTGAGTGAACACAGGTGGGTGTCCCTTCATAAATTCTGCGCGCCTGTCTCGCGGTTGAGGCGGTGGTGGCGGGGGTGGTTGCTGCTGCGCCTGGTGCATGGCTGCCACTGCTTGACCAAGAGCTTGTATCACTTGGGTCTGGTTCATGATCAGTTGTTCCATAGTCATTGGTGGCGGTGGATTTGGGAGTCCTCCATCTCCGCGACCTCCTCTACCTCCACGGCCACGACCACGTCCACGTCCTGTACTCATCTGATGGACCAAATATACCATTAGTACTTATTTCCGGCCATACATCTCATTCAACATTAGTGACCAAGACAGAGATAAAGATCTGAACGTATATATGGATAGAGCAGGGCTTTCCCAAACTAACTAACTTTATTAAACTTTATTAAGCATCCAACCAAAAGACTAAGTTGTGGACATCACCCCACAACTTAAGCACTCATTACAAAGAACCAAATCATCCATAAAACACAATCATAAGCAAACGAGCACACTTTTAATCGTTCTAAGCCTAACCGAACTAACTAATCGATACTAATAGAACCTATTACAAAAGGGGTAGCATCCTAGTCCTCATGATGCCGTATATAGGTCCTAGCTTCTGGATCATTGTAGCGGGCCTTCTTCTTACGCGGAGCATCAGCAGGGTCTTCTACACGTTCTTCTTCCGCGGGCTCAACGCCATGTGCAACCCATGCTCGAAGCTTCCGGTTCTCGTACCTCACCATGTCCAACTCGTCCAAGGCGGCATTGTAGTCGGTGTTGAGGGTAGCAAGGTACTCAATAGTGGACTCCAGGCGTGGGTTCTGTTCTGCCTCCGGGTTGGCGATCCAGGCATCAAGTCTTTCGACCGAACGGCAGGGGTAGTACCGGCGTGAAGTGATGGCCATATCTTCACGGTGTGCGTGACACAACGTCGTCAAGGCCTCCCTAGCAGCATCACTGATGGCGGCTTCATGGCTGTTGCGACGAGTAGGTGCGTGCCTGACGTGAATGTTCCGGCGGGATCCAAACTCATCCGGGATGCTGATCTCCACTGTCATGTCCCAATCATCAGGTAGGACGGGATGGCGGTAGCGAGTCCCCACATAGGTGATCCAGAACTGATCGTAGTGGAGCATCTCCAGCGTTTCCCTCAGCATCCGAGGAATAGGCAGCGGGTAGTCGAACCAGCGGTGGGTAGTGGTGACCACGGGTCCAGCTTCATCGTCGTCCTCATCATCGTCCGATGGGGGTGCGTCTCCAGCATCTGGATCTTGTTCTGGGTCTTCAGGGTCAACAGCTGGATCTTCTGGCTCCTCCTGGGGTTGCTCCTGCGGCGACGCCGAAGAGGGTACTGGTGGCTGCACCTCTGGGGGTTCTTCCTGCGGCTCCTCTTCTGGTTCATCTTCGGACAGCTCAGGGACAAGTTCTTCTGGGTCTTCCTCCTCGGACTCAGTCAGGTCTACCCACTCTTGTGGCGGTGGAGAAGGTGGGGTTGGGGTAGGCAATCTGATCCTGTTGGATCCGCCATAACCTCGTCCACCAACACGCATGCGGGCAGTGCGCTTGAAAGTCGACATCTGCAGGCCCACATCGTAAGCAAACATGAGAAACAGTTCTATTGTGGGATAGATAAGTAGATATAGAAGATCTTAATTGAAATAGACGAGTATGGATATCAAAATAGCACATATGGCAAGTATTTGAATGGAGAAAGCAAGAAAAGGTAAGCAAAATCCTTAACAACGACCAGTTCTATTCTAGGCTTGCGTCCTACGGTCAGTACGGCTCTGATACCACTTCTGTCACACCCGGTTTTAGAAACAAAACCAAGTGCTAACTATGTATGTGCCAGGATCAGTTTAATCACATACACAGCCTAAACAAAAGCAAATAGCACAACCAGTACTTTACTTAAGAGTAATAACCATTATTACAGATCGTAAATGTCTTTAACGAGCAACTTAACGAGAACGAGATAGCTAAGCGACAGCGGAAGACGACCGTGATCCACAGGCAACTGACGGATGGCACACCAGCCTAGAACTCGTCGTAGTCCTGGAACTCCTGGTTAGGATCAGCACAACTTCCTTCTAGATCTGAGCAGCGGTTGCAATGGATGCAACGGATATAAAACAAGCAAGGATGAGTACATAACGCACTCAGCAAGTATTCCGTTTAGGATAAAAGTGGACTGGCTTTATAGTGGTTAGGCATAGCAGTTGCTTTTAATTAGTCAAGTTTTAATTACTAGCAATGATTAGCATAACCCATCCCTTTATTATAAAGACAGTAAAACATATTTAAAAGATAAGCATGAACCATAACCATATCCATCTTCATTACCATGATCACCATGAGCCATTCACCTTGAAGCTGAAAACTCTAATCTGTGAGGGTCCAGGCCGCTCTTAACCGTGAGCACGGCTGATATATCAGTTTTAAACACTCTCGAGAGGTTGTACAACTTTACCCACAAGTCATGATTCCCATTGTGCCCGAGGTTTGCAAAGCCCCATTTATTCATACCTTAGATGAATCGGCAGGGTTTCATTACGAGACTTTTACAAAGAATTCCTAGAGTTATGGCCCACTCGTTACAGGTTACTCCAGTTAACTAAAGATATGAGAGTTCCGTTCCAAAGGGAGACAGATAGAACTGCACCACATTGGCAAAGGGCAAAGTCTCATATCCCCCAGACCCCTCATACGCCATGTTTCAGGAAAGTAAGCCAAAACTCTAGTTCATCTAATTAATCAGTCAAGCCTAGTGCCCATGTGAGTCTTGTGGTTGTACTGTTTTCCTGGGTGGTCGCTCGGCGAACCGATCCTTAGGGCGAAGCACTTGAGCAAAACCAACAAAACATGCTCAAGCCTCCATGATGTTAAAACCAAACTTTTATCATCAGGTTCATCATTACTTGACCATCATTAACAACATAAGTAAAGTGAGTTGAGCGGAAGCAATTAATTTACAACATCACAGCCCTCCCAGGTTATAAAACATGTAAAAGTATATGAGGCTAGTCATCCTTAGTAGGAACATGCAAAATTTAGGCTCTAGATCATGTGATTAAAGTAAATAGGACATAGGTCAAAGAATACTTGACTTCCTCAGCAAAAACTTGCTCAGGAACTTCCCAAGATGGATTCTCGACAAACTCGGACGGAACGTCGGCTACACGTTGCATACACACAAGCAATGAGCATTACTTGACTAAAACAGTACACCAAACATCATAAACAGAGGTTAAAAAGGTTTTAGAATTGATCTACACTTTATTACGATTCCGTAGGTTCAAGAATCGTTCAAATCGGAGTTAAAACGCAAAAGATATGGATAAAATAAGATTAAGGGCTTAAAATAAAGAGAATTTGAAATTCCAGGGGCTAAACTGTGAAAACCTGGACCTATCCGTAAATAAATAGGACCGCGGGTTGATTTAGAAGAAGCACAAGGTTTCTTTTGCAAAACCTCACGCTGACCGGGATTGACCAGGACCGCGGGTTGATTCCCAAAAAACCCAGGGACTCTTTAGCAAGAAAACGGCCGCTGACCGGTATTGACCGGGGTCGCGTCTCACGGTGGCCGTTGGATCTGCGATGGACGGCTCTGGTTAGATCGGGCGGAGGGGAAAAGAGACCGGCGACGGGTTCGGCCGGCGGCGACCTTCGGGCGCGGCGGAGACTCGCCGGAGCACCGCGGAATCCGCGGTTCCGGGGCCTAGGGTTAGCGGAAAAAGGTGCACGGGAGAGCGGGCGGTGGTGCGAAGCGGCCGGAGTAGTCGCGGTGGCGAGGCATCGACCGGAGGCGGCGGGCAACGGAGCGGGGAGGTGGAGAAGCTCCGGCGAGCAATTCCCGCCGGTGTAGGGCGCGACTAGGGACTAGAGTTAACTAGATCAACTCCTTACCTCACGGCGAACCTTCGGGGGTAGAGGTGGTCGACGGTAAAGCGGCAACGACGGTCGGCGACGTGCGGCGGCGTCCGCGGGCGCTCTGTGTAGACCGTCGGCGGCGCGGTGGGCAACGAAGGCGGCCTAGGGCTAAAGCTTTGGGTGCTCAAGGCATTGGGGTCGGCTGCTTATATAACCCGGACGCCGAGGCTTGCGGAGGAGGCAAGGAAAGCACGGCGCGAGGTAGAGTCCCGCTCGGACTCTGCGTCCGGCGCGCGCGGGGAAAGGAAAGGAGAAAGACGCGGGCAAGGAAGGAAAGGGGAAACGGTGCGGGATCCTCGGGCGAGGTCGGGTGCGGGGTGGGACCGAAGCCTCGGCGCAAGCGCGGTTCGAGCTCGTCTCGCCGGCGTCGGACCGAGAAAGGAAAGAGGGAGAGGGAAAGAGATGACAGGCGGGACCCGCTGGCAGTGAGAGGGAGAGGAGAGGCGCGGGTCGGGCTGCCTGGCGCGCAGGCCGGTCGGCGCGGACTGGGCCGAGGGGTGTGCCGTGGGCCGGGCGGAGAGAAGGAGAAAGAGGGGGGAAGAGCTGGGCCGGCTGGGGGAGTGGGCCGCGGCTCGGGCCGGCGGGAAAAGAAGGAGGAGAGAGGGGAACCGGGCCGGCTGGGGTTTGGGCCCAAAGAGAGGAAGAGAGGGGAAAAAAAAGAAAAAGGAAAATTTTCCTGGGTTGTTTTGAAATTTGAGAAATTTTGGAGAGATGCAAAAGGGTTTAAATTCAAACTTTGAACACTGCAAATCACCCAATAAAAATATGCAAAGACATGAGAGTTCAAACATGTGATTCCTATGATTCTTTTTAATTAATTAGTTTGAAATCTCCAAAAATCAAATAGGTGTCATGTATGATCAAACAATATGAACAAATTAAATTGGTTCCAAATGATTTTGTTTGTGGTAAAATTTAGGGTGTTACAGCGCCCCTGCTCTAGCTGCACGCGGGGCCAAGCAACGACAGCTAGCGCACCCTCTCCCGAAGGAGCCGGGCAGGGCGCGACGGCTGGTGATGTAGGGCGGGGCTGGAGGCTGCGGCCGGCCGGGCACAGCCACGCCGCCCAAGCACGCGGGCGGTCGGGACGAGGGCGGCGGACGGGGTGAGGGCGCCGCCGCTACGCCCATCTCTCCCTCCCTCGCTCGCGCAACGCCGGCGGCGGAGCGCCGTCCGTCACGCCCGTGCGGTGGCAGCAGAGCCCACGTCCACGGCGGCCGTGACCGCGCTCGCCGGCGGCGGAGCCCGTGTCCGCGGCGGTCGTGACTGTCCGCGGCAACCTGTGCCTCCACCCCATCGGGCGAGCTGGGCCATCGGCAACCACGCGCGAAGCATGGTGCACCACCGAACGCCATGGCCGTTGTTGTCCGGTCCGTGTTGGCGTTGGGGATTCGGACGGAGGTAGGGAAAGAAGAGCGGGAGCCCCGGCCGCCGTCCTCGGCCGCCCGCGCCTCGCCCGCCGCCCCAGACGCGCGCCGCTGCCGCTTTCCGTTGCACGCGAGCCGCCTGCACTGCTGCCCGGTGCGCCGTCGACGGCCGCCTCGCCCAAGGCCACGACGGCAGACGGACGGAAAGGGGGAAGTACAACGGCGTGGACGGAAAGACCGACGGCATGGACGGAAAGGCCATGGAAATAACCGGAACAAAATTTTTGGTCAGATAGTAACATGTAAAATTTTTAGAAAAAAATGTACTAAGCATCAATTTTTTTGGGTCAAAAAGGTAAATTTCTCTATTTTTTTTACTATGCAGGCATCGCACGCTGTGGGATATGGGTGTGACTGTTGGAGTGTTGGTTCGTCAGGTTGTAGGCAGGATACTTGTATAGAAATGTACTCGGACAGAAACTATTTCGTGTGTGCAGCAAGGCTATGGTCCATGCTGTTTATATCTCGTGCTTGTGCTTCTGCATCAGTGTAAGCCGGCACCATGATCCACTTTGGCCGACCCCCCCCGGTACCAGTCAGCAAAGAGCACATATGCGCTCGATCTTAAAACCATGAATCCAATTATATTATCTTTTATATTGCCACGTCTACTATCTAAAACTAATGACACTCACGAAACACACAACCACATCGACTGAAGACTATTTCATGAATGAGCACTATCATTCATGAACCAAATTTCCATCCAATTAGAAGAAAAAAAAAAGCCCCTCTCGGCATGACCCCCCATGCATTGACTCAAGATGTGGCAGGAAATCATAAGTTTTGCCGTGTCATATGAGGCCGTTAATTGGGAAAAAAAGACACATGTTGAATTCTTGCTCCAAACCACCAGAATACAGATGGAAAAGCTTGGCGCGTAACCGCTACGGAACCTGCGCGGCAACGGCAATAAAGGCTGCGCGCCGACTCCCCCGCCCGCCGCCTTCTCAAAACCACTCCCCGCAGTCTCGAACCCTCGATCGATCTCCGTCCGCATCCCGCCCGCGAGTTCCCGATCTCGATTCGCCGCCGCCGTTCCGCGCCGATCCGGCTGACCTCTCCTCCCCCTCGCCCTCCTCCGCGATCTCTGCTCTCCTCGCGCTCCGGCGATGGCGAGCGCTCCTCCGGCTCCGGATCCCGTTCCGGCTCCACCCGTGGTGGAGGTCGAGGTCGAGGTCGAGGTCGAGGAGAAGGAGCGGCCGTGGCCGCCGCCGATGAAGATGAAGCTGGCGCCCTACGCGATGTACCGCCGCGTGTTCAGGGGCATGGGCCCCGTGGGCGACGACGTCCTCGCCGCCGCCTACGTGGGGATCCACGTCCTGCTCTACGTCGTGCAGTTCCTCTCGCTCTCGGCGGTCCCCGAGCGGGCGCGCTTCTGGGCCCTCATCCAGACCGTCGTGGTGTCCGCGTGCATCGCCGCGAACGCTCTCATCATCGGCCTCTTCATACGCAACTACTACATGGACGTCGATGCCGTCTACGCCGTCAAGGGGTTCGATCCCTCGAAGCAGCAGCAGGCCGAGGCGGCGGCGTCAGATCTGCTCCCACCTCCTCCTCCGGAGATGGACATGTGCTAGGTTTCGCCCGTCCCATATGTGTCTTCTAACCGTGCTTTCAGTACTTGTTACTTGCAGGTGTTTGCTCTCCTTGCTCAAGGTACTATTACCATCACCTTGCCCTATCTTTGATTGAACATTGGTTGCTAGCTTCACAGGATCTTGGATCGTATGTTTCTTGACTGATTTCTTTGCCTATGGTACTATGGTAGATTAGATTTAATCCGTTTCCATTCAGTTTAGTGTTTCTTGATTTCTTAGATTAGATTTAATCCGTTGCCATTCAGTTTAGTATTTCTTGATTTCTTTGCCTATGGTACTATGGTGGATTAGATTGAATCTGTTTCCATTCAGTTAGTGATTCTTGACTTTTTTGCCTATGGTGCTATGGTAGATTAGATTTAATCCGTTTCCATTCAGTTTAGTGTTTCTTGATTTCTTAGATTAGATTTAATCCGTTTCCATTCAGTTTAGTATTTTTTGATTTCTTTGCCTATGGTACTATGGTGGATTAGATTGAATCTGTTTCCATTCAGTTTAGTGATTCTTGACTTCTTTGCCTATGGTACTATGGTAGATTAGATTTAATCCGTTTCTTTTCAGTTTAGTGTTTCTTGATTTCTTATTAGATTAGATTTAATCCGTTTCCATTCAGTTTAGTATTTCTTGATTTCTTTGCCTATGGTACTATGGTGGATTAGATTGAATCTGTTTCCATTCAGTTTAGTGATTCTTGACTTCTTTGCCTATGGTACTATGGTAGATTAGATTTAATCCGTTTCCATTCAGTTTAGTATTTCTCGATTTTTTTTTTGCCTATGGTACTATGGTAGATTAGATTCAATCCGTTCCATTCAGTTTAGTATAATATATCAGTCCAGAATATTTTAGTCTTGTAGAGTAGCTAGTGTTTTTCGGATCGGATTAGCAATTAGATAGTCTGGTGGAATTGTCTTTGCCTTTGATTGATTGAATCAAGATTGGTTCCGTTTATTCTTGTCCGTGGTAATTGTGTAATACTCCTTCCGTCCCAAAAAACAAGTCGTTTTGGGTTTGTCTTAAGTTAAACTTCGTAAAGTTTGACCAAATTTATAAAGAAATATATCGTCATTTACAGAACCAAATTGATACCTAATGAAAATATATATGACAAGGAATCTAACAATACTTATTTGGTACTATAAACATTTACACTTTTTCGTATAAATTTGGTCAAACTTTAGAAAGTTTGACTTAGGACAAACCCAGAATGACTTGTTTTCTGGGACAGAGGGAGTAGTAAACATTTGTGAAATTCAGGTGCAGGCTATTACTTATTTTCACAAAATTGTTGACTGGTGCTAAATTACAACAATTTAAATCTATGAAATCACCTTCTCTTTTCTGGCCGAGCTATGTTTTCTAATCCATGCTTCAAGTCTCTTTTTACTTGCAGTGCAGATTGTGCCCTCCTTGCTCAGGTGTGTGCCTTTCTCTTTCCCAGTCTTTGATTCAGCATTGGTAACTGCACAACATCTTGGATGTTGTATTTCTTGATTGTCCAGCTACAAAGTATTAGCTTTTTAATGTGCATTAGTTTTTCTGTAACTGAAATTTGCCTATGGTAGATTGGATTGAGCCTGTTTCCATTTAATCATTTGGCTTTACCTTGGTAAAATGGTAAGTAAATGATGAGAAACGTATCAATGTGCTATTATGGGCTGTAATGGTATTCTGTTTTGTTCTTACTGATGCTGAATTGCTGCAATCAAAACCTGTCGGCACAAAGTTGAAATCATTTTGGACTTTTAGAGGAAACTTTTTTAACAAAATGTGGACCTCTTTCACAGCTCAATATATTTGATTTCTTAATGCTTACTTACACTTTTTTGACAAATAATAGCTATGATGATCAACTTTTTTTTTGTGTGAAACGCCAAACGCATCTGTCATAATTGATTTCTGTACTTGCGGTTTATGCATATTGCAGATTAGGTCTCCTTTGTTCTGGGCATGTGCACTTCTTTTATTTGCTTATGTTTTCATTTCGTTCTTCTTAATTACACAGATGCAAGTATTAGGTTTTCATAGCAATGCATCTTTTTTAATTAATTGGACTGCTACACATGAAGGGTTGAACTCCACTAGGTTGATGGTCTCAGCATGTCTTGTTCGATTTATAGTATCATTCTACTTAATTACACAGATAAAGGGCTGAACTCTTTTAGATCGATGGACTCAACATGTCAATTATACTGGTTGGGATTGGGACACTGCTCTAAAGTCTAAACTGAAATCTATAGTGCCTCAGCCCAAATTATTTTAGGCGCCCCATAGAGTAACTAGAAATCTATAGTGCCTTAGATTGAATAAACTCTGGTTCCATATAGTCTAGTTCTCTGGTGACACTGGAACACAAATTTGTGCACTGCAGGTGCATACTGCCGTACTATATTTGTTTCCATAGAATTTTGTTGACTGATGCTGAGTTACGGCAACTCAAACCTATGAAGTATTCTTGATATTATTAGAAAACATAAATTTGACTGAACTCTTTTCCTATCCCTGCGGGAAAAGACCAGATGTGGAGGAGAAAGAACATAAAGATGAAGAGCTCTCTAGACTGAAAGCGTCTGTAACATAAAGATGAAGAGCTCTCAAAGACTGAAAGCGGCTGGAACATAAATACGAAGAGCTCTCAAGACTGCAAGCTGCTGAGTGCAGCAGCATTGAGCAAGCACGTGCTGGCGCTGAACTCCACAGGGCTTGTTGGCTGAGAGCTTGTTAGCTGATCTGAGCCTAACTTAATATGCAGTCTCTCTAACTTGGCAGAGTCCTGTTAACAATATGTGTGATCCAGGGCTGTAGGCCTTAAGGCTATTAGTCGCCATTGTAGTTTGTCTTATGATGAGTCTTTTACTGCCTTTTCATATATCTGTATAATGCACATAATCGCTGTGGCTTATGTATAGTGTGATGGATTACTTTAGATATGCCAATTGTTTTCGTACTTATTGCCTCAATCACTGTGAATTGTGATCAGTTTGCGTGTAACTTATTTCCATGCTTGAACATCCATTATTATTTATCAGGCGGCTGATTTCTGTGCTGATATTTGCTGTCTGATTGTGCTGCAAATTGTTCGCTGAACATATGTGTACCAGAATTTGGCTTGGCTGCACCCCTTCTTACGTATATCAATATTGATTTCGTTTGGATACTCGCATTCGTCACCCCGGCCAATGCTTGACGGGATTGGCCGGACTTGGGTACACAATACAATATCGATCTGTAATTTTCCATGATTGCGGACCGTTTTGGGCCAAATGAGCAATTAAAAACAGGTGGGAATCGCGCCCCTCTCCATTGATAGGTAAAAAAACGATCTGTAAGATTCCAGTACTTGGCATCCACCTGGGCGCCGTGGTCAGCAGGTGCCGATCACGGAAGCACAAGGGAGGCTGCAGAGGGCGCAGGCTACCTGCTGGCATCCACTGTGCACGTACGATACGACGCTCCCAGCGCTAGGATAGGGGTGTCCGTTCGTCTGCTACAGCTGGACGAACACTGTGTCTGGCGTAGTTGTGGCGTGTGCGACTGCGATCAACTCCGGGAGACCGGGACACAGGCACACCACGGTGGCGGAGCACCGGTCTTGATTCTGCCGAGCCATGGGCCGCCCAGTGGGCCGGCCCAGTTTGGACATATATAAGGTGTGAGTGTGGGGTATGTGACGGTGTGAGCGAATACTACCTAATCCTTATCTATTCTCAAAAGAAAAAAAAATCTAATCCTTATCTTCTCTCGATGACACTTGAGCCTTTCTTTTCGACTGTGCCTCTCCATCAATAGCAATTAGGGATACAAGCAGGTTTAGCCGCAAGTCATTTTTTGGACATTGGATAAGATGGGTCTATTCCTTGAGAAAACCTACTATTTGGTAGGAGTGCTATTAATCCCTCCATCCACAAAAGAAACAAATTAACAACTGAGCAAATACCATATGTCCATATGTATCCCTACTCCTATTACTTTTTCTTTTGTGTGATTAATGGCACACTTGATAACCAAAGAAAACAAAATACAATAGATACCCTTTATTTGGTACACTGAATATGCATATCTAGTGGTATAACTCTAGAGTTTTATTATTTTGTGAATACATTTTAAATTTGAAGATTGCATTCTTTCGATAATGCACTTTCCATTCCTTTTGCTGTGTAAAAAAAAAATCAGTTGCTGGTGCTTTGAAGCCCAGAAACAAAGCCCATTAATTTGGAAAATGCAAGGACGAAAAAGAAAGCTCGACAACAGGCTAATGGGCCTTGCCACGTCGTCCATCAAGCTAACGACAGCGAAGGCGGGAAGAAAGAAAATAATTAAAGCCCTTGTTATCAAAGCCTGCTTCAATCATACTCATCCGGGCATCCAGCTGGTCACCGTCGTCCATCCATGTCGTCATCCAATGCATGAAAATCCAAATGCTCACGCAACACTCATGTCTCACTAAAATATGGAATCAGTTGTTGATCCAGCTAACATGTTATTTTGTTTGCGTCATAATTATTGCTCCCTCATTTTTGAAACTACAAGCCACGGTTTAACTCAGCACGATCTCTAAAACTCAACTTTTACTCCAGCTTTCTTGTATATTATAATGTTTGTAGCAACAAAATCATAAGCATGATAAAAACACTTTCAAACAAGAATCAATTATATCGATTTTACATACCTTCTTTGTCTCAAAATAGAAGGATTTCTGAATTCGTCACAAGTCAAATTATCCTAAGTGTGACAAAATTTATAGAGCAAACAAAAACTTATTATGAAATATGTTTTTATAGTTTAGTTCATTTATGTGGTAAATATCTATAATATAGGTTAAACTTGGAGTTTAGTTCTAGAAAATTGGACACTCTTATTTTGGCTGCTCTTAAAAAGACAGACCGAGTACTAGAAATGCTATTAGAAGGAAAAATGGAAAAATATGGAGCTTCCCTCCCATGGTTGTATCCATTGTACTCAAGGCCTAGAAGAAACATTAGTCCATATTTTCATTAAGTGTGATTTTGCATAGAGTTGTTGGGCTTTGCTAAACATCACTTTTTATGAACAAGATGATTTTTTTTGGTTTAGCTAGAACGCTTCATAAGGTAATTGGGAGTTCCATTCTACATAGAAATCATCATCCTCATGTGCTAGAGTATTTCGGTTGCAAGAAATAACTTTATCTTGAGAGTACTTCAACCAAGAATCCAACACTACAAATACACCTTTAGGAAAGAGTTTGCTCATCCATCAAGCAAAAAAAAAAATCCCTTTCATTGAGCAATGGCTAGAAGTTTTGGTGTAATTGCTTTGACCTTCTTTTCCCTCTTTGTTTGATGGGATTCCCGTGTTTGCTCCTTTAACTTTTTTCTTATATATTTTTAGTCAGTAGGGGTTCACCCCTTCCCGTTTCCTAAAAAACAATCTACACTGCTCTCCAATTCCAAACTGTAAGAGATACTAGACTTTGAATAGATTTGTGCAATATTACATGTATGTGTTTAGGCTCATCTGTGGCAGAACCGCCCAAATTAACCTGGGCTTAGTACTTTAATAAGACTAAATACTAATCCCAAGTTAATTCCGGTAGTCTGTCAGGACTTAGAAGCCCTGACTAAGCCTTTCTATCTGGATCGAGCTCATATGGCGACTCTTGACGGAGTCCTTAGATTACAACATTTTACATCTCATACATACCTTCAAAGTAAAATTTTTCAAACCAATTTTCAAACCTTTGTTTTTCAAATAATAATACATAAAGAGCTAGTGTACACACCAGTCCTTCAGAAGTTTAGGAACAAACGGTTCTCTTTTATTCAAACTAAAAGAGAAAAGTGAAACTTGCATCATGCCCAACTATGCAGCTCACGACATATAGGAGAGCATTAGGAAACGCTGGAAGAAGGGTCTAGCTTTCAGAGGATGTATTCAGCATCCGAAGAAAAACATAAAAAAGAAAGCCTAAGTAGTAATTACTTCGCAAGACTTACCCAGCCACTGGGTCTGAACCCAAGTTTCTAGCCTATGGCCGATGTGGTTAGGTCAACTCACACTGCGGCGGGCCTATAAATTAATCCTTAGCTTTTAGAATTTCCGTTCTTTTTAGTGGTTACCTGTCCATACTAAATTAAGCCTATTCTATTATCAAACAATAGCAAACACTCTGCAAAATTATTCTTTATCAAGAACATTAACTTTCTTAACTACGATGTTGGTCGCGATCAGGCTGCTTACACCTGGTAAGTTCAGCGATTCGAATCGATTTTTACACTCTCGGGAGGACACCCAATCACACATCATATGCGTATACATCGATCCCGCATATGACAACCTAACGTTCCCATTGCCACCTATTCTGAACTGTCCTCACCGAACCCGGGTGTACGGTACGTCGACTCGTCACCCACCTGTCTCCCACCTTCCAGTTGGTCTCACCACAGTTCAAATCTAGGCACATGCGAGGAGAGGTTTACCGGAGCCCAATTCAGGACGGCACATGAAAGGGACGCGTTCAAAGCCACGACTAGGCCAAACATCGGACGGCCTTATGCGACACTGGCAGGGTCAGGATCCAAATCCAAATCCAAATCCAAATCCAATTCCAATTGTTACAATAGAAAGCGTAACTGCCCCCGCCCGATGTCTCCAATTCATATCTTCATAAACTTTCTTATTTAGATTTAATCTTTAAATGTAAAGACGGCCTAATACTAATCATCTAAGCATTCTAGTCTACTACGCATAGGATTGATCATGCCAAATTTAGGGGTTAATCATGCACTAGGGTTTCAATCAACTCCTAACATTAATGCACAAGCATAACTCATTAATTAGGACTCAAAAGTAAAATAGGTAATGCACCAGGGCTTGCCTTGATTCCGGACGTTGGGGTCTTGCACAGCTTCAAGAAAAACCTCTCCAGGAATAGCACACAATTCAATAATTCCGTCTTTAGGGATTCCCACGGAAGCCGCTTCAGATGATTCCCAATTGAGGAGACTAGAATTAACGTACCTTGATGCATGACATGCAGGAGTTTTAAGTACGAGGATGATCAAACTGTTATAAAAGAACTACGATAGTTTCTAAAAGAAGAGGTGGCTATGGGGGATAAATATCCCCTAGGCCCTCACGGCGTGGATTCAGTACATGGGCCGTTGGAAGGCCCAATAGAGACAGCAGGCCCCCAAACAGGGTGCCGACTGGTTTCGACTTTCTCCACGCGTCAGTCATTGCTTGGGCGAATAATGGCTGTTACATGTTCGAAAGATTCTTGTTTTTTGCGGTTTTTTCGGATAACTCCTCGGTACCCTCTGCTCGTTCCCTTTGGGTTAACCCCATGGGGTGCGGGATTTGTGAGAAAATTATTCTTTTTTCTAAAATCTGAAAAAGCAGAAAGTTTGAGTCGGCTTTCTATGACTCGGAAAGGTAGGGACGGATGGTAACTCAGATAAAAGGACCTGTTATTCCTCAAGTTGACTCGGCACCTGAGGAATGCATTCTATGAAGTCTAATTGAAGAGTTTAGATCTTCAATCTGATTGATACTTAAGTCAACTTGAAACTCGGAGGCTACCCCATGGGGTGCACCTGGCGGTGCACCATGAGAAACAGTGTTGACTCGGATGAGGAACTCATGAGCAGGACGTTATTTTTTTTGGAGTCTCGAGTCAATTAATCTCTAAATTAACTCGAGCCTCGGGGGCTTGTGGGGGATAGATATCCCCTGGACCCTCACGGCGTGGATTCAGTACATGGGCCGTTGGAAGGCCCAATAGAAACAGCAAGCCCCCGTACAGGGTGCCGCCTGGTCTCGTGGGCCCGAGAACGGATGACGAGCTTGAAGACCAAGTCAATGCGCTGTAATTCAGGAAAGACGTAAATGAGTTGGTTCGGACTCTGTATTCCAGAAGCAGCAGGACTCAGAAAAGGAAGCGTATAATCGTAGATTCTGTGTAGGATTCGAAGCCGGGTAGGACTCATAGATGAAAACCGACTTGTAACCCAAACCTTGCCGGATTATATAAAGCGGGGTAGGGACCCCTACGTAGACAATCAATCATCTCATCGCATACCAGCCACCAGACACCCAAACCCTCATTGTATCCTCGAGAACTCAGATCAATACAACTCATAGCAAACAGAACGTAGGAGGTTACGCACATTGCGGCCCGAACCTGTATAAACCCTTGTGTTTTGTCGCATCTCTACGCGAACCATCGAGCTACGCCGATTTCGCCACCCCAAAAACACTACGTAACACACCCCGTGGTGCATTACCGGTATCAAACACTGACAGTGGGAGCACCGGAATAATTCTCCAAGCCTCATTGGAAGCTTAAATAATTTTCCAAGTTTTAGAATAAATTTCTAGGATTTTTTAAAATAATTTTCTAGAATTTAAATTAATTTTTAAAAGCCTCAAACGAATTATTAGAATCATAGAATGATTTTAATTATTTATTAAATATTTAATAAAATAATAGACTATGAAAATAAATAAATTAAGTTAAACTAATTAAAACTTATATAAACATATAACCATTTTAAAATTAACTCCAAATTAAACTACTTTTGAAAATGGAGAAACTAAATTCAGAAATAAAAAATGCCCAGGCCAAAAATAAGTTCTCTATGCAAAAGTTCTATTTTGCTCTCCAAACTTCATCTATGGTCTGGTTTTCTCCCTCTTTTCTTTCAGCTCGGCCCAGCCCGAATTCCAGGCCGGCCCACTCTCCTCTGTCTCCTTTCAGCCCACTGGCCAGGCCTGCGGCCTGCTTCCGCCTTCCCTTTTCCCGGCTCGGTTGGCTCGGCCCACCCGAGCTTTGCTCGGTGGCATGGCCCAACCAAGGCACGGGGGCGCGCGATGCGCCCGACGCGCAGCGTTCAAGCCGCGGCGGCGGCACTGGCGACCCCGCCGCCCGGCGGTGCGCCTCAGCTTTCGCCGGCGGCGACCACAGGAACAGCGGCGCTTGGGCGCTTGCTTTCCCCTCTCTTTCTCTCCTTTCCTCCTCATCTCTCCCCTTCTAGCCGCGGCGTCCACGGCGAACGCGCCGCGCACGCGTCGTGCAAGCAGCGGCGCGGAGCTCCCCCAGCGGCACTAGGCCGGACCGGTGCCAGAGAGACCCCGCGCGTGGTGCGCGCGGTTCCCCCGAACCTCTTGCGTATATCAGTAAGCTAGGACGAGGCATATGTGCGCAGGGAACATGAAGGCAGAGCTCAATTCGAGCTCGGCCGGCCCCAATCTTCGACGAGGACTGGCGGAGAAGGACGAGGGTGATGGGTAATGGCGTGGCTCACCCTCCGGCGGTGAGAAGAGGAGGCAGAGATGGCGGTCGGCGGTGAGGCGTGTCGGCGGAAGTGCGGCCGCGGTGTGGGGGCTATGGAATGGCGGAACGGGCGCGGTGAGATAGGGAAGGGGCTGCGAGCGGAGCGGCGGAGCTCCCACTGCGGTCGGCTGGGGCGGGGAGGTGGCGAGGGCGCGGTACGACGGCGGGGTTGGCGAGGCAGCGCGGGCGAGCGGGTCGAGGGAGGGCTCGTCCCCTCGCTCCCCGCTAGAGGAAGACGAAGGCCGGGGCGGGCCCGCCTGTCAGCCCGCGTGGCAGCGGCTGCCTCGGTGGCGAGCAGGCGCGCGGCCCGCGTGGCTCGGCCGTTTGGGCGGGGCCGACGCGTGGCCACCGCCCTCCTCTGTTTTTATTAACCAACATTTTTGCAATTTTAACCCCGGTATAATTGCAAAATTTCACCTAGGTCCACATATCAAAGTGAAAGGGTATGATTTAAACTACCACTATGCACTTTTGACCATGGACAAAACCAAATTTTTGAAAGAACTTTAGTTTACATTGGATTTGAGGAAAATTAAATATTAAGCTCCCAAAAAGTTTAAATTATGCACGTGATGACACGATTAAAATGCACTTAAAGCATGGTTAAGATACGGAGTATCACGTCATCGACATCCATATATAAATATGGGCAGAGAAAAAAGACCAATACACCCTTACAATTTATAAGCGAGAGTAGTTATCATATTATATTAATATCTATGTTGTTAATTCATATGGTGTGTTTGGTGCCAATACACCCTAGTGGTTGCAGCAGCTCGAGCGGCACATGGGTGCTGGGTTCGATTTCTGGTGGGAGCGAATTATTTTAGGATTTAACGACTTTATTCTTTCAGTGTTAGGTAACGTCCCCATCAACAGCGAGGCGTCTATGGTGACTTCGTGAATCTCGAGATAGCCGGCTCTTTACACGGTGCTTCGAAGGTGCTCATAGGGGTAGGGTGTGCGTGCGTGCGTTCATAGAAGTGAGTGTACGTGGTGCTTCGAAGGTGCTCATAGAGGTAGGGTGTGCGTGCGTGCGTTTATAGAGGTGAGTGTACTGTGTACGTGCGTGTTTGTGAGTGTTTGCATTGTATGGTGTATTCGGAAAACAAATATGGCGTGTTTGGTTCACTCTGCCACTGCGCAAAGACATATATAGTGACACACAAGCGAAGGACGGTTTTTTCTTCTCACTGGACATGTGGCACGCTGGACATGCGCTAAGGTAGCTGGCATGTGTTACGGAGCAACAAAACATGCCATGGACACTTCCAATTTTCATACTTGCAACCACGTCGAATCCATGTGTCCCTTGTGTTTATCCATACGGTTTATAATTTACAGCATGGAATTTCTATTTGAAGGTACATTTTTTTAGCCGTAGATGGCTACATGCGACGTGAGAGCATGGGACCCTATCACCTTGTGAAAGTTTTTACCCTCTCAAATGGCTCTGATCCATTGCTCTATTGGTGGTTGTTGGCCTTTTCTGGGTATGGAAGGCGTCTTTGACCCATTCTTTTTCTGAGTGAAGTCTATTTTACCTCCTCATCTCATCTCTAACTCTGTAAAACCCCCTCCAACTCAAAAACTAGAAATGTTACCCCCTCCCCTCCCCCCCCACCAACTTCTGAAACCATGCAAACTATCCCTTGAGCCCAGATTTAGGTAGTTTTATGCCATGCCATTTGTTTTTCATGCCACATTAGCAATCTTGGGCCCACATGCCATAAAATTAGTCTCTCTCTTACCTCTTCTCTTTCTAGAATAAATGCGCAACCGCTGCCCTTCTCGAAATAGCGCCAACGCCGCCTCCTCTCCTCCAAATAGCGCCACCGCTGCCCTGCTCTCCCTCTGTAGGATCGTGATTATCGGCTAGAGGAGGGGTGAATAGACGGTTTTCACTAAAAACAAGGACACTAGGCAAATTTAATTAAAACCACGAGAGAATAAAATCTTCTAGCCTATGTTGAGCTAAGTGGGCTTGCAACCTACTCCCTCTGTCCCATAACTCTAGTCGTTCTGGAGACCCGAGACCAATTTAGCAGTAGTGTAAAAAGACCTGCATGCCCTTCTTTACCGCTCTCTTTTGGCGTTGGAAAACATGGTGCCGCAGCAGGTATACAGAGCATAATGAGGCAACTATGTGGATGCAAGCCAAAAAGTCCTTGGCGACGGTGACTCCTGCCCACGCTCTCTACTGCCACCGGTACGGTACCTGGCGCAAAGGACATAGCAATAGTAGTTGCGGTCTTTTCAGACATGTGCAACGATGGCCAGACGACTAGAGTTTTGGGACAATTTCTCAATGCGCAGACGACTAAAGTTCTGGGACGGAGGGAGTAGGGTGACAAGCACACAATTCAATCTCTAGTAATGTAAATGCTCAGAGTAAATGCAAGAAAGTAAATTAAGCAAAAAGATCACCACACAAGAGACTGAAGTTTTTCCCGTGGTGTCGGTGACTTGCCGGTCACCCCTAATCCACGTTGAGGTGGATTCAAAGCATCCAACCGCTCCTCTGTCAAGACTCCTCTTGATCTTTGAGCCGGATTGGTCAATGAACCTCTCAAACCTCGATTCCACTAGGGTTGCTTTTCACCACTCCGGTGAGGCAAGCACCACGCCTCTCACAATCACCACCACGGCTCCTTCGCAATCTTCCTTGAAGAGCTCGACGGGGAGTCACCACCAAGCCGTCTAGGAGGTGATAACCTCCGAGAGTAACAAGCCAATGGCCTTGCTTGATGATCTCCCTAATGCTTCAAAGCTCACACAATCAATCACAAGCACTAGGATGCTCTCAATCTCACTAGAATGCAATCTCAAGCAATGCGAGTGAGAGAGAGAGGAGGAAGAAGGCTCAAGAATGCTCAACAAGTGTTTCAAATGGCCAAGAGAGATAGCCAACCGTCAGCCATCTTCTATATATAGCCCCTCAGTCCTCAACTAGCCGTTATGTGCAAAACTCGTGAAAATAGGGAGTTTGCGGATAGTCCACAGTACAAATCCCGGATAGTCCACACTTGAAAACCAACGGCTAGTTTTGCATTAAATGTTGGGCAGAGCTACTCAAATTAGTACGGCGAACAGTCCGCCTCAGAAGACCCGTACAGTCCGTCGTTCACTCATTTTCAAAAATAGAGACTCTGCTGCTCTAGGGGCATCGGGACAAATGCCCGGCGGACAGTCCGCCTCATGGGCCCAGACAGTCCACCGTTCACAAGAAAAATACCTGGCAGAAACTCCAACTCCCTGACCCAAACTCTAGTTAGTACGACGGACAATCCGCCCTCCAAGATCGGATAGTCTGCCGTTGGGACTCAAAAACTCAGTAGGGAGCAGACCAACTCTTGGGAATTTTTACCTCATAACTGCGGACCGTCTGCCTCACAGGGCCGGACAGTCTGCTACTCTGAAAATCAGCATCATTCAAAACAACTTTTGAATTTGATTTTTATTTCGCAAATCGCACCGCTGTTAGCCCTCATCCAAGTGCATCTACCATATGAGCAATGAGGCACTACACGACCGTCAAGTAAAGATCATTGACCCCTCTTGATAATACGGCTATCTAGCCTATTAATCCGGTCAATTCTCTTCTCTAAGCACCTCTTGACCGATCAAAAATAAAACCTACTATATACCTTTGCCTTGAGCTTTACATCAACGAGAATAAGGCTTTAACCTCTCAAAGCATCCACATAGCTTTTTCTTTGTATGAACCAACCTACATTCTCAATTACCTCAATGAAAATATTAGTCCACACATGTTATCATTAATTACCAAAACACTAACTAGGGGCCTAGATACTTACACCCTCCCAGCACCGCCGCTGTTGTGTCCATATCCGTCCTCCTCTCTACTATGGCACCACCAGCTCCCTCCACCAACCTTCGACATGGCAGTTGTGGCTGTGGCAGTGGGCATGGGCGCCGCGGCGCTGTTGGCTCTCTCGGTGGCCCTGGTGTAAGGATCAGATGCCCAAGAGTGGGGGTGAATTGGGCTAATTTCAAACTCTAATCGCAAATGCCTAACGAACTATCATTAGCCCACTTCACCCTCTCGTCGAAAGCTACACTAGGAAACTAAACAAGAGCAGTCATACACATACTAGTAGAGAAAGAAACACCTAGGACTACTCTAATGACCATGTTAAGGAAGATACTAGCCAAAAAAAAAAGCTAAGCATGTTGACTACAAGATGCAATCCATGAAAAGAGATAATGAAACAAGAGCATCAAGTAAAGGAGCTAGGAGAAGAGACAACCGGACTTTTTCTATGGTATCGAAGGTTTGGCTCCCTCCTCTAGTCCACGTTGCGGCACACGCAAGGTGTTAAGCCATCTCCCATGTTTGTGGGCACTCACTAAGAGTCTCCGTTCATCATCACGGCAAGGTGGAGCTCAAGCCTTGTACACCTTTGTTTTTAGAGCTTCCACAATCTCCTTGGCAAGCTTCGAGAATGCACCCCGGTCACCAAGTCCGCCTAGGTGCTGCCAAACCCCAAGAGTAACAAGCCTTCGGTCTTCACTTGATCTTGATCCTCACCAAGACAGATGCACACAAAATCCTCTAGACCTTTCTTGCTCTCAAAAGGTGTGAATTTGAGAGTGTTTGATGCAAAAGGTGAAACACAAATGGCTTTCTGTGTTGCTGAAGTTGCTGGAGTGTCAAAGAGCACGAAATGATCTCGGGGAACCCATATATATTGCTCTCAAGCTGATAGAGCCATTGCAAAAGAGGGCAGCTAATGCAATGAAGTTTGGATTGTCCGGTCAGTATACTTTTCCAGGGATTGGACAATCCGGTCCACACACTTTCCCAACAGTCACTGAAATTAGACGTTACTGTCCTTTTGTCCGGTCTTCAAGGGCGTATAGTTTGGTCCGTTGTAGAGTTTGAATCCAGAAACTAGCCATTGCATATACTGCACTTCTTTGTCCGATGTTTTGTCTCGTCCATTGTGTCCCAGTTTTTCTTCAAAGTTCATAGCTTCAAGTTTCTTTGTACGGTTGATTGTCCGGTCTGTCAAAGCGAATTGTTTGGCCCGTTGTTTAGATGGTTTTTTCTTAAATGCATAGCTTCGGGTTTCTTTATCCAAACTTTGTCCGGTTACACTAAAGTGGACAATCCAAGGACCTTGATTTGCATGGCATTTTGCTGTAACCATATTTTGCAAAGTGAGATTGTCTGGTCCCTTGACATTTCTAGACATCGGATAGTCCGGTCCTTATAGATTTTTCTGGTTCTTGATTTTCTTCAAGTACCTTGATTTGAACTTTGATTTTGGCTTACACCTTTGCTATTTTGAGACTTTTGGCTTATGTGTGCATCCATTCGTGGCAAATCTCGTGATCAAGCTACTAACCATTGACCCCCCCCCCTTAATAGTGCAAACACTATAAAGCTATAAACCCTAACTACACAAGGATCCTTCAGCACCTTTTGATCTTTGACTCTAGAAAAGTCCTTAGCCTTCGATATATGGATGAAAACCATGTCCTCCTTCACGAAACACGTTCTTGAAAATAGGGGCCATTTCCCATAACCAATGAGCAACCATATAAAATTAATTGTTAATCCTGCACTCAAAAGCTCATTAGACCACAATTAAGCTTATCATTCAATCATTGAAACTCACATTAGGGCCTAAAAGCTTACACCTGGCTCGACGGCGCTAGTCGGGGTTAGGGGACGCGAAGGCAATGGCAATCATGCCACCGAGACACAGGACCGACCCCATCGACGCTGTCTAGGGAGATAGGCGTGGGCGACGACGACTCATGCCCTCGTCCAAGGAGATGGTCCTAGTGACGGACGTGGGCCGCGCCCTCCTCCACCGTCAACCATCGTGTGTTGCATCCTGCTCCTCTGTGTGCTACGGTGGTCATGTTGTGGTGCTTTTCCTCTGCTGGTGGACATAGGACGCGCCCTCCTCCAAAGTCGGCTGCCACTCGCCACACCACTTTCTCCACCACGCTTGGTGGCTGCGGCGAAGTAGCATGTGCGGTGGAGGACTTCTTGTTAGATCTATGGTGGCACGGCCATGGATGGCTGGCAGAGCTTGGCGACGACCTCCATGGCAGGCTCGAGGAAGGGACTATGAGGACTGAGGAGCTGCATCAGTGCCTGAGATGATGGAGATGGTAGTGACGACATGGGTAATGGAGTGAGACAAGGCCAAGGGGGTTCACATGTAAGTGGGAGAGGGGTAAAAGTGGGGGCTACATGCCAGTAAAGAAACACCCCGCAAAACCACTTTGAACGAGTTGAAGGAGGGTGTCGGTAATGTGTCTGATTTATAGAATTCAAGTGCCTCTCGTATTTGAGTTCAGGGGTGTTTTCTAAACTCACAGATAAATTCAGGGAGATAAAATAGACTCTACTCTTCTTTTCCACCACTTTATAGTACCCCCACACTAAATTTGACTTGTTCATTTTATTAAAAAAATTCATAAATTTTAATTATTTTTTTGTGATTTAGTTAATCATATAATACTGAATTAGACTTTTCTATATTTCCGCAGATATTTTGAATAAGACGAGTTGGTTAAATTTAGTGTTTAAAAAGTTAAACGACGGAGGGAGTATATTTTATTCTATTTTTTTATTTTTTGTTTGGCATCTGCTCCCACCGTTTTGGCGTTTTGCTACTACTTCCTCTATTTCTTTTTATATGATATTAAACAATGCAAATTTGTGCTACTAGATGTAAAAAAATGGAGGTAATATATTTTTTTTGTTCGAACGTCCAGTAAAGCTGAACATAGATAGCACTAGATTAGTAGTACTAGCTTATTATGCCAGAACTTCTAAATGGAACGCAAACATGCTTGTCAAAAAAAAAAAAAAAAGAGGAACACAAACAGTAAATGTTCAGTGCAATAAATCTTGATAAACATCTAAAATTCTAAATATATCAATTATTTTACAAGTTTGATGGCACAAATTCTATGACGACAAAAAGGTGAGCAGATAGACGAGAAAAATCATGAGACAACCTTTGACATCATAATTGGAGCAGCAGTTGCATTATCATATTCATATTTTAGTGTACTTCACCCATCATTTATTATGACTACTTTGCTACCACGCCCTTTTCTCCTTACGTTGGTAAGTGAGGTATTGCGCTGGCGTTTTGGCTTTTCTTTGTGACCAAAGGAGCCATGCTACACGCATTCATCGCCTTTTATATGAAAGGGGTGCAGCTAAGGATCTTTCACCTCTTTGTCTAACTGACATGTAGTCCCGAGACTGTTAGTGAAACTTGATCCTCTTTTAGTGTGGTACACAATAATATATGAAGATGAAATCAATACACATGCTGACATGCAAAAAACATTTTCACAATCTTCGTGTATATCCCTAAAAAAGCAATTTTAGCTGTGAGACAAGTCATTTTCCGTGGGTGCATCCCTGTGTGCACCTAAAACTTTTTGGTAAGAGGTAGGTGTAGTATTTATATTTTGCAAGTCGATACATAATTTTTATATGAGCAGAAATTAGTTTTAAGTTCAACTACAGGAAGAACATGAATATTATACTCCACACAAATAATATCATTGAGATTGGCTTAAGTCAAAGTTATAATGGATCTCCATGTTTATTGTAGATTGTGTACCTAAAAAGAATATGGACCTCAACCAAAGTGGGTGACATTATCATCGTGAAGGCTCATCCATATTATTTCCCTTCAACTCCATAGGCGCCAGTTCAGAATCTAACCAAGTTGGAAGTGAAAAAGGAACTTGAGGTTCCTATTACTCTTTTTTGTCATGGTGCTCTTGGGTTTTAGTGGACCACCTCTCTTTCTTATCACGTTTTTGGTAACTTCTCTGCACACACGACCATGTGCAGGAACTATTTCCTGCTTTTTAACATGCAATTTTTAACGCCATTTGCCTCAATCGTTAATGCATAGTAGTGGGTAATGAAATGCAGACGTCGGCTATATTACGTTTGTGGCCCCCCCACCCCCCCAACCATCCCACAAGCCCACTACACAACACTACAATGTTTGCTAATTCTATTGATTAGTCTACCCTCAACTCTATTAAGCATTATAATATACAATATTAGCTTAAAGCTGCACCATCGCCGGCCCAAAAGACAACAAGGGCCAACTAATACTGTTTTAGTAGGCAATATGAAGAGATAAGGACCTTTGCTAGTTGGTATAAACCGGTTATTTCTGCTGGAACTAATATAAACAATGATCAGAACCTGCTGAAACGCAAACTCTAGTTACAAACAATTTTATTGTTCAACTTATATTGATTTTCTTATTATCTAAGCTATATTTAAATTAGTATATGCATGTGTATGTTTCAAGCTCTATTATTACAACTTTATATGGTAATGGGATTGGTCCCCCCTGTACCGAAATCCTGGCTCCGCCAGATAGAAAACATTTTTGCGGCCACACTAAATTATTTTAGTCTACGCTAAGAGGAGATGAACACTTGCTAATCAACAATTACTACTTTGAATTCTAGTTATCTGTGTAGCCATAAAAAAAGGGTACATAATTATTAGAAAACAAAAAAGGTTTCTCGAAACCATACCTCAGTAACAGGGTTCCTAGTTAAAAAGAACTAAAAACCTCTTTCCAGACCCATGCCAGCGTCATCACACGATCAATTAAATTCCCTTCTAGCATTTTTATTTGCGCGCAGAAGAAAGCATCTCTGTTTGGAAAGTTTTTAATCGATGACTCTACTCCTGCATAGGAGTATATATCATACGCCCCAAATCCGCCCTAGAATTAAATTAAAATAAATGGTACCAGGTTACGTTTGTGAGAAGTAAGCAGTGCCGTGGCACACCATCACCAATAAATCATCACAGGGAATTGAAGAGCGTGCGTACCCTCCCTCTCCTTCCATAAGCCGTGGCGCGCGATGGAACCCGGACGGACGCGCATCCATCCCCATCCACCCCACGAGCCGGACCATCCATTTATGGGAGATACTACGAAGAAGAAAGGACCGTGTCTGAAACTGAAAGCTATAAGCTAGTAGGCGAGAAAGAAAGAAAGAAAAGGCAGCCGCAGGGGCAGGAGGAGCCCAGGTTCTGTGCTTCCATTCCATTTCCATGCATCCTCCCCTCCATTCCAAATCCTCCGTCCCGTCCAAATGTTCAATTAATCCGCCGTCCTCAACTGATACACACCCACGTCACACCACTCAATCCCCCCCACTTTTTCCTCATCTCTTAGCCGCCGACGCCATCAGGGAAAAAAAAATCAACCCGTTAATCAATCTAAATTAGCTTTTTGTTCCCAGGAGACATGATAATTACCAGGAGAAGAGGAGCCCTCTGTCACTCACCTACGGCCCTTTCCTACGCTACGCTAGCTGTGGACTCGCTCCCCATTTTATCCTCATCCGAGCGATTTAAAAAAAACATTATAATTTCTCGGTGGGAAAAATTGCGTTTCTTTAATTCGGAGGAGCCGAACCGAGCTGTTGACGTGTCAGTGTGAAAGGAGGGACGAGAAAAAAACAACACAAGCGAACTGGAAATGAATTTCAATTCCAACCTGGTGCGACCGCACCGAGATGCGGACACCGCCCCGGCCACGCCCACGCGCGCACCGCCCCGCGCGCCACCGACAGCTGGCTCCCACCCGGCTTCCGGGCCCAGGCGACAGAGGCGAACGACCCCGCGGGTGGGATTCGGCCGGTGCGCGTAGCGCGGGGGCAGGAGCCGCGGGCCGCAGGGCTATAAATAGAGCCCCCACCCCCCGGCCTCCTCTCCTCACAGGCTCACACCCACCCCACCCCGCCTTTCCCCTTCTCTCTCTCTCTACAAGTCGTTCGTCACGCAGAGGACCGGGCGCTCGTGAGAGGAGACGAGGCGATCGAAAGCAGCCCACCCTCTCTCTCTCTCTCCGTCCGAAACCAAACCGCAAAGGGGCAAAAGAAATATTGGGAAAAAAAGGAGGAAAAAAAAAAAAGGAACCCCCCATCACAGGCAAGCGGCCCAGCGGCGCGCATCAGAGAGAGGGGGAAGGGAAGGCAGCGGAGCAGGGCGGCAGGGGG
The DNA here is from genome assembly GCA_022530915.1 of Paspalum notatum. Taxonomy (NCBI): domain Eukaryota; kingdom Viridiplantae; phylum Streptophyta; class Magnoliopsida; order Poales; family Poaceae; genus Paspalum; species Paspalum notatum. The sequence continues at coordinate 22,690,248 of CM039684.1, read as the reverse complement.
AGGAACGAACCCTAGTCAACAGCCGCCGCCGCCGCCTCCTCCCCTCGCCCGGCTGGATCTGGCCTGGCCTGGCCAACGCCGCAGCGGACGACGACGATCGCCTGGTACGGAGATCCTACTCCCCCATCGGGACCACCATACCCTAGGACTGCTGCTGCGTAACGGAACGGACGGATTCGAACGGAACGGAACCCTAGCGCCTCGCCCGCCCGCCCGGCGAGGTCGGTTAGTTAGAGGACGGGCGGGACTGATTCCCAATTCCATTTTCCATGGATGGAGCCGAATTCGCGCTTTAATGCGAGGAGTGAAACCTTTTTGTTTTTTTTTTTGTTTTACCCAATCCTGGCGAGTCTGGAATCGTAATGGGGATCAGGGCTCAGCCCGGGGTTGCCGAATCTAGCAACTGTTCCGGCGCGATCCTTGCTTTATTACGGGAACAATTTGGCGAGATTTATTGGTATGAGGTGGGGCTATAAATACGGCGTCCCATTAGATCGAGGAAAGCAGGGGAGACAGTGAGTGGGTCGTAAGGCTATGGAGAAGGGGGTACAAGTTAGGAGGCCACCTTTCTGGAGTGAAATGTGTGCTCTCTGGATGGTCCGTGCCCTGTTGCTCTGCATTTCAGTTACCTCTCCTGCTGTCGTTAAACTGCTGCTAGGCTCTTCTAAACCTTCACCTAGGGTTAGCAGTTCTTCATTGTTTCTGTTACTATCAGTTAGTTTTCAATTATTTCAGAGTAGGTGCATATTGTCTCAGACTTAGGAGGCATCTTACCATTTACACACGTAGGGATTTTCAGCTAGGTCTTATGCTAGATTAGCTTTGAATTGTTGATGTGTTTGTTTGAGTTGGCGAGCCAAGTTGTCCGATATTTCCATAAAAAATTATACGGCTCTAGCCTTCATGCTAGGTTGCATCAACTGGCAAGTAGAAGGCCAAAGGTTCATTGTTGTGCTTGCGCTACTTGGGTGTCCTGTCTTGTTAGTTACATTCCCAGTTGTGATGTAGCTCAAATATGCAAGAGCTGGACTTATTCTGGCTACGCTTGTAATTTTTTCGATTGAACATCTTGTATTAGAGGCTTCTCATTCTGATGGCTGATTGAGCACACATGCAATTTGTACGGTTGATGTGTGATTTATCGTTCTTACATGTAGGGTACAGCATGTTCTGTTTTTGTTCATTTTAAGTATTGGTGACTCTGGATCATCCATGTGTTCTGGTTGAGTCATCATAAGGGGATTATCTGTTACTTCTAAAAACCAGATGTACAGAGAAACTCTTATGTTAGTTCATCTGTAGCTTAGAATGTCTCTTGTGATTTTGTCAAGCTTCGCATAAAGGGATTGCTTGTAGTTTAGATATGTTGGAGTTCAATTTATTCGGTTTGCTAGCTTTTGATTTGGACTGGAGACTGGAGTAGCTTTCTATGTGTTTTGTCAAGTTTAATGGATGAATATGTGGTGTATTGGTAGCAAATAGACTTGAATCATATGCAATAGTGTCATTTGGACCATGTGCATCAAGTGTCGAGCTAGGCATGTAGTTAATGTTTTTCTCATGTGTTAATACCGTAGGATTTGGTGGAGTTGTTTTCCATTCCTTTTGTCTTTCTTTCTGTAGCTTCTGTTTGTTAGGAAAATAATTGTACTTAAAAATTAAAACCAGCCCATTCAAATCCTGTAGTCTATTTGTATGCTGTTAATATTTAGATTATTAACCGCAAAATAAATGTAAGCTAAAGCTCATCTGGCATCTCTTATTTTTTTATGCAACATACATTAGGTGTGTTACTTGCCTAAAGATAACATGCATGCTTATCACATTTCTCTGTTTGTATGATGTAGCTTTATTGTTTTCCTTTGTAGAAATGACAAGACATCTAAACTAGTTTAAGCTCTTGCGTAGCCATGTTAACATTTACATATGCAACATGCACACTTTTTTTTTATCCCTAGCATGTCTATGTACTTATATACTTTGTCTTAAATTATTAAAAGGGTCTGCCTGGATGCTGAGATCCTGTATCACTATAATTCAAAATCTTGAGATGGGTAGGAAGTGGACAACAAGAGGAGGAAATGGCCTCGTTCAGAACATGAAAAGAATCCAGCGGAGAATGATATTCAGGTTGCACCACCTGATTGACATTGTTCTTCCCTGCAGTAGCAAGCAATGATGACTCTGCTGTATCTGTTCACTTCCTAGTTCATCTCTTGTTGGATGGCCATCTCACTAGCGGACCAAAGCATCCAAGCAACCTTTGAAGAGTCATATCCTTTCTTTATTACTAATATCTTGTGCTTGTTTGTGTTGCAGATATTTTTCCGACAGAAGGGAAATAGTAACTTCCCTCCAGTGGGTGCTCCTGTTTCAGAGAATCGTTACTGGTTCAATTAGTTGGAACATTCAAGCTATATGCATTTACACATGACATGGGATCTCGTGGAAAGATGTTATTTGACCTTAACGAACTCCCAGCAGAAGCTGAAGAAGAAGCTGCTCCCGTCGTACCTCAAGAAGCTGCTGTCGTCGTGTCACAAGAAGCTGCTGTTGTCGTGTCACAACCTCAGAAATCCCTTCCTGTTCCGACAACATACACCCCAACTTCACTGCAGGCAGGGGAAGGGTCACAGTCACAGAGGATATTGAACAATAATGCCTTTAAGCACGCATCCATTGGTTCTGGTTTTCAACCTTTTGTGAGGAGCAAAGATTCAAATAATATGAAGGACCTAATGAAGGAGGATGATAATCTGAATTGTAGTATAGCGTCGTCTCCAATGGTAGATAATCATATCAATGACAATGCTGCACCAAAGGCTGAGGCTTGCAATCAGGTGTCACAAACAGTTGAAAGAGAAGAAGGAGAATGGTCTGATGCAGATGGCATTTCTGAAAATGCTGGGAGTAGTGTTAGCAACAAAGATGAATCGGCTGGTACTGCAAGTACTCATGTGAAGAAAGACTCCCAAGAGGGTGAGCCCCATCTTATTAAATCTGGTGATGTGTCTAAAGATGATGCTGCTACTGAGTGTAGTGACGCTGAAATGGCTGATGCATCCAAAGATCCAACGCTTCGTGGTTCCACAGGGTCAGAGAATACCCAAAATTTGGAATGTAAAGGAAATCAACCTGGGGATGATTTAGATCCTTGCAACAGGTCAAAGGATGTTAAAGGGGTGGAAGCCAATTATGCATTGAAGTTTGCAAACAACCCTGCAAAGAGACCTAAGCTAAACGAACACAAAGAGGCTATGCTAGGTAAAAAACGAGCTAGGCAAACTGTCTTCATCAATGTGGAGGATGCAAAACAAGCTGGTACAATGAAGACATCAACACCCCGGTGTCAGTCATCCTTTCCGGCACCGATTGTTACACGCATTGTGAAGGAAGGTTCTCGTGGTGCTGGTGAAAAAGTTGCAGAAAAACAAAACCAGCAAGTAATCAGGGATCAGAGGCAATCTGAAATGATGGGTTCGGAACGAATCAATTCTGCAGATCCTAGTGACCAACATGCCGAATCTAATGGTGATACTGAGGTGGGTCCTCAGGCCCGTTCGAAGAAAATGAATGCAGAAGAATCTTCCTCAGATGGGTATCAACAACCTGTCCAAAGACAATCTTCATTAAAGCAATCCATGGATTTGAAACAACCAAAGGGCCGACCATTCTCCTCCCAAAGAACAGTTCTAACTGGACAAAATACTGCTGATCAGAAGCCAGCCAATAAAAGGTCTGTTATTTCCAAAAAGCAGACTTTTGCAAACAATACACAATATCAAGACTCATCTGTTGAGCGACTTATAAGGGAGGTGACAAACGACAAGTTCTGGCACAATCCAGGTTGCTTTTTCATTACCATGTTCCTTTTGGTCGCATATAGTTTTTATCGCTTCATCTCAAAAGTTTAGAAATATACTCTGAAAAGTACTCCCTCTGTTCACCTTTCTTAGGCGTATAAGTAGGGGAAAAGTATTCAAAATTGTTAGGCGTTAGACCTTTGGCCGACGCGTTGTGCTTGCTCACGAGCATGCACAGTTAATGTAAACAATTGTTGCTTCGTGTGGCGTAATAGCACGTTCGTCCTGCTCTCCTCCCAGCTGAGCAGTATTGCCTGGGTACGTTGCATGCAATTTTGCTAGATTAATGAAAACACCGCTGCATTAATGGAAATGTATGCGTTTGTTCTCAGCGTTCCTCCTTGGTCTGTGTTTTCTGTTTATACGCCTTTGAATAGTGAACGGAGGGAGTAAATTTTATTACTTTGCAAGATTTGGGGAATTTTCTTAGGCCCTGCCTTTTCACAATTAGTGTGCCCCCCTGTTTTTGGTTTTAGTGTCCCCCATTAGCGTCCTCTTTTTTCTTTGGGTTTGCTGTTTATACGCATTTGAGTAGTGAACGGAGGGAGTACATTTTATTACTTGCTTGCAAGATTTGGGGAATTTTCTTAGGCCCTGCCATTAGCACAAGTAGGGACTAACACATGGAAATTACACCCTGTTCATCCATTTTAGGGATATTAAAAATTAGGCAATTTTATTATTGAGACTCTTCACATTTGTTCAAAGTAGCGTTTGGTACTGAGACTCTTGACTCTTCACATTTGTTCAAAGTAGAATTCCATGCATTTCTTTGCCATGTTTTAGATTGCACTTGATGTACACTTGTTTACATTCTAGAAGTTGAAAATTCACCATTGTGTGCCTGTGTTATCTTGATTTCACATTAAACTTACAATATTTCTTATCTGAACAGAGGAGGCAGAACTGGAGTGTGTTCCTGGAAGGTTTGAATCTGCTGAGGAGTACATTAGAGTTTTTGAGCCTTTGCTTTTTGAGGAATGCAGAGCTCAACTTTATAGTGCGTATGAGGAGAGTCTTGAGGCTGTTGGAAGGGACGCACATGTAGCGGTCCGAGTGAAAACTGTGGATAGACGTGAAAGAGGTAAGTGGGATTGTTGATTTGTGCTTTTTAGAGCATATTTGAATCTCAAGTCAGTACTATCACTTGACTGTTCTTTGGTTGATGCATCCAGGATGGTATGATGTTGTTGTTCTACCGATGAATGAATATAAATGGAATTTCAAAGAAGGTGATGTCGCTATTCTGTCATTCCCACGGCCAGGCTCAGGTAGCTCCACTGAATTCTTCCTTTTTCTTATTTGTAATTGTTGTATTAAGCATGCAGGTCCTTTTCTCTTGTAGAAACCTTCCCGTTTACTTTTCTTATTTATTTATTTATTCCTTTCTTATTTTTAGCTGCTCAATCAGGCCGATCTAGTAGGAGGGCTGTTGGTTCAAACGAAGATGCTGAATCAGAATGTGGACGACTTGTTGGTACTGTTAGGCGCCATATGCCTATTGATACACGTGATCCCATAGGAGCTATTATCCATTTTTATGTTGGAGATTCATTTGATTCTAACAGGTACGTTGCACTTTTGCAAACATGGTGTCTGCATCCCTAAAGCATCTGAACCTGTGTTTGTTTAAGATATGGTTTCCATTTTGAAAGATCTTGTGACTGTCATTGGTTCTTATTCTGTTATTTGGCATGTTGAGTTGTTTTGTGGACTATAATTCTAAATTTGATTGTGTTCTGGGTTATTGTACATTGAATCAACCATAAATTTTAATTCTATTGTAGCCCAGCTTATATAGGTGTGCTTAGGGATATGCCATGTTTAGACTTATCCATCGTTTATGGTCCCGGTGGACCCCTGGCGCCACATGATGCCACATGGTTTTAGCTATGCCATATAGGCTAGGCAAAACTTGGAAGGCACCTAGGTGACTAGGTGTATCCTCAAGGCCACAATCCCTCAAAAACCTTGCACTTACCTATTTAATGCACCTGAGAACACAGGTAGCGTTTGGTTCAGCTATATGTAATACAACCCGATTCCAGCACTATTTGATCCCATTAGATATTGTTTGGTTCATTGTGGACTGTAAATGAGTGATGAGTCCCACATAATTAGGTCCCAGCCAGTAAAAACATGCTACCCCTCTAAACCTGCTGTAATGTGATACCAAACTGAAGCAGAAGCTGCATCTGTAAATCAATGCTGTTACAGCATGTGCAACCAAAATCAAACAGGGCTCCAGTGATTGCTCCGCGAATCCTCAGAAATCTATTACCCATACTGTAAAGTTACCAATGTGTTAACCAGATAGCATCATAGTTTTTATACTTGTTGGAAACCATAGTTTTGTCGTTGGTGAGTACAATCCTGTTTGGTATGGTCCATGGAGGTGCTCCTGGGGTGATTCCATGGGGTGCTGTGCCAAATGGCATTCTAGGGATTCTGCAAAGTGATTATCTGAAATGCTCCAAGATGCTTGGAGCTGAAAAAAGAGTTTCTCCTGATTCACTTCCCACACAGAATTCATATCCTTCATGTAGATTATCCTAGAGAATCAATCACTTCAAGCTATTTATGCTCTAAGTAACTCTCTTCTCTAGCTTGGAGGCTTGCCCTGTATGTTTTCTTTCATGTTCCTGGCACTTACAATTATTTTTAATGGTTGATGTTGAACCCTCTATCCTGCACTTTACTGCAGTTTTTTGTAATTCTAGTTCCGTTAGAGCACATAAGTGCATGGCCTGGTTAGATATGGTAGTCAGGACCATTCAGCAGCAGATGCGAAGTGGGTGGCAACATAGGCTGCTCACATTTTCTTGTGTAGTTTTGTTATGAGAAGATTAATATCTGTATTCTGTATTAAAGCAAACCATTAGCTCTTAGCCATTGCTGGATTGCTGCTGTTCTTAATTTCTGTTGGGGTTTTCTTTCTTCATGTATCTTGTTGCCGCACAAGTAATGCTATTTCTGTGGTAGTAGCATTTGAATGCTTGTTCTGTTAATGTCATGACATATGTTTTTCTTCTCTGCTTACTAATCCCATGGCCACAAACATCGAACTATTGATGACGGAATAAGGAGCTTGGTAATATATGAGGCTCATCTGTCCACTTGTCCAAGATAATATGTGAATGACTGCTACCATTGAAGTTTCATCAGAAATTTTAATGGGGCGACTAGAGTAGGATTTAGAAGTCTGTGTGATGCAGTAGATGTTAAATGCTTGCACTGTATCAAATTTAAAATGACAATCATCTTCTAGTGGAGAATCCACTGATGACTACAAAAGGATATTATAGGCCCTATAAATTGAATTGAGAACATGGCCCCATTGAGGCTGGTACAGCTACGCCTTAACACTAGCAATCTATTAGATGAATTGAGCTAAACTGGGTACTTAATCCTAGCAGCCTGTTGGATGATTTAAGCTAGTAAATCCCTTGACTAACTCCAGTGGAGTACCCTTATCCAATTTTTTTGGGTATGGGTATTCACCTTTTCTCTCTCCAGTACACATACATTTTTGAGTTTGGGTACCCTGTTGGAGGGATGGGCAGGGAGATGATATGAAAGTGGAGATATAGGTATCCTATCTTGGCATGCTGTTATCCTGTATGCGCCTGCTTGCTAACTGTGAAACTGAAGCTTTGAATTGGCTTCCTGTAGTTGTTTTTATTTCGAAACAATATTTATAACTTGTTCTCCATCATGTGCATATTTGTTGACTACTTGTCTTGGTTCTTCTTCATATCATATCCAAAGCAGTGAGGCTAATGTTATGAAGAAACTCCAACCTCGGAGTACCTGGTATCTAACAGGACTGGGTTCTCTTGCAACAACACAAAGGGAATATGTTGCTTTGCATGCGTTCAGGCGTTTGAATGTGCAGGTTATTAAATAACACACTATACTTTATCTTGCTTTCTTGGTCACGAGTATATCAATCAATTTTGACAAATGTTTTCCCATCAGATGCAAAATGCAATACTTCAGCCAAGTCCAGAGCATTTCCCGAAGTATGAAGAGCAACCACCTGCAATGCCGGATTGCTTCACCCCGAATTTTGCTGACCATCTACGCCGTAGTTTCAATGGGCCTCAGCTGTCAGCAATTCACTGGGCTGCAACGCATACAGCTGCTGGCACAAACAATGGTGTTGTGAAGAAACAAGAACCCTGGCCTTTCACATTGGTACAAGGTCCTCCTGGCACAGGGAAAACCCATACTGTGTGGGGGATGCTAAATGTTATCCATCTTGTCCAGTATCAACATTACTATGCTGCTTTGCTCAAGAAACTTGCTCCTGAGAGTTACAAGCAAGTTAGCTGCAGCACTAGTACGAGCTCGGAGGCTGTTGCTGCAGGGTCAATTGATGAGCTTTTGCAGAGCATGGATCAGAACCTATTTCGCACTCTACCCAAGCTTTGTCCTAAGCCTCGGATGCTTGTATGTGCCCCATCAAACGCAGCAACAGATGAGCTGCTTGCTCGTGTTCTTGACCGTGGTTTTATAGATGGTGAGATGAAGGTATATCGCCCTGATGTTGCCCGAGTTGGAGTTGATTCACAGTCTCGTGCGGCCCAAGCTGTTTCAGTTGAAAGGAGGACAGATCAGCTTTTGATGAAGGGGCGCGATGAAGTAATTGGGTGGTTACATCAGCTAAAAATTCGTGAGCAGCAGCTATCGCAGGAGATTGCTTTTCTGCAAAGGGAACTCAATATGGTTGCCGCAGCTGGTAGATCCCAGGGTTCAGTAGGAGTAGATCCTGATGTTCTTGCCCAAAGGGACCGTAACCGTGATATTCTACTTCAGAAACTTGCTGCATCAGTTGAAAGCAGGGATAAAGTACTGGTGGAGATGTCACGGCTGCTGATATTAGAAAGCAGATTCCGTGTTGGCTGCAACTTCAATATGGAAGATGCTAGGGCTAGTCTGGAAGCTAGCTTCGCCAATGAAGCTGAGATTGTTTTTACAACAGTGTCAAGTAGTGGGCGCAAGTTATTTTCTCGCCTGACCCATGGCTTTGATATGGTGGTTATTGATGAGGCTGCGCAGGCTAGTGAAGTAGGAGTCCTCCCTCCATTGGCACTTGGTGCAGCTAGATGTGTCCTGGTTGGTGATCCACAGCAGCTCCCTGCTACCGTTATTAGCAAAGCAGCTGGAACTTTGCTTTACAGCAGGAGTCTTTTTGAGAGGTTTCAGCAGGCTGGTTGTCCTACCATTTTACTGTCAGTGCAATACAGGATGCATCCCCAGATCCGTGAATTTCCATCAAGATACTTTTATCAAGGCAGACTTACAGATAGTGAGAGTGTTGTTAAATTACCTGATGAAGCCTATTACAAAGATGCACTTATGGCACCTTATATCTTTTTTGACATGTTACATGGCCGTGAGTCTCATAGGGGTGGGTCATCTTCATATCAGAATATTCATGAGGCACAATTTGCATTGCGTTTGTATGAGCATCTTCAGAAGTTCCTGAAAGCTAATGGTGGCAAAAAGGTATCTGTTGGTATAATCACACCATATAAGCTGCAGCTGAAATGCCTTCAGCGGGAATTTAAGGAGGTTATGAATACCGAGGAAGGGAAGGATATATATATAAACACTGTTGATGCTTTTCAAGGCCAGGAGCGTGATGTCATTATTATGTCATGTGTCCGTGCTTCAAACCATGGTGTGGGGTTTGTTGCTGATATACGCCGTATGAACGTAGCTCTAACCCGAGCTAGGAGAGCTCTGTGGGTATGTCTGCCTCTCCTGCAATATGCAATAAGAACAAGTTCTACTGTTGTAACAGTGATTTTTTTCTTGTTTTATTATGTTGATATTTATTATTTGTCCTTCCAGGTTGTTGGTAATGCCAATGCTCTAATGCAGTCAGAGGACTGGGCGGCATTGATAGCGGATGCGAAGGCCAGGAAATGTTTCATGGACCTGGATAGCATTCCCAAGGACTTCCTACCCATGAAGGGTCCTTCTAACACTCCAGGCAGGAATTCATCCAACAACAACATACGGAACATGAGGACTGGTGGACCAAGACCAAGACATTTGGATATGTTTCCAGAACCCAGGGCTGGCATGAACATGAGGGCTGATGAAGATGAGCGTCCCAATTCTGTTCCCAGAAATGGTAGTTACAGGAATTTTGATGATTTTGGACGAGGTGGTGATCGCCCCAGGGATAATCTGCAGTTTGGAGTTCCTAGGAGACCAAATTCATCTAATGGTAGGAGAGAGGTGTAAGAGGTTGCATTGCTATCTACAGCTTTGATACAGCATGGAACAATGATGAACAGCTCTGCAACAAATTCCTGATGCAGCAAGGTGTTGATGCCTATTCTGAAGTTGCTTGTGCATTAGATTCCTTGCGAGGTGGGGGTGGTCACAAGAAAGAATTGCTATCATCACCATAAGATATGGCCTCCAGCTGGCAGATCGAGACACTGTTATTCTGGATGGTTGAAGGCTCAGGATGTCAGGTTGAGATAAAGAATGGCTGCTGTAGCCCTTAGTTTTCTAGCGTTAAGCATGAACATATTTCTTAGAACAAGGCTATCAGCTGGGGTGATTATCTCCTGAAATTCTGATCCTTTTCTTTAGATGGGTCCATCTTCTTTCCGTAGATATGTACATGCATGGGCATTTCCATTTTGAAACATGCCAGGAGAAAGCTCACTGGCTCTAGAGCAGAGTAGGTTTCAAGCATTGTTGCCTGATTGCTACTGCGATCATTCGTGCTTGATGTCTGGTAGGATCAGTATGCTGACATAGGCAGGGTTTCTGTACCATATGACATAAGCTCCTCTGTATACATGGTCAGGATCTAGAAGAAAAAGTTCATTATTTGATTCAGCTCATGTTGTCTCCTGTATTTCTTGTTCCACGTATAATTGGTTTGAAGTTGCTCTTTGCATATCGTTGAATGGTGTTTCCATGTTTGTGGTAGTGACTTCGTGATTTCATTATTAGGGATGTGTTTCTCGTGCTTGTATGGTTGATCTGTGATTTAGTTTTGGACCTTGGCAGTGATATGATGTTACCCAGTTGATGTTTGTCAGTCATGTATTAGTCGAGCTGTCAATTTTTTGCAATCCGTTTGTTTCCAACTGGCGCACTCTGTGATATTAGCACGACGAAGTTGATAGAAATATTGGGATTTACTGATGCAATTATTCTAATTCAACATATTTTCTGGGATGCATTATAAGAGAACTGAACAGAGGTTTTGCTATTTCAGGCTTACAGGCACCATGAAATCTGAAACACACCGTGGATTGTCTCTACTATGGTGCTGGTGGTTTTTTGGATGTCATCTCACTCCCAGGTAGCAGCATCTGCTTGTTTTCCCCCTTATCTTGTAGTCATTGGCATCAGATTTTTTATTTATTTTTTTTGTCTTTGGCTAATCTTTGGTTGGCTCTTGTGTTGTGCTTTAATTGTATGCCTGGGGCCGTGATGCCTACTGCTGATGGGGGTGCAGTTTTGCCAGCTCTTGTGACTTGTAACCTCAAGTGCAATGCACGGTATGGTGGTCCGGTGGAGACGTGGGGGACAATATGTTGGATGTGCATTCTGCTGTGGATATATGAATTATTTTGGGACTCAAAATTGAACATGATTTATATGTTACGGCTGGTTACCAGTTACCACTAAGCACCTTTTGTACAGGAGCAAACATGGTTATCCAACCTGAGGTGGTGCTGGTTTCTGCTGGAAGTGGGCCTTTGGAGTTGGACCAGCAGTGCTGGAGATCTGAAGAAATTCTCGCATGCGTGGAGTGGACCACCAGGTGCTTTCGAAGCAGGACCTGATTGACACTGGAATTTGGCAGAGAGCATGATCTGCCGCTTTGTTTCCGCAGAGCATGATCTGCCGCTTTGGTTCCGCAGAGCCATCTCTGGGTTCCAAATGGGAACAAAGCACGAGTGCTGCCAACTAGTGGTCCTGCTTGTAGTTAAAAGGTTTTTTGGTGGTACCCTGTTCTTGGGCTGTTGGTTGTCCGTCTCCGCACTTGGATGGTATCTAAGATCGATTGGACGGCAATGTTTTTTTTTTTTTTGACTCGGCCTGATTGTTCATAAATCTATTTTTTCAGTGCTATGAGAAGCCTGTAGTCATGAACTATTCTCCCTCTGCCGTCCTTACAGCTACAATCGATGGCCCTCCGTTCGTCAAACCCAAGCACAAGCCGACACAGCGCAAGCTCCCAATCCGCTGTTTTTTCTCCGGTTTGCCCATCGTTGCCTTGGCCGTGTCCTCCACCCTACCGTGTTTTTACATATGGAGCCCGCCTTGGATCCATCGCCTTAGCTATAGCCATCCATCGATCAACCATCGCACCATATATGCCGTCTCGCGGCGGTGAGCGGCAGCCGGCTGTGGTGGTCGTAGCGGTTGCTCAGCCGACACGGAGGAGGGCGAGACGCCGGCGAGACATTATGCCGGTGAAGAGCAGCGCCAGCTTCCGCATGACCGCGCTGCCGATGGTGGTGACCGCGCAGCTGCTGGCGGCTGCCGTGCTCGCGCTCATGCTCGTCTGGGTGCTGCACTTCCATGGTGGCGTCTCATGGCAGCGGGCATCCAACCCTTCCAACGTCTACACGGTAATAGTCCAAAATTTTTTTTTCCTTTGCTTCTGTCATGGCTCATGAGCGTTTTTGACAGCCGGTGGAGTAACATATGCTTTGCATCCGTTTCTCAGGCACACCCTCTGTTCATGGTGATCGGCCTTGTCATCTGCACCGGAGAAGGTAAACAAACAAACACACTGACAACCAACCATCCACATTCTACTCCCTGCTGGTGACTCAAATGTATTGTGTACGTATATATATATGCATGGTGTGTCACGATCGTCGCAGCGGTCATGGCGTACAGGTTTGTGCTGGGGCCGAGGGCGGCCAAGAAGGCGATGCACCTGCTGCTCCATCTCTTGGCTCTCGCGTTCGCCGCCATCGGCCTCTACGCAGCCTTCAAGTACCACCGTGATTTCGGCCTCCCTGATGTCCACTCCCTGCATTCTTGGCTCGGGATTGCCACCATAGCGCTCTATGCTCTTCAGGTCAGTTCACCACAACACAAGGAACTCGTTGCGCAGCAAATTCATCAGCCGGCCTTGTGCTGCGCTCAGGAATCAGCTGTATGGGTCTGTTTTGGTTGCTTGTTCACCTGTAGCCCGCCTCTCCTCCTTGGCCAGCCTAGCTGTGGCCAGGCCACCATGGGCTATTGTACTCCAACAGACTCTGTTTGGTTGCAATCTCTACATAGCTCGTCCAGACCTGGCTCCTGTTTGGTGGCTCACAGTCCCCTCCTGCACTCTCTCCTTGCCGCTGTCGACAAGCTCCTCCCGCCAGCAAGATCTGCTCGTACCATGACCTTGGCGGACGGCGGCGCCTGGAGTGGTGCCACGACGGGCGTCATCTTTGGCGGATTCGCCGTCGGCGCCGCCCCACCTACTCCCCGTCCTCGTTGCCGCTCCTTCGCGCCCGCGCCGCCCCGACCTCGCCACCTCGAGCCGCCGCTCTTCCGTGCCCGTGCCTCCCCGACCTCGCCGCGTTGGACTGAAGGGGCACACTCGGCGAGCGAGGTGCCGGCCAGGAGGGGCGCCGCCACGGGCGACGCGCCGAACAGGAGGGGCAACCTTGGCCGGCGAGGGAGTGGCGGCGTGTGGACCATGGGGAGCAGCGGTGGACTATGGGGAGCGGCAGCGGACGAAGGCCGATGGGGAGCGGCGGCAACAAGTGAGGCCAACGCGAGCCACGTGGGGCGCTCCGCTAGCCTCCGCCGAGCCAAAACAGGGTGACCACGGTGGCCGTTCTCGCGGAGCCACCCTTGGGGCCTCCGATTGGTCTCCCAGAGCTTGGCTAGGGGTGCGGTCCAAGTAGGCAAACAGGGGCCTCGTCCTGCTGGGGCCTGGCAGGCTGCTGGCGCGGCAACCAAACAGCTCCTATATATATTCATCTGTATAATCATGGTCTGCGCTGAATGCAATTGCTTGGCTCACCTTTGGCTGAATTGAATAGTGGTGTACAAAAGTAAAATTCAGCAAATAAGCTGGCCTCACATCAAAATGAAACCCATGAGGCCATGTCAGTTTCTGTGGGCCTTTTTCAGGCCATGGGTCAGGGCTGATCAGGCGTAAGGCTGAATTTAGGCCTGGCCCACAGAACAGGTGGAGTCCAATTGGAAACGGACGCTCTACTCTAGTCTAGGCACTTAAAAATTGAAGTGATGCACAACAAACAGGACACAAGCAAACACGCGAGGAGCCTATAGTCTTTCGTGACGTGGATATCTTAATGTTTTTTTTTTAACTGGAAGTGGATCTCTTGATGTTGATTTTTGCAGTGGCTGGTGGCATTCGTGTACTTTGTCTTCCCCGGAGCTGTGATGACGATGAGGGCGGACTACGCCCCGTGGCACATCTTCTTCGGCATCGTCATCTTCCTCATGGCCGTTTGCAGCGCCGTAACCGGCCTGACGAACTTTGACTTCCCCTCCAGTCCCTACCCGAGCGAAGCGTTCGTTGTCAACTTCACCGGGCTCGCCATCCTCATATTTGGTGTAGTTGTCATCTTGGCTGTCATCCTTCCATCAAGATACTAGGAAATGAGGACTAAATTAAAGCATTGTTTCATTTGTAGTGCGTGTGTCGGCATGATTGATATATTGTTAGGTTTACATAAAACAAAGTTGTCGTTGGGTATAAGTTTTATTAGTGAAGTCATCGAATTGTCATGTACTACCTTTTAGGCACCTAGGCAAAAGTTTTTTTTCACATCCTACAAAAAATCAAGCAGTTCTTGTTAACAAATCTTTTTTTTTTTCAAAATCATGCGTTCAAACTCTAATATCCATACTTTTCAAGAATAAACTGAAAAGGGGGAGATGGCGAGAGGGATAGTGGAATTAATAACCATAGTTTAGGGGGGATTTTTAACTAGAAACGCTCTGTGACGACTACTTAAAGTTATTTTCAAGCCCAAATAATAATCATTTTTTTTACACACAAGAGTGAACCATGCGAAAAGACAATTGAGAAGCTGTTCAAATTAGTTTAACTATAGATATTAAATTTACAAAACTTAAAAATATCATATATAGAATGATAGTAGCACATATATTGAGTCATTTGTTAGATGGCATAAAAAATTGCAGCTACTAAAGAAAGTAATTTTGGCAACTCATAACCACCATAGTCATATAACATTTGTGGCAACAAATACAATTCCGTAGCCCTTCAAAATCCCTTATGTCAATGCAATATATTTAAATTGTCAAGTCTGATTACCATATATAATAACTCTCATTGGCTAGGATTTTATACACTAATGAACCTCTGACTTAAACCGGTTCAAGCACATCTCCCATCCTCTGGCTCGCAATGCACTTGAGGACGGACGAAGCCCGATCGTCTATCGAGTGCCCTGAAGGATCCTTGATTTAACCAAAACCATCCATGGACTGACATCATATATGCATCAAGCTAAAAAATGAGCCACAATCATTACAGCAACCCATCATTTCATACAAACATAACGTGATTTATTACAAAACATTCCTCAAATAATATACAACCATATTGAAGTAGAGTTCAAAATAGACTTGTAGCAGAATATATATTACAAGTATAAAGTATGCAGCGAAAAATGTAAACACTCAGATATGACATCGAGCCCACTGTTGTTATTTTCGATCACAAAATGACAAACAACAGAGCTGATTACAGGGTACTTGGTAGGATTCATCCATTGGTCTGATAGGCCGGGCTCATTTAAGAAAATGCAAGGCTTTATATGGACGAGCTGACTCCTATCCTGTATAAGCATACTAAAAGTAAGTCCTTACTTTAAGGTATTTTAAGTTCGGGGATCTAGGTGAGACACCTTGCCAAGTTTAAAAACTGTTCATGCATTTTTCTCAAGATTTAATGGCACTTTTATGCAATTAGGAGACATAACTAGATGTACATGCAGATCACCATAAAAGCACGCATCATTATTCAACATTTTTTTCAGGTTTGTCACACACGATGGAATGTGACCATTATTCGTCAAGTACAAAGCGATAGGTGGATTCCTATCTAGAAGGCACAACTAGCAAATGACTGCTGGCCACAAGCTGACAGAATTGACATAGATGCCACGTTGCACATGGATGGCATTTGCATCATTGGCATATGTTGCATCTGCATGACTTGGCACATAGCGCCACACCGAGACATTGGTGACATCCCTCCCTGCATCATCATCTGTTGCATGGCTAATTGTTGTTGTGGCATCATCAATGTTGGCTAGAGTGAGGCTCCCATGGTGAGTGCCTGTTGCATCTTGCAAGATTGCATGCACAACAGCATAGGGCTCGCTGCTGCCATTAGCGCGGGTGAGCTTACCATGTTGAATGGTTGTTGCATCATGCATGATTGCATGCACGGATGCATCAGATCAATCCCCATCATTGGTGGAATGCTTTGTAGGCAAGTGGCAGCAGTAGCAGCTACTGCAGAAAGAGCAAGGAGCCCAACCAGCGCAAGCATTTTTACGGTGGCAGATGCCATGGTTTAGATTATCGCTATCTTGTAGACAATAAAACCTAAGCTGTTGCAAGATAAAGAGTGGTGAACTAGTGGTTCATTAGCGGGCTATTTATAGCAGCCATACCATTTGGTAATTTTGGCCTTTGCTAGACTGAAAAAGTTGGAGTAGTCCACATAAGCTTGACATGGCATGGCATTTTGTTGATTTAGAATTTTAGTTCCTTCCTTGATTAGTCAATGAGGGTGACAAATTTCTGATGTGTCAAGGCCACGCCGGATTGTGTCACCACTTTCCAAAAGTAGGCTTGAAGTGTTGTAAAAGGCTAAGGTGGGATAGCATCTTCCACCAACAGAATTTGTCCAGGCCTTACTTTTTCATGATACAATAATCATTACAAACCATAGATATAAAGTTTTCTTAGCTTGGATTCTCTCTAACACATCAGGGTGACAGCTGTTGTTGAGCTGTAATCAGGGATTTGCAAACAAATAAATAAAAATCACAATAACAATATTATGAGGAATCCAAGGGCATCTTTCCTAAGAGGATGATGGTGTGAATTGGCTCTTATGTAAACACCAATCTTAACGTCTACTGAAACTTCGATAAGATCCAAATTTTCCTATTTGTATTGGTGTTATATTTGGAGTTGTTTAGATCTAAATTTTTATATTGCTTTTTTATACAAGAATAGTATAAACAAGAATAGATAAGTTCCAAATAGCTAGAACGTAGATTATATTTTTAAGAAAAATACTACCAGTTTCCATCGTGTTTTTCTAATTCAAATTGAATTAGTTATGCATTTTAAGATATTAAACCTTATTTTACTATTTTATAAAACACAGTTTTGGACAAAACCACCTGCGAAAATTAGCTAGCTTGTTTAGTGTTAGTAGTTCGATAGTCAAAGATATCTAATTTTGAAGTTCAATGGCCGACTATAGTAATAATTTGACAGACAAAAATGAAATTCTTCCTTTTTTCCGTCTTAGAATTGGTAATTCTAGTTGTATCAAACCGTGTCCAAATCGGCGTGCTTGAATCTTCTTAGACTCTATTAATAATGTGCTGCTCTCATGTGTATTTGGGAAAAAAAAAGATAGCAGGCATAAATGAAGCAATGAAGCATGCATCTTGCTATTGCTTTGCTGGTGGTCCATGTGTTAATTAGGAAGAAGAGATTGTCTATAATGGATTGGATGTATTGCATTGAGCCCTTGGACCATATATATAGGAGTACAAAGGCTTGGTGGGGAAGACACCTCCCCGGATACATATGGTAGTGCTAGATACATAAAAGTCCTAAAGATATACGATATCTAATACTACCAACAGTACTCTAACATTTGTCCGCAGTCATATCGGGAGCATAACAGATGGTTAGACTGGAGAAAAAACTGAAGAGCTGACATCCCCTACAGTCGTAAATGTGTTGTGGTGCAGAGACAACGACGGGAGAAGAAACTCAAAATGACCTCATGAGGATGATAGCCTTTGTGCCGATGTCAAGGTAGCCTAAGTGCGAGGGCGTGGAGCCGTTGTCGAGATGTTATGGGTAGGGTCGTTGTGGTCGATGGAGCTGTCGAGGTTGCCAAAGAAGAAAAAGTCGCACAAGCCACGGGCATGGGTGCAACATGCGGGAAGGCCCGCAGCGCACAAAGAGGCACCACGGTGATGATGGTGCAGAAGCAGGTCACCATAGACAAAGACGGTGACACAGTCAATGAGGGAGAAGGCCGACGCTAAGGACAATGCTGTCGAGTCACCATGGACGAGGCATGCTCTAGGTTTGCCAGACCTGAAAACGCACCGTGGACGAAGGCATACGCCGGTTTTGCTAGCATCGGACGTACTAGGTAGAGGGCACCAACCATATGTGTCAACGCCTAAAGAGACTAGCAGAGAAAGCGTCCACGATGGTTGCGGTGCAGCATGACGTGAGTGCCGTCGCAGCTCATAGTTGCCAGAGCGGAGTATACGAAGCAGGTGAGGACGAGACGACGAGATTGTACTGGACAAAAGTGAAGGGGTAGTCATGTCAACACATCGAGGTTCCTAGAGTTGCATCGCTGAGAGAGCCATGACACGCAGGAAGAATAGTGTCAACAGCACCAATGTAGCATAAAAAAGAGAATCCATCCAATATAAAATATGCACCAAAATAGCATTGCAACATTTTCAAACCACAACTGAGACAATTTGATTTGCACATTGCAACATAAATATAAGTTTCAAATATGCGGCATTCAAAACAGAGAATTACCTAGCCCATGAAACATCAAGAGCTAGTTATTGATAACATAAGAAAAAGAAGCCATACAACATTAGAAATAAGTTCACGAAACACCTCAGTCTTGCCATTGCAACATAACAAGCTCACAATCGTAAAAATTCATCCATCAAGTCTGCAACATCAAATGATAACTTCCACAACTTCTTGTGTTAGCCACTGCAATGTCTGCAATAATTGCAAAATTTGCAAAAATAAAGAACAAACCACATCTAGAAATCTCCACTTCAACCATCTAAGTTACCTGCATCACCACCTAGATTGATGCCCTCCTCATCGATTGTTCACTAGAATCATACTCCTGTTTGTCATTTGATCCCATCTTCCCCGTCCCGCTCCTCCTCCCCGAGGCACAGAGCTGACCACATGGCATCACCTCTTGCAGCACTACATCCACAAGCATGACATCAGCCATAGCCTTCCTCTAGTGGCTGTTCCTTTCCATGGGCATCGCGATGCGTGGCATTGCATAGAGATCACAACCATCCCCATGCTTGAGGTCCTTTTCCCTCTCTTCTGACCGATTGCTGCACGATTTGTCAGCCCACCGCCTAGCTAATGCAAGGCTTCGAGCAAAAAGAATGGAAGAGTAAGAGGGGAGGGGAGGGAGGACAAGAGATGCATAACTTGAACAGGCCAAGGGTGAGAAGAGGATTGTGAAGAAATATCTACACGCCGCATGGAGGGTGAGAAGAGGTGAAATAAAGAGAGGTATGATGAGAGCTAGAGAGCTAGAAAGGTGAGAGGTAGCTTGTAGGCACGTAGTGGACTGAATTAATTGTGTGGTTTGAGGTGATAAGGTTGGTCCAGTGGAGCCTGCGTTCGAGGTTTCTAGGCATATCCGGACATATGAGGCACAGTGTTTCCATTATTCTAAAGGCACACTTTGTGCTCTATACAGTTTCATCTATCTAAGATTTTGTTTGGCAACTTTTGGATTAGAGCGGATTGAAGGGATTGGAGTGGGTTAAAATACACAATAGATTAAAATCCATCTCAATCCCTCCGAATCCGCTTCAATCCCCCCTTAATTTATGAGTTGCCAAACAAGGCCTAATGGATCTGCTACTGCTACCCTGTATGGTGGAGATTTTGGCCTCAATGCACACCAAATCTAGGCTTGCCGAATGAGCTTTGGGGTGGAAACTGGGGGTGAAAGCAAGATAGTGGCATTTCTGCCCCCTATAAGATTCCATCTTTTTACTTCTAAAGTCTTTAATGGTATGCAGAAAGAAAACTATATCTAAAACTAAAAGATTGCATAATTTATAAAGATTTAATAGCACTGATAAGCAATTAGTATCCATGATACATAACTAGATGTAGATTACCATAAAAGTACGCATCATTATTCAACATTTTTCTGGTTTGTCACACACGATGGAATGTGACCATTATTCTTCGAGTACAAAGCGACCGGTGGATTCCTATCTAGAAGCCACAACTAGTAAATGGTTGCTGGCCACAGGCTGATAGAATTGGTATGGATGCCATGTTGCACATGGATGGCATTTGCATCATCATTGGCATCTGTTGTGTCTGCATCACTTGGCACATAGCTCCACACCGAGACATTGGTGCCATATATCCTTGCATCATCATCGGCTCCATGCAACACTGCTGCGGTTGCACGGCTAATGGTTGTTGCGGCACCATCATTGTTGGCAAAAGTGAGCCTGCCATGTTGAGTGCCTGTTGCATCTTGCAAGACTGCATGCACAGCAGCATAGGACTCACTCCTGTCATTAGCGTGGGTGAGCTTACCATGGTGAATGGTTGTTGCATCATGCATGATTGAATGCACGGATGCATCACATCAATCCCCATCATTGGTTCGATGCTTTGTAGGCAAGTGGCAGCAGTAGCAGCTACTGCAGAAAGAGCAAGGAGCCCAACCAGCCCAAGCAATTTTATGGCGGTGGATGCCATGGTTCTAGATTATTGCTATCTTGTAGACAATAAAATTAAGTTGTTGTGAGATGAAGGGTGGTGAACTAGTGGTTGATTAGCAGGCTATTTATAGCAACCGGGCCATTTGGTATTTTTGGCCTTTGCTAGATTGAAAAAGTTGGCGGACTCCACATAAGCTTGACATGGCACGCCTTTTTGTCTATTTGGAATTTTAGTTCTTTCTGAGGGTGACATATTCTGATGTGTCAAGGCCACATCAGATTGAGTCACCACTTTCTAAATGTAGGCTTGTAGTATTGCGAAAGGCTAAGAAGGGAAAACATCTTCCACTAACAGAATTTGTCCTGACTTTACTTCTTTATGATACACTAATCATAGTCCATAGATATAAAGTTTTCTTAGTTTGGATTTTCTATAACACATCAGGTGACAACTGTTGTTGAGGTGTGATCAGAGATTTGCAAACAAACAAAAAAAATCACATAACAATATTGTGAGGAATCCATGGCTTCCTTCCTAAGGCCTAGTTTGGATACACTTGTATTGAGGAGGGAAGGGCGGGGGGGGGGGGGGGGTTGAAGTGGATTAGAAGGGATTGAGGGCATTTTGATCTATCGTGATTTGAATGCATTGTAATCCCTCCAAACCACTCAAAAAGCACTCTAATCCAAAAGTACCCAAAGAATTATCTCTCATGTAAGCACCAATTTTAATGATCTACTGAAACTTTGATAGAAAAATAGATGACATCACGATGGGAAACCATTGAACTAATCTCATAGTGCGATTTTGTCCACTAAACTTGAAAAATACTTATTTTACCACCACATTAAATCTCATAGTGCGATTTTGTCCACTAGACTTGTAAAATACTTATTTTACCACCACATTATAAAAACACATACAAGTTTGACCATAGTTTCAAAGGCGGTTTTTGACCATACGTGTTGTTAGAATTTATATGGGTTAATCCCATTTAAATTAGCAGAAATTCAAATGTTGGAGCACTTTAGAGAAAGTCTACCAGTCCCTTCCTTCGTGGAAATCATAATTCAAATGTGCTTGAGTATATGGACATCAAGAAACAACCTCATATTTCAGGGAATACCGGCAACAGTGCATACATGTAAAGAGTCCTTCTGTAAGGAATTCGCCTTAGTTATTCTAAGAGCAAAAGCTAGTTACTTCCCACTAATAGGTCATTGGCTAGAACCGTTCTTATGACTATCTATGTAAATTCTGTAGGGGAAAACCCCCTCCAGGTTCCTCAAAAAAAAGCACAAATTCTAATAAATCTCAAAAGGTCCATTAGTGTTTCCTCATGGGCTCTTGTTGACGGTCGTTATTGCACCATTCCTACCGTCAACTATCCATGTATACAAAGAAACATATGCCAAAGTGTAGACTAATCCTTGCTACTGACATATCTCCACAAGTTGTGTTGAGTATTTGGTTGTAGGTGTAAAATCAGCTGAAAACATGAGAAATCTGGCTATCCTGACCAGTGGGCCAAGCCGCCCAGCTTTACCCCCAAGCCACCCGACCTGGAAATATGCCCAACTGTGCCCATATTTGACCTGCATGTGCATCATTGACGTGTCAACACAATTCCAAGGTGGAATCCTCACAAGCTGCATGTAACCAACCGTAAGGCTTGCCATGTCATCGATCTAGCACTTGGATTGGTGAAGTTAGCGATCCTGGGCATCTCCATCCTGTGGCTAAGTAAGAAACACAAGTGAAAATCAACGGTTGAGGGAAAAACACAATAATAACCGCCATGCAATCGCCTTGGGGAGTGGATATGAGCCACAAGATCAAGTAAGGCGGTGGATCCGACGGCATCCCAGGCCACTCGACCTGAGGTGGGGCCTCCTGGCCCCACTTCCAAGTCGCCCGGCCTGTAACTGTCACTTAACTGCCTCACCGATCTTGGGACCTATAAATACCTAGACTTCACTTGTAGAGTGTGGAAGTTGAGTAAATCATACTTTTGTTTAGTCTAGTAGCACTAGGTTAGTCCTGGGAGTCTGAGTCTTTGTCTCAGGGATTCCGGAGTCATCTTCGAGTCTTGGTAAAGCTCTTATATCTTTCTATCTTTGTACTCTTGTTACTCCAGTATAATATACATCATTGCTCTATCTTTTGTTATATTTTACTTCTTAACACTTGCCTAGTGTGGTATACCTTTATTGCATACTAGATCAAGGTTTAGGGTTGTGTTGTTCTTAAGCTATCTGAATCTTGCTAGACTTGCCGGTGCTATAAGCTTGTCTTAGGCTTTTGATCTACGATTAAATTAGTTCTCACCCTCTGATCAAGAAAGAACTTTAGTGTTCAAATTCTCACTTGAACACTAGTATAGCGTGCCATCTTACCCACGCAGCTCTGGTTGGTAGCCTCTCTAGGTGACAGCTTTAGAAGTCTCAGTATTCCAATCCCGTCGTTTGGTAAGTCCATAGGCGTTAGCCGAGTCTACTTCAGTGGTCTACTATCTACCCCCTGACCTCTCGAGGCGCCGGAATTTCGCTCGACGCAAGATCCTAGATTGTGTTTGGTTAACTTAGTTCAACCGCGAATACTCCTCTGCAGTGGTTAAGGAATAAAGTTTGGAAATCTAAATCTCACTCGTTGTCCTCCCAGATAGCTACCTAGGTGTTGGCTTCTTTAGTATCTGTTTTACTCTTCCCACCATACACTGCCTTGTTATCTTACCCCCATTGTAAGAATAGTTGGTGATTTATCTAAGTTATAGTACTGCTTCAAAGTTTGACATTTCATTCCATCTATTCGCCCTTACTTCCCTGTGGATTTTTACGATACTCGGAATACTCTGAGTGAAAAAGTTACAGCGAATCTCTGTGCGCTTGCAGAGTAAAATCTGTTAGGCTAAAAGACGTCAACAAGCTTTTTCTGGCGCCGTTGCCGGAGAAGCAATTGGCAATAGAAGTTTGATTTGTTCGAACCTAGGTACTTATAACTTGATAACATACCGTTATTTCTTAGCGGGCTTATTTGCCTCTGTCTACTTTATTGTTGGGTGACAGAGAGGTGTATGACTAATTTTGACCTACCGGTAAACTTTCACAATAATCCGGAGTCACTGTTCAAAAGGAGGGTCCGTCAGACGACAATCCACCGGCAGAGGCTGGTGCCAGCTACACTGGAGTTTGTATCAATAAGCACATCCTACTCGACACCCATGGCTGAGAAGACCATGTGCGAGTTCTCCATCCCATCCAGCAGCAGCATCCCCACTGGGCCCAATGTGGCCGTTGGAGAGGAGTTTGAACTCAAACTAGGTGTCATCCACATGGTATAAGCTAGTCCATTCTGCGGATTTGCGTTAGAGGATGCGAACGGCTATCTCCAGCAGTTCCTGGAGATATGCAGCACTTTCACCATCAAAGGCGTAACCCCCGATGCTGTTCAGCTTCGGCTCTTCCCATTCTCACTCGTAGGAAAGGTGAAACAGTGGTTCTATCTAAACCGCAACAATTTGACGAGCTGGGAGGCATGTTCCAATGTCTTCCTCGCAAATTATTTTCCCCTGGAAAAGACAAGCTTACTGAGAAACCGGATCTCGAGCTTCAAACAGCTCGCTGATGAGTCCGTGGTGGAGACATTGGAAAGACTCCAAGAATACATCGCTGCCTATAGAACAGTGGCTGATAATCCAGAATTTTTTCCACAGGCTACAGCGGTCCGCGCAGGAACATCTCGATGCAGCCGCTGGAGGATGATTCTTGTCCTTGAGTGTTGTGCGAGTCGTATACTCATGGGTGCCCTATGACGACGGTTTGTAACCACTAGGCCAGGTGGGCCGAGTGGTCTGCCTAGACGCCCACGGTGCAATACGGCATGGACTCCTAATTGTAATTCAACTAGGACTCTTTTACTTGTATCCCAAGCTTCTTGGCCTATATAAGTGGAGCTGGAAACCCTAGTTCGGCACGACAACAATCATACGACCATCAGATGTCAACCATAGCCGCCAGACCCTATGTCACAATGATCTAGGTTTGGCTCATATGATTAAACAATACAATCCATATACACCCCATACAGGACGTAGCGTTCAACGATTTGGCTGCACGAACCTGTCTAAATCGTTGTATCCTGTGTTCTATGTACCATCGCGATCTCCTTATCAACCATCTATCGATCTCAAAACCTCCACGTTGATCATCCTGTGGTGGGCTGCTGGAAATAAACTCCACAGCTGGCGCGCCAGATAGGGATGGTTGCGCAGGATCACGAGGTTGCGAGGGAGTAATCTTCCATGTCGACACCGGCGGGGGATCTTCGTCTTCAGCGCCATAACCTCCGTCGCCGATGAATTCGGCGTCCACGCCAACGATCTGATCGTCGATGAGCGGCAGCTCGTGCGGCGTCGGAATACATCTACGATCTGTTGCTTACCGACCAAGTTGGCGGCTGGTCTCGTACCCAATCAAGTCCACGGAATCAAGGGAGGAATTTACGTGTGAGATCAGCGGGAGAATGCCGACCTTGCTCCGATCTGGGGTGCTGCTCGGCGCATCCTGGATGGTGGAGACTGGTTCACCAGAAGCTTTCTGCATAGAAGATCAACCTGCATAGAAGATCAACCATGGAAATCGATCTGCACCCAAGAACACTAACGAATCTGCAGCACGCGAGGCTGCAGTACGATCTGGTGCTATCAAATCAGGATTCGATTCCAACTCCCACAATCCAGTCAACTGCCTGCGGACGTGCACTCGGAAGTCCCGCCTGCTCTGTGACGGCTAAGTCATTTTAACATTTACATTATGCATTTAATTATGCTAATTACTATTTCGCCTATCCTCCATCTCGTTTCTGAGTACTTTTTTCTCCAAACAATACTACTCGGATTTTTTCCTTGACATTGTTTCAGGTATATATATTATGACAGCACAAAATCTAATGCGTTCTGAGTGAGTTATTTAAATTGCTCATATTCTTTCTTAATCATCCGGACCGTGGATCAATTGAATTATTTTTATCATATGGCTATTGGATCACAATTGAATCGTTTCTGGAATATCCGAGCTATTGGACCAATTGATTATTTATATATCACTCGGATTATTTTATTTTGGATCACCCGATTATTACTGAATCGCCTGGATTATTATTGGCCACGTGAAGATTGCTTCTACTACAACTGCTGATACAGACCAAGAATATATCAAGTGTGCCTCATTGTTTTTCTCCTGCTACTAGACCGTGAGCAAGTCCAGCATACATGCATGTGCTTGCGCTATATCCTATATCAAGGACCCGTATAAGGAAAATCATCACATTCATGAGGGGTACGAGGGCTCCAGACTCAGCATCGCTTCGACGTGTTATTTAGCACCGTCTAAGGCGTGCACCCGGATATTGTGAATTTCTATTCGGACTCAACCCTAAACTAGTCGACGCACAGACAGCTAAGCTATTATTATATTTAATTACACATTTAATTATGCAAATTCTTTTTTCGTCTATCTGACCGGCACGGATATTATTTATACCAGATGAATTTTCCGCGCGTTACTGCGGGAATTTAAGTGCTACCACGTACATATATGTCACATAATAGTATTGCATGCATCTAACCACAGAGGATCCTTAAAAGTTATAAATAGATAGCTTAGTGGATGGTGATTTGGCATGCCACCAAAAAGACCCCTTTGATGATGTGGCTTCATGCATGTCTAGAGAAATCTTCTAGTGGGGTGTATCTATTTAGAGATAGAAGATTTGAGTATTGTCTCTGCAAACAGTACTACTCGTATTTCTCTCTGGTTATTATTTTAGAAAAGTACAGCTTGCGTCAGCACAAGGAATTATGACGCTTCTATAGCTAAACAGAGTGAACACAAACGCTCGGTCTCCAAACCGAGCAGTCTCAGGCACTCGGCTCTCCAAACCGAGCAGTCTTTGGCACTTGGCTCTCCAAACCAAGTGGCTTGAATAAATGCGATAATCAACTGCGAAAGGGGGTTAACCAGCACGCTGGCATCCGACGGCACCCAAGCTGCATTATGTAAGCCGGCAACCGACAGCCCTTGTGTAAGCCTCTCTGCAAAGCGTCAAGGACAGCTACATTATGTAAGTCGGCGACAACCAAATGTAAGCCAGCGACAATCAAGCCGCATTATATAAGCCAGCGTCCGTAGCCTGATCTCTCACAGGAACTCGGCTCTCCTAACCGAGCATCCCCTGAATGAGCCGTGTGGTACCAAGAACTCGGTTCTCCTTACCGAGCACCCTTGAAGTGACATCAACATCGGCCACGCCGGGTTATCTTTGTCAGCTAAGTTATTTCAATATTTAATGATGCATTTACATATATTGTTTATCCAACTGTGCAAAGTCTATGCCAACGACATGCTGCGCATCCCGCCAACTACTTCGACTCGGGGGCTGCGCCGCCGCGCGCCTCGCCGACTCGCTACTTCGTCAGCTCGGGGGCGGCCACGCGCCTTGCTGCCTCGCTATTTCGTCAGCTCGGGGGCTGTGCCGATGCGTGCCTTGCCGACTCGCGACTTCGCCAGCTCAGGGGCTGCGCCGTCGCGCGCCTCGCCGACTCGCTACTTCATCAGCTCGCGGACTGCACCACTGCGCGCCTCGCTGACTTGGGGGCTCCGCCGCTCGACTAGTGGATGCTATTCCCACTAGCCGACCACTTCGCCGATTGCTACTTCAACTCGGGAGGCCCGCCGCCCGGCTAGCGACGTGTTTCCGCTAGCCGGCCTCTTCGTCGCCCCGCCGACCGCTTCGACTCGGGGGCTCCGCCGCTCGGCTAGGGACGTGCTTCCGCTAGCCGGCCTCTTCGTCGCCCCGCCGACTGCCTCGTCGACTCGGGGGCTCCGCCGCCCGGCTAGCAACGTGCTCCCGCTAGCTGGCCTCTTTGTCACCCCGCTGACTGACTCGTCGACTTGGGGGCTCCGCCACCCGGCTAGCGACGTGTTCCCGCTAGCCGGCCTCTTCGTCGCCCTGCCGACTACTTCATCATCTTAGGGGCTACATCGCCGCGCGCTCCGCAGATTGCTTCAACGACTCAGCTCGACTAGTGACATATTTCGACTAGCCGAGCACTCGAACGACTTCATGATGGCCAACTGAGCACTCGGAATTTCTAAAGACCACCCGACTACTTGACCCTCAACCTGTTTATGCTAAACAGCTTGAGGCTCGGGGGCTATAGGGTGAATGCTAGTGAAATTTTTTGAAGACTTTGACAAGCAAGATCAGATGTTCAGATGATTCGTCGTTGCAAGATTGATTCATACCTTCAAGTTGATTGCTGCTCAAGCCAACCTGAAGCTTGGGGGCTACTCCATATGGAGTCCATCTTGCGATGGCCTCCATACTGCGATGTGAAGATTTTTTGAAGATAGTAGACTTCATGAAGACCTTCATGACAATTTCTTCCAAATCCTCATGAAGCTCGGGGGCTTGCGGGAGTCATATACCCACGGGTGCCCTATGACAACGGTTTGTAACCACTGGGCCAGGTGGGCCGAGTGGTCTGCCTAGAGGCCCACGGTGCAATACAGTGTGGACTCCTAATTGTAATCAAACTAGGACTCTTTTACTTGTACCCCAAGCTCCTCGGTCTATATAAGTGGTGCTGGGAACCCTAGTTCGGCACGACAACAATCATATGACCATCAGATGTCAACCATAGCCTCCGGACCCTAGGTCACAATGACCTAGGTTTGGCTCATATGATTAAGCAATACAATCCACATACACCCCATACACGACGTAGGGTTCAGCGATTTGGCTGCCTAAACCTGTCTAAATCGTTGTCTCATGTGTTCTGTATACCATCGCGATCTCCTTGCCAACCCTCTACCGATCTCAAAACCTCCGCGTGGATCATCCCGTGGTGGGCTGCTTGGAATAAACCCCCACAAGTGTTGCCGCTGCCCGCACTCTCATCGAGAAGATGGCAAGCAACCAAGGATGGAGAGAGGAGAAGGCGAACAATAAGCCCCGTGGAGTCCACCATATTGACTGCTCTGACATGCTCGCTGCCAAAATGGACCTCTTGCTAAAGAAGCTGGAGGGTGCTCCTGAAGCTGTGCCAGTCCAGGCACTGGATTCTCGCATGACTTGCGAGCATTGCCGGAATACCGGCCACATGGGGAACAGCTGCCCCAAAAATGGATCGGAGGACGTTAACTTCATCAACAACAATGGCTTCGTCGAATCCGAGGCGCAAACGCTCCGCCAAACGGTGTCCCAACAAATTCCAGCCTGCACAACCGGCCGTAGCCCGTCCCCCTTGTAAAAAAGTTAGGGGTCAAAACAATGGCGACCCTCTAGGCGACTCTCTCGACGGCCACTTGGGCTATCAAGCCATGGATTCTCCAGTGATCGCTTTGGTCTTCTCTGTTCTAGGCAACGATTATGGGTTCGTCTTCAGCGTTGGGTGATCTACTGGACTTCTCCCATGGAATCTCCTTTGCTGAAGATATCCGTCGTCGTTATGGTTCTTCGGTACACCATCCTTCTTCTTCCTCGAATGGATCTTTCTTCTTGCTGGTTACGTTCCGCCGCTTTCTTTTTCATCTCACTGAAGATTCAGTGAGTTTGGCTCTTCAATCTTGCCTTGGTGGCTCGGCTCCTGGGTTTCACGTGAAGTTATTGAGTTCCAATCACTTTCGATTCTCTGTTGCTAATAAAGATGTGGGTTTCGATGTGTATAATCTGAAGAGATTCATTGGTAATTTTTTTGATGCTTATTTTCATCGTTGGAACAATGGGGTTGCTCAATGGGAAAAAGAAAAGCATCTTTGGGAATTAGAACAAGCTCGGGAATGGACTGAGGTCATGTCAAAAAAATAAAAAAGACAGCTCAGGCAGCGTCCAGTTCACCGAAAGAGAGTTCGTTTTGTAGAAAAGATTGTTCAGGACTCTCCTATGATCAAATTGAAGCGCCATGTTTCAACTAGTTCGATCAGCTGGGTTCGTTCTTGGTTGATTTGGATGAATCTCTTCAGGATTTTCAAAATTCAAAAATTTTTGGTAGCATCCTTAATGACCTTGATTACAGAGGGATTCAAATTCTGCTGCAGGCTTTAAGGACCCTGACGTTGGATGCCTTAATCGCCAAGCTAATTTTCAAGCAACCATTAAATGTGGGAAATGCTTGGCCAAGGTCACAGTGCGGTTTCTTGTAGGCTACCTTTTAGATGTTGGGCTTGTTGGAATTATGGGCACAAGGCCCTTTTTTGCGTCACAAAATCTAAGCCTATGCTTTGTTGGGCCCCGAAACGTGTCGACAAATCTCCCGAATCAGTTGGGCCAGGGGAGAGCGGTTCTGATGACTCCTGTTTGGAAGGGAGAGAGGACGTGTGCCTTAATTCCAGGGATCCTATAGACGCTTTTTCGTATTCCAGAGTGCACTTTCCACAACCCCCAAGTGAACATACCCAAGAAGAAGAAGCCATAGACAACTCCGGCGACGGGCAACCTCCGACGACACCTATTGCTCCATTGGAAGATCCATCGGAGATGGCGAACTTCGCAGTGGATCCTACGCCTTTCCTTCCCTTTGGGGCACAGGTTGAGCTTGGTTGGCAACGACCGGCAAGGGCTCGCGTAGCCCTGGGAGGGGACCTGCCAAGATGCCATGAGGAGTATGTGATCGTCACCATGAATCCTGCTCCACTAGCTCATCAGGTTCCAGTGGTAATTGCTCAGGCTGTGCAGCTTTTTGAGGCAGAGTTTCATGTTAGAGTAATCACTGCGTTTCGTTCACCTCTGGGTTTGGGCCTATTCTAGTTTGGTTCTACTGTTCAACGTCAGATCTTGTTGAATGCTGGGCAAATACCTTTTGGGGATGGTTTCCTTGAAGTTTTTAGGCATGATGAGGGTCTAAACTTAAGGGATTGTGTCTATGAACGGCGGTGCTGGATAATGATTCTGGGGTTTCCTTTAGACTACCAAGACACTGATCATTTGCGTGCGGCAGTAGCACCTTTTGGTAGGCTGCTCAATTGGATTGATGGGCCGAATAAATCTAAAGTACTGGTCCATGCTCTTATGCTTTCAGCAGCTAGAATACCAAAGAGTATTGTGTTTTCGCAAGGTACTTTACTTGGGGGCAATGGTCGTTCTTGGTCTGCTCCGGTTTTTATTCTTGGTGGCAATTGGGGTCAGTTTCCGGATAACTTTCCACCAAAGGAAGACCCTGCTCCAGCTGATGGTAACCCACACCCAATGCATGGACATGTGGTCCATGGTAACCCAAATATCTTGCAATATTGGGTGCATGAGGTAGTGGGTGCTGCAGATGCTCTGCAGGCAGAACTGGGCAATGTAGCTGATATGCAACAAGCCATGGAAGAGCTGATCCCACCAAATGCTCAGAATGATGTGGAGGCAGAGGGAAATCAAGTCCAAGATATGGAGGAAGCAGAAGTGAATCAGGTACAGTAAAATGATGTTGTAGCGCAGCCACAGGAATCGATCACTCTCGAACAATCAGGATCAACTGCACATTTCTTCAGGGCAACTGGGCCAGCTATGAAACTAGGAAATTTCACGGGCACCAATGGAAATTCATCATCAAGTTCAGATGAGTCAGAAGTTACTTCTACGCCAATACAGATGTTAGAGCCTGAGCTACAAGTGATCTCTTTGGGTCCACAGGTTGTGCAGTTTGCCATGTCAGTCCAAAGCAGGTTTTCAGTACAGTTG
Organism: Paspalum notatum; assembly: GCA_022530915.1. Taxonomy (NCBI): domain Eukaryota; kingdom Viridiplantae; phylum Streptophyta; class Magnoliopsida; order Poales; family Poaceae; genus Paspalum; species Paspalum notatum. Next base: position 22,658,923 of record CM039684.1, on the reverse strand, counting down.
CCGATGTTTGTTGGTGCCAAAAGGAACTGGGACTCTGCATTCTGCATTCCCCTTTTAGCAGTCCGTGTTGGGATTTGGCTCACTCAAATGGGCCTTCCTCATCTCAGAACAACATGGCAATTGTTCCCTATCAGCCCACCTTGGCTGCCCAGTTGCTTGAAATTTGGTCGGCAGTGGTGGATTTCTCCTTGCCAGTTCAGAATGATGCACAAGAAGCTTTGTAGAGGGATTCTGAAATGGATAGTGCTGAGATTTCAGTTGGGGAGGGACCCATTGACAGTGTGAATGCCTCTTCTTCAGCCCAAGATAGTGTTGATTTGAGGACTCAGGAAACTATCCAAATTGCTAAAGGTCAAGGCCTCCATGCCTTAGCTAAGTTTATCTCAACTCGAGCGGCTGCTAAGAAGAAGATGGTACAGTTGCCCTTGGTCACCTCTGTCTCAAATGCTGTAACACCACTGGTGGAGACATAAGTTAGGAGGAGCCCCAGACTCGACAAACAAGATGGCTTTCATCATGTTAGACTCTCTGACATTCCACGTAAGAAGCGTTGAACTGTGTATGAGCAGATTAATCTTGAAAACGCACCAAACAATGGTGATGTGGGAGTGCCACCACCCACTCCTATTAGAGTGCTTTAGGATTGGGGATTAAGCTGTGGTGTGGATCCTGCAGATCTGACGCTTGATGCTCTTGGAACTTGACAATGATAGTGCTCCTGATGATATGGTTGGCACCTCAAAGTAATGAGGACGGTGGTCGCTGGTACTAGGGTGGTCGTCACTGGCGCCGTGGTCGAAGTTAGTTGTGTCTGGCGCTTGGATGTTTTGCTGGTCGTCTTGCTACTGTCTATCTAGTCATATTCTGTAGGCTTTTGTGGTCGCTTTTGTGCTGGACCAATGTTGAGTTGATCAATGTTTGTCTTTACTATAATTGGGTTCGTGTCCCCCAAAACTTGATTGATTGGGGTAGTTGGTTTCCTCTTGCTGTAACGCCCACGTTTCTAACAAGCTATGCCTGTTGGATGGTTTCATACTCTCTATCCATCTTGTTTCATGGCAACTAAAAGCTGGAATATCTTATCATGGAATATTAGAGGAATTAATAGCCAGTCTAAGCTGGATACAGTAAGGCAAAAAATTGAGGAAAGTGCCTATTCGGTGGTTTGTATCCAAGAGACTAAACGTCAATCGTTTGATATGCGTTTTATAAGGCAGTTCGCGCCCAGGCGTTTTGATGCTTTTTAATTTATCCCCTCAGTTGGAGCCTCAGGGGGTATTATTGTAATCTGGAATAGCTCGGTTTTTCAAGGTTCTGTTGTGGAAAAATGCCCTTTTGCACTATCCATACAACTTAAGTCCGTTCATAACTTAGTAACGTGGCGCCTTACTTCAGTCTATGGGCCTTGTACAGAACCTTTAAGGTCTACTTTTCTTGATTGGTTCAAACAAGTTCATGTACCAACTGATGAAGACTGGATTTTTGTTGAAGATTTTAATTTCTATAGATCTTTATCTAATAGAAATAGAGCTGGGGGTAACCTTAACGACACTTTCGGATTTAATGAAGCCATTGGCGATAATGGTCTGATTGAGCTGCCTTTAAAGGGTAGAGGGTTTACTTGGAGTAATATGCTGGATGAGCCGCTACTCGAGGAGTTGGACTGGTTTTTCACTTCAGAACATTGGACTTCATCCTTTCCAAATTCTATGGTGATCCCCCTGTCTAAGCCAATATCCGATCATGCTCCTTGTCATGTCATTATAAGCACTTCCATCCCAAAGTCAACAATCTTCCGGTTTGAAAATTATTGGGCCGAGCATCCGGGCTTCATGGAAACGGTGCAGGTTTCGTGGACAGAGGAATTGAGAGGGAGGAACAACTCTGCTACTATTCTCGTATCTAAGTTGAAGAGGCTGAGGCATGCACTCAAAAATTGGAGCAAACAAATTTCCAACTTAAAGATCTGATTGATAGATGTAACAAGGTTATAGGATACCTGTATAGTTTGGAAGAATGCAGGCTGCTGACCAGTCCAGAAGTAAATTTAAGGAAAATTATAAAAAACAGTTGCTGATGTTGCTTGAGTACCAAAGAATTTATTGGCAAAAAAGACATACTGTCAACAGAATCAAATATGGGGATGAGTGTACAAAATATTTCCACTCTATGGCTACCATCTCTTATAGAAGGAATTGCATCTCTCAATTGAGAACAGATGAGGGGTATTTCATTAATGATCATGACAGCAAAGCATCCCTCCTTTGGGAGGATTTTAAGAAGAGAATGGGAGTAACTAATTGTTTGACAATGCTTTTTGACCTCCAAGGAACGTTCAAGCCAGGACAAACCTAGAAGACTTGGCTGCACCTGTTTCTGAGGAAGAAATTGACTTAGTCATTCGGAGTTTGCCTACAGATAAAGCTCCAAGCCCATATGACTTTAATGGCCTGTTTCTGAAAAAATGTTGGACAATAATCAAAGAAGACTTCTATAGATTGTGCATGGATTTCTTCAGTAACAGAGTTAATCTCTCATGTCTGAATAATTCATATATCACGTTGGTACCTAAAGTGTTGAATCCAGAATCCGCTAGTGATTTTAGGCCAATATCTCTCAGTAACGGTACCTTAAAGGTCATAACAAAGATCATGGCAAATCGTCTGCAGCAGGTTATTTTGGATATAGTGCACCCTTACCAGTATGGTTTCATAAGGGAAGAAGTATTCAGGACTGTCTTGCATGGAGTTTTCATCAGTGTCACCAATCAAGAAATAAAATTGTTATTCTCAAGCTAGACTTTGCAAAAGCTTTTGACACTGTTGAACACTCTGCTATACTGTCTATGATGGAGGTTCTGGGTTTTCCTGCACCTTGTATTGGTTGGGTGAACAGTATACTGTCCACTGCCAGCTCTTCTATCCTTTTAAATGGTGTTCCACGAAAGCAGTTTATTTGCAAGAGGGGTGTCAGGCAGGGTGACCCATTATCGCCACTACTCTTTGTCTTAGCAGCAGAGTTATTACAGTATATACTTAATGAGGCAAATGAGTTGGGCTTGATTCAGCTGCCAATTCCACAACTAAGAGGACATTTCCTTGTAATACAATATGCAGATGACACTTTACTGATTCTTCAAGCTGATGCTCGGCAGCTGTTTTGCTTAAAAGCAATTCTTTCCTCCTTCACAAATTCTACTGGCCTAAGAGTGAATTTCAGCAAGTCCTTTTTGGTACCGATCAATGTAGATCCTGATAAATTTGCTGTCTTGGCCAGTATTTTTGGTTGCCAGATAGGAACTATGCCTTTCACTTATCTGGGTTTGCCCCTTGGTACAACCAAGCCAAAAATTGAAGATTTTACACCTCTAATGGACAGAGTAGAAAGAAGGCTTTCCCTGTGCTCCCCCTTCCTCTCTCTCTCAGGAAGACTGGAGTTGGTTAACTCTGTCATTACTCCCATTGCTAGTTATACAATGTCTACTATCAAACTGCATAAGGGAGTGATTGAGGTAATTGATAGAGCTAGAAAACAGTGCCTGTGGAGAGGTACAGACCTGCAAAAGAAATGTGGTAATCTAGTAGCTTGGGAAATGGTAATCAAAACCAAAAACAAAGGTGGGCTGGGAGTGATCAACCTCAAGGTGCAAAATGAAGGTCTACTAATTAAGCAACTGTACAAGTTTTATTCTAGGCAAGATATTCCCTCGGTGAACTTGATTTGACTAAACATGTGGTGTGGCACTTGTCCTATATATGGCAAGCAGCACAGGTGATAGGGTGAGAGGACTAAAAGCCATTTACTACCTTTTGTCCCAAAATGAATGCAGTTCTAGCTATGCACCAGTAGACAACCATCCGTAAAACAGCAGGTATAAATGATGTAAGTAGGGTAGAAGCTGCTCAGCTGACAAGATATGATGTTTTCAGCCCATTGTGGTGTTGTCTGGTGTGTACCTTAAAGCCCACAGCTGCTCAGCGTGTTTGTGTTCGATTCTTCCTATGGCAGAGATTTTCTTGCTTTTCGCTTATTTAGTTCAACCATAGCTCGCCGCTTTTAGGAGAATCAGAAATAATTAAAGCGTTTGGCGGGATTCTCGCTTATTTTCACCGATAAACCGATTATAAGTGAGGAAAAAATAAGGCCTATATTCAAAGGATAGACCAAAGGCAAAATATATGGTATAACAATGTACACATAATGGATTTTAAATATAGACAGTGGGATATCATCCCCTGCTGGAATCAGCCTCAGGACACGAGAAAAACCCACTTTGTACGATGCAGCCCTGCTGTCGCAAGGCCAAGCTCTTATTTTATTTTTCAAATTATTTCTACAAACGTGATACCCTCCGGAAAATCCTATTATAACTTTCACTCCCAGTCTCGTGCATATAAGAAACTACTCTCTATTTTTTTTATTTGACGCTTTCAAGTTCGAAGATGAACTATCCGACAAAGAATATTTGAAAACAGAGATACTATTTGCCAAGATAATTTTGTACACAACACCCCTCAAACTCAGCATGCATATAAGAGTTCATATATCGATCACCAAAAGTAAGTGTTCCACACTTGCAGCTGCACTGCATTTGGCCCAAAACGAGGCAAAGCCCGTGTGACCATATATAGGATCGGAGTTACATTATTACTCTGTATAGGGTATTACATATACTAGCATAGCATAGATGTACGTGCAACACGCACGTGTTGTGAGATGGTCAAGCAGGCAATAGAAAAGAGAAAAAGAAAAATAGAATTAAAGAAAGGAGACACCATTGATTGGCTCATTCCTTTCTCATTAAAATCAAGAGAAGGAAAGTAATTCGTGGGTGTGGGTATAAAATGAGGTGAGAAATAAAGAGAAAAAGTGGATGAAACATTTTGCATCTATGGGTTATTGGTCTTTCCATCTCTTTCCAACCTTTTACAAACTGCACAGTGGGACCAGCGTGAGAGGTATATCTATGCCTTTCTAAATAAAAAAGATTTTTAGAAAACTCATCTTTTACAGTGTAGATAGATAGAGCTTCATGGTTATTCCTGAGATACAAGAGAAGGAGCCTGATCAACATGCTGTCTATTGCTTTTGCTCAAGCTCCAATTGTGCAATGCTTGGCCATCGATGTCATAGAAGACGGCGTGGGCCAGGCCAGCGTCCACCTCCAGCGACATGAAGCCTTGGCCGTCATAGAAGAACTCGAGCTTGTCCTCGTTGGGTTGAAAGATGCCTCTCCATGCCTTGGATCCAGCTCCACTGGTCAAGTATTGGATCGGACTAAAAACAATGCAAGATACATTTTGCACACGGTCAGTACGTACAATTCATATATAGAGAGATAGAGTCGATGTACATACATATGCCACAAATTGAATCTAAGAAGCACGAGCTCAAAATTTCACACCTGTCCCTGCTGCTGATATGCTCCAGGCAGTGATCGTGGCCGTTGATGTAGAGGTCGACGCCGTTGTCCTTGAGCACGGGGAGGAGAAGCTGGAGGAGCTCCTGGGTGTCGCCGTGGGCGCTCACACTCCTCATGGTATGGTGCCCCACGGCTACCTTCCATGTCGCTCAGTGGCGGACCCAGAGTTTAAACGGATCCCGAGCGTGTCAAGATAGTTGTATCTTCGTGTCTCGTAGAAGAATAGAATTATGCTTAGATTAAAACCATGAACAAAGAAAAACATGCTACTCTTATTGGGATCTTACCGATGGAGCCTGGGCGGCTGCCCGGGTTTGCCTCCACATGGGTCCGCCCCTGATGTCGCTCTTGACCTCTTCATTGCAACGTCCAAATCCTAGACGTATATACGATCACACTGCTACTAACTTGCAACAGGAACGGTGCAAGAACTCTATGTAGAAACGGTTTTGAAAAGTGTTCCTACTCGTGGGTTCCTGTAGTGGATCCCGCAGTAGGAACGGTTTTAGAACCGCTGCTACAGTATCCTCAGCAGGAGCAAGCCATGTTTTGTGCCGTTCCTGCTGAGCAGGAACGGTTTATCGCGTCCACTGCTCCTGCTGTTGATTAAAAAAAATAAAAAAAAGAGGCGAGCCCCGACGCGCTGCCGCTGGAGCCCGCCGCCGCCGCCCCGACGCGCTGCTGCTACAGCTGGCCACCGCCGTTGCCCCGACGCGCTGCCGCTGCCGCCAGCCACCGCCACGCGCTCCCGACGCGCCGCGCCTTCCTCGCCGCCGGCGCCGCGCGCGCCCGACGCGCCTTGCTTTCCTCGACGCTCGAGGCCAGGAAGATCCCGCGAAGGGGGGGGGCGCGGATCCGAGCATGGCGGCGGCGTCGACGATGGGGAGCAAGGGGCGAGCTCGGCGGGGGTGGCGGCGCGTCGACGAGGCAGGGCCGAGATGGGGGAGGTAGCGGCGCGGCTCGGCTTGGCTCCGGTGGTGAGGCGGCGACGACACGGCGTCGGCATCGAGGAAGGCGAGGCGCGGCGTCGAGCTTGACCGGCGTCGACGTCCTGCTCCGGTCGGCATGGGTGGGAGACAAGGGGAAGAAGATAAGGACATGGGTGGTCTTGCTACTAGTTTGGCCGGTCTTCAATTTTTTATAGAAGGCAAGCGCCTCTCCGCTGCTACTGGTCCCTCCCCGCTCTTGCTACTGCGCACGGCCGATGAAAATTGAGGGTGAATGTTTTGATTTTTGCGCCAAGCTAGAGTGAAAAGTTTTGGACCCGGGATTTTTGTTGGAACGGTGGATGTCTTCCACCGCTCTTACTAGTAGTGCTATAGGAGCGGTTGGAAAGGTCCACCACTCCTGCTGTACTGCTAGTAGGAACTGTTAGAAAGATCCACCGCTCCTGCTGAATGGAGTACAGTAGGAGCAGTTGGTATGGCGGACCGCTCCTGCTGAATGACCACTGCAGGAGCGGTGTATCTTACCAATCGCTCTTACAAATGGCAGGAGTGGTTGGTAAGGTGCACCGCTCCTGATAGTGTTGCAGCAGGAGCGGTGTACCAGGTGGGATCCACCCTAGGCACAACAGGAACGGTTTTAAATTGGAGCCGTTTCTAATGTTATTTGGGTGACGTTCCTGTAGCGGACGTTTACAGTAGTGTCAGTGGTATATGATTGTTGTTTAATTAGGCACCGCCGATCGAGATTATATTACTAGATCAAAAAATCAGTAGTGCGGCATTGCCCATCTACCTCGAGGAGATGTTCGATGTATGCTTCTCGAGGTGCGACTTCCCTCCAGTCGTAATGGTCTTCTCCTGGATCGGTCCAATACTTGAGCTGAAATGGGGTTGTGTCGACGAAGAAGAAATCGACAGTCCCTGCATGACGAAAACCTCAGATTGTTACAGCAAATCATCAGAATCTGTGTGCAGAAGAACTGCAGTTTACAAGGATGCATGCTTGGATCCTTTTCCCCCCACCTGCTTTGACAACGAAAGATCTCATGCAGAAAAATCGGCTGTCGATGCTGCGCAAAGCCGGGTCGATTTGTGCTAGCACGTCTCCCCTGTAGTCATGGTTCCCTAGAAATGATGAAAGGAAAAAAAACATCATTGATTATATTTTGTTCATTCTCCACTTGTACTGTAATAATACAGGTAACAACAGTCAAGTGTCAAGACTCCAGAGTAGCTGTACAGACATGGTTATTAACTGATCAAAATACCAGGAGACAGACAGGTGTGTGCTTTGCTTACCAAGGTACCATTGCTTCCGCAGGCTCTCTGCCGTGTAGACATCCACGAACGACTCATGGAACGCCCTGTCATCGACGCTGGCTAGGCCATCGTCCAAGAAGTTGTCTCCGGTGGACACAACGAAGTCGATGTTGTTCATGGCCTCCGCAACCTTCCCTATCTGTGCATGGACCCAAAATACTTTCAGGTGCCTTTAATTTAGGCCTAAATATATAGGAACTGATCAAATTCTAATAACGGAATATCGCACGGACAGTAGTGTATGTGTACCTGTTGGGCCACCCTGGACTGGTTGTACCTCCCCTTGCGGCCCCAGTCGCCGACGACGAGGAGGTGCAGCGGCCGGCCCGCCTCCACCGGGTGCTCAACGGTGGCGAGCACTCCGCAGGCCGGTGCGCTTAGCGACGGCGAGAGTGTGAGAAGGGTGACAAGGAGAGCAAGAGCCATGCGTGGACGAGCTTGTGTGCCGCCCAGTTCGTGCAAGAGGCCAAGCTGGCTGAACCAAGCTGGCTTCAGCCAGCTGCTGCTATTGGTTAACTGCAACTCCAAGAAGGGAGTGATCGCAGGCACACCCTGGGGTGTTTGGATCCAGTGGTTAAGTTTAGCCCGTGTCACATCGGATGTTCGAACACTATTTATAAGTATTAAATATGGTTTAATTAAAAAACTAATTACATAGACGAAGACTAAACGACGAGACGAATTTATTATGCCTAATTAATTCACTATTAACGAATAGTTACTGTAGCATCACATTTGCTAATCATAGATTAATTATGCTTAACAAATTCATCTCATTATTTAGTCCTCATCTGTGTAATTAGTTTTATAATTAGATTATATTTAATACTTCTAACCTGCGTCTGAACATTCGACATGACGGGAGCTGAAAATTAGCTCGCGGATCCAAATAGGAATATACCGTCGAGGTGCATGCTTAGACCAGGGTCACCAGAAGGGGAAAAAAGTGCATCCGTACTTTTTCACTCTGTGTACAGTACGTAAACAGTGTTTAACAGTGTTTTGCACCCCCATATACCCTATCTTACGTAGACGTTCGGGAGAAAGCCATAGAAAGGGATCAGTTTGAGTGTGTTTTCTCTTTAGAGCACACGGTTCTACGCCATTACCGCAGGCATGCTCACCACAGACAGGGCTGCAAACTATGTGCAGCAACATCTCTTGCATTGTTGGTCATGGATGCAGCTGCAGGAGCACATAGTTGGACTTGGAAGCGTTGCTAATGTCTGCATATTACACACATACTACATACCGTTGCTTTGACACTTCACACAGCATCTTTTGCAAAGGCAGATTCCGATTCCAAGGTTAATCAGTGCCTCGAAAACAATCAAAATCAGAGCTACCAGAATTCAGCACTCGATCGTGTAAATAAATTGAAGGTGTCATGTTAAGCCATTCCTACTAAGAGTTTCATTTGAATTTCAATATTATTAAGTGACATGCCACATAAGCAAAGATGATGACATGGCAATGCAGTTAATTAGAAGGGATATGAAAGAGTTTCATCTAGATGAAACTCAAGATATACAGATACCTAGACAAAATATTGAGATGGCACTTTTGGTAACCGTGCAATAAAACCTCCACTGAGAATGGCCTTACTTATCACTAGAAATACAATTCAAACCACTAGTCCACTATTTTTCTAGCCGCATGATCTGCAATAGATGATGCAACCCAGTTTCTTCTCTCTGCCTCTACCCATGATTTTGTTAATGGGTGAAACATAGAACCAGTGGGTATGCGGGCTTGAATTTGTTCTTACTTCTTACGCTACTTAAACCCATAAACCTAGTTTATAAACACTACTACACAAAAAAGCTATCAATACCGGTTGAGAAACCCTTTTAGTACCGAATTCGTAACTGATACTACTGGACGTTCATAAAAAATGGAAAATATGTTTCCATTGGGGCTTAAACTTAAGAACAATTAGCTTTGCGCGCGAACCATCCAACCCCTACAACACACATTCACATCTAACTATACAGGGGAAGCTCTTCTTTTATTGTATCTTGAAGACATTACTACCTATTGGTAAGGCTTTAGTACCGATTGATGTTACGAAGTGGCACTAAAGGGTATCTTTTACTACCGATTGGTAACAACAACAGGTATTAAAAAGTATTCGCAAACATTAGTACCGATTCTATTATCAACCAGTACTAATGCCTCTCCAGAGGCTATGACCTTTCCAATTGGTATCGATGACATCATTAGTGCCAGTGCAGTGTTGCCGATTTGAATGTCAAACTAGAACCACATCGAAGCCATGTTCTCCGGTAGTGAAAAACAGCTTAAAACCAATACAATCCAAGGTTTTAGATAATAGGCTATAACATTTAGCAACGACCTCATCAAAAAGCTATAAAAGGTTATAGCATGATACACTGGTGTAAGGAAAATGGGCCCTAAGCCTTGTGCTTAGTTTCCTATTGTGATTTCGGTGGTTGAAGTGACAACACTTGCAAAAGGACTAATATTTGTACAAGTAATTTTGTGGCTCAGTCCAAGGGTGCAAAAGGTAGACTTGGGTTACAAATAGCTCAAAAGAAGACTTAAAAGACACAAGAAAAGACCCAAACCGCCATCAAGTCGCAAGCTAGAGCCCTGACTCGGCGGTGCCGCTGACCGGTCAGCGGGCTGATGTGATGCTCCAGTATCTCAAGTGCATAATCATTCTTCATATAGGCAGCATTCATCATGAAGCATCATAGTTCAAACTTGGTCGAAATGCAACTTTTCAAAACCTGCTTTCTGCATATATGTCTCTGTGATTGTGCCCATAACTTTTATTCTATTTAGATTTGGGTGAAACCCATATTTACAAACTTGTAGATAATTTATGGTAAACAACTTTGGTAATTGGTGCTTTGACATGCATGAAGGTTTGCATAGAGTTTTAGGGCTTTTTCTGTCAGCATGTGAATTCTGTCCAAACATGACCTGTTTAGTAATTTTAAATTTTCTTGATCTTAAAGCCAACATCTTGCAATGCTTTTATTGAGAAAGTTGTAGGTCTTGAAATTCTGAACAATATTGGTATAAAACTCCTTGAGTAAAAGTGAATAGAATATAGACTTTTAGAATTTCCTAACAAGAAGGTTCTGCTGGTCAAACCTTGGTCAGCAGCTTAAATTCAAATTTAAACCATATTTTTGAATATAATATGGTATACAAGTTTATAAGACAAATGTAGAGAAACAAATTTAGGACATTTCATCCAATTGGAATTTTGTCAAATTCAGCTCCTAAGTTGGTCAAATAGGCGATGTTCAGAAACCTATTCCATGGTCAAACTAGGCTTTTTCTATTTTCGGGATTTTTGGAATTCCCTCTGACTCTATGACGCGGGTGTCCCACTTGTCAGCCCATCGGATTCCCGCCTGAGACGGACGAAAACCGGGACGGTGGACCCTACCATCGTGTGACTCCGTGCACCCGGTCCATGCACCAAGGATCGTTTCCCTTCGCCCCGCCCCACCTGTCAGCGTTGTCAGTCCATGGACCAAGTCCATCCATCGCGGCCGTCCCCTTCTCCCCGCTCCGACGCGCCCACGTGGCGGCCGCGCTCTGCCCGCGCTGCGCCGACGCCGGCCGAGGGCGAGGCCATGCTCAGAGCCTTAACCTAGACGCGTTCCGGGCTACATTCCTCCTCGCCCTCACTCTTGCCCCGCCTTCCTGCCCTCTCGCTCTCCTCCTGCGCTCATCTCCAACCGAGCCGAGCCACCGCGGCAAGCTCGCCCCGCCACCGCCTCAAGCTGCCTCCCGCCCCGCCGACGCACGCCTCGCGCTCGCCTCATTGTCCTCCACTGTCCCCGCACAGACTCGCCCCTCGCACTCGCCTCTTTCCTCCTTCACCACACATGCAGCCGCACGGCCGCCATTGCCGCCAGCCCCTCGCCGTGGGAGGCCACCTTCCGGCCATCCCCTCGCCTCCCTAACCCCACCTCTGAAATCGCCGTCCCATTGCGCAGCTCTCGCTCCCCACAGTACCCGCTACCGCGCCCTACCTCGGCGGATCGACGCCGCGCGCCGTGGCGCCACCGCGGCCGCCAGTTCACCGCCGCCCCGTCGCCATCTCCTCCACCTCGTGCGACGAGGTCTATGGGAGGGTGTTCACTATCACCGGGGGCACCGACCTCCGCCCCTTCGGCGTCAAGTAAGCGCCTCTGCGCGCCGCGCCGCGCCGCGCGCGAGAACGTCGGGCCGTCGCGCCATTCATCCCCGGCGAGAGGTAGAAAAAAGAGAGGGTCGTTTTGCGATCTCGCCCCTGCGTTATCCGTTATTTACGTATCGGTCTGGAGCGTTGTGCATTGAGTCTTGCGGATCTAGCAGTCTGGTCCCCGCAGGTTACGATTAATTGTGTTCAAGTCCCGATCTATAAGGTTTTTTCATTTTATTCCATTTATATTAGGCCGTGAACTTTGAAAAATCATAACAATTCAAATAAAAATTCAAAATGGACAAACTCAGTGGCTATGGGTTCCTTGTGAATAAATCTACAGAATAGGTATAATGTGGATGTGTAAAAGTACAGTTTTGCCCCGCTTGTGTGCATGCATGTTAATCCATGTTAAATAGAAAAAGGTGATGTAAATAAACTCAAAAAATCATAAAACTTGGACAGTAGCTTTGTTATGGCATCTAGGTACAGTGTGATTTTTGGTAACCCTAGCATTGGTTGTTTAATTACTGTTTTGCCCTTATGCATGAGTTTTATGTATTTAATTAACTTCGAAAATGAAAGCTACATAAAATATGTTCAAATATGACCTTTGGTATTTTTCATGTACTTCATATAGTAGGAGTAACTTACTGGTAAAGTATAAGATTGTGCATGCATATTTTAGCTGTTGTTTTGAAATTGATAAAATACCACTTACTAGACTTAATAATTGGAAAAAGTGACTTTAGAACGCAAAGATAATTTTATGAAAAATCTGGTACGCTACTAGTATGATAGGGAGTCCAAAAAGTAATTTTGTAGAGTTTATTAACACTGTTTGTAAATACATCTTAATTTGCATAAAATAAATATATGGAAAATAGATGTCCTATCAAACTATGGATTTTGTGTTTGCTGATGTTTTGTATATGATGTTCATGCAATGAAATGCTTGCTATAGAAATTTCAAGTCCATAGCTCACTCCTAGAAATTATGAAAAATCTGAGAATGCTATAGGGCTGATAACTTGTTGGAATTTTAATAAATTAATTATAACTTATTTGTAGCTGGAATTTTGACAGTAGCACTATGCAGTATGTTTCTACATGTGATAAAAACTTGAGATCAATTTGAGTTGTCTAACTACATGAACTCATAAGTGCATTCTATTTATAAAGGTAGCATGTCCATTATTTAGTGTGAATATGTCTACCCACAAATAACAACGTTATCGCATATTGTAGCTGCATACCAAAGTACATCTTGTGATTACAAAGGTTATCAATTGAGATGTTTTTTAGAGACACTTTCATTTTATTTAATAGAGACTGTGTACACATATAAGACAGTAAATTACGATAACTTCAGAGATAACATGCAGTGATGGGTTGTATGATTTCTTAGCAAAGTTGTTAAGTTTCTTATTATGGAATGTGTTTGAACTGGTAGGCTCGAGTCATTTCGTCACAAGCTACTTGACCTACATTACGTTTCATTTGTACCTAATGACTACAATTGCATTTCGTTGCACTATGTCACGCATATAACATGTACCCTATGCATGTATTTGCATACTGTTGCACTCACTTGCATATTATATATGCATATAGATTCCGCGAAGGAAGGATAACACAGGAGCTGCTATTGATCGATAAACCGAACAACGGATTGCACCAACAGCAAGAAGACGACGTGTCGCTGATTATCCGTCCCTATTTCAAGGGATTGCCTGGGGCAAAGCCCCACAACCCGGCAAACATAGATTAGTTTGTTGGTTTTCATAAGAGTACTCAAAGTTAGGCAGGACCATGCTATACCCAGCAAACATCTTATGTCTTGATGATTAGGCATATGCATCAAGAGTTTTTTGGAACCAACTGCATTAGACATCCTGATCGCCCTGGCCATAGCACCTATACATAGACATAGGACGAGTGCCTAGAATTGGTAGGTACGAGTACATACGAGTGAATGTAGTCACTCATCACATAGGTGATTTTACAAATCTCAGAACTCCCACTATGATGGCATTTATTGCTATTATGCTCATGATTTAAATGGAGACCGGACGGAGCGTAACTTTATTTTTTGTGATGTGCGTTGTTGTTATTCTGGCTTCGCCCGAGTTGCATGAGGCCCATCCGCTGTTCGTCTGCTGATTGAAATAACATTGCTAGAGTGCTTATCTAGAACATGGGTCTACTGAAAGTCTTACTTGTACCATCCGAAGAACAGAGACTTGGTCCTACCGGACTCTAGGGGAGCTCACTCTCACGGAGGGCTAACCCATCGTGGTATCGCTCTGTGGAGGCTAAACCTAGAGAATGACGGGTTGGAATCGAATTTGGGATGGGACAAGTGGATTTTTTCGTTCCTGTGTTTTGTGTCTCCCATTCCCTTTCCTCCGGAAAGCAACAACTCATTCCTTCGTACCAAACATTGCTCTTCGTTTCCTTTCCTCCGGAACTGCTTTCTTTGAAATTCCCATGAGGTTCCTTTGAACCAAACGGAACCTCAATTTCACAGGAAAAGCACAGGAATGGAGAAGAACTCCCACATTCTAAACAAACTCACAATTTGGGACAGAGGGAGTAGTATCTAATTATAGTTATCTAGAGTAAACAATGAATTTCATGCTCTACACTAAATCCTCTTAAACAACACCCTCTGTGTCACATCCTCCGTACCTCACCTTTTGATATTTTATATTTTTATTAAGAATGAGCACCGTTTATCTCTCCATTTCCACCACATCCCTCGTGTATCTCCAAACTCCCCTCTCCCCAAACACCTCACCTACCCGTCGTCGTTGCCTCCACTCCCTATCCTGCCTCTTTCTATTCATTGGTGTTGTCTTCCTATGTAGATTCGCTAGCTGCGAACTTCTCAGGCGTGGATTCGCTTCCATTGCTTCATCGTCGTCGGGACCGGAGCTAGATCTGACCTCGTCTACATAGGCAGTGTATGTGTTAAAGAAGTTTTGAAAAGACCAAGATGTTTAAGATCAAAACTAACATTTATTATTACTGAAGCCATGTAGATAGGTGAATTTTTGCCTAAATGGAAAGTTGTCCATGTGAAAAGGGAGTATAATGGAGATGCACATCAGCTGGCACAGCTAGCGAAATGTTCTAAATATTCAGCACCAGTATGTGTTGTTGCTCAGGATTGTAATACTTTTCTGAGTAATTAAGGGGCTCCATTTTCTTTGAAAAAAATTGTGTTTTTTAATACAATCAAGTACGTGAGGTGATCCTTCAACTTTCAGTGTCCATTTGAAACACATAAGTTTACTGAGGGCCTGTTTGGATCTATGGAAAACATGTAAACTGGCTAAAATTTTAGCCTTTTAGGGGCTAAAGTTCCAAACAGAAAGAGCTAAAATGGTGCTAAAATGTTTTAGCCCATTAGCTTCCAAGGAAGAGCTAAAATGGGGGTAAAGAGCCCCTTTCCCACCCCAGCTCCCGGTCCCCACTCTCTCTCTTCCCCCCTCTCTCCCTGTCTTTTCTCTTATCGACGCCCGCCGCCCGGCTCACGTCGCGCCGACGCCCGCCGACAACCCTTCCTCACCCGCGCTCCTTCCCCGCCACCCTTCTCTCGAGCACCATCGCTGGCGCACATACCGCAGCCGCTGCGCCGCCATTTCGCCAGCTCTCGAGGAACGCAGAGATCCTAGACCGGAAGAGAGAGAACGCTTCGTCGGAAGACAGAAGGCGCTGGAGGGAGACGCGGGACGAAAGGATCGACGGAGGGCGCCGTGGTGAATCCAGGGTCGGCAGATCCGGCGGCAAGGCGGTCCCAAGAGGAGGCGGGCGGAGGCGACGACGCGTTGGTGGCGGCAGGCAGCAAGGCGGGTCGAGGCAGCGGATTCAAAGCAGTGGAGGGGAGGCAGGCGTCGGCGTCGGGGCAGCAGGGCAGAGGTGGCACGACACAGAGGAGGGGAGGCCGGTGCCGGTAGCAGGGCAACGGGCCGCCAGGTGCTGATGCGGTGCGGGGCGTAGACGGAGGCGGAGAAGACGAGAGACAGAGAGGTACCAAGGGAGGGAGAAGGGGCATTTTAGTCTTTATGCATAACAATAAAGCCTTCAATCCCTACTTTAGTCAATGGATCTAAACATGGGTGGCTAAAATTTTAGTCCCTTGTTTTAGCCTCTTTGTTTTAGTCCCTATAATCCAAACAGGGCCTGATAGTAATTTTATAAAAAAATTGTTCTATTCCATATGCAGAAATGTGATATTTTTACCGCGTTCCAAACCGCCCTCAACGCGAAGAGTTCCCGATATAGATTCATTTCTAGATTCACCGACTGGTGGCCCCGTGCCCGTGTTCTGGTCGCCCCTCTGTGGCGCCCGAGTTCACTTTCGAAACCGGGGCCCGGTGCCGTGGAGGTCACCAACTCGAACGCTGCCCGTGGGCCCCGCTATCGGTCTTGACCTAGTCCCGTGTCCCGTCTCCGCCTCCCTTCCACCCCAACAAGAGGGACTTCCCTATCACGAGCTTGCCTCGCGTCTCGCTTCCCTCTCTCTCTCCCTCGAGCCACCGCCGCCGCCTCCGTCGCCGGCGTCGACGATGGGCGACTATGGCCATGGCGGGGGGCAGATGCGGGGCAACCCGGACTCCCGCCCCCGGGGCCAGGGCCAGCGCCCCAACGTTCAGCAGCTCAAGCTCGTAAGCCACCGGATCCCCTCCTCTCCCCCCTCTAAACCCTAACCCTAGCCTCCTGATTCGTCTCTGATCCGAGGTTTGCTTTCGCTTCTCTCGCAGATGGGCCAGATCCACCCGACGGGGCTCACGCCCAACCTGCTCAAGCTCTTCGAGCCGCGGCCGCCGCTCGAGTACAAAGCCCCCCTTGAGAAGCGCAAGTTGCCGGCCTACACCGGTGAGTCGGTGAATTTGGGGACTGCCTTCTCCTCCTCTGTTTTTTTTTTGTTATTACTACTAGTAGATGTTTGCAAGGGTTTTCTCACTGACTGATTGATGGGTGCTGATTGATGGGTGCTGTGGTTGCAGGGATGGCACAGTTTGTGTCGCAATTTGCCGAGCCCGGCGATCCACAGTATGCTCCACCGGTGCCCAAGTGTGAGACCAGGGTGCGTTTTTGTCTATCTGCTGTCTGTCCTGCTCTATATTTGTGAATGACGTTCTTGTGATTATGTTCATATAATTTTCTCTAATTCATACTTTGTAGTCGGGTTACCGAGATAACCCAATTGTGTTGTTCTGCTACTGAAATGGTGTGTCAAGTATCTTTTATCAAGGATTGTATCTGGTTATGACAATATAGCTTCGAAAACCTGCTTGTAGCACACAGATCACTTACGGAGCACATGATATTTAGGGACATTCAGTTGCTTCTGCTACAAAAGCAAGCATGGTTTCTGTATGTTCCAGTTGTATACCTATATTTCAACATTTTGAGAGATATTAATTATTACATATCCAACTGTGTGTAGGCTTTGTTTCAGTTCTTTCTTGCTTAGATTAGATGGGCCTAACTCATTCTTGAACTGCAAGAATTCTGTCATCTTACTGTATTTTTGGCCCATATTGTAACATTACTCTATCCCTTTGTTATTCTATCTCCTATCTGAGTACTGTATGCACTGTATACAGGCTGAGAAGAAGGCTAGGATTCGCAATAATAAGCTCGAGCAGGGTGCAGCTAAGGTTGCTGAAGAGCTTCAGAAGTGTAAGTTCTAAGGCATGCTGCCCCCTAATTCTTTTAGAATGATGGATCATGGATGCACTAAACCACTAACATTGTGTTCTGATTTGGTTCTATGTAGATGACCCACAAAGTGACCCCAATGCCACAGGAGACCCGTACAAAACACTCTTTGTTGCTAGACTTGTAAGTAATTTTGCTACAACGCATCGACATATTCCTGACCAATGAAAATTAGGTGGCAAGTTATCTTCGTAACACAAAACTAATTGACTTTGCCAAATTGTTGCAGAATTACGAGACGTCTGAGAACAAGATCAGACGGGAGTTTGAAGCTTATGGGCCTATTAAAAGGGTAAGTACATGTGGCAAATTAATGTGCAGGTGAAGTTTTGCACTTTGGTAAGATTTTCAGTAATTTTAGAATGAAAACCATAACTGGCCCAAATTGTGGAGAAAAGCTGCCTCACTAGTTATGTCGTCCTTTACGTTCCTCCCACAAGTGTTTCTGACATCAGGGGTCCATATCATCACTCTGCTGCTCTATTTCAGATCTAGATTCTAAAATTCCACTTCATCTTCTTTTGGTTTCTGAAAATTTCCATGCAAATATTTTTTTCTTAAACAAAGGGAAATGCTGTTTCTCTTTTTTAGTTGTTTGGCAAATGTAGCATCGATATTTTAATTGAACTCTTGTTTTTGGAGGCACCAACCTTTTTTTTCTCTGTTTTGCGCATGGAAGCACACATTTACTGTTTACTCTTAAATACTTGCCTGGCAACTTTTTTAGTCTTTGAGCTCAATCATTACTTTCTGTGTCCATTTTACTAGAACAGAATAAAATCACAATATTATCATACTGGTTTTAGCATCATGTATTTTCACTAGTTTTAAACAGTTAAACACATTGATTTCAAATTTAAGATAATTTAGGGTATTATATAAGCAATCAAACAAGAATAATTTGGTGTTGGAGGGGTGTGTATGGACTAACTCTTGTCAACTGTGTTGTCTAAACTAAGGAAATATCAGTCACCACGTGAGATAGAACGGCTACACAATCTCTCTTTGTAAACCATCGTTACAACTTTTGGGGGTTAGATGATATACATTCAAATGGATAGATTACATAGGGTTCAGTCATGTATGCTTGCTCGT
The DNA here is from genome assembly GCA_022530915.1 of Paspalum notatum. Classification (NCBI taxonomy): domain Eukaryota; kingdom Viridiplantae; phylum Streptophyta; class Magnoliopsida; order Poales; family Poaceae; genus Paspalum; species Paspalum notatum. The sequence goes on along the minus strand of CM039684.1, from coordinate 22,640,238 downwards.
AATTTTAGTTAGTCTTCTGCTATGAATCTTTGGTGAAGCCATTTTAATATGTGCATGGTTGGTACAACCAATTAATGACAAGGCATCTCTGGGAACACGAATATGCACAAACAGGTAATTTTGGCTGCACCTCTGTGGCCCAGGTGCTCTTTTCCCTTGTATTTCTTTTGTATTGTCAAGAAATCTTGAGGAGAAGAGCAAATTGCTTCTAAGAAAGGTAGTAAGGGTTGTGTTGTTTTCTCATTCCATAAACTTATATCAACCACGTTGGTCAACTGGGGTAAACAAGCTTGAAAAATGCTGACAGTGGCACAAGTAAGCATAGATCACTTTGTATTTGTCAAAAAAGCAGCTTCTCTCCAGGCAGGGATTTCTACAATCTGGGCTTAATTGGGTAGTTTTGCTGGTGAGTATAGTATTTGTAGTTACTTAAATTGAGCTGTTAAAGCTAGCGCTGCTGCCAAATTCTGGTTCTATGGAGGAAACAGCAACACAACACAATGCTAATTGCAACTCTCAGCTCTTAGAGTTGAAGATCCGCCAATTCTGTGCACAAGGGGTATACATCGCTCACTTGGTATTTTGTCACCTGAATTTCTTTTAACCTTGTTACTATTCTGCTCATTTGGAAAACGAAGGCTGCACAAATTTCACCGATGGAGGGCAACTTGGTATAGTATTTAGTACTATCGTACAACCCTTTTTCTTTAGTAAGTTCCCTGGTAAGGGGATATCCAATGTATTTCCCAACGTATGCCAATCGGCCAGACAGTGCTTTTCCTCCAACTGTGTTGATCTGTGCTGGATTTCACTCATCGTGTGGAAGCTCTACATGTGCAAGGTTAGCACGGCTGTTTTAGGCTTTATGCCTGTCTGTCGTGCAGCATACAAATATGCTAAAAATAAACAAACAACAAACATAATAACAACTAATAACACATCATCTTCTCAAGTTTAGGGAACATTTGTATTGAATATTCTTTCATTATTATATTTGATATATATGCAGGTTCGGCTTGTAACTGAGAAGGATACAAGTAAACCTAGGGGATATGCGTTCATAGAGTACATGCACACCCGTGACATGAAAAGTAAGTTTTTGTGCAAATATCCCATTTTTGTCTGTTTTTTTAGTCTCCTAACTTACATTTGCTCTGCTAAGTGCTAACTTTGAATTTCACCAGATGCTTACAAACAAGCAGATGGGAGAAAAGTTGACAATAAGAGGGTGTTAGTTGATGTCGAGCGTGGTAGAACTGTTCCGAATTGGCGTCCGAGGAGATTGGGTGGTGGGCTGGGATCAAGCAGGATGGGTGGTATAGATGCAGACAAAAAGGATTCTGCTAGGTACTTCTGTTTTCTCGTTCTGATCACATGTAAAAAAACTACTGCTTTTAGGAAGATGCACTGGGTTCAAACTTGTTAGAAATGCATATATGGTCATGTGTTTGGCTACTGCATTTTTGTTCTCTTTTATGCTTTTCTGTAGTGAAACCTTCCATAACATCTGATACATGCCGAAAGTTGTGATGACCTTTGGGTATTACTTGTCCTCCTTTTATGTTGGCAGTATGATATGGCTGTCGTAACATTTCCATGTTTTTGGTTATCAGGGACCAACAACATGGTGGGCGTCCCAGGTCAGAAGAGCCTAGGAGGGATGATCGGCATGCCGATAGGTAAGCCATGCCAAATAAAAAAGATTGTTGCATTACTGTCCTGCTTTGATACTTAGTACTTTCTTCTTTGTGTAATTTTGTTCGCTGCAGGGATCGGGAGAAGTCTCGTGAAAGGGTACGGGAAAGAGAGCGTGATGAGAGAACCCGTGAACGTTCACATGACCGGGCTCGTGATCGTGATTCACGAGAAGAGAAGCACCACCATAGAGATCGTGAAAGAACACGGGACAGGGAGAGAGGAAAGGACCGGGAAAGAGACCATGGCCGTGACCGTGACCGTGATCGTCGTGACAGGGATAGGGACAGGGATCGCGGGCGCGATTATGATAGAGAAAGGGACCATGGTCGTTCTCATGATCGCCATCGTGAGAGGGGCAGGGACCGTGGTGAAAGAGATTATGAGCGCACCAGTCATGAACGGGAACGTGGCCACATGCATGAGAGGGATGCAGACTATGGCAATGGTGGACCAAAGCATGACAAAAATCTATCCAGCTACGGGCAGGATTATAGCTATGGTCAGTATGAGCAGCACAAAGGTCAGGAGCCATATGGTTATGGTCAAGATATACGTGGCCATGAAACTGAGCACTCAAAGCGGCACGACCATGAGTACTATCGTTCTGACTCGTATGGTAAAATGGAAACCGACTATCAGGTGCAGCCTAACAATGCTGAACCAGAAGGCCCTGAGGAAGGTGAGGCATACGAGGAAGGTGACTACCAGTATCATCGTGGTGGTGAACACATGAACGAAGCTTGATCCCACTGGTAAGGCATGCAAACCTGCAGCTTTGTTCATTAACATAATAATGATGTCTCATTTGATTCTTTGTATAAATCTAGTTTCAGCTGCATAATGCTTGTTGGCGATGTTTTCCAAGTTGGCCAGAGCTCAAAAGGATGCAAAAGCATGCCATCGTGGAGTATGGACTTCTGATGTCTATGTTTGTCAGTTTCTTGTCGAATAAGATGTTTGTGTAATCTGATTGTGGGGCCAGCAGTACGATTTGCCCTCAGCCAACAAAGCTGCAGTTTTGTATGACAGATGCTTTACCTTATTTATTATCCGACTTAATGTTCCATTTCATTTAATGAAATCGCACATCTGTTAATGATGATGACCAATAGTACATGGGGAGTTGGGTAGGTAAGGCTATCTCTAGAGGTCTATCCATTCCGTTACTATTTTAAACTCCACTTGGTGCTACTGTAGTGCAAATTTAACTCATACACAACCATCAGTACGTGCTATAGACATGACGCCTCACGCTTCATGTGCGCATATCAAACCATTGGGTAACTCTTAAGTAAAATCAAGGGTAATTGTGCTTAGAATGGTTAGACTGCTGAAGTCAGGGGGTCGGTGAAACATGGTCACCAATCTGGATTCGAAGGTTGGCAAGGGAAAAAATAGGGTATCTCTCTTCCCCAGTCAGGTCTTTTTCATTGTGATTGCACAAACATTGTCACCAGGCGACCGCTGCTGGAACATCGTGTGGAGTACATGCTGGTCCATCTGTTCATGAATGCGAACCACATCGACCACTACCATGCATTCATATACGCGCATCGGTGATCTGTCCATTAATGGATAATCTACCACTTCGTGAAAGTTCTAGAAATTATCTTAATTAGCTTGTGACCCCTAGACATCTCTGCAGCAACGTACATAGCTCCTAATATACTAGATGGGCTAGGCCATCCACCTAGAGGACAGGCGAAACAAGCTATGTATGTATAGGTGTAATTATCGTGGGTAGGGACGGATATTCCTAAGTGAGTGAAGTCTATTTTACCCCATGAACTTGTCACCGAAACTAAAAAGCCCTCCGCAACTCAAAAACCAGACAAAGCACCCCCAAACTTTTAAAACTGGTCAAATTACCCCCCATAAAGCGGTTTTTGAAGGTGGTTTTCTTCTGAAATGTGGCCCATGCTTTTACCTTATCTCAATGACACATGGGTCCCACATCCACTCTTCTTTTTCCTCCCCCTCTCTTCGCATCCCCGCCGGCCGCCCCCGTCCTCCCCGTCCCCAACCTGCCTCGGCGCCTTCAACGCCGTCACCGCCTACCTCTCACTCCCGCAACGTCGTCGCCTGCCTCTCCCTCCCGATGCGCCACCACCGTCGATCTGTTGCCGCGCCACTCCTTCGCCGGCGGACGCGAGCCGTGCCTCTCCTCCTTCGCCAGCGGATGCAGGGCGCGCCTCTCTGTCTCCTCCGCCTACGGGCCGCGGCCGCAGTGGCGTGCCCCTCTGTCTTCTCCCACCCTACCACCTTCTCGGCGAGTCTTCCCTTGAGCCATGAGGGCCGACGAGGTAAGCTCGGCAGGGGCGCGATTAGCAGCGGCGAATCGGTGAGGGCGAAGGAGAGGACTCACCCACCTGGCCCCGCGCAGTGCACGTGCGCCGGCTTCTCATCCTTGTCGTGTGCCTTCTCCTCCGCCGCGTTCCTCTTCTTCGTCGCGGCTTTCCCCTGCGCACACGGAGCGCTTGCCGAAGGGGCCGGCCTTGCGCTTGCCGGCGAGAGTAGGCGGCAGGGGAGGTGGGGTTGAGGATGGGGATGGCGGGGGCGGCTGACGGGGATGCGAAGAGAGAGAGGGAGGGGAGGGGGAGGGGGAAGAAGGAAGAAGAAGAGTGAAAGTGGGACCCACGTATCATTGAGGGAAGATAAAGCATGGCTCACATGTCAAACGAAAACCACCTTGTAAAACCGCTTCAGGGGGGCAATTTGACTGGTTTTAGAAATTCAGGGGGGAGGGGGGGGGGGTTGTCTGGTTTTTGAGTTGACGGGGGGCTTTTTAGATTCGATGATAAATTCAGGGGTGGGGTAAAATAGACTTCACTCTTGCTAATTCCGTATTTATTTTCATATATTTCTTTGAATTCGATTGTGATATATAAGATTTCAATGGATATTGCCGTCATATATATACTAGCATAATGCCCGTGCGTTGCTATGGAAAACGAAAAAATAAAAAATAATCTTAGCAATTGGTGTTAAGGATCTAGAAATTTGTTTAAATTTTAATATTTTCTATCACATTGTGTATATTATTTATTTCAATGGACTAAATTATAAATGACTAATGAAAGAATCTCAGGAAGAAGTTCTTGGTCAGTCATGTCGGTGGTTTTTATAGCCCACAACTAAGGCTGGCACCCTCCTATGGTCATACCTCATCCATTGGTGCTGCTCGCCACGGACGCCTTTGTCTCCATGGTTGTGCTAGCGATTATCTGCCACACCTTCATCTTTCGCCGACTTGACTCTAGTGTGCATCAGAGCGCCTGGTGCGGACACACAGCTATTAGGTGCTGTTTGGTTCAGCCACTGAGACGGTAACCGGAATGGAATCTGCTACCGGCGTCACCTGTTGCCTTGCAATCATTAGCATGTTTTGTTTGGTTGGCTTAGGCAAAGCTGCGGGAACGCATAACGGCGCCAAGGGAGCGGTAGTGGACTCGCGGCACAATCCTATGGGTTGGTATCTGGTGCCGCCGTGACCCATTACGGGGTAGTCCAACCAAACGCCGAGCAAGGAAACAATCAACGGCGTGACCGGCTACGGTGAAATAATACGCGAACCAAACAGCTCCTCAGTGATTACTGATTAGTGAGGCACAACCGCGGGTGCTGGTCGACCTGCAGGTGCATTGCTTGGGGCTTGTCTGATTTGGTCGCTCAACGCAAAAAGAACAGCCTGGTGTACTTGCTTGATGGAATGATGGGGATTGGTAGTGCTGCTTGTGTGCTGCTGCTAGCCAGAGACGATTAGCAGGTGTTACCTTGCCTTGCTCATGGAGGAAAAAATAGCAGTGATCAAAGAATCGATTGGAGGAAGAAGCTGCTGCTTGCTACTGGTGGGATCGTAACGACAGACGAGATTTTCCTCGCCGGATTTGCCGGTATCCTCTCAGGGATAATCTTTGCCCCATCCATCAGACCTTGGCTGACGGGCATAGCAGCCTTTTGAGCCCCGATGACGGAAAGAGGGGGTAGAGGGGCCGTGCGATGTGGCGTCCTCGCTGTGTGGTGGAGACAGGAGAGGACACGGCGGACTGCGGACTCTAGTGCAGGCAACAGACGGTATGCGACGGACTCTACTCTACGGCCAACAGACTTGGACTATCTCGGTGCCAGGGGTGGATGGAAATTCGTGGGAGAAAAAAAACCTTTTTCTCTTTATTATTAGGTAAAAGTATCCATCGAATTTGGATATGGATCGGATACTTAAATATTCGTACTAGGTTCGCCATCATATATATCTAACTTTTAGTATTCAAATTCGGGTTTGGATCGAATACTAAGTAAATATTTAGACTAGGATATATGGATCGAATCTAAACCCTTAGAAATAGTCCAGATTCAGATGTGTACGAATGATATTTGCACCATTTATACCTATACAACCATGTATACACTTCCATTGTTTTACAAGATAGGATTAGAGATATGCTTAAACACTAGGGATATTGTCTTATTTCGATGGTAGCTCCTGGTAGGTAACCGACCAACGAGTTGTTTGTAGTTGAGACTCCGAGACTATGAATCCAAACAACCTTGTAATGGATTAGTCGATAGACCCAGATGATATGAAATTATCCTAGTAGTTTTTAGTACGTGAGACCATAGTTGTAATAGAACCCTTGAGAAGCTTCCTTGCAAACCATGCACCTGGAAAGGTAGCGAGTATACTGAACAAAATCTTGAGACATTGACAACTTGAGTAAGAACACGAACAATTCACAACAATAGGAAAAGTGTTTACCACTACTGCACAAAGTCGCAGCAGGAGCGGTGGAAAAAGCCCATACAGGAGCGGTTTTAGAAAGGGCTTCTACTCGTGGGCTCCTGCAGTGGAGACCACTGTAGGAGCGGCTCCTAGACCGCTTCTGTAAGGTCTTCAGCAGGAGCGGCTCATGCTGCGGTCCTTACAGGAGCGGTGCACCTCAGCAGGAGCGGTTTTAGTTTGCACTGCTCTTTCTACATTTTGAGCCCCCCGTTTCATTCCCGCCATAATTTAAAAATGGCCATTGTTATCTTATTCCCGCCATAATTCAAAAGTGATTTGTTTTCCCGCTATATACGTAGATATATATATAATATACATTTTCGAGCCACATTTACATAATATTCAAGTGTGTCAAACTTTGCCGTGTGTGCTAGCACGTTACAAAATACATCGCCAAAGATCATTAAATGTTTACATCAAACACAACAACTATAATGGGAAGTACTCCCACTCGATTAATGGACGGTATTTTTCATCGTCTAGTAAAAATGACTCGCGATCGAAGAATTGCCCTCGCCGGTTGATTACCTCGTGCATTGTGAAACGGCATAGGTCGGCAATGTTTTCCAGGATATTAGCCTCGGTGAGTGGTCTATCGTTTAAAGCGATTGGGGGGAGCTGGACCAAAAAAAGATGATATGATGTCAACAAGTGCAAAAGTGGTCTTAATTATGGGCACACATGCGATACATGCAATGAAACGAGATATTGTTTTTCAGTACTTACATCTTCAGGATTAGTTCTGTACCTTCTATTGACCTTTAGGAACTCAAAAACATAGTATCCACAGTATCCGGTTCCCTATGGTTGCTTGTGGCACTATGTTTTACAAGCAAGTTCAATTAGTCTTAGATTTACAATACATTGTTTGAACATATGCATATGTATGTGTCTTTTTTTACATACCGGGAATTCGTGTCGGACATAGATGTCATGCTTGCGCGTAGGATGAAACGGCAGATTATACTTTTCGATGCCGATTTGGAAGGCCCTGTTATAATTAGAAGACATATAGAAACTCATATATAAGTAGGATGACTTGTCATATATAAGAACCAATATGGCATGCATGGTATATATATCTTACCATCGTATTATATTCAAAATGGTTAAATATCTCTTGATTGGGACATCCAACGAGTCCAACACCAATACCTTGCTTTCCTTAGGCATGATGTATAGATAGATCCAGTGTCCGCTTCAAAGAACAAAGCAAATGTATAGTTAGATATGATCATGTGCGTATAATTTTCGCGTAGTATGAAAGGCAAGGGTTTTGACATACTCAAAGTTGTATGGAGCTAATATTTGGTCACGTCCTTCTTCGTGGAGGAACTTTAGGGCAATGACAATGTATGAGACAACTTTCCTCTTACACTTGGCATGTAACAGCGTTCGTATTGCTTCCCTCTCATCTTTTGTTTTTGCTTCCCGCAGTTCTTTGCTATCATCTTTTAGCTTGAGTGGCTAGTCGTGTCGACTCTGGTTAATTAGTGACGGGTCCAAGAACTCGATTCTTTGATCACCAATCTTTTGAGCTATTTGATACTGCATTCTGAAATGTATATCGTAAAGCGAATGGATATTACATACGAGAGCATTATTATGACAATTATGCCCACATAATTAATGGGATTGGGAGGAGACTTACAACACCAAAGGGTCATTGCAGCGAATCCAATTCATCTTTATGAATCTCCTTCTGTGAGATCTTCCTGAAGAAATAGACCATCCGAGTGATCACCATCCGCACGAATACTGGATTGATAGCCCTGATAGCAACGGCAAGGAACACCGTCAGCATCATATGGCAGTCATGAGCATTGTACCCACTTATAGACAAATCTTTAATGGATACTAGACTCCTGATATTAGACGATAACCCAGTGGGCACTTTTAGACCACGTAGACACGTGCACAATTCTCTTTTCTCATCTGATGTCAAGTTGTAGCTCGCGGCGGGGAGCTTAAATTTGCCATTGCCTTGTTCCACAGGGTGGAGCTCACTTCTGATCTTCATATTGACCAGATCCCGACGTGACTTTAGGCCGTCCTTTGTCTTCCCTTTGACATCCATCAATGTACAAATAGTGCTATCAAACATGTTCTTCTTTAGGTGCATACAATGGATGGCGTGTGGAACCTCCAAGTCCTTCCAATATGGCAAGTACTTAAAGAAGATTGACTGCTTTTTGAAAGGCACGCCTTCAATGGGGGGTTTAGTTCTCTTGATCTTCTTCCCATAGCAAATGTTGATCTTCCTGACCATATCGAATATATGTTTGCTATCGTGTCTTCTTTTTGGTACTGAAGTTTTCTCGTCCTTGCCATCAAAGTGGCTGTTGAACTGTTTTCTATGGTACCGATGTCCTTGAACTAGAAAGCGGCGGTACTTCGTGTACACAACCTTCCTAGATCCATCGAGGAACTCAGACGTCGTTGCATCTAAGCAGGATAGACATCCTGACTTGCCTTTGATCTGTCCGGACAGCGAGAAGTTTGCAGGGTAATCGTTGATCGTAGTGAGTATCATTTCTCTTAGTGTAAAATCCTTCTTTTTTAATGAATCGGTCATTTTGACTCCATCGTTCCAAAGTTTCGCCATATCTTCCATCAAGGGCTCAAAGAAGACATCTATATCAATTTCCGGTAGTTTAGACCCTTGTATCAGACCGCATAACATTGTGTACTTGCTCTTCTGATAAAGCCATGTAGGTAGATTGTATATGGTCAATATCACCGGCCATATGCTGTGTGTGCTGTTCCTTTCTCCAAAAGGATTCATTCCATCTGTAGTAAGTGCAAACCTCTTGTTTCTCGGATACTTTGCAAACTCAGGATACAATTCATCAAATCCTTGCCACTGTGTGGTGTCAGCTAGGTGTGAAAGCTTTTCCTCATCCTTTGTTTACTCATAATACCACCAACGCATCAGCTTTGCAAAGGCAGGGTTTGCAAATATACGCCTTAAGCGATCGATTGGATTGAGGTACCACATAACTAGGGCTGGGATTCTTCTCTTCTTCTCATCAATACCTAAGCATGAATCTTCTTCGGAAGGATCGGGTGCAACCTTCTTCTTCCTCTTCTTGCCATTAGAGGGACCTTCATCATCACCGTTGAATATGTCATTGCGCTTGTAATGGCTGGCACCACAAGTTGGGCATTTTTTCAGTTCCTCATATTTCCCTCGGTATAAGATGCAGTGGTTCGGACATGCATGTATTCTTTCAACTCCCATTGTCAAGGGGCTAACAACCTTCTTCGCTTGATATGTGTTGGTAGGAACGAAGTTATGTTTCGGAAGCAACCAAGCTAATAGTTTCAACCGATCGTTGAAGCTAGAGTCAGATCACTCGTACCTGGCCTTCAGAATCTAGAGCTCAAGTACAAAACGCAGCAAAGACCAATGAGCCGGACATCCCTTTGACTTCTCATACACACTCTTCTTTGCAGCATCCTTTACCGCCTTGAAATTCTCTGCCTTTTGCACCGGCAAGAAGGATATCCTCCTTGAAGTGTTTCAGCATTTCTTCAAGGTCATCTTGATCTGAATCGTCATCGAGTCCCAAGTCTTCTAAACTCTCTGAAGGCACGAAACCAGATGTTCCGCCACCACTGCTGCGTCGTCATCGCCACCACAATCCATCATATTCAAATCTGTATCGAAGAATGTGTCGTTGTTATCATCCACATCACCCCTAATGAGTTCATCGGAGACCTGGTTCGTATCTGTTGCTTTGGGAGGTGCTTCTTTCTAGCTGTGATGGATCCAAACAGAGTAGTCTTTCACAAATCCATCAATGATCAAATGCGATCTAATTATACATGGATCTATCCAAACCTTTAGATTTTTACATTTTTTGCAAGGACAACATATGCCGGCAACCTTCTTCGTTTTCGCATCCTTAGTCGCAGCTTCAATAAATTTATCCACTTCATCACGGTAAGGCCGCTCCATCCTTGGCCAGTCATACATCCAAACACGTGGCATCTATAAAATGCTCTTATATTAATGAAGTGTATTAATAAAGTGTATTAATGAGTGTAATAATAGACCATGTCACCCTATGATACATTGTAAAATACAACAAATTATACATTTTAAAATAAATTCATGCACACCATGCCACCCTATGGAAATTAATTAGGCATAATCATTAATACAACAAATAATACCTTGTATAATTTATTCAAACACCATGCATGAACACCCTAGCTAGGTTTCACACTAGATCTAGATCTAGATCTAAAGAGAAGATAACCACTAATAATAAAGAGTAATACAATGCTATAAGTTAATATATAATGGCATACAAGTTGAGGCAACCTAAGCTTCTCAATTAGCCTAACAAATTCAATGCTACAAGGTAATAAATCCTCATAGATGAGAGGAGAGAGAATGACATTTAATCCTACCTAATTTATCAACTAATGTTTTGAACATACTTAAATTAAATGCATAGAGAGTGGAGACTTACCTTTATGAAGCTTATAACTCCCAAGAAATAAAAAATGAAAAGCTCCCCCCTCGTCCTATTTTTTAGTTCTTGGACGCCATGGAGGGTCCAAGAACAGCTTCCTCCTCGGGTGCACAGGAAACCGAGGAAGAAGAAGGGGTTATATGGCCGGGCACAGCAGGAGCGGTGCTCCATGTGCACCGCTCCTGATGTGGGCCTACAGCAGGAGCGGTTGGTGATATCCACCGCTCCTCTGTAGGCCCACAGCAGGAGCGATGGACATCACCAACCGCTCATGCTGTTAGCGGGGGCGGTTTGTGAAATGAACCGCTCCTGCTGAAATGAACAGCAGGAGCGGTGCGCATTGTGGGGCCCGTCCTGAGAACACCAGGAGCGGCTCTATTCCTGTAGTGTTTTGGGGGGCGCTCCTGCTGCGACTTTGTGTAGTAGTGTATAGTACAAAGTTGGGGCACCCCATTAAGGAGTCCCTACATGGCTACATCTCCATTGAGGAACCCAAGCATAGCCTTTTAACTATTTTCTCACCGCAAACTCTCTCAAAGATCAAGATGGGGGCTTACGCAATTTCTTCAGAGGAAATACAAACTACCTGAAGCTGCCCACAATTATCTCCGGAGCTTTAGGGCAACTACTAGTCACATGAAAGAGGTGTTGAGAGATGAGCAAAAGAGCGAGACACACACTCTTGAGGCCTTAAGATCTTCCTCAATCCCGATCACAAGAACACGCTCAAAGGTGCGAAAGGAGGAGTAAATGCTTCCTAGAGTGTCTACCTTTAGGTAGGAGAGAGTCAATAGTCGGAGTGTTGGAGAGGGAAGGGGTACATATACTGATATACACGCCTCTAAAAAGGTAACGGCTGCAATACCTTCTGTGTAGGTATTGCAAAAGAGGCCTATGAAGCCCCACGCCGGCGAGCTGCTCGGCAATGTTGATGACATGGTTGTTCCTCATTCGGTCTGCGTACGTGTGTTTGCCATAGTCTTCCAGAAGACGCGTGTGTTGATTGCGTGTCGTGTTGGCTTTAGGGGCATGGATGTATCTAAATCCTCTTTACAAGGATTTGTTTGTATTTTGGCTGCTTCCTTATTATAATATATACTAGAAAAATGCCCGTACGTTGCTACGGGTCTAAATCTACATACTTTAATTTATACCCTAATATACACTTCTCTATTCATGCATAAGTTGCTGATACCTTGCCACCATGACCTAAGCCACAACCAATGCCCGTGTGGAAGGCACTCCACGTGATGGTGAAGTGCCGCGTGGCGGTGGAGTTCCAAAATTAAATGTTGCTCAAACACCCTTCTTGGATATCCTAGTTTTTTTTTCTTTTGTTACGAATTTTTAGGTACTCTAGAGTGGTATCTCCCTACACTTGATTTCTCTATAAAAACAAAATATGCCAATTAAATAACATATGGAAAATTTAATAATTACTCTCTCCATCCATAATATAAGGCGTGCATGTTTTTTTAAAAAAAATTAATGGTCAAAGTTTTACTTTAAAGACTGTCTAAAAATTTTATTTTATATATTATACGGAGGGAGTAATATAAACAAAAAACTCAGTTTAGGTAGGGAGGAATGAAGAGAGTTTGTACACTTTTGCAATGATGGACCCATAACAAAATTAACCGTCACTGGTCATCGTGAAGGCCAAGGATATGCTTGAAATAATTTTTCTTTATTTTTTCTTTTCTTCTACCATCTTTTTTATTTGGTCTAGACCTCCCACATCTTCTCTATCCCGCAGAGTCAACATAAAAACTCTCGATTCCTCTTCTCCTTCACATGCGGAGGTTGCAGGACGACGCTCTGGTCCATCCGCTGTGTCATCTTCCCTGCGTCCCGCATCGCTGCCCCGCCACATCCTCCCTGTTGCACCGTCCGTCTTCCCCCATCCCACGCTACTGCCCCACCATCCTCAAGCTCCCGTTCCGGTCCCCGTTCACAGCCTATCCCAAGTCTGCACACCTGAAGCCATGTTGAGAACAATACATCAAATCTGCACGATTAGATTATCTTTGTATCTAGTTCTGGTTGCTCTTCTTGGTATTGATCCGTCTCTCCTGATTCTTGATGTTTTCGGTACTGATTAGATTTGTATTGCTCCGCTAGAGGGCACGACAATCTAGCAGATCGATGGACCTAGGAACTGTGATTGCTTTGGCAGCCGATCGAAGGATTGTTTTCTATTCTTTATTTCATTGTCTATTTGGACTCTTACTCGTGTCTCTCTACAACTCTATCTCGATCGTGGGCATGTCTTGTGTCTATTTGGACTCCTATTCCATGTCTCTCTACAATCTTAGCTCGACCGTGGGCATGTCTTCTGGACTAAGATACTTCGATACAAACAGGGATCGACTAATTGGCTTATTATTAGTCCGTATAGGCATATTTGGGCCCACATGGGGAGGTTGACGAAAAATCAAGGCAGAAAAAAAAAACTTCCTCTCTAGTCCCATCTGTCAAGACGGACCGGGAAATCAGAATCAGGAACTTTATTTGCTTTAATATTAGGTAATAGATAAGAATGTCATTATCAAAAAAAAAAAAAACTTCTCCCAAGGTCAATATATCTGGATCATCTAGAGAATTTTGGATCACGCAAACATAGAGTTAGCACAAGGACCTATATACAAGCCTCACCCAAGGGACAACCTGGATGACCGGTTCATCTAGGCATGTTGGAGCACCTGAATCAAGAAGTTAGTCCAATAATGATCCCAATGCCTGTCATGATGACTCGTGTATCAGGATTACCTGGATAGGAGTGGATGATCGATCTAGAATAGAATCCTTCTTGATGCAGTACTACAATAGCCAGGATGATGCCTTCCACTAGTTTCTTCCACCTGAAAACAAGCGCAGCCTCTAGCGTATTCTATAATAAGTTCTTGTTCATTTTAGGGTTACGTACAACGTGGAGCGGCCCGGCCCTCCGCTGGCTTGATGCCTGCGCAGCCGCAACGGTCGCAACCCCACTTTACAGCCTCGGGGTCTTGGCGTCAGATGCCAGGACGATCGAGCGGTGACTCCCATCCACAAGACCACAATCGTCCACACTCTGTGTTGCTTCCATGCGCTGTGTACAGGTGGTGGACAAACAAAGTTCATGCCGAGCTGCTCGAGGGGAAGACTTGATGTTGGGAAGCTCTAAAAACCTCACGTCCAAAACCTAGATTTGCAGCCAGGGGAGGAATATTTTCTCCTAAAATAGAAACAGATCACCAATTATCAAAAGAGCCCACAACTGGTTCTCTTACTCCGCGACCAATTACCCAAAAAGCTCTAAATAGAAACTGATCACCAATTAGCAAAAAACCAACTACATCGTTTTCAAATGTAACGAATAACATGCGATGGTTCTGTCACTTTGATGCCATTGTCTCGATACCAAGTACTTTGATGCCAAAGGTGCTTTCTTAAAATGTAGTACTTTGCAAATGTTTCAGTTATTTCTCTGACATCAAAGAACCTAAAATTTTTTAGAGATATGTTACGGTGCTTGTTCAGAACTGAAGGTTCCTCCCATCTGATACAACGTGAACCGTTGATGTAGCATATTTGAGATTTATTTTCAGCAGGATAGTTTAGTAACGTTCTAACAAGCCAATCAGCCTCCCTCTCATTCCTCTGCACCACGTTGAACTCAATGCAGCTGCTGGCCGCCTGCATAGGGGCTGGCCGCGCCACGTGCATTGGTGTCCGCCTGTGCTAGAAGAGGTGCTTCTCCAACTGTTGTCTAAGTTCTCCCTGTTCTTGCACAGCTGCCTCAGCACACTTCCTGGCACTAGCCTTCCTTCGTCGTCGGCTACTGCACAGCGCTCACACAGAGCCGCAGCAGCATGAGAGCATGTGCTCTCCGCCTCCCCTCGTGTCTTATGGTGTCCATGTCTCAATTTAGTATGTGTATGGCGTCCTGGGCCGCAGCCTCTAGTTGCAGCAGAGCTCGCTGGCCATCTAGTCGGAGAACTGGAGAATACGGTCAGTCATGCCGGTGACATCATTGGAAAGGCCATAAACGCGGTCAGGATGTGCGCGCCGACGACAACCACGACATCGATGACCACGATGAATGCCGCCGAGGCCCTCGATCCAAACTCATGTCTTCCTGCTAGAGATCGTGGCTCGAAGAGCTGCTCTGCACCTGGTGGAGCTTGTCCTGCAACATGGCCAGTGCTTGAAGGGCTAGTCGATGGCTATGGAGACGCCGGCAACTCCAACGTCACAGGCGAGCGGCGAGCCCAGAGCGAATCCTTAAGCAGTTGATCATCAAAGTATCAATATACCCCTTATAATTTATTTGTGGATCATAAAATTTAAGTTCTTGGCCCACTATATTTTAGTTTTGGCCATTAAGTTTCTTTAGATAGGTTTCACTTTTGTTTTAACCATAAGATCTACACCAATGAACAGCTACAGTTCATTCCAAGCATTGTAAAATTTCTCAAATTTTTAAATAGCTTCTGCAAACAGATCACGTGGTCTACGCTGATAGACATGGACAACCCGTCATTTCTGGTTGCCTGTCTTGAAATTTGAGAGCCTTTTATGAAAAATTGCTACAGCATCTTTTCCAAACATTCATAGAAAGGCTGGAGATTACAGATGTTTATGCCATGTAACAAATTCTTCTATGATAGGGGGAGTCATAATTGTATACTAGAAAAATGGGCTTCTAATAATTTTGTCGGTTTTATGGGCATTTGGGGCCGCCTTCGTTGGTCTTCATGTCGTTGTAGCACGGGCACTCTTCCTTGTTGCCGGATGTCCCAGATGGGACGCACAAGCACTTCTTGCAGCAATAGTTGCAGAAGAAAAGGCATGGCTTCTTGTGTGATGTTGCCGAGCAGCGCTCCTCACATTTGTTAGGGCATTCTGTACATACACGAGGTACAACATTAAAAGGGCAATCAGACCTTGACTTACTAGATAGACACAGTGCTAGCTCTCAAGCTATTTTTTTTTGTTAAAAAAAACCAAGGCTAAAACTATCGAACTAAAACTGAAAGAATATGTAAAGATCCATTACGTTCTATGGGGACAGATCCTTCAGCACCAGCCTGTATTACAAATTCACACATCAACTCAGTAAACTGTACAACAATGAAATACTAGAAACAAAGAAAATGGTGCTCTTTCATAGCATGCACAAAAAGAGAGTAATGCTACAGACTTACAGGTTTGTAATAAAGCCCACCATTATTTATGCTTCCAGCAGAAACCTCAACCTGAAATGAACACATCTTTGTGATGATCATACACATACATATGGGAACCATAGACAGGAAGAAAACAATCTGTTGGATTGCAAGATAAAGGTTTTGGAAATTCCTAGCGATCGAAGTTAAAAAAAAAAGGGGGGGGGGGGTGCAAAATGGTGACCTTTTGGAAACTTAAAACACGCAAAACAACTGAAACACTAAAAGGAGGAATCATACCATGAATACTAGTGCGAGGAGAAACAAAACAATGGAGAGAGAGCTTGACACTTGAGCCATTATCCTTTCTTCCCCCTTTGCTCTTGCGAATGAAACGATAATTGTTGGGCGAAGTCATTCTACTGACCGATCTATTTATAAAGTGTTGCAGTACACAATCATTTGCAGCTTTATTATACCCAATGTGCATGCCGAAACTCAGGGGCCGTTACAGTACAAAATTAGTACAGTTGGTAGTTGGTATGCATGCCGAAACTCTGGGACCGTTACGGTGCAGAATCAGTACATTTGGCATGCATGCAGAAATTGTTGCCAATACTCGCGTTTAAAGTTTTGGTAGTATATTAGGAAGCATTATTTCGTTTTTTTAGAAACATAGGACAAACGCAGAACCTCACACACACACGCATACTCACCCCTGTGACCGTATCCACGCACACCCAACCCCTATGAACACTTTCGAAAAATTAGGTCGTCGGCAGATCTTGAGATTGACGAAGTCACTACGGGTGTCTCGCTGTCGATGGGAACGTCGCCTACCACTTAATGAACCAAACCGTTAAATTCCGGAATAATTCGCTCCCAGTGGGAGTCGAACTCAAAATCTCAAGTGCCGTTCGAGTTGCTACAACCACTACAGACCTTTTGGCAGGAAGCATTATTTGGTGACTGTTTGTCCCACCATCAGGCTTTTCGGCAGGAACTAATAATGGCCCCAATCTAGGCCCAAACAGATTTAGGCAGTGCTCAAATCCTGTTACCAATTCTATGACGAAGTCAAATTACTTTCCTTCTGCCCGTTAATATTTGCGAAAAAGTTTGACCACCAAATTACAAAGATTTTTTGCCAAATATATTGCCACCTGTAGGAAGTAGAAAGTAGTAAGGAAACAAAAATGCCCAAATTAGAGAGCAAACGAATTAGTGGGGAAAAAACTGGTTGAACTACGTGAAGCATTATTACTGTTGTATATCGCTAGTTCGGTCATACTCGAATGCTGGGGAAAATATCCGTGATAAACAAACCGCTAGCTGTCATGGTTTTGACGTCGTCAAACTGCACGAGATATAAAAAGTTGGTTCATCGTGGAAGGCGCCGTTCGAATTCTGTCCATCATGGTCAATGCATTTCCATGGATGGGTCCAAATACGACCAATAGGATTAGGGTGTATTTGGTTTAGACCTAGTTTGGCAACTTAAGAACAGAGTTGAGACGGATTAGGGTAGATTAGGAGGGATTGACGATTGAGTAAGATTTTAAATTAGTGTAGATTTAAACCCATACCAATCCAATCCAAACCATTTGGATCCAAGAGTATCTAAACTGGCCCTCGACGTCCAAACTAGTAGCCAAACCAAAATCTCAAACTTCAATCGATTCTGGCCACCATTTTAGTTGGGTAAAAAAGTTATATTTAATGGGCCTTCTTTCTTGACTACTTTTAGTTCTTTTTTTATCAATTGCACGCTATCTTTGGATTAAGTTAGGAAGAGTAACGAAATACACACATTTTGAGGACACACCCTGCGGCCACTAGATGATACCTCGCGCGTTGATGCGAGACTTCTTAAATTATTTTTACAGTGAAATTTGAATATAGTAATATTTGTGTAAATGCATAACAATATTTTTTAAAGATGTTATACTTGATAACTTATAACATATTCATCATGGTTGAGAGAGATAAGCTCTTAAATGATTGAACATACTCGCTTGTCTTTTAAATGATTGAACATACTCGCTTGTCTAATAGTTTGCATGCATTAATTCTATTAGCCCTAGAAAATCTACTAAAGATATTAATACAGAGTCTTAGTGAACGGTGATGTCGAGATGATATGGATATTTTACGTTTTGAGAAAAATACATTAAATGAGACATAGTGGGCTGTGTAAGTCACTTTTGAGGTTTTGGTGCTAATGACAATACATTTAAAAGCTCTAATGAAAATGTATGAGCACTTTGCAAGTAATGAAGATCATATGAAAATTACATGAGAAAGAAAAGAGACAAGTCTTTGTGCAAATAAAAGAAAGGAGACTCCCATTCCATTCAAATTTTGATGTGCAAGGAGTCTCCATTGAAAGATAAAAAACCTAGCATTTCATATTTATCCTTGAGTTAGGAAATGCTGTACTATAAAGAGGGACCAACAAAGGTTTACTCTTGGTGATACTAAAGTTCAAAGTGTCCAAAAATCTATCCAATATTCACCTTCAAATATTACTTAATTTCTGCTCTCACTCCGGTTGATGGCCTGGTTCAACCAGCCTGAAACTCTTCGTCAACCGATTTTGGTTCTGGGATGGTTTTCGATCGATGGTCTAGTTCAACCGGATCAAGTCATCCATCGACCGATTTCAGTTCTACATGCATTTTCGGTTGAACCGGCCCCAACCTGGTTCAACCAATTTTGTCCAGTCAGCACTGTAACAGCTATTTCGAGAGGGCCCATACATATACCCCTTCACCCCTCTGTCTAAAGTGCTTCTTTAACCTCCAGACACCCTAGGACATATTTCGAAAAGGGACTCTCTCCTCCACACCTCTCTCCACTCTTAAGCCTCCAAATCTCCCAATCTTTGAGTGGATCTTGCAAGAACTTTAGAGCTGAAATCGCTGCACCTCTTCTCCTCTCTCCCCTCTCTTGGTCTTGAGCTTTGAGCTTGGTGATACCTTGAGCAGCCCTTGGTGGTTTGTTACTCTTGGAACCCGAGTTCCTAGATGGCTAGGCGTCGCCTTGGGCTTCATCCCTTCTTGTGTGGTGATGCCAAAGAAAGTTTGTATTACCCCAGCTTGTGAGAGCATCATAGTAAGTGACATCTTCCGATCCTTGTGATTGGGGATAGGGTTGGAAAAGACCCGGCTCTTTGTGGGCGCCTCAACGGGGAAGTAGGGCTTCTTTGTGGAGTGACCGAACCTCGGATTAAATCATTGTCCATGTGTGCTTGGTTGTTGTTCTTGTTGTTCTTCGTGTTCTTACTCTTGTGTTGCAAGATTCGTCCCGATCTACCTTGTGTGCACGTTTGGTGGTGAGCCCTTCTCAGATCTGGAACCTTTGGCCAAAGGAAGCTTTTGATTGAAATGAAATTATCTTTGGTTGCACGGTTTGAGAGATCAATTCAGTTCTTAGTTTTTGCAGTGGTTGAACTAGTCCACTTCGGTTGAACCATCCTTGAGCAGGTTGAACCAAATTGGACTAGTTCAACTTATAGTACTAATTTATTTGGATAATTTGTGTAAGAAATTTTAGGTTAGCCTATTCACTCCCCTCTAGGCTACTTTCAATGGGTATCAGAGCCTAATCCTCATGATTAACGCTTAATTGCGTGAGGAAAATATCATGAAATGCAAAGAAACTACCTCCGGTAGTGACCATGACAAGTCGCTCACTCAAGAGCTGGTCAACATCTCCGAGAGTGAAGATATTGATCCAAAAACCCAGGATGACGCCTTGAACCTGGTCATGAAGTTGTACAAGAAGATGAAAGAGATTGAAGATGCAGTCAAGAAAGAAGAAGAAAAGAAGGACAAAGAAGAGGAAACAAGGAAGAACAAAGTGCTCAACATCGATGAGAGCACTTTGGAGAGCATGGTCAAGGAAGTGATGAAGAAGCTTCAAGTCAACCATCTGCCCGAATCATCCAACTCCATGGCCGAATCCAAAAAGGGCGAAGTAAAAGAGTATCATCGTGTCTCTTTTGATTATTCTCGTTCAGCTGCACCTACTTTTTCTTCAGCCCCACTCAGAAAAGTTCCTACTCTAAATGAGTTGAACTATGATGAGTGGGCAAACAAAATGGAGTTTCATTTGTTCGGAGTAAATCTGGGTCTTTAGGAAGTTGTGAATGTAGGTATTTACAAGCCCAAGGAAGATGAAGAGATGACTCCAGAGATGCTACAAGACATGCATCGCAATGCCCAAGCTGTGAGCTTTCTCCTAGGACATTTAGAAGGAGAGAGTATCGGAGGGTAGAAGGACTTAAAGATGACAAGCTGATTTGAGACACTATCAAGATGCCACATGAAGGTAATAGCAAGTCAAGAAGGAAAAGAATAGAAGTGGTAGAGGGAAAGTTATCACACTTTGCCATGAAAAGAGATGAGTCTCTCAAGTCCTTATTTGATAGACTCATGACTTTAGTAAACAAAATAAGTGCTCTTGGAAGCAAGGATTGGAAAGATGACTACAAGGTCACAAGACTACTCATGAGAGCATATCAAGTGAAAGACAAGAACCTTGCAAAAATAATCAAAGATAGAGATGACAATGAGGACATGAAGCCACACCATCTCTATGCCAAGCTGCAACAACATGAAGCCGAAGATGAAGCAGCCGATCAGCAAATAAGAGTTGTCAAAGCTCTTGCCGCAAGAAAAAGCAACAACCACAATTGTCAAAAGAATGATGAGGGTGAGCACTCATCATCATGCAAGCATAATAAGGTTGTTGAAGAATCATCAAGTGATGAAGATAGCTCAAGTGAAGATGAAGAAAAAAATGTTGCTATGTTAATCAAGAGTTTTAGAAAAATGGTGAGAGGTGGTGACAAATACCATTGGAAGGGAAAGAAGAGGCCATGCTACAAGTGTAGCAAGTCGGGTCACTTCATTGCGGAGTGCCCAAACAAAGGCCAAGAAGGAAATGATTTCAAGGAGTACAAGAGAGACAAGTATAAGAGAAGTGACAAGAGCAAAGGCTATCACAACAAGTCCAAGAGAGGCCATGCTCACATAGGTGAGGCATGGTACTGCAATGAAGAAGGCTCAAGCTCCGAGGATGAAAAGGTAACTATCATAGCAATACAAAAGCCATCATCCTCACCATTTCTCTTTACCAACTGTTGACGGTCGTAATCTCACGATATCAACCGTCAATTATCCGCCAAATGAAGCTAAACTTGTGAAATATATGGACTAACCCTTGCTACTAATGAGTTCCACAAGATGTATATGGATATTTGGATTCAAGTACCAACATATACATAAAATGGTTGAAAACGCACCAAATACAAGAGATGGGCAACAATGGCGAAAATGGCATGGCCGGCCGGCCATGTACCATGGCCGGCCGGCCATGTAGGGTGGTCGCCCAACACCCCAAGCGCACATTTGGTCCCCTGATCATGTGGCAAGGCCTCCAAACCACCTCAGTGCCATGTCTTCGATCATGCATGCAAACAAACACAAAATGGTGAAGATCCAACAACACAAGAGAGCATCCAATGTATCCAAGAGTCACAATGTGTCGGGACAAGAATTGGTGACGTCAAGGATCCAACTGAACAAACATGCAACCAATTGGAGAAAGACACGTGGCCGCCCGACCACAAGCCATGGCCCCCCGACCACCCCTCGGCAACATTTTTCACGTGCACCAACAGATTTAACCGCCAACCGATAGAGGGAAGCCATATCAACTGTCGGATGGTCAAAGGCGGCAAATCGGGTGGCCACCTGACCACCCTCTATGGTCGGCTGGCCACCGACCTTTGCACCCAACCGACCTACTCTGTCTACAAATACCCCTTCTCACTTGTGCAAGCTATAAATAGACCCCCGGGGCTCATTTGCAAGGTGTAGAGTTGAGTTTAAGAGCTATCTTAGAGTGCCACACTCTTACTTTAGTAGTTAGGATAGTCTTGGGAGTTAGAGTCTAGTCGACCTTTGCCTCGGAGTCTCCGAAGGTATCTTCGAGTCTATGGTAAAAACTCTTGTATCTTTTGTATTTAGATTATCTTCAATATAATTTCAGTTATATTTTGCTTTGGTTCTTTCTCTTGCAAGTGTGGTGTACCTTTCTTTGCATACTTGCTAGGCTTAGATTGTGTTTCACTTAGTTATTTCAAACCTTGTTATTCTTGCCGGTGCTATAACTCAACCCTAGACTTAGACGCTAGGCTCTGGCTAGATCCTCTCCTCTGATTCAGGAAGATCTATCTTTGTTCAAGCGAAAGCTAGATCCTCTCCTCTGATCCAGGAAGATCTATCGTTGTTCAAGCTTCGCTTGAACATGTTTATAGCGTGCCATCCTCTCCACGCAGCTTTGCTTGGTAGCCCCACTCGGTGACAGCGTGTGGTGTGCCTGTGTAGTCCAGGCCCGTCGTTCGGGGGGGCCCGTAGGTGTTAGCCAGACTCTCTTTCGGGACCTACTATCTACCCCTGGTACCCGCAAGACTCTAGAATTTCGCTCGATGCTAGACCCTAACTTGTTGTTTGAATAACTTAGTTAGACACAGAAAATCTCTACAGCCGAATAGACTAGAGTTTGGTGACTTTATCTCACTCGTTGTCCTCCCAGGCAACTATACCTTTCTACAGATTCTTAGATACGCTTATCTCTCCACCATACACCTATCTTTATCATGCTTACCCTTGTAAACTACTAGTTGGTATAGTTTATCCAAGTTTGCAGTTCATTCGATTTGAGTTTATTCAATTACACTCTTGAGCCTACCACTTCCCTGTGGATATTTACGATACTCAGAATACTCAGGCTACACCGGTCTCCGTGCGCTTGCGGAGTAAAACCTGTTAACGCTAAGAGACGTCAACAAGCTTTTCTGGCACCGTTACCGGGGAAGCAATTGGCCAAGAGATAATTGATATCTCATTTCGAACCTGTATACTTGATAAATTTTACCGCTGGTTGTTAGCAGGCTCACTTTGCTCTGTTGTTTTGTTGTGGTTGCAACAGAGAGGTGTTTGACCGGTTTTGACCTGCCGGTAAACTTCCACGACAATCCAGAGTCTCTGCTTAGGAGGGTCCGTTCCAAGACCGTCCACCAGAGAACTGTACCAAGGGAGCTGGAACCAAGCACTTCAATCAGTGCCCCTCGTTGCACTACCATGGCCAAAAAAAACTATCCGTGAGTTCTCCATTCTCTTGGGCAACAACATTCCCAAGGGATCTGATGTTCAACTGGGGGAGAATTTCGAACTCAAACCAGGAGTGATCCATATGGTTCAAGCTATCCCTTTCTGCGAACTGGCTACGGAAGATGCTAACAATCATCTGCAGCAGTTTATGGAAATCTGCAGCACATTCAACATGAAAGAAGCATCACCTGACGCCGTCAAGCTTCGTCTCTTTTCCTTCTCTATTGTTGGGAAAGCAAAATAGTGGTTCTACCTCAACCGTGCAACACTACGACCTGGAACGCATGTTCCGACGCATTTCTCGCGAAGTACTTCCCGTTGGGGAAGACCAGTGCACTAAGGAACAAGATCTTGAGCTTTCAACAGCTCACTGATGAGACCGTGGCTGATCCCTGGGAACGCCTGCAAGAGTACATTGCAGCCTACCCCCACCACGGAATGCAAGAGTGGCTGATCATCTAGAGTTTCTTTCACGGGCTCCACCGCTCAGCACAAGAACACTTGGATGCAGTGTTGACGGTCGTAATCTCACGATATCTACCGTCAATTATCCACCAAATGAAGTAAAGCATGTGAATAAAACAGGACTAACCTTGCTACTAATGAGCTCCACTAGTTTTGTATGAATATTTGGTTGCAGGTATGAAATTTCACGCCAAATGGATGAAACAAGGCCAAGAAGTGAAGATGGGCCAAAATGGGGAAAATGCCATGGCCGCCCAACCATGTTCCTTGGTCGGCTGACCACCTGGCAGGTCGACCGACCACCTGGCAGGTCGCCCGACCACCTGGCAGGTCGGCCGACCATCCCTCCGAGTCGGTTTGCCACTACTTCACTCTTGCATGCAAAGAAACACAAGGCAATGTCAATCCAACCATTGTATCAAGCATCCAAAGAATCCAAGGGCCGAAAGTGTGATGCTCCGGCATCTCAAGTGCATAATCATTCATCATGCATACAACATTCATCATAATGCATCATACAATGACATGCATTTGAGCCCTAGTTCAAATTTAGTCGAGGTGCAAGTTGTTGAAACCTGTTTTCTGCATATGTGTCTATGTGATTGTGCCTATAACTTTAGTTCTATAGTGATATAGGTGAAACTCGTATTGACAAACTTGTAGCAATTTAATTATAAACAACTTTGGTAATTGGTGCTATCACATGCATGAAGGTTTGCATAGAGATTTGGGGCTTTTTCTGTCAGCATGTAAATTCTGTCCAAACCTGACCTGTTTAGTAATTTTAAATTTGCTTGATCTTAGAGCCAAAATCTTACAATGCTTATATTGAGGAAATTGTAGATCATGAAATTATAAACAACATTGGTATAAAACTTCTTTTGTGAAAGTGCCTAAAAAGTAGACTTTTAGAATTTCCAAACTGGAAGGTTTTGTTGGTCAAACCTTGGTCAGCAGATAAATTTCAAATTTACACCAAATTTTTAAATATAACATGGTATACAAGTTTATAAGGGAAATGTAGAGGAACAAATTTAGAACACTTCATCCAATTGAGGTATTTTCAAGTTCGGCCTCTAACTCGTTCAAAAAAGCGAAATACAAACGAGTATTCCTGCGGTCAAACTGGGATTTTTCAATTTTGGGATTTACTCCCTCTTTCGTCTCTATGACCCGTGGGCCCCACCCGCCAGGCCGCTGCCGGTTTCCCGCCTGCGGGATTGGGACGTGAGGTCCGGTGGGTCCCACCCCTGCGCAACTCCATACACCCGGTCCATTGGACCTTGACCTTTCACCTTGCGCCGGGCCCACCTATCAGCTACCCGCGGTCCACGGACCATGTCTACGCCGCAGCCACCGCCTCTCTCCCCCGCTCCGTCGCCTCCACGCAGCGCCCGGCGCCTGCCGCCGGCCGGCGGAGGCCGCGCCCTGCACCCCGCCCGCACCTGGACAGAGTCCCGGCCAGGGCTCCTCTCCTTCGGCCTTAAGCCGCGGAGGACACCCCTCCCACTCGGCCTCACAGAGCCCCTCGCTCCCTCAGCCTCCCGACGCCGCCGCCATAGCCACGAGCTCGGGTCGACCCCGCGCCCGTCGTTCCGGCCACCTTCGTCTCCCCAGAACCCCGCGCCGCTCTTCCTCACGTGCCGCTCCGCCCATTCACCTAGGCCTAGACCGTCACCGCCCTACGCGCGCGGCGCATTGCCACGCCGAAGATCTCTGCCCGCCGTAGCCACGAGCTCGGAGCTCGAGCTGCGCCCTGCCGTTCCTTGCACCACCGTGCCTCCACACCACCGCGCCGACCCTCCTTAGCCTTCCCTCCATCGTCCCCCTAGATCTAGTCCGCCGGCGTTGCTCCACCGCCGCGCATTCCGCCGCCGGACCTCCACCTCTTCGGGTCACTGTCGCCGTGCCACTCCGGTCATTCCCCGTCGCCACAGGTAGCACGGTGAGGTTCCCCACTCCCTTCTCTCTCTCCCCGACCACCGCCGGCGAGCCCGCGGGCCCCGCGCGGCCGGTTCAACGTGCCGCCGCCGCCGGTCAACTCCCCACCGGCGGGAGGTTGAAGAAGGAAGAGGTTTTGCATTTTAACCCTCGGCCTTTTGACATTTCACGAGTAAATCCGACGCCCTGTGTACTGTGCCTTGAGAATCTTACGTTCTAGCCCCTGAGGTCTACGGTTAATTGCGTACAAGTCCCTAGATCTAATGTTTTCCATTTATTTTTACATTATTTCGGCTGAAACTTTGAAAAATCATAACAATTAAAATAAAAATCCAAAATGGACAAATTCAGTGGCTATGGACTCCTCTTGAGTAGATCCATAGGATAGATATGATGTGGATGTGTGAAAAGTCTATTTTGCCCCTGGTTTAGTGCATGCATGGTGTAGGTTGATAAATGGTAAAAGTGGACCAAATGAACTCCAAAAATTATGAAACTTGGACAGTAGCTTTGTTATGTCATCTAGGTACTGTATGATTTTTTGTAGCACTAGCATTGACTGTTTAATTACTGTTTTGCCCTTATGCATGTGATTTGTGTATTTAATTAACTTGGACAATGAAGGCTATATAAAATATGCTCAAATATGACTTTTAGTAGAGTATGAGATTGTGCATGTTTGTTTTAGCTGTTGTTTTGAAATTGACAAAATGCTACTAGTTGAAAAAGAAAATAGGAAAAAGTGTATTTAAACTGCTAGGAAAATTATGGAAAAAATCTAGTAGCCTACTAGTGATGTCTTGATACCAGAAAGTAATTTTGTGCACTTTATACCGCTGTTTTGATTTATATGATTTTCATGGTGAAATAAAATATGGAAATTAGATGTCCTATCAAGCTATGGATTTTGTGCTTGCTAATTTTTGTACATGATGTTTATGCAATGTAATGGTTGCTGTAGAAATTTCAAGTCCAGAACTCATTCCTATAAATTATGAAAAATCCAAAAAGCTGTAGGGCTAATAACTTGTTGGAATTTCGATAAATTAAAACTGAAATTTTGGCAGTAGCGCTATGAAGTATGTTTCTGCATGTGGTAAAAATTTGAGATCGATTTGAGTTGTCTAACTATATGAACTTATGAGTATATTATATTCATAAAGGTGCTTTCAAGAGATAACTTCTTTTCATTTGATAGGGACTGTGTACACATATAGAACAATTATTCCCAATAACTTCAAAGATAAAATGTGGTGATGGTTTGTATGATTTTTTAGTGATGGGTTGTATGATTTCTTAGGAATATTGTTAGGTTTTCTTGTTATGGGATGTGTTAAACTGAGAGCACTCGCATCCATGCTTCACAAACGGTTTGATCATGCATTATAATTCATTGACACCTCATGCATACATTTGCAATTCGTTGCACTCATGATTGCACTATGTCATGCATATAACCTGTATCATATGCATGTATTTGCATTCTCTTGCACTCACTTGCATTCTATCATGCATATAGACCCCGCGTGTAAGGAGCTATCAACGCAGGAGAAACCAGTGATCAAGGAACCGGACAACAGGCTATATCCGGAGCAAGAAGACGAAGTGTCGCTGATTAAATCCGTCCCTGCTTTAAGGGGTTGCCTGGGGCAAAGCCTCACAACCCGGCAAACTAACTTTGTTTAGTTTGTTGGTTTTCTTAAGAACACTCAAAGGTAGGCAGGACCATGAATTCTCTCAGCTAATACAATCTTGTTTGATGATTACGCATATGCATTAGGAGTTGTTTGGAACCAACTGCATTAGACTTCCTAGCAGCCCTGGCCCAAGAACCTACACTTAGAGTTCGTAGGACGAGTGCCTAGTAATGCTAGGTACGAGTAGACACGGGTGAATGGAGTCACTCGTCGCGTAGGTGATTTCAAAAATTTACAGAAATCTCACTGAGGTAAGTTGTTATATATGCTTCTGATTTAAATGGAGACCGGGCGAAGATTTTATGAGTTATTCATGGTTTATAGTATTATGCACTGGACTCCGCCCGAGTCGCATAAGGCCTGTTCGCTGTTCGCCTGCTGATCGGCATAACATTGCTAAGGTGCTTATCCGAGATAATGGACTGGTGAATGTCTTACTTGCGCCATCCGAAGAACAGAGACTTGGTCCTACCATCGGTCCCTGGGGCGCTTGGGGTGTAGACTCGTGGAGGGCTGGACCCGGTGTGGCCGAGGTAACGCTCCACGGGGGCTAAACCTGGGGAATGGCGGGTTGGAATCGAACTTGGGATGGGACAAGTGGAGATGGGGGCTATATGTGGGAACGCGAGGGCTAGTAAGCATATACCCCTGGCATTTTTAGTTGTTCCCGGGAATTAACAAATCGATTCGAATCGCTGATGTTCACCAGGTGTGAGAATGCCAATATCGCACACGGGCAACGTAGTAATAACTGTAACATGCTGTTTATTAAGTCACGCCTTTTTATACAACATGCTTGGATGTGTATGATCCGTCTCACTATTCGGGGTGTCGCCTATCCACTGCTAGGAGGTCGATGGACTTGGGAGATGCTTAGAGGTCGAGGGAGGGCTGACCCGACGTACCGTGGTATCGCTCTTAAGACGGCTACTCCCAAGGGGTTGGATGGAGGCACTGTGAATCTTGGGACGGGACATGTATTCATGTTTTACTTTTCTGCAAGTATTTACTTTATGATATAAATGATCTTTCTGATTTATGGATAGCAGCTGTCAAATCCTGCTATCTTATGTCAACATAACTTTGTTTAAGAATCAACAGCTAAGGATCCACATGAGTAGTAAGCATGCTTTGCGTCAGCCGTAAGCCCAGTCCATTAAGTCTTACTGAGTAATTAGTACTCAGGGTTTGCCCCCACTTTTGGATTACAGGTACCGACAACATCCGGGCATCTGTGTTGGAGGTGGTAGTACCGGTGGGCTCGGTACTACACGCGTTGTTCATCTCTTCATGAAGATTGCTTGAGTTTGTTTCCGCTGTGAGATTTTGAAAACGCTTCCGCTTTATATATATACTCTGAATTCGCTTCCGCTATATTTGAACATGTATTTGATTTCATACAATTGAGTTGTAAATTAATTCTATTATTCTCTATTTCAACTGCCTGTGATGATGTAATTGTTGTGGCTCCTTCGAGAGTCGGATGTGTTTGATGTCGGTTCCTCTGGGATTTGGTGTTATCGAGAGCTGTAGTACTCTCGACGGACTTTCGGGTTTAGTCTGGCCTAAGTGCACTGCGAGCCAGAGGTGGCAGGTGTGCTTAGTCTAGATTAAGCAGGGCGGTTCCGCCACAGAAAGACCATCAAACCATGGATCGGTGATGTCACCAATCCAGGAGAAGAGCCATGCGGCAAATCAGAGCAGGACACGTGGTCGCCTGACCTCATGCATGGTCGGCCGACCACCCAAATCACCCAATTTTCACGTGCATCAACCGACTCAACTACCAACCGACATGGGGAAGCAATCTCAACCGAAGGATGGACAAAGGCGGTGCATCCCACAGTTGGCTGACCTCATGCATGGTCGGCCGACCACCGCCTTACCCCCCGAAACTGACCTTGCCCACCTACAAATACCCCTCTCACTTGGTGGACTATAAATAGGCCCTGAGATCTCATTTGTAAAGGTGTGGAGAAGTTGAGAGAGCTACATTCTACCTTAGAGAGTCTTATTTCCACATCTCAGTAGTAGGATAGTCCTGGGAGTTAGAGTGAGTCGAGCTTTGCCTCAGAGTTCTCGGAGATTCTTCTGAGTCTGTGGTAAAGTTCTTGTATCTTTGTACTCTTTTTATCTACAGTATAATTTATTTACTTTATTTTATTTCTATCTCCTGCAAATGTGGTGTACCTTTCTTTGCATACTTGCTAGGCTTAGACTGTGGTTACCTGAGTTAGTCAAGTCTTGTTATTCTTGCCGGTGCTATAAGCCTTTCCTAGACTTAGATCTAGGAGTCTGGTTAGCTCTAACCCTTGGAATCAATGACGAGTTTTAGTGCTCAATCACTATCGTGGTGATAGCGCTTGAGCACCAGTATAGCGTGCCATGCTACCCATGCAGATTTGCTTGGTAGCCCCACTCGGTGACAGCGTGTGGTGTGCCTGTGTATCCTAGGCCTGTTCGTTCGGTAGGCCCGTAGGCGTTAGTTGGGTCTCCTTCGGTGGTCTACCATCCACCCCTTGACCCCTCGAGGCGCCGGAATTTTGCTCTACGCGAGACCCTGACTTATTTACTTGAGTTTCTTAGTTAACCACGACATAGTCTTTGCAGCCGAATGGAATAGAGTTTGGAAACTTTATCTTACTCGTTGTCCTCCCAGGCAACTATAACTTTCTACGTGTATCTTAGGTAGTTTATTTTACTTCTTCACCATACACCTATCTTTATTTGACTTACCCCTATTTAGATACTAGTTGGTACATTTATTTAAGTTTACAGAACATTTGATTTGAGTTTATCCAATTATACTTTCTTGCCTGCCGCTTTCCTGTGGAAATTACGATACTCGGAATACTCTGGGCGAAAGGCTACAACGGTCTCCGTGCGCTTGCGGAGTAAAACCTGTTAAGACTAAGAGACGCCATGCAGCCGCTAGAGGATCCTTCCTCTCATTGAGCATTACGACGGGCAAGAATCTCATCGAGAAAATGGCCACCAATTAAGGATGGAGAGAAGAGAGGTCTAACACCCATTCCTGTGGCGTCCATCAAATTGAGAGCACTGACATGCTCGCAACAAAGATGGACTTACTGTTGAAGAAACTGAATGACACCCCAGAAGCCTCTCCGGTGCAAGCCCTCGATGTCCACATGACTTGCGAAGTCTATGGAAACACGGGGCATTCGGGGAACAGCTGCCCCGGAACTCGGCCCGAGAAGATGCGAACTTCATCGGTAACAGTACCAACAGCTTCAATGGGAATCGTCCTCAGTTAGGATGGAATTCATGACCAAATCTCCCTTTCTCCGGACAATTTAACTCTTCGAGTCCACAGCAGTTTTCTAAGAACAACTATAGTTTTGATCCTAAGGCTGTGTATGATGGCATTAGTAAAAAGTTCCATGCTAATGATAGATTATTTGAATAGTGCCATGAATAACCAACTTAGCTTCAATAAAATGCTCGAAACTCAAATAGCTCAGTTAGCTGCTGCTTTACCTAACCCAAATGCGGGTAAGGTGCCTGGACAACCCTAAGCTCCTAGTCGTGCAGGTAAAGAGCAGGAGAAGACACCTGAGCCTGAAAACAAGGTTGCAGATGAAAATGCATCTGGGAAGGAGGAAAAACCAGCATCAAAACTGTGACACCCCGAAATTTAGCCTCAGAAATTTTCTCCTAATCTCTCTCCCTAACTCAAAATCAATTTTCGAAAACCACGTTTGTTTGTTTGACTTGTGTGGTAATATGAGCTCAACAAAATTCTCCCCGCAATCACAATAATTTCTCTCCAAATATTCCTCAGACACCCTACCTAAATTCCTTGTCTAAAATCCTCCCCAAATTCAAGTACGAAATTCCGATAAAGGTGAAAATCTCCTTGGGCCAAAACCCACCCCACAGTCCAAACCCTTCGCCCTTTCTCTTTCCCTCACTCGGCCCAGCTGCCCCCCGGCCCAACTCCTCCCGTGGCCCAGCAGCACGCCACCTCCCCTGGTTGCCTCCACCCAGCGGGCCCCGCCGGGCATCCTCCCCCTCCCCCTGCTTCCGTCGGCACGGCGCGCGCCACGCGCCGTCGCGTCCCACCGTGCCCGGCCCCGGCGTACCGCGCCCACGCGTCGCGCCTCGCCGAACGCTGCCAGGACCCGCCGTCGTCCGCCGCCTCGCCGTGCTCCGGCCCCGGACACGCACGACCCGCCTCCGCACCGCCTCGCCGTGCGCTGCCCGGAACCCGCCGCCACCGCGCCCACGCGTCGCGTCCCCACGCCGGTCCCCGTCGCGCTCGCACGGGCCCCCCTCCTTGGACCGCCGGGCAAAGCCCGCGGCACACGGCAGCGGCAGAAGCCCGCCGCACCCGGACCCCGCCCGCTCCCCCGCCACGCGCCGCGCCGTGCCGCGCCCGGACTCCTCCGCCTTTACCCGTCCCCGCCTCCGCACCGTCTCGCCGAGCCCGGCCTCCTTCCTCCCTCTAGCTATAAATAGCCACGCAGGCAAGCCACCGCCCCCTCCACTGCTCTACCCCTGCTCCGGCAAGCTCATCGCTGCCAAATTCGCCCTCCCCCAACCACCAGAGCTCGATTCCACTCATCCCTAGCTCTGCCTCACCTCGCTCCACCATCTCCGGCAATCGCTGTCACCTCCCTACCCCAACCAGAGCCACCGCGACGCGAATCGCCTCTGCCGCAGGGCGCACCCCGCGCCGCCGCGCCGTGGACACCCCACCCCGAACCCCCGATCCACGCCCACGATACCCCAGCAAGATTCGCCCCCTCATCTTGGTGCTCGCAGTCTAGGTCTTGTCGCCGGAACCGCCACCGGCGGTGAGGACCGCCGGCGAGGTCTCCTCGGACCGCCGCGCACCGGTTCGCCCGAACCGAGCCGCCGCTGTTTTCCTCGACCGACGGCGTTGCCCCCCTGCAGTCGCTGCCACGCGGGCCCCACGCGGACGGTGTTAGCCGCGACGCCCCACCCTCGTGGGCCGGCCAAGCCGGCCGGGCCGCGCGCGGCGCGCCGGGCCGCCACGGGCCGAATTATCCCCCGGCCCAGGTTTTGTTTTCCCGCGGGCCGAAACCGAGTGAAAGGCCAAAGCTACCCCCTGAACCTTCTAGAAAAGTCTAAATCTACCCCTTAACACTATATACTCCGTATCTCCTCCGTTTGAACTCGGATTTAGGTGATTTTCGCGCCTAAATTCATCTAAAATCAAGCTCTACCCATCCATACACACTACCAAAGATCTTTTCCCCTACCACATCGCCATGCGACCACCCTTCCGCCATCGCCCTAACCGCCCCGACCCACTACCGGGGCAATATTTCCATAGCCGCCACCCTGCCCGTCAGCAGAGCCAACAAACCGCACCACCGCAAGCTCCCCTCCACCACTTTCCAGAGCCAACCACTCTAGTAAGATCCGACCATCCAAATAAACACCAAACGATTTATGTTGAGCTCATGTTTACCCTCGATATGTGTGCTTCCTTGTTTGTGCGCGTAGGTCATACCGGGTAGCATAGCCGGTACATCTCTCGCAAGGATCTCCATGAGGCTCGAGGCCTGCGCCCGGCGATTGCAACAGATACTAGCAGAGCACGCTCATTGGATGGCGCACCACCGTGCACAGCAACATGCTCGGCATGCCCAGTGGTTGAGGTACCATCGTGCCCAGCAGTTGGAATACCAACGCATTCGGCAGATGGCGTACCTCCGCCACCAGTGGCTAGTGCGTCATCAGCGCCGACAGCAAGAGCACGAGAATGCCCAATATTGGGCACTATACCGACGTGTTATGCAGCAGCAAGGAGGACCACGGCAAGTCCACTGGAATCCCCACTTGATGCATAAAATTTCTATGTTTTACAAACACAACCCTTGGCCTGATAATCACTATAAAACTTGCATGTTTTGCTTGCTAGGGAAAACCCCACTGATTATACAGCCACCTAAGCCTATCTTAGATGTAGTGCGCATAGGTGGGATCGCTCACATAAATATACCTATCATAATGCTAAGTTGGGATTATGGTTGTGGAACTTGATGGGTTTGGAATGAGGATAGGTGTGTGTGTTTTAAAATAAAATGGGGAAGAACCCCGGCAACCGACCTCGTCGGAATCCGGCTACGCGCCGAACTAGTTATTCAAGAGCAGGGTATGAACGGTAACTTAGCAACCAGCGGTTACCTAAAGTCCCGGGAGTCGTGGAGACGACCGAGTAGGTGGATGCTCGCAGTGTCGAGTAAGTGGAAAGTTGGAACGGTTCTACCTGCGCTTTGTAAGGACCACGTTGATTTTCATCTGGCCTAACTCTCTTAGTACAACCACTCGCTTTGTATGAGGCATTGACTGGGCCCGAGCCGGAGTGGATAGCCTAGTAGCTTCCGTGCTGGCACAAAGGGGCAAGGGAAGGGGTGGTGTGCCGAGGGGGTGTCGGGGGACACCAAGGTGCGGCTCGGAGGCCCGAACCCCTAAGGTACTGCTAGGCGATGAAACAAAGGTAACGGTTTGGTTTGGAATTCGGATTCTTATTTGGCCGTAAGTGTCGCTGAGTCCAACTTGTGGGAATTAGTACAACATCTGATCAGAGTAAAACCTATTCGAATAGTCCGAGTCCACTGGTATGGATGAGTTACAGCTTGGTTCTTCAATTAACACTTTTCATAAACTAAAACTGTGGGAAAAGGTTTGGTTTTGGTTGTGGAATGGTTTTTGGGTGGAAGTGAAGCTACGGGGTAGAACCCGGTAGCGGTGTGGATAGTGTGATGGCTGGAAAGTCATTGGCCATGTGGACCGGCAAGTCCAGTGGCACCCCTTCTTGAGAAAAACCCTGTTTCTGAATGATTAAAACTTGTTAGACTATCTCGAACCCTACATACAAAGTGTTTTTATGCAAAACCTCCCTAAGCTCCAGATATATCCTGCATGTAGAGGTATCTATACCCCCACTCCTTACGGAGGAAGGTGGGCTTGCGGAGTACGATTGTACTCACCCTTCCTTTGTTGATGTTTTCCAGTGGGAGCAATGAGTGCACCACGTACAACAGCGATTAAGGGCTACGACCTACTTCCCAACCGCGACGTGGGAAAGCTTGGGCCTACGTTTTATATTCAGTTGCTTAGTCTTCAAGGGCTGTGCCCCTTTATTGTCCGACCCGTTAGGGCGGATCTGTATCACTCTGATGTAAGAATGTGATTACCAAACCCTGGGATGGTAATAAAGCACATTTTAGTCCCATTATGGAAACTGGGGCGCTTCAAAAACATGTACCCCATGAGTTTTATGATACAACGGTGCTACCATTTCCTCCTCAGAACAAGAAGGCTGCCGCTGACGAACAATATAGTAAGTTCATTGAGGTCATTAAGAAGCTTTATGTCAACATACCTCTGCTAGATGCTGTGCAGGTACCAACGTATGCAAAGTATTTAAAAGACATCCTCAACAACAAGAAACCCCGACCGTCAACAGAAATTGTGCATTTGACAGAAGAGTTTAGCGTAGCTACACTCAAGAAAAAGGACCCTAGAAGCCCTACCATCTCATGCTCGATTGGGACCCAGCACTTTGACCAAGCGTTGTGCGACCTTGGAGCCAGTGTTAGCGTAATGCCAAAGGTCATATTTGACAAGCTAAATCATGACGCACTCGCCCCCACAGCCATGTGTTTACAGCTTGCGGATCAATCCGTCTGCTATCCTGAAGGAGTTGCGGAGAATGTCTCGGTGAGAATCCAGAATTTTCTCATCCCAGTGGACTTCGTGGTACTAGATATGGAGATTGACTCAAAAAAATCGCTCATCCTTGGACGACCGTTTTTTATTATCTCCGATGCAGCTATCGACGTCGGGGCGGGAAAGGTCCACCTGAACATAAATGGCAAGAAGGAAACTTTCACCGTCAAGCCGAAAGTGGAACAATGCAACAAGGTGCACACTTTCAAGTGCCAGGCCAAAAAGAATGAACCCAAGGTCAAGACCGAGACCAATCAATCCAACTCAAAAGAAGACAGCCTCGTGGCATTTATGTTAAGAAAGTTGAAAATCGAGGTTGAAATTTAACAAAAAGAGTATGAGAGGGCAATGCAAAGCAGAAGACCGAGAAGACGAGAGATAAGCTATGACAGGCCCAGACCCGCACTAGGAGGCAAAGCTCTTGAGAAGAAAGACGGTGCCACAAGCAAATGGACTACACCGAGATGGCAAGTAAAACAAGCACCTAAGAACGAGGTCGGCACTGAAGATAAATCAACTACACCAAGGCGGTGCAGAAGAAACAGGCCACAAAGTAAGGTAGCCCCGAGCTTCAGTTTCTATAGAACTCCGAAGGGCAAGAAATGGGCTCCCCTCGCCAAAACCAACCTCGCCGACGATGAAGACGACTAACTCCTACTTGTCTTATGGAATGGGAGCTAAGGTGAATTCTAAAACTGCTTTGTCAATTGAGCATGATGAACCTAGCTTTAAGGATAAAATGATAAAAGAACTTGGAGAAAAAGCACACAACATAATAACCAAGCTTACAAAAAAACTTGAAAAGAGGGAAATGCTTCTTGTGGATCAAGAAGACTTGCTCATCCTTGAAAAGGAGAGAAACCTTGAGCTGCAAGGGACATTAACCAAAGAGAATGAGAAAGTGGAATCTTTGACTAGGGAACTCTCTCTAGCCAAGGCTACCATGGAAGAAAAAGATGTTGAGTTTGCAAAGGCTAAATCTTCTATGGATGAACTAAAGGATGCCAAAGATGAACTTCAACAAAACATTTAAAGTTTGGAAGTTTGATACAAGGAACTTGAAGTATAATTTGACACCTTTTGGAACACCACTTTCACATCCTCTTCGGTTCTCCTTGCTTCTAGTGCTTCCACAAGTGATGGCTGCAAAAAATGTTATAATCATGATATGAATGCTTGTGCTACTAACCTTGAAAAGGTAGGGATCTTGGAAGAAAAATTTAGGCAATTTGAGTTGGCAAAGGAAAAGGGTAAGCTTCCCAAGAATGATGAACCAATGAAGAAACAACCAAAGCTTGAGCCTACCAAGAAGAAGGGAATTGGATACAACTATCACACGGTCAACCCTCATGTTGTGAACAACAACATGGGTTGGAAGGCACCCAAGTTCTTGAAGTCCATGACCTTGTTTGATGTGTTGAAAGTGGTTCATTCATCATCTACTCAACCAAAGGAGACCAAGAAGCAAGAAGAGTCCACAAGTGAAGCAAAGACCGCAATTCCTATTTCTAGGTCCTACTTGTGTGACTATATGGTGGTTTGGGAACATGGTGAGATGGTGGTCACATATGTGGGTGCTTAAAAGAAGAAGCAACTCATGAAGAGGAGTATATGGGTACCCAAGGCTCTTAGAACTAACCCTCAAGGACCCAAATCTTTTTTGGTACCTAAACACAAAGCTTGGTTTGTTTTGTGGGTCTAGTCTTCCGGCTGGTCAAGTTGGGTGCTTGATAATGAATGCACAAATCATGTGACTGGAGAGAGAGAGACATGTTCACCTCCTTGAAAGTCACAAATGAATCTCAAGAAATTGTATTTGGTGATAGTGGCAAGGGGGGAGTAATTGGTGTTGGTAACATTCCTATTTCTCATGATCAATCCATTTCTAATGTATTGCTTGTTGATTCGTTGAGTTACAATTTGTTGTCCATATCGCAATTGTGTGAGAAGGGCTTCAATTGTCTCTTTACAGATGAGGGTGTGCAAATCCTTAGAAAGGAGGATTCCTCTATTGCTTTTACGGGTTGTTTGAAGGGCAAGCTCTATCTTATTAATTTCACAACAACTAGAGTAATGCCCAAGACTTGTTTAGTGGCAAAATCTGACAAGGCGTGGCTGTGGCATCACCGGCTAGCCCATGTTGGCATGAGGAACTTGGCTAAACTTCAAAAGGATGAGCACATTCTTGGACTAACAAATGTTTCTTTTGAGAAAGATAAAGTTTGCAGTGCATGTCAAGCCGGAAAACAAGTTGGTGTGCCACATCCCGCCAAGAACATTGTCACTACATCAAGGCCATTGGAGCTTCTACACATGGATTTATTTGGTCCGGTGGCCTACATAAGCATTGGCGGTAACAAATACAGTTTGGTAATTGTTAATGATTATTCCGGTTTCACTTGGGTATTCTTTTTGAGTGACAAAGGTGAAACCCAAGAAGTGCTCAAGAAGTTCATGAGAAGAGCGCAAAATGAATATGAGGTGAAGATCAAGAAAGTGAGAAGCGACAATGGCAAAGAATTCAAGAACACCGATGTCGAGGAGTACCAAGATGAAGAAGGCATCAAGCATGAGTTTTCGGTTCCATACATAATGCAGCAAAATGGTGTGGTGGCTCATTGAGGCAGCTAGGACCATGCTTGATGAGTACAAGACACCGAACAACTTTTAGGCTGAAGTCGTCAACACCTCGTGCCATGCAATTAACCACCTCTATCTTCACAAGATTTACAAGAAGACATCATACGAGTTGTTAACCGGTAACAAACCTAAGGTGCACTATTTTTGGGTTTTTGGTTGTAAGTGTTTCATACTTAACCAGAAAACCAAAAGCTCAAAGTTTGTGCCTAAGGTAAATGAAGGTTTTCTACTTGGTTATGCCTCAAATGCTCATGGATACCGTGCCTTCAATAAAAACTGCGGTATAGTTAAGATTGCGGTAGACGTGACATTTGATGAGACTAATGGCTCGCAAGGGCATTTGGATGAAAATATTGTAGGGATTGAAGAACCACCATGTGCAGCAATAAAGAAGTTGGCAATTGGAGAGGTAAAGCCTCAAGAGAAGGAAGATGAACAAGATAATCAAGCTCAAGTGGTGATGCCAAATGTTTTCCCATGCTTGGAGCAAGGGGGAGCAGCAAGACCAAGTGAAGAGGTTCCACAAGTGGGGGGATCAAACTCCCATGAGTGGATGTTCCGCACCTCCAAAAGATGCACCACAAAAGCAAGATCAAAATTGAAATTATGACTCTTCAACTGCTCAACAAGAAGAACATGGTGAACAAGAGCAAGAAAATGAAGATCAAGCTCAAATGCATAAGGATGATGGGCAAATACAACGCCAGCAGGGTCTGAGGGCGCTAGCAGTGTAGACACCTCCTCTCCATGCGCCTCCAGCTCCTCCCTCAAGTTCCCCTCCTACTCCAAGCTATCCCTCGGTGAAAACCATACAGTGAAGGTATACCCTAGGTTTTGCCCGATCTCTTTCCTCAACGGTTTATTCTCAAATTCCTTTGGTCAATAGATGTGGAATGCATGCTAGAATGTGAATCTAAGAGGAATTGCAAAATGGATGTGAGAATCACACTCTAGCTTGGGCGCCATAGACTGTTTGTTCTGTCACTGTCTAGTATAGCTTTGTGCTATGGACAGTACTTGATAATTCTATGGTGCTCACATTTCAGTTATCTACTATCCTCTTATCAATGCCATTCATCCTCAATCCTCTCTCTCAATTTTTACTCTATTTTAGCCAAAATATTTTAGCTATGTTCTTTCTCTCTTATAGCCATGGGTCCTAAAAGAGCAAAGGTTATTGAGAGTAGTGACAATGATGATGGCAGTGACAATGATGAATCCTTTAAAGCATCTCATGAGCCTCAACCTCCTCAGTCTCAAGCTAGTAGAAGGGCTAAAGTGGCAGTAAAGAAGAAGAAACCTGCAGCAACCAGTCAAGCAGGCACCTCAATGGCAATTTCTTTACCAAGGAAAAATTATAAAAGAGTTGCTATCCGTACTCCTCGTAGCTCAATTGACAAGGAACCAGAAGAGCTTGACAAGAAAATTTCTTTACCTCCCACTTCAGCTGTCATCCGCGACATGAAGTTGACAGATGTCTGTGTCACTAGTGCAGCTTAAGAATTTCTAAAGGAAGATAAATAGGTTGTCACACTCAGTTCCTCAAAAAATTCAAATTTGAGAAGCCCACAAAATCAGCTCATGATTCAAATATCACTGATGTGAGGTTCTACAATCTTGCACATGTAGAATTTTACAATAATGTCATCCGGGCAAGGAAGGGAAACAAAGTGCTTCAGCAGCACTTTATTGACTGGAAAAGTTGTCAAGATCTTAATAATCCAGAGATGAGTGCAGCTCTAAACATTCTTGAGTCAAAAGGTTTGGAGCATATCATGACTTTTCGGTATGATTGGAACACCGAGGCAATTGCTCAATTCTACTCTACACTTTGGATTGAAATAAAAGGTGATGAACATAATGCATATCCCTATCCTCACTTGCACTTTATGAGCAATGCCACATGGTACAAGTGTAGTTATAGAAGATTTGGTTGTATTCTTGGATTTGATGATGATGATATTGATGAGCAAAGAGAGAAAGTTCACAATTTCTACAAACCCAATCGTGAAAATGTGATGGCAATTCATTGTGATCCCAACAAGGATTTCTAGAATGTGAACAACATGCATCCCAGATGGCGGTATATCGATTCTATGCTCAGATCCACTCTTATGCCAAAAGGTGGTGATCCAGCAAGTGTTCATGGTGCAAGTCAGACGATCCTTTGGTTGCTACAGCCTGAGACTACCACTAAATCAACATATTTGATTTGATTTGGCGTGAGATCATTGAGGCCTCCTGGAACATTACCAAAAGTTCAGTCCATACTTGATGAAGATGATATAGGCTGTCACTGAAACCAGATGTGAACCAAAGGATGTCAAGAATTTGCGCTACAAGCCTAACTGGACTAATCCTGAAAATCCATTTCTTGGTCGATCGAAGGCTCCCAAGGCAGCTAAGGCTAAGGCACCATCTACAGCTCCTCCCTTAGATGAGCCTAGTCCTGCTCCTGTTCATCATCCTTCTTCCTCCAAGGCAGCCATGGCATCACATCCTTTGCTTCACCGTGACAAAAAGGACAGCAGCATGAAAAATCCTCTCATGAAGAGCATGCAAACACTCTTCACCTTTTGCAAAGGCTGTAGGGAGGAAGAAAGAGAGAAGAATCTACGAGTTCACTGCTATGAGGCAAAGATGAAAAGGTATATCAAAGGAGAACCTGTCTCATCTCCCTCTCCACCTCATGAGTTTGAAGAGCCGTATGTGCTTGAAAAATTTGAAGATTATCACTTGTACTTGACCGGTGAGAAGTTGTGTGAGTCTAGTGATGATGAAGAAGATGTGTTTGTTCCATCTACAGTAGAAGATGACAATGTTGAGGAAGCTCCTGAGATTGTGGAAGAACAGGGCTATCAAGGCTCTTATCATGAAAAATTCTATCCTCCTTAGCCAGCACCATCAAGCTCCAATTGGGATTTCTTTGCAAATCAGTACTATGGTGGTGATCCTAGAGCTAGCTCAAACTCTAATACAGCCGGTGACAATTCTTGGAGTGGTTGGTAGGTGTAAACCTACAGCTCTCTCCCCGTCTCTTTTGTTGATTAATGCCAGAGGGGGAGAAGGAAGAAGAGAAAAGCAGCAAGCAGCAAGCAGCAGCAAAGCACACCACCAACAATATTTCATTTGTAAGTGGCAAGTGGCAGCAAGCAGCAACATCATATCTTTGATCTTTTGTGCAGCAGCAGCTTCTTTCCTCTTATCCTTGCTGTGTGAGCTGTGAGAGAAAACTTTTAAACTCTCGTGGGATGTAATATTTGTGATGGAACTTTGTGTGTAAAAGTAGCTAAACCTGAAACATGTTGCATGCTACTTTTATGTCATCACTAAGTAATCCTTGTGGTTTGTACTTGGCTCTAGTTATTTGTTCTTGTGTGGTGATTGTTGTTTTATATTTATTGTGTGTATATCATGTCATGAGCATCACAGATTTTTATGACACTTGTGCACCCCTCGATTGAATGTGTATTATGTGACTTTACACTATTACCTTTGTTTGTGTATATTGGCATATGAGGCCAAATTATTTCAAAACGAATGATGCACAAATTTATGGGGAGTCACATGTGCATAGTCAATCAAAAGCTTGTGATTGGATTGTCATTAATCACCAAAAAAGGGGATATTGTAAGTGCAATCACCTTTTGAGGGTTTTGGTGCTAATGACAATACAATTAAAAGCTCTAATGAAAATGTATGAGCACTTTGAAAGTAATGAAGATCATATGAAAAGTGCATGAGAAAGAAAAGAGACAAGTCTTTGTGCATATAAAAGAAAAGAGACCCCCATTCTATTCAAATTTTGATGTGCAAGGAGTCTCCATTGGAAGATAAAAAATCTAGCATTTCATATTTATCTTTGAGTTAGGAAATGCCGTACTATAAAGAGGGACCAACAAAGGTTTACTCTTGGTGATACTAAAGCTCAAAGTGTCCAAAAATCCATCCAATATTTACCTCCAAATATTACTCAATTTTTGCTCTCACTCCGGTTGATGGCCTGGTTCAACCAGCCTGAAACCCTCCGTCAACTTATTTTGGTTTTGGAATGGTTTTCGATCGATGCTCTGGTTCAACCGGATCAAGTCATCCATCGACCGATTTTGGTTCTGCGTGCATTTTCGGTTGAACCAGCCCCAACCCGGTTCAACCAATTTTGTTCAGTCAGCACTATAACGGCTATTTCGAGACGGCCCATACATATACCCCTTCACCCTTCTCTCTAAAGTGCTTCTTTAACCTCCAGACACCCTAGGACATATTTCGAATAGGGACTCTCTCCTCCACACCTCTCTCCACTCTTGAGCCTCCAAATCTCCCAATCTTTGAGTGGATCTTGCAAGAACTTGAGAGTTGAAATCGCTGCTACTCTTCTCCTCTCTCCCCTCTCTTGTTCTTGAGCTTTGAGCTTGGTGACACCTTGAGTAGCCCTTGGTGGTTTGTTACTCTTGAATCCCGAGTTCCTAGACGGCTAGGCGTCGCCTTGGGCTTCATCCCCTCTTGTGTGGTGGTGCCAAAGGAAATTTGTATTACCCCAGCTTGTGAGAGCATCATAGTAAGTGACCTCTTCCGATCCTTGTGATTGGAGAGGGGAGGATAGGGTTGGAAAAGACCCGGCTCTTTGTGTGCGCCTCAACGGGAAAGTAGGGCTCCTTTGTGGAGTCACCGAACATCGGATTAAATCCTTGTCCCATGTGTTTGCTTGTTGTTCTTCGTGTTCTTACTCTTGTGTTGCAAGATTCGTCCTGATCTACCTTGTGTGCAGGTTTGGTGGTGAGCCCCTCTCAGATCTTCAACCTTTGGCAAAAAGGAAGCTTTAGATTCAAACGAAATCATCTTTGGTTGTACGGTTTGAGAGATCAATTCAGTTCTTAATTTCTGCATTGGTTGAACCAGTCCACTTTGGTTGAACCAGCCTTGAGCAGGTTAAACCAAATTGGACTAGTTCAACTTGTAGTACTAATTTATTTGGATCATTTGTGTAAAAAATTTAAGGTTAACCTATTCACCCCTCTAGGCTACTT
This sequence comes from Paspalum notatum, assembly GCA_022530915.1. Classification (NCBI taxonomy): domain Eukaryota; kingdom Viridiplantae; phylum Streptophyta; class Magnoliopsida; order Poales; family Poaceae; genus Paspalum; species Paspalum notatum. The sequence goes on along the minus strand of CM039684.1, from coordinate 22,597,450 downwards.
TTAGGTTGTACTTACATAGTTTATATATAAACTTTGTAAGTACAACCTGAAAGGTATAAACTAATAGAGGTGACCTAATTGAACAAAGGTATCAATTTGTCGTATCTTCTCAGGAGTTTGCATTCCCTTACTTTTGATATCTTTACTTAGCACATTTATATTTCCGCATTTGTATTATGTGCTTATACCTTTCCATATTAGTTGATTAGGTTTAGGTATAGATTATATGGTTTTTGATAAGTATAAGATTACATTACATAAATCTTAGCTCTATCTATCCGTGCCGGGAAAATCCGTGGCCCTATACCAAACTTTATAACGGGACTTATCTCACTAGAAAAATAACCTTAATGTAAAAGTTATAATATATTTAAAACAAACCTATTCAACTCTTGGTTGATAGTTTTTATTAGACAACTTCATTTTTATACTATTTTTTTGTAACCGGATTCTTATTTTTCTACACCGATTTGCAGTAGACATCACATGGATAGTTTTTTAGACAATGGAACGAATCTGGCTTCATACCTCTTACAAAATTCACACACCCAGACGCTATCCAAAATTATGGTCCAGTCCGAGACACAAAAAGCCAACCATAGGAAGCAAAAAAAATCCATAGACCTATTAGAATCATGGTGGATAATTTTTATTCCCTGCTTGGAATGCGGGGATTCTTTCCCATTCCTATGTTTTTTCTGTGAAATGCTGTGAAATTTCAACGTTTCAAACATGCCCTAAGACAACTTCGTTCGTATGTTTTCTTTATAACCGGATTCATATTTTCTACATCGATTCGCAGCAGGCATCACACGGATAGTTGGATCTTGAAATACTAGACCACACTACGCCAAAATCACAAATAGGAGTCACCATAATCAGTGACGTCTAAATTAAAACACGTCACTATTTATATATTTGTGACGTCGCTTGCTTAAACGCGTCACAGATGTAGTTGCACAGGCCCCGGTGCTACTATATTAGAGACGTGTACTGTCGAGACGCGTCACAGATTTAGTTGCGAGCATACATCCGTGACGTCTGAATGAAAACCACGTCACTAATATGAGAACCTATCAGTGACGTGGATAGTCTACCCGTGTCTTTAATATGAATGACTGGGATGGCTCTAGAGTCTGCAGATATATCAGTGACGTGGATAGAATCTATCCACGTCTCAAATATGAGAACCTATCAGTGACGTGGATACTCAATCCACGTCTCAAATATGAATGACAGGGATAGTTCTAGTCTGCAGATATATCAGTGCTATCCACGTCTCAAACATGAACCAGTAGAAAGCATTAATTATACGCGAATCGTCCTACCTTATCTTTACAGCGGCCTATCAAACAACACACGAGAGAATGCGTCGGCGGCGGACGGTGGCCGTTCTCCCGCCGGCCGCCGCGTGGCGTGCACCCCACTGGGCTACCACTATATCAAAATCACAAATAGGAGTCACCATAATCAGTGACGTCTAAATATTGTGTATGGGTGGATAAAAAACTGAGAATAAAAATGACCCATTCTAAATATCAAGCAAGGAGTTCTAAATATCAAGCAAGGAGGCGGCAAGGTGCACGAAACTGGTTAATTTCTAGTTGTGTAATTAGTGGACTACCACTTGAGCCACGATCCTAAATATTGCGTATATGTGGTTAAAAAAAGAGGCAATAAAAATATGGGTCTTGTAGGGATTGAACCCATGACCCATTTTAGTATTGTGTACAGGTGTATAAAAAAAATGGCAATAATAAAAACAATATGGGAGTGGCAATAATAAAAATAATATGTGTGCAGTAGGGATCGATCCCATGATGTGGCCTCAACAAAACCGAAACTAACCACTGCACCATTCACGATTGTTTAGCAAAAAAATATGGTGCATAACTATTAATCTTAAAATGCCACCCCGAGGACGCCGCTGCGCACCATACATATCCATCCCAGAACACCACCGGACAACCCTATCCTCTTGTTCTTCCCCACGCCGCCGCCGCCACCACTTGAACCCTCGCACGGCCGCACCCTCGCCGATCCCTACGCCATCCGCCCCTGCTCCGCTTGGCTCCGCGCCCGCGCCCACTGCCCCTGTCGCAATGGAGTCGTCGCCGCCACCTCCTCCAAGGACGGCCGCCCTTCCGTGAGCACAAACCGGCGCGGCTGCCGTGTCTCCTCTGCGCAGCCTCTGCCGCACGAGAGGGAGGAGGTGGTGCTCCGCCGGGCGCCCACCCCCACGACGGCGCTCCTCCGCGGTCCCTCTTCTGCCACCGCCTCCTACCTTCAGTCGCCGCTCTATCTCTCGTAAGTACTCGCAGATCCGGCGCTGCCGCTCTATCCTCTCCAACTTGGCGCGCGGCGACTCACCGGCCTCATCCTCCACTAGATCTGGCGCTGCCCATGCCCTTCTCTTGTTGGCGCCTGCCAGCATGGTCCTCTTGACTGCTGCTCTCTCAAACATGACGCGAGGAGGTGTAGCTGATCTCTACCCTATATGCTACTGCAGTAGTGTTTACGGTTGCCCAGTATGGATAGCCTTATTTCGTCCTTGTGAATTTGCGTAGATTTTTAGAAGTACCTTGCGTCCTTGAGAGAACTATGGATCACTAGATACAATTATTAGTCTAGATAGATGGACTAAATTCTACAGGCAATGCCCATATATCAGCTAGCAGATTAGAAGTTATCAGATTTAGGTAGAGTAGAATCAGTTAGCCAGTAGCAGTTAGCAGATATGGTTGGCCACTTTATTAACCAAACTGTCCTCCAAAATGTCTAATATAGTCTACAATTGGCTGTTAGCAGCTACCAGATTCAGTTAGCCACTTAATTATAGAAAATGTACATGGACTTCATGCTAAATTGCTGATCGCTTATTAATCAAGCAATCTAAAAATGCCAAAATAGTCATTGATAGTAATATGTACCAGCATGTTTCATTATTTCAATTCTAGGAAACAAGCTGAATTTCCCTAGAAGCTAAAAAAGGAGGTTGAAGTAGAATATTGATTGGTTTGATGTTCATAAGAGTGCCGGATTGCAAATTGTTGAATTTCCCCTTCTTGTTAGCCGGTTATAGGATTTTGGGCTTTGTTTTGGCAGGTTACAAGATTTTGGGCTACCTCAATAGGCACATTTGGATTGGTAGAAGCTACAGGATTGTTCTGAGTTCTTAGTTTTCGCTCTTACAGGAGCATGACATGTACTCTTTAAGCTTGTAATTTTATATGCTACATGATGTTATTATTGGCTCTGCATTGTGCATTAACAAATTATTTATTTGCAGGGCAGGTGATCTAGTTTCTGATCTTTAAAAGGTAATCTAGTTGACTCCCAGAACACTAGTCCATGACAATCCTAGGTAATTTTTTTTCCTTTAAAGCTGATGAGATGCCATGAAAGCTTGCATCATTTATGCAGACTACTTCAAATTATTTGATCTAAATGATCAGTACATCTATGGAAATAGCACATGTAACTGTTGTACCGCAACACCAAGAAACTAGAGAGTTTTTATATATGTTTGTTCTGTTATCCCTAAGGCACCTCTGCTAGTTATGTACATCCAAAAATTATGAATGATTTTGCTACAGCATGATTTGACTACACATACATTTTGCCTACTTGAATGTACATCTTCCTTCTGTTCATTGTTGCCTAAACAATACTCTATGCATGTAGTTTTAGCCTGTACACAGACCGAGTTAAATAAATTTTGGACATCTACACCAGATAATAACCTTTCTGAACCTATCCACAGAAGTAGCCCACTTAAGTTGCATTTGAGCCGCATGAGATTTTTGAAACATTTAGGACCTAGAAGTCCTTTATCTTTTTTACTGTACATCATGAATTGTTTCAAGTCTCATATATGTCCTTTGATCAAATCTAATTTGTTTACCTCTATGGCTCCTCAATCCGGTTCACATTAGGTGTAAAATTAAAACATGCATTGAACTATTGTTTGTATTAACTCCTATTATGTTCTTTTGCAGGTTTAGAGGTCTAGTTAATCAATCAATGTGTAGTCAAATTGCAAATGGAATCAAATAATTTGTTCCATGTGCAGTATTCTTGTTTCATATTGTCTTCTATTAGGACCTATAGACAAGTGTTATTCTTTATGTATGTATGTATGTGTGAAAATTTATATGGAACAGTGAATACCTATCTTGTAAACTAGACTAAATGTGTAATTGGGATTATCTATAAAACCTAATGTACTGATTTTCTATTTTTTCTTTTGTTGTTGCCAGTTATTTATCATCAGAGACGTGGATTGTAAGAACAAAGTCACTGATGTAATACATCAGAGATGTGGATTGTAAGAACCACGTCACTAATGTATTACAGTAGAGACGTGGATTGCAAGAACCACGTCACTGATGTATCACACCAGAGACATGTATTCACTAAACGCATCACTGAAGTATCAAATCTGAGACGTGGGTTTTACAAAAACGTGTCACTGTTGTGAGACATCAGAGACGTCTATTTACACGTCGCTAATGTGGTTTACATCGGTGACTAAAATTTAGAGACGCGGATTTGAACGTCACTGATGTGATTGAGACGTGTCACTACACTAACATGTATCTTCTGGCGTAGTGCCAATTGACGCCCATATACATATAAAAAGATCAATAAAATAAAAATATTTAGTCAACAAAGTTGGCAAATAATTTATGAAGAAGGGTATTGCATTCACATCTCATCAAATGAACGAAAGATAATAATGTCAAGTTGAAATTGAAAATCATCTTGAATTCGAGTTCGGAGTAGTAGGCCTTGGTGGCTGATGGCTAGTAGACCTAATCCATGAGGCAGTTTCTAGGCTACATCTATTCTATTGTTAAATACGCTTTGCAGCGGTAGAGCTTGGGTGGCCCAAGAATTTGGGGGCCCTGTTCGTGTTTGGTGGAACAGCCTGCACTCCCCTTCGCGCGGGCTTTGAACGAATTAGTTCGTTTATGTTATGTAATAGTTTAAGGCCCTGTTTCGAACATGGAAATTTTTCTCGGTTTTTGTGTTTTTCTATGAATCTGAACTGTTTTCTATGAAATTCTTACTTTTTTTTTTGTGAATTTCATATGTTTCAAACAACCCTTAAACAATAGCTTTAGTCAAATGATTACGGATAAATTCACTTCCTCTCTTTTTCAAGTTGGAGTCCTTGCAGCACTGCTAAACGACCTTTTACGTGATCACGGTTACAAAAACAAAAGAAAGATCTGTGCTGAGGACGAACGCATCAATCTGCACATGCCATGCTGGATGCTGAGTGCAAAGGTGCTTTACCCAATTTAATCATAAAGGCGAGCATGGATTGCAGCAGTAAACTATGCTCGTGAAAAGTTGAGGGCATCTTGCAATGTGGTTGTTTTTTCACTAGAGGGGAAAAGGCGAATGGGTGAAACCCATTGTTATATATGTTTCATCCCTAGCTAGGTGCAGCAACTGATAGTATTTTTTCTATTATGCAAAACATTTTACCATTTGCTCTTTGTTTTTGTTATAACTTCAAAATCCAGCCTAATAGCTGTACTTTCTTCTTTTGAAATTTATACCATATATAAAAAAACTTAGCAGCCATAGTTTAAATTTTTGTCAAGACTTATGCAATGAGTTTTAGAACGAAAATGGGCCCTCTTTTGCCATGTCACGGGCCATGGAACTTAATCTCTTTAACAGCTTAATTCTCGGCCTGGCATGCATATCTGGAACCTTTTTGGAGGGTTTTGGTGCACCCCGACGCACCTACAAGATCTGTCTGGCTGGATATTGTAGTTGTAGGGCTTCAAGTTTCACTTGAAATGAGATTTTCTGACTGTAAGGCACTCTGTTTCAGATCTCTCAGCCATCTTGTCGTTAAAGGGTGCACATTATTGTAGCAACCAATGTACATAAACATTATAAAAAAGAAGACCATGCATAATTTAATTCAATCAGTGCCCGCATTTGCTAAAAAACAGAGACACATACTAACATGATACTTGTATGTGTTTTTCTTGATCTACATCATCAGCCCCGACATCTAGATCGTCACAAAGTTTGCGACCAATGAACCAAACATTGAAAACTGGGATCTGCCAACCCTACTGCTTGTGGCGATAATTATGATTACACGTGCGGCACCAAAGCGTGAAAATGACATCGAGCACTCGAGGAGACACAAATCCCCTTGCATGCTGCAGGTATTTTATAGCGCCGAATTCGGGTCATGGCAAGTGTATCATCCTACTATTACATGCGCACATCAGCATACCACGAGGATTATTAGGGATCTATGGCATCTTCGTCATATACTTTATATGTAGAGACCACCATCATACTCCACCATGCTTACAGGTAATCGATGTTACATCAGACCGTGATATCAAATGATGTTGACATGTCTAGAAATTGGGTTATTTTGTCGTTTGAAAGAAGACCAAAACTAGATAATTTTTTCTTAAAAAAAATTGAGCAGGAGTGTTGCTACATCATTTAAGAAGGAAGCATGCAAGTTTTATTTCATTTTTCCAGATATATTTTTATTTTCTTTTTCCAGGTTAGTTATTTTTCAAGGTTCGGATATATTTATTTGGTTTTCCCGGAAGGATATATATAGTACAATTTTATGTAAGATGTTTTGTTAAAAACACACTTTTTGCGATTATGTGATATCAGAGGAGATATTATGCTTCCCTTTTTTTCTGGTGTGGACCACTGAATTTTGCTGCCTTTTCACTTTGTGAAGTGCATGGAGCACCGGCCTCTCCTTTTCCATCCTCACGCACACACATCATTACCCCCTGTGGTTGTTGATCCCAAAGCAAAGCAAAGCAACCTTGGTAATTAAAAAATATTTGTAAAACGTTGGAATGTTTTTGTTTGCATCACATCTAATAATCACGAGCACTAAGATAGAGATCAAAACTGAAATGAAATTACCCTTTTTTTGGCTGCTAATAAGTAGTCCAAGCTGAGACCACCAACTAAATTTGTACTCCCTCCATACTAAAATATAAGGGAAATTAAGTTTGCCCTAAATCAAATTTTCTAAAGTTTGACCAAATTTTTAGAGAAAAGCATTAACATGTAGGGATGAAAAACGGACGGGAAAAATCCCGCCCCGTCCGGTCCATTGCCATATTCCTGTTTTTTCCCATCTGTTTTCGTATTTCCAGTATAAAGCGGTAACGGGATAGAAACGGGATGGCAGTGAACGGGAACGGGGACGGAAACAGAAACGGTTAGGGATGTTTTCCGCCCGTATTTGCGGTATCATTTTTTTGGCTGGGATATTCCTGTTTTCATCCCAATTGACATTTTCCCAGGAAGGAAATAGAGTTGCTTTGTGTGGATGGTGGAATTCTTCGAGGCTTTATGTTGGCTGTTGAAAACTTGAGATGCGTTGATTATGGATTCATTTTAAATGTGGACTTAGTAGTTGTGTAATGCTTATTGATTGTTATTTGTATGGGATGTATGCCTATCTGATCATATTATGTATGGGATATTGACATATTGTATTGTATATTTGGATATCCCGGTTAAATTCCCGTTATCGTCCGTTTTGACCGTATATCTGTCCATATTTTTTCATTTCCGTATAACCATATATACCGCAACCGTTTACGTTTTCAGTCATCCCGTTCTTGTCCTGTTACCGGTGAGAAACTATGGGAACAGGACGGGAGAGGGTGTTTCCCAACCGTTCCCGTCCGTTTTCATTTATCACATAGAGGATTCCATGTGGGTTAATCTCCAACAAATCTTCTACCCACCATCTCTCAAAAATTTATATAGATGATCACCTATCCACCTTACCATATCTCCTATTTGTTGTCACACATCCTCTAACAGACTACTCATCTCATCCCCCCTAAATGCCCCCTTACATTTAGGGTCCACCTATATGTGGTCACTCTTTTATTTCTTCTTTTTATTTTTATCCTCTCTCTTCTCTCTCATGGTGAGAAAGGGGAGGAGGGCGACAGCGGTGCTCAACATAGCTTCTCACAATTTTCTATCCTGATCTTCACCATGTGGTTGCCTCCACCACTATCATACGTGGGGATAACCATTTCCGTAGGATAGGCACTTGAATGTTGTGAGGAACAGAGAGGCTGTTAAGTTTAGGACGCAGAGTCTAAGTGGAAGTGGCACCATATAGGTCAAGGAGGTGGTGGAGCAGAGTGGAGCCTGTGCCGAGGTAGAAAAGTAGGGACGTGGGGTTTGAGAGGGTCCATCTTTTCTTTAGGAGAGAGGAGGATTTTTTCCCTGTCAAAATTTTAGGGAAGAGGAGATGATATAATATCCATTAGAGCAATAATATCTCCTGTATATTATACCAATATAAATATAGAGGTGGAGATGAGATTTGTTGGAGATGCACACTAGTTTGGCTCCGTTGGACCCATGTGAAGATGAAATTTTTCAGCATTCCAAATGGGCCCAAAATTGGAATCAACAAACATTTGTGAGATATGTGAATTAGCTCCTGAGACAGAGTACCATGAAGTAGTGGAGTGTAAACATGCCACGCAGTTAAGATATACAATGTGGAAGCAATGGCATATCAGTAGAGAAGATCAATTTATTACCTATACAGGACTTGAATGGCTGCTAAGGGCTTGTTCATTTGCAAGGGGATTGAAGGGGAATTAAATATCTTCCTATTCATTTGACTAGGAAGGGATTTAGTCCCCTCCAATACTCTTGCAACCAAATAAGGCCTAAAGATGTCAGCCAGATTCCTAAGAGAAATAACAGAAAGGGTTGTGTTGATATGGAAAACATGGCGTGTCTCTAGTGAGATTACACATCATGAAAGACTAAGGTTCATCTCAGTTAGTAACTGCATCAATGTCTTCCTTCAGAAATACATATCTGACCTATGCTCAGACATACAACAGCAACGCCAAAGGCCAGAAGACTTCAAAGGAAAAAAAAATGACAGTTGTTTCAAAACAGACTAACGCAGAGTATTTCTCTCAGCTTGGGAAACGATCTTTGATGCAGACTGTACACTGCAGAGAGTGTGCGTGTTTAGGGCCTATTTGATAGTGATGCTTTTAAAATATCATACTCTAGAATACCATACATTGTAATTTTCTTGGCAATACCATGGTTGTATGTAACCCAATTCAAATTATGGTGGAGTTGTTTGAAATTTTTTAGATACAACATACTAGACCATGGTATTTTAATGGAAATATGGATAAAGCTAGCCATAGCAATAAAAAGTTTAGGTTCATATGAAGTTTTACATACTCCAAAAATACCATGATATCGACAAAACCATGATATTTTTTCATAAGACAACCCAACATTTCATGGTCTAGGATACTATATATTTCTAAAAAACCATGGTACTATATATGCCATTGTAGTTGATCATGAGCAGTGTGGGGTAAGCAGGTTCTGCAGTGTGTGGCACAGTTGATTGCCAATTATATATTGTATATCCCTATTATCAACTATCAATACAGTTTTGGCTTTCTCAAAGAAAAAAATGGCCTAGTTATTCTGAACTTGACATAATAAAAATTGGACCCTGAGCATTTTTCGAAACGTCTATCATGCTGCATCAGTATATTTGCTGTTGTACTGATGATGTTCCAGTAACCATGCACCCCTACACATCCAAGAGAGACGTCACCACAAACTAGGAGCATGTTTGCAACATAGTAATTTCACAAAACCGTTCAATTTCATAGAAAAAACACAAGAATGGAAAATCCAGCGTCCCAAATGCAGCAGGCCAGCAGCTGAAAAAGGCAACGAGAAGGAATGTTTCCTTGACCAAGTGGAAGCAGAGGCTCTACTAAACCTTTGATTGGTGATCCTACGTACTGGCTAGTCCCAACCAAAGCCATCCCAAATTAAAACAAACAATTGCCTGCACCATCCTCTCCCTGCTGTCTGCTTTCTCGCTCCGTTCCCTCCCTCGACCACCATCATGCTCTTTTGATAGATGCTGCATTGCTGCTAACCACAGACCAATCTCTGTCGTCTCTGATCCATCACAATGGACATGCTCAGCCTCTTGCTCCTCGTATCCTCCATCTCTGCGTCGTCAGTGTTTATGCCGGTGGCGGCTGAATCAGACGCTGATGCTCTCCTCCGGTTCAAGGCCTCCGTTCAGAAAGACCCTGGAGGGGTGCTCTCATCTTGGCAGCCGAGTACTGGCAGTGACGGCGGCGGCGCGACATGCAGCTGGCACGGCGTGGCGTGTGACGGCGGGGACGGCAGGGTGACGCGCCTCGACCTCACCGGCAGCGGCCTCGTCGCCGGGCGCGCGTCGCTAGCCGCGCTGTCCGCGATCGACACGCTCCAGCACCTCAACCTCTCCGGCAACGGCGCGGGGCTCCGCTTCGACGCCACCGACGTGCTCGGCCTCCCCCGCGCGCTGCAGACGCTGGACCTCTCCTACGGCGGCCTCGGCGGCGTCATTCCCGGTGACCTGCTCGCGCGCTTCCCGAACCTCACCGACGTCCGCCTCGTGCGGAACAACCTCACCGGCGCGTTCCCGGAGTCGCTCCTCGCCGCCGCGCCGAGCATCCGGTCCTTCGACGTCTCGGGCAACAACCTCTCCGGCGACGTCTCCAGGATGTCGTTCGCCGACACGCTGACGCTGCTCGACCTCTCCCAGAACCGCTTCGGCGGCGCGATCCCGCCGGCGCTGTCGCGCTGCGCGGGGCTCAAGACGCTCAACCTGTCGTACAACGGCCTCACGGGGCCCATCCCGGAGTCCGTCGCCGGACTCGCCGGTCTCCAGGTGCTCGACGTCTCGTCCAACCACCTCACCGGCTCCATCCCCGGCAGCGTCGGCAGCGCGTGCGCGTCGCTGCAAGTTTTGAAATTGTCCAGCAACAACATCACGGGACGGATCCCGGAGTCTCTGTCCTCGTGCCGGGGGCTGCGCCTGCTCGACGCCGCGAACAACAGGCTGACCGGCGCCATCCCGGCCGCCGTGCTCGGCAACCTGACGTCGCTGGAGAGCCTGCAGCTCAGCAACAACTTCATCTCGGGCTCCCTCCCGAGCACGATCGCCTCCTGCACCAGCCTCAGGGTGGCCGATCTCAGCAGCAACAAGATCTCTGGCGCGCTGCCCGCGGAGCTGTGCTCGCCCGGAGCGGCTACGCTGGAGGAGCTCCGGATGCCAGACAACATGGTCACAGGCGCCATCCCGCCGGGGCTCGCCAACTGCTCGCGGCTGAGGGTGATCGATTTGAGCATCAACTACCTTCGCGGCCAGATCCCGCCGGAGCTGGGCCAGCTGCGCGGCCTCGAGAAGCTGGTCTTGTGGTTCAACGGCCTCGAGGGCCGGATCCCGGCGGAGCTGGGGCAATGCCGCGGCCTCCGCACGCTCATCCTGAACAACAACTTCATCGGCGGCGACATCCCCGTCGAGCTCTTCAACTGCACGGGCCTCGAGTGGGTGTCGCTCACGAGCAACCGCATCACCGGCGCCATCCGGCCGGAGTTCGGGCGGCTGACCCGGCTCGCCGTGCTGCAGCTGGCGAACAACAGCCTGGAGGGCGTGATCCCCAAGGAGCTCGGCAACTGCAGCAGCCTCATGTGGCTGGACCTCAACAGCAACCGGCTCACCGGCGAGATCCCGCGGCGGCTCGGCCGGCAGCTCGGGTCCACGCCGCTGAGCGGGATCCTGTCGGGCAACACGCTGGCCTTCGTGCGCAACGTGGGGAACTCGTGCAAGGGCGTGGGCGGGCTGCTGGAGTTCGCCGGCATCCGGCCGGAGCGGCTGCTGCAGGTGCCCACCCTCAAGACCTGCGACTTCACGCGGCTCTACTCCGGCGCGGCGGTCAGCGGCTGGACGAGGTACCAGACGCTGGAGTACCTTGACCTCTCGTACAACGCGCTCTCCGGGGGCATCCCCGAGGAGTTCGGCGACATGGTGGTGCTCCAGGTGCTGGACCTGGCGCGGAACAACCTCACGGGCGGCATCCCAGCGTCGCTCGGGCGGCTGCGCAACCTCGGCGTGTTCGACGTCTCGCACAACGCGCTGTCCGGCGGCATCCCGGACTCCTTCTCCAATCTCTCGTTCCTCGTGCAGATCGACGTCTCCGACAACGACCTCAGCGGCGAGATCCCGCAGCGCGGGCAGCTGAGCACGCTGCCGCCGAGCCAGTACGCGGGCAACCCGGGGCTCTGCGGCATGCCGCTGCTGCCGTGCGGGCCGCCGCCGAGGGCGACGACCGCGTCCGCCGTCCTGCAGGCGGAGCCCTCTGACCGGCGTGTCCCGCTGTGGAGCGCGATCCTGGCCGTTCTGGTCGCCGGCGTCGTGGCGTGCGGGCTGGCGGCAGCGTGCTTCGTGGTGGCGCGCGCGCGGCGGAAGGAGGCGCGCGAGGCGCGGATGCTGAGCAGCCTGCAGGACGGGACGCGGACGGCGACGACCTGGAAGCTGGGCAAGGCGGAGAAGGAGGCGCTGAGCATCAACGTGGCCACGTTCCAGCGGCAGCTCCGGCGGCTGACCTTCACGCAGCTGATCGAGGCCACCAACGGGTTCTCCGCCGGCAGCCTGGTGGGCTCCGGCGGCTTCGGCGAGGTGTTCAAGGCGACGCTCAAGGACGGGTCGTGCGTGGCCATCAAGAAGCTCATCCACCTCAGCTACCAGGGCGACCGCGAGTTCACGGCGGAGATGGAGACGCTGGGCAAGATCAAGCACCGCAACCTGGTGCCGCTGCTGGGCTACTGCAAGATCGGCGAGGAGCGGCTGCTGGTGTACGAGTACATGAGCAACGGCAGCCTGGAGGACGCCCTCCACGGCCGCGCCCTGCGGCTGCCGTGGCAGCGCCGGAAGCGCGTGGCGCGCGGCGCCGCCAGGGGCCTCTGCTTCCTCCACCACAACTGCATCCCGCACATCATCCACCGGGACATGAAGTCCAGCAACGTGCTCCTCGACGGCGACATGGAGGCCCGCGTCGCCGACTTCGGCATGGCGCGGCTCATCAGCGCGCTGGACACGCACCTGAGCGTGAGCACGCTGGCGGGCACGCCAGGGTACGTGCCGCCTGAGTACTACCAGAGCTTCCGCTGCACCGCCAAGGGCGACGTCTACTCCCTGGGCGTCGTGCTCCTGGAGCTCCTCACGGGGAGGAGGCCGACGGACAAGGAGGACTTCGGGGACACCAACCTCGTCGGCTGGGTCAAGATGAAGGTCAGAGAGGGCGCCAGCAAGGAGGTCGTTGACCCGGAGCTCGTGGTCGCAGCCGTGGACGGCGAGGAGGGGGAGATCGCCAGGTTCCTGGACCTGGCGCTGCAATGCGTCGATGACTTCCCGTCCAAGCGCCCCAACATGCTGCAGGTGGTCGCCATGCTCAGGGAGCTCGACGACACGCCGCCGGCGCCGTCTCAGGAACCCGCACCCGCCCCTGCTTCCTCTGCCTGAATTGTGCCTGATGATAGATGCTGCCTACAGCCTACCTGAGGAGTTGACGAGATGTACCATGAATGTCAGTGCTCTCTTCTGTACATTCCTGCTGCATTCTGTATTATTGATGGGATGGGACTGATTTTTCAAGTGAGTTTGGACACGTTTTTGCTTAATTTGCACCTATGGTACTCGCCTTACATTTCGAATACGTTTCTTAGAAAAGAACGTACTGACCACGATTTTCATTAAGTATAAAAGACACATAAAAGAAGATAAGGCTGTCAGCAACAGCCGCTGCGAATTGTTTGTGTATTTCAAAATTTTCTCTTTATAATGTGTGTTTACAATGTTCAAATACTGTTAAGCACGACCATCATCTGCTGTACTTAAAGGATGGAGGAGCAACATCGACGCTTGTAAGCATCCTCAAGACAGCGCCTCTAGAGAGAAGACAACGCACCCAACACCGCCATAATGGCCCATCCAAGGAATTGAACAAGATTTTTGCTTGAAGAAAACTATGCCGGTCATAATCCCAATGTGTGCAACGACAACGAGGTGGACATCGCCCAAGGGCACCGTCATTGTTTGTGCAGCCAAAACAGACCAAAGCTTTAGGGTCTGATTGGATCCAACTGACTAAATTTTACTCACTGCCTGACTAAAGTTCCAAACAGGACTGACTAAAAGGTGACTAAATTGCCAAAACTGACTAAAGAATTTTTAATCACCAAGAAGGAGCTAAAGGGTGACTAAATCCCCCTTTCCCATCCCTATCCCCGCCCGCTCGCCCTCGTCCCCTTCTCTGGCTGCTCCGCATCGCACGCTCCCTTCCGCCGCAGCCACCTCCACCGACGCTCCCTTCCCTCCCCGTCGTCGCCCCCAACGTGCCCACCCGCCGCCGGATCCACCCGCCGCCGCCACCGCCGCCGCCGTGTAGCCCGTGCCGCCGCCGCCACCACCACTAGCCCGTGCAGCCGCCGCCGCCGCCACCCTCGCTGCGCCTTCCCCGCCTCCACTGCTCCCACCTCCGTTACTCCTCCACAGCCGCAAGATCCACAACCTACGCGGCCGAATCTACCTCCTCCACAGCCGGATCTGCCATGGACGGTCAAGGTGGCGGCTACCATGACTTTTTCTCTCAGGGCAGTTTCTCCTCGTCATCGGTCATTGCCGACGCCACGGCAACCTACGAGGAGCAGGGCACACCGAGCTCGCAGCAAGGAAGGTTCCAACCCAGGGCTCAGTTGGAGAGCCTCGACCTCAACTCCCAAGGCGAATTTGTTGGATCCTAAGTGGGGTTGCTGAACTCCGATGGAGGCTACGGCGACCACACTCCATCTCGCGGTGGCAGAACCAGGCGTGGAGGGTTCCAACCTCCACGTACGGTGGTTGCTGGCGGGGGAACCGGCCGTGGGGGAGCAGCGCCTGCGCGAGCAAGAAGTACCCATCGCAAGCAACCATAGGCACCTGCATCCAGAGGCGGCGGCTGTGGAAAGGCTCTGGTTCGTGCCCATGCATCCACCTCCGTGGTGAACACCTCTGCAGATACACGGGAGGACGGCGAGGAATGGGATTCTGCAGATGAAAATAGCTCGATGAGATTTCAATTTCTGCAATTTGTGCTGCGTCATGTTTAGGCGATGAATTGAGTGTTTTTATACTGTTTATTTTCTATGTACTAGAAAGACTTTGACATAGCCAAGTGGACCGAACGCAACACACACATACTATGTGAACTTGCTGTAGAACAAGTTAGACTGGGGAATTGCCCTAATGGTCAGATGAACAATGCTGCTTACAAGGCCATGGCTGCCAAGTTTTTAGAACTCACTGGCCTCTCGCATCAACCGAGGCAGACAAGAAATAGGTACATAGCACCATACAAAGGTACAAAGTACTAGCATACGTAATGGGGATGAAGACCGAAGTATGAATCAGTTTAGGGATTGGATAGCCAATGGATTAAGTAGTAGTCAATAGATAGATTATCTTTTAAATTGAATAATTGGAAATTGGATGTCAAAACATGAGAGACATTTAAACTGTTTATGTGTAATAATATTTGCTACTATTGGAGTTTTTCAATTGTAATAATATTTAAACATGAGAGACATTTAAACTGATGTCAAAACAACAAGCAACGCAGCAGAGCAGTTCAACTCCCGCCAAAATTCCAAGCAACGCAGCAGATCACCTCCCGCCAAGCCCATTGCCCCTCCAGAGGGTATTTTTGTCTTTGTACACAGCAGTTATGGCTTTAGTCACCGCTTTAGTCACTGGATCCAAATAGGGGTGACTAAAGCTTTAGTCACTAGTTTTAGTCAGTTTGAGTTTAGTCAGTTGGATCCAAGCAGGCAGTCAGGGAAGGCAGGAACAATAGGCACATAGCAGCAAGGAAAGAGCATGGCGAGCAACGCCCGTGGCATAAGAACCTGCAGGCCAGAACACAAGAGGGAGATGGGGCGACAAAGGCATCCAAGCGTAGGAACAATGTTGGATGCAAGAAAAAACAACCAAAGGAGCGGCCTTTCCATTGAACATGCCATAGAACCTGTCTTGTGGGGCCGCGTGTATACGCGACGGCGTCGTGCGCGTGATGTGCGCAGGGCAGCAGAAAGGGCTGGGCGCATGGCCCAGGAAGGAAATAGTGGCTAGGATTAGAAAGATAAGATTGGGATTGTTAGTTTCTATATCAAGTTAGTTTCTATATTGAGTCCTAAAGTCTAGGAAGGTTTGGTTGGCCGAGAGCTATATATTCCTTGTAAGACACATTGTGAGATTAAGCAAGTTCATTACCATCCAATCTCCTGTCTCTCTTTCTCTCAAGCCACCGGCCAGGGAGCAATCCCGCCGACGAAGATCAGCAGCGTGGGGGCATAACCCTGCTGCAACTACGGACCAGGACTACGAGCTTCGTAGTCGGGGTCCGGCTACCTTGGGCGTCAACGCCCTTGACAGAACCTAGCCACAACCAATAGGGAGATGTCAAGGGGTATGCAAAACAGGTGAAGATAGCCACAAAGACATGACCAAACGGGATAGAGGGCGGAAGCGATAAGAAGGCCACTCAAAGCGGCTGGAGACACCACAACAAGGCCTTCATTTAGGGATGTGACACTCGCAACAGTACTGTTGCCAACCCTAGTACGACCATGGGGTTTTGCTCAGTTTTCCAGCAAACCATAGTAAAGTTGCAAACAACAAAATGAATACAACAAAATCTATGGCTAGGCGTTGACAACTAACTCAACTAGCCACACCGCCACACAACGAGTGTCTAGCATCTTGTAGAAGAAGAGAGCAACCTACCAAAAGCCCCCAATCATGCGGTCCACATCGACGCATGTAGCTGCGCAAAAGCCTCCCGGAGAAAATGACCCCAAGGAGGAAATAGCGCAACCAACACCATCGTGGCCCATCCAATGAACAGAACAAGATTTTCACTTGAAGAAAAACTATATCTTGTTCAAAATCCCAAAGCGAGACATTGCCCAAGGGCAACACCATTGTTCATGCAGATGAAACAAACTAAGGCTTTTTGCCAATGATCAAAGGAGGATCCACACTCCAGGCCGCACATTGTTGACTAAAACAGATGTGATGTTACAAGCACGAACGAAAGGCCCATATAGCAGGAAGGAAAGAGCATGATGAGAAGTGACCATGTCTTTAGGACCTAGCCTCAACCTAACAAGTGGGCGGAGGGAGGATAGTGCATCCAAGCAAAGAAGCAGAGATGGGCAAAGAAAAAAATATCAAAGGAGCAAGCTTTGCACTGGATACACCATGGAATCTAGCACGGTTCATGGGGGGCGCATGCAACTAGGTGGTACGAGCAAAAGAAGAGATGACCGGCTAAGACAGGAGAAGCACTAAGAATGGATGCCACTAAATGTGGTTAGAGACACCTCACCAACGCCTCCATGAAAGAATACGATACTCATAGCGTCGGTTTTTTTCCAACCCTAGTACAAGAACAAGTTCACGGTTTTCGCTTGGTTTTCTAGTAAGACCTAAATCATTGCAAGGCCAAGTCATGCCAGCGAGGGTCAAAGAAGAGGCCATGGGTAGAAAACAACAAAAAGTACCATGATATAGTGGTGAAGAAGGGAACCAAGGCGCTGCATATGCCTTCATGTATAGATAGTTCTGGTAGTCGCATTTATAATAGTAAATTTATAATAGTAAATTTTCCATGCTTCCAATTCTTCTTACATATATTATTTCCAAAAATGTCATAATTGAGCTTGATGCTAATAAAAAAGGAGGCACACATACGAGCCAACCCTAGAACTTGATAACAAGCATATCCTATTTATTGATAACAGACATGTTCTTGAAACCATTTATCATCATGCACTACAAAAAGGATCAAACTTTGGCATCAAATGAGTGATTGGATTCTTTGGCAATATCGGGAATGGATGAAATCATGGCAAGGTGTGATTGTGTTAATGTCGTGGGAGGTTCATTTGTTGGTGAAAGTAGACCATGATGTCCTAAAAGAGGGGGTAAGTAAGGATTTCTTAATATCTAAGGCTCACAATTCTAACTTGTCAAAGCAAGGTACAATTCTAATGTGCATTAAGGTTTTGTTGAGTACTGCTACTACTATCATAAAAATACATGCAACCTAAGTTCAAATCCTAGAATCTAGCCTATTAAGCAAAAGTAGGAAAGGTCTCGGTTGGGTAACTTCGTTGATAGTCTTATCTCTCCTCACACGCAAGTGGGAACTCCTGTGAACTTTTCCAAGATCCTCTGCGTCGTCTCCCACAATGGTGAGGTTCAAACAAAATGGCAAGGCGCGCATGTTTAGGAACAAAGTACTTTCATGGTTTCAAAGCAATACTACGTTATTTGAGAATACCATGGTATTTGGACCAAAAGGTGTTTGGGAGCTCCTCCAAAAACAATGTATCTAAAACCTTGCTATTGCCAATACCATGGTATTTTTAGGGTACAAAATATTTGGTCTAGACCAAAGTTTCTATTGTGGGAAGAAGTGAGGCCAAAATACTATGTCTCCAAACATGTCTTAGACAGACCATAGTATTGTAAAACTATGATTCTATCATGACATTTGATATACCATGGTATTATAAAACTATGGTTTTGAAAACTTTCCCAAACAAGCCCTAAGGTGGCAACTATTCCGTACTCCGAAGAAAGGTCTCCCAGGATTTACAAGCCCCACACTTATAAAGTTGATATGCGTAAGTGCTAGCAGCAATAGGAACACAAACCTCACAACAAATTTTGGTCGAAACCAAGATTAATGTACTAAGCGGCCTAAGCATGCACTTGCGTCGGGTACTCAAGTGTCGGGTACCCATTGCCATCTCTAAACGGTTTGTACCTAACAGGCTGACAAAATTACTATTGATCGGACTGTCCGATCTTTATCATCTTGTCACACATTGTACAGTCTGACCCGTTGTACTTTTAAGCTAGGTATTGAACCAACCATTGGCATTGTCAGATCAATTGTCCGGTCAGTTCATTTGACCCTGTCTTTACTTCTTAGCCCTTTATGGAACTGTGTCGGTGATTGTCATGATGTTTCTATGCATCCCTATAACTACAACAGATATTCTAGCAAACACATTAGTCCAAAATAATCATTATTGTATTACCCAAATAACACTAATAAGTTCAAAGCTTAGCGCCGGGTCCGCTTTCCTTCGTTGTAGTTGGAAATTCTGCATTTACTGGATTTGTTTTTGCCATAGAAGCTCCTATTTGATGGACCCATTAGATATACTCTAGACTCTAGCGGTGGTGACAGCTACTATTGTTATCTTGTCTCATGCCCACTACTACTAAAAAACTCGCAATAGAATCGGTGGAAGACCTTCCTACAGAAACGGTTTTACGAAGTGTTCCTACTCATGGGTTTTTACAGTGTTACGAAATGTTCCTACTCGTGAATTCCTGCAGTGGAACCCGCTATAGAAACGGTTCGTGAACCGCTCCTGCAGTATCCTTAGCAGGGGCGGACCATCTTTTGAGCCGGTCCTGCTGAGAACTTTACAGGAACGATTCTAAACATGGCCCGCTCCTGCTGAGAATTTTAGCCGGAGCGGTTTATCACATCCACCGCTCCTGCTGTGTAATTGAAAAAATAAAAAAAACAGGTCGCAGCCGCTGCCCACTGCCACCGCGCGTCCGCCGGTCACCGCGCGCTGGCTCGCCACGGCCGCCACCGCATCTGCCATCAGTCCATCACCGCCCGCCGACGCATCTGCCACGGCCCCCGCTGAGCCCGCGTCGTGCTGCAGGGTGCCAGGAACCACTGAAGACGACGGTGGTCGCAGGCGCGGAGCTCACGGCGTCCGCAGCGGGGAAGCAGGACCTCGGGCGGCGCCGGTGCCGTGGGGTAGGCAGCCGTGGGGGCGAAGCATGCCGGCGAGGGAGGAGGAGCGGCACGCTGGAAGAGCTGCGCGGCCATGGCTCATCACCGGCGCAGGCGCGCCTCGTCTCCGACGCCGTCCAACCTGAGGTGGTGGCGGAGGTGGCCGCCGCGATCCCCGCGGCCCGCAGCGCCTGGCTGCCGCTGCCGCTGCCGCTCCAGCTCCTGCTCACCGCCGTGCTCGGGCCCCCGCTCGGCGCCGCCGCTGTTTCGCGCTCACGCCCGCACGGCCACCGCGGGGACGAGCCACCGCCGCGCCGTGGTGCCTGAAGGCCAACAGACGGCGACGAGAAAGATGACGAGGTGGTGGCTTGGGTCCCTGCTCAGCGTTCGCCCGGCGCGCTGCACTGCCGTCGCCGCGCGCTGCGCTGCCGTCGCCGCGCGCCGCCTTTCTGTGTAGCCGGCCTGGATGCCAGCGACTTGGTAAGTTGCGAGAAGCAGATAAGAGAGAATTGATGAGGGGAGGAGAGAACAAAAATGAGACAGATAAATAAAACCGTAGGAAATGAGTGGGCGTGGTGCCTGGGCCCGCCATGACCAGCTGCCTGCCTTTCAATTTGTTTGGCGGGCTACTCTTGTCGTTGAAAATTTCATACGAAATCAATCCATAGAAGTCCATAGAAGCAGCGGTCAGGGTGCACCGATCAAGAAAAACAGCGAGAACGGTGGGTGCCATCCACCGCTCCTGCGTTGAAATTAGCGGAAACGGTGGATGGCACCAACCGCTCCTATTAATAAAATAGCAATAGCGGTTGGTGTCCTGCACCGCTTCTGCAAAAAGGCATTTAGTAGGAACGGTGCACAACACCTACCGCTCCTGCTAACTGCTCCCAGCAGGAGCGATGTATCGCATCAACCGCTCCTACATGCATCGTTCCTGATGAGTTTACAATAGGAACGGTGCATCTTGTGGGGCCCGTCCAAAGCACAACAGGAACGGCTCGTTATTGGAGCCGTTTCTAATGTGATTTGGGAGGCGTTCCTGTAGTGGACTTTTGTAGCAGTGGCCGAAAACTGTTATTTGTTTTATATGGGTCGGCGGTCTCAGCGCAGAGCAGGAGCCGTGGGCAGCTGCTAAAGAAATCCGAGGGAAATGATCAAGCGCCATTGTTGTTAACTGGGTTGTTGGCAATTGGAGTTATATCACGTGGATGTTGGCAAACAAATGACGTTAGATTTTTACATGTATGCTCAAGCTCCAAAGACTCCGTAGTTCAGATATCAGCCTTACGCGAAGACGGACCTCAAAAATCTGGTTTCATGTATGCATTTTGTTATACTTTCTACCATTGAAGATATTATGATGTCTTTGTAGCATTGTACACCTCTGTAGAGCTCAAAGTGTTATATATGTCTATAACAACAGGGTATATGCGCCTTGCTCACAATATCTTTCTTCTCCACTACATTATATTTTTTAGGACACAACACTAGTAGGCTGCTCATCACCAAAACCAAGCCAAACACAAAATAAAAAGAGCGCATATATATGTACCAATGCATAAATTTTCCTGGTGCATTCATCAGCTGTTTGTACCGACAGCTGCTTGGTTGCGTGGGCCGGCGAGGATCTCACCATCCCAGAACTCGTCAACAGTTTTGTACGGCCCAGATTCATGGACCATGAAATCGCAGTTACCCCTGGACTCTGGGAGGTCACTAATCTTTTGGTGGTCGTCCTTGCTGAGCTCCCAGCCAAAGATGTCGAGGTTTTCTCGCATCCTCGTCTCGTTGAAGCTCTTGGTGATCACAACGTCACCTTGCTCATACACCCATCTAATACACACCTGCATACATGTTGCCAGAGAAATGATTAGTGCGTATATACACTCCCCAAAAAATTAGGTTCAGCTGATTACTTCTGCTATAGGATCGGAGCCAGATCAACGTCTGATTTTTAACTTTTTGCCGATAGGTTGAACTCATCTCACTCGTCCTTTAATTTACAAATGTTTTTACTTAATGTTCTACATGCATCATGCATGTGCCGTGTGAACAATAATGGTTAAGAAGGTTGAAATTACCTGGGCAAGGGTCTTACCCCTGTCCCTGGAGATCTGTTTGAGGATCGGGGAGTCCATGACCAAGTCACTGGCCCAAGGTGTTCCCTTACCGCCAAGTGGAGAGTAGGCACAGAGTTGAATCCCATTGGCCCTACAGAACTCCCTCAGCTTATTCTGTCGACAATAAGGGTGCACCTCCACCTGCACCCCACAGTAAGAGATATATTTATATATATAATATATATCGCAAACAGGATCAGTGGTATAAGCCAGCTTATTGACTGTTCTAAAAAACAAACGTGGGTGATTGACTGGTGTTCACCACCTAACCTAACCTGACCTGGTTAGCCGCCGGGGGTATGCGTGCAAAGGAGAGCAGGTGCTGGAGTTTCTTGCAGCTGAAGTTGCTGACCCCGATGGCCTTGGCAAGGCCTCTCCTCTGGCACTCCTCCATCTCCTGCCACACTTCCTCCATGTCCGTGGCCACCAGCTCCTCCTTCACCACCAGCGGAGCTCCGTGCGGCAGCGGCCGCATGCTCAACGGGAAGTGAATCAGGTACAGGTCCACGTACTCCATCTTCAGATTCCTGGAGGATCGGAGAAGAATATAACCGGGATCATGCATGGAGAAGGATTCGGCGGTGTGACTGACTGACATGATGATAGTGACATTTAATTGCTTATTAGTTGCTTATGAGCTTACTGGAGTGTCTTCTGGAGCGCCGGCAGGACGAGGCCAGGGTGTGCGTCGGCGATCCAGAGCTTGGACGTGATGTAGAGCTCGTCGCGGGAGGCGATGGTGCCGGCTCCCACGGCCTGGACCACGGCGTCCCCGAGCGCGGCCTCGGTGTTGTACACCGCGGCGGTGTCGAAGTGGCGGTACCCGGCCTCCAGGGCGCGGAGGACGGCCTCCGTCGCGGCGGCTTGGCCCTCGGCGTGGCTGAGGGTTGCCGTCGCCGTGCCAAAGCCCACACGCGGCATCGGTTTGCCAGAGCTCAGTGCCACCCTCGGCACTGCCACTGCTCCCCCTTTATCGGCACCGCCGGACGCCATAGCCAGCGATAGGTACGTACGTTGATATACAGAGGTGTACGTACGTTGGCACCGTTAGCTTAATTGATGTAGTAATGCATATGGGTAGGAACTCTCTATATATATAGTCGAGCTCTTCTCTCTGACCATGTCATATCTAATGTTCATTTTCTACAGCCTTAGCTCTTATATACGTGTCAATGTCAAGACTCTGTTCGAACACGGGATATTGTTTTTAGCAATCAACCCAAACAGGTACCTCGTATCTAAATTAATTTTCTTATCACTAAAAACAAAGCATTTTAATTACAAGCGCCAGATTAGACTTGTACTATTTGTATCGAAGGCTTTCCAAAATGCCTATTTGTATGAACGTGTGACGAAGGCTTTTCAAAATGCCTATTTGTATCGAAGGCCAAGCCAATTTTGTGGGGAAATACATGCATTGGGCCGTTACTTTTTAGTTTTTACCAACTGTTCAGTAAAAGTGTGCCTCTACAAATTGTTTCATCACACTGTACGTAAGTATCGGATACTACTCCGTATTAGGGAGTTACAAATGTGTTTATGTTGAGATTTGTATACTGGTTTCTTTTCGAACAATATCTTTTGAAGCCAACGAATTCGTCTAAAAATATAGATGATAGCCCTTCCGTTGCCAAACCCAATTCTTATAAAACGCACACGCGTTGAAAACGCACACGCCCCCTCTTGTGTCACTATAACACCGCGTGGACCCGGCGCCTGCCCCGCTTGGACGCTGCCAACGCGCGCGTGAAGCCGGTTGACAAGTATGATGGAGACGTGCCCGGCGCGGCAATTTCCTGGACCAACTCCGAGTCGTATCGGTTTTGCCAAAAAGCTGATGCTGAGTCCGGTCCGGACTCAACCTTGCGGGTTTGACTCGGACGTTCGCATATGGTACGTGCAGTTGGACCTCTATGTGGATTCGGATACTTGATCCGCAAGCAATAGAATCCTAATGGGCCTTTACGTGGCTAAAGCCCATTAGTGGAGAGTATATATATGCATCAGGGGGCACGGCTTGGCTAACCCTAATTAGGTGCATACGTGAGCCAACGCAGAAAAGGTTTCTGCGGAACCCTAGATGTGCCCTAGTCCAATGTCTCAAGATCCGTCGCCAAGTTTGTGGTGCTAGCACGCCATCACTCGGCGTCACCTTCCCGCACGTGTGGATACCATAGAGGCGTTGCTGCGACTGCTACGCTCATCAACCGACTCATCTCGAAGGTGACCGAGTGATTTCTGATCGAGATCGGCTGGGTGACTCGGCATCGGCTCTTCTCTGCATCGACTCGACGCGCTTGACTCGGCACTCGGCTGCGTTCACTCGGCACCCGGCTGCTCCGACTTGTCTTCCGCTGCACTGCGCGTCTAGTGGTAACGACCTATGATCTCTTGCTTGTACGAGTTCCTGTGTTGTACGCGGTAGAAGAAAATCGTTTTCATGCTATGGTAGCCTACCCCGTAACCCTACAGTGGTATCAGAGCCGATCGTACGTAGCTTTTGATCTAGATCGATGTAATAGATTGGATCTATAACCGTAGTAGATTGGATCTACTGCGGCTCCATGATAACAGATTGGATCTGTTATAGGCTCTATACATCGATTCATTGGATGGATTGGTGGTAGCAGATTGGATCTGTTACAGGCTATTCGCGTTCGTTCATTGAATGAACGGATGTGAAGTACATGGATGAAACTTGCATTCGGCTTGACTGGATCAACCCGATGAGTTTACATAGATTGGATCTATGGTCCATATTTTTTGTTATCATATGCCTATTCTTTTGCATTAGATGTGTTAGAATAGATTCCCTTAAAAAATTCAAGATGTTTTTGATGCCCTTCCAATCGCTACACCTATAAGGATTTCGATCGTTATTCGGTGGGTCTGCCAAAGCAGGGTGCCGTCAATTATCTTAATCAAATAGGGTGGATGTTGGACATCCGCGCGTACGGGATTGATTTGCTTGACAAGGCTATCAAATCGGATTTGGGCCTTGGGCATGACGTTGGATGTTTCGACATTGGATGTCGCCCAACAAACGAGAGTCACATAGGATGTGATTGACAATAGTTGTCTACCGGTTTCGCTAAGTTTCTAGTAGTGATGCCAAAGCTCACTAGGACTTAGATAAACGCAGATCTCGTCCACTATGTGTCGTGAAAGGGAATACGATTAAAAACATATAGTGGGAGTATCTTTTGTTAAATTGTTTAATAAAAGATCTACATAAAACATTGTGCTAAATCTTTGCATATTTACTTCATGTTGTAGTTGATCATGGCCAGTAATTCCACTCAGAGTTCTGGCTTTAATTTGCGATCTATTCTTGATAAAGAGAAGTTGTCTGGAACCAACTTTACTAATTGGTATCGAAACTTGAGAATTGTTCTCAAGCAAGAGAAAAAGGAATATGTTCTTGAGCAGCCCTATTCTGATGAACCTGGGAATGGTGCTAGTGCTGCAGACCGCAGGGCTTATGAGAAGCACTGCAATGACTCGCTTGATGTTAGTTGTCTCATGCTTGCTACTATGTCCCCTGAGCTTCAGAAGCAATATGAGGACTCGGAGGCCTACAATATGATTGAAGGGCTCCGTGGCATGTTTGAGAACCAGGCAAGAGTCGAGAGGTACAACATCTCAAAGGACTTGTTCTGTAGCAAGCTAACTGAGGGGAGTCCAGTCAGCCCTCATGTGATCAAGATGATTGGTCACATTGAGGCCCTCGACAGACTTGGTTTTAAACTTGATCCAGAGCTTATGACGGATGTGATTCTCCAATCTCTGCCTCTAAGCTTTGAGCCGTTCATCATAAACTATCATATGAATGGCTTGGATAAGACTCTAACCGAGTTGCATGGGATGCTGAAAACTGCCGAGGATAGCATCAAAAAAACCTCACATCATGTGATGATGGTCCAAAGGGATAGCAAGAAGAGGAAGCGCAAGGGCAAAGGCAAGGCTGAGGATAGGATCCAAAAGCCTAAGTCGGATGCCAAGCCTAAGGCTGGTCCCTCTTCCTCGGACAAGTGTTTCCACTGTGGTGACAGTGGGCATTGGTCGAGGAACTGCCAGAAGTATCTGGAAGAGAAGAAGAACAAGAAGGGAAGTGAGACTTCCGCTTCAGGTATTAATATTATTGAAATTAATCTTGCAATTTCTTCTAGTGGATCATGGGTATTTGATACCGAATCAATGATTCACATCTGCAAATCGTTGCAGGGGCTAAATCAGACTAGAAGTTTTGCGAGAGGCGAGCTGGATGTGCGCGTTGGCAATGGAGCAAAGGTTGCTGTGTTGGCAGTCGGCACATATCTCTTGTCGCTTCCTTCAGAATTAGTTTTGGTATTAAATAATTGTTATTTTATTCCTGCATTGAGCAGAAACATTATCTCCTTTTTATATTTGGAGGAGGATGGTGGTTATGAGATAATAATAAAGAACAAGTGTTGTTCTGTTTATTTGAATAACATGCTCTATGCGCGTTGTCTATTAGTGAATGGATTGTACGTTCTTGATCTTGAGGATGAGCCGATTCTTAACATTAATGTTAAACGACTCAAACCGAGTGATTTGAATCCTGTCTAGCTATATCTGGCATTGTCGCCTTGGCCATATTAACAAGAAACGTGTAGAGAAGCTACATAAATATGGACTGCTCGACTCATTTGATTATGAATCATTTGAGACATGTGAATCTTGTTTACTTGGCAAAATGACAAAGGCACCCTTCACTGGTCAAGGTGAGAGGGCGTCCGAGTTATTGGCCCTTGTACATACTGATGTATGTGGACCAATGAGCTCTGTAGCCAGAGGCAGTTTTCAGTATTTCATTACTTTTACTGATGACTTTAGTAGGTATGGCTATATCTACTTAATGCGACATAAGTCCGAGTCGTTTGAAAGGTTCAAACAGTATCAGAATGAAGTACAGAATCACTCGGACAAGATGATAAAATTTCTACGATCGGATCGTGGTGGAGAATATCTGAGCCAAGAGTTCAATGACCATCTGAAGAGTTGTGGAATTGTTCCATAGCTGACTCTACCCAGAACGCCACAGTGGAATGGTGTGTCTGAGAGGAGGAACCGAACCTTGTTGGACATGGTTAGGTCGATGATGAGTCAAACTGATCTTCCGTTGTCTTTTTGGGGTTATGCTTTAGAAGCTGTTGCGTTTACACTGAACCGCATTCCATCGAAGTCTGTGGAGAAGACACCATATGAGATATGGACTGGGAAGAGTCCCAAATTGTCTTTCCTTAAGATTTGGGGTTGTGAAGCTTATGTCAAGCGTTTGACGTCTGACAAGCTTCATCCTAAGTCGGACAAATACTTCTTTGTGGGCTATCCTAGGGAAACCAAAGGATATTATTTCTATAACCGGGAGGAAGCAAAGTGTTTGTTGCCCGAAATGGTGTCTTTCTGGAGAAAGAGTTTCTTTTGAAAGATGAAACCAGTCGGAATCAGGTGCAACTCGAAGAGGTTCGAGAAACACTGGAGAATGGTTCTAATCTGACTGATTTCCAACAGGATGAGTCAAGTGTTGAGCACTCTGTTGAAACGCCATTAGCTCCGCGTAGGTCACAAAGGGCACATCGTGCACCCGACCGCTACATGTTCCTCACCATGGGTCGGCATGATGTATTGTTGTTGGACAACGATGAGCCTAAGACTTACAAAGAAGCTGTGATGGGACCCAACTCTGAGAAATGGCTGGAGGCCATGAGATCCGAGTTGAAATCCATGGCTGACAATCAAGTTTGGAACTTGGTTGAGCCACTCGATGAGGTGCGACCTATCGAGTGCAAATGGGGTTCCAAGAAAAAGATAGACGCTGATGGAAATGTTCACATCTATAAGGCACGGCTTGTGGCAAAAGGGTTTCGTCAAATTCAAGGTGTTGATTATGATGAAACATTTTCACCCGTAGCCATGCTGAAGTCTATCCGGATCCTCCTAGCGATTGCCGCATATCATGATTATGAGGTGTGGCAGATGGATGTCAAAACGGCTTTATTTAATGGAAACCTAAGTGAGGATATGTACATGACACAGCCCAATGGTTTTGTCGATCCACAGAATGCTGGGAAGGTATGCAAGGTTTTGAAGTCCATTTATGTACTCAAGCAAGCATCTCGGAGTTGGAATCTACGTTTTGATGAAGTGGTCAAAGGGTTTGGTTTCATCAAAAACATAGAAGAACCTTGTGTTTACAGGAAGGTCAGTGGGAGCGCGCTCGTCTTTCTGGTCTTATATGTAGATGACATATTGTTGATCGGAAACGACATTCCTATGTTGGAAGCTGTGAATGACTCATTGAAAAAAAGTTTCTCAATGAAGGACTTGGGAGAAGCAGCCTACGTGCCCATTGGACCTTTACTGTGATAATATGGGTGCCATTGCACCAAAAATTCAAACATATACTCCGGCGATATTACCTGATCAGAGAGATTATCGGTAGAGGTGATGTGAAGATATGTAAAGTGCACACGGATCTAAATGTAGCTGATCCGTTAACGATGCCTCTCCCGCAATCCAAGTTTGAGGCACACACGAAAGCAATGGGTATTGGATACCTGAGTTGACTCTAGTGTACGTGGGATGAGAATTTGTTATGTTTTATTTCGAATAAATGTTATTCATTGTTGTTCCTTGAACATGTTGCTGTAAACAATGGATCAACGAGTGCGTGACTCGTTCGTGAGACTCTTGTTTAAATGCCGTGTTCTAAATGGTCCCTAACCTATAATCTTTATTGGGACAATAATGATTCAAGGGCTAGCACATGGATTGATTAATGATCATGTTTTACGGATCATGGATATTGGATATCAAATCAATGATGTGGACAGATGTTAGAGAACATGGTGTCGGATCTGACTCACTCCGAGACGTTGCTAGGATTGTTATGCTTAAATGTGCCATCAAGCGCTCTCGAGTGATATACCTGCTAAATCCTTTAACCTGAGATCACCATTGATTCTCACTATGCGTAGTGGTGTACTTAGGAGTTACCAAACGCTACACCGTAACTGGATAGTTATAAAAGTATCTTTTGGGTACATTACGAAACATGGGTGGGATGTGAGTAGATCAAGATGGAATTTGTCCCTCTCACATAACGAGAGAGATTGCCTCTGGACCCCTCGAGGTGGCTGGATTAGAAAATGCATGGCCATGCTATGTGATTAATGGTTAATCACATTCGGACTAATAGTTAGTCCAGTAATCCACCATTGATGAGTGAAATTAGTCTGACTATTAAACAAGGGTGGCACAAATCTCGCCTTGGGTCGGACTGGCGTCGCGTGGCAAAAGGATATATGACGAGTTGTATATCAAGGTTCGGTTGATATGATCAATGTGCTTTCAGGGTCAACATGTGCTGCTAGGCGCCGCTGTTGATCGATTGGTTTGACAAAAGGTTTTTCGCCATGGTCGACTGCATGAGAACCTACAGGGTTACACACTTAAGGGATTGGTGACACTAGGATATTACCCCTTGGACAAGTGGGAGATTGATGGAGATGTGCCCGGCGCGGCAATTTCCTAGACCAACTCCGAGTCGTATCGGCTCTGCCAAAGAGCTGATGCTGAGTCTGGTCCGGACTCAATTTTGCGGGTTTGACTCGGACGTTCGCGTATGCTACGTGCAGTTGGACCTCTATGTGGATTCGGATACTTGATCCGCAAGCAATAGAATCCTATTGGGCCTTTACATTGCTAAAACCCATTAGTGGAGACTATATATATGCATCAGGGGGCACGGCTTTGTAACCCTAATTAGGTGCATACGTGAGTCACCGCAGAAAAGGTTTCTGCGGAACTCTAGATGTGCCCTAATCCAATCTCTCAAGATCCGCCGCCAAGTTTGTGGTGCTAGCACGCCATCACTCGGCGTCACCTTCCCGCACGTGTGGATACCGTAGAGGCGTTGCTGCGACTGCTACGCTCATCAACCGACTCATCTCGAAGGTGACCGAGTGATTCCTGATTGAGATCGGCTGGGTGACTCGGCATCAGCTCTTCTCTTCTCTGCATCGACTCGACGCGCTTGACTCGGCACTCAGCTGTGTTCACTCGGCACCCGGCTGCTCCGACTTGTCTTCCACTGTACTGCGCGTCTAGTGACGACCTATGATCTCTTGCTTGTACGAGTTTCTGTGTTGTACGCGGTAGAAAAAAATCGTTTTCGTGCTATGGTAGCCTATCCCATAACCCTACAAAGTAAGACAATGGCACGCTGATGTCAAAGCTAAGGTAGGAAAGGTTGATGCCGATGAGAGACCAATGAGTCAGTTGCGTTAGTGGAGCAAATTGGTGATTGCAAAGGTCTTTACCGCGTCTCTTTTCTAATAGCAGTTTTCTATACCTAATGTTGAAATAATAGTTACCCTGTTACCTATTTCTAAACAGAGATACACGTATGTGATCTGGAGGAGATAGCATGGAACTCACAAGTGCTAGCTTATATCTTTCGATCAGTGACAAACTCTAAATAAACACCGTTTGCAGCCCTTGAGAGAGACGTACTGGGTTCATCCATCCTATGAGCGGCACAGTGGAAACGTACGTAGGCGGTGGATCACTTTATTTCAAAAGCAGTAGTAACTCACGGCCAGAGAACAGACTTTTAGATGGAGTTGCCATTTTACAAAAAAAATCGGCCAAAACTGCACTCAGTACTAAAGCTAGCATCAGTAAGAGAGCCCTTGGGGCGCCATGGTCGCGAGCCCTGGGAGCACTTTAGTATCGGGTCGCCTAAAAAGACGGTGCTTATATTTTTGCATTAGAAGAGGGTCGTTACACCACCCGGTGCTAATATTATTTGCACCGGGAAGTACACCAACCCAATACTAATGTAGTTAACAATAGCACCGTCTCTTTGTTAGATCCGGTATTAAATTGGTGCCAGGGCTTCCAATGGAAGCTCACGTGCCCGTCCGCCAATTCTCTGCTCTACTGGAAGCCGTCGATGATGATCATATATTTAATCGTGGGAAATTAAAAAGTTTGTACGATTATTTACATCAGGAATTCAACATTAGAGGTTCTTTAATTTCAATTAAAAAGTTTCCACTGCTATGCCGGAAGAGAAAAACCAAGAATTACGCTTGAGGTTGGAAGCTCTAAAGAAGAAGACAGCAGGTGGTATGATCCAGCTATAAAGGATTAATAAATCGAAGAAGGGGACTTCAAGCTTGAGGAGATCTGATTTTCTATTGCTGTCTTAGTCCTAGTAAGGCAGATATTCTAGATGTTAACTGCCTAGTGCTTAAAAAGATGATGTAAATGGTGAATGCTAGCTTGTTTTCATTATTGAAAGGCTTATTCTAAAAAAAGTTCTACGATATTATTTACATCAAAATAACTTGGTTCATTCGATCACCTGCTGTTACAAAATATTTATGTGGCATGCAATATTAAATATTTATGATGAAATCTTTGCAGTTTGTATTTAAAAGTCCAATTTCTACGTATTGTAAAATATTTATGTGAAATATGCAATGTTTTAGCCCTTTTAATTTATATAAATAATACTCATTAGTATTGGATATTTGCATCACCTGGTACTGATATGCGAATTGCACCAGATCTTGAGTACACCCGCTACTAATGAACCCACCCCTAACTATTAGTTCCAACGACTCTCCGCCTCTGCCATCTCCACCCACTCTCTTCCCCACGTCCGGCCACAATGGATGCCCTCACCATGGCAGCCCTAGACAAACGCATGGCCACTAAAACCATAGAGGAGCGCCTCGCTGCTGCGAAGGTCATGCATCCCCGCCACCTCGAGGTTCGGCGGCATTGGAGACTCGGCGTGCTTCGAAAGGCCTCTCTCAGCGCCATGATCCTCCTCACCCCCGGATTCGCCGCCGCCGCGTCGCCGCCACGGCCCGCCACAATGGCAGCAGCATCGGGGACCTCATCTACCGTGGAGGCCACTGCCAGGGTTTCGCGCCGGTAGTGCTGCGGCACGGAGCTGAACCACTGCACCTTCTTCCGCCTGCACCACCTCGCGGTCACCAAGATGAGGCGCCGTCAGGCCGCTGCTTCAGCCCTGGCGACCTCCTCAATGGACGCAGGCGACACCGGCGGCG
Organism: Paspalum notatum; assembly: GCA_022530915.1. Classification (NCBI taxonomy): domain Eukaryota; kingdom Viridiplantae; phylum Streptophyta; class Magnoliopsida; order Poales; family Poaceae; genus Paspalum; species Paspalum notatum. The sequence goes on along the minus strand of CM039684.1, from coordinate 22,565,476 downwards.
ACGGCATCGACTGGGAGGCGTTGCAGTGGAACGACGACGACTGGGAGGCGCTGACGATGATGACGGCGACGGCATCGACGAGTGGCGTTGACCATGACGATGACGACGACTGGCCGGAGGCGTTACTCGCCTCATCTGAGGCCGAGCATTAAGAGAGCTTAGTATCTAGTAGTTTGGTATTGTTAAGAACTTAGTATCTTAATATGTAATTTAGTTATATGTAATTCTAATTATCTATGAATCTGCTTCTGTTTTGAAAGCATGGATGAATTTATGAATCTGCCTCGGTGATGAAATATTAAGGGAATTTGTAAAATTAGAACCGGCTAGATGTTTCATCTGGTACCTATGCCACTGGGAGCAACGGTCAAAGTAAGAATTGGGGTTTTTGATCGGTACCTATGTCATTGGTATCAGGTTTTTAAAAGTACCGGTGCTACGGTCGTCTGCAAAAAAATTGGAGTTTTCACACATTGATACCGGTGTATTACAATCATCGGTACCAACGAGACTCTATTGGTACCGGTGTTTGTGTATACCCGGTACTAATAGTTCTCAGGGTATTTAACCCCGAGCTTTCTAAATGAAGGCGTGAACAGATCGAGCTCTGTCCATGGCGTCCACTTACAGGGGAGGTGCTGTCAAAATTTTTTTCTGAAAATTGGAGTGTCATCTAAAGGGTGCTAAGATGGTAGCTGCTTTATCCTCTACCTGATCATTGTGGTACTTACTGCTTCTTAACTTTTATTACTGGAGGTGCTAATATACAATAGTCTTCTAGCTTCCACATGAAGGCTTTGGAGACTCTGTCTAAGGCGTCCATTTATAGGGGAGGTGCTGCCAAAATTTTGTTGCGAAATTGAATTGGAGAGTCATACAAGGGTGCTAAGAGGTGAGCAGGTTTATCCTCTACCTCGTAGTCACTGCTTATTAACTTGCATTACTGAAAGAAATCGGTTGCATTATTATCAAAGAACATCGGGTTCATGAGATACATAACTTGCCATTGATCACACATCCTAGCTAGGTATTGCTTGAACACATCATCACCCCCACAACAAACATTGCTACAATCATCACTACCAACAATTGCGTAATCCTAATCAACTTGTCAACCTTTTCATCCAAAATATTCCTCCCCACAATGGCAACACCTGCATCATTTCTGGTTGCATCATCCTCAACCTCCAGAATGGCAGGATATATCACAATCAGCTGCTTCTCCACCAGTTCAGCTAAGTACGCCTTTTGCCACCGGTAGAAGGGGCACCGGTCCTAGCATCTAACAATAGCAAAACCAAAATAACCGCATGAAAAACTTTCAGATCCAAACAAACTCTTTAACTAAAAAGATCACAAAGAACCGACGTCAACTTACCCTTGGAATGTTCCATGGGCACTTGGTGTACACCCAGCCATAGTTCACTTTTTTGCGCATCTTGACCGTATTCTCAACCACCCTCTCCCTCTTGCAATCTGGACACTGGATCAAAGGAATCCCCATTTCCTCACCTATGAGGACAGGCCCTACCTGCGACGAGCTGGATGCAGCACCCCAGCGGTCAGACCGGGCGGACATGGAGGACATGGAAGGGGATGAAAAGAATCTGGCCGGCCAGGAGGAAGGAGGAGGAGAAAGTAGAGGACTGAGAAGAGTGGTTGTCAGGCAGGACATGAAGGGGCGGTGGTGTTTTATTTTGGAGCTGGATTCAGTCCAGTGTACCAGTCACTAACTTGTGGGCCCAGCGAAGGTCAGACCCACACGTCAGCGACTTGTAATGCATGTGCAGTACGTTTAATATTTATTTTAGTTGATCTAAATAGTTTTAGTTGATCTAAATAAGTTTGAAATCGAATATGCTGCAGATCGATGGACCGTCAATGGATGTCCAAGGATCGACGCTCTGTCGAATTTATTGCCGGGTTGAGTGTCTTTATTAAGACGGCCGAGAAAAATAAGAAGCCGTCTGGTTTTATAAGTTATCCATGCTTCGAGTGCAATAACGAGAAGGAATACTCGTCGTCAAAAACCTTTCATAACCATCTGATCCGAAGGGGATTCATGTCGGGTTACGTGTGTTGGACTAAGCATGGAGAACTAGGGGTTTTAGAGGGAGAGGAAGAAGAAGAAGAAGGCAACATTGACTTCGCGCAGTTCAACTCCTTTGCTGATACATTAATGGGCGATGCTGATGATGAAGACAGCACCGATGCTTTGGCTCAAATGTTGCATGATACCAAGGAAGATTGCAACAATGAAAGGGATTGGAAGAAGCTGGAGCATATGTTAGAGGACCACAGAACTTTGTTGTACCCAAACTGCAAAGAGGGCCATATGAAATTGCGTAGCACTTTGGAATTGTTTTAGTGGAAGGCGTTGTTGACGGTCGTAATCTCATGATATCAACCGTCAATTATCCACCAAATGAAGCTAAACATGTGAAATATATGGACTAACCCTTGCTACTAATGAGTTCCACAAGATGTATATGAATATTTGGATGCAGATACCAAAATACACATAAAATGGTTGCAAACATGTCACATATCGAACATGAGCAGAAATGGCAAAAGTAGGGTGGCCGCCCGACCACTTGTGGTGGCCGCCCGACCACCTGCCAGGTCATCAGTGGGCCCCCGGCCACCCTCCAATGGGGATTTGGACTCCCGACCACGTGGAATGGTCCCTTGACCACTTCACTTGCCATGTCTTCGATCCGGTACGCAAACAAACACAAAAAGGTGAAGATCCAACCATACAAGAGTGCATCCAATATATCCAAGGGTCACAATGTGCCGGGACAAGAATTGGTGATGTAAAGGATCCGAGGAGAACAACATGCAACGAATTGGAGCAAAACACGTGGCCGCCTGACCACTTAGGTTGGTCAGCCGACCATCCCTCGGTGGCATTTTTCACGTGCACCAACTGATTCAACTACGAACCGACATGAGGGAGTAAGATCAACCATCGTATGCTCAAGGTCGGTGAATCGGGTGGCCGCCCGACCACCCCCTATGGTCGGCTGGCCAACGACCTTGGCCGCCCGGCCACCGACTCGGCCCCTTTACCGACCTATGCACATATAAATACCCACCTCACTTCCTAGGCTATAAATAGGCCCCGAGAGCTCATTTGTAAAGAGTGGAGAAGTTGAGAGCTATATTCTACCTTAGAGAATCCCTTTATCCACATCTTAGTAGTTAGGATAGTCCTAGGAGTTAGAGTGAGTCGAGCTTTGCCTCGGAGTTCTCGGAGATCCCTTTGAGTCTGTGGTAAAGTTCTTGTATCTTTGTACTCTTTTTATCTTCAGTATAATTCAGTTATACTTTACTTTATTTCTATCTCTTGCAAGTGTGGTGTACCTTTCTTTGCAAACTTGCTAGGCTTAGACTGTGGTTACCTTAGTTATTCAAGACTAGTTATACTTGCCGGTGCTATAAGCCTCTCTTAGACTTAGATCTAGGAGTCAGGTTAGCTCTCACCCTCTAATTAAGGCCGAGCTTTAGTGCTCAATCACTTTCATGGTGAAAGCGCTTGAGCACTAGTATAGCGTGCCATCCTACCCACGCAGATTAGCTTGGTAGCCCTACTCGGTAACAGCGTGTGGTGTGCCTGTGTATCCCAGGCCCGTTCGTTCGGTAGGCCTGTAGGTGATAGCCGGGTCTCTTTCGGTGGTCTACTATCTACCCTCTGACCCCTCGAGGTGCCGGAATTTCGCTCGACGCAAGACCCTGACTTGTTTACTTGAGTTTCCTTAGTTAACCACGACATAGTCTTTGCAGCCGATTTAGTTAACCACGACATAGTCTTTGCAGCCGAATAGAATAGAGTTTGGGAACTTTATCTCACTCATTGTCCTCCCAGGCAACTATACCTTTCTACGTGTATCTTAGATAGTTTGTTTTACTTTTCCACCATACACCTATCTTTATTTGACTTACCCCTGTCTAACTACTAGTTGGTATATTTATCTAAGTTTACGGATCTTTTGACTTGAGTTTATTCAATTATACTCTCTCGCCTGCCGCTTTCCTGTGGACAAATACGATACTCGGAATACTCTGGGTGAAAGGCTACAGCGGTCTCCGTGCGCTTGCGGAGTAAAACCTGTTAAGGCTAAGAGACGCCAACATACGTCAAATGGTGTGTCTGACAAATGATTTAATGAGTTGTTAATGCTCATAAAGAAGTTGCTTCCGAAGGGCAACAACTTGCCCGCAACAACATACAAAGCAAAAGAGGTCGTTTTTCCTCTAGGATTAGAAGTGCAGAAAATGCATGCATGTCCAAATGATTGTATCATCTACCCTGGTGATTACCGTGAGCTAGAATATTGTCCAGTGTGTAAAGCATCGCGGTATAAGATCAAACGTGATAAACCTAGGGACGTTGAGGGGGAACGTCCGAGGAAGAGAGTGCCTGCTAAGGTGATGTGGTATTTCCCTATAATACCACGTTTGAGGCGTTTGTTCAGGAACAAGGAACATGCTAAGATAATTCGGTGGCACAAAGAAGAACGTAAGAAAGATGATATGTTGAGGCACCCCGCAGATGGGTCGCAATGGAGGAAAATCGATAGAACATACCCAGATTTCGCACAGGACGCAAGAAACATAAGGTTTGGTTTAAGCACGGATGGCATGAATCCTTTCAGTGAGATGAGCAGCAGTCATAGCACCTGGCCGTGACTCTATGTATATACAACCTTCCTCCATGGTTGTGCTTGAAGCGAAAGTTTATTATGATGCCAGCATTTATCCAAGGGCCAAAGCAACCTGGTAATGACATTGATGTCTACCTACAACCACTGGTTGAAGAACTTCTATTGCTATAGACTGAAGGTGTACGTGTGTGGGATGCGCACAAATAAGAGGCGTTTGACCTACGAGCGTTGCTGTTCGTAACTATTAATGACTGGCCTGCACTCGCTAACTTGTCTGGACAATCAAACAAGGGATTCAGGGCATGTGTCCATTGCTTAGATAAGACTGACAGCACATATTTGAAGCATTGTAGGAAGGTTGTGTATGTGGGAGGCCATCGTCGGTTGCTTGGTGGCAAACAACCAGCAAGGAAAAAAGGCAAACATTTCAACGGAAAGGAAGAAAACCTTGGCAAGCCAATTCACCGTAGTGGAAAGGTCGTATTCGAAATGGTAAAGAGTCTAAGAGTTTTCTTTGAAAAGGTACCTGGTAGTGTACCTGTTTTGAATGAAAATGGGAAGGCACCCATGTGGAAGAAAAAATCTATATTTTGGGACCTGCCTTATTGGGAAGTACTAGATGTCCGCCATGCAATTGACGTGATGCACGTCAAAAAGAATCTCTGTGTCAACCTGCTAGGCTTTCTCAGGACGTATGGGAAGAACAAAGATACATTGGAAGCACGAGAAGACATGGCGGTTTTGAAAGGCGAGCAAGGGCATCATTAGTTAGGTCCTGCCAGCTACACTGTCAGCAAGAGAGAGAAGGAGAGCATGTTTTAATGCTTGGACAGTATCAAGGTCCCGTCTAGATACTCGTATAATGTGCGGCGGATAATCAAATGTAAGGACAAGAAATTTGTCAACATAAAGTCTCATGATTGCCACGTGTTGATGACACAACTGCTTCCGGTCGTGCTGAGAGGAATTCTACCAGAAAATGTTAGAAAAACAATCACAAAGCTGTGTGCCTTCCTGAATGCTATATCCCAGAAGGTAATTCACCTAGATAACCTAACCAATCTACATAATGATGTTGTGCAATGTCTGGTCAGCCTAGAGCTAATCTTTCTTCCATCATTTTTTGATATTATGACACATCTCTTGGTTCAAATTGTCAAAGAGATTAGTATTCTTGGACCCGTTTTCCTACACAACATGTTCCCTTTTGAGAGGTACATGGCAGTCCTAAATAAGTATGTCCGCAATCGTTCTAGACCTAAAGGATTCATGGCGAAGGGATATGGGACAGAGGAGGTTATTGAGTTCTGTATTGACTACATTGATGAGCTCAAGCCAATTGGAGTTCCTTTGTCCCGCTATGAGGGGAGACTAGCAGGAAAGGGCACACCAAAAAAGAAAGTAATGCTTTGCAGTAATAATGTTTTATTTGATAGAGCACACTTCACAGTCTTGGATTACTCGACCTTGGTGGCTCCGTACATGGAGGATCACAAAAAAATCCTATGCTCTCAATACACAGGGAAGTCTGAGGCCTGGATTACATGTCGTCACGTAGAAAGTTTCGGTGTGTTGTTGAGACAACATCTCATGCGGAACGAGGATATTGATGACCATCTTTTTTGGTTGGCTAGAGGACCATCTTCATCGATCACAATATTCAAAGGATATGAGATAAATGGAAATACGTTTTACATAAGATCGCAAGACCAGAAGAGCACCAATCAAAATAGTGGGGTTCGGATAGATGTCGTAGACACAACTGGTCAAACGGACAAATATTATGGTTATATAGAGGAGATCTAGGAACTTGACTATGGGCCATGTCTCAAGGTCCCTTTGTTTCGGTGTTAGTGGGTGAAATTGACTGCAGGAGGTGTTATGATAGACCCAAATTATGGCATGACAACCGTGGATGTCAATAACACTGCCTATAGGTACGAACCATTTGACCTCGCCGCGGATGTGACTCAAGTTTTCTATGTGAAGAACATGTCTACTAAACCCCAGAAGAAGAGAACTAGGAAAAATATTCCGTCAGATGAAGAGCCGAAGCGACATATTGTTCTTCCAAGGAAAAGGAAAATAATAGAAGTGGAGGACTTCACAGACGGAGAGGATTACAACTAGTTAGATGATGTACCACCTTTCAAAGTGGAGGTTGACACAAACATCCTGTTAATCAATGAAGATGCTCCATACATCCGTTGCGATCATAATGAAGGGATTATTAATAAATAAAGATGTATTAGTAGTGTTCAAATGCACAATATTAATGTAATGGCGGGATTTTATTTTGTATTTTAAAATTAAGACAGCAAACAGACGTAAGTATTATTTAATCCTAACTAATAGTAATTTGGATAATATTTATGTAAATTTATAAAAAGGCAAACTGCCGAGGGCGGGAGTTACCAAAATCAATCGTATTAGCATCGGTTGGTAATGAAAATGGGCTGAAAAACTTGGCGCGAAAAAAACAATAGTATCGGTGACATTCTAGATCCGGTATTAATAGATACCGTTGCGCCATTTTTTTTCGATGTCCTGTGCATATCTTTAGTACCGGGGATTTGTAATCACCGGTACTAAATACCTTGTTGCACCGGGGTTTTACGAGGACCGGCGCTCAAGTCCTACCCGTAAATAAAGATCATCGTTTCGTAGTTCAGTGCCATATTGCCATCCCTGTAGCAGAGCATTCTCCGCCACTGGAATTGCTCCACCGTCGCTTCTCATCCCCATCACAGTCGCTGTTCGCCCCCTATGCCCCCTGCTGCCGTCATCGACACCGCCGCTGCCTCGACGACGCTGCCCCGCTCCCTGCTGCCGTCATCGACTCCGCCGCTGACTCCACGGCCCCGGATATTGCGGCTCTTCCCCGACCCTGGTTCGGATCCGTCACCACGACCCGATATTTGTTGTTTACCGGCAAGACGCTTTGGACATAACGAGATATGACTCTTGTTGATCTGTGTATCGATCCTTACTATATATCGGTGTCATCTCGTTTATGTAATGCAGAATGGAGATGCAGGCAAGGGTGGCGGAAGAATAAGATAAGAGATTTGGGCTTCACAAGTAATTTAGTCCATTCTACTTTACCTCAGTTAACATTAATTTTTCTACCATCTGATCAACCATTACATGCATAGAGTGTGGGATCAGTGCATCCTTGCGGCCAACCCCCGACCTCGAAACTACGACGAAAGCTACTCGTTGATGATAACTTTTCGGTATGTTCTACTTGCACAACATCATTTAACTGTTTATGCACGTCTTAATATCTTTCTTCTTCTCCTAGTGTTATAAACAACAACAGGGCACCAACCACTGTGGTTACTATGTCTGCGAGTTCATGGAAACTTTTGTAGGCTCGCTGTCAATTGTACGAGACAGCCAAGTACGTTAAAAAGTACACCTTCAGTAAATACTTTCTCTTCACTAATGTTTTAGTATATTCATATACATTTTTAAAACTATAGGTACTGAATTTGAGAGAGAAGGTCCTCCCGTCCGACAGAATCTGTGCTGTCCAAGAACGTTTGATATTTATTCTTGACTCCATTGTAAACAAAACAAGAGAGTTTTACTGTGCACCAGATGAATATCATTTGGATGACTATTGTCCAAAAACAATAACAACATATTTTTATATATCATGTACAATACTGCTTCTTATGCAATAAGTGCAGTGCTACTATTATGCAATAAAACTATTATTATCGTGTGCATCTGCTATTATTATGCAATAATATATTATTATGCAATATGTACTGCAAGTATAACAGCATATATAAATAATTAATCAAAACGTAATTGTCATCACTTTAGTACCGGGTAAGGATACAACACGGTACTAAAAGAGTGCCAGTGGACACATAGGGCGCCATCACTTTAATAGCCGTTACAATAACACCGGTACTAACAGAGTGTAAGAGGACACATGGTGGCATAATTTTAGTACCGGGTGAAAAATAACTCCAGTACTAAAAGTGTCGGAACACGCACGTGGCCGCCATATATTTAGGATCGGTGGGTGCTACAACCCGGTGCAAGAAGGAGGGCGGGCTCACGTGTGGTGCTACTAGAACCGGTGCTGCGTGAGGGCCCACCGAGCGTCGTAGCTGGCCTAGGCTGGGCAAGTCTTAGTACCAGTTCTTGCTTTCGTTCCGCAACAACCGATGCTGATGCTCTGGATCTTTAGTATCGTTTCGGTAGTGTCGGTATGGTTTTCGGTGCTATAGAGGGACGCTAAAAGCCACTTTCCCAGCAGTGTCAACTACTTAAGAGCGATGTTCGGCTTTGTGCACTAGCTCCAAGAGTATGAATATGGGTGTAAACGGTACGGATATTATCCGTCCGTATTCGAGTCCGCCGTTTAGAAGGGTTGAGATCCGACCGTATCTGAGTCCGGACATTCAGTATCCGATCCGTATTCGATTTATATCCGTATCCGAATAATGAAAGTTGGATATATATGATGTCGATGTCCATGAAAGTTTTATCCGACACCAACTATTAATATCCGTATCCGATCCGAATTTGAAGGAAAAATATGAAAACAAATATGGTATCGACAATATCCGTCCGTATCCGATCCGATTACACACTGGATGAATATACATAGTACTAGCCGATGCTCTCTCCGTTGTTTGTTATTTGACATGCTTGATTTTTTTAAAAAACTTTGATACTTCATCTTATTCAAAATATTTTATTTTTTATTGGTACTTGTTTTTATCATTAGAGGTATTTTGACGAAAACTTGCGTTTTCATGTGTTTGCATATATTTTTTTAAACAAAACAAATGATTATAAAGTTTTAAAAAAAACAACCACGTCAAATAAAAAAACTGAGGAATTACATTATAGTGTTGTGGATGCATTATTTGGATATAATATGAATGTTGAGCCTGGCAAGCACTATGGTTTTGGTTTATACCGGTCCTCTCTGTTACTTTATTTTAGGAAGAGTGTTTCTCAGTAAAATCTTCTTCGATCGTCAACATCTTAACAGGGAGTTTTATCGAAAAAAATCTTAACAGGGAGTAAGTCCAACTGTTAGTCAAATACGTACGTGAAATTAGTTGCTTATATGACTATATATCCTTTTCCCTTAGCCGGCGCCTAGTAATTTAGTTATTTTTTCAATGACTTCGTTACCCCGGCAGGCGCGTTGGGGGTTCCACCATCACATATATCTAGAACCAGATTACAAAAGTCTTTGCATTTGGATTCGAAAATGACAAGATGACAAACCGCCTGATTTAGTCTCCCAGGGCGCGCGTGTCAACGCAACTACGATATGATGGCACCATATATATGTATATATTCTCAAAAGATAGAGGTAAATCCCTACCAAATCTCTAGTAATTATATTGCATCTAATTAGATGCCCATGTGAATCATCATCAATACTATAAAGCGCGAGTTCCAAAACTAATTTTCACACAATAGGTTTTTACCCACCTGGACCCCTAGATCTACCGCGGTCCCCACAATAAATCCATCGGGCCCACCCAAAACTGAGTTACACGCCGGAACGACGCCAGAACGAGAGTTCCTGCCGTGCAAATCGTCAGGTGCCGGGCTTCCTCTCCAAATTTTTTTCACCAGTTTGGATTTATACCCGCATGGCTAGATCTTGCCCGTCATCACACCAATAGCATGAAGATTCAGCCCATTTAGATCCCGCCACAGCCCAATAAGAATCGAAGAACTCCCATGCATATGCATGCATTGACAAAGGTACAGCTTAACTTTGTTCCCAAACCGCGAAACAAGAAATAAACAAATATGGTCATAATCATTGCTCGTGTTTCGTTCTCGTCAAGGATCCACCTTCACAAGAACAGAGCACAAATTGGTCACCTGCGAGGGAAGGAACTGGACCGGCGGCGGTGGCGGCCAGGCGGAGGTGCGACTGGTAGAGGAGGCAGCGACAGGCCAGATCCCGGCTGCCCGCAAGACGGGAAGGATGGACCGGCGCGCGTCGGTGTTGAGGCGGGTCGGTTGGGGACGCCCGGGCTGCTGGAGGCACTGGGAGGAGGCACGCCGGGGCGGGTTCGGTGGGAGGAGGAGGCGCCGACCCGGATCTCCTCAGGGGAGGGAGAGGGGAGGAGGCACCGCGGTGTGACGCGGTGGCAAGGAAAGGCGGGCGCGCCGCCGCCTCGTTCACGTGCGCGCGTTGTGGCGAAGTTGCTGCATCGACGCGGAGCCGCTCGGCAGAGGTCCCACCCTCAGGCGGGCGCACACGCCGATGAGAAGCCGCACGGGCGGCGCCGCTGCTGCTACGGCCTTCCATCTCTCTCGCTGGAGTTGGGAAGGGAAGGAGAGGAAGAGGAAGAGGCCTGCGGCCGGGAGTGGAAGAAAATGATTAGGTGATGTTTGGATATAGGTGGGATATGGATTGGGAATGGGATAAGATGAAAGACAGGGGATAGGATAGGGATAAAAGTTATCCCACCATTCACAATTGTTTCCTTACCAAGTTTACGCATCTAAGATTAATATCATGTTTTTTCTGGTTAATTGAAACCAACTTGAATATTTAATTGACAATTGTTTCCTTTCCAAGTTTACGCATCTAAGATTAATATCATGTTTTTTCTGGTTAATTGAAACCAACTTGAATATTTAATTGGAAAGGATTGTGAAGAATAATTGTTAAGACCCTGTCAATTAAGTAAAGTTTTACTGTTAAGATTGGAATTTTTGGCTGGGAAAGTTTATCTTTGGACCGGTGATTTCATCTTCTGACCAACACTCATGATGAAACTCCCCATCTATACTATAAAGAGCGAGTTAATCTTAAATAACTTTTACCGGTACTAAATCTACCCACCCTTGATACCCACCGTTGGATGAACAGAGATTATTTTGATCCACCGTTAATTAATTGAGAGCCCACCAATTAAGGGAGGGCCCACCAAATCAAACGTCCGAACGCACATAACTCATGTTCCTGCAGTACAATTCGATCCTCGCTGTAACCCTTCCCTCGTTTTTTTCTCACCAAATTTTTTACCCACCGACAGATACAATACAATACAGATATCATACAATCTTACTAATGAATCAGATTCGGCCCAATAATAAACAGAATCCATGGAAAATATATTACAAATCCAAGACAGACTCCGTCACAAAATACTCCTATCTATCATGCTATAGTACCAAATCACCTGCAAAAATGTTAATTGTCCTTCTCATAATAGATCCTCACGCCCATGAAACACCGTCTCTAGCATACAAATGGATCCAAAGATGTAGCCCGATTGTTGGTCTCTGCAAAATCAGAGAATGGATTGAGTGAAGAGAGATCAGACATACCTTGTCGTCCGTAGCTCTCGCATGAGGAGGGAGAGCATCTGAGGCGCCGGCGCGACGGCGGACTGGATACGAGGAGGCGGCGGCTGGGAGGGAGGAGGCCGTCGGCTTCTCGTTCGGGTTATGCCGGCGGGGGAAGGCCGGCGAGGCGTAGGGGCAGCTCCGGCGAGGGGAAGGCCACCGGCCCTCGTTCGCGCAGTGGGAGGAGGTGTGCCGGGGTGACTCCAGCTCAAGAAAACAGGAGAGGGGGACAGGCGTCGGCCGAGATCCGGCGGGGCGCGGCGCCCATGGCGGCGGATCCGGCCGCCGCGAGGCTTGAGGAGGTTGGCGGCGGGCCGGATCCCGGCTGCCCGCAAGACACGGAAAGGAGGAGGCAACGAGCGGGAGTAACGCCGCAGTCAGGGAGGGGCATGTCGGGCGAGAGGGCCACCACCGGGCGGCCGCGATGGCAGGAGGACGCGGCGACCGGGCAGATCCCCCGCCGTCGCTGGCCAGGAAGAGGCGGGATTCGCTGAGGAGAAGAGAGAGTGAATAGAGAAGACGGAGAGAGTAGAGTGTGGAGGGCTTAGGGTTTCCCACTTAATATATCTGAGGGGGGTGGAAATTTTCAGCCGTCCATCGTGATGGACGGCTCCAAGGCGAGCGGGTGAGCCGGGCTGGGCCATTTCAATAGGCCATCTGGGCCGTTTCACGGGCCAAATTTTTTCCTTTATACTGTTTTAACAACAAAAAAATGCAACCTGTTCCCTCTCAAAAATGCACAGTGATGTTTGCACCTCTAAAATTAAAAATAATTATTTAGAATGTCAAGTGAATTTTAACTTATTTTAAGCATGTATACTTATGATGAGATTAAAATAAGATTGGAGCCGTTAGTTTTAAATATTTTCTATGGAATTATTGATTGTGCAATATAAATTTCAAGTGACTCATATGTTTTTATTTAGGCGGCAGCCGCCGCGGGCAGGGAGGCGGCGCCGGGGAGGAGAAGAAGGCGCCTCGGGCAAGGGAGGCGACGGGGGGCAGGCAGACCGCGGATCCGACCGCCTTGAGCAGGGAGAGGAGCAATGGGCGGAGGCGGATAGGTCGAGGAGGAGGGGAGCGCGGGTGTCGCTTGTAGCACTACGTGGATGCTCGACGATGGCGCGCTCATCCTCGGGTCGCCAGCCGTTCCACTGCTCTCTTCTCACCGGAATCGGGAGGGGGAGGCAGAGAAAAAGAGGAAAGAGAGGCGTCGGCACAGGGGAAGAGAAATGGCTAGGGTTTCGGGGGGTGCTGATTTTTCAGCATTTTATACCGAGAGCAATGTGTTCCTAGCCATTGATCTAGCGATGAACAGTGGAGAGAGACTGAGAGCCGTCTCGGGCTGCTTTTAGCCTAGGCGAGACCTTTGTTTCCCGGACTAGGCCCAGGCTGCGTCCTGGTGCGCGGGGGAGCGGCCTGAACAGGCCATGGGCCGCATCTTGGGTCGGTTCCGACCATAAACAGTACACAAATGTTTTTTTCCTTTCCCCCACAGAATATGATTAAGAGTTTAGAGAGAAAAGCACGATAAAAATCACATTTGGCCATTTTCCATGCCATTTTGGCCTTATTTTCAACTTTTATAAATAAAAAATATAATAACTCACGTTGACTCTTAAAAAAAATGCACGTGCATCACGTGTGTCCCGCACGTGCAATTTTACTAGTTATAATTTAAGCTTTAAGTTTCTTTGTAACAAGAAAAAACAAACTAAATTATTAGGGAATAGGTTTTGGCCACATAAAGTCGTCATCCTTTGTCTCAACACTCTCTCAGCATAATTGGGGGTGGAGCCGGAGGGAGTGACGGTAGAAAAGCGGCACGCGACATGAAGAGAAGAAATTTCCGATGCTAAAATAAATTTTATCATGGTTTTTTCTCTGAATAAATTTGGAAAAAATTGCAAATAAAAAAATTAAAAACTAAAACACTCTGAAAATTATTTTGTCACGTGCGTCGGTGCATTTTTACATTTTTATTAGTACCAATATCGACCCCATAAAAACACAAGTTTAATAAAAAATATTTTCTACCCACCTAAAACTTACCCACTTAATACCCTCGCTGGGATCTAATTACTTGCTCTTATCTAACGGTTTGAAAAAACCATGGTCCCACACGTATTGGAGCATCTCGGATTGCGGCAAGGACCAACGTAATAAACTCTTACGCGCCAAACAGAGAGAGGGCGCAAGAGTTTCTGCCTCTTTCCCCTGTTTTTTTTCACCCAAAAACTCGCCCAAACCAAATAAACAGATTCGTCGATCTCTCATTTCTAAGAATCAATGAAAAACAAGCAATCCTCTTGGCCCATAAGTCATGCTTTGATTTCAAGAAATCAATAAAAAACGAGCAATCCTCTTGGCCCATAGCGAAACAACGTTGTATCAATCATCGTAATCCCAACACACGTCAAATAAAAAAAAATCAGTACCAAATCGCTGGAAAAACATGTAATCAACCAGCTAAAAACAGTTCAATGGGCACATCACAGCACCACGAGATGAACAACCCCCGGCACAGAGGAAGCGGGCAGGCATGCGGAGGGGGAGCGGTGTGGCAGAGGAGGACCGGTCCGGCGCGCGGAGGTGTGCAACGGCCGGCGCTGGTGGAGGAGGTCGGAGCGACAGAATGAGGGAGGGGATGAGAGGGAGGAGGAAGAGGAGTAGTAGGGAGGCGACAGCCAAGCGCGGGAGAGAGCCTGTCGGCGAAGGACGGCGGCAGAGGGAGATAGCGCCGGCATGAAAAGAAAATCAGGAACGAAACTGAACGGAATTGATCCAATAAGGCCACCATGAAGGAACTCCATCACCGGAGAGAGAGGACGCGATGGAGACGGGGGAAGAGTTCGGCGCCCGCGCGGCACCACGGCGGCCTGCTTCTGGAAGACAGAGAGAGAGAGAGAGAGCTGGTCTCTTCAGACACAGGAGCGCGGATTTTTGGTGGTATGTGTGTGTGGACAAACTCTTCAGTCCGGTGGCGCTTGGCCTGGCCTCCAAGTGTCCACGAGAACTCCAGAAGGCGTGACGAGGCGGCTCTGTTGTGCGTGGGCAGCCAGGTGTTGTATGCCTGCACATTGGAAAATATATCCAGGAGTACTATACACAGCGTCATCCCAAAATGATACGGGAATAGATGTAGACTGTATTCAGCAGACTTAAACGACACAATTTGACAAACACTAAATATAAAATTGCTGAAAAATTTTTATTAAGGCTCCTTTGGACTGCGTGAATCTCACATGAATTAAATATAGTTCAATTTCATAGTAAAACGGAATTAAGATACCTTCTTATAATCAAATAAGACTTTAGTGACATTATTGTTAAATATAAAAAATATTAAAATTTGGATAAATTTGAAATTACTAAGTTTTCAAGACAGAGACGGCGCATGCATGAGGAAGTGAGTGTGGTGAGGTTCCAAGCACCCAATGTCCATTTGAACTGGAGCAACCCTTCCTCCATCACATAGAAGCGTGCGTGCTCCGCGTGAGCCTTGATCTCTGCCCGCCACATTCGTCGGTCTACCTACGTTAGTTCCCTATGATTCTACTAGCTAGGTGGAATCAATCTTCCAACTTCATGGAGGATTTCATGGATAGCTTGACTACGTCCGCCATGGTCAGACAAATTGCAAAACTATAGGTACCAGAACAACCATAAAAATTAGATGTTCCACAACAAAATTTCCTCATGGTTATAGAAAGGGCATTAGACAATAAATAAGTTCACAGATACTCCTACATATATTTAACCATTGATACTAATTTATTAAAACTATCTTACGTACCGCAATATTTTTTTGGATTCACATATTTTCTCTTATTCTTTTTATAAACACTTTTTAAAACTCATCATATAGATCACGAGATTGGGAGTCATAACACCAGAGGACTTCTGCAATTGCATGAACATAAGACATCATTAGACATCCATAGAGGCCCGTTAACCCTCCTAGACCAAATCGATAAGTGCCCAACAACGATATCAAGCTCATAAACTTCGTTCAACAAGCTCAAATAATAGATTAGAGGCGAGGGGAAAATTGTCGTAGATCATAAGAGGTGTGAAACATCATGCGATAAATGAGTGTGACGATGCATCGATGACACACAGAGACATCAAAGAGGAGCTGACACTAGATCAGTAGCTGGCATGCACATGCCGCCAAATCAAAGAGGGAAGAATTAGTTATTACATGAGTGTAATGTGTTTTTAAGTAGATTTTAGAAGTATTTGGACTAAGTTTATTTTATTTGAGCCATTAGCTTTATTAGCATTTTTAGTTCAACAAATTATTTTTGTATTGTTTAAGCTCTAAATTTAAGTGCAACAAGATTCTAATATATAGTTATGTTTGTTGAGTTGTAAGTCTAAGTGTTAAGTTTCAGCATTGATTCCCTAATAATTAGTTCACGTTGAATTGTTGTTGTAACCCTCAATACAAGGTGTATGGGTATATTATATAAGCATTGATTCGTCTGTTGTCAAGATTTGTCAATTAACGCAAGTGTGTTGCTTGTGTATAAATGGACACCACAAACTCTGTACTTGATTTATCAAAATATGATATTTTTAATTAAACCCAATATTTTGTCGTACACAAGTTGGTGTGCGCATATAAACCACTAAAGAAGCAAAACATCAAAATCTTTATTATCATCTCTGCATTTCATAAGCATTTTAAAGATCCTTCGTGATGTTTCATGACTACTAATTATAAAGCGTTATAATTAAAATGTCAACCTTCAGAACTTCTTTTCACACTTTTTTTATTTATCTATAAGTGAATATTTCAATCAATAACTTTTAAATAATATGTTTTTTTGTTACGTGCGGGACGCATGTGCATTTTGACTAGTACTCTATAAAAGAACGAGTTTAGAAGATAATCTTTTGAACCTAATGTTCACATACCCAATGGTGTACACATTCTTAGATTAATACCCATCATATAATATAACGGTCTTCATTGATCTTGGGCCCACATTTATATATTGCTTAGCCTTACACGATGTAATGTTTACATGTTTCCTAATTGGTTCCTGCTGCAATTATTTGTTTTTTGAAACCATATTATCTACACATCCAATATGTGATTATCAATCCAAATTGACTTCCAATTTATTCACGAGACCGGTTCGGACTGCTTGAGTAGGTCGTACGAAAAACGAACGTCCAGGTCCCATACGAACTGCATTTGAGGCGTTCTACATATGGACGGAAAGCTAAAGAGATAAGTTTTCCAATCCAACTGGTTTCATGCCAAAATATGGTCAGAATCAACGGGAATCGTCGATACAAGATGACGACTAGAATCTGCACCGGTTCAGATTGCTAGGTCTCACGAAAACGAACGCGTTGGCCACATACGGACTCCGTTTAGTGCATTCTACATATGGACGGACAGATAAAGATATAAACTTTCGAACCCAAATACTCTCATGCAAAAATATGATGGGAGTCGATGGGAATCGTCGATACAAGATGGTGACTAGAATCTGCGCCGGTTCAGATTGCTAGATCTCATGAAAACGGACGCCCTAGCCACATACGGACTCCGTTTGGTGTGTTCTATATATGGACGGACAACTAAAGATATAAGCATTCGGACCCAACTACTCTCATGGCAAAATATGATGGGAATCGATGGAAATCGTCAATACAAATGGTAACTGAATAAAAGCTTGAACAGCTGTTCCCCAAAATTTTCACAGGCTTCATCCAGCTGATGATATCCAATCGGCTTGATGAACATCTTTTTCATGGCTTCGGATTTTACCTCCAGCGAAACTGATTTTCCGAGAATATGCTTGTTATCAGCTAAATAAATCAGCTCTTTCTGTCATCCGAGTAGTAATAAAATATTATTGTTCGGACCGATTTTTTCTGTCTCAAGTCAACGCTGCTGTTGCCGCTTGCTCTTCGAGTCCCATCATCAATGCTGTAAATAAATCGGCACTGCTTGTCGCCTCAGCAGAAATAAAATATTTTTATGTGCCGATGCACCCTCTTCTCTGTCATGTCTTCTGCCTTGTTATCTATAATAATCTTTTTTTTTGGGCCGGTCGCTTGGACCAGTCTCGTGCCTGTTCGGCTGGCTGGCTTTGTGGCGGCTGCAGCATCCATCGGCAGCTGTAGCACGGCTGTGTTTAGATCTAAATTTTCTTCCAAATTTTACTATTTCAAAAAAAGATTTTCCATCACATAAAAAATGTCGGCACATGCATGGAGTACTAAACGTAGATGAAATCAAAAAATAATTATACAGTTTAGATGTACTTTGCGAGACGAATCTTTTGAGCCTAGTTAGACCATGGTAGGACAATATTTACCACAAACAAACGAAAAGTGCTACAATGCGCTACAGTGTCAGATGTAACGTTTTTGACCAAATTTTGGCAGATTTCGCCTGCTTTTCGCCTCCATTTTTTGGATCTAAACACAGCCAACGTAGCGTTATCGAGAGATGATAACTGAGCACAGAGAATGAATATACAGTAAGCCAGCAGTGCTTTCACCTCTGAATGGCTTGGACATCCCAGACAGCAGCAGCGAGCCGCAGAAAGCTGATCGTACAGGTCACTCATCTCTGTCCTCAGATTGGCTTGGTTTTTATGAGCCGATGCCCTTGGCCCTGATTAGTACCTAAATTTTCTCCCAAAATTTACTATGCAAAAAGAAAATTCTCCGTCACATCAAAATGCCGGCACATGCATGGAATACTAAATGTAGATGAAATAAAAAAAATAATTGCACAGTTTAGATGTACTTTGCGAGACGAATCTTTTGAGCCTAGTTAGGCCATAGTAGGACAATATTTACCACAAACAAACGAAAAGTGCTACAGTGGTTCTACAGTGCTTTTCAGTTCGGAACAGTGTTTTTTTCAACCACCTAAACACACCCCTTGTCGAAATGAGCCAACGGATGGACAAAAAATAGGAACCTGAGTTCTCAAACACATCGACTGCCATTTTAGTAATACCTAGCTTATTTTTATGAAGTAGAATGAATGAACTGATGGAGTAACTTTCCTGCTTGCTGCTCTGGCCGCGACATGGTGTTGAGCTTGCTGCTGCTTGAAGCCCAGGACATCGTGAGGACCGAAAGAGCGACACAGAGGGAGGTGAATAGGTCGACACCTAAAAAATCTACCACCCAAAAACCCTCTTTTCTTAAACATACAAGGTCATATAGCAAAGGCAAACTACTAACCCTAGGACACGTAGAGGAAAGCTACACGGAAGCATTCGTTCAAACAGCGATTGAAAACGACGCAAAACGAGCCAAAAACTGAAGGCTGAAAACCATGGGACGGTCCTATGGTTAGACCATGGGACGGTCCGATGGTTAGACCATAGGACGTTCCGATGGTACCATGGGACAAGTTAGGCAGCAAGGGTGGCCGGGCCTCGAAACAACTACTGAGCACGGATCTCGTCCGATGGTCAAACCATGGGACGGTTCGATGGTCACCAACTCGTCTGATGGTCTCGTCCGATGGTCACCAACTCGTCCGATGGTCTCGTCCGATGGTTTTCAACTCGTCCGATGGTTCTCAGCTGTAAAATCAGCCTGCGTATCCACCAAAAACTTCACCAAAATCGGTCCAAAACTCGTCCAAACTTCACAAAATTTTGCATGGATGATCTTGGATCTATCCCAAAGCTAATCCCAAAAGATCCACTTGAAAAGATCTAGGATTGCACGGGAAACGCAGATCTCGTGAAGGGGATGAGTTGAACCCGAAAAAAACAAAAATGGGGAAGAACAGCCCTTGCTCGTGGATCAAGGATTCTAGCACTTTGCTAGTGAGATCAACCACATCCTAGCAAGGCAAAACACCAGCAAGAGATAGGATTCAACCTTGGCCAAACCAAAACACACCAAAAGGCCAAGAATTAAAGCCAAAAACGAAACTAGAAAGGGAAGGGAGGGGAGCTGCACACAAAGACTCAAGTTGCTGCCCGAAAACTCATCTAAAATCACTCCATAACAGGTAGCAAGGTCAGATTACATGAAGAGATCACGTCCCTAAGCTTCCTCCCACTTCCTACCCTCTTTCTATGGCTAAAGATCACTCTCAAGCACTTGGAATTTTTGGCTCTTTCTTGGTGACGAAAATGGCTGCCCAAACTTAGGTCTAAGCAAACCCTAAAACCAGCCAAGAAAGGGAGATTAGACAGCCATCTCCCTTATTTATACTACAAGATTCATTCTAGGCTGTTTTGCAAACAGCCCCCTAAGATACAGACGCAATTACACTAAAATGCCTGTAGAGGCCAGAAAAGACGCAGGAAACTCAGATGAACGGCCACGATGGAGTCCTTGATCTTCTTCGGCTCAAAGTAATCTCCCGATGTCCTTCACGTGGTCAGTAGCTCATTCCTTTGGATAACTACCAGTTTTGGGATACCGGCAACCAGCCCCTGGTTTTGATGATAGAACTAGGAAACGATCTTGGGCCCCGGTTTTGACGCTCAAACCGGGAAAAGATTGTTGGACCTCCAGAGGTGGTGACTTTATGGCTCACCACACCGTCCCACACCCACGGTCGCACTTGTGGGCCGAGCCTAACTTAGGCCTCAACCCAAGCCACCTGCCAGTCCACTCGGCAGGGATTTTGTCACGCCAAGTCCACTCTAGCTCCGCCTCTCAGTCCACTCGAGAGGGCTTCTCCTCCAGGTCACACTTAGAAGGTGCTTGCTTATCCATCAGCAAGTCTTCGGTGTTGACAAGCTCTCACCACAGCCAGGACAAAAGACCAGACTCGGTACACTTGAGTCCCTCAATCTCTCCCTTATGAGTGCCTTGTCAACACCCTCACCAACCACCTAAAATCATAGACAAGAAAAGAAAAACGTAACAAAAAAAAGAACGACGAAGAAAATCCACTCAAGTGCCCAAATGCCAAAGAAAGGCAGAAACGGGGGCACAAGTAGTGAACAAAGCAAAGCCAAAAAATCGGCCCCCTAAGACAAGGGTAACTGCTCAATGCAGCTGATCAACAAAGCATGGCCCTTCAAGAAAGAGGCAGGGCTCAACACAGCCATGCAAAAAGCAAAGGACCAGCTCCTCCGGAAAGAGGCAAAAGCTCAACACAGCTGGCCAAAAGAGCGTGCTAAGACTCCAACTCCCCCTGCATTTCAACCCATCTCACAATGCAACTCTCCCCCTAGGGTAGTGCTCCCCCTAGGATAATGCAGCTCTCCCCCTGAAACTCTGATCCCCTTGTACAAGGTCTCTCCCCCTTGTCCAAGGTTGGTGAAATTTCTCCTCCTTGTTGACAATGCACACATCAAGGTATCTCTCACCCAAAACATGAAGTGCAAATGTCACAAGTGAACAAAATGAGCTCATTCAGGGATTAAAAGCTAGTAGATACAAGTTCTAGCATACAGAGCATGTGAGGGCTACGGGGCATGCAACAAGCTCAAATGAACCTATTTCACACAATTCAGTTATATTTTACTTTATTTCTCTCTCTTGCAAGTGTGGTGTACCCTTTATTTTGCATACTTGCTAGGCTTAGACTTGTGGTTATCTTAGTTAGTCAAAGTCCAGATATTGTTGCCGGTGCTATAATCCAACCTGTACGCCAGGCTCTGGTTAGGTCCATCCTCTCCTCTGATCAAGGATGATCTATTGTTACTCAAGCGAGCTTGAGTACGTTTATAGCGTGCCAGCCTATCCACGCAGATTTGCTTGGTAGCCCCACTTGGTGACAGCGTGTGGTGTGCCTGTGTAGTCCAGGCCCGTTCGTTCGGTAGGCCCGTAGGCGTTAGCCGGGTCTCCTTTGGTTGTCTACTATCTACCCCCTGACTCCTCGAGGCGCCGGAATTTCGCTCGACGCAAGACCCTGACTTGCTGCTTGAGTTTCTTAGTTAACCACGACATAGTCTTTGCAGCCGAATAGAATAGAGTTTGGGAACCTTATCTCACTCGTTGTCCTCCCAGGCAACTATACCTTTCTATGTGTATCTTAGGTAGCTTCATTTACTTCTTTCCACCATACACCTATCCGTTTACCAGACTTACCCCTGTCTAATGACTAGCTGATATATTTATTTATGTATGGTTCATTCAATTTGAGTCTATTCAACTGTACTCTCTCGCCTGCCGCTTCCCTATGGATAAAAATACGATACTCGGAATACTCTGAGTGAAAAGCTACAGCGGTCTCCGTGCGCTTGCAGAGTAAAATCTTATAAGGGTAAGAGACGCCAACAAGCTTTTCTGGCGCCGTTGCCGGGGAAGCAATAGGCAGAGATATAGTTGATAATATCTTTTCGAACCCCGTTTCTTTAATAAAAATACCAACTAGTCGTTAGCAGGTTCACTTGTCTCTGTTGTTTATGTTGTGGTTGCAACAGAAAGGTGTATGACTGGTTTCGACCTGCCGGAAAATTTCCACAATAATCCAGAGGCTCTGCTTAGGAGGGTCCATTCCAAGACCATTCACAGGCAGATACCTTTTCCAAGGGAATTGAACCTTGAAACGGCCACGTCAAGTAGTTCCTCGAACACCAACGACATGGCCGTACCTTCCGAGAAAACCATCTGTGAGTCTCCATCCCATCCAGTAGCAATGTCCCTATGGGACCGGCCGTCAGCACAGGGGAGAACTTCGAACTCAAGCCGGGAGTCATTCACATGGTTCAAGCCATTCCCTTCTGCGGTTTACCAACGGATGATGCCAATAACCACCTGCAGTAATTCCTAGAAATCTGCAGCACATTTACCATGAAAGGTGCGTCTGCCGATGCTGTCAAGTTACGCCTCTTCCCATTTTCACTTGTCGGAAAGGCGAAGCAATGGTTCTACCTCAACCGCGCAACACTGACAACTTGGGATGCGTGCTCAAACGCATTCCTCGCCAAGTACTTCCCTCTGGGAAAGACCAACGCGTTGAGAAACAAGATCTCAAGCTTTCAACAGCTCGCAGATGAAACAGTGGCGGAGGCCTGGGAAAGATTACAGAAATATATAGCAGCCTGCCCCCACCATGGCATGGAAGAATGGCTGATCATTCAGAGTTTCTTTCACGGGTTAAACCGTACTGCTCAAGAACACCTAGATGTAACCGCTGGAGGATCTTTCCTATCCCAAAGTGTGAGAGCGGCCAAAAATCTGATTGAGAAGATCGCCACTAATTAGGGATGGAAGGAAGATAGGTCACACCCATGATCCCGTGGAGTCCATCACATCGACAGCACGAACATGCTAGCCGCCAAGATGGACTTGCTTTTAAAGAAGCTAGAAGACAATCCTGAGACCGCACCAGTCCAGGCTCTCGACACTCGCATGACTTGTGAAGTCTGCCGGAACACAGGGCATTCAGGGAGCAGCTGCCCTGAAACGCGACCGAAAGACGCCAACTTCATTGGTAATTCTAGCAACTTCAACAACGGGAATCGTCCCCAACCAGGCTGGAACACACGCCCATATATGCCATTCTCCGGACAAGGTAATTCCTTAGGTAACTCACAGTAGTTCAATAAGCCTAGTTCTTTTGATCCTAAAGCTGTGTATGATAGCATTAGTAAAAAGTTTCATGCAAATGATAGACTTTTTGAATCTATTTCCTTGCAAATGGAAACTTTTAACAGTGCTATGAAAAATCAACTGAGTTTCAATAAAATATTAGAAACACAAATAGGTCAGTTGGCTGCCTCTTTGCCTAATGCTAATGCGGGAAAGCTTCCGGGACAACCGGAACCTCCTCCCAAAGAGCACATCAATGCTGTCACCACTTGGGGTAGTAAGTCCACTTAGGACCCTCCACATTCTAGTGGTGTGTCACGCACTAACCATACAGGCAAGGAACAGGAGAAGACCACCGAAACGGAGGAGAATGATTATCCAGAGGCCAGCACTGGTGCCGCGAAGGAGAAGGCACCACCGAAAACTCTCCCAAACGAGTTTTATGACTCAATGGTGTTGCCATTCCCTCAGCGCAACAAGAAGGCTGCCGCCTATAAACAATATAGTAAGTTTGTTGAGGTCATTAAGAAATTATATGTCAATATACCTCTGCTAGATGCAATGCAGGTACCGACATATGCAAAGTACTTGAAAGATATACTCAACAATAAGAAACCACTGCCATCAGCGGAAATTGTGCATATGACCGAGGAGTGTAGCGCAGCTATACTCAACCAACCTCCACAGAAGAAGAAGGACCTTGGTAGTCCTACTATTCCATGCTCAATCGGGAACCAAGTCTTCAATCAAGCCTTATGTGATCCCGGAGCAAGCGTCAGCGTTATGCCTAAAATTGTCTTCGACAAACTCAATCACGCGGCACTCGTGCCCACAAGTATGTGCCTGCAACTTGCGGACCAATCTATCCGACACCCCGCGGGAATCGCCGAGGATGTCCTGGTGAAGATCCGGAACTTCCTCATTCCCGTGGATTTTGTGGTATTGGATATGGAGATTGATGCAAAGACAACGCTCATTCTTGGGAGGCCGTTTCTGAGCACCGCGGAAGCAAGCATAGATGTTGGGGTCAGAGAAGTCCACCTCAACATAAACGGAATGAGGGAGACCTTCTCCTTCAAACCAAAAGTGGAGCAGTGTAGCCAAGTGAAGATCTTCAAGTGTCAAAAGTATGTGCCGAAGCCGCCAATCTACGATGCTTTCGGGAAAGAGATGGACAGTCTCGTAGCATTTATGAAACGGAAGTTAGCCACCGAGGCTGCCATCCGACAACGAGAGAAAGACAAATGGAAGAAGGCGAGAGCCATGAAGGCTAACCGCAAGAACCAGAAAACTGGAGGCAAAGCTCCTGTTAAGAAGGTCGGCACCCATGATTTTACAAGACCCATCAAACGAGGGTGCAGTAAAAATCAACATACCCATGGAGGCCCTAGGATAAATACTATGGGGCATGTTGACAATGAGCGCGCTTAGTACCTATCCACGACAAATTCCAAGTGGCTCGCAAAGGTTCCTCTTACCTCCCCGTACGTACACTCACGCAACATCCCGAAAGACGGTAAATGGTTCGCTCCCGCCAAGAGGTAAACCTGGCATTATCTTCCGATGGCATATTTATTTCCCGCCAGTTTAATTTTCTGTTCTCTATTGCATATTTAAATTTTGGCAATGCATTTTTTTTCTTCTGTCATTGCACTTAATTTATACCTCCCATTTTTGAAAAAAAAAATAGGGTCGGCCGACCCTGCACAAGGCCGGCCGACCACAACTACCACAGGGTAAGGCAGGCAGGCAGGCCGAGGCCGGCCGACCACGGTGGTCAGGTCGCCCGACCAGCCTACCCCCTCTCTCCCCATTCTTTCCTCCTTTCTCTCTTTTCCTTTGCTTTCTCTTTCTCTTTTCTCACTTCCCAAGCAAAGCACAAGAGGAGAGGGGCGTCGCCGGTGGCCGGCCAGCTACAGCCCGTGGTCGCCCAACCTGTCCCTCACCTCCTCCATCTCTCCTTTTTGCTTTCAACTTTGCCCATTCTCGAAGCAAAGCACAAGGGGTAGGGAGCCAGGCCGGCCGACCCTAGGCATTGGTCGCTCGACCGGTCTCTTGGCCGCCCGACCAAGCTCCCAGCTTCCTCCCTTCCTCCACTCTTTTATTTTCTCCCTTTCACTTTCCCTTTGCCGCTCCACCACGCAAGGTCGCCCAACCAGCTCAAGAGGCCGGCCGGCCAGCAGGCAAGGTCGGCCGAACCAGCTATTTGGCCGCTCGACCCCCTGCTCCTTCCATCTATAAATACAGCCCTTCAGTCCCCTTGCTCAATGCACCACACAAGCTCCCTTCTCTCCCTCTCAAAATTCCCTTGTGTAGTAGTTAGTTTAGCTCTTGCTTAGCCAAAATAATACCCGAATAAAAATCTAGTTGAGCAAAAATATTCTAGCAACTAGCTTCTCTCTTCGGCAAGACCACGAACGAGTTGTGGTGGTGTCACACCCCGCAAGGACGGCTAACCGCTAACGCCAATTTTATTTTGTCATATCGTAGTTTTTGTAGTCAATTTTTGTGCAGGATGAAGCGCGCATTCAAGAGGGCAAGAAGCGCCATCAGCAAGGCGGGGCAGCACATACGGTTCCCGACGTCCTCTAGCTCGCATAACTCGCGGACGGTGTCCGACAGAGGTTCATTGAGTGCTGGGCCGGGAGGAAAAGAAGCTTCGTCCTCCATCACCGGGCCTGTATTGCTGCTAGATTCTCAAATCCAAACGCGCAATCAAGATGAGGCCGACTTGCTGAGGCAATTCCACACCAAGCCTATCACCCTCACCAAGTGTTTCGATGAAGTCCTCATGACGAGCACAGGTATAGATGACGAATTCGATGAAATTTTCAGTATGGTAGGCTGGGAGAATTTTGCACATGTTAGCGAGGGAGGGATAGTCCTCCTCACAAAGGAGTTTCTTATGACCCTCCGAGTAGTATCACTGGAGTTCGGCACAACGGTTCACTTCAGACTCTTTAGCTCTGAGCATGAACTGACACTCCGTCAGTTCAGCAATGCTCTCGGGTTCTCACCAGCCGAACCCGAGGCTTCAATGCAACAGAGTTCTCGAAGGAAGTAGCCGGGCTGCACTATAAGGGGAAGAAGAGCATCACAAACATTAAGCACCCCACTATGCGGTTCGTGGCCCGCTGGATTACCATCGTAGTCCTGCCCCGCGATGACACACGTTCCGTGACCATAGAGGACTTAAAAATCCTCTATGCCATGTGGCGTAAGCAGAAATATGCACCTGTCACCGCCATGCTCTACCATTGGATGAAGCTAGTTTGGGATGAAAATTCCATTTCAATCACGTCATTCGTGATGAGGATTGCATCCGAGTTAGGGGTATTAGCTAATGCCCAGGTGGCATTCTTACCCCCTGACACACTCAACCTAGTCACCGAGAGCCATTTCATCCGGGCACACTTCCTGCGCAAGAACCCCAGCACGGACACGTATGTCATGATCTATAAGGGGTACAACTTTGAAGTGCCTCTACCAGCGCCTCAGTTCAAAATCTACCACGTGGACACACTCTCTATGCCATTAGAGAGCGTCCCAGAGGAAGAGCCTTTAGAGGAGCCCAGGCACAGTGTAGCGGGAGTCATAACCAGGGCACAAAGGAGGGCAGCCCAAGAGCGCTTACAGAAGCAAGCCTAGGATGCGCAGACCGCTGGGACGGGACCTACCTGGTTCCATACCGCGGCTGGCATGTCCTGGCACACCTAGGGACCAGACCCGAAGTGGCAGCCCCACGGAGGCTCTGGAACACAATGGAGACACGAGCCGGGCGCTGCATTCTCACAGCAGCAAGGAGGAGGAACTTTCTATGGATATGGGTCAGCACCATACGAGGCAGGACCATCTGCCTCTGCACGCTTTGCAAGAGACCCGTTGAGTGCCATGTTTGGGTCCCTGAGCATTCAGAACTAGCGCACAACTGGGATGGCCCAGCAGCTTAACCAAGTAGATGAGCGCACTTAGGTCATCCAGCAGACCCAGGACGAACAGTACAACCGCCTCCTCGAAATAGAAGCGACGGCTCAGCGCACCTTTGATGAGTCCCAGCGATTCTTTCAGTACTACGGGTACAACCCCAAGTAGCTTCGTTGAAGCTTGGGGGACCCAAATCGACAGCTGGGTATGTATGGCAGTCCTCCGATTTCTGCACCACTCATATATCTTTACTTTGAGAGTTTATTAGTTTGTTTGCTCGATCTAGTTTGTTTAACTTAGTATGCTTAATTTTAGTTTGTTTATTTTAGTATTAAAAAAAAGAAATCCCATGCTTTAATGATAAGTTCACATGCTAGTTTTATTTTGGAAATGATGAATAGTTGCTCTATCAAGTGAATGATTTAATTCTTTCATGTGACTTATGCTTAGCTTAATTTTGAGCTTGTGAATAAAAGAAGTAAACCAATGTTCTATCTTGTGGATGCCATTTGTGACAACAAGTCTAAGTTGTTGTGAGATGAATGATATGACTTGAATATGGGATAATTCTCTCATGCTCTTATTAAGATGAACATCTCAGGTTTTTATTTTGAAAATAACAAAATATAGCTCCCCTTGGTCAAAAATACCTATCAGAGCCAAAAATGCTTCAATTAGTTAAAACTGCTACAAAGAGCTGCTTAGTGATAGTTTGAGCTTTGTCAAATTTTGAGTCTCTTTGAGTAGAAATATCACTTTCTGTTGATAGCTGGAGTACAAAAGAAAAAAATGCAAGTGATCCATTCCAGACTTTGCATCTACCAAAATGTCTCCAAATACGTCTCATAATCCCTAGCCTTCTGTTGGCGTCTCTTAGCCTTATAAGATTTTACTCCGCAAGCGCACGGAGACCGCTGTAGCTTTTCACTCAGAGTATTCCTAGTATCGTATTTTTATCCACAAGGAAGCAGCAGGCAAGAGAGTATAGTTGAATAAACTCAAATCGAATGAACCGTACTTAAATAAACATACCAGCTAGTCACTAGATAGGGGTAAGTTTGGTAAACGGATAGGTGTATGGTGGGAAGAAGTAAATTGAACTACCTAAGATACACGTAGAAAGGTATAGTTGCCTGGGAGGACAACGAGTGAGATAAAGTTCCCAAACTCTATTCTATTCGGCTGCAAAGACTCTTATCGTGGTTAACTAAGAAACTCAAATAGCAAGTCAGGGTCTTGCGTCGAGCGAAATTCTGACGCCTCGAGGAGTCAGGGGGTAGATAGTAGACAACCGAAGGAGACCCGGCTAACGCCTATGGGCCTACCAAACGAACGGGCCTGGACTACACAGGCACACCACACGCTGTCACTGAGTGGGGCTACCAAGCAAATTTGCATGGATAGGCTGACACGCTATAAACGTACTCAAGCGAAGCTTGAGTAACAATAGATCATCCTTGATCAGAGGAGAGGATGGACCTAACCAGAGCCTAGCGTACAGGTTGGATTATAGCACCGGCAAGAATAACGGGACTTGACTAACTAAGATAACCACAAGTCTAAGCCTAGCAAGTATGCAAAATAAAGGGTACGCCACACTTGCAAGAGATAGAAATAAAGTAAAATATAACTGAATTATATTAAAGATTGAGTACAAAAGATACAAGAGCTGTTACCGCAGACTCAAAAGAATCTCCGAGAACTCCGAGGCAAAGCTCGACTCACTCTAACTCCCAGAACTATCCTAACTACTAAGATGTGGAAAGTGACACTCTCTAAGGTATGATATGGCTCTGAACTTCTCCACACCTTTACAAATGAGCTCTACAGGCCTATTTATAGTCCCATATGAGAGGAGGGTATTTGTAGGAGGCTTAGGTCGGTGGGAGGCCAAGATCGGGGGCCGGCTGACCTAAGAGGGAGGTCGGCCAACCTACACCGAGGTTGGCCGACCACCCGATCCACCGCCTTTGCACTCCAACGGCTTGATCTTGCTTCCCCATGGCGGTTGGCGGTTAGGACGTTTGTTGCACGTGTAAAATGCTTCCGAGGATAGGTCGGCCAACCTTGTAGGAGGTCGGGCGACCACGTGTCAGGCCTGCATTGGCCATTTTGCTTCTCCCTCAGATTGATGACGTTGTGGATCCGTGACTTGGTGCATTTTCGGCCTTTGGATATATTGGATGCTTGGTCTTGCGGTTGGATTTGAGTGCACTTGTGTTTCTTCATGATGTGGATCAATGAGGTGGCAAGTGGCCCACTTGGAAAGTTGGGCGGCCTGGCCAGGGGTCGGCCGACCCTGTCAGTGGGTCGGGCGGCCAGCCCCCCTGGTCGGCCGACCTGGCTGAGCCAGGGCAGGCTTTGCCCTGGTCGGCCGACCTGGATGTGGGTCGGCCGACCTGGCCACCTTGACCAGTGGTTTCCATCTTTTGATCCTTGACATGTTTTCAACTGTTTTATGTGCATTTTGGTACCTGCATCCAAATATTCATACAAAACTTGTGGAACTCATTAGTAGAGGGGTTAGTCCATATTTATTCACTTGTATGGTCCCATTTGGTTGGTTATTGACGGTAGATATCGTGAGATTACGACCGTCAACACCTTCAAATCTCAAGGAGTAAGGGTATGGAGCCAAAAAAAAGAAAAGTATGCAAAAGCATGGCAAAAAGAAAAAAAATACGTGCAAAAGCACGACAAAATGAAAAGCATGCAAGTTCAAGCATGGCAAAAATAAATAAAAGCTCCATATCCACTCCGAATCTACAAAAGGCTACAAGGGATGAATACTAAGAGAAGGAGGTATACAATACCACCACTCATAGTCCAGTGATCAATAGAAGTGATAGAGTACACTCTTTGGCCCAATCTTTGGCTTAGCAAAATAAATATCCTGAGTATGCTACATTCTCCCTACCTAAAGCTCCAAAAAGGCCTTAGTGTAGGAAAGTATTGGCCGAATCCTGGCCCTTGGTGAGGATACACTTTTGAGCGCCTGAGAGCACCTTGGGGAAGCTGCTTTTGTTTTGAAAAATCTTGAAAACTCCTGAGAAAGACATCCAAACAGAGCAGGTTAGAAGAACTCCTGTACAATGGTCGTTCCATCTCTTAACCGTCCAAGGCAAGGTAAGCAAACAGATGCACCACAGGTAGTACACAAGGTGAGCATCAATTATTTCACTTTTCAAAACAAAAGCATGAGTATTGAGTCATGTATAAGAATTTCTCTTCATCTTCGATATTGCAGCTACTCCTAATCCACTTTTAGTCTTAGCTTTGCTCGAGGACGAGCAAAAGTTTAAGCTTGGGGGGTGTTGACGGTCGTAATCTCACGATATCTACCGTCAATTACCAACCAAATGGAGTTATGCAAGTGAATAATTATGGACTAACCCTTCTACTAATGAGTTCCATAAGTTTTGTATGAATATTTGGATGCAGGTACCAAAATGCACATAAATTAGATGAAAACAAGCCAAGTTTCAAATATGAGGCACACTGGCCAAAGTGACCATGGCGGCCGACAACATCACCAGGTCGGCCGACCAAGGGTCAAGCATGCCTGGTGCAGCCAGGTCGGCCGACCTGGGGGCTGGCCGCTCGACCCACTGACAGGGTCGGCCGACCCCTAGTCAGACCGCCCGACCTCCCAAGTCAGCCACTTGCCACATCATTGATCCACATCATGAAGAAAACACAAGTGCACTCAAATCCAACCGCAAGACCAAGCATCCAATGTATCCAAAGGCCGAAAATGCACCAAGTCACGGATCCACAACGTCATCAATCTGAGGGAAGAGCAAAGTGGCCAATGCAGGCCTGACACGTGGTCGGCCGACCTCCTACAAGGTCGGCCGACCTACCCTCGGAGGCATGTTACACGTGCAACAACCGTCCTAACCGCCAACCGCCATGGGGAAGCAAGATCAACCTGTTGGAGTGCAAAGGCGGTGGATCGGGTGGTCGCCCGACCTTGGAGTAGGTCGGCCGACCTCCCCCCTAGGTCGGCCGACCACCGACCTAGGTCTCCCACCGACCTAGACCTCCCATCGACCTAAGCCTCCTACAAATACCCCCCTCTCATACGGGACTATAAATAGGCCTGTAGAGCTCATTTGTAAAGGTGTGGAGAAGTTGAGAGCCATATCCTACCTTAGAGAGTGTCACTTGCCACATCTTAGTAGTTAGGATAGTCCTGGTAGTTAGAGTGAGTCGAGCTTTGCCTCGAAGTTCTCAAAGATTCTTCTGAATCTGCGGTAACAGCTCTTGTATCTTTTGTACTCATTCTTCAATATAATTCAGTTATATTTTACTTTATTTCTATCTCTTGCAAGTGTGGTGTACCCTTTATTTTGCATACTTGCTAGGCTTAGACTTGTGGTTATCTTAGTTAGTCAAGTCCCGTTATTCTTGCCGATGCTATAATCCAACCTGTATGCCAGGCTCTGGTTAGGTCCTCTCCTCTGATCAAGGATGATCTATTGTTACTCAAGCGAGCTTGAGTACGTTTATAGCGTGCCACCCTATCCACGCAGATTTGCTTGGTAGCCTCACTCGATGACAGCGTGTGGTGTGCCTGTGTAGTCCAGGCCCATTCGTTCGGTAGGCCCGTAGGCGTTAGCCGGGTCTCCTTCGGTTGTCTACTATCTACCCCCTGACTCCTTGAGGTGCCGGAATTTCGCTCGACGCAAGACCCTGACTTGCTGCTTGAGTTTCTTAGTTAACCACAGCATAGTCTTTGCAGCCAAATAGAATAGAGTTTGGGAACTTTATCTCAATCGTTGTCCTCCCAGGCAACTATACCTTTCTACGTGTATCTTAGGTAGCTTCATTTACTTCTTTCCACCATACACCTATCCGTTTGCCAGACTTACCCCTATCTAGTGACTAGCTAGTATATTTATTTAAGTACGGTTCATTCGATTTGGGTCTATTCAACTATACTCTCTCGCCTGCCGCTTCCCTGTGGATAAAAATACGATACTCGGAATACTCTAAGTGAAAAACTACAGCGGTCTCCGTGCGCTTGCGGAGTAAAATCTTATAAAGCTAAGAGACACCAACAGCTGCAAAGGCTAAAAGAATGCGAATGGCTTCTAATCTGGCTAAAGGGGCAAAGGTCTCCTTATAGTCTATCCCCTCTTTTTGGAAAAAACCTTGAGCAACAAGTCTTGCCTTGTTTCTCACCACAACTCCATCCTCTCCCTGTTTGTTTTTGAAAACCCATTTGGTTCCTATAGGATTGCAGTGTGGTGGAGGCTCAACTAAGACCCAAACTTGATTCCTCTCAGAATTTTCTAGCTCCTCATGCATGGCATTGACCCAGGTTGCATCAGATAAAGCATGTCCAACATCATGAGGCTCAAAAGAAGCAACAAATGCAGAATGTGCAAAGTGAGCAAGAGAAGTAGACCTAGATCTAGTAACTCTCTCATTCAGGCCACCAATGATGTTCCTTGAAGGGTGATCCCGCTGGACCATCCGAGACGGCTGTGGCTCGGTGGTCACCTCCCCTACGTCCTCAGCGGGCCCTGCTGCATGTACAGGTGGATCGAGTGGAGGTTGCTCCCATGTGGTCGAAGGAGAAGATACTGGAGCTCCCTCATAGTCCTCTGAAAGTGAAGCAGCAGGTTCTGGAGCTGCAGCCGACGCAGTATCACCAGAAACACCAACATCTTCCTCATCATCCTCAAAGATGGTAGTACCTATCTCATCATCACCTGCAAGCTCAAAGCCAAGGGTTGTGCAAGGCATAGTTTCATCAAAAGTAACTTCACAAGTCTCAACAATCCTACCGGAGTCCAAAAGCCAAACACGGTATGCACGCGAATGCGTGGCATAGCCAAGAAAAACTTCGTCACAACTGCGAGGTTCGAACTTGTCCAAGTTCCCCTGCTTGAGCACAAAGCACCTGCAGCTGAACACCCGCAGGTGGCTCACTTTAGGCTGCCGCCCAAATCGTAGCTCATACGATGTCTTGTTAAGGACAGCTCGTAGGAAAATACGATTTGACACGTAGCACGCGGTATTGATTGCCTCGGCCCAAAACTTCCTAGGAGTCCTATGCTCATCGAGCATCGTCCTGGCCATTTCAACAAGGGTCTGATTCTTGCGCTCAACCACCCCGTTCTGCTGGAGAACATATGGAGACGAAAACTGGTGTTCAAGACCTTGGCTATGGCAAAAGGTTTTGAAACGGTCATTCTTGAATTCTGAGCCATTGTCACTGCGTAAAGCTCTCATGGCATGACTAGACTCATTTCTTAACCTCAAAACCAAGTCATGAACAAACTCAAAGGCCTCATCCTTACTCTCCATAAAATGCACCCAAGACCAACGAGAAAAGTCGTCCACGATCACAAGAACGTACCACTTCCCACTAGCAGACCACACCCAAGAAGGTCCCACAGTATCCATGTGGAGCAACTCCCCAGGGCGATCTGTCATCACCTGATTAACAGGTGTGTAAGAAGCAGCTACCATCTTCACGTGGCGACAAGGATGGCACACAAGATCACGCTCACTCTTCAATTTGAGCAATCCTCGGATTAGATCAAGTGAGCTAAGCTTTGCAAGCAAATCGAAGCTCAAATGGCCAAGCCTCCTATGCCACTTCCATAAATTAGAGGAGGGACTGGCCACCAAACATCGAGAAGGACAAGAGGAGATTGAGAAGTCAACACGAAAAACCTTTCCAAAAGGCAAAACAGGACAAACCAAAGACTCTCAAGCATCCAAAACACGAGAACAACCCTTCTTAAAGCGCACCTCATATCCTTCCTCGAGAAATTGCGAAACAAAGAGAAGGTTGTAACCAAGGTTACCAACCAAAGCAACATCCCTCAG
Organism: Paspalum notatum; assembly: GCA_022530915.1. Classification (NCBI taxonomy): domain Eukaryota; kingdom Viridiplantae; phylum Streptophyta; class Magnoliopsida; order Poales; family Poaceae; genus Paspalum; species Paspalum notatum. The sequence continues at coordinate 22,531,193 of CM039684.1, read as the reverse complement.
GATAAAACTCTTAGAAACTGGAACAGCACCAACACCTCTTACCTTTCCTGTACCTTTGTCCCCAAAAATGATATGCTCGCTGGAACTCACTGGGGTGAGACTGGAGAACCATCTGTGATTACCGGTCATGTGGCGCGAACAACCGGAATCCATTAGCCATAGGTTCTCCAGGCCTCCGTCCTGCATCAATAGCGGTTCATGGGGTGAGCATATGGTCGGACACTGGGGTTAGTCTGAAAAGAAGCAAACCAGTGCCGAGCCATCTGCTCAAAGAAGGGTTAGCATAATCACAATCAAACATCCCTTGTCCCCAATCCCGCGGAGCCTGAAACTGCCTATCACCCCGTCTATCAAAACGTGGTATCTCAAAGCCTCAGTCAGGTGAACTGTAGCCATACTGCTCATGACCCGATGCCCTGCCGGCAAAACTTCCACCACCACCTGGAGCACCACGAGGAAAGTGGTCTCCTCTACCTCCACCTACACGACGTGGCCAGCGGTCTCGCCTATCCTCACGCCGAGTCTCAACAGCAGGCCTACCACCCTGGTAGTACCTATCCTCACTCCTCATCTCAACCTCACGCCTCTCAGCCCTCAACCTGCGGTAGCAAAACTCCACCAGGTGACCCTCCCTATGGCAGTAGTCACACACGTACCTCTTGGGTGGAGCACCCTTTGGTTGGTTTTGGTTCTTGGGCTGGCCCTTTGGCTCTGGAGTGGACTTAGGAGGAACATTCCTCTTAGCACCTTGCTTGGAGCTCTCAGGAGGTATCTTAGGTGGGTTCCTCTTGGGTAAAGTGTCAAGTGAGCTCCTCACAAAGTTAGGCTTGGGAGTCCACACCTGTTTCTTAGGTGGCTCCCTAGGCTTGTCAGTCCACACACCCTCCTTAGGATTGTCAGACTGAAAGTCGGGCTTGTTGTGGGTTAAAGGAAACTTCTCACTCAAAGGGATCCCACACAAGTCACCAATCTTTCCATACAGCTGATCAAAATCAGTTTGGGTGTAGTGGTAGCCAATCCCCAACTTGTCACTTAACTTAAAAGAGGAAATGATCATGCCAAGTTGAGGCTCCCTAGCAGAAATCCAACTGAGAATGGTTCTAACATAGGTGTTCTATTCCTCCAACTGAACCTTCTCAATGGCTAAAGCATCAAGCAAATCTCCAAGATCCTTACACTTGGAGCAAACAATACTAGTAGGGCTAGCAGTCTTCTCAGACTTCCTCAAAGCAGCCCTAACTTCCTCCAACTCCTTCCTAAGTGTAGGACAAGCATCACACATGGCAGGCAAAGTCGGCCTAGCCTTCAACTCCTCTAGCGTTGCAGTAGTAGAATGAAGCAAATCTACATTACTAGCATGCTTAGCGTGGAGATTAGCAATTTCAACAGCTAGAACTTGACAATCAGTGCACTCAATCTCATCGGCAACAGCACAAGCTTCCTTAGCAATAGACAGATCATTCAAAGCACAATCAAGTTTAGACTTCAAAGTCTCAAGCTCAGCCTCTAAAGTAGCAACCTTAGCATTAGCAAGCCTAAGGTCCTTAGCAGCAACTCTAAGCAAGTGATCCTGGTTTTTCAAAGCAGTAAACATTGCCTCATCATCATCATCGCTCACCTAAGGCTCGGAGTTGGACTTGTTGCAGAAGTCTGAGTCGGTGGAGCCAGCTTGATCACTCTTGATCGCCATGGTATAGTAGCCGATCTCGTCTCCGAAGAAGCAGAGTCCGGCGTGTCCGACGATCTTTTTCTCACCATTATCATCGCTGTCGGAGCCGGAGTCGTTGGAAGTGCCATCGCAGTCACTCAAGCTGGCGAGGAAAGCACGGTCACGCTCTTGCGCGTGCTTCTGGTACTGCTTCACGAACTCCTTCTTGCTAAAGTACGGCCGCTTCTTCTTGTCACCCTTGTACTTGCCCTTCTTCTTGTCAGAGGTGTACTCGCCCTTGTACTTGTGATCCTTGCCGGAGGAGTACTTCTCCTGAGCTCTCCTCTGGGGGCAGTCGGCGATGAAGTGGTCCGTCGTCCCACACTCATAGCACTGGAGCTTGTCACCTCTTCTGCGGCTCATCCTGTTGGAGTAGAGGTACTGGAACTTGTTGGACAGTAGGCACAGCTTCTCATCATCAAGTGCCTCCAGTTCCTCCTCCATAGCTGAAATCAAGGACAAGGCATAGCCAACAGAAGGGTTAGCGTTAGCAGCACCGCCACTACTAGGGCCAGACATCAGAGCTAGGCTGTGATGCCCCTGGCATCTCAAGAGACTTAACACGCAGCTAGAGACAAGCTAATGATGGATTAAGACTTAATCATGATTAGAGAGTAACAAGAGATAGGTGGAGAAATCACTAAGTCAAAGATTTTCTATACAAGATGCAAGACCACACATTTCGTGGTTGGATAAGTCAACACTCACATGCTTTTGAGCTCAACATCAAATACAAAACCTCGGATAAGAAAGTAACCCTAGACCTTTCTGTTTGACCATGTTCAAAAATCTAAAGACAAGAGGTTTAAAGGATCAAACCAAATCCAACTAACGTTTCTTCTGAGGATAGCAAGTGTGATCGAGACCAAACTTGAGCCCTAATAAAACTTTCTAATTCATTAAGCACCTAAGCGTAACTCCATTGTCAAAGTTGTGGTATATGTTATGGACTACCCTTTCGTTACACTGAACAAGGTTTAAAAACGTCTTTAACCTATTTTAAACCCCACCACAATTCTCTTGGAAATAACCAAAATCAGCCCACACAGAAATTTCCCAAGTCTGGATTTTCAGCTTTTCCCAAACTTAAATCTGAAATTACTTTTGATTTCACTAAACAACTTCAAAACCTTCCTTTCTAGAAAATGAAATTAAACTTATCACCTTTCAAATACACCTAGTGTGGAAGTGTTTGGACTTCAATTGATGTTTCAAAAGTTGGAAACAAGAATAGACTCTACAAAAAATAAACCTACTATTTCACCATACCTCTCAACATGTTTAACCTTGTAATTCAAAATCTGCTGGGAAGTAGGTAAAATGTTATATACCAAACTCATAGCTAATTTCATGATGAACAACTTTTGTAATTGGAGTGTTGACATGCACAGTGGTTTGGATGGTGCTTTGGGTGCTTTTCTGTAGACCTGTGATTTCAGCCCAAACCTGGCTTATTTAATAAATTCAAATTTCATTGATCTACAGCCATAATCTTGCTATGAGTGTATTGAGAGAGTTGTAGTTTATAAAGTTCTTAACAACATTGGTATAAAACTCCTTGTGTGAAAGTGACCATAAGGGGGACTTTTAGAATTTCTAAACTGATGGGATCAGTTGGTCAAACCTTGGTCAGCAGCTGAAACTCAAATTTAAACCATATTTTTGAATACAACATGGTATACAAGTTTATAAATAAAATATACAGAAACAAATTTAGAACATTTTATCCAATTAGGGTATTTTCAAATTCGGCCTCTAACCTATTCAAAAACGCGAAATACAAACAAAGGTCCTGTCAGTCAAAGTGGGTTTTTCAATTTCCGGATTTTCTTTTTCCTTTTCTCTCTATGACGCGCGGGCCCCACCTGTCAGACCGCGCCGGTTTCCCGCTTACGCGGTTGGAACGCGCCGATGGTGGGTCCCACCGTTTCCGTGTCTCCGCGCACCCGGTCCACTGCGCCGTCCTCTTCACTCTCGTCTCCGGCCCCACGTGTCGGTCGCTCCGGGTCCATGGATCCGTTCCACCCGTCGCGGCCACCTCTTTCTCCCCACTCCGACGCGCCCACGCGGCGGCCGCGTTCTGCCTGCGCCGCGCGTGACCGACGCCGATGCCGCACTCTATCCTCCCCGACCCGTCTACACCTGGACGTTTTCCAAGCCATCTCCACGCCCTCAACCCCGCCTCGCTCTCTCACTCGCTACCCTCTCCCTCGCCTATTCCTCCCGCTCAGAGCGAAACGGCCGCCATTGCCGAGCTCGGAGGCGAGCTCACGCCGGCCGCTCCGCGGCACCCCGCGCCTCCAGACCACCGCCATCACGTCCGCCTCCACCTCCCGCGCCCAAAGCGCTAAACCTCGTCATCTCCCTCCGCCTCCCCTCCACAAGCGCAGTACGCCCGCCGCCATTGCCGCCGCGGCGAGCTCACAGCCCCCGCCGCCTCAAGCCGTCTCGAGCCCCACCGAAGACCGCCCCGCGCTCACCTCGCGCTCCTCTGTCTTTTCCCCACACCCTCGGCCTCCAACCGCGCCTCCTTCACCCCTCTCCGCGAGCGCAATCGCGCGGCCGCCATCGCCGCCGGCCCCTCGCCGTGGACAACCCTCCTCCGGCCTTCCCCACACCTCCAGGATACCCCCACCGCCTTAGCCTTGCCCTCGCGCGTCTCCCGGCTAGACATCGTCGCCGTTGCCCTCCTCCTTCGCCGAGTCCACGCTCGTGCGCCGCCGGTTCGCGCCGTCGTCGCCCGAGTTCACCACCGTCGCGCGCCGTCTCTGAGCCCTCCCCGTCACTGCAGGTAGTAAGGGTGAGACCCCCGGCCTCCTCTCTCTCTCCCTAGCCACTTCTGGTGTCCGTTCGCGCCCGGCGTGGCCGGATTTGGCCTGCGCGCCACCCGTCTCCTCTCTCTGTCGTGAGGAAGACGATGAACCGAGGAGGAAGAAGCCCGCTTTGCGCTATAGCCCTCGAAGTTGTGCGTTCTCGCTGTGCATTGAGCCGTGTAGTTCTTTCAATCTAGCCCTTGGAGTATATGGTTAATCACGGATTAGTCCTAGATCTAGGGTTTTTCCTATTTAGTTTGTTTATTTCGGCTGAAAACTTTGAAAAATCATAACAATTCAAATAAAAATCCAAAATGGACAAACTCAGTGGCTATGGACTCCTTGCGAGTAGATCTACAGGATAGGTATGATGTGGATGTGTGAAATGTCTGTTTTGCCCTTGTTTAAGTTGCATGCATGTGAGGGTTAATAAATGGTAAAAGTGGACCAAATGAACTCCAAAAATTATGAAACATGGACAGTAGCTTTTTGTGGCATTGTAGCACTATGTGAATTTTTGTAGTTGTAGCACTTGCTGTTAATTACCCTTTTAACATTATACATGTGTTATGTGCATTTAATTGAACTAGTGAATTGGAGGCTACATAGGATATGCTCAAATTGACTCTCTAGCATTTTTCATATACTTTAGGTAGTATAAGTATCTCACTGGTAAATTATGAGCCCCTGCATGTTAAGTTTTAATAGTGATTTGAAAATGACAAAATGATACATATTGGAAAGGATAATTAGAAAAAGTGGTCATAACTTGCTAGTAAAATTCTTCGGAAAATTTAGTAGCTTAATGTGGGTGCATAGAGTCCAGAAAGTATATCCGAGAAGGCTAATTACACTGTTCATATGTACATCTTAATTTGCACTAGATTAATATATGGAAAATAGATGTCCTGTCAAACTTGGAAGTTTTAACTTGTAAATTTTTGTACACGTAGTCCATGCTAAGTATAGGTCACTAGTAAAATTTTACCTTCGGAAATCATTCCAATAATTTATGAAAAATCTGAGAAGCTATAGGGCTAATAGCTTGCTAGAATTTTCATAATTAATTTTTAACTCCTTTATGGCTGTAATTTTGATAATAGCATAATATAGTGTAAATCTAGATGTTCCAAAAATCTGAGCTCAATTGGAGTTGTCTAACTACATGAACACAAGTAATGCTTTTTATTCATAAAGTAGGCATGTGTTAGGTAATTAAAAGATTATATGTTGTTTGCTATTGATATCCTTATGCATGTGGGTTGATTTCTAGTTGCACGCTATCTACTGTTGTCTATGCCACACTTGATTGAAAGATAAACTCATTTGCTGTGTAAAACACTTAAGGTTAATATAGGGCCTTAATCCATTAGATAACCGGAATGTGTGATGTCATTAGTGAATGTTCCCCTATGCGTGCATGAAGTAGTCTTTTCCTGTTAAATAGCTCATTCCAAGCAAAACATTTAATAATATTTTAACTTTGCATCCCATTCCTTGCATCATCCCGCATGTCAATCATATAGTGGCGCTCATTACAAATACGTGATCAAGAAACGAGCGCGTGGAACTACTTCAACCAACGGTGATCCAAAAGACCAATTAAGACCCACTCACGACCTGGAGGGCCCATTAGTCGTGTTTGGATGGAGGAGTTGTCCAAGGGATCAAGGGGTTGCCTGGGGCAAAGCCTCACAACCCGGCAAACTAACAGTAGCTTAGTTTGTTGGCTTTATTAAAGTGAATCAAAGGTAGGCAGGACCATGTTTTACCTAGCAAATGATTTTGTTGAATGCTTACGCATCTGCATTTGGAGTTGTTTGGAACCCATTTGCATTAGACTCCTTGGCCGCCCTGGCCCTAGCACCTACAATAGAGTGCATAGGGCGAGTATGCCTAGTAATGCTAGGTACGAGTAGACACGAGTGAATGGAGTCACTCGTCGCGTAGGTGATTTTTCAAAAGTCACAAGAACTATTACTATGATGAAAGCTATGAGGATGCTCATGGTTTTAACTCGATACCGGGCGGAGATATGGTTATATGAGAAAAATGATGATGATGATATGGATGGTATGGTGGACTCCGTCCGAGTCGCATAAGGCCGGTCGTTGTTCGCCTATTGGTCGGCATAACATTGCTAGGGTGCTTATCCGGAATCTATGGGCCGGTGAAAGTCTTACTTGTGACGTCTCAAGTAAGGGGCACGTTCCTACCCACTGGTTGAGAGGAAGGTGGCCGCGCAGGCGGGTGTCAAAGGAGGGCAGAACCCGACGTAACCGAGGTAACGCTCCTGCGACAACGCGCTCCGGGAGTTAGGCGGGAGTGGTCATCGAACTTGAGACGGGACAAGTGGAGATGGGGGAAGCATATGTGTAATGCTGGGAGTTAGTAAGCATATGCCATCCTAGTGTTTCTAGTTATTCTCGGGAATATAAATATCGATTCGAATCGCTGATGCTCACCAGGTGTGAGAATGCCAATACCACTGACGGACAAAGTAGTAATCCACTTGAATATGTTGTATTATGAATTCATAGTTTTGAAAACTACATGCTTGAATATACATGCTTTACTTTCAGACAACTTATTATTGTACTCATGATTAGTATTACAGATAGGATGAACTAAGTAGCTGTCAAATCCTACTTCTACCATAATAAATCAAGCAACTATCAATCCTGCTTCCACCTGTTAATTTGATCCTATTTAAAAATCAACAGCTAAGGATCAAATTCTTAGTAAGCAAGCTTTGCGTCAGCCGTAAGCCAATTCCATTAAGTCCTACTGAGTAATTAGTACTCAGGGTTTGCCCCCACTTTTGGATTACAGGTACTGGTGACACTGGACAACTATATTGGAGGTGGTAGTACCGGGGCTCGGTGTTACTCGCCTTGTTTATCTCTACATGAAGATTTGTTGAGTTTCATTTCCGCTGTGAGATGTTTTGAAACGCTTCCGCTATACATGTATATTTTTAAATCGCTTTCGCTATCTTTGAACATGTATTTGACTATTATCTTCGGTTTGTAAACTAAGTCTACTTATTCTCTACTTCAACTGCCTGTGATGATGTAATCTGTTGTGGCTCTTTCGAGGGCTGAATGTGTGTGATGTCGGTATCCTCGGGCGATGGTTTCATCGAGTGCCCTTTTGGGTAGCTCGACGGACTACTGGGTTTAGTCTGGCCTAAGTGCACTGCGAGCCAGAGGAGTTAGGTGTGCTTAGTCTGGATTAAGCAGGGCGGTTCCGCCACAGCTGGTATCAGTGCCGATCATACACAGACAACAGTTATATCATCTGGTTTACAAAACTATTTTCGAAAGCCTTTTCAAGTATTTGAAAAATGAGAGTATACGATAAGCCCATACTAAGGATGTTAGTGTTATCCAGGTGACATCGCTGACAGTCTGACCTAGATAAAACTCATATGCATATTCGGCGCTTTGAGAAATAACTATTCGGCCATAGCTGTCCCCAGTACTGGTGGAAGCTATCGGGTTTTGCGAACGGTTGAAAACTCTGCATTCATGCTGTATAAGAAAAAACTCTTTAAGGGTGGTGGGCATGTTTGAGGCTTTCATACCCACCACACTTACATTCGGTTTTGGGATCCATCTTTTCCTCGACAATCCCCAGTACTGGTGGAAAGTCAGGCTTTGAGGAAAAGGTGCAGCGGCCCACCTACGTTGTCCACGCAGCGGTCACGCGTGGATGCCACACTAGGTGGTAATGTATGAGCATGCATTCTTCTGCAGGTACACTAACCACGTGCAAAATTAAGAACGACTAGACAACGGCTAGTTGCATTACGGAGGGATGTGCATCATATATGTCACCGAAGTATCGCTAGTTATATATAATATACCTAGGATGTGCGGTGTGAGACCGGATAGGATGAATCATGCATCATTTCATCTCATCTCATGTGCTTTGCTATGTGTTGGATTAAAAATGACTGGATTCATATTTTTATCGTACGCATGGTTGTTAGTAATAGCAAGTTAACATGAGATGCTTATGAAACGTGGTATAAGGTGCTTATGAAACGTGAAATTGTGACCCTTGCCAAAGTTATACCTTCTGCATTAATACCAACGCTTTTACTGGAAACTTTCCATAACAAAGCTGTAGAGAACAACGAAACAAGTAATTGTTCTACTTAGGTTTTGATTCAAAGGTGGTTGTAAAAGTAACTCACAGTCACGTTAAGTCAGAAATCCACATCGGGACCATTACGCCAAAATCTGGTAACTTGAAGTTTTGAGACCTTGGATATAGAATTGGCCATAGGCATCTCTAAGAAAGATGAAGTACAGGAAGTTTGCAAAAGTGTTTTCTATTTTTACCATGACCTGGATAGATCTTGGCTAGCAGAATAGTTTGATTTCTAGACCATACCGTGGTAGAGCTAGTAAACATCGTCTATGCCAACGACGTAGGATGTAAAACTTCCCACGGCCTTCATATTCGGAGCTTCTACCAGATCCATTTTTGTTTCCTTCCAAAAGCTAACCGCAATATGTTCCCGTTAGAAAGGAGGCGATAAAGAGTGGTGGCACAAGTTGTGATGCGGTCGTTTTCATTTCATTTTCTCGAGCAAGGAATTACGATCGCACTATAACCGTACCAAGATTTTCATTTCATTTTCTCGAGCAAGGAATTACGATCGCACTATGACCGTACCAAGATTTTTAAGATTCTTGAATTGACACAGGCCTTATTCTTCCTGCTACAGATGTCGCTGCCCTCAACGCAACCCTTTGACTTAGGCCCTAATTGCCAAGAGTCCACGAAAGCTAAAACAACAATACCTCGAGATCATAAGAAGAGAAAAGCGGGAGAGTCTTCCACTAAGACAGCCTCAGTTCAGCATCTGCGACCCGGGATGGTTCTATTAAAAGGATTTGTCAAGCCTGAAGATCAAATTGAGATGGTTCGTATGTGTCGACAACTGGGTAGGGGCCCAGGAGGATTTTGTAGGCCAAGCCTCAAGAATGGTGCCAAGCTGAATTTATGGATGATGTCTCTGGGAAAGAACTGGGATCCAACGGCACGCTCGTATGGACCCACACGTCCATTTGATGGAGCACAAGCCCCGACAATACCAGACGCTTTTAAGATGATTGCTCAAACTGCGAACTCTACTGCAAGCGAGTTTCCTCAAATTAACCCTGACATATGCATCGTCAACTACTACACCAACTCTGGGAAGCTCGGACTTCTCCAAGACAAGGACGAGTCAGAGAGTAGCCTTACCAAAGGTTTATCTTTCATATCCATCTCCATAGGAGACACTGCCGAGTTCTTGTTCGGCGACACGACAGACAAGCACCAAGCGACCAAGATCAACCTCGAATCTGGTGACGTTCTCATACTCGGTGGAGAATCAAGACTATTGTTTCATGGCATTTCCCACGTGAAGACCAACACTGCACCAAGTTGGTTGAAAGAAGAAACGAGCATTCGTTCTGGACGTATCAATCTTACGTTTAGTCAGTACTAGCTAGGTACCAATTCGTACGATGGCGACCATCGTGAGCTGCTGTAATCCAAAGATTCCGATTCTCATAGCTGATAGGTGTCTCCAGTACCTAGCTCCTTAGAATCAATATGTACCCAATCCTCATGACTAGCGTATCTTGTTTGTCCTGCAATGCATTCTGAATTCTTAAGTCGTCATGTTTTGAGCTCTAACATTCAGGAACTTCAGTCTTTGTAAACCCTGATGCTCTACGTTGTCGTCATGATGTTTTAAATTCTAGTTATTGTGATGCTCCAAAACCTTGAAGACTTTTCTCCAATCACCCTGACCTACGCAGCGTCAACATCGACACCGATACAAGTTGGAGCTCCATCAAGACAAGAATGAGTCCAGAAGATGCCGCGACAAGGTTCTACTGTCGCTTACATACCCCTAGGCGACGATATAGGGTTCCTATCTGGCAACATGAGTGATAGAGAGAAAGCATCCTGGATCAACCTCGACTTCGGCAATGTCCTCAGATTTGGCGTTTAATCAAGATTCAACACCATGGTGTCTCCCACATGAGGCTCAACGCCGCATCAACATGAATGAAAGAAGAAGTTCGCTTTTGACCCAATTGTTTTGAACATACGACTTGGCAAACCGGAACGGGTATCGATCAGCGTATTAACAACGTTTAGCTTGGACTTGTATTGGCTGGACATAGGGTTCGTATGGCTCATATTGCCACTTGATCCTAACCTCTTGGATTCAACTCTAGTGTATCATGTATTTTCCAACCCTTGCAATTCTTGAGTTCCAAGCTCCACTATCCCGTGTATTTCAAGCTCCTGCACTCCCAGCATTTCGAACTCTTGTGGTGCACATGCTTTGAGCTCTCGCCAATTCATGTGCTCTCAACTCCTTGTTCATGTCTTTCCATAACCTTGTATTGCTTGCATCTCCTGACATTGGATAGCTGTGCCACTCTTGATGTGGTGTTTACCCGAGTAGTCTATGGTGCCGCGACGGAACCTAGGGTCCCATGTGTATGGCCGACACCGGGTAAATCCCTAGGCTCACGCTATATCCAGACATACAAAGGCATGATGCCGCTTAAGTGGTGGAACATTCGTATTCATTTTCTATCCCCTTGGTCAACCCTATACATCGAATTCGTGGATACGATTTACTCTATTTACACTACCGCATTGTATCATTTCCTTGCTTTGTTTCACCTTGCCTTTCTTGATCTGTGGGGAAAAATCCATCTTAATCCCACTGTCGTTCACATCTTTCCATTGCCTTGTTGCACCATGTTTTTCTCGATCCATGGAGACGGATCAATTCTATGGTTCCACTCGTCCACATTTTCTCGTTGCTTTGCTTATCCTTGCTAGTTGTGCTTCATGGGGATGATCAATTCTATCTCTATGGTATAATTACAACCATTGGTCCTAGTCTCGGACTCCTCTATGCTTACCTTGATCAGCTTTAACGTCCGTATCTGTGGGAATGCTTGGTTCCATTTTCACTGTTTTGCTACATCATTCCATTGCTTTCTTCCGATTTGCCTCTCTTGATTTGTGGGAAACAATCAACTACGTTTCCACCACTCTATCTTATGTTTTCTTCCTTCGTATATGTTGAATCTTATCTCCTAATGGAGAAATTCGGCATCATCCACTGCACTAAGCTTTTGTTCTCGGCTAATGCTTTCATCACATTTCCCTTTCGGGAGTAGCTTTATTCCTCTTTGAGATTATCCTCAAAGTTGGGCTCACTAACCTTGATAGGTGTTTTGATTTCTAAAGCACAAGCCCTCTGCCTATACTTTTCTTGATCAGTCTTGATCAATTCTATGAAATCATACAAACCATCACCTTATCTTGGTGAATATGTCCTATCCTCTTTCCACGGCATCTTTCTCGAAACAATGAGTAGGATGTGCTATGTATCACCACATCTTACTCTTTGAAGAATGTTCGGATTTCATATCTTATATGTGTACACAGTCCCTATCAAATGAAATGAATGTGTCACTCGAAAGCACATCCATTGATAACCCTTTGAATCTCAAGAGCCTTCGTGGTTCGGTCTTCCGATTTCGTACGCTTTGCTCCTAATTATTCTAAGACCTATATGTTTATCACGTTTCTAAATCTTGGTGTCAAAGTCAGGGCGTAACCCTATTCTAATTCTCGAATAAATCACTGTCGTTTTCGCACCATGGCCACACCGTCTTTGCGGTTTGTTCATTCGCTCTCATATAAACCACGACTCGCCGAGCACCTGGGAAAGACCACCTTAGGCGTATTTAAAAGCTTTGTAACTAACTTGTGTTAAGGAGGCACTAACCATTCACGAGCCAGTTAACAAAGCAAGTTGATGAAGGATTAAGTGTTACCATGTATGTCAGAAGCACACGAACAACGATGCCAAACCATTTGCATTTCGCAGTAAGCCGTAGAACACCGCTTCCTCCAAATCTCGGGACGAGATTTTCTTTAAGGGGGGTGGGTTGTGATGCCCCTAGCATCTCAAGAGCCTTAACACGTAGCTAGAGACAAGCTAATGATGAATTAAGACATAATCATGATTAGAGAGTAACAAGAGATAGGTGGAGCAATCACTAAGTCAAAGATTCTCTATACAAGATGCAAGACCACACATTTCGTGGTTGGATAAGTCAACACTCACATGCTTTTGAGCTCAACATCAAATACAAAACCTCGGATATGAAAGTAACCCTAGGCCTTTCTGTTTGACCATGCTCAAAAATCTAAAGACAAGAGGTTTAAAGGATCAAACCAAATCCAACTAACGTTTCTTCCGAGGATAGCAAGTGTGATCGAGACCAAACTTGAGCCCTAATAAAACTTTCTAATTCATTAAGCACCTAAGCTTAACTCCATTGTCAAAGTTGTGGTATATGTTATGGACTACCCTTTCGTTACACTGAACAAGGTTTAAAAATGTCTTTAACCTATTTTAAACCCCACCACAATTCCCTTGGAAATAACCAAAATCAGCCCACACTTAGAAATTTCCCAAGTCTGGATTTTCAGCTTTTCCCAAACTTGAATCTGAAATTACTTTTGATTTCACTACACAATTTCAAAACCTTCCTTTCTAGCAAATGAAATTAAACTTATCACCTTTCAAATACACCTAGTGTCAAAGTGTTTGGACTTCAATTGATATTTCAAAAGTTGGAAACAAGAATAGACTCTACAAAAAATAAACCTACTATTTCACCATACCTCTCAACATGTTTAACCTTGTAATTCAAAATCTGCTGGGAAGTAGGTAAAACGTTATATACCAAACTCGTAGCTAATTTCATGATGAACAACTTTTGTAATTGGAGTGTTGACATGCACAGTGGTTTGGATGGTGCTTTGGGTGCCTTTCTGTAGACCTGTGATTTCAGCCCAAACCTGGCCAATTTAATAAATTCAAATTTCATTGATCTACAGCCATAATCTTGCTATGAGTGTATTGAGAGAGTTGTAGTTTATAAAGTTCTTAACAACATTGGTATAAAACTCCTTGTGTGAAAGTGACCATAAGGGGGACTTTTAGAATTTCTAAACTGATGGGATCAGTTGGTCAAACCTTGGTCAGCAGTTTAAACTCAAATTTAAACCATATTTTTGAATACAACATGGTATACAAGTTTATAAATAAAATGTAGAGAAACAAATTTAGAACATTTCATCCAATTAGGGTATTTTCAAATTCTGCCTCTAACCTGTTCAAAAACGCAAAATACAAACAAATGTCTTGGCAGTCAAAGTGGGTTTTTCAATTTCCGGATTTTCTTTTTCCTTTTCTCTCTATGACGAGCGGGCCCCACCTGTCAGACCGCGCTGGTTTCCCGCTTACGCGGTCGGAACGCGCCGACGGTGGGTCCCACCGTTTCCGCATCTCCGTGCACCCGGTCCACTGTGCCGTCGTCTTCACTCCCGTCTCCAGCCCCACCTGTCGGTCGCTCCGGGTCCATGGACCCGATCCACCCGTTGCGGCCACCTCTTTCTCCCCGCTCCGACGCGCCTAGGCGGCGGCCGCGTTCTGCCCGCGCCGCGCGTGGCCGATGCCGGCCGACACCGACGCCGCGCTCTATCCTCCCCAACCCCTCTGCACCTGGACGTTTTCCAAGCCATCTCCACGCCCTCAACCCCGCCTCGCTCTCTCACTCGCTCCCGTCTCCCTCGCCTATTCCTCCTGCTCAGAGCGAAACGGCCGCCATTGCCGAGCTCGGAGGCGAGCTCACGCCGGCCGCTCCGCGGCTCCCCGCGCCTCCAGACCACCGCCATCACCTCCGCCTCCACCTCCCGCGCCCAAAGCGCTAAACCTCGTCGTCTCCCTCCGCCTCCCCTCCACAAGCGCAGTACGCCCGCCGCCATTGCCGCCGCGGCGAGCTCACAGCCCCCGCCGCCTCAAGCCGCATCGAGCCCCGCCGAAGACCGCCCCGCGCTCGCCTCGCGCTCCTCTATCTTTTCCCCACACCCTCGGCCTCCAACCGCGCCTCCTTCACCCCTCTCCGCGAGCGCACTCGCGCGGCCGCCTTCGCCGCCGGCCACTCGCCGTGGACAACCTTCCTCCGGCCTTCCCCACGCCTCCAGGATACCCCCACCGCCTTCGCCTTGCCCTCGCGCGTCTCCCGCGCTAGACATCGTCGCCGTTGCCCTCCTCCTTCGCCGAGTCCACGCCCGTGCGCCGCCGGTTCGCGCCGTCGCCGCCCGAGTTCACCACCGTCGCGCGCCGTCTCTGAGCCCTCCCCGTCGCTGCAGGTAGTAAGGGTGTGACCCCCGGCCTCCTCTCTCTCTTCCTAGCCACTTCCGGTGTCCGTCCGCGCCCGGCGTGGCCGGATTTGACCGGCGCGCCGCCCGTCTCCTCTCTCTGTCGAGAGGAAGACGATGAACCGAGGAGGAAGAAGCCCACTTTGCGCTATAGCCCTCGGAGTTGTGCGTTCTCTCGTTCTAATCCGAGCGATGTGCATTGAGCGGTGTAGTTCTTTCAATCTAGCCCCTGGAGTATATGGTTAATCACGGATTAGTCCTGGATCTAGGGTTTTTCCTATTTAGTTTGTTTATTTCGGCTGAAAACTTTGAAGAATCATAACAATTCAAATAAAAATCCAAAATGGACAAACTCAATGGGTATGGACTCCTTGTGAGTAGATCTACAGGATAGGTATGATGTGGATGTGTGAAATGTCTGTTTTGCCCTTGTTTAAGTTGCATGCATGTGAGGGTTAATAAATGGTAAAAGTGGACCAAATGAACTCCAAAAATTATGAAACATGGACAGTAGCTTTTTGTGGAATTCTAGCACTATGTGAATTTTTGTAGCCCTAGCACTTGCTGTTAATTACCCTTTTACCATTATACATGTGTAGTGCATTTAATTGAACTAGGGAATTGGAGGCTACATAGGATATGCTCAAATTGACTCTCTAGCATTTTTCATATACTTTAGGTAGTATAAGTATCTCACTGGTAAATTATGAGCCCCTGCATGTTAAGTTTTAATGGTGATTTGAAAATGACAAAATGATACATATTGGAAAGGATAATTAGAAAAAGTGGTCATAACTTGCTAATAAAATTCTCCGGAAAATTTGGTAGCTTAATGTGGGTGCATAGAGTCAAGAAAGTATATCCGAGAAGGCTAATTACACTGTTCATATGTACATCTTAATTTGCACTAGATTAATATATGGAAAATAGATGTCCTGTCAAATTTGGGAGTTTTAACTTGTAAATTTTTGTGCATGTAGTCCATGCTAAGTATAGCTCACTGGTAAAATTTCACATTCGGAAACCATTCCAATAATTTATGAAAATTTGAGAATCTATAGGGCTAATAACTTGCTAGAATTTTCATAATTAATTTATAACTCTTTTATGGCTGGAATTTTGACAATAGCATAATGCAGTGTAAATCTAGATGTCCCAAAAATCTGAGCTCAATTGGAGTTGTCTAACTACATGAACACAAGTAATGCTTTTTATTCATAAAGTAGGCATGTGTTAGGTAATTAAAAGATTATGTGTTGTTTGCTATTGATATCCTTATGCATGTGGGTTGATTTCTAGCTGCACGCTATCTACTGTTGTCTATGCCACACTTGATTGAAAGATGAACTCATTTGCTGTGTTAAACACTTAAGGTTAATATAGGACCTTAATCCATTAGATAACCGGAATGTTTGATGTCATTAGTGAATGTTCCCCTATGTGTGCATGAAGTAGTCTTTTCCTGTTAAATAGCTCATTCCAAGCAAAACATTTAATAATGTTTTAACTTTGCATCCCATTCCTTGCATCATCCCGCATGTCAATCATATAGTGGCGCTCATTACAGATACGTGATCAAGAAACATGCGCGTGGAACTACTTCAACCAACGGTGATCTAAAAGACCAACTAAGACCCACTCACGACTTGGAGGGCCCATCAGTCGTGGTTGGATGGAGGAGTTGTCCAAGGGATCAAGGGGTTGCCTGGGGCAAAGCCTCACAACCCGGCAAACTAACAGTAGCTTAGTTTGTTGGCTTTATTAAAGTGAATCAAATGTAGGCAGGACCATGCTTTACCTAGCAAATGATTTTATTGAATGCTTACGCATCTGCATTAGGAGTTGTTTGGAACCCATTTGCATTAGACTCCTTGGCCGCCCTGACCCTAGCACCTACAATAGAGTGCGTAGGGCGAGTATGGCTAGTAATGCTAGGTACGAGTAGAAACGAGTGAATGGAGTCACTCGTCGCGTAGGTGATTTTTCAAAAGTCACAAGAACTATTACTATGATGAAAGCTATGAGGATGCTCATTGTTTTAACTCGAGACCGGGCAGAGAAATGGTTATATGAGAAAAATGATAATGATGATATGGATGGTATGGTGGACTCCGCCCGAGTCGCATAAGGCCGGTCGTTGTTCGCCTATTGGTCGGCATAACATTGCTAGGGTGCTTATCTAGAATCTATGGGCCGGTGAAAGTCTTATTTGTGACGTCTCAAGCAAGGGGCACGTTCCTACTCACTGGTTGAGAGGAAGGTGGCCGTGGAGGCGGCTGTCAAAGGAGGGCAGAACCCGACGTAACCGAGGTAACGCTCCTGCGACAACGCGCTCCGGGAGTCAGGCGGGTGTGGTCATCGAACTTGAGACGGGACAAGTGGAGATGTGGAAGCATATGTGGAACGCTGGGAGTTAGTAAGCATATGCCATCCTGGTGCTTCTAGTTATTCTCGGGAATATAAAAATCGATTCGGATCGCTGATGCTCACTAGGTGTGAGAATGCCAATACCACTGACGGGCAAAGTAGTAATCCACTTGAATATGTTGTATTATGAATTCATAGTTTTGAAAACTACATGCTTGAATATACATGCTTTACTTTCAGACAACTTATTATTTTACTCATAATTAGTATTACGGATAGGACGAACTAAGTAGCTGTCAAACCGTACTTCTACCATGATAAATCAAGCAACTGTCAATCCTGCTTCCACCTGTTAATTTGATCCTGTTTAAAAATCAACAGCTAAGGATCAAATTCTTAGTAAGCAAACTTTGCGTCAGCCGTAAGCCAATTCCATTAAGTCCTACTGAGTAATTAGTACTCAGGGTTTGCCCCCACTTTTGGATTACAGGTACTAGTGACACTGGACAACTATATTGGAGGTGGTAGTACCGGTGGGCTCGGTGTTACTCGCCTTGTTTATCTCTACATGAAGATTTGTTGAGTTTCATTTCCGCTGTGAGATGTTTTGGAATGCTTCCGCTATACATGTATATTTTTAAATCGCTTCCGCTATCTTTGAACATGTATTTGACTATTATCTTCGGTTTGTAAACTAAGTCTATTTATTCTCTACTTCAACTGCCTGTGATGATGTAATCTGTTGTGGCTCTTTCGAGGGCTGAATGTGTGTGATGTCGGTATCCTCGGGCGATGGTTTCATCGAGTGCCCTTTTGGGTAGCTCGACAGACTACCGGGTTTAGTCTGGCCTAAGTGCACTGCGAGCCAGAGGTGGCAGGTGTGCTTAGTCTGGATTAAGGAGGGCGGTTCCGCCACATAGGCTCTTTGGAGTTGGTCCACTCATTCTGGCCTAAGCCTGAGTGTCAACCTCCGAAGCCTTCAACTTGCTATACAGCTCGTTTGTGGTGAGAGTCTCATAGCCACTGGACTTGACTATAGACTCCTTCATTTACCAAATACTATGATCCAAGGCAAAGAGTAGCTTGCAAGCCTGCTCGTGGTCATCGTATGGCAAAGCCCCATTTCTTGCATTAGCATGAATCTTGTTGGCAATCGATTGAAACCGACTGAACAAGTCGTCAATGCTCTCGCCAGGTTGCTGGGAGAAATTCTCGTACTCTCGCTTATACGTCTCATACAGCTTGGCCTTGACCTGAGTTGTCCCCTCATGGAAGTTTGCAAGGGTAGTCCAGATCTCATGAGCCGTCCTAAGATGACTCACTCTATTGAACTCAGAGCGGCTCAGGGCTGTTAAGAGGAAATTCCTAGCCTTGTTGTTCGCTTCGTGTTCCCACTGCTGCAGCTGAGTAACACGCTCATCTAGCACCTGATAATCAGTACGGTGACAAATATCCCAGACGGACGAATGTTGGCTCTGAAGAAATGCCGCCATGCGGATCTTCCAATATGTGAAATCTGAGCCAAGGGACAGTCCGATGGTTAGACCATAGGACGGTCCGATGGTACCATGGGACATTTAGGCAGCAAGGGTGGCCGGGTCTCGAAACAACTACTGAGCACGGATCTCGTCTAATGGTCAAACCATGGGACGGTCCAATGGTCACCAACTCGTCCGATGGTCTCGTCCGATGGTCACCAACTCGTCCGATGGTCTCGTCCGATGGTCACCAACTCGTCCGATGGTCTCGTCCGATGGTTTCCAACTCGTCCGATGGTTCTCAGCAGTAAAATCAGCCCGCATATCCACCAAAAACTTCACCAAAACCGGTCCAAAACTTGTCCGAACTTCACAAAATTTTGCATGGATGATCTTGGATCTATCCCAAAGCTAATCCCAAAAGATCCACTTGAAAAGATCTAGGATTGCACGGGAAACACAGATCTCGTGAAGGGGATGAGTTGAACTCGAAAAAAACAAAAACGGGGAAGAACAGCCCTTGCTCGTGGATCAAGGATTCTAGCACTTTGCTAGTGAGATCAACCACATCCTAGCAAGGCAAAACACCGGCAAGAAAAAAGGATTCAACCTTGGCCAAACCAAAACACACCAAAAGGCCAAGAATTGAAGCCAAAAATGAAACTAGAAAGGGAAGGGAGCTTCACACAAAGACTCAAGTTGCTGCCTGAAAACTCATCTAAAATCACTCCATAACAGGTAGCAAAGTCAAATTACATGAAGAGATCACGTCCCCAAGCTTCCTCCCACTTCCTATCCTCTTTCTATGGCTAAAGATCACTCTCAAGCACTATTTATACTACAAGACTCATTCTAGGCTGTTTTACAAATAGCCCCTAAGATACAGACACAATTACACTAAAATGCCTGTAGAGGCCAGAAAAGACGCAGGAAACTCAGCTGAACGGCCACGATGGAGTCCTTGATCTTCTTCGGCTCGAAGTAATCTCCCGATGTCCTCCACGTGGTCAGTAGCTCATCCCTTTGGATAACTACCAGTTTTGGGATACCGGCAACCAGCCCCTGGTTTTGACGATAGAACTAGGAAACAATCTTGGGCCCCGGTTTTAACGCTCGAACCGGAAAACAATTGTTGGGCCTCCAGAGGTGATGACTTTACGGCTCACCACACCATCCCGCACCCACGGTCGCACTTGTGGGCCGAGCCTAACTTGGGCCTCAACCTAAGCCACCTGCCAGTCCACTCGGCAGGGATTTTGTTACGCCAAGTCCACTCTGGCGCCGCCTCTCAGTCCACTCGAGAGGTCTTCTCCTCCAGGTCACACTTAGGAGGTGCTTGTTCATCCATCAGCAAGTCTTCGGTGTTGACAAGCTCTCATCACAGCCAGGACGAAAGACCAGCCTCGGTACACTTGAGTCCCTCACATGGGCCGATGGGGTAATTTGAGAACCACGGCTAGTTCGCTGCTGTAGGTTGCCATGGCTCTTAACCGTTGCTGCAGCTCGCCGGTCAGAGCCGCTGCCCAGCTGCGCCGTCACCTCCTGCGCCGGCCATCCGCACGCCATGTCGAACGTCTATGCCATCCGGCCGATCAGCCTGCGATACAGCTATGCACTGATTGCACTGGAACAGGGGACACTGGTGTGGAAATCGCCAGGACCATAGTCGCCGATGCCGGCAGCGGCGCCGAGCGCGCTGAGGTGCAGTATACATGCTCCGTTCGTGCAGCCATACACGCGAAGAAGCACGCCGTGGGAGCTGGGCATCCATCTGTTCAGCCAATGCGCACCTGATGCATGCGTACTCAAGGAGCAAGGTAGTCCCGAGCACGGCAGAAGAATCAAAGTGTTGCCCTTTTTGATTGATAGCCCCTGAGTCTCCAACCACGACAAGGTACACAAGCTGTGGTATTGTTTTCATGAGCCGACACCTTATATATCACCTTTTTTTTTATTTTGTCGATTGCCTCAACTCCAAGTTACTGAATGTGTCTTGGACAGGTCTTAGCGAGCCTCCAAAAAGCTAAATCGGCTGCTTCCTTTTCTAGCAGAGACAAATAGAGCTGAGCCCTTTGCAGATCCCACAACGTTGTACTAAACTCAACTAATTCCACAAGATGCTAGCAAGTTGATTTATTCCATGGGGAACTTCAGCCTATGGGTGATTTGCATAATAACAAATGGCTCCGATCGGCTCTCCTAATTGCGCACTTCAAAAGTATAGCTGATCGGCTATCTTAGATAATAAATCAGCTCTTTCAAAATAAAATATTTTTACCTGAGGCGATTTTTTTTCTCTTCGCTGACTTGCAAGGATATACGTCGTCTTGACTTCTAATCATGTAGAAGGTGGGGTCCCACCGGGCATGCCAAATTGTGTTGCACCCAAATACCAGCGGGCGGCGAGGTCCTAGCATAGAGCACATGGGAGCTGGAGATCTCGTGCTGCTTCAGTCGTCTCCCTAGAATGCGGCTCCGATCGGCTTCTCGCTGGGGAGCCAATCAATGTATTGCGTGGTTGCAGTGGTGCGGGCGTGCCACCTGGCTTGACCTTGCAGCTAGGATGGTTGTGCGCTGAATACAGTGGTTGTCTCCTGTTCTCACTGAAAAGCGTACATAACAGATCTAAATATTAAATACGTGCCTGATCGCTAGGATCGGCAACACGGGAGCCAGCGAAGTCCCATTGGCAAAAGAAAACCGATGCTCTGTTCGTCTAGTGGATGTGTAGATGCAATAATAATAACAAGATAAACCGCATCCGTGGCATAAAAGGGGTAAAACCCTATCTGAACGCATAATAAAACGAATCTATGTAGCCAGAGCAGCTTCTAACCAAGACCCCCAAAGGGATCCATTAGATAAACAGACACAGATTATGACATAGACAGATAGGGTGCTTGCAATACGTTGATCTTATCGGCATGTCGCGTGCACGCGCAGCAACAAGACACGTCGTGGATTGTAACAAACGATTAGGTGACGGATAATAGGCTACACTAGCACCGATCTACTAACATGAATAGATACATAACAGATTGATACAAGTGCAAAATAAATGCAAGACACCAAACAGCCCTAACACAATCTACTAGAGAAACATTAAGACAAAACGGTATCATGCAGGATAACTGATGGATCTCGCGCCAAGCAAAGTTTGCCACGAGGTTCATCGAGATAACTAGAAAATCTCGCAACCCGCGAAGCTTAGTACAAGATTCACCAAGATAACTAGCAAACCTTGTCATAAAAAACGCTTCAGTACAAGATTCGCCATTGATCCAGCAAATGCTTCGGAGCCCTAGCCGGCTTGGATAAACCCATTAGGACAGCATGACACTTACATGGAGAATAACCTGGGAGCCAGGGCGGCAATGCGCTGAGAGTTGATGAGCGAGACACCGTTATCCGATAACAATATCGTCGCTGATTTATTCATGAATAGGGGATACATATTTATAGTCCGAAGAGTTAGCCCTCAAGGCAAACCCTTTCCTAGATAGACTCAAACTCTTTCCTAACTAATAGATTACAACTTAATTAGGACTCTATGACTTGATAACAAGATCTAAACTCTTCCTCTTATGCGTCTAGATCCTCACGAGACTCCCAAATATCAGCCGAAACACGCCGTATAAATCCTGACAGATTCTGGTCGTTCTATTATTTCGGCAATTCCCGTTGACTCCGAGTATATTTGGATGTGATTCCAGCAGCATTGGAAAGCTTGTCTCCTTATCTTTCCATTCATACGTAGAACGTCCAAAATAGAGTCTGTGGCTTGGGTGTCCGTTTTCGTGTGGCCTACTCCTGCAGTCCGAACCAATCTCGGGAATAAACTGGGCTTTAACACGGATTTAGGCGTGTGACTCCATCTCGGATTGGGCCTTGGGCACACGCTTATCATTATATTTTGCCAAACTTAAGATATGAACCTGGCCAAGTAGACTCCTTCAACATGGGTTTCTTCCGACACTTTGGCCTAACTAGTCTCGGTCAAATTCTAGCGGCAACAATATTTTAGACCCAAGAAATTTTAATGCCAATTCAGTGAGCTTACAAACCAATGGGAAAACCATATGTTTCTCTGTTTGAATGATCTTTGAAACCAAACTAGCAGGATCTGTACATGCACTGAATGTTGCATGCCTTCTCAGTTGAAGAATATAAATCTCGAGTTATTGTCTAATTTGTCTAAAGTCACTGGTAGAGAAATCTGCATCATAAATTTGAGCAACCCTAACAAGCTTATCAACATCAAATCGATTCTTTGAATCAAGGCATGAAAAGCATGTCAATATTTCAATAGTTGATTCCTCAAACCGATGGTTGAGCTCAACACATATTTTATCAAGAGATAAAAAGAAAATCCCAGCACAACAAGGATGAAGGAAAGTAGTAGTCTCATTTCGATGCTTTGCACGAACTCTAAATGGTATGTCATCTAACATATTTGGCACTGAAATATTTTGTTTCCCTCAATATTGGTTGGCCTAATACTACACTTCATCCCATCCAGTATCCCTCATTGTCCGCTGCAAGATACTTGGAAGATCATTTGTGATAACAAACAAGTTTAGCATCAGTTTCATAATGAATACAAACTCAAAAGACTAAATTTTATCCAGCAGCCCTGTAGCTGGAGAAGGTGCACGAATATTCTTTTCAACCATTTCAAGCACCTCAGTTTCTAAGTCCCACATTTCCTCCAAGCGAATAAGAGTTCTATGATGTGAACCTATCTAGTATCCCAGGTCAAGCATGACTAGTTTGCTGATTTTTCCCCTCTACCCGATCCAATCTCCAAACATTCAAGCTTACACAAAATACAATTATAATACCTTTCAGCTAATGCATCCCATATTTTGCATGAGGCACTTGTTGTGGTCACAATCAAAGATACATACTCAAAGAAATCATGAATAGTTGAGCAACAACTAGCAACAGAAACAATCTCCAATTGCAACCAGTGGGCGAAACAATGGGCATAAAAAGAATGTGGGTTTTCATCTAGATTTTATTTCTACGGCGATGCCTGTGGGCACCCTTACCCTCCTTGGAGGCGTCATCGCGGAGTTCCCTTAGCTTCCTTCATCAGTTTCTAGGTGAAAACCTTTCCATTTTTGGAGGAGCGATGGTGACGCATCTTATCGCCGCATTTCCAGAGGGGCATCATTTCAAGAGACAACTGTACTATGGTGATCACAAGGGCATTTAGACGGAGGTTTGCTTATTTGCTTCAGAGGAGAAGAGGGCTCATGTTTGTGGGAGCATTCAGGAAAGAAAAAGCTCAGCTACGTGCAACTCAATGGAATCTGTGGTTTGCTGGCTAGAGTATCGATCACCGTTTGTGGTTGTCGGTCTCGTGGAAGGTCAGCGTAGAAGGTGGACCTTTGGAGTTTTGTGAGATGCTTTAGATCCTCTATTCATCAACTTCGTTGGAGGAGGACGACGGAGTTTTCATGGATCGTGACCATCTCACTTCGTGGTATATGAGGATAGGTGCAGTTGCATCAAGCTTTCACCATTGTTGGGTCTTTTGTGTTGATAGGTGGTGTGAGTTGTACATTTTGAGCCTGAAATTCTAGATCGCTTAGAGCTTTCTAGGTTTTGTTTTTCTTTCTTTCTTTTGTTTTTGTCTGGCTGAGTGCTGTGCAGAGGCCGGAACATTATTTCATCTTGAAATAAAGTTTCCTTCGTCTAAAAAATTAAATTCACCCCTCAACCCTCATATTTGAAGCTCCATCATATCCTTGCGTGTGTATCCTAGATATGGGTAACTTGTAGTAGTATTTACCAAGGATGCCAAATAATGCTACCTTTAATGCATTATAGGTAATATCACTGACATGTTGTAGAGAAAGGATTCGCTCCATGACCTTTCCTCTAGCATCCAGATACCTAAAAAATTAGAATACATTAAAGAAATTATGCAATGATAACATGTCCAATGCAATGTAGTACAAGTTACAAAGAACTAAACTTGCTCCTTCACAGATATGTCATGCGACTCATCAATAACTATGGAAAATTTTCTATCACCAATCTCTCCCATGATGATCACACATGTGATTTCTAAACATCTTAGAAATTCTTTTTAAATTCATTTCATAGTTTTAAAATTTTCTATCACCAATCTCTCCCATGATCACACTTGTGATCTTGCAGTTCTTTGCATGATGACAAGCATGTATCACAATTTCATTTTGTATTTGTACCAATCTAACACCTTTAGAAAGTTTCCCCTATTTAAGGATGCAAATGACACATCATGTCCATGAAAACCCATGCCTTGTGCTATTAGAAACCTTGAACATTCCAAAGATTGAAGTCAAGAGGATTCTATACAACTCCTCTGATTCATTACTTCCACGCTTCATCACAATCCTATTTTGTTAAACACATCATAGACAAATGTTTCTACCCTCCCTGGTTCCTTAATGATAGGAGTAAGCTCGATCTTCGTGAGGTATGTCGATTTAGGGGTGGAGAACTCGACGTTGATGAAGAAGGCTCCGAGCTAGGAGGTTCGAATCCTTACAATCACTAAACCACTGCTCCTATGGTTATCGACCGTGTGACACTCGCAATCAACCTCGCCAAGAAGGCTATCATTCCTGCAATGCAACCGAAAGAACACCAGCAACAACGAGGAAGGAACGCAATCAAGAATTAACTTGTGCTCACAAAGTTGGGGTTTCACAAACCATACATGACGGCGAACTGTTCTTGACAGAATACTCTTAAGCAAAACCCAAAACCCTAACTTGGCGGCGGCTACTTTTATATAGGACATAAGGTCGACCATCGATCCCTAGATGCGTTCGTAATGGATTCCAACACGATACATGGGCCAACAGCCCAAAAAGAGGAAAACAGCCCCTAGACAGATTCTGTCCCCTGACTTGCGACATGAATTCCCGATGACTCCGTAATTCAAATGACTGATGACTGGTCCTGGAGGTCGAGGAATTTTACTCCGAGTAGAATTGGGCCTCCACCTTGACTTGGACGTCCTTCTGGCCCTCCTCCTAGTCTGAGCTGATCTCCAAGGCCTTCATGCTCCTCTCCTAAGTTCTTAAGTACAATATAATTAACAATAACATTAGGTAGTATACCATCCTCACAAGTATATGTACGACCACTTAGGAACGTGCTCACCTGTTGGTTCAATTGTCTTGCATGTGATCTTGTAATAGGTCCTTGCATAGCCATAGGAGTGATGTCCTCATCATCCTCCCCCTGTTGAAGCGAAGTCGTCCTCGACGCTATCTCATCCTCTTCTCCCAAGTATGGCTTCAAATCTGCAATGTTAAATGTGGGACTAACCCCAAAATATGCAGGAAACTCAAGCTTATATGCATTATCATTAATCTTTTTAAGCACTTTAAAAGGACCAGCAGCTCGAGGCATAAGTTTGGACTTTCTCAAATCAGGAAAACGTTCTTTGTGCAATTGTAACCACACCCAATCCCCTGGTTAAAATAGTACTTGTTTCCTACCTTTACTACCAGCAAGTTTGTACTTCTCATTCATGTTTTCAATATTATTCTTAGTCGTTTCATGTAAGTTCAGAATAAAATCAGCACGTTATGACACATCCAAATGCAAAGGTTCCCTGAAAGGCAAAGATATCAAATCAATAGGAGCACGAGGATTAAAACCATAAACCACCTGGAAAGGGCTAAACTTTGTGGTAGAGTGAACAGATCTGTTGTAAGCGAACTCAATATGAGCCAAACACTCTTTCCACATTTTCAAATTGTTTTTCATTACAGCCCTAAGCATAGTCGACAAAGTTCGATTAACAACTTTAGTTTGACCATCAGTTTGGGGATGACATGTAGTAGAAAACAAAAGTTTCATCCCCAATTTATTCCATAAGCTCCGCCAAAAGTGACACAAATTTTGCATCACTATCCGAAACAATAGTATTAGGTAACCCATGTAAACGAACGATCTCATGGAAAAACAAATCAGCAATGTGAGAAGCGTCGTCCGTTTTGTGACAAGGTATAAAATGTACCATTTTCGAAAACCGATCCACAACAACAAAAATGCTATCGCTCCCCCTCTTAGTCTGAGGCATTCCCAAAACAAAGTCCATAGAAATATCAGCCCAAGGAACTCTAGCTACCGGGATAGGCAAATAAAGACTATTTGGGTTCAGGCGAGACTTAGCTTTATTGCAGGTAGTGCAGTGTGTCACATAGCGCTCGACGTTGCGCTTCAACTTGGGCCAATAAAAATAAGCAGCCAACACATCCTTTGTCTTCTTCACACCAAATGAGCCATCAATCCACCTCCATGTGCCTCTTGCAAAAACAAAAGACGAACGGAGCTATCTGGGATGCATAACTTGTTAGCCCGAAAAAGAAGTCCATCATTCAGCACATATGTATTCCATGTCCGTCCCTCTCTACCAGCTTCAAAAGCCTCTGTGAAGTCAAAATCAGCAGCATACAACCTTTTATGGTCTCTAAACCAAAGATGCAATGATCAAGTTGTGACAACATAGTATAACGGCAAGATAAAGCATCGGCAATGACATTTTCTTTCCCTTTTTTGTGCTTCATGAGATATGGAAACGACTCTATAAATTCAACCCATTTAGCATGTCGTTTATTTAGTTTAACTTGACTTCTAATATATTTCAAAGATTCATAATCAGAGTGAATAACAAATTTTTTAGGCCATAAATAATACTGCCAAGTCTCCAAAACACGCACCAAAGCATATAACTCTTTGTCATAAGTTGAATAATTCAGAGATGGCCCATTCAAGTTTTCACTAAAGAACGCAACAGTTATCTTCCTGTAGAAGCACGCCTCCAATTCCAATTTTGCACACATCACATTCAAGCTCAAAAGTCTTACCAAAATCCGAAAGTTGTAGAAGAGGTGCATGTGTCAACTTATCTTTCAACGTGTTGAAGGCTTTTTCTTGTGCTGGACCCCAATGGAACATCACACCTTTCTTCGTCAACTCATTAATTGGGGCAGCAATGGTGTTGAAATCTTTCACAAAGCGCCTACAGAAACCTGCAAGACCAAGAAAACTGCGCACCTTTGTGATAGTCATCGGCGTCGACCAGCTCGTAATGGCATCAATCTTAATCTCATTCACTTCAATTCCCTATGGAGTAACAACATAGCCAAGAAACCCAACTCGATCGGTGCAAAAGTTGCACTTCTCAAGGTTAGCAAATAAGCACGCATTGCGTAGCGCAACAAAAACAACACGTAGGTGATCAAGATGTTCCTCCAAAGATTTGCTATAGATCAAAATATCATCGAAATAA
Organism: Paspalum notatum; assembly: GCA_022530915.1. NCBI lineage: Eukaryota > Viridiplantae > Streptophyta > Magnoliopsida > Poales > Poaceae > Paspalum > Paspalum notatum. The sequence goes on along the minus strand of CM039684.1, from coordinate 22,503,254 downwards.
ACCACCACAAATTTACCAATAAAAGAACAGAGAACCTCATTCATCAACCACATGAAAGTGCTAGGTGCATTAGATAACCCAAAACGCATGATGAGCCACTCATATAAGCCAAACTTTGTTTTGAAAGCCGTTTTCCATTCATCGTCTAATTTCATTCGAATTTGATGGTAGCCACTACGCAAATCAATTTTGGTATGAGAGCCAATGGACCGGCCTCATTGCTTTCCTGGTGTGATTGTCAACGAGCTCAAGCCCTCCGATGGACTGGAGGTAGATGATGAAGACCTCGACGGACTGAGGCAAAAGCCCTCCAATGGACCGAAGGCAATGCTCGGCGTCGGTCGGCCATGGAAGCTCGGTACACGGAGAGGCGGATCGGCAATGGTGGTGTAAGCCCTCCGATGGACCGCGAGGCAACTCCGATGGACTGGAGAAGCTGGGTGCCACCATGGTGCTCCAACCCGAGTGCATGGAGCGAAGGCGTGCGAGGGAGGCTTTGGCGGCTTCGGCTCAAAACCGCCACTCAAGCTACCCAAGGCTTGGTGAGTTGGGCCACGACTCGCTAAGATAGAGAAGATGGGCCAGGCCCGGCCCAGACGGAGACTTCCTAAAGTTTCCTAGTTTCTGACTTCAAAACCGGGGGTGCAAAGGTGGATTGGACTACTGGCCACGTGGAGGACATCCGAAGATTGCGTGGAAGCTAAGAAGATCAAGTCTTCATCGTGGTCATCCGTCCCCGATATTTCGGGTTCTTTTCTGTTTTAGCCCCTCCGGGCGTTTCTAGTGTTAGGGGTCTATGTGTAAAAATACCAAAACTGAACCGGTGTATAAATAGCCTAAGAGCTGGTCATTAGAAGGCGTCTTGGCAGCTAGGTTTTCATTTGCTTGGTGTAATTTTCTTCCTCAAGCTTTGAGCTCCAAGTTTAGGAGGGTTAGGGTGAGATCTAGCCTCCAAATCAAGAGGGAAGGTGAGGGTGGTTGCTTGGGATAAAATCCTTCGTTGTAATCTGACCTAAGACCTCTTTTGAGGCTCATAATCGAAGTGGTTTCGTGCAGCAACTTTGTGTGCTTTTTCTTCCTTTGTTCTCTTTGGTTTTTGGGTTGAATCCTTGGCCTTTTGGATGTTTGTTTTGGCTAAGGTTGAATCCTTTGTTTTCCTTATGCTTTGGACTTGCAAGGATGTGGAGATTATGTCTTAGAACATCTCAATCCCAAAGGATTCCCACGAGCAAGTTGTTCTTGAGCTTTTTCCTTCTTGTCCAAATATTCACCTCTTCACGAGATCTGAAATTCCCGCTAATCCCGTGATCTTTTTCCATAGATCTTTTGGGAATAGCTTTGAAATGGGGCTAGGATAGCCTGTGCCAATTTTTGTGATGTTTGGAGAAGGTTTGGTCAAGTTTCGGATCGCTTGTGTGTGAGGTTTCCTGCTGTCCAGTTTTCCTGCTGGTTCTGTCCACTTTCAAGTCTTGTTTGGTTTAGGGGTCACACCTTCGAATTTTGGGCTGAAATTTTGTGGAGCTCTTTATCAATGAATCATAAAGCTCTCATAAAAATTTCAGATCATTTGGAGTTGTTTTGACCTGGTTTTGGTATTTTTCTTTTCGGGTTAGTCTGTCAGTTTTTAATCACCGGACAGTCCGGTGGTTAACCACCGGACAGTCCGATGCCTCTAGGAATTTTATTCCTTGTCCAATTGAGCTGAAAACTTGCTCCAATTGGCCTGAAATTTTCTGGAGTTATTTCCTATTGCCTTGTGAAGGTGTGGTAATTTTGGGGGAATTTTTGGAGCTTCTCTTGAGGGGTTCTGAGATTTTTCTTTGCAGCCCTGTCTGTCTGAAATCTGCAGTTCCCCGGAGTTGGTTCCTTTTGCACTCCTTTTCTTAGCCATTTGAGCGTGTGCTTCCGCTTGGTGCTTGGTACGTATCTGTTCAGTGGACGGTACCAAGCACGTGTTGTGAGCTAGATACGTATCCTCTCAGTGAACGGTGTCTAGTTTCGTTGTGGCCGTTGTTTTCGTTTTTGCACTGCGGTGGGGGTTTGAGTTTGAGTTTTCAAGTGCTCCTATTCACCCCCCTCTAGTCGCACGTCTCGGTCCTACAAGTGGTATCAGAGCCGGTTAGGTTTTCCATACCTTAACCGGTGAAGAAACCGTAGCGACTATGACTTACTCTGGGAAAATTCCCGTCCTTGGCTCCGATGGCTATCCCTACTGGAAGGGTAGGATGGAGGCGTTCCTTGTTAGCCAGGGTCAGGACATATGGGATGCTACCCAGAGTACGACTATTGTGGTGCTTCCAGTCGCTGAGCGTACTACGCAGGATATCGTGGCTCAGCATGAGGCGAATGCCAAGGCTGTTAACTTTTTCTTCTCCGGGCTTGGTTCTATGGATTATGAGAGAGTGAGTCACCTTAAGACTGCGCATGAGATATGGTCACTGCTTAGTGCACACCATGAGGGTACTGCGACGATTAAGGCTAAGCTTGTGGAGACTTACCGGCGCGAATATGAGAATTTCGTCCAAAAGCCGGGAGAGTCAGTAGACGACTTGTTTGGTCGCTTTCAGTTGATCATCAACAAGTTGCGTGTCAACTCTGCCCCCGCGGCCCTCCCATATACCGATCATCAGCTGGCTGTCAAGTTGCTGTATGCTTTGGACAGAAAAATATGGGAGATCAAGGTGAACTCAATCATTGAGTCGGCAGGGTATGATACGATTGGAGTAGAGGTTCTATAGTAAGCTCGAGGCCACCGAGGTAGATTACAAGATGAGGGATTCCCTCGCTTGTACAGGTTGAGTCTGGCCTTGGCTACCCCCTCTAGTGAGTCTGTCACTAACCCTATGTTACACAACTTCTCGTTTTCTGCTTTGATGTCTGTTACAGAGGAGCAGCTAGCGATGCTTGGGGATGATGAGTTGTGTCTGGTGTCTAGTCGCTTTCAGCGCGCCTATGACAACCGGATGAGCAAGAAGAGGGGAGAGCGGCCCAAGTACTTCGAGTGCGGAGAGGTCGGCCACTTCATCGCCGAGTGCCCCAACAAGAACGACTACTACAAGAAGGGCAAGAGCTACTCCCGTGACTCCGACAAGTACCACCCCGGCAAGGCAAGCTTTGACAAGCACCGCTCCAGCAAGCACGGCTCCGGCAAGCGCCCCTTTGGCAAGAAGAACTTCCGGAAGGCTTTCAAGAGCTACCAAAAGGACAACCGGAAGCGGGACAAGACCTTCTTCGCCGAGATCGGGTTCTGCAGCAGCGGATCTTCTTCCTCTTCGTCCTCGTCGAGCTCAAGTGATGAGGAGATCACATACAGGAAGGACAAGAGGAACGATCAAGGCGGTCCAGCTGGCTTGTGCTTCGTCTCCACCAAGTCCAGGGGCAAGAACAAGGACAAGAGGAGCTCGGTTTGCTCCATGGCGCTTGAGGACAAGGAGAACAAGGATGACGGCAGCAACTCTTCTTCCGATGATGAGGTAACTCCTGAGCAAGCCGAAATCCTTGAGATGCTAGAGCAGAACAGCCGGGAGCTTAAGGCCCAGGATAAGATGCTGGAGAAGGCAACCAAGAAGCTGCAGAAGTTGAAAGCCCAACTTGCTGAGGCTTTAGAGGAGAATGAGAGGTTGAGGAGTGTGAGACCCCAACCCAGTGAGATTGAGTACCTGCGAGTCTTTTATGATGGAGCTTGGTGACCAGAGAGATAGGTATGCCAAGCAGGTAGAGGAGATAGATGAGCTGAAGGCTGAGCTAGGCAAACTCCAGTCCAAACTGGATGAGCCTACTTTGAGTGGAGAGCTTGAGTGTGAGTCTTGCCCCTGTCTAGCTAGAGAGCTAGCTGTTCTGAAGGAGGAGTTTGAGGGACAGCTCATGGAGCTTGAGGAGCTTAGGGCTAGACCTACGCTTTTGGGTGCATGTATGGTCTGTCCTACCTTGAGAAGTGAGTTAGAGCAGTTGAGAGCTGACTTTGAGGTGCTTTCAGCACCTACTGACACTTGTGAGAACTGCGTAACCCTTAGGATGCAGCTGATGGATAGGGATGCCACCATTAGGAAGTTGGAGAAAGCTGTTGTGGTTCCCTCCCTAGACGGTGACACTTGTGCTATCCGGACTGTAGTTCTGGAGGATCTAAGGGAGGAGGTGTTGTCTTTGCAGAATGATAACAACAGGTTGAGAGAGGTGCTCAGTTGGGTATATGCGAGGCAACCCCAACTAGAGATGATCATAGAGAGCACCAAGACACTCAGTTGGGTATATGCGAGGCAACCCCAACTAGAGATGATCATAGAGAGCACCAAGACAGCTGAGGGTGAGACGAGTGGTGTTGGGTTTGGAGAGTGCAGCACTTCGGGTGAGAAGAGTGCCCCAATTGAGTTCAAGACTGCACCTACCTAGCCAGAAGAGACTATTGATGGGGTTTACCATGAGCCACTCAAGGCTGCCCCAAAGAAGCAGTACTGGACACCCAAGCCTTCTAAGGCTAAGCTGGAAAAGATTGTTGAGAAAGAGCTTAAGCCCAAGGGCAAGAAGCCAGTCCAGCAGCCTCAGCCACCCAAGGCCACACCACCTAAGCCCAAGTCCTAGCCTGACCCAGTTCCTAGGAGGCCTGTCTACCACTATGAGTTTTGCCAGCGGAATGGCCACCTAGAGGAGTTTTGCTTCAGGAGGAAGCGGGTTGAGAGGCAGGAGAGAGCTTGGGGGAACCAGGATCAGTTCTACCAGGGTGGTAGGCAAGATCCTTCCCACCGCGGTGAGATGAGAGACCGCTTTGCCAGTGGTGAGAGGAGGCGGCTTTTAGGCTCGTGCTCCTGGTGGTGAGAGATGCTTTACTGGTCGAGCTCCTAGTCGTTTTCAGCGCAGCTATGGACCTCGTGACCGAAGCTTTGAGAGAGCTTTCGAGGGTTCACACTTTGGAGGTCGTGGTTACCCTGAGCGTCGTAATGATTTCTTTGATTGTGCTTACCCCACTTTTGAGCAGATGGCTCGGCACTGGTACAGTAGTTTTGGGACTAACCCCAGTGCCGGACTGTTTGCTCACCGTCGCTTTACTTGACTTTGCAGGGTCGAGGCATGGAGGACGTGTGGATCATGGACTCCGGTTGCTCTAGGCACATGACAGGGCACCGCAAGTGGTTCTCCAGCCTCAACCCCGTAAGCACCAAGGAGTACATCACATTCAGGGACAATGGTCAAGGTAAAGTGATGGGTGTTGGTTCTGTTTCGCTCTCTGCTAAGCTTTCCCTGAGAGAAGTTGCCTTTGTCCGGAATCTGGGGTTCAATTTGGTTTCTGTTTTGCAACTTCTCGATGAAGGATTTGAGATTCGTTTTAAGAAAGGTGCGTGCTGCGATCTTGATGCTGAGGAGACCCTTGTTTGCTCTTTGCTGCCTTTTGATCAGGTTTTTAGGGTCGACCTCACATCTGTTTCTGGCCCTGTGCGCTGTTTGGTTGCTAGTCCTTCTGCTGATATATGGAAGTGGCATAGGAGATTTGGTCACTTGAGCTTTGATCTGCTAGTCAGGTTAAGTTCAATGGGCCTAATCCGAGGATTGCCCAAATTGAGAGCTGAGAAGGACTTAGTTTGCCACCCCTGTCGTCATGGCAAGATGGTTGCCGCCTCTCACATTCCTGTGTCTCAGGTTATGACCTCATATCCGGGTGAGCTACTCCATATGGATACAGTAGGTCCCGCTCGGGTAGCGTCGGTCAGTGGGAAGTGGTACGTGCTTATCGTTGTGGACGATTTTTCGCGGTTCTCGTGGGTATTTTTCATGGAGTTTAAGGATGAAGCGTTTGGTTTTGTTCGAGATCTGGTACTGAGGTTGAGAAACAAGAGTCATAAGGCCATGAGGGCTATCCGTAGTGACAATGGCGGAGAATTCAAAAACTCTCGTTTTGAAAACTTCTGTCGTGACCTAGGTCTTGAGCACCAGTTTTCTTCTCCATATACCCCTCCGCAGAATGGTGTTGTGGAATGCAAGAACCGCACACTTATTGAGATGGCACGGACGATGCTCAATGAGCATAGGACTCCGAGGTGCTTTTGGGCTGAGGTAGTGAATACGGCCTGTTACATTGCAAACTGGATCTTCTTGCGAGCTTTCCTTGGAAAGACCTCGTATGAACTTCGGTTTGGTAGGCAGCCCAGCGTGAAGCATTTGCGAGCGTTTGGCTGCAGGTGCTTTGTGCTTAAGAAGGCGAGGCATTTGGACAAATTTGAGTCTCGTTGTTTGGATGGGATTTTTTTGGGGTATGCTTCTAGTTCTAGGGCTCTTCGTGTATGGATTTTGGAGGCCAAGCAAATTGTTGAGACTTGTGAGGTTTCTTTTGATGAAACTATGCCCTGCACAACCCCTGCTTTTGAGCTTTCAGGTGACGATGAAGAAGGCGCAGTTAATGATGGTGATGCAGGAGCCACTGCACCGGCTGCAGCTCCTGCCCCCTCTGCTACGAGCTCAGAGGATGAAGGAGGACCCTTGCCCACGGCTTCCTCCTCACTCCCCCGATAGCAAGCTCATACAGAGGCTGGACCCGCTGAGGACACAGGGAAGGTGACCTCTGAGATTGTACCATCTCGGCAGGTCCAGCGGGATCACCCTCCACACAGGATGATTGGAGATATTCACCAGCATGTCACACGCTCTTCGGTTAACTCTCTAGCCTTTTTCTCCCACTCTGCATATGTCGCTTCTTTTGAGCCCCGGGATGTGTCACATGCATTATCTGATCCTAACTGGGTGAACGCCGTGCATGAGGAGTTGGAGAACTTTGAGAGAAACCATGTCTGGGATTTAGTTGAACCTCCACCAAACTGTCACCCTATAGGTACCAAGTGGGTTTTTAAGAACAAACAGGGTGAGGATGGAATGGTTGTGAGGAACAAAGCGAGATTGGTAGCCCAGGGTTTCTGTCAGAAGGAGGGGATAGATTATGAGGAGACCTTTGCCCCTGTAGCTCGTTTGGAAGCTATTAGGATTTTGCTTGCCTTTGCGGTCTCTAAAGGCTTCAAACTGCAGCAAATGGATGTCAAGTCTGCTTTCCTGAACGGGTTCATAGAGGAGGAGGTATATGTGAGAAAACCTCCTGGCTTTGAGAGTACTAAATTTCCAGACCGGGTGGAAAGCCCTTTATGGTCTGAAGCAAACTCCTAGAGCTTGGTATGCTAGGTTGAAGAGTTTCCTACTCAAGTCTGGGTTTGTGATGGGTTCAGTAGACAAGTCCATGTTTTTGTTGAGTCGTGGCGGTGACACCCTGATAGTTCAGATATATGTTGATGACATAATCTTTGGTGGTTCATCTCAGGCTTTGGTGTCTAGTTTTGCTGAACAGATGAGTAGGGAATTTGAGATGAGTCTTATGGATGAGCTCCAGTTCTTCCTCAGGCTGCAGATCAAGCAAGGCCTTGAGGGTACCTTTGTCCATCAAGCCAAGTACACAAGGGACATACTCAAGAAGTTTAACATGGGTGACTCTAACCCATGACAACTCCTATGAGTACAAACACGGCGCTTGATGCTGATGAAGATGGGGAGGCGGTGGACCAGAAGGAATTTCGAGGGATGATCGGCTCACTTCTGTACCTGACAGCGACCAGGCCAGACATTCAGTTCGCGGTCTGTCTTTGTGCGCGCTACCAGGCTTCTCCTAGGACTTCTCACCATCAAGCGGTGAAGCGCATTTTCAGGTATCTGAAATTCACTCCTGAGCTTGGTCTTTGGTATTCCTCGGGTTCTTCTCTTTCTCTTAGAGGGTTCTCAGATACTGACCATGCTGGCTGCCGGATTGATCGCAAGTCAACCTCCGGTACATGCCAACTCTTAGGAACCTCTCTTGTCTCTTGGTCCTCCCGCAAGCAAGCTAGTGTAGCTTTTTCCACCACTGAAGCAGAATATGTTGCTGCTGCTAGTTGCTGCTCCCAGCTTTTATGGATGAAAGCCACCCTTAGTGATTTCGGCCTTAGGTTTGGTAGAATCCCTCTCCTAGTTGACTCTACTTCTGCTATTTCTGTAGCTAAGAACCCTATTTTGCACTCTAGAACCAAACACATAGACGTGAGGTTTCACTTTCTGATAGATCACTATGAGAGGGGAGATATAGACTTGATCCATGTAGTATCAGCAAACCAGTTGGCCGATATCTTTACCAAGCCCCTAGAGTTTGACGCTTTTACGCGTCTAAGAGGTGAGCTTGGAGTGTGCTATCCCTTTTAGTCAGGGATAGAGTGCTATTCCTTTTAGGAATAGCTTCTGTAGTTTAAATTTTGCTTTTATCTTGCTTTTATTTCTCTTTGTCTCTTTTGCATATTGTATCATATCATGCATTGCATTGTATCATATGTATTTTCACTTCACTAGCACTAGAGCTCTTTTGGAATGCAGAGTTAGTACTTGCTTGTGCTAGATGGTACAGTGCTTGCTTGATCATGGTTGGCTAAACTCTCTTGAGTCTATTAAATACTAATTGTGAGCTAAGTCATTTTATTCTTTGTAAATCAAAAATCATGATCACCACTTGATTTGGCTATCTCGCATGTGTAGGATTGTTGAATGCTATGCTATCTTTTCATACCTAGATATGCTAGTTGTATGCCTTTGCTAAGTAAATGCCTAAACTTTTCTGACACCTTGCTTAAATTGAAATCTGAATTAAAATGCTTACAAGTGTGTCTTATATGATGAATTGAGAAAGATCCAGTTGGGTTTGCTTGTCACACTGATCTAGTTCGAGACAGCTTGCCTTTGCACTTTGGCATGAACTTGGACTAGGCTGTGTATGACCAAAACCTTGTCTTAAGCTTCTGATGGTTATATAACCTAGGCTTGGCATTGGTTGGTAAGAAGTGGGAAAAGGCAAGTAAATAACCCCTGGCATAAAAAGAACTGGCTTTTGACTACAAATGTCTAAATCTGAAATTTGCAAGTCTCTAAAATGCTTATGGCTAGTTGTATATGCTTTGGTTGAAGAGTAGCACACCTTATATGCATTGCTAGCATTTTGTTGTTCATGCCTATCTTGCTAGGTGCTATTCATGTTGGTGATGCTTTCTTTTCATTAATCCTGAAAAACAAGCTTACTCTTGATATGTGTAAGATAGATTCATTTGAGCTTGTTGTATGCTTCTTTGCCCTCACTTGCTCTGTATGCTAGAACTTGTGATTACTAGCTTTCCATCCCTTCTGAGCTCTTTCAGTTACACTCTTTGCATTTCATAGCATATTTTGAGGGGGAGTTATCTAGTTCAGGGGGAGTTGAGTTCAAGGAACCCTTGATGTGTCCATTGTCAACAAGGGGGAGAAATTTGGGGAGAGATTAGTGTACTTCTCCAAGGGGAAGAAATTTAAAAATATGGATAAGGGGGAGAACTCAGGAGAGATTTTGTTGAGGGAGAGCTTTGCATTCATATTGCATTTGTGAGGATGCATTTCAGGGGGAGTTTGAGCTTTTAGCATGCTCTTTGCATCGGTGCGTTGAGCCTTTTGCCTCTGTCTTGAGAAGCCGATGCTTTGCTTTCTTTTGTTGTCTCATTGTGCCCTGTTTTTTTGCTTGTATTTGGTTCTTGGGCATTTTGAGCAACTTTCTTCTTTCTTTCTTTCTTTTTCAGTTTTACGCTTTTCTCTTGTCTTTGTTCTATTTCAGGTTACAGGTTGAAGGTGTTGACAATGCACTCATCAAGGGGGAGATTGAGAGCCAATGGACCGGCCTCATTGCTCTCCTGGTGTGATGAGTGATTGTCAACGAGCTCAAGCCCTCCGATGGACTGGAGGCCCTCCGATGGACTGGAGGTAGATGATGAAGACCTCGATGGACTGAGGCAAAAGCTCTCCAATGTACCGGAGGCAATGCTCGGCGTCGGTCGGCCATGGAAGCTCAGTACACGGAGGGGCGGATCGGCAACGGTGGTGTAAGCCCTCCGATGGACCGCGAGGCAACTCCGATGGATTGGAGAAGCCGGGTGCCACTGTGGTGCTCCAACCCGGGTGCATGGCGCGAAGGCGTGCGAGGGAGGCTTTGGCGGCTTCGGCTCAAAACCGCCATTCAAGCTACCCAAGGCTTGGTGAGTTGGGCCACGACTCGCTAAGATAGAGAAGATGGGCCAGGTCCGGCCCAGACGGAGACTTCCTAAAGTTTCTCGGTTTCTGACTTCAAAACCGGGGTGCAAAGGCGGATTGGACTACTGGCCACGTGGAGGACATCCGAAGATTGTGTGGAAGCTAAGAAGATCAAGTCTTCATCGTGGTCGTCTGTCCCCGATATTTCGGGTTCTTTTCTGTTTTAGCCCCTCCGGGCGTTTCTAGTGTTAGGGGTCTATGTGTAAAAATGTCAAAATGAACCGGTGTATAAATAGCCTAAGAGCTGGTCATTAGAAGGCGTCTTGGCAGCTAGGTTTACATTTGCTTAGTGTAATTTTTGTCCTCAAGCTTTGAGCTCCAAGTTTAGGAGGGTTAGGGTGAGATCTAGCCTCCAAATCAAGAGGGAAGGTGACGGTGGTTGCTTGGGACGAAATCCTTCGTTGTAATCTGACCTAAGACCTCTTTTGAGGCTCATAATCGAAGTGGTTTCGTGCAGCAATTTTGTGTGCTTCTCCTCCCTTTTGTTCTCTTTGGTTTTTGGCTTCAATCATTGGCCTTTTGGATGTTTGTTTTGGCTAAGGTTGAATCCTTTGTTTTCCTTATGCTTTGGACTTGCAAGGACGTGGAGATTATGTCTTAGAACATCTCAATCCCAAAGTATTCCCACGAGCAAGTTATTCTTGAGCTTTTCCCTTCTTGTCCAAATATTCACCTCTTCACGAGATCTGAAATTTCCGCTAATCCCATGATCTTTTTCCATAGATCTTTTGGGAATAGCTTTAGAATTGGGCTAGGATAGCATGTGCCAATTTTCGTGATGTTTGGAGAAGGTTTGGTCAAGTTTCGGATTGCTTGTGTGTGAGGTTTCCTGCTGTCCAGTTTTCCTGGTGGTTCTGTCCACTTTCAAGTCTTGTTTGGTTTAGGGGTCAAACCTTCGAATTTTGGGCTGAAATTTTGTGGAGCTCTTTATCAGTGAATCATAAAGCTCTCATAAAAATTTCAGATCATTTGGAGGTGTTTTGGCCTGGTTTTGGTATTTTTCTTTTTGGGTTAGTCTGTTAGTTTTTAATCACCGGACAGTCCGGTGGCTCTAGGAATTTTATTCCTTGTCCAATTGAGCTGAAAATTGGTGGAGTTGTTCCTTGGCCCCTTCTTAACCTCCATTAAAAATTTCATAATTTTTGGAGTTGGTTTGATAGGGTTTTGGTCCGAATCTTTTTGGAGTGTCAGGCTGTAAGCACCGGACAGTCCGGTGGTTAACCACCGGACAGTCCGGTGGTAAAAACTTGCTCCAATTGGCCTGAAATTTTCTGGGGTCATTCCCTATTGCCTTGTGAAGTTGTGGTAATTTTGGGGGAATTTTTGAAGCTTCTCTCGAGGGGTTTTGAGATTTTTCTTTGCAGCCCTGTCTGTTGAAATCTGCAGTTCCCCGGAGTTGGTTCCTTTTGCGCTCCTTTTCTTAGCCATTTGAGCGTGTGCTTCCGCTTGGTGCTTGGTACGTATCTGTTCAGTGGATGGTACCAAGCACGTGTTGTGAGCTAGATACGTATCCTCTCAGTGGACGGTGTCTAGTTTCGTTGTGGGCGTTGTTTCCGTTTTTGCACTGCGGTGGGGGTTTGAGTTTGAGTTTTCAAGTGCTCTTATTCACCCCCCTCTAGTCGCACGTCTCGGTCCCACATGGTAAACATGACAGAGCCACATAACTCATCAATCATGTCATCTAAGCAAGGAATAGGATGACGATAACGAATAGTTATATTATTAATGGCTCTAATCAACACACATACACCACGTACCATTTTTCTTTGGAACCAAAATGATAGGAACAACATAAGGACTAAGTCTCTCACGTACATACCCATGATCCAATAGCTCTTGGACTTGTCTCTGAATCTCCTTAGTCTCCTCCGGATTGGTCCTATATGCAGCACGGTTGGGCAAAATGGCACCCGGGATCAAATCAATTTGATGCTTAATTCCTCGCAAAGGTGGTAAGTCGGGTGGAATTTCAGCAGGAAAGACATCCTTAAATTCCTGCAAAAGGTTAGCAACAGCAGGCGGAAACGAGGGAGGCATGTCATCAAGTGAAAACAGAATCCTCTTGCATAATAGAGCAAAACTAGAAGCATAATGGAAATCACAAGCAGCAAGATCAGATTTTGTTGCAAGCAGAGCACCACCCTTTAATTTAATAGCAGGAGAACTAGTAGATGGTATGGATGGTTCAGTTTTAAAGGGCACAACAGATTTGGATGCTTGCTGATTTTTAGAAGCTAAAGCATTATCATGTTTAGCAGTTTCAGCTATGGCCCTATCACATTTCACAATTTCAGCAGGGGTCAAAAGAAGCAAAGTAAATTTCTTGCCATTATGCATGACTGTGTACATATTATTTCTACCATGGTGTGTTGCATCAGTATCAAACTCCTAAGGTCTACCCAACAAAAAAGAACATACTTGCATGGGGACAACATCACAATCCGCATAGTCATGGTAGGTACGAATAGAAAAATGTACACGTGCAGTATGTGTTACCTTTGCTTTACTGCCGTTGTTAAGCCATTGAATATGATATGAATGATTGTGAGCACGTGTAGAAAGACCAAATTTCTTGACAAAATCAGCACTCACCAAATTATTGCAACTCCCACCATCAATGATAGTACGAACACGTGCACTTGTTGATGATAAAATAAATCTGAAATAGATTATGCCGTTGCAGCTTGTCCTCATGTTTCACCTGTGCACTCAAAACACGTTGGACTACGTATGTGCCATTGGTGGTGTAGTCCTCTGCAGCATCGCCGCCAAATGCATCGTCCTCAGTAGCACCTGTAGTGTTAGCTTGCAAAACCGATTATCTTCAACATCACTAGTGCTAATGTACCCACCATTATCTGTAGCAATGTAGGCTCGCTTGCTAGGACACTCCTTCATGATATGTCCCATGCCTTTACACCGAAGGCACACGATGTTTGCTGATGTGGTAGCTGGTGTAGTGGGAGTAGTGTCGGTCTTCTCTGTTTTTGGCACAAAAGCAGATTTGTTCACCTCAGGCACAGTAGGCGTCGCTGGTGGTGGTAGAGTATGTTTCGTATCGGTCGGAGCTGCACGTCCCTTGCTCGACTGCAACCTGGAATTGAAGAAGAAGAAGAAGCAACAAAACTATTGCGCAAAAGTTGCACACGGTCCTGCAATTCTTGTTCAGCCAAAACAGCAATATAGAACAACTGGTCGGTTGTGTTATAGTCTTTGTAAGCAACAATATTTTGAATATCTTTGTGCAAACTAGAATAAAAGCAAGTCATAGTATCATCATCTTCCTCATCAATATCACAACGCAACGTGGCAACATACAAATCATTATAATATTCATGAATAGAACGACTGCCATGATCAAAACGTTGCAATTTCTTCTTCAAATCACGCTTATAAGAAAGAGAAGTAAAACGACTATGCATGGAACGTTTAAGCTTAGACCATGTTGTAGGATCTTGACCACGTTTAATAAAGTCATTCCACCAAAGTATAGCATAACCAGTAAATTCACCAGTAGCATAGCGGACACGCTGATTAGCAGGAATCATATGGGAGTTAATTTTTTGTTCCACAGTCATCTCCCAATCTAAGTAAGCATCAGCATCATATGAACCATCAAAAGGAATGATTTTAAACTTGACCCTAGCAAACTGGTTATCATCACCTTTATTGCCTTTGTGGCCTTTGTTGCCGCGACGTGGAGGTGGTTTCGGAGGTCGTTTGCCTTTGTTACTTTTAGCACCTTTATTACCTGACCGCAATCTTGTTTACTATATGCTTCCACATCTTCCTCCTCACTGGAGTCCTCCGATGCCTCGGACTGCTCGGATGTTGAAGAAGAAGTACTGGAAATAGCAGCCTTATTCTCAACAGTGTCAAGTCGCGTCGACAAATCATCCATCACATGGCGCATATTGTGCAAAGCTAGAGTAACTTCCGCCCTGAAATCACCAAGAAGCTTATTTTGCGCAACAATAAACCGTTTGAGCTCGCCCTTTGAAACATCATCGTCTCCTTGAAAGAAGGGATCAATTCCTGTCATGGTTAGTGAACACAAGACAGAGAAAAAGAAATAAGATTATCCCTATCTAGTAGGAAGGTGTGATCACTCACACTCCAAGCGTGTGCCGAGTGCTTGCAAATGTTCTTACCATGCACATCAAAAGACAATGGCGATCTTGGAAGAGGCGACGACAGTCAAGAGACAATAACACACTTGGATAGTAGGATGATTGCAAGAGACCGACCTGTACTGATCAAGAGAAAATATAGTGGAGCTTGGGATGGCTCAATATGTGGCTAAGCAAAAACAATATCGTATCAGATTAGCAAAGCTGACTAATGATCTAATGTAGGTGTTTGTTGCTGGCCAAAAGCTATTCAAAATCGAAGCACCCAAGTGTAACCAATATGACAATGTGGAAGGTGGAAGGGAAAAAAGGTGAAACAACACCACAACAAAAGCCTTGTTGCAACTCTTTTCTCTCTTTTTTTTTCCTTTTTTTGCACTTTTTTTTGCACTTTTTTGTTTCACTTTTATCAATAGCAGGAAGGGCTACAAAACTTTTCAGAACAAATGGAAACTAGATGTGGCTAGCGGAGGAAAAACGGTGAGAAAGCGCACGTCAAACACACGCATGCAGAAACTTCAGGGGCCGAAAACTCGATTTTACATGCCGATTTTTGCAAAATTACGGACGGCAAACCTAGCAAAGCAAGGGAGAACTAGATGTGAAATTTTCTGTCATTTCTGAAAATGTATATTTTTGCCCTATTCCGAGTTGAAACGAGAAAGTTACGACCGTTTTACTAAAGACACCTCGAATTAGGGTTTCAACGGCGGCGGAAGAGATAAACGTGGTGTGGATGATGTGATATGGATGAATGGTGGTGGAAACACAGACACTACGATGGTGAACAAACTTTAACCAGCAATTAAACTTAACCACAGAGGATGAAAAACTCAACAAAGCAAACTGAAAACGAAAATTGTACCATTAAAGGTTATGGGACAGCGGAATTTTTTTTGTGTGGCTTTTTCTAGACTCTAGGTATGAAAATCAACCTAATCTAAAGGGATACAAAGAAAGTACCTAACGGGCAACCTGATAACTGATACCAATTGACAGGAGTAAGCCCGATCTTCCGTGAGGTACGTCGGTTTAGGGGTGGAGAACTCGACGTTGATAAAGAAGGCTCCGAGCCAGGAGGTTTGAATCCTTGCAATCACTACACCACTGCTCAGATGGTTATCGACTGCATGACGCGCTCAATCGACCTCGCCAAGAAGGCTATCGTTTCTGCAATGCAACCGAAAGAACACCAGTGAGAACGAGGAAGGAACACAATCAAGAATTAACTTGTACTCACAAAGTTGGGGTTTCACAAACCATAAACGACGGCGAACCGTTCTTGATAGAATACTCTTAAGCAAAACCCAAACTTGGCGGCGGCTACTGTTTATGTTTATATAGGACATAAGGTTGAGCAGCAATCTCTAGACGCGTTCGTAATGGACTCCAACACGATACATGGGCCAATAGCCCAAAAAGAGGAAAACAGCCTCTGGACAGATTTTGTCGCACTCGCGACGTGAATTCTCGATGACTCCATAATCCAAATGACTGATGACTGGTCTTGGAGACTGAGGAAGTTGACTGCGAGTAGAAGTGGGCCTCCACCTTGACTCCTTCTGGCCCTCCTCCTGATCCAAGCTAATCTCCAAGGCCTTCATGGTCCTCTCCTAAGTTCCTAAGTACAATATAATTAACAATAACATTAGGTAGCATACCATTCTCACAAGTATATGTATGACCACTTAGGAACAAGCTCACCTGTTGGTTCAATTGTTTTGCACGTGATCTTGTAATAGGTCCTTGCATAACCATAGGGGTGATGTCCTCATCACTTAAAGGGAAAACAATAGAAGTAGAATGCAAAATCTTTCTATATTCAGACCAATCGTATATTTTGTACCAAGATCGAGAAAAAACTCTTTTACTATTCCCAAATGATCTCAAAGGAAAGTTCACAATTGGCTGAGTTGGTCCTTGAAGTAGGTGTGCCCTTCTTACTTCATCTCAGTTCTCTGTAGCAAACTCATGGATTTGTTTCCTAAGCACCGGATCACTTGCAACTTCATCTAGGTTAAGAACCATACCATGCATGGTTATTATCTTCAGGTGGAGCGGAAGGCTGAGGAGGTGGTGGAGGTGGGCACTATAGTTCAGATCAATCAAATATCCCATTCCTAAAAATTGAAACACATGACACATAATTACAAACTAATAATAAAAATTTAGTCAATCAACCATCCATGCAATCAGTCGCAATTAGACATAGAGCCATAGAAGTTTAGCTTATTAAATTGATTCTTTTGACATTGGATCACTTCAGCAACGGAGCAAACACAAACAAATAAAATTTCACAAAGTGACAAAGCAAAAGGCAAGAACCATACTAGTTATCTGTGTGGCTTTGTATTCTCCAGAAAGGCAGCTGATGCATGGTGCACCACACGTCGAGTCCAGCTCAAGTACTTCTATCCACTACAGGAAGAAGATTTTTTTTCATAGGCCAAAAGCCCACGAAAAACAGTAAAAGCCCACGAAAAAGGTTCTTTTTCGTGGGCCGGCCGACGAAAAAATCCCACGAAAAAGTGCAGATTTTTTCGTCGGCCCCTTCCTCGGCCGACGAAAAACCGCCTTTCTCGTGGGCCCTAGGGTGGCCGACGAAAAAGGAAGCCAGGCGTGAGCTTTTTCGTCGGCCCACCTCTGGCCCACGAAAAAAACTGCCCTTCCCCCAAACCAGACCCTTTTTCCCTTTTTTTTCCCTTTCTAACCAACAAGAATCACAATATACAACATACAGCACATAACTTCCATCCAAGAATCACAATATATAGCACATAGCTTCCATCCAACAAAAATCACAATATATAGCACATAGAAACAGAAATCCATCCATCACATAAGCAAACACACAAAGTTCAACATAGTTCATCACAAACATACAATCCAGTCCATCACAAACAGAGTCGAGTCCAATATACATGACCAACACATCCAAATGTGTCCACTTCTCAAAGTCTCAAACATACATGACCAACACAATCCGTAGCTTACGATTATGGATTGTTGGAATTGTGGCCGCTTCCAGATCCTCCGGCTGAATGACGTAGGTACTCGTTGGGGTCGACCTCTGCATCAGGAGTCACATTGTCGGGATGTGAGCCTGATACCTACAAAATGAACGAATCAGATGTGGCCAGAAGATTATCAGTAGTGCAAGCTTATGAGTTTTAAGTGCGTATATCACAAGTAATAATTGTAAAGTGCCATTCATGTTAAAAGGTCAAGTCATAAGTTAAAAGGTACTTCATGTTGAGCCAAACCACAAGTGTATGTCACAAAAATATGGAACGTGTTATCTACATCAATGTGGTGAAAGACCGAACGAAACAGATGATATTGGCCAAATATATTTGAAAAAACATGTTTCATATTGAACAAGACGCAATTGAAGTTAAAAGGTCAAGTCATGAGTTAAAAGGTACTTAAGTTACTTAGCGTTACCCAGATGTCCAAATATAGAGTTCAATAGCGTTACTTAAATTACTTAGCTCGATGTAGTGCTCGTACCTGCGGACCCAGAAGTGGCCGAATCCAAGGGCCATAGTTGGGACGCGGACCTGGTGCCCAAAAAGGACCCTGTTGCATCCACCCCATAGGTGGCTTTTGAAAGCCTTGTGGTGGCATCTGTGAGCCCTGCGATCCCATCTGCAAGCTTTGTGTTGGCGGCCACACCGGCCACCCTCCAGATCCCTGCGGGCCCTGAGGTAGCATCCATGCCGGGGGGCCCTGAGGTTGCGTCTAAGCCTGAGGTGGCTAATGTTGAGATCAAATTAACATATGTTTCGAATTGGGCTTGTCAAGAAATGTAACGAATATACTAAGCATATTTACCTGTTGGACGGTCTGTGGAGTGAAAATAGGAGGGCAGAACTGTGGCAAGTTCACCTCAGGACCGAGAGAAGCCGTCATTTGCTGTAATGTATTAAGTGACCTTAAATTCACAAAGCGGTATCAAATAGAAACAATAGCAACAGTCCAATGCATTTACCTGCATAAACGAAGACATGTACGCAAAGGCTTGTTGGCTCTGCTCGCGGGTTTGGCGAGCCTCCTCTTGTGCATCTTCAACCCTGGACCGTCGAGAAGTCACTGTAGATGTACTCGACGATCCCACACGAGACACAAAGGGGTTGTAGTCAACAACCCCTGTGCCAAAGGCGAACCTACAAACAACGATTCGACATGACTTGTTACTAGGATCTCAAAGGTGCATCAAACAAGCAACGGACCACATCTGAATCCAAGGGAGCAAACCTGCCATGTCTTCTACCCTCACCGCTTTGATACAAAGCATCTACATCTATAGGCTGCTGCATCCACTGGACACCCTCACCATGACGCTTCACCATTTCTTGCCCATACCGATCCTACAAACCAACAATGAGCACACCAAGTAATATTGCCAAAACCAAACTTTGTATAACAAGTAATTTGCTTACCAGTTTGTCCTTGGCCGCCTGGGAGCACAAAACATCGGTGTTGTTCGGATCAGGACCTCGGTGGCCTCGAAGGAATACATTGAGGAAGCTTTGTTGCGTTCCACTCTCAGCCTCCTGCAAACACATATGATAAGCATTTTACATATACGACCTCAAAGAATATGTATGCTTATAATGGCAACCATGCATTGAGCCACATGCTTACCATGCGTCGCTGAAGCCCAAAGTGTCCATCTGCCCCGTACTTGTGCCCCGGATCCTGCCATATGTTGCTTCGTTTGCCCTCTAACTTTTCAATCCACTCAGGTGAGGACCACAGCTTGGCCAACCACCTCCAAGCTTCTATGTCCTTCACAAGCCAATCAACCTCGGTCTTGAGGTACTCTTCTTCCTTAAGGTATATCGTATTGGTTCCTTTCTTCTTGGTCATATTCTCACCTTTCATCGACTTATAGTAGTGGCAGACAGCCGTGATCCTTGCATTGTAAAGTGAATCATGAATGACCTTCTCGACAGCTTTGCTAAAGTGCCTCTTCAGCGCCTTCATAGCTTCACGATCGTCTTGATCCACATCCGTGGAGTAACGGGTCTGCATATGAAACAAAACAAATTCAGATGAATTATTATGCACATGTTCCAATGAAAATCACAATGCACGGCAACTCACCCAAAAGTCGTCCCACACAACGCCCTGTAGAGTCCTACCATCCACACCATTTTCCAAAACCTCCCTCTTTTAAGGCCCCAGTGTGCCCAGTGAGTAGCTGCCTGAGGCTCACTGTTCACTACTACCATGCTAGGGTAGTAGTAGCGACAGAGGGCACCCAATACACCGTTGATCTTGGTGCATGGGCCTTTATTACCTTCCCATTTGATGTCGTCCCACGACCTACAAAGAGGATTTGTTGAAATATACAAGTGGTCAACAATAGATGTAACATTATAAACCTACAACATATCAATTGATGAGACTCACCACTCTCCAAGTGGCTTGATCAGCAGCCTCTCACTCTCAGTAGGCCTTGCACGAACTGAATGACACTTTAGAAACCTACATATAGTCAAACGGACAAAAGTCAATTGAAAGATAAAAATAACTTTAACTTTGCAAAACAATAATATCAAGGATACCTAATTCTTGATGAAGAACCTGTATGCCCAACATCAGCATCAACCACGTGTTCCTCCTCGTCAGTCTGACCTCCAGCTCCCGCATCATCACCCCCTCCCAAGTTGTTCTCACCACCCCTCCTAAGTTGCTCTCATCACCCCCTCCCACGTCCTCCCTAGACGCATCAGCTTGAACCGCCTACCCCTAGCTGCCTCATCCATTAAACCCATAAATTTCTGCTGCCTTTCTCTACTCTGGGACGTGCCCTAAAAAAGACCGCTGCTCGAGGCAGAGGCAGTCTTACTCCTCCTGTGCCTGAACATCTGCAAAATTCAAAAGGTTAGTATACATGATAGAAACAACAAGTATAATCTAAAAGTCTTAAATTCAAGAAAACACATGATAGAAGCAACAAGTATAATCTGAAAGTCTTAAATTCAAGAAAACACATGATAGAAGCAACAAGTATAATCTGAAAGTCTTAAATTCAAGAAATCTTATAATACATACTTATCAAAAATCATCAGCATCTGATTCGGCTTCGTTGACTCGTTGCATGCTCACTTGTTTTTTGAGTCATGCCATCTCCTTAATTCTTTTTGACTTTCTAGTAATGGGCCATTTCCGCTGATGTGTGGGTTCCTCTATTAAGTCCCTATCTTCCTCGAGTAACAACTCTAGAGCGTCGTCATCAGTAACATGAAACCTTTCGCCTTGAACCCTTTCGTCTTGTTGAAATCCATCGTTGTCATCGTCATCATCAGAATGTTCCTTCTCGAACGTTCCTTCTTGGAACACATCATGGTCATCGTCTTCATTGTACCCTTCGTCGCCAGGAGGCAAGACTTTGGGGTTAACTTTAAATGCCACCCACCATGCATGCAAGCTAGGATGAGGATATGGCAGGTAGTAAACCTGCTCACCTTGATGAGCAAGAACGACATTGTCTTGGCCTTGAAGCTTGGAACCATGCTTCACCTCGACCATGCCAAAGTTGTCAACTCGAGTGCCATTATGTGGATGAAACCAATCACCTTCAGAGAACACCACACTTAGTGGTTTGGGACCATCAAATTCATACTTAACGATGTTTTGTAAGACACTGTAGTAGTGAACTAGATTCTCATTAGCATCATAAGCGGTGGTCATAACTCCGCTATTGATAGTGGCTGCAAATGGACGACTCTTCTCTAATTTTGTTGTTCTGAAGCGAAAGCCAGAAACATCATATCGATTGTACTTTATTGCCTTCACAAGACCATGAGACAGCTGGGCTAGGTCTTTGTGGACGGTTCCATCAGTAAGACACTGCGTAAGAAAGCATCATTATTTGAGAGGCAAGTTAAGGTCACGTATGATCGAAAAGATGATGGGATGCTAATTACATGCTTGAGGAACCACTGCACGAAATTAGGACCACCACGTAGCCCATTGCGCATTAGGTTCTCTAATTGCTTGGCGGTGGGTCGGTCAGTGGATGTCCAATACTCTTTTTCAAACAACCTGCGTTATTTGATGTTCAGAGAGGACGAGATTATTTGATACTTAGAGATAACAGTAGATAGAAATCAAATAGTGCAGAATAAAGTTAGAATATGACATACTCGAAATATTTGTTTATTTCTTTCATGTAGCTAAACATATACAACAAAAACAAGTTCAGCTCTGATTCTTCCACATCGCGTACAGTCGAAGGTCCACTGGTTGTACCCTGGAACTTGAAAATCTGAAGGTCGCTTTGTGGTTCCACATCAGTAACAGAAACCCAATTGGATTGTTTTTCAGCGTCTACTTTGTTGAAATACTTTTTGGTGAAGTGTGAGATCTCTTTAAGAGTAAACGCCTCAGCGATACAACCCTCAACCCTAGCCTTGTTGCGTACAGTAGCCCTTAGTTTTTTAAGTTGCCTTTCTATAGGATACATCCACATGCATTGAACGAATCCACCAACCAATGCTTCCCAGGGCAAAGTGAATCAACAGATGCTGCATCACATTCATGAAACCAGGAGGAAACACTTTTTCCAATTTGCATACAAGCACCAGAATTTCCCTCACAAACTTCACCATCAAACTCTTCGAGACTGTCTTAGCACATAAGTGCCTGTAGAAGTAACTGAGCTCGGCTAACAACCTCCACAGGTCGTCTTTGAAATAACCATGAAACATTATAGGTAGGAGCCTTTCAATGATGATATGATAATCGTGACTCTTCAGTCCGGTCAACTTTCCGGTCTTCACATTTACCGCCTGCTTTAGGTTAGCTACATAGCGATCTGGAAATTTCAGGGTCTTCAACCAATCGAATATATGTTTCCTTTCTTCCGGCTTAGGACAATATTCGGCTCGTGGTCTACACTCCTTTTCTTTCCCATTTAGCCGTACCTCAAGATTGGGACGATCACAAAGCAAAGCTAAGTCTTTCCTTGCTTTGATGTTGTCTTTGGATTTCTCTGTCACATCAAAACACATGCTTACGATGCTTTCCGCGACATTACGCTCTTGGTGCATGAGATCGATATTGTGCGGCAGCATCAAAGCCTCAGCATAAGGCAGCTCCCAAAGTAAGAAAATGTGAGTCTAGTTGTGGAGCTCACCGTAACCGTGAAACCTTTTGGTGCTCGGATGAACCTTCAGACGTCTATGCCATGCCATTATCTCCTTTGCAGTCTTACGTTTTGAGGGTAGCTTTGTGACTTTAACACCCTTTCGAAATGCAGTAGTCGACTGCCTTAACTTGTGCCTTGGAGGAAGCTCCCTTTGAGTGCAGTCAAAGAAAGTGTATTTTCCACCATGCTTTAGCCTGTATGCATCTGAGTCATCCATACATATGGGACACTGTAGACGGCCATTCACAGACCATCCAGCGAAATTGCCATAGGCCGGTAGATCATGTACTGACCAGAGGTATGCGGCACGCAGATTAAATTTTTTCTTAGCGTAACTATCATACGCCTTCACCCCTGTCCACAATTGTTTGAGTTCTTCTATTAATGGGCGTAAGAAGACATTGAGATTCTTCCCTGGATGTTCAGGTCCTGAAATAACGAGCGCAAGAAATATGAATTCATCTTTAAGCACTATCTTAGGTGGAAGATTGTATGTCATGATGAAAACTGGCCAGCAAGAGTATGGGCTCGCAGAAGTACTGAAAGGTGTGAACCCATCCGTCGCCAACCCAAGTCGGACACTCCTTGGGTCTCTCGCAAACTCATAATCGAACTCGTCCAGTGCCTTCCATGCATCGCCGTCTGCCGGATGCACCATTACATCCTCACTCTGGCTGCCACGTCTGCGTTCTTTGTGCCACCTCATATTCTTAGCTATTTTCATTGAAAAGAACAGCCACTGCAGACGAGGGATGATGGGCATATACCGCAACTGCTTAGCCGGCACCGTTGTGTCCACGTTCTCCCCCGCCTCATTTTTCACCTGAATGTACCTAGACTTCCCACAGTGCCTACATGTGCCCAGTTTATCATCCTCCCTCCGAAATAGCATGCAGTTGCTAGGATAGACATCTATCTTTTTATATTTCATCCCAAGACCTGCCATCATCTTCTTCACGAAATATAAGTTTTTCGACAGCATATGATCAGATGGGATAACCTCAGACACCAGTTCGATGATATCATTGAAGCAACTGTTCGAAATGTTGTGCTTCGATTTTATCGCCATAAGCCTCGACACCGTATCAAGTACGGTCTTCTCGGTATGGTCATGCAGCTTCTCATCACCGGCTTCAAGCAGTCGGTAGAATTCTTGCACCTCTGGCGGTGGCTGATTGTTCTCTTCTGGATCAAACTCAAACCCCATAGCAAGGTCATTCAGCGTATCCATCATCATGCCATCACGGCTTTACTGAGCCGGCTCTGAGCTAGCTTGCTCTCCATGCTTATGCCATACAAGATAGTCAGGCATAAACCCAAATATACATAGGTGTTCCTTCATCACATGTCTAGTCTTGTACGACCCGTTTTTACAGTCAAGGCACGGACATTGCGTGACAGGACCTCTTGCCACCTTGAATGCTTGCTTGAGAAAATCCTCTGCGATTGCTTGCCATTCCCTGGAGTGTGCCTCCATTCTTTCGCCATCCTTCATACATAGCCTTTCGATTGTCCCCCATTCTCGAGGCTAAACCACCAACCAAAATTCATCATATAGTAGCGACACGTGGCTTAGGTGACAACAAAGAACCCTACTAGGAAAGGCCCTAAACCCACCCGAGAATGGAGGTGCCCGCATGCGATTCGTGACGTGGTCGATGATCCGTACGAAATTTCGGCAGCATAACCCCGCTGTTCTCCGAACGCACGCCTGTTCTTGGTGTGACGGAGAACAACTGGGTTGTGCTGTCGAAATCTCGTTCGGATCATCGGACACGTACACGAATCACATGTGGCCACCCCATTCTCCGGCTGTCCAAATACGTGGACAATCCCGGAACCACGCACATCACGAGTTATCCTATGTTTGGATCGAATGAAACTATACAATCTATGCATCCTTAGATTGTGTAGCTTCATTAGGTCCAAACACCACCATAAATGCGATCTGCGTGCTTCCGAAATGGGTGACGCCTAGGGTTAACTACGAGTTTGCGCATTAAACCCTAAAACTCTAGAAAATAACGGTTAAAATAAATAAAGTGCATAAACAAACAAACAGTAATCATATGCCACCATAAATAGTAACAAGACAGTTTAGAATCCCATGAAATCATTAAATAGTATGAAGACAATTTATGAATCACAATAAAATGAATATTCACCGGGATGGATTAATTTAAAATCTAATGTAATCATCAACATGTTTCACTCTCTGATAGCAATCCTACCACATCATTAACTGTAATCACGATTCGTTGGTTTTGGACATGGCCAACGAAAAAATCAATATAATAACCTAATCACACTAGACAATAATCGTCGGCCCAAAACGAATATGGCCGACGAAAAAACCAATATATAATAACCTAATCATACTAGACAATGCATATACCAAACAATCGCATAGTCCACTATCCAAATCAAAATGACATCAAGCTTATACCTTCGTTCCAAGTCAAACTTGGCGCAGGCACACTGAGGTGGCGAGCAGCAGGGGCCGCGGCGGGGCCGAAGGAGACGAGCCCCGGGGTAGGGGCAGGCGGCCGGTGGCGTCGGGCCGGCCCGGGGATCCCGGGCGGCGGAGGCGCAGGCGGCCGACGGCGGAGTGGCCAGCGGCTCCCAGGGGCCGGCGGCCGGGGGTCGCAGCACCGCGGCGGTGCATGGGACGCGGCCGCACCGGCGGGCCGGCGGAGATGCGGCCGCGGGTGGCGGGGCCGGCGCTCGTGGGCGCGCGGCCACGCGCCGGCAGCCGGGGGCGGCGGGGCCGGCGCGGGCGGGGGGTAGGGCGGGGGGCGGCGCGGGACGTGGCCGAGCCGGAGGCGGGCGGCGCGCGAGACGCGGCGGAGGCGGAGGCGATGGTGGCGGGACAACGGCGGCGGAGGCGACGGCGGCGGGACGGTGTAGAGGAGAGGGATGCGATTGGTATTGGGAGAGAGAACGCGGCAGGGCCGGGCGGGTACATTTACAAAGTTTTTCGTCGGC
Source organism: Paspalum notatum (assembly GCA_022530915.1). Taxonomy (NCBI): domain Eukaryota; kingdom Viridiplantae; phylum Streptophyta; class Magnoliopsida; order Poales; family Poaceae; genus Paspalum; species Paspalum notatum. The sequence goes on along the minus strand of CM039684.1, from coordinate 22,477,877 downwards.
CGCTCTGGTGCCCACGAATCGTCGGACAGCTCGGAGGCCGACGAAAAACAAGGCGTTTTTCGTGGGCCACGGCATCCGACGAAAAACCTGTGGGCCCAGCAAACGGCCCCCGCCTCCACGTTTTTCATCGGCCTGACCGAGGTCCACGAAAAACAATCGTTTTTAATCGGCCTTTTTGGTAGCCCACAAAAAAAAAGTGATCTTTTTCGTCGGCTTAGAAGCCTACGAAAAAGATTGCATGTTTTTCGTGGGCCGGCTCACGAAAAAATATGGGTCCACGAAAATTTAGCTTTTTCCTGTGGTGATCTTCGTTCTTGGACTCTAGCCTCCTAGCGTGTGCAGCCAGTGGCGAGAGGAAGAAGATGTCCGCGCCTATAGTCTGCATGGAGGCCGCCATAGCTTCAGATGTGTGGAGTGGAGCTGTAGAGAAGAGGAGGCACGAGCAGGTCCAGTGGTGGCCCGCGCCACGGCGGCCGTGACGTGATGTATGAAGGGCGGCTTTGGCAGCACTCCAATCCAGCTCCACTCCAGTCTGCTCCTCCTTGCTCTGGACCGCGACTGCTCCGTGATGCTACCGTTTGGTTGTAGCGCACGTCCATTTCAGCTCCCATCAAGGCATCAACTGTGTCAGAGAGGTGATGCAGAGGAGAATCGGTGAAGAGCAGGTTTTTTCCAATCCGGGATCCATGTACAAAAAGAAGTGGCGGACGCGCCTCCAGCGCGGTGGTGAAGCCTCCCGTCGTGGAGGGCACCCACCCGGGTTCGATTTTTTCTGGACGACCCAGGTGCCGCATGGGGATTTATTTTTTGATGGGGCTGAGCAGTGTGTGTGAGTGCGTATAGACGTGTTAGGGAGTGAGTTGGTCTCAGTAGACGCGTTTCAGACTACTGGATACTCTCATCTGCGTTTGAGCGTGCGGTCGGCGCAGATGCCCAATATGAGTCTTACATGAATAGCCAGCGCTCCTGGCAATATTTCAAAAAAAAAAAAGAAGAAGTGAATATAATGGATTTGTGGAGCAGCAGGTGCTGTTTTGGCTGTGTGGAATAATCAAGAAGCGGAACGCTGCCAAATGCACCCGAACACTCCTGTTCGGCTGATTTGTTCGGCTCGGTGTCCAGGCTTGGAGGCCTAATGGCTCTGTTAGAGGGGCCAGATCCCGGGCGTAAATCGACCTAACATAGTTGGAAAGCTAAAAGGAGTGTTCGGAAATCAGAAAAACACTAAAACTAATTTTTACTGATCCCACTAAAAATTCTATTCTTTTGTAGTTCATGGAAATCGTCCAGAATAATTGTTATCAAAATCAGAAAAACACACGGAAATCAACACATTAAAAAATGCATAGATATAGCGCTCAATGCGAAACACGCTCACCATTCAGCCATTCACCATGGCTAGATTATACACATGAAAGTGAAACAGAGCTAGCAGGCACCACCACACCCCTGCACGCGCCTAGCTAGGTGGCTACTTTGGGGCCAAAAAGGACTCTTGCACTGCATCCTAGCTAGCTAGATAGCTATCATCAATGGCTGCCGGCGAAGGGCGACCCGTGGCCGTGCCGGCGGTGTCGCTGAGCTCCGGCAAGCCGATGCCCCAGGTGGGCATGGGCACGGCGACGGCGACGCTGGGCAAGGCGGAGGGGCGCACCGCTGTGGCCGAGGCCGTCCTCCGCGCCATGGAGGTCGGGTACCGCCACTTCGATACAGCCGCCGTGTACGGCACGGAGTCGGCGCTCGGCGACGCGGTGGATCAGGCCGTGCGCGCCGGAACGATCGCCTCCCGGGACGATCTCTACGTCACCTCCAAGCTCTGGATCACCAACGCGCACCCTGGCCGTGTCCTGCCGGCGCTCAGGAAGACGCTCCAGTAAGTAGATGTAGATGCATGATGGGGGCCGGTCTTGTTGTAATATAAGTGTACAACCAACCAACTCATGCATCGTTACTTGTTGGGAAGAAACCTGCGGATGGAGTACGTGGATCTGTATCTGATTCACCACCCGGTGAGCATGAGGCCGTCGGCGGCGGTGCCGGGAGGGCCGTTGGTGGTGAAGGAGGACCTGATGGCCATGGACATGAAGGGGGTGTGGGAAGAGATGGAGGAGTGCCAGCGCCAAGGGCTGGCAAAGGCCATCGGCGTCAGCAATTTCAGCTGCAAGAAGCTGGAAACCTTGCTCTCATTTGCAAGCATCCCTCCGGCGGTGAACCAGGTGACTGACTGTGATGACCAGACTGTCCTGCAATTCAGTTGTTGGTATTTCTAATCTAGTAGTAATTTACTAGTATTATTTGTAAGCATATACATATATATGTTGTTTGTGTACCACAGGTCGAGGTTCACCCCTACTGCCGTCAGAAGAAGCTGAGGGCATTTTGCAAGGAGAAAGGGATCCAGGTGTGCGCCTACTCGCCCCTGGGCGGCAAGGGCACAGTATGGGCCAACAACTCGGTCATGAACAGTCCGGTTCTCAAGCAGATCGCCCAGGACAGGGGTAAAACTGTCGCTCAGGTGTGCTTGAGGTGGGTGTACGAGATGGGCGACTGCATCATCGTCAAGACCTTCAACGAGACGAGGATGCGAGAGAACCTTGCCATCTTTGACTGGAAGCTCACCCACGAGGATCACCTCAAGATCAGCGCGCTCCCGGAGTCCAGAGGAAACTATGATTTCTTAGTCACCGACTCCGGGCCTTACAGAACCGCAGAGGACTACTGGGACGGTGAGATCGTCGCTGCTGCTGGTGGCCAGTGTGACCAAACGGCCGATGGTTTCACCACTAACTGATCGTCCATTCACCATATGCTTATATTGCTTCTATATATATGGTCCCCTATGCATTGAACCATTTCATAGTGAACTTCTCCTTGTGATCGGGATAAGGTAGATGCCTCCCCCATCTAGAGGGCAGATTTCTACCAAAAGATTTCATCCACCAACCGCTAAGTTTATGGTGCAAGTCTAATCCAAATCCAAATTAAGTTTGAATTTATTTTCGAGCCCTGATTCAGACATCAGGAATATGCCACGAGAAAATGGACACTCATCACATACAAACTTTGTTGTGGACGTTATATCTATGGATGGAAAGCCGAAAAAATAAGATTCTCATCCTAATTGACACCACTCAAAAATTCGCTAAGAGCCAACAAGAGAATCATCGAAACTAATCTGTTTGGTTGAGGCAACAGAGGCAACATGAAAATGAGTGTTGAAGCTGCATACATAGTTTTGGGCATTACACGTATTGATAAACTTTGCAATGGAGATAAACTTTCAAATCCAACTGACAACATAAAAAATTTGCTCGAAGTCATCGTTGAAACAAGATAAAATTACAAAAAAGGAATAGTGCTTGGTGTGTCATCTAACGCCATGTATGTCCTCACTGTATGCTCTGTCCATTATGTCTTCTCTTTTGACACGAATGAACAAACCATATTGTCATTGTACATCAAAGTAAAATGACAAAAACACATTAGAAAAATAAGTCGATGCATCACTCAACCTGAGGCATGCGCACCACACACTTAGGATACATTATACTTGTATCAATGAACATATATTTTTGCTATATACAATACTATGCATGATAGTGTTATGCCGGTTCATTGGAGAGGTGTGGACTCGTCTGGCCAAGATTTCAGGTAGACCTACGATCGTAGCAGCCGAAAAGAAAACTTTAGTAATTACAGTATATTTTTCCTAACCAATATCTAGATGTGGCTCGCCATCGCCCCAGTGACGAACTGGCCATGAAAGCATAACCCAACCGCTTATAGTCAAGGGTATATGAAAACAACTATATGTGTAGCCTCGCGTAAGCAACCTCATTTAATTTTTAGAGGCAGTGGCCTGTTACCATGGTTGTCTTAAGAATTAGATTTCAAGAAGTAGTCTCCTAAGATGGCTGCCTAGAAAGATAATTTTGTAGATACCTAGAAACATGAAGGCCATTTAGATTGCAGGAAATTTTCATGTTTTCTTTCTGTAAAATTGAATTATTTTCTGTGAAATTCCTACATCATACATATGAAATTTCTACATTCTAAAGGGATTGAAAGAATATATTTGATTTTAGCACACATCCATTTAGGTCACTCACCGCAAGTCACAAATATTGCATGATTTTTGTGTAAAATACGAGGCATGTGAATGCCTTATAAGGCCATCTATTGCATTATCTATATTTAAATTTTAATCTATGCATAATTTAGCTACATTGTTATTTTAGAACTATGGACGACCATATAAATGGTCTACTAGACTTGGATTAAGGCTCCATGTGTTATCATGTAGCGAAAATTGCCTTATGAGATATTTCACCAAGTGTTTTGATTATTGGATAACAACCAATGCACTAGCACTAGCAAGTTAGTTAATTAGGTGATTGGGTTTTAGAACCAACGAAAACAATGCAAAGAGAAGAGATAATGCAAAATTTGTACATACATAATGATGAAACAACATGGATTTACAATTAACCATATAGAGATCTTCAAAGATTTTCATAAAAGTCCAAGATCATTATAATCAAAGACCAAAATAAAAAGTTGTCCCAAAATACAAAGACATGGTCTGCTGAAATGAATCGAGTGGACATCAAAATGCAAACCTCACATGATACTAGGTTAATAAGCCTCGAATTTTGTATAATTATGCTAATACAATCAAATGGATATTTTTAAAACTTTGTAGATCTCCTAACAATCTTGCTATACTAAAATCAAAGTCCGAAGTGAAGAAGTATTTTGAAATGCAAAAATGTATATGCTCTACTAAAATGTGTGAAGGTTGGTCCGAATACACTTCTAAAGGTCCAAAGATTGCTCCAAAACACACCTCGGAATGGTCCAGATGGTTATATTTTCTGGGTTTCACAAGGTCTGGTTGGTGTGGTGGATTTTTGGATGAAAATCAAGGCATTTCCTAATGGGTAAAGTACAATTTACAACCTTATATTTGTCATGCTAGTCTTCACAACCCAAAACAATAAAACTAGGCAAGACACACCCTACTATGAAACCCACCTAGAATACAACCTTGAGTGATTTTTGGGGCGGTTTTCGTTGACGTGGGAGGAGGAGGTGGAGGAGGCAGACGGACGGGAGGAAGAAGAGAGGTTAAAGGTGGGAATGTGCTAATGCTGACGCGTGGGCCCTAAAATGCTACGTCGGCGAAAATCGCCTCAAAAACAACTCAAACTTGTATTCTAGACGGCTTTCACAGTACAGGGGTGTGTCTTATCTGGTTTTGTTGTTTTGGGTTGTGAAGTAGTCTACCATGACAAGTATGAGGATGTAAATTGGATTTTACCCTTTGCTAAATTACCCCAAATGTACTTCGGAAGGTTTGGTTATTGGTACAATGATTTTCTAACCATTTATCCAACAACTATTTGGTGTTTAGGCCTATTTATTCCCTAAACATATGTTCATCAGGGGCAGCTTCAGTTAAGAAATAGTAGAGGATCTGCCCAAGCTAAGAGAACATTCTTGCCATCATTCTTTTGCTTATTGATAACTAAGGCATCAGTGCACAATTAGTGAGTGATTAGTGCCTTGTTTGGTCTTAGTTCTTGCTAGAGCTATCTTGGATGAAGTATTTTTGCGACAAGCAAGTGTGCATACTAGAGTTGTTGATGACTCTGTGGCCTTATTAGCGACCTTGCCGGTGTTGACGATATTCCATCTTGAGGGACTTGATGGTTTGAGTCTGGTCAGTCAGTCCATAATGTGATGAACTCTTGTCAACCACCAAAGCCCTACTGAAGGACTTGCAGAACGTCCTAAGTGTGACCTTTGAGGAAAGCCCTCTCGATTGTACTGATAGGCGGCGCTAGAGTGTACTTGGCGTGTCAAACCTTGCCGATGGACTGGTAGGTGGCCTAGGGGGTACTTGGATTTGCACTTGGTTTCAGATGGACATGGAGTTGAGGCGAAGGCTTGGTAGGCCTTAAAACCGCTACCTATCTTCGAGAAGACCATTATTATTTTCCTGTTCCATTGTCAAAACTGGGACCTAAGATCGTTTCTCGGTTCCATCTTCAAAACCGAGGCCCAACACCATTTCTTGGTTTGAGTGTCAAAACCAAGGGTCATTTGTCAATTTCCATAAAATCAGACCTAACCCAAGGGATGGACTACTAGACATGTGGAGGACGTCAAGAGATTGCTTCGAGGCAAAGATCAAGGACTCCATCATGTTCGTCCATTCGAGTTACATTATGTCTTTTCTATCCCCTTAGGGTGTTTTAATGTAAAGAGTCTGTATCATAGGGGGGCTGTTTGCAAAACAGCCAAGTAGAGAGTCATGTCATATAAATAAGAGAGGGTGCTCCTTCCATTAGTGCCTCTCTTTGCTAAAAATTACGGTTTGCATAGGTTTTGGAAGTTGCATCTTGCCTCAAGCACAAAGCTTCATGAGAGAGAGCCCCATAGAGAGATCTTGGCTCCATTGTAAGATGGTAGAAGAGGGTAGTTAGCGTGGCATGAATTCCTCTTGTAATCATGTTTACTTGAGACCCTTTGTGCTATTCAATAGTATGGTTTTTTTGTCTCAATCTTTGGCTTCGGGTGTGTTCCATTTTGGCCAAGGTTGGAATCCTTATTTTCGACAATTTTGGCTTGCTAGGACGTGGTGGATTTGTGTTCTTCAAGAGCCAAATTTTTTGGATCCACACGTAGCCCTGGTGACCTTGTTCTTGACTACGTGCCTGACTTCTTAAGAAGTCAAATTTGTGAAGAATATTAGATCTTTTGGAGTGGAACTTTTGGGGTTTCTTCATGTCTTAGACAAGCTTCCCTCAAAGTTTCATGAAATTTCGAGCTCGTTTGGTCAAGTTTTGGACAAGTTTTGGGCAAATTCGCAGGATGTTTTCTGCATCCTGAAATCGACTGATTTTTGTTTACACCGGACCGTGCAGTGGTGAAAGGCGGACATTTCGCAGTTCAAAGTCAAGGATAGAGATTTCGAGGCCTAGCTACCATCCGTTCACCTGATCGTCTAGTGGTTCACCTGATAGTCCGCCATGGACTCTATACCCTTCGGTACATGCAATCGTTGGACCGTCTGGTGCATACATTTTTTGCGTTGTTTTGTTCTTTTTGTGTTCGATCTTTTGGGTGTTGATTCATGTGCTTCCGCTAAACTTTTGTCGATGTGTCCTAGGGTCAGTAGCACCCCATTGCTATGTGATCTTGCATAGCGTGAGAAGATAGGGTTTGGGGGGTTTGAAAGTTTTAGGTGTTGACCTATTCAACACCCCTCTAGGTCGCCTTCTCAATCCTCACAACTTGGTGTGGGGCAGTGATGATACTTTTCTGGGGGAGAGAACCCCCCCTTCCTTGATGGAGAAGCTCCATTGAGAGAAAATGGTGGCAATGAGCTTGCCTTGATGCCTCGGTGGCACTTATCCTGCTTACCCGAATGCTTTGGTGGCCAATACAAGAAGGTGATTGGAATAGGTTTAGGGCTTTGGTCATTGCGCATGTGTGGTGAGCCAACGCATAGTAGGGGTGTCAGTTTAGGTTACTGTTACCACAAGATAAATCCTCATGTGTTTCTAAGGTGTTTACACTCTCTTGCTCCTCTATAATGAATTGCCTTTTGTTATTTACATTTCCTAGCTTCAGTTTGGCTATAGGTTTTGAGTCTTCTGGGTAAGTAGATGATCGCATTAGATAAATCTTAGTGTTAACTAGCATACATAGAAGAAAATATATTTATCTTCTGCAATAGGTTGGGCCCTAGTTTTTGTTGATGAGCGCTTAGCAACCTAATTCGCCTCCTCTCCTTCTTGGTTTGTATTTCATTCACCATCAAACTCCTCGTGGCTCTCCCTACATAATACGCTAAGAATGATTCAAACCAAAAATGCATTTCAACAATGTCAAAATCAAAACCTTTTTCCTTGATGCATGTTCCAATTTTTAAGTGTAAACATTTCGTTCCATTTTGGAAAATGTAATCAAGAGTTTTAATCCAAAATAACATCCAACCCTTTTTAATGGTCCAAATACATGAGTATTCAAATATATATTTTGTCGCAATAAAGGAATTAAAAAACAATATCAATTGATACAATTTTATTTTTCCAAAACAATCATGTCTTAAAAATGAATAAACGCAACAAGCTTGGTGTATATCAAAATCAAGATATAATAATATCTAACCCAAAAACAAGCCTTTTTTCGTGAAATCAACATATCCAAGATATGAAATTAAAGGTTAAAGATGAGATAACCTATTGCTCCTTAGAAATTTAGGAAACTTATCAAAAGTCTTGGATAAATTGATGTCTAAATGGATATAACTAATGGAACTCAATCGCTAGCTAGCTAGTGGGCAATACGCCCTACCTATGCATTAGTTATTTAATAAAACTAGAAAAGCATAGGTTGGGGTTCTAAAGAAACTAAAAGGAAATATTTTCCTTATTTTTGAAAAATCAACCTTTTTTAGCACCTTCTTACTTATTGGGTAACTATGTTCTACTCCCTCCGTCTCACAACAAGTAATGTTTTAGGATTTTTAGTACATATTAAGGAGAGTAGGATATGACGCATATGCCCCTGGTTAACAAATTAATCTTTTCCTTTTGTGATGTCTACATGCATGCATGCAGCAACACTTATCGTGGGACAAATTTTGAATCTAAAACAACACTTATTGTGAGACGGAGGGAGTATGTCCTAATGAGGAAGGAGCTGTTTATATGTACAAACATTTTAAGAGGTGGGCAGCTGCATCAACAACCTCTAGAATTCAATCTTTAAAGGCGGAGAGAAGGGTAATGTCATTACCCGCCTATAACAAGTTTGTGGAGATGAGTAAAGAGTTTGGCTATCTTATAGATAACAAGGTACAAAATAGCACGCTATAGCGGCGAAATATCATTTAAAGGTGCATTGCGCTACACTAGGGTCATTATTTTAATGTTGTTGGCACTATTGACACTATACCAGCAAATTTGGCGTAGCAGAGCAGTGCTATAATGGCCTATCTTGAGCTAGGCCAAAAATCAGAAGATGAGACTACATATACTCATATAGTAGTGATGTCATGTATATCTAACTATTACTAATTGGAGGTTGTAAAAGTAGCACTATTTTTAAAACGAAGAAGCACTATTTTTAAAGCGCGCTAAACAAAAGTAGAGGTAAGAGATCGAGGGTTCAAATCTCTACGCCGGCAACATTTCGCATACTAATTAAAAAAGACAATCACAGCAAATGTAAAGGCAAGAGATCGAGGGTTCAAATCTCCATGCCGGCGACAATTGAAGGTTATAAAAGTAGCACTATTTTTAAAGCGAAGAAGCACTATTTTTAAAGCGCGCTAAAAAAAAGTAGAGGCAAGAGATCGAGAATTCAAATTTCCACTCTGGCAACATTTAGCGTATTAATTAAAAAAAAAGCCAATCACAGCAAATGTAGATGCAAGAGATCGAGGGTTCAAATCTCCAAGCCGGCGACATTTAGCGTATTAATTAAAAAAAATAAAGCCTATGGCAGTAGAAGACCACGGTTCAAATTTCTATACCGGCAACATTCGGCGTATTAATTAAAAATATTACTATTATTAATTAGAAGGCTAAAAGATTCGGATCCATTGGAGAGCGATATCTAAATTAATAGATTCATTGAAGAGCAAAAACTCAATAATTATAATTAAAAAACATGTAGCTCGTATGGCCTCACGTGAAACGCACAGCCGTATAGTATCTTTCCAAACATTGAAAGGACTAGATATGTTACTCTTCTAATATTACGTAAATATGAGATTAGATCGTATAAGGTATTTTGCCATGTTACAGTGGTAGAAAACAATTTATGCTATTTTACATAACAAAATAGAGAAATATATACTTCATCTATTACCTTCGAGGAGGTCAAAAGTCATCATATCTATCTATTTTCGATAAATTAAATCCATGATCTATAATTATTTCAGAACTGTATATCAATTGTCTAAAGAAAAAATAGATAAGATATGTATAAGTTCTAAATTTCCAACTTCCATCACTACTAAATTTATCTATAAATTGATAACACAAATGTCCCGTATAACTATAAATTTTACGAGAGCATATTTATGACAGTAATGTCTCATGTGACTCTGAATCTTATGAGAACATAGGTTTATAGATAATTTTACTATTACTAATTCAAAGCTCTAAAAGATGTGCTAATTACAAGGCGTTCTAGAAAAATAGATAAATTTCAGAAATTCTCACAAAAAAATAAAAATATTCGGCCATCAATTTGGCGGCATCTACAATGCAATAATATCAATCGTATAGATAACCTAAAATAACTCCCATAACAATTGAAATCATCTAACCATCAATGAGATAGATTAAAATATTAATAATGATTAGATAGGATCCTTTCTTAAATAATTACACACATGCACAATTATAAAAATGGTTTCAGTCTTAATTAAATATCTTATGCTATGGTAAAAATCATATAAAATAGCCTCCTAAGGTTATATCTAAATTAACCATATTTAATTTTTATGATAAAATATCTAAAATAACTATTAATTTTAAATTAAAATTATTCATATTTTTTGATATACACATAATAATATGTGTGCCTTGAGACTAGCCCGTGTGACGCACGGGTTGATGGACTAGTTTAGTCTAAAGTTCAAACTATAATGTTGTGGCAATTATCCAATGCCATTAACTCAGTTGTAATAAAATACCTATTACCTTATGTTATCAAGAACTTAGTTTGGTATGACTTCATGACCATATCAAATATTGTTAACTCAATTATTATAGAATTGTGGTCATGTGCTGAAAATACAAAAATGATAATGGCATGGGTATGTTTTCTAAATTTTTCTGAAAACGCTAAATGTGATACCATGCACTTTGGAAAGCTCCATAGCATAGCGTTTGTTTTTGTACCTTGGTAAGGTAGCTTTTTATTCAACCAAATTTGCCAATTACATCACAAAATCCATCTATGGTAAACTAAAAAATGGATTAATTCATCATGAATTCAAACACATTTCATTCATCGTCAAAGCATTCATGAGACAAGAAAAAGCACTCATGAAATAAGTCAAAAGCATCCCTTTAGTACATCCAATTCCTCATTGACATAACTAAACATACTAAACTAAAAACTAGCCATGACAACAACATACTACTACCAAACACACTCCTTAGCCATGGGCACATCCATTGCAGTGGCTACATAGATGTGGCACATTGTCTCCATCCTAAGGACAGTGCTCAATGCAAGGACGCAAAGTTCAGAAGGACAAAGTGACCACAACCCTCCGGGAGGAGGAGGGGGAGAGTAGATAATCATGGGAGTGCGACTGAGAGTCTTAGGGGCTTCAATGACGATTATGAACTTTGGTGGTGGCGGAGGAGTACAATCCATATGTAGTGGAGATCGAAGCATGTATGGATATGAAGATAATAACAATAGTAGAGGTACGGTTGTCCCTCCATCTTTCAGTGACAAAAACATTTCATTAGTCATATGGTGAGCACTGCCCTCCAATGTCATATGGCAAAGGCGATGGATGACAAACATAGGAGGATGAAGGAAGTAGCAGCAACAACAATAACGATGGATGGTGGTGATGGCATTGTAAGAATGGCAAAAGACAAGAGGAGGTGAGAGAGCGGATTGGAAGAGGTTATAGATCACAGTGAGCTCGAGTAGGTGGCAAGGTTTGGTAGGGGTTTGATTAGGGAGAATCTAATAATTATGGCACACATGTCAGCCACACAAACCAGAGGAAGGTGAAATGCCTCCTTGTGAATTTGGTACCTGATAAGCGGGACCTTCTCAAGAATTCTAAGGGCAAACCATGTGTGGAGGATATCTCTTGGGTCCTCATGGAGCGTATTTTCTACCTGGGCCGTCGGAGGGTCCAACCCAGAAGACGACTGACTAACTTGACGCACAAGACAAAGACTCGACGTGTACAAGGAAGATCTAAGAAGGGTCATAGTAGAAGATGGAACCAATCCTACTAGAACTAGAACTCCTTGTAACCTAAGGTATGCCGGACTATATAAGGCGGGTTAGGAATCCCTCTCAAAAACACAACTCTCCAACTCTCTCAACTCGACTCATAGCAACCCAACTCATAGCCCTTATTGTACTTCTGAGAGATCAAAGCAATACAATCAGCTCCAAACAGGACATAGGGTATTACGCATCTCGCGGCCCGAACCTATATAAATCGTGTCTCCTTTGTGTTTTGTGTTCTTCGTCGCATCTCAAAGCGAACCATCAAGCTACGGTTGACGCAGACGTCCACAAAAGTATCCCATGGTACATCCCGTGGTGCATTGCCGGTGCAAAATACCGACAGTTGGCACGCCAGATAGGGGTGTCTGCTTCAACAACATCGCTAGCTCCATGGCCATCACCCTCAACACCGTGATCTCCGTAGCCGACGAGTTCTATATCAAGCGAGTTCGATTGCCAAACTCAACAAGTCGGTTTTCATCTGTATAATTTCTAGCAGCAACGACTTCCGGTTTCTGGTCCAGTCCGATCGGGAATCAAGTGCATCGTGGATTTAATCTATTACTCTATTCAAGATGACGGCTCATGTCGCCAGGCAAGTTTACCGCCTCGGATCTTTTTCCTTGGTCACAGACAAGGAAAGCAATCGGCTTCGTATCTGGCTATCTGCGTTACGGAGGAGGCCCCGACGAAGATATCTCCGGCCGCCACATCCGTCCGAACAGCATCACCACAGTAGCGATCAAGAAGCGGAGACTCATGCACGTGACGGATCAAATCCTCGAGTTTAACCCTGTGCGGATCAAGCTACTACGACTGCAGCGGGAATAAGAGGAAAATTGTGTTGTTGCGTCGGCTCCTGATCTGCTGTCAGCCTGATACGAGTTAGAGATTGGATATTCATCAAAGCTAGGTTGTGTACTTCCATGAAGTCTGAACCGGACCCGACAGCGCCACGGTACGAGGAAGAGGAACGTATCATCATCCATTCATCCTGGTGGTGGAACTGCAAGCTAGCTCCACGTGCTATCTGAATCGCATGGACTATTCTATTACTCTCTTATGTGAAGAAACAAGAACCAAGGAAGGAGTATCTGTCAATATTTATGCAACCGAAGAAAATCAACCTCCAAGCGAAGCCGAATCAAGATCAGTTGTCCCTTTCTGAGTCAACTCGTGCCAATATCAGAGTCCGAGTTCGGGAAGGAAATTATCAATAACTCAAGTCCGATCAGAAGCAACAGCAGGAAATTTCTTTGGCTTTGCCACGTCCTGCCGCGTGCACGTGCAATGCAGATCGTACCCAAACCAGTCGGCGGCATCCTGAGCAGCACCGAACAACCAAGTCGTTCTCAGTCACTTCAATATTATGCATATTCAAGTATCAACTCTGCGAGCAACACTACTCGCATTGTTTTTCGTTATTGTTTCAGGAAAATTATCTCGGCCACTCGTATGCTTATGGCTTATACTCGGGGCTCCGATTTCTGATTGAATTATTTTCAGATCAGTCAAGCTCTTTCCGGATCACTCAAATTATTTCTGAATCGGTTATATTATCTCTGAATTACTCATATTATTTCCGAATAATCTGGCTATTGGATCAATTGAATTATTTATAGAATATCTGAGTTATTGGATCAGTCGGATTTTTTATGGATCACTCGGATTATGTATATTATTGCTGGATCGCTCGGATTATCTTTGGATCACTCAGATCATCTCTGGATTATTCATATTGGTTCTGGACACTCGTCCCGGATCACTTAGCTTTACTCAGATCAACTCTGGATTACTCACATTATATTGAATCATTCATGTTAATTTCGGCATCATCATTTCTCGGCCATTCATATTATTTCAGGATGATTATTTCTGGACCACTCATATTATTTCAAGATCACTTGGCTACTCGTATTATTTCATCACCATTATTTCTAGATCAGTCGAGTTACTTCAGATCACTCAGATTATTTTCGGATTACTCGGGGTTTCGTATTATTCAGATTATTTCTTATCATTCTATCCTTGCATTACTTGCCTCGGTAAGCTGAAGCATACTTTCCCAAATCGTTTGCATCTCGTGTTTCGCTGAGCTGAAGCATACTTTCCCAAATCGTTTGCATCTCGTGTTTCGCTGAGTCGAATCTTTCCTGTTCTATATCGTGTTTTGTCGAGTCGAATTTTTTCCGTTGCATTTCGTGTTTCGCCGAGTCGAATCTTTCCTATTCTATCTCGCGTTTCGCCGGGTCAAATATTTTATGTCGCCTCTCGTGGTTTGACAAGTCTCAGTGTTTTCTGACAAGATCTATGCATACGACGACGGGCGTCATAAACTCTACGTGACCACCGTGACGATGGGGCAGTCGGTCTGGCCAGCCGGCGTTACATGCCTTCGCTCATTCAGTAATGGAGTGTCCTCTATCCCTTCGCACTCTTCGTATGGAGCAATCGGTCTAGGTCGTATGACCGACAGCACGGTGTTACATACTCACTCCTACTCATGACGGGGATACCTCCGGCCCCACCCACGAAAGCAATCGACCTAGGTCAGACGACCGACAGTACGGTGTTAGATGCTTTTGTTCGTACTCATGTCGGGGAGCACTCAGGGCCCCACCAAAAAAAGGCAATCGGCCTAGGTCAGATGACCGACAGCACGGTGCTACATGCCTTTGCAGACCTCACATAGGGGAGCACTCAGGGCCCCAACAAAACAAAGACAATCGGTTTAGGTCGGATGACTGACAGCACGGTGCTACATGTCTTTGCAAAACTCATGTCAGGGTGCATTCTGGCCCTCTACTCAGGTCGTTACCTGACCTACAGCTGGTATTACATGCTCTTGCCTGCTTATATGGGGCAGTCGGTCTGGCCCACCGACGCTCAATGCCTTCGCTATACTTGTAATTCAAACGGGGAGTTCACTCTCCGTCAGCTAAGTTACTTCTATATTTGCACATATGACATTCATCCAATTGGTTTGCTCTGTCGTTTCAATATTATTTGAGTATACTTTCTCTCTGATCAATACTACTCGGGTTGTCTCTTAATTATCATTTCAGGAAAATACTGCTCACTGCTTCGTCTGCTGGGGCTGGGTTGTCGCCCGCCTTGCCGACTCACTACTTCGTCGACTCGGGAGTTGCGCCGCCGCGCACCTCGCCGACTCGCTACTTCGTCGACTCGGCAGCTGCACCGCCGCGCGCCTTGCCGACTCACTCAGAATTTCTGAAGACCACTCAACTACTTGATCCTCAACCTGATTATGCTAATTAGGTTGAGGCTCGAGGGCTACATAGAGGATTATATCAGAAATTTTTCGAAGACTACAAAATTATGAAGCAAGACATTCAGAAAGATGATTTTTAACCTTCAAGCTGATTGTTTCTCAAGTCAAATTGAAGCTCGGGGGCTCGTGGGGATAGATATCCCTTGGGTTCTCATGGAGCGTATTTTCTACCTGGGCCGTCGGAGGGCCCAACCTAGAAGACGACTGACTGACATGACGCACAAGACAAGGACTCGACGTGTACAAGGAAGATCTAAGAAGACTCCTAGTAGAAGATGGAACCAATCCTACTAGGACTAGAACTCCTTATAACCCAAGCTACGCCGGACTATATAAGGCGGGTTAGGGATCCCTCTTATCAACACAACTCTCCAACTTTCTCAACTCGACTCATAGCAACCCAACTCATAGCCCTCATTGTACTCCTGAGAGATCAAAGCAATACAATCAGCTCCAAACAAGACGTAGGGTATTACGCATCTCGCGATCCGAACCTGTATAAATCGTGTCTCTTTTGTGTTTTGTGTTCTTCGTCGCATCTCAAAACGAACCATCGAGCTACGGTTGACGCAGACGCCCACAAAAGCATCCCGTGGTACATCCCGTGGTGCATTACCGGTACAAAACACCGACACCATGCATGCCATTATTGCCCCTAGAAATCTCATAGGTTTCGAGAGACAAGCAGTGACGTGGTCCGCCCATAGAAATAGTAATTTTCAAAGGTGTGCCATGTTATTGCCACAGTAAATGGAGCACTTTTTTAGAGGTTTGCAACAACATGGCTCGCCTCATGTCTAGGGGTGGATAGTTTGTTGTGCCCTACAGAAATGCACTAGCCGTACGGTTGTGATGGGTTGTACTAAGCTATGGATGCACATCCGCTTGGGCTGCTGTGGCACTACTTTCAATCTCACTTCAGTGCAGTACAAATAATATCTTTCGATTAGGCCCTACATTTTTTTAGCCTATTGGAATATTTTAGATAAGGCACGCCCTCCTACTGGGTGATTTAAAAGAGTTTGTTCGGAAAGTATGGACACCGCCCTCCACCATCCATGCCCACAACAAACTTAACAGGCCATTTTTGCAGGTAGGTTTAGGAAACCCGAACAATGGTATTGCATTACTACGTTCTGAGAGAATGTAGCTGTCCAGCAAAACAATATTTTTCATGTAATGGAAATCAATCAAAATCTGTTAGTCTATAAGATGTTTGTTCAACCATATATAACACATCAAATAAACGAGTACAAAACAGCTATCAATATTTAGATTTTGTTAATTTGTTTGACAGATATTTGGAGGTCTTGCAATAACGAATGAACTATAGGAGCATACAGGATTTGTAAAAGCACATGAGAAGTACAAAGATACAGTAGCTAATAAAAGAGCTATTGAAAACATAGGATATTGTTGACTCTATGGTCTAACCTACTAGTCCATTGATTAAATGGTAGGATCCAAACTCAGAGCTTTTAGGTTGGAGTCGCCAGCCACAATCTCACCATCCCAGAACTCTTCAGCAGTTTTGTATGGTCCGGATTCATGGACGAAGAAATCATACGTTCCCCTAGATTCTGGGAGGGTGTTGATCTTGCAACAGTCCTCTTCCGTGAGCAGCCAGTCAAAGACGTCGAGGTTGTCTCGCATCCTCATATCGTTGAAGCTCTTGACCATCACGCAATCGCCCTGCTCATGCACCCACCTAATGCACACCTGTGCAGCTTGCCAAATAAATAAGCTCATAATGACCAGCAGGTTGACAGAAACTTTGTACTGTTTCTCAGGTTCCTAATAGCACAATTATCAAACACTTTTTGTTGAACTCCAAAATTAGGTATGTCAATAACTTCTTAGTATATGATTGTGTACACTGCTGCAATAAATTGCAACAGGAACGGCTCTAAACACCCCTATAGAAACGGTTTTAGCAGGTGTTTCCGCTCGTGGATTGCTGTAGTAGAATATGCAGTAGGAGCGGGCCTGAACCGCTCCTGCAGTGATCACAGCAGGAGCGGGCTACGATTGCACCGCTCCTGCAGTGATCACAGCAGGAGCGGGCCGTGATTGCACCGCTCCTGCAGTGGTAACAGCAGGAGCGGTCGACGATTGCACCGCTCCCGCTGTTAGCCACATCAGGAGCGGGCCGTGATTGCACCACT
The DNA here is from genome assembly GCA_022530915.1 of Paspalum notatum. Taxonomy (NCBI): domain Eukaryota; kingdom Viridiplantae; phylum Streptophyta; class Magnoliopsida; order Poales; family Poaceae; genus Paspalum; species Paspalum notatum. The sequence continues at coordinate 22,460,408 of CM039684.1, read as the reverse complement.
CCTGTTGTGGCCACTACAGGTCCTGTTGATGACACTAGTAGGAGCGGCTGTAATATGAGCTGCTCCTGCATATTTTTTGAAAGCTCCTGATTTTTTTCCGCCCTATATTTTGAAAGCTCTGTTTCTTTCCCACCATATTTGAAAAAAAAAAAGCCCTCTGTTCTTTCCCGCTATATTTCTCGAATATTAATTCTTTCTCGCTATATACATATACATTAATTATCGAGGCACATTTACATACGCATTCAAGTTTGTAGATCTTGTCGTGCGTTCTGCCAAGTTACAAAAGAAATAGCATAGGTAGTATACACATACATCGTACGCAACAATTTAATTACACATGGTGATACTCCCACTCGATCAATGGAAGATATTTTTTATCTTTTGCTACAACATCATCATGATCGAAGAATTCCCCTCGCCGATTGAAAACCTCGTGCATCGTGAAACGGCATAGGTCGGCAACGCTGTTCATGAGATCTAACTCGTTGAGAGGCCGATCTTTCAAAGGAATAGGGGGCTGAACAAAAAAAAGATGATATGAGTGTTTGTGCCAAGGTGTTCTTCATTATATGCACACATGCAATACATACAATGAAAGAAGATAATGAGAGATGTGTTTTTAAGCACTTACATCTTCAGGATTTGTTCTGTACCTTCCATTGACCTTAAGGAACTCAAATACATAGTATCCACAGTATCCGCTGCCCCTTGGTTGCTTGTGGTACTATTTTTTTCATAACAGTTTAATTAGTTTTAGACTTATAATACAATATTTGAATTTATGTTTGGAATTAGGTACTGTAGAGTATACCGGGAAGTAGGCTCTGTAGACGATGTTGTTCTGACGCTTTAGATGAAATATCAGTCTATACTTTTCCTTCGTCATTTTTAAGGCTCTATTATATAGAAACATATAGAAACCGTTAGTAAAACGAAATGACACAAAGATATATAGAAAAATTCCATTCTACCTTCACCTGTAGCTACCTCCGTCTCACGCATGCAGGGTTGACCCGGCTGCTGCCCAATTCCATCTTCTTAACGGGTGTCAGGTGAACTGTGGATCCTCCTAATTTTCCGGACACCATCCTAATCCGTTCCATTTATCTGCATTTATTCACGCAAAAATCAGCGACGAATTATTGGATCCGTTCCCAACGAGAAGGCGTGCGCGGGCGGCGCTCACAGCCAACGGCGGCAGCTGCCGGACGGATCCCGGTAGGGACAGCGGAGAAGCGAGGCAGCTAGGAGCTTCCACATCACCTCCCAGCGGCACCTTGTGCTCACGACGGCGTGGACAACAAGGGCTCAGCAGCATCCTCGTCCATGGAGGCACAGTCAGCAGCTGCTCCTCGCTGCCGCGAAGGTAGTTTGGTTTTCTGATTCTGGTCTAGCATACCATGTAATTTCCTATTTTCCCCAGATGACAGTAGCACCCGATACGCCTATTCACTGTAATTCATGTTACTGTATCACCTGATACCTACAGGCTACATATACCTGAAAATTTGACTTACGTTTTACTTCAGTTCTCAGATTACTTTGGGAAAATGAATGTATAAATGACGTCACATGACGATCCTTTGTCCAGAAGTATGTACCTATACTCATGTCCCATCAGACAAAAAAATAGTTATGTACACATCAAGAGAGTATATACACACCCTTAAAATAATTTATATACAAAATCTCAGTCAAAAGTATGTACTCCTAAAAAATAGTTATGTGTACGTACTTTTATACATACCCTTGAAATAATCTATATACATGGTCTCAGTCAAAAGTATGTACACATACTCCTGAAAAAATAGTTACGTATACGCCTTTGTCGAGAGAGTATATGCACATACTCTTCAAAAATAATTTATATACATGATCTCAGTCAAAAAGTATGTAAGTATGTACACATACTCCTGAAAAAAATAGTTACGTACACACCTTTGTCAAGAGAGTATATACACATACCCTTCAAATAATTTATATACATGATCTCAGTCAAAACTATGGACACATACTCCTGAAAAAATAGTGGAGTATGACCACATACTCTCCTCGGGTACAGCCCTACATGACCAAAAAAAACATAACAAAAAAAACAAAACAAAGAGAAACGTTCGTCTATGCATGCATACTGGAGCAGTTTTGAAACGGGTCGGCGATCAGAGAAATACTAGCGGCTGGCCGTAAATCTATTAGTTAGTTATGATTAGTTAGTGATTAATGGATTTCGGGTGTGGGCGACCCAATAAGCAGCTGGTGCCCATCAGCCCATTTGACGTGGTCCTCGAGCCTTGTAAACCGAAAATCAAGAGGGGTAGCTACCGGCACTCGTAGATAATACTCTTTCTATGTGTGTATATATATATATATATATATATATATATATATATATATATATATATATATATATAGGGTAGGTATATTCTGCAGCCAGCCACAGAATAAGTTATTCTGCATCAGACCGACCGTGCACCACGCTAGCACACCCACCACACCAGGCCGACTGCTTTGTTCCGCACGGCTCGCTGCATTGATTTAGCCAGCCTCAGCGGCTCAGCCTAGCCGTCCATGCTCCTGGCAACCAAGCCGTCTAGAGCCGAGGTGACGCTGCAAGTCTCCGTGATTAACGGCAAAATTTACGTGCATATAGGGTCTAGATGAAAGGTGCAGCCGTATGCTAGTAAGTTGTCTACGAAATATAGTACCATTATACGCATGCATATTCGATGTCTCGTAACTTGCCTGTCCTGTTGTTTGTTTGTCCATGGAGAATACATAATCTGGTTTATGAGAGAATTCAAATAATTTGAGACAATTACGATGATCAATCACCATAATCCAACGTTAATTTTTACTAGCATATGACTAGTTTACGAGAGAATTCAAATAATAGCTTGACAATTACGAGAGAATGTTACGACATATGACTGGTCGAACTACGATAATAGGTATCAAATTTCAAATGGTTCAATGCAATAATTACACATGGAATTACCAGTTACCACGCTGTCTAATTGTTTTGAGTAACCAATTACTATAATATCAGATAAAAATTACTAGAAAAATTGTTACTGGAATTCAAATGGTTTAAGACAATAATTATGATAAACAGCTACGGAGTTACCACAATTTAGTGTCAAGCTATTCCTGTTACGACAAATGACTAGTCAAATTACAATAAGATAGTTACCAAATTTCTAATGGTTCTGGACAATAATTACAATGAGGAATTACTAGGATTCATATGGTAAACAAATATGTTGTAAATCGTATAAATCGATTGTATATTGACTATAATATATGAAGTAAGTTACAACAATATATCATTCACCACTACACATTTTGAAAATACATGTGCTTGCTATCATGAGAAATACTCCACATAGAAGCAAAAAAAAAAATCTGAATTGCTCTTGCACATTCTATTTGCCTCCACAACATCTACATTGTGACTGGCTTTAGGTGCTCATCTCAAAACCAGGAATTCGCCAAACACCGGCAGTCCATTGCTTGCAGCAGGTCCAAGAGAATCTGATCAGAACCATTTGTCCGATTGATTATGGTGTACTCATGTTAGAAAATAAGGAAATTGTGACTAAAATGCCATGATAGCATTTACTGTTATCAAGAAAGAAATGTCAAGCATCCTAATAATAGCATAATGATCAGATATTCATAAGCTTTATTTTTGTCTACTGAACAAGAATGGTGATCAAATTATCTCATTCGCACTAAAGCTCGAATGGCCCAAGGATCCAACAGATAGATTCATATAAAAATCACATAATTAATATGATAAAATTACCAGGTTCCCATACAGTTTTATGTAGAACTGTTTATTATATTTGAGAAACAAAAACATATTTCAGCCTGCAAGAATATTGAAAAGCGATAAATACCTTGGAGTGAAGACTCACCATGCCATTTCATATAGCATGGTATATGACTTATGAGGAAATAATAGATTTTGAGCTGCAAGAATGGTCAGAATAGTAAATGAGAAAAGTGAGGACTCATCAACGACGTAACAATTCATGCCTATTTGACTGTTTCGAATTTCAATCAGCATGTAGCAAGAAAAATTGAGGATCACAAATCAATGGCGGACAATGCCACTAATGGAAAGGCAGGCTGACGACTAGTTTTGAAACACTGAGCTCACCTATGCGGGACACGAGTAGTCGCACTTCCCCACATAAGAGGGTTGGTTGTTCAGATGCCTGCACATAAGGTTGCGATTTATCATCCACAGGTTGCCAGGTCTGTTCTATATCAGTGATCGCACTTATATCAATGTTCAAATCCTCCTGTGTGGTGTGCAAGGTGAATGATTTCAATCTCCCATGAATTTGTTGAGGATGCCTCATTTCCTGATAAATTTACAATAGTAAATTATAAGATGCAATTACAGTGTCATAGGAGAAATGCTCTGAATCTTCAATCATGTAAGTGATAACCAAGATGAAAAAGGTTGGACTCTGTGGGCTCTTAATTTTTGGGTTGGGCAGATACAATCATGTCATTACGATGTTAAAGGCAACCAGTGAGACATATTAGAATGAGGAATCATGTCTATAGTAAATAAGTTACAAGAATCTGACATCAAGTAAATGGTAATTTCGTAAATGGTAATTAGTGCCTTCCTCGAGAAGCAAGTTACCATCAAAACTCACTCTAGTCTGCAAAAGGAAAAAAAGGTGGCAGTGGGGATTGGTAGTCAAACAAACAACTAAATAGAAAGCTGAACCCACAATCTTCTGTTGTGCATCACTCATCTATTATGTATGTCTAATTAAGCTAATTGAACACATAGAAAACTTGATGCTCTTTATAAATTCTTGTCTCTTATTTATGATAAATAGTAAATTCCTGTCTTCGATTCACGATACACAAAAAGTGTGCAATAATTAAGTAGCACTGGTACTGGTAGCAGGAATATGCGTGCAAACTACAGTTACGTGAATCTAAATGAATCAACCAAAATTATGAACCTGGTAATGGACTTCATATCCCTCCTGCAATGGACTGATCCTAATCAAATATACTATCAAATCAAAACAACCTAAAATTTTGAAAATTGGCTGACATTTAGTCAATCGTGAACTCATGGTTATGGATGAAAGCAATGTGTATTGTTTAGAAGGATGCCGAGGCCTTACCATGACCATCCCACCACAGCACTAACGTCATCGTCCATGCTGGCGAGTACGTCTGCTTGCCGCGCAGACGGCATCACCGGCTAGCCGTTCAAGATGACAAGAACGAGAAAGAAATTTGGAAAATCACGGCAGCCACGAAACTACAATGAAATTATGAGCGAGCTGTAAATATTTTTTATAATTTACAAGAAAGACATTACTCAGTTTAACAGTAAATTGCAAAAAGGATTTACTGTATTCTTGAATCTTGAGGAGTTCATCACCAACTTAAGATAGTAACCACACGAATTCCGATATAAAAAACCAGTTCAATCGCTGCATCTCCTTCCACCGTGCGCATGTGCCGATGACACTGCTGGACAAACACACAGATCGTTGAAAGGAAAAAAAAAGTAACGAAGGCAGGAGGATGATAAGATACTTTGAAAGGAAAAACAAAGATGATTGAATCTATCTATCTATTAACACGATTTTGGATCGGAGCAAGTAGATGGAAACCTGGAGCGCCCTTCATCAGAGAAAATTACCTCTTAAACAAGTAACGAAGGAAGGAGGCCCTCGCTCCTTTCTCATCTCCTCACGCAGCAGGACGCCGACGCGGGGGCAGCGGAGGCCTGGCGGGCGCGGCGCGAGGCAGCGGGGAAGGGGCGGCCGGCCACGGAGGCCTGGTGGAGCGATGCGAGGCAGCGGGAGAGGATCAAGCGGCCGCGACGGGGTCGCTCGCCCGCGGCAGCGGAGGCCGGCGCGAGGCCTCGCTGCTGCCCGCACGGCGGACGCGCTCCCACCCGCGGCGGCGGCGGCCTCACTCCCGTCCTCCCCGCGCCAGGCCCAGCACGCCGGGAACGCCGTCGCCATGGCTGCTCGTAGTGGATGACGGTGCAGAGGACCAGGACCTCCGGATCCGAGCAACGGTGACGAGGGCACCACCTTGGCCGCCGCCGGAAGCCACCGGATGCGGGCGCCGGCGAGGACAGGGCACCGGATCCGAGCGCCGGTAATGAGGGGTGGCTCCGTCGGTGTCGACATTGGGGATTTTTGTTAGTTTCTGCTGGGGTACGTGCGATCTGCGACTAGGCACTCGAGCCTGAGCCAAGCGAGCCAAACTACGGTAGAGCCGAGCCGATGGGGATGAAACGGACGGAGAGAGTGGGAGGCTAGCCAGGCAACCCGTGCCTCGCTCGACCGCGTGGTTTGGGTCTGGCTGCAGAATATACTATTCTGTGGCCGGCTACAATATATATATATATGAGAGCTTAATATGGTAGGTATATATCTTACACTCGTAGTATATTTATGATGGGCTTATATCTCTTGGGGTCGACATCCAATGAGTCCAAAACCAATACTTTGTTTTCTTTAGGCATAATGTATAGACAGATCCAGTGTCCGCTGCAAATAGCAAAGCGCATTATATATAGATGATCCTGTGTGTTTAATTTTCACTTAGTATCAATACAAAGGTTTTTGACATACTCAAAGTTGTATGGAACAAGTATTTGGTCTTGGTTTTCTTCATAGAAGAACGTCAGGGCACTGACAATATATGCGGCAACAGTCCTCTGCGCTTGTTTGTTTAACTTTTGCCGAATTGCCTCTTTCTCATTTTTTGTTTGCCCTGCCGCAAGTTTCTCGCTATCGTCCTTTAGCTTTAGTGGCCACTCGTGGCTATCCTGATTAATTAGTGAAGGGTCTAAGAACCCGACTCTTTTATCACCCATGCTTTTAGCCATTTGCTACTGCATCCTGAAAAATATATTATACAGAGCAAATGGATGTTAAATACGAGAGTATATTACGTTAATTATGCACACTTAATGGGATTGGCGGGGAGACTTACATGCACCAAAGGGTCATCGCAGTGATGTCCACCTGTCCTAGGCAGAACATGTTACGAAACTCCAAAAAATCGACGATTGTACTCTTGGTAGTGTGTTGAAACATCGACCGGGAATGGAGGCCATTACTAATGAAACCCCAAGTCTACTTGCCCTCAGTACCAATTGTGAAATCTTTTCATCTCCCCTGGCATGTATTCACTATTAAGAGCCCAATCCGGCAGAAAGGGTTTGCCACATTCGTACTTCAGGGGGCAATCTGGGAAATCGGCAATTTTGTCCAGTCCAATGAAGGATTTGTAGTCTTTTAGGTCGGAAACCGGAACTGATTTAGTTATGACCTCTTTATCCTTTCCTGCCTGTTTTTTCTTCAACCACTTGTCCACCTCCGGTATCGCATCTTTTTCATATGTACGTATCAATGTTGGAACCGCTGGAGGTGGAGCATCATTAGCTGCTGCTGGCTCCTTGGCCTCTAAAGGTGTATCTGGCTTCTCAATGGCATCGGGAAGTGTAGCCGGCTTCTCAGCGGCATCCACTACAAGGAACGGGACCTATTGCAACAGCACAAATTCAATGCAATATACCCAAAATCGTGGCAGTAGTTACATATTGCTACCCAGTCGATTTCGTTGCTAGGTGTAGCTAGTAACTCTGTTGTTGAAAGTTTGGACCACACTCTGTACCGTTTTGCGAAAGCTATTGTAATGGCCACACAATTTACCATTGCAACATTGATTGCAATCAACATTGATTGCAACGACGATAAAATGCGGTAATAACTCATTGTTGCAATGAATTATTTTTGTGGCAACACTTCAATTTGCAATGAAAATTAATTTGTTGCAATTGCCTCTTTTGCTAAAAAACAAGTTGCGGCGATAGTTTGGTTTGCAACGACATTTAGTTCATGGCAATTCATCTGATCACGACACAAAGAAACGTGTGGCAATAGTTGTATTTGCATCAATATTTCATCCATATGAACTAGAATATCAGTGATAGAAATTTCGATCATACAAGAATAGACACACAAGTATCCCAATATATATATTTGATAATCAATCAATTCACCTTTCCGTGTCACAAGAGGTTCTTGAATTTGATAAAAGGATTCTAGTATGTCTAAATACAAGTACAAGAGACAGCAAAGCAACTACTGTAAACAATGTTGACATCACTAAGATTTTGGTCACTACAATAACTTGTATGGGTAATCATCTTCAATTCAAGCTAGAAGCTCATTCTCCATTTCAGCCAGAATTCGTACTTTATTTGAACCTGTCAGGAAGTAAATTTCTATTAGGCATGTGCCATGGTAAATAAGAGAGGTTTCTCTAATGAGTGAACAATACATGTATGCATAAGAATATACTCCAAAGCTTCTTTTTGTTCGGCATCTTGCTTTCTCTAATGAGTGAACAATACATGTATGCATAAGAATATACTCCAAAGCTTCTTCTTGTTCGTCATCTTGCTTTACACATAGTGTAGCTATGTATGCATGGAAAGTGTAATGCATTATAATACAAGAATGTAAAATAAATAAGCAGAGAAGCGTAAGATAGATATATACTAGAGATGGAACGAGGCATGAATGATAGGTACATTGCACACAAGTATGAGGATGATTAACCTATTGAGAAAGAGAAAACAAGAAGAGAGAAGTATAGAACTCAACATTAACGCATTTTACTGATCTCTAGTGGGAAATACCAAATTCTAGAACCGTTACGGGCATAAAAAAAATATTATAGTGCACTACATATTAGGAGAGATAATTGTTGTACATGGCAATTGACATGAGAAAAATTATAGTAACAAAAACGAGACTAAGTGCAAGAGAAATGGAGCACCTTGGTGTGGTGGCCAGCAACAGCTAATGACCAGAAGGATCAGCAGATAAAAAAATACAACTATATATTCTAAAAATTCAGATTTTGGGTAATGAATTACATGTATTTCTAAATACGCTTCAGCTTGCCATTCACTCAAGTAACCTATTAATAATAAAGTTGGAACACACCTGTCACCTGCTGTGCGGTGGTCCTCCCCTCTGATGTATAACAAACTGTATTAAAATATGTAATCTCACAACCATCTAGATTCAATCAGTTGATAGTAGTAGAACAAAATCCAACAGCAACACACTTCAGATGATGGTATTGTCCATGTTATGATGCCACGATCTGAAAAGATGGCACATAACTGCTTAAGACTTGGTGACATAGGGCATAATTAGCAACCATATGTTTTCACTAAACAAAAAAAAAATACTAGGCGAGCTCTCTGTTTGAGTATTTCAAAGGGAAATTTTGTTAATAGAAAATAAATGGTTTTATTGTGGGGAACTCCACCACAGGGACTGTTCGATTTCAGAGGTAGAGGTAACGCAGCGCACTTAACAGTAGAAAGCACTCTTCCATGCCATTGGATCCAAGCAACGGAGAGAGGATGAATGTTCTGGACACTGCTGGATTGCGTTGCGTTACCTCTGCATCTGGAATCGAACAGAGCCACAGTAATCTTGCAGCCAAGGACCCTCACTCGAGCAGTTCCTAGCAACAAACATGAGGCCCTGGACCCATAGATCAGTCTGAATGATTGCATTGAAATAAATCAATAATCAAAGTAGGGAGCATAAATCATCACCTTGTATAGCAAGAAGGTTCTCCCACACTGATGGCTTAGAGGCATGGATAAGAAATATGTAAATGCCTTCAGTCACAGGAGATGCCCAAATGCCTCTCAGGAGCCTGACATGCATCTGCTGCAGAAGATGGCAGAGAAACATGGGGCCAGTCACCTGCAAAGCGTGAGAACTCCGAGAAGGAAGGCGTGGAGGCCAGCACGGCGGAGATTGTGCAGAATCAAACCGGGACGGTGGGATGTGGCTCAGGGATGCGGCGGCGGCGGCGGCGCCTGAGAAACCCTAGTGGTGAGCAGGAGAGTGATGGCTCTGGTCATGGAGGTGAGGCGCAGGGAGGGGGCCGGCGGTGGGAGAGACAGGGAGAGGCAGCAGCTGCTGCCCCCATGGGGAGGACGCAGGAGGAGACGAGGATGGCACCGGCAGGGAGACGGGCGGTGGCGTTCTATCGGGAAAGAGGCATGGGCGTCGTGGGAGGCTTTGGGAAGAGGAGGCAGGGCGGTGGGATATTTCCCCCTGGGCCGCTGGCCCACTTGGAAGGGGAGAGCAGGTTAGGGCCCAGCTGTCAGAGATTGAGGAAAAGACAATTTCTCATCAAAATTACTAACTAGAGAAACCCGCTGGTTTGATCGGAAGATTAGAAAATGACAATGAAGAAATTTAAGAAAAAATTATATATCAAAGTTCTTTAGAATTCTATTCTATACAACATTCATATAAAAAGTTTTTTATAAATCAACCCATAAATTAGCAGAACTTAGAGACAAAGTTCTAAACTCATTTGGAGCACTTGGAAGGTGAAGAATTTTAGGACCGGTTTCCTTCTCCACGTACAAAGCGACACATGCACTCACTAAACCAAAAATTCATGGAAATTTTACTTGATGCTCATAGAATGCAAAATGAGATACTCAGGATATCATAGTAGCATCTAGGAAATGCGTACATGCTGGGCAAGGAGGAGCCCAGCATGAGTGGATCTCGATTAGCTGTCACGGAGGAGCCCAGCGTGATGTGTTCCCTTGAGCTTGGAGATAAAGGAGTAGATGCAAGATAGAAGATAGCGCTTGGTAATCTCGTGCCTCTCCCAGATCAGCATGGCGAGTAATATTACGAGAATTTACCAAGGGTTGCCATAGAGTCCTACATGTTTAGGACTTTGATGCAGTAATTTTGGATGGTTAGATCCAAATATATAAATTGTGTTTCAATGGAAAACACAAAAAGTAAGACTTCCCAATTGGTTGCTTGGTTCATGTTGTTTCAGTAAGGTCCTGAGTTTTTATTTTTTATTTTTTGTTTTTGCAACACGATTTTTTTAGGGCGATTAACCATATATAACACGTTTCTACTATGGCAATATGGTACACAACTTGCAACATTGTTGTTTTCGTTGCAATAAAGGTGAATCTATTGCATCAACGCATTTCTATTGCAATTCCGATTACCTTTCGCAACAGAAGATGTAGTGAATAGCAACAATAAATATCTGTAGCAACATATCTAACTTATTGCTACACTTTTAATTCTAGTTGCAATAGGAACCTTCTTTTGCAACACCTTATAATAATATAGCCATACACATTAATTGGTGGCAATAAAATAGGTGAATTGCCACACATTTTAAAAAACATGGCAATAACACCCCTCTTATGCAACAAAAATGATGGTGTTGCTATAAATTGCGTGGCAATAGACCGATTTTCTTGTATTGATCAGGAGGTGTAGCCGGCTTCTCAACAACATGATCGGGACAAACTGGATCTGCATGTTCGATTGCTAGTTGTTCGGGTTTCTGTAGTTGTTCTTGTGGTGTCAAGTTGAGAATGTATTTCTTATTCCACAAGATAAACTGTTTCACAGACTGGCCGAGGAAGTAGATCCCCTCTGCTATGGGGATGTCTATCATTTCTTCTGCGTGTTTAGCTTCAACGCTAAGGACCTCTACCCTTGCATATTTCGGCGGGATTGGAGTGCCATGGAAAAGACCGCTGCCAGGAATCACTATTGCCTTTACTACCTCCTCTGTCCTTCCATGTATTCCAAGTGGAATGTGCAGCTCGCAAGGAGTCAGAGACTTGATGCTGCCAACTGGAAAACTTTGGGGTAGTGGGATGTTGCCCGGTGCAGAAAGTTTACCCTCAGCCGTCAAGAAACTTCTGAACTCTTCCATAAACACCTCCTTTGCAGTTTCTTTCATCTCTTGCTTAAAGCGATCATGTTTTTTATATTTGTGCCTGTCCGCGGTGAACCCCTCCTTCCAGTTCATCTTGGACGAGAGCCCTCGCACTCTGCCTCCATGCTTTTATGTGCCTAATCCTTGGGTCAAGGCATCTTGCTCCCGATCACTAACAAATTTGCCCTCTTTCTCTTGCTCTGCCCAAAACTTAATTCTTTCCACCACCTCTTTGGTCTGAGATTTAGCAAAATCTCTTTCTCCCCCAAGCACCTTGACCTCTCGGCCCTTGACCCATTGGAACATCCGTTCATTTAACCCTTCGTACGGGTCAAGTAGCCCTTTAGCTATCAAATCTTCCCTTTCTTTCTGCCATTTCTCAGCTTTGCCAGCGTACCCAGCAGGCCCAAGATGTGGCTTGTGCACGTCTCTCTTTGCAAGCGCTGAGTTCGCTTTGCTAAGTTTTATGGCTTGCTCAGTTGTCCTTTGCCTCTTGAACTCATCCCACTGGGCTTGGGTGATCTTACCATTCTCCTCAAATGGAGTAAGGTCGTTCTTCAAATATTTGTTAGTGAGGTCTGTTTTCCATTTACGATAAGAACACCCCATCTGCTTAAGAGCGTATGCCTTTGCCTTCTCCTCGGTACCATGTGGGAACTGGAACCATTTCTTCAGCTCTGCCCATAAGAAATCCTTCCTTGATTTTGGTACCTCCCGCCAATCAGTCCACGTTATCTCCATCCATGTCCTCGTTACCATGCCTACGGCGTTGCGGAACTTTGCTCTCACCTCAATTGCTCCAGTGGTTCTCCAGCAACGCCAACCTCCCTCACTGTAACACCCTAAATTTTGCTATAAGAAAATCTCTTTCTAAACTAAGTTAATTTTGCTAGGGTTTGATTTATTTATGCATGACACTATAATGCTTTGTTTATTTTAAATATTAATCAACTAAAACAAAACATAGGAACCACATGTGTGAGCATTCATGCCCTTGCATATTTTATTGGATGATTTGCAGTGTTCAAAGTTTGAATTCAAAACCATTTGCATCTCTCCAAAATCTCCCAAACTCCAAACAATCTGGGAAAAGTTCCTTTTTCCTCCCTCTCTTTCTTTCCTCTCTTTTCGGCCCACACCAGCTTTCGGCCCAGCTCCTTCCCTCCTCCTCCTTCTCTTCGCTCCCGCCCGGCACGCCGCACGGCCCAGCCGCGGCCCACCAGCCGGAAAGGCCCAGCCGGCCACCTCCCTCTCCTCCTCAGCCGCTGACGCGCTGGGCCCGCCCGTCAGCCACCTTCTCCTTCTTCCTCCCGCTACCGCGCCGTTCCATCCGGGCAGCAAGCTCGCACCCGAGCTCCGCCTCGTTCCGGCCCGACGCCCCTGCGCTCGTATTCTTCTTTCCATATCCGAGAGTCCTTGCCGCGCCTTCGCCCTTCCTTGCCGCACCCTCGCACCCTTTCCTTACCCTAACTCGCGCGCCGTGGCCGAGCCGGACTCCAAGTCCGATTCAAGCCGGACTTTCCCTCGCGCGCCGCCTTTCCTTGCCCCCTTCTGCAAGCCGCGGCACCGCCACTATATAAGCGGCTGACCCCGGAAGCCAAAGGCACCAAAGCTCTAAGCCCTAGCCGCCCTTGACCTCTAGCCCCGCGCACGAGTTCGCCACCGCGCCGCCAAGTTCGCCTTCGGTTTTCGCATCTACGCGCCGCCATTGACGACGAGACCAAGCTTATTACCTTCCAGGTAAGATAGAACATCTAAACGCTCACTTTTGACCTCTATCTCATCGCCGTTCATCGGTTTGAGCTCAATCTCGCCGTCGCCCATGCACGCAGGACCGTCCCGTCACCGCCGCACATCGCCGCACACCGTCGCCGCCTCTCTGTCGACTACATCTACACCCGAAGGTTCGCCGTGAGGTGAGGAAGCTCCCTAGCTCGCTCTAGTCCTCAATCTCGCCCTACACCGACGGTGATTTCTCGCGGAGCTCTGCCTCCGCCATGCCTCGCCGTCAGCCGCCTACGGCTGATGCGTCGCCGCCTAAACCCCCTCAACTGCTTCGCCGCAGTCCCTGCTCGCTTGCATGCTCGCTCCGTTCGCCCTACGCCCACCGGAGCCGCGGATACGCGTAGCTCCGGCGAAGTTCCGTCGCGCGTGGTGACCGCCGCCGGTCAACCCCGCCGCCGGGCTCCCCTCTCACCGCTCGATCCGTTTCCATCCGTCCGATCGAGATCCAACGCCCCACAACGCGCGCGATCGGGTCAATACCGGTCAGCGGCTGTAGTTTTGCTAAAGAGCCCCTGCGCTTTTCGCAAATCAACCCGCAGTCCCGTTTTGTTACGGTTAGGTCCAAATCTTTGCAGTTTGGCCCCTGAAGTTTCAAATCTCTTTTATTTTAAACTCTTTTCATTATTTTATGCATAACTTTTGCGTTTTAACTCTGATTTGAACGATTCTTGAACCTACGGAATCGTAGTAATGTGTAGATTAATTCTAAAACCTTTTTAACCTCTGTTCATGATGTTTGATGTACTATTTTAGTCAGTTAATGCTCATTGCTTGTATGTGTGTAACGTGTAGCCGACGTTCCGTCCGAGTTTGTCGTGAATCCATCTTGGGAAGTTCCTGAGCAAGTTTTTGCTGAGGAAGGCAAGTATTCTTTGACCTATGTCCTATTTACTTTAATCACATGATCTAGAGCCTGAATCTGCATGCTCCTATTAAGGATGATTAGCTTCATATCCCATGACATGTTTCCTAACCTGGGAGGGCTGTGATGTTGTAAATTAATTGCTTCCGCTCAACTCACTTTACTTATGTTGCTAATATTGATCAAGTAATGATGAACCTGATGATAAAAGTTTGGTTTTAGCAACATGGAGACTTGGGCATGTTTTGTTGGTTTTGCTCAAGTGCTTCACCCTAAGGATCGGTTCGCCGAGCGACCACCCAGGAAAATAGTACAATCACAAGACTCACATGGGCACTGGGCTTGACTGATTAATTAGATGAACTAGAGTTTTGGCTTACTTTCCTGAAACATGGCGTATGAGGGGTCTGGGGAATATGGGACTTTGCCCTTTGCCAATGTGGTGCAATTTTATTTGTCACCCTTTGGAACGGAACTCTCATATCTTTAGTCAACTGGAGTAACCTGTAACGAGTGGGCCATAACTCTAGGAATTCTTTGTAAAGGTCTCGTAATGAAACCCTTCCGATTCATCTAAGGTATGAATAAATGGGGCTTTGCAAACCTCGGGCACAATGGGAATCATGACTTGTGGGTAAAGTTGTACAACCTCTCGAGAGTGTTTAAAACTGATATATCAGCCGTGCTCACGGTTAAGAGCGGCCTGGACCCTCACAGATTAGAGTTTCATGTTCAAGGTGAACGGCTCATGGTGATCATGGTAATGATGATGGATATGGTTATGGTTCATGTTTATCTTTTTAATATGTTTACTGTCTTTATACTAAAGGGGATGGGTTAAGCTAATCACTGCTAGTAACTAAAACTTGACCAACTAAAAGCAATTGCTATGCCTGTCCACTATAAAGCCAGTCCACTTTTATCCTAAACAGAATACTTGCTGAGTGCGTCATGTACTCATCCTTGCTTGTTTTATATCCGTTGCATCCATTGCAACCGCTGCTCAGATCCAGAAGGAAGTTGTGGTGATCCTAACCAGGAGTTCCAGGAATACGACGAGTTCTAGGCTGGTGTGCCATCCGTCAGTTGCCTGTGGATTATGGTCGTCTTCCGCTGTCATTTAGTTAACTCGTTTTCATTAAGATACTCGGTTTTGTTAAAGACATTTGTGGTCTGTAATATTGGTTATTACTCTTAAGTTAAAGTACTGGTTGTGTTATTACTTTTGTTTATGCTGTGTATGTGGTTAAACTGATCCTGGCACATACATGGTTAGCACTTGGTTTTGTTTCTAAAACTGGGTGTGACAAAAGTGGTATCAGAGCCGTGCTGACCGTAGGACGCAAGCCTAGAATAGAACTGGTCGTGATTAAGGATTTTGCTTACCTTTTCTTGCTTTCTCTATTCAAATACTTGCAATATATGCTATTTTGATATCCATACTTGTCTATTTCAATTAAGATTTTCTATATCTACTTATCTATCCCATAATAGAACTGTTTCTTAGGTTTGCTTACGTTGTGGGCCTGCAGATGTCGACTTTCAAGCGCACTGCCCGCATGCGTGTTGGTGGATGAGGCTATGGCGGACCCAATAGGATCAGGTTGCCCACCCTAACACCACCTTCTCCACTGCCACAGGAGTGGGTAGACCTGACTGAGTCCGAGGAGGAGGACCCAGAGGAGCTTGTCCCTGAGCCGTCCGAAGATGAACCAGGAGAGGAGCCGCAGGAAGAACCCTTGGAGGTGCAGCCACCAGTACCCCCTTCGGCGCCGCCGCAGGAGCAACCCCAAGAGGAGCCAGAAGATCCAGCTGTTGACCCTGAACACCCAGAACAAGATCTAGATGACGGTGACGCACCCCCATCGGACGATGATGAGGACGACGATGAAGCTGGACCCGTGGTCACCACTACCCACCGCTGGTTCGACTACCCGCTGCCTGTTCCTCGGATGCTGAGAGAGACGCTGGAGATGCTCCACTACGATCAGTTCTGGATCACCTATGTGGGGACTCGCTACCGCCATCCCGTCCTACATGATGATTGGGACATGACAGTGGAGATCAGCATCCCGGATGAGTTCGGGTCCCGCCGGAACATTCACGTCAGGCACGCACCTACTCGCCGCAACAGCCATGAAGCCGCCATCAGTGATGCTGCCAGGGAGGCCTTGACGACGCTGTGCCACGCACACCGTGAAGATATGGCCATCACTCCACGCCGGTACTACCCCTGCCGTTCGGTCGAAAGACTTGACGCCTGGATCGCCAACCCGGAGGCAGAACAGAACCCACGCTTGGAATCCACTATTGAGTACCTCGCTACCCTCAACACCGACTACAACGCCGCCTTGGACGAGTTGGACATGGTGAGGTACGAGAACCGAAAGCTTCGAGCATGGGTTGCACATGGCGTTGAGCCCGCGGAAGAAGAACCTGTAGAAGACCCTGCTAATGCTCCGCGCAGGAAGAAGGCCCGCTACAATGATCCCGAAGCTAGGACCTATATACGGCATCATGAGGACTAGGATGTTATCCCTTTTGTAATAGGTTCTATTAGTATCGATTAGTTAGTTCGGTTAGGCTTAGAACGATCAACAGTGTGCTCGTTTGCTTATGATTGTGTTTTATGGATGATTTGGTTCTTTGTAATGAGTGCTCAAGTTGTGGGGTGATGTCCACAACTTAGTCTTTTGGTTGGATGCTTAATAAGTTTAATAAAGTTAGTTAGTTTGGGAAAGCCTTGCTCTATCCATATATACGTTCAGATCTTTATCTCATCTGTCTTGGTTACTAATGTTGAATGAGATGTATGGTCAGAAATAAGTACTAATGGTATATTTGGTCCATCAGATGAGTACAGGACGTGGACGTGGTCGTGGCCGCGGAGGTAGAGGAGGTCGTGGAGACGGAGGACTCCCAAATCCACCACCGCCAATGACTATGGAACAACTGATCATGAACCAGACCCAAGTGATACAAGCTCTTGGTCAAGCAGTGGCAGCCATGCACCAGGCGCAGCAGCAACCACCCCCGCCACCACCGCCTCAACCGCGAGACAGACACGCAGAATTTATGAAGGGACACCCACCTGTGTTCACTCACTCTGCCGATCCTATGGATGCAGAAGACTGGCTCCGCGCAATAGAACGGGAGCTGGACGTCGCTCAGTGCACCGACCAGGAGAAAGTTCTCTACGGCCCTCACCAGCTACGGGGTGCCGCTCAACAATGGTGGGAATCGTACCGCTTGGCTCATAACAACCCCAACACCATTACCTGGCAGGAGTTCACAGAGAGGTTCAGAGCGCATCATGTTCCAGCTGGTGTGATGTCACTGAAGAAAGAAGAGTTCCTGGCACTCACCTAGGGCACCATGACCGTCAGGAGTATCGAGACAAGTTCCTACAGCTGTCCCGCTACTGTCCAGAGGAGGTTAACACCGATCCCAAGAAGCAGTACCGTTTCCTCAAAGGCTTGGTCGATCCACTCAGATACCAGCTCATGAACCACACTTTTCCTAACTGCCAGCACCTTATAGACCGAGCTATCGTGACGGAGAATACTCGTCGTGAAATGGAGGAAAAGAAGCGCAAGCAGAAGGCGCAGCAGTCTAACAGCAACACCCGCCCGCGATATTCTGGGTCGCAGAATTTTCAGAACCGTCCTACACAGAACTCCGGACAGCAGCAGCCCCAGTTCCAGCGCTACAACAATAATGGCAACTATCAGCGCCCGAACTATCAGTCTCAGCAGAACAACCCCCAAATGCAGCGCTCAAATTCTCCAAGATTGATTTACGATCTGGTTATCATCAATTAAGAATTAGACCTTCAGATATACCAAAGACAGCATTCATTAGTCGTTATGGATTATATGAATATACATTATGTCTTTTGGTTTGACTAATGCCCCAGCCTTCTTTATGTAAATGATGAATAGTGTGTTCATGGAATACCTGGATAAGTTTGTTGTGATATTTATTGACGATATTCTGATTTATTCTAAAACGGAAGAAGAACACGAGGAACATTTAAGATTAGTGTTGCAGAAGCTTAGAGAACATAAACTTTATGCTAAGTTCAGCAAGTGTGATTTTTGGATAGAGGAGGTTAAATTTCTGGGTCATGTCATATCCAATGGAGGAATTGCCGTTGATCAAAGTAAGGTATCAGAAGTGCAGAACTGGAAGATCCCAGAGGATGTGAAAGGCATTAGGAGTTTTCTCGGATTAGCTGGTTACTATCGGCGTTTCATTGAGGGGTTTTCCACGATTGCTAAGCCAATGACAGCTTTGTTAGAGAAGAATATTAAATTTCAGTGGACGTCAGCTTGTCAGAAAGCCTTCGAGGAGTTGAAAAAGAGGTTAACCACAGCGCCAGTGCTAACTTTTCCAGATATGCATAAGCCTTTTTCAGTATATTGCGATGCTTCACGGTTAGGTTTGGGATGTGTTCTTATGCAGGAAGGCTAGGTTATTGCCTATGCCTCTAGACAACTGAGGGATCATGAGAAGAATTACCCAACTCATGATTTGGAATTAGCCGCAGTGGTGCATGCATTAAAAGTATGGAGGCATTATTTATTCGGGCAGAAGTGTGATATTTATACTGATCACAAGAGCTTAAAGTATATATTTACCCAGACTGAGTTGAATATGAGGCAAAGACGATGGTTAGAATTAATCAAGGATTATGATCTGGAGATACATTACCATCCTGGCAAAGCAAATGTAGTAGCAGATGCTTTGAGCAGGAAGAGTCAGATCAGTTTGTTGTGGGCAAGAGAGTTGCCGGATGAGTTAGCCATAGAATTCGACCGACTAATTTTGGGTTTTCTTAATAAAACGGAAGGCACCGTCTGCATGGAGTTTGAACCTACGTTGGAACAAGAAATCAGGAAGGGACAACTTAATGATGAGAAGATCAAGGAAGTAAAAGAGTTAATCAAGTTAGACAAGGCACCGGGATTTCGAGTGGATGCCGACTGCACAGTATGGCATGGGGATAGGATTTGCGTTCCTAACATAAAGTCTATACGGGATTTAATTCTGAAGGAAGCACATGAGACAGCTTACTCTATCCATCCTGGAAGTGAAAAGATGTACCAAGATCTGAAGCAGAAATTTTGGTGGTACGGCATGAAACGTGAAGTAGCAGAATATGTAGCTTTGTGTGACGTTTGTCAGAGGGTGAAAGCTGAGCATCAAAAGCCCGCTGGATTGTTACAGCCGCTCAAGATTCCAGAGTGGAAGTGGGAGGAAACTGGTATGGATTTTATTGTCGGCCTACCGCGTACACAAAGTGGTTTTGATTCTATATAGGTAGTAGTAGACAGATTAACCAAAGTTGCTCACTTTATTCCTGTCAAGACCACTTATTCGGGAGCCAAGTTAGCTGAATTATATATGTCTAGAATTGTGTGCTTGCATGGGGTACCAAAGAAGATTGTGTCTGATCGTGGAACTCAGTTTACATCTCACTTTTGGAAGCGTTTGCATGAGTCAATAGGCACTAAATTAAATTTCAGTTCAGCATATCATCCACAGACCGATGGGCAGACAGAAAGAACCAACCAGATATTAGAAGATATGTTGAGAGCTTGCGCAATATAATATGGTACTAGTTGGGATAAAAGTTTGCCGTATGCCGAATTTTCTTATAACAATAGTTATCAGGCTAGTATCAAGATGTCACCTTTTCAGGCTTTGTATGGTAGACGGTGCAGGACTCCCTTGGACGGTGCAGGACTCCCTTGCATTGGGATCAACCTGGGGAGAAGTAGTTGTTTGGTCCTAGAATCATAGAAGACGCCGAACGACAAGTACGGATGATTCGGGAGAATTTGAGGATTGCTCAAACTAGGCAGAAGAGTTATGCGGATAACCGTCGAAGGGATTTGGAATTTGCAGTAGGAGACTATGTGTACTTGAAAGTATCACCTATTCGTGGTCTACGCCGGTTCAAAGTGAAAGGGAAATTAGCACCACGATATATTGGGCCTTTTAAAATAATTGACCGTAAGGGAGAAGTTGCATGTCAACTGGAATTGCCCTGACAGATTATCAGGGGTACACGATGTGTTCCATGTATCTCAGTTGAAGAAGTGTTTGCGGGTACCTGAAGAGCAGTTGCGGGAGGATGAACTTAATGTGCAGGATGACTTGACTTATACAGAGTATCCAGTGCAGATTTTGGAGACGGCAGAGAGGACTACCAGAAACAGGGTAATAAAGATGTGCAAAGTTAAGTGGAGCCACCATACGGCGGAGGAGGCTACCTGGGAAAGAGAGGATGACCTCAGAACAGATTACCCGGAACTCTTTGCTAGCCGATCCTAAAATCTCGGGGGCGAGATTTCTTTAAGGGGGGTAGGTTTGTAACACCTTAAATTTTACTATATGAAAATCTCTTTCTAAACTAAGTTAATTTTGCTAGGGTTTGATTTATTTATGCATGACACTATAATGCTTTGTTTATTTTAAATATTAATCAACTAAAACAAAACATAGGAACCACATGTGTGAGCATTCATGCCCTTGCATATTTTATTGGATGATTTGCAGTGTTCAAAGTTTGAATTCAAAACCATTTGCATCTCTCCAAAATCTCCCAAACTCCAAACAATCTGGGAAAAGTCCCTTTTTCCTCCCTCTCTTTCTTTCCTCTCTTTTCGGCCCACACCAGCTTTCGGCCCAGCTCCTTCCCTCCTCCTCCTCCTCTTCGCTCCCGCCCGGCACGCCGCGCGGCCCAGCCGCAGCCCACCAGCCGGAAAGGCCCAGCCGGCCACCTCCCTCTCCTCCTCAGCCGCTGACGCGCTGGGCCCGCCCGTCAACCACCTTCTCCTTCTTCCTCCCGCTACCGCGCCGTTCCGTCTGGGCAGCAAGCTCGCACCCGAGCTCCGCCTCGTTCCGGCCCGACGCCCCTGCGCTCGTATTCTTCTTTCCATCTCCGAGAGTCCTTGCCGCGCCCTCGCACCCTTTCCTTACCCTAACTCGCGCGCCGTGGCCGAGCCGGACTCCAAGTCCGATTCAAGCCGGACTTTCCCTCGCGCGCCGCCTTTCCTTGCCCCCTTCCGCAAGCCGCGGCACCGCCCCTATATAAGTGGCTGACCCCGAAAGCCAAAGGCACCAAAGCTCTAAGCCCTAGCTGCCCTGGACCTCTAGCCCCGCGCACGAGTTCGCCACCGCACCGCCAAGTTCGCCTTCGGTTTTCGCATCTACGCGCCGCCATTGACGACGAGACCAAGCTTATTACCTTCCAGGTAAGATAGAACATCTAAACGCTCACTTTTGACCTCTATCTCGTCGCCGTTCATCGGTTTGAGCTCAATCTCGCCGTCGCCCGTGCACGCAGGACCGTCCCGTCACCGCCGCACGTCGCCGCACACCGTCGTCGCCTCTCTATCGACTACATCTACACCCGAAGGTTCGCCGTGAGGTGAGGAAGCTCCCTAGCTAGCTCTAGTCCTCAATCTCGCCCAACACCGACGACGAGTTCTAGCCTAGTGTGCCATCCGTCAGTTGCCTGTGGATTATGGTCGTCTTCCGCTGTCATTTAGTTAACTCGTTTTCGTTAAAATACTCGGTTTCGTTAAAGACATTTGTGGTCTGTAATATTGGTTATTACTCTTAAGCTAAAGTACTGGTTGTGTTATTACTTTTGTTTATGCTGTGTATGTGGTTAAACTGATCCTGGCACATACATGGTTAGCACTTGGTTTTGTTTCTAAAACTAGGTGTGACACTCACAGTATAAATTGTTTCTACTAATTTGTTCTTGGCTCGCTTTCCTCCACGTTTCCTCTTGCTTGTTCCGGTTTCCTGAGGGTCAGCTTTGGCCATTTGTTGTTCGGGCCGAGTGTCATCAGCTTCGACCATTTGTTGTTCCTACTTCGTATGAGAGTGTTAACGAAACGATGAATTTATATCCTTACAACTAAACGATCGCGTTTGGGCTCACACCTCGAGGGAGGGCACATAGTTAGGATCCTTCGCGACTTCTCGATCGTGTTTGGCAGCAAGTACGTCCGCGGCATGTGGGTCTTCCAACTCGAGATTGTCATCTGCTGAGTTGGAATTGAGTGCATTTTCATAGAGAAGAATTTCTTCGAGAAATGCATTGTCCTCTGGGACTCGCGACGGTGACCTAACCATTTTTTTCTAGAAGACGAAGTAATCTAACAATGAGTATAACCATGATAAATAAAGATCATATACATGAGAAATGAATAGGGGGTTTAGTTCTCTTGATCTTCCTGCCGTAGACAATGTTGATCTTCATGACCATATCGAAAACATGTTTGCTATCGTGTCTTTTTCTTGGTACTGAACCTTTCTCATCCTTGCCATCAAATTGGATGTTGAACTGTCTTCTGCGGTATCGATATCCTTCCACTAGGAAGCGGTAGTACTTCGTGTACACAACCTTTTTGGATCCATCGAGATACTCAGACATCGTTGTATCCAAGCAGGATAGACATCCTTTCTTCCCTTTGATCTGTCCGGACAGCGAGAAGTTAGTAGGGTAATCGTTGATCGTAGTGAGTATCATTCCTCTAAGTGTAAAATCCTTCTTTGTTAATGAATCAGTCATTTTGACCCCATCGTTCCAAAGCTTCGCCATATCTTCCATCAAGGGCTCAAGGAAGACATCTATATCAATGCCTGGTTGTTTAGGCCCTTGTATCAGACCGCATAATATTGTGTACTTCCTCTTCTGACAAAGCCATAAAGGTAGATTGTATATGGTCAATATCACCGGCCATTTGCTGTGTGTGCTGTTCCTTTCTCTAAAAGGATTCATTCCATCAGTACTAAGTGCAAACCTCACGTTTCTTGGATCCTTCGCAAACTCTGGATACAATTCATCGAACCTTTGCCACTGAGTGGTGTTAGTTGGGTGTGAAAGCTTTTCGTCATCCTTTGTTCGCTCACAAAACCACCAACGCATCAACTTTGCAAAGGCAGGGTTTGCAAATATCCGTCTTAAGCGATCGATTGGATTGAGGTACCACATGACTAGGGCGGGGATTCTTCTCTTCTTCTCGTCTATGCCTCGGCATGTATATTCTTCGGAAGGATCGGGTGCACCATTCTTCTTCCTCTTCTTGCCATTGGTGGAGGCTTCATCATCACCTTGGAATATGTCATTCCGCTTGTAACGGCCGGCGCCACAAGTTGGGCATTTATCTAGATTCTCATATTTGCCTCGATATAAGATGTAGTGGTTCGGACATGCATGTATTCTTTCAACTCCCATTGTCAAGGGGCTAACAACCTTCTTCGCTTGATATGTGTTGGCAGGCACGAAGTTAGGTTTTGGAAGCAACCAAGATAAGAGCTTCAACAGATCGTTGAAGCTAGAGTCAGACACCCGTACTTTGCCTTTAGAATCAACAGCTCGAGTATAAAACGTAGCAAAGTCCAATAAGGAGGACAACCCTTTGACTTCTCATACACATTCTTTCTTGCAGCATCCTTTACTGCTGTCACACCCCAAATTTTTCAATTTGGAATGTGACACTTTTGGCTTGAATTAATACAGTGAATTTCTTGAATATTTAAAATTTTGTCAGGCAGTTATATATTTACATAGATATTTAGTGTAGGAAATAATTATTTTGTCAAGAGAACAAATATAATCTATGTCATAATAATATATGTGTTGCATTCATGCTGGTTCACGTGATGTTTTTGAGTGGTAAAGATTTTTTTTAAATGAGTTTAAACCGCGAGTAACCTTCTCTGGAACTTTCTAGATTTTCCTAGAAGCTTTTCCTATTTTCCGTAGAGCACAATTCATTTATTGGAAGCTCTTAAGAACCTTTCCATGAGCTCCAATTATTTTATTTGGGTTCATTAGGTCCAAAACTATTTCTGGGATTTTTCCTAGAATTTTTGAGACCGTCGGGATATTTTTCGAACTTCAAGTATTGATTCTAGACTTATCTATAATTATTTTAATTCTGAAAATAAATAATTCCGAATTTTCTTAGGCTTTCTCCATTTAAATATGCTGGAATCTCAATAAACCTCTAAGGCCCGTTTATGGGGTCTTTAATGGGCTTTAAGGGCATTAAGCCCATTAGTGGAGGTGGAAGGTGCAAATCAATTAGTACCATATTGCTAATTGACGCGCATCTACACGGTTATTCCCTATATAATAAACTCGACCCCTGCTCTGAATGACACAACAAAAACAACTATTGGTTGGAGACCCCGATTTGGGAATCCATAAAATAGTCAATCAAAGTTAGTATTTTTCTCCAACTCCGATGAGTGTCTCCATTGCCGGCACCACAGGACTCCATGCACGACGTACATGTGCTGCGCTGGCCGGCCATCCACCGGAAGTCTCACGTCTCCAACATCGCGTTGCCCTGCCCTGCCCCGTCGACTCCATCCCTGGCCTGTACACTACTTGCTGTCGTGCGCGTGGTCTCCTGAAGCCCCAACGCCCTGCTGCTGCCTGCTGTTTCTGGCCTGCCCAGTGCCTTGCTCGATCCTCCATCCAGGCCATGTACTCGAGCTCCTTCCAGCACACATGAACGGTCAAGCTAGCCGGCGAGGAAGACTCCTGCGACTTGGACTCCAGAGAAGCTAGCTACCAGATGAGTTTCCGTACGTGCAAGCTGCAGGATCGGACCAACACAAGATCAAAGCCCCTGCTGCATGCAACGTCAGCAGGTCAGAACCAGACACGGAGATGCATCTGGTGAAGAAGAGGGGTCGCGAAACCAGATGGTAATCACCCGTATATATATCCTACGAGTTATGACAACATTGCATCTCAACACAGCAAATCCTTTTTGATTCTTTTAGTCTGATCTAATTCATACCTTTCAGCGGATCGAATCCCAAACTTTGGCCAATTCACGAGTACTCTTTGAACCCCATGAATCTTGGTCTGCTTCAGCTCCTAAGGTATACTGTTAATCATGTCCACGCGCATCGATCCTTAATCTTCTGTATCCAATTCGTTTTAACTCTATTTTATGCCATTCATGCTGCGTTAGTCCCGTAACGATGAAACCTTCGCTTTAGTGTTCATGTTTATCCTATTTATGTGTTTCTGACTTTTAATGTAAACATTAATTGGATTAATGCTATTGTCGTTATGTTTTTAGATAAAATCAATTTAGATAATTTGACTAATTCTTATTCGAATAGTTCTACAATAAAAGCTAATTAGATTTAAATCACAGTTTTATATTAAATGCATGTTAACTTAACTAAAGATTACGCAACTGTTTTCTAATTAAAATATGCATAGGTTTATATTTCGGCTAATTAGTTATATTAATTTGATTAATGCCGACTATAATATGTTTTAAATTATAACTTGTTTAGATCAAACACGCTATATGCTAAATGTTCGAATAGGTGATCTTATAAACTAATCTTTCTTAAATTAATTATTTTAATGGTATAACATATATGAAACTTTTATAAATAAAATATGGTTAGTTTCAACTATGGTTTTTAATTCAAATATAATTTGAATTAATTCTAAGTTGGTTATTTTTTTCTGAAATATCTGTTTGAATTATTTTATTAATTAAAATAAGTGACCCTCGTAGTTCTTTCTTTGTTGTTTACCAATGAAAACCCTCCGTTAGTTGTATCTTTTCAACCGTAGCCCTATTTTCAGTGTTTCTTGCGCTCTCCTAACTGTAGCAAGGAGCCCTCTCTATTAACGTGTTTTATAAAGCTTTTCTTTTGATTGGTGTATTGTTTCTTATGCATGTATGATTGTCTGTAGAACGAGTATCATACATGCGCATACAAGCTTTTCAAGACCTACAAGTGAAGATTATTTGAGCCGCTATATAGTTGGAAATAAGGCAAGTATTCTTTGACCTATGTCCTATTTACATTAACTACATAATTTAGAGCCCAATTTGATTGCTCCTAATAAGGATGACTAGCTTTATATACCTTTACATGTCTATGAAACTTGGGATGGGCTGTGATGTGTAGATTAATGCTACCGCTCAACATATTTTCATGTTGCTAATCTTGATTAATTAATGATGCAATGATGATGAAAGTTTGGTTATTTAGCAACATGGAGACTTGAGCATGTTTTTGATGGTTTTGCTCAAGTACTTCGCCCTAAGGATCGGTTCGCCGAGCGACCACCCAGAAAAACAGTGCAACCACAAGAGATGGAATGGGACATCCTTGACTGATTAATTAGATGAACTAGAGTTTTGGCCTGCTTTCCTGAAACATGGCGTATGAGGGGTCTGGGGGATATGCGACTTTGCCCTTTGCCATCGTGGTTAATCACCCTTTGGAACGGAACTTCCATATCTTTAGTTAACTGGAGTAACCTGTAACGGGCATGCCACGACTCTAAGAATTCTTTGTAAAGGTCTCGTAATGAAACCCTGCCGATTCATCAAAGGATAGTGAATATATGAGGTTTGGCCACCTCTTGGCATATAGGAATCATGACTTGTGGGTAAAGATGTACAACCTCTCGAGAGTGTTTAAAATTGATATATCAGCCGTGCTCACGGTTAAGAGCGGCCTGGACCCTCACAGATTAGAGTTTTCAAAGAAAATGGCTCATGATGATAATGGTGATGACAGTAGTGATGACAGTGGTGATGTCACACTCAGTTTTAGAAACAAAACCAAGTGCTAACCATGTATGTGCCAGGATCAGTTTAACCACATACACAGCATAAACAAAAGTAATAACACAACCAGTACTTTAGCTTAAGAGTAATAACCAATATTACAGACCACAAATGTCTTTAACGAAACCGAGTATTTTAACGAAAACGAGTTAACTAAATGACAGCGGAAGACGACCATAATCCACAGCCAACTGACGGATGGCACACCAGCCTAGAACTCGTCGTAGTCCTGGAACTCCTGGTTAGGATCACCACAACTTCCTTCTGGATCTGAGCAGCGGTTGCAATGGATGCAACGGATATAAAACAAGCAAGGATGAGTACATGATGCACTCAGCAAGTATTCCGTTTAGGATAAAAGTGGACTGGCTTTATAGTGGACAGGCATAGCAATTGCTTTTAGTTGGTCAAGTTTTAGTTACTAGCAGTGATTAGCTTAACCCATCCCCTTTATTATAAAGACAATAAACATATTAAAAAGATAAGCATGAACCATAACCATATCCATCATCATTATCATGATCACCATGAGCCGTTCACCTTGAACATGAAACTCTAATCTGTGAGGGTCCAGGCCGCTCTTAACCGTGAGCACGGCTGATATATCAGTTTTAAACACTCTCGAGAGGTTGTACAACTTTACCCACAAGTCATGATTCCCATTGTGCCCGAGGTTTGCAAAGCCCCATTTATTCATACCTTAGATGAATCGGCAGGGTTTCATTATGAGACCTTTACAAAGAATTCCTAGAGTTATGGCCCACTCGTTACAGGTTACTCCAGTTAACTAAAGATATGAGAGTTCCGTTCCAAAGGGTGACAAATAAAATTGCACCACATTGGCAAAGGGCAAAGTCCCATATCCCCCAAACCCCTCATACGCTATGTTTCAGGAAAGTAAGCCAAAACTCTAGTTCATCTAATTAATCAGTCAAGCCCAGTGCCCATGTGAGTCTTGTGATTGTACTGTTTTCCTGGGTGGTCGCTCGGCGAACCGATCCTTAGGGTGAAGCACTTGAGCAAAACCAACAAAACATGCCCAAGTCTCCATGTTGTTAAAACCAAACTTTTATCATCAGGTTCATCATTACTTGATCAATATTAGCAACATAAGTAAAGTGAATTGAGCGGAAGCAATTAATTTATAACATCACAGCCCTCCCAGGTTAGGAAACATGTCATGGGATATGAAGCTAATCATCCTTAATAAGAGCATGCAGATTCAGGCTCTAGATCATGTGCTTAAAGTAAATAGGACATAGGTCAAAGAATACTTGCCTTCCGCAGCAAAATCTTGCTCAGGAACTTCCCAAGATGGATTCTCGACAAACTCAGACGGAACGTCGGCTACACGTTACACACATACAAGCAATGAGCATTAACTGACTAAAACAGTACATCAAACATCATGAACAGAGGTTAAAAAGGTTTTAGAATTAATCTACACATTACTACGATTCCGTAGGTTCAAGAATCGTTCAAATCGGAGTTAAAACGCAAAAGATATCAATAAAACAAACTTAAAGGCTTAAAATAAAATAAATTTGGAACTCCGGGGACTAAACCATAAAAACCAGGGACCTAATAGTGAAGATCTGGACCGCGGGTTGATTCTCAGAAAACTCAGGGACTCTTTAGCAAAAGTGCCCGCGCTGACCGGTATTGACTCCGGGTCGCGCGGCCTGGGCCGTTGGATCCGGATCGAACGGTCGGGATTAGATTGGGCAGTGGGAGAGGGAACCCGGCGGCGGGTTGACCGGCGATGGCCTCGGCGCGCGGCGGAGGTTCGCCGGCGACACGCAATCCCGCGGTCCCGGGGCCTAGGACTAACGGGACGAGGTGCGTGAGCAAGAGGGCGGCTGGGCGAAGCGGGCGAAACGGTCCGAGCGGCGGCGCATCGGCCGTAGGCGGCGGACGGTGGAGCGGGGCGAAGGCGGGGCTCCGACGAGCAATTCCCGCCGGCGTAGAGCGGGATTGAGGACGAGAGTAGGCTAGGAAGCTTCCTCACCTCACAGCGAAGCTCCGGGTGTAGATGTAGTCGACGGAGAGGCGGCGACTATGGACGGCGACGTGCGGCGGCGACTGCGTGAACCGAGGACGTCACGGTGAGTTCGATCCGGCGAACCGAGGCACTAGAACGGTTGGGATTAGGCGTTTAGGTTCGTTACCTCACTGTGATGGTCGTGGGCTAGACGTAGTTGGCGATGAGAGCGTGTAGAGGCGAAACCCGATGGTGAACTTGTTGAACGGCGCGGCGCGGCGGTGCAAGCTATGGCGCTAGGCTCTGGGCTAGGGCTCGGCTTTTGGTGCTTCTAGCGGACGGGGTCGGTGGATTTTAGGCGCGGGCGCGGAAAGGAAGGACAAGGTGCGGCGCGGGGATCTCGGAGATGGAGCTGCGCAGCTGGGAAGGTGAGGATGGGGTCGGGGCGCGGCGCAGTGGGGAAGGTCCTTGTCTAACTTGTTTAACTCTTTTACTTCTTTGATCTTCTCATCATTAAGTTGTCCCTTCCTGATTTCTTGTTCCAACGTAGCTTCAAACTCCATGGAGACGGTGCCTTCTGTTCTATTAAGAAAACCCAAACTTAGTCGGTCGAATTCTATGGCTAACTCATCCGGCAACTCTCTTGCCCACAACAAACTGATCTGACTCTTCCTACTCAAAGCATCTGCTACTACATCTGCCTTGCCAGGATGGTAATGTATCTCCAGATCATAATCCTTGATTAATTCTAACCATCGTCTTTGCCTCATATTCAACTCAGTCTGGGTAAATATATACTTTAAGCTCTTGTGATCAGTATATATATCACACTTCTGCCCGAACAGATAATGCCTCCATACTTTTAATGCATGCACCACTGCGGCTAATTCCAAATCATGAGTCGGGTAATTCTTCTCGTGATCCCTCAGTTGTCTAGAGGCATAGGCAATAACCTTGCCTTCCTGCATAAGAACACATCCTAAACCTAGCCGTGAAGCATCACAATATACTGAAAAAGGCTTATGCATATCTGGAAAAGTTAGCGCTGGCGTTGTGGTTAACCTCTTTTTCAACTCCTCGAAGGCTTTCTGACAAGCTGACGTCCACTGAAATTTAATATTCTTCTCTAACAAAGCTGTCATTGGCTTAGCAATCTTGGAAAACCCCTCAATGAAACGCCGATAGTAACCAGCTAATCCGAGAAAACTCCTGATGCCTTTCACATCCTCTGGGATCTTCCAGTTCTGCACTTCTGATACCTTACTTTGATCAACGGCAATTCCTCCATTGGATATGACATGACCCAGAAATTTAACCTCCTCTATCCAAAAATCGCACTTGCTGAACTTAGCATAAAGTTTATGTTCTCTAAGTTTCTGCAACACTAATCTTAGATGTTCCTCGTGTTCTTCTTCCGTTTTAGAATAAATCAGAATATCGTCAATAAATATCACAACAAACTTATCCAGGTATTCCATGAACACACTATTCATCATGTACATAAAGAAGGCTGGGGCATTAGTCAAACCAAAAGACATAACTGTATATTCATATAACCCATAATGACTAATGAATGTTGTCTTTGGTATATCTGAAGGTCTAATTCTTAATTGATGATAACCAGATCGTAAATCAATCTTGGAGAAAACACAGGCACCCTTGAGCTGATCAAATAAATCTTCAATCCGGGGCAGTGGGTATTTATTCTTTACTGTAACGGCATTAAGACCTCTGTAATCGACACACATTCGTAAGGTTCCATCTTTCTTTTCAGTAGGCAGTACTGGCGAGGCCCAAGGTGAAGTACTTTTGCGGATAAACCCTTATTCCAGTAGTTCATCTATTTGTTTCTTAACTTCAAGCAATTCGACACCAGAAATTCTATATGCTTTCTTATAGATAGGTGCAGTTCCAGGTACTAGTTCAATAGAAAATTCAATGTCACGTTCAGGTGGCATACCTGGCAACGAATCTGGGAAGACATCCGGAAATTCTGACACTACTCTGATGTTCTCCAAGGCTGTGGCATCAATAGCATTAACTCCTGCTTGAGGCGGGTCTATCAGAACTTCCATGTTCTCCCCGGCTGGCGTAGTCAAAGTTACTTTCCTCTCAGCACATGAGATTACCCCGTTGTATCTTTGCAGCCAATTCATACCCAGGATAACATCTACTCCTTGGGCTTTCATAACTATTAACGATGCTGGAAAATCTACCCCCCTTATTTTAATGGATGCATCATTACAAGCGAACTCTGATCGCATGTTTCCCCCAGGTGAACTAACTAGCATTGTTCTTACCATCTTTATCATAGGCAGATTATACTTCTCTACATGCTGAGCAGTAACGAAGGAATGCGTAGCACCAGTATCAAATAGTACTAAGGCGGGTTGGGAGTTGACCAGGAACGTACCTACGACCGCATTTGGACCTTCCTGGGCAGCCTCCGCGGTGATGTGGTTGATCTTGGCGTGGCTGGAAGCTTGGTTGGGGGTGCCCATCTTCGAACCCTGTGGCGGTGTCTGCTGTGGCGTCCCTCTATGTGGGCATTGCTTTGACCAGTGACCCGTTCCTCCGCATTTGAAGCAATTTGCACTTCCCGGTGGTACTGGCGTGCCTGTCTTCACTGGGGTACTGGTAAGAGTTGGTTGGCGGGGAGCTTGATTGTTTGAGCGCTGCATTTGGGGGTTGTTCTGCTGAGACTGATAGTTCGGGCGCTGATAGTTGCCATTATTGTTGTAGCGCGGGAACTGGGGCTGCTGCTGTCCGGAGTTCTGTGTAGGACGGTTCTGAAAATTCTGCGACCCAGAATACCGCGGGCGGGTGTTGCTGCTAGATTGCTGCGCCTTCTGTTTGCGCTTCTTTTCCTCCATCTCGCGACGAGTATTCTCCGTCACGATAGCTCGGTCTATCAGGTGCTGGCAGTTAGGAAAGGTATGGTTCATAAGCTGGTACCTGAGTGGATCGACCAAGCCTTTGAGGAAACGGTACTGCTTCTTAGGGTCGGTGTTAACCTCCTCTGGACAGTAGCGGGACAGCTGTAGGAACTTGTCTCGATACTCACTGACGGTCATGGTGCCCTGGGTGAGTGCCAGGAACTCTTCTTTCTTCAGTGACATCACACCAGCTGGAACATGATGCGCTCTGAACCTCTCGGTGAACTCCTGCCAGGTAATGGTGTTGGGGTTGTTATGAGCCAAGCGGTACGATTCCCACCATTGTTGAGCGGCACCCGTAGCTGGTGAGGGCCGTAGAGAACTTTCTCATGGTCGGTGCACTGAGCGACGTCCAGCTCCCGTTCTATTGCGCGGAGCCAGTCTTCTGCATCCATAGGATCGACAGAGTGAGTGAACACAGCTGGGTGTCCCTTCATAAATTCGGCGCGTCTGTCTCGCGGTTGAGGCGGTGGTGGCGGGGGTGGTTGCTGCTGCGCCTGGTGCATGGCTGCCACTGCTTGACCAAGAGCTTGTATCACTTGGGTCTGGTTCATGATCAGTTGTTCCATAGTCATTGGCGGTGGTGGATTTGGGAGTCCTCCGTCTCCGCGACCTCCTCTACCTCCGCGGCCACGACCACGTCCACGTCCTGTACTCATCTGATGGACCAAATATACCATTAGTACTTATTTCCGGCCATACATCTCATTCAACATTAGTAACCAAGACAGATGAGATAAAGATCTGAACATATATATGGATAGAGCAAGGCTTTCCCAAACTAACTAACTTTATTAAACTTATTAAGCATCCAACCAAAAGACTAAGTTGTGGACATCACCCCACAACTTAAGCACTCATTACAAAGAACCAAATCATCCATAAAACACAATCATAAGCAAACGAGCACACTGTTGATCGTTCTAAGCCTAACCGAACTAACTAATCGATACTAATAGAACCTATTACAAAAGGGGTAACATCCTAGTCCTCATGATGCCGTATATAGGTCCTAGCTTCGGGATCATTGTAGCGGGCCTTCTTCCCGCGCGGAGCATCAGCAGGGTCTTCTACAGGTTCTTCTTCCGCGGGCTCGACGCCATGTGCAACCCATGCTCGAAGCTTCCGGTTCTCGTACCTCACCATGTCCAACTCGTCCAAGGCGGTGTTGTAGTCGGTGTTGAGGGTAGCAAGGTACTCAATAGTGGACTCCAGGCGTGGGTTCTGTTCTGTCTCCGGGTTGGCGATCCAGGCGTCAAGTCTTTCGACCGAGCGGCAGGGGTAGTACCGGCGTGAAGTGATGACCATATCTTCACGGTGTGCGTGGCACAACGTCGTCAAGGCCTCCCTGGCAGCATCACTGATGGCGGCTTCATGGCTGTTGCGACGAGTAGGTGCGTGCCTGACGCGAATGTTCCGGCGGGATCCGAACTCATCCGGGATGCTGATCTCCACTGTCATGTCCCAATCATCATGTAGGACGGGATGGTGGTAGCGAGTCCCCACATAGGTGATCCAGAACTGATCGTAGTGGAGCATCTCCAGCGTCTCTCTCAGCATCCGAGGAACAGGCAGCGGGTAGTCGAACCAGCGGTGGGTAGTGGTGACCACGGGTCCAGCTTCATCGTCGTCCTCATCATCGTCCGATGGGGGTGCGTCACCGTCATCAGGATCTTGTTTTGGGTGTTCAGGGCCAACAGCTGGATCTTCTGGCTCCTCTTGGGGTTGCTCCTGCGGCGGCGCCGAAGGGGGTACTGGTGGCTGCACCTCCAAGGGTTCTTCCTGCGGCTCCTCTCCTGGTTCATCTTCGGACGGCTCAGGGACAAGCTCCTCTGGGTCCTCCTCCTCGGACTCAGTCAGGTCTACCCACTCCTGTGGCAGTGGAGAAGGTGGAGTTGGGGTGGGCAACCTGATCCTGTTGGGTCCGCCATAGCCACGTCCACCAACACGCATGCGGGCAGTGCGCTTGAAAGTCGACATCTGCAGGCCCACAACGTAAGCAAACATGAGAAACAGTTCTATTATGGGATAGATAAGTAGATATAGAAAATCTTAATTGAAATAGACAAGTATGGATATCAAAATAGCATATATTGCAAGTATTTGAATGGAGAAAGCAAGAAAAGGTAAGCAAAATCCTTAATCACGACCAGTTCTATTCTAGGCTTGCGTCCTACGGTCAGCACGGCTCTGATACCACTTTTGTCACACCCAGTTTTAGAAACAAAACCAAGTGCTAACCATGTATGTGCCAGGATCAGTTTAACCACATACACAGCATAAACAAAAGTAATAACACAACCAGTACTTTAGCTTAAGAGTAATAACCAATACTACAGACCACAAATGTCTTTAACGAAACTGAGTATTTTAACGAAAACGAGTTAACTAAATGACAGCGGAAGACGACCATAATCCACAGGCAACTGACGGATGGCACACCAGCCTAGAACTCATCGTAGTCCTGGAACTCCTGGTTAGGATCACCACAACTTCCTTCTGGATCTGAGCAGCGGTTGCAATGGATGCAACGGATATAAAACAAGCAAGGATGAGTACATGACGCACTCAGCAAGTATTCCGTTTAGGATAAAAGTGGACTGGCTTTATAGTGGACAGGCATAGCAATTGCTTTTAGTTGGTCAAGTTTTAGTTACTAGCAGTGATTAACTTAACCCATCCCCTTTATTATAAAGACAGTAAACATATTAAAAAGATAAGCATGAACCATAACCATATCCATCATCATTACCATGATCACCATGAGCCGTTCACCTTGAACATGAAACTCTAATCTGTGAGAGTCCAGGCCGCTCTTAACCGTGAGCACGGCTGATATATCAGTTTTAAACACTCTCGAGAGGTTGTACAACTTTACCCACAAGTCATGATTCCCATTGTGCCCGAGGTTTGCAAAGCCCCATTTATTCATACCTTAGATGAATCGGCAGGGTTTCATTACGAGACCTTTACAAAGAATTCCTAGAGTTATGGCCCACTCGTTACAGGTTACTCCAGTTAACTAAAGATATGAGAGTTCCGTTCCAAAGGGTGACAAATAAAATTGCACCACATTGGCAAAGGGCAAAGTCCCATATCCCCCAGACCCCTCATACGCCATGTTTCAGGAAAGTAAGCCAAAACTCTAATTCATCTAATTAATCAGTCAAGCCCAGTGCCCATGTGAGTCTTGTGGTTGTACTGTTTTCCTGGGTGGTCGCTCGGCGAACCGATCCTTAGGGTGAAGCACTTGAGCAAAACCAACAAAACATGCCCAAGTCTCCATGTTGTTAAAACCAAACTTTTATCATCAGGTTCATCATTACTTGATCAATATTAGCAACATAAGTAAAGTGAGTTGAGCGGAAGCAATTAATTTACAACATCACAGCCCTCCTAGGTTAGGAAACATGTCATGGGATATGAAGCTAATCATCCTTAATAGGAGCATGCAGATTCAGGCTCTAGATCATGTGATTAAAGTAAATAGGACATAGGTCAAAGAATACTTGCCTTCCTCAGCAAAAACTTGCTCAGGAACTTCCCAAGATGGTTTCTCGACAAACTCGGACGGAACGTCGGCTACACGTTACACACGTACAAGCAATGAGCATTAACTGACTAAAACAGTACATCAAACATCATGAACAGAGGTTAAAAAGGTTTTAGAATTAATCTACACATTACTACGATTCCGTAGGTTCAAGAATCGTTCAAATCGGAGTTAAAATGCAAAAGATATGAATAAAACAAACTTAAAGGCTTAAAATAAAAGAAATTTGGAACTCCAGGGACTAAACCGTAAAAACCAGGGACCTAACGGTGAAGATCTGGACCGCGGGTTGATTCTCAGAAAACTCAGGGACTCTTTAGCAAAAGTGCCCGCGCTGACCAGTATTGACTCCGGGTCGCGCGGCCTGGGCCATTGGATCTGGATCAAACGGTCGGGATTAGATCGGGCAGTGGGAGAGGGAACCCGGCGGCGGGTTGACCGGCGATGGCCTCGGCGCGCGGCGGAGGTTCGTCGGCGACACGCAATCCCGCGGTCCCGGGGCCTAGGACTAACGGGACGAGGTGCGTGAGCAAGAGGGCGGCTGGGTGAAGCGGGCGAAACGGTCCGAGCGGCGGCGCATCGGCCGTAGGCGGCGGACGGCGAAGCGGGGCGAAGGCGGGGCTCCGACGAGCAATTCCCGCCGGTGTAGAGCGGGATTGAGGACGTGAGTAGGCTAGGAAGCTTCCTCACCTCACGGCGAAGCTCCGAGTGTAGATGTAGTCGACGGAGAGGCAGCGACGGTGGACGGCGACGTGCGGCGGCGACTGCGTGAACCGAGGACGTCACGGTGAGTTCGATCCGGCGAACCGAGGCACTAGAACGGTTGGGATTAGGCGTTTAGGTTCGTTACCTCACTGTGATGGTCGTGGGCTAGACGTAGTTGGCGATGAGGGCGTGTAGAGGCGAAACCCGATGGTGAACTTGTTGAACGGCGCGGCGCGGCGGTGCAAGCTATGGCGCTAGGCTCTGGGCGGACGGGGTCGGCGGATTTTATAGGGCGGAGGCCGAGGCTTGCGCGAGGGGCAAGGAAAGGCGGCGCGTAATGGAGTCCACCTCGAGTTGGATTCGGAGTCCGCGTCGCTCGGCGCGCGCGTGAGCAGGGAAAGGAAGGCGCGGGCGCGGAAAGGAAGGACAAGGTGCGGCGCGGGGATCTCGGAGATGGAGCTGCGCAGCTGGGAAGGTGAGGATGGGGTCGGGGCGTGGCGCAGTGGGGAAGGTCCGGCTTCGGCCGGACATCGTGGCTGCGTCGGCCTCCGTCCGCGCTCAAGGAAGGAAAGGGGAAGGGATGACAGGCGGGACCGCCCTGTCAGTGAGAGGGAAAGGGAGAAGGCGGCCTGCTGGGCCTGTCTAGCCACTGGGCCGCGGGGTCGCGCCGTGGGCCGGCACCCAGAGGGAAAAAGGGAGGGGAGTGGAGGCCGGGCCGGCGGTGGGTTTGGGCCGAAAGAGAGGAAGAGAAAGGAATGAGGAAAAAGGAACTTTTCCCGGGTTGTTTGGAGTTTGGGAGATTTTGGAGAGATGCAAAAGGTTTTGAATTCAAACTTTGAACACTGCAAATCACCCAATAAAATATGCAAGGACATGAATGCTCAAACATGTAATTCCTATGATTCTTTTTAATTAATTATTTTGAAATCACATAAAATCAAATAGGTGTCATGTATGATCAAGCAATATGAATAAATTAAATTGTTTCCAAATGATTTTATTTGCGGCAAATTTTAGGGTGTTACAGGTGATGATGGTAATGGTGGTAGTTACGACAATGGTTGATACTCTTTTATTTTATTTACTTATAATATTTCAGTTATGGAATGGGTTATGCTAATCATTGCTAGTAATAAAACTTTCTAAAACCGGGTGTGACAACTGCTTTCAAATTCTCTGCCACTTTTGGACTTGCATATAGGATATCAGTCTTGAAGTGTTTCAGCATTTCTTCAAGGTCATCTGCATCTGAATCACCGTCAAGTCCCAAGTCCTCGATACTCTCTGAAGGTATGGAGTGATATGTTCCACCACCGTTGTTTTGGTCATCATCGCCATCACTATTCAACATATCAAGATCTGCATCGAAGAATGTGTCGTTGTTATCATCAATATCTGCATCTGAAGGTCCTTCTTACACGCCGTGATGGATCCAAACAGAGTAGTCTTTCACAAATGGCAACAATCAAATGCGATCTAATGTCGGTTGGATCTGTCCAAACCTTCATGTTTTTACAGTTTATGCAAAGACAACATATGCCTTTAACCTGCTTCGTTATCGCATCCTTCTTCGCAGCTTCAATAAATTTATCCACTTCATCACGGTAAGGACGCTCCATCCTTAGCCAGTTGTATATCCAAACATGTACCATCTACAATATATAACAACCAGATAACAAGAATGTACAGTATATAAATAATGAGGATCTGGTTGATGGTATATTGTACATTATTATTTATGACATAAATTGATGTGGTATATTATCATGAATATTGAATATTCTATGACCTAAAATATATTTATGACGGAAATTAATGAGGTATTATCATGAATATATGAACATTTACATTATAAAATTAAATAATATACCATTCTTTACCTAGTGTTTCACACTACATCTAGATCTAGATCTAAAAGAGAAGAGATCCCCTAATAAACACCAATACAACACCTAGAGTAACCACAATTGCTAATCCCAAGTTGAGAAAACCCTAAAATAGTGCATTACCACTTAGATTATGTGGTCCCTGAAGTATTAAATGCTCATTGATGATGAGAGGAGAGAGAATGACATTAAATCCTAGCTATTTTAGCACCTAATGATTTGAAGATACTCAAATTAGATGCATAGATTGAGGAGGGCTTACCTTATGGAGCTTCTAACTTCCAAGAAATAGAAGAAAAAAGGCTCCCCTCCTATTTTTCAATTTTTGGCCGCCATTAGCTTCCAACAATGGAGCTCCTCCATAGGCATACTGTAGTCCGAGGAAGAAAAAGGCTATATATGGGTAGGAAAACAGCAGGAGCGGGCTACCTTACCAACCGCTCCTGCTGTTTCTTTAGCAGGAGCGGGTGGTAAGGTCCACCGCTCCTGCTGTAGAGAGCACAGCAGGAGTGGGTAGTAAGGTGGCCCGCTCCTGCTGCATGAGCTCTGCAAGAGCGGTGCACCTTACCAACCGCTCCTGCTATTTGTATAAGCGGTTGGTAAGGTGCACCGCTCCTGCTATTGTTGCAGCAAGAGCGGGGCACCATGTGGGACCCACCCTGGGCACAGTAGGAAGGCTCTAAATTGGAGCCGTTCCTAGTGCTATTTGGGTGGTGTTCCCGTAGCGGACTTTTGTAGTAGTGGTAAGCAAAGGCTTGGTATTAACAATATAAGTTCTAAAATTATGTAATAAAATCTAATTTCATAGTGAGTAGTAGCTAGCGTGGATATGGATATATTAGTAGCAGCATCTGAAGTCACCTGGGCGAGGGTTTTGCCTCTTTCGTGGGCGATCTGCTTGAGGAAAGGACAATTCATGACAGATTGTTGGCCCATGGTGCTCCCTTGCCACCCAACGGAGAGTAGGCGCAGATCTGGATACCTTTCTCCCTGCAAAAAGCCCTAAGCTTGTCCTGCCGACAGTATGGGTGTACCTCCACCTGTTCTTCCAAACAGACGTGAGAATAA
Organism: Paspalum notatum; assembly: GCA_022530915.1. NCBI lineage: Eukaryota > Viridiplantae > Streptophyta > Magnoliopsida > Poales > Poaceae > Paspalum > Paspalum notatum. The sequence goes on along the minus strand of CM039684.1, from coordinate 22,421,165 downwards.
AACAAATAAAACATATTATATATGTAGAAATGCATGTCAAAATCTATTTAACAGCCAAATAAAATACAGACCAAAATCACAGGGGATGGATTTTAAATGTTTAATAGCGATCTCAAATAATATGATACAATGGTCAACTCAAGTGGTTTGAGACAGGTGAGGGCGCGCGCTAATGGACCATAAGGTGGCATAAGGGCAAGAAGAAGGGTTGTGCTAGAAAACAAAATACTCTTGTCAGTGTAAAAGCCGACATGAAAATAGCTTAAACCAATAGGGAAATAGCAAAATGTATTTCTTTGACGGGTCACCGACAAGGCTAGATCGACAAGGAAATATGAATTTGCCCGTTGGTTCACCATCAAAGGTAATTTCCCTATCAGTATGAGCTGATAGAGAAAATAGTGTTCATAATATTTGTAATAATTTTAGCCCTGTCAAAGGAAAACCCGACATGAAATATATGTTCACCCCAGAAAAAATAGTTTTCTCGATCGTCCAAACCGTCAAGGAAATTGAGATTTGCAAAGCTGATTTAAATTTACTTTTAATCTTGATTCATGGGCAGCAGAATGGGGTGTTCTGCCTGGTTACATGTGCGTAGAAAGAACAGCCCCTCGGTTTCCCATGCTTGCCCTCTTTATATCCATTAGTCTTCCCATGGTCAGTCTGTGTGTCGAGGTGATGTTCCATTGGTCCGCCAGTGCCCCCTTCACTGGCTATGATTCTTGCTTGTCATCTTGTCTCTATTTGTCTAACCTCCTTTCACTGGGCTCTGGGGCCATGGATCCAAATATGGTGGTCCTTGCTCTACCAGCAAATATGGATCTTGGGGTTGATTTTCTACTTTTGTAGCCATGGACTGCGAGTAGAAAGCATAACACACATCCCTCATGTGTTACATGACATGATATGTGGGCTAGTGTGCGACACTCATCAGCAACACCGGATGCACGATGTAGCAGATATAGCAGTAGTACACATCTAATGGTGCTTTGGATGTATACAGTGTCTAGAATGTGGCATGGTCCTAGGAGAAATATGTTCTTGGCTCAAAGTAGATGCTAGTGATGGTGAAATCATTGGAGTCATCCAGAGGCATTGTATACCATAACCACCCCTCCCCCGCTCCCTATTACTTTTTATCTGTAGCAAAAATCATTCCAGCATTTTGGGTTGTGAAAATACCAACATCTTGTCATCATGGCTTTGTTGGAGGCATCACATTTGGAGATTTGCATCTGGACTATTCATTCATCCGTAGAAGGCGCGACTTCATTCCTTTTTTTTGGAGAAGGGATGCTCTCGTTCATGGAAACATTGTAAAAAGAAGCTTATTTATTGCTTAATAGGATATGGTCATCATGTCAGTTGTCATGGATATTGTTTGTGGTTATTGGTCATGGCTGGTTTATCAGTTGGCAGAATACTGGTGGACATTCAAGAGATGTGAGATGCTTTAGATAAAATATCCAATAACTATTCTGGTAGGAGGACTTCAATTTTTGGTAGATGAAGATAGTTGTTGTAAGGAAAATGGACCCTAAGCCTCATGCTTAGTGTGCTAAATATGATTTTGGTGCCTGAAGTGACAACATGGATCATGTGGGATTAATGTGTGTGACAGATGTCTATTTAAGTTCCAATGTGGCAAATGATGGACTTCAGAAACAAACACCTCAAATGAGAGACTAAGATCACAAGAAAAGACTCAAGATATCAATGATTAAAGCCTGCCTAACATGGCAGTCCTGCAATTTTCGAGCACTGGACAGTCTAGTGATGCACACCGGACATTCAGTGGCGGAGCCAGAAACTTGAATTTTTCATTGTTAAGGGACCAACAGTACTAACTTTTTTAAATTTTATTTGAATTTGGAAATTTTTAGTGCAATTTTTTCTACCATAGGGGGGGCAGGCCCCTGCCCACCCCTCCCTGTCTCCACCCATGCGGACGGTCTGATGAGAAGCTGTAAAATGAAGACCAAAGACCTGGTGGAAATATAGACACCGGATGGTCCAGTATTCACGTACTTGATAGTCCGATTTATGCACTAATTGGATGGTCCGGGGAAACACAAGACGTTATAGGCCAAGAGATGATCAACTCAATACCTCAGATGATTAGACACACCAGATGGTATGGTGGCACACACTAGATGGTGTGGTGATCAGGAATGGTTAAGTCAAGTCCAAAGATTGACTCTAATGGCTAGTCTAGTTGTGCATATCGAATGGTCCGGTGCATTCGGTGAGAACCATTTGTGAGCTATAGCTTTCTTCCAATGGCTAGTTTTGAGGTTTGGTTATTTATACCCCTTTGCTTCACCTCCATTGTATGCTTGTTGACTCCTAAGTTCGTTGTGGTGTTGAGAAACATTCTTCGGAACGTGGGGCTTGTAGTCTTGTGGAGTAGCCACTACATTGCTTGTGAGAGGGAGATAGGACCTCAGCATTTTGGGTAAAGCTCACCTTAGTGGAGATTGTGGCAAGTGTCAGAGAGAGGCCCACGGAAGACCCTACTTGAGTAGGCGTGTACTACCATATGTAGATATTCGTAGTTACCCAATCGGGAAGCTTGACCCTTGAGCATGTCACCTTGCCAACCTTGATCCTTATGTGAATCAATGCCTGGGTCCTTTAATTTGCATGGACTAAGCGAGAGCAACGCCCTACAAGAGGCTCCAAATGAGGACTAGGGGGAAGGCTTGCGGGCCTTCTCGATATCTCAAGGAAAAAACTCTATGTCTCCAACTTTTGCCACAGTCATCATCATCATTGGGAGATTGCATTACTCTACCCAACTCTTTATCTTCCAAATTTACATTCTTGTTTTGTGTGCTCACTTTTCTAGACTAGCTTAATAGGTTAAGTTTGTTAATTTTCCAGGTGACACTAAGTTTCAACAGCTTTCCTTAGTAGAGTTAGCAACACTTAGAAAAATCTTAGTGAATATATTTGCTTTTATCTTGCATAGGTTTTGGTAAGTTGTTTTAGACGACCTTAGTTTTTAAATTCACCCTTAACCTCTTAGTACATCAGATCAAGGTCCCCGCGTGACATTCATTTTAGAAGGGCATGCTAGATTGCAACATACCTGGGTATCATTTTTCATTCTTTCTGTTTTTTATTTTGTAGTAGTTTGAATATAATGTTTGACTATAGAAATTGGAATTATACTTCATCTCGAAACAAATCTTCCTTCATGAGAGAAAAGTTCCCAAATCTTGTTTTAATTGAGTCGTGTTGCATGCTCTAGTGAGATGACATAAGTAAAGAACAAGTTGATAGGATATTAGTCGCACTATTTACTTACATTTGAATGTGATAGTTCTCTATGGAGGACTTAATTAGAACGCAAGCAAGTTATGTGAAAGGAAATAAAGTAGATGTTAATATATTATACACTTTCATTTTAAATTCTTAATATGAAGCATGGCTAAAACAATAGTTAAAATCAATCTATCTATCATACTAGCATGAGGAACACCATGAGCTTCTCAGAAAACATGATGAAACAAGTGATTAGGACAGAGAGAGTGTGATTAGTGGCAAAAGATGCACAAGGTGTGCTTGGTACAGATGTGGTTTGACGTGGAAGATGTTGTTGACGATGTATCATAGGAGCCAATGTGGCGATGTCCAGTAGCTGAAACTAGAAGATGACCTATGGTGAAACTTCACTCAAATGCATCTGGTTTTTACCTCCATATGCATGCTCTCATGATGTTAGCTCAAAAAGTTTCTCGTCCCTTTGATACCATGCCTTTGAGTTTTTTGGAATTAAATAAGGAGTGAAGTCTAATTTAATCTCTCAACCTAACGCTGAATCTAAAACACCCCTTATCTCCAATACTGGACAAAACACACCCCTTAAGTTGTTAAACCATATAAATTACCCACCCTTAGTGGTTTTCGCATGGTGTGGTTTTCCAATAAAAAGTGGATCCTGCTTTTACTGCTCCCTCACTAACATGTGGGTCTACCCTCTTCTTCCTCCATATCTCCTCTCTTTCATTTCTTCTTTGTCGCTCAAGCGTTCACCGCTCCCCGCCGCTGTGCGCCATCTCCAACCTCCCGCCCCACATGCAAGACGTAGGAGGGTGGCGCTCACCCCTTGCCACTGCCGCACGCTCACTGCTCCCCGCTGCCTGTGTCACTACTCCATACGTCCGCGCTCGCCCACATGCTCCTGCCGTAGCCCGCAAGCCCCCCGCCGCCACCAATGTCGCCGGCACTCGCTACTTGCCGCAGCCACCACTACGCCTCGCTGCCTGTCGCTGCCTCTGTTCGCAGCTTGCCACTGCCTTCGGTACCGGCGCACCTAGAGGAGGTGAGGAAAAGAGGGGAAATATGCACCAATTTGAAGGAGGAAGCAATAGAGATGGGAAGACAGAGGCTGAGGTATAGAAGGGTCGGATTCATGGTGATTTGCGCATATCATGAGGAAGAAGAATCCCACGACGGCGGGAGCAATGTGCGCTCAAGTGGCAGTGGGGGAGGGGAGAGTGGCGAAGAGAGAGAGAAGGGAGTGAAGAAGAACAAGAGGTGGGGCTCACATGTCAGTGAGGGATTAGTAAAATCAGGGTCCATTTGTTATTGCAAAACCACCTTGCGAGACCACTAGCCCTATTTGGAATGTGACATTTTCTCTTCGTTATTGCATTTAATTTCGTGTGAAATTGAATTGTTTCATACTTTCATGTGAAATTCCTGAACAATTTCTGCAAAATTCCTACGCAACGGGGTCATTTATGGTTTAACAAGTTAAGGGCCATGTGTTGTCCGGTATTGGAGTTAACAGAATCAATGACAAGTTGAGAGGGGTAAATTAGACTTCACTCTTAATTAAAACTAGTTGATAGCCCGCGCGTTGCTGCGGCAATTTCTTAATCAATTTTTAAATGATTTTTTAAGATAGAAATATTGGAGTGATTGCACAAAAATATTATTTTAAAGTTGAAGATATTGTATTTGATCACATATTCATGTTGTTGAGAGATCACCTTTAGATGTTTGATCCTTGCATTGTTGTGTGAAAAAATGTGCACGCGAGAAAAAATGAAATAGAAGAAATATTGATACTGCAGAATTATAATCTAATGGACATATTTCTTATGCTAATGCGGCTCAATTTATAGTCGGTTCTAATCAATAATGTTTGCTGCTTAGTGTGTATTGATGTAGGAGAATTGTAATCTAATGGACGTATTTTATTGTTCTAATGTTGGCTCAATGTATAGTCGGTTCTAATCAATAATTTTTGGTGCTTAGTGTGTGTTGAAGTGACTCAATGAGGTGATAGATAAATAGTTAGTGGGAATATATTCATATAGTGAGAAGTAGAAAATAAAAACTAAAATTTTGAAGAAAAATATGTGGATTTTTTCTGAGCGCATATATGAGTGATGTAAGTCAAAAGACCCATAGAGCATATGCATGAGTGTTGCTAGCCACAGAAAATCGATGAAAACATTACTCAAAGTCAGTCTAAATGGATGATGAGGTGGATAGTTTGAGAGTTGAGAGAATTATACAGTGAGCTGTTTATATTGGTTAAATAGATGTTCTATGGGCCAAGCCCATAGTTTCAACTTGAGTAGGAACACTTGCCTGGTTGGCGGCCCGGATTATTTTTCGAAGGAAAGCAAGTGGTCTAGCTTCTTGCAGCTGAAGTTGCTGACGCCGATAGCCTTGGCCAGGCCTTGCCTGGCACTCCTCCATCTCCGCCCAAACTCCCCTTATGTCCATGGCCTCCAGTTTTGCCTTCACCAGCACCGGTGGCACCTCTCCTTCCACCTCCGGGTCCGGCAGCTAGCCTCATGCTCACCGGGAAGTGGATGAGGTACAGGTCCACATACTCCATCTGCAGATTCCTGCATGCAGACCAAGCAGATCTACTATGAAATTGACTTCTTGGTATGGACCATTCGTGCATGCATTTGTCTGTAGCTGGACTTACTGCAGGGTCTTCCTGAGCACCGGCAGAACGTGGCCGGGGTGCGCGTCGGCGATCCAGAGCTTGGACGTGATGTAGACCTCGTCCCGAGAGGCGAGGGTGCCAGCACGAACGGCCTCGGCCACGGCGTCCCCGATGGCGCACTCTGTGCCATACACCGCGGCCGTGTCCAAGTGGCGGTAGCCGGCGTCCAGGGCGCGGAGGACGGCCTCCCGCACAGCTGGGCGGCGCCCCGTCTCACCCAGCGGGAAGGATGCCGTGCCGAGGCCCAGCCGTGGCATCGGCTTGCCACAACTCAGTGCCACAGTCGGCACGGCGACGCAGTGTCCATCTCCGCCACCGGCAGCCATATCCATATATTTTTGCGCAAGTTTTGTCTTTGTGAGACTATGGAGGAGGGCGAGATTATAGACTAGATTATAGACTGGAATCCCGGCAGAGAAGCCTGGCTGAGTAGTTATATGCGGTTTATTTCCAGGGTTGATTTGTAGGAGTAGCCGTCGTTGAAATAATAATGCAACGCAATGCAAGTATGGAACTGTATATACGATAGCAACACAGGTGAGCTAGCTATATGGGATGTTTATCTATATGGAGCGATTGCAATTTCATCCATCATTAATTTTCAGTCGACAACTCATCAAGAGCAGCTCCAAAAGGTGCTTAGATTAGAGAGAAAAAAAAGTGATGCATATTAAAGATGGGGTGCTAGCTTAGACACTTGAAGCATATATGTTGCTTATTTTTGCACCTGGTGTAAAGCATATATGTCACTTATTTTTGCACCTGGTGCTAAGAATGAACGAATATTATTTTTTCTTTTCCACTCTCTCCACCCGCTATCATTTTGCTAGTTGGGGATATTAGATATTTTAGTAGGTATAGGTCGAAGTATAGCATGGATAATAATGAAATTATACATTGAAGTATGTTTTTTCTAGATTAGCACTTGTGACATATCAATCGTTTTAATTTGTACCTCTGCTGAGGTATACATTGGAGCTGCCCTAATACCTCCAAGCAGAAGCACGATGGTTTTGTTCCGCTTAATTGGAGAGCTATCTGACGGTGCCGCACAGTACACTGGAATTGCATTGTTGTTGGTTGGATTCGGATGACGTAAATGAAATCCCCAAACTGCTTCTAAGCTGCTCCGATGATGATGATATGCGATAAACATTCTGGTGGCATTTAGATGGTAAAAAATGAAGAGTGAGATAGGAAAATGGAAAGTGAGATAACACTAATCGGTAAGAATAGAGAAATATGTATCAGTATATATTCTAATCACAATGCCAAATCTAACTCATACTTCCTATCGCAATCTCCATTTCAATCTAAACATCCTTACAGAAAAGGATTGGATTTCCTTCTTTCCCCTTCAGTAACTGTGCGCTTGTTTCTTTCATTCCACAGTAGTAGGGTCGGCTACCTGATATTGACACTCATTGGACAGTGCTGATAGTGATGGTACCGCACACAATACATTGTACACCGAAATTTTTTTTTCTTTCCTTTCTCTCTCTCACGTGCAGAGAAGACAAGCATCCTAGGTCCCAGCAAATACCAAATCCGAAGCCGCTGATAAGGCTGTCGTGGTCAGTGATTTTTGTTTGGGGACAAGTTTTGATACTTATGGTTATGGATACTGCTGTGGTTCGACCAAGGCTGACGTTATTATAGCATATATATGAACAAATATTGCATTTTAGACATAGTGTATAATTGTAAAATTGTAGATACAGTGAAGTTTGAAATATGGACGATGAGATAGGTAACCCGATGACCTCTGCCTAATAAACTAAGCCAATGTGGACTTGGCACCATTGGTGTTTAGATGAATACTAATGTTTTATGGAAACAACTCATATACTTTATATCTAAATTTTCTTTTTCTTCTAAATTTTATAAATATATATTGCAATTTTGAACATCTACAGCTATTCTAGACCGCGTGTGAGACCAAGATGCGCCACTTATTCCGGCTTTGTATGCAGCGCTGAAGCCGCTCACCTTGCCCCCTCGATTCCGACTCCCTCCGCAGCACCTCATCAATCTCCCCCATCACCTCTGCCTCTCGCCAATGCCATGACGCCGACAAACTACAGCGAGCAGCCAAGCAAGAGTCCCCGAGCTCATCGGACGTTGTTGGGACGAAGTTATGTGTTTGTGAGACTATGGCGGAGGGCGAGCTTATTATAAACTGTAATGCCAGCCGAGAAGCCTAGCTGAGTAGTTATATGCGGTTTATTTTCAGGGTGATTTTGTAGTTATCATAGAAATAATTGTTAAGATTGTATCTGATTGAGTACGATCCTATGATCTTGTGTAATCTTCTAGATAAGAAGGCTAGCATGATTTGCTTGATTAGTTTGTTTCCTTTTCTTGTATCTAGTTACCTTGAATCTTAAGATCTCACCTTGTTGTACAAGCCACGCGGGGGGTTGTTCCCAGCTATATAAACACGGAACCGTGAACCCCGACGGGTATCACGTTTACACTCATTCTCACATTGTAATCAGAGCTTGGTTTATCATCGGGTTGTACTATGGCCGCTCCAGGATCCTCCATGTCGCCGGTTACCTCCTTGATCGGATACCCGGTCACAGAGAAACTGGCGAGGAACAACCATGCGCTATGGAAAGCGCATGTCCTCTCCACTCTGCGAGGTGCGCAGGTGGCGCATCTCATCGATCCGGCAACGCCTATGCCGGCCAAGACCGTCGCCAAGCCGGTGGACAAGCCTCAGGAAGAAGAGCGAGTACCGAACCCAAAGTATGATCTGTGGGTTGTCAAGGACCAGCAGGTCCTCAACTTCCTACTCGTGTCGCTCTCGCGCGAGATCCTCAAGCATGTTGCCTCGGAGCCGATTGCTGCACGGCTCTGGGCCGCGATTGAAGCGATGTTTGCGTCACAGTCGTGGGCTCGGGTCATCAACATGCGGTGGCCTTGGCTACGGCACAGAAGGGCACGACTCCCATGGCCGAGTATTTCAGCCGCATGAAGGCCCTGGCGGATGAGATGGCTTCCGCTGGAAAGAAACTCGACGATGAAGAAATCACGCCGTACATCCTGGCTGGACTCGACATCAAGTTCAATCCAGTCGTTTCAGCTGTTGCTGCAAGAGTGGAACCCATATCCTTGAGTGAACCTTTTACCCAGCTTGTTGGTTTTGAACAGCGCCTTGACCTGCAGCAGGGCGGAGGCAACTCATCAGCAAACTTGGCTGCGCACGGCAGAAGGAATAGCGCAGGCGGTCATGACCGCGGCCGTGGTGGTCGTGGCCTTCAGTGGGCGTCAGGGGCCTCCGTCTAGCTCCTCTGGTCCAGATGGTGAGCGTCCTACCTGACAGCTGTGTGGCAAGATAGGCAATACGGTGTTCCGCTGCTTCAAAAGGTTTGACACCACGTTCACCGGTGTCCAAGAAAACAAGACCGCGTCTGTTGCTGCTGGTCCATCTGCCTACAACATCGACACTAACTGGTATTCAGATACCGGTGCGACCGATCACATCACTGGTGAGCTGGAAAAACTCACCGTGAAGGACTGGTATCATGGTGGTGACCAGGTTCACACTGCCAGCAGAGCAGGTATGGAAATTAAACAGATCGGTCATAGCATTGTTCGTACCCCAAATTGTGATCTTGTCCTAAATAATGTGCTTTTTCTTTGAATTTCATCCAAATTATTTCTTGATTAAGGATCGAGCAACGAGGAGAACCCTTCTGCACAGCAGATTTGAAGGCGGCCTCTACCCCCTGAAATCTACCCCAAATAAAGCCGTCTTCGCTGCCGTCAAGCCCTCCCCACGCGATGGCACAATCACCTTGGTCATCCTTCATCGTCAGTCGTTCAACAAGTCCTTAGCAAGAATAAGCTCCCTTTTGTTTCTGTAATAAATAGTGAGTCTATTTGTGACACTTGTCAACAGGGCAAGAGCCACCAATTACCATATCCTAGATCATCGAGTGTTTCAAATAGACCACTAGAACTTATTTTTTAGGATGTATGGGGCCCGCACCAACTTCAGTTGAGCGGAACAATTTTTATGTCAGCTTCATCGATGATTTCCGTAAGTTCACATGGATTTATCCATTGCGTCATAAATCGAGGTGTTCCAACGTTTCCGTGATTTTCAAAATATGGTGGAACGTCTATTCGATTGTAAAATTTTGGCCATTCAAACTGATTTGGGTGGCGAGTATCAAAAGCTGAATTCTTTTTTCCAACGTGTTGGCATTTCTCATCATGTCTCTTGCCCCTACGCTCATCAGCAAAATGGTTCAGCTGAGCGTAAGCATCGCCATATAGTTGATGTTGGGCTCTCTCTTCTTGCCCAAGCTTGTATGCCATTAAAATTTTGGGATGAGGCCTTTCTTACCGCCACCTATTTGATAAATCGATTACCTAGTAAGGTGATTGATAATCAAACCCCTCTTGAGCGTCTTTTTCATCAATCCCCAGACTATACTTCTATGTGTGTTTTTGGTTGCGCATGTTGGCCAAATTTGTGCCCCTGCAACACTCACAAATTACAAACAATGTGTTTTTCTTGGATACAGTACCATGCACAAAGGGTTCAAATGTCTAGATGTAGCCACGAGGCGTGTCTATATCTCTCGGGACGTTGTTTTCGATGAAACTATCTATCCTTTCGCTACCCTCTATCCAAATGCTGGCGCTCGCCTTCGTTCTGAGATCCTCCTCCTTCCCTAGACACTAAAAGATCCAACGTCATCAGGGGACAACAATGCTATTGACCTTTCTGTTGTTTTTCCTAATCCTGTTGCTGAGCATTTGGTTGCAGATTCAGATGCACATTCCGACGTACTGGGCCTTGGCGAAAGGCGTTGGTTCCCTGGACGACACGCACGTACTATCTGCCGGTGATGGGATCGCAGCTGGCATGCCGTCCGACCACGACTCCTGCCACGACAGGCTCATCTTCGCCATGTCCTTCTGTGCATGTGACGCCTGTACCACCTCGGGAAGTGCTGCGTGCTACCTCGCCGCCTGCCTCGTCGAGCAGGGCGGTCATGGTGGATACAACTCCTGCCGCGGTATCGACAGCGGGGGACCCTGGATCATCTCCGCTACCGGCGTCAGGATCGTCAACGCCAACAGCAACAACGGCCGCAGCTACGCCTTCAGCTGATTCGCCTGAGTCTCTGCAGCAAAACCAACGACCTGTCACACGCCTTCAGAAGAGCATACAGCAACCCAAGGTACGAACTGATGGTACTATCAGGTGGTGCAATTTTATCTCTACAGAGCCTAGTACCCTTCAGGATGCTCTTAATGATGTCATCTGGAAATTGGCCATGGATCCTAACAAGGTAAAAATATTATTGATTGTAAATGGGTATACAAGGTAAAGAAAAAGACAGATGGTACAATTGATAGATATAAAGCCCGTCTAGTAGCTATAGGTTTCAAGCAGAGATAGCATTAACTATGAAAATACTTTCAGTCCTGTAGTCAAGGCTGCAACGATACGTTTGGTTCTTTCTCTTGCAGTATCACAAGGTCGGTGTCTCCGCCAGATAGATGTTCAGAATGCATTTTTACATGGTTTTCTTGAAGATGTGTTCATGTGTCAGCCTCCTGGTTATGAAGACAAGTGTTCTCCAAATTTTGTGTGTAAGCTCGATCTCCAAATTTTGTGTGTAAGCTCGATAAAGCTCTATATGGTCTCAAACAAGCGCCAAAAGCATGGTACTCTAGATTGAGTCTTAAATTACAAGACCTTGGTTTTACTCCATCAAAAACTGACACCTCACTATTTTACTATTGCAAGGGTAAGCATACAATATTTATCCTTGTGTATGTTGATGATATAATTATTGCAAGCTCCTCTTAAGATGCAGCAGATGCCTTGCTTCGGGATTTGAAAAAGGATTTTGCCTTGACGGATCTCGGAGATTTGCATTACTTGCTTGGCATAGAGGTGCACAGATCAAAGGATGGACTTAGTATTAAATCAATAAAGGTATGTTACTGAAATTCTTCAGCGTTTTGATATGATGGCATGCAAACCAGTAAGCACACCTTTGTCGGTCAGTGAAAAATTGTCTCGTTCAGAAAGCAAGCCATTAAATTCACTCGACTCAACTAGATATAGAAGTATGGATGGAGCCTTGCAATATCTCACATTGACTCGACCAGATATATCCTTCTCAGTAAATAAAGTCTGTCAATTTTTTCATTCTCCTACTAGTACACATTGGGCTGCTGTGAAACGAATCATCATATCATATCAAATCATTTGTTTTCCCGTCCAGGCCACTGTAGAATGAGCGCCTTCCGTTCCTGGCCGCCCGATGTTGTGTGGCCTCCGATCGTCTTCGTCGCCTCCACCCTTGTCCTCCGCGCCTCCGCCTCGCCGCCACCCCGCCCTGCCGCAGCCCCCAGCGCCCATCCCTGCCGCCACTCCCTCCCTAGCATTCCCGCTCCTCCGATTTCCCCACCGCCGGATCCGGCCGCCTCCACCGCTCCACACCGGAGATGTCCGCCTCCCGCCCCCAAACCTCTGCGCCGGCGACCATGGGGAGGAGGGAGCCAAGCTCGGCGCCGCCACGCCCCTCGGCCGGCGCCTCCTGCCGCCCCTCCCCACCGACGGCAGCTCGGCCCGCGGCAGGCGCCTTCCCGCCCAGCGCGCTCGGCTCCGGCCCTGCCCTGCTGCCCGGTTCGAAATACGCACCCCCGCACCCAACCCAGCTGGCGCCACCCCACCCCCATGCCCGACGCCGCCCAGCCGGAGCCGCTCCGCGCCCGGCGCGGCCCTGGTAGAGGTCGCCTCCCTCACTGCCTCCTTCTAGCTTCACTTGCCTCCACCCTCAACGGCCTGGTCCCTCTCCAGACTCTTTCCCTCCATGAGGCGGTAGGGCATTTGGTGAAGGTCGAGCTCAGGACTTGCAAGGTATATCGAGGTTCCATGGACAACTACGAGGACTGTAGGAGTTGCCAGATGGGGAGCATCCTCTTCACTGCCAAGGTACAGTCCCCCTTGCGTTACCTTCAGATCTGAGCCAGATCCCATCATTTTTGTTCCCCAGGTATTTTCCCCCTTCCTTACTGTTGATTGCTCTGCAGGGTGGGAAGTGTGGCCAATGGATTGCTGGAGCACATCCTCATCAGAGGAAGCAGAGTGAGTAGTTGGAATTTGTTTCTCGATGCAATGCTGTTAGGTTGTGGTGTCTTGGCTTCTCTTTCCTGTGTGTGGATTTTAGCCGCTGTCATGTTTTGAATTAATGATGATTATACAGAATGTGATCAAGAATGTTCCACATTCAATCGCTTTGAAGCGAGGATATAGGGTTCGTATCTGATGATTCCCTGTGTCACTTATTGCCTGGCTGACAAGCTAATGATGAGAACGTACATTAATTCTTGGTTTGTTTTGTTGTCTAACGCTGCCACGTTGGGCAATGGATTTGCTGCAAGACTTTAGGACCATAGCCCCATCAATTTTGTGCGATGTCGACCTCAGTAAATTGTGAAGGTGTGCAGTGAGTACATCCAAACGAGACAAATTCGGCTACTAAACCCTACCTCCTAATAATAAATTATTAAATTCATGGTTAGCTATGTACTAGAATGGTTGCCATATTTATGTTCTTGCCTTCTGAATGTTACATGGTGTAATGCTTAGGGGAATTTTAGCCATGCCTGCTAAACCCTGCTGCCTAATAACAAATTCATGGTTAGCTAACTACTAGAAAGGTTGGTTTTAGGTTCTTATTCCTGAAAAAGCTGTTTTGGTTATGGTTACTAAAGGAATGCTTATTTTGTTTCACATTACAAGAGCAGCTATCCTCCTACTGCGTTGAATTGACCATGTTTTGTAATTTGTTTGCTCCAATTGTTTATTTAGTTCGCTGAAATGAAAACATTGGAAAAAGCGGCTTCCCTGGATTAATGATGAACTCGACTTCAGTTGAAACACGGTGAAAGCCAGCTTATGGGTTATATTTGGTTTCCGTCTTTGCCTTATTCTTAAGGCAACAGCTCTTCTTATCCTCGGTGTAAGGCTCATCCTTTTTTATGTTCCACCCCACCTACCATTGAGTGAGCTTTATCTATTCAATGTGTTCGTACAGGAAACGAATGCGCCAAATACAAGAGTATGCAAAACCGGCAATGAATGAAATACTGATGTGTCCAGTTTTACTCTGTGCCCTTTGTTTCCCCCTTGCTATATCCCCAATTTTTCTCAATGTTGTTGCAAACTATAATTAAAAAAAAAATATTTCTGCTCACAATATAAAAGTTATGCCATGTTTTTACTTAATTGCAGCTATCAAAACTGAGAAAATACTGCATAGATGCCTTGCCCCAGATTGTTTACTAAAGTTTTTAACGATGTAAATTTATATATCAAATTTCTCGATACAAAGGATTTATATTGTATTTACATGAGCCCACCAAAGTTTGTTGCTTCTGATACTATTTTTTGCCTACCTTTCAGAATTCTTTGGATTTAGGAAGCACGTTGTACCAAAGATGAATTGGCCATGGGGTACATTGTGGCACGCTAAAGCTCTGGCTGAACCAAACGCATCCCGAAGGTATGGCGTGGTGTGGAAATTGTTGGAACCAACCAAATAGGACGGACTATACATATGCGTGCTTCTTCCTTCTACTGGAATACATATTGTCCTATGAAAGATTCATATTCATATGGAAGACGCAATTCCAACCAATTTCTTTTGGGCAATTGATCAAATTGACATGGCCTACAGTTTTGGTATCTTTGTTTTCATCAAGTATTTGATGCTGCCAGCGGTCCACTCACTTTTCCTAACAAATATAATTATGTGAGTGCGCTTTATGTCGTTTGGTTACTGATGACTTTTCAATTGTGTTGCCATTGCTCTCAAATTTCCTGTTATTCCTAGCTAACTTTTCTACTCATTGATAAAAAGACAGTAATATATGATTCATCAACATTTATATGTCGTTTGGTTACAGATGACTTTTCTATTGTGTTGCCATTGCTCTCAAATTTCCTGTTGTTCCTTCAGCCATACGCCCATACATATATGTGTTGCATATGGATTAACAATAAGGTAGTATACTTTCCATCACTTGTCATATTTTAAGGTGCTGTACCAGTTAGTGTTTCATGTCTCATTGATTTTTAATGTTTGATATTTAGGAACAGCTCAAGGAACCTGCGTTACTCATTTCTGAAACTGGTGCATTTCAAAACAAGCGGTCCAGTTTAATGTTCTATAGTAGTTGACCATTTGCCCGTTTCAATTTTTTTTACGTAAATTTTCCTTCCACTTAGTCACTATGCAAAAGCAAAACTATGGTTTCCTTTTCCCGCAGCGAAGCGCCAGGTGCCCACTAGTATTAAGATATATCAAGGGAAACTTGAATGTTGGGCTAAAAATCAGAAAGTCATCCTCAATGTTATTCAGTGCCTTTGCAGATGCTGACTGGCCGGGTGTCCAGATGATCGAAAATCTACAGGAGGTTTTGTTGTGTTTCTTCTAGGCTAGCATGATTTGCTTGATTAGTTTGTTTCCTTTTCTTGTATCTTGTTACCTTGAATCTTAAGATCTCACCTTGTTGTACAAGCCACGCCGGAGGCTGTTCCCGGCTATATAAACACGGAACCGTGACCCCGACGGGTATCACGTTTACACTCATTCTCACAATAATAATGCTATGCAATAATGCAAGTATGTGCAACTGTATATACGATAGCAAGTTAGCAACACAGGTGAGCTGGCTATATGGGATATTTATCTATATACTGTATATGGAGCGATTGCAATTTTATTCAATAATTTTCAGTCGACAGCTCGGTATGTACCTTCAAGCAGGAGTGGCCGGCCTGCCCCCACCAAGCAGGAGCACGATGGTTTTGCTTCGCTCAATTGGACAGCTCTGACGGTGCCGCACAAAAAAAATCTTCTTACTTGAAAACAACAAAAAGTGCAAATTTTCAGTCAATGTTTTGTTTGGACTATATATGGACATACAAACATTTACTATACTGACGAAACATATGACAGCGGCATTGCTTCTAAGCTGTTCCGATGATGATAAGCGATAAACATTGTAAGGTTTTGTTTCTTTCATTCCCTAGCTAAGTACCTAGTGGTCTCGGCCCGTCTCGATCGGCTGCCTTATATTGACTCTCGAGTCTAGATTCGACAGCGCTGACGGTGGCACACAAACACAGTACACTGACCGATCAAAAAAAAAACACAGTACACTGTACACTCAAAGAATTCTCTTTTCTTTCCCTCTTACGGCCGAGTTTGGATCAGATCCGGATACTCAAAAAAAAACTCTAGATACTGGATAATATTCACTGTCCTATCTGTTTTGATTGTTAGATTTTTTTTGGTTACAGCTAAACTTTTTCCCACACTGCCCGTCTGCCCTTCTCTCCAACTCCATACGCCATCCTGTGCTCTCTCACACTCACGCAACTACGCAAGCAGGCCATACATCCACCTGGGTCTTGCGAGCACAGCGAGAGACCTTCGGCCATACATCCTTGAAACCAGACCTCTGCCTTGCGAGTTGAGAGAACGGCAAGGCCAGGCTCCGCCCTCTCGCCGCTGCGCCACCCGCGGCTCCCTTTGCATGTTCTCTGACCATCTACCAAAATTGAACAAACTAATAAGTAGGCATGGATTTGTGTTAATTTGGCCTTTTAACTTTGTATACACCGAATGAAAAGCTAATGCGATTTGCATGTCAATGATAAAACTATTATTCATATTTTTTTTTTGCACATCGTATAATAAAGAAAAAGGGCAAGAGAAAGGGTCCAAGCCAAATCTGAAGGAGTAGAGGAGCTAGAAGAAGTTTTTCTGTGAAGAAAATGACCGAGCCTATTGCTATAGAGGAAATTTGTCCAACAAACAAAAATACATAAATGACACAAATACCAATCAAATAAAAAGCGTGAATGTCAACCCTCACGGTTTTTGGCCTTGATTAATTCAATCATTTAGAATATCACAGTTACTTGATTGGAAGATTATTTCTTTTGCATGTGTATAAGATTTTCAGCTAAGTATTATTAATTTTTGTAATATTGTTCAGCATAAAACGTTGAACTCCAAAAGCACCACCTTATTTTCTTTCGATTTTAAACAACCCATGCATGCTGTGAAACCTACTATGTACCCATTTTTTTTTTAAATAAAAACAGAAGATCTAATTTTATGACACCATGTTGATTTAGCTTTCCATGTTTCATACTCATACATGAATCGTAGTAGAACTAGAACCATGTGTCTGCACCCTTGCAATAGAAAGGTTATTTTATTTTCATCTACGCATTTCCTGTCTATCACCAGGTTTACAACCCAAGATTATTTCTGATTTTCTGAAGCATGCTTAATAGACCAAACAATGCTCGTACAAGGTCCATGTGAGCTCGATCAATTACTATAGCTTTTCAGCTTGTTAGATGTTAGTAGCCGATCTTTAAATTGCTAATGGTACGCTCAATAAGTAACAACATCCGTGTATACAATTACACTGCAAGGCATGGATAATGTTAGCAGTTCAATGGTCATTAAATTTGGTTGCTTCGATATGAAAAAAAATCTTGCCACATCAAAGAAGACGCGCTCTCACAGTCCCTCACCCGGGTCCAACACATCATTTCGCTGTTCTAGCCGACGAGCCTGCTCCAACAAGAGCGCGTCTTCTCAGCTGCATGTAGTGAAGAGGAAGAGCCAGGTATTATTCGACGGCTAGTTTTGTCAACCCCATTTTTTCAAAAATTTGGGGGGATTGAGGAAAAATTAGTTCATTTTTTCCTCAATTTTCTCAAATCCTTTGGAGAAATGGGGTCGCAAAACTCACCCAAAAAGCAGACAATTTCCCAGGGAAAACTTGAAGACGTTTGTGACGACATCATCCACGCGCCCAGCGCAAGCGTAGCAAGATAGAAGCAGGGCCGTCTCAAGAAATTGGAGGTCCTGGAACAAATTATGTATTGTGTCTTGGTATTTAAAAATTTTACACGATTAATATAACTAATATGTGTTATATATAACTAATATCTATTAATTTGTAGGTTGTTTGATTTTTTAACACTAAGTTTGACCAATTTAACTTATTCAAATTATTTGCAAAAAATATAGAAAATTCAATTTATAGTTAAAGTATATTATATGCTAAACCAAATTACAATAAAAATAAAATGGTAATTATAATTTTTTGAATAAAACAGATAAATCAAACTTAGTGTGAAAAACAAACGATCTTTAAATTGGAACAGAGGGAGTATAATGTTCAGTGATATAGTACTATCAAATATATATCAAAAGAGTTTGTACTTAAATTATGTTATACTGAAAAGTATCATCATTGTGTTGTGTCTCCATATATCTATATTTAGTGTGATTAGTATATATACAACTTAATTGGCTAAAGTATCATCACTAGAGACAAAACCTGACTAATTTGGGGGCCTCGTGTGTTTTGGGGGTCCGGAGCAATGGGTCAGCTGGCACATGGCCATCGACGGCCCTGGATAGCAGGATGGTGCTCGTGTGCAGGTTCCCTCTGTAGACCGCGCGCGTCATCACGGGACCTCGTGGCGTCAGGCATCCCAGTGTCTAGTAGCCTAGTAGGCGAAAGCGCTGAACACTGCACTTCCGTTTTCCTGGCCTCACGCTAGCGGCCGAGGCAGGTGATTGAGCGACGCGTCGTGCAGGGATTGACGCTGGGGCTCTAGTGGCTGTGGACGAGGAAATTGTGATCGGTGGAGGCTTAGGCTGAACAAGGGTTCCCCTATCCCACATTCTGTGTTACTATTTCAATTACTCATCTCTCTTTCTACAGTGCAGAACAGTGCCGTAACAGTGCGTAACAGTGTTTAGGGGATCCCCTAGGTTCAGCCTTAGACGCCGCATACGACATGGAACAATTGAAGACTTAGCTCACCATAGTACATAGGAGCTGGTTTAGATCTCCAGCTCGGCTCGCCTCGTTAGGTTTGTGATCAAAAGCTCGCCTCGATTTGTTAGGCTTGCGAACTAGCTTATTTAGCTCATGATGCAGGGATACATATAGTTCTTTTGTCAATATAACTAGATATAATATTAAGCATTTATACTCATTCAAAAATACTCTTTAGACAACCATATGAAATTACCACTATCTAGTGAAATTTATTTTATGAATCTCATAAAGCTACTAATGTACCAGCTCGTTTGGCTTACGAGCTACCCACGAATAAGCTCGCCGCTCATTTGAAAACTCATCGAGACGAGCCGCGCTGAGCTAAGCTACAAATAAGCTGAGCGAGCTTGCAAGCTTCGAACTTTTGTCTAGCCTTAGAGCAGTGTGTCTCAGGACCAGATACACCTCATGCGGCCATTGAACTGGTTTGATCACGACACAAGCAACGCGACTCGACTAATCTGAAGAGGGCATCAAGAAAACCCGTTCGAACCTAACCGGACAAATGCATAAGGTAAGGTGGGCTGTGAATTTCAACCGTCAAAACCCTTCTGGCTAAGTACAAATTATTTTTGACCAAATTTTGATATAATATGAAACTTCTCTAACCTAACACATTTACTAGATGGGCTAGGGCCAAAATTTTGAGTCCTGACATTAAGCTCGACTAGCAGAGCGTCTGTGCATTTCTACGGTTCACATAGCATTGCATTTTTTTTTACAATATTATACTATTGTAAATGTCACTAAGTCGTGTTCTATGGTTCAAATATGACATATGTTACACATTAGAAACTATTTTGACAATATTAAAAGTAGAGATAAGGTGGCACTTAAAACGAGGATGAGGCTTGTGCCCGTGGACCGGCCTTGTGGCTCCCCCTGCGCTCCCGATGTCCGGCACCTCGTGCCCTGGCCGTGCGCCCATGTTGTCTAACTCCTATAGCTCATCAATATGCGCCAGTCGCTGCATCTTCCTCTTGTCCTTCCCCACCGCCAGCACCACCGAGGCACAGCACACAGTCTCCCACAACCATGACAGTGGACGGCCTATGACGTCTGCACTCCGTGGCCTATGTTGTCTCCGGCTGCGTGGGTGCAACGCCCTTGGCGTGCCACTTCACCAAGGAGCGCACGTTGTACCATTCCTCGTTCCGGGCTTCTCACGGCGAGCATCGCTGACACCACGTTGATCATCAAGTGCACGGTGGGCAGCCGCCGCGCGCAATTCCTTGACCTCCGTGCGGAGGAGTTCAATCTTGGTTGGATCGCCGGCCATGATAGGAGGAGCACGGCGAACACACGAGGTTCATGCTCAAGCGCAATCATGTAGATAGGCACGACATTGGTGAGAGCAGCGGAAGGAAAAAGAAAAGTAATTAATCTTGTGATACTACGAAAGCCGAAAGAATTCTCACACAATGATATTTCCATTAGCATGGTAGAGACATTATATAGCATATTACAACAGTGTGTAGGAATACAACATTTACATATTACTAATGTAACAAGCTTGGCACAAGTGAATCACCATTCTGCTGGTTACGGGCTTACGGCGGCCTCCTGCATGCAGGAGCGCAGGGGTTTGAATCACAGGCGCGGATCAATGGCCATATCGCAAGCACACAACCACTAGCTCACAACCTACCTTTTTGGATCCTCTTGCAGGAGTTATAGTTCTACTCTCCGCTGCAGGAGTTATAGTTCTACTCTCCAAACCACTCGGAATTAGACTCAGCTAATATGGGTGCTGCAGGAGTTATAGTTCTACTCTCCAAACCACTCGGAATTAGACTTAGCTAATATGGGCACCCATGTACTAGCAATGGGCATATCGCAAGCACACAACCACTAACTCACAACCTACCTATTTGGATCCTGCTGCAGGAGTTATAGTTCTAATCTCCAAACCACTCAGAATCAGACTCAGCTAATATAGGCACCCATATACTAGCAATGGTCATATCGCAAGCACACAACCACTAACTCACAACGTTCACTTGGCTCTTCTATTAGCCTTGCTCTAAGAGCCTCACTCAGACTCAGACGGTTAACAAGCAAATTTTCAAATGACATGTTCATCACGCCGAATTCAAGAAAAAAAAAAGTACATGTAGTCATTCTAACAAAGATTCAAGAGATTCCAGCCTCTGCGACCACAAAGAACCAAGTCTTTACAAGTTTATCGGCTTATCTACTGAACCACAAATAAAGAGAAATAGGAACTTAAATAGAAGGAAAAAACTTAAGCATAGTCTATTAATACTTCTCCATCCATTTTTGATAAAGATATCCAACCCAACAATTTCTAGTGCCTTGCTCGCCAAACGAAGAATCCCCTTTGCACCTTCACACAGTTCAAGAAATATGTTAGTTAGATATATTAGGAAAGTGTATCTATATTTTCCTATTTTCATAAGAAAATTTTAATAATAAATATATTTATTATTATATTATATTACCTAATAATCTGACAAAATGGACATTTCATATTTCGGTTCCAAACCCCACTTCCCATAGCACCTCCAGTGTTCCCTCGTCGAGCGTTCGGCTAGGAATATCCTTGGGTAGAAAAAGGGATCAGAAACTGTGAGGCTTGATGCGTCCATAAGGACATCACAGACCTGACGGCACGAAATGTAGTAGTCCCTGGGGAAAACAAGTCGAGCCTCGATGGAGGGATGGCTCTTGAGGTCCAGTTTTCTCCTGGTCGATCTAGCCTGCTTCCTCTTGCTGACAGGGATATGAAAAATCTTCATGAGCTGAAGTTTCTTGGCACTCTCAAGTAGCATCTTGACAAACTGAAGGCCACAGTTATCCCTTTCCAAATACACCTCATTCACGATGATAGTTCTAACACTATTTCTCAGACAGTCAACGGCGTTCAGGCATATGCAGAAAATGGATGTAAGCACCGTCGGAGTATAATTTATATGTAATGGTACTGTTGTTAAAGATCTGCACACAGATCGATCGAGAGACATGAAGAATGTTTAGCAATCCATAACGACCAAGGCAAAAGTTTTTTTTTTTTTGACCAAAAAGACTGTGGGGAGGTCCCCACTGGACCAGCCAGAAGTTCTTGGGAAATTACACGGAAGGAAAATTAATAGACGTCAGGATCAGAGAGATCGAATCACCTTGATGTGGAGTGTTTCCAAGCATGGGAAATAGTTCAGTAGAATCAGCATTCGCTTCACGGGAGCAATGTCACACAAGTCCAAGCACAGCCCGAGGATCTTGACGCTATGGATCGGGCTTGACAATTCCAGACACATGCTCGGCATCTGCGGCGAACATTCACATATATAAGCACAATTTGAATCGAAGAAGCGAGTGTCGTCTAGTCATAATTATGAAAGCATTCGAATCTTGGAATTGGGGATGGTGGACAGCTAGCTCACCCATGTATAGGATGGGAGTGTCGTCGAGTCATATGGATGCATGTTCAGGAAGCCAAAAATCTGCTGAGAGCCAATGGACCGGCCTCATTGCTCTCTTGGTGTGATGGGTGATTGTCAACGAGCTCAAGCCCTCCAATGGACTGGAGGCCCTCCGATGGACTGGAGGTAGATGATGAAGACCTCGATAGACTGAGACAAAAGCCCTCCAATGGACCGGAGGCAATGCTCGGCGTCGGTCGGCCTTGGAAGCTCGGTACACGGAGGGGCGGATCGGCAATGGTGGTGTAAGCCTTCCGATGGACCGCAAGGCAACTCCGATGGACTGGAGAAGCCGGGTGCCACCGTGGTGCTCCAACCCGAGTACATAGCGCAAAGGCGTGCGAGGGAGCCTTTGGCGGCTTCGGGTCAAAACCGCCACCAAAGCTACCCAAGGATTGGTGAGTTGGGCCACGACTCACCAAGATAGAGAAGATGGGCTAAGTCCGGCCCACACGGAGATTTCCTAAAGTTTCCCAGTTTCTGACTTCAAAACCGGGGGTGCAAAGGCGGATTGGACTACTGGCCACGTGGAGGACATCTGAAGATTGCGTGGAAGCTAAGAAGATCAAGTTTTCATCGTGGTCGTCCGTCCCCGATATTTTGGGTTCTTTTCTGTTTTAGCCCTTCCGGGCGTTTCTAGTGTTAGGGGTCTATGTGTAAAAATGCCAAAACTGAACGGGTGTATAAATAGCCTAAGAGCTGGTCATTATAGGTAGTCTTGGCAGCTAGGTTTTCATTTCCTTAGGGTAATTTTCGTCCTCAAGCTTTGAGCTTCAAGTTTAGGAGGGTTAGGGTGAGATCTAGCCTCCAAATCAAGAGGAAAGGTGAGGGTGGTTGCTTGGGACGAAATCCTTCGTTGTAATCTGACCTAAACCTCTTTTGAGGCTCATAATCGAAGTGGTTTCGTGCAGCAACTTTGTGTGCTTCTCCTCCCTTTGTTCTCTTTGGTTTTTGGCTTCAATCCTTGGCCTTTTGGATGTTTGTTTTGGCTAAGGTTGAATCCTTTGTTTTCCTTATACTTTGGACTTGCAAGCACGTGGAGATTATGTCTTAGAACATCTCAATCCCAAAGTATTGCCACGAGCAAGTTGTTCTTGAGCTTTTTCTTTCTTGCCCAAATATTCACATCTTCACGAGATCTGAACTTCCCGCTAATCCCATGATCTTTTTCCATAGATATTTTGGAAATAGCTTTGGAATGGGGCTAGGATAGCCTGTGCCAATTTTCGTGGTGTTAGGAGAAGGTTTGGTCAAGTTTCGGATTGCTTTTGCGTGAGGTTTCCTGCTGTCCAGTTTTCTTGCTGATTCTGTCCACTTTCAAGTCTTGTTTGGTTTAGGGGTCAAACCTTCGAATTTTGGGCTGAAATTTTGTGAAGCTCTTTATCAGTGAATCATAAAGCTTCCATAAAAAGTTCAGATCATTTGGAGGTGTTTTGACCTGGTTTTGGTATTTTTCTTTTCGGGTTAGTCTGTCAGTTTTTAACCACCGGACAGTCTGGTGGTTAACCACCGGACGGTCCGGTGGCTCTAGGAATTTTATTCCTTCTCCAATTGAGCTGAAAATTTGTGGGGTTGTTCCTTGGCTCCTTATTAACCTCCAGTAAAAATTTTATAATTTTTTGAGTTGGTTTGATAGGGTTTTGATTCGAATCTTTTTGGAGTGTTAGGCTGTAAGCACCGGACAGTCCGGTGGTTAACCACCGGACAGTCCGGTAGTTAAAACTTGCTCTAATTGGCCCGAAATGTTTTGCTGTTGTTCCCTATTGCCTTGTGAAGGTGTGATAATTTTGGGGGATTTTTTGGAGCTTCTCTTAAGGGGTTTTGAGATTTATCTTTGCAGCCCTGTTAGTCTGAAAATCTACAGTTCTCCGGAGTTAGTTCCTTTTGCGCTCTTTTCTTAGCCGTTTGAGCGTGTGTTTCCGCTTGGTGCTTGATACGTATCTGTTCAGTGGACGGTACCAAGCACGTATTGTGAGCTAGATACGTATCCTCTCAGTGGACGGTATCTAGTTTCGTTGTGGGCGTTGTTTCCGTTTTGCACTATGGTGGGGGTTTGAGTTTGAGTTTTCAAGTGCTCCTATTCACCCCCCTCTAGTCTCACGTCTCGGTCCTACAAGTAGTATCAGAGCCGGTTAGGTTTCCCATACCTTAACCGGTAAAGAAACCGTAGCGACTATGAATTACTTTGGGAAAATTCCCGTCCTTGGCCCTGATGGCTATCCCTACTGGAAGGGTAGGATGGAGGCGTTCCTTGTTAGCCAGAGTCAGGACATATGGGATGCTACTCAGAGTACGACTTTTGTGATGCTTCCAGTCGCTGAGCGTACTACGCAGGATATCGTGGCTCAGCATGAGGCGAATGCCAAGGCTGTTAACTTTCTCTTCTCCGGGCTTGGTGCTATGGATTATGAGAGAGTGAGTCACCTTAAGACTGCGCGTGAGATATGGTCACTGCTTAGTGCACACCATGAGGGTACTGCGACGATTAAGGCTAGGCTTGTGGAGACTTACCGGCACGAATATGAGAATTTCGTCCAGAAGCCGGGAGAGTCAGTAGACGACTTGTTTGGTCGCTTTCAGTCGATCATCAACAAGTTGCGTGTCAACTCTGCCCCCGCTGCCCTCCCATATACCGATCATCAGCAAGCTGTCAAGTTGCTGTATGCTTTGGACAGAAAAATATGGGAGATCAAGGTGAACTCAATCATTGAGTCGGCAGGGTATGATACGATTGGAGTAGAGGCGCTCTATAGTAAGCTCAAGGCCACCGAGATAGATTACAAGATGAGGGATTCCCTCGCTTGTACAGGTTCCAAGAGTCTGGCCTTGGCTACCCCCTCTAGTGAGTCTGTCACTAACCCCATGTTACACAACTTCTCGTTTTCTGCTTTGATGTCTGTTACAGAGGAGCAGCTAGCGACACTTGGGGATGATGAGTTGTGTCTGGTGTCTAGGCGCTTTCAGCGCGCCTATGACAACCGGATGAGCAAGAAGAGGGGAGAGCGGCCCAAGTGCTTCGAGTGCGGAGAGGTCGGCCACTTCATCGCCGAGTGCCCCAATAAGAACGACTACTACAAGAAGGGCAAGAGCTACTCCTGCGACTCCGACAAGTACCACCACGGCAAGGCAGGTTTTGACAAGCACCACTCCAGCAAGCACGGCTCCGGCAAGCGTCCCTTCGGCAAGAAGAACTTCCGGAAGGCTTTCAAAAGCTACTAGAAGGAAAACCGAAAGCGGGACAAGGCCTTCTTCGCCGAGATCGGGTTCTGCAGCAGCGGATTTTCTTCCTCTTCGTCCTCGTCGAGCTCAAGCGATGAGGAGATCACGTACAGGAAGGACAAGAGGAACGATCAAGGAGGTCCAGCTGGCTTGTGCTTCGTCTCCGCCAAGTCCAGGCGCAAGAACAAGGACAAGAGGAGCTCGGTTTACTACATGGCGCTTGAGGACAAGGAGAACAAGGATGACGGCAGCAACTCTTCTTCCGATGATGAGGTAACTCCTAAGCAAGTCGAAATCCTTGAGATACTAGAGCAGAACAGCCGGGAGCTTAAGGCCCAGGATAAGATGCTGGAGAAGGCAGCTAAGAAGCTGCAGAAGTTGAAAGCCCAACTTGCTGAGGCTTTAGAGGAGAATGAGAGGTTGAGGAGTGTGAGACCCCAACCCAGTGAGATTGAGTGCCCTACCTGCGAGTTTTTCATGACGGAGCTTGGTGACCAGAGAGATAGGTATGCCAAGCGGGTAGAGGACATAGATGAGCTGAAGGCTGAGTTAGGCAAACTCCAGTCCAAACTGGATGAGCCTACTTCGAGTGGAAAGCTTGAGTGTGAGTCTTGCCCCTGTCTAGCTAGAGAGCTAGCTGTTCTGAAGGAGAAGTTTGAGGGGCAGCTCATGGAGCTTGAGGAGCTTAGGGCTAGACCTACGCTTTTGGGTGCGTGTATGGTCTGTCCTACCTTGCGAAGTGAGTTAGAGCAGTTGAGAGCTGACTTTGAGGTGCTTTCAGCACCTATTAACACTTGTGAGAACTGCCTAACACTTAGGATGCAGCTGATGGATAGGGATGCCATCATTAGGAAGTTGGAGAAAGCTGTTGTGGTTCCCTCCCTAGACGGTGATACTTGTGCTATCCAGACTGTAGTTCTGGAGGATCTAAGGGAGGAGGTGTTGTCTTTGCAGAATGACAACAATAGGTTGAGAGAGGTGCTCAGTTGGGTATATGCGAGGCAACCCCAACTAGAGATGATCATAGAGAGCACCAAGAGAGCTGAGGGTGAGACGAGTGGTGTTGGGTTTGGAGAGTGCAGCACTTCAGGTGAGAAGAGTGCCCCAATTAAGGTCAAGACTGTACCTACTCAGCCAGAAGAGACTGTTGATGGGGTTTACCATGAGCCACCCAAGGCTGCCCCAAAGAAGTAGTACTGGACACCCAAGCCTTCTAAGGCTAAACTGGACAAGATTGTTGAGGAAGAGCTTAAACCCAAGGATAAAAAGCCAGTCCAGCAGCATGAGCCACCCAAGGCCACACCACCTAAGCCCAAATCCCAGCCTAACCCAGTTCCTAGGAGGACTGTCTACCACTGTGAGTTTTGCCAGCGGAATGGCCACCTAGAGGAGTTTTGCTTCAGGAGGAAGCGGGTTGAGAGGCAGGAGAGAGCTTAAGGGGAACCAGATCAGTTCTACCAGGGTGGTAGGCAAGATCCTCCCCACCGCGGTGAGATGAGAGACCGCTTTGCCGGTGGTGAGAGAGGAGGCGGCTTTCAGGCTCGTGCTCCTGGTGGTGAGAGACGCTTTACCGGCCGAGCTCCTAGTCGTTTTCTGCGCGGCTATGGACTTCGTGACCGAGGCTTTGAGAGAGCTTTCGAGGGTTCACGCTTTGGAGGTCGTGGTTACCCTGATCGTCGTGATGATTTCTTTGATTGTGCTTACCCCACTTTTGAGCAGATGGCTCGGCACTGGTACAGCAGTTTTGGGACTAACCCCAGTGCCGGTCCGTTTGCTCACCATCGCTTTACTTGACTTTGCAGGATCGAGGCATGAAGGACGTGTGGATCATGGACTCCGGTTGCTCTAGGCACATGACAGGGCACCGCAAGTGGTTCTCTAGCCTCAACCCCATAAGCACTAAGGAGTACATCACATTCGGGGACAATGGTCAAGGTAAAGTGATGGGTGTTGGTTCTGTTTCGCTCTCTGCTAAGCTTTCCCTGAGAGAAGTTGCCTTTGTCCGGAATTTGGGGTTCAATTTGGTTTCTGTTTCGCAACTTCTCGATGAAGGATTTGAGGTTCGTTTTAAGAAAGGTGCGTGCTGCGTTCTTGATGCTGAGGAGACCCTTGTTTGCTCTTTGCTACCTTTTGGTCAGGTTTTTAGGGTCAACCTCACATCTGATTTTGGCCCTGCGCGATGTTTGGTTGCTAGTCCTTCTGCTGATATATGGAAGTGGCATAGGAGACTTGGTCACTTGAGCTTTGATCTGCTAGTCAGGTTAAGTTCAATGGGCCTAATCCGAGAATTGCCCAAATTGAGAGCTGAGAAGGACTTAGTTTGCCACCCTGTCGTCATGGAAAGATGGTTGCCGCCTCTCATATTCCTGTGTCTCAGGTTATGACCTCCTATCCGGGTGAGCTACTCCATATGGATACAGTAGGTCCCGCTCGGGTAGCGTCAGTCAGTGGGAAGTGGTACGTGCTTGTCGTTGTGTACGATTTTTCGCGGTTCTCGTGGGTATTTTTCATGGAGTTTAAGGATGAGGCGTTTGGTTTTGTTCGGGATCTGGTACTGAGGTTGAGAAACGAGAGTTATAAGGCCATGAGGGCTATCCGTAGTGACAATGGCAGAGAATTCAGAAACTCTCGTTTCGAAAACTTCTGTCGTGACCTAGGTCTTGAACACCAGTTTTCTTCTCCATGTACCCCTCCGCAGAACGGTGTTGTGGAACGCAAGAACCGCACACTTGTTGAGATGGCACGGACGATGCTCGATGAGCATAGAACTCCGAGGCGCTTTTGGGCTGAGGCAGTGAATACAGCCTGTTACATTGCGAACCGGATTTTCTTGCGAGCTTTCTTTGGAAAGACCTCGTATGAACTTCGGTTTGGTAGGCAGCCCAGCGTCAAGCATTTGCGAGCGTTTGACTGCAGGTGCTTTATGCTGAAGAAGGCGAGGCATTTGGACAAGTTTGAGTCTCGTTGCTTGGATGGGATTTTTCTGGGATATGCTTCTAGTTCTAGGGCTTTTCGTGTGTGGATTTTAGAGGCCAAGCAAGTTGTTGAGACTTGTGAGGTTTCTTTTGATGAAACTATGCGCTGCACAACTCCTGCCTTTAAGCTTTCAGGTGATGATGAAGAAGGCGCCCCCATCTTTGAGGATGAGGAAGGTGCAGTTAATGATGGTGATGCAGAAGCCACTGCACCGGCTGCAGCTCCTGCCCCCTCTGCTACGAGTTCAGATGATGAAGGAGGACCCTTGCCCACGGCTTCCTCCTCACTCCCCCGACAGCAAGCTCATGCAGAGGCTGGACCCGCTGAGGACGCAGGGGAGGTGACCTCCGAGATTGTACCATCTCGACAGGTCCAGCGGGATCACCCTCCACACAGGATGATTGGAGATATTCACCAGCGTGTCACACGCTCTTCGGTTAACTCTCTAGCCTTTTTCTCCCACTCTGTATATGTTGCTTCTTTTGAGCCCCGGGATGTGTCACATGCATTATCTGATCCTAACTGGGTGAATACCATGCATGAGGAGTTGGAGAATTTTGAGAGAAACCATGTCTGGGATTTAGTTAAACCTCTACCGAACTGTCACCCTATAGGTACCAAGTGGGTTTTCAAGAACAAACAGGGTGAGGATGGAATGGTTGTGAGGAACAAAGCGAGATTGGTAGCCCAGGGTGTCTGTCAGAAGGAGGGGATAGATTATGAGGAGACCTTTGCCCCTGTAGCTCGTTTGGAAGCCATTAGAATTTTGCTTGCCTTTGCGGCCTCTAAAGGCTTCAAACTGCAGCAAATGGATGTCAAGTCTGCTTTCCTAAACGGGTTCATAGAGGAGGAGGTATATGTGAGACAACCTCCTGGCTTTGAGAGTGCTAGATTTTCAGATCGAGTGTATAAGTTGAGGAAAGCCCTTTATGGTCTGAAGCAAGGTCCTAGAGCTTGGTATGCTAGGTTGAAGAGTTTTCTGCTCAAGTCTGGGTTTGTGATGGGTTCAGTAGACAAGACCTTGTTTTTGTTGAGTCGTGACGGTGACACCCTGATAGTTCAGATATATGTTGATGACATAATTTTTAGTGGTTCATCTCATGCTTTGGTGTCTAGTTTTGCTGAACAGATGAACAGGGAATTTGAGATGAGTCTTATGGGTGAGCTCCAGTTCTTCCTCGGGCTGCAGATCAAGCAAGGCCTTGAGGGTACCTTCGTCCATCAAGCCAAGTACACAAGGGACATACTCAACAAGTTTAACATGGGTGACTCTAAACCCATGACAACTCCTATGAGTACAAACACGGCGCTTGATGCTGATGAAGATGGGGAGGCGGTGGACCAGAAGGAATTTCGAGGGATGATCGGCTCACTTCTGTGCCTGACGGCGACCAGGCCGGACATTCAGTTCGCGGTCTGTCTTTGTGCGCGCTACCAGGCTTCTCCTAGGACTTCTCACCGTCAAGCGGTGAAGCGCATTTTCAGATATATGAAATTCACTACTGAGCTTGGTCTTTGGTATTCCTCGGGTTCTTCTCTTTCTCTTATAGGGTTCTCAGATGCTGACCATGCTGTCTGCCGAATTGATCGCAAGTCAACCTCCGGCACATGCCAACTCTTAGGAACCTCTCTTATCTCTTGGTCCTCCTGCAAGCAAGCTAGTGTATCTCTTTCCACCACTGAAGCAGAATATGTTGCTGCTGCTAGTTGCTGCTCCCAGCTTTTATGGATGAAAGCCACCCTTAGTGATTTCGGCCTTAGGTTTGGTAGAATCCCTCTCCTAGTTGACTCTACTTCTGCTATTTCTGTAGCTAAGAACCCCGTCTTGCACTCTAGAACCAAACACATAGACGTAATGTTTCACTTTCTGAGAGATCACTATGAGAAGGGAGATATAGACTTGATCCATGTAGTATCAGTAAACCAGTTGGCCGATATCTTTACCAAGTCCTTAGAGTTTGACGCTTTTACGCGTCTGAGAGGTGAGCTTGGAGTATGCTATCCCTTTTAGTCAGGGATAGTATGCTATTCCTTTTAGTAAAGAATAGCTTCTGTAATTTAGTTTTTGCTTTTATCATGCTTTTATTTCTCTTTGTTTCTTTTGCATATTGAATCATATCATGCATTGCACTGTATCATATGCATTTTCACTAGCACTAGAGCTCTTTTGGAATGATGAGTTAGTACTTGTTTGTGCTAGTCTATACAGATGCATGCTTGATCATGGTTGGCTAAGCTCTCTTGAGTCTGTTGGATACTAACTGTGAGCTAAGTCATTTTATTCTTTGTAAATCAAAAACCATGATTACCACTTGATTTGGCTACCTAGCATGTGTAGGAGTGTTGAATGCTATGCTATATTTTCATACCTTGATATGCTAGTTGTATGCCTTTGCTATGATAATGCCTAAGCTTTTATGACACCTTGCGTAAATTGAAATCTGAATTCAAATGCTTACAAGTGGTGTCTTATGTGCTATAATGAGAAAGATCCAGGTGGGTTTGCTTGTCACACTGATCTAGTTTGAGACTGTTTGTCATTGTACCTTGACATGAACTTGGACTAAGCTGTGTATGATCAAAACCTTCTCTTAAGCTTCTGATGGTCCTTTGAGCCTCGGCTTGGCATTGGTTGGTAAGAAGTGGCAAAAGACAAGTAAATAACCCCTGGCACAAAAAGAACTTGCTTATGGATACAAATGTCTAAATCTGAAATTTGCAAGTCTCTAAAATGCTTATGGCTAGTTGTATATGCTTTGGTTGAGAGTAGCACACCTTGTATGCATTGCTAGCATTTTGTTGTTCATGCCTATCTTGCTAGGTGCTATTCTTGTTGGTGATGCTTTCTTTTCATTAACCCTGAAAAACAAGCTTACTCTTGATATGTCTAAGATAGATTCATTTGAGCTTGTTGTATGCTTCCTTGCCCTCACTTGCTCTGTATGCTAGAACTTGTGATTACTAGCTTTCCATCCCTTCTGAGCTCTTTCAGTTACACTCCTTGCATTTCATAGCATATTTTGAGGGGGAGTTATCTAGTTCAGGGGGAGTTGAGTTCACGGAACCCTTGATGTGTCCATTGTCAACAAGGGGGAGAAATTTGGGAGAGATTAGTGTATTTCTCCAAGGGGAAGAAATTTAAAAATATGGACAAGGAGGAGAACTCAGGAGAGATTTAGTTGAGGGGAGCTTTGCACTCATTTTGCATTTGTGAGGATGCATTTCAAGCGAGTTGAGCTTTTAGCATGCTCTTTGCATCGGTGCGTTGAGCCTTTTGCCTCTGTCTTGAGGAGCCGATGCTTTACTTTCTTTTGTTGTCTCACTGTGCCCTGTTTCTTTGCTTGTATTTGGTTCTTGGGCATTTTGAGCAACTTTTTTCTTTCTTTCTTTATTTTTCGGTTTTACGTTTTTCTCTTGTCTTTGTTCTATTTCAGGTTACAGGTTGAAGGTGTTGACAATGCACTCATCAAGGGGGAGATTGAGAGCCAATGGACCGGCCTCATTGCTCTCCTGGTGTGATGAGTGATTGTAACGAGCTCAAGCCCTCCGATGGACTAGAGGCCCTCCGATGGACTGGAGGTAGATGATGAAGACCTCGATGGACTGAGGCAAAAGCTCTCCAATGGACCGGAGGCAATGCTCGGCGTCGGTCGGCCTTGGAAGCTCGGTACACGGAGGGGCGGATCGGCAATGGTGGTGTAAGCCCTTCGATGGACCGCGAGGCAACTCCGATGGACTGGAGAAGCCGGGTGCCACTGTGGTGCTCCAATCCGAGTACACAGCGCGAAGGCGTGCGAGGGAGGCTTTGGCGGCTTCGGCTCAAAACCGCCACCCAAGCTACCCAAGGCTTGGTGAGTTGGGCCACGACTCGCCAAGATAGAGAAGATGGGCCAAATCCGGTCCAGACGGAGATTTTCTAAAGTTTTCCGGTTTCTGACTTCAAAACCGGGGGTGCAAAGGCGGATTGGACTACTGGCCACGTGGAGTACATCTGAAGATTGCGTGGAAGCTAAGAAGATCAAGTCTTCATCGTGGTCGTCCATCCCCGATATTTCGGGTTCTTTTCTGTTTTAGCCCTTCCGGGCGTTTCTAGTGTTAGGGGTCTATGTGTAAAAATGCAAAAACTGAACGGGTGTATAAATAGCCTAAGAGCTGGTCATTAGAGTTAGTCTTGGCAGCTAGGTTTTTATTTCCTTAGGGTAATTTTCGTCCTCAAGCTTTGAGCTCCAAGTTTAGGAGGGTTAGGGTGAGATCTAGCCTCCAAATCAAGAGGACAGGTGAGGGTGGCTGCTTGGGACGAAATCTTTCGTTGTAATCTGACCTAAGACCTCTTTTGAGGCTCATAATCGAAGTGGTTTCGTGCAGCAACTTTATCTGCTTCTCCTCCCTTTGTTCTCTTTGGTTTTTGGCTTCAATCCTTGGCTTTTTCGATGTTTGTTTTGGCTAAGGTTGAATCTTTTTTTTTCTTATGCTTTGGACTTGCAAGGATATGGAGATTATGTCTTAGAACATCTCAATCCCAAAGTATTGCCACGAGCAAGTTGTTCTTGAGCTTTTCCCTTCTTGCCCAAATATTCACCTCTTCACGAGATCTGAACTTCCCGCTAATCCCATGATCTTTTTCCATATATCTTTTGGGAATAGCTTTGGAATGGGGCTAGGATAGCCTGTGCCAATTTTCGTGATGTTTGGAGAAGGTTTGGTCAAGTTTCGGATTGCTTTTGCACGAGGTTTCCTGCTGTCCAGTTTTCTTGCTGATTCTGTCCACTTTCAAGTCTTGTTTGGTTTAGGGGTCAAATCTTTGAATTTTGGGCTGAAATTTTGTGAAGCTCTTTATCAGTGAATCATAAAGCTCCCATAAAAATTTTAGATCATTTGGAGGTGTTTTGACCTGGTTTTGGTATTTTTCTTTTCGGGTTAGTCTGTCAGTTTTTAACCACCGGACAGTTTGGTGGTTAACCACCGGACGGTCCGGTGGCAAAATTCCTTCTCCAATTGAGCTAAAAATTTGTGGAGTTGTTCCTTGGCCCCTTATTAACCTCCAGTAAAAATTTTATAATTTTTGGAGTTGGTTTGGTAGGGTTTTGATTCGAATCTTTTTGGAGTGTCAGGCTGTAAGCACCGGACAGACCGGTGGTCAAAACTTGCTCCAATTGGCCTGAAATTTTCTGGAGTTGTTCCCTATTGTCTTGTGAAGGTGTGGTAATTTTGAGAGATTTTTTGGAGCTTCTCTTAAGGGGTTTTGAGATTTATCTTTGCAGCCCTGTCAGTCTGAAAATCTGCAGTTCTCCGGAGTTGGTTCCTTTTGCGCTCTTTTCTTAGCCGTTTGAGCGTGTGCTTCCGCTTGGTGCTTGGTACGTATCTGTTCAGTGGACGGTATCAAGCACGTGTTGTGAGCTAGATACGTATCCTCTCAGTGGACGGTATCTAGTTTCGTTGTGGGCGTTGTTTCCGGTTTGCACTACGGTGGGGGTTTGAGTTTGAGTTTTTAAGTGCTCCTATTCACCCCTCCTCTAGTCGCACGTCTCGGTCCTACATCTGCGGCTTGGGCACGTTGATGAGGGTCACCTTAAAGTACATGAATGAGACCTGGCTGAGCAGGCACTCCAGGTTGGGCGTGTCCACGATAACAGCCTCCTCCATCTCGACAAGCTCCAGGGATAGGCTCCGGAGGCTCTGTGACGGGACCGGTAGGATGCGGCAGGCGTCCTGCAGTGATTCTTCTTTTGTGCCGGTCTTGCTACCCTTGTCGTCCTTGTGGAATGAGGACAACAGCAAACTCTCGAGCACAACACATTGCTCCAACACAGCAACCACGTCGGCCACCGAAAATTTGATAGCATGGAGGGAGAGCTCCTTGATGCTCGCGAAGGCTGCTGGCAGTGGCTGCTCTGGAGCAAGCCAATTGCAACCAATCACTTGAACAGAGCGGAGTGGTGGGGCAGGGAAGAACTGGAGGGCATAGGTGGAGTGGACTATCAGCTCCTCCACGCCTCGCTCCTCAAAGACTTTAGGATCGATGACTTGGCAATACTTGTCGCCTTGGAAGCGGGTATTGACTAGGCGAACACGCCGGATTGGCCCTGTATGCTTCTTTAGAATCCAGTTAACCACAACCATGGCTTGGTGGGCGCGGAGTCCATCTTCAGCACTAAACGGGCGTCCGATAGGGCGCCGGACAAGATGTGCATCGTCTAGCGAGATGGGGGAGATCTTGAACACGCCACTCCAACACTTGGATAGAGTGGTGGTACTGCCTGCATCCTTCAGCGGCAGAAGAAAGAGGATCAAACCTAGGATGTCATCTGGGAGCTCGCTGATGTGGTCGCGGCCGGAGTAGCTACCGCCGGCACTTGCCTGAGGCTGCGCTATCCTAGCTTTCTTAGCCACAGCTCTTCGTCGATCGTTGGGGAATGACATGGCATCTTGAGAGGGGTGCTCTCTTATGGGAATTCCCCGCTTCCTTTATGAGCCAAAAGGGAGGAATGGTGGTGGTGGTGGAGGCGGTGGCGTCGCCGGCGGCCGTATAGGAGAGTAGTGATTTATACCCTGGAGAGAGGTGCTCCTTATATTTGCATTCCCCCACTTTCTTTATGAGTGAAGGGAGGGTGCGGCGGCGGCAGCGTAGGAGGAGTCCTTGTAGCGATTCCTTATACTAGAAGGAACGAAACCCTAGTTTTATTTGGTAACATATGGGGGAGAATTTGGTAATATGGCCGGTATTGTGGTTCTGGAGGCCCAAGATGACCTGCTAGTACCTATATTACTTTTTTTTCATTCCTTAATAAATTGATATACACTTATATTATGTATTTCTATAAATGACAGTTGATAAGATATCACTTAACATCCAAAATTTCTCATATTCAACCTATCGTATGCATCTTCGATGATATTTTGTTTATGATTCAAGTTCAAGGTTAGACATTCCGAGTCCAGTAGACCTAGAGAAAAGACGATGTGGTGTGATAAATTGATAATGGTGGTGGATATCAGGCACCACTAGCCATGGGAGTTAGCTTGGTCACTGATATCAACATCACTACCTTGGTAGATAGAGTCTACCAAACATGACACCTCATAGTGTAACAATGTAAACATTAACACATAGAAAATGCAATTCAACTCGCCTACAAGTCAATACCTTGTCTCCTGAGTTGCTTGTTGTAGCTTTCACCATGGAAGAAGCATTGTAAATAGGTTTGCTGGCATTCATTCTTCAAGCTTCATATCCATGCTCTTTGCTCTTTGGACTTGATTTCTAAGAGAAACTCTCACCAAATATAAACAAGATACATATAAAAGAGGTGACTACATTAGGTATTGAACAAGAACCAAGTTGTAATAATCAAATATGATGATCAAGGTATGTTCACATTTCACAATGTCATATCCATATCCTCAATTGCTATCTATCTAGACGATAATTTGCAAGGACAAAATGCATGATAAAACATTTGTGGTTAAATCGTCGAGTTTTCATTTGTTCATATACTGGTCATGACATTGGCAAAGAATTCTTCGAAACCAAAAGGCTAGGATGACATCACATTCAAGACTCAAATCAGAGGACAATTGTTGTGTCCACACTTCTAACATATGTATGACACTTTCACAACCTACATGACCTTTGATCACTCTTATCCTATATATCTAAATATGCGATAATATGCGAGCTATCCACATATCATCCACTAAGAAGCCATGTCATCATCCACTAGGACACTCTATTAATGTTTTTTGCTGATCTTCTATGGCTCATATCATCCATGTATGCAACTATATGCCTTTTTGATCACTTCGCTATAAAACTCCTGCAACATAAACACACAGATGGTGAATCATTTAAAAGTCAATATCTCTTAACTAAGATGAATAAGTTATCAAGTATAATGTGTTTAAAAAATAGTACATTTAAAAATAATGTGTCACAGATGATCAATCATTTAAAACTCAATCTGTCTCAACTAAGATGAATAAGTTAAATAGTATAATGTGTTTAAAAAACTGTACATTAAAAATAACGTATTTAAAAATGTTATACCAAATGATCAATCATTTAAATGTCAATCTCTTTAAACTAAGATGAATAAGTTTTGTATGATGTGTCCTATCGGAGACTCTAACAACCAAATTTCTGATTTCTTTTTACAAGTTGGTTGATCATTTTTTATTAGGGTGAGTCCTACTTTCCACATATTATTTATTTTTTATTAGCCTAAGTTTTCTACTAATAAGGATTTTCAAATACCTATTCAAGTCACTCCCCTCTTTCAATTTTCTATACAACTATATATCTTTTTTTTCTCTCACACATATATACACAGATGGACCCATCGTATTTTAGTCATTGCAATTCATTTAGTAGTAAGTTGAAGTTACTCCCTATATCTCACGTTCATTAGTGTATTAATGTCACTACACTTTCTAAATGTAAGACTTCGAATTCTATTAAGGCACTTGCATTTTTTATCCAAATAATTATGTAATATCCCATATGCAGGAGAACAGGAGATAAAAGGACATGTAAATTGAGTTCTCTTTGTAGCTGTTTGATTCACATATTGTTAGGAAGTGCACCCAAAAGTAATAAGTTGTCGTCACTAGAGATGTGTTGCTTATGCCATAATGAAATATCCACTCCACAAATATTTTTAGTAGTTTTAATAATTGCATAGGTTTATTAGAATTATTGTTAGAGGCGTAGTAGTGATAGACCTATGGCAATTCCAATGTTCTATTTTCTCTGCCAAATAAACATTTGAATCAATACTATTTATTTTTCTAAAAATATTGAAAGCACTCTTCAAGTCTCGCAGCAATGTTGAAAGCACTCTTCAAGTCCCGCAGCAATGCCCGAAAAATCATCTAGTTTCTAATATTTGTACACCTAGACGGGTTGATTCTAGGCCTAGGGTTGTTCAATAGCCATACGCTCGCATTTGACAAGTAACACCGGTGTGTATAGACCTGAAGCATAAATGATTAAAGGCTAACACAAATTCCAAGAGCTAACACTAACTTTATGGAAAATTTTCCATTAAGTGAATACTTGCTTTAAACCCGACAAAAATTGAGACCGTGGTAATGGAAATAGATAGGTGACTCACGCAATCTAAACAAGATTGCGTCCTTAGAACGTATACGAGTATTTTCGGGGAATCCAATTCATCTATAGCAACATAAAAGAACACGACCCGGGGCCGCTGCGGGATGCGCGCCCGTGCGCGTTGGCGGCGCCCACACACTCCTGCCGCGGGGTCCACGCGGGGCACAGAGGGGGGGCGCGCGTGCTTGCCCACTAAGAATTGGGCACATAACCTCCTGTGTTACCAAAATTTGGTTCCATATAGGTTATTGGTGAATCTTAACATGACTTTGTATGATATTTCTGTAGCATTTCCTATGCTTGAATATTGGATACTGATTCACTTAAACGTCAGACTCAAGGGGCTAACAATGGCGATTCTTAGGGCTCATGGTCCAGAACCCTTGTAAGTCTAATAGCCTTAATTTGCCGTCCACAACCTACCTCTGGGTTTTTTTAAAACTCAGGTCAGCGAGAATAAAACAAAATAAATATGTGTTTTCCTATTTCTAAACAATTAGTCAAGCTTAGAAAATTATACTACGTATCGTTAGCTGACCATATTGTACTTAATAAAATATTCTATTATATCGTTCTTTTAAATTCATTATATTACTTTTAAAGAAATTGATTAAGCTTGAGGAAAATTAATAGGAATTTGGTTAGAATTGGACTTG
This sequence comes from Paspalum notatum, assembly GCA_022530915.1. Classification (NCBI taxonomy): domain Eukaryota; kingdom Viridiplantae; phylum Streptophyta; class Magnoliopsida; order Poales; family Poaceae; genus Paspalum; species Paspalum notatum. Next base: position 22,382,861 of record CM039684.1, on the reverse strand, counting down.
GACCAACACATGGGTCAACCCAATACCCATTATTCAACATAAGCCAATCTCTCTCTTGTCTCTCCTTATCTGATTTATCCTGTACCCATCATATTTCTCTGAATCTTCTTCTTCCTCAGCTCTCCCCTAAATCAATGGCCACCTCCCTTAGCCATGTCATCCCAAATTTGCCTCCTCTCTACTGTTAGGCCCTCTCTGACGACTGCGGGAAACATGGACCCTGAGCATGGCAAACCTGCCATGTTTAGTAGTGGGTGGACACGAACCGACAAAATTTACAAAAACAATTCTAAGAGTCAAATTTTCACTATGTTTGCACCCACCACGACACACTTCTACGCACCCACAAGGCACATGCAACCCCTTTATGTTTGCTCTAGTTTTGCCACTGGCCCTAGGTATACCACGAGAAGGACTCAGCCATCACAAGATAGGACACGACAATATACCAGTGATGCATAATACCTAGATGGGCTAAAACCTAACTTTAGTAGACTTGCAACGCAAGAAAAAGACAAGAGATAGGATCAAATCAATAATACACACGTGTAAAATCAAATTAGGTCCCATGCTTGTAATCAGAACTTGAAACTAAATCCTATCGATCAAGTCAATTCACCCTAGTGCCTAAATTTGTGTGTGACTCTAGACAGCTAATTGCCAAAAGACTTGTAACCTATAGCAAAGCATGCAATTGATTCTAGGAATGAAAATAATGCAGAATGTAAGTGCAGAATGTAAATTGCATAAATGTGCAATAGCAAGGTGACAATGTTATTTTTTTTTCCTGGGATATCGAGGAGTCATGACTCCCCCTTGTCCTCGTTGGAGCACCTGCTCAAGGGCTACGCTCCTCCCTTAATCCGCGCAAGGATCAAGTGCTCTCTTTGTCCTTTTCTGCTCAGGAGTGGTGGACTCCGAACCACGCACAACGCACGTGCAATGCCCTTCTCTTGCTTCTTCCACAATCGCCAGGAAGATCGCCAAGACGAATGAATCACAATCCGTCTAGGTGATCATAATCAGTAAGAGTAACAAGCCTTGGTCTTCACTTGATAAACCTCGCACAAGAGGCCAACTCTCTCTCTATCTCTCTTTCTCAAGCCTCTTGACCCAACAAATCTTAATGATTTGTGTGGTTTGGTGCTCAAATGACCTTTGAATGTGTTAGTATTTTTGTTGGTGCCAAAGGTAGCAAATGAGGGCAGAAGGGAGGCTTTAAATAGGAGAGAACCCCCAATAGAGTCATTGGGGGAGTCTGCATAGATTTCACAAGATGGTCCGGGGAGCACAACGAAATTGAATATCACCTTTGCACCAACTAGCCATTAGACACACCGAACAATCTAGTGGTACACATTAGATAGTTCGGTGTGCAAAGAGCGTTTGAAACTTGGTTGTGGCAAGCCCTCAAGCCAAAACATCTAGCATATGCACCTGACGGTCCAGTGGTTGATCACCGGACGGTCCGATGCGTACAAAGACACACCAGGATGTCTTGGTCACTCCCTTGGACTACTTTGTCTGGTGAACACATCGGATGGTCCAGTGGTGGACCACCAGATGATTCGGTGCATGCATTTTACACGGTACAAGGACTAAGTAGGCTAACAATGCTAATAACGCACCGGATGGTTTTTCGCTATTTTCTAATGGAGTTTCTTTATTGTCTCTAAGTGTTTGTAGCTTTAGGACCAAGAAATACTAGAAATTAAGCACCGCATTAAATGAGAGGTCGTTCAAGCTACTCACCTCGACCTCACTTGATAGTATGGCTGACTACAAACTAGCAAAGAATCCCTAAGCGTCCTTCTTTATCCAATTATGACACTCAAAGCTAGCAATCCTTTATCTTCTCACTAGATCATCCATCCAAAGCCGTTGACGATCAAATCAAAGTTGAGGGTTCTCCTTTGTCAACTAATGAGTACAATCATAATATGTAACTCCTTCATGTCAATAACTCATTAGTAACACAATCAACGTTGCCATTAATCACCGAAACCATACCTGTTAGGGCTATGTTTCTCATACTAACTATATAAAAGCGAGGAGGGGAACCCTAACTCGACAAACCTAGATGAACCATATCAATAGATTAGGCAACCCAATCTTGCACCAGTGCGACACCACGACACACAACGTGCATCCACACATTCATCTACAGAATTTAATCCATTAGGACATGGCGTCGGGTGCACATTGAGAATCAGAACTTTTCTAAAGCCTTGTCTTATGTAATCATCTTGCTTGTGCTCCAACACATATCCCCAAAATTTTCCTATGAACTTCATTGTCGTTGACGGGCCCATGGACCTAAAAAAACATGACATTGACCTACTACATGATGCTTGCCTCCTTCTTGGCTTCCTGCAAAGTCACCATCTTTGGGTGATAGCTAGGGAAGAAGGGTCTAATCACCACCATGTATGTTGTCCTCAAGAATGGCCCTTGCCACTTCACCATTGGCATGGACTCAACTGTCTATCATCCAATGTCGTCTTCGTTGTGACTAGGGTTGAACAATAGCTTGGTCTGCCACGACCACAGCCACCGCCTCCAACCTCATCCAGCACAATGTTGCCCCTGGGTGCAATGTACCATTTTAAAAAATCACTCCAATTTTAAAATCTAGTTTCAAACCTTTTCAAAAATATAAATCAATCTGAGCCTATACTTGTCTAACTAGGCCCCACCGTCTTAGTCCAAGCCAAGCCTACTTCTCCTTCTCACTCTTCTTTTTTACTCTTTTGTTCATTTCTTTTTTAATTTCCCCTTTACCTGCAGCCTAGCACACCCAAGATGGTCCAATCAGCCCATCCTCCCTTCTCATTTACCTCACACGTGACTTATGTGTAGGCTCAACCCTTTTCGTGGACCACTCCCTTACTACTCTCCTCTTCTCTTTCTCCTTAGGAAAACACACATGCACTCAAGCCTCGCCCTCACATGCACACTACACACTCTGAATGTTATTTTGCTTTGAATTAAATAGGCATAAATTTATAGTAAGGAAATTTATTTATAGAACAAATATAATTTATCCTTGTTTATAATAAATGCTCATTGCATTCATGACGACTTCATGTTGTTTTGAGTGCAAAATATATTTAATAAACCTCCTAAACATGCTTAGATATGAAATACGGTTTCTTGGGAATTTTTCATAATTTCTTGAGAAATTTGTTTCTATTCCTAGCTATAGATCCTTTTTATATAAGGTTCCTTAAATGTTTTGATGAGCCCCAAATATTTTATTTGAGTTAATTACCTCCCAATCTATCTTTGGATATTTTTCTGAATTTTTTTGAAAGCTTTAGTGTAGCTTCTTTGGTCCAAAAACGATTTCTGAACTTTCCTACATTATATTGATTCTGAAATTTTTGGAAACAAATTTATAAACTTTTTTAACATTATTTATAAACTAAAAATTCAATTTAAAAAATATGTAATTCCCATGGGCACGGGCGAAGCCCAACTCGCCCCGATCCCCATCCTCTCCTCCATCAGATACACACATGGCAAGTTCTTAATGCAAACCACAAACTAAAACCTATGCCCAAAAAAAATGACAAGGGACCAATTGAGTTTGATAAACAAATGGCTATTTATGCTGAAGTACTGAACAGGTGAAATATTTAAACATTTGTACAACTATTTCCATTAATTTCATACAAAACCACAGACCACATCACCAAAGAACTTGAAGAATGCCATGAACCTGAGCAGGCAACCATCTTTGGCACCCTCAAAAAACGAAGCAGCGTGAACCATGAAATGGTCAGGGGCGGCCTTCCTCGAGCTCGAGGCACTCCTGCAGCAGTGCCATCACGTCGGTTTTGGTGGGCCGCTGTGCCGGACACCTGAGCAAGACGTCGGCAGCTATCCACACGGCATTGACGTCGTAGCCAGGCGCTGTGGTGCCCAGTGGACGATGTTGGTGGGCTCCGGGCACTGCAACAATCGGTGGGCGACGGCTGCCCTGTGATCACCTCCAGCAACACAACATCAAAAGTGTACACGTCGCTCTTCTCAGTGAGCCGCCCGCGCACCGCACATTCATAACTGAGAGTACAAACAGAAAAAGGAGGCACTCCAAATTACAATAAATAACCTCGACATCACTGCTGAAGTTAGAGATTTGACTGATTTAGAGCGAGAGCATCTGGCCCAGTCGCGAGATAATCTGACAACTCTTCTGAGAGAAGAAGAGATCAGATTCTACCAAAGGGCAAAAGTACAAGATGTGCTCGTTGGAGACAATAATACGAGATACTTTCAAATGGTGGCAAATGGTAAACATAGAAAAAAGAGGATAGTCTCTTTAGATGATGAAAGAGGTAAAATTGAGGGGTAGGAAAACCTTTAAACTTACATACCAACTTTTACAAGGATCTGTTTGGGAATGCGGAACAAGGCCTTGTTATGTTGGATGAAAATATAAACCTAGATATTCCTCAAGTTTCTAGCACTGAGAATGAACTCCTTACTGCTCCGTTTGTTGAAAAAGAAGTCCGTGAGGCTATTTTTCAAATGGAACATAATAAAGCACCTGGTTTTGATGGCTTCCCAGCCGAGTTTTATCAGAGGTTCTGGGAAGTAATTAGAGCGGACTTAATGCAAATGTTCCAAGACTTATTCAGGGGGACCTACTGTGATACCCCAGGTATCACGTTGTGCATCTCATTAGCATCATGTAAATTTTTTCATGCTTGAATGTTGGTTGAATGAATGAGTGTTGTTTTGCTCGTCAAGCCGTGAATGCAAGTACTTGGAAAAGGAACCTAGGTCTCAAAATTCTTCTCTCCCAAAGTGTTTTAAATGAGTTTAGAACTTTGTCTCTAAATTCTGCTAATTTCTGACCAGTTTCAAGAAAAACTTTGCATACCAAAGTTGTAGAGCATAAAATCCTAAGCAACTTTGGTATATAAACTTTCTCTAAATTCATCCGTTTTCAATTTCTAATCTTCAATTTATACCAGAGGAATTTTCTGGACGAAAATTCAAAAGGGAATTATTTTTTCTTCTTCTCTATGACACCTGGGCCCCACCTGCCCATCCCTCTTCTGTCCCTGGCGACTGGGCCCTAGCCCAGAAGCCTCCCACCGCCCTTGCCTCCTCTTCCCGATAGAACGGCGCCGCCCTCCCCTCGGCCGTCGTCTCCCTGCACGGCTCCCCTTCCCATGGCGCCTCCCCCTCCCTCCTGCTCCTCTTCCCTCCATGGGCAGCGGCGGCAGCAGCAGTTGGCCGGCCCTGCTCCTTCCCTTCCAGCCCGGCGCCCTCCTCTCTGCACTTTCTCATGGCTCCCCTCTCTCCCTGTCCCTCTATGGCGCCCCTCCTACTGCCTCCCGGCGCCCCTGTCCTTCCACCTGCGCCCTCTCCCCATGGCTGCTCCCTTCCCTGCGCCTCCTCCAGGGGCAGCAGCAGCAGCGCCGCGCTGCTGACCGACCCTGCCTCTCCTCTCCCCCACCGAGTTCCCTCTCCTTGTCTCTCCTCCCTGCGTGCAGCAACAAGAGCGGCAGCAGCAGACTGCTGGCCGGTCCTGCCTCCTTGGCCCGGCGTCCTGCTTCTCCCTGCCTCTCTCCCCCACCAAGCTGCACCCCAACCCCTGGAGCAATTCTCCCTCCCCCAAGATGAGCAGCAAGCCCTACTGCCTTCTTGTTTTTCCAACAGAACAACAGCCCCAAAGGTTATTCTTCCCTCCCCTTTAATTTTGATTGATGTGTAGGTTTAAAGATAATTAGGATATCGTGGATTGGTAATTCAGTTGGATTATGTACATCTATGCATACTAATACCAATTCTGTGATGTGTTTTTCCTTCGAAAGTGAGTACTGGTTTTCACCACATATGGATGCCCTGTGTTGTAGGATTGCCTCTGTTCTTGATTAGTGTTTTAGCGTGCTGCTATTTAGTTGAGAACCATGAAAAGGTTGCTGTCATGCTTAGTAAATTAAATTATTTCGTTGACCTTGTATAATCGGATCTTAGTTGTTCTGATCTGTAATTCTCCTTTTGTGAGTACGATAGAGTAGAAACCTGTTTGATGGAGTGTCCCTCAGTGCCTTGGTGAGTCTCCATTGTGCTATATATATCCTGTAATGCTTATCTTACAGATGGCTGCTCTAAAATTTTAGAATGGACATCTGTTAGCATCTTTATGGCTGATCTGCAATATAGTTGCTGAATTCCCTTCAAGATTTATTTGTACATTCTTTTGTCCAAGGTGGTTATTTAGAAAGTAATATATATCTTAAGACTGCAGTTTAGCTTTGTTTAAATCTGAATGTCTTTCACTTTGGTTGGGAGCTGCCATTGCATGATTTAGGTTGTTGAAGTGGCTTAAATCAGCGCTCCGGTGCCATTTGATGAGTTAAGCCTTCGATTGATCCTGTTCGATCAGTATGAATTTTCCTAGTAATACAAGGCCTATACTAAGTTGTCAATAACCTGTTTTAATGAGTTGACAAGTCAAAGCTGGTTCTTTCCTTTCATTTTAGTTGATTAACTTCATTCAGGTTTATACTTGCACCTGTGTCTATTCTCTAGTTGGGTTCATTCGGGACCCAATGCCTGTTCAGGGTTCATGCTTGGGAATTGAAATATTATTATGCTTGTATGTTGTTCTGGTTGCTGAAATGAAGGTCGATGGTCATAGCTTTTAACAACCAATTAGATTTCAAGAGTATAGACCTACCTGTGTTAACTACTCATGTTGATACTTGTCTCGCTGGCTTGTTTAGGACAATGGTTAGATCTACCATGTATGTGTGTTTTCGGTGTTATAGGAGTGTTTATTTTTAGCTAGCAGTTGGGCATGTCTGGCTAAGTAGTGAATCATGAAATTGCCTTCTCTGTCCCGGGTTATGGTACTTTGTTTTTAATGCTTGCTAGAACATATGAGGAGTGTGTAAACTTTTTAGGTTTTTGTTCTTAAACATACATCCCTGTTTTGAGCCAAGAATCTTATTAAATAAAATCATGTTTTCTTTTCTTTTACCCTTAATTCCTCTTTTTTTTTATCAGTTTGATTATCTCCATAATCGGGTGCATTGTACTGGACATTTGTGCATCCTTCTATCTCTAGTAGATATATATCTTATACTTTTTGCTTGTTTCTTGCACCTTTCATGTTTATTTTGCATTCTTGCATTTTTAATGCATTACTCATTCCATGCATACATAGGTACGCTAGATATAAAGCGAGACGTCGTGCAAGAAGCCGCCTTGGAGTACATTATCATGTAGTCTTAGTATTCTTGGAGGAATAATTACCTGAAGCATCAAGTTCTAATTATTGTGCTACTGATATCCCCTGAGTACCAGGCAAGCCCCGGTGCATTACCTATTTTACTTGTGAGTCCTAATTAATGGGTTATGCTTGTGCATTAGAGTTAGGAATTGATTGAAACCCTAGTGCATGATTAACCCCTAAATCTGGCATGATCAATCCTATACATAGTAGACTAGAATGCTTAGATGATTAGTATTAGGCCGTCTTTACATTCAACGATTAAATCTAAATAAGAAAGTTTATGAAGTTATGAATTGGAGACATCAGGCGGGGGCAGTTACGCTTTCAATTGTAACAGTTGGATTTGGTTTTGGATTTGGATTTGGATCCTAACCCTGCCTGTGTCGCATAAGGCCGTCCGATGCTTGGCCTAGTTGTGGCTTTGAACGCGTACCATTCATGTGCCGTCCTGAATTGGGCTCCGGTAACCTTTCATCCCTTTATACCTAGGGTTGGAACCGTCGCTCGCCACTGGCTGGAGGTAGTGAGTCGGGTATCGTTGGATACCCGGGGTCGGCGTGGGCGGTTCAGGCTAGGTGGTAGTTGGGATGCGAGGATGCCATATGCGGGGTCAATGCACACGCATATGGCGCGTGTTTGGGTTTTCCTCTCGGGAGTGTACAAATCGATTCGAATCGCTGAACTTACTAGGTGTAAGCAGCCTGATCGCGACCAGCATCGTAGTTAAGAAAATTAACATTCTTGGTAAAGCATGTTTCTACAAAGTGTTTGCTCTTGTTTGGAAATAGACTAGGCACAACTTAGCTAGGTAGGTAACAACTAAAAAGAAGAAAAATCTTAAGAGCTAAGGATCTACCACTGGGCCTGCCGCAGTGTGAGTTGGTTTGACCAGATCGGCCATAGGATAGAAAGTTGGGTTTAGACTTAGTGGTCGGGTAAGTCTTGCGGAGTACCTAGTACTCAGGGTTTGTTGTTTATGTTTTTCTTTCAGATAGACTCTCGAGCTTATCCCGTTGATTGAAGTAGATGCCTAAGCTGATCTTCTCATAGTGGTTCCCACCTCTTAAAGTTGAAGAAATAAAGAGACCAGATGATGAAGTTTCATTCTTGAAGCTGTTTGATGTGAGACAACATCGGTGGGCTCGATGTTGGTCCCACTTAATGGTACTCATCTCTGAGTTTTAAACTCTGTTTCATGATTTTGTGGAGATCACTCCTGTTCATATCTATTCTTCCTCAAAATTGGTTTGTAATAATTAAAGTTTATTTGTATAATTGCCTGTGTTGAAGTAATCCAATAGCTCGTTTGCGGGACAATCCGTATATATTTGATTCCTGGAAGTAACGGCGGCGTTAGGAACCCTTGAGGAACCTGACAACCACCGGGATTAACTTGGGATTGGATCTTTAGTCTAACTAAAGTACTGAGACCGGGTTAATTTGGGTGGTTCCTTCGATATGGAGAAAGCTCGAAATATGAAGCTAATACTTAGCGCATTTGAGCAAGTATCGGGTGTCAAGATAAATTTCCGTAAAAGTGAACTTTTCTTTTTTGGGGCAGCCCAGGTGACCGCTGAGCAGTACACTGAGATTTTTGGATGCAAATCAGGAGATTTATTTTCCAATAAATTATTTAGGCATTCCAATACATTATAGAAAAGTAAGAAATAGTGACCGGAGAAAGGTGGAAGAGCGTTTTGAGAACAGACTTGGTAGTTGGAAAGGCAAACATCTATCTATAGGAGGTTGATTGGTACTAATTAATTCAGTGTTGAGTAGTCTCCCCATGTACATGATGTCTTTCTTTGCCATACCCAAGGAGGTACTCCAAAAACTGGATTACTTTCGATCTAGGTTCTACTGGCAAGGAGATGGAACAAAGAAGAAATATCACCTTGCTAAATGGAACATTTTATGTCAACCCAAGGATCAAGGCGGCCTTGGGATCATTGACTTGCAGATTAAAAATACTGCACTACTAAGCAAATGGTTGTTTAAACTCCTTAACACAGATGGCACATGACAACAATTACTTAGAAACAAATATCTTGGATCCAAGACACTTGTGCAAGCCGAGTGGAAACAATGAGACTCCCATTTTTGGTCAAGTCTGATGAAGGTGAAGGAAGATTTCCTTCGCTTTGGATCCTTTGTTATTAGAGATGGATCACAATTACGGTTCTGGGAAGATAAGTGGCTTGGGCAAAACCCACTGAAGGACCAATATCCTGGTCTTTATAGTATAGCCCGACACAAGTTCTGTACTATTGTAGTAGTTCTTGGCTCTAATCCACCTAATATCTCTTGGAGGCGGAATCTCTTAGGACACAATTTAGTAGCGTGGAATGATCTCTTACCACAAATTGCTAATATACAGTTAGCTGAAAACCGAGACATTTTCCTCTGGAATTTACATCAAAATGGACAGTTCTCGGTGAAATCTCTTTATCTAGCGCTAATCCAAAATAATTCACCCAATGTGAACAGCCGTTTATGGAAAATTAGAGCCCCGCTTAAGCTAAAGATTTTTTTTATGGTACCTCCATAGAGGGGTAATCTTAACGAAAGGTAATCTGGCTAAAAGAAGATGGTGAGGAAGCAAAACTTGCTGCTACTGTCATAAAGATGTGACAATTGAACATTTGTTTTTCGATTGCCGTTTTGCACAGGGGGTATGGTATTTAATGCTAATAGCATTGGGAGTGCCAAAACCAATAAGTGTAGTGCATATGTTTGGGAGCTGGCTGAAGGTGTTTAATAAAAAACTTAGATCGCTTGCTTTTTTAGGTGCAGCAACCACTTGTTGGACAATTTGGCTAAATAGGAATGACTTTATCTTTGAAAGAAAATCTTCCTTTTCGCAGGTTACTTTGGGCACTACCCATTGGCTGCGCACTTGGGCTGTGCTCCAGAGACCAAAGCACCAGGCTTTGGTTTTGGAGGCGTGGCAACGCTCGGGGAAGGTGGCTACGGACTTTTTTATCTGGACATATGGCTGGCGGTATAGTCATAGGATTGGCTGCTACTAGTTAATGCTCGGTTTTAATTATTTTAGGCTGAATGCTTTTTACAGGCAGAAGTTGGAAGTGGCTCCAAAAACTTTGTATCACCTTGATGTAACGCTCTTGGTTCAATAAAATTGCTTCCTTTATCGAAAAATAACTGTGTAAATCCACTGCCTCCTCTGCTCATCTGCAGTTGCGCCCCAAGAATCCAAATGGTGGCCACTGGCCACTCAGCAAAGCGACAGGGCTAGCACTGCGTGTGGACATACTCGCCTTGTGCAGATACTGAGCCCTGCGTGCAAGATGGCATCGTCATCGAAAAGCACCACAATAAGTCAAAAATTGAGATAAATTGAGACAGATAGCCCTGTTTGGTTCCGATTATAATCGGATTCTAGCAAAAAAAAATGCAAAAATCCCACCCAAAAGCATTGATTATTTTTGGTTTCTCCACCATGCCGACTCTCTGAGCGGAGTTAACACAGGGGGTCCTGATTTTCCCATACGCAGCCCCTCTCCCATGATTCGTAGAGCGCAGGCGATTTTCATCCCTGCCACCCGCCCTCGGTCTCCTCCCACCGCCCGACCGGAGCCCCGCTCGCCTCGTCGCCTCCTCCCGCCACCGCCTGCGCCCATATCCGCCCCCTCCGGCGCTCTGAGCCGCCAGCCTTCGTCCTCTGCACCCTACTCCACCGGCGAGATTCGTCCGCAAGGGTGCCTCGTCTAGCATCGATTCGCCGGTGCGCCACCTCCCGCAGCCTCCGCCTCTGCGCCGGGACGCCGCCGCGATCCTGCTTCGGGTCACCGCCGGCCTTTGCCACTGCTTCGTCACCTCCGCCTCGTCAATCCTCAGCCGCCTCCGCCTCCGCCTCCTAGCTAGGACACCGCCGGCTCTAGCGGGGAGGAGAGGAGGCGGGGCTCGGCGGCTAAAGTGGGGGAGGTGGCTGCACCGGCTCCAGCAGGCAAGAGAGAAGGCGGGGTAGGCGGGGGCCCGAGTAGGGTGAGTTGGTGGGGGAGGCTGTCCGGTGGGGACGACGAAAGAGGATGGGAGAGAAAGGGCTGAAGGTGTAAATAATCGAGATGGCCAAACAACTCGATTTTTTACGCGACAGATTCTTTACCGAACCGCTTTTATGAAAAACCTGCTTTACGGATGAGCGAGACCCACATAAATGAAAACAAACAGGCATACCTTTCGCGGACTCTAGTGCAATGTGGAGCCTCTGTTTCCACGTTAGAGATCCAGCGGTAAGGCTGAGTCCAATGGCATTCCCTATCCCCATTCCCTATCACTATTCTAACTATCTTTTTTTTTTTTGTCTACAGTGCAGCATTTATGTTAAACAGTGCAAAACAGTGTTTTGGGAACCAATATAGAAAGTCCCATTGTACTCAGCCTAAGATCTTTACCTGTGAGGGATCGTCAACAAAGTAGGACATAAATTTAGGCAAGCAGTTTCAAAAAGGTCTTATGAATAGTGAAATAGAATAGTACCTCTCAGTTTGTCTTCAACTTCAGGGTTCCCTCGGACATGTCCTCGTGGACTAGCGCCAAATATTCCCATCCTTGTAGTAATGGTTGGGAATTGGTCAGCGGTCTTCTGTGCCTCGGAACGAAACCAATTGGGTTTTCTCCCTCGCCGCCCGGTTCCTCGGCATCCCTTGCGGCTGCCTTGATGGTAACTTCGGCTATGAGCAGGCTGGCGTCAGAGCTCTTCCACATCCCAAGGTCGTCATCGTTGCCTTATGAAGTGATGTGGTCCACGCTCGCAGCCGCCGCTCACTATCCGTTCCCCTTCCACATTCTGCGTTGTTTGCCTCCCCTCGCAGTCCTGCCTTCCCCGCCTTCTGCTACGTGCCCGAAGGAGCGCCAGGGTGCTATATGCCCAGATAAGCCAGATTCCGCAACCCACGCGACGTTTCTTCCACCTCCACTCAAACATCCTCCCAAATCCACACCGCCGCATTCCTTCATCGGTGTTGTTGCATCCTTCACTTCCCCCTTGCCGGGCTTCCTCTCCTACGCGGCTCTGTCCCGTGTAAAAAAAGTGTATCCGAGATTTTATTAAGAGGAATAAAAAAACATCCTTAAGATTTATTAAAAGAAATAAATCTCATCGGGGCTTAAAATAACACATAAACCATGACTTTGCTAGCGAGAAAGATTTTTGTTTAATTCATTCCAATGAGAAAGCAAACTCGCGACCAGCATATACCAAAGTGCCTCTCGTCAACACCGGCTGCCCATTCTCTTGCAGTCCGTGAACGCCATCCTCGCAAATCCATGCTGCCAAGCTGCCTCAGCCGCATGCTCCCAAATCCACTTCATCGGTCTTTGCTGTATGCCTGTATCTAGAGACGGCGTCAACGCCTTGCAGCGAAGCAGCAACGGAACTGAGCCGGATAGCTGCGCTGACGTGGTTAATCATAGTGCCGTTTATGTAATCAGTGTGCACAAGAGAGAATTTTTTAAGCGCCTTTTAAAAAAATGGAGACTTTGTTTAATGTCAGCTCCCTAAGCAGGGTTTTTTTTTTCTTTTTGAGGGGAACCTAAGCAGGTGAAAACTAGTCAAGTCATTAGCTTATCAAGACGGCTAAAGGCCAACCTAGAAGTGGTTTTTTTAATTTGGCCCTTTTTCTAAACTTTTTTCACAAAAAGACCCCTAGACAAACTTTGTCCAGAAATAGACCCCCGACCTCGGCTCTTTAGGAGACAGCGCCGAGGTTGGGCAGGTCGGCGCTCGTTGACCAAGCGCCGAGGTCTGCCACGTCAGCCGGCCACGTGGGCTGGTGGTCAGGCACCTCGGCGCTGGGTCAAGCAGCGCCGAGATGCCTACCCTTGGCGCTGCCGCATCCCGCGCCGAGGCAGCAGGCACATGGGTGCGGCACAGCGGTGTGGGCCCCAACTCGGCGCGCCCTCCGTTAGCGCCGACCCTCCTTACCTCGGCGCTAGGCCGCGGCGCGCCGAGGTCTGGAGCCCATAAGGCCCCCGCGCCTCCCTTCTTTCTTCTTCCTTCGGTCAGTCTCCCACCCACTCCTCATCTCCCTCTCTCTCTCTCCCGCGGTCGCCCTAACCTTAGGGCCCGTTTCCGGCCGGTTGGACGCCGGATCGAGGGCGCCGACCCTCCCCCAAGGTAGCCCTCCCTCTCCTCTCCTTTCCTATCCGCTTATTTTCCCTTACATTGCCTTCGATTTGTTAGAACCCTAGATTTTGGGGAAACATAGAAATTGAATTTTTTTTGTTCGGATCGACGTTAGGGATTGAATGTGCGTTGTATTGTAGATAGTTTTGGCGGTCAGATGTGCCAATTTGATGTCATCTTCATCATCATGAACTAATTTGTAAGAATTTTTTGTTTGTAGATAATGAGACCATATATACATAATATTTATTTTGGGTAGAAATATTAGCTATATTAGATTTGTTAAAGTTGCTTTGTTTGTAGGATAGAGGCCCTTGTATCGTTGTTTATGGTTATTTTGGTCATTTTTTGACACGTCTGACTTAAATTGTTTGGTAGATGGATAAGTTAGTCAGAATCAGACATGGTGGTAATATTATGAGGACAGTGGATGACAATGTGGAATTTGAACAAATGGCAGAGGATGTGTTTATATTTGGTCAATTGCCTAGTTTTTCTGAATTGGTGGATCGGGTAAAATTGAATCTAGGATGTTTGGAAGAGGATCTGATTTTCAAATTAGATGGAGTGATTGATGTTGATTCGTGTAATGGCCCTCGGGTGTAGAGGTTGGCTCCAATCAAGAGTGAAAGTGATTGGGTTGCCTATAAGAAAATTGTGATGTCGTCTGAAGTTCGGTCACTTGATGTGATTTTTAGGAGAGAATTTGCACATAGTGAAGTTCCTAGAATTGCTTTGGAGATTAGGAACGATCCAACCAGTGAATATGAAGTACCTCAACAAGAGGTAGATTTGTCTCAACAACACATTGTAGGCACACAGGACACCGACTTTGGGGAATGTGGTGGCCCCGAGGACCGCGGTACAATACATGGCCAAGTCGAGGTGCTTGTCCCCAGTAGCTGTGACTATGAAGGTCGAGATGAATACAACGACAATACGGATGGTCGGAATGGTGATGACCAAGAGATTGGAGTTCCTATGGCATCCAATCGGTTGGAGGTTGAGGTGGAACGAGATGATGATACATACGAAGATGATAGGGCATCCGATTCCGACGACGATCGTCCGTGCCCAGGCTAAGTGCTAGGGAGATGCAAATTCTCAAGGAAATGGTGACATGTCGTGATCCTCTTGTTCCCGATTACTTATATTTGAGCCAAGGGCACTGTGCAGTAGCTGATGGCCGAATTGAAGTGCCTCGTGATCCCAGCAAAGGTGAAATCATTGAGAAGGGCATGGTATTTGCTGATATGGTGCAACTTAAAACTTGGTTGCAAGAGTACTCTATAGTCCACAACCGTCCGTTTAGGGTCACACACTCGTACAAGGACAGGCGGTACACGGTTACTTGCAAAGAAGATTGTGGGTGGAAGGTTTGTGCTAGGAAGGACAATGTTGGAAAGTGAAAGATAATGTCTGTGCAGCAACCACACATGTGTGCAACCGCAGAGGTGGAGGAAGCCCATTTACAGTTGAATTCTAGGTTCATTGCGAGGACGTTTTGTAATGTCATCAAACACATGCCCACCATCACGGTGTCTGCGCTCATTGAGTCAATCTTCCTGCGGTTCGAGTACCGTGTGAAATATGGAAAAGCATGGAGGGCAAAGCAACTAGCTTTAGAAATGATCTATGGCGATTGGGAGGCGGCGTACGAGCGGCTCCCAATAATGTGCCAAAAATCTAGGGATGCATTTTGAGTATTTGCCTAAACAAGGCGAAACAAGGGATGGAAGACAGGTTTTCGAGTAGGGCTTTCTGGACTTTTGGGCAGTGCATTGAAGCTTTCAAGCATTGTAGGCCGGTGTTGGCAATCGATGGCACATTCTTGACCGGCAAGTACAATGGCACCCTGCTTGTTGCCATTGGGATTGATGGTGAGAACATGTTGGTTCCATTGGCATTTGCCTTGGTAAGCAAGGAGGACACTGACAGCAGGTCTTGGTTCCTAAGACTTGTACGGCGCTTGATTGTGGGGTGGGGCCGTGATGTGTGCATAATATCAGATCGGCATGCAGGCATCCTTAATGCAATGGAAGAGCGTGTCGAAGGACATGGACGCATGCAGCATAGGTGGTGCATGAGGCACCTTGCACAGAATTTGATCCGGCATGACGGGAAAAAGGAGAACTTTGAGCTTTTTGAGGAGGTGTGTCGCCAACGAGAGAAGAGAGAATTCCATCGGAAGTTGAAGGACCTTATGTTACGCACCAATGATGAAGGTAGGTCTTTCTTGGAGGGCCTAATGTCGTCCAAGGAGAAGTGGTCCCTTGCATACGACGGAGGTGTACGTTGAGGCGCGCCCCGTAGCCACCACTCAGTACCTACGTGGCCCGGGCTCCTACCTCGGCGCTAAAGGACCAAGCGCCGAGGTACTAAACTTCGGCGCTCTACCCTTTAGCGCCGACCTCTCAGGTAAAAAAAAACCAACACATACACCCAACATCACAGCACATAAAACACGCATCGAACATCAAACTAATGTTCCAAGCATTGTTCAATCGCGCAAACTGTTCAACAATACCATGACCTTACACTAACATCAAACATACATGGTTCAAAAACAAACGGTTCAACACTAACATGGTTCAAACATACAACAACTTACAAACGGTTCAACACTAATATGGCAGTACGACATGAATACTAATTAAGCTACTACTGCGTGCAATGAGGCCACTTGCCCTTCCTCAGCGCATCTGGATTCTCCTCGAGAGCTGCCTTCGCCCGCCTTGCCCTAGCCAACTTCACCTCCCTTTCCGCCTTACGCTTAGCCGCAAGCCTACGTTTCTCTTCTGCGATGTGCTCCTTCCTTTGCTCCTCTTCCTTCTTCCTTGCTGCAATGCCTGCATTTATCTTGGCATTCCAATCCCTCGTTTCATTGAACCACTCCCTGTCCTTCTCCTTTACCTCTTTGTCTATCCACTCCTCAAAATCGCACAGCGGTGGAGGCTCCTATGACCATCAGCAAACATATAAACATTAACCACAACTTGCCACCATAACCGAAAAGGTGAGACTATAGTAAATTACTTACAAGTATCCCTCTCATCACCGCCTTTTTCGGTGGATCAAAGGCCCAGTTGCCACACATCCAGTACCGCCGCCTAAAGGTCTCCTCTTCATCGGACATCTCCATCTTACAAGGATCACCACAAAAACACATGGGTGGCACAAGACCCGCAGGAATAGGCATACGGGTGAACCCCATTGCAACCTAGCATAAAGTTGACCAAATTAAGTAGCGGTGGCTCACGGGGACATACTAAACATGAATGAACCACCATGATTCCTATAATCCCCAAAACCTAGGGTTTCAAGAAATCGAAGGCAATGCAAGGAAACAAACACGGATATGCAAAGGGATGAGATGGAGGGATACCTTGGGGGAGGTAGGCCACCCTTGATCCGGCGTCCAACGGTTGGGAGAAGTAACCTAGGGTTTGGCCCAAAGGAAAGTGTGAGAGAGAAAAGGGAAGTGTGAGGGAATGGCTGGAGGAGGAAGAAAGGAGGGCGATTTATGGCCAGGTACCTCGGCGCTGAGTCATGGAGCGCCGAGGTAACGAACCTCGGCGCTAACTAACCAAGCGCCGAGGTACCGCTCCACCTGCGACGGATGCAGCTGACGTGGCAGACCTTGGCGCTTGGTCAACGAACGTCGACCTGCCCAACCTCGGCGTTGTCTCCTAAAACGCTGAGGTCGGGGGTCCATTTCTGGACAAAGTTTGTCCAGAGGTCTTTTTGTGAAAAAAGTTTGGAAAAAAGGCCAAATTAAAAAAAAAACCACCAACCCAGAATGGGCCGGGGGTTTTCGACTACGCTGTTTTTTCCGACGAAAATCCTATCTATCTTCAGAAAAAAATAGTGCACCCATCTTTCAGTGTTTAAGATTCGTGTCCATCATCTCCACCATCCATCTCACCTCCCTCCCACCTCCTCTGCCGCATGTGTGCCACCGCCACTGCGCGCCTCGGCCGCTGCTGCGCTCGCCTCCATCGCCACCCGCCGCCGCCGTTGTGCGCGCCTCCGCCGCCACCCGCCGCCACGATCTCCACCGTCCATCTCACCTCCCTCCCACCTCCTCTGCCGCCCACATGCCGCCGCCACTGCGCGCCTCGGCGCCTCCGCCGCCCCCCCGTCGCCGCGCGCTGCGCCCCCGCCAGAGCCAGGCGCGCTTCCTGCCCCTGGAGCCATCATGCGCCGCCTTCTGCGAGCAGATGCAATATTTCAACACTCCACGTACAACGATTCAATATTCTACTGCACTGAAATTCGACATTTTACCAAGACTGATTCGACGTTCCATGTATAAATTTTTGAATTAGCATTTGTAAAATATTAAAATCGGTCAAATCAGATGTTGAATTAGGCATTTGCAATTGTGAATAAAGGTAAAAACAGAAAAAAATCTATTATTGAGCCTTTGTGAACTTTTTATTTAGCTACTTAACTATCTTCCGGTAGATAGATAGAAGCCCTAAGGCACCACTGTTTAGGCCTCTTTTGGTTCACGGTTTTTTCACGGAAACTACGGAGGAACCAATTCAGGAGGAAAGGAAAACACCCTACGCGTATCGTGTTGGCTGTAGTCTCGTTTGGTTGTTGTAGTTGGCTGTTTAGGCGCCACTGTTTGGCTTCGTTTGGTTGTTGTAGTTGGCTGTAGTCTATAGAAGAATGGGCGAGTATCGTGTTGTATGGTAGCATATATAGCAAACGATGGGAACCAAACCAATGAGCCAGTAACGGCTACAACGTCAGAATTATACGATGCAAGCAAGCAACGGCTAGCTTGTTGCAACGGCTACTTTGACCATAGGAAGATGTGAAGATTCAAAAGAATTCCTACAATCCAAACGGCCTAAATTTTCTATTCCTGTGTTTTGAATTCCTGTGGTTTTCTACTTTTCACTTCCTCCCATTCCCGTGATTTTTTCTATTCTTGTGTTTTGCATTCCTTCGTTCTAAATAGGACCACTTGGTCCACATCCACACTAATCCGTCAACACTTGCTTGCCATTCTAGGGCAGCGGTTGCTAGCAATCTCAGCAGGACGACCATTCACAGAAATGCACTAATATAATACCCCTTTCCTATACGCGAAAATTGGGAAAACAGCAGATGATCCCGAGAGCTGTTGCAGGCTAGCAGCATACTAATGCTATTCGTCGTCACTACTCTCGATACAGACAACAGCCTTATCCTTGTTGAGCCGCCTCTTAGCATCGGTTCCATTGCCAGATCCTGAATTGGTGATATGGGACCGCATTAGCTCGATGATCCTGCTGCCGTACTTCTCAGTCTTCACCTTCCCTATGATCTTCTCTACCTGAGTAGGGTTTAGATGAAATGCACACCATGTTTTATCTGGTTGCAAAAGTTGTTCATTTGCAATACAAGAAATAATAAACAACTCACCTCGGCTTCTGTGGTTGGTTTCTGGCAGCTCAGCAGTGAAATCTGCTGAGTGGAGAGAACTGCATGCGGAAATATGCTACTGGACGACGAAAGCTCCCTACGCAGCTCATCAAGTTTAGCTTCCAGATCGCTCATCCGGCTGCGCTTCGTGCCTTTGGACCTCCCACCACCTCCTCCTTTATCTTGATGAGAACCCTCAATAGCAATCTCAAGCTTGACAGGCCTGCTCTCTGCGTAAAAAGGAGCCATCAGCAGGTGGCAGCAGTATCTTGCAAGTGAACCCACAATCCAGTATTTTACCTTGCAGTGCTGGCTTCCACAGTGGTCCCAAGGTAACGTATGCGTTGGTTGAATATGGTGTATGCTGAAATTCCTCTTTCTGCAAGCGCGAGAAACAATCTTACCTTAGCAATCATTCTGAGGTGATCGAACCACAAGCTACAGTAACGAAATCACATGGCACTGCTTGAAGCACATACATACCAAAACCTGGTCAACTATAAGCTGGACTATCAACTGCTCGATTTCTTCTCTTTTAAGATCAATAGCTTGATTGGAATGACCTGCTTCAAAATATGAAGTTTACATTAGACCAGAACAGACCTCTGGATGATGAATGATGACCCAATTCGTAACACACAACAAACTAACAAAAGATTTTGTAAAGCAGATATACCTAAACTTCTCCACTTCGCCTTGAACTTATCCAGCAGCTGCAGGAGTGTAGCTCTTTGGTCATTAAGTTGCAGGTCATGAAGAATTGAAACTAAAATTTTGGTATGGCCTGAACAGAAATATAAATTAGTGTGAGATATGAAAAAAATACACAATAATAACAAATGAACAAAGCCTTTAAGTCTCAAGCAAGTTAAGGTACACTAAAGTTCAAACCAAACAAGGGCCACCAAGAAAGGAAACGAAAGAGGAAGAGATAAATAAATAAATAAATAAATAAATAAATAAATAAATAAATAAATAAATAAAAGCATGTTCATGGATTAGGCATGTGAATCTTTCCACCCACACCTATCCAACAAGAAGTCTCCTTTATTGGGTAATCCTATGACACGTTTGGCTGACACATACCTCATATTAATGTTGCCCCCTTATAACTTCACAATGCACTAGTGCCTAGAATCTAGATGTCTGTCTTGGACATGTCCAAACCAACACCATGTCCAAACCAACTCAACTGGTGTTGGACAAGCTTTTCTTCAATTGGTGCTACCCCTATCCTATCACATAAATTGCCGTTCGGTTCATTCTTGTATAACCACAAATCAAATGCTACATAATGTGCTTTGTTGAATATATCACCTTTTTGTTGGACAACATTCTGTGCCATACAAAAACATAGGTCTAATCGCCGTTCTAAAGACCTAGACATTTAGTGCCCTTGGAACATGGAATTTTTTTCCTGAATCCTATGTTTTCCCCTGTGAATTAAACAATTCTATGAAATTTCTACACGATTCCTACCTGTGAAATTCCTATGTTCCAAAGGGGGGGCTTAGCAAATAATGTCATATGCTTCACACCATTTCATCCACCCCACTTTAATTCTATGACTAACATGTAACATCTTCATCAATATCCATGACTCCAGCATTGATTGATACCAAATATCGAAAGGTATCATTCATGGGCACTACCTGACCTTCCGAGCTAACATATTATGCACTTTTTTGGCTCTCCTAAATCTAAAACCTTTCTCCTTTAGAATGCCGCCACAACTCCTTTTTCCTTGTACTATGTCACTTGTGAAATCATCCAAGGCACATAGGTAGGGCAAGCTGACCCTTGAGGTAGTCATATTTTAATCACAAATCATCCATCACTTGTTTGAAGTTTGAGCACTAGTCACAATATTGTGATACATGTCTTTGATGAGGATAATGTGATGCATGACATTTCTAGGTATTTTATCATATGCCTTCTTCTTGGGTCATGTGGTGGGCTTTCGACAAATGTAAAGTCCTAACAAAGTACACTGGCCTCATCAAGGATATTAATTGAACGGAAATAATAGATGACAATTTTCAAATTATAATCCACTAATTGTAATTTCAGAACTGAGATAAATTTGTCATACCGGTGGCATCAATATCCTTGAGCTCAGTACTAGAAGCACAATTGTCGCACATTCCTGCAAATAGAAACTATGTGAATAGTGATAGTCCAAACTCCAAATGTTTAACTCCTGAAAAATGTAAAGTATCGAGAAAATACCGTTGCAGTCCTGCAGAGCCTCCCCAAAATGCCGAAAGAAAGCACCACGTCGACAACTCTTAGACTAGGAAATCAAACACCATTGCAATCAGATCATACTGGGGAAAAACTACAGATATAATTTATTCCTTTGTTTCATAAAAGCAAAATGTGTTAGAAACCCATTTTACATTATTCATGAAACCAGGACGCATGTGCAAAATAAAGATAAGGCAGGAAGTACTGGCAAAATGTTTGTAATGTCTACTAAATGTAAAGCGCTAATTTAAGGTGGGGAACACATATAAATAGTTACAATTGAATCTGAGGAATGTGGGGGAACTTACCTGACAGTATCGCACAATGTCATAGAGATTTTGAAGGCCGCAGTTTTCATAGAAGACCATTGAACTCTGTTCATCGAAAACATGGCACATACAATGAAAACAAGAACTTGCACAGATAGAAAAGCGGGAAAGTGTAGTCTTGCCTGCCGTGGAACATCGCCAGGTCGATAATACAAAACACATTCTGAAGGTAATCCGTCTCGCCCTGCCCGACCACTCTCCTGAAGTCATATAGGTTTATTAGAAGGGACACTTGGTCAGGTAACTAGCAAGAAATGATATTAACAAACCTGGTAGTATGTCTCCATTGACTTGCTAAGGCTATGATGAATGACAAATCTAACTACATCAAAAAAATATTTCTTAAATAATTTGTTGAGAACGAAACAATGACAAATACTGAAATAGTGAAACCGTTATTCGAGTAATGGAAAAACAATAGATGTCACAATCTACCAGTCCCTGGGAAATGCTAATTCGCTTAATACTCCATGTTTTCACATAATTATCCCATACTCAAATATCCTAGTACAAGCACATTTTACATGCAATGGCTAATACATTTGTAGGTAAACAAAAACAGAAACCTACAAAACAGTATTACCACTAGGCAGGAACAAGAAGTATGCAAAATTATACACCACTGGTCTCTACCAGTTCTTGGGAAATGCTTATTCACTTAGTGCTCCATGTTTTCGAATGATATTCAAATATCCTAGTACAAGAAATCAAGAATACTTCATATATTGAGTTAAAAAAAAAGAATACTTCATATGCAATGGCTAAAGCATTTCTCATGTAAGCTACAACAGAAATCTATGAAGCAGTATTACCAGTAGGAAGGAATAACATGTACACATAGTAGTCAATTATTGCCATAATATTTCCCATGTACAAAAACTATTTCATGGAGAAGACCAGACCACTTCAGTTTGCCAACCAAAAACAAGGTGTTCCCTAGCAACCTACAGGCCAATTTATTGTCCTCACTCCCATTTCAGTTTTCTCTGGCTTTTAGGAGTCCTGCACACAAGTCATATGACCAATAACATGCAAATTTTAAACTGTTTTCAGAGTCCCGTTGTTTACACTATATAGATCTCTACCTGAATTGGTTAGGTGGCTCTGATGGTACTCCTGTAGGAGCGAATTTCAAGCTGTGATTAGAAAAATCCCTTCGCCTGTCCTACACCAAAGCATAGGTCTAAGGACCGTCCCAGGTCATTGGTCGTCTCACATGGGCTACGGTGCCGCTATGTAAGGGTGGGGCAGGGGTTCAGGGGTTTTCTCAGCCTGCGTGAAAAGGTCTTCATCTTAACAAAAATGCCTGAGGGTTGTTTTACCCCCCGCAGGTCGAGTTTTTCTTTAAGATGCATATGCATAGACACCCTGATGACATGCAATCAAAATAATCGAACTTCAAGATTGAACATACCATCAGGTTTGTTGATTCCCATTCCAAACGCCACCTATATAGTACAAGACACCAGTAAAACTAATTAGAGAAAGGGAGTCGGATGAAGTGGATAGTGGGGCAGCACAGGCAGAAAGATATAAGGAGCACATACTGTTCCAACGATGACCTGTGATTTTCCTTTGCTCCAACTGTTGAAAAGAAAATGTGGAGCAAGGAGCAACTAAGTAACAAATCATGACATTGAATTACTAACAACTTGTACTATAAAGCAGCTCTTATTGAACCTTAAGAGTCTTCTTTATGTGACATTTTGGATTCCACTGTGCAATCATACTTTCAAATATTTAACCACCAATATATCCTAAAATATAGATCCCAAAGGCCTAAATCAAATATTACTTGGTAGGAAAACATTATAAAAACTACATGATATGGTAATCTAGGGATAGCAGGATCAACCGGCTAGTCACCCTCCCTCTGGAGGCTCTAACCGCTTTTAGGGTTCTTCTTGCTTACCTTTGATACATACATCCCCTCTCCTTATATAGAGAGGCTTGCTTGACCCCTAAGTAAAATATCCTAACTGAATCAATCTAACTTATCTCTTTCCTAACAAACCTGATAATACCATCCAATCTAATCTAATCGTAGCACTGATCACGCTACAGTACCCGCGTGAACAGTACCGCCGGGTCCCACTTCCATAACACTATACTTTTAGTATTAGTACGTTTTAATCTACGTTTAAATACAAGAGTTAAAAATTGGAATCTGATGATTAGTACATGCAATCTCCTTAAAAAGACGCTTGGTATCTAGAACATACTACAGAAGACATAAAAACCAATAATGATTTCCGTGTAACAGTGATGTTTGGGTTTCAATGAAGGTGGAGAATGTCAACTACAGTGATGTTAGTGCGTAAATTTAGGCCTTGTAGCAATGTCTTGTCTCTTGTTCTGTAGTGCTTCGGTAGAAGGTAGACATTTTGTTTTTAACCTTGTTGTTAGAATGACTTTTCTTTGACTTGGAACTTGGATTAGGACTCTTTCACTTGTATCTCAAGGCTATGCACACCTATATATATGTAGCCTCCCATCATATGTAATACAGATTACATCCAGTCTCACTTGGAGATATTTTAAATAATTGGAGCTACGTCCTTTGGCTACCCAGCTAACTGCCTGACTACCTTTGCCCCCATTGACTATGGTAATCGTGGCTGCCACCACAAAGAGTGTCTTCTCCATTTTGTTACATAGAGTTACTGTTCCAAGCCCATGTCTTATCTGTAGATTTCCGTGCATGCCTTAAGGACCACAAACAAGAGCTCAAAGTCTTCCATATTAAGGGAAGAGAGAGGAGGGAGACAAAAGACATGCTAGAACTGAAATGACAAGCATGTGGCAGTGTCTGAATAAATAAACGAAGAGGGGAAGGGTTATGAAAAGGCTCATATTTCCTTATCCTAAATAAAGTAGAGTCTAACCTTTTGGTTCACCCAGCTGAAGTATAGACCATTTAGAAGGAAATAATACTCTTTCCATTTCACCGCTGACACTCCTTTATTCCACTGCATTCTCCATCTCTTCCTGTACCTAGCAGCTACCCTCCTGCCCCTTTGCCTCGAGCTGCCACCATGGTTTCCCACTGAGCCCAACACCACCTGGGAAGCTAGACAATCTAGACCATAGTGTGGCTTTTGCTGCCACCAAGTTTTTAAACACTATTTTACACTACCATGACAAGGGGACAATTGTTTAAGGGGCTGTTTGGCTCCTAAGAATTTAGAGAATTGAATTGTGACTACATAGTTGAGCTAATGATGCATGTGGGTTGGAATCCATCATTCCACATATGTATTAATCCAAGAGAAATTGATTCTTCTTTCCCACCAATGAATTGTTTAGAATTGTATCATGAAGTTGTGGACTTCTATCTCCTTCCTCTCTTTTTCCACAAGACTCTCAAATTATCTCTTCTCTTACCATATTAGTGGTTATTGTAATGAGCAAAGAAAAGAAACGAAGGGAAATTATGTGCATACCGCATGTGAACTTTCTCACGAGCAACAACATCCATATCAGCATGGTAATGTTCCGCCAAAACACCCCTATCACACAATTCTTTTGCAACCTATGTCAACAAAGTACATAATGTAACAGGGTTACTGCATATTGTAACAGTTTTGTTTTTTGAGAATTCATATTGTAACAGTTAACATCATTTTGTAAGTTATAGGTTGACATAACGTGCTATTGTACACTGCAAAAAAATCATTACAACATCAAGTATAAAAAAAATATCATTCCATCAATAAAACAGATAGAACAATTCTGCAGCGGAATTTACTAACACAGTAACAGTTGTTTCATTCATGAATCAAAGTTCCAAAATTTTCTGTTGCAAAAACCACAGGAGTAGAAAGATTAATTTCCTTTTGGACCACAGCCTTATTACTAAATCAAATATACAGGGATTCTAAATTTTAATGTTGTGAGGAACTCAACAAGTACAATTATTTTTGAGTATGCAATATATTTGCACCTTTCATACTTATTTGTGAAAAACATTGACTGAACTACCCATGCCTCAAAAAATCAACAACAACAACAACAACAAGCCTTTTAATCCCAAGCAAGTTGGGGTAGGCTAGAGTTGAAACCCAAACCAAACCGCTAGAAACGAGAAAAGTTTTTTTTTTTTTTTGAAAGGTCACTTTCAACAAGAAAACAAGGGTTTTAAAAGATTTTTTTTTTTTTTTGAGAAGCACATAGAAGAGCCTAGTCAAGGCTCGGGCTCTTCTAAACAAAACATTTATCTGAAGCATGTTCACTTTGGCCATGTTGTGGAGGCAGCAGTTATTATAGGTATTAGATATTATAACATCAAAGATCATTCATAAAATAAAAGAAACAGAGTGCTTCATGATTCGTTCTGCCAACCTGTTCACATTCCTTCCTTGAGAAGCAATACACAATTCCAGATTCATTATTTGGGTATGATTCACTTATAAAATTTGCAATCTCATCAATGACAACCTTTCCAACTGATGATTTTTGATACACCTACATGGTAAACAAGTTCTATAAATATAACAAGGATAGTTAAATGCTATTTATCCCCTATTGCATTCTTTCTGATAAATTAATAACAAATAAAAAGAGAAATAGAAAAACTTGCAGACTGAGAAATATACCTTATAAAAGAGGTTGGGTCTGTTAACTGTGCTGACAAACTTGATGCATTTAGGGATATGAAGCATCTCTATCAAATCTGTTTGCACCTTACTTGTTGCAGTTGCCTGCAATGTATTGCAGACTAGTTCACACATTTTTATACTAAACTTAAATGTTATTTGCATTACTCACAGTTAGAGCTATCATGGGAACACTGGGAAATTGGATCTTTAAAATGCCAAGGTTCTTGTAGTCTGGACGAAAATCATGCCCCCATTGACTACAGCAATGTGCCTCCTGCATGACAATTAACAACTGTCAATTGCAGACCGCAATGGTAATTCAAGAATCCAGATATATTTCAGTAGCACTTGAAAGGCCCACAAGATATGCTCATGCATTAACAGGATGTTTAAACCATCTCAAAATGGGAAACATGATGGGTAAAGAATATAAACAGCTTGAAAAATGTGAATAGTGAAGAAAATTTTATTGGCAACTCCTTTTACGTTGGCTGATAAAACTGGGATCAGTTTGAAATGAGAGGCATTGCTGCTTTTTAGCGTATCATTGATTCTAATCTCAGTGGGAAACTTCAATGTTTGAATAGTAAGTTCTTCATGTATAAGAATGAAGAATAAATGGGCATATTTAATCTCTTGTAATTCTGGACCTATTGGGCTGCCACACCAGGCTGTTGTCGTGCGGCCCATAGAAGCAGTCAGGTATGGTATAGGTAGGTTGCTTTGGTATCTGATATGGTAAAGGATATCAAGGCCTAGGACTCTAGTAATTCCTCTCAGATATACCTCCTGTACAATGTACACAATCAACCAATCTATTATTCCTGTTCAATACTTCTTCCACTTTATTCAAGAGAGAAACAAAATGGTAATTCTTAAGAGATACCAAGAGTAAGCAACTAGAAGCACACGATCCAACCTAAAACAACACAAAGCTAATTTTCATGAAGCAAACAGTGTATTATTGAGATATACTTTCAATTTCATATCTCTAAAAAATTAACTCCAGTCAATTTTGCATAACTGAAATGTCATAAAGAAATATGTAACTTACATAAGAATTTGAAAGAGGCTTTTTAAAGTGAAGCTATATAAAGGTAGTGCAACAATTTTGGGCATTAGGAACGAATAGAGAAAAAATTGATTATCACTCACATCTACTGCAACGAGAGAAAGCCGTCCAGCATGATGGCATTTCTCAAGCTTAGACATGAACCTTTTACTTTTTGATATCTTTTCTGGTGTCACGTATAATATCTTCAGTTCTCCTTCACCTTTATCAAGTGCCTTATAGATGAACTTCTCAACTTCCTTGTTGGTAGTTGAAGTTAGCATGTATGCTGGTATACCTAAAGCTGCCAATCCCATGACCTAGAATTGTACATCTTTCCGAGAATGAGCATGTGCATATATCATGAAAGAATTAAAAAAAATATGTTTACAGATTAACAACCTGGTCCTGGATAAGAGAAAGCAAAGGGCTGATGACCAGTGCAATTCCGTCACGAAGTACAGCTGGGAGTTGATAACACAAACTCTTCCCTCCACCAGCAGCCATTATAACCAGCACATCTCTTCCACTCATGACTGCGTTAATTATCTGTAAGGACAATATGCCTTAAAAGTGCAAAATAAGAAGAAATTATACAGCATGACATAGGCTATGGATGTAAAAGTAGGATCAGCACTAGAAAGAAAAGATATTAAAACAACAAGGATATCAGAGGAATCGAAGCAGAAAAGCCATCATAAAGAAATAAAAAGATTTCAGGCACATGTTCTTAAGTAATGAAATATATTTATAAATTCGACTTGGTGTCGAAAATAAAACAAAAACATGCATAATTACTTTAGGTCATAACAAGGTGCACCCAAAGGGGAGGATTGAAAAAGCAGAATATTCTGCAGTAAACATACTTCTCGTTGATTTGATCGGTAGGACGTGATGCCAAATACATTGAATCGGGTATCATCAGCCAGTGAATCCCACGGGAAGTTACCAGACCAATCTTCCTGGGTAACTGAAGAATCATAATTTGATTTATTGCTGGACACCTTAGATACTTCCAGCAAAACCTTTAACTGTGACTGGCGCTCATACAACTCCTCTTGGCGATCAAGTAATGTTTTAATTTGACCTGGAAAGCACGAATTTCAGTTGTGCAAATTAACACAATAGCACAACTTGACTATAAAAAAGCTCAGTAGCATACCTTGACCATAAAAAAGCTCAGTAGCACCTTAAGAAAGACCATAAAACAGTGCTGCCTTTTGTTTTATGCTAAATACACTTTATATTTGGGGTTTTATCACTGAAATATGGGAAAGACCAAAAGTCCTCCATATCAAGAAGCACATGAAGGGCCTTCGAAGATTATAAGGGGGCTAAAATGCAGCAATACATGAGAATAAACAAAATAAATGAAACTCCATGTTAACTTGGAATTTACAACAAGGAAGATGAAGTTGAACAGCAGTCACAATGAATCATTATAGATAGAACATTCTGCTGTCACAATTTACGACACTCCACTTGCAAGCCTGGGAGCCTGAGGCACAGAGGCATTAAGCCACCTCAAGAAAAAGAAAAGGGATCTAAAAATCAAAAGAACTGTGATGACCAATATCATTTATAAACACAAAAGGATGCACATATCAATGATTCAGAAAGTAGCTGATGCAGACTAATAATCACGGAAATCAGATCCAAGTATCAATAATTATTAATAATTATTAGTATTATTATTCTGATGATCTGATCAATTGGGAAGGGTTTACGGTTTAAGCGACGAGAATATAGTGGATGGTTCATGATTTATTACTAGTATCATGGTGATCATACCTTGAATGTCATGGAGTTGTGACTCCACAAGCAAGAGTTCCTCCTCAATGTTTTCTTCGTCCTCCATGCCTCAATTCTGCACAAACGTCATGGAAAACAAAATAGATGATCGGTCTGCTTATGGTTTCATTGCTCTAGAAAGAGTTTTCCCTCCAAAACTAATATTCTGTTTGGACTTTCCAAAAGAAAACTAATAACCTAATTTTAAACAGCAATCACAGCATAGTAGAACAATTGAATGGTTGAGTCAGTAAGTAGCCGATACCATATGGGCGTATGTCCTTGTATACTAAGATCTATATAGAAAATTTGACATTTATTCAACCTGGCTACCCTGAAATTCACTCACCAAAAGGTACCAACTCAACAACTACAACCTAGGCATACCGATTATGTGGTTGTCCCTCAAATAAATTGGAAACAAACAGAACATTCCAATGAAAAGAATCTTCTAGAACTATTTGATTGGGGTAGTCCCGTTGAATGAGCTCCCGCTTCTGCAGAGTCCCGGGAAGGGTAGGACCCACTTTGGTGTCTATTGTACGCAACTTTTCCCTGTATTTTTGTAGGAGGAGACTGTTTCCACGACTTGAGGTCACAAGGAGGCAGCTTTACCACTGAACCAAGTTCCCTTTTTTCTAGATATATTTGATTAAGGAAAAGATAATTGTAATATCAGCATTACATCAAAACCACACCGACAAAGTTTAGAACAAAAGGCTGAATATGGATTCCTAAAAGTTTCACGAAAAGATGGAAAAATGATCATTGAAATAATAACAATTGAACTGCCAGCGTACGTCGCGAGGGAGCTGCCAGCGCGGGAAGCCTACTGGGGTGTTGCAGATAGCCTCCACGAGGGGTTCGTTGCACCGGAGCTGCGGGAGGCGACGGCGGTGGAGATCAGAGGTGGCGGCGTTCTCGTCGGAGATGAGCTCGTCGCGGTGCCCTGGTGGCCGGGGGCCGAAGGCGAGGCAACTGGCGAGCTCCTTGCCGAGCGCGAGGACTCGACGGGGGAGCAGAGGCTCCGGCGGTGGAGATCGATGCGCGGCGGTGGCTTCGTCGGGGACTGGGGGTGAGCCCGCGGGAGCGATCGGCAGCGCTGCACGAGACGGCAGAGGAGCACAGGAGAGAGTGGCCTAGATTCGTCGGTGGCGGCGCGGCGTACGGGCTCTGCCGGATTCTGGATCGGGGACGGCGGAGCGAGGAGAGGTACCAGGACCTGGCAGCTGACCTGGGCTTTCTGGCCCGAGGCGGCGAGAAGGGCGAAATGGGCCCAAGCCCAAAATGTGAGATGGATAAGCAAAAGAAAAAAAAAAGTCCATCACGGTTCCTCAAGCTACCGTAGAATCTGAGTTTCGTCGATGAAGTCCAAAATCGTGTCGAAACCGGTCACGATGGGTCCTCGAATGAAACCGATGCTGGTTTCAGCCGACGTGGACTGACGCCCCGTCAAATCACCCTCTCGCCGCATTTGTCAGCCTCTTGCTACTATCCCTAAGTGACACTACCCGCTTGCCAGCTGCCTCCGTGCCATGAGCTTGGCCGGTGCTGCGGCTCGCCTCCGCCACTGACACCATCCGCCTCCACCGACGCAGGCCACAGCTGATGCCGCGGAGCACCCTTGACCTGGACGAACGAGGTCGGGGACAGCACGACCCTGACCCAGAGTGCGGCGGCCATGGCGATGCACGAGGGGACAACGGATTCGACGGCCCGATTCGCGCTGGCTGGCACTAGCTGAGTTCGAGCTCTCTGCACGCTGCCTCCGTGCCGTGCGCAAGCACGCTTGCCCGCCGCGCTGCCCTCCTGGACCAGTCCTCCACACGTGCCTCCGTCCGTCGCTCTCGGAGATGCTGCACTACCTCGCGGGCGCAGGACCCGCTGCGCCAGTTGGGGCGGTCCCCGCTCGTGGAGCGGCTATTGGACAACTTCCTCGAGAAATCCACCTCGCCTACGAGGCAGCCGCGCCATCGTGGGTGTCCGTCTTCTCCGACGTGTCGGCCCTCTCCACAGCTGCCACCCGCCACGTCGCAGGTTGACGCACACGCCATACCATACTGGATGCCCTTCCTGGCTAGGTTCAGCAACCTATCTGCCATGCCACACTAGATGTCCTCGTCGTTTGTATCTTCCCATTTCAATAGCAAACGAATGCATGGCTGTACCTGTGTCAATGGTAAGGGAGAAGAACGAGCTCCAGAGCAGAACGCAGAGGCTACCAGCATCTTGCTCCAGACAACCACCACCGCAAGCGCCACGGCGCCGTTGACCATGAGGAGCTCGGGGTAAACGCTAAAGGCCCCACATCCTCCTCGGCATCACGCTTGCTCCTTCTCGCCGCCGCGCTTGCTCCTCCCCGCAGTCGCGCCCGCTCATTCGCACGGTGCTCGCTCCTCCCCGATGTCGCACTCGCTTCTCCCCGTAGCCGCGCCCATCTGTTCCCGCAATTCCATGCCTCATCGCGCGGCTATCGTCGGCACATCGCCGCCGTCGACGCCGATGATACCGGCCCCCTCTTCCCGCAGCCTGTCCTTCATCACCAGGCTCTTGATCTCGCCATTTGTAAGCGCCCTCCCATACTGGCGACGGGGGCTGAGCACACCTGCAGCGAGGTTTTGGCGCAACGCACACCACGAGGGGCCGTTGGTGAGCGCGGCGCCTGCGGCCATGGCAGGCGGGCGCGAGGCAAAGGCGACACTCCGCTGCACAAGCGCACGGCGCCCCGGACCCACAAAGATGACGGGGATGGCGGCGGCGCGAACGCGGGAGACGAGGATGTCGATCACACAGCGGCGCGATGGCAAGAAGGCCCAGAGTCGCGCCGGGCTGAGCACTCCGGCGGCAAGGTTCTGGCGTAGCGCGGGCCACGTGGGGTCATCAGTCCATGTGTGGACGTAGCGGCCGCTGTTGACAAGCGCGGCGCCCATGGCCGGGTCGAGCAAGCGTGAGGCAAAGGCGGCGCCATGCCGCACGAGTGGTGCGCAGCCATATAGGTGCCACATCGGACAACAAAGATGATGGGGCACACCATATAGGTGCCATGTCGGACAAAACCGGGGCAGTATTTGTCGAAGGATGGAAAGTAACCGGTTTCACAAGTTCAGGGACCCGCTATATACCCGGTTTTCGACCTTAAGGACGAAACTCAGATTCTGTTACAAGTTGAAGGACTCGTGATGGACTTTTTCCTAAGAAAAATCAAACACGCCTTGGGTAGCGCATCGCTGCAGTAGCTGCGGATAGAGAGTGGGGGACGAGAGAAGTGGAAGAAAAGTGGCTACGAGGACGAGAGAAAGAGAGAGGGCGCCACCATGCTGTTGGTTGTCGCCGGTGAAGGCTGAGGCGCACCACTGAGCGGCAGGGTTACAAGCGAAGGCATTGGGCGTGTGCTATGCGCACCCCACGCCTCGGCCTAGGCCACGCCCCTGCGTGAGGCGTAGGTGGGCCGAACCGACTGGGCCAGAAAAGAGGGAAGGGAGGAAGCAGACCAGTTTGGCTTCGGCTGAGCCACGTCAAAGAAAGAGAGGGAGAAATAAGGTGGGCTAGCTTGGCCTTCGGACTGCGCTGAGCTAAAAAGAAAGGAAGGAAAAAACTAGACCAAAGAGAAAGATTGAGGAGGGAAATGAAACTTTAGGAAAGCAGGAAATTTTTGGCATTGGGTTTTCTTTTTATATCTAAGAGTTTTTCCTTTTCCTATTTTGTTACTACTTTTCTATCCGAAATTGCAAGGGTTCTAGCCATTTTTTTATTTATTTGTCAATATTCATATAGATGTTAATGAATATAGACACATATTGAATAAACATACATGCAAACGAGTATCGAGGTGACGTTTTGGGTGGACAGCATGTAGGTGATGCCAAGAAAGGAACCAGCAAAATTATTTAAGGCCAAAGAGATAAATTTCTCTAAGAAATAATACATCAAAACGGCTAGCATCATGATCAATAACTAACCAACTTATTTGATTCTTTTTTTTTTAAATCCAGCATCCGGCCAAGATCCTTTGTCGGCACGACGACGGCGGACGACATCGCCGCGGCTAGCCGGCCGGCCGGAGCAGCCTAGCACTCGGGAGTCGGGCCTGAGCGAGTGGTCCATGCGGAAGTCGTTGCAGTAGTAGTGGACCATGTGCTGGCGCTACGTACCACTGCCTGGTGAGGCCGGCACGGGCCTGCAGCACGGTGGCGCGGTGGTGGAGCAGACGGCGATGACAAATCGGTCAAAGCACGCGACGAAGGGCTGCGGAGGAGGAGGAGGTGCGAGAGAGCTACGGCCATTTTCTATTTAATTCTTTTTCTATTTAATCTATTATACTAATAATTATTTTATTTTTTTAATTAAATGGTTTAGATCTATTTAAAATCTTATTTCTTAGGATGCAACTTGTGTATGGTAGCACAGTCCGTTTTTTTTCAACCCGTTCTGGTACCCATTCTCGGCCTTTCACCAATTACTAGAACCATGTCCGTGCGTTGCCACGGAAAAAAAATATACCATAGTCACAGCTTGTCAAAGGCAACAATGACAACAACGAATGGGAAGAGAACAAAAGATTAGTGTGTACCAAATGCACCGAAACTCCTCAACAAACATATCTTTAGCATCATCGTTCAATCCTTTTAGAGAAGAGCATATAGATTTAGCTCTTGCTGGACCAAAACATTCTTCATCCACTGCATGCAAAATATAAGGTTTTAGACACGTCATTTTAGTGGAATGAATTATTCAATAATAGGTAGAATCCGGATCAGATTCATCAACCGTGGAACCATCAACAAAATTATTTCTCTGTGAATTTAGAATGTTCAGAAACATCAGAAGCTACTACTACCATTTGTGACCGGTGATAAGGCATGCAAAATGCTAAACCTGCAAACAAATCCTACTCATTTGTGGCCATACATCTCTCACTGGCGGCTAAAGGTTAATCTATTATGGCACATTACCAATTATATTTTTAATTATATATTTGCTAATCAGACATGGAGTATCTAGAGTGTCAAACAATGTAAAGAAGGCATCATAAATTGTCAAAGAACCTAGAAAATTCATTAGTAGACTATAATAACTAACAATGGCAGTGGTAGATATTAATGAATGTTTATGGATTCCCCTTCAATCAATGTAAGGATCTATCAGAATTGTTTTCAACACATACAATCTTATATATCTCACAGTTCACACCCATGACAGATGTTCTAAGGAAAAAAACAGTAATGAAGGAATTGAACTTATGTCAGTCAACTAATGGTAGATCTATTTGCAATAGAAATGCCTCATTTCCTAATTCTAGTTAATACAACCATTTTACAATGACGGCTAGTTAGGACTTAAGACACAAAACTAGATAATTTCACATTATTATGTTAATATGGCATCTCAAATATTCAGCTTAGCTAGTGAGTGAGGTGAAGATTTGACATATCAATAATCCCATTATTTATGTAATTAAAGAATTACAGTGTGGTAAAAACAAATATCGATACCTAATCAGAATTCAGAGCAGCGGAGTCAAAATCAATCTTGGATTTTGTTATGTTTGAAGCAATCAGCTTACGCACAATTGCCTGTTGCCGAGGCAGTCCTTCGATTGATTGTAGTGGTGACTGGCGAGGTTGCCTTCCAAATAATCTTTTGCCTCTCACTTACGCACAATTCATATTATTCATAGTTAGTCGTGAGCTATTATGGCACAGAAAATTAGCATGACAAAAAATTATTTGTCAAAACAAAATGAACAAATAAGTTGATAGAATGGCGATGTCCTTCACACAGCTGATATTACTGATTTCAACACCAGAGAGATTCCAACCCAATTAGATCACTAAACCTTAGTGTCACGCAATCCACCAGTCTGATAGGCAGTGAGCTGCCGGCCGAGACATGCATTGAATTGATTAAAATTGGCCAAGAAGCAAGAGGAGTTAGGAAAAAGATGTATCTGGTCTTGCCCTGAAGTCCTAGAACGCAAGCATGGAGGCAGCGTCGCTAGAACAGACAGACCGGGCGGTGGCGCAGATGGTGAGACAGATCGGGCATTGGCGCGCATCGGCGGCAGCGCGGGTGAGTCAGGGGCGCGGCGGCTCGAGCGAGTCGTTGCGCGGAGGCGGCTGTGGAGCACGGAGGCCGTGGCTGCGCGGGGCGAGTCGGGGCACAGGGCCGCGGCTGCGTGCGTCGGTGGCGGTGCGGTTGAGTCGGGGGCGCCAGCGCCGCCGGCGGGTCAGGGCACAGGTGCGGTGGTGGCGCTTCCAGGCGGGCTGGAGGCTGGCAAACACAGTGGGCTGAGGTCTGGATGTCTGGTATAGCATCGCGAGCGGGGGCGCAAAGAGGGCTAGGATGGCGCCGGGATGGCGGGCGACGTGTGGAGGATCCCGATAATGGCGGACATGATCTGGCGGCGCGATTTCCATGCGGAGGCGGGGCGAGATGGAGGGCGTGCGGGGGAGCGAGGGCATGGTCCGTTTGTGTGCCCACACTACGTACTTAATAAGTAGTAGAGATACTAGCACTTGCAAAAAAATAATTAATTGCCATGAGTATATATTCAAGTTGCCAAATAAGAATTTGAAAGAAATGTTTAGTAAAAAGTAGATATTTGAAATGTATGATAATAATCTAGAAGCACAAATATATGTGGATCACTTGATGGTTTTGGTAGAAGAGACTGTTTTCTTATAATCAATAGCAGCCCATAAGGATACAATATGTGAGATAAGTACGTAATAAGCATACATATATAATATATTGCTATATATATGGCCATATATATAGTGAGCTTATAACGCTAGAGACTTAGATTTCAGTAAATCACAACCTGCTTAATATTTCAACCTGTCAGCAATTGTAACAGTATCCTAGTGCACGCTACAAGATTCATCAGTCAAAATTAGCATCTGGAGTGTAGATTCCATTGTTGGTCTTTTACTTCTGTCTTCATCTAAGCATGAGACCGCCAATTTGATCAGTGTTTCTACTTGCATGTAACTGAATTGGCCATTCAACCTGCAGTCCACAACCTCAGCAATTGAAGAGGAATCCTCTCTATCCATCATATGAGCTAGCATTCCTACAAGCTTCCTGAGCACCTTGTGAACGTCCTCATCACCACCAGCAGCCAAGTCAAGAACTCGTTT
Source organism: Paspalum notatum (assembly GCA_022530915.1). NCBI lineage: Eukaryota > Viridiplantae > Streptophyta > Magnoliopsida > Poales > Poaceae > Paspalum > Paspalum notatum. Next base: position 22,346,885 of record CM039684.1, on the reverse strand, counting down.
TCCCAACACTAGCTCAAGAAGCACAACCCCGTAGCTATACACGTCAACTTTGGCCGTGATCTGCAGGTTACTGATCCACTCTGGAGCGATGTAGCCTATGCTTCCCCGCACTCGTGACACTTTGTGATTAGAGCCACCTCTGTTCAACAGCTTCGCCAACCCAAAGTCAGCAATCTTCGGTTCTAGATTTTGATCCAAGAGTATGTTGTCTGGCTTCACATCGCAGTGTATTATCCACTCAAGACATTCATGGTGAAGATAAGCCAAACCCTTGGCCACACCTAGTGCTATATTATACCTCTGCCTCCACTCTAGCAGAATATTGCCTTTGAATAGAATGTCAGCTAAAGATCCATTCTCAACATACTCGGTGACCAACATCTTCTTGTGTGAGCTTTCAGAGCAAAATCCCCATATCCTTACAAGATTCATATGATTAATCCTCCCAATTAGGCGCAGTTCCGCTTGAAACTCCTCATCGCAATGGCTTACATTTTCCAGCATCTTAACAGCCGCGACTCTATTGTCGTCCAAGATTCCCTTGTAGACAATCCCTGAGCCTCCTCTTCCAAGCTCATCTCTGAACTTTCTCGTTGCCTTAACCAACTCTTTATAACTGTATCTTCTGAAATTACCAGCCATCACCTTGTACCCTTCCTCAATTGCTTGTATTTCTGATGCTCCCAACTCCCACCTCAAAGAAAAGCACCAGGCAGATACAATGACGAAAACTTCAAGAACAAAAATTGCACCGGCAAACCCATAGAAGTAAAACCATTTTGCTTCCAACTGACGACTGGCCTTATGAATATCTGAAAATGGTTCCACCGTCGTTGTGTTCATGTCTCTACAATCAGGTTCGTTCTGCCTTGAAACAAGTGCTTTAGTTTGGGGAATAGCGATACCTGAAATATTAAAGCTTGCGGGCAGCTTCAGGTACATGGTGTGAAATGGCTGATCTGTAAGCGCCCTGAACGCCTTCCCGTTGAAAAGGAAAGCCTTTGGGTAGCATGTCCCTGATCCTTGGTGGTATTGAAAGCCTTTACAGGTGCAATCACTCCTGCATATGTTCATGCAAGTCTTCAAGGACACATGCTTGACACGCTGTTGATTGGAACCCCAGAAGTCGGTGTTCGGAAGTTTGAAGAACTTAGTAGGTTGCCCAAGAGCACAGGTGATATTAACTATAGCCCTACAGCCTTGGCTCCAATTTCCGGGGTTGGTCATCACATAGCCTGGTGGGCAAGAGCATGCAGGCATAGGCAAGTAGTGGCAGATCCCATTTGGACCACACAAGCCATGAACATTGCAAGGCTGAGACACTGCAATCCATGAAACCAACCATCCCCCGTCTGAATTATTCAAGCTATAGAGTCTGAGATTACCATCAGGATCCAGGGTAAGCCTTCTTTTGATCCCAGCACCTTCATAATCAGAAGCAACAAGTGCTTGCTGTTTGGCGAAATCACTTGAGACCAATCTTCCGGTGTCATCCAGACCCGCTAGCCTGGCACCGTTCTGTGAGACTCGGTCGTCGTCAGGGTCTACTGGCCAATATGTTTCATGAACATCGATACTGGCATCGTCGTATATGAGGGACAGCACCGATGAATCTGTGAAGTGGAATTTGTGAGGGCCTGGGATATGCAAACGAGTGGTGGAGACGAGTGTCGTATCTGAGGTGATGTTTTGGGTGGGCAGCAGGGTGTCTGTTGGCGAATCGAAGCTCTGCCACACAACCATGCCGCTGGAGTTCTTCATCACAAGGTTCCCGGTGTCCAGGAGCTGGGCGTACTGCGCGCCCGTCACCACCGGGTCGCCTCCTCCTCCTCCTCCTCCTCCTGCTAGTGCTTGCCACACCACCGTGCCGTCGTAGTCCGTGAGAACCATGGCGCCGCCCCTCCGCAGGGTCACTGCTGCACCCCTGGCGTGCACGGGGCGGTCGCGGTTCGCCGTCCAGACCACGGTCTTGTTGGCCGAGTTGGTGTACCATATCGAGAAGGTGAAGGCGTTGTCGTAGATCCTGTAGAAGCTGCAGGAGAAAGTGCCGTCCGGCGATCGCAGGACGTCGGTCTGGTGCTTCTCGACGGCGAGCGAAGATCTCACCGGCAGAGTGTCGCGAGGCGTGGCGCTCGAGAGGAGGGGAAGCAGTGATAGGACTGCTGTCAGGATGGTAAAGAAGGTTGCCATGGCGGAGATCTGAATGGATGGCCGGTTTTGGGCTGTAGAGACCAGAGAGGAAGAGGATCGGAGAGGACTGATGCTGCTTCAATTTTCAAGCTCTGCTACTTCCCCAGGAATGATTTATGTACACCGTGCTTCTCCATTCTCTACTAGATTTATGTACAATACATTCAACTCGAGATAATTCAATAGTAAATAGAGGTTGTGAGGTACATGTGGTTCTTCTTTCTCATCAGGATATATATACGGTAGAGTGCACTCGAGGTAAGTTGATAGAGATACCTGTGGTTCACCTAGAGTCAAAGCACTCCTCCATAGACGTTTTGGTTTGTGGAGAGATTTTTTCCTAAGATATCAAGATGACGCACAAGCTTTTTCCTAGCCCTTGTTGAAGCCCAATACAAGGTCTCTTGCATTGTCCACGCAAGGACTTTGGCTTTATCCGCACAAGAATCAAGATCCGCTGTCGTTAAACACTGTAGTCACGCACAGGCGTCACCATTGTTGTTGGGCCCTATGGCCTAATCCTATATATCTATATAGATGGAGGCCACTAAATTCATATCTCAACATGCAAGCTATCCATATTATTATACACTAATAAGCCATGTCATTATCCACTAGGACACTATTATGTCTTTTGCCGATCTTCTGTGACTAATAACATTTATGCATGCAGTCTTTTCGATTATTTCGCCAAGTCAATCTCTTTCAACTAAGATGAATAAGTTATCAAGTATAATATGTTTAAAAAATAGTACGTTCAAAAATAATATGTCACATATAATCAATCATTGAAAAATCAATCTTTAATGAATAAGTTATCAAATATAATGTGTTTAAAAAATAGTACATTAAAAAATGATGCGTTTAAAAAATATTGTCATACCAGATGATCAATCATTTAAAAATATTATCTGTGTTAAAGATGTTGTCATACAATATACTATAGTATATTTAGAAATCATGTCACTTTAAGCCCTCCACAACGTGCCAATTATGGTGAGTCCTACTTTCCATATATTATTTATTTTTCTATTAGACTAAGTTTTCTATTAATAAGGATTGTCAAATACCTATTCATGTCACCCTCCTCTTCAGTTTACTATATAACTATATTTTTTTTCTCACACACGTATATACACAGGTGAATCCTATCATGCTTTAGTCGTTGCAATTCATTCAGTAGCAAGTTGAAGTTATTCACCACATCTCACATTCATTCATTTGTGTACTAATATAATGTTCCTACACTTTCTAAATGTAAGACTTCGAATTATATGAAGGCATTTGCTTTTCTTACCCAAATAATTATGTAATATCCCCCTATGCAGTACAAGGACATAATATGACAGATAAATGGAGTCCTCTGTGTAGCTCTTTGATTCATATATTGTTAGGAAACGCACCCATATGTAATAAGTTGTCATCACTAAAGATGTGTTGCTCATGCCATAATAAAATATCCACTCTACAAATCTTTTTAGTAGTTTTAATTGCATAGGTTTATTAGAATTATGGTTAGAGATTGAGTACTGACAGACCCATGACAGTTCTATTGTTCTATTTTCTCTGCCAAATGAACATTTAAATCAGTATTATTCCTTTCTTTTAAAAATATTGAAACCACTCTTTAAATCCCGCAGCAACGTGCAGAGAAATCACCTAGTTTAGGAAGACAAGAATAGTAGGAGGTTGAGTATGTGAGAGGATAAGGTGAGACCGATAGATTTTGGCTACTACAAAATGCAGAGGCGGATGAGAGGCTATTTTTAAGAGTGGTGGAAGGAGCCCTTGCTACTCAAGGGCTGCTACAAACCACTATTTATAAGAGCGGGTGTCTACCCGCTTCTAGAAATACATTTTTAGAATCGGTTGATAAGGTGAAACACTTCTAAAAACCACTTTTGGGATAGTTGGTTAGGTGAACCGTCTCTAAAAATAGTTTCTAGAAAATAGCATCAATAAATTAAAGAATATTTCTATTTGGAAAAGATACCACACAAGTCTACAAGTTTGCTATCGTGCCATAGTTTTTGACACACAAAATACGATTTGAACACACAACCTCATGCCTTGCATGATATTGTCCTTACCAGCAGACCACATCATCATAATTAATGAGTTCAGTAGACCACATCATCATAATGAATGAGTTAAGCGATGCATACTTTTTGTATCTATGTTGCTTTGATTTTTAGGAATAGTTGGTAAGATAAATTGCCTCTAAAATAATTTATTTATAGAAATGGTTGGTAAGGTGAACCGTCTTTAAAATGCAATATTTTTAGAAGCTGTTGATAAAGTGAAATGCCTGTAAGTCAATTTCCAGAGACGGTTGATAAGTTGAACCGAATTTAAAAATCAATTTCCAAAGGCAATTGGTAAGATGGGTCCACATATGATTTGTAGAGGTGCCTCAAATTTCTAGTCACTTCTAAAAATAAAAGAGGGGTGCTCAAAAGTCAATTCTATAGTCGAGAGGACGAGGAATGGAAGGATAATGGAGTGTGTATCGGTAATATTAGACACACAAATTGGACGAGTTCATCATCGCAGACTAATATGAGTTACGGAGTAATTCCTTGCGAACAAACACAAAAAGAAAGGTCTCATACTACTAATAATTGTCAACGTGTGATTGCATTTGTAGAATGGGAAAGCTTAGCGTGCTAGTTGACACCGCAAAAGGACCCGTCTTTTCTGTCTGCCTCAATGGCAACGTCGTCGTCGCAAAAGCTTAGGATGGTAGTGTATGATGTGATCTTTCGTCGCACATATATACATTTGTATTCCTCTCCTATGACGAATTGAAGAATCCACAGTAGCGACCGAAACATAGGCGCTGTGGTCCTAAGCTAGTGACGGCGGCCGCATATCATAGATGCGTGGAGTAGTATTTATAGAGAGGCTTGTTGACTTGATTTCTTTCTTCATATACTATGAAAATATGTGTGTCAGTGTGTGTTCTCCAAAAAATAATGGAGGGAGAAAAAACACCAAGATATGCACCCAAATTAGAGTAAAAAAAACACCAAGATATTGGACGCGAAGGACCATGCAAGGATTCGAACCTGAGACACCACCCTAATAGGTTTAATTAATAGGTTTATTGTAGGAAAAATGCTAATTATTTACTCCTTGGTATGTGACATCCTTTCCAAAACGTCCATTTTTTAAAGACCGGAGAGGGTAGGTGGCAGAGAGGTCTCTAGAGTCTGGACCAACACCTTCCACCAAATAAGCTGATAATCGAGCTCCTAGGGTATGACATCGTACTGCACGCTAGCTGCATATGTTCAGAAAAAGTAAGTTTGTTAGAAAACCATCCATATTTATTATGCATGCTGCCATATGTATAGTGTAGCCCACGGCCTAAAATCGACGAGCAACCTGTGGAAGCATTGAAGAACTTGACGCAATTAATAATAAGCCTATAATTGTTTATTTATGTATCAACTATATATAGCCTACAAGATGAGATGTATACATACAATAATAGTAGTGGTACGGAAAGATGAGGGAGCTAGCGGTATGCAAACCAGATGATGGATAGTGTCAACAACTAACATAGATAGTAGTTTCTCTTCGTAATAATGACAATAATTCTCTCTTGTCATTTTCTTGTGGAAAAGAAATCCGTCTTTTTAATTTGAATTGCTGGAAGAGCCCTGCCTGGCCTCTCCACAGACCGCATCTATATCTGTCTATAAATAAGCCTGCTTGGCAAGCGCATGCTCTCACACTTAGCTTGTTTATATGCATAGCATATATACATATATAGCTAGCTATAGCTGATCAGGTCGCAAGAAGCTCCGTCCGGCCGGTCCGCTAGGTAGCTAGAAGATGAGCGACCAGTACCCAGCAGCGCAGGGGGGCCTGGACCACCGGCCTCTGTGACTGCTTCAGCGACTGCAAGAGCTGTGAGCTGCTGCTCCCGTCCGATCGATCCCTACCTAATTATCTAATTTATGGAAAATAAATACTATATATAAACATTTGGAAATTACAAAGAACTCGATGTTGTCTTCAATCCATGGATCCAAGTTACACATATATATGTTTATATATCATATATGATCGTGGAGGTGATGATGAACATATGCATATGTGTAATTGCCCGTACGTTCGTGAGCTGCTAGCAGCCAAACAATATGACGGATGTCGACGACTTTACTACTCATCTCATCATCAGCTTGGCAACCGGCCTTCTCTCGTGCAGGTTGCATGTCCTTCTTCTGCCCGTGTTTCGCCGTCGGCCAGGTGGCAGAGGTCATAGACAAGGGCGTCACATGTAAGTTTTGTTTTGTTTTAGTTTAATTTTAATTTGCAACAACTGCTGCTAGATGTATATATGTATAGCTGCTGGCAGCTAGTGGAGATGATGATATTCCATGCATGGAGATCTCTTAATTACTTTTCAATTTCATTCAAATCATAAAGTGGAAACTTATTACACCTAAGTAAGTTGTCGTACATTGTAATATACAGAAGTATATAATATGTGCATGCATATATGCAGCCTGTGGTATGGCCTGCTTGATCTACTACGTTCTGATGCACGTCGGTGCGGGGCTGATCCAGTGCCTCTACTCCTGCTCCTACCGCCGCAAGCTCTGGGCGGCGTACGACCTGCCGCCGGAGCCGTGCGGCGACGGCTGCGTCCACTTCTGGTGCGAGCCATGCGCCCTCGCCCAGATGTACCGAGAGCTCAAGAACAGAGGCGCTGACCCCGCAGATGGTAAGCTAGCGTACCACCCCTGCACCACCATTTCGATCTCTAGCTACTACTCCGTATATGTCTGCATCATCTCATTCTAATTCTAGCTCATCATCCACATGTGTGTGTGTGCGCTCGATCGGGGCGCATGCATCAGTTTAGCTAGTTTGGACGCAAAACGATCACAAGCATTTCTTCCTGTCATCGACCAACAATACTAATAAAACGAATGGCCTTGAGTATTTGAGCATTCATATGTCCTCGATCCGCCATCTTCCATTCATCCTACTTTCTAAAATTTTATTCGTTCAGGAATTTTTAGGATAAATTTTTGTGATATCTCTATATTGAGTCGAGATGCGCTCAACACATGTCGCCCCACGCATCCATCTTGTCATAATAATTCATACAATGTATATGTATATGCTCAATCCACCACTCAGAGTTCTATTCGATCGAGTTTACGCCGAGAAATGTAACAGAATCAACTGAGGAAAGGTGTCCTACTGACCTAGTCGATCTGACGGAACAACTGCCTCATCACAAGTTAAACTGTAGCAGGAAGTGCTAAAAAGTGCAACATTAGTAAAACTAGTAATTAACCCAGGCTCTTTGACGGGTTACCGACTAAAAAAGCTACAGATTTATATATATGGATAAATTTAGTACATATTCAACCGTTTTTTAATTTTACACGCTCACTATTTTTTCATACTCTAACATAATATTCATAGACATTTTTTCTTATTTTTATGCAGTCATAATAGGATTTAGTTAAAAGTTACTTTGTATGCTTTCCTATCCTTGCTGCATCACACACCACCATGTGTATTTGACATACGTTTAATTAAAGTCCTAGCTTGAGCTATGTACGTATTTGATATGGAAATAATGATATATATATATATATATATATATATATATATATATATATATATATATATATATATATATTGCTTGCAGCATACATAACTGACACCATATGCGAGTGATTAATTAGATGAAGAATTGATATTACTTCATGCTATATTTTAATATAATTTTAGAGTATTTTTAAAATTACTGTAGTGTCAGGGGTGGTTGTATTTTATAAAAAAAGATTTTCTAATGCTTATTATTATCAACGACGATAAGAGTCTACCAAATCAATGGTTAATTTCATGTTTATAACTTAATTTAAGTTTCTCATCGATCTTTTTTTTCTAGCACGTTTGTGCGGTTTAAAGTGAAGGCCGAAAATGAGTCTCTACAAACTATGAGGCCAGGCAATAACTATAGATTCATAGTAGAGAGTATTCTCTCAAATCCTTTCCAGATTATAAGTCTACTAATTTGTCCTAGACGAATCCATCCAACTTTCATCACCACTTTTTATTGGAAAATGCCTCAATATGTATAACATCAAATTAGTTTCATTTAATCCACCATAAAATATGTTCTAGAATTGTATTTATTTCAGATGTTAGTATATTATTTTACTTGGCAGAAGTTAGATATATTAATATATTAATTTATGAGGTATTTATAATTATTGGCATTAGCTACCTGTCAATATGTGTCATGATTCAAACTCTACTATGAGTACGATGAAGCTAGAATGTTGTTTTTATACTATAGACAAACTTTTACACGATCTCCTAGACACGGTCTGGTCTCAGACACTGCTCATTGACGTACGGTAGCCTTACTGAGAGACGAAGTCAGCTCTGTGATGAGTAGTGGTGGTGCTGACGAAGTCGCTTATTATTCTATCAACATCATAGGATTCCAATCCAGGTAGTGGTGGTGCTGGGGTGACAGCATGGTAGGAGGTCAATATGACAATAATATTCTGATTCCTTATCAAATCAAGACAAAAGCTACCCTACAGATATCATCATAATGATATGAAGTCGCAGTTCTAGGAGGACTACTACACCCTATGGGAGTAACCCCCCCACCCAATGTGATGCGAGCCATGCATTATTTACTAATTTGGACATCATACGCGACATCTAGATCGAAAGTAGAGCCTTAATTGTTAATTGACCTAGACAAAGGCTTAAAAGAAATTTGCACTTATAATTCTTTGTGTGACATGATTGCAATAGGTGGTTTCAGGTGGAAAACGAATCCGATAGGCTTCCAAAATTTGGTCTGAAATGGAAAAAGAAAGAAGAACAGGATTATGCAGTAACTGCATAAGAACCACGCTCACTGGAATCAGAGTCAGTCGGCCATTATAGCCTGTGGCAAAGTAAAGAAGTGTAGCCTATATATAGCCTAAGCAGCTGGTGAGATACATGCTAGCTCCCTGTCAAAAAAAAAAAAAATCAATATTCTCAATATTTAAAATTGGTCCCAAAAATATGGTATTAATGTTAACTTTTCTAAGAGGCACACACATTTATTTTTTTGGCTTTTTTCCTTTTTCAGGTGCATGTGGATTTAATTGCAAGATATCTTTTCTATTCAAAATGCATGTGCATATAATTAAAAAGGGGGCATATAAGTCATTTCTCATACTAGTAACATGTCTTCAAAATACTGGGATTGTATTGTTTTTCGATGTATATATGTGGGTAATGGACACATCGTCTGAATATATGATTTGACCTTTAATTTGGATAGATCGAAACCAAAACTGATTGCACTTTGAGACGGTGTCTTTCGTTTTCTCTAAGGAATGCACAAAACACATCAATATTTGTTTGGATAAACACAATCCACATATATTGGAGGTGGATTGGGAGAGGTTTGGAGTGGAAATTAATTCGAATTCCCCCTCAATCCCTCTCAATGCATGTGGATTGGAGGGTTTTAGCTAGTATCCAAACAAAGCCTCAAAGATCTAAGTCCCCCTATGTGTATATAGCTAGAATTGCCATTAGGTATAAAAAATGAGTTGGAAAAATACTACTTAGTTAGCTAGTAGGTTTCTGTAGTGGAATATTTGTATGTCCAGATGTCCTAGACTTGGTGAGGTGCTCCTATAAAATTCGTGTTGTGATGAAATTTTTCCTAATTCTTGTTCATGATGACTTTATTATTAATCTTAAAATTTATCACCTCGATCACCCCTCAGATGATCATAAGGTAATGTCTGCATGCATGTATTCGTATGTACAATTGTATGTACAATTGTTTGATCATATAGATACTCCATTTGGTTCAAATTAGAAGTCGTTTGATTTTTTGACACCAAGATGGTGACCACTAGTCTTATTTTCAGAAATAGTTCCAATTATAATTTATTTCCCTATAATTTGGTCTCCATCATATAATATACTTCAAGTATGAAAAACATTTTTTACAAAATATTTAAATAAAACAAAGTTTTTTACAAAAATCAAACAGCTCATAATTAATATAGAACAAAGGGAATAGAAAATAAGGTTATTTAAGACGCCGTCTGCCTATAACATGAGTCCACAAGACGATCGACCTATAACTATACGGAAAGTGATATATATTTCGTACATGTCACATGATTGCAAATTAAAGGGAACTACACTTACGTATGTACGTGATTGCTAGTAAGGATCGAACATGCTGGATATGATGAGCACAGATAAAGTAGCTGCCGTCAGTCCAGATTATTAAGAGGAGACAATAAGCACTACCAAAGAAGAAGGCAGTAGTGAGTGGTGTGGCGGATGGGACAGAGAAATAAAGGGGACGTCGAGGGTGCAACGGCCGCCGCCCAGCATACCGGCCGTCGCACTCTTCTCTTACCTTGCTTTATTTGTTTTCCATCGCGAGCGGGACAATGGTACCACTCCACTGAGACTGAGTTCTCTCTCTCCCCTGCCTCCTCTCTCGCTATACATTAATTGTATTATTCTCTCGCAAAGACAAGTTCAACCTTTCCGAGAAGATATACACAAACACACGCACAGCACACTAAACAAATATACTACAAGTGTATTACAAATGATAAAAAACAAACCCTCAGACATGTCCAAAGCATTGGAATCTGTTCAGAAAAAATCAGAACTATATATGTCGTTGCAACATTTTCTCTTCAGGTTTAAATTGGTAAGCTATATATATTTAGCGGTGACCTCCACTAAAAGCTATAGCGAGATATAGCCACTAACAAAAGCTGTATATTTCATTCAGAGGTCTTGTTAAAAAAATTGTAGAAATTGCTAATTATATCATAGATATATGCATAACGTTGAAATTGGAGTCCGTATAAGCGCGCTCTAGGCATCTATTTATCTGTAGAACTTGACTTGGACTGGGCCTTCATGTTGACATCTTGTTGCTCCTCGTTCCCTTGCTGTCTTTCCTGTCATCCATGGTCATCTCATTGGTTCCTAATGACTATTACAAATTAAGTAGCAATCTATTCTCAAATACATATATACGTACTTAGGAACAAGCTCATCTTGTTAGAGTGGCACAGTGGAATCCAGCCCCGCTCACTCGGTATTGGCCCCACCATTCACCAGAGCCCACAAGAACATAAGGCCCTGGCCGAACTCAGCTCAAAAGACTAGTTTGTTAGGTGACGTTTGCACACGTCTTATATGTTGTGTTCTTGTTCACCATCAATTACCCGTCACACATGAAACTCGACTCTTCTATCATACAATACCGGTGACCTCAGAAGATGCTATCTAGCTCGTTGACATGGGTCCATATCTCCATATGACACATAACTCGTGTGACCCTCTGGAGAGGCGGAGACATCCATGGCCATTGAGATTTTTTAGGTTTCTAACCATGGGTCTAATAAAACAAGCATAGAGATGAGATATTGATGTGCAGTCGTAGATTACTCTAGGGCACGATATTGACGATTGTAGATTACTCTGGGGCACAATATTTTTTTAACGAAGTTTGGTAAAGCCTACATCTCAGGGGCATGACTATGGACACTTCTTACCATATCAATAGCTGTTTCTACATCTAGGCACGTCATGTCAATGCCGCATGCCCAAACCAAACCTTCTAGTCGTCTCGCGGTTACAGAAGGATCATCCTCATACTTATGGCCCCTAAATTAGAGCCTGACTAGTACTTAATTATCTGTACCCTTAATACAACTTAAGTCTTAATATAACCAAAACGTACACATATTTTGCACAAACTCTAGCACACATAATAAAACGAATGTGTGTATCTAAAGCGTTGATGTCCTCATCAATATGCATGGAAAACATAGAACTAAGACAAATTATCAAAGCGACTACTCCGATTTATGTTTAGAGCTACACGAGGATAGTCCATTACTGCAGAAAAAATTGATCAACCAACATGCTCATGTCTAGAATCAACACCCATATTTCATTCAACATCCAATAATCAACACTACTCAACATATTCATTGCATCGTTCATTGAAGTAAAGGAAACAACAAAGGCATAGATTCTAGCTATCTAAAGCGAATACTGAATGCAATGACTCGATATGTATTAGGAAGCTAAAAAATTCTTAGCTAAGATAAATGGTGGTATCTTGGAGAGCTAAAGTGTTGTTATATAGCTGCCATAGCAAAAATCATAGCAATAGTGTTGTGGTAGGCTCTCTCAAAAACTATAAGAAGCTAAAGTTAAGTTATATTAGACAAATTAAAACTATTCTTCTAAAGTACCAGGATCAAATCCTCTTTTATCACAATGGAGCAGATGGTGTGGGGTGGCCTCAGTAGGAGCAACAGAAAGAGCTGGATAAGGGGGCACAATAAGACGAGGTAGTGCAGTATTGGGAATATTGTATCTCTGAATCAAGAGTGAGAGTAGGTTTATTAGGGTGTGAATCTAGGATTTTTATAATGCACAAGAAAGAACATGAGAGCCTACAAATGCTAGTACTGTTAAGGTTTATTATCTAATGTTTCATCTATATTGCCTCTCCATCAAGGATATCAACCTAGTCATGAAGCTTTCCCCTGGTCACATCTTGGGCTTGCCACAAAGACTTCCACCAACAAGGCCAAGCACCACTAAGTTGCCAAGCCTTAGTGACCGACACTATCTGCAGTAACCTTGATGCAATATCTACTAACGGGCATCTCCATCAAGGAATGGTCCCCTTGCCTACACACAAAGTGTTACATCTATACCATATTAATGGCATTGTTAACAGTTGAGCCACCAAGGTTCAATAGCACCAATTCCTAAGGGTTAATGTAACAGCGCCACACGAGAACCTAGCTGTCTCAAAAACCAAGCCTAAACAAGTACTAAGCACTACCTCTCTCTTGAACTAATGCCTAATACGATCAGTTAGCACTTTGGTGCTTGGATGTCTTCTCAAGTATGTGTGGTCTTCGATGGACAATGAAAGCAAAGGCTTAGGGTTATAAATAGCTAGCCTTCATCCTCAAATAGAGCTAGTGGAATAACGCTGACTTTTAAAGTGAGTACCAGATCATCCAGCGATGTAATATGCCTACACAGTCATCTGATGCTTAGTCCCTACCAGAAACAATAATTGATCTTGACACTTAGCCCTATGAATTAGTTTGGTGTATCATCTAACATTGTATTTGAATATATATCAAATAGACATACAGAGTGTAACTCAGCAGATTTTCCACCTTGAAACACCTATATGCATATGTTGTCTAACGATAGCCCGGTGCTTGACTTTTCATAGCCATTAGATTATTCCATAGTGTCCAGAAGGGATTAAAATTTCGGTGGGAAAATTCCGAAATTTCCTCTTTTTCGGTGACAGGCAAATTTTTTTTCATTTCAATCCGAAATTTTAGAAAGTCATAACGAGCTTACCCAAAGCCATTATTTAGTCTTCTAGCCTATTTAAATCATCTCTTCTAACGCTAAAACAACCCTGATTTAGTCACGTTCTCTGAATTTGATTCTCTCGACGTCAACCGTCCGTGAGCAAATGCCCTGTGTGCTTCGCAGGCTTATCCTTAACTCATAGTGGATCGTTACTCATCAATTCTTTATTCCTGAGCTGTTTGGAAACTATCTAGTATCATATTTATTGGAATTTAGATTTGTTTGAATTTGAATTTGGCCCAAAATTTCTGAAATTCCTGAAATTTCTAGCTTTTCAGTGAGTGCCGAAATTTTTTTTTCTTCCAAAATTGTGAACCCTGGTGTCCACTACCTTGGCTTTTCTTTTATCCTTTTCCAATATATAGTTTGGCGAGTACACTAATCCCTCACCTGATTATCTCTAGTGGTTCTATCTATTGAACACCAAGTTTCTCGCAAGTTGGAAAATTGTAGTGCTTCATGTTCATTTTCCACTAATCACGAAATCATCTGGTCCTATCGTCTATTTTTCTAGGATTTAACTATTTTGACTTGGTTGTTCATCTATTTTTCCTATGCTGTTTTTCACTTTTCTAACTTAATCCCTATGACCTAAACCCACAATATATATGCCACTGAAGTTTATTAGTCCATGTTTCTTTGTTGGCACTCAATCACCACTTATAAATCCATAGAGAAATATGGAATAAGTGGCTATTTTTTCTACAATGGGAGAAGTTAGTAGGTGACAAGGTGGGGAAAAGAGTTCATTTTTGTTTGCGTGTTGAGGGAAAGAGTAAGGAAGATGGATCCAAACTGAGAACGTTTGGGGCTGACCTCGATCGAACTGTGTGTGTGGTATAGTGGTGGGATCAGGGAAAGACTTTCCGGACGGAAAAGTCCGAAATTCTGAACCGGAATTTCGTTTCTGCTCCACACCGAGAAACGAATTTCGGTCCGGGAAGTGGTGTTATTTTCCGATTCTAAATTTAAAAATATAAAAATCAATTTTTTTGGTCAAACCGAAATTTTGCTACAGTAAAAATGAAAAAGTAAACCCTGGGTGGGATACATCCATATGTTATTTGATCAGGAATATGTAGGCGCAGACATGGTCACGTGGAGGCAGGTAGGAACATCTATGTAGGCCCCACCCTCTCTCCATGAATCAAGTCAGAATTACAAGTCAAACACGAGGGTGACACATACTAATCGAGTCCATCGGTCCTGTATTGGGTCCATGTTTATTGGGCTCTAGCCTATAGACGAGGATATTATTCTTTCTTTTTGCCATAATAGGCTGACATATTTACTAGTAATGTGTCGTGTCAATATATAACTAAATTCATAGAATTCAAAACTTGACATGAATTTAGGGTGTATATATAATTAAGAGTGTTTCAAAAGGACTTCATATTGTTCGTCATAGAGTTTGGTGGCACGCTATATTCATGTAAATATACAGTCTACATGATTTTGCTGACTTATTGTCCCATGATAACAAGCATAAATAATTTCTAGCATATTCATCAATTTTGCTTTTGATTTCATTGTTTTGAAGGATGGGAAGCCCACTCGAGGAAGATGAGGATGGCCCCTGTACCAATGCAAGATATGACGCGTTGACGAGTGAAAATCCTGGGTATCACTGGCAGTGTTGTAGTAGTACTGCTACTACTAGCTCGCAGTAATAAAAAAGTTATTATATATGTATGGCTAAAATAAAAAAAAATAGGGTCAATATGTGGATCCAGTGTGAACTGCAAGTAAATTAAACGTAGGAATGTACAAAATAGCGCGCTATAGCGTCCAATAGCATGCTATTTCATACGGCAAGTATTAGCGTCTGATTTATAGAAACGCTATAGCGCGTTATTTCGTACATTGAGTCTACCACAAATACACAACAGCTGTAATATTAATAATAATGTTTGTAAAATTCTCTAAGAGTGTGTGTCTATATACATGGAGTATGCATTGATACTGAACTATTTGTGGGTTATGGCGGTATGTGCATGGGGTATAGAATATACCTAAGATACGTGGACATACCTCATTATATGTACTAATATGAAGGTATTATCAGAATATATTAAAATTAGCGGCTATTTTATTGTAACTTTTTCGTGTAGTTTCCTTTAAGGTATCTTAAAATGAGTACATGAACGTACTCAAACTGATAAGTAGAATGCAAACATATCTTTATTGGCTTATTAAAAATGAATATAGCTACATACGTATGTAGATAAAACTACGTATATTGTTTTGTTGACGATAGCCCGAATGTCGTCCCAATTCTTAGGGGTCTTCAACAATTAGATGAAATCAGTGGATCATAGATGTGTGAGAGATAATAAAAATAGATAAAACGTTCAATTCTCTGGATATCAGAAGATGAGGTAGAGGGAATATGTATGTTTGACCAAACTGTTGAAATGATAAGAGAATGAATCTCTGTGTGTTATTTCCATTAACAGTAATAAATATGTATATACACAGTGAAGGGATGGCTATGCGTCTGTTCTCATTGATCACGTTTACAATATGTGGATTAGTATTAGAGGGATGATTAGTAACTGCTAATCTTCTGGATCAAGCCAGTCCGTTATCTGGATGAGATCGCCGCCATCATTTTTCTTCAATACTCCTCCATGATCGAATCCATCTATATCTAATTTACATTATCTTGGAATACATAAATTATTCTATATCTATCCTATTATGTCTATTATTATTTTTAAAAAAACCTTGAGGGAAAAGATCTATAGAAAAAAAAGAGTATAATATAATGTTGACTTGGTCATATTTTGGAGAATGATACTCCTCCTGATTCCTACAAATTTCTAAGTCGTTTCATACCTATTCCTTTAACATATTTTGAGAATGTGGAATATGATAATGATTTCATGAATAAATCACCAAGGTTATCACAAGACTTAGTTTGCAGAATGTTTATCTCCCCATTCTTTTGTAACTCATGAGGGTATGATTTTAGAATGATTAGTGGAGGTAGCTACCAAAGTTCCTTTATGATCTGGCATTATGGGGATCAGATAAATAGCCAGCATCAGTATGTCCAACTAAAGTAGGGTCTTGACTCTACTATAGAAAAGACTGAGATCTCTTGTACCATTAAGATATCTAAAAATATTCTTAATTCCAGCCCAATGGCATTTAATAAGAGCTATGCTATATCTAGCAAGTAAATTCACTGCAAATGCAATGTCCAGCTGGGAATTATTTGCATGATACATAAGTGCTCCAATAGCACTGATATATGGAAACTCAGATCCCAATATTTCTTCTCCTTCGTCCTTTGGTCGAAAATGATCTTTCTTGGTATCGAGAGATCTTACAACCATAGAAGTTTTGGCTGTATATACTTTATCCATATTGAATTTTTCTAATACTTTCTGGATATGCCGATTGATATACAAAAATTTCTGAAGGTAAACGCTCAAGTTGAATACCTAAGCAAAATTTGGTTTGACACAAATTCTTCATCTCAAATTCCATCTTTAAATAATGACGTGTTTCATTTATATTTGTCATCATTACGTAATCTGAAATGATACAAAATCCAGTGGAGTATTTATTAATGAAAACACATGGGAAATCATCATTTTTAGTGTATCCTTTAAGAGAAGGAAATTCACTTACTCGATTGTACCACATTTGCCCTGATTGTTTTAAGCCATACTAGCAAAATGCCCGTGCGTTGCAACGGGAGTAAAAAAAAAATCCTTAACCACCTTTCGATCAATACATATAGAAATAGCCTTGCAAATAAATTTCATATTCTATTGTTTTGAATTTTTTTTTGCAAGTGACCGAAATTTAGATGGTTTCAGTTTGGTAAAAAATATTATTTTTTGCTTTCCTAATATATAGAACATCGAAAACGTAGTCCACATACGACATGGATATCTATTTTCATATAGGCTGCTCCTGCCGTCTGAATTGGGTTTCCGAATAAATTGTAGGCCATTTTGTCATGATGATTTCTATTAATTGCAAGAGAATTTTATAGTGACGTTAATTGGGTTGGAAATGTTGTTAATTAAGGTTTCCATCGATATATAGAACATCGAAAACAAAGTCTGTATGCGGCTTGGGCATCTGTTTTCGTGTGGGCTCCTTCTGCAGTCCAAATCTGGTTCGGATTATCGGATACAAGATGGGGAGGGGCTGAACAACCGAGTCCACCTGTCACGACAGACCGTGAAACCTCATTTGCTTTAATATTAGGTATAGATAATGACTTTTTCAACTTTACACAATACATGTTACGATTTCCCGATGGATTTGGTACATTTATTCCGTTTGGAACTTTCATGTAAATTTCTAAATCCTATAACCCATATAAATATGTGGTTGCTGTGTCCATCAACTGCAAAGATAGAAGATTTTATACTGCCAGTTATATTAAGTATCGAAAGGTTATACCACTCGTTACCTGAGAATATGTTTCATTATAATCAATGCTAGGCTTTTGGTAAAGCCTTGTACCACTGGCCTTGCTTTATATCTCACCACTTCATTATTTTCGTTTCGCTTATGAACGAAGTATGCTACAGGGAAGGTGCCTTTAGGCGTTAACATCACTTCTGAGAATACTTCTTTTTTATAAAGTGAGGCAATCTCTTTTTCAATAGCTTCTTTCCATTGATTCCACTCCGAGCGTTTTCTACACTCTGCCATGGATTTAGAATCTGGATCACTAAGGATGTCAGCAATTTGTTCAGAGAAATAAGTGTCGACAATAGTAGCCTTGCGGTCAAATGTTTCACCAATCTCAATATAATTGGTGGCAAGTTCTCTACCCTTAAGGGCACATTAGGATTTCCCGTATTCATGGTCCTCGGGTTTTCCGATATCCCTACTTCGACCATGCGTGCATTGGAAGAGGGTTGTGAATCAAGTCCACTCTGAGTTTCATCAATCTCTCATAGATGTGCATTCACAGCCTTTCTTCTCTTTGAAGGTGGTAAATCCTAATCAGATGCCTTACTTTTTCTCCTTTTATTAATAGGGTTTTAGTGGTTTTATTTGGTACCTCTACTCTTTCAGGTGTGTTCCTAGCAGGAATGAAAGACTTTGTTACACCTTTATTATCAGTGAATGCATCAGGCAGGTTATTTGCAATATTTTGCAGACCAATAATTTTGTGAACTTGAAGTTTAGTTTCTTAGTACGAGAATCTGAGGAGGAGATACTCATCGCATCCCAATTAATTTCTCAACATTCTCCTTTTTGGTACTTAAAATCTCTCCCTAATGCTGGAAAATGTTTCTCATTAAAAATACAATCAGCGAACCGGGCTGTAAATAGATCACCCGTTAGGGGTTCTTGATATTTTATTATCGATAGAGATTAGTAACCCACATAAATCCATAACTTTCTGTGGAGGCCCATAGAGGTACACTGTGGTGGTGATATCGGTACGTAAACAACACACCCAAATTTACGCAAATGGGAAATACTAGGAGAGTCCCCTCATAGTAACTCCAAGGAGGAGGAGTCATGATATACAGTTGATCATAGTTATAGTAGGTCGGTAGTGTGTAAGACTGCATGAACCCAACAAGACGTAGGCAAAGAGCAATTCATTAGTAATGGATGTGCAACGAGCTTTATCCTTTTGATTAAAGATTCCGCCAAACTATTTTGAGTGTGGACAAATGGAACGAGTGCTGAACCTAAACTACTAAGGCCATGCAATAATCATTAAAGGCATAGGAGGAAAATTCAGCAGCATTGTCCATTCGGATTTTTTGGATCTGATGTTCAGGGTCACGTGACTTTAGCTTTATAATTTGAGACATTGTTTTGGTAAAGACATGATTTCTAGTGGACAATAAGCACACATGTGACCATCTCGTGGATGCGTCAATTAGAACCATAAAATGTCTAAACGGTCTAGATGACCACAAATATCTTCTTGAATTCTTTCAAGAAATCTAAGTTGTTCTGCTCGAATTTTGAGAGGTGAAGGTCTTAAAATCAATTTCTCTAAAGCACACTTGTAGTTCATATATAATCTGAAGATTTGGAAAATTTTGCATCAGTCAAGTCATGACCAATGGAATTTGTGATAATTTTCCTATTCATCCCGATACCTAGGTGCCATAGTCATGCCAAGTTTTAAATGCATCGATGTTCTGAGAATTACCTTGTATGCAGCATGTTTAATGGGTTTAATGTATGTATAATATAATCCAAATTATAGAGTTGGAATTTTTTTTCATATTTGTTTGCCATATTCAGTAGGTTTGGTAAAAAGAAGATATTCTTCTTTATTTTCTTCATATGTTTCCACAATGATACTATTCTGACGAATATCTCTACAACTTAATAAGGTATGAGTTGAATCAGGATACAATAAAGCATTCTCGATCACAATTTGAGTACCCATTGGAAAAGTGATAATGGCTCTATTAGAAAAAACTATTGAGAGCCAATAGATCGGCCTCATTGCTCTCCTGGTATGATGAGTGATTGTCAACGAGCACAAGTCCTCCGATGGACTGGAGGCCCTCCGATAGAGGAGATGAAGACCTCGATGGACTGAGGCAAAAGCCCTCCAATGGACTGGAGGCAAGTCTCGGCGTCGGGCGGCTATGGGAGCTCGGTACACGGAGGGGTGGTTCGGCAACGGCGGTGTAAGCCCTCCGATGGACTGCGAGGCGACTCCGATGGACTGGAGAAGCCGGGTGCCACCGTGGTGCTCCAACCCGAGTGCATGGCGCGAAGACGTTCGAGGGAGGCTTTGGCGGCTTCGGCTCAAAACCGTCACCCAAGCTATGAAGACTTGGCGAGTGGACCGAAACTCGTCAAGATAGAAGATGGGCCCAAGACTCGGCCCAAGAAGCCCGCAAAATAAAGTTTCTCGGTTTTTGACTTCAAAACCAGGGGAAGCTTCCGGACTACTGGCTACGTGGCGCACATCCAAGCGAGGCGGAGAAACCGAAGATGATCAAGACGTCATCGTAGTCGTCCGATTGTATCTTTTCGGTTTGACCCCCTCCGGGCATTTTTAGAGTAGGGGTCTTAATGAAATTGTGTCGTTTAGGGCCTAGGGTATAAATAGACTTGAGAGGCTCCCTTGGAGCTCATCTTGGCAGCCACAATACCCTAGTTTCCCTAACCCTAGCAGCTAAGGTCCAAAGAGAGAAAGAGAGAGGATTAGCTAGGAGATGAGTGCCTAGTTTAGTCTAATCTTGTCATTAGTGGGAGGATGAAGGGAGGTAGGCTCTAGGGAACTTTTGTAATCTGATTTCATGAATTAATCTAAGGTTCCTTGTTGAGAAATTCTTTGTCCTAGAGCAGCAATTTCGTTCCTCACTCTTTGCCCCCTTTTCTAGTTTCGTTTTTTGTCCCGTTTCTTGGATTTTGGCTCGTTTTGTGTTGTCCAAGGATGAGACTTTTCTTTTGCCAGTATTTTGCCTTGCTAGGACGTGGTGCATCTCACTAGCCAAGTGCTAGAATCATCCAACCACGAGCAAGGGCCGTTCTTGACGTTTCTAGATTTTTCGGGTTCAACTCACCAACCTCACGAGATCTGAAATTTCCGTGCAACCCTTGACCTTTTCAAGTGGATCTTTTGGGGTTTGCTAGGGAAGGTACTTAGAATCATCCATGCAAATTTTTGTGAAGTTTCGTTGAGAATTGACCCGGTTTTGGTTCGGTTTTTTGAGTGCCTGCGTGCAGTTTTTTTTGGTTGTCAACTCACCTACCTCACGAAATTTGCAATTCCCGTGCATCCCTTGATCTTTTGGAGCTGATCTTTTGGGATTTGCTAGGGAAGGTCCTTAGGATTGTCCATGCAAATTTTCATGAAGTTTCGTTGAGATTTGACCCCGTTTCGATCGTTTTTCATAGAGGTGTCGGGCTGTTTTCTGCGCGCAGTTTTTCGGAGATCTGACAGTACTAATCGTTTGTCCTTAGATTTGTCCGAACCCTATACTTCGGATTGTCCGATCTCCTTCCCTCGAATTGTCCGGTCTATAGGTTTTTAGGGCTGTTTCAGCCCCTTTCTTTGGGTTTGTCCGGTCAGTTCTTTTGGTTGAGACAGTATTGTCCGGTCTAGTGTATTTAGGGCTATTTTTGCGTGTTTCTTGCTCCGCTTGCTTTGGGGTTTGTTTTTCTTGGTTTCTTTGGTTTTTTGGAGTGTTGTGGTTTGCTTCAAGCTTGTTTTGTGTCAACCACTGCATGCCCATACTCTTCACTCACTGTTCTTAAGTGAGGCATGCTTCGGTGTGTTGAGTGGCTAGTGTGCGACGCTTGCAAGCTTTGTAGCTTGTCTTGTTTTGTTTGTGCCTTGTTGTTCTTACTTGCTTTGATGTTGCTTTAGTGTTTTCAGTTTAGGGATTCTCAATGTGTCCTAGGGTTAGTAGCTTGTCTATGCTACGTAACTCTGCACATTAGAGAGGTGTAGTTTTAGGTGTTGTGTGTGTTTGTCTGGGTGTAGTGTGTTTCCTCGTTTAGGTGTAGTTTGGTTGCTCGTCTTACGTCCTTTTCTTTGGACGTTAATTCGAGTGCTTCAGCTTTCCACCCGATACGTATCTGTTCAGTGGACGGTATCGGGTATGTGTGTGTTTTCGTGAGAGCGCACTTTAGGGGTTTGAGTTTGAGTTTTTCAAGTGCTCCTATTCACCCCTCTCTAGTCGCACGTCTCGGTCCTACAAGTGGTATCAGAGCCGGTTAGGTTTCCTATACCTTAACCGGTGACGAAACCGTAGCTACGATGACTTACTCCGGGAAAATTCCCGTCCTTGGCTCCGATGGCTATCCCTACTGGAAAGGTAGGATGGAGGCGTTCCTTGTTAGCCAGAGTGAGGGCATATGAGATGCTACTCAGAGTACGACTTTTGTGGTGCTTCCAGTTGCTGAGCGTACTACGCAGGACATCGTGGCTCAGCATGAGGCGAATGCCAAGGCTGTTAACTTTCTCTTCTCCGGGCTTGGTCCTATGGATTATGAGAGAGTGAGTCACCTTAAGACTGCGCGTGAGATATGGTCACTGCTTAGTGCACACCATGAGGGTACTGCGACAATTAAGGCTAGACTTGTGGAGACTTACCGGCGTGAATATGAGAATTTCGTCCAGAAGCCGGGAGAGTCAGTAGACGACTTGTTTGGTCGCTTTCAGTCGATCATCAACAAGTTGCGTGTCAACTCTGCCCCCGCTGCCCTCCCATATACCGATCATCAGCAGGCTGTCAAGTTGTTGTATGCTTTGGACAGAAAAATATGGGAGATCAAGGTGAACTCAATCATTGAGTCGGCAGGGTATGATACGATTGGAGTAGAGGCGCTCTATAGTAAGTTTAAGGCCACCGAGGTAGATTACAAGATGAGGGATTCCCTCGCTTGTACAGGTTCCAAGAGTCTTGCCTTGGCTACCCCCTCTAGTGAGTCTGTCACTAACCCCATGTTACACAACTTCTCGTTTTCTGCTTTGATGTCTATTACAGAGGAGCAGCTAGCGACGCTTGGGGATGATGAGTTGTGTCTGGTGTCTAGTCGTTTTCAGCGCGCCTATGACAACCGGATGAGCAAGAAGAGGGGAGAGCGGCCCAAGTGCTTTGAGTGCGGAGAGGTCGGCCACTTCATCGCTGAGTGCCCCAACAAGAACGACTACTACAAGAAGGGCAAGAGCTACTCCCGCGACTCCGACAAGTACCACCCCGGCAAGGCAGGCTTTGACAAGCACCGCTCCAGCAAGCACGGCACCGGCAAGCGTCCCTTCGGCAAGAAGAACTTCCGGAAGGCTTTCAAGAGCTACCAGAAGGACAACCGAAAGCGGGACAAGGCCTTCTTCGCCGAGATCGGGTTCTGCAGCAACGGATCTTCTTCCTCTTCGTCCTCATCGAGCTCAAGCGATGAGGAGATCACGTACAGGAAGGACAAGAGGAATGATCAAGGCGGTCCAGCTGGCTTGTGCTTCGTCTCCACCAAGTCCAGGCGCAAGAACAAGGACAAGAGGAGCTCGGTTTGCTCCATGGCGCTTGAGGACAAGGTGAACAAGGATGACGGCAGCAACTCTTCTTTTGATGATGAGGTAACTCCTGAGCAAGCCGAAATCCTTGAGATGCTAGAGCAGAATAGCCGGGAATTTAAGGCCCAGGATAAGATGCTGGAGAAGGCAGCTAAGAAGCTGCAGAAGTTGAAAGCCCAACTTGCTGAGGCTTTAGAGGAGAATGAGAGGTTGAGGAGTGTGAGACCCCAACCCAGTGAGATTGAGCGCCCTACCTGCGAGTCTTTCATGATGGAGCTTGGTGACCAGAGAGATAGGTATGCCAAGCGGGTAGAGGAGATAGATGAGCTGAAGGATGAGCTGGGCAAACTCCAGTCCAAACTGGATGAGCCTACTTTGAGTGGAGAGCTTGAGTGTGAGTCTTGCCCCTGTCTAGCTAGAGAGCTAGCTGTTCTGAAGGAGAAGTTTGAGGGGCAGCTCATGGAGCTTGAGGAGCTTAGGGCTAGACCTACGCTTTTGGGTGCGTGTATGGTCTGTCCTACTTTGAGAGGTGAGTTAGAGCAGTTGAGAGCTGACTTTGAGGTGCTTTCAGCACCTACTGATACTTGTGAGAACTGCCTAACCCTTAGGATGCAGCTGGTGGATAGGGATGCCACCATTAGGAAGTTGGAGAAAGCTGTTGTGGTTCCCTCCCTAGACTGTGATACCTGTGCTGCCCAGACTGTGATTCTGGAGGATCTGAGGGAGGAGATGTTGTCTTTGCAAAATGACAACAACATGTTGAGAGAGGTGCTCAGTTGGGTATATGCGAGGCAACCTCAACTAGAGATGATCATAGAGAGCACCAAGAGAGCTGAGGGTGAGACAAGTGGTGTTGGGTTTGGAGAGTGCAGCATTTCGGGTGAGAAGAGTGCCCCAATTAAGGTCAAGACTGCACCTACCCAGCCAGGAGAGACTGTTGATGGGGTTTACCATGAGCCACCCAAGGCTGCCCCAAAGAAGCAGTACTGGACACCCAAGCCTTCTAAGGCTAAGCTGGACAAGATTGTTGAGGAAGAGCTTAAGCCCAAGGGCAAGAAGCCAGTCCAGTAGCCTGAGCCACCCAAGGCCACACCACCTAAGCCCAAGTCCCAGACTAACCCAGTTCCTAGGAGGCCTGTCTACCACTGTGAGTTTTGCCAGCGGAATGGCCACCTAGAGGAGTTTTGCTTCAGGAGGAAGCGGGTTGAGAGGCAGGAGAGAGCTTGGGGGAACCAGGATCAGTTCTACCAGGGTGGTAGGCAAGATCCTCCCCACCGCGGTGAGATGAGAGACCGCTTTGCCGGTGGTGAGAGAGGAGGCGGCTTTCAGGCTCGTGCTCCTGGTGGTGAGAGACGCTTTACCGGCCGAGCTCCTAGTCGTTTTCAGCGCGGCTATGGACCTCGTGACCGAGGCTTTGAGAGAGCTTTCGAGGGTTCACGCTTTGGAGGTCGTGGTTACCCTAATCGTCGTGATGATTTCTTTGATTGTGCTTACCCCACTTTTGAGCAGATGGCTCGGCACTGGTACAGCAGTTTTGGGACTAACCCCAGTGCCGGACCGTTTGCTCACCGTCGCTTTACTTGACTTTGCAGGATCGAGGCATGGAGGACGTGTGGATCATGGACTCCGGTTGCTCTAGGCACATGACAGGGCACCGCAAGTGGTTCTCCAACCTCAACCCCGTAAACACCAAGGAGTATATCACATTCGGGGACAATGGTCAAGGTAAAGTGATGGGTGTTGGTTCTATTTCGCTCTCCGCTAAGCTTTCCCTGAGAGAAGTTGCCTTTGTCCGGAATTTGGGGTTCAATTTGGTTTCTGTTTCGCAACTTCTCGATGAAGGATTTGAGGTTCGTTTTAAGAAAGGTGCGTGCTGCGTTCTTGATGCTGAGGAGACCCTTGTTTGCTCTTTGCTACCTTTTGGTCAGGTTTTTAGGGTCGACCTCACATCTGTTTTTGGCCCTGCGCGCTGTTTGGTTGCTAGTCCTTGTGCTGATATATGGAAGTGGCATAGGAGACTTGGTCACTTGAGTTTTGATCTGCTAGTCAGGTTAAGTTCAATGGGCCTAATCCGAGGATTGCCCAAATTGAGAGCTGAGAAGGACTTAGTTTGCCACCCCTGTCGTCATGGCAAGATGGTTGCCACCTCTCACATTCCTGTGTCTCAGGTTATGACCTCTTATCCGGGTGAGCTACTCCATATGGATACAGTAGGTCCCGCTCGGGTAGTGTCAGTCAGTGGGAAGTGGTACGTGCTTGTCGTTGTGGACGATTTTTCGCGGTTCTCGTGGGTATTTTTCATGGAGTTTAAGGATGAGGCATTTGGTTTTGTTCGGGATCTGGTACTGAGGTTGAGAAACGAGAGTCGTAAGGCCATGAGGGCTATCCGCAGTGACAATGGCGGAGAATTCAGAAACTCTCGTTTCGAAAACTTCTGTCGTGACCAAGGTCTTGAACACCAGTTTTCTTCTCCATATACCCCTCCACAGAACGGTGTTGTGGAACGCAAGAACCGCACACTTGTTGAGATGGCACGGACGATGCTCGATGAGCATAGGACTCCGAGGCGCTTTTGGGCTGAGGCAGTGAATACGGCCTGTTACATTGCGAACCGGATTTTCTTGCAAGCTTTCCTTGGGAAGACCTCGTATGAACTTCGATTTGGTAGGCACCCCAGCGTCAAGCATTTGCAAGCGTTTGGCTGCAGGTGCTTTGTGCTGAAGAAGGCGGGGCATTTGGACAAGTTTGAGTCTCATTGTTTGGATGGGATTTTTCTGGGGTATGCTTCTAATTCTCGGGCTTTTCGTGTGTGGATTTTAGAGGCCAGGCAAGTTGTTGAGACTTGTGAGGTTTCTTTTGATGAGACTATGCCCTGCACAACCCCTGACTTTGAGCTTTCAGGTGATGATAAAGAAGGCACTCCCATCTTTGAGGATGAGGAAGGTGTGGTTAATGATGGTGATGCAGGAGCCACTACACCGGCTGCAGCTGCTACCCCCTCTGCTATGAGTTCAGATGATAAAGGAGGACCCCTGCCCACAGCTTCCTCCTCACTCCCCCGACAGCAAGCTCAAGCAGAGGCTGGACCCGCTGAGGACGCATGGGAGGTGACTTCCGAGATTGTTCCATCTCGGCAAGTCCAGCGGGATCACCCTCCACACAGGATGATTGGAGATATTCACTAGCGTGTCACACGCTCTTCGGTTAACTCTCTAGACTTTTTCTCCCACTCTGCATATGTTGCTTCTTTTGAGCCCCGGGATGTGTCACATGCATTATCTGATCCTAACTGGGTGAACGCCATGCATGAGGAGTTGGAGAACTTTGAGAGAAACCATGTCTGGGATTTAGTTGAACCTCCACCAAACTGTCGCCCTATAGGTACCAAGTGGGTTTTCAAGAACAAACAGGGTGAGGATGGGATGGTTGTGAGGAACAAACCGAGATTGGTAGCCCAGGGTTTCTGTCAGAAGGAGGGGATAGATTATGAGGAGACCTTTGCCCCTGTAGCTCGTTTGGAAGCCATTTGGATTTTGCTTGCCTTTGCGGCCTCTAAAGGCTTCAAACTGCAGCAAATGGATGTCAAGTCTGCTTTCCTGAACGGGTTCATAGAGGAGGAGGTATATATGAGACAACCTCCTGGCTTTGAGAGTGCTAGATTTCCAGACCGGGTGTATAAGTTGAGGAAAGCCCTTTATGGTCTGAAGCAAGCTCCTAGGAGCTTGGTATGCTAGGTTGAAGAGTTTCCTGCTCAAGTCTGGGTTTGTGATGGGTTCAGTAGACAAGACCTTGTTTTTGTTGAGTCGTGGCGGTGACACCCTGATAGTTCAGATATATGTTGATGACATAATCTTTGGTGGTTCATCTCACGCTTTGGTGTCTAGTTTTGCTGAACAGATGAGCAGAGAATTTGAGATGAGTCTTATGGGTGAGCTCTAGTTCTTCCTCGGGCTGCAGATCAAGCAAGGCCTTGAGGGTACCTTCGTCCATCAAGCCAAGTACACAAGGGACATACTCAAGAAGTTTAACATGGGTGACTCTAAACCCATGACAACTCCTATGAGTACAAACACGGCGCTTGATGCTGATGAAGATGGGGAGGCGGTGGACCAGAAGGAATTTCGAGGGATGATCGGCTCACTTCTGTACCTGACGGCGACCAGGCCAGACATTCAGTTCGCGGTCTGCCTCTGTGCACGCTACCAGGCTTCTCCTAGGACTTCTCACCGTCAAGCGGTGAAGCGCATTTTCAGGTATCTGAAATTCACTCCTGAGCTTGGTCTTTGGTATTCCTCGGGTTTTTCTCTTTTTCTTAGAGGGTTCTCAGATGCTGACCATGCTGGCTGCCGGATTGTTCGCAAGTCAACCTCCGGCACAAGCCAACTCTTAGGAACCTCTCTTGTCTCTTGGTCCTCCCGCAAGCAAGCTAGTGTATCCTTGTCTACCACAGAAGCAGAGTACATAGCTGCTGTTAGCTGCTGCTCCCAGCTGTTATGGATGAAAGCCACCCTTAGTGATTTCTGCCTTAGGTTTCGAAAAATCCCTCTTCTAGTTGATTCTACTTCTGCTATTTCTGTAGCTAAGAACCCCGTCTTGCACTCTACAACTAAACACATAGACGTGAGGTTTCACTTTCTGACAGATCACTCTGAGAAGGGGGACATAGACTTAGTCCACGTAGCATCTGAAAACCAGTTGGCCGATATCTTTACCAAGCCCCTAGAGTTTGGCGCTTTTGTGCGCTTGAGAGGTGAGGTTGGAGTGTGCTATCCCTTTTAGTCAGGGATAATACGCTATTCCTTTTAGTAAGGAATAGCTTCCATAGTCTAGAATTTGCTTTTATCTGGCTTTTATTTCTCTTTGCTTCTTTTGCATGTTGTATCATATCATGCATTGCACTGTATCATATGCATTTTCACTTCACTAGCATTAGAGCTCTTTTGAGATGATGAGTTAGTACTTGCTTGTGCTAGATTGTACAGTAGCATGCTTGATCATGGTTGGCTAAGCTCTCTTGAGTCTGTTGAATATTAATTTTGAGCTAAGTCATTTTATTCTTTGCAAATCAAAAACCATGATCACCACTTGTTTTGGCTACCTAGTATGTGTAGGATTGTTGAATACTATGCTATCTTTTCATACCTGGATATGCTAGTTGTATGCCTTTGCTAAGTTAATGCCTAAGCTTTTATGACACCTTGTTTAAATTAAAATCTGAATCAAAATGCTTACAAGTAGTGTCTTATATGATGAATTGAGAAAGATTCAGGTGGGTTTGCTTGTCACACTGATCTAGTTCGAGACAGCTTGCCTTTGCACTTTGGCATGAACTTGGACTAGACTGTGTATGACCAAAACCTTGTCTTAAGCTTCTGATGGTTAGATAACCTAGGCTTGGCATTGGTTGGTAAGAAGTGGCAAAAGACAAGTAAATAACCCCTGACACAAAAAGAACTTGCTTATGAATACAAATGTCTAAATCTGAAATTTGCAAGTCTCTAAAATGTTTATGGCTGGTTGTATATGCTTTGGTTGAGAGTAGCACACCTTGTATGCATTGCTAGCATCTTGCTGTTCATGCCTATCTTGCTAGGTGCTATTCATGTCGGTGATGCTTTCTTTTCATTAACCCTGAAAAACAAGCTTACTCTTGCTATTCCTCGTTTAGGTGTAGTTTGGTTGCTCGTCTTACGTCCTTTTCTTTGGACGTTAATTCGAGTGCTTCCGCTTTCCACCCGATACGTATCTGTTCAGTGGACGGTATTGGGTATGTGTGTGTTTTCGTGAGAGCGTACTTTAGGGGTTTGAGTTTGAGTTTTTCAAGTGCTCCTATTCACCCCCCTCTAGTCGCACGTCTCGATCCTACAACTATCAATGTATATGTACCGACAATTGTTAAAACATTTCCTTCCCTTTTCTTGAAGGTTTGGAAATAGATCCAGTGAAGATCAAATGATTGTTACTCTTGGTGTTTAGCATCACCAAGGCAGACATGGTGATCGGGGTGTGTTCTCACAGCTAGCCAAGGCTTTGTGGAAGCCCGAAGAACAAAGATTGCAGAAGGCTTGAGCTCCACCTTGTTGTGATGGTAAATGGGAAATCTTAAAGAGAGCCCATTAACATGGAAGGCGGCATTGCACTTGGT
Source organism: Paspalum notatum (assembly GCA_022530915.1). Taxonomy (NCBI): domain Eukaryota; kingdom Viridiplantae; phylum Streptophyta; class Magnoliopsida; order Poales; family Poaceae; genus Paspalum; species Paspalum notatum. The sequence continues at coordinate 22,317,120 of CM039684.1, read as the reverse complement.
GTGCACCACAACATTGTCTGGAGGAGGTGCCAAATCTCCCATACTACAGGAAAAAAAAATCGGGTTGTCCCTTTGCCTCACGCTCCTTACTTGATGCACTTCGATTCCTGTTGTTTTCTTTGATGCATTTTGCCTTCGCTATGTCTTAGCTTATCTCCTGGATATTTTGTTACTTATACTTGTGACTAGCATAGCTTTCCTAGTATGTGTTGGTGTTGACGCAAGATATTGATTAAAATTATGCTTTATTTTTATATAATTTTATGTTTTTTCAGAAGTTAATTTTATGACTTAGTCTTGTTTTGCTAACAAATAACCCCGTTTTCGAGAATGCGTTTTGTTTTTGTTCAATATTGATTTTTGCAGAAAAATAGGGTATAATTGTAATAATTCGAGGATTTCTCGAATAAAAGATTTATGCTACAAGTCTAGGGAGGTGAGACAATGAATAAAAGAAGGACAATTGAAGCCCAAGATAAGGCCCAAACCCATTATAGAGAAGGTTCCAGAGGCTAAGGATTGCTTAAGTACGAAGAATACGAAGATAATGAATGTTTATTACAAGTCCAATCCAAACTCCAATTAAATCTCGATATATTCTTGGATTTCAGGACAACAGCAGCTTGTGGGCACAATTCAGAGACTTTAACGACGTCAAATGAAGAAAGTTTGAATACCAAAGTTGTAGATCTCTTCGAGCTCTACAATTTAGATCTAAGTTTGCGTTATTTGGACTTCGGATGAGGGAGTTATGGTCGAAATACTAAAAGCTGCAGAATATAAAAAGCTAATTTCGGGAAAGACCAGGACAAGGACTTTTTCTCCAAGCAAGGAAGCTTCATGGACACCTAAGAACCTTCAAGACTCTTGTATATATATAGAAATATGTCTATTAGGACTCTTATAACCGACCTTTAGATTCCATGTATAGGGGACTCTCCGGAGTATAAATATATGGCCTCCCTAGAGGAAGGGACATCGAATTCATTGTAAACTAGCGCTCCAAAGTTAGGGTTTAGGGTCCATCTTCGCAAGACTCGTCGAGAAGGAGATCTCGGCGAAAGGAGGAGGTGAGAGGAGGCAGGAAGGCCTCAGGTCAGCCGAGCCTACCCCCCTGGGTCAGCCGACACGGGCACTTCCCGGGGAGTCACGAGTTCGTCTTCTGATATGTTGTTTGTCTCGCCCAATTCGACAACTATGGGCTTCAAGTTGATGATGGTATCTCAAGTAACTCTCTGTTTTTCTTATTTTACTATGATAAACCTTGAGTTCAATTAATGAAATAGTTTTTTTGCTATTAGTTCTTTGTTTATACATGATCTATGATCCATGTCTTTGCAATGCTTCATCTCTACATGTGATCAGACCTGATTGATTAATCCACATGTCTTTTAGTAGATCTTTTTACTTTAATTAGTTGATTGAATTTGCTCATTCTTAGAGATGGTTAAGGTTTACTAGTTCGCCGATTAATTGGTTCCAGTGACAGTAGGGCTGGAGAAAGGTTCGAGTAAGCTTTTGACATTCATGATCATGTTTATTCTGTGTTTCACGTTAGATCGATGCTTAAGGTGGTTCGTAGTTTATAAGAAGTTTGTCTCATATCTCTTGCTAATCCCTTAGACGTATTAGCTTCTTTATCGATCTTGCTTTTGATTTTATTAATCTCTTGTTGTTGATCTAGTTTATGCTATAGTTACCTTTATATCTAGTTTGTGATTAGAATATTGTTTATCATCCTTTAGTTTAGTTTAGATATAGATTAGTCAGTAATTAGACTCTTTTTTATCCTTTAGTTTTTTAAGATTTATTAGAGCTAATCAGTAATTGATTAATCCTTGATTAATAGTAGTTTAAACCTAGTTTTTCACGGATTGAGAAAACCCTTGATACTCATCTCGGGGAAAGGCTACACCGATCCCGTCGCTTACAGTATAAGGTTTGGCGTGCTTAAATGCCGTCAACAGTTGGATTTACCACTTTTTCACTAGCATGAGTAGGTTCTCATTCAACGCTTAGAGGGAGAGAAGGGGACTAATTAGTAATTGATTAATCCTTGATTAATAGTAGTTTAAACCTAGTTTTCCACGGATTGACAAAACCCTTGATACTCATCTCGGGGAAAGGCTACACCGATCTTGTCGCTTGCAGTATAAGGTTTGGCGTGCTTAAATGCCATCAACATTTGGATTTACCACTTTTTCACTAGCATGAGTAGGTTCTCATTCAACGCTTAGAGGGAGAAGGGGACTAATTTGTAGTTCATTAGGTTAAGGATTTTCCTTTAGTGTTTTAAATAATTAGCCCAATTCAGCTCCCTCTTGGACATCTGATCCCTACAGATAGGACCATCCTTGACATGCTCTTCGCCATCAGAGTTATCGGTATCTTGTGACTCCTCATCCTACTCATCGTTAACGTTATTAACGTAATCATTGGACTCTTCTTAGTCACCACCCCCATCATTAATTGGATCATCACCGTGCACCAGGCTAGGCTCCGGCAGCCCAAACCTCTCTAAATCCCTTTGCCCATCATCTCCTAGCTCAGATCTACATCGTCGCAAGCTGCTCGCCAACCCCTCCTACTCACAAAGGGGCCACTTAGAGTGACTCCATCCGTTGTTCATATGATAGAGTTAACATGAAGCGCCCCCGCCTTCACGAGAACTCAAATGTGATACAAATGCTAGTCCTAGGAGACTAGCAACACATTTATTCAAGTATTATAGAGTCTGACTTAGCGATTATAAACAGGAGTACATAAATTCTATGGAAAGTACGATACATCGGAAGCATTTTTATTGCCCAATGCCACAGGCTAGCTAGGGGCAGGAGCATGACCTACCAAAGAGGGCCTCGATCAAAGCGTCGCCACCATCTGAAAAACATAGATATAGCAAGAGTGAGTACAACCATACTCCGCAAGCCCACCTTTCTCCGTAAGGAGTTGGGGTTAAGCTATTTCTACATATGCACAGAGTATGTGGAGCTTAGGGTGCTTTGTGGAAAAGCAGTTTTATATGTAGGGTTCATTAGTTCTCGGTTTTAATTTGAGAAAACACTTTTCTATAAAAGGGTTGCCACTGGATGGTCCACCATTGCTTATGGCATGCAAGCCAACACTTTTTTCCACCGCTACTGGGTCATGCCCGCCGTAGCATTCAAAACACACGTTTTTCCCACTCAAACCCATCCCAATTTTATAAAACTGCTAGTTGTCGAAACAAAGTCATAACCTGTCCATACCAGCAGAAATTAGACTATTCGAATAGGTTTATACTCTAATATGAGGTGCACACTTTATCCACAAGTTTGGTCCAGGACACTCATTGCCATGAGGCTTTTCCCGCTAAGTGTCCTTACCCTGCAAGTGTTCCCTAAATGTCAACCAACATGAGAGACTTAGGACCACCTGTCGTCTAGTGCCAGCAGACACGCGACATCGCCAAATGCTAGCAGACACACGACCTTTCCCCATTCCTAGTTTCCCAATGTGAGTTGTGACCCAGTGTTGCCACACACAACATCGAGTGGTTGCATGAAAAGAGAGTTAGGAAAGATGAGACTTCAACTCGATCCTTCAGAGTAGAACTTCCCCAAAGCTTTCCATCGTTTAAACACATGGCATAGTCGACCTAGGTCGTCTGCCAGGATCTTACCCCACGTTATCCAAAACCATGCCCCGAACTGATAACCCCATTTCCATCATCAAACAATAATATAGATAGTTGATCTGAATGATCGATCCCTCCTGAGCGCACTAAGTATAAGGTTCATTCGGGTGGCTATCCTACCATGTTCACCTTAGCTAGCAAAAACATGCAAGTTTCATTGTTTAACAGGGCAAAGGTTATGTTTGCAAAACTAGGAGATTTATGCATCAAATGGTGATTCCAGTGGGCTTGTAGTCGTTGATGCTTTCATTGCAATGGAGGTCGATGTTCGGCTCCACAGGCTCCTAGTTCGTAACGTTCATGTCGGGTTCCTAGGTCTCCTCGGGGGCAGTGTCTATGCGCACATAAATAAAACATACATAAAATGACAATCAAACATACTCAAAATGTTATGTAAGGGACATGGTGGGATAGAGGGTGATTTTAGATAAATTGTGGTGAAAGGATCATTTGAATCGGAGTTGAAACGGGAGAGATATGAAAATTCCTAGAAAAAAAATTCATAACTCAAAAGAAAAAGGGTAAAGCTTGAGGAGCCATTTCCCTTCCACCGGCCTGGCTCGGCCCACGCCCACCATCGCGCCCGTGGGCTTTCACAGCGTGGCACGACAGCATGGGGAAGTACATTGTCCCTCTCTATTTCTAAATTTAACTATTTGCCATGTTCCTTATAGAAAAAAAGCTGTATGTGCCAAGTGAAAAAGCCCTATATTGCATTTGTTTAATACACGTAGAATGTAAAATGCATTAATGGGCTACTACAACTGGGAGTAGACGACTAATGGGCAAATGGCCGAGTTAAAATTGTGGCACACTGGACGAATTCGAGCAGGTGGGAAATGGAAGCAGCTGAAACCCAATCTTGGGCAATACTATATTCCAGCAAAAATAATTAATTAAAGAAAAAAGGTGCGAGGCCATCGTTTTCTACTGGACACGATATCGACCGGTCTGGACAGTATTATTTCGCAATTTTGTTGGCTACCAGAGGCTTGCAAAGCATAGAGGGCACCCGTGAAGCGGATGTCTATGTCCTCGCTTTAGAAAAAGATTGGTGAACTGTCCGACTGTTTTCTTTTTTGAAATTTAGGAAACGACGTTGATATCAGCTTCAAGGGGACGGAGAGAAGACAGCATCAATCCGTGGCCCCTGCTCTGTGTCGCCCCATTTCTAGAGGTGGGGTTACACTCAAATCAGATCTCCGTGCATGTTGAAAGAGAACTGCATGCCAACCAGTCCTTTTATGAGTTGCTTCAGATGTACGTACTCCATTGCTACTAAAGAACTACTAGCTAGTAAAGCGATCTCTCAATCTAGCTGGTTGATGACAGAATAGGTACCCAAGCTCACCAAAGGAGAGGCAGCCATGGAATCATCTGACGAGGAGAAGCCTCTCATCCATCCCCAGCCTCCTCCTCAGGTGACTGACTGATCTCTCTCGCGTGCTCGCCCTAGTGCTACTATGTTTCCATGATGGCCTCAGACAGTTATCATAATCACAACAGGCATTGTGGATTAATTCAAAGCTGAATCTTTCGGTGCTGTGGATGATTTGATGCAGGCTCTGGCTGCTTCGGAGTACGCGAGTGATGGATCAGTTGACATCAACAAACAGCCTGCTCTCAAGCGCAGCACTGGGAAATGGAGGGCATGCTTCCTCATCTTAGGTACTAATTAACAACTGCTCTCTACTCGATCTACTTTTGCCAAAGCGCAGCTCTCCAATCAATCTCACCAGTTCACTGCATTACTGCCAGGTGTTGAGTTCTGCGAGTGCCTGGCCTTCTTCTCAATCTCACAGAACCTGGTGACCTACCTCACCACCGTTCTCCACGAAAGCAAAGTGGCAGCCGCGAGAAATGTCTCCGCCTGGGCCGGATCCTGCTTCTTGACGCCGCTCCTCGGCGCTTTCGTCGCAGACACTTACTGGGGCAGATACAAGACCATTGTTGTCTTCTTCCCACTCTACATCCTTGTAAGTGATACACTCCATATATAGGCTGCATTAATTTGTGTTAATTTGCCCACGTGCAACTCCATCTGAGTACCCTTTTCATTTTTCTTGGGTGGGCGCGTCAGGCAATGGCGGTTCTCATAGCCTCTTCCTCCCTGCCCGTATTCTCCGATGATGATGTCCATCGATCAGTGGTTTACATCGGAATCTACCTTGCCGCCATCGGTAGTGGCGGTGTGAAGCCGTGCACGTCGGCCTTTGGTGCAGACCAGTTCGACACCACTGACCCCGACGAGACGGTGAAGAAGGGCTCCTTCTTCAACTGGTACTACTTCATGATCAGCACCAGCTCCGTGCTGTCCGGCACCTTCGTGGTCTGGCTGCAGGACAACGTTGGGTGGACCGTCAGCTACGTGATCCCAGCGCTGCTCATGCTCGTCTGCTTCCCTCTATTTCTAGCTGGCTCCAAGACGTACAGGTTTAGGAAAATGGGGGCGAGCCCTCTTAAGAGCGTGCTCCAAGTGATTGTTGCAGCTGTCAGCAAGTGGCAGATGGAGCTGCCGGATGACAGCTCCCGTCTATTTGAGCTGCCTTCTGCAGCTCACAGAATCAAGCATACCAACGAATTCAAGTACGGTATACATGCATATATTGAGCTGAATTCTACGGACCTTCTTCTTCCTGCTCTAAAATTACAACCCAAACTAATACAGGCCAGTGTGTTTTTCCATCCATCCATCCATCCATCCATCATCAGGTTCTTTGACAAGGCTGCTATTAAAATTGTAACATCAGACAACCAAGTTAGCAGCAGCAGCAGCTCGTGGCGCCTGTGCACGGTGACACAGGTCGAGGAGCTCAAGATGCTGCTGCGGATGTTCCCGGTGTGGGCGTCGTTCCTCGCCTTCTACGCGGTGAGCTCGCTGACGGGGCCGACGCTGGTGGAGCAGGGCATGTTCATGGACAACCGCGTGGGCTCCTTCGCCATCCCGCCGGCCTCCATGGCCGTCCTGAGCTCGCTCAGCCTCCTCGCCTGGGTGCCCATCTACGAGGCCGTCCTGGTGCCGCTCGCGCGCCGCCTCACGGGCAACCACAAGGGCATCTCCGGGACGCTGCGCCTCGGGATCGGCCAGGCGCTCTGCACGCTCTCCATGGTGTACGCCGCCTTGCTCGAGACGGCGAGGCTGGCGGCGGCGGAGGCGCAGGGACTGACGGACCAGAGCGTGCCGGCGCCGATGAGCATCCTGTGGCAGGCGCCGGTTTATGTGCTCAACGGCGCAGCGCAGGTCTTCGGCGGCATCGGCGTCACCGAGTACTTCTACGATAAGTCCCCCCAGAGCATGAGGAGCCTGTGCGCGGCGCTCGCGAACCTGGCAATTTCGTCCGGGTCGTACATCAGCTCCGCCGTGCTCGCCATTGTCGCCGTAGCCACAACACGTGACGGGGCACCGGGCTGGATCCCGGACAACCTCAACCAAGGCCACCTCGACTACTTCTATTGGCTGTGGGCATTTCTTAGCTTCCTCAGTTTGGCTCTCTTTCTGCATTACTCAATTAGGCACACAGGGAACGTATAGCTTGTTGACGCAACAAAGCGCTGTCAACTTATCCTAGTGTAAATAAACGAAGTGTACTTGAATGGAAATATCAGAATTCCATATACCTTTTCTTTTGAGTTAAGTGTACTGGTCCATCAATCCATGGTTTTACATGGGCTAAAATCTTAGCAAATGTAAGTAATAAAAGTTTTTAGATAAACTTAGTATCTACAAGTAATTAAAATTACCTATCTTTTGCCTGATTAACACAGACACGATCTCTCTCTGCGTGTTTATCCGGGGCAGTTGGGCGATGCGCGCGCGCCGGCGACGCGCACGCGCCCCCCACACGGGCCCCACGCGGTGGCAGTGAGAGGCAGAGGCGCGCCATTCAAGGATTGGGGTGTTTATCCTTTTATTATATATTAATGTTTGTGCTAAACAAATGATTAATATTGATCCACAATCTGCAGGTAGTCCTACCCTGAATAGGCTCCTCCAAGGCCTTAGCGACCACCTCTAGAAAACTGGGGAGCTTGGGCCATATAGCCTCAAACGGAAACCTTTTCCTTAGAAACAAGAGACCGTCATTTTGTAGGAGTAGGCAACCAAGGTCTGAGGATAGGGTTGACATAGAGTGGAGAAAGCAATTAGGAAACATGTCTTCCCAATCCACGGAGACAAAGATCTTATGAATCCTATTCGGCGTGGGTGATGCCTTTTGTTACTGCAAGTGTAAAGGCGACCATGTAAATATCGTTCAAACATTTTATAAAGTGACCCATCATCCGCCTATGGAGGCGCGAGTTATTATTGTCCTCCGCAGAGCAAATAAGATTAAAATCACCTCCCATCAACCAAGGACCAGTTCATTGATCCAAGGGATTTCCATCCTACGGCTAAGGAAGAAACACAATTCACATCCAAGGGAAACAAAAAAGAAACACACCGAACTTAAACGTCAAGCATTGTCCGAGGAAATAACAACAGCCACAGGATCAAGTTAGGCGGTGGATCAAAGGGTCTCGGATGAAGGACCAGGCTACCTGGTCGCTTGGCCTCCTTATGTGGCAGCTCGGCCACCGACCTACCTGCCTTACCGACCTACTTCGCATATAAATACCCCTCACTCGCTTGGAGCTATAAATAGGACCCCTGAGGTCATTTGTGTGTGTGGGAAGTGGAAGAGAATCATTGTCTTAGTCTTGTAGCAGTAGAACAATCCTAGGAGTTTAAGTCGAGTCTAACCTTTCGCCTAAGAGATTCCGGAGTTAGCTTCGAGTCTTGGTAAAAGCTCTTGTATCTTTTGTACCTTTGCTACTCCAGTATAATATAATTTAATGATCTATTTTCAGTTATACTTTACTTTATTTCTTATACTTGCCTAGTGTGGTGTACCTTCTTGCACACTAGACCAAGGCTTTGTGTTGTCCTTAAGTTATCCGATTTTTGCTATACTCACCGGTGCTATAAGCTTTCCTTAGGCTCTGATCTAAGGCTAAGTTAGTTCTCACACTCTGATCAAGGAAGAACTGTAGCAATCAAGCTTCGCTTGTCACTAGTATAACGTGTCATCCTTTCCACGCAGCTCTAGTTGGTAGGTCCTCTTGGTGACAGCGGGAGTGTGCCCTCTATACTCCAACCCCATCGTTTGGCAGGCCCGTAGGCTCTAGATAGTTGTCGTTCAGTAGGCCTCCTATCTACCCCCTTGCCTCATTGGTGAAGTCTAGAATTTCGCTCGACGCAAGATCCTAGTATGCTCTCCGATAACTTGGTTTAGCCTCGAATAGCCCTTCACAGTAGATAAGAAATAGAGTTTGGAAATCTTTCTCGCTCGTTGTCCTCCCAAATAGCTATACTTATTTGATGACTACTTTGGTCACTGCTCTCAAATATCCCCACCATACACCACCATTATCTATTATTCATCTAGTTTACAGTAATTCTTTGTTCGAACATTATATTATTTCACCTATTTCCCACTGCTTCCCTGTGGATTTTACGATACTCGGAATACTCTGGGTGAAAAAGCTCCATCAATTCTACGTGCACTTGTGGAGTACAAATCTGTTACATTAAGAGACGAGGTTAATAGGAACCGGATCTTGTTGTCCTCAAGCATTCGAAGCATGTGCTGGGGTGACCTTAGCCGAGGTCGAGAACTCTCGTAGAACTGGAGTAGTGACCGACCACATAGGTCTGCGCCAAACCATGATAATGCCGCCACAAGTACCAACAACAGGAAGAAATAAGTAACCAAAGTCAGTCCAAAGCATATCCATGACAAGGTGATCATAAACAACACCCAACTTAGTCTCTTGCAAACAAATCACAGAAACACGCACAACGCAAACAGCCTCCCTCACTACATTATGACGTGACCAAGGTTCTAAAGTCTAGCAACTCTAAGCTAAAGGACCCCTTCACTATGGAACACACTAATGGTAGGCCACCATCCTGAGGAGACCCATAAACTAGGAGGACGGCGGCATCAAGCGGGACACCACAAGGAACCATCCCAAGTCACCACAACTCATTGTTCAGCTCTCTTATGTTGGATGAGATGCCGCATAACCATACTTGGTGCTTCTCTACCAAACGAATACTCTGCCTAGGAGACAGTGTTGGGGGCTCCCGTGCTTTCCAAGCAAGCGGGCGTGAAGGGACCAAGGGAGACAACCAACAATGGTGGAACGCAAGCGGACGATCTACAATCACCAACAAACACAACGCTAGCTGACCTTAGGTTAGATATGGAGGCATAGACAATGCCTACCGACAACGGGTGACCTCATCTTCTACCCTTGATGGGAGACTCTAGGGTAGGAGCTGCTACAACTGAAGGTCCCTAAAGAAGCTACATCGGAGTCAAAGGAACAAGCTCCAATATCCCTCAATTAGGGGGGTCCCCCGTGCAACCAGGGTGGTCTAGAGCTAGCACAAAGCACTTAGATAGAGTGCTAAAACCCCTCATCACCAGCAATAGGGATGGCCTCCTTGATGGTGACCCACGACTAAACGAAGGAGATGCGACCGCCACAACCAATGTTCACCCTTCCAGAGGCTCAGCCAAGGGAGACAAGTCAAAACCTAAGGCTAGAACCCCTGGCCCTAACCTCAAAAGGCGAACCAGACAACTTGAACTCCACCAACATCGAATCGAGCCAATCCGGTGCACGAACATCCACTACGGTACCTAAAAGGCAAGTAGGGTCTCCTGAACATCCATAAAAGCAACCCTCCCATGGTCGGACGAAACCTTGGGGGCCTAACACTTCTCAATGTTGTGCCAAGAGAGATGTAACACCATGAAAATCGGTAATTAAAAATCACCATGACAAATCATTGCGTTTTGCAAAACCATTTCCAATTGTTAGCATAAGAAACTCCTTCCTTTCCATCCACCAAAATTTCCCAAGAAACCCTCCTAAAATATTCCTCAAGTACTCCACAAAGTCCTCACCAAATATCCAAATTCAAAAATACAAAAGGAAAAGGGGAAAACCCTTGACTGGGTCGGTCTCCTCCTTCCCCCCATCCGGTCCACCTTGCCCCCTCTTTCCCCTATCCCTTGCTGGGCCGTCAGGACACCGCCTTCCCTAGTCCAACTCCACCCGCCTCCCTCTCTCTTGCTGCCGTCCTGGTCCCACCAGTCAGCGCGCCCGCCGTCACTGACACCCTGACCTCATGCAGCAGCCCCTGTCCCCTTCCTTGGTTCGTTGGGCCTTGCCCATGCAGTTCTCGTCGCCGTGCGCTCATGAGAAGACTATTATCGCCACCGTCTTAATAGCCCATGTCACCACACGTGGCACACCAGACGCCGCCAAACTGCCAACTACCGCTCCCTAGCACCGCCACCACAACGCCACATGATGGAGTTTGCTAAAGTGCACCCGTGGCGAGCCATTCCGTTGGGCTTTCCCCACGCCTCGGCTATAAATACCCCCTCACCAGCAGCTCGCTTCACCCCCCCCCAACATGTGACGCCATGACACTTCCCCTCCCCTTGCCACAAAAGAAAGCACCGCGTATGACGAACGCGATCGCCGCGATGCATCCTACACCCTCACCGGCAAATTCACCCTTTCTCAATGACCCCTGCCCAAATTAAGGTAGGCATTGCCACTAGCCCGTTGATGCACACCTTCCACACCACATTAGAGGGGAGCACGTCTCCTTAGAGCCTGACATTATGCCATACCATGGTGTCATCGCCATCGCACTCTCGCCTCATGCCGTAAGGTAAACCTATCATCACCCCCACCATCATGACACTGCCGCCATATTCGCCACCACCATCTCCACCTTGTCAACCAGTCCTCGTTGTCGGAACCGCCCTACCGGCCATGAACTATTGGCGAACTGTCGACGCCCATTGCCGGCCTGTACACGGTCGGTTCAATAGGTGTGGTCGTCATCGCCGAGTGATGCCATCACCCACCCCACTGTGTCTATGACACATGGGTCTGACTGCCCTGTCGTCCCCCGCATCATCATCCCTCCCCGCGCCAAGTGGGCCGGCCCATGGCTGCGCTGACGTGAGCGGGCTGCAGAAGGTCCATGGTCCGCCTTCGGTTAGGCTGGGCCGGGAGTGGGTTGTGCGCTAAGATAAGACTAGGGACCCCCTTCAACTTCCTCTTAACTCCAACAATCACCCCTGGTTCATAAAAACTCTATAACTTCCACATTTCAACTCCGATTTCATTGATTCTTCTTCCTAAATTAACCTTAAATCATCCCCCATCCAATCCCACCCCTTTGAAAATGTTTTGAGCATGTATGACTATCATTTTATGTGTTTTTTGTTTGTATACACATTGACACTGTCCCCAAGAACACATTGGAGCTGGAAACGAATGTTGTGGACCAAGAGAGCCAGAAGAACCGAACCTCGACCTCCGTTGCAACAAGAACATCAACGATAGCAAGTCCACTAGAATCCCCACTTGATGCACAAATTACCTAGTTTTCCGACCACAAACCATTAGCCTGTTAAAGCAAATAAAACTTGCATGTTTTGCTTGCGCTAGGGAAACATGGTAGGATAGATACCCGAACCAAATTTAGAAGTAGCAAGCTTAGGTAGGATTGCTCATTCAATTACTACATTACACTTGATGATATGATGGGGAATATGGGTATGGATGTGGAGTGTGTGTTTTTGAAAAATGGGGAAGAACCCCTGGCATGTTACCTCAGTCAACTAAACCATAATGTGAGTAGGGTGGAGAATCTGGGTACCGTTATCCCGATCTTCCTGGAGGTCTATTCTTTATGGAGAAGTCTAGAAGTGTGATTGCTCTGGGATCGATTGAGGGGAAGTTCTGCCCTAACTCGTGTAAGGACTGAGTTGATGCCTCATCTTGCCTAACTCTTTTCTTTCAACCACTCGATGTTGTGTCCAGCAACACTAATTCAACCCACAAAGAATAGCTGATGGGGTGGCCTCGATTCTCATATGGTTGCTATCCGGGGTGGGGAAGACTTGTGTGGGAAAGACTTTGAGCAGACTAGGCCTCATGGCAGTAAGTGTCTCGGACCAAACTTGTGGGTAAAGTGTGCATATCTGATCAGAGTATAAATCTGTTCGAATAGTCAGTGACCCTGCATGGGTGAGTTATGGCTTGGTTTCAACGACTAGCTGTTTTACAAGAAAATGGGAAATGGATGGGAAAAACATGATTATGGACCAGCAGTGGATGCCGAGAGCTACGATGGGTACGGCCAATATCTAGTAGCACTAGAAAGATGTGTCGGCTGGCATGCCATGAGCCACGGTGGACCTGCAAGTCTAGTGGCAACTTTTCGAAAGGGAAAAGTGTTTTCATAAATTAAAACTGGGAACTAAAGAGTATTGCGTATCAAAATATTTTCCCTTCAAAACAACCAAAGCTCCATATATACCTGCCTTGAAGAGATACGTGAAACCCAACTCTTCGTGGAGGAAGGTGGGCTTACGTGACGACATAGTACTCACCCTTCCATTGTTGATATTTTTCAGACAGTGACAATGATTTGCTCGAGGCACTATTTGGCTAGGTTACGCTCCTACTTCCCAACTAACCCGTGGCATTGGGATGTGAAGGATGCTTCTACTGTATCTTATTTATGCACATTTATGTACTCTGGTTGTAATTGTTAAGTCAGACTCCATGCTAGTTACATACATGCAATGGTATTGTGTGACGTATACACGGTACCACTCAAATTCCCGCAGCAACGTATGAGAAATTCATCTAGTTGTGGACACAATTAGGCATGATACACACTCTTTTTGACGGTCCATATTACATCATTGTCCGCGTTGTCCTTGGGCCACTGGAAAAGGCAGTAGTACCAACACAATACAACACGCGATTAGCTAACCATTCCCCATAGTGTTGTGCTCAGAAGGGAAGCTAGCAAAAAAACATACCCTGGTGCACCACCTAAGTAAGATATGTAATTTGAAAAATACATATGGTAAGTATTATGATTATTTGTTTTACCATGGTGCTAGTGCACTAGGGCGCATGAACCCGACATCATCCCTAGTCGTGCTTAATAGCTAGTTTTATTGCCGTGGCGTACCATGTGGAACGTTTGGCCATCTATACGTATACCTCAAGCCCGTCTTCCTCCTGCAGGAGAACCGGTGGCGGGCCTGGACCCTTCCCCTTCATCTCCATTGATTGAAGCACAAGCTGTAGGGTAGGGAGGTTGGCCTGAGGATTGACAACATCGGTTTGGTTCTCTGCTCCCTCCCACTCCCTGCCTTGCAAACCTTATCCATCACCACATCGCTCTCTCTACAAACGTGGCAGTGCTAAGAAAGTTGTTGTTTTGCAAGAAAACAAAGTGCGTTCTTGTCCCATAGCCTGAGATAATTGCTAGTTATGATTGGTATCCCAAGGATATATGAACGCTTGGAAAACAGAGACCCAATTCACTATTGATGGTCTTGTGTGTGTTGTCAAAGGGGGATACCATGCATGTGCAGTTTCTTTGCAGTCGTCTTCTCCACAGTACAGTTATCCACGGTTTTCATATCATTGTCCAGCCGGCAGCAGGTGGTTGTGAGAATCGAGAAATAGCAGTTCCAAGCAGGTTGCCATCGTCTCCAACCCATTGTACAACATTGCTGAAGGCAGCTCACGGGTTGCCATGGATGCAGAAGCAGGTGAGGAGCGGCTACTCGTTCATCACCAATCCATTTAAGCTGAATAAGGCTTGCTGTATACCAGCGATGGAACGGTTGATATTAACAATGAGCCTGGTTTGAAGCAGACAGCGGGGAACTGAAAGACATTGTGCTGGACCTTAGGTAGGCTTAGCCCCTCTGGAGACATGTTCTTCCAATAACATTACAGAACATATTCTTAGCATATGGCATATCAGGACTTGAAAGACATTGTGCTGCCTAGGTACCGAATTCGCCGAGTGCTTGGCCTTCTTTGCTGTCGCAAAAAACTTGGTCGCCTAACTCACGGGTAAACTTGTCACCCCCGATTTTAGAAATAAAACCAGAAATACACCATGTATGTACCAGGATCAGATTCTCATACACAGAACAAAAGTGGTCCATTACACAGTGCAAAGAGCGTACATATGTCACTTATTACAACACGAACGATATAGCGGAAGTCTTTAACATAAACAAGTTCAAACAACTAAACATCAGAGTACTACGGAAGGGGGCTTTTCATGTCCACAAGCAGCTGCCTAGGTCATCACTAGCCTAGAACTCGTCATAAACCTAGAAAGTTTGGGTGTAATCCTCAGCCTCTCCATCTCCTGATCAGCGGTTGCATTGAACGCAATAAGTTTGTTGAAAAAGAAAACAAGGGTGAGTACTTTCGCACTGAGCAAGTGTTCCATTTAGGCTAAGGTGGACTGGCTTTATAGTGGACTAGTTGATTGGAGTAGCTTTTAGTTGGTCAACTTTTATTAGGCACAAGTTAGCAGTTATTATCCCAAAAATTACCCAACAGAGATAACATTAAGATATAGCATAAAGGTAAAGCATAAATTAACAAATCGATAGATATCATTGATCAACATCTCAGCCCAAACCGCATGTTTCTCTAATCAATTGAGGGTCCAGGCTACTCATGACCGTGAGCACAGCTAATGCATCAGTTTGTTAACACTCTCGAGAGGTTGTACACTTTACCCACAGGTCGTGATTTCCCATTGTTCGGGTTTGTGAGAGCCAATGGACCGGCCTCATTGCTCTCCTGGTGTGATGAGTGATAGTCAACGAGCTCAAGCCCTCCGATGGACTAGAGGTAGATGATGAAGACCTCGATGGACTGAGGCAAAAGCCCTCCAATGGACCGGAGGCAATGCTCGGCGTCGGTCTGCCATGGAAGCTCGGTACACGGAGGGGCGATTCGACAACGGTGGTGTAAGCCCTCCGATGGACTGTGAGGCGACTCCGATGGACTCGAGAAGCCGGGTGCCACCATGATGCTCCAACCCGAGTGCATGGTGAGAAGACGTGCGAGGGAGGCTTTGGCGGCTTCAGCTCAAAACCGCCACCTAAGTTCAAATGACTTGGTGGGTTGGGCTCCGACTCGCCAAGATAGAAGATTGGGCCAAGACCCAGCTTAGGAAGCTCGCAAAATAAAGTTTTCCGGTTTCTAACTTCAAAACCAGGGGAAGTTTCCGGACTACTGGCTATGTGGCGCTCATCCAAGGGAGACGTGGAGAAGAAGAAGATCAAGCCGCATCGTAGTCGTCCGATTGTATCTTTTTGGTTTGGCCCCCTCCGGGCATTTTTAGAGTAGGGGTCTTAGTGAAATTATGTCGTTTAGGGCCTTGGGTATAAATAGATTTGAGAGGGTCCCTTGGAGCTTATCTTGGCCAGCCAAAAGAGAGGAGATTAGCTAGGAGATGAGTGCCTAGTTTAGTCAAATCTTGTCATTAGTGGGAGGATGATGGGAGGTAGGCTCTAGGGGGTCTTATAAGACTTGATTTCGTGATTCAATCCAAGATTCCTCCTTGAGAAATCTATGTCTTGAGCAGCTCAATTTCGTCCTTCTTTTCCCTTCCCCGTTCTAGTTCGTTTTTGGTTCCAATCCTTGGATTTTGGTGTGTTTTGGTTTGTCCAAGGTTGGGATCTTTCTTTTGCTGGTATTTTGCCTTGCTATGATGTGGTGAATCTCAATAGCTAAGTGCTAGAATCATCGAACCACGAGCAAGGGTCGTTCTCGTCGGATTTCGGTTTTTCGGTGTCAACTCATCTACCTCACGAGATTTGCAATTCCTGTGCAACCCTTCATCTTTTCAAGTGGATCTTTTGGGGTTTGTTAGGGAAGGTTTTTAGGATTGTCCATGCAAATTTTTGTGAAGTTTCGTTGAGATTTGACCCCGTTTTGGTCGTTTTTTTATGGGGTGTCGGGCTTTTTTTCTGCGTAGTTTTCTGGAGAACTGACCGGACAACTTGTTTGTCCGAACCCTACACTTAGGATTCCAGTCTGTAAGCTTAGGATTGTCCGGTCTGTAGTTTTTTAGGGCTGTTTTAACACCCTGATTGAGGTTTGTCCGGTTAGGCCTTTTGGTGACGAGAGGATTGTCCGGTCTAGTCTTTTTGGGGCTGTTTTTGCGTGTTCTTTGCTCCGCTTGCTTTGGGGTTTGTTTTTCTTGATTTCTTTGGTGTTTGGTGTGTTAGTTTTTGCTGCGTCTTCATGTTTGAGTGTTTCCACCTCTGGCCAATTCTCTTTGCTTGCTAGTCTTCGGCAAGACGCACTTAGGTGTGGAGTGGTTACGTGGGTTCCTCATTGCATGAGGCGTTGCTTGTTTTGTCTTGTTTGGTTTGTGTTTTGAGCTTTCGTGTGTGCTTCCGCTTAGTATTCTTCTGTGTGTCCTAAAGTTGGTAGTACGCTCATACTACGCAACTTTGCACACGAGTTTCGTGTAGTTTTTGTGTTGGTATTGGTTGTAGTGTTTAGAAGTTGTGTGCTTTTGTTTAGGAGTCGGTTTCGTGTCCTATGGTTGATAGCTTGTCCATGCTATGCAATCCTGCACGATTGTGTAGCGTGTGTGTTGACTCAGCTTGCGTCTTTTTCTGTGGACGTTGATTCGAGTGCTTCCGTTTGTCCCCGATACGTATCTGTTCAGTGGACGGTATCGGGTGAGTTGAGTTTGTGTGTGTTGACGGTCGTAATCTCACGATATCTATCGTCAATTACCAACCAAATGGAGCAATGCAAGTGAATAAATATGGACTAACCCTTCTACTAATGAGTTCCACAGGTTTTGTATGAATATTTGGATGCAGGTACCAAAATGCACATAAAATAGCTGAAAACATGTCAATGATCAAAAGATGGAAATCACTGGGCAAAGTGGCCAGATCGCCCGACCCACACCCTGGTCGGCAGACCAGGGGTCTGGTGTGCCTGTGTAGTCTAGGCCCGTTCGTTCAGTAGGCCCATAGGCGTTAGCCGGGTCTCCTTCGGTGGTCTACTATCTACCCCCTGATCCCTCGAGGCGCTGGAATTTCGCTCGACGCGAGACCCTGACTTGCTACTTGAGTTTCTTAGTTAACCACGACATAGTCTTTGCAGTCGAATAGAATAGAGTTTGGAAACTTTATCTCACTCGTTGTCCTCCCAGGCAACTATACCTTTCTACGTGTATTTTAGGTAGTTTAATTTACTTCTTTCCACCATACACCTATCTGTTTACCAGACTTGCCCCTGTCTAGTGACTAGCTGGTATATTTATTTAAGTACGGTTCATTCGATTTGAGTTTATTCAACTATACTCTCCCGCCTGCCGCTTCCCTATGGATAAAAATACAATACTCGGAATACTCTGGGTGAAAAGCTAAAGCGGTCTCCGTGCGCTTGCGGAGTAAAATCTTTTAAGGCTAAGAGACGCCAACAAGCTTTTTCGGCGCGGTTGCCGGGGAAGCAATAGGCAGAGATATAGTTGATAATCTCTTTTCGAGCCCCGTGTCTTTTATAAAAATACAACTAGTCGTTAGTAGGCTCACTTGCCTCTATTGTTTATGTTGTGGTTGCAACAGAGAGGTGTATGACCGGTTTCGACCTACCGGAAAACTTTCACAATAATCCAGAGTCTCTGCTCGGGAGGGTCCGTCCCAAGACCATTCACGGCCAGAGACCTGTTCCAAGGGAACTGAACCTTGAAACAGCCACGTCAAGCAGTTCCTCGAACACAGACTTGTCAAGTAGTTCTTCGTACACCGACGACATGGCCACAGCTCTTGAGAAGACCATCCGTGAGTTCTCCATCCCATCCAGCAATAATGTCCCTATGGGACCAACCGTCAACGCAGGGGAGAACTTCGAACTCAAGCCGGGAGTCATTCACATGGTTCAAGCCATCCTTTTTTGCGGATTAGCAACAGAGGACGCCAACAACCACCTGCAGCAATTCCTGAAAATCTGCAGCACATTTACCATGAAAGGTGCGTCCGCCGATGCTGTCAAGTTACGCCTCTTCCCATTTTCACTTGTCGGAATGGCGAAGCAATGGTTCTACTTCAACCGCGCAACACTGACAACGTGGGATGCGTGCTCAAACACATTCCTCGCCAAGTACTTTTCTCTGGAAAAGACCAATGCGTTGAGGAACAAGATCTCAAGCTTTCAATAGCTCGCAGATGAAACGGTGGCGGAGGCCTGGGAAAGATTACATGAATACATAGCAGCCTGCCCCCACCATGGCATGGAAGAATGGCTGATTATTCAGAGTTTCTTTCACGGGTTAAACCATACTGCTCAAGAGCACCTGGATACAGCCGCTGGAGGATCCTTCCTATCCCAAAGTGTGAGAGCGGCCAAAAATCTGATTGAGAAGATCGCCACTAACCAGGGATGGAAGGAAGAAAGGTCACACACACGATCCCGTGGAGTCCATCACATCGATAGCACAGATATGCTGGCTGCCAAGATGGACTTGCTTTTAAAGAAGCTAGAAGACAATCCTGAGACCGCACCAGCCCAGGCCCTCGATACTCACATGACTTGTGAAGTCTGCGGGAATACGGAGCACTTAGGTAGCAGCTGCCCTGAAACGCGACCGGAAGACGCCAACTTCATCGGTAATTCTAGCAACCTCAACAACGGGAATCGTCCCCAACCAGGCTGGAATTCGCGCCCATATATGCCATTCTCCGGATAAGGTAACTCCTCTGGTAATTCACAGCAGTTCAATAAGCCTAGCTCTTTTTATCCTAAAACTGTGTATGAGAGCATCAGTAAAAAGTTTCATGCAAATGATAGACTTTTTGAGTCTATTTCTTTACAAATGGAAACTTTTAACAGTGCTATGAAAAATCAACTGAGTTTCAATAAAATGTTAGAAACACAAATAGCTCAGTTGGCTGCTTCTTTGCCTAATGCTAATGCGGGAAAGCTTCCGGGACAACCAGAACTGCTCCCAAAGAGCACATCAATGCTGTCACCACTAGGGGTGGTAAGTCCACTCAGGACCCTCCACATCCTAGTGGTACATCACGCACTAACCGTACAGGCAAAGAACAGGAGAAGACCACCGAAACAGAGGAGAATGATGATCCAGAAACCAGCACTGGTGTCGCGAAGGAGAAGGCACCACCGAAAACTCTTCCACATGAGTTTTATGACACAATGGTGTTGCTATTCCCTCAACGCAACAAAAAGGCTGCCGCCGATGAACAATATAGTAAGTTTGTTGAGGTCATTAAGAAATTATATGTCAATATACCCCTGCTAGATGCTATGTAGGTACCGACATATGCAAAGTACCTAAAAGATATACTCAACAATAAGAAACCACTGCCATCAACGGAAATTGTGCATATGACCGAGGAGTCTAGCGCAGCTATACTCAACCATCCTCCACAGAAGAAGAAGGACCCTGGCAGTCCTACCATTCCATGCTCAATTGCGAACCAAGTCTTAATCAAGCCTTATGTGATCTCGGAGCAAGCGTCAGTTTTATGCCTAAAATTGTCTTCGACAAACTCAACCACACGGCACTCGTTCCCACAAGTATGTGCCTGCAACTAGCGGACCAATCTATCCGACACCCCGC
The DNA here is from genome assembly GCA_022530915.1 of Paspalum notatum. Lineage (NCBI taxonomy): Eukaryota > Viridiplantae > Streptophyta > Magnoliopsida > Poales > Poaceae > Paspalum > Paspalum notatum. The sequence goes on along the minus strand of CM039684.1, from coordinate 22,296,922 downwards.
GGGGATCACCGAGGATGTCACGGTGAAGATCCGGAACTTCCTCATTCCCGTGGATTTTGTGGTATTGGACATGGGGATTGATGCCAAGACACCGCTCATTCTTGGGCGGCTGTTTCTGAGCACCGCGGAAGCATGCATTGATGTTGGAGTCGGAGAAGTCCACCTCAACATCAACGGGATAAGGGAGACATTCTCCATCAAACCAAAAGTGGAGCAATGCAGCCAAGTGAATATTTTCAAGTGCCAAAAGTATGTGCCGAAGCCGCCAGTCTACGATGCTTCCGGGAAAGAGATGGACAGTCTCATAGCATTCATGAAACAGAAGTTAGCCACCGAGGCTGCCATCCGACAATGAGAATAAGACGAATGGAAGAAGGCGAAAGCCATGAAGGCTAACCGCAAGAACCAGGAAACAGGACGCAAAGCTCCTGTTAAGAAGGTCGGCACCCATGATTTTACAAGACCCATCAACCGAGGGTGCAACAAAAATCAACATACCCATGGAGACACTAGGACAAATACTATGGGGCATGTTGACGACGAGCGCGCCTAGGACTCATCCACGACAAATTCCAAGTGGCTCACAAAGGTACCGCTTACCTCCCCATACATAGCTCACGCGACATCCCAAAGGGCGGTAAATGGTTCGCTCCCGCCAAGAGGTAAATTTGGCGTTATCATTCGACAGCATATTTATTTCCCACCAATTTTAATTTAAACGCTCCACTGCATATTTAAATTTTAGCACTGCATAATTTTATCTTTCTTTGCATTTAGTTTATACCTCCCATTTTCGAAAAAAATTAAAAATATATAGGGGCCGGCCGCCTCAGCATGAGCGGCCGGCCGACCATCACCCTGCAAAAGGGGGCATGGAGGCACTGGTCAGGCCGGCCGGCCGGCCGCATGGCCAGGCCGCCCGACCACGTCGGCCTCCCACTCTCCCCTCTTTTCTCTCTTCACTCTCATGCTCCCCCTCTCCTTTCCCTTTCTCTTTAGCTTTACTTTCTCTCTTTTCCCTCTCTTTCCCTTTGCCTCACTTCCTAATGAAAGCACAAGAGGGGAAGGGCACTGCCGGTGGCCGCCCGGCCACTACCGTGGTCGCCCGACCACTAGCCCCCCTTGGCCGACCACCATCATAACCTACACAACTCTCGAGTTCCTCGACTTGCACCCATGGCCGGTCTCTTGACCGCCCCACCTACAATCATGGCCGGCCGACCACTGTGTCACTTTCGATGCACTCACACACCTCCCCCTTGCTGCACCATCACGCAAAGAGGTTGCTCAACCAACTCACCAAGCCGGCCGACCTGCCTCAACCACCCTCGCGCCGCTCCCTTTTGCTACACACCTACGCAAGGTCGGTCGACCATCAGCCAAGGCCGGCCGACCAGCAGAGCAAGCTGGCCGACCCCCATGCTTGGCCGCCCGACCTCCCTGGTGCTCCCTTTCAGCTATAAATAGCCCCCTTCACTCCCTTGGTCAATGCACCACACAAGCTCCCTTCTCTCCCGCTTAAAATCCTGTGTTTAGTTGGTTTAGCTCTTTACTTAGATAACTAATGTCCGAATAAAAATCTAGTTGAGCAAAAATAATTTAGCTACTAGCCCGTCTCTTCAGCAGGACCACGAACGAGTTGTGGTGGTGTCACGCCTCGCAAGGACGACTAACCGCTAACGCGAATTTTATTTTGTTGTCTCGTAGTTTTTTGTGGTCATCTTTTGTGCAGGATGAAGCGCGCATTCAAGAGGACAAGAAGCGCCATCAACAAGGCGGGGCAGCACATATGGTTCCTGACGTACTCCAGCTCACAGAACTCGCGGACGGTGTCCGATAGAGGCTCATCAAGTGCTGGGCCGGGAGGAGAAGAAGCTTCGTCCTCCGTCACTGGGCCCGTTCTGCTGTTGGATTCCCAAATCCAAACGCGCAATCAAGACGAAGCCGACCTGCTGAGGTGACTCCACACCAAGCCTATCACCCTCACCAAGTGCTTCGATGAGGTACTCATGACAAGCACAGGTATGGATGACGAATTCGATGAAATTTTTAGTATGGTAGGCTGGGAAAATTTTGCAAATGTTAGCGAGGGAGGCATAGTCCTCCTCACAAAGGAGTTTGTTATGACCCTTCGAATAGTATCACTGGAGTCCGGCATGACGGTTCATTTTAGACTCTTTAACTCTGAGCATGAACTGACACTCCGTCAGTTCAGCAATGCTCTCAGGTTCTCACCCCGCTGCTCCAGAGTAGCCGAACCCGTAGGCTTCCATGCAACAGAGTTTTGGAAAGAACTAGCCGGGCCAGACTACAAGGGGAAAAAGAGCATCACAAACATTAAGCACCCCACCATGCGGTTCATGGCCCGCTGGATAACCATCGTAGTCCTGCCCCGCGATGACACACGCTTTGTGACCATAGAGGACTAAAAAATCCTCTATGCCATGTGGCGTAAGCAGAAATATGCACCTGTCACCGCCATGCTCTATCACTGGATGAAACTAGTTTAGGATGAAAATTCCATATCAATCACGTCATTCGTGATGAGGATTGCATCCGAGCTAGGGGTCTTAGCTAATGCCCAGATGGCATTCTTACCCCCTGACACACCCAACCTAGTCACCGAGAGCCATTTCATCCGGGCACACTTTCTGTGCAAGAACCCCAGCACGGACACGTATGTCATGATCTATAAGGGGTACAACTTTGAAGTGCCTCTACCAGCGCCTCAGTTCAAAATCTACCACATGGACATACTCTCTATGCCTTTAGAGGAGCCCAGACATAGTGTAGCGGGAGTCATGACCAGGGCACAGAGGAGGGCAGCCCAAGAGCATTTACAGAAGGAAGCACAGGACGCGCAAACCGCCGGGACGGGACCTACCTGGTTCCACACCGTGGGTGGCACGTCCTGGCACACACAGGGAACAGACCCGACATGGTAGCCCGATGGAGGATCTGGAACACAATGGCGACACGAGCCAAGCGCTACATTCTCACAGCAGCAAGGAGGAGGAACCTTCTATGGGTATGGGTCAGCACCATACGAGGCAGGACCATCTGCCTCTGCACGCTTTGCAGGAGACCCGTTGAGTGCCATCTTTGGGTCCCTGACAATTCAGGACCAGCGCACAGCTGGGATGGCCCAGCAGCTTAACCAAGTAGATGAGCGCACTTAGGTTATCCAGCAGGCCCAGGACGAACAGTACAACCGCCTCCTCGAAATAGAAGCGACGGCTCAGCGCACCTTCGATGAGTCCCAGCGATTCTTCCAGTACTACGGGCAGTGTTAGCCTAAACGGTAAAAGGTAAACAGTCGGTCATCTACTGTTTAGCCATTATTCGGTGCTAAACGGCCATTTAAACGGGTTTAAACGGTGAAAATGACTAATTAAACGGAAACGGTCAACCACCGTTTAGCGTTTAAACGGTGTTTAAACGAGCTAAACGACTGTTTAGGAGAACAGTGACTACAGGTACTACCCCGAGTAGCTTCGTTGAAGCTTGGGGGGAAGCCCAATTCGACAGCTAGGTACGTATGACAGTCCCCGATTTCTGCACCACCCATGTATCTTTGCTTTGAGAGTTTATTAGTTTGCTTGCTCAATCTAGTTTGTTTAATTCAGTTTGATTAATTTAGTTTGCTTAATTCAGTATATAAAAAAATAATAAAAAATAATAATAATAAACTCCTATGCCTTAGTGATAAGTTCACATGCTAGCTTCATTTTGGAAATGATGAATAGTTGCTCTATTAAGTGGATGATTTAATTCTTGCATGTGACTTATGCTTAGCTTAGTTTTAAGTTTGTGAATAAAAAAAGTAAACTAAGGTTCTATCTCGTGGATGCCATTTGTGATAACAAGTCTAAGTTGTTGTGAGATGAATGATATGACTTGAATATGGGATAATTCTCTCATGCTCTTAGTAAGATGAACATCTCAGGTTTTTATTTTGAAAATAACAAAATATAGCTCCTCTTGGTCAAAAATACCTTCCAGAGCAAAAAAATGCTTCAATTAATTTAAACTGCTATAAAGAGCTACTTGAGATTTGTTAAGTTTTGAGTCTTTTTGAGTAGAAATATCACCTTCTGTTGATAGCTGGAGTACAAAAGCAAAAATGCAAGTGATCCATTCCGAACTTTGCATCCACCAAAATGTCTCCAAATACTTCTCATGATTCCTAGCCTTCAAATCTCAAGGAGTAAGGGTATGGAGCCCAAAAAGAAAAGCATGCAAAAGCATGGCAAAAAAAATGCGTATAAAAGCACGGCAAAATGAAAAGCATGCAAGTTCAAGCATGGCAAAAATAAATAAAAGCTCCATATCCGCTCCAAATCAACGAAAGGCTACAAGGGACGATGAATACCAAGAGAAGAGGCATACAGTTCTATGACTCATACTCCAGTGATCAATAGAAGAAGTGATAGAGAACACTCTTTGGTCCAATCTTTGACTTAGCAAAATAAATATCCTAAGTGTGCCACATTCTTCCTACCCGAAGCTCCACAAAGGCCTTAGTGTAGAAAAGTGTCGGCCGAATCTTGGCCCTTGATAAGGATACACATTTGAGCGCCTGAAAACACCTTGGGGAAGCTACTTTTGTTTTGAAAATCTTGAAACACCTGAGAAAGACATCCAAAAAGAGAAAGACTCCTGTATAAAGGTCGTTCCATCTCTCAACCGCCCAAGGCAAGGTAAGCAAACAGATGCACCACAGGTAGTACACAAGGTGAGCTTCAATTATTTCACTTCTTGAAACAAAAGCATGAGTATTGAGTCATGTATAAGAATTTCTCTTCATCTTTGATATTGCAGCAACTCCTGATCCACTTTCAGTCTTAGCTTTGCTCGAGGACGAGCAAAAGTTTAAGCTTAGGGGTGTTGACGGTCGTAATCTCACGATATCTACCGTCAATTATCAACCAAATGGAGCAATGCAAGTGAATAAATATGGACTAACCCTTCTACTAATGAGTTCCACAAGTTTTGTATGAATATTTGGATGCATGTACCAAAATGCACATAAAATAGCTGAAAACATGTCAATGATCAAAAGATGGAAATCACTAGGCAAAGTGGCCAGGTCGGCCGACCAGGGCCAAGCCTGCCCTGGCTCAACCAGGTCGGCCGACCAAGGGTCTGGCCGCCCGACCCACTAACAGGGTCGGCCGACCCCTGGCCAGGCCGCCCAACCTTCCAAGTGGGCCACTTGCCACCTCATTGATCCACATTTCGAAGAAACACAAGTGCACTCAAATCCAACCGCAAGACCAAGCATCCAATGTATCCAAAGGCTGAAAATGCACCAAGTCACGGATCCACAACGTCAACAATCAGAGGGAGAAGCAAAATGGCCAATGCAGGCCTGACACGTGGTCGCCCGACCTCCTACAAGGTCGGCCGACCTACCCTCGGAGGCATTTTACACATGCAACAACCGTCCTAACCGCCAACCGCCATGGAGATGCAAGATCAAGCTGTTGGAGTGCAAAGGCGGTGGATCGGGTGGTCGCCCAACCTCGGAGTAGGTCGGCCGACCTCCTTCCTAGGTTGGCCGACCACCGCCTTCGGCCTCCCACCGACCTAAGCCTCCTACAAGTACCCCCCTCTCATATAGGACTATAAATAGGCCTGTAGAGCTCATTTGTAAAGGTGTGGAGAAATTGAGAGCTATATCCTACCTTAGAGAGTGTCATTTTCCACGTCTTAGTAGTTAGGATAGTCCTGAGAGTTAAAGTGAGTCGAGCTTTGCCTCGGAGTTCTTGGAGATTCTTCTGAGTCTGCGGTAATAGCTCTTGTATCTTTTGTACTCGTATCTTCAATATAATTCAGTTATATTTTACTTTACTTCTATCTCTGGCAAGTGTCGCGTACCCTTTATTTTGCACACTTGCTAGGCTTAGACATGTGGTTATCTTAGTTAGTCAAGTCCCGTTATTCTTGCCGGTGCTATAATCCAACCTGTACGCCAGGCTCTGGTTAGGTCCTCTCCTCTGATCAAGGACGATCTATTGTTACTCAAGCTTCGCTTGAGCACGTTTATAGCGTGCCAGCCTATCCACGCAGATTTGCTTGGTAGCCCCACTCGGTGACAGCGTGTGGTGTGCCTGTGTAGTCCAGACCCGTTCGTTCGGTAGGACCGTAGGCGTTAGCCGGGTCTCCTTTGGTGGTCTACTATCTACCCCCTGACCCCTCGAGGCGTCGGAATTTCTCTCGACGCGAGACCCTGACTTGCTGCTTGAGTTTCTTAGTTAACCACGACATAGTCTTTGCAGTTGAATAGAATAGAGTTTGGGAACTTTATCTCACTCGTTGTCCTCCTAGGCAACTATACCTTTCTACGTGTATCTTAGGTAGTTTAATTTACTTCTTTTCACCATACACCTATCCGTTTACCAGACTTACCCCTGTCTAGTGATTAGCTGGTATATTTATTTAAGTACGGTTCATTCGATTTGAGTTTATTCAACTATACTCTCTCGCCTGCCGCTTCCCTATGGATAAAAATACGATACTCGGAATACTCTGGGTGAAAAGCTACAGCGGTCTCCGTGCGCTTGCAGAGTAAAATCTTTTAAGGCTAAGAGACGCCAACAGTGAGAGCGCACTTTGGGGGGTTGAGCTTGAGTTTTCAAGTTCTCCTATTCACCCCCCTCTAGTCGCATGTCTCTATCCTACAAGTGGTATCAGAGCCGGTTAGGTTTTCCATACCTTAACAGGTGAAGAAACCATAGCGACTATGACTTACTCTGGGAAGATTCCCATCCTTGGCTCCGATGGCTATCCCTATTGGAAGGGTAGGATGGAGGCATTCCTTGTTAGCCAGAGTCAGGACATATGGGATGCTACTTAGAGTACGACTTTTGTGGTGCTTCTAGTTGCTGAGCGTACAACGCCTGAGATCGTGGCTCAACATGAGGCGGATGCCAAGGCTGTTAACTTTCTTTTTTCCGAGCTTGGTTCCATGGATTATGAGAGAGTAAGTCACCTTAAGACGGCGCGTGAGATATGGTCACTGCTTAGTGCACACCAAGAGGGTACCGCGACCATTAAGGCTAGGCTTGTGGAGACTTACTGGTGCGAATATGAGAATTTCGTCCAGAAGCCGGGAGAGTCAGTAGACGACTTGTTTGGTCGCTTTCAGTCGATCATTAACAAGTTGCGTATCAACTCTGCCCCCGCTGAGCTCCCATACACCGATCATCAGCAGGCTGTCAAATTGTTGTATGCTTTGGATAGAAAAGTATGGGAGATCAAGGTGAACTCAATCATTGAGTCGGCAGGGTATGATACGATAGGAATAGAGGCGCTCTATAGTAAGCTCAAGGCCACAGAAGTAGATTACAAGATGAGGGATTCCCTCGCTTGTACAGGTTCCAAGAGTCTGGCCTTGGCTACCCCCTCTAGTGAGTCTGCTACTAACCCCTTGTTACACAACTTTTCGTTTTCTACTTTGATGTCTGTTACAGAGGAGCAGTTGGTGATGCTTGGGGATGATGAGCTTTGTCTGGTGTCTAGTCGCTTTCAGCGCGCCTATGACAACCGGATGAGCAAGAAGAAGGGCAAGAGGCCCAAGTGCTTTGAGTGCGGAGAGGTCGGCCACTTCATCGCCGAGTGCCACAACAAGAACGACTACTACAAAAAGGGCAAGAGCTACTCCCACGACTCCAACAAGTACCACTCCGGCAAGCCAAGCTTTGACAAGCACCGCTCCGGCAAGTATAGCTTCGCAAGCGCCCCTTCGGCAAGAAAAACTTTCGGAAAGCTTTCAAGAGCTTCTGCAAGTTGTGTGCTTTTGTTTAGGAGTCGGTTTCGTGTCCTAGGGTTGATAGCTTGTCCATGCTATGCAATCCTGCACGATTGTGTAGCGTGTGTGTTGACTCGGCTTGCGTCCTTTTCTGTGGACGTTGATTCGAGTGCCTCCGTTTGTCCCCGATACGTATCTGTTCAGTGGACGGTATCAGGGGAGTTGAGTTTGTGTTAGACCACACTTTGGGGGGTTGAGTTTGAGTTTTCAAGTGCTCCTATTCACCCCCTCTCTAGTCACACGTCTCGGTCCTACAGTTTGCAAGACCCTGACACATTACCCTTGATGTGTGACAGGTAGTCTCACTACAAGACATTTACAAAGGTTCACTAGAGTGTAGCTGCCCGTTACAAGAATTCTTAGTTAGTAAGAATAGAGTTCCCTCCAAGAGGTGACTGACAAGAGGGCAAACGAATAAACCACTGCACCCTCCTTGGCAAAAGATAGCCTATGCCCTAAGGTACTTCTTACGCCATATTTCAAGGAAGCAACTACAACTCTAGATTCCCTAATTAGTCAGTCAAGAATGCCCCATTTCATCCCACATGGTTGTATTGTTTTCCTAGGTGGTCGCTCGGCGAACTGATCCTTACAGTGAGACACTCGGGTAAAAGGCCCAAGCTCCCAAAACAACATATTTCCAACAGTTCCATTAAGTTCCAGCAATTACCAAGATTAATCATTCACATCCATAAACATAAGATTCAGAAAGTAAAGTTGAGCGCTAGCAAAAGCTACTACATCACAGCCCAGGGATATATCAAGATAAAATGACTGGCTAGTCATCCTTAGGTTGCAAGTTGTGCAGGAATGTAAGTTTTTAATGTAAGGGACAAATAGGTTAAAAAACACTTTCCTTCGTCAAAAGTCTGTTCGAGATCCTCCCAAACTAGGTTTTCAGGCTCAGGGACTAACTCCTTGTCTACACGTTACAAAAAATGCAATGAAAATATGGACTAAAAGGATAAAAACAGTACACCAATCAATATGAACAGAAGCTAACAAGTATAAAATAGTATTCTACTCACTGCTACGAGCTCAACGGTTCAAAAATCATTTTATTTGGACTTAAAATGAGAAAGTAATGCATAAAATAAGATAGCAGGGGCACAATTTAAATAAAAACAAAAGTTTCAGGCGGCGAGACGCGACGGCGGCGTGGGATGGAGCCACGGCGAGGAATTCCCACTGAGTGAGCAAACTAAACGGAACAAGAGTCGTCCGGTGCAGTTCCTCACCTCAATGCGAAACTCCTGGGCAAGACCTCGTCGACGGGGAGGCGGCAACTACGGAGAACGGCGATGGCGGACGGCGCACTGCAAGAACGGCGGCGTGGCGCGATTAGTGACGTCCGGTGCGAGATAGAGTCCAGGAGCAAGTGCATAGGGTGTGTGAGAGTGCGGCGGCCCTGGCCTGGACGGCAGGGCGCGGACGACGAGGCCGGGGCGCGGCGCCGCACCGGGGCGGACGGCGTCGGCGTGCGCGCGGCTTGAGAGCAAGTGCGAGGGCGAGGGCGAGGCGAAAAGAATGAGTGCGGAACTGACTCCGAGGCGCGGGTGCGGGATCCTTGGAGGCGAGGTGGAGAACGTGGGCGCGAGCGCGTGGACCGGGGTCGGGGCGCGGCTCGGCTCGAGCTCACCTCCAGGCGGAGCGGGGCGGCAGTTGGAGGAAGGGGGAGAGATGCCGCTGAGAGGCAGGCCCGGGGAACGGGAGAGGGAGCTGGGTGCGGGCCAAGACGTGGGCGCGGATGCGGCGCGGTCCTCGGCTCCGGCTCGGACGCGGCGGGTGAAGCGGAGAGAGGTTGGAGGTGGGGGACGAGACCGATAGGCGGGCCCAGCTTGCCAGTGGAAGGGAGCTGGGACGCGGCATGGAGGCGGCGCGCCGATAGGCGGGCCCCACATGGAAGTGAGGGAGGGCGGTGACGCGGTGGAGGCTGGCAGGCTGAAATCTCCAGTGGGCTGGCTGGGCTGCTGTGGTTGAGGAGGTGGAAAAGGCCAAGGAAAAAAAAGAAAAGGGCCCAAAGGCCAACCAGAGATGCGCAGTACCCTATGGAATTTTAACAGGATATTTATGCACTTAAACAAAGGATTTGCAAAAGTAAACCACACCAGAAACTGAGGTAAACTTTTAAGCACATCAACACTAACATTCCAGAAAGTATATGCAAAGGCATGGATGCACAGAGAAGTAAACTTATATTGATTTTAGCACTTGACTTGAGAAAGAATTAAATAAATTCATGACATGCACACTAATCAAGCAACTTAAGCATATTGCATTTGAGTTTGGCAAAAAGAATTTTAGAAAGGCAAATTTCAGGGTGTTACCAACCTACCCCCTTAAAAGAATCTCGTCCTCGAGATTCAAGGTTTGTTAGCAAAGAGACTGGAAAACTGTGCCTTTAATTCATCTTCCCTCTCCCAAGCTGCCTCACCTTCTGTGTGGTGATTCCATTTCACTTTGCACATTTTGACCACTTTGTTGTTGGTAACTCTTTCTATTGTCTCAAGAATTCGGATTGGATACTTTTTGTAAATCACATCTCTATGGACATTCAATTCCTATGACGAAAGTGCATTTACCGCAAATTTTATTGTGTCCCCAGACGATGTTGTCACCTTTACCTTTCTTTCAGCACATTTCAATGAGGCATCATATTTGTTTAACCAACTCATTCCAAGAATAACATCTATCCCCTCAGTGTCCATAACCATTAAATTTGCAGGAAAGACTACCCCCCTTATGTTGATACTAACCCCTTTACACATGACGTTGGTTTTAAGTGTACCTCCAGGTGAATTAACCACCATCGTTTTCTCCATTTAGGCTGTAGGGAGTTTATATTTATCCGCAAAGCGAGCAGTAACAAATGAATGGGTAGCACCAATATCAAACAACACTAAGGCAGGATGTGAGTTGACTAGGAACATACCTAGTAGCACGTTGGGTGACTCCTGTGCTGATTCTGCAGTGACATGGTTCAGCTTCCCTAGGAAGTAGTTTTGGGGTCCATGCTTGTTGGAAACCTGGTTTGGGGCGCCATTCTTTATCTGTTGAGGTTGGTTTTGCCTCTGGCCTCCCTGACTTGACTGTCCTTGTCGTGGCTGTCCAAACTTCTTAGGGCACTGCCTAGACCAATGTCCCAAATCTCCACAATGAAAACAACCATTACTACTAGGAGGGGCATTGTTGCTTGCTTGTTGTGCATTTGGTGTAGCTGCCTGATCCGGTGCCTGAACATCCTGATGTTGAGCTGGTCCCTGCATCTGCCCTTGCTGCTGATATTGATAGTTCTGATGCTGCCCAATGTTGCGAGCCTGGTAACCTTGATGTCCCATGGTGCGACGATTGTTGTTGTTGGAAGATGAGTTGTTATTGAACTTGCGCTTTCTGTCTTCCATTTCATGCCTCATGTTCTCGGATACAATTGCTCTATCCACCAACTTATTGAAATTGGTGAACGTATGGTTCATCAGTTGGTATTTCAGGGGATCTACAAGTCCTTTCATGAACCTGCGCTGTCTCTTTGGATCACTATCCACTTCTTCTAGCGCATAACGTGACAACTGGATAAACTTGTCACGGTACTCGCTATCAGTCTTGTTATTTTGCCTCAGTGCCAGAAACTCTTCTTTCTTTAAATCCATCAAACCATCTGGGACGTGATGCATTCTGAAATTATCCTTGAATTCCTTCCAGGTGATCATGTCCGGGTTCCGTATGGTTCCCACCATTCTTGAGCTGACCCTTGTAGCTGACGCGGACCGTACAACACTTTCTCCCTGTCGTTGCATTGCGCAATCTCTAGATCCTGCTCCACAGTGCGAAGCCAATCCTCTGCATCCATTCGGTTTGCTGAATGGGTAAACACCAGTGGATTTCCTTTGAGAAACGCCGAGCGCTTATCTCGCGGGGAGCCTGAACTAGCGGTGCCTGTTGCTGTTGCTGTTGCTGCTGCTGGTGGTAGCACCTGAAGTTCAGCATCTGGTTGACGCTGTTCATTACTTGGGTGTGCATTCCCATCATCTGCTCATAGGTTGCTTGTGGTGGCTGCTGTTGGTGGGGATGCTGTGGTGGAGGAGGTGGTGGTGGCTGCTAGGGTGGTGGAGGAGGAGGTGGAGGTGGAGGTGGAGCATGGTGAGGTGGTGGTGGTGGTTTCTGGAATGGTGGGGGGGAGGAGCGTAGAACTGAGGTGCATGCTGATATTGTTGCTCTAGTGGCGGGGGCGGTGCTCCATACCCTCTACCATATGCTTGAGAGCCGGTCCTAGGTCTGCGAGGAACTCCATCACCATCTATCTGATTACACAAAACCTTTTATGTGAGAACACTGATTTTTATGTGTCATAACATTTGGGTTGCAACAATAAGAACACTTCATTTGTGAATACTATTACTGGTTGGAACTAAACACTTTTATGATATTATTTATCTCTGACATGTTACAGATTTAGAGGGAAGATGGATAGATATAAGATAAGACAACAGAGCTCAAAGGTTTACTAACTCCAACTAAACCTCACTTAACCGATTAAGCATTTAAACCAACAAACTGACCAAATTGTGAGCAAATCCCACAATCTTGATCTCAATCAACCAAAGAGCCAAATCATCCATGTTTCATCAGTACAAACAAGCGTGCACAATTAAACGATTTCAAAACTAAACGAAGCTAATCCTGAAAAGGTTCTTACTTCATAAAAAACTCTCTATCTATAGAAAGCAAAGCACAAGTAAAGCGTAGATGCAAAAAGGATAAACAAAACTAGGAGTAAACAGTTTAACGAGCAAATAAAATTTTAGCAGGAGGAAAGAACAAGTAACTTAAGAGTCATGATATCATATCAAAGTCAGGAGTTTTGAAGTCAGCAACTTAGTGAGATGAGTCAGGACTATAAAAATCCTTAAAACGACCAGTTCTACTCTAGGCTAGCATCCTACAGTCAGCACGGCTCTGATACCAATTATGTCACCCTCGGTTTTAGAAATAAAACCAGAAGTACACCATGTATGTACTAGGATCGGATTCTCATACACAAAACATAAGTGGTCCATTAGACAGTGCAAAGAGCGTACATATGTCACTTATTACAACACGAACGATACAGTGGAAGTCTTTAACATAAACAATTTCAAACAACTAAACATCAGAGTACAACAGAAGGGTGCTTTCCATGTCCACAAGCAGCTGCCTAGGGGCATCACCAGCCTAGAACTCGTCATAAACCTGGAAAGTCTGGGTGTAATCCTCAGCCTTTCCATCTCCTGATCAGCGGTTGCATTGAACGCAACGAGTTTGTTGAAAAAGAAAACATGGGTGAGTACTTTCGCACTCAGTAAGTGTCCCATTTAGACTAAGGTGGACTGGCTTTATAGTGGACTGGTTGATTGCAGTAGCTTTTAGTTGGTCAACTTTTATTAGGCACAAGTTAGTAGTTATTATCCCAAAAATTACCCAACAGAGATAACATTAAGATATAGCATAAAGGTAAAGCATAAATTAACAAATCGATAGATATCATTGATCAACATCTCAGCCCAAACCACATGTTTCTCTAATCAATTGAGGGTCCAGGTCGCTTTTGACCGTGAGCACGGCTGATGCATCAGTTTGTTAACACTCTCGAGAGGTTGTACACTTTACCCACGGGTCGTGATTTCCCATTGTTCGGGTTTGCAAGACCCTTACGCATTACCCTTGATGTGCGACAGGTAGTCTCACTACGAGACCTTTACAAAGGTTCACTAGAGTGTAGCCGCCCGTTACAAGGATTCTCAGTTAGTAAGCATAGAGTTCCATCCAAGAGATGACTGACAAGAGGGCAAACGAATAAACCACTGCACCCTCCTTAGCAAAAGAAGGCCTATGCCCTAAGGTACTTCTTACACCATATTTCAGGGAAGCAACTACAACTCTAGATTCCCTAACTAGTCAGTCAAGGATGCCCCATTTCATCCCACATGGTTGTACTGTTTTCCTGGATGGTCGCTCGGCGAACCGATCCTTACGGTGAGACACTCGGGTAAAAGGCCTAAGCTCCCAAAATAACATATTTCCAACAGTTCCATTAAGTTCCAGCAATTACCAAGATTAATCATTCTCATCCATAAACATAAGATTCAGAAAGTAAAGTTGAGCGCTAGCAAAAGCTACTGCATCATAGCCCAAGGATATATCAAGATAAAATGACTGGCTAGTCATCCTTAGGTTGCAAGTTGTGGAGGAATGTAAGTTTTTAATGTAAGGGACAAATAGATCAAAGAACACTTGCCTTCGTCAAAAGTCTGTTCGGGATCCTCTGAAACTAAGTTTTCAGGCTCAGGGACGAACTCCTCGTCTACACGTTACACAAAATGCAATCAAAATATGGACTAAAAGGATAAAAACAGTACACCAATCAATATGAACAGAAGCTAACAAGTATAAAACAGTACACCAATCAATTTTGAGTTTTATTTGGACTTAAAATGAGAAAGTTATGCATAAAATAAGACAGCAGAGGCATAATTTAAATAGAAACAAAAGTTCTAGGGGTTCCAGTGCTAAAATGAAGGGCCTCGGGTTCAAAACCAGTGAAACAGAGGGTTTAAAGGGCTAAGTTCACTGACATGGACTGATATATAAATAGAACTTAAGAAACGGGGGCTAAAACATAATTACAAGGGCTCGGATTCAACTGGAGTGGACTGCGGGTTGATTCATCAAAAACCTGAGGGCTCTTTAGCAAAAACGGTGGCGCTGACCGGCGGTCTGACCGATACGCGCGCGTGTGCGCCGTTGAATCGGGCAGCGACGGTGCAGATCAGATCGGGGAGGGGGGCTTTGTGTGCGGCGGCGGCTGGAATAGGGTGTGGCGGTGGCGCTTCGCCGGCGTGTCGGCGCGTGGGCCTTTTGGTGAGGGTGGAGGCTCGGGATTTGGCCGGGGAGCACGTGAGTGCTCCGGCGGAGCCAATGGTGGCAAAGTGAACGGTGTTCGCACGGCCGAAAGTGGCGTGCGGCGGCGAGACGCGACGGCGGCGCGGGATGGAGCCACGGCGAGGAATTCCCACCGAGTGAGCAAACTAAACGGAACGAGAGTCGTCCGGTGCAGTTCCTCACCTTAATGCGAATCTCCTGGGCAAGACCTCATCGACAGGGAGGCGGCAACGGCGGAGAACGGCGATGGCGGACGGCGCACTACAAGAACAGCGGCGCGGCGCGATTAGCGACGTCCGGTGCGAGATAGAGTCCAGGAGCAAGTGCATAGGGTGCGCGAGAGTGCGGCGGCCCTCACCGTGGTGGCCTGGACGATGGGGCATGGACAATGAGGCCGGGGCGCAGCGGCACACCGGGGCGGATGGCGTCGGTGAGAGCGAGTGCGAGGGCGAGGGCGAGGGCGAGGCGAAAGGAATGAGTGCGGAACCGACTCCGAGGCGCGGGTGCGGGATCCTTGGAGGCCAGGCGGAGAACGTGGGCGCGAGTGCGTGGACTGGGGTCGGGGCACGGCTCGGCTCGAGCTCACCTCTAGGCGGAGCGGGGCGGCAGTTGGAGGAAGGGGGAGAGACGCCGCTGAGAGACGGGCCCGGGGAACGAGAGAGGGAGCTAGGCGCGGGGGAAGATGTGGGCGCGGACGCGGCGCGGCCCCCGGCTCCGGATCGGACGCGGCGGGCGAAGCGGAGAGAGGTTGGAGGTGAGGGATGAGACCGACAGGCGGGCCCGGCTTGCCAGTGGAAGGGAACTGGGGCGCGGCGTGGAGGCGGCGCGCCGACAGGCGGGCCCCACATGGCTGTGAGAGAGGGCGGTGATGCGGTGGAGGCTGGCGGGCCGAAATCTCCAGTGGGCCGGCAGGGCTGCTGCGGTTGAGGAGGTGGAAAAGGCCAAGGAAAAAAAAGAAAAGGGCCCAAAGGCCAACCCGAGATGCAAAGTACCCTCTGGAATTTTAACAGGGTATTTATGCACTTAAACAAAGGATTTGAAAAAGTAAACCACACCAGAAACTGAGACAAACTTTTAAGCACATCAACACTAACATGTCAGAAAGTATATGCAAAGGCATGGATGCACAGAGAAGTAAACTTATATTGATTTTAGCACTTGACTTGAGAAAGGATTAAATAAATTCATGACATGCTCACTAATTAAGCAACTTAAGCCTATTGCATTTGAGTTTGGCAAAAAAAAATTTGGAAAGGCAAATTTCGGGGTGTTACGTAACTCCACGAGAGCAATGTGGATGCGGCGAGGAATGTGTCTACCTGGATCGGCACCTGCTTCTTCACACCGCTTATCGGAGCCTTCTTGGCCGACACATACTGGGGAAGATACTGGACGCTGGTGATCTTCCTCTCCGTCTTCGGCGTCGTAAGTTGCAGCCGCAGCAGCAGACACACTGAATCAGTGGCGGAGGACGCACACAAATTTAGGTGTGACGGTGTATTACTGCTGCCAGTAGATTATATTCATATATTGTAAGGAAACAAAAGTTCACAATAAAAATATTGTTCAGAAGTATCTCAAATGAAGAAAAACATATAGAATACACATCAAATCAATAATTGGACCAAAATAAGCTGTCGAACCTAAAAAAACATAAATTTGTAGTGAAAAATTAGATTTAAAATGTTAAATGTAATACATGATATACAATTAGAATATGGAGTGGTTGGATTTGTGCTACTAGATGGGGTAAAATAGCTCTTATATAAGATCTGAAATAAATAATCACATTCACTAAATTAATCATATTCCAAATCCCATAATATATTAAAAATCACACTCACAGTTTCTCCTCTTCCGTGTGCCTTTCTTTCCCCCTCTCTACTTGATTTTGGTTGTGACTCCATTAAACCTGCACACAGCACACCTCGAGAGAGGCAGAGGGAGTGAGGCACAGATCCATCATCCGCGGCCACCGGCCAGAGGGACGGTGGACGGACAAGGATTGGGAGAAGGTCACTCCGCGTGTCAGTTACCTTGTCGAGTTCTCGTTGCTGCCGAAGCCCGGAGGGCGGAGCTGCGGAGGCCGGACGGCCCGGCGGGCGGTCGGCGCCGCGTGGCCGAGGGGGAGATGCCAGGCCAACCTGGGGGAGGGTGACGGCCAAGCGGGGGCGGTGCCGCGATTCCACGAAGGGGAGTCCGGGTCTCTGGGAGGCGGGAGGGTGGTGGCCGGGCGGGCGCGAGCCGGTGGGGTCACGAGCGCGACTGCGCGAGGAAGAGGCCGGGAGGCGACTGCGGACCGTTGACAGGTGACACACAAGCACGACTAGGGTTGGAGTTGGAGCCGTCCGCCGATGCCGTCGCCTGGTCGCCTAGAGGCTGGAGGATGGGACGAGTGGGGTTGGAGGGCCATTTCGCGGGCCGAAATTCACTGAGTACGCGGGGTTCCGCTGGGCCGAGGTATGGCGTTCGCCATACCTCACCATACCGGGTGCTCCGCCCCCTGCACTGAATCTATATATGCACATGCCCTGCATCTCTGAATGAGGAATGTCTGTCTCTTCTCCTAGGGGGTGCTCATAATTGACGGTCGCTCCCCACGACCCCGCCTCCCCCTGCTCATGATGGGCTCACCCCACAGAAGCGGCACTGGCAGCGCCGTCGTGTACCTGGGGCTCTACCTTGTCGCACTTGGCGAAGGTGGGATCAAGCCCTGCGCCTCCACACTCGGTGCTGAGCAGTTTGATGCCGCCGATCCGGCAGAGCGGGTCACCAAGAGCTCAGGCCCGTCGAAAGCCCAGCGCAAGTGGGCCGACAGCACAGGGCCTCCGAAATTTTAGGGCCCCATCTTTTAACTATTTCTCTACGAATTGGTCTATTGGGCTTCTATTTGTTGGACTCAGAAAACGCGGACGTGGAAGCCAAACTGCCGAACTATCGATCCGCCGCCAAGCGTGTAGCCGATCCTCCAACTCTCTGAGCTCCTGCAGTACTACTCCGCCTGCTACCTGCAGTCCTAGACCGATGAGTCCCAAGTCCCAACCCAACGTAAGGCAGTGCAAGCAATGGTTAGCAGGCATCACGTCTCAGTCAATTGCTCACGGCTCACGCCATCAATTGATGAACTAATCAACATCGACTTCAATCCTCAATTCAGGTACCGTATCACCATTCAGTCCATTGGAGGGCTATGCCGCTATGACTCCTTGCTTCAATTAAATAATAGTTTATTCAATAATCTATTTGTTGGAAAATTACAATTGCAACAAGCCAACAGGGCAACAACTAAGCCTAAATGACTAAAATAAAAATTCTATCCAACATACTGGGTAGTAGTTTAATTTCTTTTGGTCTTGTCTGTTATTCTTAAAACAAGGAGATTAATTCTGTTTACTATGTTTTCTAGAGTTAGAAAATATAATTCTAGTTATAAAAAACGCAAGAAGAAAAAGAGTAGAAAATATGTTACTTCTATTTTGGTTAATTATTTGTATTTTTATAGTATGTGCCACACTTTTGGTTTCGCGCCGGGCCCTGCAAGAGCTTTTTTGCAACTGGTACTACTTCTCCATCAACGTCGGCTCCCTGCTGCCCGGGACCGTGCTTGTCTGGGCGCAGGACAACGTTGGGTGGGGGGTCGGCTTCGTGGTCCCGACGGTGTCCATGGTGTGTGGCCATGGTGCGTGGTCTCGTCGCATTCGCCGCGGGCAGAAGGCTGTACAAGGACAAGAAACTCAGAGGGAGTAGTAGCCCTCTCACTAGAGTAGCGCAGGTGGTGGTTGCAGCAGTTTAAGGAACTGCAGTCTGGTGTTGCCCGATGATTGCTCTGCACTGTATAAGCTGCCTTCCTCGTCAGCTGGACATTATTGCAAGACTAAGCACACCCGCAGATTCAGGTTGGGTTCAATAGGATTTTCTAAATGGGTTCTTCAAAACACTGTTTTGCACTGTTTTACATAAATGCTGTACTATAGATAGAGAGCGAGGTAGTTGAAATAGTGATAGAAAATAGGATTTGGAGAATTCCATTGGACTCAGCTTCAGGTACTCTCCCTTACCCCTCCTCATATCTGTGCATCTGCAAGTGCAATGCCACCTAATTTGACATCATTGATTTCCTCCTGTTCAGATTCTCTGACAAGGCTGCCATTGTAGCAACACCCACCGGGGACGGCGACAAAGGCGCAGCAGTAGTAACACCGACTGACCCATGGAGGCTCTGCACCGTCTCCCAGGTCGAGGAGCTGAAGCAGCTGCTCCAGATGTTCCCCGTGTGGGCGTCCATGGTTCTCTTCTTCGTGGCGACCGCGCAGATGTCCTCCACGCTCATCAGGCAGGGCGCCGCCATGGACAACCGCCTCGGCTCGCTCGTCCTGCCGCCGGCGTCCCTGGCGACCTTCGACGACGTCAGCGTCATGGTCTGCATCCCCCTCTACGACGCCGTGCTGGTGCCGGTGGCCCGGCGCATCACGGGCAAGCACCGGGGCTTGTCGTAGCTCTGTCTCGCGCTATCCGTGCTCGTCATGGTCTACGCGGCGTTGGTCGAGTCCAGGCGGCTGGCGCTCGCACGGGCAGCCACGCCGATGAGGATGAGCATCGCGTGGCAGGCGCCGGCGTTCGCAGTGCTTGGCGCGGCGGAGGTGTTCACGGCCATCGGCCTCCTCGAGTTCTTCTACGACCAGTCCCCGGATGGCATGAAGAGCCTCGGCAACGCGATCGCGCAGCTGGCCGTGGCGGCCGGCAACTACCTCAACTCCGCTATGCTTGCGGCCGTTGCGGCGGCCACCACAGCGACCGGTGACGAAGACAAACCCGGGTGGATCCCGGACGACCTCAACCAAGGGAATCTCGACTACTACTTTTGGATGATGGCGGCACTGGGTGGAACCACCCTGTTGCACTTCCTGCACCTCTCCGTTAGATACAGAGGCAGCTCTTGACGTGCGCGTGCTCCGTTATCGAATATTGGTCGCCGGCTATCTCATTTTTTGATCTAAAAAGTGACGAACAAAATAAAACGTAAAGGGTAATATAGAAGTTCACCTTCACACACGCAAATATATAGACTCGTCGATCCATATTGCAAGCTCTTCAATTCATCACCAGAAACTGAATGATTGCAGCAAGTTTGGGACAAACTCTTACCGTTGAATAACTGGAGGCAAATGCATCATGTAAACAGTACCGGTTCTGTTTATACAAGGTGCCGTCGCCTTTGGCCTTCGCTCACAGCGTGACAAGAAAAAAAAAGAAATTTTTTGTAGAGTCTTTGTATTTGTATTAAGAAGATAATAAATTACAACTATAGAGAGTAAGTCGCGGCTTACAAAACATAATAACAAAATACAAAGAAAGAAGCCACCCAATACACTAGCACCAACCAATCTAGACAACCAAAGCTACTGCAAAGCCTAAGGGTGAAACCAAATAGAACGAAGAAAGAGAATGACGCCTTCAACAAGGGAAGCAACGCTCACAGCACCGCCGTCATCAAAATAAAGCTTTCGCTTGAAGAGAGCAGGGCTACACTGATAACGCTTCTAGCAGCGAAAATATGTCAAAGACAAAGTCTTTATTAACACCGAATCAGAGCCGGTGGCGTAGCTTTCGCTTGAATCACCTTTGCCCTGATCCCAACTGATTGGCACACAAAGACCGCAGCAGCAGCAACACCACTGCCCCGCAACAACTCCGCCTCAACTGGGCTCTAAGCAAGGAGAAAACAACGAACGAGGAGCAAAGCTTCCACCCAAGAGCCGGAGAGCCAAGCGTCCGCCCAAGTATCTAACAACAGGGAGCACACGCCCAACACAATACAGTAACAACACGACAAAAAGAGCGAGGAGGCCAGAGAGATGTGGCGATAGTGGCTGCGGCCAATGCACGGTGGTACAACAAAGAGCGATGCGGAGGGAGGCGAGAAAGAAATTTGATGTGACTCGTAAGGAAAATGGGCCCTAAGCCATGTGCTTAGTTTCTAATGTGATTTTGGTGGTTGAAGTGACAACACGTGCCATGGAACTAATATTTGTGTACAAGAGTTTTTGGCTAAGTCCCAGGGTGCAAGAGGTAGACTTGGGGCAGCAACACCTCAAAGGAGGACTTAAAAGACACAAGAAAAGACCCAAGCCGCTATCAAGTTGCAAGCCGATGCCCTGACTCGGCGGAGAGGTCCCGAGAAGCCCTGTCGAGAGGTCCGGCGAGATGAAGGTGGCCAAGATTGAAGATTCAAGACCCGATGCGAATTACACGCACCGAACGGTCTGGTGGTGCTACCACCGAACGGTTCAGTTATTGCACCGGATGATATAGACAGTTGAAGAAGATTCGGCCATGTCTCTGCGCTTACACGCATCGGACAGTCCGGTGGTTCGCCGGACGTTACAGACAGAGGACACCGCAAGATGAAGACCCGTGCTCCAACAGGCACCGGACGGTCCTGTGGCGGAACCGCCGATTTAATACGGGCTAATTACACCTGTCACCATTAGCTTACAGTGTACTTAGACCGTACTAAACCCGGTCGTCCGTCGAGAAGCCCTCGGCTCTCGATTTGCACCAAATCCCAGAGGAACCGACATCACACACATCCGACTCGCGATGGAGCCACAACAGTTACATCATCACAGGCAGTTGAAATATAGAATAGATAGACTTAGTTACAGACCGAGAATGTATATAGTCAAATACATGTCCAAAATATATATAATGCGGAAGCGTTTTCAAAACATCTCGCAGCGAAAACCAAATACTTAAGAAGTCTTCATACAGATGAACGAGACGAGAAGCACCGAGCCCACCGGTTCTACCCTTCTCCAAGCAGCTATCCAAAAGCCGCCAGTACATGTGAGCCAAAAGTGGGGGCAAACCCTGAGTACTAATTACTCAGTAGGACTTAATGGACGGGGTTTACGGCTGACGCAAAGCTCAGCTTACTAGCAAGTAGGTCCTTAGCCATTGATTTTAAACTGTAAAATGTTGTTATAGGATAGCGGGATTTGACAGTCGCTATCCTTTAATCATGATTATCCACTATGGTTTAGTGTCATACTATAGCGGGATTTGACAGCCGCTAGTCCTTATCCCAAATCTCATTGGTAATATAAAGTAAGTAATTTGCATGAAGTAAAACAGGTATATCCAATGTGTAGTAGCAAATCATCAATTCCATAAAACATCATGCCTCAAACAGTTCTACGTTGCCCGTGTGCGATATTGGCATTCTCACACCTGGTGAGCATCAGCGATTCGAATCGATTTTTATATTCCCGGGAATAACTAGAAAATGCCAGGGGCCCATATGCTTACTCACACGACGGCTTTCCCACATATAGTCCCCCTCCTCCACCTGTCCCATCCCAAGTTCGATTCACTCCTGCCTGACTCCCGGGTTGTGCCCCCATGATGAGCCTGCCGACATCTCGGTCTCCCCGTCATGAGTACGAAGCTCCCCCGGGCCACCTTCCTCTCAACCAGTGGGCAGGAACGTGTTTCTGTTCTTCGGATGGCACAAATAAGGTTTCACCGGTCCCATTTCCCGGATAAGCATTTTAGCAATGTTATGCCGATCAGCAGGTGAACAGCGAACGGGCCTTATACGACTCGGGCGGAGTCCACCATACCATCACATCACTTTTCAACATAGTAATCCCATATCTCCGCCCGGTCTCAATTGAAAGCATAACATAGCAATAATAAATTCATAGTAATGAAGATTCATCATTCAAAAGTAAACCCTACGAGACGAGTGACAGTGCTCACTCGTGTCTACTCGCGCCTAACCATTCTAGGCACCCGTCCTACGAACCCTAAGTATAGGTGCTAGGGCCAGGGCGGCCGGGAAGTCTAATGCGATTGGTTCCAATCAACCCTAATGCATATGCGTAACTCAAAATAATTTGTTTGCTGGGATTTGCATGGTCCTGCCTACCTTGATTCACTTTAATAAAACCAACAAACTAAGCTACTGTTAGTTTGCCGGGTTGTGAGGCTTCGCCCTAGGCAACCCCTTGATCCCTTGGACAACTCCTCCTTCCAAGCACGACTGATGGGCCCTCCAGGTCGTGAATGGGTCTTAGTTGGTCTTTTGGATCACCGTTGGTTGAAGTAGTTCCACGTGCTTATTTCTTGATATCGTATCTGAAATAAGCGTCACTATATGATTGACATGCATGATGCAGTGGATGAGGTGCACGAACATCAAGCACACACGTTGAACAGTCATTGCAGGGTTAGCCAGAAAAGTGATTGACAACCATTTAAACGAGATCACCCTCGTGGACATAAAGCTAACATAACTCATATAATTTGAGACACGCAATACAACACTCGGACTAATGCATGAGCAAGACATCAATTTAGATTGTCTGTTATTATTGCATATGTAAACAAAACACCCCCTCAGGTTTGACGGGACACCTATTTTCCATATATTAATACTAGGTGAATTTAAGAGGTACATATGAACAGTGTAAATAGCCCTCTCGAATATACTTTCTAGAATCCATGCACCCATATTAAGTTATCATATTTTTCAGAGAATTTCCCTAGCCATTTATGACCACTTTTCCTAAATATCTCTTCTAACATGTAGCCTTTTATTATTTTCAAATCACCACTAAAACCTAACATGCAGGGGCTCATATTTTACCAGGGAGACACTTATACTACCTAATGTATATGAAAAATGCGGAGTCGATTTGAACAAATTCTATGTAGTCTCCACCTTCTAAGTTAAATAATGCACATACACATGTGTAATGGCAAAAGGGTAATTAAACAGCAAGTGCTAGGGCTACAAAATTTCACATGGTGCCACAATGCCACAAGAAGGCTACTGTCCAAATTTCATGCCATTTGGAGTTCATTTAGTCCACTTTTGTCTTTTAACCTAATTAATCATGCATGCAATTTACCAAGGGCAAAACAGTCATTTCACACCTCCACAACATACTTATCATGTAGATCTATTCAATAGGAGTCCAACGCAACCAAGTTTGTATTTTTATCATTTTTATTTAATTTGTTATGAATTATCAAAGTTCTCACGTTAATAAAATGCATTAAACTCAAAATCCTCACTGTGCAAGGACCTAAACGCAGTTATCCATATACTCCAGGGGGTAGCAGGGAAGATCTACGTGACTCAGTGCATAGTACTTCAAATGGAGCGCGCAAAAACAAAAAAACCCAGGGGGTTTTGGGTAATACGACCTCGTCTTCTTCTTCTACCTCCCGCAGAGGCGAACGGCGCCCGGCGGCCGGGGTTGGAGGCGCTGCGCCGGCGCGTGGAGGCCCGGGCTTGAGGCCGACGGGGTCGGGGAAGACGTTCCCGTCCCAGGGGACTCGATTTCCCCAGACCTCGTCGTGGGTGGGGGTCCGTAGAGGAGGAACGGCGGTGGTGAACCGAGATGGCGGCGACGGCGCTCGGGGTCGGCGGCGCGACCTCGATCCGTCGACTCCGGCGACGGGAGGGGACGAGGGCGGGCGCAAGAGCTCCGCGGAGAGATGGCGCACGCGGCGGTGGTGGTCTGGTGGCGTGGGGACGGCCCGGCGGTAGGTCTCCACGGTGAGGTGAGTTGGACGCCGGGGCGGCGCTCGGCGTCGCGCGTGAGGAGAGAGTTAGGAGTGGTCGAACGGCGGCAACGTCTCGCGCCTCGAGTGCGCAAGGTCGAGGCGGAGGTGTCTGTGGTGGTCTGGACGCGAGGAAGGTACTGGAAGGTGGGGTGCGACGCGGTGAACCGGCGGCGAACGGAGCTTGAACCGGCGCGTCGGCGTCGCGACGTGACGTCGAGGCGGCGGCGGATCTCCGCGTTGGGGCGGTGAACCACGACGAGATCTAGCGGGGGAGGGGCGGCGTGGAGCGGGGAGTGCGGCGGTGGTGTTGGTTTGGCTCGGGGAGGCCGGGAGACGGTGGCGCGAGCTCGAGCTTGGAGCTCGGGCCGGCAATGGCGGGCGGGTTTTTGGGCGCGCGGCGCGGCGTGGAGAGGGGACGAATGGCGAAGGCGTCGCTAGGGTTTGGAAGGGGGTCGAACCCGCCTCTTTTTGACGCGCACCGGATGGCCACCGCGGACTCGCCGTACTCCCTGTACGCCGGCGAGCCACGCGGCGCGCGCCAGTTCGCGCCGTGGGCACGACCGCGGATCGCGGGCCCCACCTGTCATAGACTCAGAGAAAACCCCCCTCATTTTGTGCTTTTTCCCTTTCAGTAATTCGCACTTTTGACCCATTTAACGGCCGAATTTGGAGAAACTCAAATTGGATGAAATGTTCTGATCTTCAAGATCTACGACTTTGTCAAAATGAGCAACACCAAATTCTAGGTGAAAATATGATTTAAATTCAAATTTAACTGGCAGCCCTAGTTGTGGACAGGGTACTTTTATTGCTTGGAAAAATAAAAAGTCCTATTTACAAGCCTTTTATCCCAACATGCCTTTTGAGTGAGTTGTTTATAATTTCAAATCCTACAACTTTTCCAATTGGAGTTTTGCATGAAAGTGGCTGCAGGCTAGAGCAAATTGGAGATT
Organism: Paspalum notatum; assembly: GCA_022530915.1. NCBI lineage: Eukaryota > Viridiplantae > Streptophyta > Magnoliopsida > Poales > Poaceae > Paspalum > Paspalum notatum. The sequence continues at coordinate 22,271,665 of CM039684.1, read as the reverse complement.
TCTAAATAGAGCTGATTTGAACTGGTTTTCTGTGTTGGTAGAAAATGACCCTAAACTCCATTTAAACCTCAGTAGGTGACTAAGCTCTACTTACCAAAGTTGTTCCCCAGCACTTTATCCCCAAGTTTGATAATATAAATTTTGCCTGAAACCCAACAGATTTTGAATTATAGACACAATTATGTTCCAAGGCTTATTAAAACAGAAAATTTCACTTTGTGTAGAGACTTTTTGTTTCCAACTTTTGGAGTATCAAATGAAGTGCAATCACTTCCACAATAGGTGCATTTGAGAGGAGATAAGTTCAATTTCATTTCATAGAAAGGGAGAATTTGAAGTCATATAGTGAAATCAAAAGTAATTTCAGTGTGAAGTTTGGTGACAAGCTGAAAATCTAGACTTTTTGTATTAGGATAGAAAGATTTTGATTTAGTGGTTTCTCCACCAAATCCTTGTTACCCTCAAAGCGTGATTAAACCCTATTTCATCATTAGCTTGTGTCCAACTGTGTGTCAAGGCGCTTGAGATGCCAGGGGCATCACAACCCACCCCCCTTAAAGAAATCTCGTCCCGAGATTTGGAGGGAGCGGGGTTCTACGGCTTACTGCGAAATGCAAATTTTTGGGCATCCTTGTTCATGTGCTTCTGTCATACATGGCAACACTTAATTCTTTATCCATTTGCTTTGTTAACTGGCTTGTGAATGGTTAGTGCCTCTTTAACACAAGGTAGTTACAAAGCTTTTAAATACGTTTAAGGTGGTCTTTCTTAGGTGCTCGGCAAGTCGTGGTTTTTATGAGAGCGAATGAACAAACCGCAAAGACGGTGTGGCCAATGCGAAAACGACAGTGACTTACTCAAATAATGGAACAGGGTTACTCCCTGACTTTGACACCAAGATTTAGAAACGTGATGAATATATAGGTCTTAGAACACTCAGAAGCAAGGCGTACACAATCAGAAGACCGAACCACGAAGGCTCTTGGGATTCAATGGGTTATCAAGGGATGTGCTTTTGAGAGACACATTCATTTCATTCGATAGGGACTGTGTACACATATAAGGTATTAAATCTGAACATTCCTCAAAGAGTAAGATGTGGTGATACATAGCACATTCTACTCATTGTTTCGGGAAAGATGCCGTGGAAAGAGAATAGGACATATTCACCTAGACAAGGTGATGGTTTGTATGATTTCATAGAATTGATCAAGACTGACCAAGAGAAGTATAGGCATATGATGTGCGCTTACTAACGAAACAGTAGTCAGTGTTAGTAAGCTTAACTGAGGATGATTTTCAAAGAAGAACGAAGCAACTTCTTGAAAAGGACGATATGACAAAAGCACTAGCTGAGAACAAAAGCGTAGCGCGGCGGATGGTGCTGAAGTTCACCTTCAGAAGATAAGGTTCAATATATTCCAGAAAGGAACGTAGGAGAAAGCAGTGGAAACAGAGTTTGGCTGTCACCACCATTCAGAGAGGGGCAAATTGGAAGAAGAAATGGAATGACGTAGTAAGACAGTGGGAATGAGATCAAGCATTTCCACACCTACAAGATGTTAACGAAAATCAGGGTAAGCGCAGAGAAATCCGAGATTTGGAACAATGGTTGTGAAGGTATCGTGGAGAATAGAATTGATCATCCCCGTGAAGCATGACTAGCAAGGATGAACAAAGTCAACGAAAAGATGTGGACGAGTGGAGCCATAGATTTGACTCGTCTCACGGATCGAGAAGACATGGTTCAACAAGGCAAGGGAAAGGTGTGAACGATATCGGGACTGAGAGGGATTTTTCCCCACAGATCAAGAAAGGCAAGGTGAAACAAAGCAAAGAAACGATACTAGGCGGCAGTGGAAATAGAGTAAATTATTTCCACAAATTAGATGTATAGAGGTCAACAAGGTGTTTGAAGATAGATAGGAATGTTCCACAATTGAAGCGGTGTCATGCCTTTGCATGTCTTGATACCAGTGCGCCCCTAGTGGAACCGTGTGACGGCCGTGCACACAGGACCCTAGGTTCCGTCGCGGCACCATAGACTACTCGGGTAGACACCCCATCAAGTGCGGTATTTCCTTCCAACCTCAGGGGATATGCGAATAACACAGGGTTACAGAAAGACATGAACAAGGAGTTTTACACGCCATAGCACAATGTTTTCGGAGGTATAATTCATCAGACTTATTTGAATCAGAAACGAGGTAACCACAACAAAAGTGTCATGGATTACAAGGACTGAAGTGCCTGAATGACAAAAGCATGAAACGTGAGAACTACAAGAGTTCCGAATGCTCCATTGATAATAGAGTTACATTAATCATGAGGGTGGGACACATGCCAACTGCAAATAGTTGGATACATGAAAATTTCAAAAGTTAGGAGGGTCAGCATCCTCTCATTACAAAAGTCTACGATGACTGCTAGCACTCCAACTAGTAACTAGCTAGTACTGCCTAAACGTAAGATTGATGCGTCCAGGACGAAGGCCTGTTGCTTCCTTCAACCAAGTTGGTGTAGTGTTGGTCTTCACGTGGGAAACGCCATGAAATAACAATCTTGATTCTCCACCGAGTATGAGAACGTCACCAGATTCGAGGTTGATCTTGGTCGCTTGGTCTTTGTCTCTTGTGTCGCCGAACAAGAACTCGGCGGTGTCTCCTATAGAGATGGATATGAAAGGTAAACCTTTGGTAAGGCTACTCTCTGACTCGTCCTTGTCTTGGTGAAGTCCGAGCTTTCCGGAGTTGGTGTAGTAATTGACGATGCATACGTCCGGGTTAATCTGAGGAAACTCGCTTGCAGTGGAGTTCGCAGTTAGAGCAATCATCTTGAAAGCATCTGATATTGTCGGGGTTTGTGCTCCATCGAATGGACGCGTGGGTCCATATGAGCGTAACGTCGGATCCCAGTTCTTTCCTAGGGACATCATCCATAAGTTCAGCTTGGCACCATTCTTGAAGCTTGGCCTGTAAAATCCTCCTGGGCCCTTACCCTGTTGTCGACACATATGAACCATCCCGATTTGATCTTCAGGCTTGACAAATCCTTTTAATCGAACCATCCCAGGTCGCAGGTGTTGAACTGAGGCTGCTTCGGTGGAAGATTCTCCCGCTTTTCTCTTCTTTTGTTCTCGAGGTATCGTTGTTTTGGCTTTTGTGGACTCTTGGTAATTAGGGCATAAGTCGGGCTGCGTCGAGGGTTGCGACATCTGTAGCAGGAAGAATAAGGCTCCCGTCAATTTGATAGTTTCAAAGGCCAAATGTGGTCATAAGGCAATTTGTATTCATGTGCCAATTAGGTTACGTCCCGAACTTCATCTTCTAAACTTCGTACTTGCTAACTGGATTTAAGCTTCGACTTAAATGATTGTAATTTAATGCCCAGAGTATTTTGCCGAAGGGTCATTATAGATAAGTTTGTTGGTTGAATTTTCCGCACTACAACTTTTATATATAATACTTGTTTTAAAATGGATATAAGACACGCCTTAAACTGGTACCTCGCTCGTTTTTACTTTCAGAGCAAGTAATCTATACATAAGGTGTTAGAAATTTCTTGTACTACTAGGTTCTTATAATAAGTTTCTGTTGATTCTATTCGTAGTTTGAAATGCATCTTAAAACCGCAGACAGGATTCATATATAAAATGCTACTACCCAACAAGTATACTTATAGATGCAGTAAGAAATCTAGTTGTTTTCAAGCAAAAACAAGTAAGGCACATGAGATGAGATGGAATGATGTATGCCCGTCCTATCCGGTCTCACATCACACTTCCTATGTATACAACTAGCGATATTTGGTGACATATATGCACATCTCTCCTTAATGCAACTAGTCGAGTTCTAGTCGTTCTTAGTTTCGCACGTGGTTAGTGTACCTGCAGAAGAATGCATGCTCATACATTACCACATAGTGTGGCATCCACGCGTGACCGCTGCGTGGACAACGTTGGTGGGCCGCTGCACCTTTTCCTCAAAGCCTGACTTTCCACCAGTACTGGGGATTGTCGAGAAAAAGGTGGATCCCAAAACTGAATGTAAGTGTGGTGGGTATGAAAACCTCAAACATGCCCATCACCCTTAAAGATCTTTTACTTATATGGCATGAATGCAGAGATTACAACTGTCCGCAAAACCCAATAGCTTCCACCAGTACTGGGGACAGCTATGGCCGAAAAATTGCTTCTCAAAGCGCCGAATATGCATATGAGTTCTATCTAGATCAGAATGTCAGTGATGTCACCTGGATAACACTAACATCCTTAATATGGGCATATCGTATATTCTCATTTTTGAATTACTTGAAAAGGGCTTTTGAAAATAGTTTTGTAAACCAAAACTGGATGATATAATTGTTGTCTGTGTATGATCGGCTCTGATACCAGCTGTGGCGGAACCGCCGATTTAATACGGGCTAATTACACCTGTCACCATTAGCTTACAGTGTACTTAGACCGTACTAAACCCGGTCGTCCGTCGAGAAGCCCTCGGCTCTCGATTTGCACCAAATCCCAGAGGAACCGACATCACACACATCCGACTCGCGATGGAGCCACAACAGTTACATCATCACAGGCAGTTGAAATATAGAATAGATAGACTTAGTTACAGACCGAGAATGTATATAGTCAAATACATGTCCAAAATATATATAATGCGGAAGCGTTTTCAAAACATCTCGCAGCGGAAACCAAATACTTAAGAAGTCTTCATACAGATGAACGAGACGAGAAGCACCGAGCCCACCGGTTCTACCCTTCTCCAAGCAGCTATCCAAAAGCCGCCAGTACATGTGAGCCAAAAGTGGGGGCAAACCCTGAGTACTAATTACTCAGTAGGACTTAATGGACGGGGTTTACGGCTGACGCAAAGCTCAGCTTACTAGCAAGTAGGTCCTTAGCCATTGATTTTAAACTGTAAAATGTTGTTATAGGATAGCGGGATTTGACAGTCGCTATCCTTTAATCATGATTATCCACTATGGTTTAGTGTCATACTATAGCGGGATTTGACAGCCGCTAGTCCTTATCCCAAATCTCATTGGTAATATAAAGTAAGTAATTTGCATGAAGTAAAACAGGTATATCTAATGTGTAGTAGCAAATCATCAATTCCATAAAACATCATGCCTCAAACAGTTCTACGTTGCCCGTGTGCGATATTGGCATTCTCACACCTGGTGAGCATCAGCGATTCGAATCGATTTTTATATTCCCAAGAATAACTAGAAAATGCCAGGGGCCCATATGCTTACTCACACGACGGCTTTCCCACATATAGTCCCCCTCCTCCACCTGTCCCATCCCAAGTTCGATTCACTCCTGCCTGACTCCCGGGTTGTGCCCCCATGATGAGCCTGCCGACATCTCGGTCTCCCCGTCATGAGTACGAAGCTCCCCCGGGCCACCTTCCTCTCAACCAGTGGGCAGGAACGTGTTTCTGTTCTTCGGATGGCACAAATAAGGTTTCACTGGTCCCATTTCCCGGATAAGCATTTTAGCAATGTTATGCCGATCAGCAGGTGAACAGCGAACGGGCCTTATACGACTCGGGCGGAGTCCACCATACCATCACATCACTTTTCAACATAGTAATCCCATATCTCCGCCCGGTCTCAATTGAAAGCATAACATAGCAATAATAAATTCATAGTAATGAAGATTCATCATTCAAAAGTAAACCCTACAAGACGAGTGACAGTGCTCACTCGTGTCTACTCGCGCCTAACCATTCTAGGCACCCGTCCTACGAACCCTAAGTATAGGTGCTAGGGCCAGGGCGGCCGGGAAGTCTAATGCGATTGGTTCCAATCAACCCTAATGCATATGCGTAACTCAAAATAATTTGTTTGCTGGGATTTGCATGGTCCTGCCTACCTTGATTCACTTTAATAAAACCAACAAACTAAGCTACTGTTAGTTTGCCGGGTTGTGAGGCTTCGCCCTAGGCAACCCCTTGATCCCTTGGACAACTCCTCCTTCCAAGCACGACTGATGGGCCCTCCAGGTCGTGAATGGGTCTTAGTTGGTGTTTTAGATCACCGTTGGTTGAAGTAGTTCCACGTGCTTATTTCTTTATCTCGTATCTGAAATAAGCGTCACTATATGATTGACATGCATGATGCAGTGGATGAGGTGCACGAACATCAAGCACACACGTTGAACAGTCATTGCAGGGTTAGGCAGAAAAGTGATTGACAACCATTTAAACGAGATCACCCTCGTGGACATAAAGCTAACATAACCCATATAATTTGAGACACGCAATACAACACTCGGACTAATGCATGAGCAAGACATCAATTTAGATTGTTTGTTATTATTGCATATGTAAACAAAACACCCCCTCAGGTTTGACGGGACACCTATTTTCCATATATTAATCCTAAGTGAATTTAAGAGGTACATATGAACAGTGTAAATAGCCCTCTCGAATATACTTTCTAGAATCCATGCACCCATATTAAGTTATCATATTTTTCAAAGAATTTCCCTAGCCATTTATGAGCACTTTTCCTAAATATCTCTTCTAACATGTAGCCTTTTATTATTTTCAAATCACCACTAAAACTTAACATGCAGGGGCTCATATTTTACTAGAGAGACACTTATACTACCTAATGTATATGAAAAATGCTAGAGAGTCGATTTGAATAAATTCTATATAGTCTCCACCTTCTAAGTTAAATAATGCATATACACATGTGTAATGGCAAAAGGGTAATTAAACAGCAAGTGCTAGGGCTACAAAATTTCACATGGTGCCACAATGCCACAAGAAGGCTACTGTCCAAATTTCATGCCATTTGGAGTTCATTTAGTCCACTTTTGTCTTTTAACCTAATTAATCATGCATGCAATTTACCAAGGGCAAAACAGTCATTTCACACCTCCACAACATACCTATCATGTAGATCTATTCAATAGGAGTCCAACGCAACCAAGTTTGTATTTTTATCATTTTTATCAGGGGGAGACGGCGGCGCGAGCTCGAGCGTGGAGCTTGGGCCGGCAATGGCGGGCGGGTTTTTGGGCGCGCGGCGCGGCGTGGAGAGGGGACGAATGGCGAAGGCGTCGCTAGGGTTTGGAAGGGGGTCAAACCCGCCTCTTTTTGACGCGCACCGGACGGCCGCCGCGGACTCGCCGTACTCCCTGTACGCCGGCGAGCCACGCGGCGCGCGCCGGTTCGCGCCGTGGGCGCGACCGCGGATCGCGGGCCCCACCTGTCATAGACTCAGAGAAAACCCCCCTCATTTTGTGCTTTTTCCCTCTCAGTAATTCGCACTTTTAACCCATTTAACGGCCGAATTTGGAGAAACTCAAATTGGATGAAATGTTCTGCTCTTCAAGATCTACGACTTTGTCAAAATGAGCAACACCAAATTCTAGGTGGAAATATGATTTAAATTCAAATTTAACTGGCAGCCCTAGTTGTGGACAGGGTACTTTTATTGCCTCGAAAAATAAAAAGTCCTATTTCCAAGCCTTTTCTCCCAACATGCCTTTTGAGTGAGTTGTTTAGAATTTCAAATCCTACAACTTTTCCAATTGGAGTTTTGCATGAAAGTGGCTGCAGGCTAGAGCAAATTGGAGATTTCTAAATAGGGCTGATTTGAACTGGTTTTCTGTGTTGGTAGAAAATGACCCTAAACTCCATTTAAACCTCAGTAGGTGACTAAGCTCTACTTACCAAAGTTGTTCCCCAGCACTTTATCCCCAAGTTTGATAATATAAATTTTGCCTGAAACCCAACAGATTTTGAATTATAGACACAATTATGTTCCAAGGCTTATTAAAACAGAAAATTTCACTTTGTGTAGAGACTTTTTGTTTCCAACTTTTGGAGTATCAAATGAAGTGCAATCACTTCCACAATAGGTGCATTTGAGAAGAGATAAGTTCAATTTCATTTCATAGAAAGGGAGAATTTGAAGTCATATAGTGAAATCAAAAGTAATTTCAGTGTGAAGTTTGGTGACAAGCTAAAAATCTAGACTTTTTGTATTAGGATAGAAAGATTTTGATTTAGTGGTTTCTCCACCAAATCCTTGTTACCCTCAAAGCGTGATTAAACCCTATTTCATCATTAGCTTGTGTCCAACTGTGTGTCAAGGCGCTTGAGATGCCAGGGGCATCACAGGTCCGATGGTGCAGCATCGGACAGTACGGTGGTTCCAACAGGTCGGATTCTAAGTCCAACGGTCGACTCAACGGCTAGCCAAATGGACGCACTAGACGGTCCAGTGGTGCTACCACCGGACGGTCTGGGGTGATGCACAAAAGGGGAGGAAGCTCCCAACGACTAGTTTTGAGGCTTGGGCTATAAATACCCCTTTGCCTGGCCTCCACTTTGTGGTTGGAGTATCCTGAGCTAACACAAGTGTTGAGACACTCATTTGATCCATCCCAAAAGCCTCATACACACATTTGAAAGCCCAACCACCATAAGAGCCAAACTAGACGTATCCCGGCAAGTTAGAGCTTAGTTGCATCTTTGCTATATCAAGTGTGGCTGTAAGTCTCGCGAGACCCTCTAGAGTGTGGAGTGGCCGCCACCATCTTGTGAGAGGGAGGAAGGCCCTCGACAGTTTGGCCAAAAGCTTCCCATAGTGGAGACGGCGGGGTGGCTCCGTAAGAAGAACACGGAAGACCCCAACGGCCTTGTCCATCCTCCAACCCCTGCGTGGGGAGAGGCCGTAGTCCGTGAAGGGCTACGTGAGAGAAAGGCTCGGCTGGGTGTGTACCAAGGATATCCGGAGACCCGACCGTGGTTGCTTGGCTTCCGCGGAAGTCACTTTGACATCCTCCACCTTTGCAAAGGGCGAGGCCGTATTCTTGAGGACTACATAAGAGCATAGCCCTTAGTGGAGCACCAATGAGGACTAGGGGCAGAGACCGTGAGTCTTCCCGAACCTCGGGAAAAAAAATTTTCGTGTCTTCACTCGTGTGCCATCGCCGATATCGTCAACAAGAGTTTGCATTATCTACCTATCCTTTAGCTTCCGCATTTACATTCTTACAATCGTGTGCTTACTTTCTTAGACTAGCTTAATGGTTAGTTTATAGGTGGAATTAGTTGCAAGACTTGGTCATGGTAGTAGTAGCAACACTTAGCAAAACTTTAGCGCACATAGTTAGATTTACTTGCATAGATTTTGCTTAGTAGTTGTAGTTTTTAGTAAGCCTTAGTTTTAAAAATCTTAATTCACCTTTCTTAGACGTCGGTCTAACATTCATGATTGATATTTTATTTTTGGTGGAACTCATGGCCAGAGAGAAATCAATGCATGTTCCATGGGATATAAACAACTTGAACAGGTGGCTGGAGAAGTTCCAGTGGCAATCTCGTTTCAACACAATGAGGTCCTTTCTCATTAGCGGTGTCCTTCCTGTACGACCTTCTTCATGTACGATTTTCCTTTTTTTAAATTCAATGCTTCAAGTACAAGTTGTAGTTGTAGTATATGAACTCCACGCACTAACACGCCTTACCCACACATATCACACGCATGCCCATATATAGCGCGCAAGCTAGACCTACAACCATACATAAAAAGACACATGCGCAGCTGAGAGATGTCAAAGGCAACCTTGGCGTTGGCGGACACGTTCCTCTAACCATTGTCACATTGTGCAATGTCTGCGCTTGCGCTTAAGGATACCTGCAACAATAAATGGAGGAAAATCCCCCTGGATGACACACCAGTGTCGAGTTGAGGACTTGAATCTTGGTGGGTAGGATGCCAACCACCGGCACCTGCCATCTGCACTAGGTGCAGTTGTTCTGTACGACCTTCTTTTCTCACGAGCGTCGGCAACACGAGGGTACGAGTCAGCAAAACATATCTGGAAACAATTAATTTGTGAAAGTAGCAACGGGTTGTTCAATAGTGTATCTAGTACACCAAATTACAAGGTGCGCTAGAAAAAATAAATTTTTTAAATTTTCAAAAAGTCAGAAATATCTGACTATTTATCAAATAGTCTTCGAATAATACTAACCACTGGCCTATCAAAAAAAAAACAAGGATCATAGTTTTTGGCATGAAGATTAGCGCAATTGTTGCTGGCCTTAATTGTGTTGTTCCAGACATTACTCGCACGCTGGGAGTAAATTCCGGCTTGGAGGAAACATGCGTGTGTAATCTTGCATGCAATTAGGCTTCCACCTCCTAAAATATGGATCAATAAGAGGTTACCCAAACAGAAAAAAGGGCTCATGCGTCTAGAATAGGAGAAAAATACTAACACGTCTTGTTTTTTGGATAAAATTCCAAACTTTATGCGCCCTATTTTTTGGGATGGTGGGAATATTTTCTAAAAATGTACCCACCATACCATTATGAAACACCATTAATTAACCTCAAAATCTTCCTATAAATTACCTACCATACCATTATAAAAAAATAATTGAAATAACCTTACATTTAAAAAATTATTATCAATATATATGAAAGATGAATTGTAAACCCAAAAATTGCACATAAATTACCATTCAAATAATGAATTAAAATATCTCCTAATTTATATATAGATTGTGTATTGTGTTATCGTAAAAAATAATTTAAAGTAACAGCCTAGATTTATATATAAATTATCTCTATGTCATCATAAGATATAAATGTTAATTAGATAGAGTTTGTTATAGATAGATAAAATTAAAACATTTATGTATATATGCATACATTCTATTAAAATATTCCCCTCAGATGCCGTTCCCCTCCATCCCTTTCCAAAGCAGGGACGAGGCCGTCCCAAGGCTACGGCGTTGGCCTCCGTCCTCACGCGCTTGAGGCCCGCTCGGCGCCGCCCAGCCCCGGCCTCCGCCTGCTGCCGCCCGGCCCTAGCCCCAGCCTCCGCCTGCCGCCGCCCGGCCCCGACCTCGGCCTCCGCTCGACCCCGGCCCACTCGGGAAGCTCGGCTCCTCCCCGCTTGGTCGGCCCCGGCACGCCTGCCTCTCCGTCACGCCCGGCCGCGGCGGCGACGGCAGCGGCGCAGGGCAGAGGCCTCTTCTCCGTTCGCCTCCGTCGCCGGCAAGCCCGTCGTGAGGCCACGGGGCGGAGGCGGAGTGGCCCTGCAGCAGCGCGCGTGAGGGAGCGAGGAGGAGGCGGAGCAGCGGCGACGGGGAGCGGGAGCGCCGAGGCAGCGGCGCGGTGGAGGCGGCGTGCCGTGGGGAGCCGGAGGCGCTGCGGGGAACCGGAGAGGAGCAGTGGAGAGAGGAGCGATGGGAGGAGCAGTGGAGAAAGGTAGAAGAAGGGTTTTTCTCACCGACGTGTGGTCCGCATTTTATCAGGTGGGGTCCACTGCTAACGACGTTAACGTGACATCCATCCCCATCCTCTAGCATCCCTCGAACCAAACAAAAAAACTGGGATGACTCTGCCCTCTTACCAAACGCGTAGATGGGACCGTTCCATCCCAAAAACCAGAGACGGACCCATCCCATCCTATTTTGCCCCCAAACCAAACGCTACCTAAGGATACAAGCCTACAAAGGATAAAGGAAAATGAACATCGGCACATTAGGCCCGTATAGATGGTGGAGCTGCGGCTAATCTTATTTCATATGCCATGTGTCGGAAGCTTATATAGTAAATGGGTTGAGGATTTAATAAAAAATGATATTCATCAATTTCAAAGCCAAACCATCTGCGTCCAAAGGAGTCATTTTCTGTTGAACTGACTATTTTGGCAGCAAGCATCCCCTACGCCGTTCTTTATAGGCGACGGCATGGGATCATACAACCTTTTGCCTAGGCGAGATTGGATTCAAACAAAATTATTATGTGCCATCAACCGTGCATTTGGTGCCTAATCAATGTCATTATCGATGACATCACAGAAGTGGTCCAAGCTAATGGGTCAGGTAGCAATGGAACCGAATGCTTACCTATGGACACATGGGCCTATTCTCAAGAACCAGGGATGGTGGATTCTATACCATGAGAACTCAGCGTGTTTCCGACAAAAGTGCTGGGCAAACATGGTAAACGGACGGGGTGGCGCTGCTGCTGACACGGTGGGTTTGGCTAATGTGGCAAGCACGTTGTGCCACATGGCTGCTGGCGTAGCAGCTGACTAGGATAATCGGGTGGCACATGGCACACTGTGGTTGGATGCCGAAGCACTATGTGAGGTTTCAAACTTCGGATAATAAGTTATCCTCGCGTTCCAAGGGACTATTTGAAGCCATAATAATACATTAAACTGAAAGAAGACATGATGTTTTCACAAAATCCAAAACTTTCAAGGGGGCTATAGCAATTTTCTCTCTATAAAACAAGTACGTATATAGTTGCTCCTTTTGATGTGCTTCTTGGAGCTCCACCACACCTTGCTGGGAATTGGACAGGCAGGCTGCTCTGCAACCACTTGTTCATGCTCCAGCCATCACCCTCCCTTCCTACCTACCTCATGTAGCCAAGCAGGTGCTTGAGGAAGGAGAGAAGTAGGATTCTTTGGGGGGCATCGCTCAAGCCCAGAAGCTCCCGGCGCCCATGGATGCACATGATGAGGAGACGCCACTGATTCGTCGCCTGCCACCACAGGTGATACACACATCTTCTAGCACCTTACCATGTTATCCTCTGTCAGGGACAGCATAGATAATAACTTCTCCATGAAACAGAGAAGCTTCTTGTGCGGTTTATTCTTTTAATCGATCATTGATAGTCTAATAATCCTGCACAAAGCTAAAATGCTAGTTTTTTCATAACAGACTTTCTGTGGATTTGTTCAGGATGAATGCTTAGAATTTACGAGCGATGGGACGGTTGATATTACCAACCAGCGTGCTCTGAAGCAGAGCACGGGGAATTGGAGAGCATGCTTCTTTATTTTAGGTATGGCACAGCAAGATTCGTTCGATTTGTGGGTTTTTTTTTTTTCTTCTGCAGAAATAATCTATGTTCGCCCCTTTCTTCGACTCACTGAACTAATCTATTGAGAGTGTTCAATACAACTTAATTAGGCTCGGAATTCAGCGAATGTGTGGCCTTCTATGCCATCTCAAAGAACTTGGTCACCTACCTCACGGGCGTGATCCACGAGAGCAATGTGGATGCCGCGACAACCGTGTCCACTTGGATCGGCACTTCGTTCTTGACGCCGCTCATTGGAGCCTTCTTGGCGGACACGTTCCTGGGACGCTACTGGACGGTCCTAGTCTTCCTCTCGGTTTACACCACCGTAAGTTACACTGTAAAAAACAAACCAAAAGCAATTCTGTATGCATGCCAATTTTAAGTTACAGTGGCCAATTTTAAGCAGTTCTGTATGGATGGTCCACTTTTAAAACTCTGAATATTATGGCCAATTTTGTTACAGGGCATGGCCACCGTGACAGCGTCGGCCTTCCTCCCACTGCTCATGGGCTCGTCCTACGACCACGGCGTTCACCGTGCCGTGGCCTACCTGGGGCTCTACCTCGTCGCTCTCGGCAACGGCGGCATCAAGCCGTGCGTCTCGGCGCTGGGCGCTGATCAGTTCGACGCGGCCGACCGGGTGGAGCGCGTGGCCAAGGGCTCATACTTCAACTGGTACTACTTCTCCGTCAACATCGGCTCGCTGCTGTCGGCGACGGTGGTCGTCTGGGTGCAGGACAACATCGGGTGGGGGCTCGGGTTCGCCATCCCCACCGTGCTCATGGTGTTGGGGCTCGCCGTGTTCGTCGCCGGCAGGAAGGTTTACAGGTACCAGAAAGTGGGAGGGAGCCCTATCACAAGGGTCTTCCAGGTGGTCGTTGCAGCTGTGAGGAAGTATCATCTGGCGTTGCCTGAAGACTGCTCTGCTCTCCTGCTGCATGAGCACCACACGAGTCAGTTCAGGTTCTTGGACAAGGCTGCCATTGTAGAGGCATCCTCCGGCGACGGCGAGAAAGGCGCGACGACGAGCCCGTGGAGGCTGTGCACGGTGTCACAGGTGGAGGACGTGAAGATGCTGCTCCGGATGTTCCCCGTGTGGGTGTCCATGGTGCTCTTCTTCGCGGCCACCGCCCAGATGTCGTCCACGCTCATCGAGCAAGGCGCCGCCATGGACAACCACGTCGGCCCGTTCACCGTGCCGACCGCGTCGCTCGCCATCTTCGAAATCCTCAGCGTCATGGTCTGCATCCCCATCTACGACGCCGTGCTGGTGCCGCTGGCCCGGCGCGCCACGGGCAAGGAGCGGGGGCTGTCGCAGCTGCAGCGGCTCGGCGTCGGCCTCGCGCTGTCCGTGGTCGGCATGGCGTACGCCGCGCTGGCCGAGGCCCGGCGGCTGGCGCTCGCCCGAAGCGCGCCGGCGGAGAACGGGCGGCCGTCGATGAGCATCATGTGGCAGGCGCCCGCGTTCGCGGTGCTCGGCGCGGGGGAGGTGTTCTCGGCCATCGGCATCCTCGAGTTCTTCTACGACCAGTCGCCGGACGGAATGAAGAGCCTGGGCACCGCACTCGCGCAGCTCACCGTCGCGGCTGGCAACTACCTCAACTCGGCGGTGCTCGCCGCCGTGGCCGCCGTCACGGCACGCGGCGGGAAGCCAGGATGGATTCCGGACGACCTCGACGAGGGGCACCTGGACTATTTCTTCTGGCTGATGGCGGTTCTCGGCTTGGTGAACCTGCTGCACTTCTTGCACTGCTCTGTCCGGTACAGAGGCCGCAACAGCAACAACAAGTGTTCTTGACAAACCCCGTGGCCAGCTTGAAACGCCGCAACAAGAAGACGTCCGGGAATCAGATTTGTTCACGGGAAAGAACAAACATGATTTTTCATACACTAATTCGATATACGATAGAAACTGGGTCTGTGCCTGTGCGTTGCCATGAAAACTATATTTTGCATGAACAGGTTCATCCGCAAATCACCCACCAATGTTTATGCCCTTTTTCATTCTCAGATTGCTTTGATTGATCCTGCTAGTAGTTAGTTCTGCTTCAGCCTAATGCATTTAGAACATAGAGTAGCATTTTTCATTAGGTGTCATCAATCCTTTTGTGAACTTTATTCTGTTGGTGTCGTTTATAAACTGGCTGATCCTATTGGGGCAAAGAACAAAGTTGATCCTTTTTGTGCTGAGGAAACAAATACAAAGAGGTGGCAAAGCACGAAAATGGGCAAAAAAAAGATACCAAGACACCATGCACATTCACAAAACGAAGAAATAGCAATGATCCACAATTTTAATGTTTGAAAGCTACTGTCAATGGGTCTCAAATCCATGTTTTTCAGTCAGATCACAAGTTTCAGTTCAAAAACACATCATTACCTAGCCATCATCCATGATAGACAATGGATCAATCATTAAAGTTACTTATGTTACGCTAGAAGCAAACAAAAAATTGGAGAAATGCTAATAATCAAGCACGCAACCGATAAAGGCGTTTAGTTTGATCGTTGATTGGAACCTTGCATCAAATTTGTTTTCTAATGGATTCATTCAAAGCATGCATTGAGGTATTACACCTCAAGAAAAATAAGTAAGTGAGATAACAAACATAAATGTTGAAAGTGTGGTCGTAATAGAACTTCTTATTCCTATGTTTATGTGAAAACAAATCCTAAACAACTATCTAAAGAAGCCTCTAATAGTGTACAAATTCATAGCGCCGATTTGTCAGTGGCATCCACCTTGGAACTAAAAAATCCATGAAAGTCGGCCAGTAACAAAGTCCATGGAAAGCTCAATGGTACTAAATTACGGTTTGGATATGAACAAGTCAAAATCTACATAGGAAAACATGGTAATCTAATTATTCTTGCTGACAAACCTTGGTGGGGCCTCTCTGATCGGTCTCTATACTTGTTCAGGTAATAATGGAGCTGGTTTTACATCTTCTTTTTGATCAGATCCATAAGTTTGTTTGGGGTGTAAAAAACCACCTAAATTAAAGAGCAACAATGATTTTTTTATTAATCTTACAGATTGTAAAACATTGATAATTGAGAGAAGACTCGCATCTAAGGTGAAAAGAAGCAGAACCATCAAAGTGCCAAATAAAACAGGTTTAATGGATATGCCGTTCTAAATATGTAGAAACAAAAGCTACAATAGAAAGATCAGATATATTGCAATTATGCATATATATGTATATGTATATACATATACATATACATATGTCTATATATATATACATGATACCAGGGTAACGAAAATTTGTAATATAAAAATAAATAATATATTTATCAGATATTTCTGCAATATACTGATATACTCGGCGGATTTACGGTACTCAGACCGGGATATATTCTTCCGGGTATAATATTCTGCTTTGTCTTTTTGTGATTAGGAGAATGCGTTAAAATATTACTTGATTAGGGGACGGAATCTGCGTACGAGTATTAAATAACCTTTCGTCTTTATATGCTTACGAGATTCGGATATAATATATGGTGATTATTGAGGATTCTGTCTTATATGATTAGCGAATATATTTGAATATGCGTACTGATATTGTATATACCTCAGGACCTTCTCGGGCTGGCAAGGCTACGTGGACTGTCGGTTGTTTTTGGTTATATGATCCTACTCGATACTCGCCATACTCATCGCACACACGCGCCAAAGAGCAAGAACACTCTCGCTTTCCCGAGACTCCTACGAACACGGACACACGGACGCAGACGGCTATCGTCTCCCCAGGCAGTTCCACCTGAAGGGAACACTTCTCGGCGGATAACACGCTCTCCAACACACCACACACCGGGCTAAACGAGAGCAACTCAACGCCAGAGGTTTCTCCTATAGGGTCCCTAGCATAGACGCCCGCACCTCACACCCATGCCATAGTATGAATAGGGAAAAACAGAGGAAACTACTCCATTAACTTGCATGCTTACATGTGGCTTCCCGAAACGGACGGGGATTACCTTACAGACAACGCCCGCAGCGCCGGACTTTGACTCGAACGCGGTGGTATGTTACAGTGGAGTGGAGTACAGACTCGCACACACACACTTTCGCTGGTGGCTACTACTACTCAGCTGGCTGCTTCTTCTCTTCTCCGATGTCTGATCTCTTTTTCCCCGATGTCTTCTCGTACTGCAGCCTCGATGTCTTTTATAGGCTCAGCAGTGTGCGTCCTTTATTTAGCTTTGCGATTAAAGAAGCCGATTCCTTATCCAGGCAAGGACAGAGCGATCAGCGCGCTCACGCCGCCTAGTCGCTTAGTGCCTGGATTTAGGGCCATGCTTCTTGAGACATGCAGCAGGTTACGGCCATGCTGCTCTGCTGCTGCGGATGAAGGACGGCCTCTGTACATTTTGTACACATTTTCTTCTTTTTTTTTTCAGCTGCCGGGAGGGATCTTTCACGCCCGAACAATTGATACTCCATATCAATTCTTCGCGCACACATATGCCTGGTCCGGGTGGGTATTCCATGCCCGAATTATTGATAATACCTTATCAATATTGTTGTACCTTTTACCTTGATATTATGAGACTTTCTTACATATCCGGATCTTGACCGAACTGTATATCCATTGCATTATTTTTGTCATCTTCCGTTTCGATAATATTTTCTTGTCTTCTGATTCTATGCTTGGAAAAGTTAATTTTTCATCGATAAATGCTTCAGCTTCTTTTTTAATACTTGCAGTGATATCTTTCATTTCTATTTTTACTTCCTTTAAAGCTTCTTGTTTTATATCTTTTTTCCATTGCGGACCTATTTGTTCAAGTAATTCTATCATTTTCCATTCTAGATATTCTTTATCTATAGGATCGATATTCTTTTGTAGAAGCTGCTTGTATGAAGGCTTTGAAGATGAATTCTCAGCCTTTATAGGTTGTGGAGTGGATACCTTTGGATATATCAGATTTTGAACCCTTTTTCCTTTATAGTTTTGTATATAAGTTTTTGCAAGAGGTTCTATATAAAAATCTGCTCCTAAATACCTTCTTGCTTTTTCCAATGCTGCACTTATATCAAGATATTTCATGAAAAATATTGAGGCAGGTTGCGCTTGTGCTTTTTGCATGATAACTTCTTCAAAAGATATATATATTCCTGGTTGAGGACCTTTATATATGATATATAATGGCTTTTGTTCTGATGATTCTTCGGGGCTTGGTATGATGGTTGTTGTTTTGGATTGCGTAGTGTCTATGATATTAAAATATTCTGCTAGACTATTTAATATCGAAAGGAAATATCCCATTTTTTCTTTTTCATTATTATATTGGTGCCAGAAGTTATCCAGTATGCATTCCTAGACATCATTTAGCACAATGTGATTTTTTTTGTTTGAATTTGAAAGCACTTGGAGGGAATATTCTTAGCTTATTATCTGGACTGAATACATAGGATTCAGTTCCATTAAAATTTTTCTCCTTCTTCATCGTTTCTTTTCCTCTAACCCAATCATGTTGGCACTCAGAATTAGATGATTCTCCAATTATATCTCCATATTCAATGATATTTATATTATTATTATCTTGTACTTCATCTTTTTCGTCTTCTTCATAGCTTTCTGAAAGCAATTTATTATTTATTTCCCATTGCTCTTCTTCACTTATTTCTTTTTTTTGGACTTCTTTGTTTTCTATTTTTATATTCTCAGCATCTACCTCTTTAATATTTTCTTCCTTACTAAAAATATTTTCCATCTTTATATTATTATCGACCTTGATAATATTTTTAATCTTTTCAGAATTAGCCTTTATAATATTTTCAACAGGCTTTTGCTTTTGGAGCTTCTTTAGCCTATATATTTGCCTTATAAAATATACTTTTTTTCCATTATTTTTGCCCAATCTGATATTTCTGAATTACTATATTCGTTGTCTATATTTTTCAATAACCTTTCGTAATGATTTATTTCAGTTTCAATATCTACCTTCTCCATGCATTCTGTTATGCTATTTCTTGTTGATTCTGCTTCTAATAATTTTAGTTTATAATTTGTAAACTTTATGCTTGTTCCACCTATGCAATTATTATAACTTATATATCCTTCAATCTGCTTTACAAGCTGCTCTATTAAGTCACTTATTTTCCATTCTTCGCCTGCTCTTTCTTCAGAACTGATTTTTAGAGGGCTCATAAATTTTATACCTTATATTTTCTATGACATCGCTGACAATTACCTTATATTTTGTTCCACTTCTGTTCGTTAACCTTCCTATAAACTCTATGCTTACTAGCAGATTTGTACCTTTGAAATCTTTATATCCTTTGGTTTGGAAACCAAAGCTCATCCTTTCTATAAATTTTTTTATTGGCATAATTAAATCTGGAGCTATATATATGTTATTAGACTATTTTCATTCATATCACCTTCTACGAATCCTAGGGCTGCTTTATCTATTGAATCCCATCTTTTATCAAGCAGTGTTACAAATACCTTCGTTCCAAGTTTCTTTGTAGTTATACCTTTTATTCCTATGATATACATACCTTGATGAAATATTTATAACCTGAATATTTTAGCTCATTCTCAATATTTTGATTTACTATTCTTAACTCAACTGGCTGAGTTAAAACACTTAACTCTATTTCTCTAGATATTCTATATAAACCACTTCTGCTTTCAAACATTCCCATTTAATATAATTGCTGCGGCCTTAAACTTCTCAGAGTATTCTTCTGATATTTTTCCATATCTCTTTCAATATTTATTACCTCTTCAAGGCTATCAATATCATCATTTCTGCACTTTATCCTATTTATAAAGGTTAAAGGTTTTGAGTCTTGTCTTATTAACTGGGGTCCTTTATCTTTTCTAATGATACCTTTAGATAATTCCATTTTTCTGAATTTATTGCTTTACTTGATGAGACTATTCCTGATGATGATAAAATTATTTCCTTGTTATTTTGATCCGTATTGAGTTTTTCTAATATTTGTATTAGCAACTGCAATATTGTATTATTCTGCCTAATTATGACTCTCGAGTCTTCTTTTGGAGTATCAATATTAGAAAAACCTATTGCAGCTGATAGATATTTAGTTGTTTCTGAAGAGCTTGTTTGTATTCGGATATATACTTATGAAAGGACTAAAGCCTTTAACTCTTCTATTAGCTTCTTTACTTCTCTAATATTTTGAACTATATTCGAAGCTTGAGCTTCCTGAATAATATTCGAAGGAGGGTATTCTTTTATACTGCTGCAAGATATTTTTTTAATATAATCACTATTCTTGCTGATATTATTTTGTATTGCTTTTACCTCTTACCTCTTGTAGCATATGTAATATCAAGTCTATTTTATTGCTTAACGTGGAATATTTTTCTTTCGTATGCTGATATTCTTTGTTTATCCTTTCAATATTTTGATCTATAATGTCTTGCCTTTTTTCCCAAGTTATATAGAAATTATACAGCAAGTCGACTATTAAATTCAGCTGAATATGAGGCGTATGCCAAATATGATCTTCTTTACTATTGAGTCTGCACTTTATATCAATATGATATATAGTATTCACAACCTTTCCTGTATTAACTTCAAGATTTAGATATTTTAATCTTTCAATATATGAATCCTTGGCTCGTATACGGTAACGGAAATTTGTAATATAAAAATAAATAATATATTTATCAGATATTTCCGCAATATACGGATATGCTCGGCGGATATACGGTACTCAGACCGGGATATATTTTTCTGGGTATAATATTCTACTTTGTCTTTTTATGATCAGGAGGATGCGTTAAAATATTGCTGGATTAGAAAACAGAATCTGCGTACGACTATTAAATAACCTTTCGTCTTTACATGCTTATGAGATTTGGATATAATATACGGTGATTATTGAGAATTCTGTCTTTTATGATTAGCGAATATATTTGAATATGCGTACTGATATTGTATATTTCTCAGAGCCTTCTCGGGCTGGCGAGGCTATCTAGACTGCCGGTTGTTTTTGATTGTGTGATCCTACTCGGTACTCGCCAAACTCATCGCACGCACGCGCCAAAAAGCAAGAACACTCTCTTTTCCCCGGACTCCTACGAACACGGACACACGGACGCAGACGGCTATCGTTTCCCCAGGCAGTTCCACCCGAAGGGATCATTTCTCGGCGGACAACACGCTCTCCAACACGCCACACACCGGGGGCTAAACGAGAGCAACTCAACACCAGAGGTTTCTCCTATAGAGTCCCTAGCATAGGCCCGCACCGCACACCCATGCCGTGGTATGAATAGGGAAAAATAGAGGAAAACTACTCCATTAACTTATGCATGCTTACATATGGCTTTCCTTTCGGGAAGCCCCGGACGGACGGAAGATTACCTTACAGACGACGCCCGCAGCGCCGGACTCTGAATCGAACGCGGTGGTATGTTACAGTGGAGTGGAGTACAGACTCACGCACACACACTTTCGCTGGTGGCTACTGCTACTCAGCTGGCTGCTTCTTCTCTTCTCCGATGTCTGATCTCTTTTTCCCCATGTCTTCTCGTACTGCAGCCTCGATGCTTTTTATAGGCTTAGCAGTGTGCATCCTTTATTTAGCTTTGCGATTAAAGAAACCGATTCCTTATCCAGGCAAGGACAGAGCGATCAGCGCGCTCACGCCGCCTCGTCGCTTAGCGCCTGGAGTTAGGCCATGCTTCTTGAGACATGCTGTAGGTTACGGCCATGCTGCTCTGCTGCTGCGGATGAGGGACGGCTTCTGTACATTTTGTACACATTCTCTTCTTCTCTTTTTTTTTCAGCTGCCGGGAGGGGTTTTCCACGCCCAAACAATTGATACTCCATATCAATTCTCTGCACACCCATACGCCTGGTCCAAGTGGGTATTTCACGCCCGTACTCAATAGTAAAGAAGATCATATTTGGCATACGCCTCATAGTCAGCTGAATTTAATAGTCGACTTGCTGTATAATTTCTACATTACTCGAGGAAAAAGGCAAGACGATATAGATCAAAATATTGAAAGGATAAACTAAGAATATCAGCATACGAAAGAAAAATATTCCACATTAAGCAATAAAATAGACTTGATATTACATACGATACAAGAGCCAAGAGGTAAAAGCAATACAAAAGAATAGTGATTATATTAAAAAATATCTTGCAGCAGTATAAAAGAATACCCTCCTCCGAATATTTTACAGGAAGCTCAAGCTTTCGAATATAGTTCAAAATATCAGAGAAGTAAAGAAGCTAATAGAAGAGTTAAAAGGCTTTAGTCTTTATAAGTATATGTCCGAATACAAACAAGCTCTTCAGGAAACAACTAAATATCTGTCACCTGCAATAGGTTTTTCTAATCTTGATACTCCAAAAGAAGACTCAAGAGTCATAATTAGGCAGAATAATACAATATTGCAGTTGCTAATACAAATATTGGAAAAACTCAATACGGATCAAAATAATAAGGAAATAATTTTATCATCATCAGGAATAGTCTCATCAAGTAAAGCAATAAATTCAGAAAAATAGAATTATCTAAAGGTATCATTAGAAGAGATAAAGGACCCCAGTTAATAAGACAAGACTCAAAACCTTTAACCTTTATAAATAGGATAAAGTGCAGAAATGATGATATTGATAGCCTTGAAGAGGTAATGAATATTGAAAGAGATATGGATACTCTGAGAAGTTTAACGCCACAGCAATTATATCAAATGGGAATGTTTGAAAGCAGAAGTGATTTATATAGAATATCTAGAGAAGCAGAGTTAAGTGTTTTAACTCAGCCAGTTGAGTTAAGAATAGTTAGTCAAAATATTGAGAATGAGCTAAAATATTCGGGTTATAAATATAATCATCAAGATATCTATATCATAGGAATAAAAGGTATGACTAGAAAGAAACTTGGAACGAAGGTATGAGTAACACTGCTTGATAGAAGATGGGATTCAATAGATAAAGCAGCCCTAGGATTTGTAGAAGGTGATACGAATGAAAATAGTCTAATAACATATACAGCTCCAGATTTAATTATGCCAATAAAAAAATTCATAGAAAAGACGAGCTTTGGTTTCCAAACCAAAGGATACGAAGATTTCAAAGGTACAAATCTGCTAGTAAGCATAGAGTTTACAGCAAGGTTAACGAATAGAAGTGAAACAAAATATAAAGTAAATGTCAGCGATGTCATAGAAAATATGCAGTCAAAAGGTATAAAATTTATGAGCCCTCTAAAAATCAGTTCTGAAGAAAGAGCAGGCGAAGAATGGAAAATAAGTGACTTAATAGAGCATAAGCCAGTAAAACAGCCTGAAGGATATATAAGTTATAATAATTGCATAGGTGGAACAAGCGTAAGGTTTACAAATTATAAACTAAAATCATTAGAAGCAGAGTCAACAACAAATAGCATAACAGAATGCATGGAGAAGGTAGATATTGAAACTGAAATAAAGCATTATGAAAGGTTATTGAAAAATATAGCCAACGAATATAGTAATTCAGCAATATCAGATTGGGCAAAAATATGGAAAAAAGAAGTATATTTTATAACGGAGAATTGATACGGAGTATCAATTGTTTGGGCGTGGAAGACCCCTCCCGGCAGTCGAAAAAAAAAGAAAAAAATGTGTACAAAATGTACAGAGGCTGTCCCTCATCCGAAGCAGAGCAGCATGGTCGTAACCTGCTGCAAGTCTCAAGAAGCACGGCAATAACTTGAGGCGCTAAGCGACGAGGCGGCGTGAGCGCGCTGATCGCTCTGTCCTTTCTTGGATAAGGAATCGGCTTCTTTAATCGCGAAGCTAAATATAGGACGCACATTGCTAAGCCTATAAAAGGCATCAAGGCTGCAGTACGAGAAGACATGGGGAAAAAGAGATCAGACATCGGAGAAGAGAAGAAGCAGCCAGCTGAGTAGCAGTAGCCACCAGCGAAAGTGTGTGTGCGTGAGTCTGTACTCCACTCCACTGTAACATACCACCGCGTTCGAGTCAGAGTCCGGCGCTGTGGGCGTCGTCTGTAAGGTAATCCCCCATCCGTCTGGGGCTTCCTGAAAGGGAAAGCTACATGTAAGCATGCACAAGTTAATGGAGTAGTTTCCCTCTGTTTTTCTCTATTCATACTATGGCATGCGTGTGCGGTGCGGGCGTCTATGCTAGGGACCCTATAGAAGAAACCTCTGGCGTTGAGTTGCTCTCGTTTAGCCCGGTGTGTGGCGTGTTGGAGTGCGTGTTGTCCGTCGAGAAGTGTTCCCTTCGGGTGGAACTATCTGGGGAGACGATAGCCGTTTGAGTGTGTCCGTGTTTGTAGGACTCCGAGGAAAGGGAGAGTGTCCTTGCTCTTTGGCGCGTGCGTGCGATGAGTATGCTGAGTACCGAGTAGGATCACACAACAAAAAACAACCGGCAGTCCAGATAGCCTCGCCAGCCCAAGAAAGTCCTGAGGAATATACAATATCAGTACGCATATTCAAATATATTCGCTAGTTATATAAGACAGCATCCTCAATAATCATCGTACATGTAACACCCTAATTTTTGCCTTATGAAAAATCCCTTGCAAACTAGTTTAAATTAATTAGATTGATTGGTCCTACATGACACCTGGTTTAATTTGTTTATTTTCAAAGTAATCAAGTAAAATGAATCATAAGAACAATTTGTTTGAGCCTACATGCAGCCGCATATTTTTTTGGTTAATTTGCATTGCTCTGATTTGAATCCAAATCCATTTAAACTCTTCAAAATTTATCGAACTCCTAAAGAATTCTGAAAAAGTTCCCTTTTTCCTCACTCATTCCTTTCTTTCCTCTTTTGGCCCAGAGTAACCAGCAGCCCACTTCTTTCTTTCCCTTGGCACGGCCCACCCGCAGCAGAACCGGCCCAAGTCGGTCCAGCCTAGCCGGCCCAGCAAACCGCTGCCCCTCCCTCCCTCTCACTGTCAGGTGGGACCCACCCGTCAGGCGCTTCCCCTTTCCTCTCGCTGCCGCCCGACGCTCGGCGGACGAGCTCTGGCTCGAGCCACGCCTCGCCCCAGTCCCACGTCTCCGTGCCCACGTCTTCCGCTCCATCTCCGAGAGTCCCGCACCCGCATCCCCGCCTTTCCTTGCCGCGCTCTCTCTCCTTTCGTTTCCCTGCTCACGCACGCGCCGAGCGACACAGACGTTGAGTTCGAGCCGGACTCCGCCGCGCGCCGCCTTCCCTTTGTCCCTCCCGCAAGCCTCGGCCTCTGCCTTATATAAATCGCCGACCCCGACGTCCATAGCTACCAAACTCGCCAAGGCCCTAGCTCTAGTCGCCGCCTCTCGTGCGCTCGAGTTCACCACGCCGCCGCGAGTTCACCTCGAGTTCGCGTCGGGTTTCGCCTCTGCAAGCTGTAATCGACGACGAGGTCAAGCCCGCTAGCTTCGCCACGAGGTATCGCCTCTAAACGCTCAATCCCAGCCTCTATCTTACCTTGGCTCGCCAATTTGATCTCACTGCGACGTCCTCGGTTCACGCAGGGAGCCGCCACGGTCGCCGTACGCCGTCGCCGACTCACCGTAGTCCACATCTACACTAGGAGCTTCGCCTTGAGGTGTGGAGTCTCCCTAGCCAACTCTAGTCCCCAATCGTGCCCTACACCTACGGCAATTCCTCGCCGGAGTTGCACCTCCACCCCGCTCCGCCGCCCGCCGCCTCCGGCCGATGCGTCGCCACCTAGACCCCCCTACCTACTTCACCGTAGCCCCGACTCGCTCGCGCACCCCGCTTCGCTAGCCCAAGGCCCCGGGACCACGGAGTTCGCGTGTCTCCGGTGACCCTCCGCCACGCCCTGTGGCTGCCGCCGGCCAAACCCGTCGCCGGAAGCCCTCTCCCTCTCTCTGATCTATTCCTAACCATCCGATCGAGATCTGACGGCCTATGGTGCACGCGACCCGGGTCAATACTGGTCAGCGGCCGCTGATTTGCAAAAGAGCCCCTAGGTTTTCTGAAAATCAACCCGCAGTCCTCTTCTTCCAGGGGTATATCTGCGAGGTTTATTCTATTTTAGCCCTCGGGTATTATGAAATACTCACAGATTGACCCTTATTTTATTTCTTTTATATCTTTTACGTTCTATCACCGTTTTCGACGATTCTTGAACCATTGGAATCATGGTGAAGCGTAGATTAATTTTAAAACCTTTTTAATCTTTGTTCATGATGTTGGTGTACTGTTTTAGATGGTTTGTACTTATTGCTTGTATGTGTGCAACGCATAGCTGACGTTCCGTCCGAGTTTGCTGAAAACCAAGCTTGGGAAATTCCTGAGCAAGATTTTGCTGAGTAAGGCAAGTATTCTTTGATACATGTCCTATTTATTTTAATCACATGATCTAGATCCTAAATTTGCATGCTCCTATTAAGGATGACTAGATTGATATTCCATGACATGTTTGTTAACCTGGGAGGGCTGTGATGTTGAAAATTAATGGCTACCGCTTAACTCACTTTATTTATGTTGCTAATATTGACTAATTAATAAATGGACTTGATAATAAAAGTATGGTTTTAGCAACATGAAGACTTGGGCATGTTTTGTTGGTTTTGCCCAAGTGCTTTACTCTAAGAATCGGTTCGCCGAACGACTACCCAGGAAAACAGTACAACCACAAGACTCACATGGGCACGTGGCTTGACTGATTAATTAGATGAACTAGAGTTTTGGCTTACTTTCCTGAAACATGGCGTATAAGGGGTTTGGGAGATATGGGACTTTGCCCTTTGCCAATGTGGTGCAGTTGGATTTATTTGTCACCCTTTGAAACCGAACTCTCGTATCTTTAGTTAACTGGAGTAACCTGTAACGAGTGGGCCATAACTCTAGGAATTCTTTGTAAAGGTCTCGTAGTGAAACTCTACCGGCTCACCAAAGGTCAGTGTTTGAGGGCCCGTACAGCCTGAGGCAAATGGGAATCACGACTTGCGGGTAAAGTTGTACAACATCTCGAGAGTGCTTAAAACTGATATATCAGCCGTGCTCACGGTTAAGAGCGGCCTGAACCCTCACAGATTAGAGTTTTCAAAGAAAGTGGCTTATGGTGATCATGGTAATGATGGTGGTGATAACAACGGTTATGGTTATGGTTATGGTTCATGCTTATTTATCTAATATGTTTTACTGTCTTTATAATAGAGGGATGGGTTATACTAATCATTGCTAGTAATAAAATTTGACCAACTATAAGCAACCGATATGCCTGTCCACTATAAAGCCAGTCCAATTTTATCCTAAATGGAATACTTGTTGGGTACGGGATGTACTCATTCTTGCTTATTTTATACCGCGTTGCATGCATTGCAACCGCTGCTCAGATCCAGAAGAAAATGGTGATGAATCTTAAACCGGAGTTCCAAGACTAAGACGAGTTCTAGGCTGGTGTGCCATCCGTCAGTTGCCTGTGGAGCATTGATCATCTTCCGCTGTCGTTTAGTTATTTCGTTTTTGGTAAGTTACTCGATTTCGATAAAGACATTATGGTCTGTAATATTGGTTATTACTCTTAAGTTAAAGTACTGGTTGTGTTATTACATCGGTTTATGCTATGTATGTGGTCAAACTGATCCTGGCACATACATGGTTAGCACTTGGTTTTGTTTCTAAAACCGGGTGTGACAGAAATGATATTAGAGCCGTGCTGACCGTAGGACGCAAGCCTAGAATAGAACTGGTCGTTTTTAAGGATTTTGCTTACCTTATCTTGCTTTCTCCATTCAAATACTTGCGATATATGCTATTTTAATAACCGTACTTGTCTATTTCAATTAAGATTTTCTATATATGCTTATCTATCCGATAATAGAGCTTATTCTTATGTTTGCTTCTACCGTGGCCTGTAGATGTCGAGCTTTAAGCATGGTGCCTGCATACGTGTTGGCGGATGCATTGGTAGACTTGACAAGACCAGGTGGCCAACACCAACCCTACCATCCCTGCCGCCACAAGAGTAGGAAGATCTGAACGACACTGATGAGGAGGACCCCGAAGAGCTAGTACCAGATTCGTCTGATGAGGAGCAGTCAGAAGAGCCTGATGCGCAGCTGGAAGTGCCACCTGCTGTTCCAGAAGACCAAGCCACAGCTCAAGGTCAAGACGGAAGACAAGCCCAACAACAACAAAATGAGAATGAAGATCGCTGGAACGAGAGCATCCACCGTTGGTCCGACTACCCACTGCCATTTCCTCGGATGTTGCGGGAGGCGTTAGTGAGGCTCTGACTTGGCCACGCGTGGGTCACGTATATGGAAACTCGCTATCGTCACCGTATCTATCAAGAAGAGTGGGCAATGGCCGTACAGATAAGCGTTTTGGACGAGTATGGAGCACGTCGGAACATCGCCCTCAGCTACGCCCCTGCCCTTCGCCACAACTATGAAGCCGCCATCAGTGATGCAGCTCAGGAAGCCCTGGTGACCCTATGCTACTCTTGCCATAGCCTGTTAGCCGAAGGTACGCTGTGTTACCTCCCCCGTCGTCAGCCTGGAGGACTCGACACGTGGATCGTTACTCCTGCCGTGGAGAAGAACCCACGCCTTGAAGCCACCATCGACTACCTTGTCGCGCTCAACACCGATTACAACGCCCTTGCTAAGGAGTTGCGCACGGCAAAGCTGGAAATTTCAAGATTGCGCGCTCAAATTACACCAAGCATGCCATTGTTCAACCCTGTCTACTACCCACCATGGAAGAGGGTCCGCTACAATGACCCAGCAGCAAGGACCTACATTCGGCATCCTTAGGAGAGTTACCATTGTAATAGGGTCTATTAGCATCGTCTAGTTTAGTTAGATCAGATAGACTTAGACCGTTTAAAAGTGTGCACGTTTGCTTGTAATTGTGTCATATGGATGATTTGGTTCTTTGTAATGAGTGCTTAAGTTGTGGGGTGATGTCCACAATTTAGTCTTTTAGTTGGATGCTTAAAAAAAGTTTAATAAAGATAGCTAGTTTGGGAAAAACCTTGCTCTATCTATGATTAGGTCTTTATCTTATCTATCTTGGTTACCAATGTTGAATGAGATCTGAGACCTGGGATAAGTGCTAATGGTATATTTGGCCAAAATAGATGAGTACGGGACGTGGTCGTGGTCGTGGCCGTGGAGGTCGCGAAGGTAGGGGACTCCCGAATCCACCGCCGCCGATGACTATGGAGCAGCTGATCATGAACCAGACCCAAGTGATACAAGCTCTCGATCAAGCCGTGGCGGCCATGCACCAGGCACAACAGCAACCACCCCCGCCACCGCCGCCGCCACCGCGGGACAGACGCGTGGATTTTCTGAAAGGACACCCACCGGTATTTACTCACTCTGCCGACCCCATGGATGCAGAAGACTGGCTCCGCACAATAGAGCACCATGCAACAAGGCAATGGTCAAGTACAGCACTCAAACCATCAAGCTCAGCATCACCAGACCCCTGCAGCACTCCTGTGAAGACCGGGACACCAGTACAGTCAGGGAGCAACAATTGCTTCAAGTGTGGTGGAACCGGCCATTGGTCCCAGCAGTGCCCACAGAAAAATACACCGCAACAAACCCCAAGAGGAGGCTCCACCACTCCGGCGTCTGGACAGCCGCACAATACAAATGGACAAGTGAACTATGTCTCAGTCGAGGCTATGCAAGGAGCTCCCAACGGAGTGCTAGGTACGTTCTTCGTAGATTTCGCACCCTGCCTCGATCCTTTTGATTCCGGTGCTTCGCATTCATTTATTACTGCATAATATGGGAACCATCATAACATACCAGTAACCCCTATGGAATGTCCCATGTTAGTAAGTTTACCAAGAGGAGGAATGAAGGTACACAGTATTTGTCCGAGTACCAAAATTAATTTAAGAGGGGCAGAATTTCCTGCCGATCTTATAGTTTTGGAAACAAGTGGAGTAGATGTCATTTTTGGGAATGAATTGGTTGCAAAATTTCAACGGAATAATAGTATGTACTAAGAGGAAGGTGACTTTGACCACGCCATCCGAGGAACACCTGGAAGTTTTGATGGACATACCCCAGTCAGGAGAATTTAATGGTACCGGAGAAGCAGCTGCCGAAGGATGACCTTAAAGTAGATTCCCTGAAACTCTTTGCTAGCCAATCCAAAATCTCGGGACAAGATTTCTTTTAAGGGGGGTAGATTTGTAACACCCTAATTTTTGCCTTACGAAAAATCCCTTGCAAAGTAGTTTAAATTAATTAGTTTGATTAGTCCTACATGACACCAAGTTTAATTTGTTTATTTTCAAAGTAATCAAGTAAAATGAATCATAAGAACAATTTGTTTGAGTCTACGTGCAGCTGCATATTTTCTTGGTTGATTTGCATTGCTTTGATTTGAATCCAAATTCATTTAAACTCTTCAAAATTTATCGAACTCCTAAAAAATTCTGGAAAAGTTCCCTTTTCTTCCCTCATTCCTTTCTTTCCTCTATTGGCCCAGAGTCACCAGCAGCCCACTTCTTTCTTTCCCATGGCACGGCCCACCCGCAGCAGAACCGGCCCAAGTCGGCCCAACCTGGCCGGCCTAGCAAACCGCTGCCCCTCCCTCCCTCTCACTGTCAGGTGGGACCCGCCCGTCAGGCGCTTCCCCTTTCCTCTCGCGGCTGCCCGACGCCCGGCGGACGAGCTCTGGCTCGAGCCACGCCTCGCCCCGGTCCCACATCCCCGCGCCCGCGTCTTTCGCTCCGTCTTCGAGAGTCCCGCACCCGCACCCCCGCCTTTCCTTGCCGCGCTCTCTCTTCTTTCCTTTCCCTGCTCATGCACGCGCCGAGCGACGCAGACGTTGAGTTCGAGCCGGACTCCGCCACGCGTCGCCCACCCTTTGCCCCTCCCGTAAGCCTCGGCCTCCGCCCTATATAAGTCGCCGACCCCGATGTCCATAGCTACGAAACTCGCCAAGGCCCTAGCTCTAGTCGCCACCTCTCGTGCGCTCGAGTTCGCTGGGCCGCCGCGAGTTCACCTCGAGTTCGCGTCGGGTTTCGCCTCCGCAAGCTGTAATCGACGACGAGGTCAAGCCCGCTAGCTTCGCCGCGAGGTATCGCCTCTAAACGCTCAATCCCGGCATCTATCTTACCTTGGCTCGCCAATTTGATCTCACCGCGACGTCCTCGGTTCACGCAGGGAGCCACCACGGTCATCGTACGCCGTCGCCGACTCACCGTAGTCCACATCTACACTAGGAGCTTCGCCTTGAGGTGAGGAGTCTCCCTAGCCAACTCTAGTCCCCAATCGTGCCCTACACCGACGGCAATTCCTCGCCTCAAGAAGTACAAGATAGCTCATATAATATTAATCAAAATACTATATGCATCTCAAAAAATATTGATAATATAGAAGCAATGGAGCTAGATGCAGAAAATGAAAAATGAAAGGGATATGGAGATACTTCAGTAAAAAATGAAGGAGAAAATGAAAGAGCACATAGAACTCCAGGAAGTTAGCCTCCTGAAAAAGATTATAACCCATACAATTGTATTCTAGGACAATATAAATATATGGGCACTAAGTGCAGAACTTTCGAAAAAGAAATAAAATTTCAAAACCAATAGAGCGATGGAGCAATATTAAATCTTTCTGCACATGATCCCATAGACTGGCCAAATATTATAAGTGTTTGGAAAGGCTTAATAGTGCAAAAATATATACAAAATCAGTTCAATATAGGAAATAAGGTGGAAGATATGATGACATATTTAGAAACATTTTTAGGCGAATCAGTTAAAGTTCTATGGGAGCAATGGATAGAAAGTTATCCCAACCAATATGAAGAACTAAAAAGAGCAGGAAGTAATCCTAACAACTTTGCCAATATAATTTCAAATATTATAATAGCAGAAGATCCAGAGTTATGATTCACAACACTTCAGAATGAAAGGCTAAGAGAAATAGAGAAATTAACTCTATCAAGCTGGAAAGGTATTAAAAAATTTTCACAGCACTATTTATATAATGCTTCAACTGCAAAACAAGAATATAATAAAGGTATAGTTGATAGATATTTCAACAAATTACCCGATCCCTTGGGATCTATGATATACGAAGAATATAAGAAAGAAACTCAAGGAAGAGTAATAAATATTTCTCAAGCAATAACTTTTGTATTCAAACAACTAAAAGCAACATGCATCAATATACAAGCCCAAAGATCCATGAAGAAGTCAGATTATAATTTCTGCAGTAAAATTATCAAAATACCCTTAGCATATAGAGAAAAAGAATATACAAAGAAATACTATAAGCCATATAGAAGAGAAAATAATTTCAAAACAAAAAGAAAGTATTTTCTTAGAAGATCAGATAATAGAGCTTCTTTCTTGCATAAAAGAAATGTAAGAAGATACAATCCTCGAAAAAATTATGATAAAACTTGCAGATGCTTTGTATGTAATTCTCCAGATCACCTTAGTAAGACATGCCCAAATAAAGATCAGAAAAGATATTCTACCAAATATGAAAAACAAGAAAGAGTTTTAATCATAGATAGTGTCAATAAGAATATATTAGTTTGTGACGATGAAATAAAAGATGATGAATCCATATACTCAATCATAGAAGTTGATGAATTAGAAGATAATAAAATAGAAGAAGATTCTAGTGAAAATGAGGTAGATCTAGTTGATGAGGTAGCTGGATTAAAGGTCGAATTAATGGAACAACTGGATTGTAATCATATCTGGGAAAATAAAAAATTTAAATATTTAATAAAATGTTTCTTTTGCACATCCTACCCAAGAAAAGAACATAGGGTTATTTGCAAACTCTGCTTAAGACAAGCATGCCCCAAATGTGCAATATCAAAACAATATATGATCCAGAAGGATAGTGATACTAAAACAGATAGTATTATTACTAATACGTTATTTTATGGTGCAGGTATGGAAACAGGAGAAAGCTCTGCTAAGAAAATATCCGCCAGCAAGGAAAGTTATATTATAGTAGAAAATAATAATAAAATAGAAAAAGAAGGTAATATGCACAAAATATGCAAGCATAACAATACTCCATATGAATATTTATGTCACACCCGGTTTTAGAAACAAAACCAGATGACACCGTATGTGTGCCCAGGATCTATTTTCCATACATACAGCCGACTTCATCAGTGAATATCAATAAACAGTGCATTATATAAGCGTATAAATCTTACATTTGACGCAAAAGTCAATATATCAGAGTATAGCGGAACTTCTATCTCGTAGCGAAACTCCATCTTCACAGGAAGGTTGACTGGGGGCACGTACGCCTAAACACATTGTAAACTTCTGGATCCACTCCGTCTTCATATCATCATCAACTTGTATAAAGAAGAACTATAGGTTTGGGATAGCAAGGGTGAGTACATGGCGCACTCAGCAAATATTCCGTTTAGGATAAAAGTGGACTAGCTTTATAGTGGACAGGCATAGCGGTTGATTTTAGTTGGTCAAATTTTATTACTACCAATGATTAGCATAACCCATCCCATAACTGAAATATTATAAGTAAATAAAATAATTGAGTATCAACCATTGTCGTAACTGCCACCATTATAATCATCACCACTGTCATCATCACTGTCATCACCATTATCATCATGAGCCATTTTCTTTGAAAACTCTAATCTGTGAGGGTCCAGGCCGCTCTTAACCGTGAGCACGGCTGATATATCAGTTTTAAACACTCTCGAGAGGTTGTACATCTTTACCCACAAGTCATGATTCCCATATGCCAAGAGGTGGCCAAACCCCATATATTCACTATCCTTTGATGAATCGGCAGGGTTTCATTACGAGACCTTTACAAAGAATTCCTAGAGTCGTGGCATGCCCGTTACAGGTTACTCCAGTTAACTAAAGATATGGGAGTTCCGTTCCAAAGGGTGACTGCACCACATTGGCAAAGGGCAAAGTCCCATATCCCCCAGACCCCTCATACGCCATGTTTCAGAGAAGCATGCCAAAACTCTAGTTCATCTAATTAATCACTTAAGGATGTCTCATTCCATCTCTTGTGGTTGCACTGTTTTCCTGGGTGGTCGCTCGGCGAACCGATCCTTAGGGCGAAGTACTTGAGCAAAGTCAACAAAAACATGCTCAAGTCTCCATGCTGCTAAATAACCAAACTTTCATCATCATTGCATCATTAATTAATCAAGATTAGCAACATGAAAATATGTTGAGCGGTAGCATTAATCTACGCATCACAGCCCATCCCAAGTTTCATAGACATGTAAAGGTATATGAAGCTAGTCATCCTTATTAGGAGCAATCAAATTGGGCTCTAGATTGTGTAGTTAATGTAAATAGGACATAGGTCAAAGAATACTTGCCTTTATTCCCAAGTATATATAGCTGCTCAAGGAATTCTTCAGCTGTAGATCTTGAAAACCTCGACGTTCACTCTCGCGTATAATACTCGTTCTATACGTGACAACACAAACGACATACAAGACAGACAATCATACATGCATAAGAAACAATACACCAATCAAAAGAAAAGCTTCATAAAACATGTTAAAAGAGAGGGCTCGTTGCTATAGTTAGGAGAGCGCAAGAAACACTGAAAACGGAGCTACCGTTGGAAAGATACAACTAACGGAAGATTTTCTTATTAAACACATAAAGACCTATATGTTGGGTTTATTTTAATTAATAAATAACATATGCAAGTTATTTTTGGAGAAACATCTCTGTTGGAATTAATTCAGATTAAATTTGAATTAAAAACCGTATTTAAAGCTAGTCACATTTTATTCATGATATTTCATATAGATTAAACCGGTTAAATATTTAGTTACAAAAGATAGCATGTAAGCATTTAATCGGAGCGTGACATGTGTCGGGTTTATACTAAACAAGTTATTAAACAAAGCACATTAAAGTTGATATTATTCACTTTAATGTTTAATAACAAAAGGCCAGAGGTTAAACCCTAAATTGATTTTATTTATACAAGAATAATGAGAATAGCATTAACCCAATTAATATTTATATTTAAAAATAGAAACACATAAGTAAGATAAACATGAAAACTAAAGTATAGGTATCATCGTTACGGGACTAACGCAGCATGAATGGCATAAAATAGAGTTAAAACGAATTGGATACAGAAGATTAAGGATCGATGCGCGTGGACATGATTAACAGTATACCTTAGGAGTTGAAGCAGATTAAGATTCATGGGGTTCAAAGAACAGTACTCATGAATTGGCCAAAGTTTGGGATTCGATCCGCTGAAAGGTATGAATTAGATCAGACTAAAGGAATCAAAAGGATTTGCTGTGTTGAGATGCAAGGTTGTCATAACTCGTAGGATATATATACGGAGGATTACCATCTGGTTTCGCAACCTCTCTTCTTCACCAGATGCATCTCCGTGTCTGGTTCTGACCTGCTGACGTTGCATGCAGCAGGGGCTTTGATCTTGTGTTGGTCCGATCCTACAGCTTGCACGTCCGGAAACTCATCTGGTAGCTAGCTTCTCTGGAGTCCAAGTCGCAGGAGTCTTCCTCGCCGGCTAGCTTGAACGTTCATGTGTGCTGGAAGGAGCTCGAGTACATGGCCTGGATGGAGGATCGAGCAAGGCACTGGGCAGGCCAGAACAGCAGGCAGCAGCAGGGCGTTGGGGCTTCAGGAGACCACGCGCACGACAGCAAGTGGTGGACAGGCCAGGGATGGAGTCGACGGGGCAGGGCAGGGCAACGCGATGTTGGAGACGTGAGACTTCCGGTGGATGGCCGGCCAGCGCAGCACATATACGTCGTGCATGGAGTCCTGTGGTGCCTAGTAGGACAGGAACAGGACGATGGTGAGCTGGCCTGGTTCGAGACGGCGGCACAACACAGATGAGAGAAATATAAAGAAAGAAAAAAGGTATAAAAAGTTTACCGGCAATGGAGACACTCGTCGGAGTTGGAGAAAAGCTATAGACTATCTTAGGGCTCCCAAACTTCCGGACCTCCATAGACTAGTCTATATTTTTATGTGCCGTTTAGAGGAGGGGTTGGGTTTATTATATAGGGAGAAGAGCTGGTAAATGCGCGTCAACTAGCAATATGGTACTAATTGATTTGCACCTTCCACCTCCACTAATGGGCTTAATGCGCTTAAAGCCCATTAGAGAACCCATAAATGGGCTTTCGGGGTTTATTAAAATTCCGGCATATTTAAATGGAGAAAGCCCAAGTAAATTCGGAATTATTTATTTTCGAAATTAAAATAATTATAGATAAGTCTAGAATCAATACTTGAAGTCCGAAAAAATATCCCGACGATCTCAAAAATTCTAGAAAAAATCCCAGAAATATTTTTGGACCTAATGAACCCAAATAAAATATTTGGAGCTCATGGAAAGGTTCTTAAGAGTTTCCAATAAATGGATTGTGCTCTACGGAAAACAGGAAAAGCTTATAGGAAAATCTAGAAAGTTCCTAGAAAAGGTTACTTGTAGTTTAAACTCATTTAGAAAATCTTTATCACTCAAAAACATCATGTGAACCAGCATGAATGCAACACATATATTATTATAACATAGATTATATTTGTTCTCTTTACAAAATAATTATTTTCTACACTAAATATCTATGTAAATATATAACTGCTTCACAAAATTTTAAATATTCAAGAAATTCACTGTATTAATTCAAGCCAAAAGTATCACATTCCAAATTGGAAAATTTGGGGTGTGACAATTTAATCCCAAGAATAAGTTTTAAAACAGAGCATATATTATCTTTCTTTACTCAAGATATAAAAAATCTGATATGGGACAAATATGCTGATAGACAGCACAAGGTATTCGAAAACTTGCAAGAATATTTTATAAATGTTCACCAAGGAATATATACTCACCAAGGTTTATCTGTGAACATATATTCTTTTCCCTCAACACAAACTGAACAAAAACTTGCTATTCAAGATCATCGATGCTTTATAATATTTAAGGCACTAATAGACTTGAAAACTTTCAGAAATATACATACCAAGGAAGTAGAAAATATTTCTCTACAGACAATTATAGATCATGGCCTAGTCCATGTAATATATGGAACACTCGAAGATATATATCGCTCTGATCTCAGCATAGTAATAAAAGAAGCATGCAAGAAGCTATGCTATGTCATGGAAAAATATAAAATATTGTTCTATTCAAACCCGCCAAGGTTCACACAGCCAGTCCAACCTACTACCCATGATATATTTATAACCAAAGGTAATGGTGGATATTATGAAAGACAAGCCATTCCTCAGCCTGAAGAAATTAAAACAGTAATCGCCAAGAATCGAAATCATAAAAATTGGAGAATATATACAGAAGCCATAGAATCAAGTGCGAATACTAAATTAAATCATGGATACCATATGATATATCAAAATAAAATATCAAAAATATTTCTAGATGATATTCAAATTAGCTATGGTAATGCAACAGTCGCAACAAATGTAGGAAGATTAATAAAACCATATTTTGGCAAACCTTGCCAATTAGGTAAAGAATATCGAACACTAGTTGCAGATGAAGATTTCTGGTGCCCCGACAATCTAGACAAAGACAACCCATATGAATATCCGCGATCTGGCTTCTAAATATAGTCTTCATATCATATTCAATATATAATGCCAGGTATAATACCAAGGTAAAAGGTACAACAATATTGATAATGTATTATCAATAATTCGGGCGTGGAATACCTACCCGGACCAGGCATATGCGTGCGCGGAGAATTGATTCGGAGTATCAATTGTTCGGGCGTGAAAGACCCCTCCCGGTAGCTGAAAAAAAAAGAAGAAGAAAATGTGTACAAAATGTACAGAAGCCGTCCCTCATCCGAAGCAGAGCAGCATGGCCGTAACCTGCTGCAAGTCTCAAGAAACATGGCCCTAACTCCAGGCGCTAAGCGACGAGGTGGCGTGAGCGTGCTGATCGCTCTGTCCTTGCCTGGATAAGGAATCGGCTTCTTTAATCGCGAAGCTAAATAAAGGACGCACACTGCTGAGCCTATAAAAGGCATCAAGGCTGCAGTACGAGAAGACATTGGGGAAAAAGAGATCAGACATCGGAGAAGAGAAGAAGCAGCCGGCTGAGCAGCAGTAGCCACCAGCGAAAGTGTGTGTGCGTGAGTCTGTACTCCACTCCACTGTAACATACCACCGCGTTCGAGTCAGAGTCTGGCGCTGCGGGCGTCGTCTGTAAGGTAATCCCCTATCCGTCCGGGGCTTCCTGAAAGGAAAAGCCATATGTAAGCATGCACAAGTTAATGGAGTAGTTTTTCTCTGTTTTTCCCTATTCATACTATGGCATTGGTGTGCGGTGCGGGCGTCTATGCTAGGGACCTATAGGAGAAACTTCTGGTGTTGAGTTGCTCTCGTTTAGCCCGGTGTGTTGCGTGTTGGAGAGCGTGTTGTCCGCCGAGAAGTGTTCCCTTCGGGTGAAACTGTCTGGGGAGACGATAGCCGTCTGCATCCGTGTGTCCGTGTTCGTAGGAGACCGAGGAAAGGAAGAGTGTCCTTGCTCTTAGGCGCGTGCGTGCGATGAGTATGCTGAGTACCGAGTAGTATCACACAACCAAAAATAACCGGCAGTCCAGATAGCCTCGCCAGCCCGAGAAGGTGCTGAGGAATATACAATATCAGTACGCATATTCAAATATATTCGCTAGTCATATAAGACAAAATCCTCAATAATCACCGTATATTATATCCGAATCTCATAAGCATATAAAGACGAAAGGTTATTTAATACTCATACGCAGATTCCGTTCCCTAATCAAGCAATATTTTAACGCATCCTCCTAATCACAAAAAGACAAAGCAGAATATTATACCCGGAAGAATATATCCCGATCTGAGTACCGTATATCCGCCGAGCATATCAGTATATTGCGGAAATATCTGATAAATATAATATTTATTTTTATATTACAAATTTCCGTTACCCTGGTATCATAAGTGTTCCCATCGGGTGGAACTGCCTAGGGAGACGATAGCCGTTTGCGTCCGTGTGTCCGTGTTCGTAGGAGTCCGGAGAA
Source organism: Paspalum notatum (assembly GCA_022530915.1). Taxonomy (NCBI): domain Eukaryota; kingdom Viridiplantae; phylum Streptophyta; class Magnoliopsida; order Poales; family Poaceae; genus Paspalum; species Paspalum notatum. The sequence goes on along the minus strand of CM039684.1, from coordinate 22,232,791 downwards.
AGGGAGAGTGTCCTTGCTCTTTGGCGCGTGCGTGCGATGAGTATGGCGAGTACCGAGTAGGATCATGCAACCAAAAACAACCGGTAGTCCAGATAGCCTTGCCAGCCCGAGAAGATCATAAGAAATATACAATATCAGTACGCATATTCAAATATATTCGCTAATCATGTAAGACAGAATCCTCAATAATCACGGTATACTATATCCGAATCTCATAAGCATATAAAGACGAAAGGTTATTTAATACTCATACGCAGATTTCATCCCCTAATCAAGCAATATTTTAACACATCCTCCTGATCACAAAAAGACAAAGCAGAATATTATATCCGGAAGAATATATTCCGGTCTGAGTACCGTATATCCGCCGAGCATATCTGCCGAGCATATCAATATATTGCGGAAATATCTGATAAATATAATATTTATTTTTATATTATAAATTTCCGTTACCCTGGTATCATAAGTGTTCCCTTCGGGTGGAACTGTCTGGGAAGACGATAGCCGTCTGCGTCCGTGTGTCCGTGTTCGTAGGTGTCCGGGGAAAGAGAGAGTGTCCTTGCTCTTTGGCGCATGCGTGCGATGAGTATGGCGAGTACCGAGTAGGATCACACAACCAAAAACAACCGGCAGTCCAGATAGCCTTGCCAGCCCGAGAAAGTCCTGAGAAATATACAGTATCTGTACGCATATTCAAATATATTCGCTAATCATACAAGATAGAATCCTCAATAATCACTGTATATTATATCCGAATCTCATAAGCATACAAAGATAAAAGGTTATTTAATACTCATACGCAGATTCCATCCCCTAATGAAGCAATATTCTAATGCATCCTCCTAATCACAAAAAGACAAAGCAGAATATTATACCCTGAAGAATATATCCCGGTCTGAGTACCGTATATCCGCCGAGTATATCAGTATATTGCAGAAATATCTGATAAATATATTATTTATTTTTATATTACACATATATATACACACATACATATATACATACGTATACATGTATACATGTATACATATATACATAGTATGTATATTAGGAGCCCTGGGCTCTCTGTATCTAGAGAAAGCCCTGACCCCGACCGGTTTGCCCAAGCACCTGGTCCACGCGCGCCCGTCAACCCAACCACCGCGCACCTAGTCCAACCGCCCCCACATCATTATCCGAGTGCCGACCCACCTTGTCCACCCTCCCCCCGATCCCAATCTGCAGAAAACCTAACCGCCCCCATCCCCATCCGCCGTCGCCCCCTACCCGCCGTCGCCCACTTCCGGTGCGACGGCGTCGCCCGCTGCTAGGCACCATCCTCCACCCCGCCACTGCACCCAATCCCACTCCAGTCGGACACCATTTTCAATCCCCACATCGACTGGATTCGGCTGCCTTGCCTTTGTGCGGATCCGTCCGCCAAGCCCCGCCGCCGCTGGTGAGCGGATTCGGCCGTGTCAGCACCGGTGAGCTGGCCATCTCGCTGGTGCCTTCCCCACCCACCTTCTCTTTTCTCTATCTGATCCCGCCACCGCACCCAACCCTCTTCCACCGTCAATCCATTCTCGTCCGCTACTGGCCATACTCGCCTGGCTCCCGCACCCAGTCATCATCCCATCTCACGGATCGTATCGGCGAGCGGTGCGCTAGGCGACGATGACTCCATCCTCCCTGGCACTACGGTCTAAGGTCGACAACGGTGACCCAGGTTTGGATCCCTACTCCCCGACACCTTCCTTACTTTTCCTGTCAAATCTCGGAGCTTCGAATCACCAGCGACCGATTCGGCAGCGGCGACAAAGGTCGGCCTCACCAAGCCCCTGGCAGGAAGCCAGGAAGCGATGAGTGGGTGCGCCACTGCTACAACCACGCTGGCAATCTGGAGTAATTGCTTGAGCCGGCCGGGTACATACATATATATATATACATGTATACATGTATATACATGTATACATACATATATACGTATATATCTATATACCTATATATATACACGTATATATCTATATACCTATATATACGTATATATCTATATACCTATATATATACGTATTATATACGTACGTATATATATACGTACGTATATACACGTATACGTGTGTATATATATATACACATATATACGTGTATCGTTTCCTCCCGGGGTTTCGCAGCCTCACTTCCCTCCGCCGTTCGCCGCCCCCGTCCCAAAACACTGGTATCAGAGCCTGGTTTATATTTTTAAGCTGTTAATTATATCTGATTTATATTTTTAAGTTAATATTTATATTTGTTCTATATTTTAAGTTGTCAGTTATCTAGTTTATATCCAAAGTTGTGCCTGTTTAATATCTTAAGTATCTGTTTAGTATCTTATCTATTCAGTTATTTCGTGCAAGTTCTAAATTTTCAGTTACATTTAGAAAGTTTGTGAAAGTCATATATTTTAAGCCTAGAAATCTAAAGTTTATCATATTTAAAAATTTAGCAAGAATCAGTCATCACTGAAAAACTCAAGTATTTGAACTTAGAATTCAATACAGGTAAGACTGTCAATACTAAAGAAAATATTAACATAAGGTGCAGAATCAATCATTTTGAAGAACATATTTGGCATACCTCACCAGGACAATTAAATTTAGTAGTAGATTTAATACATAATTTTTATATAGCGTGGGGTAAAAGACAAGACGAATTAGAAGTAAAATTTGAAAATTTATATAAAGAGCATAAAAAGTTAGAAGAACAATATTCGATCATAAGCAATAAGTTTAACTTAGATCTACAAGAGCTGAGTTATAGTAAATCAGAGCAAGAAAGGATAAGTCAAAATAGTGATTACATTAAAAAAGATTTATTGTTATTGTACAAAAGAATAGAAGTCCCGTATAATACTACTGAATCCAAAAAAACAGAAGAGTGTACCGAAGATCTAAAAGAAATCAAGAAGTTAGTCAAAGAAGTAAAAAGCGTAGCTCAGAATCTGAACCAAATAAAAATTGAAGAAAGTGGCAAAGAGTTAGTGCTGCTCTCATCAGGAATAGTTTCATCCACTAGGGAGATAAATTCAGGAAAATGAAAGTACCTCAAAATCTCATCAGAAGAGACAGAGAGCTCCAATTAGTAAATAGAGATGTAAAACTTTTAACTTTAATGGATAAGTTAAAGTGTAAATATGATAATATAGATAATCTTGAAGAAGTAATAGACGTAGAAAAAGATTTAGAAAGATATCAAAGAGACTCTTTCAGAAAAATAAGGCCTCAACAAATTTACCAAATGGGTTAGTTCGAAAATAAAAATAGGTTATATAGAATATCAAGAGAGGTGGAGTTAAGTGTCTTAACTCAGCCAGTAGAATTAAGAATAGTAAGTAAGCAATTTAAAAATAGTCTAAAATATTCATGATATAAATATATACACCAAGGAATGTATATCATAGGAATTAAAGGGATGACAAGAAAGAAGTTAGAAACTAAGGTCCTAATAACTTTGTTAGATAAAAGATGGGATACAGTAAACAAAGCCGCAATGGGATTTTTAGAAGGTGATATGAATGAAAATATGCTAATAACCTATATAGCACCAGATTTAATGATGCCAATTAAAGAGTTCATAGAAAAAATGGCATTTGGTTTTCAGACCAAGGGTTATGAAAATTTTAAGGGAACAAATTTACTTGTAAGCTTAGAATTTATTGGAAGATTAACTAATAGAAGTGGTACTAAATATAAGGTAAATGTGAATAATGTTATAGAAAGTATGCAGTCTAAGGGAATTAAATTTATGAGTCCTCTCAAGATTAGTTCTGAAGAAAGAGCAGGAGAAGAATGGAATATATGCGAATTGATAGAACCTAACATTTTAAAACAACCTGAAGATTATATCAGTTACCAAAATAAGAAAGGCAACACTAGTATAAGATTTATGAATTATAAAGAAAGGGCTTTAGATGATTTAGAAGTAACAAGTTCAGAATCAAATATAGAAGAAAATAGAAGGCATAGTGTGTGTGAATTTATAGAAATAGTAGTATAGACAATGAAATTAAGCATTATGAAATAAAATTAAAAAAAGCATCAGATAAATACAATAGCTCTATGATATTTAAATGTGGTAAAATAAGAGAAAAAGAAGTTTATTTTCTCAGAGAAATACAAAGGCTAAAGAAGTTAAAAAGAGAAAAAGAGTTGAACATTAAGAATTCAGAAGAAAAGAAGGCTGTAAAAAACATGGAAAGAAAGAGAGATGTCATAAAACCAATAAGTTCAATAACAAGAGAAAAAGTTGCAAGTGGTTAAGAAAATAGTCCAAGTAGGCATAATAGCATAAGTGAAGAAGAGCAGTGGAATATGAACAATAAGTTGTTGCTTGAAAGCTATGAAGAAATTCAAGAGGAACCAAATAAAGAAAATAATGCGAAGGAAGAAGAGGTTAATTTAGATGAAGAAAGAAAAGATAGAGAGATTAAAGAAATATATAAAGAAACTGATAATGCAAAAGAATATAAAGAATTTATATATTCATTAGGAGAAGATGAGAAGATTAATTTAGACAATACGATGGAAGCTATGGAAATAGGAATGAGTAATTCAAAAAGAAAAAAAAGAGAATATGGTGACAGTTCTGTAAAAAATGAGGGAGAAAGAGAAAGACCTTCTAGAGCTTCAGGAACTTGGCCACCTGAAAAACAAGATACATCTTATAACTATATACTAGGAAGATATAAATACATGGGATCTACAAGAAGAGAATTTGAAAAACCAGTAAAATTCCAAAACTACAAAAATGATGGTGCAATATTAAACTTAGCAGCACATGACCCTATAGGTTGGCCAAATATAATAAGTGTATGGAAAGGTTTAATAGTTCAGAAATATATACAGAATCAGCATAATATTGGAAATAGGGTAGAAGATATGATAACATATTTAGAAACCTTTTTAGGAGAATCTGTAAAAGTTTTATGGGAACAATGGGTAGAAGCATATCCTAATAGTTATGAAGAGTTAAAAAGAGCTGGAAGTAATCCCTATAATTTTGTTAATATCATATCAAATATAGTTATAGCAGAAGATTCAGAATTAGGTTTTACTACGTTGCAAAATGAAAAGTTAAGGAAAATAGAAAAGCTGACTTTAACAGGTTGGAAAGGTATAAAAGAATTTTCACAACATTATTTATACAATGCTACAACTGCTAAACAAGGGTATAATAAAGGAATAGTTGAAATATATTTTAACAAATTACCAGATCCTTTGGGATCAATAATATTTGAAGAATACAAGAAAAAAACAGAAGGTGTTGTTATTAATATATCTCAAGCTATAACTTTTGTGTTTAAACACCTAAGAAAAATTTGTACAAGCATACAAGCTCAAAGATCAATTAAGCATTCAGATTATAATTTTTGTAATAAGATAGTCCAAATACCTTTAACATATGGAGAAGAGAGGTCAAGAGAAAGGAAATACAGATCCTCAAAAAAACCATATAATCAAAATCTTAGAACAAAGAAACGCTATTTTCTAAGAAGATCAGATAATAAAGCCCCTTTCTTACATAAAAGAAATGTAAGAAGATATAATCCTATGAAAACATATGATAGTACATGCAGGTGTTTTATATGTAATTCTCCAGATCACTTAAGCAAAACATGTCCTAATAAAGATCAAAAAAGATATTCTAGCAAATATGAAGAGTAAGAAAGAGTTCTGATTGTAGATAGTGTAAATAAGAATATTTTGGTCTGTGATGACGAACTCAATGATGATGAATCAATATATTCAATCATAGAGACAGAAAAAATAGAAAATGGAGATATAGATTATAGTTCAAGTGAAGATGAATTAGATTTAGTAGAAGAATTAGCAGGATTAAAAATTGAAATGATAGAGCAAACAGATAATACCATTAAGAATATCAAAGATATTGGTTGTACTAATACAGTTTTTTATTCTGCAGGTATGGAAGCAAAGAAAGAAACAATGAAAGCTGATTACTATAAAAATATAAATGAAGAAAAATCAATAATTTTGAAGAACAATTTAATATCAGAAGAAAGCAAGACAAATAAATTTATGGATAAAATTTCCAAGAATAATATCAATATTCCATATGAATTTCTCATACCAAGATTAAGCTTCAAGACAGATCAGATGTTGTCTTCTTTCAACAAAGACATCAAACATCTAATCTAGAAGAAATATGCAGAAAGACAGAATAAGATGTTTCTAATGCTCCAAGAATATTTCAAAAATATATATATTGGAGAAGAAAAGATCAAAGGCATAGCAATTGAAGGTCATACATTTCCAATAATTCATTTTGATGGTAGGATGATAATTCAGCCTTATCATCAATATCTTATATTCAAGGCAAATATAGATCTGAAATATTTCAGAAATATCAAGAATATATCATTACAAACCATTATAGATCATGGGCTAATCCATGTTATATATGGTATAATAGAAGATATCCTTAATTCAGAGCTTGGACAAGCTATCAAAGAAGCTTGCAAAAGATTTGCTTATATCAGAGGGAAATATAAGATCATATTCTGTTCCAATCCTCCAAAATTTACACAGCCAATAAGACCAGCTTCTCATGATATCTTCATTACCAAAGGGTATTATGCATTACCTAATATGTGGTACTCAAAGCTCTCCAATTCCTATGAAGAATTATTTGTTAGAAATACCAATCATGATAATTGGAGAATATTCACAGAAGCCAAAGAGTTCGAAGGAAATATCAAAACAGATCCGAGTTATATAATGATATATCAAAATAAAATAATAAGAATATTCCTCCAAATGCAAAAAAGTAATTTTGGTGCATTAACAAGAAATGTAGGCAGACTTATATAACCAGAATTGGGAAATGAATTACAGTTAAAAAAAGAATATAGAGAATTATTATCATGGTATGAGATATGGGAGGCTGAACAGGCAGATAGCATAGAAAGTGCACCATGGGTTGAAGAAGAAAATGTCTGCCAATAAGGTCTGAATAAAATAGCCCAAAAATATAATAGTAAAAATAAGCCCAAAAGATAATATATGTTGAATATAATAGTTATATATATGTTGATATGCGATATCAACAATTTAGGCATGGAAAGACATATACATAAATTCATATAATATACCTTAATTGATATGGAATATCAATCATTCGGGAGTGGAAGACAGTACCCAGATTTTTCCCAAAGGGCATTCAAGTGCATCGAAGACGTAAAAAGCACAAGACAAAACAAGGACGAATAATTCTACAGCAAAAAGAAGACGCAGGACGAATATTGTACTGTGCCAGGTACAATTATTGAAGAATAAAAGGACGAGCTACTGTGGCAACAGTGAAAGCATACAGGAGGCGTGAATTATTGAAGCCATCCCTTAGCGACGAAGGAAGGCCTGGCTCGGCTATAAAACGGAGCACCGGGCAGCAGCTGAAGGGGCATCAAATAAAAAATCAAGATCAAAGAAAAGCATCCGCATCGCCTCACATCCATCGACATCAACATCCACAATCCACACCCACTCATCCACCATCACCGCACACATCCACTCACCACCCACCTTGTAATGATAGTAGTATTAGCATAAGGAATAAAGCCGTGGAGCATCCAGGCATCGTTTGTAAGGTAATCTAGTTTGTGCTAAGTGATTGGGGTTTCCCGAAAGGGAAAGCCGTATGTAAGCTGTGTTTGTGGAAATGAAGTAGTTTTCCTTTGAAAATCCCTGCTGTCATTTTAGTCCGCGTATATGGAGAGAGTTTATGTGCTAGGGAGCCTATAGGAGAAACCTCTGCGTTTGATGCTCTCGTTTAGCCCGGAGTTGTGGCGCTTGGAGAGCCATGTCCGCGGAGAAGTGTTCCCTTTGGATGGAACTGCCTAGGGAGATGACATAACCTCGCCTCGTATGCACAGACTGGGGATAGTTCGGAAAAGAGTAGCTACTTCTGAAGCAAACCTGCTCATCGTATGGTGAGTACCGAGTAGGACTAAGCAAGCATAGAAGCACAATCCGGCCGAATATTTTTTTGGTCTCGCCAGCCTGCCAAAGATCCTGAGAAACATAATATTACCGAAGAGTTAATACCCGCTTAATATAATCACGAAAGCGACTTTCGTATCTCATCCCGAATAGTGAGCCAAGTGGGAAGAGTGAGTTTCCACCATTGCATGCGCTTAATATAATCTTGAAAGCGACGTCTCGAATTCATTCCAAAGAATTGGAGTAGTGGGAATAGTAATCTCCCACCATTGCATGCAAGAGTGGAAGTGTTCCCTGAGTGCTCATCCGCTATTCATATCTTGAATAGTAACAGAACGAATTTGAATAGTAGTAGAACGAATTTGAATAGTAAAAAAAATTTGAATAGTACCAGAACGAATTTGAATAGTTTCAGTTCGCTTTCATCTCTTTTGATGCTCTGTGTTTCTTCCCTCCGCCGTTCGCCGCCCCCGTCCCAAATCACTGTGCTCCTCCCTGAGTGCCGCCGTCCCGGCTTGTCCCCGGTGGACTGGCCTTTCCTCAAGCCCTCCGCCGAGCCCTCATGTTTCGCCACCGCCGTCGACATTGGGGGCGAGCCTCAAGATCTGGATTTGGCGCGTAATCCTCCTCCCCGCGGCGATACGCGAGCTCGGCGCCAGCACCTCCAGGCTCCAGCCCCCAAGCACGTCCGCCCCACGCCTGTATCTCAATCCGAGCTGCAGGGCCTCGCGTACTAGCTGTCGAAGGCTCCGCTGACTGCTTCTGTCGTGCAAGGGGATCGCTTGCAAGATGGCCCTGAGCCACTCTCCATCGTTGTCCGCTGGAACCACCTCCGAGGCCCCGCCGTTCCGCCTTCCCTATGGTTTGAAAGCACAGTAAATACTTATTTTACCCCCTCCCCACGTTGGTCGTGCTCATCAGTTGCAGACATGTAGAGATGAACTTCACCGATCCATTCACATTATGTCTAATTAATTGATCTGCTCTCTCATTTTTTATCTCCGTACTTGTTGGCTTCACTCAGCTGCTGTGGTTCTTAGCATCCCTTTTCATGGAGACGTGGAAATGGTCACATGTGTATTGGATGGGTTCCAATTTGTCCATGGCGTGAAGCTTTCCCTGCACTGCTGATTGATGTCCTCAGGTGAGTCAGGCGTCCTCTTCTCTCACCTTCAGTTGATTCTACCACCTGCTACTTGATTTGCTGCAATTATGGCTATGATTTGTGTCAAGTATGATGGTGTTTTTCAGTCAAATAGCATTCCCAGATTTATGGAGAGCTGGATGCAGAAGCAACCAATTCTCGACTGTTTTTTGTTCATAATTCATCAACTCCTGGGTGTAATTATTTTGTGGTCTTTTCAAATGTGCTGGATGCTTCTAGCTTGTCATATTATCCAACATGTTTGTAGCTTTCAGTGACTACTTTATACTATTTTTGTGTGCATGCAGTTCTTTATTTTGAACTAATTCAATGCAAGATAATAGGCTTCAATTTATTCCATCCATGTCCTGATAATTGTGATCTGGGTTATTATTTGTCCCCATATTATGTTACATTTATGATCTATTCTAATTTATGCAGGCACAATTAATTATTTGTGATCAGTCTTTCATGATTGATGATGATCATATTTTCTGCCTTGTTCATTCAGGTTTCATACACTATGTGGTCTGCCTGACCACCTAGTATTTGTGGTCTGCCTATTTTGACTTCATCATAAAAAATGGGTCAGAAAGGATTGATCATCATGGCACTTTACTGGCACCTCGTCTTGCTACTCCCTCCTGTTGGATATAGATGGTGTTCTGTTAGGAGGGCCAGGTCAATCTGCACTGCTATGTTTTGTCAGAATGTCATCTAAATTCTAATCACAAGCGGAGGGAGTTTATGAGCTATGTTTGGATTATCTGATTACACACTCTAATTTTTTTATCAGCCTTAGCTTGTTCTAATCATTGAATAATTATTTTGTATTGTCTGCCAAATGTCTGTTGATTACATTTACAGTCTGTTCTATGTAATGCCCTTAACTATAGTTTTTTCTGCTCACACAAGCTAGTATTGGTGATCATGGCTTTGTTTATTTTCTTATTACTCATGTTAGTTTTTACTTTTAGGTGTCTGTCCAGGGATAAAAGTTGTGATCTGGTTTTCATTTCCTACCCTATGAATGATGCTCCTGTGTGTGATGTGTTCATGAGGTTGTCTATTTTGTGTTTATTGATAGAGTTTTTTAACTAAATTCAAGATGTTGCAGATTATTAGGTTTCCAAATTTTTGTCTAACTTTGATGCACAATCAGTTACTTAATCTGTGTTCCACAAAACAGTCTAGCTTTCTTTCTTTTTTATTTTGGTAAGCTTGTTAAGTTTCATGCTGTAACACCCATACCCTTGTGTTTTTGGTAACCTAGTGTAAATTGTCTTTTCCATGAATCATAATTCTGGTGCTAACAACTACCTTTGTGCTCTCATATATCAGCATTTATCGTTAGTGCTTTAAATCATTTTTACCCTTATATTGAAGTTTTAATTTTAATTTTATTTTCTCTATGGTTGTAGCGCTTGGCTGATCTACTACTTTTGATGTGTCGTTACTTTTAATATTTTTCATCAATTCTAATGAAACCATATGCTTCTCATGATCTTAACTTGGTCTATGTGGCATTCTCAATAACCCAAAAGTTTCAAGAGGATTTAATTTCAGAAGAGCTTGTATTTAAGGCTGAAGATTCAGACTCTTTTATTGTCTTAAGCATTTCCATGGTCTTACATAATCATTTCTATGATCTTGCTTAATTATGGGTGATCTAGCTTATATGCTAACAAAATAAACTCATTTAAAATCTTGAGATGTGGAAATATTGCTTTTGCTGTTGCTATTTCTATGTGGCCTGAATTTTATGCTTACAGTTTGCTTCCAGTTTGATATTTCTATACCTCCATTCTATGATATAGCATTCTAGTTTAGCTGTGGGTGATGTATGTATTATATATGCCAACCAAAATAACTAAACATTTCTATGATCTAGCTTATTATGGATAATGAACCTGAATTTAGTTTGAAATTTTTCATTTTTTGCAATCATTATTTGTGGCCAGGGCATTGGCCAGCGTCCCGCTCTATCTGTGGCGTCGTCTTTCCTGGCCTCCGGGGTCCTGCAGATCGGATTAGTGAGGTGTCTGCTTCATTCTTTCAATTGTATTGCTTACAAAACCCTACTTGGTGAACTGACATGCCATTATTTATGATCAGTGATTAAAATTCCTTTGACCAATACATAAGTTCAAATTTTTATCAAAAAAAAAAAAAAAATACATAAGTTTAAATATTTATTGATCTTTCTCCACCGGTGTATACCTTGTCTGTTCGGCCATTATTCATTTGTGGTTACTGGCGGTAGTTTTCTTGTACCTTTATTAGAATTCTATCAGATTCTATTAGCTTCACATCTACTTTTGAAACAGCCTAGTGCAGCCTAAGAAATTAGCTACCTCTGTGGTCTTGATTACTTATTGGACAAATTGTGGTCACAAAAACTCCCCATGTGCATCATTATTTAATTATGCCTGACCTGTATTTAATTATGCTTGACCCACTGTTTATTCTCTTAGTGTCTGTTATTCCCAATGACCTGCAAGTTATTTTAATTGTTATCTATCACATTCATCATTCCATATTGAGTCAATGTTACCTTATGCAGCTTCCCTTTAAGACGTAGATTCAGGCTTCACCTCATCAGTCATTCAGTCTATTAGTTTCTCATATACTTTTCAACCAGCCTAGTGTAGCTTAAGCCATCAGCAACCTCTGTGGTTGTGATTACTTATCGGACAAATTGTGATAAAAAAACACCCCATGTGCATCATTTTTTAATAATGCTTGACATATAATTTAATTATGCTTGACCTATTTTTATTCTCTTAGTTTCCATTATTCCCAGTGACCTGCAAGCTATTTTAATTATTATCTATAACATTCATTATGTCACATTGAGTCAATGTTTACCTTTTGCAGCTTCCATTTAAGATGTAGACTCAGGCTAGACTCGCTGGTTCTTCTTACTTAACGTAGTGCACAGCTCCAGTCCCTTGCAGGTCGCACATGCTAAGGTTGACATTCTGTTAATTTAGCAGCCCAGGTTCATATTTGGTATCTTAAAGCAGGAGACATTAATCTTATAGAAGACGGAATTCACCAGATTCTGCGGTCCTGATATTCCCTTTGGGTTTTTAGATGAGCTCTCAGTTCAACCTCTGGCCTCTGAAGAAATCATGGTGCCTGAAGATCACGAGTTTTAAGTGCCTGAAGATTCTGCACTATTACTTTTGATTTTCTCAGCTTGTAATGTGATGTACGTAGTCAAGTTGTTTCCATGCACTTAGAAATTTCAAGTGAAATTCATGTTGAGATATGCAACTTTTAGATGTGTTCGGGGATGTGAACGCCCATGTGTAAGATCCTGACTCTTTTTCTCTTACAATATAATCATCTGATGTCATAAAATTTCTTCTCTATTCATGAGCCGTGGAGCAAATATGATGCGTGCTAACAGTTCAACAAACTGAGAGGCTGTTGTCCTTGACCACAATTTCAACATATGTGATTGTACTCTCAGCTCTTGTACAGTGCATTCAGTTCTTGTACAGATTATCCTCAATAGTCTATCTTATATTCGAATCCAGCTGAACAATAACCATTATTCCAATGAAAAACTAAACCACTCAATCAAGCTCTTGGTATATTTAAACAACCATGAAAAAATAATCTGGAGAGTGAGTTGGTGACTTGACATACACAATTTGATCCCAACTACAATCACAAAATTGTATAATTTGTTATTTCCTTGATCAACGATTTGATAAGACAGGACAATACTCCCATGTTACAGAATTCTGATGCAAGAACTTTGTCAGTAAATATTCTACTTTCATAAGGCATGAACTTGCTTGGGTGGCATTCTAAACTAATATACTGCGAAAATAAATTGCTTTTGTAAAAGTTAAATCATGCATGGTGCTCTGAAATTAGAGTATATTAGTACATCGCATCTCCATGGTGCTTTCCATCGTAGTGGCTTAGCTTTCTGCAGTGTAGGATCATCAGTGGAAGGGAGAGACGTGTGAAGATGTCCTGGTTTCCTGGTCCGGAATGACGAAGTCTAGAATTGAAGGCTAGAATTCAGTCACTCAATGCTTGTGAAATCATAAAGAAACTAAACATCTCCATACCGGTGAGATCATTATGATCTAAACACCCGGCACCCATGATAAGCCAATCCCTGCTCAAATCGTCCAAAACTAGGATATACTCGAGTAAAAATATGTGGGCGGAGATGGCATCTTGTGCATCCGACGGATATCCGAAGCATTCCACAGCTCAATCCGTGGATGGAGCAGTGGGGCACCGCAACGCAAAGATGACGAGGACCGCACGGATTCTTGATGAAGACGGAGGGATTCAGAGCTTCAAAATGTTCCACACTAACTGATAGCTAGCTGAGCAACATGCTGATGACGTGCAAAACTGAAATAAGGTATAATTATGCAATAACTAATGACATGTTATGTTCTGCAGTAGTTAACTAGAGTCAGATTTCGGCAGCTATAACATTACCTACATTGACCCACAGCATGAACCAGACGTAGAAAAATCAATTTACATGTCCCCTGATCACATGAAGGCCCATCTCTGTGGGATCAGTAAACCTGCAACACCACCTGGAATTTATGACCACAAATAAAGCTTGCCTTGCAACAATCAAAACTTACTGAACTTTGTGTCAAGTAACAGAATTATACTTTAAAATAATGCACCTTTCTATACTATTCAGATACACCTTTCGTAAACAAGAATTTCCTAAAACATAAATGAAAGTGGTAACTCCAAATTCTAGACGACTCACGTGGTAACTCAAGTAGATACTTTCGGAACTGATAGACAAAGGATGAATAACTGAAATTAAATAACATTATAACAGAGAAAATTGGGAAGAATAGTAGATCAGGTTTTTTCAGATTAATTGAATACAAAATTAAAAAAAATAATAATTTAGTTCTTTGCCCCACAGCCCCACCCAACAAACAGTGAAACAGATAACAAGGTAATTCCATCCACCATCAGTAATCAACCCTCCTTCACTCAAGAAACAGATTCATTAATATAATTACAGGGTTGAGGGCCAGCATTACATAACAAGACATAGTGATAGCTTGCTCAGAATAGGAAGAATTGTTCAAATGGATTGTCACAATGAATCAAGTCAATCAATGGGATTCCTTGAGTTATTTAATGAAAGTCTCTCAATGGGATTCCTTGAGATATTTATTGACAGGAAGCACATGGCCACCGGATTTATTTATGCGGCCAAACCACCGAGTAAATTCACTGAGGTAAATAACAGGCCATACCTGGAGGCACCATCATCGCTAGCAAGTCCTGCAACAATGCAGCGATTTCCAGCACCGGGGGAGCGACGGAATCTGTCGGGTCTTCCACCTCGCGCTGTAGATCTGATTTGTGATTTGGTCAACTCGGAAACTGAAAGCGCGTGCGCGCGAGGGGCGACTCGGTTCTGGACCGCACCCGGACCTTGGAGGGGACTGGATGGCTCGAGTACTGAATAACTATTCGTATTTGCATTATGATAAGTACATGGAACCAATAAAAAATTAAATCAAATTCAAAAATCGAATTTCCGTGTTTTTTGATGAAAAATATTTTTAATAGAAAATGAGAAGTTTTGTTAGCATTTCGGTGTGTTGTAGTATGACATTGCACAACACAAATTAGACATATCTATACTTATTTTGCACACAGCTCCGCGCTGCAGCAGCAAGAGCGCAACAACTCTGGTTCCTTTAGTTAATTCAGTTTTATGTAGGGGGCTACTCCTCCAGTCTCATTAAAAAGAGAGTCGAACTTCTTCCATTAGGAAAACAAATGTTGCTTGTATCAACCTTCGTATCGCCTCTATTGTGGAAACAAATACCAAAATTATTAAGGAAAGTCTAATTTTGCTTCTGTATCTGTTCTTTGCGAAAAATATCTAAAGCAATAAGACACAAGTATTATGCTTGATGAGTAAATGGACTCTCTTGTGTCCTCACACCATAGCTACACTGAAAACTGCAGTCCAGTATGTTTGTTATTAGACTATGTGCAGCAGGATGTGTAAATGCATTGTGTATCTACTATTCTAACTAGCTCTCTGTGAACAGTGTCGCTACAGTGTATGGGCAATCTATTTACCCAACCTACTGCGCATAGTCTTATAAATCTATAAACTAATGATAAACTCGTTAATTAATCCTAATAACAATATTGTCTTTTAATCACTCAAATTTAATTAGATCATCAACCCAGGCATTGCTGTCGTAGAAAAAGTGGGTCGTCCTCGTTGGTCGTTGCGCGATAATTACTAAGAAAACTCTAGCTTTTCTCTCCTCAGACAGACCGCCATATTAAAAGGTGCACCTCGGGAGGCATGGGACAGAGTGTAGTGGAGCAAACACAATGACAGGAGGTTCTATCTCCATCAGAGGGACCGAGGAGCCGAGCCTTCCTCTCCTTCCTCTTCTCCATGGCACGCCTTCACAGGTCCCTGCCTTCCTCTCTACTAACGAAGATCTTCAGTTTTCAAACATGGTGACTTGTGTCTTTTATGCATTTTTGTTGGAAATCACCAAAGGTTTGAGAAACTACAGCCGTTTACTTCTGTTCGTTGAAGATCTATATATCCATATATTTATCTTATCTGTTCATCTTGATAAACTGTGCAATCTTCTCTTGCAGTAGAATTTGTTATTCCACACCTCTCTCGCAACGTGATCTAAAAGAAAATATGATGCGATATAAATATATTATGACCAATGACTAACTCTGAAGCTTTAATTGCAACTCTTGTGTTCCTCTTTCCCTTTCCTTGCAGTAGTAGTTCGTTGTTACTCTGTACCCTTCTTCTCACCAAATTTATGATGCGGCATTAATCATATATTTATGTCGATAAGGCTCAGTTCTAGATCCTACAGAATTTATTAAATTGTAGACCTGGCCTGCTTTATTTTTGTCATTGTGAAACATGTCAAGATTTTTATGCTGGCACCTGATAATAAATACCTGTCAACTTTGGGTTGGTTTGGGTCATCATCATTTTTTGTAGATAAAGGAGTTTTGTGTCATCATCATGATTGTTATTGCTACCCGCAGTTCAACGTTTCTTCTAGCTTATTGAGAAAGGATCTGTGGCAACAACGATAGAGGCTGAAATAATTTGTTCTGTCAGTATCAGTAACTAATGCAAGTAGAAATCATGTGAGGAAATTAGTTGAGGATAATGTCATGAATGAACTAGTGTTGGTTACATGAACCAGTAACACCTAATCAGAACGCTGAGATGAGCAAGGTGGATATGCAATTTTGAAATTGGGGACAGGGGCTAGCAAAGTGAAGATATGCCTGCTTTGAATTCATTCCTGGCAAGTCAGAAGCAGAAAGTACCAGCACCGGTGAGCTCAGCTCACATGCATGAAGAGTTCGATGAGACAATGATCCATACCAACTTGCTCCCAAATAAATCCAGCCACGTATGGCATATTTCCAACTCTCCCAAGTAACACCATATATATTTCTTCTATATTCGAATGTCAAATTTCTTGCCAATTTCATCATCTGCATACCTTATGGACAATATAGAGTGTATGTATGTATGTACAC
The DNA here is from genome assembly GCA_022530915.1 of Paspalum notatum. Classification (NCBI taxonomy): domain Eukaryota; kingdom Viridiplantae; phylum Streptophyta; class Magnoliopsida; order Poales; family Poaceae; genus Paspalum; species Paspalum notatum. The sequence continues at coordinate 22,216,093 of CM039684.1, read as the reverse complement.
ATATATGTGTGTCCGCGCACAAGTGCATTCAGTGAAGAAAAAGAATCATACTCTCTCAGGTTGTTTTATTTGACGTTCAGATATCCTTCTACTGTTGTTTTTGTGTAGTTCTTTTTGCCTGGAACTCAAATGAACACAAGCGGAAGTAGTAGCATTTCTAGGCATCTAGAACCGAGTCATACTTTAATTTGTCACAAAATGATTAAATCTATTGTACTAAACCATCGGCTGGGAATGAGCAAGGATTGTCAATTAGAAATCATTTATCTAATCCGCGCAGGACAATGAACAATATACATTTAATGGATCTGTTGATGTCAGAGGCAAACCAGCATCTAAAAAGCATACTGGAAAATGGAGAGCCTGCTACTCAATTCTTGGTAACAAAGACGCTGCTATATATCCTTCTATGGCATCCAAAAATCAATAAATTATGGTGAGCTATAATGAGTAAATCCTTTCATATTGCAACTTTTGTTTCTCAGGAGGTGAATTTTGTTGTTCTATGGCATACTATGGTGTTGGGACAAACCTAGTGACCTACCTGACCAAGGTGCAGAAGCTAAGCAATGTCGCTGCAGCGAGCAATGACAATTTGTGGCAGGGCACCTGCTACCTCACTCCCCTTCTGGGAGCATTCTTGGCAGATTCATATTGGGGAAGACACCGGACAATTGTGGTTTCCCTGGTGGTAATTACCATGGTAATCTATACTTATCCTCTTCGTCTCTCTAAAATACTGGATCAGAACAATTTTGTTTGAGGCCTCGATAATGGAATGGATCAGAACTTCAGGCAGTGTAGCATTAGCAGGAAATAAACGATGTCCTTGTGATCCAATGTTCAGCCGTTTTGAGTCATGGTCTCCTGTTGTGTTTTCAGGGAATGATTCTACTGGCACTTTCAGCAATTGTTCCAGCAAGAATAGATTCTGTGGTGATCTCTCTTCATGATACCTTGCCTTCTCTGGGCCTCTTTCTGACTGCTCTGGGTTTTGGTGGAATCTTTCCATGTATTCCCACATTTGGAGCTGACCAATTCGACGAGACCGATGGGGTTGAGAAGGAGCAGAAGCAACTCTACTACAACTGGTACTACTTTGCTGTCAACAGCGGTTCCTTCATTGCGAGCACAGTCCTCGTGTGGGTTCAGGACAATTACAGTTGGGGTTTAGGTTTTGGGATCCCTACCATGTTTTCAGCAGCAGGAGTTGCCGGATTCCTTGCCTGCATGAAGCTGTATAGGTATCAGAAACCGGGAGGAAGCGCGCTAACTAGGATTTGCCAGGTTGTGGCGGCGGCCACCCGCAAGGTCAATGTAGATGTGCCTACGGACAGCTCGCTTCTATGTGAAATGCCGGGGGAGGAGTCTGCCATCATCGGCAGCCGGAAGCTGATGCACACTGATGGGCTAAAGTAAGCTGCATTTCATATCTTGGGTCTTGGCGTCACTCACACGGCGTAATATTTATTCTACACTTTTAAATTTCAATCTTGTGTAATTTTATCTGAGACTAAATGCATAGGTTCTTCGATCGAGCTGCCACCATCACTGCCTCTAATAATGCTACATCTATTGATGAGACAATTGATCCATGGAAGCTTTGTACGGTGACCCAAGTAGAGGAGCTGAAGATCTTGGCAAGAATGCTTCCTGTCTTCCTAACTGGCATAATCTTCAACACTGCTCAAGCATCTTTTCCATTGTTCATCGAGCAAGGACAAGTCATGGACAACCACATTGACCGTTTTTGGATACCTCCAGCATCTCTGACGACCTTTAACTGCCTCTGTATCCTCATCTTGGCACCAGCTTACAAAAAAGTTGTGGTGCCAGTGGCGAGTAGGATCACTGGAATGAAGCAAGGGTTGTCCGATATGCAGCGCATCGGCATTGGTATGGTCTTTGCAATGTTGTCAATGGTTTCAGCGGCACTGGTTGAGATGGTGCGCCTTGACATCGCAAACAACAGCGGCCTAGTGAATCGTAGCACTATGGTTCCAATGAGTATCCTGTGGCAGGCTCCTCAATACATGTTCGTAGGAGTAGCAAAGGTATTTGGTGTGGTTGGATTTATTGAGTTTGCTTATGAACAATCACCTGACGCCATGAGGAGCTTGTGCCAGGCTTGCTCTCTCATCATGGTCACGCTTGCAAGCTACTTTGTCTCTGTCATATTAAAGATAATCAACTCAGTGACAGTGAGAAAGGGGAGCCATGGCTGGATACCGGATAACCTCAACCAAGGCCATCTTGATCAGTTGTTCTGGTTGATGGCAGGATTGCAGCTGATGAACCTGATTGCATTCGCATATTGCGCTACGAGGTACAAGCGCAAATTAGCTACTTGAGTTGCTTCTCATAGTTTGAGACTGCTGGAAGGAGAGCCTAAATTGACAAATCACTGTAATGTTTGTATTACTTGCTGTGAACTCAGGTTATGGAACTTAGACTTATTAAAAATTGCATTGCCTTTAGTTGCTCCTTCAGGTCCCAGGTTCAAATCCCCATGGGGCCAAGTTTAGACTAGTTCAAAAATTCACTTATTGGCTCTCTAGTTAACACATGTTAAAAAACGACCCATGGTGTGCAGGTCATCGTGTAAGGGAAATACATCTCAACGCACAAATTAAGGCCTGAACCAGGATGGTGGATCGCTTTGTCAAGCAATTAGGGTTCATGCCACGTCTAATTTTAAGGACAAAATCTAATGCTAACTATATGTGCTCCGGTATCACACACATAGCAATTCATATGTTTTTAAGAAAATGGAAATGTTCTAGTCTCTGCAGCTGCACATAGCCAATCCTTGCAATGAGTTTAATTCAGTTAATCAGCTGATGAAATTGTGACAAAACATTAACAAAATCAAAGGCAAAAGTTCACAAGCACGGTCTATTATCGCTTCTCCATCTGTTCTTACAAAACATTAACAAAATCAAAGGCAAAAGTTCACAAGCACGGTTTATTATCGCTTCTCCATCCGTTCTTAAAATATCTAGAGCAACAGCTTCTCATGCCTTGCTTGCATAGTGAATGGTCTCTCTTGTGTCTTCACACTGCAGCAACATGTGAAACCTCACCTGATAGCGACGTCATAAGTGAATAACATAATAAAAGCTTTAGTTTAACAACTTTATTTATTTATGTGCTTGGCAGTGAAGGAGCCTAGGGTGGCATAGTGGACCATGAGGAATGGCAGCAAGAGGAGAAGCCCGACATAGAAGTGGTGGTACGTGTGGCAGACAAGGAGGCCAACATTGAGGTGGAAATGACGGTAGAGGAGCCCGACACAGCAATGGGGCGGTGGCATAGTGGTAGGGGAAGGAGAGGAGGAGGAGGAGGAGGAGGAGGAGGACAGTGGCACAAAGAATCACTTATGAAGAGATAGTGATTGAGGCAAGATGATCATTGCAATCCATGGTAGAGACAAAGGAGGAAAGGTGATGGGCAAATCTGATCCGAGGATGTGAAAATGCTAGCGGAAGTTGTAGTGAACGGATTGCTTAGGATCAATCGGTCTCTGATACCATGAAGAAGGAATGATTGATCAACCACTCGTTGTATGAATCACATAAGCTGATATTTATATTATATAGAATACAATACAAGATAGGGCATTGGCCCAAGTATCAATGATATATATACCACATGTGCCTGATGCTGATGAATTGTATTCAGACATTTATAGCATGGGAAAAAGATTTTTTTTTTCATTCTAACTAATCTTTTCTTAACAACACTCACAAGAGACTGGCTTGTAATCCTAAGGGGGGATGTAAATTAGGATTCTAAAAACTAAAGGATCACTAAAAACCAACTTATCAAAACATATATGCAAGATAAAAATCCATGTGCACTAAAGTTTTTATAAGTGTTGCTAGCTCTACCATAAAAAGACTTGCACGAAGTTCCACCAAGCAACTAGCCTATCAAGCTACACTAGTAGTGTAAAGCACAAGATTGCGATAGAGTAAAGTGTGGAAGCTAAAAGATAGATAATACAAACGCCTAATGACGGTGCCGATAGTGATCACAAGTTCGATACACAAAGATTTTTTCCGAAGGTATCGAGAAAGCGCGCAAGCCTCCCCCAAGTCCTTGTTGAAGACCCTCGGAAGGCCTCGATCTCACTTGTCTGCGCAAGCACTATGGTCTTGGATCCGTGCAAGAGCAAACATTACCAAGGTGACCCTCGCAAGGGTAAACTTCGGGTCGGGTAACTCCTAACATCCCCTGTTCATCTTCACTCGTAAGTTGGGTCTTCTGAGCCTCTTTCAAACACTCTGTTGACGGCACTTAAGCACGGCAAACATTATACTGCAAGCGACAGTATTATATATAGCTTTTCCCCAGGATGAGTATCATGGGGTTTTGTCAATCCAAGGAACGAACTAATTATGAACTAATTAACAAGAGTTTATAAGAAATTAAAGGGTAAAAAGGTAGTCTAATCTATCTCTAAACTAATCCTTAATCTAAACTAATCCTTAGCCTAAATTAATTAGAAACTATACTATATAAATATAAGATAGGCAATTATTAGAACATAACTAGAACACTAATCAAAGGGTATTAACTAGGTTTCTAATCAAGCTCTAATCGGATCCAAAGCATATGCGATACATGTGCGCCACTTCAAGAACAGAGTAGCGAGATAACTAGTAGCTTAAGATAAACCAACATGTTTAAACATATTTATTATAGCATGATTAAATCAAGATCAACCAATCTAAGCCCCTAGATCGAGTTTAACCTTTCCTCGGGCTCTACTGTCACCAGTAACCAGGTAATCGATAAGAAACTCTCAACAGTCATACATAATTAGAGAACGCGATTCTAATTACTTCACATAGTCTAATAACATAATTAGAGCAATTAGAACCTCTAATCACCATGATTATAAGAACTAGAAACACAACCATATCATTAGTAAAGTAGATTAGAGATCAAGAACGCTAGATGAATAACACATTTAATGGCATGATCTAATCAACAAGTATCTAGACATAAAGTGAATTACAACTAGAACATGTGTAATTAGAGCAAGAACATGATAATTAGATAAGAACAATGCTTCATTAATAAATTGTATTAAGATTATAACCATGATCATACATTTCTTTAATAATACAATTAGACCTCTAGAGCTAGATACTTAGAGCACCGTGCAAGGCCTCTAATCAACTCTAGGAACTAGAAAAACTCTAATCCTAGACTAGAAACTCGACCCTCTACTTTCCTCTAGTTATGCTCCCTCTTCCCGCCGTCTTCACGCCTTGATAATGAATTGGATGCCTCGTCTCGGGGCCTATGCTTGCTATTTATACCCTGGAGATGCCATGGGTAAAAGGAAAACTCCAACCGATGTAAGGAGTCCTGGGGTCGGCCGACCAGAGGAGGTCTAGGTCGGCCGACCCGGACTCTCCTTTCGTCCAGTCGTTTCCATCTTTTGTGGGGACGTTGCTTGATGCCTAAGTAATGCTTGTATGTGGCCTTTCAGACTGTTGGGCTTCTGAAATCTTCGATATGGACTGAGACTTGACGGAGTCTTCTAGTCTTTGATATATTTATTTAATAATTACCACCAATTTCTTGTAGCTCTTGACACCTTCTTGAAGCTTCTGATTAGAAAGCCTTGATCAATACACATGAATTAATCAGCCCTTCCTTGTTCATCATTTTCAATGAATGTCATCTTAGGGGTCTTCTCTCACTTGACGTAGATCGTTGTGAATTTCGCGAAAATTAGTCAAAAACATGTAAACATCACATATAGTATATTTCCAAGACAATGTTGCAAAATTCATAATAATCGGTGATAATTGTTAGTAAAAGATACAGTTGACGCTTAAAATCCATGATAAGCTATGTAAAATGATACAAAATATTCGTTCATAAGCTGCGTCAACAACATCCCCACTCTTAAACTTTGCTCGTCCTCGAGTAAGTCAAATTTTATAATTAAGTTAACTTATAAGCTAATATCAAATAATCAAACTAAATTTAAACTCTCAAATTTTTCTATATTTTAGACTAACAATTTATATAGATAAATAGATATTCATGTAAGCATACCCCACAATATATAAGAAGAAATCAAATTCATCAATAAAAAAATCTCCTCACTTTTCAAATAAATTTTTCAAAAAAGATCAAATATCAAAGATCAAAATATATGAGGCCCAAGAATTACTCTCATCTTTTCAGGCTCTCAATATATGTGTGGAAATAAACTAAACTATAAGAATATATATAAGTGTAAACTTATCTAGAGCTTGATAAGAATTCTAATCAAAATTTAATCTCAATATATTATCAAACTAAGAAAAGAATCTGCTAGTATTACTGAGACTTCTTAAAAAAGTCATGGAAATCATAATGATTAAAGGATAAGAAGAAATATATATAGAAAAGTGGAAATATGCAAATAAATTAGTGATCTCAAGGCACAAATGAAGTCCTGTTATCGGATTGCATATGGTTGAAAAATTTTCTTGAGTATTTCTAACAAACTAAGTCATATACCATGAATAAGATATAGGAAACCAATGAGGAGCAATATATATAATATATTTTTTTAGACAACTAATTCTACTTTGACCACTTGGTCTGTTTTTTTAAATTAATTTTGCCTCCTCAAAGACCCTTAGATATGACAGCTCCATCCCCACTCTTAGATAGTACTCATCGTCGAGTATTAATGATAACAGGGGAATATTACTGTTTAAAAAAATCTCTTTTTTTCTTTTTTCATTTAAATACTCCAGAAAATAATAGGTTGTGGCCAACGAAGATATATGAAATGTTAATCTTGGTTTAAGGATGGATATTCAGCGAAGTTTGCAATCTCTCTAATGTATAGAGTTACAATGCATGGATAAAAAGGCCAGCAAATGAAAAGATAAGCAAATATGAATGACCAGTTTTGAAATCTCAATCCCTAAATTCAAATCTTAATCCAACTCAATCAAGAATTAAATTTGATCAAACTATGGCTTAAAAATAAAGCTCTAATAGGTAGGGCCTATATAAAATAATCATTAGAAACTTGATCATAAAGTTGATATCTCAAAATAAAATTTTAAGGAGATTCATTATGACAAAAATGAAATATAAATATGAATAACATGTGGGTCTTTATGAAATATCATATCTACTACATAAATATTAATCATAATTTCAATTAAATTGCATTAATGAGAGCATAAATTAGCTTAATTAATGACATCATATTATAAGAAAGCAAACATTTTATTTTATTTCACCATAGGATGATACATGATCACGATTAAACTAACTCATAAAAGATAACTTAAATTCACTCATAATTATACATAAATAGATAATAAAGATAAAATAAAATAAAGATAAAAAATAAATGAAAAAAATACATAAATGAAATAAAAATAAAATCAAACCGAAATCTTTAGCGTCCTTGATTCCACGTGCGAAGATTATAGAGTTGTTCTTCAATGACCTGAGTATTTTCTTCATATTGATCAATATTCTGCCTCACATTATCAATGATCCGATAGTTTTCTGCCAACATATTTTCCATGCCATAAAAATCTTGTTGTGGCATACCCTGTGCTGCAACTTCTTCATCTTCAGCAGTGTAAGTCCTTGCTTTTTTCGGAATGAACGTTGCAGGTTGAGGGATATAAGTTGATGACTGGAACACTGGTGTGGAGGTAGGATCATAAGAGCTAACTGGTCTTGGATTGTAAATTGGACGTTGAGATGATCCTGCCCCTCTAAATTATTCATTCATGAATTGTTGGTCAGGTTGTGCAGGGGAAGGCTCCCAGGCGCCTTATCCAGATGATGGTGGTTGTTGGTTTGATTCCCCTTTCTCAAACATAAATTTCTCTAACCAATCAGTTCTCACTTGAGTAAATAGAGCAAGCCTCTGATCGGGAATTCTGAAATTGGTCTCGCTAAAAAAAAACCGCTAGTCTTGTTTCCATAAATATATTTTCCTTTCCTTAAGGAATGTTCATCAATATTGGCTGGTGTCTTTGTAAAGAGTGGATTGAACACTAAATCATGCTTTAATGAAGAAGCAATGATAGTTAAATAGTGCCCAAATCCAAGTAATTCAGTACTTCTATTTCTTTGGATAATCCAATGATTGACCATAGAATGAACTGGATTAATTCCCATAGGCTGATGAAGTGCAACATAAAACCATTTTAATTCATAAGACTACACTTTGATGTCATCTAGCCTATCCAAAACTCTAACAGTCATATATGTATGAATAATTCTGATTATGGGATTAACTATCAGCATTCTTTCCTTGGAAGAATTAGAAGTAATCTGCAACCAGAAACTATCTAGGACATCTTGATTCACTTCAATACTATCAGGTGCATTCTCCCATAATCCCAACAATGAACCAATCACACTAAAAGATATCTCTGCTCACTTCTCCCTGATTCTAAATCTCAGGGTATAATTTAAATCAGAGGATTGAACTACATCCATAGTTGACATGATTTCTAGTGCTATGTCGCGCTGATATATAGCACTAAGGTGAATAAAATTACTCCAATCCAAATTATGAAAAGTTTTTTCAATGCTTGGAGTAAAATCTAGATAGCTCATAAAGTCGAAATCTAGATCAAAGTGGATGTAATTCGGCCTTGACAATTGTCATACCTATGTTCTTTAATGGAGGTCCGCAGTGAAAAACTTTCTGGAGAGAACTTCCACTCTTCTTCATCAACATTCATAGGTTGAGAGTCTTGATATTGAGCTTGAGTAGAAGAACGGGTTCTCAGCCTCTTTGCCGGCTCCAAAACATCATCAACATTAACATAGAAGCGGGAAGAACAACCTCGTAGGCCTTGATCACGACGAAGAAACCTCCCGGAATCGGAGCTTCCCATCTCGGAGACGGAGTGCCTTCTTGATGAGTACCTTGATGAATCTTCCTCCTCGCTACGGGAATCCTCTCTTGATGAAGAACCTTTGAAGGTCTTCTTGAGAAACTTGACGGTTTGCTTCGTCCTCTCAAAATTTTATCTCAAAAACTCTACTTCTTCTCTTCTCCTCGGGAAAACTGGGCTTTGGTGGTGATAAGCTGATACAACTACTCCATATATATAGGCAAAGAAGGGGTGCGAAGGGGAGGTGCATCTGGTGCAGGAACACCTGGGGTCGGTGGGTTGGCCAGGCTCCATCTGGCCCTGCTGGCTCCCAATCTTCACTCATACGCTACCCATAGCATTCCTTGCAATCATAGCTAGCTTCCACAGTAAGATTGTCGACATGCATGCAAGCTTTGATAGAAATTCAATCAAGGTTTAAAGTTTGTCCCCTTAGATGCTTGTCCTTTGATTCTTTTCTATTCAAATTTTTAATCATAGCCCATGTTTCTATGTTTGCTAGTTATATTATGATCAAAGAAAGATTCTATGTTGTCTAATTAACTTTCTTTACTAAGTAGTTGATTATCTTCACGAATTCTATGTCCTTAATTTGCAATTATTGCAACATAAATATATATACCTACTATGGTAGGTTTAAAAGCACTCAATCAGACAAAGTTTATTTTTAAGATAAAAGATATTCTTAAATTGCTATTCTTAAAATAAATCTATGTTAAGTTTTGTATAAAAAACAATTGTTCGGTTATTCAACCAAATTAATTTCAGAATAAAGATAAGCAACTCAATTCATGAATTGAATTGAATTTACTCACTTTATTTCTTTAGCGTGGCTTAGGTGTACGCTTAGTTTTTGGATAAAGTAGAGAAAAAAATTTTGAATTATGGAGATTAAAATCTAAAAAAGTATCTCTCTTTTTATTTTAAAAAATCAAGCCGAATTAAAAAAAAAAGAAAAACGACAAAAGCTTCGTAATTTTTTTCAAAGTCAGACAACTACGTAAGTGAGAGTAGCCTTCTTTTTACTAATAAATTCTAAATTACAATTCAAATTTTAACTAATCTAAACACTTCATTAATTTAACCATGGTTCATTAAAACACTAAAATTTTCAAACTAAAACTCTCTAAGAAAAGCTAATAAACTAAATTAAACTAAAAACTTTCTAAAAATACCTAGATTGCCTCCCATAAAGCACTTGAGATAAGTCCTTCAGTCAGATTTGACTTGGCGCCATCCAATGTCTCGTGTAGACATTGCAGATGAGTTTTCATCTTCAAGCTTCATCCTCTTCAATTGCTCGACACACTTCATATCTTGGACGAAATTTGAATGAGCTTGATTCTCCATTGATGGTGAACTTTATCATTCCTTCTCCCACAATGATGTTGGCTTGAGCTTTCCTGAGAAAAGGTCTTCCAAGTATCAAAGATGATTTCGAGCTTCCTCCCATTTCAAGAATAACGAAGTCAACTGGTATAAGATTTTCTCCAATCTTGACTGGCACGTCTTCAGCTACTCCCTCTGGATATTTTACTGAGTGATCTGCTAGCTCTAGACACATTGTAGGCTCGGGCTTTGGCAGCTTCAACTTGTCAGACACCGACTTAGGCATGACACTCACACTTGCTCCTAGATCACATAAAGCCTTGTCAATGTTGAGTGCACCAATAGAATATGGGATAGTGGGACATCGCGGATCTGCCTTCTTCTGCAAAGGAGCATCCATGATAGCTGCACTACACTCAGTTGTCAACTTCACACACTCAGATGGCATTTCTCTCTTGTTAGCTGGTATATCCTTCAAGTACTTGGCATAAGTGGGAACTTGTATATCCTTGAAGTACTTGGCATAAGTGGGAACTTGAAGTGCATCCAATAATGGCATATGGATATATAGCTGCTTGATCACTTCAAAGAACTTGTTGAAATGCTCATCTGTCTTGTTCACTCGAACCCTACTCTTTTCTGGTACTACCCTTGTGTCTTCTACTGTCACTTTAGGTTCGTCTTCACTCTGAGCTTCTGCTTCCACTTTACTGACAAGTCTTGTAGTCATTTCTGGGTCTCTTGTCTCCCTTCCAGATCTGGTAGTGACCTCTTTAAGTGACTCTTTAGACTGTGGTTGTCCAGACAACTTTCCTTCATTCTTGTTCGGGAGATGCTCCACAAGTTGAGAGAGTTGATTCTCCAAAATCTTCATCATCCCCACTAACTGTTGATTTGAACTTCCCATAGTGGTGATCTTGCCGTCGATGTTCTACAGCACCTTGTCCATAGCCTTGATCTTGGAGTGTGTATCGTTGTTGATCTTTATTTGCTCTTCCATAAAGTCTTTAAGTTGAATCCGTAGAGGAATGGCATTTTGAATAACTGATCCGGCAGTGAACTGTTGTCGATTATGTCTATAGTTGGATGGAGGAATCCAACCTTCCTTTCTTGCATAGTCCAAAGCCTTAGATTCCTCTGGGCAACTTTCCTTTGAATGGCCATATTCTCCACATTCTTCACAAGTCATCATCACTACTAGAAACACAGCCTAGGCCGACGGGGCTGAACAATGGCCGACAGGGCGTTGGGAATTTTAGAAATGGCCACCTGTTACTCTTATAGCCGACGGACCATCGGGAATTATGTACAATGGCCGACAGTTTAGACATTTCCCGAATGTTCTATGGCGAACAGTCGGCCTTTATACTAAATGGCCGACGGTTTGTTCATTTTCCAACGGTTGTAAATTGAACGGTCGGCCTTTATGACGAATGGCTGACAGTTAAGATTTATGTCGACTGTCATCCATTGAACAGTCGGCCTTTATATCGAATGGCCGACGGTTCAAACATTTTCCAACCGTTATAAGTCGAACGGTCGACCTTTCTTCTTAATGGCTGACCGTTCGGATAATTAATGACTGTTGTAAGTTCAACGGTCGGCCTTTATGGCAAATAGCCAATGGTCCAGATATGTCTCAACTGTTGTAAGCTGAACTGTCGGCCTTTATGCCGAATGGACGATGGTTAACGCATTTTCCAAGCGTTGAATCATCGGCCTTTATGAGAGAGTTATATCCAGTCTTGGCAGAGTAGTTCACTTGAAAGTTTACTGTTAATTAGGATCCATATTTCTAGCCCTTTTGTTCTGTACATGCTTACCATACCAGAATAGTAATATTTTCATCTTGTTTTAATAAAGAGATAATTTGTTTTAGTGCTTGCAATCAATTAAAGAATATAATGCTTGTACAAAGAAAAGTCTGTATCCTCGAAAAAAAGAACAGATTGTTGACCAATAGGAACATTAAATTCTAACAGAAACTAATGAACATTTCAGTTTAATTTGCTATGCAAACTTATGGTAATCCTAACTACTTCTACGTCTATGCTTCCTAACATGTTTGTAAGCAAGCACAAACAGACAGACCAGTTCTGCAATGCTCTCATCTTCCTGATCTTCACCAACACCCTCGTCATCAGTCTCTGCATCCTCAATTGAAACTTCCTCCTTGGTCTCAGGTTTTACTTGCGGCAGATACACTTCCACAATATTTGATTTTACCTTCTTGGCGCATTCCTTCTCCGTCTCTGATTTTGAATCGTGATCCATCTTGCCTGCTGCTAGTACAGTTTGGCCTGCAACTAGATTATCATTGGGGAATAGAGCCCGTTGCCATCCCTTGAACGGCAACCTGAGTGCAGGCACACGTACTCAAAACATTAGAGTAGTCCAATAATGATGTTATCAGTGAACAAGATAAAGTTAATTCATACCCTAATGGCCGACGCTGGTTACGGTCTTGGCGATCTCCATCTACACCTGGAGTAGCGGGACTTATATTCCCCTGCACGCCAGTTGCTTGTCCTTCGAGTGATTGTGGTTCTGATTCAGGCACAAACTCATCTTCACCACCTTCCAATTTCCACCGGTTGCTGCAACCTTCGTCATCAGAGTCGGGGACGAAATACACTTTGTCAGCGCCGCCTTCTTGAGTATCGAGGGCGAAGTCTACCCCACGAACTACCGGGTGCGATGGATTGGCTCGCATCCACCACTCCCCCCGCAGCCCCTGCCAGCGGCTCCCGTCGTCATCTGTTTCATCCTCAGCGCTGCTGCGGCCTGCCGCCGTTGGTTGAACAACGCTGCCCGCGGCCTTCAGATCAGCGCTTGGGCCATCGTCTTCACCCTCCACTGCCGAGCATGGTGACGGCTTGCGCATTCTGTACACCCTTCCGAGGCCGCCAGGGGAAGAAGATCGCCAGGGGATCAGATCGGATCGGAAGAAGATGTTGACGAGGCAGTTACGTACCAGACTCTATCGCCAGGGGATCAGATCCGAAGAAGATGTTGACGAGAAGGGCAATTACGTACCGGACTCTCAAGGAATAACTGACCCGATGGAAACGTATCTATTTTTCTGAAGTTCCTTGAACGCTAGGAAACACTTATTCAACGGAAGGAGTATTTAGCTTAACCGTGCAACTCATTTAATCTCTTCTACGTGACTTGATGCCTAAGTAATGCTTGTACGGGGCCTTTCAGACTCTCCCTGCGTCCAGTCGTTTTCATCCTTTGCGGGGACGTTGCTTGATGCCTAAGTAATGCTTGTACGGAGCCTTTCGGACTGTTGGGCTTCTGGAATATTTGATATGGGCCGAGACTTGACGGAGTCTTCTAGTCTTTGATATATTTGATATATTTATTTAATAATTATCTCCAATTCCTATGAGCTCTTGATACCTTCTTAAAGCTTCTGATTAGAAAGCCTTGATCAACATGAATTAACCAAACCTTCCTTGTTCACCATCTTCGATGAATGTCATCTTAGCGGTCTTTTCTCACTCGACGTAGATCGTTGTGAATTTTGCGAAAATTGGTCAAAAACCTGTAAAAATCACATATAGCATATTTCCAAGACAATGTTGCAAAATCCACAATAATCGGTAATAATTGTTAGTAAAAGATGTAGTTGACGCTTAAAATCCATGAAAAACTATGTAAAATGATACAAAATATTCGTTCATAAGCCGCGTCAACACACTCAACGGGTCTTCTCCACTAAGGTGAGCTTTGTTCAAAATGCCGAGGGCCTTCCTTTGTCTCACTAGTAACATGGTAACCACTCCACACTCTAGAGGGTCTTCCAAGATTTATAAGCACCACACCTACCAAGATGGTGCGCATAAGCACTACATCATGAGGCATGCAAACCTCAACACTATACCTAATCGCAATCAAGAGCAATATGCTAAACAAGTCCTAAGCACACGCCCACAAGCGCTAAGCGATTGCTACATCAACTCTCAAGCACTATTGATGATTTGGCCACTAAAAAATGTCTCAGCACTAAAATGTTGTATATGGGTGCCAAGCATACTATGAAGGCTGAACAACAGGGTATCTATAGTCTAATCCTTCACACTAGTTGCTGGGAAAAAAACTGCAGCTCATAAATTGTTCTCCCCAAATGATCCAATGTATCACCGGACAATCCAGTTTGTACACTACCGATCGTTGGGCATTGACTTTGATAGATGCTGATCATCGGACCGTTCAATGTATGTAATATCCTGAGGTCATGATTTAATCATGTCTCGGTCTACTTCGTCCGATGTTTTGCAGCACCGTACGATGCGTACAATATGCACGTGGTTGCTCCTTCACCTCCTTTGCTGCTTTCATCCGGTGGCCATTCACTGGACGATCCGATGCATGAAATTACATCAAACCTTTATCTTCAGTTGGCGGCCTTCTCCTTCTCATCGGACTGTTCAGTGCAGTAAATTGGTTCGTCGAGTAACAACCCCTTTTGCATTTATTCATCGATGTCTTGGTTTTCTTGATGATCTTTATGCATTCTCTTATGCTCTTTGATCACACCTTTTGAAGTGTTTGTGAAGCATCGAGTAAGCGACCTAGAGGGGGCGCAATTGGTCTAGCTTGAAAACCCTCTCTTCTTGCGTCGGCAAGATCACGTTGCAACTAGGGTGCTACTTACATTAGGACATGCCAAGGAAATAGCGGAAGCACTTGCTTAAACGCCTAAGAGAAAGGACCGAAAAATGAGCCAAAAAACTCCCTGCAGAATGCACCGGACAATCCGATATGAACGAACCGGATGGTCTGGTGTGTACAAAGCATGGGAGCAGGGAACAGTCGGGCTTAGAACACACCGGATGGTTCAATGCTGATGCACCAGACGGTCCAACATGAGCACAGGACGGTCTGGTGTGCCCTACCAGACAAAACAGGTGGAGAACCCTCGCAACCTAAAACATCTCTTCATGGACAAAAGCCTATATAAAACGAGCCTCTCCCACCCGCGGTAACAAAACTATGAACCTCGCTATATGCAGAATCCAGATGGGAAGGAATTGCAGGCCACCAAACGCATTCTTAGCACGTTTGGAGATATATCTGGTCTGGCCACCAACTTTGTGAAAAGCACCAAACCCAATCCGTTGCGATGGCGTCGGGTTGGACCACATTCTCCATTCCTTAATACGAGACTGCAAGACCTTCCCTTGTCGGTACCTTGGCCTGGATCCATACTCGACCGCTATAGAAAATCCATGTCCAGTTGCTAATTAAAAAGATTGGGTAGCGACTTACTGGCTACAAAGGACACCTCCTTAACCGAGCACGTCGCCTCACACTTGTCTCCTTAGTCCTCTCCTCCTTGTCACCTGTCACCTAACCATATTCCCACTGGCAACTTCGGCTAGCAAGCGTATAGACAAAGTTCATCGTTCCTTCCTATGGAAGGGAGAGGAACAAACAAGCGGAGGTCACTGCCAAGTCAACTAATAACAGTGAGCAGACCAAAGGATTTGGGAGGTTGGGAGTTCTTGGCCTCAACATATAACATATTTAGTCAGTTCTTTGCCTCCAGTGGATGTGGCAATAGTGGACTAATGAAGAGAAGCCCTGGGCCGGTCTACAAGTGCCTTGCAACAATGCGGACAACCTTGTGTTCCAGGCCTCCACTAGACTGACACTTGGAAACAGCAAAAAGGCAAAATTTTGGCACTAGAGTTGGTTAGATGAAGAAGCCCCCCCGGAATTTTGCCCCACACCTCTTTTAACTAGTGAAAAGAAAGAACAAAACAATTGTGCAAGAGCTATCGAACAATGCTTGGTTATAGTCCCTCAGAAACAAAGTTACAACAACCACACAAATTGAGGAATTTGTTTCACTCAGGATTAGGATTCAGCACATTCACCTTCAGCCGGATGTTGTGACTCCATCACTTGGAAATGGACCCTGGATGGGACTTACTCCACCAGCTCGGCCTACGGAGCCCACTTCCTAGGTACTTACACACGGCACAAGGTCAAATACATTTGGACAGCTAGAATTGAAAATAAGTGCAAATTGTTTGCATGGATTCTCATCCAAATAAGCTGCTCATGGCATACAACGTGCCCCTTTGCCCAAGAAATCTGGAATCAGATTCTCATTTGGGAAGGCTTGGCCTTACCACAGCAAGCAAACCCATCAAACTTTGACAACATTAGCGAGTGGTAAGAATCGACGGCTTCTCTCATCGCAAAAAATCGTAGAAGAGATTTCAATGGAATTGTGATGTACACCATGTGGAACATCTGGAAAAAGCGCAACCAAAGGATTTTTTTTAGCATAACTTTGCTGTCGGCGATGCAGGTGGCAGGGAAGATTAAAGAGGGACTTTCACGCTTTAGGAGCGCTGCTATTCATTAGCAGCTTGGCCTGGTGTTTAGTGCCCCGATGTTTTTTAGTATCCTGTTCTCCTAGCAGGAAGTTGCCTCCTAGAGCATGTTGTCTATGTTGGAGCCTAGGAACAGCTGCTGCACGCACCCGCTCGCACTCGCTCGCTCACAATTGCCAGCGGACCAAGGAGGAAGATGAATAGTACAATCTCGGCAACGAACGCCCTGGCGACGACCTCGCCTATTAATTCACTTGAAGCAAGCACAAAACAAAGAGGTGGGTAGGGGTACATATAGGCCCGGGCGCCGCGTCGGAGCTCGCCTCCACGCCCGCCATTCCCGCCATAACCACATCGCCCGCGCACGGAGCCGTGGCCCGTGGCGACTACTTTGCCCGCACTATGAGCATACGTCCAACAGCCAGCACCCTGCCCGCACTCCTAACTACCACGGACCGCGTCCACCGCAGCGTCTTTGCGCGTGCACACCCGATCCACACTTTGCACGACACGATATGGAAAAGTTTCACCATATGGAAAACTTAACTAGCTAAATTGAGCTCATTTCACTCTATGTTTCTAGATTTTGATACAGATGATATAAATATACACGTAGATGGATGTGCAAATGATATTCGATTTTAGTTCCACGCTAAGATTAGACTAATGTTGTTAGAGATTGACAAGCAATAAACAAAGCAGATGATCAAAACCAATCACGGAGACACAAAGATTTAACGTGAAAAACCCTCCAATGTGAAGAAAAAAAACCAAGGGGACCAGATCGCCACAACTTTCGCTATTTTTGTTGAGTGTTTACAATAACGCCATATGTTCCGAGCGGCTTACAAGATGTTTAAATAGTAAAACCTAATCCGGCCCAAGCCTTCTAGCGGCCCCTTCGTTTTGCTCGTCAACTTGGCCACCTCCATAAGAATTTGGATAAAATTCAACAAATGTTAACAGCTTTTGTATTTTTTTTTTTTGCAAATTATAAGAGGGATATCTGGGGACGATAACATGAATGGGTACCCATAGCCACATACAAGTTCTGGGCGGCTGACTTTACCAAATAAGGAGTACTACGTACTAACTAGTTTCGTTTATTTGTTGGGGGGACTGGGACAAGACGAACAGCTGAGGAAGAAAATTGAGAAGCAGCTCTGTAGTGCTTAGCTCACCATGAATATGAATAAGACCATTCATGAGTGCACCATGATGCAAGCGGCCGACTCTAGAAACTTGGAAGCTTACCATAACGTCTTTTTTGTCATCAGTGCACTGCAACTAAGTCCAAAACCGAATCCAATGTATCCTCCTGAATAGTACTTGGAAGAACGATTTTAGTTTGCAGTTGTTAAAAATAATCTGGCAAGCTAAATTGACCAAAAAAATGTAGCAACTCTAGTTAGCAAGGGTTGAACCATTCGTTTCTCTCTTTGTTTGGACTAGACATTAAATAAATGCCCAATACTTATTGGGGGTGTGAGACCGAAAGTACAATGAACTACACACTTTAGAAATTTTGCATAATGACATTCAAAGAAAAGGCGTTGGATACTTTTTTTGCTTACTAAAAAATTAGCAATTCCTTCACCTCTTCCTGTTTCTTTTAGGTAAGATATCCTTTTGTCAAGATGACTCCTCTCTTAAAAAACCAAAAGAAGATTTTAACTTTCAAAGGAATTTTCAAATGCCAAATTTCTTACGAAACTTTCAAACCATTGCTAGCAAGATGCTTGTACATTGAACTGACAGAGAAATGGGCTCTACTGTACAACCCCCACACAAACCGATCTCTACTCTCTTGTAGATTAATAGAAGGAATACGTGCAACCAAGTTATGCCGCTCATTAAACTTATTCCCTATTAGTGCCCTTCTAAAGGAGACATTATAGGGATTCGTTCTAAGTATTTCTACTACCGTTGCATGTTTTCTTCCACAGTTGTAAACAAGTTTGGTAAACGTTCTTGAGAGCTTGGTTATCTAACCAAGTGTCTTTCCAAAACCTAATCTGGTTCCCACTAACCAGTTTAAACCATCGTAGGCTAAGGAATTGGTTTATTTACTCCCATTAGACTTTTCGAAAAGTGTGAGCCTCTTGGCTTTTTTCTGTTTGGCTCAAAGAATTTCCTTTTAAATGTTTATTCCGCAAAAGATCTTGCCAAATACCAACTTCATTACAAAGTTTAAAGAGCCATTTACTCAGGAGACATTTATTTTGGATATCAAGGTTTTGAACTCCCAAACCACCTTGTTCATTGTAACACCTTAATTTTTGTTACCTGAAAATCCTTTGCAAAATAAATAATTAAATTCATTTGTTCATGTGCATGACATCATGATTTTAATTTGTTTTCAAATTAACCAACTAAAATAAAACATAGGAACAACATGTTTGAGCACTCATGTCCTTGCATATTTTTATTGGGTGATTTGCAGTGTTCAAAGTTTGAATTTAAACTCTTTTGCATCTCTCCAAAATTTCTCAAATTCCAAACAACCCAGGAAAATTTTCCTTTTTCCTCTTTTCCTTCTCTCCCTCTCTTTCGGCCCACTCCCCCGCGCGGCCCAGCTTCCCCCTCCTCCTTCTTTTCCCGCCGGCCCGAGCCGCGGCCCAGCGCCCCAGCCGGCCCAGCTCTCCCCTCCTTCCCTTCGCTCCCGCGCAGCCCCGACCCCCCGCGCGGCCCGCCAGCCGGAACGGCCCAGCAGGCCGCCGCCCTCTCCCTCCCTCTCCCTGACAAGCCGGGCCCGCCGGTCATCTCCTTCCCTCTCCCTCTTTCCTTTCTCGGTCCGACGCTTGGCGGAGCGAGCTCAAGCCGCCGTGGCCTCGGTCCCGTGCCTCGCGCCTGCGCCCCGGCCTCGCCCGAGAATCCCGCACTCGCGCTTCCCCTTTCCCTTCTTCGCGCCTCTCCTTTCCTTGTTTGAGCGCCCCGAACAGAGTCCGTGGTGGACTCCAAGTCCGACCGGCATCGGACTTTCCTTCTCGCGCGCCGCCTTCCTTTTCCTCTCCTGCAAGCCTCGGTCCCCGCCCTTATATAAGCGGCCGCCCTCGGCGCTTGTGCCCACCCGAAGCCCTAGTCGCCCTTGCGCCCTCGCCTTTGCATCGCCGCGTCGCCGGTTCACGCAGAGCGCTCGCGGACGCCACCGCTAGTCGCCGCACGTCGTCGCTGTTGCTCCGTCGACCACACCTACACCCGAAGGTTCGCCGTGAGGTGAGGAAGCTCTCTAGCTAACTCTAGTCCTCTATCGCGCACCAACGCCCCGGGAATTGCTCGCCGGAGTGAGTCTCTGCGCCGCCCCGTCGCCCGTCGCCACCGGCCGATGCGCCGCCACCCGAACCACTCCGTCCGCTTCGCACCGTCGCCCGCTCGCTCCCGCGCCTCTTCCCTCTAGCCCTAGGCCCCTGGAGCCGCGAGTCCGCGGAACTCCGGCGCTCCTCCGCCGCACGTGGTGACCGACGCCGGCGGAACCCGCCGCCGCCGTTCTCTCCCATCTCCCCGATCTAATCCCACCCGTCCGATCTAGATCCAACGACCCAGAGCGCGTGCGACCGGAGTCAATACCGGTCAGCGCTGGGATTCTTGCTAAAGAGTCCCTGGGTTTTCTGAGAATCAACCCGCAGTCCAAATTTTCACGGTTAGGTCCCTGGTTTTTACGGTTTAGACCCTGAGCTTTTGGAAAATCAACCCGCAGTCCAATCTATTCCTTTTAAACCCCTGGTTTTCGCAAGTAGGTCCCTGGAATTTCAAATTCTTTCTATTTTAAGCCCTTAAACTTGTTTTATTCATATCTTTTGCGTTTTAACTCCGATTTGAGCGATTTTCGAACCTATGGAATCGTAATAATGTGTAGATTAATTTTAAAACCTTTTTAACCTCTGTTTATGATGTTTGGTGTACTGTTTTAGTCAATTAATGCTTATTGCTTGTATGTATGCAACGTGTAGCCGACGTTCCGTTCGAGTTTGTCGAGAATCCATCTTGGGAAGTTCCTGAGCAAGTTTTTGTTGAGGAAGGCAAGTATTCTTTGACCTATGTCCAATTTACATTAATTACACAATCTAGAGCCCAATTTGATTGCTCCTATTAAGGATGACTAGCTTCATATGTCTTTATATGATTATGAAACTTGGGATGGGCTGTGATGTGTAGATTAATGCTATCGCTCAACATCTTTATATTCATGTTGCTAATCTTGTTTATTAATGATGAACTTGATGATAAAAGTTTGGTTTTAGCAACATGGAGATTTGGGCATGTTTTGTTGTTTTTTTTTGCTCAAGTGCTTCACCATAAGGATCGGTTCGCCGAGCGACCACCCAGGAAAACAGTACAACCACAAGACTCACATGGGCACTGGGCTTGACTGATTAATTAGATGAACTAGAGTTTTGGCTTACTTTCCTGAAACATGGCGTATGAGGGGTCTGGGGGATATGGGACTTTGCCCTTTGCCAATGTGGTGCAGTTTGACTGTCACCCTTTGGAACGGAACTCTCATATCTTTAGTTAACTGGAGTAACCTGTAACGAGTGGGCCATAACTCTAGGAATTCTTTGTAAAGGTCTCGTAATGAAACCCTGCCGATTCATCTAAGGTATGAATAAATGGGGCCTTGCAAACCTCGGGCACAATGGGAATCATGACTTGTGGGTAAAGTTGTACAACCTCTCGAGAGTGTTTAAAACTGATATATCAGCCGTGCTCACGGTTAAGAGCGGCCTGGACCCTCACAGATTAGAGTTTCAGCTTCAAGGTAAATGGCTCATGGTGATCATGGTAATGAAGATGGATATGGTTATGGTTATGGTTCCAGCTTATCTTTTTAATATGTTTTACTGTCTTTACCATAAAGGGATGGGTTATGCTAATCATTGCTAGTAACTAAAACTTGACTAACTAAAAGCAATTGCTATGCCTGTCCACTATAAAGCCAGTCCACTTTTATCCTAAACGGAATACTTGCTGAGTGCGTTATGTACTCATTCTTGCTTGTTTTATACCTGTTGCATCCATTGCAACCGCTGCTCAGATCCAGAAGGAAGTTGTGGTGATCCTAACCAGGAGTTCCAGGACTACGACGAGTTCTAGGCTGGTGTGCCATCCGTCAGTTGCCTGTGGATCACGGTCGTCTTCCGCTGTCGTTTAGTTAACTCGTTTTCGTTCAGTTACTCAGTTTCGTTAAAGACATTTATGGTCTGTAATATTGGTTATTACTCTTAAGTTAAAGTACTGGTTGTGTTATTACTTTTGTTTATCGCTATGTATGTGGTTAAACTGATCCTGGCACATACATGGTTAGCACTTGGTTTTGTTTCTAAAACTGGGTGTGACAAAAGTGGTATCAGAGCCGTGCTGACCATAGGACGCAAGCCTAGAATAGAACCGGTCGTGATTAAGGATTTTGCTTACCTTTTCTTGCTTTCTCCATTCAAATACTTGCAATATATGCTATTTTGATATCCATACTTGTCTATTTCAATTAAAATCTTCTATATCTACTTATCTATCCCACAATAGAACTGTTTCTCATGTTTGCTTACGATGTGGGCCTGCAGATGTCAACTTTCAAGCGCACTGCCCGCATGCGTGTTGGTGGACGAGGTTATGGCGGACCCAACAGGATCAGATTGCCTACCCCAACCCCACCTTCTCCACCGCCACAAGAGTGGGTAGACCTGACTGAGTCCGAGGAGGAGGACCCAGAGGAGCTTGTCCCTGAGCTGTCCGAAGATGAACCAGAAGAGGAGCCGCAGGAAGAACCCTTGGAGGTGCAGCCACCAGTACCCCCTTCGGCGCCGCCGCAGGAGCAACCCCAGGAGGAGCCAGAAGATCCAGCTGTTGACCCTGAAGACCCAGAACAAGATCCAGATGCTGGTAACGCACCCCCATCGGACGATGATGAGGACGACGATGAAGCTGGACCCGTGGTCACCACTACCCACCGCTGGTTCGACTACCCGCTGCCTGTTCCTCGGATGCTGAGAGAGACGCTGGAGATGCTCCACTACGATCAGTTTTGGATCACCTATGTGGGGACTCGCTACCGCCATCCCGTCCTACCTGATGATTGGGACATGACAGTGGAGATCAGCATCCCGGATGAGTTTGGATCCCGCCAGAACATTCACGTCAGGCACGCACCTACTCGCCGCAACAGCCATGAAGCCGCCATCAGTGATGCTGCTAGGGAGGCCTTGACGACGCTGTGTCACGCACACCGTGAAGATATGGCCATCACTTCACGCCGGTACTACCCCTGCCGTTCGGTCGAAAGACTTGATGCCTGGATCGCCAACCCGGAGGCAGAACAGAACCCACGCCTGGAGTCCACTATTGAGTACCTTGCTACCCTCAACACCGACTACAATGCCGCCTTGGACGAGTTGGACATGGTGAGGTACGAGAACCGGAAGCTTCGAGCATGGGTTGCACATGGCGTTGAGCCCGCGGAAGAAGAACCTGTAGAAGACCCTGCTGATGCTCCGCGTAGGAAGAAGGCCCGCTACAATGATCCAGAAGCTAGGGCCTATATACGGCATCATGAGGACTAGGATGTTATCCCTTTTGTAATAGGTTCTATTAGTATCGATTAGTTAGTTCGATTAGGCTTAGAACGATCAATAGTGTGCTCGTTTGCTTATGATTGTGTTTTATGGATGATTTGGTTCTTTGTAATGAGTGCTTAAGTTGTGGGGTGATGTCCACAACTTAGTCTTTTGGTTGGATGCTTAATAAGTTTAATAAAGTTAGTTAGTTTGGGAAAGCCCTGCTCTATCCATATATACGTTCAGATCTTTATCTCATCTGTCTTGGTTACTAATGTTGAATGAGATGTATGGCCGAAAATAAGTACTAATGGTATATTTGGTCCATCAGATGAGTACAGGACGTGGACGTGGTCGTGGCCGTGGAGGTAGAGGAGGTCGCGGAGACGGAGGACTCCCAAATCCACCACCGCCAATGACTATGGAACAACTGATCATGAACCAGACCCAAGTGATACAAGCTCTTGGTCAAGCAGTGGCAGCCATGCACCAGGCGCAGCAGCAACCACCCCCGCCACCACCGCCTCAACCGCGAGACAGACGCGCAGAATTTATGAAAGGACACCCACCTGTGTTCACTCACTCTGTCGATCCTATGGATGCAGAAGACTGGCTCCGCGCAATAGAACGGGAGCTGGACGTCGCTCAGTGCACCGACCAGGAGAAAGTCCTCTACGGCCCTCACCAGTTACGGGGTGCCGCTCAACAATGGTGGGAATCGTACCGCTTGGCTCATAACAACCCCAACACCATTACCTGGCAGGAGTTCACCGAGAGGTTCAGAGCGCATCATGTTCCAGCTGGTG
Organism: Paspalum notatum; assembly: GCA_022530915.1. NCBI lineage: Eukaryota > Viridiplantae > Streptophyta > Magnoliopsida > Poales > Poaceae > Paspalum > Paspalum notatum. Next base: position 22,192,160 of record CM039684.1, on the reverse strand, counting down.
TGATGTCACTGAAGAAAGAAGAGTTCCTGGCACTCACCCAGGGCACCATGACCGTCAGTGAGTATCGAGACAAGTTCCTACAGCTGTCCTGCTACTGTCCCGAGGAGGTTAACACCGACCCCAAGAAGCAGTACCGTTTCCTCAAAGGCTTGGTCGATCCACTCAGGTACCAGCTTATGAACCATACTTTTCCTAACTGCCAGCATCTGATAGACCGAGCTATCGTGACGGAGAATACTCGTCGCGAGATGGAGGAAAAGAAGCGCAAACAGAAGGCACAACAGTCTAGCAGCAACACCCGCCCGCGGTTTTCTGGGTCCCAGAACTTTCAGAACCGTCCTACACAGAACTCCGGACAGCAGCAGCCCCAGTTCCAGCGCTACAACAGTAATGGCAACTATCAGCGCCCGAACTATCAGTCTCAGCAGAACAATCCCCAAATGCAGCGCTCAAACAATCAAGCTCCCCGCCAACGACTCCTACCAGTACCCCAGTGAAGACAGGCACGCCAGTACCACCGGGAAGCGCAAATTGCTTCAAATGCGGAGGAACAGGTCACTGGTCTAAGCAATGCCCATATAGAGGTACGCCGCAGCAGACACCGCAACCGAGTTCGAAGGCGGGCACCCCCAACCAAGCTTCCAGCCACGCCAAGATCAACCACGTCACCGCGGAGGCTGCCCAGGAAGGTCCAAATGCTGTCGTAGGTACGTTCCTGGTCAATTCCCAACCCGCCTTAGTACTATTCGATACTGGTGCTACGCATTCCTTCGTTACTCCTCAGCATGTAGAGAGGTATAATTTGCCTATGATAAAGATGGTAAAATCAATGCTAGTTAGTTCACCTGGGGGAAACATGCGATCCGAGTTCGCTTGTGATGATGCATCCATTAAAATAAGGGGGGTAGATTTTCCAGCATCATTAATAGTTATGAAAGCACAAGGAGTAGATGTCATCCTGGGAATGAATTGGCTGCAAAGATACAACGGGTAATCTCATGTGCCGAGAGGAAAGTGACTTTGACTACGCCAGCCGGGGAGAACATGGAAGTTCTGATAGACCCGCCTCAAGCAGGAGTTAATGCTATTGATGCCACAGCCTTGGAGAACATCAGAGTAGTGTCAGAATTTCCGGATGTCTTCCCAGATTCGTTGCCAGGTATGCCACCTGAACGTGACATTGAATTTTCTATTGAACTAGTACCTGGAACTGCACCTATCTATAAGAAAGCATATAGAATATCTGGTGTCGAATTACTTGAAGTTAAGAAACAAATAGATGAACTATTGGAGAAAGGGTTTATTCGCAAAAGCACCTCACCTTGGGCCTCACCAGTTTTGCTTACCGAAAAGAAAGATGGAACCTTGCGAATGTGTGTCGATTATAGAGGTCTCAATGCCGTTACAGTAAAGAATAAATATCCACTGCCCCGGATTGAAGATTTATTTGATCAGCTCAAAGGTGCCTGTGTATTCTCCAAAATTGACTTACGATCTGGGTATCATCAACTAAGAATCAGACCTTCAGATATACCAAAGACGGCTTTCATTAGTCGTTATGGGTTGTATGAATATACAGTTATGTCCTTTGGTTTGACTAATGCCCCAGCCTTCTTTATGTACATGATGAATAGTGTGTTTATGGAATATCTTGATAAGTTTGTGGTGATATTTATCGATGATATTCTGATTTATTCCAAAACTGAAGAGGAACACGGAGAGCATCTAAGATTAGTGTTGCAGAAGCTTAGAGAGCATAAACTTTATGCGAAGTTTAGCAAGTGTGATTTCTGGATTGAGGAGGTTAAGTTTCTAGGTCATGTCATATCCAATGGAGGGATTGCCGTTGATCAAAGTAAGGTATCTGAAGTCCAGAACTGGAAAATCCCAGAGGATGTGAAGGGCATCAGGAGTTTTCTCGGATTAGCTGGTTACTATCGGCGTTTCATTCAAGGGTTTTCCAAGATTGCTAAGCCAATGACAGCTTTGTTAGAGAAGAATATTAAATTTCAGTGGACGTCAGCTTGTCAGAAAGCCTTCGAGGAGTTGAAAAAGAGGTTAACCACAGCGCCAGTGCTAACTTTTCCAGATATGCATAAGCCTTTTTCAGTATATTGTGATGCTTCACGGCTAGGTTTAGGATGTGTTCTTATGCAGGAAGGCAAGGTTATTGCCTATGCTTCTAGACAACTGAGGGATCATGAGAAGAATTACCCAACTCATGATTTGGAATTAGCCGCAGTGGTGCATGCATTAAAAGTATGGAGGCATTACCTATTCGGACAGAAGTGTGATATTTATACTGATCACAAAAGCTTAAAGTATATATTTACCCAGACTGAGTTGAATATGCGGCAAAGACGATGGTTAGAATTAATCAAGGATTATGATCTGGAGATACATTACCATCCTGGCAAGGCAAATGTAGTAGCAGATGCTTTGAGCAGGAAGAGTCAGATCAGTTTGTTGTGGGCAAGAGAGTTGCCGGATGAGTTAGCCATAGAATTCGACCGACTAAGTTTGGGTTTTCTTAATAAAACGGAAGGCACCGTCTCCATGGAGTTTGAACCTACATTGGAACAAGAAATCAGGAAGGGACATCTTAATGATGAGAAGATCAAGGAAGTAAAAGAGTTGATCAAGTTAGACAAGGCACCGGGATTTCGAGTGGATGCCGACGGCACGGTATGGCATGGGGATAGGATTTGCGTTCCGAACATAAAGTCTATACGGGATTTAATACTGAGGGAAGCACATGAGACAGCTTACTCCATCCATCCTGGAAGTGAAAAGATGTACCAAGATCTGAAGCAGAAATTTTGGTGGTACGGCATGAAACGTGAAGTAGCAGAATATGTAGCTTTGTGTGACGTTTGTCAGAGGGTGAAAGCTGAGCATCAAAAGCCCGCTGGATTGTTACAGCCGCTCAAAATTCCAGAGTGGAAGTGGGAGGAAATTGGTATGGATTTCATTGTCGGCCTACCGCGTACACAAAGTGGTTTTGATTCTATATGGGTAGTAGTGGACAGATTAACCAAAGTTGCTCACTTTATTCCTGTCAAGACCACTTATTCGGGAGCCAAGTTAGCTGAATTGTATATGTCCAGAATTGTGTGTTTGCATGGGGTATCAAAGAAGATTGTGTCAGATCGTGGAACTCAGTTTACATCTCACTTTTGGAAGCGTTTGCATGAGTCAATGGGCACTAAATTAAATTTTAGTTCAGCATATCATCCACAGACCGATGGGCAGACAGAAAGAACCAACCAGATATTAGAAGATATGTTGAGAGCTTGCGCGATACAATATGGTACTAGTTGGGACAAAAGTTTGCCGTATGCCGAGTTTTCTTATAACAATAGTTATCAGGCTAGTATCAAGATGTCACCCTTTCAGGCTTTGTATGGTAGAAGGTGCAGGACTCCCTTGCATTGGGATCAACCTGGGGAGAAGCAGTTGTTTGGTCCTGGAATCATAGAAGACGCCGAACGACAAGTACGAATGATTCGGGAGAATTTGAGGATTGCTCAAACCAGGCAGAAGAGTTATGCAGATAACCGTCGAAGGGATTTGGAATTTGCAGTAGGAGACTATGTGTACTTGAAAGTATCACCTATTCGTGGTCTACGCCGATTCAAGGTGAAAGGGAAATTAGCACCCCGATATATTGGACCTTTTAAAATAATTGACCGTAAGGGAGAAGTTGCATATCAACTGGAATTGCCTGACAGATTATCAGGGGTACATAATGTGTTCCATATATCCCAGTTGAAGAAGTGTTTGCGGGTACCTGAAGAGCAGTTGCAGAAAGATGAACTTACTGTGCAGGATGATTTGACCTATACAGAATATCCAGTCCAAATTTTGGAGACGGCAGAAAGGACTACCAGAAACAGGGTAATAAAGATGTGCAAAGTTAAGTGGAGCCACCATACGGCAGAGGAGGCCACATGGGAAAGAGAAGATGACCTCAGAGCAGATTACCCGGAACTCTTTGCTAGCCAATCCTAAAATCTCAGGGCGAGATTTCTTTAAGGGGGTAGGTTTGTAACAACTTAATTTTTGTTACCTGAAAATCCTTTGCAAAATAAATAATTAAATTCATTTGTTCATGTGCATGACATCATGATTTTAATTTGTTTTCAAATTAACCAACTAAAATAAAACATAGGAACAACATGTTTGAGCACTCATGTCCTTGCATATTTTTATTGGGTGATTTGCAGTGTTCAAAGTTTGAATTTAAACTCTTTTGCATCTCTCCAAAATTTCTCAAATTCCAAACAACCCAGGAAAATTTTCCTTTTTCCTCTTTTCCTTCTCTCCCTCTCTTTCGGCCCACTCCCCCGCGCGGCCCAGCTTCCCCCTCCTCCTTCTTTTCCCGCCGGCCCGAGCCGCGGCCCAGCGCCCCAGCCGGCCCAGCTCTCCCCCTCCTTCCCTTCGCTCCCGCGCAGCCCCGACCCCCCGCGCGGCCCGCCAGCCGGAACGGCCCAGCAGGCCGCCGCCCTCTCCCTCCCTCTCCCTGACAAGCCGGGCCCGCCGGTCATCTCCTTCCTTCTCCCTCTTTCCTTTCTCGGTCCGACGCTTGGCGGAGCGAGCTCAAGCCGCCGTGGCCTCGGTCCCGTGCCTCGCGCCTGCGCCCCGGCCTCGCCCGAGAATCCCGCACTCGCGCTTCCCCTTTCCCTTCTTCGCGCCTCTCCTTTCCTTGTTTGAGCGCCCCGAACAGAGTCCGTGGTGGACTCCAAGTCCGACCGGCATCGGACTTTCCTTCTCGCGCGCCGCCTTCCTTTTCCTCTCCTGCAAGCCTCGGTCCCCGCCCTTATATAAGCGGCCGCCCTCGGCGCTTGTGCCCACCCGAAGCCCTAGTCGCCCTTGCGCCCTCGCCTTTGCATCGCCGCGTCGCCGGTTCACGCAGAGCACTCGCGGACGCCACCGCTAGTCGCCGCACGTCGTCGCTGTTGCTCCGTCGACCACACCTACACCCGAAGGTTCGCCGTGAGGTGAGGAAGCTCTCTAGCTAACTCTAGTCCTCTATCGCGCACCAACGCCCCGGGAATTGCTCGCCGGAGTGAGTCTCTGCGCCGCCCCGTCGCCCGTCGCCACCGGCCGATGCGCCGCCACCCGAACCACTCCGTCCGCTTCGCACCGTCGCCCGCTCGCTCCCGCGCCTCTTCCCTCTAGCCCTAGGCCCCTGGAGCCGCGAGTCCGCGGAACTCCGGCGCTCGTCCGCCACACGTGGTGACCGACGCCGGCGGAACCCGCCGCCGCCGTTCTCTCCCATCTCCCCGATCTAATCCCACCCGTCCGATCTAGATCCAACGACCCAGAGCGCGTGCGACCGGAGTCAATACCGGTCAGCGCTGGGATTCTTGCTAAAGAGTCCCTGGGTTTTCTGAGAATCAACCCGCAGTCCAAATTTTCACGGTTAGGTCCCTGGTTTTTACGGTTTAGACCCTGAGCTTTTGGAAAATCAACCCGCAGTCCAATCTATTCCTTTTAAACCCCTGGTTTTCGCAAGTAGGTCCCTGGAATTTCAAATTCTTTCTATTTTAAGCCCTTAAACTTGTTTTATTCATATCTTTTGCGTTTTAACTCCGATTTGAGCGATTTTCGAACCTATGGAATCGTAATAATGTGTAGATTAATTTTAAAACCTTTTTAACCTCTGTTTATGATGTTTGGTGTACTGTTTTAGTCAATTAATGCTTATTGCTTGTATGTATGCAACGTGTAGCCGACGTTCCGTTCGAGTTTGTCGAGAATCCATCTTGGGAAGTTCCTGAGCAAGTTTTTGTTGAGGAAGGCAAGTATTCTTTGACCTATGTCCAATTTACATTAATTACACAATCTAGAGCCCAATTTGATTGCTCCTATTAAGGATGACTAGCTTCATATGTCTTTATATGATTATGAAACTTGGGATGGGCTGTGATGTGTAGATTAATGCTATCGCTCAACATCTTTATATTCATGTTGCTAATCTTGTTTATTAATGATGAACTTGATGATAAAAGTTTGGTTTTAGCAACATGGAGATTTGGGCATGTTTTGTTGTTTTTTTTTGCTCAAGTGCTTCACCATAAGGATCGGTTCGCCGAGCGACCACCCAGGAAAACAGTACAACCACAAGACTCACATGGGCACTGGGCTTGACTGATTAATTAGATGAACTAGAGTTTTGGCTTACTTTCCTGAAACATGGCGTATGAGGGGTCTGGGGGATATGGGACTTTGCCCTTTGCCAATGTGGTGCAGTTTGACTGTCACCCTTTGGAACGGAACTCTCATATCTTTAGTTAACTGGAGTAACCTGTAACGAGTGGGCCATAACTCTAGGAATTCTTTGTAAAGGTCTCGTAATGAAACCCTGCCGATTCATCTAAGGTATGAATAAATGGGGCCTTGCAAACCTCGGGCACAATGGGAATCATGACTTGTGGGTAAAGTTGTACAACCTCTCGAGAGTGTTCAAAACTGATATATCAGCCGTGCTCACGGTTAAGAGCGGCCTGGACCCTCACAGATTAGAGTTTCAGCTTCAAGGTAAATGGCTCATGGTGATCATGGTAATGAAGATGGATATGGTTATGGTTATGGTTCCAGCTTATCTTTTTAATATGTTTTACTGTCTTTACCATAAAGGGATGGGTTATGCTAATCATTGCTAGTAACTAAAACTTGACTAACTAAAAGCAATTGCTATGCCTGTCCACTATAAAGCCAGTCCACTTTTATCCTAAACGGAATACTTGCTGAGTGCGTTATGTACTCATTCTTGCTTGTTTTATACATGTTGCATCCATTGCAACCGCTGCTCAGATCCAGAAGGAAGTTGTGGTGATCCTAACCAGGAGTTCCAGGACTACGACGAGTTCTAGGCTGGTGTGCCATCCGTCAGTTGCCTGTGGATCACGGTCGTCTTCCGCTGTCGTTTAGTTAACTCGTTTTCGTTCAGTTACTCAGTTTCGTTAAAGACATTTATGGTCTGTAATATTGGTTATTACTCTTAAGTTAAAGTACTGGTTGTGTTATTACTTTTGTTTATCGCTATGTATGTGGTTAAACTGATCCTGGCACATACATGGTTAGCACTTGGTTTTGTTTCTAAAACTGGGTGTGACATTCATTCGGTTGGCGTAAAATGGGCCAACTTATCAGCCTATATTTCTTGTTGTGATTGTCGTACTGCCAAAGGAAGCGAGATCTAAAGTATCCTTTTTTTTTATAAACCTCTTGGTATCTCAAAAAAAATAAAGCATAAACAACAGTAGACCGGATAGCACCAAGTTCAATAAAACTAATCTTCCGCTGAAAGAAAGCATTTCTCCTTTCCACTTGCTCAACTTTCTTTCGATTCTCTCTTCTATCATCTTCCGGTCTTTGTTATTTAGCTTTCTAAAGTGCGCAAGGGATCCCTCGATAGCTAAAGGGGTAAGAACCTACTTTGCATCCAAAGAGGTTAGAGTATTGACTCTCCCATTCTTTTGCTTTCCCAAAGCAAAAAATTTCAGTTTTATGGAAATTAATTTTAGACCTGATAGATGTTCAAAGAAACATAGAACAAGTTTTGTGTTTTTTTCTTGGTCCAAGTCATGATCTAAAAACAAAACAATATCATCTAGATATTGTAGAATGGATAACCCATCGTCTACTAGATGCGGCACTACCCCTTTAGCCAAACTAATTGCTTTTGCCCTTGACACCATAATGGCCAACATATCCACCACTATATTAAATAGTACTGAGCATAAAGGGGTCACCTTGTCGAAGGCCCTTTCTCGTCTGAAAGTAAGAGCCTAATTGGTCATTAACTTTGATTCCTACATTCCCTCCCTAAACACAGGTTTGTACCCAAGTGCAACAAGTTGAGTGAAAGTATTGTCATGTGGGCGAAATACTTCCGATAATATTTTGTGATATATGTATTATACCATCCTCTTGTTCTAACTTAAAAATCCTAGATTTTTCTATGTTTTCCATTAGCCACTAAGCGGAAGTATTTATTATTTGCGTCTCCTTCTAGCAAAATTTTGACCTTAGCCCTCTATTACCACTTTAGTTCTTCTTCTCTTAACAAATTTGCTAGCCATTCATTCAGAACATGTTTCAAATTCAACTCATTGCCGTCCAAAGGTGAGATTTCAGCCCTTTTTATCCAAGTTATCTAACATATCTAGAAGGGATTTCTTTTCTTTTTCATAGGTACCACTTGTGTTCTTAGCCTACCCCCTCAAATATTGGCGAAGGCGTCTGATTTTAGCCAGCCATCTTTCTAGGGGCATACGGCCTTCTTGCACACCCAACCAAATATATTTTACTAGATCAAAAAGGACCTCACGATGTAGCCAACCTAGTTCGAATTTGAACAAAGGCGTATTGTTAATCGTAGAGCATTGTCTTGTATCTAGTAAAAGAGGGGTATGATCAGATATTTCTCTAGATAGTGCATGGATATACGTCTGAGGGAACTTGAGTTCCCAATCGGTGCATGACAACACTCTATCCAATTTTTCAAAAGTTGGTACCTAAAGGTTATTTGGCCACCTAAATTTTCTTCTTGAAATCTAATTCTCTTAAATTAACTGCATCAATTACAACATTAAAAAGAAATGGCCACTTCTCATTATAGTTTGAATTATTATTTTCTCCTGGACAATGTATAATGGTAAAGTAACCACCTATTATAATAGGTAAGGTTTCCTTAGTACATAGTTGAACCAACTCAGGGAGAAGCATTTCTAAATTGATCTTGCACCGCCCTGTAGACTGAAACAAGCAGCCATTGGAAACCATCTTCTTTGTTACGTAATTTAAATTTAACAAAGAAATTTCCTTCCTCAATTTCTCCAATATCAAAAACGTGTAAATTAACCCCAACTAACATGCCACCGGATCGACCTTGAGGCTCTTTGTGTTGCCATAAAAAGTCCTTGCCCCCACACAGGTTGCGCAGAAAATTATGAGAGCACTCCCTCTTGCCTGTCTCCGATAAGACAATGAAATCCTAATTTTTTTCAATACCAGTGTCTGACAAAAACCTAAACTTTTTTGGGTCTCCTAACCCATTACAATTCGAGAAAAACCTTTCATTGTAAACTAACATGAAGTCAAACCCCTTCTTTTCCCTTTTTTTTCTTTCTCTAGAAACTAGATTTGTTGACAGTGGGAGAGGCATGTAAATCACATAGATCATGTGCGTCATCATCACTAACCCCTTCCACTACACCACCACATACATGGTTGAGCTGGAGAAAATCAAGTTCATCTACTACCTCTTCTATCGGAGTTCATACAATTGTTATATCATCCTGAAACATCTACACTAAGCCTTTCTTTTTCTAACTTTTTTAGATCATTCAAAAAGGAGGTACTACAAAATTCGGTAGAGCCCAAACAAATTCCTAATCACTAGCTGCAGCAGCAATCGAAACATCAGGGAAAGATAAGAAAGATTCTGAGATAGTACCTTTCGCGGGTGCTCCTAGATTTTTTTTTTGCCTTCGTCCTTGCTGCCATTTTCTAAAAACTCTTCATCAGCCAATGGAGCACTTCTATTGTTTTAACGAGCGGGAGTAACATTTTCTTCGGGCAGCGAGATATTTACGGGGGTATCTTGAGCAGGAGTGTAAATTGTTTTAGTAGAGAAAGTTGATGTAATCTGTTGACGACACTTAAGTCCGTCAAACCTTATACTGCAAGCGATACTATCGGTGTAGTCTTTCCTCAAGATGTGTATCAAAGGTTTTGTCAATCCATGAAAAACTAGATTTAAACAACTATTAATCAAGGATTAATCAATTACTGACTAGCTCTAATAGATCTACTAAACTAAGGACAAAAGAGGTAAACTAGACACAAACTAGGTCTATATATAAACTATAGCATCAACTAGATTGGAGACGACATAATCAAGAATAAGCAAGATTAAAATATTGTAGGACCGAGACGTGCGACTAGAGGAGGGTGAATAGGAGCACTTGAAAACTCAAACTTAAACTTCCACCGTAGTGCAAAACAGAAACAACACCACAACGAAGCTAGACACCGTCCACTGAGAGGATACGTATTTAGCTCATAACATGTGCTTAGTACGGTCCACTGAACAGATACGTACCAAGCACCAAGCGGAAGCACACGCTCAAACGGCTAAGAAAAAAAGTGCAAAAACAACCAACTCCGAAAAACTGCAGATTTCAGACAGACAGGGCTGTAAAGAAAAATCTCAAAACCCTAGATGCAAAGATCCAAACCACCCCAAAAAATTACCACACCTTCACAAGGCAATAGGGAACAGCTCCAGAAAATTTCAGGTCAATTGGAGCAAGTTGTGATCACCGGACCATCCGGTGATTGAGCACCGTACCGTCCGGTGTTCACAGACTGACACTCCGAAAAGATCCCACTCAAAACCCAATCAAACCAATTCCAAAAATTATGAAATTTTTACTGAAGGTTAAGAAGGGGCCAAGGAACCACTCCACAAAGTTTCAGCTAAATTGGACAAGAAATAAAAATCCTACATTCACCGGACCGTCCGGTGCTCAGAAACAGACAGACCAACTTCCAAAGAAAAATACGAAAACCAGGTCAAAACACTTCCAAAAATTCTGAAATTTTTATGGGAGATTTATGATTCATAGGACAAGAGCTCCACAAAATGTCAAGTCATTTGGAGCACGTTTGATCATCAAACTAAACACCGGACGAAGCACCGGACTTTATAGATAGCAGAAAAACAGCCACCCGAAACTTGAGCTTCCAAATCACAAACTTGACCAAATCTTCTCCAAACTTCACGAAAATTGGCACAGGCTATCCTAGCTCTATTCCAAAGCTATTCCCAAAAGATCTATTGAAAAAGATCAAGGGATTAGCGGGAATTTCAGATCTCGTGAAGAGGTGAATATTTGGGCAAGAAAGGGGAAAACTCAAGAACAACTTGCTCGTGGCAATCCTTCGGGATTGAGATGTTCTAAGACATAATCTTTACGTCCTTGCAAGTCCAAAACACAAGGAAAACAAAGGATCAAACCTTGGCCAAAGAAAACACCCAAAAAGCCAAGGATTGAAGCCAAGAACCAAAGAGAACAAAGGGATGAGTGCACACAAAGTTGCTGCACGAAACCACTTCGATTATGAGCCTTAAAAGAGGTCTTAGGTCAGATTACAACGAAGAATTTCGTCCCAAGCATCCACCCTCACCTTTCCTCTTGATTTGGAGGCTAGATCTCACCCTAAGCCTGCTCAACTTGGAGCTTAAAGCTTGAGTACGAAAATTACCCTAAGAAAATGAAAACCCAGCTGCCAAGACTCCTACTAATGACCAGCTCTTAGGCTATTTATACACCGATTTAGTTTTGGTATTTTTACACAAAGACCCCTAACACTAGAAACGCCCGGAGGGGCTAAACAGAAAAAAACCCAAAATATCGGGGACGGACGACCACGATGAAGACTTGATCTTCTTAGCTTCCACGCAATCTTCGGATGTTCTCCACATGGCCAGTAGTCCAATCCACCTTTGCACCCCCGGTTTTGAAGTAAGAAACCGGGAAACTTTAGGAAGTCTCCGTTTGGGCCGGACTTGGCCCATCTTCTCTATCTTGGCGAGTTGTGGCCCAACTCACCAAGCCTTGGGTAGCTTGGGTGGCTGTTTTGAGCCGAAGCCGCCAAAGCCTCCCTCGCACGCCTTCGCGCCATGCACTCGGGTTGAAGCACCACGGTGGCACCCGGCTTCTCCAGTCCATCAGAGTTGCCTCGCGGTCCATCGGAGGGCTTACACCACCGTTGCCGATCCGCCCCTCCATGTACCAAGCTTCCATGGCTGACCGACGCCGAGCATAGCTTCCGGTCCATTGGAGGGCTTTTGCCTCAATCCATCGAGATCTTCTTCATCTACCTCCAGTCCATCGGAGGGCCTCCAGTCCATCCGGGGGCTTGAACTCGTTAACAATCACTCATCATACCAGGAGAGCAATGAGGCCGGTCCATTAGCTCTCAGATATGACGAAGGGATTAGCAAGGGATATGAGACAAACTTCTTATAAACAAAGAACCACTCTGAGTCTAGATCTTGCGTGAAATGTAGGATAAATATGATCATGAATGACATAGACTTGTTCGAACATTTCTCTCGCCCATATGTCACGTAGAACAAGTTAATCGACAAACTAGCATGCCTAAATTATATCTAAGCATGAGCAGATTCAATCAACAAACCAAGGTAAAAAATCTACTAAAAGACATATAGATTAATCATCCTGGCTAGGCGCACGTAGAGATGAAGCATTGCGTAGATATGCATCAAAAAACGTGTATAAACAAAGAACTTGATAGCCAAAAGACTATTTCATTGATCAAACTCAAGGGTTTAACAGTTTTCGGATTCGATGACTTGCACAACATGTTGATAGATGAACTCGAGGAGCCCCGCGAAGTGCCTAGGTCGGCCGAGCTATCCCCCTAGGGGTCGGCCGACCCCTAGCCTTCATGCCTCGTCCCACTTCCTCCTTTCGCCGAGATCGTCTTCTCGACTAAACTTTAAGTATTGGACCCCTAACCCTCTATTTGGAGCTCTAGTTACAATGAATTTCAATGCCTCTCCCCCTTGGGGAGGCCCTATATTTATACCCCAGAGGGTGCCCTATACATAGAAACTAATAGGTCAGTTTGAGATGGCTTATATGATCTATTTCTATGTATATACATGTCTCTTGAAGATTCTAAATCGTCCACAAACTTCCTTGCTTGAAGATGAAACTGTTGCCTTTTTCCTTCCCAAAATCCCACTTTCTTTATTATGCAGACTTATTATTCTTACGTAGTCTAAATAAGTCAAACTCTGACTCTAATTAAATTGTAGAGCTTAAAGAGAGATATAACTTTGTTATTCAAACTTTCTTCATTTGACGTTATTAAAGTCTCTGAATTAGCTTCACAAGGTGTTGTCCTGAATTCGAAAAATATTTCAGGATTTGGTTGGAACTTGGTTGATCTTACGATAAACCTTCCTTACCTATATCCTCACACTCAAGCAATCCTTAGCTTCTGGAACCTTCTCAATAATAGGCTTGGGCCCTCTTTTGGGCTTCAATTGTTCTCCTTTTATTAATTAAATCACTTTTCTGGACTTGTAGCATTGGATTGTCGTATGAGCATGCCTCCATATATGTTGCATTATGTCCTATTTCTCTAAGATTTTCAATAAAACATTGAAACCAAAGGCGTACTCCAAAATGGGGTTAATTTTTAGCAAAATGTACATGTGAATCCAAGATATAATTTATCTCTCAAAACACATGGAAACACCTCCAAAATATAGTATAAATATCATCGTTATCTTACGACAACAACATCCCCACACTTATATCTTGCTAGTGCTCGAGCAAGAAGATCGATAAAAAGCTGAACTAAATTTAAGCAAGTTCTAAACAATCACTTCACAAGCTGATCAAGTTTAGAATTCAATTCAATCTCAACATGAGAATTTTAATCAACTTTCATGCATTGAGAAATTTTCAAAATCAAACGAATCATAACAATGCCAAGACTTTTTTTTAGAAAAAATTTGGAGGGATTTTTGTATGAAAATAATTTCCATGGATCAAGAAATTACATCGCTCCTTCTTTGTTAAGCTCACATGTAGGCACTCATATTTTATGGCTATCCTATTCATCAGTGTTCTCCTCTCACCTCTCCCAGGTATATATGTAGATCTTGGTAAGGGTTAGCAAAGTTAAATCAACTCATTGTTTAGGTAAGATATGTCCTTGAAGGTTGTTCAACCATATTGAATAAATTTGTTCATTGAAAATAGATAATAATAATAATAATAATAATAATAAAGTGGTGGGGTGGAAAATATCCACCTTGTAAGATGAAAACATGGGACAACTATATTCCCAATAAAAGATTGCATATGGCTGGAGAGAGTGAATGTTTTTGCTCAATACACAGATAGAGATTAACTCAAGTTTTCACTTTCCAAATTCCCTCTCTAAATTCTCTTCTCTCTCCATTTTTTTATTTCTTTTCTTCTTATTCTCTTTCTTTTTTTGTAACACCCTAATTTTTGCTATATGAAAATCTTTTCATAAAGTAATTTAATTTTGCTCAGAGTTAGATTTATTTATGCATGACACCATAATGTTTTGTTTAATTCTAATTTTAGTCAAGTAAAATAAATCATAGGAACCACATGTTTGAGCATTCATGCCATTGCATATTTTATTGGATGAATTGCAGTGTTTAAAGTTTGAATTCAAATTCATTTGCATTTCCTTTCCCCCCTCTCCTTCTTTTCTCTCTTTCGGCCCTTCCCTCTCTCCCTCACTGCCAGCCTGGGCCCGCCCGTCAGGCGCTCCTTCTTCCTTCTCGCTGCTGCTCCGCTTCGCCGGATGAGCTCGAGCCGGAGCCGCGCCTGCGGTCCGTGTCAACGCCCCCGCGCCCGCAGAGTCTGCCTCACCTCCAAGGATCCCGCACCGCGCCTCCCTTTCCTTCACGCGCCCTCTCCTTTCCTTTCCCAGTTCGCGCGCGCCGTGGGCGACGCGGACATTGAGCCCGACCCGAGCCGGATTTTCCCCCGCTGCGCCGCCTTTCCTTGACCCCTCCCGCAAGCCTCGGACTCCGCCCCTATATAAGCCGCCCGACCTCGACGTCCGCAGCCACCAAGCGCCCTCAACCCTAGCCGCTTTGGCCTGTGCACCCGCGCGCCGCGCCGCCACAGAGTTCACTGTCGGGATTCGCCTCTGCAAGCCGTCTCCGCCGACGAGGTCTAATCCCCGAGCTTCGTAGTGAGGTAGAATGCCTAACCGCTTAATCACGACTCTTCTTTCATCTTGTATCGTCGTTTTGAGCTCGCCACGCCGCCGCCCGTTCACACAGAAACGCCGCTGTTCACCGCCACCGCCGCCGTACGCCGTCACCGTCACTCCGACGTCCACACCTACACCGCTAGCTTCGGCTTGGGGTGAGGAAGCTCCCTAGCTAGCCCTAGTCCTTAATCGCGCCCCACCCCGGTGGCAATTGCTTGCCGGAGCTCCTCCTCCGCCCCGCTTCGCCGCCCGCCGCTTCCGGCCGATGCGCCGCCGCCTAGACCCCCTACCCGCTTCGCCGTTGCTCCCGCTCGCCCTTACGCCCGGTCCCGCTAGGTCTAGGTTACCGGAACCACGAGAACGCGGAACGCCGGCGTCGCTCCGCCGCGCCCGGTGTCGCCGCCAATCAAAGCCGCCACCGGAGCCTTTCCTCCATCTCCTAGATTTAATCTAGGCCGTCCATCCTAGATCCAACGGCCAGAGTCGTGCGGCCCGGGTCAAAGTACCGGTCAGCGCCGGGATTTTGCTAAAGAGCCCCTGAGTTTTTCCCGAATCAACCCGCGTTCCAGATCTTTTAAATTTAGGTCCTTGGTTTTCGCAGTTTAGCCCCTGGAATTTCAAATCTTCTTTATTTTGACCCTTATTCTTATTTCTTTTATATGTTTTACATTCTAACTCCGATTTGAGTGATTTTCGAACTTACGGAATCGTGATAATGTGTAGATTAGTTTTCAGTTCTTTTTAATCTCTGTTCATGATGTTTGGTGTACTGTTTTAGTTATTTTGTGCTTATTGCCTATATGTGTGCAACGTGTAGAAGACAAACCGGTTGTGTTTGCCGAAAATCAATCTTGGGAAGTTCCTGAGCGAGCTTTTGCTGAGGAAAGCAAGTGTTCTTTGACCTATGTTCTATTTACATTAATTACACAACCTAGAGCTCAATTTGATTGCTCCTATTAAGGATGACTAGCCTCATATGTCTTTATATGCCTATGAAACTTGGGATGGGCTGTGATGTTGTAAATTAATGGCTACCGCTCAACTCATTTTATTTATGTTCCTAATCTTGATTAATTAAGGATGAACATGATGATAAAAATATGGTTGTAGTAAAATGGAGACTTGGGCATGTTTTTGTTGGTAATGATCGATTAATTAGGCTTGATCGATTAATTAGATGAACTAGAGTTTAGGCTTATTTTCCTGAAACATGGTGTATGAGGGGTCTGGGGATATGGGACTTTGCCCTTTGCCAATGTGGTGCAGTTTGATTTGTCACCCTTTGGAACGGAACTCTCATATTTTTAATTGACTAGAGTAACCTGTAACGAATGGGCCATGACTCTAAGAATTTTTTGTAAAAGTCTCGTAGTGAAACCCTGCCGACTCACCAAAGGTCAGTGTTTGAGGGCCCGTACAGCCCGAGGCATATGGGAATCACGACTTGTGGATAAAGTTGTACAACCTCTCGAGAGTGTTTAAAACTGATATATCAGCCGTGCTCACGGTTATGAGCGGCCTGTACCCTCACAGATTAGAGTTTTCAAAGAAAGTGGCTTATGGAGATCATGGTAATGATGGTGATAATAAGGGTTATGGTTATGGGTCATGCTTATTTATTTAATATGTTTTGCTGTCTTTTTAATAAAGGGATGGGTTATGCTAATCATTGCTAGTAATAAAATTTGACCAACTAAAAGCAACTGCTATACCTGTCCACTATAAAGCCAGTCCAATTTTATCCTAAATGGAATACTTGCTGGGTACGGGATGTACTCATTCTTGCTTGTTTTATATCACGTTGCATCCATTGCAACCGCTGCTCAGATCCAGAAGGGAATGGTGATGAATCCTAAACAGAAGTTTCAAGACTACGACGAGTTCTAGGCTGGTGTGCCATCCATCAGTTGTCTGTGGAGCATTAGTCGTCTTCTGCTATCGTTTAGTTATTTCGTTTCCGTTAAGTTTCCTCGGTTTCGTTAAAGACATTTATGGTCTGTAATATTGGTTATTACTCTTAATTTAAAGTACTGGTTGTATTATTACATCTGTTTATGCTGTGTATGTGGTTAAACTGATTCTGGCATATACATGGTGAGCATTTGGTTTTGTTTCTAAAACTGGGTGTGGCATTTTTTTTTTAGCCTCTCTTTTCTTTCTCTTTTTCATTTTTCGACTCATTTTTCTAGATCAAGATAATCATAGAACTTTTTTCCGTCATGAGCCGATGAGCAAAAATTTGACTACGTAGGTAATGAATGTCAAGAGATAAAATGGTTTAAAGGATATGGAATTCAGCGATTCTAGTGCTCTAGTGCGGAACAACTAGTACTGAATATATATGTGGAGGCAAGCAACCAAGAGATAAGAATAGATGACCAAAATTTTCAAGAGATCAAACTTTCTAAAGGAATCAACCTTAACCAAACTCATTCGAGATAACCAACTTATAAACTATGTTTTTAACTAGGTTCTAATAGGATTTATCCTCTCTATTGACAAAGGACAAAGGGATGGAACATTTGATCATAGGAAATTTTTTTAATAAGACAAATAAATCATCCTCCAAATCTTTACTTAATAGAAGTTTCGTAAAGCTTTAAAGCATTACTCTGTAATCAAATCATCGGTTATGCACTACTAATCAATCCTCTAAGCACCACATGAAACATATTTTGAATCCAAACGAGATCAATCTTCAAAGTAAAAAAATAGAACAAACTTAAATCGAGTGACAATTTATTTCAAAACTCACAAACTAAGACTCACACAAAATTTTTTATTTTATAAGTAAAAACACAATCGATGATACACCTTCCCACACTTCAACAATGCAACGTCGCTGTTATTATTAACTCCAATTATAAGATTAATCATCAAATTGATAAATGAAAGATAATAATAGGTACAGAATGAATGTAAGGAGGAGGATTAAGAAAATGTTACCGTTCGTGTCATGAAGTGTAGCCAATCCAATCCTCTCACCATGGAAAGATGAAAATTTATATGGTCTTTAGATTTCTTATTGGTTGCTTCATAATGTACAAGAAATCTCATCTTCACACTCTTCACTTGTTCATCATCCATCAATTTTCAAACTTCTCATTTGTGGTTTCTCCATATAAAGAAAGTGTTGATGTAATTGTTCATATTGCTTTTCTCATGGCATCTTCTAATGTTGCATCACCTTCTTGAATGTCTAACTCATGGAACACTCTGAAATGAATATTATCCTCTAAATTTTCTCATGGGTTTTCTATGTAAGCATTGTCCAACCTTTCTTCCTTGTCATTATCATCATCTTCTTCCTCTAGTCATTACTATTGTAGCTGATCCTCCCTTTCTGGAATTTCTCAATGATTTCGAACATAACATGACTCCAATAATAGATCTATGGATAGCACTTGAAATTACTTTTCCAACGACTACTCATGTACCAAAATCAGATTCTGAATGAAGGATTTATGCCCTTTTTACTCCACCGTACATCATGCTGTCACAACTGTTTCCAGCTCGAGTCACGTCCAATGTTTTGGCCATGAATACTTGTAGAAAATTCCAAATGAGGTCCCGTTTGATCCATAGAAAAGCTAACTTGATGAGGCTTGCAAATATAAGAAAATATTCTGCCTGTATCTTCTGGATTTGACCAGAAACGTGATGATTTCTTCAGGTTTTAATTTTGAACTTTAGAGATGTTGACAATTGTCAATGTTTCAATTCTTTGGCACCATGGTGGCATATTGCCTCTTGAAACCATAGTAATTAGGACCGAACCGGATGTTGAACCGGTCGGGCTTTCAGTTCATGGTTTGATTTGTCCAACCGGTCAAACCGCCGGTTCAACGCAGTTCAAATAGATAAAAGAATATGTCCAACCACACAACTGATCTACAGAGTGCTGGTAAGGAAATAACTTCGAAAGCTGCAGGTCTCGTGTTTGAGTCACAGGTATCTGCTATTTTCTTCTATTTTTCCATGCGCACCACCTGTGCTCGTTTCCTGCGGGTGCGCACTTTGTCTTCCATGAGCCGCTGGCCCAAACACGGTCAAGATGAACCGGTTTAGGCCAAAAAACTGTTGGTCTAATTGGTTTTATCCGGTTATCTTTTAAGTGGACCGGCCAGGGCTCCGGTTCCGGTTTTTTCCGGTCAAACCGCTGGCCCGGTCCTAATAATTGTGCTTGAAACACCTTATCTTCATTTTCTCCTTCATATTCATCACAAAATGTTCCTCCAATCCTCATGACATGAATGCACAATTTTCATACCTACAAAACAATTTGAGTACACAAATCTACAAACCAATAATTTCTAACTTGTGGCTTAATTATTCTACTAAAAACAAGATTTAAAAAAAAACCTATATGAGTGCATCGGTGTGCAAGTGTACATCCATGCATGAGAAAATCATATAAACAAAGACAAGGGTTAAATCAAGTTCTAAACATCACATTTAGAACATGAATTGCTAAGTTTCTAGGTTATTAACTCATAACAGCACAAGAAAACAAAACACATTGCAATTCTTATAAACTAATCGATAAAATCATGGATAACTTGCAAAGTTTAATTAAACTTCATCATAATAGTCGACAATCTAGTCTAAGCACCATACTTACAAAAAATTGTTAAGAAAAACGTTATCAAAATGTTATCATGAACATAAAAACACACATCATCAAGTTAATTAATCAATCAAGCCAATCATAATACAAACCTGCAAATCTAATATAAATGCAACACGGTGGTATATGCAAAAATGCAATCTAAATGCAACATAAGATATGATATGAATGCAATCAAAACCATAGTTTTTAGGTAATTAGCCATAATTAGTCATCAAAGGGAGGTGTTTAAGCTTTCTAACTCTCACAGAAAAAAAAAACAAACCAGCAACGGGTTGCCTCCCAAAAAGCGCTTCATTTACGGTCTAGAGCCAGACTAAATCATCCTCACAAGTTCTAAAATCAAAAACAAGATCACTATTTACAAAACTTGTGATAGCATAACCATCCATAACCACAATTATGATCAAATTATAGAAGTAAAGCATAGTGTGGTTAAAAGGAGTATTGATTACGACATTAAGCTTTTTCTCCAACACAAGCTTGTTATATTGGGCCAACATAACCTATGCTTTACTCCCCTCCAATCTTATGGAGTTGAGAGATATTATGGGCCTGTTGTTGTGCTTAATCTTTATTTTGCTGCAACTTGGCTCATAACAGAAGCCAATAAGTTCTTCTAAAAAAGATCTGCAAAAAGAATTCCGGCTGAGTCTTATAAAAAACAATATAATTTCTGGTTAAAAAAATAATATCATTTCTAGATAACTATCATGCCTAGCGCAATCCTACCACACTGAACATGGGTGATGTTATATGATTTCTTCCTCCCTGTTTAGACCAATGGTCAAACAAACCACTTGCATTTAACGGAGGTAAAATCCAAAAGCACATATATAAGTTACAAGCCACAAGAATTTAGCATAATGACAATTAAATAAATGTTGGATAGTTTCAGGCCTACTATAAAGCACAAGCCTCCCAATAACGGGCCTTTGCTTCACTCGCCAACTTGTTCACCTCAATAAGAATTTGGATCATAGTTCAACTACCTCCATCTTGAGACAAATTCCATCTTATAGCATGTAAGATGTAAGCATCCTCTGAAGAATAAAAGAAAACACTGCTCCCAAAACAGTTATACAAACTAAGCTTGAGCTTAACTTAGCAACATGAACATGTTTAGTCATTATATCTGCTAGATTATCAAGAGTACTGACCTTGCATACCTTTAATCTACTCTCTGCAATAACTTCTTAGACATAATGATATTTGATTTCATTGTGCTTTGTTCTCTCATGAAACATTAGATCTTTTGTATGGCGGATAGCACTTTGACTATGAGAAAATAAATTAATGCAAGATGTATCTCCAAAAAAATCAGTATACAAACATTTTAACCAAACAATCTCTTTTCACGTGTCACAAACTGTAATAAACACATCCTCAGTGGTTGATAAAGCAACTGTAGATTGTAGACAAGCCCTCCAATTGACAGCACATCCTCCAACTGTGAACACATAACCTGTTACAATATCTTCTGCTGTCCAAATTAACAGCATAATCTGAATCAACATAGCCAACAAGTCTCTATCTGGTTCTGCCAAACTGCAAGTAAGCATTAGACGTACCCCACAAGTACCAAAAATTCTGCTTCACAATATTCCAATGTTCATTACCTGGATTAGCCATGTATCTACTGACCATGCTCATAGCATAAGATAAATCTAGACATCAACAAACAATGGTATACATCAAAGAACCAACCACACTATAATATAGAACTTTTGACATGTACTTAAAATCTGAATCTTCCAAAATGTCTGGCCACATAGACCTAACAATCTGGCAGAACACCGGATTATCTGATGACACACACCAGAATGTCCGGTGCAGCACCGGATCATTTAGTGGCTCAAATCAAAATTTTTTTGGAGGTGTAGGTCGTGATAAGCAAAAAGGTAAAAGGTCCAAGGTTACTTTTGAGCAACTTCTAGCTAAGTTTTAAAGGCAAAGCAAAGCAAAAAATGTTGATCAATCAACTAATGCCAAGTCATCAGGATCACCTCCAAAGCACATGTTTAGAGATTGGGATTGGCAAGGGCCGCCAATGTCAATGCAATATGGTTCAACTGCTGCTTGATTTGATCCTTATCCATCTTGGGGCTAGTATGATCCAAACATGTATCTTTGTTCATATTTTACACTACATTACATAAGAGTATTGAGCTCCTATAAATTCTTATTTTGAGATACAACCATATAGCAAAGACTGTTTTATTCCTACGAATTGGTCTGGAGCTCAAAATTAGAAAAGAGTGGTTAAGCAAGTTTATGTAGTGAAGAAGGATGGTAGAAAAGACGGAATCCAAGATCTGAATTCACATACTACAAAGCCAAGTGAAGTATTAGATACTTCATCTATTAGTGGTAAAGAAGTAGAGCAATCAACTAGCAATATTTCAGGCACTATATCTAAACCAAGGGAGTTTAATGTGCCAAAGGTGAACAAATATAGGTTGTTGCCCAAAACTAAATCAAAGCCGAAAAGCCCACTCGGTTTATCGATCTGGAAGAAGAATAAGCTAGAGAAACTCAGTGCACAAGAGCTGAAGGAGAGAGGCATTGCATGGGTCCCTAAGGGGAGTTCTCAAGTTTGACGCAAGGATGGTGCTATAGTTAGAAATGAAGTGGAAGTGAACAAAATTGAGAAAGCAAGTAAACAATCTTCAAATAACGTTTGCTCCAAACATCAAAACTATCGGTCATTGCATCGTCCATGTTTTTCTGCTATGCCACATATGAATGTGTCGTGCAGTTCATCCCAAAGTATGTTCGGTTATCATGGCTTTATTTTAATCCATATATGCCTTTATATTATGGAGGGGTGTTGCCAAATTACTACGCATACGGATAATTGCAATATATTTGCTACTTATATGAGACCGAAGTATTTTAGTTGGTGTTGGTTATGTCACTATTCTCATGATGTTCGTAGTAGTTGCTTGTTACTATACGGCTATTGTTTAATTGCAAAGTTGCATAGTTGGTGCAGCTGGTTAGATTCAAGTAAATTATTCATTTGTTAGTATAGCCAATACTCAAACTCACACATCATTGATTTGACTAATATATTTCATTCCATGTGAGCATGTTATCTCTACTACTTAAAAATTTCTACCGCTTCCCACTCTGTCACCCCAGACCACTTCGCTCCACTTCGCCTCCTCTCCTCCGCGGCCGCTCCTCTCTCTCACTGCACAGCCTCCCCCGACCGTCCCTCCCCCGCACCGCCTCCCTTCATCCGGCAGCTGCCACGCCCGTATCCTCTCTCCCCCGCGCCGCCCCCTCCTCCGTGCCATCTCACTTGTGCCACCCCTCACTGGGGCAGGATGAGGCGCGCGCGGGGAGGGACGAGGCGCGCCGCGCGACGCCGGGGTAGGACGAGGCTCGGAGGCGCCGACGTGGGAGGGAGGAGGAGGTGCGGATCCGGCGGGGCGGCAGAAGAAGGGAACGGCTTTGGATTGCGCTCTCCCTCCGGCGTTGGTGGGATCTACGGCAGCGCGGGAGGAGGAGGTCGCAGGGCTGGCTTGGAGGAGGACGCGGTGCTGGTGGGGAGGAGGACGCGGTGCCGTCGGTGGCGTATCCGCTCACTATGGTGGGGAAGAGGAGGAAGAGGAAGCGAGCAGCCGTGTCGGGAGGAAGAGGAAGAGCGCGGCCGCAGCCATCGGCGTCCCCGCGGACGAAGAGCGCAGCGGCCGGCCTCCCGCCCGACGAGAAAGCAGCGGCCATCGCCCCCGACCTGCCACTCGACGAGGCCACCGCAGACCACCTCTCACCTATTGAGGCCGCAGAGTCCAGCGCCCCCGACGAGGACGCGGCCGCCGTCGCCCATGACCTACCGCTCGAAGAGGCCGCCATGGCCCACCTTCCGCGCGTCGAGGCCGTGGCGTCGGCGCCTCCGACTTGCCGCCCAACGACCCTAATAGAGAACCGGTCCCAGGAGAGGAGACCACACATCTGTGCTGATCTGTCTGATCTACCATGGATGCGACACCGAGCTTGAAGGAGCACGCCACGGGCTTCGGAGGTCAGGTAGGGTACTGACCGTCGACGAGGAGGAAGGTGCCCCCTCTCCAGCTCGGCCTCCCCGTAGGCGCCGCCGACGCCTTCAAGGTGCGGAGCTGGAACCACCAACACCGCCGCGTCATCGACAGAGGCGCCGGGCGCGCGCCTTGGCCTGCTGCCCTGGTGCGCGTGCGCTCCGCGGTCCCCTTGGCATAGCACTACGGCAGCGCAGGCGCCCGCTAAGTCGACCTCACAGATCTTGAGCTGTTCGAGGTGAAGCGGCCGACGAGAGACCCGCAGCGGGAGTTTCCGGCGTCAATAATGGAGATTATCGCCAACAGGTGAGACTAGAATGGTGAGATTTAGTCACAACTGGAAATTGCTACCTATCATCAGAACTGGATAGTCTTTACAAAGCTCGTATCAAACTGCAACTGTTCTGCTTATGTTGTCGCTCTTGCTCATTTCATTTCCACAACAATCATTCATTTCCACAATGATTTCCAATCCATTTGGCAACTATAGACAGTTAGACACAGTGTCAACAGTTGTTCAACAAACTCTATGAATATATGGATGCACTGATAACTTACGATGGAGGAATATCATACAGTAACTAGACTGAAATAAAAGGACAATTCAGAACCTTGAAATAAAAAACGGTAACAATAAAGAAGGAACTTGGCCTCTAAACTGACCTGGTATCACTTCTGAAATTCAGGTGATTGGTCATTGGAGAATATATAGCATGCTTGATTGATATAGTCCACGTTTCCATTGCAACTTCAAGGGTGCTCATGCATCAGAGTAGTTGCTACTTTGGGAGACTGCAGTGTCCATGTCACCTGTGCCGTACATTTGACAATAGCTAACTTTGGCTTGACGGCCGCTTGGTTACTTCATATTTGTATGTTTCCACCTGTAGCACACTTGAGTACACTTGAGCACTCTTTGATCCGTGCTTGCCAGTCATTCTTGATGCTGCATGTTTCATAATTGTTATTTGTACCTCTAATTGCAGCCTGTTTACTGAAGAGGCAGACAGGAATGCACCGCTGACGAACAAGGTAAGTAATACTATGGCCTCAATTCTCATGTTCTGCCATGTGTGCAAATAGCAACCAATGCTTATTTTTTCCTATCAGTCCTGTTTGTACAAACTCAGATGATTGCCATTAGTAGAACATGCACTATTGCAACACAAACCATGATTCACCCTGTACCAGTATATGCTCACTGATGCACTGATCAAACCATGAGCAGCTAGGAACATCTTCTCATGCTCAATGATGATAGTTGGCTTTGTAAATAATCTGCTTGTTCTCTGTTTCTGTTCCTCGTAGATGATGTCTTCCAAGCAATCTGATGATCGCACTCCTCTAGGGGACCTTACCAGTTATGTTCACTGACATCGTTACAAACAGGGGCGGATCCACCAGTAGGGCAAGGCCCGGCGGCCGCCCTACCTAGCTCTGATGAATTTACATACTTAATCTGTAGTGTATATATTTTAGATGAAGATACAACTGCTAGAAATAAGGCAACATGTTGATTTTGCCCTATCTAAATTTTTAAGCTAGCTCCGCCACTGGTTACAAATATGATCCAATAGATCCCATGTAATATGATTCAATTAACTAAACAGTGTGTCCTGTGCCATCCAACTTGCAGGTTTCTAGGCATCAAACTTTCCATAGCAGCAGGTGCTTCCACGTTGCATCCTCAAATGGATAAGTTCAGATTTCTCCTACAAAAAATGCCTAGAGAATTTCATCGGGATTCACTACCCAGATGCTGCGGACTCATTCTGCATAAAGTATTTCAAATGACGAGCCATAGCATGTTGATTTGCCCTAGTGGCGCTTGTTTGTAGTGGTGCCACATTGTAATCCCTTGGAGTGACCTAGGTCACATGTCACATCTAATCTAGCCGAAACTTCTGTAACTGGGATGTTTTTTTTCTCTGATGAGTAACAAACAGAAAATCAGGATACCTAGGCTTTTGAAAGTTTTCAGTTGTGTTGACGGCTGATGATAATCACAAGCACTGAATTAAAAGATAGATGCTCACTTGTACCACGTTATTGCCTCGCTAAACAATAATTTTGAGAACATTTTATTTTTAGTTATTGGCAACTATTGCTTGCTATTGTACAATCTTCTACTACTGTTGCTGAATGGTTGTCCATAAAATATAATTTTTTATTCAAAGAATATTAGTTAGAATGATAATTATTTCATCAAATATAAGATGCCTATAGCAACGCACGGGCCAATACATTGGCATGACAATGAAAATACTCAATATAGGCGGTCTATATTTTTAATGCTCATATAATACATGCTTGTGCTATAATATGATTTTTGATAGATATTAATTAAGTGTATCTTTGCTTATGCTACTTAAAACATACAAACGGCTTCTCACTTCACTTCTTGTCTTCCGCTCCTACGATCCGCGGCGCGCCGACAGGTGGAACCAGACCGTGGAGCCCCGCACCTCCCCCAACCCCACGCAGCCGCACTGACCCTCTACCGCATCGTCTCTTCCCCCTCGAAACTGCGTTGCCATCTCCCCAGCCCTCCGCCACGCCTTCCTTCTGGCGCCACCTCCAGTGCTGGCGTCACTGCTAAAGCCCAATCCAAATGCCCCTTTGCCGTGGCTGGCTAGGATCTTAGTCCGCAGACCACTCGCCTCTGTCACCCTGTGACGAGGCGACAGCGGCAGGGAGGTGTGGGCACGCTGGCGGGGGAGGCATGACGTAGCGGGTACAGCTAGGGAGGTGGTGACAGCTGACCGGATCCAGCTGCCACGCCCGGGAGACAAGGCGGCCGGGCGGATCAAAGGACGAGGACGTAACATTGCAACTACGCATACCAAATTACATAGAATGACTGTTGTCACCCGTAGCAATGCACGGGCAATTACCTAGTGTAGTTTACAATACTTCATTGTTCTCAATAGTTGATATGACCGATGAATCCTTTCCCATCATCATGTAAAGTTTATGTCCCTAACCAAAGGGAATGATTGACGCTTGGGGGGTAAGGATGGTTCTACCAAAACCGGACAATACAGTCCTAGCTATTGGACAATCCGACAGTGCGCCAGAACATATCCGGGAATGGTTGCACCAGTATTGGGGGGTAAGGCATTATGGACGCTTGGATTTTGAGATTAATTAGCCCGTTGAAGCTCATGGTGGTGACTTCAATTCTTGGGGGTAATGCAACCATTATATAAGAGATTTGGCCTTTTATGACGAATATCTTATGACAATGAAACAATTTGTCATTAAATTTCTCTGTTTATGACATTTTATGAAAGGAAACATGACTTGTTGACGAAAATAAAATGTGCATCACTAAATTCATCACAAACTCCTTTGATAACAATTTTGTGATGAAACTAGATAGCTTAGTGACGAATGTGATTGGTCATAAAGTGATTCAACAAATTTATGACATTATTATTTTATAATAAGTATTTTTTTAATGAAGAAGGGCGCCTATCATATGTGGATCTCACTATTAACGTACCTAGTGCGTGCCACATGACATGAGTGTGGAGTTCTTTGATTGTTTTCTAAATAAAATAAATAGCAAAAAGTCCTAAAATACACGCCTTGCCTTTCTTTAAGTTAAATTCGCCGTGTATTAAAATACACTGAGAGATTTTGGGAACTGTAGGACTCAAGAAGCAATTTTAGTAGCACAAATATAATTTAAAACACTATTTTAAATATATGAATACAATTAATTCACTCCATCTTTGGTTGAGTTTTGGGATGGTCCATTATCCACTATGCTCCTCGGGTCTTTCAATGCCCATTTACCAAATCCGCTCGCATCTAAAGGTCTTTCAAAAGGAAAGCAAATCTCAGCCCATCTCAACCATTTTCTGAAAAAGGGAAAAAATTGTGATAAGATCACAGCCCAAAGTGAAAAAATTGTGATAAGAGGAATCGAACAGACGACCTAATAGAACCATGAAAGCTTGTACAAACAGTTAACCAAGTAAGGAGCACTGCATCATTCTGTTTCTGAAAGGAAGTGCACATGTTAATGTGTCAAATTCTGCCAGACAACTTTGACAGCCCAATGGCGGGCTACCGGGGGAAGCGGCCCAATTGGGAGGAGAAAATAACATTTTCCTTTTGTGTTTTTCAATGAAAAATTAAAACAAAAATAGCCTTATAAAGTCATGATATTTGGCGAAGGGGTATCATAAGTCAACGTAGCACCTTTAAAAAAGTTTGCATAAGAAACTCCATAGGATGCTGTTCATATGCCTTCCAGTGGCAGTGTGGGTTACTTTTATCGCCAAAATCTAGCCGATTGATATTTGCGATGGACCGGTTGAATGGGCTGAATTAGCCGAGCATCAAGAGGATTGATCGGTCGAAGGGCTGAGTATGATCATCCAAGGAAGAGGCGATCCCAAGGGACAATGGGCCATGTATCTAGTCTGGTTCGAGTTGAGTTGGGACTTGCCCATTAAAAATAGAGTTTTAGTTATAGAAAGAGTCTAACTTGACATCCAATTTTTTAGACCATAAATATATACCCATATTCTACGTAATAAAGAGACAACATACGTTCCTTCACAGCGGATTGTCTTCAACTTCTTTCGGTGCATCGCTACCCATAGCAATTAGGGATTTTCAAGATAATCATCATCCTGCTCTAATGATTCTTAAGACTCGTTAGGGTATTAGGGCATGAGCCATATGGTGAACCGTGTACTGAAGCATTTTTAGTTGCACGGTTAGCTAGTTATCCCGATGAATCACGTGCCGAGCCTAGCTCGGCACGGGATTCATTATTTATCTTGATGAATCTAGTGTCAAGCTTTGCCTGGCACGAGATCTATCTTTACCATTGCATGTTTGTCGATCTGTTTACGTATCTATGCTTCATGCAGTACATCAATTTTCATGTAGCTCATTTTATGTTACCTCATCGCTTGTTACAATCCACGACATGCTGCAGCATGTGCACACGACCTGATGATAGATCAGTGTATCTCAAGCACCCTATCTATACATATCTTAACTTGTATGTGCCTAGTTAGATGGACTTCTTTGGAGGTCCTGATTAAAAGCTGATTTGACTATGTAGATATGTTATATCATGCCTTTAGATAGGGTTTTATATCTATTTCACTTTGGATGCGGTTTTGGCTTTTTTATTCTATACTCACACATGTCTCATGGACCATCCAATGCCCCTGCATCGGCTGATTGGAGTACACGAATCCTCTGTTTCCCGATCCTTGCGATCAGGCAAGAATTTAACTTTTAAATCTGTTGTGTATGCTTTTCAAAGGGAAACTGAGCCAACCGCCATATTTGACTCACCTTCCTGCCTGCATGGTCAAGCCAGGTGGTACGCCTGCACCACCACGCACAACCAAGATTGACCGCCCGCAGAGCCAATCAAAGCCGCACTACAGCGAGACGAGTGCAGCAGCGCGATCCTCGGCTTCCATGTGCCCCGCATCCGGACCTGTAACAACCCTAATATTTGTAAACAAAAAATCACTACTTCAAAATTCATTTCTATTTTTGCTTGTTGCATTGCATGAAACATAGAAAATAGGATACATAATTAAAATGAATAACTAACCCTAGATAAAATTTATTAAATAACTTTATTTATGTTACACCTTGTGCTTAAAATTTTCTTGTACATCATATTTGGTTCTTCTTCAAACTTTGTTTGAGTGCAAGTAGATTCAAACCAAATCAATTCCAACAAAAATAAATGGAAAAGCAAATCAGAAAAGGGAATAAATAGAAAAGGCCTTTCAGCCATCTATCTGAGTCAGCCCAGCCCAACTAGCCAACCGGTCCTAGCCACCTAGCCCTCGCCCACTTGGGCCGCCAAGCCGAGCCAGCCCAACCAAGCCACCGCCGCGCCCTTCCGCTGCCTTGTGGGCCACCGCTGCAGTCTCATTGCCATGTGGGCCCCACATGCAGCTTTCCCCTTCCTCCATCTTTTCCCCTACGTTTCGATCAGAACAGAGCCGACCGGCCTCGACCGCCGCCCGCATGTGCCTGCCCCTGGTTCCCTTGCGCGCCAAGCCAAGGTGGAGGGGGATAGGATCGCCTGCCAGCCTGCACTCCCCAACTGCAACGCCTGTGTGGGGCTGGTGTCACGCCATCTACATGACCTCCTCGCACCGCCGGGCAGAGGCATTCGAGGCTACCGCCGATCTGTGCCGACCAAAGGTGCCCAAACCCCAATCCCCCTTACCGCCGCTATAAGTAGAGAGCGCACACCCCCTGAAACCCTAGGCCACCTTGGGTTTTTCCCTAATCCGCCGCCGCCATCGAGGGATTGGCGAGAGAGGGTCGAGGGTGCTAGAGTTCGGAGCTTGGGAAGAGGTGAAGGACATCGACGCCGAGCCAAGGAAGAGGAGTCGCCGCATATTCGTGACGAGGAGGAAAAGACACCGCGCCATCGGAGTCCGACACCGTTCGCGCTGTGGAGGAGGCCGACCGCCGGGGAGGAGCCACAACGTCGCCGACCCGACGCCGTACCGCGACGCCAAGCCGTCGACGCGACCCCAACGCGAGATCAACTCCTCATCGTCAAGTCACCCACGGTGAGCACCCAGTCCCCTAGACCAACCCCCATCGCTGACCGGGCTCCCTAGAGTCCTCCTTGTCCGCGTGATCATGGTCGTTGTGGCTTCCTAGAGCCAGTCGACGCGCCGTGTCTTGCGCCACCGCTGTCGTCGTAGCTGCCTTTACAACATTGTTTGTCGCGTGCATGCCGTGCGCGACGACGAGCTGTTAGAGATGTCGGGGAGCCGGTCGTGAACCGCACCACCCCCATCCTCATGTTGTCTGCACGCTACGCTAGCCGCGTCGCAGGCAGGCAGGCAGCGTCTCTGCGACCGGGGATCGAGCATGTCGACTCCATCACTGATGCCCTCAAACCAGAGCATGTCGACTCTTGAGGTGGAGGAGACGAGGACCGCTCCAACGTTGACATAGCCGCTGGTGATCGAGGATTCGGAGTCACTACTAACTCCAAACTTCCAGGAGATTCCCTAATCATCGTAGCCAGAGGAGAGCTCGAAAGGCAGCTGCGGCAGCGATGGTAGAGGAGGGTTCTAGGGCGGGGGTGCCACTGCGTCCTCAGGGTCCTTGGCTGTGCCAAGGTTCACCCACACCACAGATGGGGAGGGGGGGTCTGGGATAATCGGGCCCTTGTGGGCAAGCCAAGTCTTGTCAGCATTGGTAAGCGGCGCCTCCTTCTCCTCATCGGCAGCCTTGCAAAACGATGCCTGACTCGCTCCCGCAGCGACAAGGGAAGCAAAGCTTGGCGGTACATCTGAGATTGGGGGCGGCGGTGACGAAGGACACGGCGATGGCGGTAGAGTGGCATTATTCCCTTTGAAGGACTCCATCGGTGAAGATTTCTTGAGGAAGATTGGGGTTTTTCTGCCGATGAGAAAGAGAATGGGAAAAAGAACTGGAGCCAAGGCGGTGACTAAATACTACTTAATAGAAAGATGAAGAGATACAGGGAGTGGCTTCTGAGGAAGGTGTACGGATGGACGTGACGGAAATTGCGGAACCGTGTGGCTCACCATCTCCATATTTTCTTTTAGTTTTGGAATAACTATTATTGTCAAAACTAGGGGGCATGTGTTATCGCCAAAATCTAGCAGATTGATATTTGCGATGGATCGACTAAATGGGCTGAATTAGCCGAGCATCAAGTGGATTGATCAGCTGAAGGGCTGAGTATGATCGTCCAAGGAAGAGGCGATCCCAAGGGCCAATGAGCCTTGTATCTAGTATTAGTATAGTTCGAGTTGAGTTGGGACTAGCCCATTAAAACTAGAATTTTAGTTATAGAAAGAGTCGGACTTGATGTCAAAGTTTTCGTACTATAAATATGTACCCATATTCTATGTATTAAAGATACGACATACGTTCCTTCATAGCGGATTGCCTCCAACTTCTCACGGCGCATCGTCACCCCTAGTAATTAGGGTTTCTTTTAAGATAATCATCGTGCTGCTGTAATGATTCTTGGACTAGTTAGGGCATTAGGTCGTTGCTCAAGTGAATGGTCCTGTCAATACAGTACTAAAGTCCTTTTTTTTTGCACTGTATATATACTTATTTATTTGCTTCAAATTAAAAGCCTGAGGAGTTTCCCACTAATATTCTTCAGTATGTACTGGCTGTTGCTGATTGGTTTGTGTTCTCAGTCGATGTTATTAGTTACTCCGTATTACCTAATGCAAACAGCGAGGACTGAATTCAAACCTTCAGTATGCTGCTTTTTAATTTCGTTATAGCTGTTACATATGGGTTTCTTTAGTATGTTGCTTTCTGTTTAATTTATGAAACTCAGTTATGACCTTCCTGACAATAGTTTCTCTCCTGTTTAAAAAATAGGGAAGGAAATATTCCCGTTGAATAACACCTTTGTACTGCAATGAACTGCAATTAATATTGAAAGACAGGGGATAGAGAGTGAGAGAAAGAGTGTGAGACTTGCGCCGCTCTCCATTTCAAGGGGATTTCAACGATTCTGGGGTGATTGAACTATTTCTTTACCTTAACATTTCGTGTTCGTGTTCGTTAGGTTCATAGTGATGATTGGGTACGCCGATAGATGAATCACGGAGAGAGATTTGTCTGGGCATCTTCGAAGTCACTGGAAATCAGGGGATCTGAGGCCGTGGTTGACGTGATGTCGGTAAGGAGCCCTTTGCTTAACTTCTTATAGGTGATGTATTATCTGAAACAGCACCAGTTGGTGTCCATCATCGTGGTATATTGGAGGGCTGGTTTGGAGCTCATTTGTGGAATTTTCATCCCATTGTTCCTCTCTTCCCCACATCTAAAGACATTTCTTGGCACAGTAAGAGATTTGCCATCATCACTGGCTCTTTGCTCATGGTAATTTACCGTGCTGTCATTGTCATCCCGAGCATTTGGGATGCATTCCAGAGATGACGATAGAACACTTGTGCAATAGGAGTTCTGTTGATGTATTAGTTTAGTTGATGTTGTTTTACGGACTGTATGTGACTACATATTTTTTTGTTCATATGTTTGTAGCGAATATAGTATATCTAGAGTTGTTATATGTGATTGTATGATGTTCTACTATTTTTCTGTGACTTTTCTATGAATTATTAGATGTTATATGGGTGTGAAAATTATTATTTTTAATAAAAAATATTAAATTCGTGGGCCAGTTAAAACCGACGAATTTATGAGCCATGTAGGCATTAAATTCGTCAGCCGTACCTGGCCAACGAATTTAACAGGGCCACGTGAATAAATTCATCGGTCTCAATGAAACCCACGAACTTAATTTAAGTTTGTTGGGGCCGTCGAACTTATTTGCATAAATTCGTGGAGTTAATTACGACGGATAAGTTCGTTGGTACGCTAAGTTCGTGGGTATGACCCTAAATTCGTGGGTATACGGCCGACGAACTTTAGCTGCTTTCTTGTAGTGTGCCCTGTCCCGCAACCGGTTTCCGCCAGTCTACCCCAAAATCAACCCAACGCCCCGCACCATCCTATTACAAAAAACCATTGTAGTCTCTCTGAGTCCGAGCCTCACCCTCTCCAACCTTTCGCACTCCTCCCATCTCCTTCTCCATCGACGCCGCCGCTCCGCTCGCCTCCCACTGCCCAGCTCCTTTGCGTCGCCTCGGCTCCCTGCGTCCACGGTGGCCGGATCCTCTCCACCGCGCCGCACCGGCTCCCCTCTTCCGCACCAGCTCCCCTTCTCCGAGTTGGCCACCTCCTCGTCCCCGCCTCATCGGCTCCTTGTCACCGC
This sequence comes from Paspalum notatum, assembly GCA_022530915.1. Classification (NCBI taxonomy): domain Eukaryota; kingdom Viridiplantae; phylum Streptophyta; class Magnoliopsida; order Poales; family Poaceae; genus Paspalum; species Paspalum notatum. Next base: position 22,158,886 of record CM039684.1, on the reverse strand, counting down.
TGCGTCCCCACCTCTTCTTCCTCCACCGCATATGTGCACTCCTATTTTGTGTAGCTTCACTTAGTTTCATAGTAATGAGCTACTGGACGAGCATTGCAGGTGTAGCTAGAGATGCCGTGGTTGTATCCTGTATGTAATTGAAGTTTGACTGTGCTAGAGCAGTCTAGTTTTAGAAGGACCAAAAACTGTTTAGGGAAACTGGTTAACTATGTGAAAGTTAATCATGTAATAAATTTTAGGGAGATTGGTGTTTATGCGCTTGCTTTAGAGTTTAATCGTGATTTTACTTTTATTTTTCAAACTTTGTAATTTTACCTTCCTGATTTCAAAACGAATCCGCCGTTTGCCCCTGGTTGTAGCGTCCATCTACGATCACCATATTAACCGAATTAAGAAAAAACAAACCCAAAGAAAAACAGGAGAAAGGACACTCTTGCCCCTTTGCCGCTGTTTGCAGCGTCCGTCTACGATCACCATATTAACCGAATTAAGATAAAACAAACCCAAAGAAAAACAGGAGAAAGGACACTCTTGCCCCTTATCCACACAGCTCTCCGACGGCTCTCTCACGCTCTCCCTCCCTCTCTCCGGCTCCTCCCGGAGAGGGAGCGCGTCGCGGCGGCCGTGGCTCCTCCCGGGGAGGGAGCACAGTGCGGCGGTCGGGCTCCACCCGGCGAGGGAGCGCAGCGCGGCGGCCCCATCCTCCGGCGAGGGCGCGCAGCGCGGCGGCCGCGGCTTGGGTGTGCGGCCTGGCGAGCGCGGCTCCCCCTGGCGAGGTGGGCCACCGTGTGCCAAGGCAGCGCCTTGCGCCCCTGCGGAGAGACGGCCGTGGCGGTGCCTTCTTGGCCTGTCTCGGTGAAGATGCCCCAGATGACGGCGACGAAGAAGAGCACCACAACCACGACGTTACCCGCGATGGCGACCTTCAGGGCCGACCCATGCAGATTCCACTGTATGTGCGCGCGCCGGAGGGGCCACATCAGCAGCGCCGACGGTCCTAGCGTGGTGTCCAGTGTGGGAGGAACCGTCCCGCCATGGCTAGGCCTGGGCGTTCGGTCGGATGGGGTAATTCTGTTCCTCGGTTAGAACCGAACTAGCATACAGAAAAGATGGAGACCGAGCAGTTCCGTGTTCGGTTTTGTTCGGTCTTGACCGAACTGATCGAACTGGCCACAGCAGACAATCAACAGCCAAGCAATTGAAGTAGCAGAAAAATTGGACAGCATAACCCCCATTTTAGGCATATACAGGCAATATAGCAAAACAATACATGAAAGTTCACGATATGACCCAAGCAAAGCATAACATCCAGGATGTTCACGATACATGAAATACATTAAGAGTTTAAGAGTTAAGACAATTCATGGAAGTTGTTCAGTTGGTTCGGTTACCTCGGTTATTTTTCGGTTCGGTTATTTCGGTTTCGTTAGTTCGGTCATTTGGAAATCTGAGACTGAAATTAACTTAGGTTCCGTTAGGTTCGGTCATTTCGGTTTCGGTCTCGCTCATTTCAGTTCGGTTCTTCGGTTTCGGTTATTTTTTCCTAGCCCTAGCTATGGCTCTTCTGTTTTCCCGACTGTGTTTTGAACTCTCCCATATGGATTTGATCTGACAAACATAAAAATATATGTTGTCCGATTTTTTGAGATTTATTAAATTCTATCACAATTTATTTACATATGAAATATATGCAATTTTGTTCAATTTTTGTAGAAAACAATGCATTTATAATACGTTATAATATTGTTCAACTTTTTGTGACAAAGCAGGGTATTATCGCAATCCGTTACTAAAAAGGGATAAAATCACATGAGCAAGATGGTCTTTTTGTACGAGAATAAACACCGTTAACATGCGTTAAGTGAGCATGGTAAAACTTGCCTTCACTTTGAAAATATAAGGATAAATCCACAAAGTTTAAAAAAAATAGGGTAAAATCAGCATCACACTCCAAAACGAGGGTATAAATGCTTAAACCCCTAAATTTTATGGATGTTTGATCAATACGTTTATAACTGCTGGTCCAATATTTTAAATTTTGTGGCAGCCAAGTTATCATAATAACATGCAGTTGCTTAGGCCATTGCGCTACCACAGTACTAGTAAGACTACATGTTAGTTAAACATTGCTTTTGCTCCTCTAAAATGTGGTAGCTTTTTTTAGTGCTCTTGTCTTATTTAGCATTATTGACATATTATCATTTTTGACACAACTTGAGCAACAGCTACAAACTCAACAATTAATTGAAGCAAAAAGGAGGGTAGCGGCACCGGCACATAGTCTCACATGATAAGTGGATTTTTGATGATGTGGACCACGTTGTTCAAGTTCTTGCTATGTTTCTGAAACATCTATGTTAAGATTTATATGCTTCCAAACTATCTAGCTAGCATGTAATGATTAGCTGTAACAATGACTTGTACGGTATCTCTTGAAACGTTGTTCCTATTTTGTTAACATTACTATGAGAATGGAATATTATGAGACTTGTTTACATATGTATTATTTGTTTTGACTAAATTATCTTTATTGGGTTTGAATAATTGAGACCTAAATAATTGGGTGGTGCAAAATCTGCCCAATATAACTTCATGATGATCAATTTCGCCACAATCTTTGCGCCATGTCATTCTCCATGTCAGGTGGCAATGTCCAATGAGGCGGTTGGTGACTTTTTTATGATGTGTTACAACATCATAGACATTTATGATGATGATGCAATTTGTCATAGGTTTTATGACATTTTAAGGTGTTTAGAGATGCACCTTCTATGGCGATGAGGTTTTTGTCACTACGGCGTCATAGACTGCATTCTGTGACGTAAAAATTAGTGTTTGTAACATTTTGAATATGTCACAGAAGGCCATATCTCTTGTAGTTATGCTAACAATTTGATCCATAGAAGTGTCCGCATTTAGGTTGAATGTAGTTTTTTTTCTATTTTAGCTCAGAGATTTATTACGTGAGTGTGAAGCTTCTCCTAGATTTACTGATTCGTTGTTGGTTTTGCAACAAGACCATAATGCCTTTTAGTGATGACCAAATCATTAGGCTTGTCTCTATGGATGTTTGGGATGAGGCTATTTGTCATATTCTTAGTGACATGTGAGTTATACAATGAGTAGTTTGACACTATTAGCATCTGGTTATTGTGATGACGGAAAAAATCTAATTGCTATTAGAAAATTGATGCTTATGGTTGTCAAGTTGAAGGCAAGGCAATAACAAAAGCTCAAGGTAAATATCAAGACGCCAATAATTAGGTCAATGCAGTTGGTGGGGTAATTGTGTTACCTCTAATATTTGTGATTTAAGACCAATTATATTGTAGTCTTGGCAATCTTGTTTTAGCTATTGGCTTGTAGTGAGTTTTCCTTGTAGCAATGTGATTAAAGAGGATGGTTGACATCGCTTGCAATTGGTTGCTTAATGCATGTACTCTAGCTTGAGAAAGGATGGTGTTGGAGTAAGAAAAAAATTGTTGTTCATGTTAATAGCTGAGAGGATATATACTCTGGCTTTTCTCTCATATCTCTTGCTTGAATTAGAATGGTGAAATTGTCATTGTGATTAGAAAACAAGTATCGTAGTTAATGGAGCTTCATTATTGAAGCATAGCCTATGATAAATATTTAATCATCGTCCTTAAGTCCACTTCATGCAATTGCAAAGAATACTTTTGGCTCACGACCTTCACCAAAAGGCCTGGGGTCACATGTTGAGTAAAAAATGGGCAAGTCGGTGTTAATGGCAATTTGTCTGCATATTCGGTATGGAATCGTGTTATGTAGGTCATACGCAATCTCCCTGAAGATTTTTGACTTGATTTGACAAAGGTATAGAAAAGCTCTTGTACCAGCACCAAGAGGTCAAATTGCATATTGGAATGTACCAGGACTTAGCCCTCCTCGAGACGATCGAAATTGACATATGGATCGCCAAATTTGGAGCCCAACCAGAAGGGTTATGCCATTTGGAAGTTGACCAGGTTTGGCCATATCGGCTTGTCCGGTGATGGGGGGCGGATTGTCCGGTGTTTCACGAAATACAGGCCCTAGGTACCGGCTTGTCAGAATGTCATGTCCTAATCACTGACTTGTCCAGTAGTTATGGCCCCAGCCTAGAAATTGGGTTTCCAGTCACGTTTAGATTGGTTTTTGATGTGTTTCGTCCTCATCCGGATATAGAACTCCCCACCCTTTGTATAAAAGGCCACGACTGATTGAGATCATCCAATCAAACTAATCTACTATGCATTTACCTTTTTCTCTCTTAAGTCTAAACCCTAGCTTCTCTTTCAACCCTCCTCCATGCTGTTCATCTTTTGATCTCTATGACTTGGAATGATGCCTTAGGCTCCCTATCGATCCGTAGCTAGGGCACATTATTGGGGACGCCTACGCCATGACGGGTCTCTCCCAAGCGTGATTTTCGGTGGTTCCTTTGGTAGTTTTCTCGTAAACCAGTCATTCTTCATCATGTAAGTGTGATATTTAACATTGCTGGTTGCCCGTAAACCTTATCATTCGTCACCACGTAAGGGTGATAGTTATATGTCTCGGGCCTCCTAGGTTTACCTGAATCTTCTGCCTTGACAGTTTGGCGCTAACTGTCGGATAATCCAGCACACACAAAGGTTGATCCTGAGGTGCCTCGTTCTTTGCGGGGAGGCTCCAAGGTTCGTTAGTATTTGGTCCGAAATTGAGCCAACAAGAAAATATATTAATCTAAAAGCCAACATTATAGCATATGAGTATAATTTATATTGGCTCTATGTGGCATTGCAACTACAGAGAGCCCATCGTAGGCTCTATCATTAACGTTGCTATGAAACAAAACCATGATGTACCGGTAGTCTCGCTAATTGTGACATGCTGGAATAATGTGATATGATCCAACATGGCAACACATGCATCATCACATCTTAACTTTTCGAATTATCAACAACATACAATGAAAAGTTTAATCAAAATCAACTTTTTTCGACAGGCTGATGCAGGACTCTCCCAGAACAGAAAAACCAACTATGCCTAAGTTTAGGTACGTACTGCCCGTCACTCAAGGAGAGTGAAATCTCTCAATTTTTTCTCACCACTTTTCTTTTTCAAGGTTTTCCTACAACTTTGGCTAAAAAGAGGAACGAAAAAAAATACCATGGCTGCCTCCTCCTCCTCCTCTTCCGCCCAGACCGACCACAGCCATGGCGACGGGAAGCAGCACCGGCGGCCGCAGCTCTACCACCTCAATGTCGAGGTCCCTCCTGTCGCCAGCAACGTTGGCTGCTTCGCTGGCTGTTTCCGCCCGTCCCCGACATCCTCTCCCCCTGTTGCACACGGAAACCACGCCCACGGACAGGGGCACACGGACCGGCCACCGTCGCCTTCCCTGATCCGGTCGCCGTCGGCGTGGCTCAAAGCCAAGGGCCAGAACCTGGGGTCGGGCAAGCACACTCGCCGCCGGTCCCGGGACTTCCAGTACGATGCCCTCAGCTACGCGCGCAACTTCGACCAGGGTGGTACGGACGGCGAGGGCGAAGAGGAGGCCGCCGGCCTCGGTGCGGGCGAGCACCGGTGCTTCACGGCCAGGCTACCCCCGTCGCCGCGGCCCGAGTTGCCGGCGGGCCTGCCCGCCACTGGCAATGGCAAAGCCAAGGACCTTGCGCAACGTAACGACCCGGAATGAAACTCCCCGGCCAGTTGGAATGTTCTTTAATTTCAAGGATTTCTATTGTCAGCACTTGGCCATAACATCGTGCGCTCATCAACGCTTTGTAATGCTTAATTTTATGTTGTTGTAACTATTTAGTTTCAAACAAGTTCTTCGACTCGATAGAGATTATATTGGTACTTTTCTTTGGCGAACAACAAACCATCTATGCCCGTGCATTGCATTGATTGGGGGGCTAAAGATTTCTCAACGCAATTAAGAGAAGCATAACTTTTACATGCATCCCTACGAGATTTACAAGCATCAATATCAAACATAATCACAAACCTAAAAAGCATATTGTTGGCAAAGTACTCACAAAACAACTAAAACACTTCGGAATCTCGTAAATTATAATGAGTGAAATTGCATTACATGAGTCATCATGGACACGGTAGGTTGAAGGGTATTTATAGGCCTCTCAACTGCCCCCTTCCCCTCCTTAAAATACATCAGAGCCTGATCAACTACTACATTTCCTGAATATTCTGAGCTAAAATGGACCCTACACAATAGATTCCCTCCCTCTTTGCCCTCATCGAAGTCGGCCTTGATGCTCCTCTTCTTTATCTTTGACTTGCATCTCACTGCAGAAGCGTTAGGTCTTACACTTTCGGTCAGGACTCACCTAGGTGTTCTTCAAGCGATCATGTTTGGTCTTTGACACTTCGGGTTAGGAATCACCTTGGTGTTCTTCGAGTGATCAGCCTTCATCCTCCAACATTCATCATGACCATCGCCTTGCCCAATGATCACAACCGAAGACCACTTCGCCGGTCCTGGCCAAAGATCAACCACTTTGCCAAATATGTAGAAAATATACTTAGAATACTTGCCTTTATTCCTAGGTACTAAGAGAAATGGGACCGTAGTTCTTGGCAAATTGGATCTTCACAATTCACGAGACGAAGCTCTTGATAAATATATGGGAATAGTACACCAATCAAAGAAAAGCTTTATTAAACACATATTTAAAAACAGAGCTCATTGATATGGTCACTGTGCCAAATAAACATTGAAAACGGAGGTTGGAAAGATGCAACTAACAGAAGGTTCGGATTATTAAACATATGAAAAGGCATATATGTTTGTGTTTATTTTAATTAATGAAGTAGGCGTAAAAGATGTTTTAGAGAAACATATAAGTTAGAATTAATTCAAATTATATTTGAATTAGGAAACACTAGAAATGTTTACTTTAGGTGAATTAGGTGATGTAGATTTAATCTTTAGTAACCTTAAAAATGATTATTTTAATTTATCTTTTGAAAATGTATTATCGGTATTTTATATGCAAATTTAAGAATTATTTAAATATATCTTTTATGATGATATATTGGATAATTTATATGCAGACTTAGGAATTATTTTAATTCATCTTTTATAGTAGCATATGCGTAATTTATATGCAAATTTAGGGATCATTTAATTTAGATTTTATAATAGCATGGTAGGTAATTTTTATGCAAATTTAGGAGGTTATTTTGATTCGTATTTCATAATGGCACGGTGGGTAATTTTTATACAAATTTATGGATTATTTTATTTTACCTTTCGTTATGGTATGGTAGGTATTTTTTTAGAAAATATAATTGGCTACTATTATTAGAGTTACACAATGGACGACCAGATGTTTCTGATTTTCGTGATAATTTCTAAAATTTATCTTTTTTTCTAACGTGTCTGGTGAGAATTAACGTGGAGGCTCCAAAAAAAAACCTCCAAATAGTAATAGTAAGATTAGTAAGTTTTGATGTAGCAGTACATACAGAGAGTATTATAAATTTTCTACTATAGATGGAGTAGCTGCCAGCAAAGCTAGGTAGACAATATATTGCTATGATTTGCACAATGCAAAGGTATGAATATGCCCGTGGCGTAGTAAAACCACAGTAGCAGCAGTAGAAGGAAAATTAAATCTATATGATGTTTGGTTGTCACGCTACATATTTTGCACTATCGTCCACTTGATAAGAGCGAGAGTAAAAGGGTCATGGCATAGGAAGCATTGAGAAATATGGCGGTGTGTGCACGTAGTCAGCAGCAGCTATTTTGTACGCTCAGCCTGCATGGCAGTGACAGTTTCTAGCGAGCATGGTAACTACGTCATTTTCAATCTAGAAGTTATAGGCTGGACCATCATTTAATCATGAGGCAGTTACGAGGACCGGTATCTCCATGTGTGGATTTCATAATGGCAAAGTGGATAATTAATATATAGTTTTTTGTGTTACTACTTAATATTATTTTTATAGTTAATTTGCTAATCGCTGATATGATGTTTTTGGTTACTGTGAGAATTTCTATGATTTTAACTTTTTTAATGCATCTTGTGAGGATTAATAAAGAGACTTTAATAAAAGTCTCTAATTAGTAATAGTAAGATTAGTCACAATATATCTATTTTATAAAAAAAATTTAGCATCTTTATCAAAAAAAAAGTTACGTGATTATTATTAGAGTAAATTTGTGAATGTGAAAAAATATGACAAAAAAATAAGGATAAATAGGAAAATAGGAAAAAAATTACTCCCACCCTCCATTTTTCTTAGGCGCATAAGACCAAGATCACCAGATAGTGTATCTGTACTGTCTACAGTGCGCAAACAGTGTTTTTCTACTCTACATACAGTGCGCAAACCGTGTTTTCCATACCCGACCTGGTCTAAGCATCTCGGACCGAGACCGAGAAGTCTTTGATACACATCCTGTGCAGCCCCTTCATTTATTCAGCAGGCGTGCATGCATGCATGGCCGTAATGGTCAGCTTGAACTAAGGTTTTGGATGGAGGGAGTAAAAAAATAAATTTGTTTTCGGTGAGAATTGAACTCAAAATTTTTTATAATGCCAGAGGTGGGTAATTACTACGAAAACGGATCTAGTGACTATTAATATTCCAATACGCCAATTGATGGTCGAATGTTTCTGATTATTATGAGAATTTCTAGGATTTTTTCTCTTTTCTTAGCACGTCTCCGATTAGTAATATTAAGATAGTTGGTGCTAGTCGTATTTTTTTATAAGCAATTCATATAGTTTATAACATTTAAATATTTAAAATTATGAATAAAAAACATGTGAGAGCATGTAGACGAGGTATGTTCTTAGACTAAGGAGGTTATTAAACAAGCACATTAAGTTAGCATTAATCATATTAGTGTTAATTTATGAAGGCCGAAGGTTGAAAATTTTTAATTAAAACAAGTTGCATAGATATTAAACAAAATAGCAAGAATTTAAATATTCTAACATGTTATATAAAATATCATCACTAACATGAAGGTAATGCCGGTACGTAGCCAAAGCTAACATAACTTGAATGGATCAAAACAGAGTTGAAGTGGTGAATTTATACTCAAATTAAGATTACATGGCCTAACTGAGATTATTCTTTTAAGAAAAAAGGGCTCAAACGAGAAATTGGGGACCTGTTTGTAAAGTTTTAGACCGTGGGTTAATTAACAGAAAACTTGTGGGGCTCTTTAACAAAACATCGCAGAGTAGGCCGGGAGTTGATCAGTATTGGGGCGTTTCAGGCTGTTGGATCATTGACAGGTGGCTAAAATTGGATCTAGGCCACCGCCGGTGGTCCTTGCGGCGGTGGGGATATGAATGCAGTGGCGTTTGACCGGTGCAAAGCCAATCTCGCGGCTCATGAGGTCTAGGGCGGTGGGGTTTTGGTTGGTAAAGATCAAGGCATCTCGGCCGAACTGCTAGCTAGGTCCTTGGCGGCAATGGTTTTGTCGGCGGTGGCGCAGCAAGAAGGGAGGGAGGCAACGCTGGGGCTTTCTCTGATGAGCAATTGCACACAAAACGATGGGAAAAATGAGGGAAAGGCTTGCACATTGGAGGTTCTTACATCATCACTGAACATTGAATGTAGGCATGGACGGCGCAGAGGTCGTGGGGTGGAGAACAGCGGCCATGCCCTAAACTCTACAAGGGTGTGGGAGGTGAGCAGAGTGGTGGCCACAAGGTGAGAGAGTAAGAGGACGAGTGCATGGAGTGCGCTTTTGCTCATTGTAGCTCGACCTAGAAAAAGGGGAGGTGATGGTGTGGTGGGAATGCCACGACGCTCTGGTGTGGACTGAACTAATGCACACTCTAGATAGGGAGGAGGACGGGTGAGGCGGGAGCAAACTAGAGGGAGGGAGAAAGGGAGCACGTTGTGTGGCCCAGTCATCGGTGAACCTCACCAGAGGGTTCCTCTTGGCGGTTAAGGTCGAGCGGCTCCAGCGTGCGGTGATGCACTAGGCAAAGGCAATAATGGCTTGCTTGGTGCAAAGGAACATCATGGAGCGATGGTCGGGACTAGTGAGGAGTGTGAGTGATGAAAGCGGACCAAGACACCCTTAGAGGGAATTACGATTCTAAAAATTAAGGCTCTCTAAACACTTTATCAAAACATATGCAAGATAAACAAGATATGTACACTAAAGTTTTGCTAACTCTACCAAGGTTAAGTATTGCAACCTAGTTCTACCTAGAAACTAACCTATCAAGCCCGTCTAGGAAAGTAAGGATAGAATTGCAAGAATTAAATGCGGAAGTGATAGTTAGAGTGATGCAAACTTTCGATGACAATAGAGATGATGGCACAAGTTGGAGACATGGTTATTTTCCCCAATGTTTCGAGAAGGCAAGCAAGCCTCCCCCCAGTCCTCGTTTGGAGCCTCTCGTAAGTCTTTGCTCTCGCTTAATCCGTGCAAAGACTAATGCCATCATCCGCGCAAGTATCAAGGTTGATAAGGTGACTCACGCAAGGGTCAAGCTTCCCGGTCAAGTGACATCGTATATCCCTGCTACACACTCATTCTCAAGTGGGGTATTCCGTAGGCCTCTTATGGATGCTCATTGCCGTCTCCACTAAGGTGAGCATTGGTCAAAACGCTAAGGGGCTTCCCTCTCTCACACAATCAAGGTGGTGGCTACTCTACAACCCAGAGGGTCTCACTAGACTACAAGCCCAACACTAGCTTTCGTGTGCACACAAGCACAGATGGTACTTGATTCTCAAATCTCACTACAACACTTGGGTACAACCAAGGGCTATGCACTAGGCAAGAGCTCGCAAGCATTAGCTATGCCTAAGTATACACCCTCATCTCTCTTAATGAATTAGGATCTCAAATATATGTCTCAACACTAGGGTGAACTAAGGAGTCAACAACCATACCATTGATGACGGGCAAGCATGGTCCCAAATTTAACCGTCATGTTATTAAGAGATAAATTAAAGTAACTCCCAAAATTTGTACATAAATACCCACCATGTCATTATAAAGATGAATTAAAGTAGCCCCTAAATTGCACAAAATTACCATAAGCGGTCCCACAGAATGCTGGCAAAGTGCTCCGCATGAACCAGCAAGCCGCATGTCAAGACTCGGGGCCAGATCCCTCTGAGGGGACCGGCTCTGGGACTACTGCGCGGCGAGCAGGCCGCTAAGTACAGGAAACCAATGCGTTGCCGGGTTCGGTACTCCCACAATGCTGGTCCAGTACTCCCATGAGGTCGGGTCTGGCATCCAACACATGGCCGGGTCTGGCACCCATGCATGACCATATCCAGCGCCCTCACAAGGCCGGGCCCGATGCCTTCCTACAGGCAGGTCCAGAGCTGTGGCTGCCATGTGGTGAGAAACTGAGAACCGAGAAGGCCTCCATACTACCTAGAGGATGGGGGAGAGAAGTACGCCACGCCTTCTCTGACCCGGAAGGAGAGGTCATGCATCGCATTTTTGTTGCAAGGATGCACTGAGGGCGTGTCTGACACATGTCCTGGCAAGTAGCTCGAGGAGTCGAGGTGCACGCGCGCTTGCAGCTGTGCGTCCCCTGACGTTGAAAGGACAAGACTAGATTGTAGCTTAGCAAATATCACATCATGTGTAACATAAGTCAAAACCTCCTCTTGTGTAGCATCATAGGTGATGTACAAGTAGGAAGGGCATCGTTACTGCTAGGACCATTTCACTTTACAGTGCCTTAGCTCGGCATACAGTTTGCGTATCCTCCCTTGTACCGTCTCCCAGCTAGATCAGCCTCATCGCGGGCCGCCGGCTGATTAATACTCAGAAAGAGGCCACTCAAGGTGACCTCATTTAAATGTGAATTACCTATTGTGTTTTGTGAAAGATAATTTAAAGCAATCCTTAAATTTGCATATAAATTACCACTATAACATTATAAAAATATAAATGTAATTTGCTTGAGTGTATTATAGATAGATATGGCAAAAAGATTACGCATGTACATTCGTTCTAATTAAAATAGTAACATATCAGAGATATTTCATAATAATGGTTTTGATTAATAGTTTATCTCAAATCTATATATAAGCCTAATATTCATATTTCATACTAGTTCTTGCTTTGCACGGGGTTAGTTGTATTCATAACTAATATTGTGATACCATGTTTGGCTGTATATTAGAGCTTGCAATCTGAAATTGGAATTTGGTTTCCTGATTTATGTTTTTTTACTGTAATTTCCTAATTTATGTTCTTTGGTTGGATTGTAACTGAAGTTGTCTATTCTAATTCAGAGTCTGGTACCTCAGTATTGGGAAGAGTAGATTATAGCTAGTAATTTCTTATATCCATATAACATATTTGGTATTTTAAACCATTTTTAATACCGAATTGATTTGATATTGAACCCCAACCAATTCCACCAACTTGAATATATATCTATGCCATGGCCTTTTTTGTCTTGACGTTTTCCTATCACAAAAGGCCACACTCCTTGCAGTGGTTAGTACATAAATGAAATCTATGGCACCGATATGTTAGCGTTAGTCTTGTCCTTCATTTTTTTTGTCGCGCGTGTACTGGATTGGCCACTTGGACAACAGAGTGGCAAACCAGTGTGGATGGGGAAAAATCAATGGAAGGTGGCGAGAGATACGATACGAGATTGAGATTGGCTGGCATGGCGCGGCACGGCGGCATAACCAAGCATGGTCGTTTTAGCTTGTTTATTTATTCGACCCATACGATGGCAAATAAAGGCCGGATCCATGGCGACGCGGTGCGGCGCACGTGCTGCTGCCCGCGCTGCCATGGTCGGTTGGCGCTTTGCCGCCGGTGGTATTTAGCTGCGAAGCGCCACACCGGGTGGAGCTTGCGAGCACATTGCATTGCGTCCTCGAGCGACATCCCTGCCCCCGCGCCTCTGCTGCTATCCCAAACTCTCAACGCCCTCATCAGTTCTGTCTCGCCGAGAAGCTCATGGCAGACGCGGAGGACCGGTGGCGCCGGCCTTGTGGGAGCCAACAATGTGCCGGCTCCGGAGCTTTCTTGGCGTCCGGAAGCAGCGAGGCAGCGGCGTCGACCGGCGCCTCCAGTTGCGCATACAGCGTCGATGTGGAGGCGCAAGACCGATCCTCGCGGCAGGCCATCGTCAACAAAGACGACGATAATGTGGAGGCTGCCGCCAGCTCCACCTTCACTGTTTCCGCCGGTAGCGATCCGGTAACTTCTGTTCCGATTCCCTTTTGAGTTGTCTTGGTATTTGTAAAGTAGAGGGCATAACCGCATAATACCGGACTGCCGACTTATTTAAAAAACAGAGTGAGTGGTACTGTGGACTGGGAGTCAAGATTTATTTAATGCTAGCGTAGATGTGTGCATGTTGTGAGATAATTAAATAGACAGCTGGAAGAAAAAAAAAGAAAAATAGAATTAAAAGGAATTAATCCTAATTGATTAGCGTTATTCATTTCTCATTAAAACCAAGAGAAGAAAAGTAACAGATAGGTGTGAGTATAAAATGAGGTGAGAAATAAAGAGAGACAATTGATGAAATATTTTGTATCTATAGGTTTTGGGCCTTTCCACCTCTTTTCAACCTTTTTTAAACTGCGCGGTGGGATCAGCGTGAGGGATATATCCGTGCCTTCGTAGGTAAAAAATATTTTTAGAAAACTCGCTCTTTTATAGTGTAGAAGAGTGGTAGTCTAGTTTATATAAACAGGACCAAAAGTAATCTAAGATTTTTTCATAAAGAAAGAAAGTTGGAAGTTACTAATATGGTGTATATAGTTTCATAGGGGCATAGAGTTCTTAACCTGAGCTCCTCTTATCATGGAATCCAATCCAGGCGAATGAACCATATACCTGCAATGGCTCTGTTGATATCAAAGGCAATCCAGCATGGAAAAGTCATACTGGGAAATGGAGAGCCTGCTACTCAATTCTTGGTAATAAAATGCTCGTGCCTACATTTTACTCTCTCTGTCCCATAAAATAAGGCGTGCATGTTTTTAGAAAAGTCAACTCTTTAAATCTTTGACTAATAATTTAGTCAAAAATATATATGTTTAGTGGATGCATGTTATATATTTGGATTCGTATTCAAAAGCACTTTAATATGATGCTACTTTTGTATTCGTAGATCACATATTTTAAAAGTAATAAATGGTCAAAATTCCGCTTTAAAGACCGTGCTAAAACATGCACGCCTTATATTATGGGATAGAGGTATATTCTGGATGGTCATGAAATTTTGTCATTGACATTTCCTCATTATTTTATCCACTGCGTGTCCTTGCTCTCCGCAGGTGGTGAATTTTGCGGTTCTTTGGCGTACTATGGTGTTGGGACAAATCTGGTCAGTTACCTGACGAAGGTGCAGAGGCAGAGCAACGTTGCCGCGGCGAGCAATATCGCTTCGTGGCAGGGAACCTGCTACCTCACCCCCCTTGTCGGAGCATTCTTGGCAGATTCATATTTAGGAAGGCACCGAACAATTTTGATTTCCTTGACGGTCTTTACCATTGTAATAACTCTCAGCACTCCTTGCAGCTTTCTCTGTCAAATCTGCATGTCCAGTTCAAATTTGATCCTTACTTCAAATCTACAATTATGAGTGCTTAGGTCTGAACTTTTGTTTGCAGGGAATGGTTCTACTGACACTTGCAGCAGTCATACCAGCAAGCACTCGTACATTGGAGATTTCTCCGCAGGATGCCCTGCCTTCTCTCGGCCTTTTCTTGACTGCTCTAGGCCTGGGTGGCATCTGGCCATGTGTTCCGACATTTGGGGCCGATCAATTCGATGACACCGATGAGACAGAGAAGGCACAGAAGGAGCTCTACTACAACTGGTACTACTTCGCAGTGAATGGCGGCTTCTTCTTTGCGAGCACACTCCTCGTATATGTTCAGGACAACTGGGGATGGGGCTGGGGCTTCGGCATACCTACACTGTTTTCAGTGTTTGGAATAGCCGGGTTTCTTGCCTGCATGAAGATTTACAGGTATCAAAGACCAGGAGGAAGCGCGCTCACTAGGATTTGCCAAGTTGTGGTTGCAGCTATTCGAAAGGTCTATGTGGATGTTCCGAATGACAGCAGCCTTCTGTATGAAATGATGGGCAAGGAGTCGGCAATTGTAGGGAGCAAGAAGCTGGTGCATACTGAAGGGCTAAGGTAAGGAGTTGAGATGTTTTGAGACACAATCTTCACTCCATTCATTCAATTTTCAGTTGTAAAATTTATAAGCTATGTATTATTTTTCTGTAAGTCTCCACCTAACAACCAACTGTTGTGTTTAGATTCTTTGACCGAGCTGCCACCATTTCTTCCTCTGATGAAACATCTGCCCGTGTGCCTAATCCATGGAGGCTTTGCACAGTGACACAAGTGGAGGAGTTAAAGATCTTGGCTAGAATGTTGCCTGTCCTACTAGCTGGCATAATTTTCAACACAGCAGAAGCTTTATTTCCCCTCTTCGTCGAACAAGGAGAAGCCATGAACAATCACATGCATGGTTTTTCTATTCCTCCTGCCTCTTTGACGACCTTCAACTGCCTTTGTATCCTCATCTTGGCCCCTTGTTACAACAAGGTTCTCATGCCAATGATGAGCAAGATCACTGGCATCAAGAGAGGCTTGTCTGAGCTACAACGCATTGGTGTCGGTATGGTTTTCGCTGCACTTTCTTTGGTTTCAGCTGCATTGGTTGAGATGGTGCGGCTTGACATCGCAAAGGAGAGGGGCCTACTGCACCGTAACACTTCGGTCCCGATGAATGTTATGTGGCAGGCACCACAGTACTTGTTTGTAGGTGTCGCGAAAGTGTTCACCGTTGTTGGTTTCATCGAATTCGCATACGAGCAGTCTCCTGATGCCACGAGAAGCTTGTGCCAGGCTTGCTCTCTCATCATGATCACCCTTGGGAGCTACCTTGTCTCTGTCATGTTAAAGTTCATCGATTCGGTAACGGTAGGAAGAGGGCACAATGGCTGGATCCCTGAGAACCTCAACGAAGGTCGTCTTGATAATTTCTTCTGGTTGATGGCAGGATTACAGCTGCTGAACCTTCTGGCGTTTGTGTATTGTGCCAAGAGGTACAAGCGCAAACTAGCTACTTGAGTTTGTTTTCCTAGTGTGAGGTTAGGAGTCCGTCCTGCCAATTTTATAATGAACATGGTTAGTTCAAAATGTTTGGTTTGATTTTTTAATTCTAACATGGGCTTCAAATTTGAATTGCTCTATTTTTTTGTTTGTTTGTGAAATCTCCATACCACTCTATAAATGATACTGCAATATTAATGGTCCTTCCAATATGGCCATTCCCAGCCTTAACATCGTACAGTGCAAATGCAGTACATTCCCTGATGGCTCGTTTTAACCGCCACGTATTACAAGTTTAACAAAATTGCAATCAGCCCTGGACTTTGTAAGCCCAAGATGACTCTAGAGGAGACAGAGACAGCAATACATGGAACACTCTTATCCTGCCCGTTGTTAACAGGTTGTGAGGCGTTAGGTCGTGAGCGCTTATTAACAGGGTGAGAGGTCCTGAGCTAACTGAAGGTTCGTGCAGTGACAGGTTCCCCAAGGCACACGGCTCCGGCAGCAGCATGTGTTTTTGCTACCAATGTTAACTAACTAGTACTGTATTTTCTAAACCTTTGAAGTCTGAACCTCCGATAACAGAAGCACACAAAATCGTTCCATTGTTGATGCATGGTGACCGTGAGAAGTTCGTGTTTCCCGACAAGCGACAAGTTGAGGCGCAATCAAATACATGGAAATGAGGTTGGATAGAGAAATAGAGGGTGGAATAAACCATATATTTTATTTAAATTGATAGATTGAAGAGATAGGAAAAATATATGTGACAATGTTTTTCTATCACATGTCCCAATTCTATCCAACTCCCTATATTCTCTATCACAATTCTCATCCCAATCCAAACGGAAGCGAAGGCAACCACACACATCTTGTATAGCTGCTAGCTAGTCCATCATTTCAGTTTGCGGGGTCACATTCTGTTTTCTCGGATAGAGTTCTGAAACTGAAACATGTGCAGCCACCTTTTCTTTTCGGAACTTGTGGGCTTTATCTCCCTACTAGGTAACAGTGATCTGGTTAAGCGTCTAGTCTGTAAACAGAATCCAAACAGTAAACATTTCGGCGGTCCAGTGATGATTTTGTGAGTGAGTGTGACAGTCCAACATATAAAGGGCCTCATCTCCCAACCGTCGATATAGTGTTTCATCAGTATAGGTTCCGGTTTAATTAGTACTAGTAGTTCATACTGTTCCGACATAAATTTGTGTTGTAGATCCTTGTTCATTAGTGGATTACGACATCCACATGTTAATAGCCCGTTGTAGAATGAACCTTGTTGAGTTGTTGTTAGGCACGGCATTTGCTCAATCTGTGGAAACAACCTAAGGAGTAATAAGCTGTGACTAACATAAGCTATGAATAGATTGTCCCAGCCGCATATCCCCTCGAATCCTTTGTTTTTGCTCAAACCGGCCACATCTAGCTGGCTACTTAATATTGTCCGATAGACGTTTCCATGGACAGTTGTCACCCGTATGTGTCAGTCTCCTACCGGACCAGAGAAAACTGAAAGTGAGATGCTGACTGATATCACTTGTGCTGTTGAGCACCAACCACATGCGTCCATGTAACATGTCCCTGCAGTGTGCCCCCATGAAAGGGACAGCTACGGCTATCTGCAGGACGTCTATAACTTCTTTTACGCGACATACCAAGAAACGTGGAAAATGGTTCGAGAAAACTCCTTATTTGACGTCGTAAATGTTATCCGTTCTTTTCTTGGTATTCAAAAGTCAAATCTTTCCTATTTTGTTACCTTCTAGTGTTAAATATCGATTCCTTCCGTCATACTATTTTATAGGCTTAGATCAAAATACACTTTTTCAACCAATACCCTCCCGCGGCTGAGAAACAAAGGCAGGCGGCATGGACCAGGCCGGCAGCGGTGCCGCGGTGCCCTCCAGCGTCTAGGCTGGCAGCGCCCTTTCGCCTGGAATGCTGGATCTAGGCCAGCGACGCCCAAGCGTGTGGATCTAAGCCGGCCGGCGTTGTCCCGTCCACCACGCGGCGACCCCAAGCCGACGACGGCGCCCAAGTCTCGTGGCAGGCCTGCCGGCATCGGCGCCCTCCACCACACAGCGACCCGGACTAGTGGCACCTAAGCCTCTCGGCGACCAGGCCAGCAGCGCTTGCGGTGGCGGTGGCACCAGCAGTGGTGCGGCCGGCAACACGCAGCGCATGCCTGCAAATGCGTGTCGTGCCGGCCTGCTGGGGCAGCGGCGAGGTGGCCCGTTGCCCGCCTGCGTGGCTGCATGGTGACCGGCAGTGCTTCGCCAAGGCAAGCGCCTGTTTGCAGTTGCGGTGGTTGTGTTTTTTTTTCCTTAAAGTGCGTTAAATGAAACATTGTATATTTTTGCAAGATCTTCTACATCTAAATAGCTATCTTCCACTATCAATTTATCTGCGTTCTGGTGAAGAAGCCATATCATTAGCCACAAAGTCTCTCTATTTATGTCTACTGTTGATTTCCTTGGCTATAACAATCATGCATACACGTGACCTTTTCATGATTTAGGGGTTTATTTACGTACTAGTATTTCTAACTCCGTAATATTTCCGCTACAAGGGTATCATCTAGTTAATTGATATGCATGCACCAAATTAGTCATGAAAACAGTAAGTCATGTCGATTTTTCAAAAAAGAAATCATGCCAAAAATTCAGATCACACAAAATTACTTTGATCTGTCAATTGTGAAATAGTGAAACATCATAATTTTTGCAAAATGTACCAAATTTTGTTGTCTAAGTCGCACAAGGGCAAAATTGTCTTTTGACGCACTAGTTAACACCGTTATATGGTAGATGCACAAAAGATTCAAATAGGGAACCAAAATTTAAGAGAGTATCAAATAAAAAAGATTTAACTTTTGAAAGCAAGGCAAGAATGGAGAGGCACCAATGACTTTCCAGTGTCGAAATGGAAGTTTTGTCAAATGCCAATGCTTATGCTATCACAATGGAGCGGCACCATCCACATCCCAGCGCATGTACAACCATTCCACCATCCTTTTTCTCATCCAACCACGCTTCTTCGCGCGCATCCTTTAGATGTAGTGGAGGTGAGGAAGCACCTTAGTTATATAGATGTCCAAACAATGTGGGCTAAACGGAATGCCACTATTTTGGCTTGGCCCTAGCATGACACACCCCGGTGGCCATTGGGTTTCTGCCGGCGTGCCATGCTTGGGCTGCATGGACTGCCCGGCGTGCTCAGCCTACATCTTCTATTTTCTAGTATTTCCATGTAAAAATATATATATTAAGACCAATTATGTCATACAAACAAAACATAAAGAGAAGGAAGATCACTTGGCTATAGAGTTGTAGGCAAAGCCTTTTGGCGAGTCCCCGCGTCTACTTTTTTTCTTCCGATTTATGCAATTTTAGGCTTCTACAGTGGTCCGGCCCGGTGGCGTAGTAGGGCCTTTTGGACATCTTTAACCTTGGTCAGGAGATGGCAGGCTAGGAGATGGAGCAGCGGTGCTGGATATTGTAGTCGAGGCACGACAATAGTGGATTAGATCTTACTACTATTAATCGGAGTCTCTTTTTGTGCCATCACGTTAATCCTCACCATACTCTCTAGAAAAAAATAAATCCTAATCCTCACAAAAATAGAAAACATCCGGACATCCACAATGTAGCTCTAACAATTAGAACTATTATATTTTTTAATAACAATTACCCACCAAACCATACCATTAAAGATGAAATAAAATAACCACCTAAATTGATATAAAAATTACCTACCGTGCCATTATGAAATATAAAATAAAATAACCCCTAAATTTGCATAAAATTACCCACCATGCCATTATAAGACATGAAGTAAATAACCCCCTAAATTTGCATAACATTACATTCCATGCCTTCATGAAAGATAAATTAAAATAACTCTTAAATTTGCCTATAAACTACCCAATATGCCATGTTACAAAAGATGAATTATAACAATCACCTCTAATGTTTCTAAACATTAAATATATATCTTTTAAAACTCTAACCCGTGCAAAAGCACAGGTTGATGTACTGGTATACTGCAAATACCGATAACATGCATTTCCATGACTGCTACTTGATATTACTCATGTGTGTGATCTTTGCATATTTTCTTATCTGAGTGGAAGTAGACCATAACGTCCTAAGAGGGTGGTGAATTAGGCGTTTTAAAAAGTTTAAGGCTCACATTAACTTAACAATATCTATAAGATATATCGAGATGTGTACTAAGGTTTTACTAAAATTAGCTAACTTTGACGCAAAAGACTTCAAATCTAAGTTCCAACCGTAGAATCTAGCCTATCAAGCTAAGTTATGAAGGTAAGAACACAATTGCCAGATTGTAAGTATGGAATGCAAAGAGAGCAGTAGAAATACAAACTTCTAGCGATGACAGTGACCTGGTAATTTTTACTGAGTTATTGAGACAACGTTAAACCTTTCCCGGTCCTAGCTTGTAGGAGCCACTCGCAAGAGCCCCGATCTTTCTTAATCCACGCAAGGATGAAAGATAAGATTGTTCGTGCAAGGGCCAAGCTTTGGGAGGGTTAACTCTATGGATATCCTCGCCCCTTCTCCACGCGTAAGTTGGTTCACAATGATCTTTACTATGTTTTCCGTACCTCTTTCACTAAGAAAACGCACAGGAACCGAAGCCTCCCTCTCATTAAGGTGACGGCTACTCGACACTCGATCTCGCAAAACATAAAAGGTCCACAGTTACAATTCAGGTGCACATGCACTATAGGAATCTACTTCACTTTCGACGCCCAAAAACCATCGAAAATAGGCGGTACACAGCTGCTGAAAGTGATTTGCTGAAAATAAGTATTTTATTTTCGAAGGTTTTAGGTGGCTGCCGAAAATTAGCCTAGGATAGCTTAATTTTCGACGGCCCATTTTAGCCGCCGAAAATAATCTGCAAATTTTCGGCGGCCTATTTTAGCCACCAAAAATTGATGAATTTTTAATTAAAAAATATATAATAGCACAGAAAATTTCAGAAAAATCATAGAATCTTCACTACAGTAAAACCCACCCATAGATACGTTCTATTTATATGATAGACACGTTTTATTTCGTATCTATATCAATGTTGACATATGTTTTTAAAACGTGCTAGGAGCGTTTTCGCAAGCACCGTGTCAGAGCTTGTAGAGACGGATTATTAAATGTATCTACAGTTGATGAAGAAACGTTTCATAGAAACGTTATATGCATGTCTATGCATTTTTATACATTTTTATAAATACATTTATACAACGCGTCTATTGATATTGTTACATTTTGTAAAAACATTTTAATATGTATTTAAAAACAGTAAAAAATATTTATTACTACAAGACTGGGATTTATGCAATGCATTCGCCAAGAATCGAACCGAGAATCTCATATCTCACGTGATGCTTTTCCACCACTAGACTATAATATCACATATGAGAGTAGTTAAGTGATGCACTCTTTTTTGCATTTACCATTAACGATTTCAACTTTTCAATACCGTGTCAAATAACGTTTTTGTGTGACTATAAATTCGCTTGTTTGATACGCTTTATAGTGTGTCTTCATGCTATTGACGGTTCAAAGTATCTCTTAATTCATGTTATTTTAAGATATTTTTAAGTTGTATCAAAAAAGTGTATTTACATACATATGCACGTTTGTGTGACACGTTTGATGTCGTGTCTAAACGTTACTGATGGTTTACAGCGTGTCGAACTGCATGTCATGTTAAGATGTTTTAAATAACGTGACAACAAATGTCACTTCATGTCTTTCAACACTTTAACCGTGTCTAACAGTGTGTCAATTTGAAACATTTACAAAAAATGTGTCAAAAAGCATCTTTACGTCCTTTGTGTAGTAACGCTTTAGCCGGCGTTGCTAAAAAAACATATCTAGAAAGCCTTTTTTTTTAGTGCTTTGTACATCATCATATAAGGCTCAGGGTACATCATAGGTACAAATGGCATATTACAGTCATCCAAAGTTCTATAATAAGCAACATCCAAAGTTCCAGCTTCTAAATGTTCAAATAGCATGGCAACATTGCCTATGCATCATTAGAAACATGTATATAAGTTCTATCACATAATGCCACATGAGTTATGACTAGGTTCTATGCTGTGGTCCTACATTGTTTGTTTGGCATATGATCAATGATATAATGATCCGTTGTACATCTTAAGGACAACACTTGCTGAAAGTATTAGCCATAAAAGCTTGTGATGAATATCGGTTATAGCCATAATTTTACTTTAGTTTCAGCATTAAAAATGGCATATATGTTTTTTTACCATAAAGAGTGTGGGTGGGGAGGTCCCCATGGTAAAAATGGTAAAAATGGCATATATGTTGGTGGTGATTTTAGCTATTTACATCATAGCGATGATATAGATAATGTGACGGCCATGAAGGGTGTCAATCTAGCATTTGAAAATTTTCCTACAAAGATTACCTATTGAGCAATGTTATGCAGTTATTTCGCGCATGACACCACGAAATGCAGCACATCCATGAAAAATGAGAAGCAGATGCGTCAGTTAACCTTAGGTCCTTAGCATTAATTTATCAGAGCTAGATGTTCTCTCTTCATGCCGGAAAGGAGGTATTAAATGTACTGATGATTTTTATCACCTATGTTACAATATTTTTTTGTTAATTTATTATTCTCGTATAATTATCTTGAGATCTAGTTGATTTATAGTATTTTCTCACCTTTAGGTCAGAAGCTGTTGTCCACAGGGATGGAGCCAGAAAATTAACTTAAGGTGGATTATCGTCGACAAAGCAACAAAACGTAGAGAACGACTCCTTACCAAATAAAACAAATATTACAACAATTAATTATACAAATGTAGTTAAATAACTATAATATATTAGTAAAAAATTCACATGACGTCATTATTAGTAGAAAATTAATTTTGACTTAAATATCATTATTCGTAGAAACAAATAGAGTATATACTATGCAATTTTAGAAACATTGAGGGATTTTTTTAAAAACCTAGGAAACCCCAGCTCCTCCCCCTGCCTCTAGCTGTCCTATGTGGTTATTTTTTAAAATGTTTATTGTGGCCTATTGATCACTAAGGCTAATGAAGGGATTTTTTTGGCCAACGGTGGAATTTAGTGAAATTATTTGTATCTTATAACGGATTTTTAATAAATATGTAAAACAAGAAACACTATAGCTAGTAAACTAGTGTTGTACTGTAGTAAGACAGCCCCAATTAAGAATTGAAGTAGAATAGAGGCTAGGAATAATCTAGAAAATAGGATTACATGTGAGTCAATTCCTAGATTTCGTTTTTTATTTGAAGCCAGTCCTGAGGCCAATCTGAGTGGAAGTTTCATTGCACACTTACAGTGCATAGCACATCAAATTTTGTCTAGGTAATATTGCATATCCTGGGTTTATTTAGATAACACTCTCTCACCTCCCATAAAACTCTCTCTATATGTCTCTTCGTAAATGATTTGACATGTGAGTAAATATTCTGATGTGTCATATTTAATGATAATGAAAATCATAATTGATAAGGGCAAGTAACCTGTTTAGATCTTAGTAATCGAGAGATTGAGAGAATGAATGGATCGAATGATCCTCTGTGTTATTTCCATTAACTGTGTACAAATATATACACGGTGAACAGACGGCTTCGCGTCTGTTCGCTATTAATCACATTTACATTATGGTTAATCACGATTAAGGGGGAGATTAGTAACTGCTAATATTCTAGAGTCTTCTTGTTGTCTCCAGATGAGATCACCGCCATCTTTTGTTCTTCAACATAACCGAGATGACTTGGGCGCCAAGCCATCATGCCCACTTATAATGTATCCGATGTGATTGAATCAATCATGAATGCAGTAAAGGGATAATTCCCTCAATTCTCGGGCTCCCTAGCTCACACGTGCCTCCTCTCTCTTTCTAGGGCGGATGTCCATGGCGCCCTCATCTCTGCTGCTGTCGACTTCCTCTGCCCTGTGCCTCCATCTATTGCAATGGTTGGATGATTCCTCCCTTCCCCATCTATTATAGGACGGCATAATTCTTTATCAAACAGGACTTTTTGTTTCGTCTTCAATATCTTTCTCTCTCTTTTACCTACACTAGTAAGGGACTGTTCGTTGCAGGAAAAGGAGTGGCAGCATTAACGCGACCGTCCGGTCCACCCCGCCCGACCGGTCCAGCCCCGCCCGCGGTCCAATCTCGTCAGACCAGTCCAGCCCGACGCCCAATCCCAATCCCGTACCCCTTCGCCTTCCTGCTCCCTCGGTCGTCATCCTCCCCCCGCCTGCGGTCGTCATCCTTCAGCGCCGGCTGCCCCCACCATGGCCACCACCCCTCTCCTCCTCCATGAGGCGCAAGTGGCCTTGTTGTCCTTCTCTGTTCTTCCTCCCTGACCGCCATAGCATACCCTCACCGATCCAGCGATCCACGGGAAGAAGCGGAGGGGCCCTCTGGTAGCTTCCATCATCCGCCCTCGCGCAGCCGTTTCCACTTGGGCATCGGCTCCCATCTGCACCAAGGGCGCATCAAGCCCTCCCTCTCCTCGGTCCCCTTGTTCTCTATCCCCTTGCATCGGTCGTTGTGGGAACCTGACGCGCGTGAAGTTCCACATTTTGACGGTACTTACTCCAAATCAGGTCAGCTTCTATGTTACGTTTCAGATTGTGTGATGTGAAGAAACTCAGTCGACATCCATCGGTTCTTCTCTAGGTTTTACACTTTACTAGTATTGCAGTTGCATGAAGTGCTCAATCCTAATCCGAACATTCTTAGCTTATGTGCCTGCAATTGCAGTACGAATACACAATACATCCATCATAGAAATTTGTATATACATGTTTCCATTTACAGCTTTTAAACATGCATACCATCCTGGTCTGTGAAATCACCTATTTGTCTTGTTCAAATTGAGTCTGAGACAATTATGACATTTAGCTTAATTTTTGTGTCAATTACTTGCTTTGGGTAGCTTCAATTTCGATTCCATCGAATCCGACCTGAAGCAAGAAAGGAGAAAAATATAATCGTGTTGTGTTCCTAAAGTTGAGATGAGTTAGATGGTTGGTACTAAAAGGCGATGTGGAGTTGGTTTTTTTAGAAAAAAAGGGATACTCAGTGTCAAGCTACACTACCTGCTGACTTTTTTTACAGCAGTACTAATACACCCTACATAATTTATGTTTTGCGTTCCGACTAATAACTATTGACAAAAAGCATGTGTAAACCTGGAACTAGTAATACATCAATCTTCACTGCATAAATTAATTCTCTTGCTTATTACGTGTCAATTTGTTTTATATGCACGTCACTGTACTATTTCAATGATGAGCTGAGATGATTCAATTTGTAGGATGCATTCATTGACAGACATTAACTCCAATGATGATGAAGGTCTTGACGACTTCGAAGAAATTGTACTGCTTTTAATGTTGTGGTGCTACTACCACCAAGTTACAAGACATCCTCGACCCCTTCCACATCGACGACGTCTTTACTCGGGGAATGCTTGGGTTCATCATATTCTAGCCCATGAAGAGGACTGCTGTGCAACCTTTCGCATGAGGAGTGATCAATTCCTCAATCTACATGAGTTGCTTGTTCATCGGTATGGTTTACGTGGCTCGAACAACATAAGTTCTCAGGAGTGTCTAACAATATTTCTACATATTGTCTCCGGGTCTCACTCAAATCGGTCAGCAGCAATTACCTTTTGTCATTCCAAGTCTACTATTAGCCTTAAATTTCGTCATACGCTCCGAAGGATATACAATCTTGGGGTAGACAACATAAAACCTACAGATCCAACTTTTGCACAGCCACATCCTAAGGTTACAAGAGGTGCATACTATCCTTGGTTTGAGAATTGCATTGGTGCTCTTGATGGGACACATATCCGACTTCAAGTCAGTGGTGATAGAAACATGAATTTCATTGGACGCCACATGGTTCCAACCTTCAACGTGCTAGCTGTAGTTGATTTGGATTGTCGTTTCATATTCGTGTGCTTTGGACGTCCTGGATCTATGCATGACTACAGTATCCTACAGCAGGCATTAGTGCACTATCATGATCACTTCCCACATCCTTCTCCAGGTATGACTACAACTTCTGTATCAGCTTTGAATGTGCTTCTTCATTCTACTGATGATCTTGCACTTCATGTTTCTTTTGTAGACAAATTCTACCTTGTGGATTCAGCATATCCGAACAGACCAGGTTTCCTAGCTCCATATAGGAATACCAGATACCATCTTCAACAATTTCAGCATTGGCACTCACCGGAAACAATGGATGAGTTGTTTAATTATAGGCATGCTCAACTTCGATGCTCAGTCGAGAGGGCTTTTGGGCAGCTTAAAAACAAGTTTAGGATACTTAAGTCCATACCTAATTATGGCCTGCACACCTCCAATCGTATAGTTGTCGCTTGCATGGCCGTCCATAATTTCATTAAGGATAATGGAGGCGACACCGGAGGCGATTGGACACAAAGTTCAATACATGCCGGCAATAATGATGTGTGTATTCAACCAGACCTACCGGACTTGATGCAGGAGGCAGCTAATGATGGAGACGGAGACCAGGGCTACATGGATCGATTACGAGATATGATTGCTGCCAGCATGGCGTCATATTTTGGGATACCATTGCACCCTTAGAAAACCTTAGGTTATCTCTCTGTGTGTTATCTTGCCACGATGGCCTAGCTAAGCTACTAGCTCTCTGTTTTTATTTTCCACTGCCACACTTGAAATTCTGTGTGTAAAGTCCATATTATATTCAAAAGTTTGCCAATTAATTTATTGAGCTCTCTGAGTTTTTTCCTATAATTTATAGTTTCCAGAATTTTCAAATGTCGGAAAAAGTTTCTACATGCTGAAGCCAGAACGCAATTTAAAGGTTTCAAGAAGAGATGAAGCTAGTTCAAATGCTACAACAACTGATATTTGCACCCACAACACAAAACACTCCGACGTCCATTTTGTTAGTATGGAGGAAATGTAGAACATGAACCTTTTTTTTTATAATATAGAACAAGAACCATTGAAGATGATGGTTGATGGCAAGATATCCACGGAGACAACCGGCGACGTGATCCAGCGCAACTTGCGACTGCGGCTCACCCGATCCCACAGAGTGTAGTAGTAGCTGCCAGAAGCACCATGCATATGTACCTTTGCTGCTTGTTAAAAGTGATGTTCATAAGTACATCGATCTCTGCCAGATAAATTGAAGCATGCATTGACGGGAGTTATTTAAACGCTACAGTATGATTCAGCCACTTGCTACCTCCCCGCAAAGTACCAGTGTACACTCTGTATAAAACACTTAAAGCAAGGTTAATAACTTGACCGGCGGCTGGTTTTACGCCAATAATATTTTGCGTACAGATAATGTAGTGCTAAAGACGCATTACATAACACAGATACATGAACCACCAAAGTAGAACTACATAGTACAGAGAGGGCTCTTCAGTGTGGTAATGAACAGATTGAGCTACAAACAAGGTGGTTTTCCTTTCATGCTGAAGTAAGTTTTTTTGATCCTTGCGAGCTTTGCTTCAATATCAGGACACGGACGATAAGCACCTCGACGAGTAACGTCAAGGAGCACTTCAGAGGCCATGAAGTAATCATCGGATCCAGTGCGCACCCCTTCATCTATCAGGTCCCTCATCATTTTCTCATACTCAGCATCCTCTTCGGCTTTCGTGGAAGCATTCATTGTTTCCTTTTGTTTCTTCGATGCAGATATATCTTGGTATAAATCTTTGAAACCTTCCCAGAAAGATGAACCAGTTGCCATGGGATCACTGGACCGCCTTTTACGAGAAGATGCACTTGCCACGTAAGTTGAACGCTTGCGCTGCGGAGGGGGAGTAGGTTGTTGAATCTGAATATCTTCTTCGGAGTCCTTTGAGCTGTCACTATCCAAGTAGTGTGTTGGGGCTCCGGCTCGCCCTCCCTCATGGCCGCCATCTTGAGTGGGACCAATATTGACCGGGTCCATATTCTTAAAAATTATATTGAGTTCCTCCTCATGGTCAAGCCGGGAATGCTGGAACCCCTTTGCAAGGCTATTTTCCTGCACAAAGATCAATATCATCCAGTGGACCAAATCTAATAGAATATAATATCAGTAGAATATGAGTTCATTAGGCTACTAGTTTACCCAACTAGTTGGCAGTACTGGCGGTATAGTTTTTGTTTAGCGAAATGCATAGCTTGACAATCAGATTTTAAGCAGTTGTATGAAATAAATTCTAGCAAAATATTGGTACCACAAATTTAGTGTGCATATAATCTTGTGTGCAATTCATTGCTGCAGGCATAATAAAAAAGAATATTGTCTCGAGAAGCAAAGCTTTGACACTGATTTTCCCTACAGAAGTATTGAAGTAATGTGTAACTGATGTATGGACAGCTTACCAGGATTCGCTCATCCCACCAGTGTTTTGGCATGTTGATGAACTTAGTTTTGGGAAGAAATACAACCCCACTAAATGACAAGAGGTGTTTCCAGCAGGACCATTTCTTCTTCAATTCATCCCATTTATGTTTGCAGATGTCCCAGGTCCAGTCATCCCCTATGTGGTCTTTCATACGCTGCACAACGTTATCCTTTCCAATCCTGTTCAGTGTTTTTCCTGGCCTATTGCCGGCTTGACACTCATCAAGCAATGCATGAATGAAGAAGTCGGTGAGATTTGGCGTCCAGGTAACCCGTGTCATGGAGAACCGTAGCTGTAACATTAAGATTGGTGACATTGCAAATATAAGGAAAAAACTGACAGCGAGGAAGAGAACACATGCAAGATAGCATACCTAGCGGGCGATAGGAGGACGAATTTGGTTGAAAGGCGTGACCCTAGGTGAGGAAGCACGGCAACCTGGTCGATATGGTGTCAGTGATGTGGGAGTATGATAGCTTTGCTTCAGTAGGGGAGGGGTGGAGGATGTGCCGCCACTGCAGCTTGCCGAGCTAGAGGATGCGCCGCTTGACCTTTTGTGGCCAGAACGGCGGGTTACGATTGGAGCCAGAACTGGAACTTGACGAACCCCTGTATGGGTGTGGTGTATTGCTATGGACGTAGGCAGATGACACTGAAAGCTGCAAGTAGAAGGCACAGAACATCATATAGGAAAGCAAGTAATATTGGCAATAAAATGTAAAATAGGAGGTGATTACCATATAGATGAAAATAATACATAGCAGAAAGCTACTATTTCCATAAGAATGTTTGTCCAGTGAACTTTATAATGAAACTATAAGACTTCGAAGCTAGTGAGTAGTTATTATCATGATGATATCACAGAGAAAATCCCACTGAGAAAAAAATAAAGCGAGCATATAGAAGCACACGACAT
Source organism: Paspalum notatum (assembly GCA_022530915.1). Classification (NCBI taxonomy): domain Eukaryota; kingdom Viridiplantae; phylum Streptophyta; class Magnoliopsida; order Poales; family Poaceae; genus Paspalum; species Paspalum notatum. The sequence goes on along the minus strand of CM039684.1, from coordinate 22,129,434 downwards.
GCTGTACATATTTGGTGTTAAGGGCAGTATGAATGGGCACAAAAAGGATAGCTTGTCATGTACATAATTTTATTAATGACAACTACCAGCTAACTATTAGTAATGTAGATATGGCATTTTACCCAAGCTACAATGAACTCAACCTGAACTTAACAATGAGTATAGGCCAGGTCTACTGAAGATCTTAAGTACATTCAGTCTGAACGTAACAATGACGCTACCCCAGGTCTACTGAAGAAGTGAAGATATGGTGTAGTTCGCCACTTTCTTGCACTAGGTGTAGGATATACCATCAAATGACAAAGGTTTTCAACAATGAGATGGCTTGTCAACTGTGCCATCCGCAGTTTGATAAGTGAAAGCACAAATCAAACAGGGCAAACAACCAAACTCCCAAGGTCCCAACTGGAATACAACTACCCCAAAAAGAAACTAACTAAAATCACACTGCATCATTTATTCGTTTTGTTATTTTTTTGGACCAGGACATGCATACTGAATGGAGAGTATGAGCTGTAGGGCTCGTTCAATGTATTGACAACGATGAATACCACATAAATAAGTTTGAAATCAAAATACCAGATCTTGTGTTCGTAGTGGCACCTGGAAGAATGGAAGAGGGGATGTGAGATGCCGAGATAGGAGCAGCACCTAATACGGAGTGCCACCAAGATAGCGAAAGGGAGGCAGGGAACGGAGCAGTGAAAGCCACCGGCGCCGCTTGGTTGAACAACGTTTCTTCGTGTGGATCTGGAAGAAGAGGCGATGGGGGTTAGGGAGAAGGAAGCACGGAGGATAGGAAGGTTGGTGGCGCGTAGAGGGGATGGGCAGTGTCCATGGTGGGGCGGCGGCCTTAGGGTTTGCGGTAACCGCAGGCGGCGGGAGGATGGCGACCGCGGGCGGAGGGAGGATGACGACCGTGGGAGCAGGAAGGTGAAGGGGTATGGGATTGGGATTGGCCGTCGGGCTGGATCGGTCTGACGAGATTGGACCGCGGACGGGGCTGGACCGGTCGGGCGGGGTGGACCGGACAGTCGCGTTAACGCTGCCGCTCCTTTTCCTGCAACGAACAGTCCCTAAAAATGCACGTGCGTCTCGCACATGACTGAAAAGTTATTGGTTCAATTTTGGTTATTGAAATATTTTTTTTGTACAAAGGATATTTTGGTGTGTTCATTCAATGGACCAACAATGTAAGGACAAAGTAAGTTTTAGAATTTTATTTCAATATACGATTCATTTGTAAAATAAACAAGAGAGTTCATAGTTGTCGATTGTTTAAAATGTACATGTACATCAGTTGCACAAACACGCTTGGTCTAGGTTTTGCTAAAATTTAGTGGTCGGTGGAAATTAATTTCTTTTAACTTATAGTAGAGGAAAAAAAAAGAAAACTGTGAGTGCGGCCCAAAAAAAATGAAAGCAACCTGGACCGGGCCCAGCCCAGTCGCCACATGCCTCTCTCCGCTTCCATCCTATCCATCCAACCCGTGGCGTACGGCGTCAGCCCCCTCGAAACCCTAACCCGTCACTGCCCCTTTCCTCTCCCTCCTCTCCCTCTTTCCAACCCACCACAGCCCCCGTCCGCCGCCCATCCTCCAAGCCCTGCGGCCGAGGCCTCCGGCTCCTCCACAACTCAGTCGTCGCCTCTTCCTCAGTCTCCACGGCACCACGTCTCCCGGGCTGGATCTCTTCCTCGGCCGCCGAGGCTCCTCCTCTTTTTCCACCTCACCAGCCCTGCCATGGTCGCTGCCCTGTCGTGGCTCCACCGCCCTGCCGGTCCCACAATGGCCACCAGCGGCACCTCCTTCAGCCGAATGCGCGCCATGCGCCAATGGCCGCGCTGGCCCTGGCGGTGCCATGCTTTTCCTCCTCCACCCTGCCGCCGCCCTCTGCCGCTGCCTCGGGCCTCCCCCCTCCTCTTCTGGGGCTACAGTTGATCCAACTGATTCAGTTCTTGTTGTGGTACGATGAACTTGTTAAACAATGATTAAAATCTGACTTATCTAGAGTTCTAAGAGCGATTTGGGACTATAGCTGTATCTTGGGGTTGTACTTCATTGATGCCGTATTATGCTCTGTATTATTGGGCCCTTGTGAAATTGATTTGATCCACAAGGATTAAGAGGCCCCATGAGGCCTGAGTTGGAGTCCTTTTGATTGTCGGAGCCGTGTAGTTTGATTTGGATGGGTATTGGTTTGATTTGGGTGGGTATGAAAATTTTCCCGTGGAAAAAACAGGAGGCACAGGGTGGTTTGCACGGCAGAAACGTGTTTCTGCCCTTTTTACGTAATAGTTGATGACGTGTTCAGTTAATTTGTGTCTGTTTGATCAGCGGCCGTTGAGGACACATTTAGATCTAATAGTGGATATTTAAGATGGTAGGAAATTTTGATTGCAGGATGGTATATAAGGTGGGGCCACTCTTTAAATCTTAGGGTGGAGAAATAGGGTGGGTATAAAATCCTTGAGTAAAAAGTGTTTTTTTAACTGAGACTTTATAGGGTAGATAGATATACAATCCCATCTATTATTCCATATAGAAGCATGGCATCATTGCTCTAGGTAGCCATATGTAAACAGGCATGGATTACCTAACATGACGTTCGTCACTAACAAGTGGGTCCGACCCCACCCATCAGTGACGCGGGGGGACAAAAATCGGATACCCCAACAAGCAAGTCTCAACCCTACTTAGTGTCAAAAAAGAAAAGTCTCGACCCTACGTTGTAGGGGATGAAAGAGGCGACCAACATGTGAGGATGATGGAATGAATCGTCATATATTCCAAATATACCAGCTAGCTTTGTGTTCTCCTGCACAACTCAGTTTCATTTTTTATTAATTCTAGATATATACATATATACAATATATGAAAACGAACTCGAGTTCATATCTCTTACTTGGACAATTATGAATGCAGTGGGAATCTGCATGGACCTTAGTGTCTGTCTATTATTAATGATAAAATAATATGTTTTATACGTGTGTCCTTTGGTTTTTAATAACTGACGATGTTGTTGTATATTATTAGTGAACAAGCTTTTTTTATAAAATAAATAATAGAACTTAGATATTTTTACTTAATAAGTGAAATGATGTAGTATAAAAAATTTAACGACTTCATATTATATTTAAAAACTAAAGGAAGTACTCCTTTAAGTCATTAATATGTGATATCTTAGTTTAAAATGGACTAAAAACGTCATATATTAATAAGAGGATGCAATCAATGTTCAAAAACGAATATGTATGAGTATATATATGCTTATGTGGAGGACAATCATGGCTGATATAGGACTAGGGTAACATGGTGGTAGCCCATTGGATCTGCTGGCATATATATTGGTAGCCCTGCAGTACTGAAAATGTTTCTGTTGGAAAGAAAATGGGACATAACTTTCGCATATAAAAAAGGTTAGATCAATGATTAGCGGAGCCTTAGGTCCAGAAATTCTGGCATGGGACAAAGACCAGTAGTAGGCAGATTTAACTCATAGTTGCGCATGTAAATGCTTAGATTTAAAATGGAAGTTTAAAGTACATAAATTTATCACATCATAAATGTAACTCAAATTTTGTGCTGCTCTCGGAGCTAGACCTAGTGTTGGAAAATACTCCCTCTAGTGTAAAAATATTGGACGTTTCGGATAGCGAAAGGGTCTCTAAAACTAGCTGGTGGGTCAAAACTGAATAACAGGTGATACCCGCGCGTTGCTGTAGGAGTTTTTAATATAAAGTGACAGGACCTTTAAATTAGTGAACTCAAAGATGACATAGACTTTGAAGGTAAAAATATACTACGATATATTGTACGACAATATTTTTTAACACATTATACTTGATAACTTACTCATCGTAAGAGATTAACTTTTAAATGATTGTTCATTTGGTATGATAATATTTTTTAAACACATTATTTTTTAACGTACTATATTTTAAACATATTATACTTGATAACTTATTTATCTTAGTTGAGAGAGATTGATTTTTAAATGGTTGATCATCTTTGTGTTTATGCTGTGAGAATTTTATAGCAAAGTTGCTTGCAAGGATAAATAGTTGCATGTATATGGATGTTATTAGCATAGAATAGATCAATGAAAAAAAAAATTAATAGAGCATTCTAGTGGATAATTATTTTTGAACGTATTATTTTTAAGCACATTATAATCGATGTCTTATTTATCTTAATTGACAGAGATTGACTTTTAGATGATTGATTATCTGTGTGCTCATGCTGCGGAAATTTTCTAGCGAAGTGCTTGCAAGGACAAATAGTTGCAAGTATGGATGTTATTAGTCACAGAAGATCGATGGATGAAAGATATTAATAGAGCGTACTAGTGGATGGTGATATGGCTTCTAACTTAGTGTATCCAAAGATGATGTGGATAGCATATATGTTGAGAGAAATAGAGTTAATGATCTTAGTGGCCTCCATCTATATGGTGATATGGCGTCTAAATTAATGTATGCAAAGATAATGTGGATAGCCTGCATGTTGAGAGAAATAGAGTTAATGATTTTAGTGGCTTCCATCTATAGATACATAGGATACTGATAGCTAAGGTGTCAATTAAATCTATACGGTTTTGGTATCTAGAATTAAAATTAGTGAAATGAAAAGAGTCGTGGGGGGACATGAAATAGACCTTTTCCTTATTTCCATCTGCAGTGGGAAATGGGCTAGTAAATTTCCTCGAAGAGCAGAAAAGAACTAACTAGAGCCTTTTCACTGTGTCTTTGCACACAAGAGGTATTAGAAGCAGAAGCAAAAGCAAATTGCAACTACAGGTGTTATTTTAAATATACTCCCTAGGTACCAAATTTTTGTAACTTCTGTACACCACATTTTCAGGATCGATCCACATGCATAGGTACGATTTTATCGTAGAGAGCAGATTGCTTAGGAGTAGTAGAGTGTACATATTGAAGAGTGCCATATATATAGGTACAACATGCTTTTATGTTAGTTGGGTCGTAATGTTACATATTAAGCACCACCCAACATCATATGAAACATACGTACGTACACATTCCGGTCACACTATTATTGTCTATTTGCGTATATGTACAAGCCTGTGATGTGCACCTGTTCAACTCTACAGTACACTACTCCGAGACATATATGCATGTGTGGCCATCATACTCACATGCAGCACAGGGCAAAGCAAAAGCAGAACTGGCCAAGTTTGACAAGTATTGACCAGCTAGACTAGTGGGTCCAAGCATGCTGGACCACGCCGTACGCACACTTGCTGACCCGTTTCTATCCACACATCTCTATCTATCCTTATCGATGTTCTATTCTATCCATCACAGTGATCCCATCCCACGGTGTGAGAAGTGACAGTAAATGCAGCTTGATCGAGATTAACCGACAATAATCATGCATACAGTTGCATGATGATATCCACTCCTTATTGGTTGTGGACCTATATATAAATTGCAGCCGCGCGTGCCTGCCTCGCTCGCTCCTCACTTGGCTTGACATTTCACGAGGACAGATCGACAGACACACACATAGACGACGACGCATAGCGTAGAGCGAGAGATCGCGAGAGAAGAAAGATGAGTCCTCGTGCAGCCACCGTGGGCGCCGCCGGCGTGCTGGCGGTGGTGGCGGCCGCCGCCGTGCTGGGCGTCACCACCGCGCAGCTGACGGCGGACTACTACGACTGCACATGCCCTGACGCCTACAACATCGTGAAGCAGGTGCTGATCGAGGCGCACGAGTCGGACGTGCGCATCTACGCCAGCCTCACCCGCCTCCATTTCCACGACTGCTTCGTCCAGGTCAATTATATATATATATAGTTCTCTACATGATGCATATGCTTATTGGCTTATTGCCGGACATGGAGACGACGGACGACACTATCTAATCAACCTCCACCATATATAGTATATATGTATAATTTGTATATGAATAATTATGTAGGGCTGCGACGGCTCGGTGCTGCTGGACGGCGTGCCGGGGGTGATCAACTCCGAGAAGGGCGCGCCGCCCAACAACAACTCGGCGCGGGGGTTCCCGGTGGTGGACAAGGCGAAGGCGGCGCTGGAGGAGGCCTGCCCCGGCGTCGTCTCCTGCGCCGACATCCTCGCCCTGGCTGCTGAGATCTCCGTCGAGTTGGTACGTACGTGCTACTGCTACACGACGTACGTACGTGGCGGTCCTACGTACTACTACCCCTACTATTCATAATGCAAGTGCATGAGCATGGTGAGATGGATGGATGGATATGGGTGCATGCATGCATGTATAGTCTTCTCTGGTAGGTGCTCCGTAGCTTTCAACGGGCATGTGCATGCATGCTGATGAATACCTAGAACACTTGGGAACTGACATGGACCATACATATCACATCTGTCCAGCTAAGCCTGACTGACATATATCATGCATGCATGCCGTCGATCACATGCTGCATGAGAACCAAAGGATCAATTGTCGTTTGTGCTAGCAGCTGGTCACATGTGATAATCTTTCGTTTCACCACCGTAGTATATATATATGCATTGTACCCTACAGTCCGGCGGACCAAAATGGGCCGTGCTTCTTGGGCGGCTGGACAGCCTGAATGCCAACTTCACCGGCGCGTCCAACCTCCCCTCGCCCTTCGACAACCTTACCGTGCTGGAGCAGAAGTTCAAGGCAGTCGGCCTCAACAACGTCGACCTCGTCGCCCTCTCAGGTTCCATTTCCACTACATTCGAGCTTATTAATTGCCTAATCTCTTGGTGATAATCTCATCAGCATATATACAATAATTCTGAAATGTGCTGAACAAATGCACCTACGTATACCCTACAGGGGCTCACACGTTCGGCCGTGTGCAATGCCAGTTCGTCACGGCCCGGCTCTACAACTTCAGCGGCACCAACCAGCCAGACCCCACGCTCAACTCGGCGTACCGGGCGTTCCTGTCGCAGAGGTGCCCCCAGAACGGCAACGGCTCCGTCCTCAACGACCTGGATCCCACGACGCCCAACGTCTTCGACAAGAATTACTACACCAACCTCGAGGCCAACCGCGGCTTCCTCAACTCCGATCAGGAGCTCAAGTCGTCGCCGCAGGCGCAGGGCGTCACCGCCCCCATCGTCGACCAGTTTGCGACCAGCCAGGACGTGTTCTTCAAGAACTTTGCTCAGTCTATGATCAACATGGGCAACATTCAGCCCAAGACCGACCCCTCCGAGGGGGAAATCCGCTGCAACTGCAGAAAGGTTAATGATAGTTAGAGATATGAGCTAGTGTTGTACTGCTGTGCCCGGCCCATCAGTATTATCATCAAGGAGTACTGCGACTCATGAAGCACATACTACATATCATTATTGTCCAATTGTATTGTTGTTCATTAAAAAAAATGTGCAATGAATAAAGTAGAAATCAATTTCTCCCCTGTAACTTTACAGTTTTTCTTCTTGCGATAGATATCATTATACACATTGCTTGGATGTAAACACTAGCAACAATAATTAATTTCTAGAGCCACACATCACATTAGAAGCCCCAATAGTTTGGATCTTGCGCAGGACGTGTCTAGTCGAGCTGCCGGGCAATTATTTTGTGATTTGTGAGGATAGAAATAATGCATGCAAACTTAGTGCCTAAATAATCCTTATCCTTGATCTCGTTCACGTAATACGACAAATGCATAACTAAAATGAAATACTGCTTTCGGTCCCACAAATAATAATACAAATCTACCTTTCGAACCACCTTTTTCAATGTATGTAAATATATTTAATTGTCTATTATATATTTACATTATAAAAGAGCGTGTTTAAAACAAATTGTTTTTTACCTAGAAATTTCTTACCCACACATGCCTAGACTTTGGCCAAAGATCTCGAATCGACCAAGGGGAAAAGAAATAAGGACCAGAGGCAAATCGCTGAAGCTTAAAAAATCACTAGGCAAATCAAGCTCTATAGGAGAGCAGATATGATCCAAGCATATCATGACCCACACACCCAGTTCTAGAGATCCAAGGCGGCTCTGTGGCGCAGAGGGCGCCGGTGCACCTGCGACGGGTACCAGGAAGGAGGAAGACTGGTGGTGCAGGCGTGCGCCTCACCTACGAGGGCTGTTGTCACTGGAAATCGGCAGGCGATCATACGGTGGGCAAACACACGTGGAACCAGAGATCCCCCCACTACTGCAAAAGTCCGCTACGGGAACACCACCCAAATAACACTAGGAACGGCTCCAATCTAGAGCCGTTCCTGCTGTGCCCAGGGTGGGTCCCACATGGTGCACCGCTCCTGCTGCAACAATAGCAGGAGCGGTGCACCTTACCAACCGCTCCTATAAATTCAGCAGGAGCGGGCCACTTTACCACCCGCTCCTGCAGAGCTCCATTCAGCAGGAGCGGTTGGTAAGGTCCACCGCTCCTACAGTTCAATCTTTAGAAACGGTGGAATACATCCACCGCTCTTGCAAGGATCGTTCCATTTATTATCCCTTCTCCTCACCCCTTCCCATCCAGAGGCCTCTCCCGTCCACACAATCCCTTCCTATCTTATCCACGCACCAGAGCAGCATACCGAGCAGCACACACCGGTGGTGGTGGGAGGCGGCAGCCCGGAGCTACGGCGTGCCGACGGCACGCGGAGCCACACGGAGGGGCGGCACCTGGGGGGAGGCGGCCTCACTCTCGGCCTCCCAGTGGCCCCCGAACTGATGGAGATGTGCTCGGCGTGGCAATTTCCAGAACCAACTCCGAGTCATGTCAGCTCTGGCAAGAGCCGATGTTGAGTTCGAGTGCAACTCGACCCACGGGTCTGACTCGGACGCTCGCGTATGGCACACGCAGTTGGACCGCCATTGGGACTCGGATACTTGATCCGCAAGCAATAGAATCCTAATGGGCCTTTACGTGGCTAAAGCCCATTAGTGGAGACTATATATATGCATGAGACGGCATGGCTCAGGGTACCGGTTGTGTGCATAAGCCATCGCAGAAAAGGTTTCTGCGAAACTCTAGCCTGCCCTAGTCCAATCTCTCAAGATCCGCCGCCAAGTTCGTGGTGCTAGCGCGCCAGCACTCGGAGTCACCTTCCCGCACGTGTGGATACCGTAGAGGCGTTGCTACGACTGCTTCGCACATCAGCTGGCTGGTGGCAAGGGTTGCCGACTCATCGCCGACTGATCCTGATCGAGATCGGCTGGACGACTCGGCATCGGCTTTTCTCTCGGCAACCACTCGGCGCGCTTGACTCGGCACTCGGCTGCGTTCACTCGGCCTATGATCTCTTGCTCGTACGAGTTACTGCATGTTACGCGGTAGTAGAAAAACGTTTTCATGCTATGGTAGCCTACCCCGTAACCCTACAGTGGTATCAGAGCTGATCGTACGTAGCTTTTGGTCTAGATCGATGTAATAGATTGGATCTATTACCGTAGTAGATTGGATCTACTGTGGCTCCATAATAACAGATTGGATCTGTTATAGGCTCTATACATCGATTCATTGGATGGATTGATGGTAGCAGATTGGATCTGTTACAGGCTATTCGCGTTCGTTCATTGAACGAACGAATGTGAAGTACATGGATGAAACTTGCGTTCGGCTTGATTGGATCAACCTGATGAGTTTACATAGATTGGATCTATGGTCCATTTTTTTGTTATCACATGCCTGTTCTTTCTTGCATTAGATGTGTTAGAATAGATTCCCTTGGAAAAATTCAAAATGTTTTGATACCCTTCCAATCGCTACACCTATAAGGATTTCGATCGTTGTTCGGTGGGTCTGCCAAAGCAGGGTGCCGTCAATTATCTTAATCAAATAAGGTGGATGTCGGACATCCGCGCGTACGGGATTGGTTTGCTTGACGAGGCAATCAAATCGGATTTGGGCCTTGGGCATGACGTTGGATGTTTCGACATTGGATGTCGCCCAACAAACGAGAGTCACATAGGATGTGATTGACAATTGTTGTCTACCGGTTTCGCTAAGTTTCTAGCAGTGATGCCAAAGCTCACTAGGACTTAAATAAACGCGGATCTCGTCCACTATGTGTCGTGAAAGGGAATACGATTAAAAACATATAGTGGGAGTATCTTTTGTTAAATTGTTTAATAAAAGATTACAAAAACATTGTGCTAAATCTTTGCATATTTACTTCCTGTTGTAGTTGATCATGGCCGGTAATTCCGCTCAAAGTTCTGGCTTTAATTTGCGATCTATTCTTGATAAAGAGAAGTTGTCAGGAACCAACTTTACTAATTGGTATCGAAACTTGAGAAATGTTCTCAAGCAAGAGAAAAAGGAATATGTTCTTGAGCAGCCCTATCCTGATGAACCTGGGAATGGTGCTAGTGCTGCTGACCGCAGGGCTTATGAGAAGCACTGCAATGACTCGCTTGATGTTAGCTGTCTCATGCTTGCTACTATGTCCCCTGAGCTTCAGAAGCAATATGAGGACTCGAAGGCCTACAATATGATTGAAGGGCTCCGTGGCATGTTTGAGAACCAGGCAAGGGTCGAGAGGTACAACACCTCAAAGGCCTTGTTCGGTAGCAAGCTAACTGAGGGGAGTCCAGTCAGCCCTCATGTGATCAAGATGATTGGTCACATTGAGGCCCTCGACAGACTTGGTTTTGAACTTGATCCAGAGCTTGCAACGGATGTGATCCTCCAATCTCTACCTCCAAGCTTCGAGCCGTTCATCATGAACTATCATATGAATGGCTTGGATAAGACCCTAACCGAGTTGCATGGGATGCTGAAAACTGCCGAGGATAGCATCAAGAAAACCTCACATCATGTGATGATGGTTCAAAGGGATAGCAAGAAGAGGAAGCGCAAGGGTAAAGGCAAAGGCAAAGGCAAGGCTGAGGATAGGATCCAAAAGCCTAAGTCGGATGCCAAGCCTAAGGCTGGTCCCTCTCCCTCAGACAAGTGTTTCCACTGTGGTGACAGTGGGCATTGGTCGAGGAACTGCCAGAAGTATCTGGAAGAGAAGAAGAACAAGAAAGGAAGTGAGACTTCTGCTTCAGGTATTAATGTTATTGAAATTAATCTTGCAACTTCTTCTAGTGGATCATGGGTATTTGATACCGGATCAATGATTCACGTCTGCAAATCGTTGCAGGGGCTAAATCAGACTAGAAGTTTTGCGAGAGGCGAGCTGGATGTGCGCGTTGGCAATGGAGCAAAGGTTGCTGCGTTGGCAGTCGGCACATATCGCTTGTCGCTTCCCTCAGGATTAGTTTTGGAATTAAATAATTGTTATTTTATTCCTGCATTGAGCAGAAACATTATCTCCTCTTCATGTTTGGAGGAGGATGGTGGTTATGAGATAATAATAAAGAAAGTGTTGTTCTGTTTATTTGAATAACATGCTCTATGCGCGTTGTCCATTAGTGAATGGATTGTACGTTCTTGATCTTGAGGATGCGCCGATTCTTAACATTAATGCTAAACGACTCAAACCGAGTGATTTGAATCCTGCCTATATCTGGCATTGTCGCCTTGGCCATATTAACAAGAAACGTGTAGAGAATCTCCATAAAGATGGACTCCTCGACTCATTTGATTATGAATCATTTGAGACATGTGAATCTTGTTTACTTGGTAAGATGACAAAGGCACCCTTCACTGGTCAAGGTGAGAGGGCGTTCAAATTATTGGCCCTTGTACATACTGATGTATGCGGTCCAATGAGCTCTGTAGCCAGAGGCGGTTTTCAATATTTCATTACTTTTACTGATGACTTTAGTAGGTATGGCTATATCTACTTAATGCGACATAAGTCTGAGTCGTTTGAAAGGTTCAAACAGTATCAGAATGAAGTACAGAATCACTCGGGCAAGATGATAAAATCCCTACGATCGGATCGTGGTAGAGAATATCTGAGCCAAGAGTTCAATGACCATCTGAAGAGTTGTGGAATTGTTCCACAACTAACTCCACCCGGAACGCCACAGTGGAATGGTGTGTCCGAGAGGAGGAACCGAACCTTCTTGGACATGGTTAGGTCGATGATGAGTCAAACTGATCTTCCGTTGTCTTTGGGGTCATGCTTTAGAAGCTGCTGCGTTTACACTGAACCGCGTTCCATCGAAGTCTGTGGAGAAGACACCATATGAGATATGGACTGGGAAGAGTCCCAAATTATCCTTCCTTAAGATTTGGGGTTGTGAAGCTTATGTCAAGCGTTTGACGTCTGACAAGCTTCATCCTAAGTCAGACAAATGCTACTTTGTGGGCTATCCTAGGGAAACCAAAGGATATTATTTCTATAACCGGGAGGAAGAAAAAGTGTTTGTTGCCCGGAATGGTGTCTTTCTAGAGAAAGAGTTTCTCTTGAAAGATGAAACCAGTCGGAACCAGGTGCAACTGGAAGAGGTTCGAGAAACATTAGAGAATGGTTCTAATCTGACTGATTTCCAACAGGATGAGTCAAGTGTTGAGCACTCTGCTGAAACACCATTAGCCCCGCGTAGGTCACAAAGGGCACATCGTGCACCCGATCGCTACATGTTCCTCACCATGGGTCGGCACGATGTATTGTTGTTGGACAACGATGAGCCTAAGACTTACAAAGAAGCTGTGATGGGACCCGACTCTGAGAAATGGCTGGAGGCCATGAGATCCGAGTTGAAATCCATGGCTGACAACCAAGTTTGGAACTTGGTCGAGCCACTTGATGAGGTGCGACCTATCGAGTGCAAATGGGTTTTCAAGAAAAAGATAGACGCTGATGGAAATGTTCACATCTATAAAGCACAACTTGTGGCAAAAGGGTTTCGCCCGTAGCCATGCTAAAGTCTATCCGGATCCTCCTAGCGATTGCCGCATATCATGATTATGTGGTGTGGCAAATGGATGTCAAAACGGCTTTCCTTAATGGAAACCTAAGTGAGGATGTGTACATGACGCAGCCCGATGGTTTTGTCGATCCACAGAATGCTGGGAAGGTATGCAAGCTTTTGAAGTCCATTTATGGACTCAAGCAAGCATCTCGGAGTTGGAATCTACGTTTTGATGAAGTGGTCAAAGGGTTTGGTTTCATCAAAAATGTAGAAGAATCTTGTGTTTACAAGAAGGTCAATGGGAGCGCGCCTGTCTTTCTGGTCTTATAGGTAGATGACATATTGTTGATCGGAAAGGACATTCCTATGTTGGAAGCTGTGAAGGACTCATTGAGAAAGAGTTTCTCGATGAAGGACTTGGGAGAAGCAGCTTACATTTTGGGCATAAAGATCTATAGAGATAGGTCGAAGCGCTTAATTGGATTAAGCCAAAGTACATATATTGACAAGGTGTTGAAACAGTTCAATATGCATGATTCTAAGAAAGGTTTCTTGCCCATGTCACCTGGCACAATCTTGAGCAAGGCTCAGTGTCCTTCGACTACTGATGAGCAAAAGAGGATGAGTGAGATCCCGTATGCCTCCGCAATTGGATCCATCATGTATGCCATGATATGTACTCGCCCAGATGTTTCCTTTGCTCTAAGTGTTACGAGCAGATACCAATCATGTCCAGGTGAAGGTCACTGGATTGCTGTAAAGAATATCCTTAAGTACTTGAGAAGGACTAAGGATGCGTTCCTAGTGTTTGGAGGAGAGGAAGAGCTCGTTGTAAAGGGTTACACCGATGCTGGTTTCCAAACAGACAAAGACGACAGTAGATCGCAAGCCGGATTTGTATTCTGCCTCAATGGTGGAGCGGTTAGTTGGAAGAGTTCCAAACAAGATACCGTGGCTGATTCTGCAATAGAAGCCGAGTATATTGCAGCTTCGGAAGCTGCAAAGGAGGCAGTTTGGATTAGAAAGTTTGTTTCTGAGTTGGGTGTTGTTTCGAGTGCTTCGTGCCCATTAGACCTTTACTGTGATAATATGGGTGCCATTGCACAAGCTAAGGAACCTAGATCACACCAAAAATCTAAACATATACTCAGGCAATATCACCTGATTAGAGAGATAATCGATAGAGGTGATGTGAAGATATGTAAAGTGCACACGGATCTAAACGTAGCTGATCCGTTAACGAAGCCTCTCCCGCAATCCAAGTTTGAGGCACACACGAAAGCAATGGGTATTGGATACCTGAGTTGACTCTAGTGTACGTGGGATGAGAATTTGTTATGTTTTATTTCGAATAAATGTTATTCATTGTTGTTCCTTGAACATATTGCTGTAAACAATGGATCAACGAGTGCGTGACTCGTTCGTGAGACTCTTGTTTAAATGCCGTGTTTTAAATGGTCCCTAGCCTATAATCTTTATTGGGACAATAATGATTCAAGGGCTAGCACATGGATTGATTGATGATCATGTCTTACGGATCATGGATATTGGATATCAAATCAATGATGTGGACAGATGTTAGAGAATATGGTGTCGGATCTGACTCACTCCGAGACGTTGCTGGGATTGTTATGTTAAATGTGCCATCAAGCGCTCTCGAGTGATATACCCGCTAAATCCTTTGAGCTGAGATCACCATTGATTCTCACTGTGTGTAGTGGTGTACTTAGGGGTTACCAAACGCTACACCGTAACTGGGTAGTTATAAAAGTAACTTTCGGGTACATTACGAAACATGGGTGGGATGTGAGTGGATCAAGATGGAATTTGCCCCTCTCACATAACGAGAGAGATTGCCTCTAGGCCCCTCAAGGTGGCTAGATTAGAAGATGCATGGCCGTGCTATGTGATTAATAGTTAATCACATTCAGACTAATGGTTAGTCCAGTAATCCACCATTGACGAGTGAAATTAGTCTGACTATTAAACAAGGGTGGCACAAATCTCGCCTTGGGTCGGACTGCGTCGCGTGGCAAAAGGTTATAGGACGAGTTGTATATCAAGGTTCGGTTGATATGATCATTGTGCTTTCGGGGGTCAACATGTGCTGCTAGGTGCCGCTGTTGATCGATTGGCTTGAGAAAAGGTTTTTCGCCATGGCCGACTGCATGAGAACCTACAGGGTCACACACTTAAGGGATTGGTGACACTAGGATATTGCCCCTTGGGCAAGTGGGAGATTGATGGAGATGTGCTCGGCGTGGCAATTTCCAAGACCAACTCCGAGTCATGTCAGCTCTGGCAAGAGCCGATGTTGAGTTCGAGTGCAACTCGACCCACAAGTCAGACTCGGACGCTCGCGTATGGCACGTGCAGTTGGACCGCCATTGGGACTCGGATACTTGATCCGCAAGCAATAGAATCCTAATGGGCCTTTACGTGGCTAAAGCCCATTAGTGGAGACTATATATATGCATGAGAGGGCACAGCTCAGGGTACCGGTTGTGTGCATAAGCCATTGGAGAAAAGATTTCTGCGAAACCTTAGCCGTGCCCTAGTCCAATCTCTCAAGATCTGCCGCCAAGTTCGTGGTGCTAGCACGCCAGCACTCGGCGTCACCTTCCCACATGTGTGGATACCGTAGAGGCGTTGCTACGACTGCTTCACACATCAGCCGACTGGTGGCAAGGGTTGCCGACTCATCGCCGACTGATCCTGATCGAGATCGGCTTGACGACTCGGCATCGGCTTTTCTCTCGGCAATCACTCGGCGCGCTTGACTCGGCACTCGGCTGCGTTCACTCGGCACCCGGCTGCTTCGACTCGTCTTCCACTGCACTGCGCGTCTAGTGGTAACGACCTATGACCTCCTGCTCGTATGAGTTCCTGCATGTTACGCGGTAGTAGAAAAATGTTTTCATGCTATGGTAGCCTACCCCGTAACCCTACACGAACTCCAGCAGGTCCAGCACCAGCGGTCCTCGCTGCTGTCGGGCTGGCTCGGGAGGTCCGGGTCCAACACGGCGCTGCGCGGCGCGTCGCTGTGCCACGAGCTCGACGCCGGGCTGTCGTCCTCTAGTGCTTTGCTGCCCGTCCTTGTCGCCCCCGGTACTGCAAATAAAGCGATGCGTGGTGGAGGGTGCAGGGTGGCCGAGCACAGGGCGCGCATGGCCGATGCAGATGCCGAGGCCGATGGAGGGCGCCTTGCCGCCACGGACGGGGACCGGCGCTCAGCGTACCACCACGGTGAGTACGCCTTCCTGCTCGACGTCCTTGGGCTGTCCAAGTCCGACATCCAAGTAAGCACCGATTCGTTGAACTTGTTGGATTGCATTTGGTTGTGTCTGCGCCGCCGAGCCTGACGCGCATCGTTTGTTTGGGCTGTGTTGTGTTTATATGCAGGTGACACTAGAGGAGGACCGTGTGCTGGTGATGAAGGGCGGCAACGGAAAGCGGAAGCGCGAGGAGAATGAGGAGGAGGGCGGCGAGGGATGGCGCTGGCGCCGTTCATTGAGAGGGAGAAGGCAACGAGCGGCACTGGCTCTCCGTCGGTGTGGTGCGGCTCCCAGCCGGGCGCGCTCGGCGGCAGGGGTGGTGGCACAGCGTTCTGGTGCGCTGGCGACGACGCGGCCGCCCAGCTCGCTGGCTGCTTTTTTTATAAATACACAGTGGGAGCGGTGGATGTTTTGTACCGTTCCTGTAGGGATTTTCAGCAGGAGCGATCCATAACATGGCCCGTTTCCGCTGAAGATACTGCAGGAGCGGTGCAATTGTGGCCCGCTCCTGCTGTTAGCACTGCAGGAGCGGTTCAGGCCTGCTCCTACTGCATGTTCCACTACAGGAACCCACGAGCGGGAACACTTGCCAAAACCGTTCCTATAGAGGTGTCTAGAGCCGTTTCTGTTGCAACTTATTGTAGTAGTGCCCTGCTACTGCGATTGTCTCTCTGAGTGCGGCTCCGACCAGCTCTGGATGGAGCCAATCAGCGGTGGTGCGGGCTGTTGGCATTCCTTAGCCTATTAGATATTAATCTGCAAGCGCACGGAAAACACGTTGTAGCCTTTCACCCAAGTGTATTCTAGGGTATCGAATCCACGAGGAACGAGGAGTATAATAACACATAGCACAGATAACAGAATGAGTGAAGCTGGCAATGTAGAGGGTAAAAGCTAGAGAAGCAGGTTCTCAACGGATGTTAAGTCACCTCAAATCTACAAAATACTATACTTGTCATGTAAACATAGACATCAAAGCTGCAGAGCCACTACCAGGCACCAAAGTGCTGAATGCCCAGCCAAGAAAGGCGGGCGCTACAAGATTCGGCTGTAGGACCGAAGACTGCGGCTAGAGGAGGGGGTGAATAGGAGTAACTAAAAACTCAAACTCAAACCCCCCACGGTGCACTCTCACAAAAAACACGTAAACCCGGTACCGAACTGCTAGCGGAAGCACTCAAATCAATGCCCAAAGAACGGACGCAAAACGCGGTGAAGACAGCCAACTGCATGCGCCACCAGACACTCCGACGCGGACCCACCGGACAGTCCGATGGAGACCTATCGGATAGTCCGACGACCCGTCGGACAGAATAGGCCGAGAGGGGAAACTATTCCCCAGCACCCACCAGACAGTCTAGTGGCTTGGCACCGGACAGTCCGGTGCTTGCTATAAGCCTAGGTGAGGTCTGGCCTCGAGAACTCCACCTGCCTGCGACTCTATGCACCGGACAGTCCAGTGGATAGCCACTGGACAGTTCGGTGGTGACTGAAAGTGCAGGGACAGGAGAGAACCAGCCCGAAATCCAAAGATTTAAACCAAATCTTGACCAAATGGACTCCAAACTTCACCAAAATTGGTCAGGTCTTAAATCAACCCATGGAGAACGTATTCCCAATAGATCAAGGCCGGAGACTAAGGATTTCTCCACGGATCTAGCCTTCCCCGAAGTGAAGTCCACAAGTCAAGAACGTGAAGAACTCGGGGCTGCCCTTGGAGCTCGAGATTTGGCACCCAAAACCACAATCTCTCCAATTCCTAGCAGTTCAAAACACCGGCAATAGAAAGGATTCAACCTCGGCCAAAGCAAACACCCAAAAAGCCAAGAATTGAAGCCAAATACCAATGGGGAGGAACGAGGCACACAAATTTGCAGCCGAAATCACTTTGATTAGAAGCCTCAAAGGAGGTCTTAGATAATATTACAACGAAGTATTTTGTCCCAAGCAACCACCCTCACCTTCCCTCTTGATTTGGAGGCTAGATCTCCCCTAACCCTCCTAAACTTTGAGCTCTTAGCTTAGGGACGAAAATCACACACTACACACAAACCCTAACTGCCAAGATAGGTTCTAATGACCAGCTCTTGGGCTGTTTATACCTAGACTTAGTTTTGGCAGTTTTACATAAAGACCCCTAACACTAGAAATGCCCTCAGGGGCTGAAACGAAGAGGTACAAGATATTTTGGGATGGACGACCATGATGAAGTCTTGATCTTCGTAAGTTCCATGCAATCCTCGGATATTCTCCACGTGACCAGTAGTTTGATCCGTGATCCGCCCCAAGAAGTCTCTATCTGGGCTGGAATTGGTCCATCTTCTCTATCTTGGTGAGTTGTATCCCAACTCACCAAGGATTGGATAGCTTGGGTGGCGGTTTTGAGCCAAAGCCGCCAAAGCCTCCCTCACACGCCTTCTCACCATCCTCTCGGGTTGGAGTACCACGGTGGCACCCAGCTTCTCCAGTCCATTGGAGTCGCCTCGTAGTCCATCAGAGGACTTACACCGCCGTTGCCGAGCCGCCCCTCCATGTATCGAGCTTTCATGACTGACCGACGCCGAGCTTTGCCTCTAGTCCATCGGAGGGCTTTTGCCTCAATCTATCGAGGTCTTGTGCCTGAGTCCATCCAGGTCTTCATCATCTACCTCCAGTCCATTGGAGGGCCTCCTGTCCATCGGAGGGCTTGTACCGTTGACAATCACTCATCACACCTGAAGAGCAATGAGGATGCAAAGAGCATGCTAAAATCTCAAACTCCCCCTGAAATGCATCCTCACAAGTGCAATATGAGTGCAAAGCTCCCCCTCAACTAAATCTCTCCCGAGTCCTCTCCCTTTGTCCAATACTTCTCCCCCTTGTTGACAATGGACACATCAAGGGTTCATAGAACTCCCCTGAACTAGACAACTCCCCCTCAAAATATGCCATGAGATATAGAGAGTGTACCAGAAAGAGCTCAAAGGGATGGAACGCTAGTATTCACAAGTTCTAGCATACATATCAAGTGAGGGCAAGGAAGCATGCAACAAGCTCAAATGAATCTATCTTATACAGATCAGAAGCTAGCATGTTTTTCAAGATAGTTTAAAAGAAAACATCACCAACATGAATAGCATCTAGCAAGATAGGCATGGACAGTAAGATGCTAGCAATGCATACAAGGTGTTCTACTCTCAACCAAAGCATATACAACAAGCCATAAGCATTTTAGAGACTTGCATATTTCAGATTTAACCACTTGTATTACATGAGCAAGTTCTATATTGTGCCAGGGGTTATTTACTTTTCTTTTGCCACTTCTTACCGACCAATGCCAAGCCTAGGTTCAAAGAACCATTAGAAGCTTAAGACAAGGTTTTGTCATACACAGCCTAGTCCAAGTTCATGCCAAGGTACAAAGGCAAGCTATTCCCACCTGGATCTTTTCAATTCATCTCAATAGATACCACTTGTAACAACTTCATTTAGATTTCAGTTTAAGCAATGTGTCATAAAAGCTTTGGCATTAACTTAGCAAAGGCATACAACTAGCATATCCATGTATGAAAAGATAGCATAGCATTCAATACTCCTACACATGCTAGGTAGCCAAATCAAGTGGTGACCATGTTTTTTATTTGCAAGGAATAAAAAAACTTAGCTCAGAATTAGTATGCAATAGACTCAAAAGAGCTTTGCCAACCATGATCAAGCAAGAATCTATACAATCTAGCACAAGCAAATACTGACTCATCATTCCAAAAGAGCTCTAGTGCTAGTGAAGTAAAAATGCATATGATACAATGCAATACATAATATGATACAGAATGCAAAAGAAGCAAGAAAGAAACAAAAACAAGAGAAAATAA
Organism: Paspalum notatum; assembly: GCA_022530915.1. Classification (NCBI taxonomy): domain Eukaryota; kingdom Viridiplantae; phylum Streptophyta; class Magnoliopsida; order Poales; family Poaceae; genus Paspalum; species Paspalum notatum. Next base: position 22,109,538 of record CM039684.1, on the reverse strand, counting down.
AGAGCAAAATCTAAACTACTAAAGTTATCCCTGTCTAAAAGGGATAACACACTCCAAGCTCACCTCTCAAGTGCGCAAAAGTGCTACAATCTAGGGGCTTGGTAAAGATATCAGCCAACTGGTTTTGGGTTACTACATGGACCAAGTCTATGTCACCCTTCTCATAGTGATCCATCAGAAAGTGGAATCTCACGTCTATGTGTTTGGTTCTAGAGTGCAAGATGGGGTTCTTAGCTACAAAGATAGTAGAAGTAGAGTCCACTAGAAGAGGTATCCTCCCACACCTAAGGCCAAAGTCGCTCATCATCCACAAGAGTTGGGAACAGCAGCTAGCAACAACTATATATTCTGCTTCTGTGGTAGACAGGGATACACAACCTTGCTTGCGAGAGGACCAAGAGACAAGAGAGATTCCTAAGAACTGGCATGTGTTGGAAGCTGATTTGCGATCAACCCGGCAGGCAGCAAAGTCAGCATCCGAAAACCCTCTCAGAGAAAGAGAATAACCAGAGGAATACCAAAGACCAAGCTCAGGAGTGAACTTCAGGTACCTGAAGATGTGCTTCACAGCCTGATAGTGTGATGTCTTTAGAGAAGCCTGGTAGCGTGCACAAAGGCAAACCGCAAACTGAATGTCCGGCCTGGTCGCCATCCAGTAAGCCACTCATTCCTCAAAATTCCCTTTAGTCCACCGCCTCCCTTTCTTCATCTTCATCAAGCGTTGTCTTTATATCCATCGGAGTAACCATGGGCATTGAGTTATCCATGGCAAACTTCTTGAAGATGTCTCTTGTGTACTTGGCTTGATGGACGAAGGTACCCTCAGAGCCTTGCTTGATCTACCGCCCGAGTAAGAATTGGAGCTCACCCATGAGACTTATCTCAAATTCCCTGCTCATCTGTTCAGCAAAACTAGACACCAAAGCATGAGATGATATGACTCAACAGAAACAAGGTCTTATCTACAGAACCCATCACAAACCCAAAGTTGAGTAGGAAACTCTTCAATCTAGCATACCAAGCTCTTGGAGCTTGCTTCAGACCATAAAGGGTTTTTCTCAACTTATACACCCGGTCTGAAAATTTGGCACTCTCAAAGTCAGGAGGTTGTCTCACATATACCTCCTCCTCTATGTAACCATTTGGAAAACTGACTCGATATCCATCTACTGCAGTTTGAAGCCTTTAGAGGCCGCAAAGGCAAGCAGAATTCTAATGGCTTCTAAATGGGATACAGGAGCAAAGGTTTTCTCATAGTATATCCCCTCCTCCTGACAAAACCTTGGGCTACCAATCTCTCTTTGTTCCTCACAACCATCCCATTTTCGCGTTGTTTGTTCTTGAAAACCCACTTAATTGGTACCTATAGGGCGGCAGTTTGGTGGAGGCTCAACTAAATCCTAAACAGGGTTTCTCTCAAAGTTCTCCAACTCCTCATGCATGACGTTCACCTAGTTAATATCAGATAATGCATGTGGCACATCTAGGGGCTCAAAAGAAGCAACAAATGCAGAGTGGGAAAAGAATGCTAGAGAGTTAACCGATGACCTTGTGACACGCTAATGTATGTCTCCAATCATCCTGTGCGGAGGGTGATCCCACTGGACCTGCAGAGATAGAACAATCTCGGATGTCACCTCCCCTGCGTCCTTAGCAGGGCCACCATCTGCTCGAGCTTGGACTTGGTGAAGCGAAGCGGAGGCTGTATGCAATGGTCCATCCTCATCATCTGAGCTCGTACAGAGGGGGCCAGGATCTGCAGCCGGTGCAGAGGATCCCGCATCACCCATGTCTTCTGCACCTTCCTTATCTTCAAAGATAGGGGTGCCTTCCTCACAATCACCTGAATCTTAAAGATAGGGGTTGTGCAAAGCATAGATTCATCAAAAAAAAACCTCACAAGTCTCAACTACATGTTTGGTTTCTATGATCCACACTCGAAATATCCTAGAGCTCGAGTCGTACCCTAGAAAGACACTATCTAGGCAGCGAGACTGAAACTTATCCATATGACCTGCCTTCTTAAGCACAAAGCATCTGCGCCCAAACGGTCTCAAGTGCTTGACGCTGGGCTTTCTACCAAACCGTAGTTCATACGAAGTCTTCCCAAGGAAAGCTCGCAAGAAGATTCGGTTAGCGATGTAACAGGCCGTATTCATTGCCTTAGCCCAAAAGTGCCTAGGATTCCTATGCTCATCGAGCATCATCCGTGCCATTTCCACAAGTGTGTTGTTCTTGCATTCCACAACACCGTTCTGAGGAGGGGTATATGGAGAAGAAAACTGGTACTCAAGACATAGGTCACGATAGAAGCTTCTGAACCGAGAGTTTTTGAATTCTCTGCTATTGTCACTGTGGATAGCCCTCGTGGCCTTATGACTCCCATTTCTCAACCTCAGTACCAGATCCCGAACAAAACCAAACACCTCATCCTTAAACTCCATGAAAAATACCCATGAGAAGCGAGAAAAGTCATCCACAACAACAAGCATGTACCACTTCCCACTGACCGACGCCACCCGAGCGGGGCCTACTGTATCCATATGGAATAGCTCACGCAGATAGGAGGTCATCACCTAAGACACAGAGCTTGAGAAGCGGAAACCATATTGCCATGACGACAATGATGGCACACTAAGTCCTTCTCGGCTTTCAATTTGGGCAATCATCGGATTAGGCCCATTGAATTCAACCTGACTAGCAGATCAAAGCTCAAGTGACCAAGCCTCCTATGCCAATTCCATATATCAACAGAGGGACTAACAACCAAACAACATGCAGGGCCAGAAACAGATGTGAGATCGACCCTAAAAACCTAACCAAAAGTAGCAAAGAGCAAACAAGGGTCTCTTTAGCATTAAGAACGTGGCATGCACTCTTCTTAAAATGAACCTCAAATCCTTCATCGAGAAGTTGCTAAATAGAGACCAAATTGAACCCCAGATTCCGGACAAAAGCAACTTCTCTCAGGGAAAGCTTAGCAGAGAGCGAAACAGAACCAACACCTAATACTTTACCTTGACCATTATCCCCAAATGTGATGTACTCCTTAGTGCACATGGGGTTGAGGCTTGAGAACCATTTGCGGTGCCCTGTCATGTGCCTAGAGCAACCGGAGTCCATGATCCAGACGTCCTCATTGCCTCGATACTGCAAAGTCAAGTAAAGCGACAGTGATCAAACGGTCCAGCACTGGGGTTAGTACAAAAACTGTTGTACCAGTGCTGAGCTATCTGCTCAAAAGTGGGGTAAGCACGGTCAAAGATATCATCATGATGATTAGGGTAACCACGACCTCTAAAGCATGAACCCTCAAAAGCTCTCTCAAAGCCTCGGTCACGAGGTCCATAGCCACGTTGAAAATGACTAGGAGCTCGTCCGGTAAAGCGTTTCTCGCCACCGGAAGCACGGGCTTAAAAACTGCCTCCACGCTCACCATCAGCAAAGCGGTCTCTCACCTCACCGCGGTGGGTAGAATCTTGCCTACCACCCTGGTAGAACTAATCCTGGTTCCCCACAAGCTTTCTCCTGCCTCTCAACCCGCTTTTTCCAGAAGCAAAACTCCTCTAGGTGGACATTCCGCTGGCAGAACTCATAGTGATAGACAAGCCTCCTAGGCAAAGGGTTAGGCTAGGCATTAGGCTTAAGTGGTGTGGCCTTGGGTGGTGCAGGCTGCTGAACTGGCTTCTTGCCCTTGTGCTTAAGCTCTTCCTCAATTATCCTCTCTAGCTTAGCCTATGAGGGCTTAGGTGTCCAATACTGCTTCTTTGGGGCAGCCCTAGGTGGCTCGTGGAAAACCCCATCAACAGTAGGCTGTGGAGAGGTAGTCTTAAGCTTGGTTGGTGCTCTCTTCTCACCCGAGGCACTGCTCTCTCCAAACCAAAACCTCTCATGTCACTCTCAGCTCTCTTGGTGCTCTCTATGATCATCTCTGTTTGGGGTTGCCTCGCATACACCCAACTCAGCACCTCTCTCAACTTGCAGTTGTCATCTTGCAAAGACAACACTTGCAACCTCAGATCCTCCAGAACTACTGTTTGGGCAGCATAGATATCACAGTCTAAGGAGGGAATCATAGGAGCAGTTTTCTCCAACTTCTTAATGGTGGCATCTCTATCCACTAGCTGCATCCTAAGGGTTAGGCAGTTCTCACAAGTGTCAGTTTGTACTGAAAGCACCTCAAAGTCAGCTCTCAATTGCTCTAACTAGCCTCTCAATATAGGACAGCACCCAAAAGCGCAGGTCTAGCCCTAAGCTCCTCAAACTCCTTGACCTGTCCCTCAATCTTCACCTTCAACTCTGCTATATCAATAAGCAGGTGGGGACAATCCTCACACATAGGAGCATCACTCGTAATAGGCTCATCTAGTTTGGAATGGAGTTTGCCTAACTCAGCTCTCAACTCATCTATCTCTTCTACCTGCTTGGCATACCTGTCCCTCTGGTCACCAAGCTCCGTCATGAAAGACTTGCAGGTAGGGCACTCAAATTCACTAGACTGGGCTCTAACACTCCTCAACTTCTCATTCTCCTCTAAGGCCTCAACAAGTTTGGCTTTAAGCTTTTTCAGCTTCTTGCCAGCCTTCTCCAACATCTTATTCTAGGCCTTCAAAGCTTTGCTATTCTCCTCTAGCATCTCAAGGATTTTGACTTCCTCAGGAGTTACTTCATCGCTAGAGGAGGAATCGTTGTCATCATCCTTGTTATCTCCCACCAGCACCATGGAGCAGACTTGGCTTCTCTTCTTCTTGTTCTTGCACTTGGAGTTGGTGGGACGAAGCACAAGCGAGCGGGACCTCCCTGATCGTTCCTCTTGTCCTTCTTGTACATGATCTCCTCGTCACTTGAGATGAGGATGTAGAGGAAGAAGATCTGCTGCTGCAGAGCCTAATGTCGGCGAAGGACGCATTGTCCTGCTTTCGGTTGTCCTTCTAGTAGCTCTTGAAAGCCTTTTGGAAGTTTTTCTTGCCGAAGTGTCGCTTGCCGGAGTGATGCTTGTCGTAGCTGGGCTTGTCGGAGTCGCGGGAGTAGCTCTTGCCCTTCTTGTAGTAGTCGTTATTCTTGTTGGGGCACTCGGCGATGAAGTGGCCGACCTCTCTGTACTCAAAGCACTTGAGCCTCTCAGTTCTTGCTCATCCGGTTGTCATAGGAGCACTGAAAGCGACTAGGCACCAGGCAAAACTCTTCATCCCCTAGGGTTGCCAACTACTGGCCTTTTTCCCTAAGGGAGGGAACACACTCTTTGCCCTTCCCCCAACATCCATTTATCTATATCTGTTTATCCATCTATATGACCATGAATAGATCTACATTGATATATATTAGCAAGTGTTAAAGGCAGTTGTGGATCAAGATTGAGAATGATCTATATTAGTAGCTTCTACGCTAGTACAGTTTCATAATGAACAGAATATACAGGAAATGGTATTAGTTACAGATGCCACATATGTCGTCATCCGATGTATGCAACTAGGATGCGTTTGGTTGCTGGTACTCTCGAGGAAGCAGCTAGAGGAGCCAGTTTTGATAAGTCTTACCAACCATTATTAGCATCTATCCATTAAGGGTCTGATTGGTTGCCCGGATATGGCTGGGCCAGGCCCACGGGATGCAACTTGCACTTGTTTGGTAGGTTGGGTGGAGTATTGGGCCTGGCCAGCGGGATGCAAGAGGGGGGCTCGGGCCTGGCTCGGCGCGTGCGTGAGAATCGAGCGTAGTTCCAGAGCCAGGCTCGGTGCGTGCGAGGAAGGTGAGCGCGTGAGGGGAAAAATGGCTAGGCGCGTGCAAAACAAGCAACCAATCAATATCTCTACTCAGCCAAGCTAAGCTAATGCAGAGAACCAATCGATACCCATTTGCATGCATTTGGCCACGCTACTCAGGGCCTGGCTCCCAGGAGCCAGCCAAGCTGGGAAAGTGCGGGTGCCAATCACGCCCTAAGCGGTTGGACTACTGTTCAAACACATATGTCAACATGCTTGTTCTTCAATGTTTTCACCCAACACAGCATAATGCACGCAATGGAGCAGCTTGGGGTTATCAATCCCTCTGGAATCGTTGCAATTTGAGATTGAGAATCATGCATGCACAGCACGTTGACTTGTGAGCCTAACAACCACAATCGCTCGGACGCTGTGAGTTTGCCTATAAAATCAGTGACGACTGACTGCCTCACCGTGCTCGATCGATCGTGTCTCAATGTTGTGACATTTCATAGCCAAATGGCTTCATCTTTGCCTTCCCGTTCCGCCGCGGCCGCTGCCGTCGAGCCGGTGGTCGCCGCCCTGTGCCTCCATGGCGCGACGGCGCAGCTGTGTGAGGACTACTACCAGAGCACGTGCCCTAACGCCTTCGACATCGTGAAGCGGGTGCTGATCGACGCGCACCAGTCGGACACCCGCATCTTCGCCAGCCTCATCCGCCTCCACTTCCACGATTGCTTCGTGCAGGTACGAGAACCCAATTACTGGAATTCATTGGCTGATGCTATGCATGCAAATTTATATTAGGTCGATTGATTCATATATCACGATCATACATATGAATGCTGCACATATCCATTATCATTGCTACTTGCTATAGGGCTGCGACGGGTCTCTGCTGCTGGACGGCCTCCCGGGGATGCCGTCGGAGAAGACCTCCGCGCCCAACAATGGCTCCGCTCGCGGGTTCGAGGTGGTAGACGCCGCCAAGGCAGCGCTGGAGGTCGCCTGCCCCGGTGTCGTCTCCTGTGCTGACATCCTCGCCATCGCAGCAGAGATCTCCGTCGAGCTGGTACGTACGTAAACCTTGTTTGCATTGGTGACGCTCTACACTGTATCAACGTCTAACGGTGTAGGTGATGATACATCTATCTCTCTCAAATTCTCGATGGATATATAACAGTAGTAGCCCACAAAGCATGCACGCAGCCTATATATACAGTCACTTCATCGGCACCTTCCGATTTTAATGAATGATTGATTTGATGGGTGCGTCGGTGCATATATATTCAACTGTAGCTATACTGATATCAAAAGTGGCATGTGAAAAGATTTGAGAACTGTATTAACCTTTACACATAATTTGCAAAGAGTGAAATGCATCTGAACTTATTCCGCATTTCCATACAGGTCCATGATCTTCCAAAATGCACGTATTGATCCTTAAACTTATCCCATATTCCCAACTAGGTTCATAATCTTTCAAAACGCACATACAGATCTATCAACTAATTCTACTGCTATACCACCGTCCAAACGGTGGCAGGTGGGCTTATTTCGCCTACGTGGATATGCCACCGTGGCAAGCTTGTCGACTACTCCATGCGCCGCCACCGGCCCCATGTGCCCGCGCGCACCAGCTCGCCCCTCCCCAGTGTGGCCGCCACCGCGTGCCCACGCCCGCTCGCAGCGCCGGCGCCTCCGCCACGAGCACCCGCGCACGCCGGCGGCCCCACATGCCCCTCCACGGCGAGCAGGCATGGGCACACGGCAGCGGTGGCAGCGGCCACACAGAGGTGGGGCGACCAGGCGTGCACGGGCACGTGGGGCGGGCGGCAGCGCATGGAGCACCCAGCAGCCAGCTAGCCCCGGTAGCATGTCCATATAGAAGAAATAAGGCCAACTGATACCATTTGGATGGCGCTATAGCAGTAGGATTAGTTAATGGATCGGTGGAAATGCGGTATAAGTTGAGGGGTCTCGATGTGCATTTTGGAAGATCATAGACCCGACGTGCATTTTACACGTTTGCAAAGAATTTACTACATATGTGCATTGGTAGAATTACATGCATGGTATGTCGATCACATGCGTGCAGTCTGGAGGCCCCCCCCCCCCAGCTGGGGCGTGCTTCTAGGAAGGCTGGAAAGCAAGACCTCCGACTTCAACGGATCCCTGGATCTCCCAGCTCCTACCGACAACCTCACCGTACTTCAGCAGAAGTTCAATGACCTCAACCTCGACGATGTCGACCTGGTCGCCCTCTCTGGTAGGTACAAATAAACCTCCTGACACTCGTCTCTCATGGACATACATTTACTGCAAGCATCATCATCGTTAGTAGTTGGCGTACGTTTGCAGATGCAGAATACACTGTGTTCTAATCCTCTCTGAATAATGAAACCTAATTTCCTGTTGACTTTTATATGTATGTACTATGTAGGGGGCACACGTTCGGGCGCGTACAGTGCCAGTTCATCACAGATCGTCTCTACAACTTCAGCGGGACAAACATGCCGGACCCGAACCTAGACTCGGCCTACCGGGCGTTCCTGACGCAGAGGTGCCCCAGGAACGGCAACCCCACGGCCTTGAACAACATGTATCCGACGACGCCCAACACCTTCGACAACAACTACTACAAAAACATTGAGGTGAACCGAGGCTTCCTCAACTCCGACGAGGAGCTCAAGTCGTCGCCCCAAGCGCAGGGCACCACGGCGCCCATCATCGACCAGTTCGCGGGCAGCCAGGACGACTTCTTTGCGGCCTTCGCGCAGTCCATGATCAACATGGGCAACATCAAGCCCTTGACGGATCCATCACAAGGGGAAGTCCGGAAAAACTGCAGAAGGCTCAATTGAAGTAATCAAGGGAGGAAGCGTTCATTCTTCCAATCTTCCGTGTGTTTATGTTACATGAGCCATCATGATGTCTTAACTTGGTTCCTCGTCAATTGTTATTGTGTATGTTCCCAAACTCCTTTTTTTGTCCACAAACGTGCAATCGAATGAAAAAAAAAAAAAAAATCGCCTGTTGTGCTCAGATGAAAAAGGATTCTCTAGCCTTAATTTCTATACCGTCGTCTATTCACCAATAAAAAAACAGATCATCAGTACGCCGCTGCAATAAATTAAAGCAGAAACCGTGCAATGATTCAAGTCACTCAGATCGATCCATCCCATCAGTTGGTGAAACAGTTTGGAAGCATCCATGCTATGTGTCTCCAGTGTACTGTTGTGTTGAGCTATTTAGGGCAAACCAAAACAAACTATTTCAGTTCTCCAATTTTATTTGCAAATATTTAAACATGAATTAGGCGGATCCATTTAATTTTCATGCTGCACTATTAGTTTGCTATTCCCTCCATCCGAAATTGTAACGGACTCCAACTCTCTTTTTATCCGTCCACTTTCATATAATATGGTTATTGACAAATCTATACACATATAATTTGGGACGGAGGGAGTCCTAGTTTAATACTTTGAATGCCGCTGCTTTGTTTTCTCTGTTTATCTGGAAAATATCATATACATTCGTGGTCGAAGCTCTGGCTCGCGAGGTGAGCCCCAACACCCAATCCCAAGCCTGCAGCCCAATCTGAATTTGGATTGAATTCTAATTTATTGCAAGCCCAGTTTGGACAGCAGGAGTAGACTATACGAAAACGGACATCCAGATTCCATAGGACTCCGTTTTCGATGTTCTATATATTGATGAAAAGTTAAAATCGACAAGAATTTGCTTAACGTCGACAAGAATCATCAAAACAATATAGCATGAATAATATGTCATTATGATACAATAGAAGTCACACACCACTATTCAAGAAGTGGCTTTCGGTCCCAACAATCGGAACCAAAACAAGTTTCAACAGGTACATATGGAAGATTTAGTACCAATTGGAAATATCCTAATCCTAGAGAGGCTTTAGTACGGAAGTACCGGTTAGTAACACCAACCCCATACTAAACCTTGTCCAGGAGTTACCAACTGGTACTAAAGGCTCACCAATTGGTACTATAGTCTTCCAGGCACTTACAATAAAAGAAAAATATCCTCTATGTAGTCAGATGTGACAGCGAGGTGTAGTGGTTGGATGGATTTCATGTCATGTTGTTGGTCTTGAGTTTGAGTGCCAATGGAGACATACTTCTTCAGTTTTTTTACGAACCATCAGTACCGGTACTAAAGCTGAGAGGCTTTATAGTCCCAATTCAATAGTATCGGTTGGGAATCTGGTACTAAAAGGGCTTCCAAACCGGTACTGATTGCCCTTTCTTCAGTATTGCACATGAAAATAAGCATCTAGTTGCATACTACCTTTGCTACGGGTATTCTACCTATCGACGAAAGGCTAAGGAGATAAACTTCCCAAGTAACACCAGTCCAAATTCGCCCGAAGTCGATGGAAGTTGTCGAAACAAGATGACATCACAAAGGGATGAATGTTTTTCTTTTCGCAAAGGTTTAGTGTGTTACTCTACACCGTTTTTGTCATCCTGCCACTATCATCGTTCGGTATGACTTTTTTTAGACACAATATGATCGAAAATATAGTTGCTACTATACATTAAAATTAGATAAAAACAATAAACTTATTTTTGAGAAAATATGTCGCTACATCACTCAACGTGGGACATATGCACCATTACGTACAGTTAGATCATACCTGTAGCAAAGCACAAACATTTTTGCTAGTTATATTCTATACAAATTTCTAGTTAAAGTTGAAAAGGTTTAACCTATATGAATTCTCAAACGACGTGTATTCTGAATAGGATGGATATTTGTGTGATCATACGGATTTCAAATATCTTTAAAGTATACGATATGATAAACTAAATCACAATAAAAATATATAATAATTATAAAAATGTTAAAGAAAGTACTTGATGGTAGTATATACATATTACCCACGAGCACTAGTCACGCAAGATAGTACTACTTTCTATGTCTCATAAAGCACTCCAGAAGTACATGTATTTGGACAAGCATGTGTTCAGATACATGTCATTTTGATCTGTGTTTTCTGGGATGGAGGGAGTACACAAGTAACAAGACATTGCATGCAGCACTAGTCATGAAGAAAGCAGCCTGAGGTTTGAAAATTCTTGACGATCATTGCAGAAACATGATTTTTAGGAATCAATTTAACCCATTAGATATCCTTCGAACCAAAATTTATACACTTCCCCAAAAGAGAGATAAAAACTATATTGCACATTTTTTATATTTGCCGGCATTTATATCTGTCTCTATCAATGAAGATAAGTGTTAAGGCCATGAAAATTGTGGACATGGAAGTGACCACGTGGCATTTGGTAGTATTATATTGCCTGTACACATGAATAAGCATATGCTGTCCATCGATGCCATATTATTGCTAGCTTGTAGCCAATTAGCCATCGACACAGTTGCAGTGTGCAACTCCTAGTTATTGGAAACTTAGGGTCCGTTTGGTTGGTGGGATCTGGTGGGATGAAGCCATTCCATCCTAGTTTGAAGGCTATTTGGTTCGTGGACATGAGAATGGAGCCATCCCTGAAAGGAAATATTCCCATAAGATTCGGAATAAGAACATTTCATAAAATTTTCCGGACGCAGCCATTCCAACCCGATGCCGTCTTCTTCCGTTTCTTCCTCCTCACGCCATCTGCTCCCCTCCCCTCGCCTTCCCATGGCACCACGCCGCGGTCCTCCCGCACTGGGACGAGGTGCCGGCGAGCTCGCCGTGGGCTGGAGGGCGGCGCGGCTGGTGGCGACGCGGCCTGCAGGCGGCGGCATGACCGGCGGCGGCGCGGCCTGTAGGTGGGGCGTGTTGGCCTATAGGCGGAGGCGCGACCGGTGGCAGTGCGGCCTGCAGGCGGAGGCACGACCGGCGGCGGCGCGACCGGTGGGAGGTTCCGCCGGCGTGGACGCGCGACCAGAGGATAGGCACGTCCGGCGTGGAGGTGCAACCGGCGGCGGCTAGCACGCCCGACTAACGGCGCGGCAGGGAGGTGCCGGCGGGGAGGCGCGACCGGTGGGAGGTGCTGCCAGTGTGGACGCGCGACCAGAGGATAGGCACAGCAGGCGCGGAGGTGCAACTGGCGGCGGCTAGCACGCCCGACCAACCGCGCGGCAGGGAGGTGCCGGCAGGGAGGCGCGACCGGTGGAAGGTGATGCCAGCGTGGACGCGCGACCAGAGGATAGGCACGGCCGGCGCAGAGGTGCAACCGGCGGCGGCTAGCATGCTCGACCAACCGCGCGGCGGGGAGGTGCCGGCGGGAAGGTGCCGGCGGGGAGGCGCGACCGGCGGCGCGGCGTGGAAGTGCGACTGGCGGGGAGGGATGGGCGCGGCGGCGGGTCGGCGGCCATGGAGGGCAAGGGAGAGAACAAGGAAAAAATGTTTCTATAACACGTGGGTCCAGGTTTAACAGAGGTAAATGGAGTTATAGAGGTAAATGGAGTTACAACTGCTTCATTCTCGTTCCATGAACCAAACATAAAAATAGAGCCGTACCATTCCTTCAACCGAACGTGGAATGTAATTATTCTATCCTAGAGTCTAAGAATAGAACCGTTCTATTCTATCATGTCCACCAACCAAATGCTACTTTAAGCTTGAGGCAGCGAAATTTTGAAAATTCTTGACCAGCGTCAATCATGCAGTATGACCTGGTCAAACATTTTGGACCATGCAAACTTGAAACCCATCTAATCTGTATATCTCGACAATGTAAAGCCAATAAATAAATATGTATATATTCCCATTTTAAATAAATTTCTTTCTGGGAATAATGAAGGCAACATGTTGACTTGTTAACTACTATTGCGTTTACAGGATTGAGCAACAGTACTTAGCTATCACTTATCAGGCTATAAATCAGGAGAGGAGCCAGCCTCAGCGCTCAGCTTGTGCGCGTGCCTTGCAAGGTTGATATATTTCTGCTAGTCATATATGATGACTTGCTCTTCGTCTACCTCTCGCTCAGCTATGGGCGCCGCTGCTGGCGTCGTGCTGGTGGTTACCGCCGCGCTATGCCTCCCGGGCGGCACGAGGGCGCAGCTGAGCGAGGACTACTACGACAGCACGTGCCCCGACGCCTACGACATCGTGAAGCAGGTGCTCATCCAGGCGCACCAGTCGGACACCCGCATCTTCGCCAGCCTCCTCCGCCTCCACTTCCACGACTGCTTCGTCCAGGTATCCATGGTTGCATCTTGCATATGCGTGTATATGCATCGTGCTGCAGGATTCACGGATTAAGAGCTCGCTTATATATTATTATTGATAGGGCTGCGACGGGTCGCTGCTGCTGGACAGCGTGCCAGGGATGCCGTCGGAGAAGTTGGCCGCGCCCAACAATGGCTCGGCGCGCGGTTTCGATGTGGTGGACGCCGCTAAGGCGGCGCTGGAGGCCGCCTGCCCCGGTGTCGTCTCCTGCGCCGACATCCTCGCCATTGCCGCTGAGATCTCCGTCGAGCTGGTATGTAGTTATGTACCTGCTGGAAAACCTGTAGCTACATATATGCAGACTCGATCGTCGTCATGGCATACCATGGCTAACAGTATTGTTAACACGTAGTGGTTGGTAGATCAAGGGGCCCCGCGCCCATGCAAGCATAAATCGATACACGTAAAACTGACAACAACGTGCCACCTTACGATTAGCTAGCCTTTCTATTAATTTGGATGAATGAATGATTAATTGATGGGTGGCATCGTCGTGTCGGTGCCGCACGGATCGGAACAGTTTATGATCCAAATGTTTCTTCGTAATGCAAGTGAGGCTTTAATGCTTTTTAGTTAACCAGTGAAAATGCACGTACGTCCCGCACGTGACAAAATAAAATTTTGTGATTTTGTTTGTGAAATCTTTCCAAGGTAACAAAGTATGTTAATGAATTTTAAAGACGTATGTGTGTCCCACACCATTTTTATTTTTGAAGTTTTTTAAAGTGACGAAATAATACTACTCTAGGCGGTAGCCAGATCCGACCAGGCCGCCCAAAGTCATGCTGGGGAAGCGCTAAAACTCCCGCCATGAGCCCACGACACAACCATCCATCGCATGTGGCTGCACAATCTTACGGGACTCCGCTCCCATGATTAAACGTTCGCTTCAGGCATGCACCTTCGCGGTGAGGATTGTGTCCCCAACAGGCCTGCCGGCACCCTTCCCTCCGTAGGAGGAGGATCTCTCTAGAGAGAGGTCCTAATCTCTTTTCCCCTTTCTTGATTTAGTCTCTCAGAGGCCAAAGCTGGGTCGTAATTATAGATTTGAGATCTCCTTGTCTTAGCCATTAGAGATTTTCCTTCCAATGTTGTGTTTCATCGGACGTGTTTGACAGTTTTAAGTAGGCTTTGCAAAATATCGACCAGCAATGTGGCATATTATTTATTTATTTACCAATCTAGCTTTGTCTCAGATCATATCTACTCTTGGGCCGTCCAGTAACGACGTTGCCCAAAGAAGAGATTTTTTCTATTGTTGTGGACTTGTTACATACTGTTGTTCATGTTGGGCCACCTGCTGTGATTGGAACGATTTAAACATGCCCAACTGTCAGCGAACGTGAGCATTGCGGCGGGTATATGAATCTTGGGTGGAAAAAGTCTGATGATTAAAGGCATGTAGACTTGAAATTTACCGCAGGAACTTGCGTTCTGTTCTTTACTCGTGCGTTCCGTTCTTTTTCTCCGTAGGCTTCAGTAGTCCGATTTAATTGATGTGGGGCCACTTAAAATCACTGTTTGATGTATATTCTGTTTTAGATCCAAAGGCTGACATATTAGGTCCAAAGGCTGACATATTAGGTGGGTAGAAAGCTGTTTGGTAAAAATTATTTTATTTTAACTCGTTTTTTATAGTATAGAAAGATGAATAGGAGTATGATCCGATCCATTGAGTCCGATTTTTAAAAATTTTAGGCAATATTTGATATCCCTTTACCACCCCATTTAGAAAAACGATCGAGCAGATAATTAAATGTGGCCAACGATAGTAGCTACTCCGTAGTATTGAGTTTGTAGCCGGCCCTAACGCTTAGCTTGATGCATGCAGTCGGGAGGACCCACATGGTGTGTGCTGCTGGGAAGGCTGGACAGCAAAACGTCCGACTTCAACGGCGCGAATTCGAACCTCCTCCTCCCAGCTCCTACCGACAACCTCACCGTCCTTCAGAGCAAGTTCAACGCCGTCAACCTCAACGACGTCGACCTCGTCGCCCTATCAGGTAGTACGGTATCTTTAAGTGCATGCATCAATCTGGACTAGTTGGCGCACAAAAACAAATTAAACTTGCAGATTAATAATACTACATGATGAAGTACATACGCTGTTCTTGTGACAACAGGAGGGCACACGTTTGGCAGGGCACAGTGCCTGTTCGTCACTACCCTGCCCGACCGGCTCTACAACTTCAGCGGCACGGGCCAACCCGACCCGACCCTAGACTCGGCGTACCGAGACTTCCTAGCACAGAGGTGCCCTGTAAATGGCAACGCCTCCGCCTTGAACGATCTTGATCCGACGACTCCGGACACCTTCGACAAGAACTACTACAGCAACATCGAGGTCAACCGGGGCTTCCTCAACTCCGATCAGGAGCTCAAGTCGTCGCCGGAAGCGCAGGGCACTACGGCGCCCATCGTCGACCAGTTTGCGACCAGCCAGGATGCCTTCTTCGCCAACTTCGCGCAGTCCATGATCAATATGGGCAACATTAAGCCATTGACGGATCCGTCGCTAGGAGAGGTCCGTACCGACTGCAGAAGGGTCAATGGAAGTTGATCATCAGCTGGGATCGGAGGAGAAACTTTGTGTTTGTGAGTAAATAACTAAAAGGACAATAAGGGCTTCATCTGCCACCGACGATCCTCGAGTGGGCAGTTTATACTTGTCAACCAGTATTCTGTTTATATTTGTCAACCAGTGGGTGAAATGTTTTGGAGACCGAAGGAATGGTGTCATGTGGTATATGTTTGGTCACTGTATGCTTTTGTTGAGACATTTTATTTTGGTTTGTTTGGTTCCATGATTTGTAGCGTACTCCCTCCAGGCTCATAACACTAGACGTTGAAGCCGTTGGCTCGCTGGATGCAATTACATGGTGCGGGTGTCACTGAAATCTGTGTTGGATCGAAAAAAAAAAAAAAACTACAAGCGAAACAGGGACCGGAAACCTAGGAACCAAAAATAAAAGGTGTGGTGCGGGTGCCACATAAATCTATGTTGGTTCGAAAAAAACTGTAAGCGAAACAGGGACCGGAAACCTGCTAGGAACAAAAAATAAAGAGTGTGGTGCGGGTGCCACTGATGTGTTGGTTCAAAAAAACTGCAAGCAAAACTGGGACCAAAAACCTAAGAACAAAAAATAAAGGGAAGGACAAAGGCCACAGCCACAAACTACCGATCAACCCTGGCCTACTTCAGATGGACTTTGTGGCCTGCACGCCACCCACGTGGTAAGCTAGGCCGGGACACTGGGTGTGGCCGACCATTCCTTTTATTTTTATCTATTTTTAAAATACAATAACTTCTACAGAACGACGATTTTCAATTTGGTTTGCACCGGCCAAGCTCCGACCACCGCCGTGCCTTTTTAAAGGGTTGGCAAGCCCTCGGTCTTAGACCAAACCAACACATCATCTATATAGTCATCTATAATATGAAAATAACACTACGCCACAGACATGTTAGAGACGGCTCTTAACTACATCTGAGACGATAATTTTTTGAGTCACTAAATTTTTGTCACTGATGTAAGCCACATTTGTGACGCGTAAAAAGCCGTCACTGATGAAGTACTTTAGAGACGCGTTTTGTAATTACCGTGTCACTGATGACACATATTAGAGACGTGTTTTGTTACTTCCGCGTCTCTGATGTAACATATCAGTGACGCGAGTTATGAAAAGCGCGTCTCAAATGTTTACACCAGAAGCAGCTAAAGCAACATCAGTGACGGCTTTTTCTTACAAACACGTCACAAAATTCATTTACTAGGGACGTGGGTTATTATAAACGCGTCTCTAATGTATGATCTCAAAACCACCTAGTTCACATCAATGACATGTTTTTAAGAAAACCACGTCGCTATTATGTGTACATATCTGTGACGTGTTTTTAATGCCACGTCACTGTTATTTGAAATCATACATTCAGATCACAGGCATAATATTCATATCAAATATCACGTGCATTCAAATAATAGGCATCATTCATCTCACACAGCCACAATATTCATATCAAATATCACGTGCATTCATATATATATGATAGGCATCATTCTGATGAGACATGACATAACATGCATGGTCACATACACAAAAGATAATGCATCATAGACAAAATGTCCCGGCCTAGCTTACTCATATAACATCGTAGACATAAATAGAATTTGAATATTGATGAAATAGACACGGCAGCCTTACTCATTCTAGCTCACTTTCCCCTTCTTCACTCTTCTCCTAGCCCTGCTGTGTACCTAGCCCTCACCTCTGACAACGCCACCCATCGTTAGCCAACCACCACCACCTTGCCCCATTTTGAGAAAGACAAAATGCAATTTGGAAAAAGGTCCTTTGCACATAAAGCCAAGATGTATCCTCTATAGTCTAGCTCCTAATATTCTCTCTTTAGCCTATGACTAATTCTTAGAAAAAAATACAAATCTACCCCTGTAATCTATACATAGTTATGAATAGGTTTTGATGTAGTCATACTGAAAACTCTCAAAAAAAATTTTATATTTTTTTATGAATAGGCTGGCATCATTAGAGTGTTCCTTTTCTAATTTATATTTGTTATTTATGATCAATTCCCTTTAGACAGTATAAATTTGTAGAAATTGAAGAATTATCTAAATTAGGAAATTTTATCAAACAAATCCCCTTTAATTGTTATATAGCTCAGTAGTGCTCTCCTGTTTGTTGGAGCATGTCGATCCTTCGCTGGTCAACACGTTGAACATCCTCCTACCTATGCAACGCTCATATCATGCATATAGAATTGATAGTTCAGAAATTGTGATTAAAGGAGTTTGAGGAGGAATCCTAAAACTAATTCCTCATGTTTACGTATTATAATAGTCTACCACATGTTTATGTATTATATGAGCATTTAAGTTATTGGAGTTTCTTGAAACCACATGTATAAATGTTCCTTTTAATTGCCATGTCCTTGATATCCTATTTATTAGTGCATGCATGCCAATCAAATGCTTAGCTACTTAGTTCTCGATGGCGTTAGTGAGATAGAGTCAAGAGTCATTCCACAGTAAACTTTTTAGAAAATATAATGTTGACTTAATACTTTTGATAATGATAGGCTTGAGACCGGTGTGGAGAGATGGCTTCGTGGTACATGTGGTTATTCTTTTGGATTAAGTAATAAATCATAAGAGATCATGTTGACTTGGGAAGCATCTCCTAGATGCAGTGCTTGGGAAGCATCTTCTCAAGCTTGATGAGCCTCCACTTGCTACGACCTCAACGAATGAGAATGCATGCGGCCTTTGAAATATGGACCTACTCCAAAGTACCATCCCCAAGGCCTACCTCTAAACATTATACAATGTGCACGATTTGCAAAAATGAAGTTCAAATAATCTAAATGTGGGTGATTTCGAAATAACCGAATAATTCCACAAAGTAAATTTGTTGGCTAATTTCCTTAGAAGATGTGTAACACCCCAATAATCGCTAACCCGAAATCACCAAATAAACCACGCGGTTTTCAAAATAATTCTTCAAAATGCATCATCATATCTTTCACTCCACCATTCCACCTTAAGCCCTTTCCCAGTTTTACCCCTACCATTTTCCTTACAGACCCTTTTTCCCAAAAATTCAAACTGAAACCCAATGCTCAAAGTTTAGAAAAAGAAAAAGAGCAAAGACCCTAATTGGGCTGCCTCCCCTGCCTTTCTCCTTCCAGCCCGCACAACCCCCCCTCCTTGCGCGGCCCAACCACCCAGGCCGGCCCAACTGCCGTGCTCCCTCCCCTTCTCTCGCTGACAGACCGGGCCGCGCACCGGTGCCCTCTCCACCGCTGACAACCCGGCCCCGCAAATCAGCCTCCCCCGTCTTCCCCCTCTTGCTCTCTCACTCACCGGCAGGCCGGCAAATTGCTGTGCCGACCATGCCCTCGCCCCGATCGAAGCAACCCCGCTCCACCATGAATCCCATCACTGCGCCGCTGGGATTCTCGTGCCACGTACCGCCACCCGAGCACCCCGTCACCCCAGCTCCTCTGTTTCGCGTCCTGATACCGGGACGGAGTGTCCTCCCCTGCCCTGTTCCACATCATCACCGTCCTACGGCATGCCCAACCAGCCGCTACCACTCGCTTCCCCCTCCCTGTGTCGCACACCACCATCTCTCTGAAGCCACGCCATGACGCCATGGCATCGTCACATCAACCGACGTCCTCTCCGCCACACTGCATGTGCCCTCACCGCGCGGGCCCGGCAGGACCCGGCCACGACACGCCGGCCACCCTCGCCGTCACCTATAAAAGGGGAACCCAGGCGGTCACTTTCACGCCATCACCCCGCACACACACACCCACATCCACTCCACACTCACCGGTGCGCTCACGGTGGGTCGACCCACCGAGGAGGCACCGCCGTGAACCACCTCACCGCCGCTCAAATCCACCCCTTCCCGGTCACTCCCTCCTCCTATTGGGATAAGCACGGGCTCCACCACCCCTCCTCGCACATCCTCCCCCTTTGCACTGGCCGGAGCCACACCGGAGCAAGCTCGAAACGCCGCCGCGCCGAGGCCGCGCCTCTTCGGCGCTCCGCTCGCATGTCGCCAGAGCCGTCCGCCGCCCTATCCACTTCCACACCACCACCCATGCACTCGCCCCGACCCCATCTACCTCGTCGACCTGCCCTCATTGCCGGAACCGGGTCGCCGGTGGGGAACCGCTGGTGAACCGCGGCACGGACTCCGTCCGGTTCGGCCAAGCCGACTGTGACGCCGCTCCACTTCCGCGGTTCTGTGTGTGACTGACGCGTGGGCCCACTCAGTCCCTTCGTCACCGCGCCGTCGTCGCTTCGTCGCGGCTGGTGGGCCGGCCCAAAAGGGCCCACGGTGCGGCGGAGGGCGAAGCAGGCCGAGCTGCGCGGGGCAGAGGAACTGGCTGCGCGTGGTATTTGGCCCGCGAAGCTTTTTCCTCTTTTTCTTTTTCGATTTATGGATTTCTTTTCTTAGGAAATTCATATCTCGGCCATACGTTCTTGGAATCCGGCGATTCTTGCGCCAAAATTCTTCTAAAATCACCCTCTATCCATTCATACATTCTGCATAGCCTCTGGAGCATACCTGATTGTCATTTTATGTATGTTTCTTGTTTGTGTACATGTAGAAACATTCCGGAGGAGACTCGTGAGCTCGATGTAACCATGCTGGACTAGGAGCCCAAGGAACCAAATATCGACCTCTGATGTAATGAGAACATCGACGACGGCAAGTCCACTGAAACCCTTTGATGCATGAACCCCCTAGTTTTTTCAAAATGACCCTTGCCATGACAACCACAAAACCTGCATTTGTTTTGCTTGCTAAGGTCAAACATGGTAGGATAGCCACCCGAACCAATCTTAGACTTAGCGCGCTTTGGAGGGATCACTCACTCAATATTATATACAATAATCTTGTTGGAATTTGGGTTGGTGATGGGTTAGTGTGTGCATTTGCGAAAACATGGGGAAAGACCTCGGCAGTCGGTCTCGATCGGCTATGCCATGTATTAAAGGGTGCCACTACAGGAAAAAGGCCTTCTAGATATGTTTTAATAGCAATGATGGCTAAAGCGTCACTATACATAGATACTCCCTGCATGTAGAAATAAGTCATTACCCTTTCCTATTGGGGAAAGGTGGGCTTGCAGAGTATGGTTGTACTCACCCTTGCTATTACTATATTTTTCAGACGATGAGGAAACCCTGATTGAAGCCCTCTTCAGTTAGGTCATGGTCCTATCCCCAACTAGCACGTGGCATTGGGCAAATAAAGACGCTTCCGCTGTATTCCGCTTTTACCCTATTGATATAATCTGGGTTGTAATCGTTAAGTCAGACTCGGTACTATTTGAAATAAATGTGTTGCTAGCCTCCTGGGACTAGTATTTGTATCACATTTAAGTTCGCATTAAATGGGGGCGCTTCAAGATGAAATTATATTTGTTTGTCAGTTTTGTGCTCCTATGGATGAATTTATGGGTTCATTGGTTTCACCATGAGCCTACAAAAAATTTCGCCGGCTTCCAACAGCCTAACAAAATATAATTTATAAATTTGATGGAACTTTCCAAGTTTCCAATAGTGATAGTATTTTGTGTTTGTGGGAGTTATCAAGTTCTCAGAGGTCCAACTTCTTATGTATGATGAAGGCATTCATAAGAAACCTTCTTCTACACTATAAAAAACAAGATTTTTAATACCTTTTTCACCCAACAAAACCATTGTACTCCTTAAAATGGCTCAAATGCATAGGTCAAAAAGGATTAGAAAGGATTGGAGGGGATGAAAACGATAGAAGAAAAATGTTTTCACCTTTTAGTCTTTTATTTTTCTCATCTCGCCTTCTACTATATCCGCCGAATGATTTCCTTATTTTAGAATTAATGAAAAACGAAAGAACATCGATCAAACGGTCATTAATTCTTTCTTTCTCTTTTTTCATCGTTCTTTGATTACCCGGTTAATTGGCCAACTTCATCATTTTCCTCAACATCTTCCGCTCTTCAAGCAATCCGCATAGACCCGTCAAGCATGCATGCTGAGATACGGTTCACAACGTGCATGCCGTATGTACGTCTACACTAATCTTAGTCTATGATAATATCTAAGTTATAAAATAATCTTAAGGATGCTAAATATGATAGGTTAAAAGAATCGAAAGTGCTACTCACTCTAGAAGATCCATTGAAGGGACCAAAATAAGTGGCAATATATTGAGAGAGCAAATCTCTTTCGCTAATGATGTTCTAGGAATTAAAATGAAAAAAAAAGAGGAAGCTGGAAAGGTACATCTCTAAATAACCTGAATTCTTTTTCTGCACTAGAAGACAAGATGATTGTTTTAGTCTCTAAAGAAATGAGTTCTACTCCCTCTATAGAAAAAAAGGCATTCTATTTTTTTCCTAAGTCAAATTTGTGGAGGAAAATATCAGCATTCATGACACCGAATAGATATATTATGAAAATACATGTCATATAGAATCCAATCGTACTTGGTTTCATAATATTGATACTTGGTCAAACTTTAAAAAGTTTCACTTACAATAAAACGAAAATACCTTTTTTTAGGATGGAGGGTACTTTAGATAATAATTTTGCTAGTATTATTGATTTTATGACTGATCTTAGGTGGCACAACCTAGCTGGTGAGAAACAAGAACATTATGGAAAATGAGGCAGTGTTAAAAGAATGTGCTAATGTTCATAAATCTTATATGAGAAGAAAATGGACATATGAGGTGATGAGGAATCATCTGACGCACTCGCGTCGCAATACATTATTTTTGTTAGAGCATAGTACACAACCCAGCGCTACAAGGAATGCGGCGTCACCTATTGTTTACAGGCATCGAGGTCGCCAGCGCACGCTACCTGAACAAGAGTGCCATACAAAATTCCTTGGATAATGGGAAAAAATACAAATTACATAAACAACAAATATAATGGAAGCCAGCTTAGAAACAATGAATTTTACACCAAGAGAATTAGAGAAATTATTACACCAATGTCACAGTATAGAGCTGAAAAAATTATATCATACATAAATAGATTGAGCAAATTCAATTATTGGGACAAACATGTGTACATAAGTACTCTGCTACACCAAGAGAATGTTGGTCAGTGTTGAGAAAACTACAGGCTATTTGGGATTTCTAGTGTTTAACTTGTTCCATTTGAGCAACAGTTGTCATATGATAAAATACTAGTAATAGAGCATCATCTCATTTCAGACTACCTCAGCTCCTGACATTCTGCAAGTGCGAGGAATGGTATGGATCGCTTCATCTAACCGCAAGGGTCATTTAGTACTTCCTATTGGATTATATGGGCTTGGCCAGCCAAGATATAATTCAATTAAATCTAATAAATCTCAAAGGTCCATTATCGTGTTTCATAATGGGCTCTAATCTCTTGAGTCCCATTAGCAGAGGAGGGAGGCACACAATCAATTAGTCCTGCAATGCTAGTTGATGAGGAGATAACGGGAATTTTCTCCCTATATATTGAACCAACCTGTAATGGAAAAAGATACACAAAAATATAGACTATCACACAGGAAGGCCCTAAGTTTGGGAATTCTTAAGGTAGTCTAAAAGTTAGGGTTTTGCAACCTCATTGGTGCGCCGCCATTATAGTTCTCTCCATCCCGAGGGCAGACGTGCATCGCCGATCGGGAGAGTATCTAACACCCCTAAAAATCCGCGAAATAAAAATCACATAATTAAATCTCTCGATTTTTAAAAATACCAATTTTTGAGAATCCAGCAATAGATTTCTTGAGAAACCTTCACCTCACACCCATCTACATTTTCCAAAACTCTCCCAAAACCTCTAACTAAAATTCC
Organism: Paspalum notatum; assembly: GCA_022530915.1. NCBI lineage: Eukaryota > Viridiplantae > Streptophyta > Magnoliopsida > Poales > Poaceae > Paspalum > Paspalum notatum. The sequence continues at coordinate 22,086,251 of CM039684.1, read as the reverse complement.
TCACCAAAAAAAAATCTAAAACCAGAAACTCAAAAGGAAAAAGAAAAGAAAAAGGGAAAGAGAAAACGGTCCACACCCCCTTACCCCCTCGGCCCGCCTGCCATTCCCCTCCTCCGCGGCCCGCTCCACGCGCTGCCCTCTTGGACCGTGCTAGCCCAGCAAGCCGGTCTGCCCCTCCCCTTCCGCCCGGCCTCAACCCAACCATGTCGTGCCCTTCCTTGCTGATGCGCGGGCCACCCCATTGAAGGGCAACCGGCCATCCCCGACCCGTCAAGGCACCCTGCCCAGCCCTAGCGCACCGCTGCTGCACCCACGACGTGCCTGCACATGCAGTCACGCCGCTGCCAGCGCCCACGCCACAACGCCAGCACATGCGCGGCCTCAGCCCCCGCTGCGGCAACGGGTCTCGTCACCTGGTACGCCTTGGCCCCTCTCCACGCCAGAGTCGAGTCGCGTCGACGACCCCACGCCCCTGCCACGCTCAATAGCACCGTGCTCCCAACCAAAACAACTACCCGGCGACGAGCCATCGCCACTCCACCTCGCCGCTATAAAGACCCCTTCCCGCTCCTCAAAGCCGCGCACACCACCACGCCAACACACCCACACTCTGGCTTGAGCCTGCCCCGGAGGGAACTCCGGCGTGGCGACACGCCCACGCACGATCACCCCCCACTACCGTTGAGCCCAACCTTCAAATTGAGGTGAGCATCACGTGCACCACTACCCCGCGCACCTCCCCCACCCCGTTTTGGCCCGATTTTGCCCCGGGAGCAGCCTCGGCGTGGTGCCGTGCCGACCACCTCCACCGCTGTAAGGAAAATGGCCTCATGTGTCATATTTCCATGGTTGTGTTTTGGTGATTGATTGACAACCAATACTTGGACTAATGAACTTGTCTAGATGCACATTCTCAGGTATTTAGGTCCAAGTGATGAAGAAGAAGAAAAGCCAAAGGAAAGGCCCGAAGGGCTGCCCCAACAGGGGTTCCGCTACCCGGTTAGCGGATGAAGACCGTACTATTGAGCGGACCAAGTTTCCCCAGGGGAAGTGAAGTGGAATTCTAGCAAGTTACAAGGACCGGATGGTACGGTCTCAAGGATCTGAGAAAACCGGACCATTTTACTCAGTGAAGAAGTGAAGATTTGGGAGATACACAGACCGGAAGGTAAGGTCTAGAAGACTGTCCAAGGAGCATAATAAATAATCCGTGGGTACCAAACCCTCGGACAGGCAGTAAGATAGTATGGTCCGGGAAGACCGTCCTAAATAACTCGAGGGCATGCACTTAGAAAGGAAATCAGGTTTCAATGGACTGGATGGTATGGTCTCTATAGAGTGTACCATGTCACGAACTAAAGTACCGTGACGTGGAATTTCAGTGACCGTTGGGAAACCACACGGACCGAATGGTTCGGTCTATGGAAAATGGGCAGACCGAATAGTATGGTCTACACTGCATTAGCAGCCCATTGGAGTAATGGCTAGTTCGTGTTTAGGGGCTATATAAGCCACCCCACCCGGCCATTTCCACGGTGTTGGAGCCACTGAAGATCAGAGGAAGTGTTAGAGAGTATTCCAAGCATATCTACCACTCCAACCACCGTATGAGAGCTTAGAGCAACATCAAAGCTAGTTAGAGCTTAGAGAGAGTGAGCTTGCGAGATCTTCTTGAGTGTAGCTCCTGCGTGAGCTATTGGACAAGCCTTGGCTGCGTTCAAGCCACTTGTACTCATTGCTAGACCCTCCTTCTTGGTGTGGAGTGGTGGCGACAACTTATGCGGGAACGAGGAGACCCTACAAACTCCGTAGTAAAGAATCCGGTGCCTTGGGACTGAGAAAGACGGTGGTGGTGGCTAAGCCTTGGTGGCTTAGTGACACTTAGCCTTTACTTGCCGTGAGCCATTTGGTGGCGAGCGCAAGATGATGATCGGGAGAGTCTTGGTGCTTGGCTCGGATATTGCCTTTGGTGGCGAGCCCGTGGACGTAGCCCTTTGTGGTGAACCACGTTAAATCTCCGTGTCTCCTCAGGAGTTTGCATCCCCTTGCCCTTACCTCTTTACTTACCGCATTTACGTTTCCGCATGTTTTTCTTGTGTGCTTTTAGCTCTCCTAGTTAGTTTGATTAGGGTTGGCTCTAGGTTGCAAGTCTTTTGGGTAAGTTAGAGAGCGCATAGATAAACCTTAGACTTAACTAGCATGTGTAGGACGCGATAGGTTTATCTTTATGCACTAGATAGCCCTAGGTTTTAGTTAAGCAATTAGCGACCCAATTCACCCCTCCCCCTCTTGGGTCGGTGTGGGGGATAGATATCCCCTGGGCCCTCACGGCGTGGATTCAGTATATGGGCCGTTGGAGGGCCCAATAGAGACAGCAGGCTCCTAAACAGGGTGCCGACTGGTCTCGTAGGCCCGAGAACGGATGGCGTGCCTGAAGAACCAAGTCAAGGCACTGTAATTTAGGAAAGGCGTGAAGGAGTTGGTTCAGACTCTGGATTCTAGAAGCAGCAGGACTCAAGAAAGGAAGCGTGTAATCGTAGATTCTGTGTACTCTTTAGGATTCCAAACAGAGTAGTACTTGTGATGCCCCTGGCATCTCAGAAGCCGTACACACATTTATACGTAAGCTAATGATGAATTAAGACTAAATCATGCTTCAGAGAGTAATGAGGAATTGGTAGATAAACCACTAAGTCAAAGTTTCTCAAATCTGAAATTTTAGCTCATCCCCAAATTGATTCTGAAATTTCTTTTGATTTGACTATACAACTCAAGAATTTTCTTTTATATGAAATGGAGTTGGACTCATCACCTTTCAGATGCATCTATTGTGGATGTATTTGGACTTCATTTGACACTTCAAAAGTTGGAAACAAGGAAGTCTCTACACAAAGTAAAATTCCTGTTTTAACAAATCTTGGAACACACTTGCATCCATAGTTCAAAATCTGATGGGATTCAGACCAAACTCGTATTATCAAACTTATAGGTCATCTGCTGAGGAACAACTTTGGCAATTAGAGCTTAGCCACCTATTGAGGCTTATGTGGTGTTTAGGGCCATTTTCTACCAACACAGAAAACCAGTTCAAATCAGCCCTATTTAGAAATCTCCAAATTCCTCTAGCCTGCAGCCACTTTCATGCAAAACTCCAATTGGAAAAGTTGTAGGATTTGAAATTCTACACAACTTTCCCAAAAGGCACATGAGGTGTAAATGGCTAGAAAAGGGATTTTTAGAATTTCTAAGATGAGGCATCCTGCTGGTCAAACCTGAGGCAGCAACTCAAATTCAAATTTAGACCAAACTCGACCATAGAACTGGGGGTCAAAGTTTATAACAAAGTTGTAGCTTACAAAATTTTGAACACTTCTTGTATTTTGAGTTTCATCTAAATCGGCCTCTAAGATGCTCAAAAACGCAAATAGAAAAGATGTGTCTCAGCAGTCAAAGGGGATTTTTCCATTTTTTTTTTTTGGATTTTCTTTTTTCCCTCTCTCTATGACAGGTGGGTCCCACCTATCGGGTTCCCGCCCGCGGCGTCCGAATTGGGCCGGCCTGCGCCAATTCGGCCCTCGCCCCGTAGACCTAGTCCACCGCGCCCATCTCTCCGTCTCGCGTCTTGGCCCCACCCGTCAGCGGCTCGCGGCTCATGGACGCGGTCCGCGCCGCGCGACGCGTCGTCCTCCCACGTACGACGGCGGCCACGCGGCCGACGGGCACCGCCGCGGCCGTCCGGCCACCGCCCACGCCCCTCCGCCCTGCCCGCGCTGCCCGACGCCCGGCCCCTAAAAGGGGAGGAGCCCCGCGCCCCTAAAACCCTAACGCCCCCGCTCCTCTGCCTCTCTCCGCCCCGCCCCGAGCCTTTTTCGCCGCGACCGCCATAGCCGGCGGCGAGCTCGAACCCGAGCTCGCGCCGCCGCCATCCGCCCTTCCCAGCCCCCGACACCACCCCCGCCACAACCGCCTCGTCGCCGCCCGAGCCCCCGGCGAGGAGATCAAGCCGCGGCTCGACGTCGCGTCGCGCCGGGAGCTTCAAGTCGCCGCCGCCGTTCGTCGCCGTTCCCCGCCGACCCGAGCCGCCTCCGCCGTCCACTTCACGCCCACGGTGAGCGCCGCCCCGCCCCGCGTCCCCTCGACCCCGCGTCGCGGCTCCGGCGAGCCCGAGCTCGCCGGCGCGCGCGAGCGCGCCGCGCGCGCGCGTCGCGCGACCGCGCCTGGCGCGGGGAGGGAGACGACCGGGGGCGCTTTTGCGCGCTAGGCCCCGGATTTTCCCCTATTTCCAAGCCGGTCCTCCCGCCTGTTTACCGAGTCTTGTAGATCTTACGTCTAGGCCCTCGGATCTATAGGATAATTATGCAATAGCCCCTGGATCTGAGTAATTTTCATTTAAAATGGATTTATTTCGGCTGAAACTTTGATAAATCATATAAAATCGAATAAAAATCCTAAAAAGGAAAATCTTGTTGTTCTGGAACCACAGTAAAATGATCTATGCAATGGATATGATATGGATCTGTGCATGTCAACTTTTGTTCACAATTTTTGCACATGCATGTTCTATGTTGTAAATAGGAAAAAGTATATCTAATGAACTCTAATGAACTTGAGGCCTTGACAGTGGCTATAACAGGGTAGTTAGGTCCTGAGTACTATGTTTAGCACCCTAGCATTAATCAAGTTATATGTGTTTTGATTTTTACCATTTAAATGTGACTTGGAAAATGTTGCTACATAAAAAGTGCATAAAATGAGTCATATATATTTTTCCTAAGTTCTATATAGCATAATTAGCTCCCTGGTGAAACTTCTTGGTCGGGTCATGTACGGATAATTTATAATAAATCTGAGAATAGTTAGGGCTAATAACTTTCTGAAATTTTTATAAATTCATTATTGGTCCATTTAAGCTGAAATTGTTATGGCAAGCTCCTGTACCTGAGAACAGTACACTGTAAAATTTTGAAGTCAATTGGTGTAGGGTAGCTATTTAAACTCAGTCACCCTTTTTAAATAAATAAAAGGGGTTATCTGGTAGTAATAAAATGGTTAGCAAGTATTTCGTTATGTCCTATTAATACGTGGTCATGTTATGAACTGCTCTTCTTTCTGTTATGCCTAGGGTCTAAGTGTATGCTTAGAAGTAAAGGGGTTTCCTTTTATAGTAGGGGTGAATGCATGATATGTTGGGTGAAAAGAAGTTAGCCCATTGTCACGCTTTTGTGACATTTGCATTGTCTCCGTGCATTCTGTACGCTCATTGCATACACTTGGCATGCATATAGACCCCGCGCCCGAGGAGCAGGAGATTCCGTTGATCGCGAAGCTAGACGACAAGTGGAACCCGGAGCAAGAAGACGGCGTGTCGCTGATTGAACCCGTCCCGGTATCAAGGGGTTGCCTGGGGCAAAGCCTCACAACCCGGCAAACTAACTTTAGCTTAGTTTGTTCAAGTTGTCAATAACAAAGGTAGGCCCCTTAGGCATTTTCACCTATCTAGGGAGTCTCACCACCCTATACTTGTTTGTGCATTACGTTTAGGGATTTTATGAAACCCCACATGCATAAATCCTTGATGCCCAAATTAGAAAGGATAAAACGAAGTCTATGCTTAGCCATGCTTAGACGGTAGAAGACGAGTGAAGGTATTCACTCGCGAGATGATAGGGCCTACAAATGTTTTTACAAATCCTTGGATTGAAAGGCAGTCTGTTGTGACTTGATGATAAGTTGAGACCGGGCGGAGATATGGTTTGATACGATGAGATTTATGATAATGTGTTGGTGGACTCCGCCCGAGTCGATTAAGGCCCGTCCGCTGTTCGCCTGCTGATTGGCATAACATTGCTAGAGTGCTTATCCGGTATATGGGGCCGGTGAAACCTTACTTGTGCCATCCAAAGAACAGAGACACGTTCCTACCCACTGGTTGCGAGGAAGGTGGTCCGGGGGAGCTTGGTACTCATGACGGGGAGACCGGGATGCCGGCAGGCTCGTCATGGGGGCACAACCCGGAGGTCAGGCGGGAGTGAATCGAACTTGGGATGGGACAAGTGGAGGCGGGGGACCATATGTGGGAAAGCCGTCGTGTCAGTAAGCATAGGGGCCCCTGGCATTTCTAGTTATTCCCGGGAATTAAAAATCGATTCGAATCGCTGATGCTCACCAGGTGTGAGAATGCCAAATATCACTGACGGGCAACGTAGTAACAACTTAAATACTTTATGCTTATATTCATGTTTTATATACAACATGCTTGGATAAGTATGATCCGTCCGACTATTCATAGTGCTGCCCATCCACTGAGAGGAGGTTGATGGATTTGGGAGATGCTTCGAGGTCGAGGGAGAGATGACCCGACGTATAGGGGCATCGCTCCTGAGACGGCTACTCCCAAGAGTTCGATGGGGGCTCTATGAATCTTGGGACGGGGCATGCGTTCATGTTTTATTTTCTCTGCAAGTTTCCCCCTATGATATTGTTGATAATCATAACTAAGGGGTAGCAGCTGTCAAATCCTGCTATCTTATGATAACATGTTTTAAATAAACAATCAATGGCTAAGGACCCACTTCTAGTAAGCTTATGCGGGTTAGAAGTCAGTCCACCAAAAAGCCTTGCATAATCTCAAATGTGTCGGGCTGAAACCGCCCACGGGTAAGTCCTACGAGTTCCCCACGAACTCACCGTTTGTTGTTGATATTTTTCTTTTAGGTGCATATCAGATTACGATCAAGGATGACTACGGTGGGCTCGAGGTCATACTTGATGTTTACTTCCCGCTGCATGTTACATCTTTGTAACGATATGTATTCCGCTGCGAGGTTTATTTTGAAGTTCTTTTTCACTACCTTGTACTCCTTTTGAGCAAAAGTATTTGTAATCAATCAAATTATGTTTGTATGAAATGGTGGGTTGTTGTAATTGTTGTGGCTCTTCCGAGAGCTTAACGTGTGTGATGTCGGCATCCCTGGGAGATGGTTTCATCGAGTGCCCTTCTGGGTAGCTCGACGGACTACCGAGTTTAATTCGGTCTAAGTGCACTGTGGGCCAGTGGTGGCAGGTGTACTTAGTCCGTATTAAATCGGCGGTTCCGCCACAGCTGGTATCAGAGCCGATCATGCACGAGCAACAATTATAACAACTTCGTTTTGATTTCAAAAGCCTATTTTCCAAATCTTTTCAGAGTATTTGCGAAAATGAGAGATATCGCGTATATGCCCATTATAAGGATGTTAGGAGATATCAGGTGACATCACTAACATTCTGACCTAGATAGAATTCATATGCATTTTGGGCGCTTTGAGAAGCAACTATTCGGCCATAGCTATCCCCAGTACTGGTGGAAGCTATTGGGTTTTGCGAATAGTTGTAATCTCTGCATTCATGCTGTATAAGTAAAAGCTCTTTAAGGGTGGTGGGCATGTTTGAGGCTTTCATACCCACCACACTTACATTCGGTTTTGGGATCCACCTTTTTCTCGACAATCCCCAGTACTGGTGGAAAGTCAGGCTTTGAGGAAAAGGTGCAGCGGCCCACCAACGTTGTCCACGCAGCGGTCACGCGTGGATGCCACATTATGTGGTAATGTACGAGCATGCATTTTTCTGCAGGTACACTAACCACGTGCGAAACTAAGAACGACTAGGACTCGACTAGTTGCATTAAGGAGAGACGTGCATATATGTCACCGAATATCGCTAAGTTGTATACTTAGAAAGTATGATGTGAGACCGGATAGGACGGGCATACATCATTCCATCTCATCTCATGTGCTTTACTTGTTTTTGCTTGAAAATAACTAGATTTCTTACTGCATCTATAAGTATACTCGTTGGGTAGTAGCATTTTACATATGAATCCTGTCTGCGGTTTTAAGATGCATTTCAAACTACGAATAAAATCAACAGAAACTTATTATAAGAACCTAGTAGTACAAGAAATTTCTAAACAACTTATGTATAGATTACTTGCTCTGAAAGTAAATACGAGCGAGGTACCAGTTTAGGGCGTGTCTTATGTCCATTTTAAAACAAGTATTATATATAAAAGTTGTAGTGCGAAAAATTCAACCAACACATTGATCTATAACGACCCTTCGGCAAAATACTCTGGACATTAACTTACAACCATTTTAAGTCCAAGCTTACATCTAGGTAGCAAGTACGAAGTTTAGAAGATGAAGTTCGGGACGTAACTTAATTGGCACATGAATACAAATTGCCTTATGACCACGTTTGGCCTTCGAAACTATCAAATTGACGGGAGCCTTATTCTTCCTGCTACAGATGTCGCAACCCTCGACGCAGCCCTTCGACTTATGCCCTAATTACCAAGAGTCCGCAAAAGCTAAAACAACGATTCCTCGAGAACAAAAGAAGAGAAAAGCGGGAGAATCTTCCACCGAAGCAGCCTCAGTTCAACACCTGCGACCTGGGATGGTTCTATTAAAAGGATTTGTCAAGCCTGAAGATCAGATCGGGATGGTTCGTATGTGTCGACAACTGGGTAAGGGCCCAGGAGGATTTTACAGGCCAAGCCTCAAGAATGGTGCCAAGCCGAATCTATGGATGATGTCACTGGGAAAGAACTGGGATCCAACTGCACGCTCATATGGACCCACGCGTCCATTCGATGGAGCACAAGCCCCGACAATACCAGATGCTTTCAAGATGATTGCTCAAACTGCGAACTCCACTGCAAGCGAGTTTCCTCAAATTAACCCGGACATATGCATCGTCAACTACTACACCAACTTCGGGAAGCTCGGACTTCACCAAGACAAGGACGAGTCAGAGAGTAGCCTTACCAAAGGTTTACCTTTCATATCCATCTCCATAGGAGACACCGCCGAGTTCATGTTCGGCGACACGAGAGACAAGGACCAAGCGACCAAGATCAACCTCGAATCTGGTGACGTTCTCATACTCGGTGGAGAGTCAAGACTGTTATTTCATGGCGTTTCCCACGTGAAGACCAACACTGCACCAAGTTGGTTGAAAGAAGAAACGGGCATTCGTCCTGGGCGTATCAATCTTACGTTTAGGCAGTACTAGCTAGATACTAGTTGGTGTGCTAATAGTCATCGCAAAACTTTTGTAATGGGAGGGGGTTGACTCTCATAACTCTCGAGTTTCCCATGTATCCAACTCTTTGCAGTCGGCATGTGTCCCACCCTCATGATTAATGTAACCCTATTTTCAATGGAGTATTCGGAACTCTTGTAGTTCTCACGTTTCATGCTTTTGTCATTCAGGCACTTCAGTCCTTGTAATCCATGACACTTTTGTTGTGGTTACCTCGTTTCTGATCCAAATAAGTCTGATGAATTATACCTCCGAAAACATTGTGCTATGACGTGTAAAACTCCTTGTTCATGTCTTCTATCACCCAGTGTTATTCTCATATCCCCTGAGGTTGGAAGGAAATACCGCACTTGATGGGGTGTCCACCCGAGTAGTCTATGGTGCCGCGACGGAACCTAGGGTCCTGGGTGCACGGCCGTCACACGGGTCCACTGGGGGCGCACTGGTGTCAAGACATGCAAAGGCATGACACCGCTTCAATTGTGGAACGTTCCTATCTATCTTCAAACGCTTTGTTGACTTTATACATTAAATTCGTGGAAATGGTTTGCTCTATTTCCACTGCCACATTTTATCATTCCTTGCTTTGTTTCACCTTGCCTTTCTTGGTCTGTGGGGAAAGATCTACCTTAATCCCACTGTCGATCACACCCTTCCCCGGCCTTGTTGAACCATGTCTTCTCAATCCGTGAGACGAGTCAAATCTATGGTTCCACTCATCCACACTTTTGCGTTGACTTTGTTTGTCTTTGCTGGTCGTGCTTCACGGGGATAAGCAATTCTATTCTCCACGATACATTTACAACCATTTGTCTAAATCTCGGACTTCTCTGCGCTTACCCTGATTTTCATTAACATCTTGTATGTGTGGAAATGCTTGATTCCATTCCCACTGTCTTACTACATCATTCCATTGCCTTCTTGCAATATTGCCTCTCTTGATGTGTGGGGAGACAATTAACCCTGTTTCCACCACTCTATCTTATGTTTCCTTCCTTCGTATATATTGAATCTTATCTCCGAAAGGTAAGCTTCAGCATCATCCACTGCACTAGGCTTTTGTTCTCGGCTAATGCTTTCATCACGTTGTCCTTTTCAAGGGATTGCTTTACTCTCCCTTGAAATTATCCTCAAAGTTGGGCTCACTAACCTTGGTGTTCTGTTAGTAAGCATAAGCCCTCTGCCTATACTTTTCTTGGTCAGTCTCGATCAATTATATAAAATCATACAAACCATCACCTTATCTAGGTGAATATGTCCTACTTTCTTCCCGTGTTATCTTTCTTGAGGCAATGAGTAGTGTGTGCTATGTATCGCCACACCTTACTCTTTGAAAATATTTGGATTTAATATCTTATATGTGTACGCAGTCCCCATCAAATGAAATGAATGTGCCTCCCAACAACACATCCATTGTTGTTTTCCATAACTCGCGAGATTTTTGCTTCATTCAAACTCCCTACTGCGTATGCTTTGCTTCTCATTGTTTAAATAAATCAGATGTTTATTACGCTTCTCGTCGTGCTTGAACCAATCATGTCATTCGCTCGCTGCCACCACGTTCTCTTCGTGGTTTGTTCATTCCCTCTCATATGAGACGTGAATTATCGAATACCTTAAAGGAACCATCCTAGTCAACCAAATGATGCTTTGTAACTACCTTGTGTTAGGAAGGTACTAACCACTCACCCGGTCGTTAACAAAGCCAACAAAGGACAAAGGAAGAGGTAAAGTGCGTTTGCAACTATTAAAAGAGTCCCGAGCCCCAAGATGCGGGTAGTATCTTTTCACCTTACGACATAGAACCCGGCCTCTTTCAAAATCTCGGGACGAGATTTCTTTAAGGGGGGTGGGTTGTGATGCCCCTAGCATCTCAGAAGCCGTACACACATTTATACGTAAGCTAATGATGAATTAAGACTAAATCATGCTTCAGAGAGTAATGAGGAATTGGTAGATAAACCACTAAGTCAAAGTTTCTCAAATCTGAAATTTTAGCTCATCCCCAAATTGATTCTGAAATTTCTTTTGATTTGACTATACAACTCAAGAATTTTCTTTTATATGAAATGGAGTTGGACTCATCACCTTTCAGATGCATCTATTGTGGATGTATTTGGACTTCATTTGACACTTCAAAAGTTGGAAACAAGGAAGTCTCTACACAAAGTAAAATTCCTGTTTTAACAAATCTTGGAACACACTTGCATCCATAGTTCAAAATCTGATGGGATTCAGACCAAACTCGTATTATCAAACTTATAGGTCATCTGCTGAGGAACAACTTTGGCAATTAGAGCTTAGCCACCTATTAAGGCTTATGTGGTGTTTAGGGCCATTTTCTACCAACACAGAAAACCAGTTCAAATCAGCCCTATTTAGAAATCTCCAAATTCCTCTAGCCTGCAGCCACTTTCATGCAAAACTCCAATTGGAAAAGTTGTAGGATTTGAAATTCTACACAACTTTCCCAAAAGGCACATGAGGTGTAAATGGCTAGAAAAGGGATTTTTAGAATTTCTAAGATGAGGCATCCTGCTGGTCAAACCTGAGGCAGCAACTCAAATTCAAATTTAGACCAAACTCGACCATAGAACTGGGGGTCAAAGTTTATAACAAAGTTGTAGCTTACAAAATTTTGAACACTTCTTGTATTTTGAGTTTCATCTAAATCGGCCTCTAAGATGCTCAAAAACGCAAATAGAAAAGATGTGTCTCAGCAGTCAAAGGGGATTTTTCCTTTTTTTTTTTTGGATTTTCTTTTTTCCCTCTCTCTATGACAGGTGGGTCCCACCTGTCGGGTTCCCGCCCGCGGCGTCCGAATTGGGCCGGCCCGCGCCAATTCGGCCCTCGCCCCGTAGACCCAGTCCACCGCGCCCATCTCTCCGTCTCGCATCTTGGCCCCACCCGTCAGCGGCTCGCGGCTCATGGACGCGGTCCGCGCCGCGCGGCGCGTCGTCCTCCCGCGTACGACGGCGGCCACGCGGCCGACGGGCACCGCCGCGGCCGTCCGGCCACCGCCCACGCCCCTCCGCCCTGCCCGCGCTGCCCGACGCCCGGCCCCTAAAAGGGGAGGAGCCCCGCGCCCCCAAAACCCTAACGCCCCCGCTCCTCTGCCTCTCTCCGCCCCGCCCCGAGCCTTTTTCGCCGCGACCACCATAGCCGGCGGCGAGCTCGAACCCGAGCTCGCGCCGCCGCCATCCGCCCTTCCCAGCCCCCGATACCACCCCCGCCACAACCGCCTCGTCGCGCCGCCTCGCCTCCGCCAACCCTCGTCGCCGCCCGAGCCCCCGGCGAGGAGATCAAGCCGCGGCTCGACGTCGCGTCGCGCCGGGAGCTTCAAGTCGCCGCCGCCGTTCGTCGCCGTTCCCCGCCGACCCGAGCCGCCTCCGCCGTCCACTTCACGCCCACGGTGAGCGCCGCCCCGCCCCGCGTCCCCTCGACCCCGCGTCGCGGCTCCGGCGAGCCCGAGCTCGCCGGCGCGGGGAGGGAGACGACCGGGGGCGCTTTTGCGAGCTAGGCCCCGGATTTTCCCCTATTTCCAAGCCGGTCCTCCCGCCTGTTTACCGAGTCTTGTAGATCTTACGTCTAGGCCCTCGGATCTGTAGGATAATTATGCAATAGCCCCTGGATCTGAGTAATTTTCATTTAAAATGGATTTATTTCGGCTGAAACTTTGATAAATCATATAAAATCGAATAAAAATCCTAAAAAGGAAAATCTTGTTGTTCTGGAACCACAGTAAAATGATCTATGCAATGGATATGATATGGATCTGTGCTTGTCAACTTTTGTTCACAATTTTTGCACATGCATGTTCTATGTTGTAAATAGGAAAAAGTATATCTAATGAACTCTAATGAACTTGAGGCCTTGACAGTGGCTATAACAGGGTAGTTAGGTCCTGAGTACTATGTTTAGCACCCTAGCATTAATCAAGTTATATGTGTTTTGCTTTTTACCATTTAAATGTGACTTGGAAAATGTTGCTACATAAAAAGTGCATAAAATGAGTCATATATATTTTTCCTAAGTTCTATATAGCATAATTAGCTCCCTGGTGAAACTTCTTGGTCGGGTCATGTACAGATAATTTATAATAAATCTGAGAAGAGTTAGGGCTAATAACTTTCTGAAATTTTTATAAATTCATTATTGGTCCATTTAAGCTGAAATTGTTATGGCAAGCTCCTGTACCTGAGAACAGTACACTGTAAATTTTGAAGTCAATTGGTGTAGGGTAGCTATTTAAACTCAGTCACCCTTTTTAAATAAATAAAAGGGGTTATCTGGTAGTAATAAAATGGTTAGCAAGTATTTCGTTATGTCCTATTAATACGTGGTCATGTTATGAACTGCTCTTCTTTCTGTTATGCCTAGGGTCTAAGTGTATGCTTAGAAGTAAAGGGGTTTCCTTTTATAGTAGGGGTGAATGCATGATATGTTGGGTGAAAAGAAGTTAGCCCATTGTCACGCTTTTGTGACATTTGCATTGTCTCCGTGCATTCTGTACGCTCATTGCATACACTTGGCATGCATATAGACCCCGCGCCCGAGGAGCAGGAGATTCCGTTGATCGCGAAGCCAGACGACAAGTGGAACCCGGAGCAAGAAGACGGCGTGTCGCTGATTGAACCCGTCCCGGTATCAAGGGGTTGCCTGGGGCAAAGCCTCACAACCCGGCAAACTAACTTTAGCTTAGTTTGTTCAAGTTGTCAATAACAAAGGTAGGCCCCTTAGGCATTTTCACCTATCTAGGGAGTCTCACCACCCTATACTTGTTTGTGCATTACGTTTAGGGATTTTATGAAACCCCACATGCATAAATCCTTGATGCCCAAATTAGAAAGGATAAAACGAAGTCTATGCTTAGCCATGCTTAGACGGTAGAAGACGAGTGAAGGTATTCACTCGCGAGATGATAGGGCCTACAAATGTTTTTACAAATCCTTGGATTGAAAGGCAGTCTGTTGTGACTTGATGATAAGTTGAGACCGGGCGGAGATATGGTTTGATACGATGAGATTTATGATAATGTGTTGGTGGACTCCGCCCGAGTCGATTAAGGCCCGTCCGCTGTTCGCCTGCTGATTGGCATAACATTGCTAGAGTGCTTATCCGGTATATGGGGCCGGTGAAACCTTACTTGTGCCATCCAAAGAACAGAGACACGTTCCTACCCACTGGTTGCGAGGAAGGTGGTCCGGGGGAGCTTGGTACTCATGACGGGGAGACCGGGATGCCGGCAGGCTCGTCATGGGGGCACAACCCGGAGGTCAGGCGGGAGTGAATCGAACTTGGGATGGGACAAGTGGAGGCGGGGGACCATATGTGGGAAAGCCGTCGTGTCAGTAAGCATAGGGGCCCCTGGCATTTCTAGTTATTCCCGGGAATTAAAAATCGATTCGAATCGCTGATGCTCACCAGGTGTGAGAATGCCAAATATCACTGACGGGCAACGTAGTAACAACTTAAATACTTTATGCTTATATTCATGTTTTATATACAACATGCTTGGATAAGTATGATCCGTCCGACTATTCATAGTGCTGCCCATCCACTGAGAGGAGGTTGATGGATTTGGGAGATGCTTCGAGGTCGAGGGAGAGATGACCCGACGTATAGGGGCATCGCTCCTGAGACGGCTACTCCCAAGAGTTCGATGGGGGCTCTATGAATCTTGGGACGGGGCATGCGTTCATGTTTTATTTTCTCTGCAAGTTTCCCCCTATGATATTGTTGATAATCATAACTAAGGGGTAGCAGCTGTCAAATCCTGCTATCTTATGATAACATGTTTTAAATAAACAATCAATGGCTAAGGACCCACTTCTAGTAAGCTTATGCGGGTTAGAAGTCAGTCCACCAAAAAGCCTTGCATAATCTCAAATGTGTCGGGCTGAAACCGCCCACGGGTAAGTCCTACGAGTTCCCCACGAACTCACCGTTTGTTGTTGATATTTTTCTTTTAGGTGCATATCAGATTACGATCAAGGATGACTACGGTGGGCTCGAGGTCATACTTGATGTTTACTTCCCGCTGCATGTTACATCTTTGTAACGATATGTATTCCGCTGCGAGGTTTATTTTGAAGTTCTTTTTCACTACCTTGTACTCCTTTTGAGCAAAAGTATTTGTAATCAATCAAATTATGTTTGTATGAAATGGTGGGTTGTTGTAATTGTTGTGGCTCTTCCGAGAGCTTAACGTGTGTGATGTCGGCATCCCTGGGAGATGGTTTCATCGAGTGCCCTTCTGGGTAGCTCGACGGACTACCGAGTTTAATTCGGTCTAAGTGCACTGTGGGCCAGTGGTGGCAGGTGTACTTAGCCCGTTTTAAATCGGCGGTTCCGCCACAGTACTCATAGATGGAAACCGACTTGTAACCCAAGCCTTGCCGGACTATATAAGGCGGGTGAGGGACCCCTACGTAGAACATCCAGCATCTCATTCCATACCAGCCACTAGACGCCCTAGCTTTCATTGTAATCTCGAGAGCAAAGGCAATACAACTCGCAGCAAATAGGACGTAGGGTATTACTCATCTCGCGGCCTGAACCTGTATAAACCCATGTGTTTTGTCGCATCGCTACGCGAACCATCGAGCTACGCCGATTTCGCCACCCTAAAAGCACTACGTAACACACCCCGTGGTGCATTGCCGATATCAAACACCGATAGTTGGCGCGCCAGTTAGGGCAGTGAGATCGACATCAGCTAGCTCCATGGCCGACCACCTCATCAACGGCTTCGCTCCGGGTGACATGATCCGCTTCGGGTCGATCACCTTCATCGACGATCGGTGCGGAGACCTCCACCAGCTTCGCAACGCACCGGCGCAGCCACGTGTTGTCGTGTGACCATCAACCACTCCAGGACCTAATGGACGATCTGCACCGCCAGATCACCGCCAGGGACCAGCGCCTCGTCAGCCTCCACCATCTCAGCATCAGGCTTCAACATGGCGGCGCGAGGCGCCGGCATGTCACTAGAACCCACCACCACGGCATGTTCCGTTGGATCGTGCCCCAAGAGTCTCTATGGCTCGAGAGTACGAGCCAACGGGAGGTCCTCCTTCAGGCCTGGATCTACATCGACAGCGCCACTCAAGCGGCTCCAACAACGACCACCAGTTCAGCGCCAACTCGCCGCACGGCGCTCTCAACCTCTCCGACCCAAGTCTGGACTCGGATTAGTCGGGGGTCGAGGGGACGTTCGTCAGGGAGCCCCTCTCGAGATCCGCAGCGGGCCCACACCTCAGGTATCCCTCCGCGGAGCCCGCGATAAGTTCCTGTCGATACCCGCTCCTAGGTCCCTCGACCACTACGGGTCCCACCACCGCCGCCCGCACCAAAGCGAACCCGGCCAGCTTCGGCTGATCAGGGTCACAAAAGGACTCGGGTGGAGTCCTTCATCCTGTTCGGTCTCTGCAACTCCACCACCACATACCAGGGGCTACTCTCTCATGCCTTGGCTCCCCTCAACAACGATGAGGGTACGCGGGGGACGCCCGACCTAACTCAGTCCGTGCCTCTACCGGACGATGGTGTCTACAACGACCCTGATGTGCCGTTAACTGGCCGTCGCCCGCGGCTCATCATCAATTCTACCCCGCGCGGGGAGAACCGTTCGCTGGCGTAGTTCGCGGACCAGCGAGGCCAATCATCACTCGGCGGTTACTCGGGAGGATCACGATGCAGGGCATCACCATGTGATCTGTAACATCGAGACTCCTACGGCCTCTAATCACGGTGTAGCCACCACGACGACCACGGCTCCTGTCTCCAACGCCAGCATGGGGATGGAGACCATGCTCACCGATGATTCTGAAGGTTCACTTCCAAGCTCGACCCTATGTTTTCCCGAGCTCCTCATGATCAACGGTGCAGGGAATGAGATCGACGAGGAAGTCTCAGATGATGAGCAACTTGTCCTCGCTAAGACCTCGCAGGATTGCCACAGGAGGGAGAGGGCAAACCGCATCCGTAACATTCGGCGGCGTCATATTCTGGGTAATAGAGACCCCATGTTACACGTCTCGATGGATGAGGTGACGCGGGACAACGAAAACGACCAAGAGGTTCAAAGTCATTGGCGTAGGAACGAAGCCCGACAGCAGCGTCGTGACTGGCAGGATAGGCGATCTCCTA
This sequence comes from Paspalum notatum, assembly GCA_022530915.1. NCBI lineage: Eukaryota > Viridiplantae > Streptophyta > Magnoliopsida > Poales > Poaceae > Paspalum > Paspalum notatum. The sequence continues at coordinate 22,069,013 of CM039684.1, read as the reverse complement.
AATGAGTTCGAAGCAGTCATGGAGACTCCGAGTCAAGGCAGTGGGGCGCAGGTCAAGCTCTGCGAGCTCCTCCCCAACAATGAAGATGGAGAGGCTATCAAGAACGTTCTCACTCGGGTAGTGGACCACCTCGTGCCCAGGCATCCAGGGGTGGCAGACGCGCGATAGGTCATCAATGACAACCGGGACACGTGTCACAGCATCGAGCAATCTCGCGCTCAGCGACACCAGATTGAGTTGGATCGGTGATCAAACTACGATCAGGACTATGGACCCCCTCAGTGTGCTCCGGCCATTAGGGGTCACTCGGGAGCTGTCTCCGTTAATAACTCTGCAACCCGAGTCAGGGCTGGGCATGACCCTCACCCTCAGTCCCCGCAGCGTCATCCAGATGAGAACCGCGGCAACCTGGCTGGCAGCTCTGAAGCAGCCGTGGCGGCTTTTGGTCGCAGGATTTAGGACGTCGACTGGCCGCCCAACTTCAAGATCTCGAACGTTGAGAAATTCGAAACAAAGATGGACCCGCAGAATTGGCTGGTCGTGTACACTACCGCGGCCCGAGCGGCTAATGCATCAGAAGACCTCATGACGACTTACATCCCGATCAAGTTGGGACAGGAAGCGCTTCAATGGCTTCGCCACCTCAGGTGGGGTTGCATTGAAGACTGGGGCGACTTCTGTCGCCTGTTCGTTGCAAATTTCCAGGCACTCTCCGACAAGCCGGCGCAGCGATGGGACCTCAAAACCATCAGGCGTAAGGACTCAGAGATCCTGCGATCGTACCTCAAGCGGTTCTAGGCTCTGAGGAATCATATCCCCGACATATCTGAGGATACGCTGATCGATGACTTCCTCCAAGGGTCGAACGACTAGGTGTTCGTCAAGCACATACAGGAAAGAGCGCCCACTACTTCGGAGCGCCTTTTCCAAGAGGCAGATCGCTACATCACAGCAGACGAACGTGCTCATGACCTTGTCCGCCCACGACAGGATGATCGGGGCAAGGGCAAGTAAGAGAGGAACGAAGAACCCTCGCGGCAAGATCGTCGTTGGGAGAAGAGGCCTCGAGAGGAGGTCCGAGTCGTGGCGCCACCTCCAGCGCGTCCATGTGGCCCACCTCCCGCTCCGGCCCAGACGCTCGATCAACTCCTCGACGAGCCGTGCCCTACGCACAAAGACATGCACCACACTCTCCGGAACTACCGTGACTTCAAAGCCATGCTGGCGCGCGGACAGCTCCCCATGACACAGCCTGCCCCGCCACTGCCTCCGCCGCGGAACCAGCCTCCGCAGCGCCTAAATGGAGGCAACAATCAACGCTTCCCAGACGTCAACAAGGAGGTCAACTTCATCCTAGAAAGGCACGGAGCACACGCAAGCAAACGCCAGCAGAAGCTGGAAGATCGGCGGATTAACGCGGCCACCTCTGAGCCACCGCAACCATATGATTGGTCTCACGAGCCAATCTCTTTCAGTCAGATCGATCAGTGGCTCAACTTCGATGAGCCAGGTAAGTACCCGTTGCTGGTCCCATAGTCAGCGACACCCGACTCAAGAAGGTGCTGATCGATGGTGGTGCGAGCATCAATGTCGTGTTCCCTCGGGCTCTGCAAGACATGGGCAGCGAGCTCAAAAAATCGGATACCCCATTCTTCGGAATCATGCCACGTGCGGGGGAGTATCCGCTCGGGCATATTTTCCTGCCGGTCACCTTCGGCACTACGAAAAATTTCCGCATAGAGACACTGCGGTTCGAGGTCCCCACCTTCAACTCTATCTATAACGCCATCATCGGGCATCCTGGGCTCGCCAAGTTCATGGCCATCCCGAATTACCCGTACCTCGTCCTCAAGATGCCAGCTCCACGTGGCGTTCTCTCCATACGGGCTGATTTCAAGGGAGCATTAGAGTGCGTACAGGAAGCAATCCAGATGGCCCTCGAACAGAACAGCATGGTGGCCCCGAAGAAGCTCAAGGCAGATGCAGCTCACATGTCACAGGAAGACCTCCAGATCTCGACCCAAGAAGCGGTGTCAAGCGCAGCAATACAGCCGGCGGTCCCCACGAAGGAAATAAGTCTCGATCCCTCGGACACGACCAAGATGAGTGCCATCAATGCTCTTCTTCCTCCTAAATAGGAAGACGTGAGCGTCCAGTTCCTAAGGGCCAATCGCGACAAGTTTGCATGGAAGCCTGTGGATATGCCTGGGTCCTGAGGGAGCTGGCCGAGCACCAACTCAAGGTGTTCCCCAACGCGAAACCCATCAAGCAGAGGCATCGGCGATTTACTCCTGAAACGCGAAAGGCAATTAGGGCAGAGTTAACCCGGCTGAAGGCTGCCGGTTTTATTAGAGAAGTCACGCATACCGAGTGGCTTGCAAATCCTGTACTCGTTCTCAAAAAGAATAAAAAGGACTGGCGGATATGTGTTGATTATACTTATCTCAATAAGCACTGCCCTAAGGACCCGTTCGGGTTGCCTCGTATAGACCAGGTCGTTGACTCTACGGCCGGCAGCGCTTTGCTCTCTTTTCTCGATTGTTACTCGGGCTACCACCAGATCGTCACGCCTTTCGGTGCGTACTGTTACACCTCCATGTCGTTCGGGTTAAAGAACGCTAGAGCTACGTATCAATGAGCGATCCAGATTTGGCTCGCTGATCACTGGGGCAAGCGTGTCGAGGCCTACATCGATGACGTCATAATCAAGACCAAGAACGCGGAGGATTTCATTGATGATCTACAACAGGTGTTCGACAGCCTAAGGAAATTCCAGTGGAAGCTTAATCCCACCAAGTGTGTTTTCGGGGTCCCTACGGGACAGCTACTTGGTTTCGTTGTTAGCAATAGGGGAATTGAAGCTAATCCCGAAAAGATCAAAGCCATACTTAGGATGCACCCTCCCAAATCACAAAAGGACGCTCAAAGGCTGACTGGGTGCATGGCGGCCTTGAGTCGGTTCATCTCGCGACTCGGCGAACATAGCATGCCTTTCTACAAACTCCTCAAGGAGGTAGATCGGTTTTAGTGGACCACAAAGGCTCAGGAAGCTTTGGAGGCTCTAAAAAAGTTCCTGACCACGCCTCTCGTACTCAAATCTCCCAATCGTGCTACTGCCGACTCACCAGCTGAAGATCTGCTCCTCTATATCTCTTGTACGACTCATGTGATCAGTACTGCATTGGTGGTTGAGCGGCCAGATGGACAGCACACAGTACCTAGGCAACACCCGGTCTACTTCATTAGCGAGGTCCTCAGCCCCTCCAAGATCAGGTATCCTCAAGTTGAAAAGTTATTATATGCAGTTCTCATTACCGCACGCAAACTACGTTATTATTTTGAGGAGCATAAGATCGTAGTGGTTATTGAGTTCCCCATTGGACAAGTCTTGCGGAATCGGGAGGCCACAGGGCGTATTGCCAAGTGGACCCGCGAGCTGGGGGCCCACAACATCGAGTTTCGTCCTTGTACTGCCATCAAGACCCAAGCGCTGGTCGATTTTGTCTCCGAGTGGACTGAGCACCAGGTCCTCGAGAAACCAGAAACCATGGAGGTCTGGAAGATGTATTTTGAAGGCTCGTTGAAGCTGGAAGGAGCCGATGCCGGTGTTGTTTTGACCTCACCGGCAGCGGAAAAACTCAAGTATGTGCTACAGATTCTTTTCCCGGTTTCTAATGCTGCAGCTAAGTACGAGGCTCTACTTCACGGTCTTCGCATAGCCATATCACTCGGAATTCAGCGCTTGATGGCCTACGGAGACTCTTTGGTGGTCATTAATCAGGTCAACAAGGAGTAGGACCGCTCTACAGAAAGTATGGACAAGTACTGTGAAGCAGTTCGTAAGCTAGAAGGCAGATTTCAAGGCTTGGAATACATTCACGTGGATCGGGATCATAACGTGGACGCTGATATTTTGTCCAAACTGGGCTCATCACGAGCCAAAGTGCATCCTGGTATCTTTTTTCAGGAGCTTCATCATCCCTCCGTTCAGATAGATGTGCTGAATATACCATCCGACGGACACATCTTAACTCTAGGTGATATGCCGACTGATTGGAGGGCCCCTATCATCCGGTACATCTTAAATGAAGAAACTCCAGATGATAAAGCAGACGCCGAGCGAATAGCAAGACGGTTGTCCAGCTATACTCTGATCAACAACGAGTTTTATAAGCGTGGCACAACAGGAGTTTTGCTAAAATGCCTAGATACCTCATCAGGGCAGAGTTTGCTGAAAGAGATACATGCTGGAGTCTGTGAAATTCATGCTGGCTCACGAATATTGGTCGGAAAAGCGTTTAGGGCCAGCTTCTACTGGCCAACACAAAGAAGGATGCTGCCGGGTTAGTGCAGCGCTGCAAGCTTGCCAATTCCTTGCCAAGCAGCACCATCTTCCAGCACAGCAGTTGCAAAATATACCGGTCTCATGGCCTTTTGCCTGCTGGGGGCTGGACATGATTGGACCTTTCAAGAAAACTCCCGGTGGATATACTCATGTGTTGGTTGCTATCGACAAGTTCACCAAATGGATTGAGTACAAGCCCATTGCCTCATTGACATCTGCCAAAGCCGTGGAGTTTATTCAAGACATCACCTTTCGCTTTGGGATCATGAACTCTATTATCACAGATCTGGGGTCTAATTTTACGGGCTCAGAATTTTTCGATTTTTGCGAGCAAAGGTCTATTCACATCAAATATGTCTCGGTGGCTCACCCTAGAGCCAATGGGCAAGTCGAGCGAGCTAATGGCATGATTTTGGATGCACTCAAGAAAAAAAATCTTCGACAAGAATGAGAAGCTGGCCGGCAAGTGGATACGAGAACTGCCATAAGTGGTTTGGAGCCTTCGAACTCAACGCAGCAAAGCTCTCGCAGGGAACACGCCCTTTTTTATGGTATATGGGTCGGAGGCAGTATTGCCTACCGACCTACAGTTCGGAGCCCCGCGACTGGCTTGCAAGAACATTGCTGAAGCCGAGGCAACACGCATCGAGGAGATCGACTTACTCGAAGAGGAGCGCCTAAACTCTGTTATTCAGTCAGTTCGTTATCAACAGACTCTACGCCGTTACCATGATCGATACACGAGGCCTCGTTCCTTCTCAATAGGGGAATTGGTGCTACACAGGGTGCTCAAGACTACTGGACGACATAAGTTGTCCCCTCCCTAGGAAGGCCCATACATTGTCACGGAAGTCACTCGACCAGGATCATATCGTCTATCTCAAATGGACGGGTGTAAGGAATTTGCCGGGGTATCCGACCCAAGAGGGGGAGGGGTGAATTGGGTCGCTAATCGCTCTTCTAAAACCTAGGGCTTTCTAATGCATAGAATAAACCTATTGCGTCCTACACATGCTAGTTAAGTCTACGGTTTATCTATGCACCCTCTAACTTACCCAAAAGACTTGCAACCTAGAGCCAAACCTAATCAAACTAACTAGAAAAGCTAAAGGCACACAAGCAAAAACATGTGGAAATGTAAATGCGGTAAGTAAAGAGGTAAGGGCAAGGGGATGCAAACTCCCGAGGAGACACGTTCACCACAAAGGGCTACGTCCACGGGCTCGCCACCGAAGGCAAAATTCGAGCCGGGCACCAAGACTCTTCCGGTCACGTCTTGCGCTTGCCACCAAATGGCTCACGGCAAGTAAAGGCTAAGTGCCACCAAGCCACTAAGGCTTAGCCACCGCCACCGTCTCTCCCGGTCACAAGGCGCCATATGCTTCACTACGGAGTTTGTAGGGTGTCCTCGTCCCCGCACAAAGTGTCGCCGCCGCTCCACACCAACAAGGAGGGTCTAGCAACGAATACAATGTGGCTTGACGGCAGCCAAGGCTTCTCCAATAGCTCACGCAGGAGCTACACTCAAGAAGAGCTCACAAGCTCACTCTCTCTAAGCTCTAACCTAGCTTGGATGATGCTCTAAGTTCTCATATGGTGGTTGGAGTGATGGATATGCTTGGAATACACCTCTACACTTACTCTAGTCTTCAATGGCTCCAACACACTTCAAATGGCCGGGTGGGGTGGCTTATATCTTGAGACAAAGGAGGCATGGAGCTCTTCATTAGCTTTGAGGGCCTTGATTTCTTCTTTTTGTTTTAGCATATAATCTTGTTGCTCTTTAATTAAGCTCATCATCTCACAAACATCATTGGGCTCATCATCATCATCGGAGGAGGAGTCATCACTTACATCTCTATTACCTTTGGCCATGAGGCATATGTGTGATGACCGGGTGGTGAAAGGCTTGCTTGATTCATCACTTGAACTCCATTTGCCACCCTTCTTCTCCTTGATAATGGTGGGGCAAGCTTGATGTCTCCTTTGCTTGCTCTTCTTCTTCTTGCCTGCCATCTTGAATACTCCCACCACATCTTCTCTTATGCAGGTTTCATAGCCTAGCATGTAGAGTTTCCTCACATGTTTGGCTACTTTTGTTTGGTGGAAGATTATGGCCCTTCACGTAGCTTCGTCTTCACTTGAGCTCGAGCTTGAGGCTTCATCATTACTCTCATCCTCCTCTTTTTCTTCACTTGAGCTTTGCTCTTGCCGCCTTGGTTGATGCTTGCATGTGTGCTTGACGGCAAGGCTCTTTCACTTGAAGTGGAGGTGGACCCTTGCTTGATTATCCCCATGGAGTACTCATGGGCCACAATAGTGTGACTTGGTTTGGTGTTTTGTTGTCCAAGTCTTCCTTGAGCAAGATGGTCCTGATGATATCATAGTCGGGCTTGCGAAGGCAACGGATGATCTTGCGGTTCACTTCTCCATTTGCCACTTGCTTGAGACCTAGATTATTTATTTCATTCACAAGAGTGTTCAAACGTGAGAACATATCATGCGCACTTTCATTCTCAAGTTGCTTGAAGCTAGTAAGCTCATCGGCGAGAACATGATACTTTTGGCTGGCCACATCCGGCGACCCCTCGTGATTCTCAATGATTTGCTTCCATAGCTCATGAGCATTAGGTGAAGCAAACACACGGTTGAACACATCATCACAAAGAGAGGACAAGAGAGTTGATTTTGCAATCGCATCAAATTGTCTCTCATGAGCAGAGTTGCTACAGGTGCCCTCTTTCGTGACACGCCAAACATCAAGCCCCCGGGCTTGAAGATGTGCTTCCATAAGCACCTTCCACCGAGGGAAGCCCTTCCCATCAAAAAACGGAGCCCTATCGGTACTCATCCCTTCCCCAGACATGAAAACTCACTTGGCGGTTGTTGGCGTTTCTTAGCCTATTAGCTATAAATCCGCAAGCGCACGGAAAACGCGTTGTAGCCTTTCACCCGAGAGTATTTCAGGGTATCGAATCCATGAGAAACGAGGAGTATAAAAATCAGACAACACAACGGCCAAACTCGCGAAGCTAGCAAGTAGAGGATAAAAGACAGGAAAGCAGGTTCTCAAGAGATGTTAAAGCACATTACTATACTAAGCATGCAAAGCACTAAACTTGTCATGTAAACATAGACACCAAAGCTGCAGAGCCACTGCTAGGCACCAGAGTGCTGATAACCCAGCCGAGAAAGGCGGGCACTACAGGTTTCGGCTATATCGTCAGCGAGTCTATCCGAACGAACGGGATTGGAATACTGAGAACACAAAAGCTGTCACCTAGTGTGTCTACCAACCAGAGCTGCGTGGGATAGCCGACCAACCAAGGCAAACTCTAAGTATGAACACCGTCGTGCCACTCAGAGAGTTTACTACTTACTGGTAATGAGCCAGAAAAGCAAGCACTACTTTATAGCCAACACTATAAGCATGCACAAGGTTCCCGTAAACAGACAAGTATAAAACTATGTATGAAAGTAAAGTAAGAATGTAATAACAAAGGTGAGAGACAAGGAACTTTACTCAATCCTGGAAATGAATATCCTTCCTCTGATGATACAAGCCTGGGAGAGAAGAGAAATCCCACTCCCGAACTCTGCACTCACTACTCTCCTTGACACAAGAGGAACTCTCTCTACAATGCTAAAGGAAAGCTTCACTTCTCCACACTATACACTCTACCACTACATTGATCCACTAATCCACACCTCATAAGGGAGGTCTAAGGGGGTATTTATAGTGCTAAGTGATGGAGAAGGTCGGTTGTGGCGGTTGGAGACGGTTAGAGGCCGGACGGCTTGGGTGCCAAGCCGGGCGGCTCGGGGTGGAGCCAGGCGACCTGGTCCCAAGCCGGGCGGCCTGGCCATCCCTTGGATCCACCGCCTCACTTCATCCCACGGTCCATATTGCCCCTCCAAGGAGGTTATAGGTCGGTTGGCGGTTATTCTTGTGTGCTTTTGCCTCAACCATTGGATCCTTTTGTGTTTCTTCCTTAGCCATTGGATGGAACTCTCCTGGATTGCTGACTTAGCCAATTCGTGGGCTAGATTGATGAAGTGGCAAGGCCTTCCGTGGCATGGTGACTGGTTCTCTCGGATTCCACCATGGAGTTGTACTTGACACGTTGTCTCTTGTATGCAGGTAGAAGATGGCGGCATTTGGAGAGTTTCACAGGCTGGGCGGCTTGGGCCTGAGCGGGGCGGCCTGGGTCCTTAGCCCATATCCAGCCCTTCTTCTTGGTTCACATGTTTTCTCCATGTTTTTTATGTTTTTGCACCGTGACATGTGTTCCTGCAAGATCTTTGTACACAACTCGTGGAACCGGTTAATATGTATGAAACTTGCATAAACTTACCCTTGAAACATGAAATATTGGTGGTCGAAATAGGTTATAACAACCGCCAACACCCCCCCACACACACTTAGACTTTTGCTCGTCCTCGAGCAAAACAGGAGTTAAGCATGGTGTAGAGGGCATATGACAACTGTAGCCTCAGCAAGTACAAAGGTTACTCCCAAGTTGGTTTATCTTACCTAGGATTTCAATGGTGGCTACACTTAGATTTTGAGATGTTGAAACTGAGAACAAGTTGTAGGTATCACAGCAGTTTTCTCCCAGCTAAACTTTACTCTACATGATCATAAATCAGTTAGCTGCTGCCTCAGAGTGGCGACCTCATCATTGGGTAATGCAACAGCCTTCTCCCGAATCACTCGGGCTTGTTGTATTCCATCTTGAAGCATCTTCAGCATATCCTGTGGCGAACAATTTGAACTATTTAGATGACGACAAGGGCAAAGCAAGATGTGAAATGTTGAAGATCGGCATACCTCAATAGCCGACAATAACCCTGAGCTTGGTGTTGCTAGCATCAATTGTCGGTCATCGGCTCTATCTGACTCAACTTGAGGAAGCTGAGTGTTGCTTGCCTCAACTATAGCTTGAGTACCAGGATGATCCTTTCTGCAGGTTGAATGGCTACACTTGCTTCAGGATCAGGCTCTTCGACATCCCTTTCTAACACCTCTGAAATTGGTTGAGGAGCATCTTCCATGTTGACCTCAGTTTGTCGCTCCTGAGTGACGTCAGCCTCGGGCAACGGCGTGGATATAGTTGTGTGCTGAAGATCTTCGGGGAGAGGACCAGTCAGTACCTCTTGCCAATTGTCGGTTGATGTTAGTCCTTCAGTAGCGACCTCAGTTGATTCATTCACTTGAGCTTCAGTCTCGACCTCAGGAGCTTCTGTTTGCACTGTATCTGCATGCCCTTCTGTTGCCAAGTCTCTAGGTGTCAGGCTTGGTGATGCTCAGGGGCTTGACTTCTCAGGCCTTTTGTCCTTAGAGCATGCTGACAATGGACTTATATCATCATCAGAGCATAATGTGAAAGGAAATCTGCAAGCATCCCTGATAATCTGATATAAATTCAAATCTTCAGTAGTTAGATCTATTTCATCTTCATTTGGGGGAAGAATGGATGCAGAAGGGTGTACTGAGGCATCATCATGGTGTTTCTTGGATCGTCTCTCACGATGACAGAGCTGAACATTCTCTTCTTCTTCCTCGTCCTCATCAATCAAGCTACTCCAGTTCACCCCGACTGATGAGTCATCAGTTTTGGCCGCTGTGTGAGAGGAGTACCTAGATTTCTTGCTTGTTTTTTCGGTTGACTCGGGAGAGCTTGTGACATCCTTGATGGTTCTCTTGCTCGTCCTCAGTTTTCGTGGCGCTGTGGCACCAGTGGCACTTGCCTTGGTACACCCTGACCGGCTGTGGCCCGAGTCTTGACACCACCTGAGACGGCTGCACGCTTGGGGGCTGCCTTGTTGACATTGCTCACTCCTGGCTCTTGGGCAGTTTGAGTTGCACGCTGTATTACTATGAAGGTGTGCTCCTCGTCATTTTCTGCACCATGAGCCATAGCAACAATGGCTTCCATTTCTTCTATGGATAGCTCAGACTGTCACTTCGATAGCCTATCAGTGCCAGAGGACAGCGGATCTGATAGGAACTTGGATATATTGCTCTGCATTAACTATATATGTTAGGAACTGATTACAAGTAAGCTTAGTCATAAAAACAAGAGTGAGATCACTTACATTGGGAGTCGGATGCCAGGCGGAGTAAGGCCTGGGAGTATCCTCATTGTGAGCTTCGCCTCTCAGCATCAACTCAACTCGGGCCTTAACACTTTCTTCAGTCATAGCTCGGGTCGTCTCTCTAGTTGGATCACTGGCTCCGACGTACAGATAGGCAGGGTATATCCTATCTTTCAGTGGCTGAATGCAGCGATATACGAAGTTTATGACCACTGCATGGGCAGTGAGGCCATCTTCTTTCAACCTGGCTATTTCCTCCAGCAACACATCCACCTCGGCTTGTTCTTCAGCAGTTGGCCCTTCCTCCCAGCTTGCCAGCTTGTTGTCAGGCTGCCTGCCAGACCTCGAGGGGAGTGAATTTCCATGGTTCTCTATAAAAAACCACTCGGAGTGCAACCCTCTGTTATTATCTGGAAGTGGGATGTCCAAGTATACAAACTTGCGGTTCTTGCGAAGTTCAAAGCTGGCCCCCTCAGTAACTTGCAAAACACCGTCTTTCAGACCCGCTTTGCAATGGTAAAGGTGTTTCCACAATCCAAAATGGGGCACAATTCCAAGAAACGCTTCGCAGAGATGAACGAAAATCGATAGTTGAAGCACGGAATTGGGGTTCAAGTGTGTCAATTTGATGGAGTAAAACTGCAGAAGGCCTCGAACAAAAGAGCACACGGGAAGGCCTAACCCGCGGATGAAGAACGGAACAAACACCATTGCCTCATGAGTGTCCTCAGAACAGAACAAACACCATTGCCACCTCCTTCGGTGTAGGACACCCATGGCTACTAGCGATTCTAGCATGGGTTCGGTGACGGTAGAGGGGCGGTATGCTAGGTATGGAGAGGGTAGCTGTCGGTTCTCACTATGTGGTAGACCCTCACTGGTGTTTCCGCGCTCACTTAGGGTCTTCTTCTTGGGAGCCATTGGTGTGGATGATCCTATCGATCTGGGATTCAAAGCAAGGAGGGAAGCAGTAGTGCTCTGTTCTCAACAATGGTGGTAGCGTACTCAATCAGGAAGAATGGTACTCGAGAAGTTGATGGCAACCGTGACCACTATTATCTTAACTCGGATTTTATGCTATGTTAAGTTGAGTCGGGTACTTCTGAGATTGGGTTATTGTTTTCAGTTGGGATGTTTCTTAAGCAGTTGGCTGTTCAGTCGGTTTTCTTGGCATAAGAACACGATCTCTATCACTTGGAAAATGAGGTCTCTAAGAAAGTATTTAACTCGACGCAACAATTGATATAGTGCCTATTCTCTGGGCATAGTAAATTTTGATTTCTTCAGTCGTCTCATGATATCTACTCTACTTTAAGAACTCAGAATATGCGATTGATTCGGATGATCGGATTTCAAGATGAAGGAACGCAAGGATCTCAATTCGAAGCATAATATGATAGATTTCATTATATATACATATATCATTACAATGGATTACATATAGGCGGATTATCCTAAACTACTGCTACTACTAATCTATGGTAGCGGTGGTAGTGAAGGGCCTACTGGCCAATGGACGGTCCGGCCGAAGGCCCGGTGGTGCGGCGGCGCTTGGAGGCTGAAGCGCTGGCCTCGTCTCCACCGTCGTGGCCGACATCATCCCCGCCGGGGCCGCCCGAATCATCACGGCCGCCGGGGCATCATCGTCGTCGTCGTCTTCGTCCTCGTCCTCATCCTCCTCGTCCTCCTCCTCGCTGTCCTCCTCCTCGTCGTCGGAGTCCTGGAGGCCAGCGCGGCGGAGACCGCGGAGCTTGGCGCACTCCTCGGCATCGTAGCCTTAGGAGTCATCGGTGTCGGGCTCCTCGTCGTCCTTCTTTGGAGGCGGGCTGCCGTAAAGCACCGCCTCTTCGGGAACCTTCTCCTCCTCGCTAGAGGAGCGGTCGTCAGACTCTTCTCTGTCGTACTCGCCAGCGAAGAAGGCGTCTTCGTCGTCGGAGTACTGTGGAGGCGAGGGCAAGCGCGCACGCTTCTTCCCTTTGCCACCAGCCATGGTGGTGAGGGAGTGGAGAGTTCTTGTGGTTTTTTGGGTGAATGAGTTCTCAGTGGAGGCGTAATGGATGGCCGGGCTATTGCTCTGCTCTTATAGTACAATCACTCCGCTTCGTTTTTTGTGAACGCGATTCAAGAGGCCGCGTCGTTTCAACTTCCTCCACGTGTCAGTTATTTTCTTGGGCAACAAAGGCTGTTGCGTGTTTGGAAGATTCTTGTTTTTTGGGAAGTGTACGGGTAATTCCTCGGTGCCTTCTGCTTGTTTCCTTTGGGTTAACCCCATGGGATGCCGGATTTGTGGGAAAAATATTCTTTTTCCTAAAAATCTGAAAAGCAGAAGTTTGAATCGGTTTTCTATGACTCAGAAAGCTGGGTGAGAAATAGTAACTCGGATGCAAGGACCAGTTATTTCTCAAATTAACTCAAAGCTTGGATTATGTATCTGATAAATCCAACTGAAGGGTTTGGAAGAGTATTTTCTCTCTGGCTTCTTGGATCTTCAAGCTGATTGATACTCAAATCAACTTGAAGCTCGGGGGCTACCCCATGGGATGCACCTGGTGGTGCACCATGAGAAAAAGTGTGTTGTTAACTCGGGCGTGGAACTCATGAACAGTGTGTCATTCTTTTTAGAGTCTCGAGTCAATTAATTTCTTAATTAACTCGAGCCTTGGGGGCTTGTGGGGGATAGATATCCCATGGGCCCTCACGGTGTGGATTCAGTATATGGGCCGTTGGAGGGCCCAATAGAGACAGCAGGCTCCTAAACAGGGTGCCGACTGGTCTCGTGGGCCCGAGAACGGATGGCGTGCCTGAAGAACCAAGTCAAGGCGATGTAATTCAGGAAAGGCGTGAAGGAGTTGGTTCGGACTCTGGATTCTAGAAGCAGCAGGACTCAAGAAAGGAAGCGTGTAATCGTAGATTCTGTGTACTCTTTAGGATTCCAAACAGAGTAGGACTCATAGATGGAAACCGACTTGTAACCCAAGCCTTGTCGGACTATATAAGGCGGGTGAGGGACCCCTACGTAGAACATCCAGCATCTCATCGCATACCAGCCACCAGACGCCCTAGCTTTCATTGTAATCTCGAGAGCAAAGGCAATACAACTCGCAGCAAATAGGACGTAGGGTATTACGCATTTCGCGGCCCGAACCTGTATAAACCTGTGTGTTTTGTCGCATCTCCACGCGAACCATCGAGCTACGCCGATTTCGCCACCCCAAAAGCACTATGTAACACACCCCGTGGTGCATTGCCGGTATCAAACACCGACAGTCGGATACCCCGGCACATTCCTTTCAAAAACTCCCGATGAGGAGTGGTTTGGGAGGAAACTATCACTTTCTTACCTACGTACTTAGGGATGCTTGGCAAAAGTTAATGTGCCAATTAACAAGAAGCGCAAGCTAGGACCTAAGATGGTGGATTGTGTCTTTTTGGGATATGCTCACCGGTATTGCTTATAGGTTTTTAGTAATGAAATCTGATGTGCCTGATATGTATGTTGATACTATTGTGGAGCCTCGTGGTGCTACATTCTTTGAGAATATATTTCCTATGAAAGATATCCATAGCACTTCTAGATTTTCTTTTGAGATAACTCCTGAACTTAATGCACCAACTGAAGTTTATAAACCACCACATGAGATAATCCTAGAGGAGGATAACAATGAAGCTCCAAGAAAGAGCAAGAGACAAAGGGTTGACAAATCCTTTGGCAATGATTTCATTGTATACCTCATGGATGATACTCCTACGTCTATAAGCGAGGCGTATGCATCTCTAGATGCAGATAATTGGAAAGAAGTTGTTCAGAGTGAGCTGGACTCTATTCTTTCCAATGGAACTTGGGAGTTAATTGAACGGCCTTAGGTTGTAAAACAGTAGGCTGTAAGTGGGTGTTCAAGAAAAAGCTCAGGCCTGATGGTTTCTATTGAGAAGTACAAGGATAGGCTTGTGGCCAAGGGTTATACCCAAAAAGAAAGCGAATATTTCTTTGATACTTACTCACATTTTTGCTAGAATGACTACTATTCGTATACTGCTTTCCCTGGCTGTCTCGTATGGTCTTATCATTCATCAAATGGATGTAAAGACAGCTTTCCTTAATGGAGAGTTAGATGAGGAGACTTATATGGAACAACCTGATAGGTTTGTAGTAAAGGGTTAAGAGAGCAAAGTGTGTAAGTTATTGAAATCTTTGTACGGCCTGAAACAAGCACCTAAGCAATAGCATGAGAAGTTCAACACCACGTTAACATCAGCAGGCTTTGCTGTTAATGAAGCTTATAGTTGTGTGTACTATTGCTATAGTGGGGGCAAAAGGGTTATATTGTGCTTGTATGTCGATGACATATTGATTTTTGGCACAGACATTGATGTGATCAATGAAGTCAAGTCTTTCTTATCGACGAAGTTTGATATGAAAGATCTGGGAGAAGCTGATGTGATTCTAAACATCAAACTTATTAAGGATGAGAGTGGAATTACTCTTTCTCAAACCCACTACGTAGAGAAGGTATTAGGTCGGTTCGGCTATATAGACAGCAAGCCTTATCCCACTCCTTATGATCCTAGTGTGACATTGAGAAAGAATAAGAGAATTGGTGTAAACCAATTGAAATATTCTCATATTATTGGTTCGCTCATGTATCTCGCTAGCGCTACCAGACCCGACATATCATTTGCCGTGAGCAAATTAAGTAGGTTCATGTCCAACCCAGGTATAGATCATTGGCATGCACTTGAAAGGGTTATGTGCTATTTGAAGAGAATGATGAGTTATGGAATTCAATATTTAGGGCACCCTGTTGTGCTTGAAGGATATAGTGATGCGAACTGGATATAGGATGATGAGCTATATGCCACTAGTGGATATGTGCTTACGTTTGGTGGTGGTGCCGTGTCATGGAGGTCTTGCAAACAGACTATTTTGACAAGGTCAACCATAGAGGCTAAGCTAACTGCTTTAGACACAGCTATTGTAGAAGAAGATTGGCTACGTGAGCTCTTGATGGACTTCGATGGTTGAGAAACAAATACTAGTTGTTCTTATGAACTGTGACAATCAGACTGCGATTGCTAAAGTGAACAATGATAAGGATAATACGAAGTCATTAAGACACGTTAGAAAAAGAGTTAAATCTGTGAGGAAGATGAGACACTCCGGAGTAATAAGTGTGACATATTTAAACAGAAAAGAACCTGGCAGATCCCTTTACAAAGGGACTATCACGTAACGTGATAGACATTGCATCGAGAGATATGGGTATGAGACCTACTTAAGTTGCAATAGTGGTAACCCAGCCTTTGTGATCGGAGATCCCGTAAATTTGGTCTTGGGTAATAACAAGCTATTGGTGAACTGAGGAGAGTGACTAATGAACCTCTCTATGTGAAGATGCAACATTCTCAAGAGTTGTATGATAGGATGACTTTATGTCTTAATGTGTTGTTGTTAGCTTTTAACTAAGCGAGGATGCTATCCTATAGAGCATTCTTAAAAAAACACACCTAAAATGTCATAGTCTATGACACTTGAATGATCTCTAGTAAGCTCATGAAGAGACCAAGGAGTATGACGCATATGCTCCACCCGCGAAGAGAGCTACTGGCAGACAGGTACTAGTTATGACTTTAAGCGAAACTTGTTTGTACAAAACTTGCGATTCAAGGCAAAGTCCATTGTTCAAGTTGTAAATGAGTGTAACTTGAAGTTCTAGGCAAAAGTTCAACTTCACACTCTCTGCTAAAACACTAGTATATAAACAGTAGTGAGTATTGGCAAAATATCTATAATGGGTATTTGAGATCTGGTGAGAGATTGTTGGATTATATGGGCTTGGCCAAATATAATAAATCTCAAAGGCCCATTACCATGTTCCCTAATGGGCTCTAATCTCTTGAGTCCCATTAGTAGAGGAGGGAGACACATAATCAATTAGTCTCGCATTATACACAAAAAAAAATATAGACTATCATACAGGAAGGCCCTCTAGGTTTGGGAATTCCTAAGTTGGTATATAAGAATTAGGGTTTTGCCACCTCGTTGCTGCGCCGCCATCGTATTTCTCTCCATCTCGAGAGCCGGGCATCGCCGATCGGGAGAGCAGGTCTTTCGAACCCTTCGTCTTTCGAGCTCTTGCACCGGGAGAGGACTTATAAGGTTTTTAGAAAACGCTCTGCACGACTGCTCGCTGTCTTTACCACGGGTCGTCCTTCTGCTTTCTCTGCTGAAGGCCATCGCCGGCGACTTCTTCACGGGCTTCTTCACTGAGTCGATTATGCCCGCGGCATTTGCAGTATGGTCATCGTCGACGTCGTCGGTACGGAATCGGCTCTAGCTGCCGACAGGTATAACCAGATCGATCCTATCTATCTGTTAATTATGATCTGCAACTAGTATGTTAGATAAGTACATGCTAGTTTGTGTTAAGTTTTGCATGATTTATTTTTGGAAATTAATTCGGATATTGTCTAACTTTTCAACACTTCCAGGCCTGTATATAGCTTCTTTATACCAATAATGGAAAATATCAGTATGGGACTTTCCTCCTGTTCCTTCCAACCAGAAAAAGAAACTGATGGCCTGATGCCTGTTTCTAGTTGTGTGGTATCTTTTCGTACCATCAATCATGCTCCGTGCACAAATGTGTCATCTTTCAGCATCTCCTCTTGATTGTCTCGATGGACATTTAGTTTGGGATGGTTGGAAAGTAGATTGGTTGCATCCGAGATGGCCCCCTCTAATACCTCCACCTCTTCAAGTCTAGCCCCTCCACAGTTAATCCAGACATTGAGATCCCTGAGCGATGTGAGGTGACGGATACCAAGATCAGGATGATTAGCAAATGCAGACTGTGCCTGGCATGCTCTGATTTCAACTGATAATGCTTCAATCCGCGGCACAGCTCCAGCCTCAAACGTCAGACCCATGATTGGGCCATACAAACGGAAGATCTTCAGGCATTTGAATGTAGTGTTGCAAAAGATCAGCATCTCCATGGGAGCATCTGCCGCTTCTGATCGCAACTCCAGGTCTAGCAGTGCGGGCAGGTGCCCCAATATGTGGAGGATCTCCTGTGTCACTGGTTTGACCCTGATGCTTAGTCTGTACAGGTTGGCCATTGAGGTCATCCACTCTGGGATCCTATGGAAACAGCACCCTGGAACGTATAATTCCCGGAGGAGATGAGGAGGTGAGGACCATGATTCAAGAGGGATGTCAGCAGAACCAGGCCACCTGATAATGCGCAAAAATCTAAGTCTGGTACTAACTAGCTTCCCGAGTGATGAAGCCAATATATTTGTGTAAGCTGCTCTATCATTGCGCGAGCCACTAACGTGCCAAGTTAGCCGAAGAGTTTTGAGGTTGGTCAGACTGCCCAACTCCTGCAAAGAATTTGTTGAGCATTCATTATACACAGATATACCTGACAGCTCCTCCAAAGATTGCAAGTGCCCCACTCCGTCCAGTAACTGTGAACCATTAGCCAATAGATAACTTAACCGCTGCAGTTTAACAATACTTGCTGGCAATTTTCTTATCCATGTACGACGCAAATCCAATGTTTCCAAAAACTGTAGCCCTCCTATTTGGTCTGGAAGATGTGTGATGCTACATGCTGCAATCCGTAGGTACCTCAGCTGGAATAGATCCCCTATGTTCTGAATATCACAGTTTTGTAATTTGACACTGCTTTCTAAATCTAACATTCTTAAAGCTTGAAATTTTGATATAGGAAGCATATTTTCAGAGTATCCAAATATGCTGAGAGATCGAGCTTGTGAAAAAAATATTGATGGCCATGATATCACAACTTCTTGGGTACGGTAGTCAATGGAGAGTCGCCGAACTTTTTCTTTGGAGAGCAGTGTTTGTGTTGGGTCACCAATGAGAGTGATAAAATTTTCTTCGACTGCCTTGGATACAATGAGATCAAGAATCATATCGTGCACACGACATGCTGCTGCTTGACCGTCAAGTCCAATACTTACTGGTTGGATCAAGCTCCTGTTTATAAGTTCGTTAAAATAGCATTTCCCTTCGTCCAATAAACTTGTCCCACTTTTGACCTTCAGGAATCCTTCTGCCATCCATCTCCTTACAAGCTGAAACATGTCAATCTCATAGTCTTCTGGATACATGCTTAGATACAATAAGCATGTCTTCAAATGGTATGGAAGATCACTGTAACTAAGAGATAAAATCCTTTGCATTTCTTCCACTTCATAATTTTGAAGCCCCAGACCAATCGAACTACAAACCCTCAGCCATTCTTCTCTTCTATCTGATTTTGTAGTCATTAGACTAGCCATAGTAATTATTGCCAATGGCAGACCACCGCACCTTTTAATGATTTCAGTTGCAACATCCTTAAGGTTATTTGGGCACAAGTCTTCTGAGCCAAAAATCCTTTTATAAAATAAAATCATGGAATCAGCCTCACTTAGTGGCCTTAATTCATAAACAGTACCATGGTGAGGAGAGCAACATGATTTGGCAATAGTAGCAATTCTTGTAGTAACTAATATCCTACTTCCACAAGTATTCTCAAGCAACGCACATTTAATTGTCCTCCATGCTTGGGCGCTCCAAATATCATCAATTACGATAAAGTACCTTGAAATGAGAAATATGATGAGTCAGCTGAATCATACTACTGAAATGTTACAGATTTATATGCCACAGTCAAGTCGACAGTAACTGAACTACGTAATGCCAAATTTGTATGCTACAACAACCCTAGATATCTAGCAAGACTGATTGCTAAAAAAAAAGAAATGACGGAACGTTGGAGCTAATTAATATCTGAATATTGTGATATATACTTATAGTTGCATTAGAAACAGGGTGAAACATATGGACCTAGATATTTACTTAATAAGATTGTATGAGAAATAAAATGACAAATAATCGAATTGCTCTTGTACAAGAGATCCATTAATGTTAAAGTAAATTAAATTGTACTGAGTGGAACGATTTTGAGAATTAGTCTCATAGGTAGAGCGAGTTGGAATAAACACAGAGTTCAAACATTAAATTAACAAGTAATAGGAAATCAGAGCACACCTCTTGTTCTTGAGGAAACCCCTAAGTACATCTATAAGCCAGTTCTCATCCCCTGTTTCTGTATTAGCACAATCTTGGTTCTTGACTTGAGAAATTATAACCCGTAGAATCTTCTTTACATCAGGTTTCTGGGACACTGACACAAAAGCCTTACAATCGAATTGCCAGCCAATTTTTTTATAAGTTTCGTTTGCAAGGGTAGTTTTTCCTAATCCTCCAATTCCATGAATTGAAATCACCTTCAATGATTGTTCCCCATCATCTAGCATGTTAATGAGGTGGTCCCTTGGAGTATCAATACCGACTAAATCAGATGAGTCAACATAGAGTGCACTTAATCGAGGATCAATGGACACATTGGTGGTTACCAGATCAACTTCAGTCTTGTACCGCTTTCTTCTATGGCTTGCCTCAACAACTCGTTCCTTGAGCTCTTTTATCTGCTGAGCAACCGCACGGTGGCCGACGAGCTCCTTGACTTTCTGAACATACAAATGGAAGAATCCTATTATACCACTAGATCTTTGTTGGTATGGCTGGTGCATGTACTCGTCGATGCAATCCTCTATGTCATAGGCCATCTCCCTCACTTGCTTCCTCCACTCCTTCATCTGCTGGTCAACCACCTCCATGTTGGCCAGTTTCTCCAACACAGCGTTCATGCAGCTAAGCTCATCCTTCAAGAAGGCAATATCATGCTTCAGCTTGTTGTGCAGCCTGAACTCCTTACCGAGCAGCGTGGTAAGCTTGTCAAGTAGGGAGTTCATCGCTCCGGTGGCAACATTCACCATGAATCCCTCCATCTCCTATCCTTCTTCTTATGCACTTTGGACACTTTTGGATAAGCACAGAACTCAAAGAGGGGGCTTTTACGAAAAGCTGACTGTGCGGATCCAGAATCAATGGAGAAACTACATGTTAGCTTCCGGTCCAAATGATTGGTGCTTAAAGTTCAGATCTCTGAAATAAGATTGCAAACATCAACCCTGTCCATGATAAATCAAATAGAAGAAAATATTCTGGCCTTAATACCTATCTTCTTGTCCGTGGATTCAAACAAGCCAATCCAATCTGCACCTGCTTTAGTTGGGCCTGAATGCCTTCGATTTGGATATGAATATCAACTAAACCCCACTCGTACTGCTTCAGCAGTTCAGGAGGTTGCCAGCGGAGGAGAAGAAAGGAGGAAACACGGTGTCAACGAAAGCGACCAGAGTAACCTATAGGAAAGCTCGGAAAGGAGGACGAACTTGCAAGCAAGGGACCCACACGCTTGCCAGTGAACCCTAGCCACTCATTTCGCATCGGTTCCAGAAACATGTTGGTCCGCCAACACGTTGTTTCATACAGAATATAGATTACTTTTGTTTCACCTCCCTCTTACATTCATTATTGGATGGATTATAGTTCTAAATAACCGGATCATTTTCTGCGCATAATCGCTAATACCATGTTACCAACAGATATCCGCTAGATTAGGTAAAAGATTTGAAATGTCCATAGTCTATAATCCTATATATCTATATAGATGGAGATCACGAAGACCATATCTCAACGTATAAATTATCCACGTCATCATCCACTGAGAAACCATGTCATCATCCACTAGGACATTGTATTAATGTCTTTCGCCGATCTTCTGTGGCTAATATCATCTATGCATGCAACTATTTGTCCTTTCGATTATTTCGCCATAAAATTCCCGCTAACATAAATACACATATGATCAATCATTTAAAAGTCAATCTCTTTCAACTAAGATGAATAAGTTTTCAAATATAATATATTTAAAAAATAGTACGTTCAAAAATAATGTGTTACAGATGCTCAATCATTTAAAAGTCAATCTCTTTCAACTAAGATGAATAAATTTTCAAATATAATATGTTTAAAAAATAGTACGTTCAAAAATAATGTATTACAGATGATCAATCATTTAAAAGTCAATCTCTTTCAACTAAGATGAATAAGTTATCAAGTATAATATGTTTAAAAAATAGACGTTCAAAAATAATGTATCACAGATGATCAATCATTTAAAAGCTAATCTCTCTCGACTAAAATAAATAAATTATCAATTATAATGTGTTTAATAAATAGTACATTCAAAAATAAAGTGTTTAAATTTTTTTGATCATATTAGATGGTCAATCATTTAAAAGTCAATCTCTTTAAATTAAGATGAATAAGTTATCAAGTATAATGTGTCAAAAATGTTGTCATACAATATAAATTAGTATATTTCTACTTTCAAAGTCTACGTCATCTTTGAGTCCACTAATTTAGAAATCATATCACTTTAAAAATTTCCACAGCCCTCACAACGTGTCAATTAAGGAAAATCCTACTTTCCACATATTATTTATTTTTCTATTAGCCTAAGTTTCTTAATAATAAGGATTGTCAAATACCTGCTCAAGTCATTCTCCTCTTCGGTTTGCTATACAACTGTATATCTTTTTTTCACACACATATACACATTTGAACCCATCTTGCTTTAGTCATTGCAATTCATTTAGTAGCAAGTTGAAGTTATTCCCTACATCTCACATTCATTCGTGTATTAATGTCGCTTCACTTTCTAAATGTAAGACTGGTATGAAGGCACTTACCTTTCTTACCCAAATAATTATATAATATCCCTCTATACAAGACAGCAGGAGATAAATGGATAGGTAAATGAAATCCTATGCAGCTCTTTGATTCACGTATTGTTAGAAAGCGCACCCAAAGGTAACAAGTTGTCATCATTAGAGACATATTCTTCATGCTATAATAAAACATTCACTCCAAAAATCTTTTTAGTAGTTTTAATTGCATAGGTTTATTAGAATTATTGTCAGAGGCTGAGTGCTGACAGACCCATGGTAGGTCCATTGTTCTATTTTCTTTGCCAAATGAGCATTTGAATCAATAATATTTCTTTCTTAAAAAAATATTGAAATCACTCTTTAAGTCCCGCAGCAACGCGCGGGGACATCACCTAGTAATAAATAGAGTTTTCTCTGATGAGATGAGTCACGTGTCGTGAATCGTAGGCTTTTGTAAGACCGGGGTCACCAGACAGGGCATATGGGGGTGCAAAACACTGTTTGCGTACTGTAGACAGAAAGAAGGGTAATTAGAATAGTGCGGATGCACTCTTTTCCCTCTGTCTGGTGACCCCAGCCTAACGCTGTCCTTGACGTACCTACTACCGTTGGCGTTACCATTCCACCCGTCACTTCCTTCTCCGACGACTGCCACCACTGTCCTTCCCTTTACTTGCTAAATATCTAGTTTAATTGCATTCAATATGTTCCCATCGCCTCCTCAACCCATCCAGCTAGGGATGAAAGTGGGACGGATATTTTCCGACTATCCGTCCGTCCGAAAGGTTCAAACAGCATTCGGATAGTAAATCCGAAAATTCGGATACGTTAATCGGATAACGGATACGGATACGGATATCGAATAGTGTTTCGGATATCGGATACGGATACGGGATGTTTGATCCGTCGGATATCGGATATCCGATCGGATACGTATTCGGATACCCGAGCTATTATCCGTTTGGACAGGTGCACACGAAAACGGACGCCAAAGTCACATACGGACTCCGTTTTGGACGTTCTATATATCGATTGAAAGCTAAGAACATTATCTTTCCAATAAAACTAATTTTATTTGATGATATAAGGCTATTTTTATATTATTAATTGTTTTCTACAGTAAATCATAACAAGGATATTAAATGTAAAAAATATTGCAGCTTTGTCTAAAAAATGCAAATAAGTTACCAAGACAAATAAACATGCTATAATAAAGCAACCTAAAGTCCCTACATGGAAACAATAAAGTAAAATATTAGTTAGGTTGAAACTTGAATGATTAAGATGACATCATATATAACCTAAACTACGAATGGAAGCCATATAAAAGAAATACCGACACCCTATGCATTTTTATGTCTAAATTTTTTGAGGATTCTATATTGACATATGTTGCCCCTCCGCCAAATATCTTGATTTTCTTACTCTATTTGTAAATTATTAATTTATTTCTACAGTAAATCATGAAAAATAATATTAAATGCATAAAATATTGTAATATTGTCTGAAAAATGCAAACAAGTCACCAAAAGTAATCTCAAGTCTCCACATGAAAACTATAAAGTAAACTATTGGTTATGTTGAAACTTGGATGATTAGGATGAATCGCGTGTAACCTAAACTACAAATGGAAGCAATATGAAGGAAACACCGGCACCCCGTGGAGTTTCTCGTCCAAACTTTTTTGAGAATTCTATATTGACATATGTTGCATCTCCACTAAATATCATGAATTTACGAGTCTATTTGTATATTATTAATTTATTTATGCAGTAAATTATGAAAAATAATATTAAATGCATTAAATATTGTAGTGTTGCCTGAAAAATGCAAACAAGTTACCAAGAACAATAAACATGTATAATAAAGTAATCTCAAGTGCTTATATGAAAACAATAAAGTAAAATATTGGTGAAACTTTACATGTAACAAAAACTACGAGTGGAAGCCATATGAAAGAAAAACCGACACCCTTTGGAGGTTCTTGTTCAAACTTTTTTGATGATGCTACGTGGATATATTTTGCACCTCTGCCAAATATCATGAATTTCTGAGTCTATTTGTGTATTATTAATTTTTTTCCATTGTAAATCATGATTAAATTCATAAAATATTACAATATTGTCCGAAAATTGCAAATAATTTACAAAGACCAATAAACATGCAATACAAAGGTAACCTCAAGGCCCCATATAAAAATAATAAATTGAACTATGGGTCATGTTGAAACTTGAATAATTAGGGCGACTTTACACGTAACCTAAACTACGAATGAAAGCCATATACTTTGGGGTTTCTTGTCCAAACTTTTTTGAAAATGTTACATAGACATATTTTCTCCTTCCGCCAAATATCATAAATTTCTAAGTCTATTTGTGTATTATTAGTTTCTTTCCGTAGTAAATCATGAAAATGCAATTAAATTCATAAAATATTACGGTGTTGTTTGAAAATTACAAATAATTTACCAAAACCAATAAACATGCAATACAAAGATAACCTTAAGCTCTCATATGAAAATAATAAATTGAACTATGGGTCTTGAAACTTGAATAACTAAGGTGACGTCACGCGTAACCTAAATTACGAATGAAAGCCATATGAAAGAAACACCGACACACTTTGGAGTTTCTTGTTCAAACATTTTTGAGAATGCTATGTGGACATATTTTGCCCCTCCGCCAAATATCATGGATTTCTGAGTCTATTTATGTATTATTAATTTTCTTCCCATAGTAAATCATGAAAATGCAATTAAATTCATAAAAAATTTACGGTGTTGTCTAAAAATTGCAATAATTTACCAAAACCAATAAACATGCAATACAAAGATAACCTCAAGCTCCCACATGAAAATAATAAATGGAACTATGGGTCATGTTGAAACTTGAATAATTAGGGTGACTTCACGCGTAACCTAAACTACGAATAAAACCATACGAAAGAAACTCCGACACACTTTGGAGTTTCTTGTCCAAACTTTTTTGAGGATGCTACATGGACATATTTTTTCCCTCCGCCAAATATCATGGATTTCTGAGTCTATTTGTGTATTATTAATTTTCTTCCCATAGTAAATCATGAAAATGCAATTAAATTCATAAAATATTACGGTATTGTCTGAAAATTGCAAAAATTTACCAAAACCAATAAACATGCAATACGAAGATAACCTCAAGCTTCCACATGAAAATAATAAATGGAACAATGGGTCATGTTGAAACTTGAATAACTAGGGTGACTTCATGCGTAACCTAAACTACGAATGGAAGCTGTAAGAAAAATGGGCCCTAAGCCTTGTGCTTAGTTCCCATATGTGATTTTGGTGATTGAATTGACAACACGTACCATGGGACTAATATTAGTGTGTAAGTGTTTTTGTTGAAGTCCCAGGGCGCAAAAGGTGGATGTGGGGTACAAACACCTCAAATGAGGACTTAAAAGGCACAAGAGAAGGCCTAAGCCGCCATCAAGGTGCAAGCTAAGGTCCTGATTCGGCGGTCCCGCTGACCGGAGAAGCCCCATCGAGTGCATCGGCGAGAAGAAGAAGCCCAAAAGTCGAAGGCTGAAGACCCGGTGCAAATTCATGCACCGGTGCTGAGAAGGAAGACGCAGAGTCCGGCGCTGGATCCACCGCCGGACAGTCCGGTGGCTCACCACCGGACAGTCCGGTGGTGCCACCGGACGATATACGTGGAGAAGAAAAGAGGCGAAGTCCGGCGCAAAGCCTACCGCTGAGCATTCCAAGTCGAAGACCCGGCGCTACAACGCACCGAACAGTCCGGTGGCTCACCGTCGGACAGTCCAGTGGTGCCACCGGAGAGTCCAGTGGCTCCAACGGTCATATTGTCAGAGCAACGGTCATATTGTCCGGTGGGTATGCAGAAAAATGGAAAATGCCTCTAACGGTTAGTTTTAGAGGTGAGGCCTATATATACCCCCTTGGCCGGCCTCCCCATTGTGGTTGGAGCATCCTGAGCCTAGCACAAGTGTTGAGACACATTTCCATGCCCATTTGAAGTGTAACAACCACATTTGAGAGCCCAACCACTATATGAGCAAATAGACACATCCCGACATAGCAAGAGCTTGTTAGCATCTTGGCTTAGACCTATTTGTCAAGTATACGTGCCTGCGAGCACGACCTTCTTTCAAGTGCGGCTGTAAGTCTTGCGAGACCCTCCGGAGTGTGGAGTGGCTGCCACCACCTTGTGAGAGGGAGGAAGGCCCTCGGCGTTTTGGCCAAAGCTTCCCTTAGTGGAGACGGCGGGGTAGCTCCGCGAGAAGGACTCGGAAGACCCCAGCGACCTATCCATCCTCTACCCCTGTGCGGGCGAGGCCGTGGTACGGAAGGACCACGCGAGAGATAGGTTCGGGTGGGTGTATACCGAGGATATCCGGAGACCCGACCGTGGTGGCTTGACTTCCGTGGAAGTCACTTTGCCAACCTCCACCCTTGCAAAGGGCGAGGCCGTATTTCTTTGAGGACTACGCGAGTGCAAAGCCCTTGGTGGAGCGCCAACGAGGACGCATGGGCTAGAGACCGTGAGTCTCCCCGAACCTCGAAAAAAACATCGCCGTGTCTTCACCGTGTGCTACCATCATCGTCATCGGGAGTTTGCATTCTCTATCCCATCTCCTTAGCTTTCGCTTTTACATTCTTACAATTGTGTGCTTACTTTCCTAGACTATCTTGATAGGTTAGTTTCTAGGTGGAACTAGGTTGCAAGACTTGGCCACGGTAGAAGTAGCAACACTTAGCAAAACCTTAGTGCACATAGTTAGATTTACTTGCATAGATTCTGCTTAGTAGTTGTAGTTTTTAGTAAGCCTTGTTTTTTGAAAGCCTAATTCACCCCCCTCTTAGGCATCGGTCCTACCTTCAGAAGCCATATGAAAGAAACACGGACACACTTTGGAGTTTGTTGTCCAAACTTTTTTTAGGATGCTACATGGACATATTTTCCCCCTCCGCCAAATATCATGGATTTCTAAGTCTATTTGTGTATTATTAATTTTTTTCCGCAGTAAATCATGAAAATACAATTAAATTCATAAAACATTAAAAGGTTTAGCACAATTTGGTAGTATTTTGGACTCAATGATCATAACATACACGATATATGTGGATGTTGTTTTTACTTGATATCCGAAAGAATATTCGTATTCGAGGCTATTTGTATCCGGTTCAGTACATATCCAGTCCGCAAC
This sequence comes from Paspalum notatum, assembly GCA_022530915.1. Taxonomy (NCBI): domain Eukaryota; kingdom Viridiplantae; phylum Streptophyta; class Magnoliopsida; order Poales; family Poaceae; genus Paspalum; species Paspalum notatum. Next base: position 22,041,703 of record CM039684.1, on the reverse strand, counting down.
AATCCGTGTCCATTAACCGAGATATCTGCATCCGCATCTGTATCTGACAAAATTACGTCCGAATCCGTATCGAAAAAAAAATATAGAATCGAATACGGGATCCCCGATATCCGTTTGTATCCGATCCGGTTTCATGGTACATCCAGCCATCCTGCACACACCATGGCGGGTGACACTTGGGTTGATCTCAAGCCTGTCAATAGAAACTGGTCTTTAGGAGCCCAGGTTTCTCTTATAATAGAAACAACACTTCTATTCGGTTGATTTCAGGCCTGATCAATAGCAACTGGTCTTTAGGAGCCCACGTTTCTCTTATAATAGAAACAAGCCCACTAACTGTCTGGGCTGATCTTAGACCACCTTGAACATGTAAACTGCTTTCCTAAGGGTGTGACGAGATTGAGAGAAGACCTAAGGCACCCACCGATCTATGTGAGCTCGGGAGTGGCTTGAAGACTTATGCCTACGGCTAACCATTTTCCGCTACCGCATCGCCATCCCCACCACTGTCCCTAGGAGGCCATGATCTTAAAATACGCGAGGTTAGCCTTTTGGATACCTATGTAGACGTAAGTTTTGCATGGTATATGAAAAAAATATCGATAAATACGTGTATGTGCATGTGATTTTCTAATTTCTATCTCCATAACATGTTTTTTCCAAGAAACTCAGAAAAGGACCATGCTATTTCCCCCCGAAGCAGCTCTAGTCGTTTGAAATCTCACCACACAATCTATACCTAATATTAAACAAATAAAGTTTTCTGGTCCCTCGGTTTTCCGGACTGTCATGATATGTAGACCCAGGTGGTCAATCCCCTTCCCATCTTGTATCCGATAATCTAAATCACAATTACAACACGAATCAGATTCGGACGGCAGAAAGAGCCCACGCGAAAACGAATACCCAAATCGCATATAGACTCCGTTTTCAATGTTATATATATCGATGGAAAGCTAAAATAGCTAAAATAACAATCTTTCCAACCTAATTGACACCACTCTAAAATTCGCATGCAATTAACGAAAATCATCAAGACAATATGGCCTGCAATTTATTCGGAAACCCAATTCAGACAGCAGGAACAGCCTACGTGAAAACAGATACCCATGTCGTATATGGACTCCGTTTTCGATGTTCTATATATTGCGGAAAAGCAAAAAATAATATTTGTTATCAAACTGACACCACATAAATTTCGGTCACATGCAAGACAAATTCGAAACAATATGATATGAAATTTATTTGCGAGGCTTTATAATATCCAGAGGTGCTTAAGGATCTTTTTCTCCCATTGCAACGCACGGACATTTTGCTAGTAATTAAAGAAAAACACCAATGGTCAAATTTTCTGTGTTAGTACTTACTAGGTGCAGTAAGATTATTCTCAGTGAAAGTTTTATTCTCATTAAATGATGTGCCATGTCGGCGATTTGGATGACGTGACTATGAGTTAATAAAGGAAGAGATAAAATGAGTTTTATCTCGATGAAACCCGGTGTACACGGTTACCTAGTCAAGTTGTGTCTTGTATGTCTTCTATGAAACCGCACCAATAAAACTATGCATTCACAATGAAAAGTTTCATCTGTAATTTTATTTTTTTTCTTACTTATATGGCATCTTGAAAACATAAAAATGAAATTTTACATTGAGAATGGCCTAACATACTTCTTTGGACCATTTATTAGTTAGTGGAATACGAAGTAGTATTTACTTGAAATTCGAATTCATTATTTCTAATACTCTTCATGAATAAATATTTTTTTGAGCACTCAAGCATCACAGCTTTATTCACCAGCACGATCATGAAGATCACCAAGTACATGGACAGATACAAGATCAGGGAGGGGGTCAGACCACACAGAAGACTGACCCGGGTCCCTACTTAGACCTATATTGGCCAATTCATGAGCACAACTATTACAAGGTCTAGACACATAATTAACTTCAATCGAAGAGAAGTTCACACGGCACAAATCCTTGATTTCCTTCAGCAGGACACCACAGGGCGCTTGATCAAAAGCATTCGTTTTAATTCCTTGAACCAACGACGTTGAGTCTGTCTCCACTAGGACTTGGGAGATACCATACTCCATTGCGGCGTCCAGAGCAGTGAGAAAATTGCCGAGAAGCCATTACGAAATGGTGGCTTCGCCACTTTGCCATCGTCATATGGGGTTTCATCTGTTTGCCATTAACAACTGAGACCACACGCTAAAATGTCATCTGAACCGATCTGAGCCAAACAAATGACAAATGTACCCTTGCCTTATCCTCTTCTCCAACTCCGCCACGTCGCCGTCAATGGGTTCTCTTCCACCTCGTCGCCATGGCGCGGTGCCGCCAACCAGAGGCTCCCGGCCGCCCACCGCCGGCGGCACCTGGCCACCCCACTCCCTCCTCGTGCGGTCGCGCCTGCCCCGGCGGCTCGCCCTCTCCCCGGTGGCCGAGGCTTGCCCCGGCGCCTCGCCCCCTCCCCCGGTGGACGCGCCTGCCCCGGCGGCTCACCCTCTCCCCGCGCGGCTGCGCCGACGAGCTCGACGTCGCCTTCCTCTCCGCCTACGCGCTCGCCATGTTCGCCGCGGGCCACCTCGCCGACCGCGCCGACCTCAGCCGCCTCCTCGGCGCGGCCATGCTCATGTCCGGGGCCACATGCGCCGCACTCGGCGTGGCCTACTTCCTCGACGTCCACGCGCTCGCCTTCTTCGTGGCCGCCCAGGTCGCCCACGGCAGCTCCTCCGCGCGACCACGCACGGCCACTGGCTCCTCCTCGCCACCCCGCTCTGTCACGACCTCGCCCGTCGGCCGTGCCGGCTCCTTCTCACCTCCCCCGCGCGCGCCGGCCGCCGGCTCCTCGCCACCCCGCCACGCCAACAGGGGCAGCGGCAAAGGTGGCCGCCGGAGCCCGCGCCTCGCACGAGCGCTCACGGGGAAGAGGAAGAGGCAGGGGTATTTTTCATCCTATATCCTTCCCGATGGCATTTTAGCGTGGTGGTCTCAGTTGATAATGGTAGACGGGCGAAACCCCATACGACGACGGCAAAGTGGCGAAACCACCGTTTCATAATGGCTTCTCAGCAATTTTCTCCAGAGCAGCAAGACACGCATGGCATTCGACGCTTAAAGCATCAGCGACTCCTTCCAGCCTTCCAGCCCCTGCTAGGACTCCATGCCCAACATGGTCACGGACCACAAAGCCCCATCCACCTGTTTTCATCGAGTCTATGTAGGCTCCATCACAATTGATTTTCAGTTTATTTGTTGGAGGTGGTTTCCATCTTGGACTGACCCTGTTTGGATGGCAAGTGCCTTCTTTCTTCAGAAAATTGGCATCCTGTACAAGCAATGCCGCTTTGTGAATCACCTCAGCTGTGCTTCTCTTCTGTTCCCCGCAGTTTGCTTTGTTTCTGGCTTCCCACCAAGCCCATAAGAAAGTCAAATTTTCTACTCCGTGCAGATCAAGTACCATCGCCACCATCTGGACAGCTGAGAGTGCTGACAACGGTTTTGTTCTGACTCCCCCAAGGTCCATTGCCAACTAGCAATGCTTCACGAATTTACACTTTAGAAAACAGTGCCCTCCATCTTCTAGTCGCCAGCACACTGAACATCTAGTGTCTATCTGCATTCCCCTTCTTTGGATGTTTTTCCTCCATGGCAGGCTATTTTTTGCCAGCCTCTAGAGAAAATTTCTTATTTTTGGCTGGAACTCAATGAGACCACAGCTTGTTCCAGTTCAGCCTCTAGAGAAAATTTCTTATTTTTTCTGCTGCGAGCTAGATTCACCCCTTTGCTTTGTTTTGGATTGCACTTCCTTCTCCTCAATAACATGGTATGCTGACTTAACCGAGAACACCCCTTTTGGATCAAAGTGCCATGCCACAGTGTCTTCCATCGCCAGTCAGATGGGGATAAATAAAGAGTCAATTCCTTCTCAGCCATTATAAAAGATCGCAATCATTTATCTGTCAACGAAAAAAATTTGTTTCCTTCTCGACCATTGGCTCAAATTTTTTGGACTCAAGTGCCACTGCCGTTTGGTTTGGGCCTAACAGAGGCTAACGAAGTGTTAAAAGGACCATTTCACCCTTCACTCTTGTCTCTCTCTCCGACGTTGCCTCGCACGCGGTGGAGGCCGGCCTCGCGTTGTCCCCCTCCGGCGCCGTCTCCTCGCCGGCGCTGCCGCTGCCTCCTCTCCCCCTCCTGCCGGTCCCCCGCCTCCTGTCTGCCGCTGCTGCCGCCCATCTGCTCCACTGCTTCGGCGCACGCGCGGCCGGAGGAGAACGGCGCGAGTTCGTGTCGCTGGCGGCGCTGTGGTGCACGGTAGTGACGGCTTGATCCGGCGGTGCCGAGGTGGAGGGCGGACTAGGAGGCGCGCCCTTGTTGCGCGAGGATGCAGCGAACCTGACGGAGGTGGGGTAAAGGCACGGGGACAGCCCGAAGTTGGTCCTCCACAGAGAGGCGCGGGTGAACGCGCATGACGAACGCGGTGACTCTGTGAAAGAGGTGGCGGCGACGATGTTGAGCTTCAAGATCTTGGGAAACGGAAAGAGGAGTCCGAGGCGACCGTGGTGCCTGCCTCATCTAGGCAGGAGGAGGACCGGAGAGGTGAGGCACGAGCTCGCGGCGTCGAAGTTCATGGCGATGGCCATGGTGACCGTGGAGACGGCGTTTTGGCGGGGCGAAGTTGTAGGCCACAACGGGGTCACGGATGTGGGGGAAAAGGTGGAGGAGCTTGAGGAGCTCATGGTGCTAGCGCTAGAGCGGCCGAAGGGGGTATGGAGCGGTAGTGGGGTGAGCTCGCTGTCCGCGGACGGGCTCGCGGGTGAGCGCGCCCGGGAGCACGCGGCGGGCTCGACCTCGCTGCCACCGCCGCCGAGCGGGTGCGGGTGGCTCAGCCTCGCTGCCGCCGGCTGCGGATGGGTGGACGGAGATGGCGTCCGGGTGGCGCAGGGAGCGTGGGGAGGGGGAGGGCGCGGGCAGGGGCAACGGCATCGCCATGGCTGGTGCGGATCGGCGACGGGGATGCGCGGTAGGGGAAGAAGGAAGAAGAAAATAGGAGAGAGGAAGATGTGGGTAAAATGGGCATTTTCTACCGTTTCTATCTAACTCGTGGGCTCAATCTGTCAGTAAAGGAGTACGGCGTTAACGGCAATGGCACTCGAGTCTGAAAAATTTGAGTCGATGATTGAGAAGAAAACAAACTTTTTCTACCGGCAGATAAGAGATTACGATTTCTTATAATGGCGGAGAAAGAATTGACTCATAAATAAAAGGCGCCGCTTCTCACGAAGGCAGTTTCTCCGTTTCATTTTATCCGGCTGCCTTCGAGCGTCAGCGGGCAGGCGACGAGGGGCACACCCAGGTTCGCGAACTCTTCCAAAATCCTCTCCCAATCCTCTTCCAAAATCTTCTTCGATTGCTTCCATTTCAATCCCAAAATCCTCACCCCAATCCTGCTTTCTTGAGCCTTCCCGGTCCTTGTTCAGATCTGCCGATCCACAACTCTTAATTGTTCTTGCCTCCCCGCTGCAGCTTGCCTGAGCACCACCTGTTCGACGGAATGCCCCACTGAACCCTGCGCGACGGCCGACATGTCAGACGAAACGCAGGTGGCGCCAGCGAGCGTTCCCGGCGCCGAGTGCAGGATTAACGCGCTCCACGACAATCCACTCCTCATCATCTTGTCCAACCTGCCTGTCCGCCAGGTCGTGCAGACGTGTGTGCTGTCACGGCGGTGGCGGAACCTCTGGCGCTCCGTGTCCCGAGTCATCATCTCTCCTGACGACTTTGACGCCATGGCTGACACCCCCAAGGAGCGCGCAGTGCTGTTCAAGAAGTTTGTCAACCGTTTCTTGATGCTCCGTAACCCCTCTGCCTTGGACGAGCTCCAACCAGGCCCGGCTCTGGCCCGGGGCAGCAGGAGCGACGGCCGGGGGCCCACGACCGAGAGGGCCCATGATTTATTTAGTACATATGCGATTAGTCATCTACTCATTACTAATCTGGCCCAAGACTCCAGTCCTAAATCGCTTCGCTTGGCTGCATCACGAAGAAACCGAAGCGTCGTTCTCATCAATCGGCGTCCTGCGGCCGTCGTTCCGACTCCCTCGTCCTCGTCCATCCCGAGTCCTCATCTTCAACAACCACGCGCAGTCGCAGGCTCGCAGCCCTTCGCCCACAAGCGTCATCCTCGGTCCACCAGAGCACGGCAACGACGCCGGTCGAGTAGCAGCCAGAAGGTACGTAATTAATCTCTTCTCTTGATCCGCTACAGAACTCCATAAGACCATAATATTTAGGGTTACTGAGATATGGTTTGAAACTCTTAATCTAGATTTCTAGGCTTATGTATTGAATTTTGTTCATCATTTAGGCATTGCAATGTTGCCTAAGAAGCATTTGTCAGGTGCCCAAAAAAGAAAAAAAAAGAAAAAAAAGAAGATCAATTCATTGAATCGCAAAAGTGTGTTTTACACAAATTCTTTTCAGCTTCTAGTAATGCTAACGTCAATGTAGAGCAAGGGCAGCAATCTAGACCTGGTCAGGAGCCGGAGCATGATCATAATTTAAGATTGGAGCATAATTGCCATGAAGAAAATTAAAGATTGGACTTAATTTCAGGTAATCAGACTAGTTTTCTAATGTTGCTCTTTTGGTTTGTAATATCGATTTTGCTTTTAAGAATTAAGTACATTATTGTTATAATAGTACCACTATCTACTTAATTGCATGTGGTAGAAATGAATAAATATTTAAGTCTTAAAGGGCCTATGCTTCATGTTGGCTCAGGGGTCCAAAATTTTGTAGAGCCGGCCCTGGCTCCAACTCTACTATAACATGCCTACCTATGACTTGGATGCCGATTCAGAAGATGCTAACCTATGGATCCGCCATGCTTTAGAGTGCAATGCCCAATCTGTCAAGGTCGAGATACGGCACCAATTATTGCACCTTGTTCCCACAGTGTTTGCTTCAGGACGCTTCTTGGCGAGGCTTCACCTTTCGAGTGTTGACTTGTCCTATGGGTTCTTTAGGCAACTCGAAACGAGCTGCAAATCATTGAAACAGCTCTTCTTAGATGACTGCTGCATTTATGATGCTGAGATCACCTCCAATACACTGAAGGTTTTGACCATCGATATGAATTGTCGCTTCGTGTTCGTTAAACAGCCCTCTATTTCGATCCCAAGCCTCGTTTATTTCAGTTTTAGCATGGAGGATGGAAAAAAAATACCTTTCCTAAAGAACATGGAATCACTGGAGACAGCATATGCTTCACTCAATACCTATGATGATATTGAGGATGATGATATCCGTCAGTTCCTCAAAGGCCTTTCTGGTGTTACAGATTTAAACTTCTCTTACAATGGAACTATGGTATGTCTCCTGATTTTACACGCATCCAGAAATATATTCATGAGTAAACATCTGAGACTTAAGCTTGGTGTTTAATGTGTGTTCTTTTGCAAAACCAAGGGTTTCATAGTTTATTTTGATGTCAGGATCTGGAAGATGATTAATACATCAAGTAATAGGATCACATAACATTGTTTTCATACTCAGTTTGTTTCTAGGTCTACAGAAGTTTGTGAAATATAACCTTGGTTGGTAGTCTGACACAAGAAAGAACTACTATATACCTGCAGCAAGAGCTGAAATGCATATAGGGCTACTTTGGTTGGCGTCCTGGAGACCCTGCCTGGACCACACATCCACACCAGGCACCTGGGGTCGGATGGACCTGCCTGGCGGGCGTGCTCCAGGCCACGCCTTGAAGCAAACAACACCCTAATCTTTCGGAGGGTGTTTAACTTTGGTCTCCATACGTATAAATAGCAACTGCATCACATACAATCAGATCAATAGAATCCATCAGATATATCCCCTAATCCTAGTATGTTTTTACTAGTGTATTTGTCTGGCTTGCATTAAATCATTTATGAATAATTGATCGTTGCCAAACATGTTGCTGTATATTATTGAACCTCTCTTTAGACAATAGGAGTATTGTGAAGTAAGCTGACTTATTCTTGCTAAACATGATACTCCATGCTTAGTCTGACCTTTGTCAGATACTGTGTTCTGAAGTTATTTATCAGGAAAGAGTCATGGCTACTCAGCACATAACTTTAGCTTGTTTGCAGTTCTATTGCCAACTTTGCTGAACTCATGAATGATTTATACAATGTTGCATGAATTCTGTATCGTGTCTTAATCCTCTGAACCTTGTGCAGCCGGAGATGGAAAACAATGCACAATGGTGCCCAGAATTCAACAATCTTACAACCCTGAGACTCGATAATTGTTGTGTGTATCCAGGATTCAATCCATTGATAGTCTTCCTCCGGAACTCACCTAAACTGGAGTCTCTTACTCTGAAGCTCAGTTTCAGTGGGGTATATGCTTCTCTCCACATTTTAATTGATCCTGTGTATGGAAGTTAATCGATGTGCCATCAAAGTGGAACTTGTGTGGTTTTTATGTTGCAGGATGCTCATATACATCCGAGACTAGAAGGAAGATTGTTCAGCTGTGTGGACCTTCATAGGATTGATATTACTATTTGCCAAGCGGTTCGGAAGGATCATCCTACGCTCGTCAGCCTGGAGAAGCTTCTGACTTACAACGGCATAGACTCACGTGAGATTCACACTCACATCGGGGGTGCAGCTTAGTTCGAGCCATCCGCTGCCACTTATTGACATCTATGTGCGTTTTCAGATCTTGTTTGCACGTTTGGTTTTGGTCCCTGTTCTTTCGTATAGCCCAACACCAAGTTACTATATGATGTGATTGAGCTATTCTGCGTCTTAAAATGCCCATAATCTGTAATGATAGCGTTCTCTCTTAGGAGATGAGCCGTGCCCTGAATCGGCTTTAAAGTGCTCATTCGACTTACTGTTGACGTGCAGTTAGCTGTTACAGTCAGTCAGCCGTTGCTTTTTGTTTTTCTATGGTACAAGTTGGTCGAGTCCCTCTGACAGAGGATTCACGCCATCCTAGCCCATCCACTGCTTGGACCGTGTCATTCATTGGTCACGGCGTGGTCTTCGTGGCGCAGTGGCACCAAATCGTGCAGTCCATGTGACTGCTGTACTCGTTTGCTCCACAGCGCTTGTCCTGAGATGTTGCCAGTCGCGTGCATGATACGCGCAATAACTGACTCAGTTGGATCAGAGACAGCTAAATGGGGAATCATCGTTACTTCTATAAGGAAACCAGACATATCGTGTGTGATGCAGACGGTCCTCGCCACCAGCGCTGCAGCCGTGCGAGAACAATGTCCAGGCGGCCGCGGCTAGCAGCAGCAGCAGTATGACGAGAGCCCCTCCACTGCCAGATTCATCAGCGACTGCCCAGGCACCACCACCTCCATTCCATGGCGGCGTGGCATTCCTGATCTCCCTGTCCGTCACGACCTCCTGGCGGGTAGATCTCCTATCCACGCACAACTCCTCTGCACGCCCCACGCCATACACATTCTACTGCACGTCGGTCGCCAAAAATGTTCTGCTTGGTGGCCAATCCTACGCTTGCTGGACCTGGTATCGCTGCTGTGTTGGATTGGCCATATGGCTACGTCTTCCACCCTCATCTCTCTTTCTAGCTTGATGTAAAATGGAAATTCTAGGATTGTATCTCTGGAGTGAAAAACTGTTCCACTGTTATACTACCTCCAATTTTTTTGTTTGACGTGTAGGACATGCAAAATGAACTAATCGTAAGCTAAAATGTTTGTCCGGAGCGACAAACATATACGATCGGAAGTAGTACGTTTTTTCTTCTGATTCCTACAATATTTTGTCTAAGTTAGTTTATCTCAGCTTGATTAGCTCTTCAGTCCTCCTATGTCTGAATATAGGCCCTGCCTGTACTGATTGACGTGCGTGGCTTTTGGTTAATGCGTATTGCTTGCTTAGGGTACTAATTTTGCTTCATCTAGATGAAATTGAACATTGTTTTCTTTTACGCTTGATGTCCTAACAATTTTATGCTTTTGATTAGGAGGGAATGGAGACAAACTGTAGGCATTCGGGTACTTCTTGCATGTTCAAATTACAAGGATTGTGAGTACATACGCTTTGAAATCTCTACTTTAGAAGTTCTAGCATCTGGTACCTGAACAAAGGAAGTGGTTTGCTCTACCTGCACAATCAATCTTCAGGTATATCAACAAGTTGTTGCTAAACAAAACTGGTCCTGTGATTAACTGGCTATTATAGATGTAGTTTGAATACAATTTATATTTTTATACGTTTACATATTTTTTTTAAAAAAAGATGAATAATTAAAATTGTAGAAAAAAACCAACCGCTCGTATGTTTACTTATATTTACATGGGCTAGAATCGAGTATAGCCGCCTTGGACAGCCATGTGGACCAACGGGTCCGGTGCTAGGACTCTTCCAGTCTATCTAGGTGGACAAAGTCCGCTGTCCATCCACCCTATTTGTCTATATATTAGTCCATAGACATATGTTTTCCCACGGGTTAGAGTCTTAAATGTATTATTATATGTGTTACAGTACAACATATATAGATCTATTTTTATAATTAGTTTTTTATAATAGTGTATCTTGCTACTTTATATGTATGCTTAATTGATTTAGATAATCTTTGATTGATTGCAAAAGTAGGTGATTTTAATATATATCTGAGGGGTTATTTTCATTATACAATCAATCATAACAACTAAGATGAACAATTTATATATAAATTAGAGAAATTATTTGGTATTATCCATCGTAATAGCAAATGTGAAAAATTATGTATAAATTTAGGGTGTTTTCATATTTTTTGTCGTAATGGTAGAGTGGATAATTAATATGTAGTTTTAGGGGTTATTTAATATTGTTTTGATTATGACAAAGGTGAGTGATTACTTAGAAAGTAGATCTCCAACCTATCAATTAATGATCAGATGTTTTTTATTATTTTGAGAATTTCTATTATTTTATTTTTTCTAGCGCATCTCGTGAGGATTGACATGGAAACTTCAAAAGGAGTCTATAATTAGTAATAGTAAGATTAGGCAAAAAATATCTATTTCATGAAAAGGTTTCTAGCATTTTTAATGGGAAAAAACTGACAAAACTGAAGGTAATTTCGAAAGTGGAAATAACCTAAAAAAGAAGAGGATATTTGTTTTGGTTGAGAATTGAACTCAAGACCTTTTATATAATGGCAGAGGTAGGTAATTATTTAGAAAACAAATTTAATGACTATCAATATTCCAATCTGATGGGCGCGTGTTTCTTATTATTATGAAAATTTCTAGGATCTATCATTTTTTCTAGCACGATTTGAATGTAGTGCTTATTTTAGAAACTTTAATTAGTAATAGTAATAATTGTTGAGAATTGAACTGAAGACATTTTATAATGGCAGAGGTGGGTAATTATTTAGAAAACAAATCTAATGACTATTAATATTTCAATCTGCCAATTGATGGTCGGATGTTTCAGATTATTGTGAAAATTTTTAGGATTTATCTTTTCTTCTAGCGCGCTTTAAAAGTAGTGCTTCTTTTAAAACATTCAATTAGTAATAGTAAGATAATAAGATAAAATTGTCGATTGCAACTTATGCCTAATTTAGCTCACGTTCTTTTTCCTCTCCTCGCGCATGTGGCCTCTTCATCTCGCCAACGTTGTTACAATGTTTATATTTATGTTTATGTTACCACGATTCATTTTCTGGTTAGCTGTCCGTCCTCATTCGAAATTCATATGTGCGTTTATGTTTTTCATTTCTTCTTTCTTTTTTCTTCTTTCTTTCTACTGTTTTAATAGTATAAATATTATTATTAAAAAATCCATGACATTGTTGTGTGTATCGCAGTTGCACGCATGTATGCTTGTTTGATTTTTTTTCTCTCTTCTTCTTTTCTTTATTATTTATCACATATACACACATAAAGATGAATGATTTGGTATTAGATAACTAGGTTTCACTCTACAATGTCCGATGGACTTTAGGGTATTTTGATAAAGTCATCATCAGTCCTAATTTTGGTGATAAAGAATGTAGTATCCTTATAATTTGATTTGAACCACACGATGTGATCCTGTATATTTCTATTCTCATGTTTTAATCGGCTCGTAGCAATGCATGGCACATGCCCAGTTATCCTATATATCTATATAGATGGAGATCACTAAAATCATCTCTTATCATGCAAGCTATCCACGTCATCTTTGGGACCATTAAGTTAGAATCCATGTCACCATCCACTGGACCACTAGGACGTTCTATTAATGACTTTCGTCGATCTTCTATGCATGCAACTATTTGTCTTTACGATCACTTTTCCACAACATAAATACACACATGATCAGACATTTAAAAGTCACTATCTCAAATAAAATGGATAAGTTATCAAGTATGATGTATTTAAAAATAGTATGTTCAAAAATAATGTGTTTAAAAAATATTGTCACCAAATAATCAATCATTCAAAAGTCAATCTCACTAAACTAAGATGAATGAGTTATCAAACATAATATGTAAAAAAGTTGTTGTCATACAATATATCGTAGTATATTTCTACCTTCAAAGTTCGCGTCATCTTTGAGTCCACTAATTTAAAAATTGTCATTTTAAAAATTTCCGCACTAACGCGTGGGGTATCACCTAGTTATAATAAGATCCATGACGCTGTTGCATGTATAGCTACACACATGCATCCATGACTCTGTGTCATTCTAACTCAAAGGCTCATGCAAATTATAAAAAAAATTATATAGTAGTTGATATGCTAGATAGATAGCTACTTTGTGCCTTGTTCAACCCAATGTCTCTTTCTATTCTGCCGCATGAACGATTTTTAATTGCGCAAATTTTTTCATCTAGGTCCATGCGTCCGCCTTTTCTGTTTGTTGCTTCAAATTTTGTCCCTTGTCTTATTCGATCCATTTGCATGCGTAGGTATTTTTCTTTACTTTTTCCTATGTTGTTGCATGTCTATATGTGCGTGTGTTTCACATGCATGTTTGTTCCTTTTGTTTTAATCTTTTTTACCATGGTATGTCCATTTATTTTGCTATTTCATTATTTTTCTTTCCATTTTGATTTATATTGTTTAGATAGATGCTATTCTAATAGTATAAAATATTTAGAGTTTTATTCTGAAGACAAATAATTTTATTTGTCAAACTAGATTATTTTTTTATTACGATAGAATATTTTATTCAGAATTTCGGAATATTTTTTAAGGTGGAATAATATTTTTTTAAGAAAAATACAATATTCTTCTTTTGAAAGTAGACTATTATGCCAATGAAGTTAGAATATTTCTTAGGTTCATCGTTTTTTATGTACAGATATTTTATATAAAAATAATGATTTGGACTTAACATTTAATGTGTATGTTATTTGTTTTAGTTTGGAGTTTGTGTTAAGTCCATGTAATGATGGCAAGCAGTCCAACCAGTAAGTCCACGACGAACAAAAAAAAGGCCACTAACAAATAAAAAAAGCCCCGAAAGGTGGGTGACTGGGTGTTGCGATGAAAATGACGCGGATATTTTCCGACTATGCGTTTGTTTCAAAAGGTACAAAAATTAACTGGGACGTCTGATATCCGAGCCTAACAATTGATATTCGATCTGTAACCGTATCTAGAAATTCAAAGTTGGGTATTAGTATGGTGATGAAATGTATATCGATATCCGGAGCATTTTGACACAATTCATATCCAAATCTATTCCAAAAAAAATGATTAGATGTATTCGAATCCGCATACATGTATCTATATCCGATCCGGTTCATCCCTACATGGGTGGACGTTGTTTAGACAGCCGACACCCTTTTCAGTGGATAAAAATGCATTTTCAAAGGAGCTACTTGGATAGCGGAATAAGGAGGGTAGGATAGAGATAAGCGGAGTGGGATAAATTTTATACATTGTTTAGATAAAATGATAAGAATAGAAATATAAGTATTGGGATAGATCTCTCTATCTCATCTGTCATTTTCAAATCATATTCGTATCCGGCTAGTCAGTGGACGCCCCAAGCCCTCCCTTGCCAACTCTAGCCGCCATCGCCTACCTCGTCTCCGTTCCCCTCCTCCTCTCCGGCGTCCTCGCCGGCGACGGGGAGGAGGTGGGCCGGTCCCTTTCCCTTTCCTTTTCACTGTAAATCTTTGCTCCTTTTGCTTTGGTTGTTGTAGCCGTATGGCTATTTGGCGGCGCGGGGAGCTCCGCTGCCCCTCACCAATGACCGCCGGCGTTGCACTGGATCCCTCCGATATCTCAATAACTCCCCTCTTGCTTCCAGTTCTATTCTGCCTCGCTCTCTCCGCCTCCACCCACCGAAATCCAGACGCCCTCATTTCTTCCACCCTCCATGCGCTCGGCCTCCGTCTCCGCTCCATCATCAGTTCGTCCAACGTGCTCCTCTGCCGAGCCCCCGTCCTCATCGACAACTTCCTCTGCGGATCCATTGGGACAGCGGCGCTCATGGCTGCCCGCCTCAGGGCACCGAGGGGGAGAGGGATGAGGCAGGGAGGGTGCCCAATGATGGAGGTGTCTGAGTCCTCATCCTCGGCGGTCACCCTAGTGCGGGCGTTCCTGGAGCTCATCGTTGTGCCGGCACTGCTGATCTTGGTGGCGACTCACTGACGCCGGGCCGCGTCGCTGGGGGTCGTGGTGTGCTGCCTCGTGCGCCTCGCGACCGAGGAGACCGTGATGACAGTGTGGATGGCCATGCTCGCTCGCTTTTCAGACCTCTTCCCGGAAGTCATCCAGGCCGCCATGGTGCTTCAGCAACCGCCCCAGTGGGCCCTACCACGACGCTGCTGCTTCTGCATGCAGGCCCCACGCCCACTTCCCCAAGGCAACAGGTGGTCAACACGTTTCAGTTACCGTGTCCTGCATGCAGAACATGGTCTACCTACAAGCCGCGTGCTGCATGAGGTGGTCGGGTTCCTGAAAATCAAACTGCAGGGCTTTGAAGTCAGCCATTTGTGGACCTACACAAGAAGCCCCAACATGGACATGGTCTGCTATGATTCAAATATCTATTCCTTTCAAGGTATCAAGCACAGAAGTGGCAAAGCTGCTCCAAGGGTTCAGGTTGAGCTCTGACTGGTGTTGACGATGGTCCTCAAATTCAACGTTAGGAGAAGTGTGTATGACCGATACGTGCGACTAGAGGGAAGTGAATAGGAGCACTTAAAAACTCAAACCCCCGAGGTGCAAACTGAAACAACACTCACAACCAACCGCTAGTCACCGCCCACTCAACGGGAACGTAACTAGCAAGCACTTGGTGTCTCCCACCGAACGGGTACATACCAAGCGAGTGGAAGCACTCGACTCAACGATCACAAAGATCGAAAGCCAAAGCAAGTCCGAAGCAAAGCACTCGAAGCGAAAGACCACAAACAAACCAAAATGGAACCCGCCTAGTGATCGCCAAGATCTCTTAGCAAAAGAGGTGCTAAAGACCTTAGTAACGATGTTAGGCACCCCCAAAACCACCTAGAACAAGCCTACAACCTTAGGAACAACTTAGACTAGATCCGGGGGCAAAAACCCTGCAACTACCAGAGTATCCGCCACTCTCTACCGGATAGTCCGACAGGGCAATTTCAGATAGAACAGGTTACAAAGAAAAATGGCAAAACTAGGTCAAACGGATTCCAAAAATCATGAAATTTTAACCACAGGCTCACAAAAACATGGGGAACAACATACTAAAAATTCAGCCCATTTGGAGGAAGTTAAGTCCACGGGACTATCCGGTGATTTGAGCCGGACTATCCGGTAAACCCAGAAAACAACATCCGTTCTTGAGTTTGCAAAACCTAAATTTGACCAAACCTTGTCGGATCTTCACGAAATGTTGCACAGGCTATCCTAAGACTATTCCAAATCTATTCCCAAAATATCTATTGAAAAAAATCATGGGATTAGCGGAAATCTCAGATCTCGTGAAGAGGCAAGCTTTGAGCAAAAAAAGGACAAAACTCAAGAACGACTTACTCGTGGCAAACCAGCAGGTCTGAGATGAACTAGGTCATAATCTCTACGTCTTTGCAAGTACAAAACATCAAAAGAAGTGGAGAAATATCGTAGGCAAAGCAAAGCACCAAAAGCCTTTGAGAATCACCGAAAATCCAAACTAGAAAAGGGGAAGGGAGAGAGCTGCACACAAGCACTCGAATTTTAGAGGAATATTGCTGGATTAAATCACGAAATCAAGTGTGTACAAGGTCTCCTACAGCCTACCACCCTTCATCCTCCCTCTTGATGTGAAAAGCATTAGCTAGAAGACTCAAATCCTAGCCTAAAGCTCTCCTTTCTCTCTTAAGCACTTGGCTGCATGGAAACTAAGCCTAGGGTCTTCTAATGGTGGAAGAGTCACCTAAATTACCAGTCACTTAGGTATATATAGCCTAGGCCTAAAAATGATACAATCAGACGACTATGATGACGCTTTGATCTTCTTCTTCTCCACGCCTCGCTTGGATGTACGCCATATAGCCAGTAGTCCAGAAGCTTCTCCGGTTTTGAAGTCAGAAACCGGAAAACTTTATTCTGCGGGCTTCCTGAGCCGGGTCTTGGCCCAATCTTCTATCTTGGCGAGTTTGAACTTGGGTGGCGGTTTTGAGCCGAAGCTACCAAAGCTTCCCTCGCACACCTTCGCGCCATGCATTCGGGTTGGAGCACCACGGTGGCACCCGGCATCTCCAGTCCATCGGAGTCGCCTCGCAGTCCATCGAAGGGCTTACACCACCGTTGCCAAACCGCCTCTCCGTGTACCGAGCTTCCATGGCCGACCGATGCCGAGACTTGCCTCCAGTCCATCGGAGGGCTTTTGCCTCAGTCCATCGAGGTCTTCATCATCCTCTACCTCCGGTCCATTGGAAGGCCTCCAGTCCATCGGAGGACTTGAGCTCGTTGACAATCACCCATCACACCAGGAGAGCAATGAAGCCGGTCCATTGGCTCCCAAAGTGGAGCTATTATCTTGAGTCCGGTAATGCTCATAAAAAATCTACAGCTCGAGACCTTTAATCCTCGAAGACACAGGCCGGTCAGACAGTCGAGGGGAGCACCGACTGTACTATCGGAGTGCGATAATGAGGATCCTAGATGTCTGTGTTGTGGCCATCACTTCGCATGCATCAAGGCATAGAAAACTGGTAGATGATATAAATAAAACTCTTATTGGATAGTGAGTGGACAGTGATGTGGCTTGTAACTTAGTAGGACCTTAAGATGACATGACTTCATGCATGTCTAGAGAAATAGGCAGTGAGGTGCACGTATTTACATATAGAAGATTTAGATTAACTTTCTTTAGACCACTTTGTATGCTCGTAAATGAGCAGATTTGTACCCCTTTGTATTTCACGCCGTATTAATATATGAGTACTTGTCCTTGTAAAAAAAAATCATATTCGTATCCCATATCCATTCCCGATAAGTTTAAAGATCCGCACGTGACCCTTTTTAAGGACACAGTTCGGGTGCAGTACCTATTGCCACTGCAACATAAGCAGTGACAGCATCTAAACCATCCAAAGAGGCTTTCCTTTTTCCCTTGTTTCTTTCACACCTTGTGCTACCTGGTATTCTGAACGCAGCACTCCCTTTCCTTCTTCTAAGTCTGATCGTAGCACCATTATGGTACAGTGACGCTTCTCTTTTCTTAATAGGATTCCAAAATCCTGCCATGCTATTTTCCTATTTATGCTCCTCTCCGTATTTCTCTTTTCAGAGTTCAAGTGTTATTAAAGATGCCGGTAATCATATTCAAAGCTTTTGTGTTAACCGCATCTCATTTCAGGGTAAAATATATGTAGGATTTTAATTTTTGTTAAATAAAATAGTGACTATCAGACAAATAAATATTTAGTTTATGTGTGTGTTCTGTATGGCGGAGTAGTATGAAGAATTCAGCATGCTTTAATTAAGATTCCTCACCTTATATTATTTTGTGGCCTGCCATGTATGGGTGTCATTTCTATATTATTAATTCGGTTGATGCATTGTATGATAAAAATGCTAACTTTGGCTGATAGCGATAGCAAATGGTGCTGTTCAGACTTTAGATGAGAAAACGAGCGCTGCGTTCAGACTTCAGACCAGCACACAGCAAGACCATCCCCATAAGTAAAACCATTGGTCTATTTTTATTCATCTACTATTCTAACTATTTTTTTTTCTATATACAGTAGCGCCACAGTGTCAAATAGTATTATACACATTCATTTTACTCCATCCATTGGGGATGGTATAAAAAGTGGGGAAGAAACGAGGATAAAAGGAAAACTCTCATCTCACACCGTTGCTCGCTCCTTGGATGGCGTAGATGATGCCACTCCTTATGTTGCAGTTGCAGTAGTAATAGGCACTGCACCCGAACTGTCCCCTTTTTAACTCTTCAATGAAACGCCAGTCACTGAAATCCAGCTCAAAAAATCCACTCCCCCCCACGCAAAATCAAAATCTGCTCAGGCACTGCCCCTCGCCCTCCTGCGGCCACCGGCTTTGTCGCGCCTTCGCTCTGCTCTTGCCTCACCGAATCCAGGCGCGCGCCGGAACGGGGAAGGCATGCAGATGCTACTCTGCTGCTCTCCTTGTCCCCCTCGTTCCCAGACCTGTACTCGGCTCCCGCCGCTTCACCCGAGCAGCTTGCCTCGGGGTGCGCTCAGTACCGGCGAGCAGGGGAGTCGCAAGAAGAGCAAGTTCCACCGCGTCAGGGCGCAAGCTCTCAAGTCCAAGGACCACTCTTCGCGCTCCAAATCCCACCGTGCTGATGGCCAAGGGGACCCCGCGGATGAAGACCCGGGAGGGGAGTTGCCTTGCTCCGCGGCGCCGTTGCTGCCGGACGCCGAGGCGGTCGCGTTCTGGCTGCGAATATGCCGGAGCGCGTCTGGTGTCCGGAGAGCGCACGCGGTTGCCCTGAGGTCGCTCGATAGCCTCGGGGTGGTGTTGTCCAACAATCTGATCAGCGCGTATGTGAGGTTCGAAGAGATTGCGACTGCGAGGAAGTTGTTCGACGAAATGTCTGAGAGGAGCGTCGTGTCCTGGACTGCGATGATGAACGGGTATCAGAAGCTCGGCCGCCACGGTCAGGTTGTGAGGCTGTTCTTGGATATGCTGGCCACCGGAGTGCAAGGTAACAGCTTGACTTTTGTCTGCCTCCTGAAATCCTGTGGGGAGCGGTGCGATGCTAGGCTGGGGCGGCAGGTCCACTGCTGCGTTGTGAAGGGTGGGTGGAGCAATGTGATAATGGACAGCGCCGTTGTGCACTTCTACGCTCGATGCGGCGATGTCGCTGCTGCTTCAGCTGTGTTTGATAGGATGGCTTCCCGCGATGTTGTCTCGTGGACGACAATGATCACGGCTTATGTGCAGCATGGGCATGGTGACAAAGCTCTTCAGATGTTTCCAACGATGGTGTCCGAGGGATTTCGCCCCAACGAGTTCACTGTTTGCAGTGCCCTCAAGGCTTGCGCAGAGGAGAAGGCTCTGAGATTTGGGAAGCAATTGCATGGTGCTGTTGTGAAGAAGCTATACAAATATGATATCCATGTCGGGAGCGCACTAGTCACCATGTATGCCAGATGCGGTGAGGTGTTTGATGCTCAGGCAGTGTTCGATAAGATGCCAAGAAGAAACACTATTACATGGACTTCAATGATTTCTGGATATGCGCAAAGTGGCTATGGTGAAGAAGCTGTCTTGTTGTTCCGAAAGATGAAGATGCGCAGAGTATTTGTTAACAACCTCACTATTGTTGGTCTCCTTAGTGCCTGTGGCTCTATGCAGAGACTTTATCTTGGAAAGGAACTGCATGCACAGATAATAAAGAACTCTATGGAAGAGAATCTTCAAATTGGGAGTACGCTTGTTTGGCTCTACTCCAAATGTGGGGCGCATACTTACGCTGCAAGAATTCTTGAAGCGATGCCTGACCGTGATGCTGTCGCATGGACAGCTATGATTTCAGGCTACAACAATTTGGGCCATAATGTTGAAGCGCTTAAATCATTAGATGAGATGTTATGGGATGGTGTAGCGCCAAATACTTACACTTATTCCTCAGCTTTGAAAGCTTGTGCCAGACTGGAGGCTCTACGAGATGGAAGGAGGATCCATGGTGTTGTTAACAAGACCCAAGCATTCTCCAATGTCTTTGTGGGATGCTCGCTGATCGATATGTATATGCGGTGTGGGAAAGTTGAAGAAGCCCGGAGAGTCTTTGATGCCATGCCGGAGCACAACTTGGTAACATGGAAAGTGATGATTACAGGATTTGCTCAGAATGGACTCTGTGAAGAGGCTTTAAAATACATGTACCTAATGCAGCAAGAAGGTTATGATGTTGATGACTTTGTGCTTTCGACAGTTTTGACGTCGTGTGGAGATCTTCAGTTGAAATCAGATTGCATCGCTTTTTTAGCTCAATAACTGATCCACTTTCAGTGTGAAGTTTAACTGGTTAGTTAATTTCAGCAAAATGCTGGTGCAATTGTATAGTCTCAGAGGTTGGTCTCAGGATGCTGAAACATGTTTCTATGTCTGATTGTGCTTTAGAAAACACAATCAGAAACGGGTTGTTTCACGGTGCGGGTACACGTATACTCCTAGTTCAAAGGAACTTCGACTAACCATTTTCCTCTGCTTTCCCTTGAAGCATTGTCAGCTTGTTGCAACCATCATTACTTCTTTATTATTCTATCCTGCGGGAAGTGAATCGAACCTCGCGAAATGGTGGCTCACTACCAGAAAGAAATAGGCCATAGCTGGTCAAGGAGAATTTGTCTACTGTAAATAGGTTTTATCTTGAGATTTGAGAATATACTGGATGGGCGCACAATGTATGTATTTGTGCAATTTACCAGAAGGCAAATAAAGCGAGGAATCCTGCTGAAGCTGCGTTTTGGACTTTTCTGGATTACAGCAGTAGCTTGATCACAGCAATAAAAGAAGAGAAGTAAAAAGATCTTAGTAATAGGAATTTTTTTGATAGTAGTAATAATATGAAAAATACCGAAGTTCAACGAGTCTTGGGATAGGAATAGAGGTCCGTCATAGAAACGTGCAGTCCTAACATTTACCATCGATGGTCAAATTAAAACCTTCCGGCCCTTTCGATGAAACGTTTTTTTTTTTTTTGCTATTTCATGCGTTTGTTTTCTAGGAAATTTGTGAATTCTAAGTGGTTCTATATGTGAGGCAAGTGTCGACTAACTTAGGCATGCTCTCCTTGCTCCGTGTACCGTGCTCGTCCGTCTATACAGCTGTGTCATGACCCTTCCATAGAACCTTTTGCTGGCCTTGAGCTCGCCGTGCCCTCGAGTCATCCTGATCCTCCGTGCCCTTACCGAGACCAGACGCCACTCCGCACCCTAGGCTCGCTGTGCCGGCCTCGCCACCCCTCCACACCGCGAGCTCGTATTGTCGTCTCCGCAGCGAATCCCAATGAGTAATAATTTGGTCTGAAGCCTATCTATGAGCGCGGAAGGGAAGTCAATGATCAAAACATGAAACTCAACAGACCCAGTCGGCACCAGGGTATTTTGTTTAGGTTAGTACGTGCACAAAGAGAGCAACTGACAAACAAAGAAAAGAAACGACTCAAAACACTCTAGGCTGAGGCCAATAAATCAGCAAGTACCTAGCTCCATCACACATCTAGAATTAGCGTCAACTTGATCAGATTTGCTTGTGGTCCAAGACCCACGCATTCCTTTCTCGTCAAATGATCCAAATAATAGGAATTAGGAGGCTTAGACCCTTGCTGTTGCATCTTGGGATCCTGGCAATGGATGCCTAATGGACCGAATCATGCTGGCCCCAATTATTCAGCCGAAACCCGTCAAGCACTACTCAATGAGCCACTCTGCCCCAAATGCTCCTAGTGAAGCTGCAATCAGCAAAAGATGTTGCTAAGATTCCAGAGCTTGTCCACAAAGAGCGCATGTCTGTTCATAATAAGGCCAAGCTCTTCCGGCGTGTCGGTCTACCGTCTTGATTCTATTTATAGAAGGGCCAGTTACCCGAAGAGTTTGTACTTAGGCAGTGCTCATGCTTTCAAAATGATCCACTTTGCAGGCATGTACGCACGAAGCCCATGAATTGAGCCTAATGACCTGAGATTGCAGAGCACTTACGGTCATCTAAGAATTTCCAGCTTGGAGATGTTGGAAATCCACAGCCCGAAGTCTCCCTGCCTATGGCCCTGCATCCAAGCATTGTCCCAAAAGTAAGTCTTTCTTCCATCTCCCACTGAGATCATTGTAGCCGCCACCACTACTACACAAACGATTTATAGAGGAAGTTGGGAGGGTATTTTTATTTTTTAGAAGCAGTGAAAGGAGCCACTGCTACTCAAGGGCGGCTACAAATCAGCACTTACAGAAACGGGTGCCCAACGGCTCCTAAAAATACATTATTTAGACATAGTTGACAAGGTGAACCACCTCTAAAAATAGTATCTAGAAAATACGCATTGAAAAATATTTTTTGCTATTAGGAAGAAACCCCACACAAGTTTGCTATCATGCACAATTAGACAAATACGTACACTTCTGCTCTCCTAGAATCAAATTCCAACGCATGTAACCTAACAAGCAAATTTTCTAATACAACTAACATTGCCCTTGCTCTTGGTCACACATGTCTTCCTCACATCAGTATTGTGATCAAGCATATATATTGTCATTATAAAGTATTCTGGATTTACCAAGCCTTAATCACACTCCTTGTTTCTTGATTGAAATCCCAACTTTATGATAAAGAAACCAATCATCTTCACCTCACTTGCTTATTAAGCCTTTGATCAGCTTATGTAATGATCCACTAAGGGATTAAGCAATGGTGTAGTATCAGATCCCAAAGATAATAAGTTCTTTTTTACTTTGTTATGGTAAAAAGTCTATTTCTAGGATTCTTTAGAAATTTTCATATATGAAAGATACAAAACCAAGATTGTTACCTTTCAAAACATTCAAACGAAGCATATAGGTCTATCTATGCTTTATTCTTCTGAAAGGTCAGAGAAAAGATAAAACTGATTATAGATCAAAATTAGGGTTTGAATTAAGCTATTCATCTAATCTTTATTGATTTAAAAGATCTTGACTATGTCTTCTCATATGTCAAGGTTAACCAAAACATCCTTTCAATTTCAATTTAGTTATGACTAACTCTTTATCCATACAAACAAATCAACTTTGAGACCATCTTATAACCATTTGCATCATGTCACTTTAGTCATTTAACCTTTGCTTGCTATTTCTCTATTTTCGCATTCTTGATTCTGACCAATTGAACTAGTTAACAATCTCTTCAAATATCTTCTTTATATCAAAAATAGAAAACTCAATAATTCTTTAATTGTTGCCATCTCGTATTTAAGAACATTCATTAGTTTGACTTCATCGATGCAATCTACTCAAACTCAACAAACTCATTAGTTCTTCAGTTGTGTTTTGTCATCCAATAACCGGAACTCACTAAGTGGCCTAGATGCACTTTCAATTTGATAAAAAGAACTTGCCTTTGTATTTGACTCGTCCTTACTGATGTGGGGGATAGATATCCCCTGGCACTTCATGGCGTGGATTCAAGATGTGGGTCATTGTAGGCCAGACGGATGGTATTTTTGGCCGGATGGTTAATTTGGGCTTCGAGGCAGTGGTAATAGGAAGAACTTGGCGGTCAAGATAGGAAGTTTGTATTCAAGAAAGCGTGAAGGTGTGCATGACTTGGAAACAGACTTCGAGTATCATGGGACTCGAAGATAGGAAGATATGGATCGCGGATTCTGTGTAATCTCTTGTAATCTAAACCATCTAGGAGATAGAAGGAAACCTGACTTGTAACCCATGAACCCGTCGGTCTATATAAGGCGGGCGAGGGAGCCCTATGGAGCATCCCATATCATCGCATACCACCACATCACGCCATCGTGCACTAGAGCTCTAGCCTTCATTGTAGCCTCGAGAACTCATAGCAATACAAAGCCACGTCATCTTAGGGGTCCACTAAGTTCTATGCCACGTCACCATCCACTAGGATCTCTATTTATATTTTTCCATCGATATCCTGTGGCTTTGTGCATGCAATGCTTTTCTTTGGTAGCTACCGCAACAACGTGCGGGAATTTGTCTAGTATATACAAAGAGTAGGACTTGTGACATAGTTATGCATGCAATGCTTTTCTTTGGTAGTTACCACAACAACGCGTGGGGAATTTGTCTAGTATATACAAAGAGTAGGACTTGTGACATAGTTTGTGATATCAATACCACTTTAACAGGGTCACAAACATAATTAGGTTGTGTCGATCTCAACGGCCACTCTTGACAGTGCTGCATCGCGACAGTATTGATTTCTAGTGTCGTTGTTGATTAGCAATGGGATCAATAGTGTTAGGTCAGGATCCACAGACAGTTTGTCTACCAGCTTGAAGAGCAAACTGTTAGTGTAAGCACATGTTTTACACTTTTACTGCCAAATTAAAATAGGAACATGAGGTGCTAAGTCAAGCGCCATTGTCGATTTATAAGCGCCAAACTGTCAATTCAAAATATGAACCGACAGGGTTAAGAAAAACCTCCACTACCTCTCTGTCCAAAGAACTTTCTGTGTTCCGTAACATGGCACTCACAGTTCTAAAGGCGAAGCTGCAATGTTGCTTGACATACTACTGTTATTTCTTGAACAAAGCTGTCAGTGTTGGCTCAATTTTCTTTGCCGGTTTGTGGACTCAACAGTGATGATGGAAACCATTGTATACAGCTTACACACCAACCTTATGGATCCGGCTGCAATGGGTTGTGGGGTAGAGGTGGGGGCGGGGTTACAGAACAATGGTGATTACCGATCCATTAGTAGTTGTGAACAATTAGACACTCAATTTTGTATGGTTTCAGCAGTTCCTTGGTCTAGTAAGATATCTGGTTTTATAGTTCGGTAATCAAATCTACGATAGATGTGTGGATAAAAATAGACTTCTTATCTTTTTGAAGCTAGAATTTTACTGATGAAGCTTGAAAATGTTTATGCTAAAGGTAGAATATCTAATTAGCGAAGCAAAATTATTATTCTTGCGAAGGCAGAATACTATCTCCTGAATTCAGAATATTTTTTTTGTGAAGGTAAAAGATGTATTCTATGAATCTGGAACATTTTGCTAGCGAAGGCTGAATATTTTTCTGATTAGAAAAACGACATTGTTTTAGGTAGAAAGAAGTTGTGCCTTATAAACGAATTGGACCAAGCTAGCTAATTTTTTAAGAAACATAGGCATGATAAACAATATTATGCCTAAAAAAAGGCAAAATAAAGAACCGTTAGAGGGAAGTGTGAGTGGACATAGCGCTTAAAACGAGCCGAGCCAAGCTACGCTAGGCTCAACAGTATTGCAAGCTCGGCCAGGTTGCTTGGCTCAGTGATGTTTCGCGAGCCACAACCAAACTCTCAGACCAATTTCAACATGAATCAACTTACATAAATTTTGGATGGCACAAAACTATCGATAATGGTTACATAGTATATTTTTTAGATAATGAAAAATACCTGGCTTCAGACCTTTTGAGGAGGCATTAGACCAAAATTATTACAACTGAACCACACAAGATACGAATTTAAAACTTAACACCCAATAGGAAAAACATAACACAATCTATGAGAAACAAAATAGCATAAAGCTGCTGACTATATAAACTTATATGCTTGCACCATAACGTCTCTCGTCATCGGTGTGCTGCAATGACTCCACATCTGAACCTAGTGTGTCCCCTAAATAGTACCTGCAGGAATATTTTTTTTATTTGCATTTGTTAAAAATAACCTCGTTTCAATGAGCCAAATTGGCCAACAAAGAGCAACAGCTCCCATTACCAAGGGCTGAACCATTTATTTCCTCCTTGTTTGGACCAAATATTAAGTAAATATCTAATATGTGTCGGGGTATGAGGCCAAAATATAGTCAATAGCAAGCTAGAGAAATTTAGCTCAATGTCAATCAAAGAAAAAGTGTCAGATAATTTCTTGCATGCTACAAAATTCAAAGTCTGCTAAGTTATCCTTTGTCAAGACAACTCCCCTTTTAAAATACCAATGGAAAATCTTAACTTTCAAAAGAGTTTTCAAATGCCAAATCTCCTAGGAATCTATCAAACCATTGCTAACAAGATGCTTCTACATTGAATGACCAGTAAAATGACCTTTACTGTATACAAACCCCACGCAAACTGATCATTACCCACTCGAACGTTAACAAAAGCGATATGTGCAACCAAAGTATGCCACTAATTAAACTTATTCCCTATTAGTGCACTTCTAAGGAGATGTTAAAGGGATTTGTCCTGTGTAATTGAGCTATTGTTGCATACTTTCCTCTAACAATTGTAAAAAGTTTGGGTAAATATCCTTGAGAGTTTGGTTATATAAAAAGAGTCTTCCCAAAACCTAATCTGGTCTCACTATCCACCTTAAATTGTCCTAGGCTTGGGAATTGGTTTTTTTACTACCATTAGACTTTTCCAAAAGTGTGAGTCTCTTAGTTCTTTTATTTGGCTCAAAGAATTTCTCCTATCTTGTTATGCTTTGTATATGAATATTGAAGGGATTTGTCCTATGTACTTCCGCAATTGCATGCTTTCTTCAATCAATTGTAAACAAGTTTTTGTAAACGTTCTTGAGAGCCTGGTTATATAACAAGTGTATTCCCAAAACCTAATCTGGTCCCACTATCTAGCTTAAACCGTCCTAGACCTAGGAATAGGTTTTTTTTACTCCCATTAAACTTCTGCAAAAGTGTGAGTCTCTTGTTTTTTTCTATTTGGCTTAAAGAATTTCCTCCTAATTACAATTTGCTATGTTTTGTATATGAATATTAATTCATACAACAAATTATGAAAAAAATTAATTAATCAACAACCATTGGGCTGGATCAAACTCAGGAGCCAGCTCGGCTTGCTATTTTGGTGAGCCAGTAACATGTTCGATTGCGAGCTAAAACGGATAGGCCCTACAGTTCTTTTTGAAGATAGAACGTGAGCAAACTATGGTCAGTATTAGTTTGTATTTGTAATTAGTTTGCTGGTAGCTTTACCTATATAATATAGTATTGGGCAAGTAATAACGCAAAGTTAAAATAATTTATTTCCTGCCAGTATTTGCGGAAAAGGTTTTGAGAACCCCTTTATGGCTTTACCAGTGGTGCTCCGGAATATCTGACCATGGATAATGGGTGGGAATTCCCTGCTCCCATGTGACAATGTGTCATTTTCCTGATAGCTTGGACCTAGCAGCAATTCTTCGAAATAATTTAAGATTGCATGTTTAATTTGAGGGACTGAAGCGTACAATTCATCCCCACCACACCTGTTTCGCGTCGGTTCATGAATGTGGATGTAGTGGATGTGAATCCCCTGCAACCCCAGCTGCTGTTTATCGTTCATGCTTTTGATGATTATTTGCCTATTCTCAAACGATGGATAAACAATCAACCACGCCAGGATCAAATCATAATATATTGTGCACTGCCTGAATCTTGAAACTTCTTGTGTGCCCAAAATCGCCAATCAAAATAGAAACAACCAAGGAAATTGAGGGCTAACCGCGTGCCAAGCAATTCTACCAAGTACAGAGGGTAAGGAAAATTCAATTTCCCTTGACTTAGCTACAAACAAAATTATTGATGGCTTAGCCGCCAAGTAAATAGGGCAGTGGTGTTGATGAGGGCAGCAATAACACATAAGGAACCGGGCATATGTAGTGATGAGTGAGAAGACTATATTTTCCTTCCACGCAAATATAAGCAACCATGTCACATTGAGTAGGTTTTCTAGACGAAACCATATGCTCATTTATTTGTGTAGGTGGTGATGGAATTGATTTCGGGCACGGTCAGGAGACGTCACCGAGCTTAGATCTGGATACTAGGACTTGATGATCATAGGCCCATAACCCCCCAAGGTTGTGGGCCCTTTTTACCCCGCACCACCATAAATAGAGAACCGAGGAGCGTGCAGAACCCTCGACCGACAAGAACCATAGACTCGATCAATTGGTGCGGGCAGTGGAGGGAAGAGCCACTATCGCCGTTGCCCCTGCGGGCTCACCGTGGGCCCTCTGCATTGGCCCTCCCCAAACTCAAGCTCAAACGGAGGCCGGCCCCACTGAGGATGTAGGGGAGGTGACATCCAAGCGACAACCTTCTCAGTAGGTCCACGTGATTGGTGATCTTCACTAACGTGCCACACATTCTTTTGTTAACTTTTTAGCCTTTTTGTCACACTCTGCATTTCTTGCATCTTTCAAACCCCATAATGTATGTCATGCATTATTTGATCCTACTTGGATTGGATGAACGCCATGCATAAGGAGTTTGAGAACTTTGAGAGAAACCAAGCGTGGGTCTTAGTCTAACCACCACCAAACTGCCACTCTATAGGAACCAAGTGGGTTCTCAAGAACAAACAAGGTGAGGATGGGATGGTTGTGAGAAACAAAGCAAGATTGGTAGCACAGGGTTTTTGTTAGAAAGAGGGAATTGACTATGAGGAGACCTTTACTCATCTCGCCCGTTTAGAAGCCATTAAAATTATGCTTGCATTTGCGCCCTCCAAAGGCTTCAAATTATTTCAGATGGATCTTAAGCACCTTCCTAAATAGGTACATAGAAGAAGAGGTCTATTTAATACAACCTCTTGGCTTTGAGAGTCCTAAGTTTCTAGATCGGGTCTATAAGTTGCAAAAGACCCTCTAAGGTTCGAAGCAAGCTCCATGAGCTTGGTATTCTAGGTTGAAAGTCTACTTGCTCAAGTCTTGGTTTGAGATGGGGTCCATAGATAAGACTCTGTTCTTGTTGAGACATGGCGATGACACCTTGTTAGTCTAGATACACGATGATGACATAATCTTTGGTGGTTTATCTCATGTTTTGGTTTCCATATTTGCTTAACAGATGATTAGGGAATTCGAGATGAGTCTCATAGGTGAGCTCCAGTTCTTCCTCGGGCTGCAAATCAAGTAAGGACCCGACGACACCATCATCCATCAAGGCAAGTACGCAAAGGACATTTTATAGAAGCTTGACATGTGGGTCTAAGCTTATGTCAACACCAATGACCACATCGACTGCTCTTGATGTTGATGAAGAGGGAGAAGCGGTGGGCCAAACATAGTACCAAGGGATGATTGGCTCTCTTCTGTACCTAACGGTGACATGACCCAACATCCAATTCGCGACTTGCCTATGCGCGAGATTTCAAGAATTACCATGATCTTCTCACCGTCAAGCGGTGAAGTGCATTTTTAGGTACTTACGTTTTATCCCAAGGTAGGTCTTTGGTTCTCTTCAACTTCAACACCCTCCTTGTGAGGGTTTTTTGATGCTAACTTTGTGAGTTGTCAGATTGATCGCAAACTTCTAGGTCCTCACACAAGCAGTCTGGCGTAGCCCAATCTGCTATAAAAGTTGAATATGTTGCTACCGCTAGCTGCTACTCCCGATTTCTGTGGATGAAAGCCACCGTGAGAGACTTTGGTCAAACCTATGGGAGGATCCCTTTCTTTTGTGATTCCACCTTAGCCATAACAGTTGCAAAAAATCTTGTATTACATTCCAAGACCAACCACATAGATGTGAGGTTTTAATTTATGAGAGATCACCATAAGAAGGGTGATATAGACCTGATCTATGTAGAATCCCATAAGCTGTTGGCTGATATCTTTAGTTCTTCATCAAGCCAAGGCAGAGGAAGCAGCAGAGGCATATGCATAGGTAGAGGCCAAGATAGAGACAGAACAACAGAGTAGTCAAAGGAGCAACCCAAGGGTGAGGATGAGCAGCCCAGGAAGAAAGTTCATAAATTCATTTTTCAAGGGCAGGCCATCAGGCTATACAGGCAGCAGGTGGCAGAGCTACTTTGTCTCATATTATCAGATCACCACCTGCATACTGATGTGTATGGAAACTCAGAACCCCCTCGACGCTCCAAGGTTGGGGGAACACCATTACTACAGAGGAGGTTGCAATGTGCTTCAGAAAGGGCTTTAGGGATATGTTTCCCTCAGAGCTGACTCTAGTGGCTGCAGTTATTTACCGAGCTCTAAGGAAGATCTTGCTTCCTCGCGATGGGTACCATGAGGGTATCACTACCCTTCAGTAGCAACTCCTCCAGGTACTTCTCACGAGGATCTATTTCTGCGTTGTTGACTTCTTGATTGCGGGGATGGAGTATGTGATCTCACTGTGGGGATAGGTTCTCACCACAGCTTCCCCTACGCACACTTCATTTCATACATGTTGCGCTAGATTGATCACGATCCATAGGATAAGCTGACACCGTACTTCAAGTTCTATAGTCAGGCTGGCCATCCATTCTCGACATACAAGGCTCATGCACCTCCGGTGCCACGTGCTCTAGTTTAGGGCCTTGTGCCACTTCAGGTCCTCGAGTCACCACTGCTAGCTACAGAGACCACAGTAGAGATAGAGACAGGTGCAAATACCGAGTTGGAGAGTGAGGACGATGATGACTCTGACAGTGAGGTTGCACCCCACCTGTCACCTCTTGCTCATGATCATGGGGCAAGTGGATTGCGTGCCCCTCCACCAACCCCATCTCCACCGCCCGTTACAGTTGCCCAGGTCACGGCTCCAACAGAGTTTCGCAGATATTGTAGATGATGATGGAGCAGCAAAGGAGGAGTGATGAGTGATTTGAACAGCAGTAGAGTAGGATTGACGCGAGATTTGAGTAGCTGCAATCATAGATAATCTCCTGGTAGGCCAGGTCCGACGAGCAACAAACCTGGTTACTTGAGTCCATCCACACACTTGTGGTGGATCTTTTGACCGACACGCAACGGCAGTTCGCGTCATTGAGATAGGAGCTTCACTTGCCACCCCAGCAGCCAGCGTCACCTACTCAGCACCCTGCTACAGATCAGAGCCACTAGAGCCCAATGCCATCCCTAGTAGCTTCCTCTCCGACTTTGTTTTCCTTCTTTGAGCTACTAGCACCTGAGTATCTCTAGGAAGCTCACGGAAGACACAACTCGCAAGCCATCTAGGTGATCGCAATCACCAAGAGTAACAAGCCTTGGTCTTCACTTGATTCAATCCCACTCAAGGAGTTATCACTCTTTAAAGTTTCTTGCCCCAAAGCTCAATGAAAGTGTGGATTTTGGTGTTTGGTTGACCTTTGTGTGAGTGTATGTTGTTCCTGGTCACAAAGGTATGAAATGAAGGGAGCAGAGCCTTTAAATAGAGAGCTCAAAAACTAGCCGTTGACAGCTCTTTGTGTAATTCTGCATGACCACTGGACAGTCTGGTGGTAGAACAACCAGACGGTCCGGTGCATTCATTTTTCTAACCCAATTTTTTGCGGCAAGTGCTGTTGTACACACTGGATGATCCGGACCAACAAACGCCTCCGACTAAACGTAGGTACAACCTCCCTGTCCCAAATGTCCCCGTGAAGCACCGGACGGTCCAATGCGCACAAAGTTGCACAGGAATGCCCTGGAAAACCCCTTGGCCCAAAATGTCCGGTGATGCATCGGATGGTCCAGTGCACATCAAGTGCTTAGACTGAGTTATGAGAGCCAATGGATTGGCCTCATTGCTCTCCTGTTGTGATGAGTGATTTTCAACGGTGGACAAGTCCCGGATGGACTCGGGCAAAAGTCGTCCGATGGACTGGAGGCCCTCCGATGGACTAGAGGTAGATGATCAAGACCTGGATAGACTCAGGCACAAGACCTCGATGGACTGAGACAAAAGCCATCTAAAGGACTTGAGGCAATGCTCGACGTCAGTCGGCCATGGGAGTTCGGTACACGGAGGGGCGGTTCGGCAACGGTGGTGTAAGTCCTCCGATGGACCGCGAGGCAACTTCGATGGACTGGAGAAGCCGGGTGCCACCGTGGTGCTCCAACCCGAGTGCATGGCGCGAAGGCGTGCGAGGGAGGCTTTGGCGGCTTCAGCTCAAAACTGCCACCCAAGCTACCAAGCCTTGGTGAGTTGGTCCACGACTCGCAAAGATAGAGAAGATGGGCCAAATCAGGCATAGATGGAGACTTCCTAAAGTTTCCTAGTTTCTGACTTCAAAACCGGGGTGGATCACGGATTGGACTACTGGCTACGTGGAGAACATCCGATGACTGCATGGAAATTACGAAGATCAAGACTTCATCATGGTCCTCCGTCCTGAAATATCTTGTCTCTCTCCGGTTTAGCCCCTCAGGGCATTTCTAGTGTTAGGGGTCTTTATGTAAAACAGCCAGAACTGAGTCTAGGTATAAATAGGCCAAGAGGGGATCATTAGAAACTCTCTTAGCTGCTAGGTTTCATTTGCTTAGTGTAATTTTCGTCCTCAAGCCTTGAGCACAAAGTTTAGGAGTTTAAGGTGAGATCTAGCCTCTACATCAAGTAGGAAGGAGAGGGAGGTTGCTTGGGACCAATTCATTGGTTGTAATTTGATCTAGAGGCCCTCTTTGGGCCATCAATCCAAGTGTTTTTGTGCAGCAACTTGTGTGCTTGTTCTTCTCCCTTTTCCCTTTGGTTCTTGATCTCAATTCATGGCTTTTGGAGTGTTTGCTTTGGCCAAGGTTGAAACCTTTCGACTGCTGGTGTTTTGGACTGCTAGGACTTAGAGATTATGGTTTTGGTGAGCCAAATCTCGAGCTCCAACGGCATTCCTGAATTCTTCAGGTTCTTGAGTTTTTGGGCTTCACTTTGTGGGAAGGCAAGATTCGTGGAGAGAATCATTGGCTTTGGCCTTGATTTGTTGGGAACATACTCTCCATGGGTTGATTTAAGTCCTTGCCAAGTTTGGTGAAGATTGGAGTCCATTTGCTCAAGAGTTGGTTTGGATCTTGTGGATTCATGCAGCTTTTTATCACCGTTAGACTGTCCGGTGGCACGGTGGGTGGTGCTGCGTGAGGGATGGAGAAACCGAGGCTTGACCACACAAGGTTGTAGTAGCCATCAGGCTATTTGGTGGGTCAGTACCGGACTATCCGGTGGCTACTAGAGCTCAAAGTCTCCTCAGTCTATATTGTCCGACGGCTCTATTGGACTGTCCAACGGTCCTGTGTCGGACTGTCCGACGGCTGCCTATCGAACTGTCCAATGGGTGTACCGGACTATTTGGTGGCTCTTGTGTTGGGCTGATACGTTGTTGTTTTTGCTCGTATCTCGTCTGCTCTTTTGAGCGTTGGTGCGAGTGCTATGGCGGAACCGCCCTGCTTAATCCAGACTAAGCACACCTGCCACCTCTGGCTCGCAGTGCACTTCGGCTAGACTAAACCCGGTAGTCCGTCGAGAGTACTTTGGCTCTCGATAACACCATTCCTAGAGGAACTGACATCAAACACATTTGACTCTCGAAGGAGCCACAACAGTTGCAATCATCACAGGCAGTTGAAACAGAGAGTAATAGACTTTAATTTAAAGACCAAATATATGTAATCGAATACATTTCAAAATATAGCGGAAGCGATTTCAGAGTATATATAGCGGAAGCGTTTTCAAAACATCTCGCAACGGAAACAAACTCAAATAGTCTTCACGAAGAGATGAACAAGGCGTGTAGCACCGAGCCCACCTGTACTACCACCTTCAATACAGTTGTTCAGCTGTCATCAGTACCTGTAATCCAAAAGTAGGGGCAAACTCTGAATACTAATTACTCAGTAGGACTTAATGGACGGGGCTTACGGCTAACGCAAAGCATAGCTTACTAGTCAGATGGATCATTAGCCATTGATTTTTTTTGTACAAGGTCATGTTGACATAAGATAGCAGGATTTGATAGCTGCTATCCACTAACCATGAAGGTCATTGATATCATAAAGTAAATACTTGCATGAAAATAAAACATGAGAACCCATCAGTAACTTGCATAATAGTCTATCATACACATCCAAGATATACCCCTCATCTACACATGTCCTGTCCCAAGATTCACAGCGCCTCCACCTAACCCCTGGAGTATTCGTCTCAGGAGCGATACCACGGTACGTCGGGTCAGCCCTCCCTCGACCTCAAAGCACCTCCCAAGTCCATCGGCCCCCTATCAGTGGATGGGCAGCACCATGAATAGTGGGACGGATCATACACATCCAAGCATGTTGTATTGAAAAGCGTGATTTAATAAACAACATGTTACAGTTATTACTACGTTGCCCGTGTGCGATATCTATTATTCTCACACCTGGTGAGCATCAGCGATTTGAATCGATTTGTTAATTCCCGAGAATAACTAAAAATGTCAGGTGATATATGCTTACTAGCCATCGCGTTCCGCACATATATCCCCTATCTCCACTTGTCCCATCCCAAGTTCGATTCAATCTTTCTGTTGTTCCTAGGTTGTGCCGCCTTAGGAGCGTTATCTCGGCGTACCGGGTCCAGCCCTCCCTCGACTACAAACTCCCCAAGTTGTCACAGTAGGAGTCTGTCTCTGTTCTTCGGATGGCAAAAGTAAGACTTTCACCGGTCCATTATCTCGGATAAGCACTCTAGCAATGTTATGCCGATCAGCAGGCGAACAGCGAACGGGCCTTACGCGACTCGGGCAGAGTCCAGTGCACAACATAATAAACAATAAATAACTCATAAAATCTCCGCCCGGTCTCCATTTAAAACATAAGCATAATGATTTCCATAATAGTAAGATTTTTGTGATTGAAATTACCTACGCGACGAGTGACTCCGTTCACTCGTGTCTACTCGCACCTAGCATTACTAGGCACTCGTCCTACGAACTCTATGTATGGGTGCTAGGGCCAGGGCGGCCATGAAGTCTAATGCAGTTGGTTTCAAACAACTCCTAATGCATATGCGTAATCATCAAACAAGATTTGTATTAGCTGGAAGAAATCATGGTCCTGCCTACCTTTGAGTATTCTTATGAAAGCCAACAAACTAATCTAAGTTAGTTTGCCGGGTTGTGAAGCTTTGCCCCAGGCAACCCCTTGAAATAGGGACGGATATAATCAGCGACACGTCGTCTTCTTGCTCTTGGTGTAATTCGTTGTTCGGCTTATTGATCAATATCAGCTCTTGTGTTGATCCTTCTTTTGCGGAATCTATATGCATGATATAATATGCAAGTGAGTGCAAGAGAATACAAATACATGCATATGGTAAAGGTTATATGTATGTCATAGTGCAATCATGAGTGCAACAAATGCGATTGTATGCATATGGTGCAAATAAAGCAAAATGCATGATCCAGTAGTTTGTGACAAAAAGACTCAATTGTATTTAGTTCAAACACATCCCATAAGAAGAAAACTTAACAACTTTCCTAAGAAATCATACAAACCATCACTACATTTTATTTTTGAAGTTATCAGGAGTTACTGTGTTGTATGTGTACGCAGTCCCTATCAAATGGAATGAAGGTGTCTCTCAAAAACACCTCTATTGAACACCCTTGGAATCACAAGATGTATTTGATGGTGTGCAGCAAGTAACTTTATATATGCACCAAACATGTTGTCACTTGTAGTTAAACGTATACACACAGATTAATGGACATGCCACCTTTATGAATAAAATGCACTCATGAGTTCATGTAGTTAGGCCACTCAAATTGATCTCAAACTTTTACCACATGCAGAAACATACTACGTAATGCTACTGCCAAAATTTCAGCTACAAACAAGTTATAATTAATTTATTAAAAATACAACAAGTTCTCAGCACTACACATTGTCAGAATTTTTATAAATTATAGGAACGGTATCTAAAGGTGAAATTTTACCAGGGAGTTATACTTACCATGAACTGCCCGTATAAAAATTTACAAGTTAAAACTCCTAAGTTTGACAAGACATCTATTTCCCATATACTAATCTGGTGCGAATTTAAGATATACATATGAATAGTGTAAATAGCCTTCTTGAATATACTTTCTGGACTCTATGCATCAACCCTAGGCCGCCAAATTTTCTAGGGAATTTTCCTAACCATTTATGACCACTTTTTCTAATTATCATTTCCAACATGTAGCATTTTATCATTTTCAAATCACCATTAAAACTTGACATGCAGAGGCTCATATTTCACCAGTGATATTCACAAGCTATATAGGACATAAGAAAAATACTGGTGAGTAATATTTATCATACTTTATGTAGCTTCCATTTTCCAAGTCAAATAAATACACAAAACACATGTATAGGGGCAAGACAGTAATTTACCAATCAATGCTAGGGCTACCAAAAATCACACAGTACCTAGATGCCATAACAAAGCTACTGGCCAAGTTTCATAATTTTAGGAGCTCATTTAGTCTATTTTTACCATTTATTTACCCTCAACATGCATGCACTAAACCAGGGGCAAAACAGACTTTTCACACATCCACATCATGCCTATCCTGTAGATCTACTCAAGAGGAGTCCCCACTGAGTTTGTCCATTTTAGATTTTTCCTTGAATTGTTATGATTTTTCAAAGTTCACAGCCAAATATAAATGAAATAAATGGAAAAACTAATAGATCGAGGACTTGAATGTAATTAACCATATACATTAGGGGCTAAAACGTAAGATCTGCAAGGCTCATTGCACAGCGCTTCGGACTTGAACGGAAAATGCCGAAACGCCGAGGGCTAAAGTGCAAAGATTCGGGTTTTCTTCAACCTCCCGCCGGGGGGAGAGGAAGCGACGGCGCTCGGCGAGCCGGCCTCGCGGGGCCCGGCGAGCTCGCCGGCGGGGGTCGGGGAGAGAGAGTGGAGTGCGGGGAATCTCACCATCTACCTCGATTCAGAGGAGGAGCGACGGAGGAGGCCGGCGACTGTGGGGTCGAGGCGGCGGCTTTCGGTGGCGCGGTGTGCCGCGGTGGAGGGAAATTGGCAGCCTAGAGCTACGGCATGCGGTGGAGTGGAGGCCGAGGAGGGTCGGCGCGGTGGTGTGGAGGCAAGGGGGTGTGAGGAACGGCCGGCGCGGCTTGAGCTCCGAGCTTCGCCAATGGCGGGGTTCGGCGGTGGAATGTGGCTTGGTAAGGAGGTTACGGCGGCCTAGGTCTAGGCGGGGTGGTGGAGTGGAGGACGAGGAATACCGGCGTGGTGACTGGAGGGCGCGGAGACGCTCGGAGCGGCGGGCGCAGCTTGAGCCCGAGCTTGCGGCAATGGCGGGCGGCGGTGGAAGGCAGAGGGAGTAAGGGGCTCGGTGAGGGCCGAGTGGAGAGCGGAGGAGGGCAAGAGGCGGGTGAGAGGCTAGGGAGCGTTCGCTTCCTCTTGAAGCCGGGCAGAGGCAGGGGCGGCGTGGCCTCGGCCTCGGCCGGCAGCAGGCGGCTGCCGCCGCGTGCAGGCGACGGGTAGGGGAAGGAGGGAGGTGGCGCGGTGGTGGGCTCGGTCCATAGGCCGCGTGACACTGACCAGTGGGACCGGTGAGGTAGAGGGAGTGAGTTGGTCCACGGACCGGTTGCACGGAGACGCTTGAGGGTGGAACCCACCGGCCCGGGTTTTCCAATTACGCGGCGGAAATCCGCTGGCGGTATGGCAGGTGGGGCCCGCCGGTCAGTGAGACAAGAAGAAGAGAAATATCCCGAAATTGAAAAACCTCCCGTTGACCGCAGGAACACATGTTTGAAGTTTACATTTTTTAACAGGTTAGAGGCCGAATTTGAAAAGTACCCAATTGGATGAAATGTTCTAAATTTGTTCCTCTACATTTGTCTTATAAACTTGATACCATGTTATATTAAAAAATATGGTTTAAATTTGAATTTGAACTGCTGACCAATGTTTGACCAACAGAACCCCTAAGTTTAGAAATTCTAAAAGTCTATTTTCTTGTCACATTCACTGAAGGAGTTTATATCAATGTTGTTCATAATTTCATGATCTACAACTTATTCAATTAGAGTTCTACAAGATTATGGCTGTAGACCCAACAAAATTTGAAATTACTAAACAAGTCAAGTTTGGGCAGAATTCACATGCTGACAGAAAAAGCCCCAAAACCCTATGCAAACCTTAATGCATGTCAAAGCACTAATTACCAAAGTTGTTTATCATTAAATTGTCTACAAGTTTGTAAATATGAGTTTCACCTAAAATTATGGGCACAATCACAGAGACATATATGCAGAAAACAGGTTTCGACAAGTTGCATTTCAACCAAGTTTGAACTAGGGCTCAAATGCATGTCATTGTAGGATGCTTCATAATGAATGCTGCACATATGTGAGATGAAAATGCACTTGAGATGCCGGAGCATCACAAGTGCTTCCGCTAGCGATCCGATAAGTATCTGTTCAGTGAAGGATTGCGTGTTTTTGAGTGAGTGCATCATGGGGGTTTGAGTTTGAGTTTTTCAGTGCTCCTATTCACCCCGCCCTCTAGTCACACGTCTTCGGTTCTACAAGTGGTATCAGAGCCGGTTAGGTTTCCTTATACCTTAACCAGTGACGAAACTGTAGCGACGATGACTCACTCTGGGAAGGTTGCTGTCCTTGGCCTGGATGGCTGCCCCTACTAGAAAGGTAGGATAGAGGCTTTTTTGCTCAGCCAGAGCCAGGACATATGGGATGCTACTCAGAGTACAGCTTTCGTGGTGCGTCCAGCTGCCAAGAGAACTACGCCTGCGATCATGGCTTAGCATGAGGCGAATGCCAAGGCTGTTAACTTTCTCTTCTCAGGGCTTGGTCCCGTTGATTATGAGAAAGTGAATCACCTCAAGACAGTGCGTGAGAAATGGTCCTTGCTCAGTGCACACCATGTGGGCACAGCTATGATCAAGGCCCGTCTCGTTGAGACCTACTGGCGCGAATAGGAAAATTTCGTGTAAAAGCTGGGTAATCTATGGATCCCTTGTTTGCTTGCTTTCAGTTGATCATTAACAAGCTCCGGGCCAATTCGGCCCCTGCCGAGCTCCCATACCCTGATCATCAGCAGGCTGTCAAGCTGCTAATTTCCTTGGATAGGAAAGTGTGAGAGATCAGGAAGAACTCTATCTTAGAGTCCATGATACAATTGAATGTAGGAGCTATATAGCAAGCTCAAAGCCACAATGGTTGATTACCGGATGACAGAGTTTCTTGACGGTACTGGCTCTACAAGCCTGGCCTTGGGTACTCCCTCTTGTGAGGCCGCTATTTACTCTCCCCCCAGTTCACAACTTCTCGTTTTCTGCATTGATGTCTGTGACAGAAGAGCAGTTGGCAACGCTTGGGAATGAAGAGCTTTGTCTGGTGTCTAGTCGCTTTCAGCGCGCCTATGACAACCGGATGAGCAAGAAGAGGGGCGAGAGGCCCAAGTGCTTCGAGTGCGGAGAGGTCGTCCACTTTATTGCTAAGTGCCCCAACAAGAACGACTACTACAAGAAAGAGCTACTCCCGCGACTCTAACAAGTACAACTCCGGCAAGCTAAGCTACGACAAGCATCGCAGAAGCAAGCACAGCTCCAGCAAGCATCACCTCAGCAAGAAAAACCAGAAGGCTTTCAAGAGCTACTAGAAGGACAATCGGAAGTGGGACAAGGCCTTCTTCGCCGAGATCGGGCTCTACAGCAACAGATCTTCCTCCTCTTTGTCCTCGTCGAGCTCAAGTCAAGAGGAGGTCATGTACAAGAAGGATAAGAGGAACAATTAAGGAGGTCCAGCTGGCTTGTGCTTCATCACTACCAACCCCAGGCAGAGAACAAGAAGGAGAGGAGCCAAGTCTGCTCCATGGCACTGGTGGGAGATGACAAGGACGACGGCGACAACAATTCTTCCTCCGATGATGAGGTTACTCCTGAGGAAGCCAAAATCCTTAAGATGTTAGAGGAGAATAGCAAGGCTTTGAAAGCCCAGGATAAGATGCTGGAGAAGACTGGCAAAAAGCTAAAAAAGCTTAAAGCCAAGCTTGCTGAGGCGTTAGAGGAGAATGAAAAATTGAGGAGTGCTAGGATCCAGCCTAGTGAGTTTGAGTGCCCTACCTGTGAATCTTTCATGACGGAGCTTGGTGACCAGAGAGATAGGTATGCCAAGAGGGTAGAGGAGATAGATGGGCTGAGAGCTGAGTTAGGAAAACTCAGTCCAAGCTGGATGAGCCTATTGTGAGTGACGCTCTAAAGTGTGAGACCTGCCCCCACATACTCGTTGACTTAGCAGAGTTGAAAGTGAAGTGTGAGGGACAACTCAGGGAGCTTGAGGAGCTTAGTGCTAGACCTACGCTTTTGGGTGTGTGTATGTTCTGTCCTACTTTGAGATTTGAGCTAGAGCAGTTGAGAGTTGACTCTGAGGTTCTTTCAGCACCTATTGATTCTTGTGAGAACTGCTTGACCCTTAGGATGCTTTTGGTGGACAAGGATGCCACCATTAGGAGGTTAGAGAAGTCTGATGCTGCTACCTGTTCTCTTGTCTGTGAGTTTTGTGCTGCTCGAAGTGTAGTAATTGAGAGCTTGAGAGAGGAGAAGTTGGTCCTTGAAGGGGACAACTGCAGGTTGAGAGAGCTGCTGAGTTGGGTCCAGTGTTAGCCTAAACGCTAAACGGTAAACAGTCGGTCACCTACTGTTTAGCCATTATTCGGTGCTAAACAACTGTTTAAACGGGTTCAAACGGTGTAAATAGCCAATTGAACGGAAACGGTGAGCCACTGTTTAGCGTTTAAACTGTGTTTAAACGGGCTAAACCACCGTTTAGGCGAACAGTGGTTGGGTCTATGTTGACGCGGCTTAAGTACTAAAAATATGCTGTATTTTCATATGATTTTATGTCTTTTTGAGAGCTAATCTTATCATTAGTCTTATTTTGCTAACAAATAACCCCGTTTTCGAGAATGCTCTTTGTTTTTGTGCAATATTGATTTTTGCAGGAAAATAGGTATAATTGTGACAATTTTTTATGGTACAAGTCCAGAGAAGCAAGATGATTAATAAAAGAAAGACAATTGAAGCTCAAAAGAAGGCCCAAGCCTATTATGGAGAAGGTTCCGGTGGCTAAGGATGAAGAATATGAAGATAAGGAAGGATTATCAAGAGTCCAATCCAACCCCCAAAAAAATCGCGAGATAATCTCGGATTCCAGTACAGCAGCACCTTGTGGACCCCATTCGGAGACCTTAATGATGTCAAATGAAGAAAGTTTGAATACCAAAATTGTAGATCTCTTCGAGCTCTATAATTTAGAGTCTGAGTTTGCATTATTTGGACTTTAGAAGAGAAAGTTATAGTCGAAATACTAAAGGCTGCACAATGTGGAAAGCTGATTTCGGGAAGGACTAGGACAATGACTTCTTCTCCAAGTAAGGAAGCTTCATGGACGCCCAAGATCCTTTAGTACTCTTTTATATACATAGAAATAGGTCTGTTAGGACTCTTGTAACCGACCTATTAGATTCCATGTATATGGGACTCTCCGGAGTATAAATATATGGCCTCCCTAGAGGAAGAGACATCCAATTCATTGTAAACCAGCGCTCTAAAGTTAGGGTTTAGGGTCCATCTTCGCAAGACTCAGCAAGAAAGGGATCTCGGCGAAAGAAGGCGACGAGAGGAGGCAGGATTAGAGGG
Organism: Paspalum notatum; assembly: GCA_022530915.1. NCBI lineage: Eukaryota > Viridiplantae > Streptophyta > Magnoliopsida > Poales > Poaceae > Paspalum > Paspalum notatum. The sequence goes on along the minus strand of CM039684.1, from coordinate 22,000,198 downwards.
GGTCAGCCGACCCCCTAGGGTTGGTCGGCCCCAGCTGTTCCCGGGGAGTTACGAGTTCGTCTTCTGATATGTTGTTCGTCTCGTCGAGTTCGATAACTATGCGCTTCAAGTTCATGATGTATTGCTAGTAACTCTCTGTTCTTCTTATTTTACTATGATAAACCTTGAGTTCGATCAATGAAATAGTCTTTTTACTATTAGTTCTTTGTTTATACATGATCTATGATCCATGTCTTTGCAATGCTTCGTCTCTACATGTGACTAGGCCTAGATTGATTAATCCACATGTCTTTTAGTAGATCTTTTTATTTTAATTAGTTGATTGGATCTGCTCATGCTTAGAGATGGTTTAGGTTTGCTAGTTCGTCGATTACCTAGTTACTAGTGACAGTAGAGCCCGGGGAAAGGTTCGGGGAAAGGTTCGAGCAAGTCTATGACATTCATGATCATATTTATTCTATGTTTCACGTTAGATCCATGCTCAGGGTAGTTCATAGTTTATAAATAATTTGTTTTATATCTCTTGCTAATCCCTTAGCCGTATTAGCTTCTTTATCAATCTTGCTTTAACCCTATCAAGCCTTTTGTTTCTGATCCAGTATATGCTATAGTCTAGTTTTATATCCAGTTTATGCTTTAGTTGGTTTCTTATCTAGTTTGTGGTTAGTTTATCGTTTATCATCCTTTGGCTTAGTTTAGATATAGTTCAGTCTGTAATTAGACTCTCTTTTATCCTTTAGTTTATTAGATCTATTAGAGCTAGTTAGTAATTGATTAATCCTTGATTAATAGCAGTTTAAACCTAGTTTTCCACGGATTGACAAAATCCTTGATACTCATCTCGGGGAAAGGCTACACCGATACTATGCGTTTGCAGTATAAGGTTTGGCGTGATTAAGTGCCGTCAACAAGCTTTTCTGGCGTCGTTGCCGAGGAAAACTATAGTTTAAATTATTATTAATCTTGTATTAGTCTTTTACTACTAGTTTTGATAGTTAGTTTGTGTTTGTTAATTGTGTGCTAATTTAGTTCTAATTGTGTGATAGTTTTTCTAATTGTGTGCTAATAGTTTTCTAATTGCGTTCTAATTAGTTAGTGTATTCTAATTCTCTAGTTTTTGTTTAGTCTTTGTGTTTTTATCTTATTTTCTAATTGTTTAAAGTTCTCTAATCTTGGTCTCTAGTTGTTTAAGTGTTTTCTAATCTTAGTCTTTAATTATTTAGTGTGCTCTAATTATATTCTTGTTCTCTAATTGTGTTTTTGTGTTCATCATTCGTTCTTTAGACTAACATAGCAACTTTGCTGTCTTTAGATTTTTTCTTTGTGTTTTTGTGTTTGATATGACAACATTACTAGAACATTGGACGAGAGCAACATTGAGTGAGTCAACGATTGCCGAAGCCACAAGAATCAAACGCGAAGCCAACAACCAAATCCTACGAACTGAAGCCAGGGATCATCGAGCTTGCTGCTAAACTTTCTTTCAATGGAGCTGATTCAGAAAATCCATTCAATTACTTGGAGAAGCTCAGTGAGATCTACCACATATTCCAACAAGACGGAGTTCCAGAAGAGTGGGTTAAGTGGACCCTCTTTCCATTCACACTCGTCGATAAAGCTCAGAAATGGTACCGACTTGCCTCAAGAGAAGCTCAAGGAGATTGGGGATTGCTAGTAAAGAAATTCGTGACCACATTCTTCTCCACACTCAAGGTGTACAAGTTGAGAAGGCAAGTGTGGAACTTTGAGCAAAAAGAGGGTGAAAACATCGACGAAGCTTGGGAAAGACTCAACGATCTGCTTAGTCAAGTACCGAATCTTGGAGTAACGTCTGATGACGATTCACTTGGTCAAGTGCTGGATCTTGGAGTGACGGTTGAAGATTCACTAAGTATATTCTACTACGGGATAACTCCAGAAACTTCCAGATATGTCGACATGTGTGCCGGAGGATCACTTATGGGCAGAACAGTCAATGAAGCTAAGGAAATCTTATCCAACATCTGTTTGACCTCCAAGGAAGAGAGAGAAAGGAGAGAAACAGAAACCAAAGGAGCAGAGGTGGCACCTACAGTGGAAGCTCAACTACCAACATTCCATACTCCAGTGTCATTTGCATTTGATGAAGATTTACATTGGATGACTACTGATTTTGGAGAACCACTCAAGAGTAAAGGATCTCTCCCACAAGACCAAAGTACAGGGGAGATGTTGCCGAACTGGTTCAAGCCAAAACAAGAGGAGATGCTCAAGACCACTCCACAGAAGAGAAGTGTCAGCATGTTTGAGGAAGAAGAAGACCAGCTACTTGCCTTCAATACAACTGAAACTAGCTCAAGCTTAGTGGAAGTGAAGACATCAGAGTTACCATCAACATACATTGAAGAATCACTTACACCAGACAAGCTAATGGATGAATGTATAGGGGAGATGCTACAGAATTTTCAAGTCAATGAGCAAGGTTATCCTCACTCAGTGGCAGCTGACGCAATTGAAGAGAGTGAAGATGAGTGGAAGAGAAGCTATCAATCAGATTGGAGTCACTCAACTTGTAGTAGCTCACTCAAGAAAGACTCCAGATACCCAGCTACTTCACCATTTGTCAACACTGTATGTGCTGCTCAATATTTCACTCAGAGAATCAGTATGTGACGAAGCTTGAAGATGAAGAGATTGATTCAACATCAACTATGCTCGAGACTGGTGAAATTAAATATCTTCAAATTAAGGTGAATTCATTTCAAGATGTTGAGATTCAAATTTCAATTGAGACGCCAAGGGATGAGCTCTTTGAAAATTGAAACTCAAGGTACACAAATCTTTCTCAAAATTCTATTTGTTTTAATAAATCTTTCAATTTGAATAAGTCAAATCTTTATGCTGAGCCTTATCATGCTTATAGACTAGATAATCATATTTATAGGCTAGGTTTTCTTGAAAATGAGACTATTAGTTTTAACTTTGATAATTTTTTGTCAAATAAAGCTGAGTTAGAGAAAAAGATTAATGCTAAATATATGATGCTTGCTCTAGTTAATCACAATTTGCTTTGCTTTTGTAATTTGATCATAATTGTGGTTATGGATGCTTATGTTTATCATAAATTTTGTAAATCCCGATCCTGCTAATATTTTTAAACTTGTGATAATAATTAGTCTAGCTCTAGACTATAAATTAAGCGCTTTTCGGAAGGCAGCCCGTTTTCAGTTAGTTTATGCTTTTGTTTTAGTTTTGTGTAGAAAGCTTAAACACCTTCCTTTGATGACTAATTTGTGGCTAATTATATGGAAAAATTTGGTTTAGATTACATTCATATCATATCTCATGTTTTATTGCATTTTGCATATATCACCCTATTGCATTTAGATTAAAGTTGCATGTTTGCATTTTAATTGGCTTGGTTGTTTATTTAACTTCATGGTATGTGCCTTCATATTTATATTAAATGCTTGATCATTGTTTTTCCTTAGCAGTTTTGTGTAAGCATGGTGCTTAGACAAAATTGTTAATCATTATGATGAAGTTCAATTAAACCTTACTAGTTATCCATATTTATATTTCGCTGATTAGTTTATAACCTTTGCGATGCGTTTTGTTTTTCTTATGCTGTTATGAGTTGTTAATCTTGATAAAACTTTGTGTTTTAATCTTGGTTAATTAAAATCTTTATGGCTATAGAGAGATTTAGCAATCTTGTTGTAAACATGGTGTTTAGAACATGACTCAATCATTGTCTTTGTTTATATGCTTATCTCATGCATGCATATACTTTTGCACATCCATACACTCATATAGGTTTTATTAATCCTAGTTTTAACTAGAGTAATTAAACCACAAGTTAGGAATCATTGGATGTGTTAGATAAAGGTAGATTCTATCTACTTTTCGATTATCACCACGGGAGTAGATTTGTGCTCTCAAATTGTTTTGTAAGGATAGGGTATGTTCGTAAGGATTGGAGGAATCTTTTATGATGAAGATGAAGGAAAACATTGAGGGAAAGTGTTTCAAGAACTAACACATATACCACCATGGTGCCCAAGGACTGAAGGATTGAGAATTGCCAATATCTCTGAAGTTCAAGTGTGGAACCTGAAGAAGTCATCAAGTTTCTGGTCGACTCCACAAGATAAAAGTAGAATATTTTCTTATATTTAGAAGCCCCATCAAGTTAGCTTTCCAACGGATCAAACGTAGCTTCATTTGAAATTTTCTACAAGGATTTATGGCCAAAACATTGGACGTGACTCGAGCTGTAAACAGTTCTGACAGCACAAAGTCTCTGCAGTAAAGATGGCATAATTACTTCATTCGGAATCGGATTTTGGTGCATGAGTACTCGTTGGAAAGGTAATTTTAAGGGATATCCAATAGATCTATTATTTGAGGCATGTTCTATTCGAGATCAAAGAGATATTCCACGAAGAAGAGGAGATCAGCTACAATGGTGATGACTAGAGGAGTAAGATGATGGCAATAACGAGGAAGAAAGGATGAGCAATGCTATCATGAGCCAGTTCAGAGGATTATAGTTATTTCAAAGGACTCCATGAGTTAGACATTCAAGAAGGTGGTGCAATGCTTGAAGATGCCAAGAGAAGCATGAAAAGACGTCAGTTCAGCAACATCAACACTTTCTATATTTGGTGAAGCCACAGATGGGAAGCTTGAAGATTGGTGAATGATGAACAAGTGAAGTGTGAAGATGAGATTGCTTGTACATTAGCATGCAACCAATAAGAAGCCTAGAATACCATCTAATTTTCGAGATTCGTACTTTACCTACTATTATGCTTTTGTAGCACCGAGACATGCGACTAGAGGGGGGTGAATAGGAGCACTTGAAAACTCAAACTCAAACCCCCACCGTAGTGCAAAACGAAAACAACGCCCACAACGAAACTAGACACCGTCCACTGAGAGGATACGTATCTAGCTCACAACACGTGCTTGGTACCGTTCACTGAACAGATACGTACCAAGCACCAAGCGGAAGCACACGCTCAAACGGCTAAGAAAAGGAGCGCAAAAGGAACCAACTCCGGGGAACTGCAGATTTCAGACAGACAGGGCTGCAAAGAAAAATCTCAAAACCCCTCAAGAGAAGCTCCAAAATTCCTCCAAAATTACCACACTTTCACAAAGCAATAGGAAACAACTTTAGAAAATTTCAGGCCAATTAGAGCAAGTTGTGACCACCGGACTGTCCAGTGGGTCCGGTGGTTAAAAAACCGACGGACCAACCCCAAAAGAAAAATACCAAAACCAGGTCAAAACACCTCCAAATGATCTAAAATTTTTATGGAAGCTTTATAATTCAAAGAGCTACACAAAATTTCAGTCCAAAATTCGAAGGTTTGACCCCTAAACCAAACAAGGCTTGAAGACGGACAGAACCAGCAGGAAAACTGGACAGCAGGAAACCTCACACAAAAAAATCCGAAACTTGACCAAACCTTCTCCAAACATCATAAAAATTGGCACAGGCTATCCTAGCCTCATTCCAAAACTATTCCCAAAAGATCTATAAAAAAAGATCACGGGATTAGCGGGAATTTCAGATCTCATGAAGAAGTGAATATTTGGGCAAGAAGGGAAAAAGCTCAAGAACAACTTGCTCGTGGCAATCCTTTGGGATTGAGATGTTCTAAGAAATAATCTTCACGTCGTTGCAAGTCCAAAACACAAGGAAAACAAAGGATTCAACCTTGCCCAAAATAAACACCCAAAAGGCCAAGGATTGAAGCCAAAAACCAAAGAGAACAAAGGGAGAAGAAGCACACAAAGTTGCTGCACGAAACCACTTCGATTATGAGCCTCAAAAGAGGTCTTAGGTCAGATTACAACAAAGGATTTCGTCCCAAGCAACCACCCTCACCTTCCCTCTTGATTTGGAGGCTAGATCTCACCCTAACCCTCCTAAACTTGGAGCTCAAAGCTTGAGGACGAAAATTACCCTAAGGAAATAAAAACCTAGCTGCCAAGACTCTCTCTAATGATCAGCTCTTAGGCTATTTATACACCGGTTCAGTTTTGGCATTTTTACATATAGATCCCTAACACTAGAAACGCCCGAAGGGGTTAAAACAGAAAAGAACCCGAAATATCGGGGACGGATGACCACAATGAAGACTTGATCTTCTTAGCTTCCACGCAATCTTCGGATATCCTTCACGTGGCCAGTAGTCCAATCCACCTTTGCACCCCCGGTTTTGAAGTCAGAAACCTGGAAACTTTAGAAAGTCTTCATCTAGGCCGGACTTGGCCCATCTTCTCTATCTTGGCGAGTCGTGGCCCAACTCACCAAGCCTTGGGTAGCTTGGGTGGCGGTTTTGAGCCGAAGCCGCCAAAGCCTCCCTCGCACGCCTTCGCGCCATGCACTTGGGTTGGAGCACCACGGTGGCACCCGGCTTCTCCAGTCCATCGGAGTTGCCTCGTGGTCCATCGGAGGGCTTACACCACCATTGCCGATCCGCCCCTCCGTGTACCGAGCTTACATGGCCGACCGACGTCGAGCATTGCCTTCGGTCCATGGGAGGGCTTTTGCCTCAGTCCATCAAGGTCTTCATCATCTACCTCCAGTCCATCGGAGGGCCTCCTGTCCATCGGAGGGCTTGAGCTCGTTGACAATCACTCATCACACCAGGAGAGCAATGAGGCCGGTCCATTGGCTCTCAATCTCCCCCTTGATGAGTGCATTGTCAACACCTTCAACCTGTAACCTGAAATAGAACACAGACAAGAGAAAAGCGTAAAACCGAAAAAGAAAGAAAGAAAGAAGAAAGTTGTTCAAAATGCCCAAGAACCAAATACAAGCAAAGAAACAGGGCACAATGAGACAACAAAAGAAAGCAAAGCATCGGCTCCTCAAGACAGAGGCAAAATGCTCAACGCACCGATGCAAAGAGCATGCTAAAAGCTCAAACTCCCCCTGAAATGCATCCTTACAAATGCAATATGAATGCAAATCTCTCCCTCAACAAAATCTCTCCTGAGTTCGCCCCCTTGTCCATATTTTTAAATTTCTTCTCCTTGGAGAAGTACACTAATCTCTCCCCAAATTTCTCCCCCTTGTTGACAATGGACACATCTGAGAGCTCGTCAAGACAGAAGATGGGCCCAAGACTCATCCCAAGAAGCCCGCAAAATAAAGTTTCCCGGTTTTTGACTTCAAAACCGGGGGAAGCTTCCGGACTACTGGCTACGTGGCGCACATCCAAGCGAGGCAGAGAAACCGAAGATGATCAAGACGTCATCGTAGTCGTCCGATTGTATATTTTCAGTTTGGCCCCCTCTGGGCATTTTTAGAGTAGGGGTCTTAATGTAATTGTGTCGTTTAGGGCCTAGGGTATAAATAGACTTGAGAGGCTCCCTTGGAGCTCATCTTGGCAGCCACAAACCCTAGGATATCCTAACCCTAGCAGCCAAGGTCCAAATAGAAGAAATAGAGGTGATTAGCTAGGAGATGAGTGCCTAGTTTAGTCTAATCTTGTCATTAGTGGGAGGATGATGGGAGGTAGGCTCTAGGAAACTCGTGTAACCTGAATTTTGTGTTTAATCCAAGGTTCCTTGTTGAGAAATTTCATGAAGTGAGCAGCAATTTTCGTCCTTCCCTTTCCCCTCCCCGTTCTAGTTCGTTTTTGGTTCCAATTCTTGGATTTTGGCGTGTTTCGGTTTGTCCAAGGTTGGAATCTTTCTTTTGCTGGTATTTTGCCTTGCTATGATGTGGTGAATCTCACTAGCCAAGTCCTAGAATCATTGAACCACGAGCAAGGGCCGTTCTTTCCATTTTTCAGTTTTTCGGAGTCAACTTACCTACCTCACGAGATTTGCAATTCCCGTGCATCCCTTGATCTTTTGGAGCTGATCTTTTGGGATTTGCTAGGGAAGGTCCTTAGGATTATCCTTGCAAATTTTCGTGAAGTTTCGTTGAGATTTGACCCCGTTTCAATCGATTTTTCGATGGAGAGTCGGGCTGTTTTTCTGCGCAGTTTTTCGGAGAACTGACAGGACAAATCAATTGTCCTTAGGTTTGTCCGAAGTAGGGACTTCGGACTGTCCGGTCTATAGACCTCGGACAGTCCGGTCTGAAGGGTTTTTGGGCTGTTTCTGTGTCCTTCTTTGTGTTTGTCCGGTCAGGTCTTTTGGTGGAGAGAGGACTGTCCGGTCTAGTCTTTTTGGGGCTGTTTTCGCGTGTTCTTTGCTCCGCTTGCTTTAGGGTTTGTTTTTCTTTGTTTCTTTGGTCTTTGGAGTGTTGGTGTTTGCTTCAAACTTGTTTTGTGTCAACCACTGCATGCCCATACTCTTTACTCACTTTTCTAAGTGAGGCATGCTCCGTTGTGTTGAGTGGCTAGTGTGTGACATTTGCAAGCTTTGTAGCTTGTCTTGTTTTGTTTGTGCTTTGTTGTTCTTGCTTGCTCTGATGTTGCTTTAGTGTTTTCAGTTTAGCGTTTCTCAATGTGTCCTAGGGTTAATAACTTGTCTATGCTACGTAACTCTGCAAATTAGAGAGATGTAGTTTTAGGTGTTGTGTGTGTTTGTCTGGGTGTAGTGTGATTGCTCTTTTAGGTGTAGTTTGGTTGCTCGTCTTACGTCCTTTTCTTTGGGCGTTAACTCGAGTGCTTCCGCTTTCCACCCCATACGTATCTGTTCAGTAGACGGTATCGGGTGTGTGTGTTTTCGTAAGATCGCACTTTGGGGGTTTGAGTTTTTTTTAGTTTGAGTTTTTCAAGTGCTCCTTTCACCCCCCTCTAGTCGCACGTCTCGGTCCTACAACATCAAGGGTTCCTTGAACTCAACTCCCCCTAAACTAGATAACTCCCCCTCAAAATATGCCATGAAATGCAAAGAGTGCAACTGAAAGAGCTCAGAAGGGATGGAAAGTTAGTAATCACAAGTTCTAGCATACAGTGCAAGTGAGGGCAACGAAGAATACAATAAGCTCAAATGAATCTATCTTACACATATCAAGAGTAAGCTTGTTTTTCAGGGTTAATGAAAAAAAAACATCACCAACATGAATAGCACCTAGCAAGATAGGCATGAACAACAAGATGCTAGCAATGCATACAAGGTGTGCTACTCTCAACCAAAACATATACAACTAGCCATAAGCATTTTAGAGACTTGCAAATTTCAGATTTAAACATTTGTATTCATAAGCAAGTTCTTTTTGTGCTACGGGTTATTTACTTGTCTTTTGCCACTTCTTACCAACCAATGCCAAGCCTAGGTTATATAACCATCAGAAGCTTAAGACAAGGTTTTGGTCATACACAGCCTAGTCCAAGTTCATGCCAAAGTGTAAAGGCAAACTGTCTCGAACTAGATCAGTGTGACAAGCAAACCCACCTGGATCTTTCTCAATTCATCACATAAGACACACTTGTAAGCATTTTAATTCAGAATTTAACTTAAGCAAGGTATCAGAAAAGCTTAGGCATTAACTTAGCAAAGGCATACAACTAGCATATCCAGGTATGAAAAGATAGCATAGCATTCAACAATCCTACGCATGCTAGGTGGCCAAATCAAGTGGTGATCATGGTTTTTGATTTACAAAGAATAAAATGACTTAGCTCACAATTAGTATTCAATAGACTCAAGAGAGCTTAGCCAACCATGATCAAGCAAGCACTGTACCATCTAGCACAAGCAAGTACTAACTCTGCATTCCAAAAGAGCTCTAGTGCTAGTGAAGTGAAAATGCATATGATACAATGCAATGTATGATATGATACAATATGCAAAAGAGACAAAGAGAAATAAAAACAAGATAAAAGCAAAATTTAAACTACAGAAACTATTCCTTACTAAAAGGAATAGCACTCTATCCCTAACTAAAAGAGGTAGCACACTCCAAGCTCACCTCTCAGACGCGTAAAAGCGTCAAACTCTAGGAGCTTGGTAAAGATATCGGCCAACTGGTTTGCAGATACTACGTGGATTAGGTCTATGTCTCCCTTCTCATAGTGATCTCTCAGAAAGTGAAATCTCACGTCTATGTGTTTGGTTCTAGAGTGCAAGACGGGATTCTTAGCTACAGAGATAGCAGAAGTAGAGTCAACTAGAAGATGGATCCTACCAAACTTAAGGCCGAAATCACTAAGGGTGGCTTTCATCCATAAAAGCTGGGAGCAGCAACTAGCAGCAGCAACATATTCTGCTTCAGTGGTGGAAAGAGCTATACTAGTCTGCTTACGGGAGGACCAAGAGACAAGAGAGATTCCTAAGAGTTGGCATGTACCGGAGGTTGACTTGCGATCAATCCGACAGCCAGTATGGTCAGCATCTGAGAATCCTCTAAGAGAAAGAGAAGAACCCGAGAAATACCAAATCCTAGGAGTAAATTTCAGATACCTAAAAATACGCTTCACCGCTTGACGGTGAGAAGTCCTAGGAGAAGCCTGGTAACGCGCACAAAGATAGACCGCGAACTGAATGTCCGGCCTGGTCGCCATCAGGTACAGAAGTGAGCCGATCATCCCTTAAAATTCCTTCTGGTCCACCGGCTCCCCATCCTCATCAGCATCAAGCGCCGTGTTTGTACTCATAGGAGTCGTCAGGGGTTTAGAATCCCCCATGTCAAACTTCTTGAGTATGTCCCTTGTGTACTTTGCTTGATGGACAAAGGTTCCTTCAAGGCCTTGCTTGATCTGCAGCCCGAGGAAGAACTGGATCTTACCCATAAGACTCATCTCAAATTCCCTGCTCATCTGTTCAGCAAAAGTAGACACCAAAGCATGAGATGAACCACCAAAGATTATGTCATCAACATATATCTGAACTATTAGGGTGTCACCGCCACGACTCAACAAAAACAAGGTCTTGTCTACTGAACCCATCACAAACCCAGACTTGAGCAGGAAACTCTTCGACCTAGCATACCAAGCTCTAGGAGCTTGCTTCAGACCATAAAGGGCTTTCCTCAACTTATACACCCGGTCTGAAAACTTGGCACTCTCAAAGCCAGGAGATTGTCTCACATATACCTCCTCCTCTATGAACCCATTTAGGAAAGCAGACTTGACATCCATTTGCTGCAGTTTGAAGCCTTTAGAGGCCGCAAAGGCAAGCAAAATCCTAATGGCTTCCAAACGAGCTAAGGGGCAAAGGTCTCCTCATAATCTATCCCCTCCTTCTGACAGAAACCCTGGGCTACCAATCTCGCTTTGTTCCTCACAATCATCCCATCCTCACCCTGTTTGTTCTTGAAAACCCACTTGGTACCTATAGGGCGACAGTTTGGTGGAGGTTCAACTAAATCCCAGACATGGTTTCTCTCAAAGTTCTCCAACTCCTCATGCATGGCGTTCACCTAGTTAGAATCAGATAATGCATGTGACACATCCCGGGGCTCAAAAGAAACAACATATGCAGAGTGGGAGAAAAAGGCTAGAGAGTTAACCGAAGAGCGTGTGACACACTGGTGAATGTCTCCAATCATCCTGTGTGGAGGGTGATCACGCTGGACCTGCCGAGATGGAACAATCTCGGAGGTCACCTTCCCTGCGTCCTCAGTGGGTCCAGCCTCTGCATGAGCTTGCTGTCGGGGGAGTGAGGAGGAAGCCGTAGGCAAGGGTCCTCCTTCATCATCTGAGCTCGTAGCAGAGGGGGCAGGAGCTGCAGCCGGTGCAGTGGCTCCTGCATCACCATCATTAACCGCACCTTCCTCATCCTCAAAGATAGGGGCGCCTTCTTCATCATCACCTGAAAGCTCAAAGGCAGGGGTTGTGCAGGACATAGTTTCATCAAAAGAAACCTCACAAGTCTCAACAACTTGCTTGGCCTCTAAAATCCACACACGAAAAGCCCTAGAACTAGAAGCATACCACAGAAAAATCTCATCCAAACAATGAAACTCAAACTTGTCCAAATGCCCCGCCTTCTTCAGCACAAAGCACCTGCAGCCAAACGCTCGTAAATGCTTGACGCTGGGCTGCCTACCAAACCGAAGTTCGTACAAGATCTTCCCAAGGAAAGCTCGCAAGAAAATCCGGTTCGCAATGTAACAGGCTGTATTCACTGCCTCAGCCCAAAAGCGCCTTGGAGTCCTATGCTCATCGAGCATTATCCGTGCCATCTCAACAAGTGTGCGGTTCTTGCGTTCCACAACATCATTCTGCGGTGGGGTATATGGAGAAAAAAACTGGTGCTCAAGACCTAGGTCACGACAGAAGTTTTTGAAACGAGAATTTCTGAATTCTCCGCCATTGTCACTGCGGATAGCTCTCATGGCTTATGACTCTCGTTTCTCAACCTCAGTACCAGATTCCGAACAAAACCAAACGCCTCATCCTTAAACTCCATGAAAAATACCCACGAGAACCGCAAAAAGTCATCCACAACAACAAGCACGTACCACTTCCCACTGACCGACGCTACCCGAGCGGGACCTACTGTATCCATCTGGAGTAGCTCACCCGGATAGGAGGTCATAACCTGAGACATAGGAGTGTGAGAAGCGGCAACCATCTTACCATCACGACAGGGGTGGCATACTAAGTCCTTTTCAGCTCTCAACTTGGGCAATCCTCGGATTAGGCCCATTGAACTCAACCTGACTAGCAGATCAAAGCTCAAGTGACCAAGCCTCCTATGCCACTTCCAAATATCAGCAAAAGGACTAGCAACCAAACAGCGAGCAGGGTCAGAAACAGATGTGAGGTCGACCCTAAAAACCTGACCAAAAGGCTGCAAAGAGCAAACAAGGGTCTCTTCAGCATCAAGAACACAGCACGCACCCTTCTTAAAACGAACCTCAAATCCTTCATCGAGAAGTTGCGAAACAGAAACCAAATTGAACCCCAGATTTCGAACGAAAGCAACTTCTCTCAGGGAAAGCTTAGCAGAGAGCGAAACAGAACCAACACCCATCACTTTACCATGACCATTGTCCCCGAATGTGATGTACTCCTTCGTGCTCACGGGGTTGAGGCTGGAGAACCACTTGCGGTGCCCTGTCATGTGCCTAGAGCAACCGGAATCCATGATCCACATATCCTCCATGCCTCGATCCTGCAAGGTCAAGTAAAGCGACGGTGAGCAAACGGTCCGGCACTGGGGTTAGTACCAAAACTGCTGTACCAGTGCCGAGCCATCTGCTCAAAAGTGGGGTAAGCACAATCAAAGAAATCATCACGACGATCAGGGTAACCACGACTTCTAAATCGTGAACCCTCGAAAGCTCTCTCAAAGCCTCGGTCACGAGGTCCATAGCCGTGCTAAAAACGACTAGGAGCTCGGCCGATAAAGCGTCTCTCACCACCAGGAGCACGAGCCTGAAAGCCGCCTCCTCTCTCACCACCGGTAAAGTGGTCTCTCATCTCACCACGGTGGGAAGGATCTTGCCTACCACACTGGTAGAACTGATCTTGGTTCCCCCAAGCTCTCTCTTGCCTCTCAACCCGCTTCCTCCTGAAACAAAACTCCTCTAGGTGGCCATTCCACTGACAAAACTCACAGTGGTAGACAGTCCTCCTAGGAACTGGGTTAGGCTAGGACTTGGGCTTAGGTAGTGTGGCCTTGGGTGGCTCAGGCTGCTGGACTGGCTTCTTGCCCTTGGGCTTAAGCTCTTCCTCAACAATTTTGTCCAGATTAGCCTTGGGAGGCTTGGGTGTCCAGCACTGCTTCTTTGGGGCAGCCTTGGGTGGCTCATGCTAAACCCCATCAACAGTCTCTCCTGGCTGGGTAGGTGCAGTCTTGACCTTAATTGGGGCACTCTTCTCACCCGAAGTGCTGCACTCTCCAAACCCAACACCACTCGTCTCACCCTCAGCTCTCTTGGTGCTCTCTATGATCATCTCTAGTTGGGGTTGCCTCGCATATACCCAACTGAGCATCTCTCTCAAGTTGTTGTTGTCATTCTGCAAAGACAACACCTCCTCCCTTAGATCCTCCAGAACTACAGTCTGGATAGCACAAGTGTCACAGTCTAGGGAGGGAACCACAGCAGCTTTCTCCAACTTTCTAATGGTGGCATCCCTATCCACCAGCTGCATCCTAAGGGTTAGGCAGTTCTCACAAGTGTCAATAGGTGCTGAAAGCACCTCAAAGTCAGCTCTCAACTGCTCTAACTCACCTCTCAAGGTAGGACAGACCATACACACACCCAAAAGCGTAGGTCTAGCCCTAAGCTCCTCAAGTTTCATGAGCTGCCCCTCAAACTTCTCTTCCAGAACAGTTAGCTCTCTAGCTAGACAGGGCAAGACTCACACTCAAACTCTCCACTCAAAGTAGGCACATCCAGTTTGGATTGGAGTTTGCCTAGCTCAGCCTTCAGCTCATCTATCTCCTCTACCCGCTTGGCATACCTATCTCTCTGGTCACCAAGCCCCGTCATGAAAGACTCGCAGGTAGGGCACTCAATCTCACTAGGTTGGAGTCTCACACTCCTCAACCTTTCATTCTCCTCTAAAGCCTCAGCAAGTTGGGCTTTCAACTTCTGCAGCTTCTTAGCTGCCTTCTCCAGCATCTTATCCTATGCCTTAAGCTCCCAGCTGTTCTGCTCTAGCATCTCAAGGATTTCGGCTTGCTCAGGAGTTACCTCATCATCGGAAGAAGAGTTGCTGCCGTCATCCTTATTCTCCTTGTCCTCAAGCGTCATGGAGCAAACCAAGCTCCTCTTGTCCTTGTTCTTGCGCCTGGACTTGGTGGAGACGAAGCACAAGCCAGCTGGACCGCCTTGATCGTTCCTCTTGTCCTTCCTGTACATGATCTACTCATCGCTTAAGCTCGACGAGGACGAAGAGGAAGAAGATCCGCTGCTGCAGAATCTGATCTCGGCGAAGAAGGCCTTGTCCCGCTTTCGGTTGTCCTTTTGGTAGCTCTTGAAAGCCTTCCGGAAGTTCTTCTTGCCGATGGGACGCTTGCCGGAGCCGTGCTTGCTGGAACGGTGCTTGTCAAAGCTTGCCTTGCCGGGGTGGTACTTGTCGGAGTCGCGGGAGTAGCTCTTGCCCTTCTTGTAGTAGTCGCTCTTGTTGGGGCACTCGGCGATGAAGTGGCCGACCTCTCCGCACTCGAAGCACTTGGGCCGCTCTTCCCTCTTCTTGCTCATCCAGTTGTCATAGGCGCGCTGAAAGCGACTAGACACCAGACACAACTCATCATCCCCAAGCGTCGCTAACTGCTCCTCTGTAACAGACATCAAAGCAGAAAACGAGAAGTTGTGTAACATGGGGTTAGTGACAGACTCACTAGAGGGGGTAGCCAAGGCCAGACTCTTAGAACCTGTACAAGCGAGGGAATCCCTCATCTTGTAATCTACCTCGGTGGCTTTGAGCTTACTATAGAGCGCCTCTACTCCAATATTATCATACCCTGCCGATTCAATGATTGAGTTCACCTTGATCTCCCATATTTTTCTGTCCAAAGCATACAGTAACTTGACAGCCTGCTGATGATCGGTATATGGGAGGGCAGCGGGGGCAGAGTTGACACGCAACTTGTTGATGATCGACTGAAAGCGACCAAACAAGTCGTCTACTGACTCTCCCGGCTTCTGGACGAAATTCTCATATTCGCGCCGGTAAGTCTCCACAAGCCTAGCCTTAATCGTCGTAGTACCCTCATGGTGTGCACTAAGCAGTGACCATATCTCACGCGCAGTCTTAAGGTGACTCACTCTCTCATAATCCATGGGACCAAGCCCGGAGAAGAGAAAGTTAACAGCCTTGGCATTCGCCTCATGCTGAGCCACGATATCCTGCGTAGTACGCTCAGCGACTGGAAGCACTACAAAAGTCTTACTCTGAGTAGCATCCCATATGTCCTGACTCTGGCTAACAAGGAACGCCTCCATCCTACCTTTCCAGTAGGGATAGCCATCGGAGCCAAGGACGGGAATTTTCCCGGAGTAAGTCATCGTCGCTACGGTTTCATCACCGGTTAAGGTATAGGAAACCTAACCGGCTCTGATACCACTTGTAGGACCGAGACGTGCGACTAGAGGGGGGTGAATAGGAGCACTTGAAAACTCAAACTCAAACCCCCACCGCAGTGCAAAACGGAAACAACGCCCACAACGAAACTAGACACCGTCCACTGAGAGGATACGTATCTAGCTCACAACACGAGCTTGGTACCGTCCATTGAATAGATACGTACCAAGCACCACGCGGAAGCACACGCTCAAACGGCTAAGAAAAGGAGCACAAAAGGAACCAACTCGAGGGAACTGCAGATTTTAGACAGACAATGCTGCAAAGAAAAATCTCTAAACCCCTCAAGAAAAGCTCCAAAAATTCCCCTAAAATTACCACACCTTCAGAAGGCAATAGGAAACAACTCCAGAAAACTTCAAGCCAATTGGAGGAAGTTGTGATCACCGGACTGTCTAGTGGTTAAAAAACTGACAGACCAACCCCAAAAGAAAAATACCAAAACTAGGTCAAAACACCTCCAAATGATCTGAAATTTTTATGGGAGCTTTATGATTCAAAGAGCTCCACAAAATTTCAGTCCAAAATTCGAAGGTTTGACCCCTAAACCAAACAAGGCTTGAAGACGGACAGAACCAGTAGGAAAACTGGACAGCAGGAAACCTCAAACAAAAGCAATCCGAAACTTGACCAAACCTTCTCCAAACATCACGAAAATTGGTGCAGGCTATCCTAGCCCCATTCCAAAACTATTCCCAAAAGATCTATGGAAAAAGATTACGGGATTTGCGGGAATTTCAGATCTCGTGAAGAGGTGAATATTTGGGCAAGAAGGGGAAAAGCTCAAGAACAATTTGCTCGTGGCAATCCATTGGGATTGAGATGTTCTAAGAAATAATCTCCACGTCCTTGCAAGTCAAAAACACAAGGAAAACAAAGAATTCAACCTTGCCCAAAACAAACACCCAAAAGGCCAAGGATTGAAGCCAAAAACCAAAGAGAACAAAGGGAGTAGAAGCACACAAAGTTGCCGCACGAAACCACTTCGATTATGAGCCTCAAAAGAGGTCTTAGATCAGATTACAACAAAGGATTTCATTCCAAGCAACTACCCTCACCTTCCCTCTTGATTTGGAGGCTAGATCTCACCCTAACCCTCCTAAACTTGGAGCTCAAAACTTGAGGACGAAAATTACCCTAAGGAAATGAAAACCTAGCTGCCAAGACTCTCTCTAATGACCAGCTCTTAGGCTATTTATACACCGGTTCAGTTTTGGCATTTTTACATATAGACCCCTAACACTAGAAACGCCTGGAGGGGCTAAAACAGAAAAGAACCCGAAATATCGGGGACGGACGACCACGATGAAGACTTGATCTTCTTAGCTTCCACGCAATCTTCGGATATCCTCCACGTGGCCAGTAGTCCAATCCGCCTTTGCACCTCCGGTTTTGAAGTCAGAAACCGGGAAACTTTAGAAAGTCTCCATCTAGGCCGGACTTGGCCCATCTTCTCTATCTAAGCGAGTCGTGGCCCAACTCACCAAGCCTTGGGTAGCTTGGGTGGCGGTTTTGAGCCGAAGCCGCCAAAGCCTCCCTCGCACGCCTTCGCGCCATGCACTTGGGTTGGAGCACCACGGTGGCACCCGGCTTCTCCAGTCCATCGGAGTTGCCTCGCGGTCCATCGGAGGGCTTACACCACCGTTGCCGATCCGCCCCTCCGTGTACCGAGCTTACATGGCCGACCGACGCCGAGCATTGCCTTCGGTCCATTGGATGGCTTTTGCCTCAGTCCATCGCGGTCTTCATCATCTACCTCCAGTCCATCGAAGGGCCTCCAGTCCATCGGAGGGCTTGAGCTCGTTGACAATCACTCATCACACCAGGAGAGCAATGAGGCCGGTCCATTGGCTCTCAGCTTTCATTTATGTATTTGATGATTATATCTTAGGCTTTGAGTGAATAACAATGGGGATATTGCATTGTTTAAGTGTGGGGAGGTTAATCATCAAATGTGTTTTTGCTTTATTAATTAGTCTAATTTAGGTGTGTTTTTCTCACTTAAATTTAAGTTTGTTTTTTATGATTACTTGATCTTGTTCAGATTCATAATATGTCTATTGTGGTGCTTAAAAGATTGATTAGTAGTCCATAACCCATGATTTGATTAGAGAGATAATGTTTTATAGCTTTGCTTAGCTTCTTTAAGAAAAGATTTGGTGGATGATTTATTTATTTATATATAAAAAACTCTTGTGATCGAGTGTTCTATCCCTTTGTCAAAAGAGAGAATAAATCCTATTAGAGCCTAGTTGAAAACACAGTTTATAAGCTGCTTATCTCAAATGAGTTTGGTTAAGGTTGATTCCTTTGAAAAGTTTGATCTCTTGAAAAATTTGGTCATCTATTTTTATCTCTTGATTGCTAGTTGCTCTATGCTGGAGCACTAACATTCGCTGAATTCCATATCCTTAAACCCTTTTGATCTTTCGACACTCATTACCCACATAGTGAAGTTTTTTGCTCTTTTGCTAAAGGGAAAGTGCTATAGTTTTCTTGATCTAGCAAAAGGTAGAGTAAAAAAAATATAGAGGTTGAAAAAAAAAGAAAAGAGAGAGAAAGAGGGGGCGTTTTAAAAAAAAAGTGGGTGTAGCGCCCAGTAAAAAGAAAAAAAAGAAAGAGAAAAAAGTACCCAGTGGTCGAATTAAAGAGAGATAAGTAGAATTAGGAAAAAGAAAAAGGAAAAAAAAGAGAAGAAAAAGGTAGAATTAGGAAAATTTTAGAAAAGAGAAAGAGAGGCTTAGTGTTTATTAGTGTAATGAGCAAAAGCTTTCACTTTTCCAACCATATGCAAGTTTTGGGAATTATTCCACTTCATTTATATTGCACATGTCCACTATTTATATCTTCTTTTTCCTTCTCTCTGTTTATGCATATTTATTTTCTCATTTTTGATGACCAAATTAATTCAAGGTGATTAGATAATCTTTAGGGAGATATATTAACTGAACAATAAATTGATTTAGCTAGGTAGTCTTTACCAAGCTCCTCTTAAACTCCTGTAAGATATGAGAGAGATAGTCTTTACCAAGCTCCTCTTAAACTCCTGTAAGATGTGAGAGAGAGAGTTACTTTTTATATATAGGATAGCCATATAATATGAGTGTCTGCATGTGAGCTTAACAAAGAATGACCGATGTAATTTCTTGATTTATGGAGATTATTTTTCATAAAAACAAATTCCTCCAAATTTGATTCTAAAGGAAGTCTTGGTTTTGCTATGATTCGTTTGATTTCAAAAATTTCTATGGGGATCTCTTTGCATGAAAGTTGATTAAAATGCCCATGTTGAGATTAAACTGAATTCTGAACTTGTTTAGTTTGAGAAGTGATTGTTTAGAACTAGCTTAGATTTAGTTGAGTTATTTGTTTGAATCTAATAGAGTTATTAGTTTAGGTTTAATTGAGTTTTTGATCGATCTCTTTGCTCGAGGACTAGCAAGATCTAAGTGTGGGGATATTCTTGACGCGGCTTAAGTACTAAAAATATGCTCTATTTTTATATGATTTAATGTCTTTTTGTGAGCTAATATTATCATTTAGTCTTATTTTGCTAACAAATAACTCTGTTTTCAAGAATGCTCTTTGTTTTGGTGCAATATTGATTTTTGCAGAAAAATAGGTATAATTGTGACAATTTTGAGAATTTCTCGAAGAAAGGATTTATGGTACAAGTCCAGGGAGGCAAGATGATTAATAAAAGAAGGACAATTGAAGCTCAAAATAAGGCCCAAGCTCATTATGGAGAAGATTCCGGTGGCTAACGATGAAGAATACGAAGATAAGGAAGGATTATCAAGAGTCCAATCCAACCCCAAATAAATCGCGAGATATTCTCGGATTCCAGAACAGTAAGTAGCACCTTGTGGGCCTAATTCAGAGACCTTAACGATGTCAAATGAAGAAAATTTGAATAACAAAGTTGTAGATCTCTTCGAGCTCTACAATTTAAAGTCCGAGTTTGCATTATTTGGACTTCGAAAGAGGTAGTTATGGTCAAAATACTAAAGGCTGCAGAATATGGAAAGCTGATTTCGGGAAGGACTAGGACCAGAACTTCTTCTCCAAGTAAGGAAGGTTCATGGACGCCCAAGATCCTTTATAACTCTTTTATATACATAGAAATAGGTCTATTAGGACTCTTGTAACCGACCTATTAGATTCCATGTATATGGGACCGACCTATTAGATTCCATGTATATGGGACTCTCCGGAGTATAAATATATGGCCTCCTTAGAGGAAGAGACATCCAATTCATTGTAAACCAGCGCTCCAAAGTTAGGGTTTAGGGTCCATCTTCACAAGACTCAGCGAGAAGGGGATCTCGGCGAAAGGAGGCGACGAGAGGAGGCAGGATCAGAGGGGGTTGGTCGGTCCCAGCTGTTCCCGAGGAGTTACGAGTTCGTCTTCTGATATGTTGTTCGTCTCGTCGAGTTCGACAACTATGCGCTTCAAGTTCATGATGTATTGCTAGTAACTCTCTGTTCTTCTTATTTTACTATGATAAACCTTGAGTTCGATCAATGAAATAGTCTTTTTACTATTAGTTCTTTATTTATACATGATCTATGATCCATGTCTTTGCAATGCTTCATCTCTACATGTGACTAGGCTTAGATTGATTAATCCACATGTCTTTTAGTAGATCTTTTTATTTTAATTAGTTGATTGAATCTACTCATGCTTAGAGATGGTTTAGGTTTGCTAGTTCGTCGATTACCTGGTTACTAGTGACAGTAGAGCCTGGGAAAAGGTTCGAGCAAGTCTATGACATTTATGATCATGTTTATTCTATGTTTCACGTTAGATCCATACTAAGGGTAGTTTATAGTTTATAAAAAGTTTGTCTTATATCTCTTACTAATCCCTTAGCCGTATTAGCTTCTTTATCAATCTTGCTTTAACCCTATCAAGCCTTTTGTTCCTGATCCAGTATATGCTATAGTCTAGTTTTATATCTAGTTTATGCTTTAGTTAGTTTCTTATTTAGTTTGTGGTTAGTTTATCGTTTATCATCCTTTGGCTTAGTTTAGATATAGTTCAGTCAGTAATTACACTCTCTTTTATCCTTTAGTTTATTAGATCTATTAGAGCTAGTTAGTAATTGATTAATCCTTGATTAATAGCAGTTTAAACCTAGTTCTCCACGGATTGACAAAACCCTTGATACTCATCTCGGGGAAAGGCTACACCGATACTGTGCGCTTGCAGTATAAGGTCTGGCGTGCTTAAGTGCCGTCAACAGTCTATGCAAGGCAACCTCAACTAAGGATGATCATAGAGAGTACCAAGCGAGTTGAGGGTGATGTGAGTGGCACCTCAACTAAGGATGATCACATTCGGGGACAATGATCAAGGTAAAGTGATGTGTGTTGGTTCTGTTCGCTCTCTGCTAAGCTTTCCCTGAGAGAAGTTGCTTTTGTCTGGAATCTGGGGTTCAATTTGGTTTCTGTTTCGCAACTTCTCGATGAAGGATTTGTGGTTCGTTTTAAGAAGGGTGCGTGCATTCTTGATGCTGAGGAGACCCTTGTTTGCTCTTTGTTGCCTTTTTGTCAGGTTTTAGGGTTGACCTCACATCTGTTTCTGGCTCTGCTCGCTGTTTGGTTGCTAGTCCTTCTGCTGATATAAGGAAGTGGCATAGGAGACTTGGTCACTTGAGCTTTGATCTGCTAGTCAAGTTGAGTTCAATGGGCCTAATCTGATGATTGCCCAAATTGAAAGCAGAGAATGATTTAGTTTGCCACCCCTGTCATCATGGCAAGATGGTTGCTGCTTCTCATGCACCTATCAATCAGGTGATGACCTCTTACCCAGGCGAGCTGCTGCATATGGACATTGTAGGTCCTGTACGGGTACAGTCGGTTAGTGGGAAGTGGTATGTGCTTGTTATAGTGGATGTCATTTCTCGTTTTTTGTGGGTGTTTTTCATGAAGTTTAAGGATGAAGCATTTGGTTTTGTTTGGGATCTAGTACTGAGGTTGAGAAATGAGAGTCATAAGGCCATGAGGGCTATTCGCAGTGACAATGGCGAAGAATTTAGAAACTCTCGGTTTGAAAACTTCTGTCTTGAACACCGTAGAATGGTGTTGTAGAACGTAAGAACCGCACACTCGTTGAGATGGCATGGACGATGCTCGATGAGCACAGGACTCTGAGGCACTTTTGGGCCAAGGCAGTGAATACGACCTGTTACATTGCGAACCGGATCTTCTTGCGAGCTTTCTTAGGGAAGACCTCGTATGAACTTTGGTTTGGTAGGTAGCCCAACATCAAGCATTTGCGAGCGCTTGGCTGCATGTGCTTTGTGCTTAAGAAGGTGGGGCATCTGAATAAGTTTGAGTCTCGCTGTTTGGATGGGATCTTTCTAGGGTATGCTTCTCACTCTAGGGCTTTTCGAGTGTGGATTATTAAGGCCAAGCAAGTAGTGGAGATTTGTGAGGTTTCTTTTGATAAGACTATGCCCTGCACAACCCCTGCTTTTGAGCTTTCACGTGATGATGAAGAAGGCACTCCCATCTTTGAGGACGACGAAGATGTAGTACTTGATGGTGATGCAAGAGGCACTGCACCAGCTGCAGCTCCTGTCCCCTCTGCTACGAGCTCTGATGATGAAGGTGGACCACTACCTACTACCTCCACCACACTCCCCCGACAGCAAGCTCAAGCAGAGGCAGACCCCGCTGAGGACGCAGGGGAGGTGACCTCTGAAATTGTTCCCTCTCGACAGGTCTAGCGGGATCGCCCTCCACATAGGATGATTGGAGATCTACACCAGTGTGTTACACGCTCTTCGGTTAACTCTCTAGCCTTTTTCTCCCACTCTGCATTTGTTGCTTCTTTTGAGCCCCGGGATGTGTCACATGCGTTATTTGATCCTAACTAGGTGAACACCATGCATGAGGAGTTGGAGAATTTTGAGAGAAACCATGTCTAGGATTTAGTTAAACCTCCACCAAACTGCTGCCCTATAGGAACCAAGTGGGTTTTCAAGAACAAATAGGGTGAGAATGGGATGGCTGTGAGGAACAAAGTGAGATTGGTAGCACAGGGTTTCTATTAGAAGGAGGGAATAGATTATGAGGAGACCTTTGCCCTTGTAGCTCGTTTGGAAGCCATTAGGATTTTCCTTACTTTTGCAGCCTCTAAGGGCTTCAAACTGTAGCAGATGGATGTTAGTCAGCCTTCCTAAATGGGGTAATAGAGGAGAAAGTTTATGTGAGACAACCTCCAGGCTTTGAGAGTGCCAAGTTTCCAGATCGGGTGTTTAAGTTGAGGAAAGCCTTGTATGGTCTGAAGTAAGCTCCAAGAGCTTGATATGCTAGGTTGAAGAGTTACCTACTCAAGTCTAGGTTTGTGATAGGTTTAGTAGACAAGACCTTGTTTTTGTTGAGTCACGGCGGTGACACCCTGATAGTTCAGATATATGTTGATGCCATTATCTTTAGTGGTTCATCTCACACTTTGTTGTCTATTTTTGCTGAATAGATGAGCAGGGAGTTTGAGATGAGCCTCATGGGTGAGCTCCGGTTTTTCCTTAGGCAGCAGATCAAGCAAGGCCCTGAGGGTACCTTCGTCCATCAAGCCAAGTACACAAGAGACATCCTCAAGAAGTTTGCCATGGACAATTCAAAGCCAGTGGCTACTTCTATGGAAATAAAGACAATGCTTGATGAAGATGAAGAAGGGGAGGCGGTGGACCAGAGGGAATTCCGAGGAATGATTGGCTCATTACTGTACCTGATGGCAACCAGACCGGACATCTAGTTCCCTATGTTCCTTTGTGCACGCTACCAGGCTTCTCCACGGACATCGCATCTTCAAGCCGTGAAGCGCATACTCAGGAATTTGAAGCACACTCTTGAGCTTGGTTTTTGGTATTCTTTGAGATATTCAGATGCTAGTTATGCTGGATGCCGGGTTGATCACAAGTCAACTTCTGGCACATGTCAGTTCTTAGGAACCTCTCTTGTCTCTTGGTCCTCTCGCAAGCAGGCTAGTGTATCTTTGTCTACCACAGAGTCTGAATATAAAGCTGCTTCTAGTTGCTGCTCCCAGTTGTTATGGATAAAAGCCACTCTGAGTGATTATGGCCTTACGTTTGGGAGGATCCCTCTTCTAGTGGACTCTACTTCTGCTATCTCTGTAGCTAAGAACCTCGTCTTACACTCCAGAACCAAACACATAGACGTGAGGTTTTACTTTCTGAGAGATCACTATGAGAAGGGTGACATTGACTTGATCCATGTAGTAACCCAAAACCAGCTGGCCGATATCTTTACCAAGCCCATATACTTCAGCACTTTTGCACGCTTGAGAGGAGAGTTTGGAGTATGTTATCCCTTTTAGTTAGGGATAACTTTAGTAGTTTAGGTTTTTCTTTTTATTTTCTTTTGTCTTTACTTCTTCTTTGCCTCTTTCGCATTATGTATCATATCATCCTTTGCATTGTATCATATGCATTTTGCCTTCAGTAGCACTAGAGCTCTTTTGGAATGATGAGTTAGTACTTGCTTGTGCTAGATTGTATAGATGCTTGCTTGATCATAGTTGGCTAAGCTCTCTTGAATCTGTTGAATGCTAATTGTGAGCTAAGTCACTTTTGTTTCCTGAAAATCAAAGCCATGATCACCACTTGATTTGGCTACCTAGCATGTGTAGGAGTGTTGAATGCTATGATATCTTTTCATACTTGGATATGCTAGTTGTATACCTTTGCTAAGTTAATGCCTAAGCTTTTATGACACCTTGCTTAAATCAAAATCTGAATTGAATGTTTACAAATGGTGTCTTATGTGCTAAATTGAGAAAGATCCAGGAGGGATTGCTTGTCACACAGATCCAGTTCGAGACAGCTTGACATTGCACTTGGCATGAACTTGGACTAGGCCGTGTATGTTCAAAACCTTGTCTTAAGCTTCTGATGGTTCTATGGACCTAGGCTTGGCATTAGTTGGTAAGAAGTGGCAAGACAAGTGAATAACCCCTGGCAAATAACTAATACTTGCTTATGAAATACAAGTGGTTAAATCTAAAATATGCATGCCTCTACAATGCTTATGGCTTGTTGTATATGCTTTGGTTGAGAGAATCACACCTTGTATGCATTGCTAGCATCTTATGTTCATACCTATCTTGCTAGGTGCTATTAATGTTGGTGATGCTTCCTTTTAGACTACCCTGAAAACAAGCTGGATCTTAATCTGTGTAAGATACATTCATTTGAGCTTGTTGTATGCTTCCTTGCCCTCATTTTCTATGTATGCTACAATTGTGAATACTAGATTTCCATCTCTTCTGAGCTCTTTCAGTTACACTCCTTGCCCTTCATGGCATATTTTGAGGGGGAGTTGTCTAGTTCAGGGGGAGTCCTATGAACCCTTGATGTGTCCATTGTCAATAAGGGGGAGAAATTGCAGGGAGAAGTTTTGGACATAGGGGGAGGACTTGGGTGAGATTTAGTTGAGAGGGAGCTTTGCATTTATGAGGATGAATTTCAGGGGGAGTTTGAGAGTTTGAGCTTTTAGCATACACTTTGCATCGGTGCGTTGAGCCTTTTGCCACTGTCTTGAGGAGCCGATGTTTTGCTTTCTTTTGTTGCTTCTAGCTGTCTTGTATTTTGCCTTGTTTGGTTTTGGGCATCTTGAGCAATTGTTTTGTTTTTCTCTTCCTTTTTTAGTTTTACACTTTTCTTTTGTCTTTGTTCTATTTCAGGTAACGGGTTGAAGGTGTTGACAATGCACTCATCAAGGGGGAGATTGAGAGCCAATAGACCGGCCTCATTGCTCTCTTGGTGTGATGAGTGATTGTCAATGGTGGACAAGTCATGGATGGACTCAGGCAAAAGCTGTCCGATGGACTGGTGATAGATGATGAAGACCTAGATATGATGGACTCATGCACAAGACCTCGATGGATTGAGGCAAAAGCCCTCCAAAGGACTGGAGGCAATGCTCGGCGTTAGTCGGCCATGGGAGTTCGGTACAAGGAGGGGAGGTTCGGCAACGGCGGTGTAAGTCCTCCGATGGACCGCAAGGCAACTCCGATGGACTGGAGAAGCGGGGTGCCACCGTGGTGCTCCAACCCGAGTGCATGGTACGAAGGCATGCGAGGGAGGCTTTGGCGGCTTCGGCTCAAAACCGCCACCCAAGCTACCCAAGCCTTGGTGAGTTGGGCCACAACTCGCGAAGATAGAGAAGATGGGCCAAATCAGGCCCAGATGGAGACTTCCTAAAGTTTCTCGGTTTCTGACTTCAAAACCGGGAGCGGATCGCGGATTGGACTACTGGCCACGTGGAGAACATCGGATGATTGCGTGGAACTTACAAAGATCAAGACTTCGTCGTGGTCATCCGTCCCAAAATATCTTGTATCTCTTCGGTTTAGCCCCTCAGGGCATTTCTAGTGTTAGGGGTCTTTATGTAAAACTGCCAAAACTAAGTTTGGGTATAAATAGGCCAAGAAGGGGTCATTAGAAACTCTCTTGGCTGCTAGGTTTTCATTTGCTTAGTGTAATTTTCGTCCTCAAGCCTTGAGCACAAAGTTTAGGAGGGTTAGGGTGAGATCTAGCCTCTACATCAAGTGGGAAGGAGAGGGAGGTTGCTTGGGACGAATTCATTGGTTGTAATCTGATCTAGAGGCCCTCTTTGGGCCATCAATCCAAGTGTTTTCATGCAGCGACTTGTGTGCTTGTTCTTCTTCCTTTTCCCTTTGGTTCTTGGTCTCAATTCTTGGTTTTGGAGTGTTTGCTTTGGCCAATGTTGAAACCTTTCTATTGCCGGCGTTTTGGACTGCTAGGACTTGGAGAGATTGTGGTTTTGGTGAGCCAAATCTCGAGCTCCAAGGGCATTCCCAAATTCTTCACGTTATTGAGTTTTTGGGCTTCACTTTGTGGGAAGGCAAGATTCGTGGAGAGAATCATTGGCTTTGGCCTTGATTTTTTGGGAACATACTCTCCATGGATTGATTTAATTCCTTGCCAAGTTTGGTGAATATTGGAGTCCATTTGCTCAAGAGTTGGTTTGGATCTTGTGGATTTCGAGCTGTTTTCTCCTCTGCACTGCAGCTTTTTCCCACCATCGGACTGTCTATCCGGTGGGTGGTGCTGCACGAGGGGCGGAGAAACCGAGGCTTGACCACACAGGGTTTTAGTGTTGGGCTGATCCGTTGTTGTTTTTGCTCATATCTCGTCTGCTCTTTTGGGCGTTGGTGTTGTTTTTGCTCATATCTCGTCTGCTCTTTTGGGCGTTGGTGCGAGTGCTTCCGCTAGCGATCCGGTACATATATGTTCAGTGGACGGTACTGGGTTTGCGTGTCTTTGAGTGAGTGCACCGTAGGGGTTTGAGTTTTTCAGTACTCCTATTCACCCCCCTCTAGTCGCACGTCTTCGGTCCTACAAGTTAAACTTTGGGTGACATCGATTTATAACGCAGCGGACATCTTGATCTTTCACAATTTAGTTACCACCAACTTTATCCATACAAACAAAAATCGACTTTGAGACCATCTTACAACCAATTGCGTCTTGTCAATTCCGTCTTTTAACCTTTGCATGCTATTTCTCTATTTTTGCATTCTTGATTCCTACCAATTGAACTACTTATCAATATCTTCAAATATCTTCTTATACCAATAATAGCAAACTCAATAAGCTTTTAATCATTGCCATTTCTCCAATTCAAGACCATTCATGAGTTTGACTTCATCAATGCAATCTAGTCAAGCTTAATATAGCCATTAGTTCTTTAATTGTGGTATATCATCCAGTCACCAAAACTCACTAAAGTGGCATAGATGCACTTTGTAACACCCCAAAAATCGCTCCTAGAAATTTTCTTTAATCCTTTCCTAATTTCAAATTTACTTCAAATAGTTTCTCTCAAAAGATGAGCTCAATAAAATCCTAGTGGGGTATGAGACCAAAATATAGTTAATAGCACGCTAGAGAAATTTAACATAATGACGTTCAAAGAAAAAGTGTTGACTAGTTTCTTGCTTGGTACAAAATTCACAGTTCCTTCTACCCATCATGTTTCTATCTGATAAGTTATCCATTGTCAAGACAACTCCTCTTTCAAAAAACCAAAGGGATATATTAACTTTCAAATAAATTTTCAAATGCCAAATATCCTCCGAATCTTTTAAACCATAGCTAACAGATGCTGCTTGTACTTTGAATTAACAATAAAATGACCTTTACTATGCAAACCCCACACAAGCTGATCATTACCCTCTAGTAGATTAACAAAAGTGATACATGCAACCAAATTATGCCATTCATTAAACTTATTCCCTGTTAATGCCTTTCTAATGGAGACTTTAAAGGGATTTGTCCCATGTACTTCCGCAATTGCATGCTTTCTTCTAGCAATTGTAAACAAGTTTTTGTAAACGTTCTTGAGAGCCTGGTTATATAACAAGTGTATTCCCAAAACCTAATTTGTTCCCACTATCCAGCTTAAACTGTCCCAGGCGTAGGAAGGTTTTCTTTACTCCCATTAAACTTCTCCAAAAGTGCGAGTCTCTTGGTTTGTTCTATTTGGCTTAAAAGAATTTCCTCCTATTTACAATTTGCTATGTTTTGTATATGAATATTAATCATACAACAAATTATGAAAAAAATAATTAATCAACAACCATTGGGCTGGATCAAACTGAGGAGCCAGCTCGGCTTGTTATTTTGGTGAGCCAGTAGCGTGTTTGATTGCGAGCTAAAACGGTTAGGCCCTGCAGTTCTTTTTGAAGGTAGAACCTGAACAAGCTATGGTCAGTATTAGTTTGTATCTGTAATTAGTTCACTGGTAGCTTTACCTATATAATATAGTATATTGGGCAGGTAGTAACGCTAATTTGAGATAATTTATTTCCTGCCATATCTGCTGAAAAGGTTTGGAGAACCCCTTTATGGCATACCTAATTTACCTAGATTTATAGCGGGGCAGGTAATAACGCTAAGTAGAAGTAATTTATTTCCTGCCTTTGTTGCTCTCAAGGTTTTGGAGCAACCCTTAATTTCTCCTCTTTTACTTGTTCTATATATATCACCAAGATGATCAACCTTCAATCATCAGCTATATATCTGGTCATTCTTCTCCTAGGAATCGACCGAGTGAAATAAAAGCAAACAGACGACCAATGAAGCCTTCACAGTGCAATCTCTCCGCAGCTGTCATCCTCCTGGTCGCTGTCATCATGGCTGGCGGTACGTGCACACATGAGCTAGCTATACACATGATATATATAATCGTTGGTTTTATTTGATGCTTTTGGCGGCGGGGGTAACAATCACATTTGTTTATTTCATTGCAGGCACTATGCTAGCTGAGGCGGACGATTGCTATAAACTGAGTGGCACCTTCAAAGGGTGGTGTTCATCCTCGAGCAAGTGCTCTCATACATGTAGTGAAAAGGAGGACAAACTTGACGGCAAGTGTCGAGGCTGGCTCCCCGCTCGTTGCTGGTGCCGCACGTGCCCAAACCCTGCGGCAGCTGCGCCGGCAATGATTGAGAGTGGGGATGGTGGTGGTGTTACCATTGGTGCTCCAGAATATCCGACCATGGATAATGGGCGGGAATTCCCTGTTCCTATGTAATAATGTGTCATTTTCCTGATAGAATGGACCTAGCAGCAATACCTCGAAATAATTTAAGATTGCACGTTTAATTTGAGGGACTAAAGCGTACAATTCATCACCACCATACCTGTTTCATGTTATTTCATGAATGATGATGGAGTGGATGTCAGTCCCTTGCAACCCCAGCTGCTGTTTATCGTTCATGCTTTCGCTGATTAGTGATGTATGTCATGCATTATCTGATCCTAGTTGGATAAACGCCATACATGAGAAGTTAGAGAACTATGAGAGAAACCAAGTGTGGGTCTTAGTTGAACCACCACTGTTGGATGGTACTTAAACATGGTAAACCTTACACTGCAAGCGACAGTATCGTACGTAGCTTTTCCTCAGGATGAGTATCATGGGTTTTGTCAATCCAAGAAATTAACTAATCGAGCACTAATTAACTAGAGTTTATGATAAACTAAAGGTAAAAAGGTAAAAAGATAAGCCTAGATCTATCTCTAAACCAATCCTCAAACTATGTCTAAACTAAGCATAAAATATACTAATTATATAATAAGATAAGCAATTAGAACAGAATTAGAACACTAATCAAAGGGTATTGACTAGAGTCTAATAAGCTCTAATTGGATCCAAGACATGCATGATAACGGGCGCCACAACTAGATTAAAACAGCGAGATAGCTAGTAGCTCAAGGTAGAAAATAAGCATTGATCAATCATAAACTTCATAGCATGATTAAATCAAGATCGAATAATCTAATCCCCTAGATCGAGTTTAACCTTTCTCTAGCTCTACTGTTACTAGCAACCAGGTAATCGACAAGAAACTCAGCATACATAATTCACTGAACAATCGGCTAGCTCGAGACACATGGATGTAGGCTCTGGTTTAGGCAGCTTTAGCTTGTCAAACACTGACTTAGGCATGACATTTACACTTGCTCCGAGATCATATAAAGCCTTGTCAATGTTAAGTGTACCAATAGAGCAGGGGATAGTGGGACATCCCGGATCTGCCTTCTTCTCTAAAGGAACATCCATGATAGCTACACTACACTCAGTAGTCATCTTCACACATTCAGATGGCTTCTCTCTCTTGTTAGCTAGTATATCCTTGAAATACTTGGCATAAGTGGGAACTTGGAGTGCATCCAATAATGGCATGAGGATATATAGCTGCTTGATTACCTCAATGAACTTGTTGAAATGTTCATTTGTCTTGTTTGATCGAATTTTGCACTTTTTTGGTAATATCCTTGTATCATCCTCTGTCACTTCAGATTCTTCCTCACTCTGCATTTCTACTCAGCTGAATTGGCAAGTCTTCAAGTCAACTCAGGATCTCTAGTCTCTTTTCTAGACCTTGTAGTAACTGCTTTGAGTGACTCAATAGACTGTGGCTGTACAGGCAACTTTCCTTCATTCCTGTTTGGGAGATGTTCTGCTAGTTGAGAGAGCTAGTTCTCTAAAATCTTTATCATCCCCATGAGCTATTGATTTGAACTTCCCACGGTAGTGATCTTGCCATCAATATTCTCTAACACCTTATCCATAGCTTTAAACTTGGAGTGTGTATCCTTATTGATCTTTGCTTGCACTTCCATAAAATCTTTAAGTTGAATCCGTAGAGGAATGGCATTTTAAATAGCTGATCCAGCAGTGAACTATTGTCTATTTTGTCTATAGTTGGATGGAGGGATCCAACCTTCCTTTCTTGCCTAGTCCACAGCTTTAGCTTCCTCTGGACAACTTTCCCTTGAATGCCCATAGTATCCACACTCTTCACATGTCATCATAGCTTCTGTAGACTTCACTTCCTCAGCTCTACCACTCTCCATATTCTCAAACCTTCTCATGAGTGAATCGATCTTTCCACCTAGAATTTCCATCTTGTCCACTTCCAGTACACTCTTCACTACTCCGGTGGAGGTAGATAGCGCCACCCTATGTGCTCCCCAAGTTCCATTCTCGGCAACTTTCTTGAATAAAGCTTCAGTCTCTGTAGGAGTGAGACTGAGTATTGATCCTCCAGACGATGCATCAATCTAAGCTCTACACACTGCATTGAGTTCACCATAAAATTTTTGAATTAAATCCCATTTTTGAAAGTTGTGGTGAGGGCAGGCTTAAACATTGTCGTTGAATCTCTCATAGGCTTCATCAAATGTCTCATTGGGGTACTGCACAAATGTTGAAATCTTGTTGTGTAAAGCTTGTGTCATTCCAGGTGAGAAGTACTTGGCGATGAATGCTTGTAACAACAGCTGCTAGTTGTTCACCATAGTCTCTAGAAGTGTAAACAACCACTGATGAGCTTTCTCAATTAGTGAAAATGGGAATAGCCTTGCTCTAATCTGATCATCAGTGACTCCTTCAATCTTGAATGTGTTGCAAATCTGCATAAATGTCTTCAAGTGTTGATTTGGGTCTTCTTTTCCACTGAATGGTTAATTCCGCACCATGCTGATAACTGAGCTTCTGATCTCGAAAGCTCTCTAAGGTAGAGTGAGATCTCTGATCTTCAAATCGGTTGAGATTGGCACACACAGGTCCATGAGCTTCCTCTCTTCAACGTTGTCACCCATTTTCGGCAGAGTTTCGTCTTCTTTCTGAGGTTTTCCGGCAGAGCTTCGGGACTTTTTCAATAACCTCTATGGATCATCCACATAATTAGTAGGTTTATTGGATAGTGGTCCATCCATTCATGCTAATGTTAGTAGAAGAGAATATACAAAGAGAAACTATATTCTCAAGAGTTTATCTTACAAAAAAGAGTAAACTAATAAAAGAGCTAAACTTAAACTAATTATAAAATAAGAAAATATAGAAATAAAGTAAAATAAAGAATAAAATAAAGATAAAACAAATGGCGAAAAATTAAAGATAAAAGAAACTAAATTATTAAAAACAAGAATATATACATAAACTCAAATTAATAAGACTCGATTAATTAACTTCCCGGCAACGGCGCTAGAAAAGCTTGTTGACGGTATTTAAGCATGTCAAACCTTATAATGCAAGCGACAGTATCGTATGTAGCTTTTTCCCAGGATGAATATCATGGGTCTTGTTAATCCAGGAAATTAACTAATCGAGAAATAATTAACTAGAGTTTATGATAAATTAAAGGTAAAAGGATAAGCCTAAATCTAGCTATCTCTGAACCAATCCTTAAACTATGTCTAAACTAAGTATAAAATATACTAATTATATAATAAGATAAGCAATTAGAACAGAACTAGAACACTAATCAAAGGGTATTGACTAGAGTCTAATCAAGCTCTAATTGGATCCAAGACATGCATGATAACGGGCGCCACAACTAGATTAAAACAGCGAGATAACTAGTAGCTCAAGGTAGAAAAAAGCATTGATCAAGCATAAACTTCATAGCATGATTAAATCAAGATCGAATAATCTAATCCCCTAAATCGAGTTTAACCTTTCTCTAGCTCTACTGTCACTAGAAACTAGGTAATCGACAAGAAACTCTCAACAGGCATACATAATTAGAGAACGCGCTTCTAATTACTTCACATAGTCTAATAACATAAGTAGCACAACTAGAACCTATAATAACCACGATTACAAGAACTAGATATACAACTATATCATTAGTAAACTAGGTTAACAATCAAGAACGCTAGAAAAATATAACCCTTAATAACATGCTCTAATTAACATGACATAAAGTTAATTAGAGCTAGAACAAGCATAATTAGAACAAAAACATGATAATTAGACAAGAACAATGCTTCATTAATAAATTGTATCATACTTACAACCATGGCCATAGCTCTTCATGATTTAATTAGACCTCTGGAGCTAGGTAATTAGAGCACCATGCAAGAGCTCTAATCACCTCTAGGAACTAGAAGAACTATAATTCTAGACTAGAAACTCGATCCTCTACTCTCCTCTAGTTGTTGTCCCTCATCTCTACATCTTGTCGCCTTGATAATGAATTGGATGCTTCATCTTGGGGTCTATACTCGTTATTTATACCCTGGAGAAGACGTGATAGAAAGGAAACCACGAACCGACGTAGGAAGTCCCTGGGTCGGCCGACTAGGGGGGTCTGGTCGGCCTACCCGAACTCCTCCCTCGCCCGGTTGTTTCCATCTTTCGCGGGGATGTTGCTTCTCGCCTAAGAAACACTTGTACAGGGCCTCTCGGACTATTGGGCTTCTGGAATCTTCGATATGGGCCGAAACTTGACAGAATCTTCTAGTCTTTGATATAATTGACGTCTTTATTATGTAATTATCTCTAATTCCTTGTAGCTCTTGATACATTCTTGCAGCTTCTGGGTAGAAAGCCTTGATTAACACAGACGGGGTAATGAATTAACCAAGCCTTCCTTGTTCATCATCTTCAATAAATGTCATCTTAGCGGTCTTTTCTCACTCGACGTAGATCGTTATGAATTTCGCGAAAATTGGTCAAAAACTTGTAAAAATCACATATAACATATTTCCAAGACAATGTTGCAAAATCCACAATAATCGGTGATAATTGTTAGTAAAAAATATAGTTGACGCTTAGAATCAATGAAAAACTATGTAAAATGATACAAAATATTCGTTCATAAGCCGCATCAACGGCGTGCGACGGAGGCTTTGGCGGCTTTGGCTCAAAACCGTCATCCAAAGCTATCCAAACCTTGGTGAATTGGGCCATAACTTGCTAAGATAGAAGAGAAGGGCCCAATCCGGCCTGAGTGGAGACTTCCTAAAGTTTCTCGGTTTCTGACTTCAAAACCGGGGGTGCAAAGGTGGATTGGACTACTGGGCACGTGGAGCACATCGGATGAAGGCGTGGAGAAGAAGTAGATCAAGACTTCATCGTGGTCGTCCGTCCCGAAATATCTTGTATCGTTTATATTTTAGCCCCTCCAAGCGTTTCTAGAGTAAGGGTCTTAGTGTAAACTGAGTCAGTTAGGCCTGGGGTATAAATAGACTAGTGGGCTGTCTTAGATGGCTCTCTTGGCTGGTTACAAACCCTAGGTATAGCTCTTCATAGCAGCCAAGTGCTAGAAAGAAAATCGGGTCCTTAGACTAGGTTTTGATAGCCTAAGTGTGAGGGCTTTGCATCAAGAGGGTGGATAAAGGGTGGTAGGCTGTAGGAACCTTGTATGAACTAATTTCCCATCTTCTATACATCAAGATTCAGCAGCAATTCGAGCGCATGTGTGCAGCCCCCTCCTCTTCCTCCTTCTAGTTTGGATTTTGGATGAAACTCAAAGGCTTTTGGTGATTTGTGTTTGCCTACGAGTTAATCCTCTTCTTTTGGTGTTTTGGACTTGCTAGGATGTGGAGATTATGACCTAGTTCATCTCAATCCCGTTGGATTGCCACGAGCAAGTCGTTCTTGAGTTTTTCACTTTCTTGGTCAAATATTCACCTCTTCACGATATCTGAAATTTCCGCTAACCCCGTGATCTTTTTTCATAGACCTTTTGGGAATAGCTTTGGAATGGAGCTAGGATAACGTGTGCCAATTTTCGTGAAGTTTGGAGAAGATTTAGTCAAGTTTGAGATTTGGGAGCTGAAGAACAAGGGTTGTTTTTGGCACCACCGAAACATCCGGTAAGAGCTACCGGAACATCCGGCGAGATCTACCAGAACATCCGGTAGCCGCTACCGGAACATCCGGCTGTTCAGCCTTGGCCATGTCTACCGGAACATCCGATAGTGCCTATTGGAACATCCGATGGAGCCTACCGGAACATCCGGTGTTCCTGGGCAGCCCTGCCTTTCTTTGGTGTTTTTGGGGTTCGGTTCTTTGCTTCGACCTCGCTTTTAGTATTCCTTGCTGGTGCCCATACTCTTAACTTGCTGTGAACCAGTGAGGCGTATTTTGGTGCGTTGAGTGGCGGGCAAGACGCCAGAGCGTGAGTCGTTGTTTCGCTTGACTTGCGATCTCGTGATCGTTGAGTCTTGTGCTTCCGCTCGCTTAGTGTGTTCCCGTTTAGTGGGCGACACCAAGTGTTTGTTAGACACGTTTCCTTTCAGTGGACGGTGTCTAGCATTTGTTATGTAAAGTGTGTCAGTTTGCACCAGGGGGTTGTGAGTTTGAGTTTTTAATTGCTCAAACTCAAAAAAAAAAACACTTGAGTTTTTAAGTGCTCCTATTCAAATTTGAGTCCATTGACCACCTGCTCGCTTCCTGTGTCTTCTCCCGGCAGTTCTGGTTTCAGCTTCTTCAGAGGTTTGGCTTCCAGTCTCTCTACCCTGAGCCTGGAGTTGTTTCCTTTGGTGATTGGTGGCGGCGCTTGAATGAGGCGGTCTCTGGTCCCATCAAACAAGGTCTGAATTTTGTGGTTATTCTAAGGGCTTGGTCTCTCTGGAAACTTCGCAATAGATGTGTGTTCGATGGAGTTTCGCCTAGCCTTGCAGGCCTTGTGACCTAGGTCTTAGAGGAGCTAGATCTTTGGTGTTTAGCAGGGGAAAAGGGTGTCTCCTTCCTACCTGCTCGGGCTCTAGAGTTGGGCACTTGATGTGCTGGTCGTTCCTCTTGGTGTCTCTGTAACAGGCTAGGGAGTGTGTGCTGGAGTGTTGGGGTTTCGTTGTACCCTTTTTATTCTTGTTAATATAAATGATACGTAGCTCTCCTGCGTGTTCGAAAAAAAAAGTGTTCCTATTCAACCTTCCCCCCCCCCCCCCGATCTAGTCTCACGTCTCGGTCCTACAAAATAGTCTTAGAAAATGATACAAAATGTAAAATACTTAATGCATATATGTGAATCAACTCATCTCACTACTATCACTATCACTACCCAAGCCACTATATATGTCTATTGGCCCATCATCATTGTCTGCATCACATTCAGCTGGTCCATCATCCTCATTTCTATAATAAATATCCATATCCGGATCTGGATCTACATTCTCAGGGCTACTCGGCATGTTTAAAAAGTTCATGTCTTCTGGGTCAACTTCCTCAAATATGTTTGCTTCATGAAGTAAACTTGTTTCAGCAATATCCTCTGAAATATCTATAGGGAATGCTCCAAGTTGCTCTCCCTCTTGATAGTATTGAGAAACAATCGGATGAAGTGAATCTTCAACTTCATCTTGCACATCTGGA
Source organism: Paspalum notatum (assembly GCA_022530915.1). Classification (NCBI taxonomy): domain Eukaryota; kingdom Viridiplantae; phylum Streptophyta; class Magnoliopsida; order Poales; family Poaceae; genus Paspalum; species Paspalum notatum. The sequence continues at coordinate 21,963,590 of CM039684.1, read as the reverse complement.
ATGGGCAAAGAACCAATAGGATTCGTCTTAAAAGCAACAAACCAATCTTGCCGCTCCTGAGGCGGTGATATGTTGCATAATACACTTGGTCTATTTGATAAGAGAGCACAAAAGGCTCATATTGTCTTAGCCTTGATTTATGATTGACCTCAACCGGACCTAATGCTTTGTCATATTTCACACCCTTTTCTGGATCAAACCAATCACATTTAAATATAGCCACCTTGAGATCATTATCACCAGCATACACCAGCTCTACTATCTCCTGAATAGTCCCATAATAATCTGGTCCTTTATTGTCAAACCAATTTGCTGAAACACAAACCCCACTATTAGTTGTGGTCCTTAATGGTTTTTCTTGCTCATATGGTTGTGTACGGAAACGTAACCCTTGTACATCACATCCATTATAACTTTTAACCATCTATCGAGGCCCAATTGCAAGAGCCCTTACTTGACTATCAATTGTTTCATCTCTAGCAGCCTGTAAAGTGAAACTATTGAGAATAATGTCCAAAGTAGTATGAATCTAGAAGATATGAAGTAGAATTGTCTTACGAGCTCACGTCGCCATGTTGCAAAGTCTTTTTCACGCTTATTCCGTAGTTGAGATGAGCTGATGTTCCTATATTGTCGCCTCATTTCTCGATCAAATTTCCTGATGTTAAATTCGAGCAATAAATAAAAAATAAGGTCTACTTCATGAAAACAACTACAAGTACAGATGCAACTGATAAGAAACATGATCTATGAACTTACAAGACATATTTGTCAACTTCTGCACAATTAAGCAAAACATATACCCTCGCTGCCTGCCATTCTTCTCTTGACATGTTTCGTGAAGTGCTCTTACCAAGCATGCGATAGGGAACAGAAAATATAGATAGAGAGCTTATCGTCGCTGTCATCATGGCTGGTAGTACGTGCACGCATGAGCTATACACATAATAGCGGGCTTTATTTGATGCTTTTGGCGATGGTGCTAACGTTTGTTTATTTCATTGCAGGCGCTATGCTAGCAGAGGCAGACTATTACAAGCGCTATAAACTGAGTGGCACCTTCAAAGAGTGGTGTTGGTCCTCGAGCAAGTGCTCTCATACATGCAGCGAATCGGAGAACCACTTCGACGGCAAGTGTCGAGGCTGGTTGCCCACTCGTTGCTGGTGCCGCACGTGCCCAAACGCTGCAGCGGCGGCGCCGGCGACGATCGAGAGTGGTGATGGTGGTGGTGCTACCAGTGGTGCTCCGGAGTATCCGACCATGGATAATGGGCGGGAATTCCCTGCTTCCATGTAACTATATGTCATTTCCCTGATAGCTTGGAGCTAGCTAGCATCAATTCTTCGAAATAATTAAAACTTGCTCGTTTAATTTGAGGGGTTGAAACCTTGAAACGTACAATTCATCCCTACTTCACCTGTTTCGCGTCAGTTCATGGAGTGGATGTGAATACATGCACTGCAGCCCCAGCTCCTTCTTTTCGTTCTAACTGATTATTATTTGCATATCCTCAATCGATGGATAAGAAGCAACACGCCAGGATCAAATCAATAGTATAATGTGCACTGCCTGAATCCTGAAATTTCTTGAGTGCCCAAAACCACCAATAAAATACTGAAACTGCTTAGGAAATGAGGCCGGATGGCTAACCACACGCCAAGAAATTCTACCAAGTATAGGGTAAGGAAAATTCAATTTCCTTGTTGACTGCCACGAACAAAATTATTGACAGCCTAGCCGCCAAGTAAACTAGGGCAGTAGTGTTGATGATGACGGCAGGTGATAGCACATAAGGAGCCACACATATGTAATGGTGAGTGAGAAAAATATAATTTCCTTCCACGCTAATATAAGCACGATGTCACATTGAGTAGCACTAGTGCATAAACGATCTATAGAGACCCACAATGACTGAAACTGTAATAGAAGACACTAACATCACAGACCCAGATTTGAGCTGCGTCTGTGATAATAATTCACAGAGGTGTCTCAACAGCACCTGTCTGTGAAATAAAGACCCCAGCAGCTCGATGTACACAATTCCTAGACGCGATCCATAGAGCAGCGTCTATGATTATTGTCACACCCTGGTTTTTATAAGACAAATCAGAACAAAACTATATGTGTTTCAGGATCTAATCTCGCACATATACAGACAATAAACAGTGATATCACATAACATGCTTTATTACATACCGTTAAACAACATATACATTAAGACATCGAGTCTTTAACATAGAGTAGCGGAACCATCCACAGGGAAACCAACTGGGGGTCGCACGCCTAGAACTCAATGAACCTTCATTTGTATACCTTCAGACATTCATCTTTCTGAGCAGCGGTTGGATTTATCCCCCCTAACAAAGAATAAATATAAAGAAGCCAGCGTGAGTACATCTCGCACTCAACAAATATAACATAAACTATGAAACTCTAAGATTGGCTGACAGACTGCATTAGCTTTTAATTGATTATTTTTATCAAGGCCTAATTACTATAAATCTAGTAGCAACGACATTAGCCCCAAAGATATTGCATAAGAAATTAAATATCATTAAATTGATATAACCATCACCATAACCAAAACCATAACCAAGGAACCAACTAATCACTGGAAAGGATCTGAGCCGCTCATAACCATGAGCACGACTGACATGTCAGTTTTACACTCTCGAGAGGTGGCGCATTTTTACCCACAAATTGTGAGCTACGCTAGGAGTTCATCACATTAGCGAAGATGAGATGACTAGCGAGCACACCACGAAACCTTTCCAAAGATCACGTTGGTAAAAAGTAACCGCAAGCAACCAAGAGCCGCAACGGTAGGGCAAGCCTCAAGGGGAGAAGCACATACATATAACGTAAAGCACACTCAACCTAAGCAGTACGAGGTCTACAGAATTTTACTTCCCCTCTTGCCCCGCAGGTAAGTTACTCCAAACCAAAATGACCTAATTACTTAGCTAAGATCGTTCCATTCCAATCTTGTGGTAGCATTGTTGTTCTAGATGGTCGCTTTGTGAACCGGTACTTGTGGAGAGAACCGCAAAAGCACATGAGCACATGGTTGCATTCATGCCGTTGCATTAGTTTTATGTTGAGTGGTTGCCTAAGGATTCTTATAGAGTGTTTTTTTTCAATAAAAGAGTTTTGAAAAGTTTTCGAAAAGAGGGCCGGAAACATCCTATCTTCACCTATGCTTTTGGACGAGCTCTTCCACTCTTCTCTTTCGGTCCAGCAATGGAATCTCCCACCTTTCCTCATTCTCCTTTGCCCTCGCCCTTTCTTCTTGTCATGCAGGTCTCGCTCATCATGCTTCTCCTGCCCCGCTCATCACGTTTTCCTTTCCCTCGTCGTCGATCCTAAGGTCTATCTCATCCTGCGATGTCAAGTGGCATGTTTTGAGTGTTAAAAGCCTTCTAATATTTTTGTTCCTCGTCGAGTTGTTTCTGAGAATTTTTCGGATTTATTTGGAAATGTTTTCCTTTTTCCTAGAGAAAATTCTATTTATTAGAGGCTTTTCTAAATCTTTGTTTGAGTTCTAAATATTTTATTTGAGTTCATTGGGTGCCAAAACATTTTTAGGAATTATTCTAGATTTTTTGGAACCATCAGAGTATTTTTCGGAGCACGAACATTAATTTCAAATTTTATAGAATTATTTTAAAACCCAAAATTGAATATTTCGGAAAATAGACCAAATCCAACTCGACCTAAACCATTGCATTTATATACTTGCCGAAATCCTCACGTCGCTCTCTTTTCAGATCCGGTGTCATTTTTCAATCACAAACCATAACTCTCTGTATCGGAAAAGGATTCAACTCTAGCGAACGCTCAGCGTCAAACTGCTCCATATCTGTCCATCTCTGGCGAAATCAAAGGGTTCATCGGTATGGTCCCCGTTTTGCGAGTACATCGTCGGTGTTCCGTGGATGCTTCTTCCTCAACTCCGGTGAGAATACTCAACTCCGGTGAGGTCCTTTCCTTCTACTCTCCCTCTCCCTCGGTTCACGTGCCACCCTGTGCACCTCCCGTGCCGCTCCCACCTGGGCCCACGACCTCGGTCTTCCCTGCCGCCGCCGGGCCCCACCCCTCACCCCTGCCTGCGCGCCGTCCGTCGCTGGAGAGCGCCCACCAGGCCACCGCCCGCTTCCGTACGGTGCCGCACCGAACCGGCTCCCAGTCTTCGGTCTCCCACGCGCAAGAGCGGGAGCGAGAGCCCCAGCACCCCTGTCCCCAGTCCCCACGCCGCCACGTGTCACCGTTCCGCTGGCCACCGCCGCCGTTCCCCGTTGAGCCGCGGGCAAAGGATCTAGATCGGCCACACCAGATCCACCCGGATTCTCTACGACCGAGACTCTACAGCCCACCAGGTGTCTCCAAGGCAGCCAATCAGATCTAGCCACGTAACAACCGCCTGCGCGCTTTCGCGATAGGCCCCTGCAGTTTCTGAAACTTAACCGGCAGTCCACTCTCATAGCAGCAGGCCCCTGTTTTAGCGTTTTAAACCCCGATTTTTGAAAAGAGTTTACACCCTAGCCCTTTCAACCTTTAAAACCCAATATCTTCCCCGTTTTAACTCCGTTTTCGATGATTCTTGCGCCCACAAGTTCGTAGCGATGCGCAGAACAATTTTGAACCTTTTATCTTCTGTTTTAATGATATGGTGTACTTTTTCTTATAGCTTATACTTGTTAGCTTGCATGTGTGGACCTATATGCTTGTGTGGTAATTCAATGAACGCGTAGACGTGGATCAAGTTCGTGCAGTCCCAAGAGCAACTCAAGAGCAACATCCAGAAGACTCTAATATCACTACTACAGATATGCTAAAATGAGACAGTTCATTTTTGTTTTTTAAGACACTTATGAAATGTCCAGATATCATGGAGTCGCAAAAGATGTACTTCTTTTAAGACCGTTGTTAACCGTCTTAAATGGTAATATATAAGATGGTTTTTAGTATAGAAGTGTTTCAAAATAACATTTATTTAAGTCATCTGACTTGATAAACCGTCTTTAGCAGTATTTTGTTTAAGACACTTCCTTCAAACAACCGTCGAGGAAACATACATTATAAGTCACAAATTCTTTATCAAACTATCTCGAATTTCCAAGAATAATAGGCGCTTGCAATGTGAAAGCCATCTTATTCATTATACTGATATTAAAATTATCTCACACTTTGTGAACCATCTCAATTAGATACAAACAAACAATCCATACATAAGCGTAAATTAAATTCAAACACTAAGCTGAAAAATATTTACGTCAACATTTTGCCTAGACTATGCACATATGACTCCAAGTCTTCGTGAGCAGCTTGTTCTTCCACACTTGACGAGCGAAAGAATTTGAATTGCATCCATCTTTTCTGTAGGAAAAACAGAGAAAGCATTAGTCAGCAGATAGATAGATGTTCTGAGCACCTCACATTGTTAATGGTATATATCAAAGGAATAAATTTAAACTAATTTAAACTAAGTATTTTCAGCTATAACATCACCATAAAAGGAGTATTAAAGTCTTGGTCTAGTAAACTACATATATGGCAGGATTGAATCTAATTAAAGTAGGGGACAAATAATCCAAATACCTACCAGTACTAGTTAAACAGGCAGAAAGTTTCATAAATTTACTGCATATACAAATAAACATGCTGGAATAATGCACCGGGCCCGCCAGGTTCCATGCACCAAGCTTGAATAATGCACTGGGCATTCACGCATCAGAAAAGGCATAGGCATCGTGTGCACGTAATGCAGGAGGTGTGGCCTCGAACAAACTTGTGGAAAATGCAGAATTCTGCAGTTTAATATTCACTGGAGAAAAGACAATATCTAACCAATGTGTGAAATATCATGCAATGCAAAGAATGGATAACAGATAACTTTTTTTTTTACCTCAGATAACAGATAACTTATCAGACTGGCAGCAAGCAGCTTGAAAATAGAAGCGGACAGCACAAGCATGGCAACGACAGAAAAAAAAAAAAATTAGCAAGGACTGGACATCCTAAAATCTACGAAGGCTACCAACATCTGAAAACATTAATAGGAAATGCATCTGAACTTTTATGATAATTATTAGTACACTCAGGAAACTCACATGCGAAAATACGAATTCATTTGAATAAGATTTCATTCAACTGAATCGCTTGAACAGTTGAGCGGTGCGGGGGTGCATCTGAAGCAAAGGTCGACCGGAGGTCGAGGAGTACGTTGATCCCACGCCTTGGACCAGCTTCCTCAAATCTCCATTCGTTCCCCAAATCAACAAGAAACTGAGAGAAGATGAGAAACCCTAGAGCGTGGCAGGCATATATGGACAGAGGATCCAGAGAGACTACCTGCGAAGGTGACGATAGAGAAGATGTAGCGGATCGATGGCCGCGGGTGTAGGGGCAGATCCACGGAGGCAGCAGAGGGGTCCATGAAGGCGGCGCCCGACGTTGCTGAGGGAGGCGCTGGGAGGAGCAGTTACGGGGGCGGCGGAGGTTCGCGAGGGAGACGAGAATTCGGAAGAGCGGCGGCGTGGGGGTCTCGTGAAGAGAGGGCCACATGGGCCAAATCACCATTTGCCTAAGGAACTGAATTTAACTTAATTATTAGTGAGGGTCTCGGGAAGAGAGGACTCACATTGAGATGAAAAAAAAATCAACTGAATTTAACTTAATTATTAGTAAGCAAAGTAGCTACGGTTTTAAGAGAAATCCATGTATTTGTAGGGAAAGATTGTTAAAGCAAAGTTGTTATTATAAAGTCTTTATAACTTTGATATTTAAAATTTTCTTCAAACTCCTTTTGGTTTGAAGTTAAACATGAATTTTTAACCTAGGTCTATTTAAACTGAATGGAAAATCTTTGTCAAACTTTGACCAGATGTCGTGTTGAACACAACAAAAATATACCAAAATGCATGATTTGTAATGACGCTTGTGACATGGCATTAGAGTTATCATATTTACTACACTTTATTTTACAAAGTGTCCCGTACGAACAATCAAATTGCGACAGTTTTATGTACAGAAGTGTCTCTTATACTCGCAAATATCTAAGATGGTTCTTACACATCAAATGACTCATATAATCACCTTAAAAGGGATGTTTTACAATAATGAACCGTCTTAAATTAATATGAGACATTTATTACTATCAAACCGTCTCAAAAACGCTATTCTATTTAAGACGGTTGTCCAAAATACTATCTTACTTTATTCGGCACCACGCCATATAAGACACTTCTATAAAATACACTGATATCCGCCTTAAAAAGTGTGTCTTATGTTAGAAGATCTGTAAGAGTTTACACCCTAGCCCTTTCAACCTTTAAAACCCAATATCTTCCCCGTTTTAACTCCGTTTTCGATGATTCTCACGCCCACAAGTCGTAGCGATGCATAGAACAACTTTAAACCTTTTATCTTCTGTTTTGATGATATGGTGTACTTTTTCTTATAGCTTATACTTGTTAGCTTGCATGTGTGGACCTATATGCTTGTGTGGTAATTCAATGAACGCGTAGACGTGGATCAAGTTCGTGCAGTCCCAAGAGCAACTCAAGAGCAACATCCAGAAGACTCTAAGCAGTGATTATTTTAAAAAGAAAGGCAAGTATAACATAAAAAATACCCAATAACCTTTTAATCATTGTATGTGCATTTAATTTTGTTTACCTGTAAGGTTTCACCTAGCTACTTTTCTTCTTATATATCTACCTTTTGGGATGCATATGGTTAAGTTATGTGTAACACCCTAAATTTCCTTTTTAGAATTTAAAATAAGTAAAATGCTTTCTTAATTTATTAAGGATTTTTCGTGTTTAGAATGAGCATTTAAATGATTTTATAATGTAAATAAAATGAATTTAGGACAATATGTTGTTGCATTCATGCCGTTGCATTGGTTTTATGTTGAGTGGTTGCCTAAGGATTCGAGTTCAAAATTTATTTGAATTCATAGCGTGTTTAAATCTTAAAAATAAACGAGTTTGAAAAATTTTCAAAAGAAAAAAAAGGCCGAAATCCCCTCCTGTGTTTCCCTCCTGTCTTTCGGTTCAACAGGCAACCAAAGTTGGAATCGACCTGCCTCTGATTCTTCTCTGCCTTCGCCCCTTCTCTTTGTCGTATAGTCCACCCTCGTTCTCCCTTTGTCATACAGGTCCCGCTTGTCACGCTTCTCCTTTTCCCGCGTGTCAAGCTTCTCTTCCCCTCGCCATCCATCTTGCCGACCATCTCATCACTCCATGCTGGGCTGGCATGTTTTCAGTGTTAAAATCCTCCTAAATATCTTTGTTCATTGTTTTTCTGGATTTATCTGGAAGTGTTTCCCTTTTTTCCTAGAGCAAATTCTATTTATTGGAGTCTCTTCTGAATATTTCCATGAGCTCTAAATATTTTATTTGAGTTCACTGGGTCCAAAAACATTTATATAATTTTTTCTATAATTTTTGGAGTATTTGGAATATTTTTGGGCCAAGGCCCATTTAATTCCCGAGCCACCTCGTCCACCAGGACCATGTTGCACCGTTTGGGCCATATCTCCCTCATACGGAGTCCGTTTGGGCTGTTCCACCACTTTTCGGAAAGCTAACGACGGGCCCTTTCCAACCCAATTGGAATCACGTCGAAAGCCCATCTACATCGATGGAAATTTGAGAAACAATACTGCCATCCACTTCTGCCCAGTTTTGTCCCACCTTGCTTTTTGATGGAAAAGTGAAGTGTTCGCAACTCTATATATTTGGACCACCCCTAAGTGAATAAGTGCACCAAAGACTCCTTTGCATGGGGCCCCTAGTTTGGGAACCCTAAGGTATTTCCCCCATCCCCCATATTTTGGGCGCACCCGCCGCCTCAGCTGCGGCAATCTGCGTGCCCCTTCATCTTACTGTCCTTGGTTTCGTGAGGAGATCTTCGATTCACCGTAAATCTACAAGTTTCTTTTCTTCGGTAAGGTGTTTCTATCCTAGCCATATTCTTATTCAACTTTGATGAGCAATTAATTCATATTCGTTCATCTCTGGCGAAATCTAAACTTTACTAAGGTGTTCTTTTTATTCTCTACGCCGTGCTGATCTTCTTTTGAAAGATCCATTGCTGCGTCATCAACGCCACATTATTCTTCGTCAACTCTAGCGATGCCTCCATTTGTGAGCTCTCTCACACTCTCTCATCCTCTCTGCAACTTTACATATTTGTCCTTTATTCCTGATAGATTGGTCCCCTACACCTTCAAATGCTCATATCTATCATGTTCAAGTTCCGATTAGAGTGATTCTTGCGCTCATGTGTTCGTACCGACGCATCGAACAGTTTAGTAAACCTTTTATCTTCTGTTTTGATGAGATGGTGTATTGTTTCTTATAGTTTGTACTTGTTTGCTTGCATGTGTGAACCTGTGTGCATGTGTGGTGCTCCGATGAACGTATAGGCGTGGATCTCTTTGTGCCAATCTCAAGTGCAACATCAAGATCAATATCAAGAAAACTCTGAGTAGCGTATCTTTTTAAAGAAAGGCAAGTATAGCATGAATACAACCTAATAACCATTTAATCACTTCATATGCATGTGTCAAATTTTGCATGCCCTAAGGACTCTACCATAGCCTCTTTTATCGAAATGTTTACTTATGGGAATGCATGTTGGTTAAGTTTTGCTAGTTGCTACGCAAACTCATGTATCTTTTGTTAATAACTTTGTTAATGGATCTATGCAATATAATTTTTGATCTTGACCCTCAGTGGTTCATGTTTCTTTAAAAATGGCTTTTTAGCAACTTGGTTTAGGGGGCATGAGCATGTGTTTTGCTTATAGCCACTCTCCGTAAGGACCGGTTCGCAAAGCGACAACCTGGGACAACAGTGCTACCATGAGACTAGAATGGGACGGTCTTGGCTAACTAATTAGGTTGCATTGGTTTGGGAATAACTTACCGATGGGGCAAGAGGGGAGGTGAGCTTCTGTGGCCCTCGCGCTAATTGGGTTGAGTGTGTTTATCTCCCCTTGAGGCTTGCTCCACAGTTGCAGACCCTGAAACCTTAGCGGTTACACCTTACCAATGTGATCTTTGTAAAGGCCTCGTAGTGTGCTTGCTAGCCATCTCATCTAAGGTAATGTGGTGGATCACTAGCGTAGCCCACGACTCATGGGTAAAGATGTACGACCTCTCGAGAGTGTAAAACTGACATGTCAGCCGTGCTCACGGTTACGAGCGGCCCAGATCCTTTATGCAGATTAGCGGTTCCTAGTTTGGTTTGGGTGTTGGTTCTTATGTTAATACGTTGACTAATGTTCTTATGCAATATCTTGGGCTTAATGGTTTATCAACTCACTTGTAGTAACTAGTTGTTTAATAAAACTTGATCAATTAAAAGCTCATGCATTGTGTCAGCCAACCTTAGAGCCTCATGATTCATGTTATGCTTGTTGAGTACAGTAGGGTACTCACGTTTGTTTCTTTTATTTCAACCTACTATTGGCTGGAACCCAACTGCTGCTCAGAAGATGAAGGCTTAAAGGAGTACGAATGAAGGATCATGGAGTTCTAGGCGAGCGACCCCCAGTTGGCTTCCCTGTGGATGGCTCGGTGTTTTAGTTACGCTTCCGCTACTCTGTGTTAAGGACTTGATATCTTGATGTAATCTTGTTTAAACGATATGTAATAAAGCATTGTCTATGATATCACTGTTAATTGTCTCTATATGTGTGAGATTAGATCCTGGCACACATATGGATTTGCTCTGGTTTGTCTTTTAAAAAACCAGGGTGTGACATTATGCTAGGTGCGGCGTTAACATATGTCCTTTTGTTAATTAATTTAGATTAATGGTTCTATGCAATTAATGTTGAGGCTAACCCTCTGTGTTGTGTGCTTAAGTGGTTCATGTCTCATTTAAAACATGTGTTTGTACCATTTAGAGAACTTGAGCAATGTACTCATGTGCTTTTGCGGTTTTCTCCATAAGTATCGGTTCACAAAGCGACCACCTAGAACAACAGTGCTACCACAAGATTGGAAAGGGACGATCTTAGCTAAGTAATTAGGTCATTTTGGTTTGGAGTAACTTACCTGTGGGACAAGAGGAGAAGTAAGCTTCTGTGGACCTCACGCTAATTGGGTTGAGTGTGCTTTACGTTATATGTATGTGCTTCTCCCCTTGAGGCTTGCCCCACCATTGCGGCGCTTGAGTCCTTGCGGTTACTTTTACCAACGTGATCTTTGGAAAGACTTCGTTGTGTGCTTGCTAGTCGTCTCATCTCCGGTAATGTGATGAACTCCTAGCGTAGCTCACGATTTGTGGGTAAAGACGTGCCACCTCTCGAGAGTGTAAAACTAATATGTCAGCCGTGCTCACGATTAGGAGCGGCCTAGACCCTTCCCAGTGATAAGTTGGTTCCTTGGTTGTGGTTTTGGTTATGGTGATTCTTGGCATCTCTTAGCCTTTACAGGTTTTACTCCGCAAGTGCACGGAGACCGTTGTAGCCTTTCACTCAGAGTATTCCGAGTATTGTAAATTTCCACAGGGAAGCGGTAGGCTCAAGAGTGTAATTGAATAAACTCAAATCGAATGAACTGTAAACTTAGATAAATTATACCGATTAGTAGTTGAACAGGGGTAAACGTGATAAAGATAGGTGTACGGTGGAGGAGGATATCTATCTAAGCTATCTGTAGAAAGGTATAGTTGACTGGGAGGACAATGAGTGAGATAAAGTCACCAAACTCTATTTTAATCGGCTGCAAAGATTATCCGTGTCTAACTAAGCCATTCAAGTAAACAAGCCAGGGACTTGCATCGAGCAAAATTCTAGAGTCTCGAGGGTACCAGGGGGTAGATAGTAGGTCCCGAAAGAGAGTCTGGCTAACACCTACGGGCCTCCCGAACGACGGGCCTGGACTACACAGGCACACCACACGTTGTCACCGAGTGGGGCTACCAAGCAAAGCTGCGTGGAGAGGATGGCAAGCTATAAACGTGAACAACGATAGATCTTCTTGGATCAGAGGAGTGGATCTAGCCTGAGCCTAGCGTCTAAGTCTAGGGTTGAGTTATAGCACCCGCAAGAATAACAAGACTTGAATAACTAAGCGAAACACAATCTAAGCCTAGCAAGTATGCAAAATAAAGGTACACCACACTTGCAGGAGATAGAAATAAAGTAAAATATAACTAAATTATATTGAAGATAATCTGAATCCAAAAGATACAAGAGCTTTACCACAGACTCGAAGATAACTCCGGAGACTCCGAGGCAAAGCTCGACTCAACTCTAACTCCCAGGACTATCCTAACTACTAAGAAAAGAGTGAAGCACTCTAAGACAGAACTCTCTACTCAACTCCACACTTTACAAATGAGCTCTCGGGGCCTATTTATAGCCTAGGAAGTGAGAAGGGTATTTATATGTGCAGTAGGTCGGTAAAGGGGCCGAGTCGGTTGCCGGGTGGCCAAGGTCGGTGGCCGGGCGACCAAAGGGGGTGGTCGGGCGGCCACCCGATTCACCGACCTTGAGCATCCAACGGTTGATCTCACTCCCTCATGTCAGTTGGTAGTTGAATCAGTTGGTGCACGTGAAAAATACCGCCGAGGGGTGATCGGCCGACCACCCTAAGTGGTCGGGCGGCCACGTGTTTTGCTCCAATTCGTTGCATGTTGTTCCCCTCGGATCCTTGACATCACCAATCCTTGTCCCGGCTCATTGTGACCCTTGGATATATTGGATGCTCTCTTGTATGATTGCATCTTCACCTTTTTGTATTTGTTTGCACACCGGATCAAAGACGTGGCAAGTGAAGTGGTCAAGTGACCATTCCACATGATTAGGAGTCCAAATCCACGTTGGAGGGTGACCGGGCAGCCACCACCCATGGTCGGGCAGCCACTGATGTGCTGGCAGGTGGTCGGGCGGCTACCACAAGTGGTCGGGCGGCCACCCCACCTTTGCCATTTCTGCTAATCTTCGATATGTGACATGTTTGCAACATTTTATGTGTATTTTGGTACCTGCATCCAAATATTAATGTACATCTTGTGGAAGTCATTAGTAGCAAGGGTTAGTCTATATATTTCACATGTTTAGCTTCATTCGGTGGATAATTGACGGTTGATATCGTGAGATTACAACCGTCAACAGTGATGCTTATATCAATTTAATGATATTTAATTTCTTATGCAATATCTTTGGGGCTAATGGCGTTTCTAATAATTTATAGTAATTAGGCCTTGATAAAAATAATCAATTAAAAGTTAATGCAGTCTGTCAGCCAACCTTAGAGCCTCATGGTTTCTGTTATATTTGTTGAGTGCGAGATGTACTCACACTTGCTTCTTTATATTTGTTTCTTGTTGGGGGGACAAATCCAACCGCTGCTCAGAAAGATGAAGGCCTGAAGGTATACAAATGAAGGTTTATGAAGTTCTAGGCGTGCGACCCCCAGTTGGTTTCCCTGTGGATGGCTCGAAGATTTAGTTATGCTTCCGCTACTCTTTGTTAAAGATTCGATGTCTTAATGTATATATTGTTTAACGGTATGTAATAATGCATGTTCTGTGATATCATTGTTTATTATCTCTATATGTGTGAAATTAGATCTCGGAACACATATAGTTTTGCTCTGGTTTATTTTTTAAAGACCAGGGTGTGACAATTATATCACAAATGTGTTTCTTTACTCCGCGTCTATGAGTTGATCAGAATTCAGAGATGCGCTTTAGCATGACGCGTCTGTGATACCGAGGGCTCTATTATAGACGCGTAATTTGACTCCATGTCTGTGAATATTGTGTCCCTGACACATGGGTCCTACACGTTATACTAGATTCTTGTTCGCCGTGACTCCTATTCGGGACGGCCTCTGCCTCCCCTGCTATTGTCCGGGAGCGGCGAGGGTGCTGGATCCGCTGCCGCTGCCGGCCGGATCATCCGCCGGCACAATGGCGAGGGTTTGGCGGCTCGGTACTGTTGGAGGATCCTGGCCTTGGCGGCGCCCATGAGGGGGGGACGACCACCATCGCGCCACAACCACACACCCCATCTCCATAGCGACGCTACCACATCGATCCGCGGGGATTGAGCTCCACCGCCGCACGTGATAAGATTCATCTATCTAAGTAAAGACCTAATTGAACCATTAACCACATGCATGAACATAAATCGGAACCCCTAAAGAGGTTCACCTACGAACGCAAATACAATCTAGGACATGTAAAGCAGGATGCCAAGCGCACGATCTCTCGAGTTGTCATATCTACATGTTGCGGTGCATGTCATGGTATGTAGCAACCGAGCAAGCTATGTACGCTTGGCCGCACGCTGCCGATCTGTTACATGAAGCATGAACAAATAGATATATCGGCAGCGCGCATGGTAACTGATGGATCTTGTGCCAGGCATAGTTTGACGCGAGATTCATCGTGATAACTAGCAGATCCCGCCATAAAAAATGCTTCAGTATGGGATCTACCGGGTAAGAATATGCTTAACAGCCCTAAAACGACCATGATGGAAAGATTAGAGTAGCATGGCGTTTACTTGGAAAAAAACCCTAAGAGCTAGGTGGTGATGCGCCGAAGTTGAGGTGAATGAGACACCACTGCTTGAGAATATATGACGTCATTAGTTTATTTCGAAACAATAAGATACATATTTATGGTCCAAAGACTTGGACGACAAGTCCTTCTATCTAAAACAAACCCTAAATTAACTTTCTAAACTATGATACACGGCTATTTGGGCCACTGATACAATGAAGCCTAGTAGCCGATCCGACAACAAGCCTATATTGGCTAAGATTTGGTGGCAACCGAAGCTTGAAAATGTTTATGGTAAAGGTAGAATATCTCATTAGTGAAGCAAAATTATTATTCTTGAGAAGGCAGCATACTCTCCTGAATTCAGAATATTTTATTGTGAAGGTAAAAGATGTATTCTATGAATCTAGAACACTAGCCAAGGTTGAATATTTTTCTAAGAAAAATGACCTTTTGATCTTAGAACAATTTATATGAATCTATAATACTATTGTTTTAGGTAGAAACAATTTGTCCCTTATAAACGAATTGGACCAAGCTAGCTATTTTTAAGAAACATAGGCATGATAAACTATATTAGGCCTAACAAAAAGACAAAATAAAGAACCGCAAGAGGGTAGTGTGAGTGGACATAGGGCTTAAAATGAGCCAAGCCGAGCCAAGTTAGGCTAGGCTAGGCTAGGCTCGGTAGTATTGCAAGCTCGCCCAGGTTGCGCGGCTCAGTGAAGTCTCGTGAGCCACAACCAAACTCTCAAACCAATTTCAACATGAATCAACTTACATAAATTTTGGATGGCACAAATTATCGATAATAGTTATATAGTATATTTTTAGATAATAAAAAATATCCAGCTTCAGAGCCCTTGAGGGGGTGTTAGACCAAAATTATTACAACCGAACGACACATGATATGAATTTAAAGCTTAACTCCCAATAGGAAAAACATAATACCATCTATGAGAAACAAAGTAGCATAAACACTATAGAAAAAAATGTATTTGTTCGTTAGCCAGAATAAATTCGTGGGCCACCCACGAAAATAGGAGACAAATATTCGTCCGCTTTCAAAACCCACAAAATTATACCTTAAATTCGCGGGCCAATATGAGCGGCCCACGAAAATATGCTTAAATTTGTGGGCTTTTGTCCAGGCCCACGAAATTATGTGTATGCGTGGGAACATGGTCAATTTGAAATTTCGTCGGGGCTGTCAGGCTCACAAAAATAGCATAAATTCATCGGTTCTTGTGTATAAACCGATGAAGATAAGTTAAATTTGTGGGCTTCCTTGGCCCACAAAATTGTGGCCCTTTATCCCCCAGCTCCCTGCCCTCTCCCTTGCCTGGCTGTATACACACGTACACACGCACGCCGCACACACGCACGCTGGCGCACCGCCGCCTTCCCACCCGCCGCGGTCCGCCACCTCCGGTCCACCGCCTTCCCGTCGGATCCGGTCCACCATCTCGCCTCCGTCGGTGCGCCGCCGCCGCCGCCCGCTGACGCGCCGCGTGGTCACGCGGTCTGCCGCCGCGGTGGTGCCCGGCCCCGCGTCGCCCGCCGCCTCCCCGGCCGGATCCGGCCTCGCGCCGGCCGCCACGTTCCCGGCCAGGCCCTGGGGTGGCCACCGCCGCCCGCCGACGCGCACGTTCTGCCGCCGCCGCATCGCCCGGCCCCGCAGCGCCCACCGCTTCCCCGACCGAATCCGGCCTCGCGCCAGCCGCCGCGTTGCCGGCCAGGCCCAAGGGCAGCCGTGGCCTCTCTGCCCCGCGTCTGGCCCCCCGTCGACCGCCGGCTCCCATCCCCGCGCCGTCCGTCCGGCTTTGTCGCCGCGGTGCCCCCGAGTCTGCCGGGGCCACGATGCAAGCCCCTCTGCCGGCGTCGCCCTACTGCGGGTCCCTCTGCCTGCGTTCCCTGTCGGCGTGCCCCTGCTGCTGCCGCGGCCTTGCTGTCGGGGTGCTGCTTTTGCCGCGACGCGAGCCGCTCTGCCAGCGTGCCGCCGCTGCCTCGACCAGTGTCGTCCACTGCCATTTGCACCCACGCGACCGCCAACGAGGAGGTTAATTCGTCGTGCTATGTCTTTTCATAGCGTATCTAATTTCATGGGCTTTGCATGTTTAGATTCCTTTATGTTTAACTTCGTCGGCCTCCTTGACAACCGACAAAACTTATTAATCATGTGCTCGTCCATTTGTTAATAAAACAATGGTTAATTGCAATTAGTGATTAATGAATAGGGTAATGGTTCATGCTTAGGTATACAATGGTTCACGCTAACATTTATGCTTATTAAAGTAATGGTTCACGCTTATGTTGATGTTTCTATGAGTAATATATAATGACATGAGGATATATATACATCATCTTGCTTATGTTTTACTTTTGTGCACTTTAATTCTAAGTCATTTTGTTTTTTGATTATTTTTTTCAAGTTTAGAGTGTAGATTTCTCGGCAAACAATAGTGAACCATAGGCGTCACCCATTCAGGAATGACGAACCTCACATTGACTTGCGAGGTTCGTCATTCCAGAATTGTCCACGTATTTTGGACAGCCTGAGAGTGGAAGCAGATGCATGTGATTTGTGACTCATGGCTTACGGTTGGAGCAAAATTTCGGTTGTGTAACTGTTGACGTCTCTTAGAGTAACAGATTTTACTCCGCAAGCGCACGGAGATTCGCTGTAGCTTTTTCACTCAGAGTATTCCGAGTATCGTAAAAATCCGAAGGGAAGTAAGGGCGAATAGGTGGAATGAAATGTCGAACTTTCAAACAGTACTATAACTTAGATAAAATACCAGCTAAACTTACAACGGGGGTAAGATATAAAGATAGTGTATGGTAAGAAGAGTAAAACAGAAACTAAAGAAGCCTAACACTTAGGTAGTTACCTGGGCGGACAACGAGTGAGATTAGATTTCCAAACTCCACGACTTAACCGCGGCAGAGAAGTATTCGCGGTTGAACTAAGATAACTGGATACAAGCTAGGACCTTGCGTCGAGCGAAATTCCGGCGCCTCGAGGGGTCAAGAGGTAGATAGTAGACCTCCGAAGGAGACCCGCCTAACGCCTACGGGCTTACCGAACGACGGGGTGGATTACTGAGACCTCTAGAGCTGTCACCTAGAGAGACTACCGACCGGATCTGCGTGGGTAAGATGGCACGCTATACTAGTGTTCAAGTGAGAACTTGAACACTAAAGCTCTTCCTTGATCAGAGGGTGAGAACTAACTTAATCTTAGATCAAAAGCCTAAGGCAAGCTTATAGCACCGGCAAGTCTAACAAGATTCAGATAAATTAAGAACAACACAAACCTAAGTCTTGGATCTAGTGTGCAATAAGGGTACACCACACTAGGCAAGTGTTAAGAAGTAAAGTAAAGTATAACAAAAGATAGAGCAATGATAAATATTATACTGGAGTAACGAGTACAAAAGATAGAAAGATACAATAGCTTTACCGAGACTCGAAGAAGACTCCGGAATCCCTGAGGCAAAAGCTCAGACTCAACTCTAACTCTCAGGACTAACCTAGTGATACAAGACTAAACGATAGTGTGAGCTACTCAACTTCCACACTCTACAAGTGAAGCCTAGGGGGGTATTTATAGCTTCTAAGATTGGTGAGGCAGTTGGAGAGGCGGTTACAACCGGAAGGCGCCGAGGTGGGGCCGAGCGGCTCCACCCCAAGCCGTGCGGCCCGGGGGACCGTCCGATCCACCGCCTTTCTCCATCTTGTGGCTGATATTCACTCCCCATGGCGGTTGCATGGCAATTATGGCGGTTATGCATGTGTTTCCTTGTCAACCGTTGATCTTCACTTGTGTTTCTTCCTTAGCCGCACGATTGAAGTGCCGAGGATCGCTGACTTCACCAATCCAAGTCCTGGATCGGTGATGTGGCAAGCCTTCCGGTCCTTGACGTGGTGCATTCAGCATTTGGACTTCACAAGTGTGTTGACACATCACTTAGGCACATGCAGGTCGAAGATGAGCTGATTTGGCCATTTTGCCAGGTCGGGCGGCCTGGGGTGGAGCCGGGTGGCCTAGCCCACTGGCCAGTGACCCTGTGACTTAGACAAATTTGCCTATTTTCTGCTGATCTTTGTACCTATAATCAAATACTCAAAACAACTTGTGGAAATGTGTTAGTAGCACAGGTTTATCCATACTTTGGCATGTTTTCTTCCATGTTTGTGGTTAGCTGACGGTCATTGGTAGTGAAATAACGACCGTCAACAGTAACCCCTTTGTTCTCCAACACACCATGATCAGGTGTGTGTTTGGAGAACAGCGGGGTTATGCTTCAATCGGCCTCAAAAGATGTGTATAGAGAAATTTCGTTTCAATCGCAGGCCAAGTCACAAATCACATGCATCGGCCTCCACTCTTGGTTGGGTTTAGGACCTTTTCCAAACAGGGAGTTCATTGTCACCTAATCCACAGTCGTTGATATACTATCTCCTTTGTTTAGCCTTTTGAAATGGATAGTGATCGGATGGCGATGTATGATGGATGGAGGAAGGATGGGGCACACTCAAAAGATGGTGTGACTCCAGGTTTTATGGCTATTTATGTTCGTGGTCACCGAGGCTCCGATCCAACGAACCTTGAGGTGTTATGCACCGAGGTGGCAAGAGAGAAAATGGTAAACCATGTTTAGTCAACATGTATGCAGTTGCAAGATTTGACTCGGACTATGTTTTTTTCTCTATTCGTAGATGGCATATGGGGAGGAAATGACTCAGCGTCATGGGCCTGACTTTGATTAGCGGCACGCAGAGGTAGACGCTGAAGCATTGCACGCAAGTGGCGGGGGAAGAAGGCATGGCAGGTGATACAAATTTGATCGCGTCGATATGTTCATGAATCGTGACTGTGTGTACAGATTGGCCTTTGTGATCAAGGGCTATTTTTTAGTTTGCAGGTATGCTTTGGCACCGGGGTTGTAGACTACAACCAGAGTGTATCTCGAGCAAGGAGATTGGGTTCGTCGGCTGGGAGTTCTCGCTCCTCAAGGACAGCTCAAGATACCCAGGCCGAGGAGGAGGCTCGTGCAGCACGAGAGGACGCTCGTCAGGCAACACAAACGGTCGAGCGGCTGACAAACATGACAGCCTACATGGCTTCTTACCTTCAGGTATTTTGTTTATCAAAACACGCTTCAATTTGGATTGTTATGCTGTGAATCTAACATTTGATCCATTTGTAGCATATCACAGTTCGATTGGGACCAGACGTGAACTTGCCACCCTTTTTCCCTCCTCAAATGTCTCCGCAGCAGGTAAAACTGACTAATATCTTCACCAATTCCATATTAAGCAACTCTTATGAAATTATTCCGAATGATTTTTGGTCCCATAATTAACTTCTGCAGGGGTCGACAGGGTGGGTGCCACCACCCCAGGGCTCGCAACCAC
Organism: Paspalum notatum; assembly: GCA_022530915.1. Lineage (NCBI taxonomy): Eukaryota > Viridiplantae > Streptophyta > Magnoliopsida > Poales > Poaceae > Paspalum > Paspalum notatum. The sequence goes on along the minus strand of CM039684.1, from coordinate 21,943,634 downwards.
CTCCGGGGTGGACACTTCAACCCGTGGATGCAATCACCTCATTAGCACTATGGATCACAGGTATATATACAAAAGTAGGCAAACTTAGCAGAAATCAAAAATTCTAGCTAAACCTAGCAAAACTAGCTAAACCTAGCAAAACTAGCTAAACCTAGCAAAACTAGCTAAACTTAGCAAAATCTAACTATACTTAGCAAAATCTAGCTAAAGTAGCCAAACTTAACAAAACCTCGCAAAATTTAGCTACCCTAGGCGAATTTAGCAAAATCTAGCAAATTCCAGCTAAACTTAGCCAAAATCTATCTAGACTAAGCAGTTTGGCTAAACTTAGCAAAATCTGGCTAAACTAGCTAAACTTAGCGAAATCTAGCTAAACCTAGCTAAACTAGCTAAACTTAGCAAAATCTAGCTAAACCTAGCAAAACTAGCTAAACCTAGCAAAATCTAGCTACACTTAGCAAAATCTAGCTAAAGTAGCCAAACTTAACAAAACCTCGCAAAATTTAGCTACCCTAGGCGAACTTAGCAAAATCTAGCAAATTTCAGCTAAACTTAGCCAAAATCTATCTAGACTAAGCAGTTTGAGTTTATTTTGTAGGATTCGGTCTCACGCCCTTGTGGCCTAACTCCAGATGCGGAGTGAGAGGCCACAACTCTCAAAGTCCGCAGGAGTAAACTGTGTGGCGTTGGGGTGGTTTGATGGGTATGCATGGATGGACTCTATATGAACTTATGTGTTCTGCATGGATGAATGCTTTTGTCACATCGACTTGTGTTCTGAACCAATATGGACCATGTGGTGGACTCCGTTATATTGTTGATGAATGTGGACATATCATATGTATTATTATGCTTGTGGATGTGTGATGAATTTCTATATGTAGATCTGGATATATTGTATTTGTTTCTGCTTGTGATTGAATATTTCTGTGATTTGTACTGAACTGGTTTTAGGGGGGGTGGGGGCTAGACTTATTTTCGTCGGCTAAGCACCCCTGGCCCATGAAATTACTCCTGTGTGGCACTTAAATTCGTGGGCCATGTGGGCTGACGAAATTACATACAGCGTGGCATTTAATTTCGTGGGCCACGTGGGCCGACGAATTTAAGCGTGGCCCACGAAATTACATGCCACGCTGTAAGTAATTTCGTCAGCCTTTTTTTCTCATCGGCTTGCCGACAAATTTATCATATTTTCGTGGGGGCCCACGAATTTTCGTATGTAATTTCGTCCGTTTTTGTTTTAGGTAATATTTTCGTCGGCAGACTGATGAAAAAGAGTTATTTTCGTGGGTTTTCGCATATTTTCGTGGATTTTTGGCCCACGAAAAAATAGTTGTTTCCTATAGTGAAAGCTGTCATAAACTTATATGCTTGTAATAACAAATGCACCATAACGTCTCTCGTCATTGGTGTGCTGTAATGACTCCACTTCTCAGCCTTGTGTGTCCCCTAAATAGTACCTGCAGGAATATTTTTTATTTGCATTTGTTAAATATAATCTCATTTTAATGAGCCAAATTGGCCAACAAAAAACAACAGCTCCCATTACCAAGGGCTGAACCATTTATTTCCTCCTTGTTTGGACCAAATATTAAGTAAATGTCTAATATTTGTCAGGGTATGACATCAAAATATAGTTAATAGCATGCTATAGAAATTTAGCACAATGAGAGTCAAAGAAAATGTGTCGGATAATTTCTTGTACTCACAGGTCCTTCTACCCATCATGTTTGTATATGCTAAGTAATCCTTTGTCAAGACACCTCCCCTTTTAAAATACCAATGGAAAATCTTAACTTTCAAAAGAATTTTCAACTACCAAATCTCTCCTGGGAATCTATCAAACCATTGCTAACAAGATGCTTCTACATTGAATGAACAGTAAAATGACTCTTACTGTACAAACCCCACACAAACTGATTACCGACTCGTACATTAACAAAAGCGATACGTTCAACCAAAGTATGCAACTAATTAAACGTATTCCCTATTAGTTCGCTTCTAAGGAGATGTTAAAGGGATTCGTCCTGTGTAATTCGGCTATTATTGCATACTTTCTTCTAACAATTGTAAATAAGTTTAGGTAAACATCCTTGAGAGTTTGGTTATATAAAAAGAGTCTTCCCAAAACCTAATCTGGTCTCACTATCCAACTTAATTTGTCCTATAGGCTTAGGAATTGGTTTCTTTACTTCCATTAGACTTTTCCAAAAGTGTGAGTCTCTTGGTTTTTTTATTGGGTTCAAATAGTTTCTCCTATCTTGCTTTGCTTTGTATATGAATATTGATTCATACAAAAATTATGAAAAAATAATTAATCGACCATCTTGGATTCAACAATTGGGCTGGATCAAACTCACGACATGAGCCAGCTCGGCCAGAGAATCAAGCTCTCGGCTAGGCTTGGTGGAGAGGCTCATGAATTGTTCCAAACCGGAGCCTGAGCCCGAGCTCGAGCCGGAGCCGGCTCACGAGCCACAAGTTTCATTTTACAGATAGATAAAGTCCCCTTTCCCGAGGCAGTAGCGTGTTCAGTTGCGAGCTAAAACGTATAGGCTCTACAATTCTTTTTGAAGATAGAATATGAACAAACTGTTGTCAGTATTAATTTGTATCGTAATTAGTTCACTGGTAGCTTTACCTATATAATATAGTATTGGGCAAGTAATTTATTTCCTGCCGTATTTGCTGAAAAGGTTTGGAGAACCCTTTGATGACTATACCAAATTTACCTATATTTATAGCGGGGCAGGTAATAACGCTAAGTAGAAATAATTTATTTCCTGCCTTTTTTGCTCTCAAGGTTTTGGAGCAACCCTTAATTTCTCCTCTTTTACTTGTTCTATATATATCACCAAGATGATCAACCTTCACTCATCAGCTATCTGGTCATTCATCTTCTAGGAATCAACCGAGTGAGATAAAATAATTAGAGCAAACAATCGACCATGAAGCCTTCATGGAGCAATCTCTCTGCAGCCGTCCTCCTGGTCGCTGTCATCATGGCTGGCGGTACGTGCACGCATGAGCTAGCTATACACATGATATAATAGTTGGTTTTATTTGATGCTTTTGGCGGCGGTGCTAACATTTGTTTATTTTATTGCAGCCGCTATGCTAGTTGAGGCGGACGATTACAACTGCTATAAACTGAGTGGCACCTTCAAAGGGTGGTGTTCGTCCTCGAGCAAGTGCTCTAATACATGCAGTAATTCAGAGGACTTATTCGGTGGCAAGTGTCAAGGCTGGTTGCCCGCTCGTTGCTGGTGCCGCACGTGCCCTAACGCTGCAGCGGCGGCGCCGGCGACGATCGAGAGTGGTGGTGGTGCTACCAGCGGTGCTCCGGAGTATGCGGCCATGGATAATGGGCGGGAATTCCCTGCTCCCATGTAACAATATGTCATTTTCCTGATAGCTTGCAGCTAGTAGCAATTCTTCGAAATAATTAAAGATTGCACGTTTAATCTAAGGGACTGAAACGTACAATTCATCCCCACTTTTACCTTTTTGGTGTCCGTTGATGAATGATGATGGAGTAGATGTGAATCCCAGCTGCTGTTTTTCGTTCATGCTCTCGGTGATTATTTGCATATCCTCAAACGATGGATAAAGAAGCGACACGCCAGGATCAAATCATAATATAGTATGCACTGCCTGAATCCTGAAATTTCTTGTGTGCCTAAAACCGCGAATAAAAACAGAATAGCGAAATGTGGCTTGACGGCTAACCGTGCGCCGGGCAATTCCACCAAGTATATACAGAGGGTAAAGAAAATTCAATTTCCTTAGCCGTTGACCTCCACGAAAAAAATTATTGATGGCTCTTGGCCGCCAAGTAAACTAGGGCAGCGGTGTTGATTGATGAGGGCAGCAATAGCATATAAGGAGCTGGGCATATATACGGATGAGTGAGAAAACTATAGTCTCCTTCCACGCAAATATAAGCAACCATGTCACATTGACTAGGCTTATAGATGAAACCATATGCTCATTTATTTGTGTAGGTTGTGTCGGAATTGATCTCAGACTCGGTCAGGAGACATCTTGACGAGCATAGATCTAGATAATAGGCTTTGAATGGAGGCTCAAAACACCCTAGGGTTGTAGTAGCCTCCTTTTATACTCTGCACCGTCATAAATAGAGAACCGAGGAAGGCACGTAACCAAAGTTCGTCGTTCCTCCTCCACCAACAAGATACCCTAGACTCGATGAATCGGTGCTGCCAGTGGAGGGAAGAGCTACTACCGCCTTCGTCCCTGTAGGCTCAACGCGGGCCCTCTGCGTCAACCGTCCCCGGCACCATGGGAAGCCCTGCCAGTGGTTTGGGTGGAATCAGTTTTTTTGGGCTGGATTTTGCCATAGGCTATATTGATTTGGAGGCGAATGAGTACCATCAACGGGTGGTCTAGGCTGGACAAGTTTAGGAGAAGAAACGATTTAGCTTGGTTTAGATTAGAATTGGCAATTTCCGTTCAAAACGATTTAGAGCCCATGGTTCTAAGTAGTTTCCTAGCCCATGGTTTTACGCCTACGCGGCACAGGTAGCTAGAGGATGTGCCTCTCCCTCTCGCTCATTCGTCATTCCTCTAGGGGGGAGGGACGCCGCCACACTCCTCCCATCCTCCGCCTTCTCCGATCTATTTCCACCGCACGCCGCCACCTCTCTTCCTTTAATATACGCTGCTGCACCTCCTCTTTGTCCGCCGCTGCCGCACCTCCTCTTCCCTTCTCTGCCCTGCTCATCTCTCTTTCCTTCTGCAGCAGTGGCGCTAGCGCCGTCCCCAGAGATCCGGCGGGCGAGCATGCCTCTCCTCTCCCTTGCACGATTCGGCGCGTGCCTCCCTCTCGTTCTGTCGTCATCGTCAGGAGGCTCACCTCCTGCCAGCTCACAAAACCACCGATCCTCAATCAGGCGAGGCCCTTCAACGCCCAACTCTCCTCCAGCCTCAAGGTCTACACCTTGCACCGCCTCCATCAAAACCCTGTTGTGGAGACTACACGCCTCTCTAGCGACGACACTGTCTTTGACTTCAGGTTTGCCCGCTGCTCACGTGCCGGGTGCCTCGGCATCTAGCGATGGCCGTCAATGTCGACCTCTTCTTGCGCAGCCACATCATCCTAGCCACCCGGTCTTCGGCCACTTCCTGTTTGTGACAGTGGCAGCGCATTCTGCGACTCTGCGCCGGGTCGACGGTGTGCGCTGCTGCCGCACGCCAAGTACACTGCCGGCGGTTGCAGCAATAATGATTTGGTTTCTATAGAGTTCAATCCATAGCTTATTAGAAGTGGCCGGGGCTGGTTTGAGATTGAATCATGCTTTAGGTTGGTTTGGGCTGGGTTTCAGCAGAACAGAAGTGGGGTGAACTGTATTTAACTTCACATACATTAATCAGATACTCTCTTCATTCCAAAATAATGATGTTTTAGTATTCAAAATTTCTCCACAATAAATGATGTTTTAGCAGATTAGTTGCCTTTAAAAGAAAATTAATCTGCATGCATGCATGCCGATACCATAAAAGAAAAGATTATTCTGTTAACCAGAGACGCATACATCATATCCCGCTCTCCTTTATCTATCTTAAAAGTTCTAAAACATAGAATGGAGGGAGTAGGTTGGTTTGGGTATTGTGCGGGTTGGAGCCCATTAGCAGGGCTATGGGAAACCCTGTTGCCCTCACGGCACTGGTGAAACTATTGCTCAAACCTGAAGGAACTCCTATCTCTCAACATCGATCCCTCGATTTATCTCGCCAGATCTCAAGATCCACCATGAACTCTCACATGATCCCTAAGAACGGGAAGCAAGCCACTGCCGCCATCGCAGCCAGAGGGCTGGTAAGAGCTAGAGTGAAAGGTATGGGGAAAGAGGCATGCATGGCCTGTGGGGCGCTTCGCGAGGGGTCACACGAGTGGGCCAGGTCGCCGCCTTGCTCCCCCATCATTGTGAGAAACGCAAGAAATTTCGTCGGTTTTATTACTTTCGTCCGGTACAGGGCAGCCAATGAAAATATGGAGACTAATATGCATATAAATGTGAATTGGATTGAAAACCAGCTTTTATAGGCTGGCTGTACAGCACAGTTTGCATCGGCCAGCACCAAAACCTTTTTTTTTTACATCTTTAAGGCTGGTTTTCATCGGCTACTCCACCAGCCGATGAAAAAGGGTCCTAATTTTCATCGGCCTATCCTTGCACCGTGGAACATGGTTCGACTTCCCGTTCGGAAAGACCGAAATTTCATTTTCGGACTTACATGAAAATAGAATTTCGGTCTGGGAAAAGATAAATTCCGATTTCAAATTCAAAAATATAAAAATTAAATTTTTTGATCAAACTGAAATTTTCTACAATAAAACAAAATGGTGAACTTTGCAGTGGACACCCCGTCGTTCAATAGTATTCGTCGGTTGCATTTGGCCGACGAAAACTTAATATTTTCCCTTGGGATCCAAGACAAAAATTAAATTACGTTGTCTTTTTCTGGTCGGCCGACTGCCAAGAAAAAGAACCATTTTACCCCGTTTTCGTCGTTTTGGACCTTGTTTTCGTGCCGATGAAAAACATGCATTTTCTGCGGTGAAAATCGCAAATGTAGAGATGCATAGTGTGCCCGTCTCATAGACTCCCCTCACTAGTATGTCCATTCAAACCATTTTGCACTATACGCGTACTACATCTCTCTCTCCTTCTTAAATCTCTACTTAAAAGTCCGTAGCTTTCCCTCTTTCACCGGACCGTGGTCCGTCAAAACGCACGCGCACCCGCACCCGCACCCGCTCCAGATGCCGCACCACTGCCTCCACCCCTACCGCCTCAATCCGTCACACGGGCGCCGCTCTACCGCCTCGCCGCTCCGTCGCCTCCACTCGGCCGCTGCCAAACAGCAAACTCACCCCCTGTGCGCCGCCAACCCCTTACCCGTGCCCTGCGGTGCGCCGCCACCACCAACCGCGCACCGGAATCCCCGTGGCCCTCCCCGCACGCTCCCGAACCAACCGCTGACGGCGCTGCTTTGCCTTCCTGCCGCATCGACGTGGCGTCCTCGGCCTCTGCGGCGCGGCGACTGAGCCCGTCCTCCGACAGCAGCGAAGAGCGCGCGTCCGCTCGGGAGGAGGGTGACCTACTGCCGCCGCCGCCCAACAGGAGCCCCGCCCCCGTGCACCCCCACCTCGCCAGCATCGCTTGCACCACCCAAAACGCTAGAAGCTGCTCTCGCCCTCCATCGTCATGTCAATCGCAGGCCTGGCTACCCCCGACAAAGCCATTCGCACTACCCTGGGGTCGATGGGTGCCTACTGCCTATGAGTATCAGCAGAAGTCCAATGGTTCCAGCTCACCCGAAATCCTAGCCTGTTACAGCTCCTCCGTGCAATCCGCCTGCCCGCTGCGCCCTGCGGGATCCACCAACCCCAACGCACGGGCAATGACATGTCCATAGAGGATGCCCACAATGTGTTTGACGCAATGCCCAACGTATTAAATGTTTCTTTTTCCTCGCCCTTTCAATATTATTGATGCATTACAGTTGAATATGAATATGAATCTGTGCTGTATGTTATTAAAACTGGAAGAGCTGCAACATCTTGTGATTGAGTAAAGCTCTCCTCCCCTAAATTTAATAGTAAAGGTTATCTTTAAAGATACTATGGCATGAGGCATTTTTCAAAAATGTTAAAAGAACTATTTACTCACATGCATTTAATCATTTATATTCAGTGAAAGATTTTTATTTGGAACAAATATGTGAATTGCGGTGCAAACATGAGGCATGGATACAATATTTTTATGTCATTAGGACTTGGCCCATTAAGGTCACATGGGCTGATGGGCATAATGCCATAAGTGTAATAATTTTTCGTTTCCAAGCTAGATCAAACGAATACATCAGTACCTGCCCTGTCTATTAGCAATGAACACAGTTAATTAATCTCCCTTCAAAATTATGTGTGCCTGTAATAACTACACTTGAACACAGTTTTATCTGAATGGCCGAATGGGGACGTGGTGCTGTTCCATTTAAGAGAATACTAGGGTGGAACTCCAATCGTCACTCATTGCAGGTCAACGCTGCAACAGATATCTATACAGCCAGTCACCCATTGCCTTCGATTGGCCACAGTAAAGCCAAGTAACCAGTGATCAACATGGTGACCACATGACGGAAGCCATGTTGAGACCCTAACCTAACGCCGACAGTTCCCTTCTATTTGTACTTGCTTAGTCAACTGTATCTGTATTGTGATTGGGCCATTGAAATTGAATCAGATAATAGATTTGCTTTTAAGTCGAGGTATTCGCCATCTGATATTCGTGGACAGAGCAAATCAGTCATGGAGGTCTCGGGCCCTCAGTGGTAAATTTATCAGTGGTAAACCTGTCCTAAATACTACGGTTTAAGAATATTTTCATTTGAACCTCAGTGGTAAACCTCTCCTAGATACTATTATCATTTGAATCTCAGTGAGTCAGTGTAGGCGTAGTCAATTATTTTAATGAGTGAAGAAACAATATTTTCTAAGCTTTGTATTGATAAAATTACAAGCTGTGCTTTGCGGAAGTTTTGAGAAGTTGTGTTATTTGCATGTAAGCAAATTGGTCATTATGCAGTTTTTGCTCTCTGTCTCTCGCTCCCCCCTGGTTGCGAAACGATCATTTGATACCGTACCCTTGATACTTTTTTTTTTTTGAAGAGACCATACCTGTATATATATATATTAAATAAAGAGAACAAACAAGTACAGGTACATCCCAGAAGGATATAGAAGGAACCACCGTTCTAGTACTTTTGCACAAAGGACCTCACAACAAAAAGAAAAAACAGCTAGGCCCAAAGAAGTCACTGTGCAAATCTTCATCTCCAGCCAACTGAACCCGATGCCACCGCCGGAGCGTCGGCCGGACATCACCTGGATCCGAGGGAACACCATTGCAGACCAGCTGCTTTGTGAGCCAAATAAGTTGCTCGCCCACGACGACACCTTCTTCTTTGTGGCATGTTGGCCGGGAAACTTTCCCGTGAACCTCGGTCCTCGAACTTGATGTCTATGTCCGTGCTCGCCGGAGAAGACAACCAAGTTTGACCACCTGCAACCACTAACCCCGTACCGGAGACAGAGGTTCCTCCACGCCGTCGCCGTCGCCAGAACCACGGGTCGAGGCCACGAACAACGGCGAGCTCCTGTACAGACCCCGACTAGATGGACAAAATCATAGTCAGGGAGCATCTCCACGGATTCGCCGGCAACGGGGCCACTGTCTCGCCGTCGTAGCCAGGAAACCGGAGAGGAGGGAGCCCAGCGCTACCGCTTCCAAAGAAAAGTAGTAGCCGAGAGCGAGATCTGCGACGACCCTCCATGGACGCACCATATTGAGCCGCCACCGTGCAACCACCGACGCCGACCTCACCATCCCCAGAGACGACATGGAGAAGACAAACAAGTCCACGACCCTCTGAACCTCCCAGCCACAGATCCGAGCGTGGAACCACGCCTTCACCGGAACCGAAAGAAGTCGCGACGTACCTCTGGAACCTCAGCTCCGCCCTTCCCGTTAGCACCGCACCGGAAAGGCAGAGGAGGAGCAAAAGCAGCCTCCAACAGCATGGCGACGCCGTCGAGGAAGAAATTGTACACCTAGGACTAGGAAACTAGAACTACCTAAGCTACAACAACACCGAACGTCGATTCGCCGACTCCCCTCCTCACACGACGCACAGAGACGCCGGCGGAGGAGAGAAGTCGGCGAAATCGGCGCCGGATTTGCTGTCGCCCTCCTTCGCCTCGCTCTCTCCTGTAGCAGGGGAAGGGACGTGAACCCCGTCCACCGTTCGCTTCTCTTCCCTGTACCCTTGATACTTGATGGGCATTTGAGCTGAACACTTCTCTTATGAATGAATTGGGTTTATGTACTATTGTCCATAGCAACGCACGGGCTATTTGCTAGTTTCCGCTAAAATGCAGAAAAGACTTTGAACTTATGTACGAGGTGGCAACAGTGATGCAGACATATTTATACTGTAGTGTAGCATATTATATTTTGGAGTAGTGCAAGGAATTCTAACACCGGCGGTACATGTATATGTATAGAAGTACTCCATGTAGTACATATATGTGAATCCTCATGGCGGCCATATGCACTGGCTGGTCCAGCAAGCATGAGACAGACATTTTAGCTAAAAACTCCACGTGGTACATGTGAATAATCCTCATGTCCGGATCCACTGGTCCAGCTAGCATGAAACTGAGATTTCAGCTAAAAAAGCAGAGAAGACAGTTGGAACTTTTTTACGAGCTGGCAACAGTGACGCAGGCATATTTAGACCAATTTTAGTGGGAGTTTCATTTTCATTAAACGAGTACCATGTTAGCAATTCCGATGACGTGGCAATGAGTTAACGAAGAGATGAAACGAGTTCTATCTAAATGAAACCATGTCTACCCTAATAAAGGTATGTTGTATCTTGCATGTTATTTATGAAACTACATTAAATAAAACTATGCATTCTCATTAGTTATTTCAACCATAATTTAAATCTCTCCTATCTTATGCGGTATCTTGAAAACATAAATATGAAACTTTCTACTGAGAATGCCCTTATACAACTGTAGGTGTAACTCTTAAGAGCCATGAAGACTGTATTATTAGGAATCTAATTTGGAGTTGTAGCAATGAGTGTTACTCTACACCTGTTGTGCAAGTTTCGATATATGGGTGCAAAACAACCGATGATTTCTATGGCTGGTCCCACAAAACAGCAACTAATACCCCTTGCTACACATCCGACAGCAGAGAAAAGAGAGCCCTGGCACATCCAACGGCGGAGAGTCCGTGTGTTGCTATCACAAGAAATGCACGGGTACAGGATAGGATTCCCCTAGGTATACGTAGAAAATAATTATTTCAATATGGAGAACGATATTTTTTTTTTGTTTTTGTCAATTCTATAAGCATCGAAGGTAGCGCAGCTAGTGTTCACAAGCCGTCGTGAATGCAGGCAGCCAGCAGCTGACCAATTTTTTATCAATATTGAAGTAACCAAACACGTCTCTGTTTTTCTAAAACAGCAAAAAATTGTAGTATTTAAATACTAAAGTATTACATGGCTATGGTTTTTGAAACCGTAGTTTGTCAAAACTGTAGTTTTTGGAAATAGTAACATCCAAACGGGGCCGGCTGCCAAGAAAAATTAATTTTCGTTGTTTCTTTCTGGTCGCGGCCGGCTGCCAAGAAAAAGATCTTTTTACCTATTTCGTCGGTTCGGACCTTGTTTCCATGAGTTCCTTGCCAATGAAAAACATCGCATTTTCTGCATGAGAATCGCAAATGTAGAGAAGCAGAGTGTGTCCGGTTCTTAGACTGTTCTCACTACTGTGTCTATTTGGACGGCCCAAAACATTGTTTGTTTTGCCTTATAAGTGGACAAAAAAGAGTTTGAAATATAACAGACGAATGGACCGACAGATAAGAATAGCTTTGCTGGGTGAGGCGCGTCTGTAGTAGGTAATTCTTTCCGGCTGAGTGTACGAGGTGGCAACAATGATGCAGACATGTTTATACTGTAGTGTAGCATATTATATTTTGGAGTAGTGCAAGGAACTCTAACACCAGCGGTACGTGTACAGAAGTACTCCACGTGGTACATACATGTGAATCCAGAATCCTCATGGCGGCCATATCCACTGGTCTAGCTAGCATGAGACAGACATTTGAGCTAAAAACTCCACGTGGTACATGTGAATAATCCTAATGGCCGGATCCACTGGTCCAGCTAGCATGAAACATAGATTTCAGCTTAAAAAGCAAAAGACAGTTGGAACTTGTTTACGAGCTGGCAATAGTGACGCAGACATATATATTTAGACCATTCTTTTTGAGAGTTTTATTCTCATTAAATGAGTGTCATGTCAGCGATTCTGATGATGTAGGCAATGAGTTAACGAAGAAAGAGATGAAATAAGTTTTTATCTAGATGAAACCATATCCGCACTAGTATCTAGGTATTTTGTGTCTTGCATGTTACTTATAAAACTACACTGAATGAAATTATGCATTTTCAGTGATTGTTTCAACCATAATTTGAATCTTCTCTAGCTTATGTTGTATTTTGAAAACTCAAATATGAAACCATCTACTGATAATGCCTTATATGACCGTAGGTCTAACTGTTAAGAGCCATGAAGACAGTATTATTAGGAATCTAATTTGGAGTTGTAGCAATAAGTGTTACTTTACACCTGTTATGCAAGTTTCGATATATGATCTTTATGGGTGCAAAACAACCGATGATTTCTACATCAATCTGTTTTGGTCTCTCATCTTAAGTCATTCTTAGTGAGAGTTTCAGTCAGTGTTTTCATGATGTGGCAATTAAGTAGGTAATGATGAAAAAGATAAAATATCTTTCGTCTAGATAAAACCCTATGTATGCTTCCTAAAGATTCTGTGCTTTGCATGTACGGAATAAAACTATACATTAAATATCACAACTGTTGATGTGAACACACAGGGGAGTTTTCTGGTGCATGGATTGACTGGAAATTGTTGTTCTCAATGCAAGCATAAACGTGATACACCCATTGCCATATGCTATATATACGCTACCCATAACACCATAACCAAAGCATAACACGAGGAGGAGGCACCAGCCAAACACAGATTGAAATTTGTTGCCTGCTCATACATCCTTGTGTGTTAGCTAATACACACGCATGGCAGCTAGCTCGACTGCGGAGTTCAAGTTCACTGTGTGTAGGCGATCGGCGGTGATAGTGATCCCGGCTGCTCCAACGCCACGCGAGTTGAAGCGTCTTTCTGACATCGACGATCAGGAACTTCTGCGGCTCCTATTTCCTGTCATGATTATTTTCAAGCGCAACAAGTCACCCATGCTCAAGAATGACGACCCTGCTCCGGTGATCCGGGATGCCATCTCCAGGGCGCTCGTTCATTACTACTAGTGTCTTTTTGCGCGCTTCGCGCGGGCGTGCTACACGTTGATACATATTCGATTGATAATCGTGAGTGGAACTAAGAGTTTAAAGGATCACGTGCTACAATAGATACTGTTTTTGATGGGCTGAGTATGGAGTATATTACAGAGACCATGGTAGGTACGTAATACAATACATATAGTACAACAATGTCCCCGGCAAAGGTTGAGCAGTTGTGGGGGTGGGAAAACATTCTGGTGGTAGACTGTGTGATGGTACAAGGCTACCAAAACCTACCCTGGCACGTGACGTCGATGGATTGCAGAGGCACCAGGCTAGTGTCAATGCCTGTGGCGTCAAAATGTTGTGCACACCCTGCATGGCCTGCATGAGGCGAAGGACACAAATTTCAGTTCTTAGAATATTTAGCACAAGAACTGAGACAAAAAAACACAATTGGACATCTTAGAATGCCTACAGTGCACCGAGATGCAAACTCTGATGGCATGGCAATCATAGTGCTGCCATAGGCTTGCATAGCAAGTTTAACCCACCCAGAAACCATGTATGGAAAAATGGACTACCTTAACTATCACTTCCTTCTAAACATGTTTAAGATCGGAGAAGTGTACTACATAGCTAAAGAACCGAGGTTATCATTATTAATGAAAATTCTAAGGTGTAATAGGTCCAAATATCTCGCTTGGCCATAGAGGAAAGTAAAAAAGTAAAGAAATCTCCATTCACCTCGTCTTGTTGAAGTTATTACTATCCAACAAACTACTCTTGGACAATGGTTTATAGACAAGAGATAGCATCCAAGGCAATTGTTTGGTAGCATCTCGGAATCCAATAGACATCAATCACATGACGGGCTCAAAAAATGTAAGAAAAGCTAACTTGTCTTTCAGGAGTAGGGAAAAGGTCCAAAAACAGTAACACAGAGATGTCTATGCTTTGGCATGAGAATATTTGCAGGTTCCACTTGTTAAACCCAGGCCATCAAACTATCAGGGGAGATGATAAGTTAAATAATGAGCATCTGTTTTCAAAAGCTAAACGTAAAAGGTTGTGGTGAGTGCTTGATGATGGAAGCAGGACATGTTAGCCACCAATATAAATGTGGAAACACTGAACCATATAACTACTTGTTTTCTACCAAAATTCAATAAATCTACCAAGTTGTATGAATGTTTCAAATTGTAGAAAATAAATTATAAGGAAAAGAATAGAGGATATTGCAGCTTTACTACAGAACTGAGGCGGTAACTGAAGAATGTCCTAAGAACATAGTACCTTCAGATCATCCTTGCGAGACTGAAGACCCAAGCAGCTTAGCAGCTCCCAGAGTCCCAGTAGCATTGTCGCATGACGGTCACGGTCACAAGCACAAATCTCCCGATCTTGCTTGCTTTTGAACCGTCATTTCACCATTTCCTGTCGACAGAGCACAAGATGGGAAACATATAGTACCTAAGCCAGTAAGCCAAATACCTGAATATCTCAGCGAGATAGTGACAACATGTATTTAGATCGTAATGTGCAGTCGAGCAAATACCTATTACGTTTTTTCTGAATGCTGACACCATGGTCCATTATGCTACCATCTTCTATATTCTGTTGAGATGTCAAAAAACAGTGAAAGCAAGTGAAACAGCATAGGAGATGCTAAATAGGCTGAATTCTTACAACACTTGCCATTCAGTCTTTTCTTGGTCCATTTAGACTATTTGATCAAAACCACCGAGTGCAGGCTCTGGGTTTGTGCCAACCAAACCCACAGGAAAATAAGAATACTAAAGTTCAGGAAAGTCTCAAGAAAGGTACAGGTAAAGTTTGCATTGACAGAGAACAACATTATTTTTCCTTTTACAGGTCAGTCACGTCATTTTCACTGTGTTAGCTGGATAGTGACAGCTCTTGCAGCTTCATATAATCCATTTATTCACAGTTTCATACATTTGCTGAAGGACAGTCTATTAAAACTTTAATCAATAAAAGCAAGCCATTCAAATGAAGGTAACCATTGTATTAGAGGATAAATCTGGAAAGGAGCAAGAAAGGAAAGTGTGTTTTGTTACCGAAATGGAAAGAGCACAATAACTCCCATTCTGGGCAGAAAGACGAACACAACTATCAATTTTTTTTTAATACCATCAAAGAAGATGTCAGACCTAAAAGCTTGAGCCATAAAAATGGTATTGGCACAGGAGGTAGACCTTAAGCTTTTCCTTCAACAAATAGGTATATGTTTTCCTTGCATAAATTTACCTTTTTTGGCATAACTCAATGACGAGCTGCAGCAGAAAAAAAAAACACAATGACCAGATGGGATTGATAGAATGAATAGAGAAAAATTAGGATGAGTAAGATAACAAATATTAGATAACAATAGGTCATAGTATTTCTACAAAATAGAAGAATCAAAGAAGATTAATTATATTTCAATTTCAATCATGCAACCACCATTTCAGCATAGCACCATAAACCGAACCAATATAGCACAACAATAGTATAACGAAGCAACAGTAGTATAACATGGCAAGACCTAGCTGCCAAGACCTAATCAGTTCATGCTATTCAGTTTTAGGGAAACTTAACATATACATGACCCACCCCACCTATATTTTGTAAAAAGATGAAGATCCACTTTAACATGGCTATATATAAAAGGATTGCACTATACAAGGCCGATATTCCGAGGGAAACCATTACCTTTATTAAAGCAGACTGCAAAAAACATGCATATTGGCCATACATTTGAGCTACAATAGATGGAAACAAATTCGACTAAATTAGACTTAGTAGAACAATAGACACTGGCCATGCAAGATGAATAATTAAGTAGGATTCATCTGGTGCCCCGTGACTAGACCACTAACCAAGCAAAACAAAAAAAATCTGGGAACACACACTAATTTGTAGCCTATCAATGATCGAAGGGGCATTCCATTTTAGTTGTTTGTTATGAACCATCGGCATACTTTGCTCAAATGTCTTTTTTCCTCCATACAGACAATATAAATGAACACTATTTCTAAACTCTAATAATAGCTCCCACTATGAATCCGTATGGATTGAAACACTTACCTTTCATTGCCACTCTAGTAAGCAGCGAGACACACTGGAAAGTTTACTTATGAGAGAAAAGAGAAGGAGCACTCTATTTTACCAAATAGCAGAGGCTGAAGCAAACACAGGACAAGCACATTTAACCGGTGAGGCTCATTGCCCTTTAGGCTTCTATTCTGGCAAACAAAACACAAATATGATTCAAAACTCATCATCTTCTAAATGAGATAATCTCTATTATATTATCACTACAAATAGAAAGCATACGAAACACATAATAAAAAAAGAGAACCACTGACTTGAGAGCTGGAGAATAAGGAACACGACAACATTGTTCTTCACATGGCCTGCAGTAACAGAAGCAGGGAAACCTAGTTAAGCTGGAAACACTGGATATGCAAAGCCGAAGAAGCAAGCAAAATTTGCCTTGCAGCCTATACATTGTAAAACTGAAGTATCAATCAAAATAACCACGAATCGGTATTTGCATCCATTGATTCACATACCTTACTCCAATTGCTCTCTGCCCACTGGATACCATTCAGCTGTGTAGAGAAAATCAGAGCACATGGAAAAAGGACAAAGCCTACCAGGAGATGGGTGTGGTTGCGGATGGTTTGGGTCCTCACCAACATGAGACGGGCAGCCTCCCTGAGGTCGTCCTTGCGGCGGTTGCTGAGCACGAGCACTTGTTCCGGCAGGCTGTGGTGTGGAGGACGTGAGCCATCAGCAACGTAAGGAGGCTGCCTTTCCTTCATTGACCCCATGGGGAAGGAAGGCCTGGAGCTTGACTGCAAAAGACGAGAATAATGGTAGGTTGCAACTGCAGGGCGCACAGGTTCAGCACCTCACCGTGACCGCTCTAGTTATCGGAAATGGAGAAGGAGGCCGCGATTGGAGAAGGGGGCAGCGGATCGAATGATTGATCGATTACCTTCTAGGAGAAGCCAAGCAGGGCGGAGGCAGTGGGGTGATCAGCACTATGTGCGCCTGCGCCAGATCCAAGTTGTGGTAGTCCGGCTCCGGTGCGCGGTGAGCCACCATTTGGATCTGGTTTGCACATCGCCCCGCCACCAAGAAGATGACCTGGAGGCGGAAGAGGATGGCATCATCCCGAGCCGCCAGAAGCGCCGCGCTGCTCTGCCGCCGGTGCGCCACGCGCCATCTAGGTGCGGCACCACCACATGCCGCTGTTGCCGTCGCCGCCGCTGTCGCCACGCATCGACCCTCTTCGTGGCCAGTGGGTGCCCATGCGTGCTCTACGCCAGCCGCCGCTCCAGCTCTGCCCCAACCCCCAGGACGTGAAACCACGCGGCGTGGCGGGGCCGGCCGACAAACCCTAGCCGCCCAGCGAGGAAGCAAAAATGGAGAGGGAAAAGCGAGAGGAGACTGGGCAAAGCGCAAGAATGAAATGGGAGGCACCGCTGCGAGTTGGAGGCGCTCTTATCCCAGCGGCGCCGGGCGCCGGCCAACAACCCCCGCCCTGCATGCCATACCGCACACTGGAGCGTCGTACGCCACCATTCCGGCCGCACCGTCGGCAACAGAGCAGGAGGACACAGGCGAACTGTGGCCATAGCGTCAAAAGGACGACGAGGGCGACTCTCGGCCAACGAGCGCGCGCCATCTCGACCTCGCACGGCCGCATTGGGACCCACGGTGGCACGCGTCGGACGGCGTCACCGGCCGCGGCGGGCGCCGGCGAGGGGGGCCCACGCGGAGCGGCTCCTGGCTAGAGCGCCGCGCCCGCGCTCGCCGGCCGGAGCGGCTCCCCGGCGCGTGCCAGCCGCACGCCCGCGCATCGAGCGGCCACGGCGGGGGAGCGGGCGGAGCTGCCCCCAGCCTTCCTTTGCACCCGACTCAAAAAAAAAAAAAAAAGGGGTTTAGAGCGGTTAATAAGCCACCAGCATCCAAAATAAGTAGCGAAGGATATTAATATGATTGCACGGCTCACGCACGTTGCTATACAGCCAGAAAGTTCCGAAAGCCAATAGGCCAAGCACAATCCCACCCAGACTTGCCAGAGCGAATCTAAAATCCTGGTTTAATTAAAAAGTAGATCAGCGACACGCTGGCTCCACTGAAGGGGGTCTCCGATCGAGAGGTGCTATAAAACTGAGAGTAAGACTGGTTCACCAGAACGCCCATCCATCCCCGTCCATCCACTATTCCAACTAACTTTCTCTCTATCTGCAATGCCTCACAGTGTTTTGGGCACTCCATTTGAGCCTACTAGTGAGCGTAGCCTAAGAACCTAGGGCCCGGAAGCCCCAGCCCCTCTCCTGGTTTTAAATCCACTGGCCGGGCGGCTGCGGGAGCTGGAGGGGCGCAAGCTCGCAGTCGACTGCACCGGTGAGGGTGTGGTGTTCATCGAAGCTGATGCTAATGTCCACCTCAAGGCCTTGGGTGGTAATACTGATATTCTGATGCCACCCTTCCCATGTCTCAACGAGCTTATCTTCGTCCCTGCTGAACGTGCTGGTTCATCGGCCATCCTCAACTCTCCTCTCCTACGATTCCAGCTGACACGGTTGGCATGCAGAGGATTCATCTTGGCCATGTTGTGTAACCACACGATAGCAGATGCAGTAGGCCTGCTGCAGTTCTTGGGCGCCGTGGCAGAGCTGTCCAGGGGTGCTTCGGCACCAACACTGACTCCGGTGTGGCAGCGTGAGCTGCTAAAGGCCAACAACACACCAAGCCCGCGTTTCGCACATAGGGAGTACGGCGAGGAAATGGCAGCTGCCACCGAGGACGCTGCCATGGACATGGTGCCAACCGACGTCGACGACATGGTGCTCCGCTCCTTCCTCTTCGGACGTCGAGAAATCGCCATGCTCCGAGATCACCTCCCGCCGGACCTCCGCTCCAGCGCTTCCACATTTGACCTCCTCTCGGGGTTCCTGTGGAAGTGTCGCACGGCTGCATTAGACCCTGAAGCCAACCAAGAGATGCGCTTCATATGTACTGTTGATCTTCGTGGTAGCAAAAACAAGGCACGGGCTACTGCCAGTGCCATCCCTACCGGGTACTATGGCAACGCGATGGCGACCCCGGCCGCTATCTCCATGGCCGGCCAGCTCTGCACAAACCCCCTCAGCTACGCCGTGGAGCTGGTCAGGAAGGCCAAAGCCAATGTAGACATGGAGTACCTGCAGTCAGTGGCTGACCTCATGGTGCAACGTGGCCGGCCACCCCTAATGTTGCTGGGAACGTACGTACTTTCGGACTTAACCATGGTCAGCCGTGCCGACCTGCATTTCGGCTGGGGCAGCCCAGTGTATACAGGGCCGGCAGAGGTTGGCGGATCGATTCCCTGGATGTTTAGCTTTCTTACAGGATACAGGGACAGCAAGGGAGAGAAAGGCATAGGCGTCCCAATATGCCTTCCCCGCCTAGCCATGGATAAGTTTGTCAAGGAGATGGGTAAGATGTTTCCGATGAGCTCACGTATGGTGGTGGCTGCCGCTGAGAAGCAACCCAAGTCTGCCCTCTGAGTATAATGCATGTGACAGAGAGATGCACATAATAAGAATGTTTTATAACTTTTTTATGCATTGAGCCATCCATTATTGTGCCCTCTGAGTACTGATTATAGTGTGCAACTGAAGATGACTATTTTTCATTGTTTTCAGCTGTTGGAAATAGATACTGGGATTAATTTTCGCATGCTGTACTAATATATATACATCGTTCCCAGAGTTCAACGCCTTCTTTTACTTTTTAGATCGTGTCCTCTGGCCCTTTGTGCATGTAAATTGTGTAAGAAATAGAGTTAAGTACTACAACCACTACTACTGAAATAACTTGCTATAGGAGCGGTGGAAGAACTCTCTATAGAAACGGTTTTACGAAATGTTTCTACTCGTGGGTTCCTACAGTGACATTCGCTGTAGAAACGGTTAATAAACTGATCATACAGTATTCTCAGCAGGAGCGGCTCAAAAGGACCACCGCTCCTCATGGTGCAACGTGGCCGGCCACCCCCAACGTTGGTGGGAACGTACATACTTTCGGACTTAACCATGGTCAGCCGTGCCGACCTGGATTTCGGCTGGGGCAGCCCAGTGTACACAGGGCCGGCAGAGGTTGGCAGATCGATTCCCTGGATGTTTAGCTTTCTTACAGGGTACAGGGACAGCAATGGAGAGAAAGGCATAGGCGTCCCGATATGCCTTCCCCGCCTAGCCATGGATAAGTTTGTCAAGGAGATGGGTAAGATGTTTCTGATGAGCCCACATATGGTGGTGCCTGCTGCTGAAAAGCAACCCAAGTCTGCCCTCTGAGTATAATATGACACATCCTCTGCACCATCAGATGCACATAATAAAAACTTAGTATATTACAACCGTTGCAGCGCTAAAAATAAAAACCAAGGCAAAAAGCTCAACACTTTTGCACCAAGAGACGCCCTCCACAGGGTGCATGTACGCAGCAGTTCTCACAAATTGTTAGGTATCCATGTAATTCTCACTGAAAGTCCACAGTATACAATTACTATTAACAGTTCTTAGTGGAACTGCCAGCAAAAGTGGGTGCCTGTGTCATAAAACTTTCAAACTGAACTTGTTTTATGATCATTCCGTACTCTCCAAATTTGGATTAGTTGCACTACTGGAGAACTGGCCTTTCTATATCGGGTTGGAACAACCCCTTTTACTCATGAGAAATGAAATAAGTGTATACATTCTTATAAGAATGTTTTATAACCTTTTTGTGTGTTGAGTCATCCATTATTGTTGCATTGCTCATAGTGTGTAACTGAAGATGACTATTTTCCATTGTTTTCAGCTGTTCGAAATTGATATTGGGATTTCTGCATGCTGTTATTTGCTCAAATATTTCTTTAGATTCAAACATAGTCAAACATGACCAAAATTAGGCCTGGCCAACTTTGGCCTCAAACCAATCAGGCCCATAGTTCCCACTTCCCAGCATTGGCGGAGCCAAGGCCCGGCCAGGAAGGGCATGTGCCTGGGCTAATGGCATTCTTTAATGTTAAATAATAGAATATCGTTAAGCATTTCTTTGAGTGAAGTAGCTTTGTTATATGCATATGGCTTTGCTGAATTTTAGTAGTGTATAATTATGCCTAGGCTGCTTATCCTAACGGGCTCTGCCACTACTTCCTAGAGTCAAATGCATTCTTTTACCTTTTAGGTCACGTCCTCTAGCCCCATTGTGCATGTAAATTGTAGAAGACCTACAACCATACGAAAGGAGGTAAAACATAACCACAACTATAAATTGTTGCCAAAATGCAAGTCCATGAAGTATTAAGTGAGATCAATATACAACACAAACACTCCAAATAGATACACATTAGTCCTCTTTTGGTAATTCATGGAAAATTTACTTCCTCTGTCCTAAAATATAAGGTGTTTAGCGTTTATCTAAGTTTAATAAATTAAATATAGGGCATGCTACCCTTTTATATTAACCTTTCCAATATCTTTGCTTTCAAGTTGAGAGTTATGTTGCAGACGAATGAAGATATCTTTTCGTTTTTTCCCATCTTTATAATTAATACTAAGCAGTATAGCTATTCTATGATCTTGCAGGCCAGCCAGACCTGCATAAGATCTAGTAAACATTTCATTATTCAAGAAATGCAGTGATTGATTGTTTCAGAAGTATGGAATTGACTGACTTGCTGCTGAAAGCCGCGGCAGCCCAACAGCTGGTGCTAGTGCTTCTCTTATGAACCCTAGTTCGTAGGGGATAAACAACACCGGGAAGATAGACTATTAGAGAGATTTAAGGCTAATTCTCTTCTTCATTGATTGATTGATTCTCTTTCTCAAAGAGGTACATACCAACCTTATATAGATGGGGAGACTTGGCCCCTAAATAACTAACTCAATCTTATCTAATCTAATCCTAACTCTAATCCTATCCCTATGGCCCTCCGGGCCCTAGGCTGCCGCCGCCCCATGACATTCCACCACCCTTCGAAGACAACTCGTCCTCGAGCTGTAGTGGGTGCATGGCAGCACACTTGAGATGCATGTTGAACTCTAACTAGAAGCCTTTTACATCTCGGCTTTAATTTATTTGTAATTACTAAAATAAAGAACCTAATTTTTTCCAAGGTTGGTCCTCCCGGATCCCACGGGAACAACCTCGTCTAGGCTGCACAGGCCAAGACGTGACCGCTCAACAGTCCTACGCCCTGCCCTACACACACAAGGCAGTCTGCACATCCCGGTGGAGACGGCGCAACCCATGGCCCTTGAACTGGCAGCCGCTGCACCTCGTGGAGGCCGGCCTTTGGTGGCTGATGGACCAGGGCGCCGGATTGCAGTGGAGGATCAGCCAGCCTAGCTGATAGTCTTTCTGCCCCCTGTGCCGCGTGATGTTCAGCGTGCAGCATCGAAACATGTCACTGCACCAGGAACCCGCGGATGGCAGCCTGCAGCCATGCCGCAGCCGCCACTTGCCGTGCTTGGCGCCACGCCAGGAAGTCGTGCGCCGCAGCCTGAAGATGGCAAGCCGCCGCCTACTGTCGCTTCGCCGCCGCAACTTGTCGTGTGTGCCGCCGTGCCAGGAAGCCGTGCGTCGCAGCCTGAAGCCGCGTCGTCGCCGCCGCTCCGCGGTTGGACTCCCGCAGTACCTCGATCCGCGCTTGACACCGCGGCCAAGAGTCCACGTGCAGCCGCCTGCATCCACGTTGCCGCCACGACTAGGAGTCCACGTGCAGCCGCCAGCATCCACATTGCCGCCGCTGCTCGGCAGTCAGACTCCATCCTTACCGCGAACAGATCCCTGAGCTGAAGGATAGCAGATCGGGCCTGCTAGCTCTAGATCCGCCCTGACACGAGCGAGCTCCTCAAAAAATTGTTGGCTGCACTCACGTAGGATGCGGATATCGTCCATAACAGAAGCCATGGGAAAGGATCCCTGACTCATAATACTAGATGTTACGAACCCTAGTTCATAGGGGATAACACAGCACCGGGAAGATAGCCGGGCGAAATCGGCTTGGAGGGGGACTAACTACTAGGGAGATTTAGGGCTAATTCTTCTTCATTGATTGATTGATTCCTTTTTTCAAGGAGGTACATCCCATCCTTATATAGATGCGGAGACTTGACCCCTAAGTAACTAACTCAATCTTATCTAATTTAATCCTTATCCATCTGATCCTAACCCAAATCCTATCCCTGTGGCCCTCCGAGCCCTAGGCTGCCGCCGCCCCCATGACATTAGATGGGAAGACTTGGCCTCCAAGTAACTAACCCAATCTTATCCCTTTATCCAACTAATCCTAACCGTGAGCCTATCACTATGGCCCTTCGGGCCCTGGGCTGCTGCCCCATGACATTTTCCTTTATTTCCCACCTTCGTTAGCAACAGGTCCAATCGCTTGTGAGATTGTAATGGCAACATCCTTGATAACCAAATGAAGCAGCCAGGGGCTATCTGATTTAGGTGCCATAGTATACATGGTGGCCACCAACGAGGACAACATCCTGCACAGTGCACGCTCTTAGCCGTAGTGTATTTTTTTTATAGTTCCAATGTAATACCGTGGTTTTCTTGAATACCACAGTATCCTGTTTGGTAATGTGTTTTTTACATTTCCAATATAATATTGTGGCTTTCGTCAATACTACAATATTTTAGTTCCGGTGGTGTTTGATTGGTATTGTAAAAGACTTTTAGATACCATGATAGTATTTTTGGAGCATAGAATATTGTACATTGGACCAAAGTTTTCATTCTGTGCTCCTGCGTCCTTTTTTCCGGCCTCCCGCATCCTGCGGCGGCCACGCCTCATGCTGTCGGCCCCACCTCACGCGGCCAGGCCCACCTCCCACGACCCATGCCGCCAGACCCACCTCCCGCGGCCCACCTTACACAGCTGGCTCCGCCTCCCGCCCCTGGCCATGCGTGATGCTCTGCCAGTCCAGCCTCCCGCACCGACCCTGCATCTCATGCCAGGTCCGCCTCCCACCGCCGGCATTGTGTTTTGATCATTTGTATATTCCAATGAATTTTTAGTTAAAAATACTGTGAAATCAAACGAATGCTATTTTCAAAAAATACTACGGTTTTACTATAATATGGTATTCTAAAACCATGCATGGTCTAAAAAAACCTATCAACCAAACACCAAACGTGGCCTTACTGTTTCTGTCATTGTCAATGTCTACCTTCACCTTTTACTTTCCTCACATGTCACCTTCCATGATCAAGTACAGGCATGTGCAGGTATGGCTTCACCGTGAAGACATAGACATAGGCTATAGCTGCGATAGCTGCGATAGCCGTCCACGTTCTATGATAATAGCATTAGAGTTTTATCCCCAAGTGAAAGGAAGAAATAATTTGCAAGGTGTCAACATTACCTCTATGCAAATGAGCCTTGTATTGCATTATGCACTTTGCCCTCTTTGGGAAAACTCTACCTAAATCTCCACCCAAAATCTCCTACGAAATATTCCAAAACCAAAAATAAAAAAAAGGAAAGACTCCCTTCTACTTTTTCTCCCCGGCCCAGCACACCACCCTCCCTCCCTCCCCGCTTTGTGGCCCGCCTCTCCTCCTCTCTCCCTCGGCCAGCCCCTCTCCCTTCCTCTTCCCTATGGCCCATCTCTGCCCGAGCGGCCTGCTTCTAATTTCCTTGCTCCAGCCCACTGCACTCACCCCACGTACCTCCCCTTCCCTCTCTCTGCCTTCCTGGCCCATAGGTCTGCCCTCCTTCATCATCCTCCCGCCGCGCGACGCATCCTGGCCCTGCTTCGTGCACCATTCGCTGTCCAACCCTGCATACCACTACCCGCCATTGCCTCTCCCACCTCGTCGCTGATGCCTCCACTATGGCCAAGCAGTACACTACATGTACGTACTGTCGTCACCCTCATCTCCCACATCTCATCGCCGCTGCGTCCCACCACCCCATGCCGCAACAAAGGGACACACAAGACATTCATTTGGAGAGAGTGCATTCTATGAGTTGGTGTGCATTTCAGGAGGGTTTGAACTTTTGCGTGGTCTTTCACCGGTTGTGTTGAGCCTTTGCCTCTTTCTGGAGGATTCGGTGATTTTCCTTTGTATGACTACATTGAGCTTCTCACCTCTTCTTAAGGAGTCATGCCATGTTTTGATCGGTTGCGTTGAGCAGTTTCCCTTGTCTTAGGGGACCAGTCTTTGGCTTTGCTCTTCGTTAGGTTTTGGTAAACTTTTCTTTGCCCTTAGTTGGTTTTGGTCACTAGATCACATGCTTTCTTTTTCTTTCTTCTTGTTCTCTTGTTTTCTTCTTTTCTCCTAAGTGTTGATTATGTGGTGTTGACAATGCACTCATCAAGGGTGAGATTGAGAGATCAATGGTGATCATTTTCTAACATGTACCCGTACCATGGGTACCCCAAGCGGCCTAATAACAACGCTAGGCTGATTACTGGAGGTCATCAGTGCCAAAACACAGACTCCCTGTACAGCCACACGACCCCTCGATCGTATGGCTGCACGACCCACCGGTCGAATGGCTCCCCTGCATCCATGTGACACTCCATGCATGCAAGTTACAGGAACACCTTTTGAGAAGGTTCTCCCATGCATGCACCTAACAAGAAAAGACAATTCATCTAGCTTGCAGGAGCATTCATGGAAGCTGCCCTCCCACGCGTGCATGCAGGCTAACAAGACGACTCAAGATGGGCCTCATGCATGCAGTAGAACCAGCTGCCCACTGTTGACGTCTCTTAGCGTAACAGATTTTACTTCACAAGCGCACGGAGATTCGCTGTAGCTTTTTCACTCAGAGTATTCTGAGTATCGTAAAATCCACAGGGAAACAAGGGCGAATAGGTGGAATGAATTGTCGAACTTCAAACAGTACAATATAACTTAGATAAATACCAGCTATTCTTACAACGGGGTAAGATAAACAAGATATTATATGGTGGGAAGAGTAAATAGGGACCAAAGTAGTAAACAACTAAGTATAGTTGCCTAGAAGGACAACGAGTGAGATTAAGATATCCAAACTCTATTTCTTAACTACTGCAAAGGAATATTCATGGTTGAACTAAGTTAACTAAACATGAACTAGGATCTTGCGTCGAGCGAAAATCCAGACTACACCGAGGAGGCGTGGGGGTAGATAGTTGGCCAACCGAACGGCAACTGGCTAACGCCTACGGGCTTACCGAACGACGGGATTGGAATACTGAGACCTCTAAAGCTGTCACCTAGAGAGGCTACCAACCAGAGCTACGTGGGTAAGATGGCACACTAAACTAGTGTTCAAGTGAGAACTTGAACACTAAAGTTCTTCCTTGATCAGAGGGTGGGAACTAACTTAATCTTAGATCAGGGCCTAAGACAAGTTTATAGCACCGGCAAGTCTAGCAAGATTTAGATAACTCAAGAACAACACAAACCTAAGCCTTGGTCTAGTATGCAAGAAGGTACACCACACTAGGAAAATGTAAGAAATAAAGTAAAGTATAACTCAAAAGATAGAGCAACGATGTATATTATACTGAAGTAGCTAGAGTACAATGATAGAAAGATACAAGAGCATTACTAGACTCGAATTTAACTCCGGAATCCTTGAGAAAAAGACTCAGACTCAACTCTAACTCCCAGGACTATCCTGTTGCTACTATACTAAGCAATGGTGTGTTCCACTCAACTTTGACACTCTACAAGTGAGCTATCGGGGGTTATTTATAGCTGCCAAGTGAGGGGAGGTCGGTGTGGCGGTTACAAGGCTGTGGGCTAGGCTGGGTAGCCATAGGGGAAGCCGGGCAGCCTGGGGAGCCCTTGGATCGACCGCCACACTTCATCCCACGGTCCATCTTGCCTCCTCAAGTCGGTTGCATGATGGTTTGGCGGTTACAAATGTGTTTTCTCCCGGATCGCTGGATCTTCAATGTGTTTCTTTCTTAGCCGCAGGATTGGAGTGCCCAGGATTGCTTTGATCCAGGGTGGCTTGCATGCAGCTTGTGTGGTTTCCACCTTGGAATTGTGTTGACATGGCATTTATGTGCAAGCAGGTCAAAGACTAGTGGCCACCGGCTAGGGGACTTAGCTGTGTGGCTAGTCACCTCCTGGTTTGGCTCCTTTTTACCATGTTTGAATGCATTGTGCCACCTGCAACCAAATATTCAACACAACTTGTGGAACTATGTTAGTAGCAAAGGTAATCTCCACTTTGATGTATTTTCCTTCATGTTCATGGATAGTTGATGATCGTAGGTAGTGCAATAATGACCGTCAACACCCACGCATGTGCACCCCAAGAGGCCATCATTATAGCAAGGGCAATTGTTGTTGGCGCCCTATATTAATGAAATAATTGCATGATTTATATAGTTTTTCATTGAATATGAGCGTCAACTATGCTTTTACTAACATTTATCACCGATAATTGTGGAATTTTTTCAGGTTTTAAGGCCTATTTTTGCAAATTCACAATTGACCCACCTCGAGAAAAAGAAGACCTCAGAGAGAGTTTAATTCTAGAAGATGATAAATAAGGCAGGATTGGCTGACTATCCCCCTTTTGGGCCGGCCAAGTCCCCTATTTCGGAAGCTTCTAGAAGATATCCTCGAGTACCATGCTAGTTATGGTATTGACAACAAGGTTATTTATGGAAAGTGCAAAGAGATCCCCAAGAGCTATCAACATTCATCTAAAGATGGAAGATTTCGGCATAAACCGACTTATATCGAAGATTCTAGAGCTCTTCAGCCCAAAGTTCTAAAGCAAACTTGATTCTCAAGCAACGGGGACCGTCATACTGAAAGATGGAAGGTTTCGGCCAAAGGAATAAGGGGGTCGGCCGACCCTACCCCCCTTGCTCGGCCGACCCTAGCCCATTTTACGTCGGTTTGCAGTTTCCTTTTACAGCACCTTCCCCACAGTATAAATAGTGAGGCTAGGCCCCGAGGTCGGTCATCCAATTCATTATCAAGGCGAGAAAATGTAGAGAAGAGGGACATCCATCAGAGGAGACATGAGGGTCGAGTTCTAGGCTAGGGATTAGAGATGTTCTAGTTCCTAGGGGTAATTAGCTAATTACCTAGTTCTTGAGGCTTCATCATATCATCGTTGGAGGTATGGCCATGGTTGTAAACTTTGATATGGTTATCAATGAAGCATTGATCTTGTCTAATTTTCATATTCTTGGTCTAATTCTCATATGCTTTGTCTAATTCTAAATCTAATGCATATTTGATTGATCATGTTCTTAAAGCTTATGTTCTTCTAGCGGCTTTGATCTTCGATCCTACTTACTAGTGATATAGTTGCATAGCTAGTTCTTGTGATCATGGTGATTAGAAGCTCTTGCTATGTTGATTATGGTATTAGACTATGTGAAGTGATTAGAAGTGCATTATCTAATCATGTATGCCTGTTGACAGCTTCTCGTCGAATATATCGTCTTATGTGACAAGTGAGCAGGAGAAAGGTTAAGCTCGATCTAGGGGGTTTGGTTGATGATCTTGATTTAATCATGCTATGAAGTACATGCTTGATCATGCTTGTTTTCGATCCAATTAAAGCTAGATTAGACGTTGGTTAATACCCTTTGATCAGATGTTCTAGTTGTGTTCTAATTGCTTATATTCTAACTCTAACATAGATTAGGTAGATTAGAGATAGATTATATATAGATTAGATATCACCCTAATGCTCCTGTTTGCCATAAGCTCTTGTTAGGTCATTTACGGTAATAGATCTAATCTATTAGATCGACCTAGACCATAAAGCTATGTAGGATAGGCTCTCATACCACTGTAGGGTTATGGGGTAGGCTACCAAAGCATAAAAACGATTTTCTACTAAGCAAGGGATATGATCATAGATCGTTACCACTAGACGCTTAGTGCAGCGGAAGATGAGTCAATGCGCGCCTAGTCGATGCGATGAGAAGAGCCGATGCCAAGTAGTCTAGCCGATCTTGGTCAAGAACCACTCGGCCGCCCTTGAGACCGGTCGGTTGATCAGCGTAGCAATCATAGCAACGCCTCTATGGTATCCACACGTGCGGGAAGGTGACACCAAGTTCTGGCATGCTAGCATCACGAACTTGACAGAGGATCTTAAGAGATTGGACTAGGGTAACTATGGTTTTGTAGAAACCTTTTCTGCGATGGCTCACATCCACAACCAGTAATTGGATCTATTATAGGCTCAATGCATCGATTCATTTGAATGGATTGATGGTAACAGATTAGACCTATTATAGGCTATCTGCATTGGTTCATTGGATGAGCCGATGCGGTGCACATGGACGAAACTTGCACTCGGCTTGATTGGATCAACCCGATGAGTTTTCATAGATTCGATCTGTGGTCCATATTTGTTATTATCGCTGCCTATTCTTTCTTGCATTAGATGTGTTAGAATAGATTCCCTAAGAAACATTCAAGAAGTTCCTGGTGCCCTTCCAATCGCTACACCTATAAGGATTTCGATCATTGTTTGGTGGGTTTGCCAAAGCATGGTGTCATCAATTATCTTAATCAAATACGGTGGATGCCGGACATCTGTGTGTCAGGGATTGGTTTGCTTCAAGAGGCTATCAAATTGGATTTGGGCCTTGGGCATGATGTTGGATGCCTTGACATGGGATGTCGCCCAACAACGAGAGTCACATAGGATGTGATTGACAATGGTTGTCTACTGGTTTCCCTAAGCTTCTAGCAGTGATGCCAAAGCTCACTAGAGGCTTAGATAAATGTGGATCTCGTCCACTATGTGTCGTGAAAGAGAATACGATTGCAAATATATAGTGGAAGCATCTTTTGTTAAATTGTTTAATGAAAGATCTACATAAAACATTATGCTGAATCTTTTCATATTCACTTCCTATTGTAGTGTGATCATGGTCGCTATTCCCGCTCAGAGTTCTGCTTTAATTTGCGATCTATTCTTGATAAAGAAAAGTTATCTACAATAAACTTTACAAATTGGTATCAAAACTTAAGAATTGTTCTCAAGCAAGAGAGAAAAGAATATGTTCTGGAGGAACCCTATCCTGAAGAACCTGAGGATGGTGCTAGTGCAGCTGGCCGAATGGCTTATGAGAAGCACTGTTGTGACTCGCTTGATATTGGTTGTCTCATGCTTGCCACTATGTCCCCTGATCTTCAGAAGCAATATGAGGACTCGGAGGATTGAAGGGCTTCATGGCATGTTTGACAACAAGGCAAGGGTCGAGAGGTATAACACCTCAAAGTCCTTGTTTGGTAGTAAGCTAGTTGAAGGGAGACCAGTCGGTCTTCATGTGATCAAGATGATTGGTCACACGGAGGCTCTCGACAGACTTGGTTTTGAGCTTGATCTAGAGCTTGCAACGAATGTGATCCTCCAATCTCTGCCTTCTAGTTTCGAGCCGTTCATCATGAACTTTCATATGAATAGCTTGGATAAGACTCTGACTGAGTTGTATGGGATGCTTAAAACTACTGAGGATAGCATCAAGAAAACCTCAACTCATGCGATGATGGTTCAATGGGATAGCAAGAAGAGGAAGCACAAGGGCAAGGGCAAGGGCAAAGGTAAGGCTGAGGATAGGATCCAAAAGCCAAAGCCTAATGCTAAGCCTAAGGCTGGTCCCTCTCCTTCAGACAAGTGCTTTCACTGTGGTGACAGTTGGCATTGGTCGAGGAACTGCAAAAAGTACTTAGAAGAGAAGAAGAAGGGAAGTGAGATTTCCGCTTCAGGTATTAATGTTATTGAAATTAATCTTGCAACTTCTTCTAGTGAATCATGGGTATTTGATGGGTTGATGATTCATACTGCAAATCGTTGCAGGGACTAAAATAGAGTAGAAGTTTTGCAAGAGGCGAGTTGGACGTGCACATCGACAATGCAGCAAAGGTTGCTGTGTTGGCAGTCGGCACATATCACTTGTTGCTTCCTTCAGGATTAGTGATGGAGTTGAATAACCGTTATTTTATTCCAGCATTGAGCAAAAACATTATTTCCTCTTCATGTTTAGAGGAGGATAGTGGTCATGAGATAATAATAAAGAAGTGTTGTTCTATTTATTTGAATAACATGCTCTTTGCACATTGTCCATTGGTGAATGGATTGTATGTTCTTAATTCTAAGGATGAACCTAATCTTAACATTAATGCGAAACGGCTCAAGTCGAGTGGTTTGAATCATGCTTATGTCTAGCATTGTCGTCTGGGCCATATAACCAAGAAACGTGTAGAGAAACTTCATAGAGATGGACTACTCGACTCATGTGATTATGAATCATTTGAGACATGCGAATCTTGTTTACTTGGCAAAATGACAAAGGCACCTTTCACTGGTCAAAGTAAGAGGGCGTCTGAGTTGTTGGCCCTTATACATATTGATGTATGCGGTCCAATGAGCTCTGTTGCCAGAAGCGTTTTTCAGTATTTCATTACTTTTACTGACGACTTTAGTAGGTATGGCCGTATGGCTATATCTACTTAATGCGACATAAGTCTGAGTCGTTTGAAAGGTTCAAATAGTATCAGAATGAAGTGCAGAACCACTCAGGCAAGATTATAAAATTCCTACGATCTGATCGTGGTAAAGAATATCTAAGCCAAGAGTTCAATAATCATCTGAAGAGTTGTGAAATTGTTATACAGCTGACTCCACCTAGACTGCCATAGTGGAACGGTATGTCTAAGATGAGGAACCGAACCTTGTTGGACATAGTGAGGTCGATGATGTATGAGTCATACTGATCTTCTATTGTCATTTTGGGATTATGCTCTAGAAACGGTTGCGTTTACACTGACTTGAGTTCCAACGAAGTCTGTGTAGAAGACACCATATGAGATATGGATTAGGAAGAGTCACAAGCTGTCCTTCCTTAAGATTTGGGGTTGTGAGGCTTATGTCCAACGTTTGACGTCTAATAAGCTTAATCCTAAGTTGGAAAAATGCTACTTTGTGTGCTATCCTAGGAAAACCAAAGGATATTATTTCTACAACTAGGAGGAAGTAAAAGTGTTTGTTGCCTGGAATGGTGTCTTTCTGGAGAAAGAGTTTGTCTTGAAAGAAGAAACCAGTCGGAACTAGGTGCAACTCGAAGAGGTTCGAGAAACACCAGAGAATGCTTCTGATCCGACTGCTTTTCAATAGGATGAACAACGCGTTGAGCACTCTGTTGAAACACCATTACCCACACATAGGTCACAAAGGACACATCGTGCACCCGACCGCTACATGTTCCTCATCATGGGCCAGCACGATGTATTATTGTTGGACAACGATGAGTCTAAGACATACAAAGAAGCTGTGATGGGACTCGATTCTGAGAAATGGCTAGACGCCATGAGATCCGAGTTGAAATCCCTGACTAATAATCAAGTTTGGAACTTGGTCGAGCCACATAATGAGATGCGACCTATCGAATGCAAATGAGTTTTCAACAAAAAGATAGACGCCGATGGAAATGTTCACATCTATAAAGCCGGCTAATGATGTTCATTATGATGAAACATTTTACCCGTAGCCATGCTAAAGTCTATCCGGATCCTCCTAGCAATTGCTGCATATCATGACTACGAGGTGTGGCAAATAGATGTCAAAACAGTTTTCCTTAATGGAAAACTAAGTGAGAATATGTACATGACACAGCCTGAAAGTTTTATCAATCCACAACATGCTGGGAAGGTGTGCAAGCTTTTGAAGTCTATTTATGGACTCAAGCAAGCATCTCGGAATTAGAATCTACGTTTTGACGAAGTGATCAAAGGGTTTAGTTTCATAAAAAATGTAAAAGAACCATGTGTAAACAGATGACTGCCGGTGTCAAGACGGCTCGTGGAAAAAAACCGGCGGCTGGTGGAAATTATTGGCACCTTTGTTTGTTACTAAAATGATTACATCTATTTCCTCTCGTTGAGATGGAACGGAACCAAGCAGGCCGCCGGACAACAAAGAATTTTCTTGGGAAGACAACAAAGTTAGCCAGTACAAAATAGAGACTATGACAATCTCTAGGTAACCTAGCTATATTTAGCTAGGGCCTAGCATTTTAGTTAGGTAGAAGTATTTGAAATGGTTCTGAAAATTATGTAGCGCTTGTTTGGATAAACCGTTTCCGATCGAAATTGAAGAATAATGGAGGGAATTGAGGAAAATTTTATTTCATTTCCCACTCAATTCTCTCTAAGGGCATGTACAGTGCTAGATGCTTAGAAGTAGATGCTTAAAGAAAGAGAATGATAAGCACCAATGTAATATTTTGGTTCCACAATGCAGAATGGCAGTGCGGGTGCTTAAAATTGATAACTATCTTGCAAGCTTCTGTGTAAGCACGTGTACCGTACAATGAAAAAGGTGGTACAGCTCAACAGTTGAGAGGTTTCTTGGGAGAAGAAAAAGTCGGTTAAATCAAGCATCGGTGACTGGAAATAAAAAACGAACTACTTAAGCACCGGAGCAAAACTAAGCAGTGCTTCCTCTGTTTAAGCACCGGCTGCCCAAAATAAACCCGGTTTTTTCCCTTAAGCATTTTCTCTAAACATCCCATTGTACATGCTCTAATCCTCTTCAATTTCAGAGGGAACTGAGTTTTGCCAAAAGAATGCGTATCGGCAGGATTTGGTACTCACGTAGCAACCGTTTGAGAATGCGGCAATTATTAATGTCTTTCTTTATTGCCATTTTTCATTGGCTTAGTTAGGCTTTTGAGATTATTTCTAGCGGGTTGCCTATCACTGTTCCAACTACTTCCCACTCTATCTACAGTAGCACTACAGTATCGTTTTGTACTATAGGCAGTCCATATGGGCAACCCGCTGGAGACAGCCTGAGATCAAATGACTAATTCGGTACTGTGGCTTGAAGGAAGGATTTATCTACGAATAGGAAATTCTAAAATTATTTAGTGCTATATATCTTAGATATATTAAGAAAACATCAAGTGGAGAGTGGACTAGCAACATTATTCCTAGCTGGCCGGACCTGGGAAGACCAAGTGAACGGTTCAAGAAAGTGAAATTTCGGTTGCGTCATTATTGATCGTTTCAAAAGTTCAAAGGGATTTGACTACTGAAAGCAACTGGGCAGGCCTGTGCGGAAAATCTAATGAGGAATGATTATTTTTTTCTTGATTTTTTCCCACCGAGTGGTCCATAGCAATGAAGTGGCAGTCGATAAGGATACAAATTGGTTTCACATATCCATGCATCTGGCACGAAGGTGAAGCTTCTAGCTGCTATAGCCGCGATGAGCGTGGTCGCCGCCGGCGGCTCCCTGCTCCTCCTACTCGCCGGGCTAACACCGTTCGTCCCGGCAGCCGCCGATGTCTGCGACAACGTTAAACAGGTGGCCGCCACGCTCCCCAAGAGCACCTCCTCTTCCCCCTTGCACTTCGCCACCACCACCGTCGGCCAAGCC
Source organism: Paspalum notatum (assembly GCA_022530915.1). Taxonomy (NCBI): domain Eukaryota; kingdom Viridiplantae; phylum Streptophyta; class Magnoliopsida; order Poales; family Poaceae; genus Paspalum; species Paspalum notatum. The sequence goes on along the minus strand of CM039684.1, from coordinate 21,909,267 downwards.
CCCGACGTCATCTACGCGCTCGCACTCTGCCGCGGCGACGTCCTCAACGACAGCACCTGCGGCGATTGCGTCGCCGGCGCGTTCGACAGCTTACAAAAACCGCAGTGCTCCACGTCTGACCAATACTACGGCAACGACAACTGCATGCTCGCGTACTCCACCAACAACGACATCCTGGCGCCCTCCAATGGCACGGCGCCAAACAACGGCGATGAGGCGCCCTACATGCTTTGGAACATCATAAACGTCACCGGCGACGCCGCCACGGTCCGCCTCATGGTCGGCCTCATCCACGAGATGTTGGTTGAGACGGTACAGGCGGCATCCAGCGCAGCGCCGAGGCGGTTCGCCACGGGCTCCATGGACAGTGACACCACCTTCCCGACGATGTACTCCATGGCGCAGTGCACGCCGGACCTGTCCGCCAGCGACTGCCTGGTGTGTCTCCAGGGTCTCCTGGGCATGGTCAACTCCACCATGGCCCTGCGTATGGGAGGACGGATCCATGTCATACGCTGTTATTTCAGGTACGAGGCTTATGTGTTCTACAGCGGCGAACCCATGATACGCGTCGGGCCGTCATCGGTGAAGGCGCCAGGTCCGACCCCGGCAAAACACAAGAGTAAGTTCGTCTCATGGTCAGCTGTTGATCTCTGCCTCCCGGCCCGTATATAACTAATCGGTGTACGTAACTACGTATGTATCATGGTGGTGAGATCAGGGCGTATGAGCAAGCTCTGGGCAATTCCTATAGTTGTAGTTCCTCTAGCGGCAGTGGCACTTCTCTGCTTCAGCTTCTACTCCCCTTGGTTCAGACGATACAGGAAAGGTATGTGAATCGATCGATCAATTCTAATTAACTCAAATTGTGTTCAATCATGTAGTTTGAATCAGTTGCAGCTAATGGTTTGTGTAAGATATATGACGACCACACATTAAATGGAAAACAGATTTTTCATCTACATTCAGGCAAAGCGGGGAGCAGGTTACAGGCAGGACTAAGGCGTACTCAGGACTTGGAGGGACAGGAAGAACTAGTTTGGGATGGGAAGAATTCAGAGTTCTCGGTGTTCGACTTTAAACAGGTACTGGACGCCACAGATAATTTTTCAGAAGAAAACAAACTTGGACAAGGTGGCTTTGGTGCTGTCTATAAGGTAAATTTATTAAAAGTACATATGTCAGCTATGAGATTTTTCATCTTCTTTGTTCTGCCATTTTATTAATATACGATGATGTTTGTTGGATTGGAGTCATTAACTCATTATACGACATATTAATATTTTGTTTCCACAGGGCCAGTTTGATGAGGGATTGGCGATAGCGGTCAAGAGACTTGCTTCACACTCAGGACAAGGTTTCACAGAGTTCAAAAATGAAGTTCAACTCATAGCCAAACTCCAACACAGGAATCTTGTTAGGCTCCTGGGATGCTGCTCTCAAGAAGAAGAGAAAATATTGGTATATGAATACTTGCCAAACAAAAGCCTAGACTTCTTTATATTTGGTAAGTATGTCTATTTTTTGTGAGGAAATTACAATTACTTAAAAATATTGTTTATGTCAGGCTTCTACCATTTAGCCTTTAATATAATGATTAGCTCTCATGTGTGTTTGAGAAAGAAAAGATTCTGTTTGTGCTAGACCAATATATGAAAAGTTACTTCCCTAGGTAACTGACAGGTTGTACACTTTCTGATGTTTGTGCTAGACCAATGTATGAAAAGTTACTTCGGCCCTGTTTAGTACCCTAACTTTCTCCCAAAATTCACTATGCAAAAAAAAGATTCCCCGTCACATCAAAATGCCGGCACATGCATGAAATATTAAATGTAGATGAAATAAAAAAATAATTGCACAGTTTAGATGTACTTTGCGAGACGAATCTTTTGAGCCTAGTTAGGCCATAGTAGGACAATATTTACCACAAACAAACGAAAAGTGCTACAGTGATTCTACAGTGCTTTTCAGTTCGAAACAGTGTTTTTTTCAACCATCTAAACACACCCTTCCCTAGGTAACTGACAGGTTGTACTTTCTGATCATCTTTCCAGTTGTTATACTAATAATATTCAATTGATGATGTGCAGATGACAGTAGAAGAGCTTTGCTAGATTGGTCCAAACTTCTAGTAATAATCGAAGGAATAGCACATGGGCTTCTTTACCTACATAAGCACTCCCGGCTGCGTGTCATACATCGAGATCTTAAGCCAAGTAACATTCTATTGGACGGCCAAATGAATCCTAAAATTTCAGATTTCGGGCTTGCAAAAATATTCAGTTCAAATAATAATGAACGAAACACTACACAAAGAGTGGTGGGCACATAGTAAGTTTCAAGAAATAACACCACTCACGAGCATTTATATTACAAATCAACAATGTGCAATGATTCTGACGTGTCTAATAAATCTTTTTTAGTGGCTATATGGCTCCTGAGTATGCTTCAGAAGGCATTTTCTCGATCAAATCAGATGTATTCAGCTTTGGTGTTCTAGTCCTTGAGATCCTTAGTGGAAAACGGAACTCCGGTAGTCACCAATGTGGAGATTTTGTTAATTTCATTGGATATGTGAGTTACAGACACATACTTACGCATCTAATTCTTTCATTTGTTTGCTATCAAACTAACACTGTGCAACACACACAGGCATGGCAATTATGGGAAGAGAGAAGGTGGATTGATCTCGTTGATGCATCATTGCTTCCCAATATCCACTCGGAAGAAATGATGCGGTGCATCAACATTGCATTGTTGTGTGTACAGGAGAATGCAACTGATCGACCAACCATGGCAGATGTTGTTGCAATGCTAAGTGCTGAGACGACAACTGCCTTGGCTGAGCCTAAGCAACCAGCATATTTCAATGTGAGGGTGGGAAATGAAGAGGCATCCACTACTGTAACTAAGACACGTAGTGTTAATGACATGACCATATCTGTCACAACTCCTAGATAGTTTTTTTCTTTGTATATATCATGTGGTTTTGCCGTCCCCATGTAGTATGAATAATAACCAAACTATAGTCAAAGTGTTGTTTTAAATGTAAGATTATATACTCTTTTCCTCTTTAGTGTATCAAAGAGGCCTTGTGGTTGGGGTGCAAAATTAACTATCTTCTGCAGCTTTATTCTTTGTATACAAAACTAGAAGAATTTTCCATGTGCTGCTGTGACAGTTTAGAGAGACCATTTGTGGATAATTACTAAATGAATGAAGACAATATTAAGATATATATTTTACATGATACATGTTATTGGAACAAAGTACTTAGTACAATAGTACATAAAAATAGTGGCTCAGCTGGTTGGGTTCTGTGTGGTGGAACCTAGCAACCCAAGTTCAAGCTCTCGACTTGACATGGATGCTCGCATTTTTAACATCTTGTGCATATTTAACGATATGGATAGACTGCGTACCCGTTCACAGCAACACGCGTGGTGACTTTGCCAATCTTAAGATTTGCCGGCTTTTAGTGGTAGATAACGTTTCCGTTGGCAGCAAGACGTCCGCGGTGATTAACTCCGCTCATGCAACAATACCTAGACCTAAGTGTGTAAAATATATAGTATTAGTAGCAGAAACATTACCATTACAACTCTATATATATTAATAACATCACTTGATTTGCTTACAGGTCGTTTCAACTTTAAATATTGAATCAAACAAGTAATATACACATGAGCTACTCTACTCCTGCCGCCGGTGGTTGAGACATGAAGAGAGAATAGATTCAAGGAATTCGTTGGTGATGTCGTGAATCGTGATTGATGGTTTCCAATGAGGTATTGACTCACTACCGAAGCCAACCGTATTTTTGTCAGTACTAAACGATCAGACACATTTCATTTAGCGAATAGGCGTACTACATGGACGATCAAATAAACTAAAAATAAATTAAATAAATTAAAGGTCTACACAACTAATACAAAACTATTGAGTAGTGTTTAATGGTGTGTGAACGGTTTTGTATAAACAAAGACTTTTGTTCGACATAACCGACAATGACTTGGAAACAACAAGCTAAGTCAAGGATGCACCGGTGGGTGTCACGTCATAATACACTGAGGCTTTGAACAACTTGTTTGCCGTATATCGGACGTGAGCACATGATAGTACTGCCTCTGACCACAGAAAGTACGATGCACAATTTATCAAATATGCCGGAGTAACGACTCTTTATATTCTTTGTTTTTCATACCGAATGACCTGATTGTTTTTCAAAATACAGTAGACATGTAGACACGTATTTCGGTACTTCCTTTTACCCCTATGAACACATGCACAACCTGCCTCCTATGAACACTTGTCACTTAAAAAGCAAAGCAATTAAAACTTGAAAAAAATTCCGAAAAAATCAAATACCCGTGTCAAATGGAAAACTTAAAACTAGATAAACAGGTTCCACCACCGGATATCTAACCAGTTGAACAAATCTCAATCGGTCAATGATCCATCTTTTGGCTGTGTATGTCAAGAATAATTTTATAGATGTGGACACGAGAAGGCACCTAGTTCTAATAATGTTGCCAGCCGGCCGGACCTGCGGAAGATCTATCAACAAACGACGTGATTGATGGTTTCAAAGTTTGGCATTGACTGACTTAAGTCGTTAGACTATTCTCCAGACTAACATTGTGGTGTTGACTGATTTAAGTCGTTAGACTTTGTCTTCTCCAGACTAACACAGGAACGCCTGCTAAAGCCACTTACCTTAGCCATGCAAGACCGTTTTGCCTATGGACCTAAAAAAGTTGCCTGTTTGGAAGCATAATCCACACTGCACAGGGCTTATTTAGAGGCCCTGCTGTTGTTACTGAGACTATTCATAGAGCATTATATCTTATCACAATAATCAAAGTTACGATATCATATAGAAAACTCTAGAAAATATTACTATCTTAATGCATAGTATCATATAATGTTTGTTAATCTCCACAAGATAATTAAATGGGATGTGTATAAGAGTATGAATTATTGACCAATGAAAAAGTTCAAATTTCGATATTCATGATTTTATACTCAACTGATATTTTTATTAAGGTATTTTTCTCCCCCTAACTCTCTTGTCACATCAAACGAAATCCAAGTAGTAATCATGCATGTATCACGCATTAAATGATTATGTGAATTGTCTTATTTTTTCTAATAATAGATAAACATCGGGCATCAGACCACCTTATTAAAAAACATCCGTGTTTTAGCATATGCAAAAAAAAAAGTAAACTATTGTCCAATCTAAAAAAAATAAGAGGACATTCATGGGAGGCAAAGGACTCCAAAACGCGTAACTCCAACTGACAAGCCTTTACTAAGGCATACTAGTTGTCTTCGAGCGATGTAATAGAGCCCATGTCCGGATTCCGGAGCCGGTGTGTTTTCCTAAAAAAACAGTGCGTCATTTCTCGTGAGCCAAATTGCCCGTAAGGCTGACTCCAGCAGTTTTCTCATCCTCATCTTACTATTACTAATTAGAGGCTCCTCCACGCTAATCCTCACAAAACGCGCCAGAAAAAAGATAAATCTAAAAATTCTCATAAAAATCAGAAACATCCAACCATTTGATAGATTGGAATATTAATAGCCATTAGATCTGTTTTCTAAGTAATTACTCACCTCTGCCATTATGAAAGGTTTTGAGTTCAACGCTAAATGAAAGCAATTTTTTTCTTTTTTTGGCAGATTTTTTCTATTTTTAATTTATTTTCCAAGTAATTACCCACCTCTGTCGTTATAAAAGGTTTTGAGTTCAGCTCCTAACGAAAGCAAATTCCTTTTTTTGGCATATTTTTTTCATTTTTCAATTTGTTTTCTAAGTAATTACTCACATCTGTCATTACAAAAGGTTTTGAGTTCAACTCTCAACGAAAACAAATTTTTTTGGCAAACTTTTTCTATTTTTAAATTTATTCTCAGTTTTCAAACTTTTCCATTTACAAATTTTACATTACTAAATGATCCTGTAAATTTTTTCCATAAAAATGCTAAAAACCTTTATATGAAACAGATATTTTCTGCGTAATCTTGCTGTTACTAATTGAATACTCTTTTTGGAGCCTCCTTATTAATCCTCGTAAGATGTGCTAAATAAAATATAAAATTATAGAAACTCTCACAATAATAAAAAACATCCTATCATAGATTGCAGATTGAAAGCTTAATAACCACTAAGTTTGTTTAATATGTAATTATTGTCATCCATCACGCAGCTCTAATAATATAGCTGTTTTCTAGAAAAAAGATAAATTCAAAAAATTCGCACAAAAATCAGAAACATTCAAATATCCATCATCTTACTATTACTAATTGAAGGTTTCAAAAGCTACACTAATTTCAAAGCAAAAACTACACTAATTTATTTCAAAGCACGCTATAAATATCCAACCATTAATTGGCAGATTGGAATACTAATAGCCATTAGATCTGTTTTCTAAGCAATTACCCATCTCTGCCATTATGAAAGGTTTTGAATTCAATTCTGAACGAAAGCAAATTTTTTTTACAGATTTTTCCCATTTCAATTTATTTTTAAATAATTACCCACCTTTTTCATTATGAAAGGTCATGAGTTCAACTCTCAACAAAAGCAAACTTCCTTTTTTTCAGATTCCTTCCATTTTCAATTTACTCTTAGTTTTTTTTCAAACTTTTTCCATTTGCAAATTTACGCTACTAAATGGTCCCGTAATATTTTTCATAAAGACGGTAGAAATCTTTATACGAAATAGATATTTTGTACCTAATCTTGCTATTACTAATTGAAAAATCCTTTTAGAGCATTTTTATTAATCATCATAAGATGTGCAAAATAAAAAATAAAATCATAGAAATTCTCACAACATTCAGAAACATCCTATATCGATTGTAGATTGAATCTTAATAGCCATTAGATATGTTTTATATGTAATTAATATCTCATCATTCATCATGTAGCTCTAATCGTAGATCTGTCATCCATAGCTCTAATAATAATAGTTATTATATCTATTATAATTTTTTAAAAATTACCCACTATGACATTATGAAATATGAAATAAAATAATAGATGAAATAAAATAATTCTCTAAATTTGTATATATAAAAATTGGCAATCATGCCATTATGAAATATAAATTAAATAGCCCTTTAAATTTGCATAAAAATTACCACCATACCATTGTAAAATATGAATTAAATAACTATCTAAATTTGCATATAAATTACTCACCATGCTATTATAAAAAATAAATTAAAATAAATCTTTAATCTGCATATAAATTATCCAATATGCCATCATGAAAGATAAATAAAAAAATTCTAAACCTTTTTAATCTTGCTAATTGGAGGTTCTTTTTGAATCCTCTACGTTAATCCTCACCACACACGCTAGAAAAAAAAATAAATCCTAAAAATTCTCACAAAAATTAGAAACAATTATATTTTCTAAAAATTACACACCATGCCCTTATAAAGATGAAATCAAATAACCCCTTAAATATATATAAAAATTACCTACAATATATATAAAAATTACCTACCATATCATTGTAGAATACAAATTAAAATAACCCCTAAATTTACATAAAATTTATCCACAATGCCATTATAAAAGATAAATTAAAATCAGCCCTAAATGTTCATATAAGTTAATCTATATGCTTTCTGAGAGATAAATTAAAATAATTTCTAAATTTGCACGTAAGTCACCCACCAGGCCATTACGAAAGGTGAATTAAAATAACCACCTCTAATTTATACTAAGATTAAATTTATATCCTAATAAAACTCTAATCCGTGCGAGAGCACGGGTTGATGGACCAGTATAGCACCAGTAATAGTAGCCATTAGATCTGTTTTATTTTCCAAAAAAATTACCTACATATACTACAGATGAGATAAAATAACCCACATGACATTATGAAAGATGAAATAAAATAACCACCTAATTTTATATAAAAATTACCCACCATGCCATTAAAAATACGAATTAAAATAACCCCCTAAATTTGCATAAAAATACACATCATGCCATTATAAAATATGGATTAAGTAATCCTCTAAATTTGCATACAAATTACTCACCATAACATTATAATGATGAATTAAAATCAGCCCTAAATTTGCATATAAATTACCCAATATACTATCATGGAAGATAAATTAAAATAATTTCTAAATTTTCACATAAATCACCCACAATGCCATTACCAGAGATGAATTTAAATAACCATTTCTAATAAAACTCCAAGGTTGATGGACTAGTTCTACAAATTCAAACTCTTCTCTGTGTACCGTGGCAGAACGGTGGCAAACAGTGCTAGATTTTTCAAAATAGCCTATACCCGTTAGCTCGTTGTATAGAGAGCTTAATGACTGGGTCTAATCTAACTAAGCGAAAGAGCAAGTTCCAACAATTTATATATATAATGCTAAAGCAGCAAAGTTGAGCAGGAGACCAACAACTGGTGTATGAACGTTTGTTTCCCTTTAAATTAGCCGTCGTGTTAGCCTCGCCGGTGGCCGTAGCCATGGCGGGCGTCCTGCTCATCCTCCTTTGCTTCCTCCTCGTGCTGCCGTCTGCAACGGCCATAGGGCAGACCTGCGGCAACGCCGGCAACTACACGGCCAACAGCACGTACCAATCGAACCTCGCCTCTCTCATCGCCACCCTCAGGAACAACACCTCTTCCTTGCCGCTACTCTTCGCCACCGCCACTGCTGGCCGCGCCCCCAACGCGGTCTACGGGCTCGCTCTATGCCGCGGCGACATCACCACCAACCTCACCGGGTGCAGCACCTGCATCTCCGGCTGCTTCCAGTACGCGCGCAAGATGTGCCCCTTCGACAAGGCCGCCAGCATCTACGACGACAACTGCCTCCTCGGCTTCTCCAATAACAAGAACATCCTCAGCCAAGCCAATAATATCACGCAAGACATGAGCACGTTCTTCCAGTTTTGGAACCAGCAGGTCATCGCCGGCAACGCCACCCTGGTGACCGCCGCCGTGCACGGAATGCTGACGCAGACCGCCCAGGTGGCAGCCACAAACACGCCGAGGCTGTTCGCCACCACGGTCATGGATGCCTCCGGCAACGCTATGCCGACGACGCTCTACTCCATGGCGCAGTGCACGCCGGACCTGTCCGCCGCTGATTGCCAGGCGTGCCTCCAGCAGATCATCGGCTTGGTCAACGCCACGCTGTCCGTGCGCCTGGGAGGACGGGTCCTCCTGCTGCGGTGCAACATTAGGTACGAGAACATCTTGTTCTACGAAGGCACACCCATGAAGCGGATCACGGCATCATCCACCCCTCCTGCGCCAACACCTCTGCCTCCGACGACAAATAAGCAGAGTATGTGGCGTCAAGTCCGAATCGTCTTCATGCATTTTCTCAATTTCCCAAAGAATACTCGATCGACTAGAAAAATACAAGTACTGCTGTTTAATTGCTGATGATTAGACGCTTAATTAATTTTTAGAGTGTTTATTATTTTGACTTTGACTGTTCTTGTGTGTGTTTAATTTGCATTGTGTCTAGGGGCCGGGATAAAGCCCTGGGCGATTCCCTTGTTCGTAGTTCCTCCACTAGCGGTAGCAGCACTCTGCTTCATCTTTTACTGTCGCAAGCAAAGAAGAAGAAGGTACAGAAAAGGTGGGTTGATAAATACTGAAATGCCCCCGTCGTATAGTTCTTACTTCGAGTTATATATATATAGATGGTATGTTCATCGGGTATACTGATACTCCACTTAAAAAAGTATTTGAAGAGATCGAATTCATTGCAGCACTCTCTATTAAATTATTCAGGTAATAATATGAGACTAGGACAAAAGCGTACCAACAACTTGCAAGAAGTAGACAAGCTAGAATGGGAAATGGAAGCAGAACTTTCAGAGTTTTCTGTTTTCGACTTCCATCAGATATTGGAAGCTACAGATAACTTCTCTGATGAAAACAAACTGGGGGAAGGAGGTTTTGGCCCTGTTTATAAGGTAATCAGCTTGCAACACCTGTGTTATGTGATCAGAATATCAAATAAGGCTATATGGCTGTTAAAATTTCAGCATACAACCTCATGAAACTAACAATACAATCATACTAGGATACACTAATCATACTTGGTTAATGATCGGCGCGCACTAGCTAGTATCCTGCTTGTTAATGAAGACAAATATTCATTTAGTGAAGATGAGCACTGACATACATCATTCAGTGGTTACCCGGGAACTGTGACATTTGTGCATCACAAAGCAACCTGACTGCGACAAAGTACCAGTGAGGAGCTTATGAATATTTTCTCTTCACAGGGTCAGTTTCCGGATGGAACTGAGATAGCAGTTAAGAGACTTGCTTCACATTCAGGACAAGGTTTCATAGAGTTCAAAAATGAAGTGGAACTCATAGCAAAACTCCAACACACAAATTTGGTTAGGCTCTTAGGATGTTGCTCTCAGGGAGAGGAGAAAATTTTGGTCTACGAATACTTGCCAAACAAGAGCTTGGACTTCTTCATCTTTGGTATGTGTTTTAGTGTTTCATTTTTCATTGTTTGATATATAGTGCTTATCTCATCCATGTTCCAAAATTAATGAAGACATGCTCGATATGTTGTTTCTAGCAGCCGTATATGATAGCATAGTTCACTCCTGAACTACATCTTTCTAATTATATTGTTTCCATCTTCTTATTGTTCATGAGGCGTCTGTTGCCTATTATACAAAGGTTTAATTTATTTGGCAGATGAAGATAGAAAATCCTTACTGGATTGGAGCAAACGTCTAGTGATTATTCAAGGAATAGCAGAAGGGCTTCTGTACCTACATAAGCACTCGAGGTTGCGTGTCATACATCGAGATCTTAAACCAAGCAACATTCTCTTGGACAGCGAAATGAATCCCAAGATTTCAGATTTTGGGCTGGCAAAAATATTTAGCACAAATAACAATGAAGGAAGCGCTACAAGGAGAGTGGTTGGCACATAGTAAGTATCATAGAAATTGACCTATTTATGAACATGTATATATATAAATCTACCTTATAGAGTAATCTGAAATTGACGCGTTGTTACAGTGGATATATGGCTCCTGAGTATGCGTCAGAGGGCCTCTTCTCCATCAAATCCGATGTATTCAGCTTTGGTGTTCTCATTCTTGAGATTCTTAGTGGAAAAAGGAATTCCGGTAGCAATGATTGCGGAGATTTCATCAATATCCTTGGATATGTAAGTTTTTCGGCTTACATGTAACATGTCAAATTATATTGCTAGTTCGGTGTTATATCTACATTAATTATGGTGTCATGAAATTGCAAACAGGCATGGCAATTATATGATGAGGGAAGATGGAGTGAACTCGTTGATGCTTCATTGGAACCCATGCATCATTCAGCTGAAATGATGAGGTGCATGAACATTGGGTTGCTGTGTGTACAAGAGATTGCAGCTGATCGACCTACCATGTTAGATGTTGTTGCGATGCTAAGCAGCAAGACTAAGATCGTGGCTGAGCCGAAGCACCCAGCGTATTTCAACGTGCGGGTAGGAAATGAAGAGGCATCCACTACTGCTACAGAGTCATGCAGTATCAACCAGATGACCATATCCGTTGCAACCGGTCGATAAATTTGATTTTTGACATGTGGTTTTTAATGAGCCAATGTGTATGAAATTACTCTTTTCGACAAAATTCAATAACGCACATATCTAGTAGCAGCAAGAGGCGCTTCAAAGAATTGTCATACCCTATGTGTTATATTTACTCCCCAAGAAGATTGTAGAGGCGATTCGCCCTATGTATGAAGACTACCACACGAATCACCCCTACGCTTGTGTGCCCTGCTATTCGCCCTATGTACGAAGACTACCACACGAATCGCCCTATGTATGAAGACTACCACACCTCACCCCTGCGGTATGCCACCACAGAGTTGCACTCCGCCATGTCCCTGCAGCCCTGCCAGCCCCTGCGGATTGACCATAGCATTCTAGCTGATGCTTACTGCTGCACATCAACATTGCTTTGTTTCAACCTAGTGCAGACATGTAAACACATTTTTTATGCCTTTTTGTAACACCATGATTTTTGTTCCCTGAAAATTTCATAAAAATAAAATAATTTATCTAAGAGTTACATATTCTAGTATGCATGGTACATGATTTATTGAAGTTTTGTCAAATAAATACTCAAATAAATCACAGGAAAACTTGCCATGTTGCATTAATGCTCCCCCATATATTTCTGTTTGATTGTGTTTAAAGCCTTCTTCAATTTTGTCCTCAAAACAAAACCCTAAAATCCACAAACCCAGAAAAGTCCCCACCACCACCACCACCCTTCTTTTTCTCCTTTTGGCCCAGCCAGTGACAAACCTGGTGTCCTGGTTTTGAACTGCTGCAAATATAATTTATAGTAGGGTTAAGGGATTTTGTATGTCACGGTGATCGGATGGCCTAACTTTGAGGGTTTCGATAGAAATTTAGACTAGTTCAGGAGAATCCCCAGCTATGTCTAGTATGGTGTTGAGCTTGTATTGCTTGACGTTTCTCGTGTTACAAAGTGGAGAATGAGATGGTCTCATACGTGTGTTTGCTTGCCTCCCTTCTGGTCGGGGGTCCTACCTTTATATATCTAGTGTAGATGCACGTGTGACACGCATGTAGAGCAAAAAAAATTCGGCACAATTTTTTGAACTTCATTAATTTGTAGGTAACTTACAGAAGTGTAAGAGTGCTTTTATATGTATGTTTAAAATCTGTCTTACATTATCTAAAATTATTTTTTTCTTATGTCTAAACGTCTCTTCTGTGATATGAGTGCTTTTGTCAGATTGTGAAAATGCTTGTTCTGATGCATCTAAAACCACTTTTTCATTATTTAAAGCCACTCTTCTATGATCTAAAACTTCGCTCATGAAACATCTCATTGTTTCTCATGTAACCTATTTCCCTATAAATTTCTCTCATTCCCCCATCACTCTCCGCCGCACTCTCACCCTTCTGGCGTGGAAAATTAACAGTTCATATAAGATTAAAATTTTTCCAAATTATTTACTGAAGTGTGCAGAAAATAGACATGATAATAGAAAGGTCTTCATTGAATAAGAACATGATACATGATATAAATCTCATGAAAATTTATATGCTATAGAAATCTCATGGCAATCAACATATAAATAAGATCAAAACTCAGATAATTAAAATGGTTTATAAATTGTGCCAACAAAGAGGCTAAGTACAAATTTGTGACCGTAAATGTTTCTTGCATACGGGCTAATGGTAATGACTGTTTATTGCTTCTCAATGCTGCAATCTATGCCAAGCTTCTTCAGGATCTCTGCAAGCCCCACAACAGCTAGTCAGGAATGTGATGCTAATAGTGCTAGATTCTCATTGATATCGCATACAACAGCCATATAGGAATGTGATCTCAGCGGGGATAGGAAAAATATCCGGTTTCAAAATTTTTCTTAACAAGAATTGAAATAAAGAACTAATATATGATATGAGTTCAGCTTACAATCAACCCACAACACATTTAAGGATTGTCTAGCCATTTTGTTGATGAATTGTAAGAAAATAAATCACAGTATTAGATTGAAACATCTATCAGCAATGGTCACCACCACTACTGCTACATATCTTCAAAATAAATTCACGTCCATCTTTATATATAGCTTGCCATATTCAAATGCCATTGTCATATTCGGAAAAAACTAACAATGCCAGCCGACAGGACAAGGTGAACGATGCAATGCAGATTGTGTCCAGGTGACACAACAAATCTGCACATGTGTGCCTCGCAAATTGAGAATTTGTTGCCTCAACCTTTCAAGTTGCTGAATTAAATTATTGGTTTATGCCTTGAGAAATCCATATCATCGATCTTCATAGCATAACATCATAAACTTTTACCATGTATTTTTTTTTTCATCCCATGAGAATGGAGCATGATTATAAATTATAGATGCATTTAGATTACCTAAGTGCTTAAATAGGGGTTGATCTTTGTACCAGTGTATTCGGTGTGGCTCAGCTCAAGGACAACATCAGCCTACAAGGCATGAAGCCATGAATATTAGAATCAGTTGCATTAGAAACTGAGTGCTTAAAAATAAAGCTTGATCATTGTACCAGTGTGTTGGGTGTGGCTCAAATCAACTCAACTGCAGCATCCGCATGCAGTGTACAAAGTCATGAACATTAGAGTCAGTTCAAAATGGTCAATCTCAATAAATGATCTGCAAAGTACGAGTGCTTGAGACATCAGACATGCAAGGCTTCAAGAAGTATCATAAAATCACTTGCTCCGTTAATGGATTTATAACTAAATACAATGAAATGGCAAGGGCCTAAATAGATAGAGGATTTCTAAATAAGCCAATCTATCCATGTTAGCACTAAAACACCACGAACTGATTAGCATCACTTTCTACGTTTTTCAATTTAAGCGAAACCTCTAGAGCATAACAAAATTATCCAACTGAGACCTGACATAAAATAGCTTGCAACAACACAATATGGAATCATTCCAATAGATATGGACATATGGTGGTCTGCTCTGTTTTCGCCACTATTATAAAATAGTGCAAGGGCAAAGATTTACCTAGGTTAGATGAACTCATGCTCTAAAAGTTGCTCTAGTCTAAATTATCATAACTACCACACATCGTTTCCAGCTTTCAAATTTTGGAAACGATAAATGATACTCATTTACAAACCCCATTGGCTTAAAAAACAAAAGGAAAAGGAAAACATGTGTCAGCATGTTTAACAACTGCATAGCAGTGACTTTCCTACTGCACAGAAATTATTTATCCCTAGTAGCCATATACCTGCATGGAGTAAAATATTTAGTAAGACAATAAGCAGCCTGACGTGGATGGAAGAAATATAAAATTTTTTTCTCATACATCTGATATAAAAACAGCCAAAAATCAGAAGACGAAAACATTATAGGCATGTTGAAAAGTGGCAGTGCTTGTATACTACTGATAATGCAATTGATGCCTGAAACTCATCATCATCTCATCCCTCATACCACCTTCGATAAAATTCAGGAAAAAGTCTACATAACCCCCCAATGTATCATAGAGCGTCTACTTTACCCCCGACCTACAAAATCGGTTTTTGTGCACCTTCAACTATTCAAAACCATACAAAACACCCCCTAGGCGGTTTCCTAAGGTGGTTTTGATAACTTGGCTGCCACGCTGGCTTATAGGGGTGTAATCGGATAATTATTCGGATAGTCTTTTTTCATCCATAGTGAGTAAATAGGACATGTAATGTCTCATCCAAATTTATATTCTTGTTTTGGGTGTTATGATTGTTAATTTCCATAACAAAATGAATCCTAAATCTATTCTATATTTGCTAAAATGAGTTTGGATGTAATCAGATTCGGATACGATCGGATACGGATACTTTTTAACATTTTTCTATATTGGAAGAAAATGAGGCATAAAATTTTTCATCCAATTTTATATTCTTATTTTTGATAATGTATTTGTTAAAATGAATAAAAAATGAGCACAAAACTCATTCTATTTCTATTTTTAAAAAATCAAATTCGTTCAGACATTTCGAACAATTCGGATATCCATTTACACCCCTGCTAGCTTATGAGGCCCTACCTGTAAGTGCCATTTCCCTCTTATTTTTATTTCTCCTACTTTGCAACCAAAATCCTGCATCGGCACATGGCCTTGGGCGACGGCCATCGGCTCTAGAGATGATGGAAATAGGCAGAACTCATCTATGACCTCCCCGACAAGCCTCTCCACCAGATCCTGCACCGCCTTGCCTCCACCCCCTGACGCAGTGCGCACCAGCATTCTCTTCCGCTACTGGCCCGATCTCAACGAATTGCGCCTCGACTCCGTCCTCGCACCGGTTGCAGACATCACGCTCCTCCCGGTCACAACCACACCACGCCTAGATCCATTGACTCCTATGGCTTCTTTGCACCCCCAGCACATGTTGCACACGGCGCTCGACGAGCACGGGGATGAGCAAATCAAGTGGCGGCGGCGGCAAGCATGTGCGGAGGTAGTGATGTTGCGGGTGCGGAGGCAAGATGGCAAGCACGTGCGAGCAGGCGACAACAGTAGGCTCATCGGTGGGTGAGCGGCGGCAGCAGCGAGCGCATGGGTAGCACTGGCGGCGGCATCCGGGAGGTCGAGAGGAAGTGAGAGAGTGAAGAGAGAAATACGGAGGCGGAGGCAGTAAAAAAAAGAATACACTCACTCAGGTGCGCCTCATATGCCAGCATGCAGCCAAGTTGGCAAAACCACCTTATTAAACTGCCCAATGGTTGTTTTGCACGGTTTTAGATAGTTTGGGTTGTACAAAAACCGGTTTTGTAGATCAGAGGGTGAAGTAGACGCTCTACAATACATCAGGGGGTTATTTAGACTTTTTCCTAAAATTCATGTAGCCAAATGTCAGGGATATACAAGCAAAATGCAAAGACATTGACATAGCCAAATGTCAGGACCAAGTACGAAATATTAAACCCTAGTTATAAGCAATTATTATTCTATTACTTTGATGCCAACAAACAATTACCTTTGCAAAGTAAAGCACAGAAAAGTCAAAAACATGCTAATTACTCAAATGAGTGACGAGAAGTAGATTCAGGTAGGGGCACGGATACTCCTAGCATACATCTTCCTGCTTGTCCAACCAATCTATTGCAGACATGCCATCACAAATGTAAAGAATATTTGTCTCTTATGATAGTTAGACAAATGAATGATAAATAAAACACTAATTTCCGATCATTCATGCTTGCTGCCTTCCGTAAAATGTAGTTGTATAAACTATATGCTCTGGCTCTTCCATATGGAAACACGAATTCTCTAAAAGCCTATTATGCAACAGAATCATATTATTACTCTTTATGTAAAAAAGGTTCACAAAGTCCAATAGAAAAATTGATTGCTAGGTATTTCTCTTGGTAATATTCATTTGTATCATATAATTAATCAAGTGGTGGAGCAATTATACATCTTGTACCCCAAGTAAGGATGTCAATATGAACCAGGAAAGGCTTTTATAAAAAAAGAAAAAAAACCAATATTTGCTTCCAGATAGAGCATATTGGCAAACCTATGAGTAAATGGAGAGCACCATTGCCAGGTGTGGAGAGAAAGAGAGAGAGAGAGAGAGACGGTAGATATCTGACAACCAAGTGAAAGCAGCCATATAGCATCACCGAAAGCACAAGTATCAAGCAGATCGAAAACGATATGTGACAACCAAGTGAAAGCAGCCATATATTATCACCGAAACCACAAGCTCTTTGATTTTTTTGAAACCCAAGCTCTTTGTTTTGGTAGTATAGCATAATAGTTGTTTAAATCAGTCAGTTGCTACAACAGTGAACCATCACAGATATTGTCATGGTCACTATCATTTATAGATCGAGAGAGGGACAAACCTATATTGTCACTGTCACTTTTTTTACACATAGAGAGAGGATGGAGAGGGAGACCAAACCTTAACTCAGACAGCCTCTGAAGAAAAATTCCAAGACTGCATATTGATTAAATATCCAGATATTACTATCCAGATAATGAATATCCAAAGGAACCAAACACACCCTTAATTGATTGAGGACTGCATATTGATCAATGATCAATCATCATGCAGACATGGGCTATAGGTTTGGCATGAAGCCGGCATCAGTTCTAGAAATATATTAGGATGTCAATATGGAATTAGTATAACGCAGCATTCTAGCTTAGTTTTCCAAATAGTGGATCCACATGGACTAATGAAGAAACAGGAGCCTGGAGGGTAGTGAGAAGTAAACTGACAACCGGTAAGATAAGTTGTGTCATACCTGTGTTAATGAGCAACAGTCTACGCATCGAGGAGTAGATGATGAAGAACTCACTTGAGAAAGTACGACAGTGTAAGAGGTGGGTCAATTGCTCCTCAGCAGTCAGGCAGAAGGTCAACCAGTGCTGCGTCTAGCAATGAACGGAAAGTAAAAAATTAATTGTAAAAGTAAAAATACTGCCATGAGTTATAATTAGATTTCAGCTGGTTCTATGACTCTGTAATGGACTCTAAGATAGCTACTCCACCACATACCTTATCTTCTCCATACAACCCCACCTTCTCATCATTCAATTTCATGACCTGGATGATGCTAGGGAAAGATTATCAACGAAAAGCATATCGATGTATGGGAAATATCATTTTTATGCAGACCGTGCATCAACCATGGATTTTCAACATGAGCATTTTTTGCAGCAAAAATGGAAGAACATACGCCTTTAATTTAGCAACACATATGTAATTATATGCATGTCTCTATAATTTTGCACAACTACATCACTTGCAAGATGCAAGCATGCAATTACTGATTAAATTTTCAAGAATACATCACCTTTCACTTTGAGGAGATCCAGACCTGCTGCATTGCTTTGACGATACGGATCCCTTCCCATGGCTGGAGGAAAAACGAACAAACCAGGAGAGAAAATGAATTGGGAAGGCATTGCGTACATCGACCATACCGGAGTAAAAAAAAAAAAACAAAGACAGACCAAGAATGGGGCCAGTCTGCCGGTGGTGCGGCGGCAGGACACCGTAGTGTCCCTAGCCTCCTCCACGGCGTAGGAGCCGAGGATGGCGGCGAGGTTCTCGGGCGGAGGTGCAGCGCTGCACAGGGTGACGGGGTCGAGCGCCGGGGCGAGGACGCGGCCGGGGCTGCAGGGCCGGGGCGAGCGCGCCTCGCGTGGGGGCGAGAATGTCGGCAATGGTTTGGGGGCTCTCGGCCGTGGTGGCCGGGTGTGGCAATGGCGGCGCGCGGGGCCGGGGTAGCCCACGGAGTTGGGGCGAGGGCACGGGGAGGTGGGATGGAAATCTCGTGTCGTATGCGTACATGGGAAAAATAGGAAGTTGAAAAATTAAGGGATGATTAAGGCCCTGTTTGGGAGTTTTATAAGTTTTTTCACGTGTAACTGTGTTACACCAGTATTTTGGTGTGCACAAGAAAACCACCGAAATACATAGTATTATTTTACCGTGAAAGAAAATCATCGCGAAAGAGGGGAAGAGCAGAGCAGAGAAACACGAACCAGCTCTGCTCGAGAAGCACGGCGCAGTCAGTCAGCGAGCTGCCGGCGCGTGCGGAAGCTCCTGTACACCTTCTGCAGCTTGAGCGCCGCGGCCTCGTGCTTGGGGCTCTCCGCAGCCATGGAATCCGAGGAGAAGTTGGCAAACCTCAGGTGCGCGGCGGTGTCAGGGGTGCTCCGGATGGAGATCTTTGTCTCCAGCTGCAGCAATGCGGCGCTCGGCCTACACGCGCTTGAAGCTGAGTGAGTCCTCAATGAGCAGCTTGCCGAAGCCTAGCGCCTTGAGGGTTGCTGGCTCACCGGCGGCGGCAGCGGAGAAGGAGGAGGAGGAATAGTCCGTTGGGTGTGGTGGCGCTTGCTCCAGGTCCAGTGCCAGCGGGTCGTAGTCATCGGCGGGGCAGGATGCAGATAGCGACGATTTTGACCGTCGTCCGCCACGGGATCCTGGTGAGAAAGAGGCGATTTGGCAGCCGGTTCGCTTCGGGATAAGTGAGTCCGCCGCCAAGGACTCGGACGGCGAGTGAGGGAGCGGAGCCGCGTGAGGAAGACGACCCCGACGTTTATCGTTTTATTTTCCAGACTTGTGGAGGTAACAGTTTTTTTCCACCGGTTTTGGCCCAATCCGTGTGCAAATTTATTGGGTTCACATATCATCCAAACAGCCATTTTGAATTCAGCCTGTAAAAAAACTAGGACCTGTATTTTACACTGGTTTTAGGTTCAAAACTAAGCTTCCAAACGGCCCTAAGGAAAGTAATTAAAGCATGGTTGGGATAGAAAGTATTTTTTAACCTCAATTGAGAAAGGAAATAATGCCTGGTCGAATGTTGCTGCGCATCGGCGGGTACAGGATTGGGTGAGAAAATAATTGATAAAACGGCAGAAATATTTTCCTTCTATCAGTTTTTACCCCTTTCCATCCTTTTCCAACCTGCGCAGTGGGACCGGCGTGAGATGTACAATGGGGCAATCTAAGATAAAAAATATTTTGAAAAAATTCGCTCTTTTATAGTGTAGATTCATTTGTCTAACTATCATAAAAGACTCATATTCTTTACATTTGTGATGGCATGTCTGCAATGGATTGGTAGGACAAGCAGGAAGATGTATGCTAGGAGTATCCGTGCCCCTACCTGAATCTACTTCTCATCACTCATTTGAGTAATTAGCATGTTTTTGATTTTTTTTGTGCTTTACTTTGCAAAGGTAATTGTTTGTTGGCATCCAAGTAATAGAATAATAATTGCTTATAACTAGGGTTTAATATTTCGTACTTGGTCCTGACATTTGGCTATGTCAATGTCTTTGCATTTTGCTTGTATATCCCTGACATTTGGCTATGAATTTTAGAAAAAAGTCTAAATAACCCCCTGATGTACTGTAGAGCGTCTACTTCATCTCTTGATCTACAAAACCGGTTTTTGTACAACCCAAACTATATAAAACCGTGCAAAACAACCATTGGGCAGTTTAATAATGTGGTTTTGCCAACTTGGCTGCATGCTAGCATACGAGGCGCACCTGAGTGAGTGTATTCTTTTTTTACTGCCTCCACCTCCGTATTTCTCTCTTCACTCTCTCACTTTCTCTCGACTTCCCGGATGCCGCCGCCAGTGCTACCCATGCGCTCGCTGCTGCCACCGCTCACCCACCGATGAGACTGCCGTTGTCGCCTGCTCGCACGTGCTTGCCATCTTGCCTCCGCACCCGCAACATCACTACCTCTGCACATGCTTGCCGCCACCGCCACTTGATTTGCTCATCCCCGTGCTCGTCGAGCGCCGTGTGCAATATGTGCTGGGGGTGCAAAGAAGCCATAGGAGTCAATAGATCTAGGCATGGTGTGGTTGTGACCGGGAGGAGCGTGATGTCTTCAACCGGTGCGAGGACAGAGTCGAGGCGCAGTTCGTTGAGATCGGGCCAGTAGCGGAAGAGAATGCCGGTGACATCGCGTCAGGGAGTGGAGGCAAGGGGGTGGAGGATCTGGTGGAGAGGCTTGTTGGGGAGGTCATAGATGAGTTCTGCCAATTTCCAACATCTCTAGAGCCGACGGCCGTCGCCCAAGGCCATGTGCCGATGCAGGATTTTGGTTGCAAAGTAGGAGAAATAAAAATAAGAGAGAAATGGCACTTACAGGTAGGGCCTCATAAGCCAGCGTGGCAGCCAAGTTATCAAAACCACCGTAGGAAACCGCCTAGTGAGTGTTTTGTATGGTTTTGGATAGTTGAAGGTGCACAAAAACCGGTTTTGCAGGTCAGAAGGTAAAGTAGACGCTCTATGATATATTGTGGGGTTACGTAGATTTTCCTTAATTTTATCGAAGGTGGTATGAGGGATGAGATCAATTGCATTATCTGTAGTATACAAGCATGCAGACCTGCTGCATTGCTTCGACGATACGGATCCCTTCCCATGGCTGGAGGAAAAAAGAACAAGCCAGGAGAGAAAATGAATTGGGAAGGCATTGCGTACATCGACCATACCGTAGTAAGAAAAAAAAAAACAAAGACAGACCAAGAATGGGGCCAGTCTGCCGGTGGTGCGGCGGCAGGACACCCTAGTGTCCCTAGCCTCCTCCACGGCGTAGGGGCCGAGGATGGGGGCGAGGTTCTCGGGCGGAGGTGCAGCGCTGCACAGGGTGACGGGGTCGAGCACCGGGGCGAGGACGCGGCTGGGGCTGCAGGGCCGGGAAGAGCGGGCCGCGCGTGGGGGCGAGAATGTCGGCAATGGTTTGGGGGCTCTCGGCCGTGGTGCCCGGGTATGGCAATGGCGGTGCGCGGGGCCAGGTAGCCCACAGAGTTGGGGCGAGGGCACGGGGAGGTGGGATGGAAATCTCGTGTCGTACGCGTACATGGGAAAAATAGAAAGTTGAGAAATTAAGGGATGATTAAGGAAAGTAATTAACGAATGGTTGGGAGAGAAAGGATTTTTTAACCTCAATTGAGAAAGGAATTAATGCCTGGTCGAATGTTGCGCATCGGCGGATACAGGGTACAGATTGGGTGAGAAAATAATTGAGAAAACTACAGAAACATTTTCCTTCTATCAGTTTTCACCCTTTTGCAACCCTTTTCACCCCTTTCTAGCCTGTGCAGTGGTACCGGCGTGAGAGGTACATTGGGGCAATCTTAGGTAAAAAAATATTTTGAAAAAACTCGCTCTTTTATAGTGTTTTGCGTGTTTTCTTGATAGATCTGACTCGTAAAAGGGGTAAGACCATCCCTCTCTATAAATATAAAGGGTCACGGCCGATTGAGACACCACAATCAAACTAATCAATCTACTTTTTTTCGTTTTTATCTTTTATCTCTTTGCTCTAACTTTTCTAACCTCTCTTTGCTATTCTCCCTGCGTCTCGACGGCGACTTGGAGGCATTCTAGGTGGCCTGCCGATCCTAGCGGGGAACGGGTATTTCGGCTGCGAATCATAGCCGGATTTTTCTACCCTAATTATTACCAGATTAGTTTCATCGCGGCGAAGGTTGGCCGTATTGCTTTTATCCAATCGCCGTTGCTAGCATAGGGTCTGTTAGGAGTACGTACGTTTCCTTGCATTGTTAGTTAACCGATCTAACACGATCGGCACACAATACGTACTCGTCTCCTTTCATCATTATTTAACCGACATAATACGATGAGGCACCCAGGGCCGATCGTTGTGTTTTTGTTATTTGGCCTTGCATCAGGCCTTGAGGCCGGTTATATCTGTTATTTAATCGATCCGTCGGCAAGAAAAATTCCTCTCTCGGTTTGTTCGTTAACGCATCAGATCCAGACAGGAAACAAGGCTGCTGATGCTTACCTGTTGCTAATCTCAGCGTGTCCTCCAATTCCAAGGATAAACTGTTGCAGGTTATTCAGCTGCTTAGGCACGTGAGGATTGTTTAGCTGCAGCGGCAAACGAGGTATAATCAGGCTGTATGTATTTTGTTTCACTCATGGAGGCATATCGTGGTTCCGTATCACCGTACTACTACAACAAGCCAGAGGTACAATTTGCAAATAAGTTTAATAATCCTAATAATTATTTTGCAAATACCATAAATTCTCATATTGACGTTGTTGGTCATAATAGTACACATATTCCTTTGGCTAAATATCAGAAAGAAGGAAGCTTCAAGGCTGAAGGTAAAACAAAGCCGAGTTTTGCGGAGCTCTTGGCTAAATATCAGAAAGAAGGAGCTGCTAAGAAGAAGGGCCGACCATGTGGTGCAACTTCAAATTCTTCGCATACGAGTAATGTGCAATCAAGTTCAGTGGGTAATTCTTTTACTTCAGCATATTATCCTCTAGGGCCGACTTCATCCTGGTATTGGCCATATGTTTATTATTGCCCACCTTATTCTTATGCTAATATATGGTTGCATCCATATTTTCCATATCCTACTTCATATCCTTATTATGGAGCATTACAACGACTGATTCATGATAATCTAGTCAAGGATGCATCTGCTGTTCCAAATGTGCGGGTAAAGGAGAGCACGCAAGAGTCTGAATGTCTACCACCGAAGTGGTGTCCTTCAGGCTTGTCTCACACTCAGAAGAGAAGACTTCAACGTTTGCGTCAACAAGAGTTAATAGAGCAGCAAAAGGAGGTGACGGTGCCTGTGAAGGAAGCACGTGCTACCAAGCAGGTTTGGAGACCAAGAAGATTATTTCAGCGTCGCCTTGATCCAGTCAAGTTTTATAGCCGATAATTGCTTTTATCGCCCTAAGTGTGATATATGGCCGATGTATTTTGTTAGCCATCGTCCTTAGATGTTTTTGGTGCAAAAGAGTGCTTTTGGCTCAGGACCTTCGCCAAAAGGCAGGGGCCATGTGTTGAGCACCAAAAGTGGCAGGGGTAGCCTGGCTGCCGTGCACCGGACAGTCCGGTGCACGATGCCGGACAATCCGGTAGTATCAGACTATCAGGTGGCTTCTACCGGACAGTCCGGTAGATGTAAGTCCGAGTAAGAGTCCATGTTTTGCGCGTTTTCTAGATAGATCTGACTTGTAAAAGGGGTAAGACCATCCCTCCCAATAAATATAAAGGGCCATGGCTGATTGAGGCACCACAATCAAACCAATCAATCTACTTTTATAGTTTTTACCTTTTATCTCTTTGCCCTAACTTTTCCAACCTCTCTTGCTGTTCTCCCTGCGTCTCGACGGCGACTTGGAGGCGTTCTAGGTGGCCTGCCGATCCTAGAGCAACCCTACGGTCTTCTCTCCCCGACGGGGTCCCTCCCGGGAGATTAGATCTAGGTCTACTCGAGCTCTCAAGAGCTCAACGGACAGTCCGGCGCCCGCTGCTAGACTATCCGGTGTTATCGGACAGTCCGGCGTACACCGCCGGACAGTCCGCCATCTGCTAGTCTATCCCAAAGCGCGTGCTCGTTGCATCGAAAGACTTCAATGTTTGTGATATTTGGCCAGGACAGGTGCCAACAGCCTGCCCCTCCACATGCAGCCTCTAACTGGTCGGGTGCCCCACTAGTCCAAGGCTTTTGACATCGCCAAGCTACCCTTGGGCATCCAGAGGCACGATTACGAACGAGCATGCGGGGAAGTTGACTTCCCTCCTCTGGCGCTCCTCGCCTCCTCGGGAGAGGATGAGCTCGGGCTAGGCATGTGCGTGCTACTGTCGTGTGCTTGTTATTTAGGCCACCCGACTGATAGGGTCGGCTATCCCTCGCAATAGTGACCAGAACATGGACAACCCATGGAATATCTCCGCTATCACTATTGCCATGATCATGTCAAAATCAGCAAGCTCTACCAATTCGACATACTACCTCCTCTGAGAATCACCACAAGTGAGTTCCACACCTACTCACTAGTCCCTTCATCAACCCATCTCTCCAAAATAGTGAAACCCATCCTCATAGCATCACTCAAATCATCCATATTGGTATCAAAGCCATGAGTCTTCAGTCATCCAGCATAACTTTGTTGTCATCTTAACCCTACAATATGTCTTGTGCAAATCACCTCTTGCAAGTATTGATCTGTCCAAACCTTTTACATCCTCCTTTAACCTCCTATATTTTAGTCTGAAGCTCCGCTCTCATTGTGTCTCACACTTCCATGTTTATAGCAATGACTAGTTTCATCTTTGTACGCTTTATAAAATTATTTCTTCATATGGTGTATCGTTCTTATTTGTTATTTTATTGTCTGCTTTTCAGTTGTTTGTTGCTCTTAGAAGAAGAGCTTTCAAAGTGATTCCAAGAGTACATGCTATAGATATCGAAGCAGTTATATACTTGGGAAAACAGGTAAGTGTTATTTAGCATATTATTTACCTGTAATACGTTTGTGATTTTAATTTGAGCACGAAGAGACCACCCAAGAAAAAGGGCAACCATGAGATTGGGATGAGGCACTCATGGCTAACTAATTAGGTTATTTTAGTTGATGGTAATTTACCTGTGAGGCAAGCGGGGGGTACTGAGTGAGCTTTGTAGAGGCTTCGTAGTGGGATTACCAATCATCTCATCTAAGAAGTGTGACGAACCCCTTGTATGTTTCGCAACTTGCAATGAATGAGTACATTTGTAGAGTGTAAAATGGATATATCAGTTGTGCTCATGGTCATGAGCGGCTTGAACCCTCCATGACTATGACAATTAGAGTTGGGTATGAGATTAAATGTTGATAGGCAATTATGTTTCTGAACCTTGTTAAGTATATGTGCTCACCCTTGCTATTTTCTATAATATAGTCCTGCTCTATACAAACGTTGATGTTTAAAGAATACGCTTTGTAAATGATATTGATATGATATTCCACTAACCGTGTCTATGAAACTTGGTCATGGTCCTTCACATGGTTAACATTAAGGTCTATCCTTGGAACCAGGTGTGACAGACCCAACAGTGTCATTAATGTCCTAGGGAGGGGCACTTGGACTATGTCCATGATGTGGAGAAGCTTCAGGCCATCTTGTCTAGCATGGAGGGGGCCTAGAGTCCTTGATCTCTGTTGACGGCACTTAACCACGGCAAACTTTTATACTGCAAGCGACAGTATCGTGCGTAGCTTTTCCCCAGGATCAGTATCATAGGTTTTGTCAATCCTGGAAATTAATTAATTGAGATCTAATTAACTAGATTTTACGGTAAACTAAGTGTATAAAACTAGGCTATAATCTACTTCTAAACTAGCCCTAAACTATATCTAATCTACGTCTAAAGTATACTAATGCTATAAGATAAGCAATTAGAACAGAACTAGAACACCAATTAAGAGGTATTAATTAGAGTCTAATCAAGCTCTAATTGGATCCAAGACATGCATGATATGGATACCACAGATAGATAAGAGCAACAAGATAACAAGATAACTAGTAGCTCAAGGTAGAAATAAGCATGATCAATCATAAACTTCATAGCATGATTAAATCAAGATCAATCAACCTAACCCGCTAGATCGGTTTAACCTTCCTCCGCCTATGCTGTCACCAAAAACCAGGTAATCGACGAGATATTTTCAACAGGCACATAATTAGAAATACACTTCTAATTACTTTATATAGTCTAATAACATAATTAGCACAACTAGAACCTTTAATCATCATGATCACAAGAACTAGATATACAACTATATCATTAGTAAGTTAAATCATTGATCAAGAATGCTAGAAGAATATAACCCTTAATAACATGCTCTAATTAACATGCATATAGACCTAAAGTTAATTAGAGTTAGAACAAGCATAATTAGAATAAGAAGATAATTAGACAAGATCAATGCTTCATTAATAAATTGTATCGTACTTACAACCATGGCCATAACTCTTGATGATACAATTAGACCTCTGAAACTAGGTAATTAGAACACTATGCAAGACTTATAATCGTTCCTAGGAACTAGAAGAACTCTAATCCTAGACTAGAAACTCGACCCTCTACTCTTCTCTAGTTGTTGTCCCTCTTGTCTACATCCTATCGCCTTGATAATGAATTGGATACCCGATATCGGGGCCTATACTCGCTTCTTATACCTGGAGAAGACGTGTGAAAAAGGAAATATCAAACCGACGTACAGAGACCTGGGGTCGGCCGACTTTGGGGTAGGCTCGGCCGACCCCGAGTCTCCCTCTGCCCGTTTGTTTCCATCTTTCGCTAGGACTTTGTTCGCCGCCTAAGAAATATTTTTGCGAGGGTTCTCGGACTCTTGGGGTTCTGGAACCTTCGGTATTCTCCGAGAGTTGACGAAGTCTTCTAGTTTTGAATATAATTGAAGTGCTTTTTCGGCATATTTTTCTATAATCTGATAGCACTTGATGTCTTTATGAAGTTTCTGATTAGAAAGTCTTGATTAATACAGAGGAGGGATGAATAAACCAAGCCTTCCGTAATCTTCATCTTTGTAAGATATCATCTTTAGAGGTCTTTTCTCACTCGAGATAGATTGTGGTGAATTTCGTGAAAAATTGGCCAAAAATCTGTAAAAATCACATATAGCAAATTTCCAAGACAATATTGCAAAGTCCACAATAATCGGTGATAATTGTTAGTAAAAGATATAGTTGACGCATAAAATCAGTGAAAAACCATATGAAATGATACAAAATATTCGTCTAACTGTTGCGTCAACAACATCCCCACTCTTAAACCTTACTCGTCCTCGAATAAGTCAAAAATCAGCGTTGCTCTACATTAACTTTTTCATACTCTAATCTTAATCAATCAATCATGAAAGAAAAGATATTCAACTAAACTCATCCCACAACAGAAGAATTAGCAAGACTTCAAATTTATCAATGACACGTCTCCTCATTTTAGCAATAAGTTTTTAAAAAAGATAATCAAACATCAAAAGATAAATTCTTGCAAAGCCAAAGAAATACACTCAACTCTCCAGTCTTTCAATATCTAAATGCTATTCAATAAATATATATATAAGGTGGAAGCTTATTTAGAGTTTGGTATGAATCCTAATTAAAACTTGTTTTTAAATTATTGTCAAACCATGAAAGAACACATGGTTGGAATATTTTCTGAAGTATAGGATATCCCTTACTAGTACTGAAGAAAAACTATTTATATCAAACTCTTAAAAATTCTTAGAAGATTATTGAGGGACATATATATTTTTTATATATATAAATTTTTTTCAGACGACCACTTGGTCTTTTTTTTTCGACCACTTAGTCTCTTTTTTTTTTCTTTCCCTTTTTTTTTAAGCCTCCTCAAAAATCTTAATACAAAAATCCTTTATATTAATAATAAAATGACAGCTCTCCATCCCCACTCTTTAATAATACTCACCCTCGACTTTGAGTATATATCTCTAAAACAATTTAACTTAGAGAATAGAGCTGTCTAATAGAAAGAATAATATTTAATCCCTTAAATACTCTAAAAAATAATCGGTTGTGGTGAAGGAGGATACACAAAAAGATAATCATGGTTTAAGGATGGATATCCAGCGAAGTTTGTAATTTCTCCAATGTAGAGAGACACAATGCATGGATAGAAAGGCTAGCAAAGAAAAGATACGCGAATGAATGACAAGCTTCTAAGTCTCCTACCCTATATCACAGTCTTGATCCAACTCATTTGAGAAACAAATTTGATAAATGCAAGGTTTTAAAATATATGGCTTTGATAGGAATGGCTATTGCAAGATAATCTCATAAAGTTGATCATGGCATTTATAAGGAGTAAAAATAAACAAAGAGTGTATCACAATAAAGATTGAACTTTGCAAAAATTAAATCATATAGGTCTTTATGAACTATCATAATCAATCACAAATTTATTGGCTGGTTCAATTAAACATGTATTATGAGAGCCCGCTATTTTGACTAATCAAAACCAAAGCACGATAAAGATAAAGCGGCAAGTTTCATCATTTTTTTGAAAGCATTGTTATCATTAATTAATTAAGCATAGATCATGGTTGTAGCATTAATCACACACTTAAAGCAAAAGAAACACAAAGGGAACACCAAATTGATAGATATAGGTAAATAAATGCAGAATTTAAAAATGAAAAGAGAAGGTATTAGAAATATGTTACCGGATATTTCTTCAATTTTCTTGTCATTAAATAATTTTTTGCAAAATAATGCAAGTGCACATACTACTCTCGAGGTAACGGTCGAGAGTAGAGGCAATTTTACCATAATCTAAAAATATTCTCTTTGACTTTTAAATTTTGGCCTAGTTAATCTTAATAAAATAAGAACAAAAAAAACTAATGGGTATATGCAAGGGTAAATGTGTAATATATGCAAGAGATAAGCATATAAACAAAGACAATGATTAAATCAAGTTCTAAACACCATGTTTACAACATGATTGCTAGGTTTCTTTATAGCCATCAAAACTTTAATTAACCAAAATTAAAACACTATGTTTTATCAAAGTCATTAGCTCTTAAAAGCACAAAAAAAAAAACAAAGCACATTGCAAAGCTTATAAACTAATCAAATGAAACTATGGATAACTAGTATTGTTAATTAATTTCGTCATGATGATCAACAATTTAATCTAAGCACATGTTTACATAAAATTGCTAAGGAAAAACGCTGATCAAGCATTTAACATAAACACGAAAGCACATAGCATGAAGTTAATTAAACAACCAAACCAATTATAATACAAACATGCAATCTCATCTAAGTGTAAAATGGTGGTTTATGCATGAAATTAAATTAGTAACATGAATGGTAGAAATCAAAATGAAAAGAGTTTACACTTAATATTGAACACCACGTTCACTACTAAATTGCCAGAATTTCAAAGTAAAACAACATGTTTTAAGTTAAGAAACAAAGCACTCTAAAGACATGTTTGGAAGCACAAATTCACACCATTTTCCTTGGGTGAGAAATCCCACCCACCTTACCTTAGGCTAAATTTTAGCTAGGCCATGGAGGTTTTCAGCCCATGAAATTTGCTTCCTGGCTTCCAAACTAGCCGTAATTAGTTTAGAAAATCAAACATGTTATCGTAACAAAGGTGAAAAAATTATCCACAAGAGATATGATTAGTAAGAAAATTTTGATTAAACATAATGATGATGGTCTCAAATTAAATCTAAACACTATGTTTACACTTAAATTACCAAGAAGAAAACTCTGCTGAGAATCGTCATAAATATAAGGCTTTCATCATGAAATTTATGAAAATTTCAAAACTAATAAAACAAGTATGGAGAAACAAATGATAATGCAAATGCAAGGTAGAAAACATAAATTAAAATGATGTGATGGTTTAACTAAAACAAAATTAGACTAAGTCAACTAGCCACAGGATAAAGATTCAAAGCGTGGTGCAGGAAGACAGGGAGTTGGGGGCTTGGGTTGCCGGGCGCAGCGGCGTCGTGAAGCCGTTCCGATGGCACCGTGCGTTGTAGGGCCGCAGGGACCACCGGCCACTGGCCGGCCACAGCTAAGCAGCCCACCTGTTGTGCCGCCGAGTCTGACTGCTGTCGCCGCGCCGCGACATGCTGCCAGGGCTGGGAGGAACCGAGGTAGGAGGCTGCAATGTGCCCTCTCAGCTTCTCTACTGAAGTCTGAACCTGTACTCTTGAAGCCTGAAGAGAAGCCGCGAAGCAGGCAAACCCAAGCAGGCCTCTCCAGTCTCCAATCTCCATTTCTGCATAGCCTAATTAAGCTTTATACGAATATGATTGTCTCATGTTTCTCTGAATTAGTTATTATTATTGTAGAACTTGAATTGGGTGATTTAATTTGCAGGTTTGACCTTGAAACATGAAGAGAAAGAACAGTGGTACTACTGATTTGAGGGCTTTCTTAGCGAGAGCTGAAATGTTGAATAGGTGTAGAACTTAATGTTGAATCAATTATGAGACATAGTTGGCTTGTTTTGTATGCTCAATTATGTTTTATATCTTCCAAGTATTATAAAACTAGTGCTATATTATACTATGGTCAATTATATATGCCAAAAGGCAAGGCTTTAGGCTAGAAAAAATCTTTTGGGAAATTTTGAATACCTAGTCTCCAAATCTTGGGCCCGCCCCTGAGCGTTATAATATGGTTGTTCAATTTTACGATTTTGCGATATGAATGGATAGTCCTATTCTACCATTATAGTGAGTGAAGTCTATACTTTTATGAATTTTCTGTTAACAATTCATTTATTCCGATCTTATCCGACGTTTTTTGGATTAAACTTTAGAATTTACGAATTTCGGAACCTTGCATAAGCCATATAATTTCAAATAATGTTTACGTATATGTTACTCAATACTCCTACCTGTGAACCAAACACTGTCCGTTGTCTGAGTGTTACTCCATAGAAGTGACAACCTGACTGACAGCGCACACAATGAGTGTTCCTCATCAGGAATGAGAAATCGACAGTCATTCATCAGTTGTAGGCTTGTAGCCGTTACTACCTCCAGTCCAGGAAACGGTAGCAGGAAAGGAGGAAGACAAGGGGTGCACGCATCGGATGCCTCTGTCTGCGTTTCAAATGGCGGTGGGGCGGTGGGCCGGTGGCTACATATACACCTGCTGTACTGTGGAATTAAGCATCACCAGGCCAGGCCGCCATCTGACTTTTGTTGTTCACCAGGCAGGGTTCACAATTTCGTTTAGGGTTTTCAAAATTTCGTTTTGTTGACCAAATTTGACTTTTGTATTTTTGAATAAGGAACCAAAATATGTAAAATTTCGGACCGAAATTTCTGTTTCGTATAGGAGCGAAAATGAAAAATTTCACCAGAATTTCGTAGTTTCCGAATGAAATTGCGTTCCGTGACACCAGGCCACCATGGCGACCTTCAAGGCGCACCGGAACAATCCTGAGCTGGTGGCGCCGGAGTCAGAGGGGCGGACCCAGGCCTAGGGCCACTATGTTTTTCCTCAGCCTATGTAACTCTAGACCTTCAACTCCAGCCTCCAACCAGGGAGAAGCCAAGAACGAAACAGCAACACGAGGTCATGAGTCCGCTCCGCGCCGCGCCTCCACCTCCGTGCGGCCGAGTCCGATCTGCGAACCGCGACACGAGGTCAAAGTCTCTCGTCGCCAGCTCGCTGGTGAACCTCGTGGTGTCCATCCAATGTGCCTCGCTCTCTCTCTTGTCGTCTGGAAATTTCAATCCGGCCGCTCCGCCGTAGCTTGGAAATACGCAGGCCTGCAGAGTGCAGACCACATACACCAGGGCCACGACAGCCGGCCGGGTGCTCGCTGGGAACAGGATCGACAGAGCCACTGCCCAGGCCGCACAAGCCGGCAGAAACATTAGCAGCAGGCCACACACTCTGCCGGCGGCTGACACAGGCACACAGCCTAGACGTCAGGACCAAACACCAGCTCTCCTTCCTCTAAATTAGTTTATATAATAATAATTCATACAATCGTTGAATTTCGGTGTCAACGGGTGAATTGGATTGAATGTGAATTTATCTGTATCCTATCTTCTACAAAATTTTCAGACTTAAAGGTCTTCGCTATACAAATTAATAGACAACGAGAGGACCAATACTTTGCCATCTTATTTTTCGGTACTGTTGATGAGGAAATTGAAGATGTGAATGCACCAATCTTCACTAGTTTTTTGTGTGTGTTCCATAATATTCTTTCTCTTCATTACCATGGTGTTTCACTTAAAAAAGTTTTAACCTTGTAGTTCAACCATCTTCTTAATTTGGACTGTTTAACTATAATGTTACCTAGTCATCTATGTGACGTACATGAGGCAGTTTTGTCCGCTGAGTTTTATTTGGCCCCAGTCTTGCCCAAATCCTGGGTCCGCCGCTGGGAGTCACCAACCCCTCAAGAGAGCAAGACCCTCTCCGATGTCGACAGCCAGTTCACCTTGTGGTACTACGCCACCGTGGTGGAGTTCTTCTGCCCCCGTGACGCTACTGCCGACGGCCACGAGACCCCGCCGGTGGTGGTCGACGCCGCCGCCGCCGCCGCCGCCAAGGTCATCAAGGAGGGCCTGGAGAAGGCCCTGGTGCACTACTACCCGATTGCTGGCCGTCTGAGGGAGGTCTCCAAGGGAAAGGTGGCGATAGACTGCGCCGGCGAAGGAGTGGTGTTCGTGGAGGCGCACGCTGATGTGCGGCTGGATGAGCTCTGCGACTCGCTGGTGTAGGACCGAGACGTGCGACTAGAGGGGGGTGAATATGAGCACTTGAAAACTCAGACTCAAACCCCTTCACGACCAACTGATGCTAAAATAGAGCACTAGGTACAGTCCACTAAACGGATACATATCTAGCCAAACACATCGGAAAAAACTTGCCTCAACGACCAAAGGAGTGATCGCAAGACAAGCAAGGAAACGACTCGCGCAAAAGTGCCTTGCCAGCCACTCAACACACCGAGATGTGCCCCATTGATACATAATGAGCTAAGAGTAGGGGCATTCAACAAGAAACACCAAAGTGAGGTCGAAACAAAAGCACGGAAGCGAAAAACACCAAAAAGAAGAAAGCTGCCTGGCACTGTAGCAGTGTCCGTTGGAAGTGTCCGGTGTCATAGGACTATCCGGTGGCAAAGTCCGGTGGTATCAGACTATCCGATAGGAAAGTCCGGTGCCATAGGACTATCCGGTAAGCCTCGCCGGACTGTCCGGTAGACCCTGAAACAGCCCTTGAACTTGAGCTCCCAAACCCAAAACTTGTCCAAATCGTGTCCAAACTTCACGAGATTTGGCACATACTATCTAGACCATATTCCAAAGCTATTCCCAAATTATCTGCTAAAAAAGATCAAGGTTTTAGCGGGAATTTAAGATCTCGTGAAATGGCAATCTTTAGGCAAGAATGGGAAAAACTCAAGATCTGATTGCTCGTGGCAATCCTACGGGCAATCCTGTGGGATTGAGATATTCTAGGACATAATCTCCATGTCCTTGCATGTCCAAAGAACCAAAAGAAGTGAGAAAAACTCATAAGCAACACAAAGCACCAAAAGCCTTTGAGAAATCACCTAAAAACCAAACTAGAGAGAGTGGAGAAAGAATTCTGCACACAAGCACTCAGAGCATGGACGAAAATCACCTCATAAGATGGCCCAAAGGGTCTCAACAAGATCACAGGTACATGAAGGACTTCGATCCCAAGCTTCCTCCTACTCCTACCCTCCTGATTTGGAGGCTAAATCTCACTCTAACCTCTCTAGAATTGAAGCTTAGCTTAGGGACGAAAATCACTCTTTCTAAGGAAATCCTAACCAGCCAAGAGAGGTTCTAATGACCAGCCCTTGACCCATTTATACCTAGATGCAGTTTTGACTATTTTACACATAGACCCTTAACACTAGAAATGCCCTGAGGGGCCTAAACAGAAAAAAGACCCTAAATATCGGGGACGGACGACCACGATGAAGTTTTGATCTTCGTAAGTTTCATGCAATCTTCCGATGTGCTCCACATGGCCAGTAGTCTAATCCACTGCTCACCCCCGGTTTTGAAGTCAGAAACCGAAAAACTTTAGGAAGTCTCCGTCTGGGCTAAATTTGGCCCATCTTCTCTATCTTGGCGAGTCATTCCCTAACTCACCACAGCTTAGGTAGCTTGGGTGGCGGTTTTGAGCCAAAGCCGTCAAAGCCCCCCTCGCACGCCTTCGCGCCAAGCACTCGGGTTGGAGCACAACAGTGGCACTCGGCTTCTTCAGTCCATCGGAGTTGCCTCGTAGTCCATCGGAGGACTTACACCGCCGTTGCTGAACCGCCCCTCCATGTACCAAGCTCCCATGGCCGACTGACGCTGAGCTCTTGTGCCTCCGGTCCATTGTAGGGCTTCTGTCTCAGTCTATCGAGGTCTTTCTCCTTCTTTTACCCCCAGTCCATCAGAGAACTTGAGCTCGTTGGCAAACACCTATCACACTAGGAGAGCAATGAGGCCGGTCTATTGCCTGTTAGCTGGTGCCGCCGTACCCTTGCATTGAGGAGCTCGTCTGCGACGACATCGGTGATGCCAAAGACGTCGTTGGCAAGCCACTCATGTTCATGCAGGTAAAATCTTGTTTCAGCCACGGATGCTTTGCTTTGTACTCCACTCATCGAGGAGTAGTGTTTATTTGCTATCTCAGTCAAATCCACAGTTAATAATAATCCTGGAATGGAATTGATCTTTGCAACTGCAAGCAGGTGACCAGGTTCCAATGCTGCGGATTTGCCATGGGCGTCAGCATATGCCACAACATGGCCGACGCATCCAGTTCCTCAAGTGTGTAACGGACCTCGAACGCGGCGAGGAGCGCCCTGCCGTGCTGCCAGTGTGGGAGAGGGAGCTTCTGATGGCGCGCGACCCACCTGACTTCACAAGCCTGCCCTTCTTCTCGCCGGCGGACGAGAAGAAGTTCCAGCTGTTAGGAAATAGAATAGATTCCTAATGTATTTTCATCCTGCTGTAATTGATCCGGACTCTGTGCATTACCGAACCTTGACCATGGGCCTAGCTTTACATGTATAGGTTGCCTTGGAAGTCAAGTTGAATCGGTATATACATGGAAGTCTATCTGTACTTTTGTGTAAGATCAATATATACCCAACGCGGCCTCCTACGGGAGGTAGAACGCTTACCCAAATTTACATGGCGATCAGAGCCGCCTCTTCCCTACGCATCTAGCGAAGAAATGGCGAGTTCATCATCTTCTTCCGTGGCACCGGCACTTGGACCGATCGTCAGCGAGAAGCTTACGCGGGAGAATTATCTCCTGTGGAAGGCGCAGGTACTCCCTGCAATACGAGGCGCACAGTTGATGCAGTACCTCAATGGCAAGACACCAGCCCCGCCTGCAACAACACCGTGGCTACCGATGATAAGAAGACGGCGACAGTTCCAAATCCTGAGTACGTGACATGGGTTGCTCAAGATCAACAGGTATTGGCTTATCTGGTGAACTCTCTCACGAAAGAGGTTCTTATAAATGTAGCAACCAAGGAGACTGCTGCTGCAGCATGGAAGGCCATCCAAGATATGTTTGCTTCAAAATCTCGGGCCAAGGTGACCAATCTAAGGTTTGCGCTGACAAACACTAAGAAGGGAACCATGACAATGGCTCAGTATTTCTCTAAGATGAAGGGTTTTGCAGATGAGCTTGCATCTACAGGAAAAGTGCTTGAGGATGAAGAGATCGTGTCATATATCTTGAACGGTCTTGACTCAGAGTACACACCATTGGTGTCATCCGTTATGTCCAGGACAGATCCAATCTCTGTCAATGAACTGTATGCGCAAGCTCTCAGCTTTGAGTCTCGGCAGGATATGCTGTACGGGGCAGAACCGCAGCAATTTTCTTCATCAGTAAATTCCGCCATGCGTGGACGTGGTCGTGGAAGAGGAAACAATCGCGGATTCGCGGCGGCCGTGGCGCTCCAGGACGCGGCCAACCCCGTGGAGGAGGACAACGTGGTGGCATGTCCAGGCCACAGCAAGAAGGATATAAGAAGCCACGCTGTCAAATCTGCGACAAGCCAAATCATTCAGCTGTTCAGTGTTGGTACCGATATGATCAGGATTATCAAGGTGAAGAGAAGACTGCAGGAGCTGCGATTGCATCTTATGGAGTTGACACTAATTGGTACACAGATACCGGAGCAACGGACCATATTACAGGAGAGCTAGATAAACTCACCGTCCGCGATAAATATCGTAGACAAGACCAAGTTCACACAGCAAATGGAGCAGGTATGCAAATTAGTCATATTGGCAATGCTCTAGTTCACTCCCCTAATCGTTACCTTGAACTTAAAAATGTTCTGCATGTGCCTAGTGCTCGTAAAAACCTTGTTTCAGTTCATAAGTTATCTAGAGATAACAATGTATTCCTTGAATTTCATCCACACTGTTTTTTGTCAAGGACCGAGTCACGAGGAACACAATTCTTCAGGGAGAGTGTGAAGGACTCTATCCACTCAAGTCAGCTTCAAGTCATCGCAAACATGTTTTCCAAATTTCCAAGCCTTCAATTGAGTCATGGCATAGTCGTTTAGGTCACCCGTCTTTTGCTATAGTCGATCATGTTCTTAGGAATAATGAGTTACCTTTTTTAAAAGGGTCTTGTGATAAGTCTATCTGTGATGCATGTCAAAAGGCCAAGAGCCACCAATTACCATATCCAAAGTCTCATAGTGTGTCTACCTATCCTCTTGAGCTTGTTTTCTCTGATGTTTGGGGACCCGCTCTTGAATCCGTTGGTAGATACAAATATTATGTGAGTTTCATTGATGATTTTAGCAAATATACATGGATATACTTGATCAAAAACAAATCAGATGTCTTTCAAGTTTTCCATAATTTTCTGAATCATGTTGAGAGACAATTCAATAGCAAAATTCTCACCATGCAGACAGATTGGGGTGGTGAGTATGAAAAACTCAATTCATTCTTTAAGAAAATAGGAATTTCCCACCATGTTTCTTGCCCTCATGCACATCAACAAAATGGTTCAGCTGAGAGGAAGCACCGTCATATTGTAGAAGTTTGGTTGTCTCTCCTTGCTAATGCATCCATGCCGTTGAAATTTTGGGATGAAGCTTTCTTAACAGCTGTTTATCTCATCAATATTCTTCCTTCCCCAGTCATTCATATGATGACTCCCTTTGAGCGTCTGCTTGCACAAAAACTGAGCTACTCTACTCTTCGAATTTTTGGGTGTGCATGTTGGCAAAATTTGAGACCCTACAACAAGCGCAAATTAGATTTTCGATCCACACAATGTGTGTTCCTTGGTTACAGCCCCTTGCATAAGGGTTTTAAATGTCTTGACCCTACGAGAGGAAGAGTTTACATCTCCCGTGATGTTGTGTTTGATGAGCTCGTTTTTCCCTTCTCCAAACTTCATCCAAATGCAGGAGCTATACTTCATCAAGAAATCCTTCTTCTTCCACCTACAGTTCGTTCCAGTTTTGGCTTTGATCAAGGGGGTGAATTAGGCATTGATCAAATGGCTAACGCTACTAACTCTGAAACTGTAAGCGTGAATGATGATATGCAGGTCCATGATGAAGAAACGGTACCAGCTGAAGCGCAAATAGAGTCTGCACCAAGTTTTCTGGGCAAGGACACACATGATCACATTGATGTGCAGCCTGTACATGTGCAGGCATCAGTACAGCAGCCTTGTTCCACGATGGTGGCCCCCGCTGTGTCGCATGAGCATGTATTGGGGCACAACACAGTTACCGCACAGTCGCTGGTGATGTCGGTGACCGAATCTCCTATGCAAATCTCCAGGGATGAAGGACACTCTATAGATGCAAAGCCCTGCATCTCAGTCATCGCTAGTGTAGCAAAATCGACCAAGGACGAGACTTCAAGATGGTATTGTAAAGCCAAAAATATTTACTGATGGTACTGTGCGATATAGTTTCTTCACATCTACAGGTGAGCCTGAGCATCTACAGGAAGCCCTTGCTGATGACAATTGGAGACAAAGCTATGGATAGTGAATACCGAGCATTGCAGAATAACAAGACATGGTGCCTGGTACCTCCAAAGGAGGGTAAAAATATAATTGATTGTAAATGGGTGTATAAAATAAAGAAGAAGGCAGATGGTTCCATTGATAGATACAAAGCACGACTAGCAGCTAAAGGCTTCAAGCAAAGGCATGGAATAGATTATGAGGATACATTTAGTCCATTTGTCAAGGTTGCTACTGTAAGACTTGTACTAGCCTTTGCAGTATCAAGAGGATGGTCTCTTAGACAGCTAGATGTACAGAATGCGCACTACGTCAAAATCAGGTAATCAGTGACGTGTCTAAAGGTCTATCAGTGACACGTTTAGCACACGTCACAGATTTTTTGTCTCTGATGTGGCATCCTTAGTGATGTGGAAATCAACGTCACTAACAATAACAATCAGTGACGTGTATTAATAGAACCACGTCACTAACGGTAGCAGGGGCGGAGCCAGGACCCTGGCCACCCGGGCCATGGCCCGGGCGTGGCCAATAAAATTTTTCCACCTTCCCTCAATTCACTGGCCCATCCAGCTCGTGACAGCCCAAGCAAAGTCCACAGGCAGCCCTGACGACTGGTGTCTATCCTCAACCGCAGGAAGCCCCTCGCGTCGTCGTCCTCGCTTCCCCTCGCGCCGTCGCCCCCGGCTCCCTGCTCGACACCGAACGCCGGACTTCCTAGCTTCGGCTCCAGGCTCCCCTCAGTCAGGCTTCTGCTCCCTCACTCCCTGCTAGCCCTGCTTGGTTGGGCGTCTCGGCCCTCAGCTGCTCGCTCCCTGGCGAGCGCCGGCCAGGAGGGAGCCGCCCAGAAGGAAGACGACCAGACTCCGGCGGCCGGACGTGGCTGCGCGCCTGCGCCTGCTCCCCGGCGGGAAGCAAACTCTGGTATCGAACATACATTAATCTACTGTCAGGCTCCAGTCTATGGATGAGGAAGCAGATGTCTAGTTTACTGCATTTAGAGAGACTGCATTCTGTTCTTTTAGCATTTTTATAGCTTTTAGCCCAGTTAAAACAAATTTTATTGAAGTGTTTAATCATACACTCTCATTGCTGTTTTGTCTGGCGTATGTATGGGACAAACAAACTGAAGTTTCTTAACAGAGCAGAAGTGATTGCCTCAAAAAAACAGAGCAGAAGTGCAAAGAACATACCAAGATAGTAGTAGCTCATAGCAAATACTAAACTCAGAAAGTGAGCGCAATTGTATCTAGGCATTATTTTTATACATATTGTGGTCCAAGAATCCATGTCTATTCCAATATACTCTTTCCGTTCATTTTTATTTGAAAATTTCGATTTTTTCGTCTTATTCAAAAAATCTACCTTTACATTTGAAACAATTGATAAAGAAGAAAAAAGATATTGCTTCGCATTGGCGTTTTTTATATGTTATCTGCATTTATATTATGTCGTCTTTTAAACTATGTTTTTCTTTGGTGTGCTTTTGCCACAGCTCAGTTATAATTTGGCCCGGGGCTTCACCAAATTCTGGCTCCGCCACTGAACGGTAGTAGTCAGCGACATCTTTCAATAAAACCGCGTCACTAAGGTTGCACATTAGAGACGTTGGAAATCTACCCACGTCACAAAGGATGAATATCAGTGACGTTGGAGAATCTACCCGAGTCACTAAGAATGCATATCTGTGACGTTGTTTTCTTGATCCGCGTCTCTGATCATTGTGTTCCAGTGACGTGGGACATCTTACCCACGTCTCTGATCGATGCGTTAGTGACATTGTTCTCAAGGTTACACGTCTTTGATTTCTGGGTTCCAAGAACATGCCATTTGTTGATTCTTTCCATACATCAGAAGCTCATATTACAGCAATAAGCCATACAAGATAACATATATCAATTCTTTCCATGCATCACAGCTCACATCACACATCATATTTGGAGTACATCACATATCACATTAATGCATAAAGTTCAAATTCACACAGGTTTACAACCATAGATAGTATATCTTGTTCATCGTTCCACTTGGTGGCATAGGCACAACCTGTGCACGGGGCAGAGAGGACCATGGTGCTGGTGCGCCACTGCAACATATCATCGAACAGGTCGCAGACATCAGCCGAGGCATGGTGGAGATGCCACCCAGTTGCTGCATGCAAGCCAAGCATTTAGTCGAACACTGAGTGAGCGACTGTTGCAGGAGAGTGCAGGGAGGTGAGTCGTAGCTAGAGTTTGGCTGGTGGTCAGGAAAAATCAGGAAGGAGCAAGGAGTGTGCATTAGAAGGAACTCGCCTGGGGGAGGAGCGGCGCCATGGAGATGGAGAGGGTCGGCAGCGTTCTGAGCAGGGGAGGCGTGCTCCATGGTTGCTGCTCGGGTCCAGATCGACTGGGGAGCCATGGGGGCAGGAGAGACCAGCGCCATTGGCTGGGGCCCGTGCGTCAATCTGCAAGGGAGGAGCAGGAACATGGTGGCACCATGGTTAGGGAGCTGCATCAGTAAGGTGTGCAGGAGGTCAGAGAGTGGGGGTGCTCACCATGGAAAGGAGATATTGCTGCTCGTGGTGAAGGAGGGCAGGGAACGATCGGGGGGCCTCCGGTTGGCTGCAGAGGGCAGGGGTCGCCAGCGCCATGGCTGCTACTGCCGGTGGTGAAGAAGGGCCGGTGGCACCCTGCTGCTGGCGGAGCTAGGAGGTGTTGCTGCTGGCCTTCACCGCCAAGGAGGGAGCGGCACCCAGGTAGGGAGGAGCTCGCCGGCGGCCTGCTGGTCGGAGGGGGCGACGCCCATGGAAGCTCCTGCTCCCTCTCTCTTTACGTGGTGGAGAAGAGCAGCAGATGGAGAGAAACGGCGGCGGTGGAAAAATAGAATGGTGAATTCCCCGCGCGTTGGTGCAGAGATTTTAGCACATCGCTTTAGATATAATTATAAAATGATGATGCAAATAATAAGGAATAAGGGATTTAATTATAAGAATTATTTATATGATATAAATAGCAAGGTCCGATTGAGTGGACATGTGGAGTTGATGGGATAGCACACAGCTACACATACTCCACATAAACTAAACCATGAACATTAATACCATATGCAGGTAATCAGCAAACAGAACGATCAGTATATCATGATCCGCAGCGGTTACATATATTGCGGCACATCATCTTCGTCTCATTACTTGCGGAAAGGCTACATCACCTGATATTAGGTTACTGACATGCCTTGGCCGCCGACGCACAGTCCGAGCATCAGGTGCAGCATGCAAATCCTTCAACGGCTTCTGTGATGTCCCCGGCATCTCAGAAGCCTTAACACACAACTAGATGAACAATAATGATGAATTAAGACTTAATCATGCTAGAGAGGTGGCAGGTGTGCTTAGCTCGGATTAAATCAGCGGTTCTCCATAGCTTCCCTACAAAGATGAGCAGCCGCTGGTCCAGCAAAAGCTTGCAAATTTAAGGAGTCAATTAAAAAATCCATGGATGATTAGCTCGCGGTTGAAGATTTCTTCAAACTCCTGCGCAGGGATACATGCACGCAGGAGTGTATAGATCTATTCTAGCACCATGTCAAATATAGTTAATCAAAACAACAGTAAACTAAATTAAAGCTAGAAGGCAGAGGATGCGATGGATGGATGGACTGGTCACATTTCCTTATCCTTGATCTTGGTCTTACGTTTTTCAACGATGGTGTCGCTGTTCTCGCGTGATGATGCATGGCTGCAGTCTTCGTCATCAGCGTCTTCAACAAGATCTGCATGGCTGATGAATAATGCAATACCTCAACCTGTTTCAGTTGCATTTGTGGCATGACACTGCACCCCGTCCCCCACCCCGTGGCCGGCCGTCCGTGGCATCACACCTCCATGGCTCCATGCCATCGCCAACACCCAGGTAGCTTAGGCGTCCCATGGTTTCTACTTTTTATACAGCTCAGTGGTCCTGCCTGACGCCTTCTTCGTCGCTATGAGATCCCTCCGCAGGCTGCAGCACAGGCTTGCTCTCTCCACGCTCGCCTCGAGCTCATCCCGTGGGCACTTAGCTTCGCTACAGTTCCGCATAGAGACTGCAAGAGCTCCACATAGGTACGTACCACCAGCCAGTAAGGCATCTGTGCTCTCCTCATCCACGTTCACCCTCTCCGCTTTTATGGAAGGAACTAAAGGAAGGAATGGTAGGAGAAACCATTGAAAGAGGGAACGGCTTTGGTTGTTCCGTTTCTGTCCGTTCAACTATCCAAGCGAGTGGGTGCCGGCAGCTCAGACGCTTCGACTGCTCGACTATCCAAGCGAGGGGGTGCCGGCAGCTCAGACGCTTCGGCTGCTGTAGGCAGGGTCATCGGATCAATTAAGTTAGTGTGACCATTGTGGGGGGATAGATGATGTGGATAACTTGCATGATGAGAGAATTGTAGTTAATGACATGTAGTGGGTTGTACTTATATAGATTATATAGATAAGGGGAGATGGAGAAAAGAAAAAATAGGGTTGAGATATTTATAGAACCTAGTTAGGATCAGGGTTAGGTAGATGGGCTTTTAGATGGGCCTTAGACTATGCTCACCGATAGGCCTAAAAGGGGTGCCCAAACACTGTGAGCGCAGGTGGGATGGGACGGGCGGGCTGGTGAGCATAGTCTTAGGTTTGGGGCTGAATTTAGACTGAGAAATAAATTAGATAGAATTCATTTCAAAGTCCAAAGCATAGACGAATTAGATTCTTTTTTTGTAACTGAATTAATTTAAAAAATTTGATTCAAAGGTCAGTTAATTGGTGTTGCAAATAATTATTTCGACACGCCGGAAGGTTGAGATATTTGGCTGTTGTTGACAGCACTTAAGCATGCCAAATCCTTATACTGCAAGCGCACAGTATCGCGGTAGCTTTTCCCCAGGATGAGTATCTTGGGTTTATCAATCCGGGATTAATTATGTTTAAAATGCTATTAATCAATTATTAACAATATTACTATCTAATTCTAATATATCTAATAAGCTTAAATAAGAGATAAAGGTTATCTAATTACAACTAATAAAGACTCTAATTCTACTCTAATCAAGATCTAATCTATATTCTAATCTATTGCATAAAAGGTATAAGCAAAGACTTAAACTCGGGGTATATAGGATTTAAACAGGCAAAAGGATCCACAAGAGATATGAGACAAACTACTAAAGTACTATGAACCACCTTGACTTAGATCTAAACATTAAGCATAGAATAAGCATGAACATGAATGTCAAGAACCTACTCGAACCTTTCCCCGGGCTCCACTGTCACTGGTAACCAGGTAATCGACGAACTAGTAAACCCTAACTATGCCTAACATGAGCAGATTAAATCTACTAAAAGACATGTGAAGTACTTAACAGTGGCCACTGATTTACACAATTAGACAACAAGCATTGCTAAGCATAGATCATGAACAAGCATAAACAAGAAGCAAAGTCTAAAAGACAACTTTATAGATCCATAATCAAGATTTTATCATAGTACAGAAGAAGTTCGAGGGGTTTACTCAAGATACATCGGAATTCGTGACCCAAAGTCGTCGAGA
Organism: Paspalum notatum; assembly: GCA_022530915.1. Taxonomy (NCBI): domain Eukaryota; kingdom Viridiplantae; phylum Streptophyta; class Magnoliopsida; order Poales; family Poaceae; genus Paspalum; species Paspalum notatum. The sequence goes on along the minus strand of CM039684.1, from coordinate 21,865,294 downwards.
TGAACTAGACGAAGAAGTCGACGAAAGACGAACTCGATCTGCCCTCGGGATGCCAGGGGTCGGCCGAGCCAGACCCCTAGGGGTCGGCCGACCTCCCTGGGTCCTGCCTCCTCTTGCTTCCTCCTTTCGCCGAGATGTTCCTCCCGCCGAGTTGAACTCCTTTGGCCCTCGAGCTCTGCCCTAGCCTCTCGGTTACAATGGATTTGTGGCGAGTCTCTCTCTCATCTCCCTAGATGGAGCCCTCTATTTATATCCCGAAGGAAACCCTATACATGGAAACTAATAGGTCAGTTCTAAGAGTCCTAGAACACCTCATACATCTATTTCCAAGTATAATCAAGCTTCTAGAAGAGTCCCGGTCGTCCATATCTTTCCTTGCTTGATGACGAAGTCTTCTCTTTTTAATTCCCGAAATAAACCTTCCCGGTTCTGCAACTTGTAGTAAATCGACCATAACTTTGCCTTCCGAAGTCCAATAAATGCAAACTCGGACTCTAAATTGTAGAGCTCGAAGAGATCTACAACTTTGGTATTCAAACTTTCTTCATTTGACGTCGTTAAGGTCTCCAAATTGGGCCCACAAGTTGCTGCTGTTATTGACTTCGCGAATATTTCAGGAATTGCCTTTCTTAGCAACCTTCATCTTCTAGAATACTCCTTTAATTGGGCTTTATCCTTCAATTGGGCTTCATTATCCTTTTGCACTTGGGCTTTGCTCATCTTAGCATAAATCCTATTTCCGAGAATTCTTCAAATATATCAATTATTACCTGATTTCCTGCAAAAAATGAATAATGCACAAAAACAAAGAGCATTCTCGAAAACGGGGTTAATTGTTAGTAAAATAATAATAAATCACAATATTAATTCATTAAACGGCATAAAATCATATGAAATTATAACATAAATTTAGTACTTAAGCCGCGTCAACAATATCCCCACACTTAGATCATGCTAGTCCTCGAGCATAAGATCGATAAATCTTAAAATAAACTCTCAACTAAATTTATGTTCATTCTAAACAAATACCCATCAAAAATAACTTTACTTCAGAAATCACTCAAATCATAACATGGGAATATTTATTTAACTTTCATGCATATAGATCCCCACAAGATTTATCGAGATTAAATAAATCATAACTATGCCAAAGTCTCTTTTTCAGAATATAAAAGAGGTTTTTCAATATATTTTTTTAGAAAAAGCAAAAACTCTTCAAATGATCAAGAAATTACTAATCCCTTTTAATCAAGCTCTCAAAAAGACACTCTATATAGGTGGCTATCTTAAAAGATAACACTCTCTCTCTCACAAAGGAAATATATGTGGAGCTTGGTAAAGGCCTAGCAAAGTTAAACATTTTATTGTTCAAATAAGTTATCTTTCTAAAGCTCAATCAATCAAATTAAACAACCTTGGTCATCGAGAATAAAGAAAATAATATATATAGACAAAGGAAAAGAAGATATAGATAGTGGACATGTGCATATAGATGATGAAATTGGAATAAATTCCGGAATTTTTGCACATGGTTGGAAAAAGTGAAAGTCTTTGCCCATTAATTTTTAAACAACAATATGTGAGACTTTCAAAGAAACTAACTTTTAATTTTATATAAATTTTCTCCCCCTTTTCTCCTTTTTCCTAATTCTACCTCTCTTTTCCTTACCCTTTTTTATTTATTTCGGCCACTTGGCCATTATTTTCTCCCTCTATTTTTTTTCCTTCTCTTTTTTTTTCCTTTTTTTTTTAATTTCGACAACTTGGTCTTTCCTTTTTTTTTTTAACTAGAACCTCTTCTCCTTTTTCATCTCAAAAAGTCCCTTTTTATTTCAATTTTAATTAATGAGCAAAAACCTCACTTAAATAGGTAAAGGTAGACAAATGAGATGAAAGGTTTATAAGGTAAAGGAATTGCTTATTATTTTTAAGCAATTGAAATATAATAAGGCTAGCAAACGATGAAAAATATCAATGACCGATGATTATATAAATGATCAAAATTACTAAAGAAATCAAACTTAATCAAACTCACATGAAATAACCTGCTTATAAAGTGGACTAAAACTAAGCTCTAATAGGTATTTTTTTAAAAAAAAAAAACTCTCTCTTGATTAAGGAATGTAAAACTTGATCAAATAAAGATAAATTTAAACAAAAGATTTTTATAAACCCCTCTAATTTTTTCTTAATTGGAAACTTTGGCAAAGCTATAAAACATCATCTCCCAACAAAACATGGGTTATACATTATTAATTATTTTAGTAATTCCCATATTACTCTAATCATGATAACTTAGGCAAAATTAAATATCAAAGTAATTGCATAGAATAAACTTAAATAAAGCGAGACAAAATTATCACTAACACTAATACTTTTATTAATAATATAATAAAGAATATAATAACGCCATCACACCTAATAATAAAAGAAAAATGATAAATGAAAAAGATAAATGATAAATGGGCGTTATTATATCAAACGCTTTATTCTTCTAATGGGGAAAATACATCCCCACACTTAGCTAATGCTAAGTGTCCTAATCATCTTCGATGTCCCACTCCCAGCCATCCTCTGGATCGAGTGGATCTTCCTCTGGTCCGTAGAAATCGGGCTCTTCATCCTCTGGCTCATCCCAAACTTCATTTGGTTGATAATATGGATTATTCAGCTTGAAGTTGATGTTCTCAAGAGCATTGTTCAGGTGTTGCATCTCCCTCAGTAGAAAGCCCACTTCTCCCTTCATGCGCCTAGTGAAACTCTCAACATCTCTCCTGATTCCGATCATCTCAGTGGAAAGCCTGTTTTCGAGATCATCTATAACGGCGAAGGTGTCACTATTCTTTTGCACAAGAGCTCTAATGGCCTCTCTACACTTGGCACAGCAACGTTGTCCATCCCCACTTGTACCCCCCAGATGGTAAGTGTCAATTCTAGGGACAACATGCACTGAACTTACTTCTTCACAGTCAACCTCTTCTGGATAATCACTTTCATCAGAGTGGATGGTCCCTCCTTCGCTGACTGAAGACTCCGCATAATTGATCTTCTTCTTGCCTTCATTCCGCTTGGACCGCTTCATCTCTACCGGCTCAATGGATAGCTTGGCTAACCTCTTCGAAACATCACGACGTCTTCCAGCTGCAGCACATACCCTCTCAAGTTCCTCATCATCAGAGAAGACAACCTGAGAAAAATTGTTGCGAGCACCCTTGAAAACGAGGTAGGTCGGCCGAGCCTGGGCCTTCTGGTCGGCCGATCCCCCTTCCTTGTTGCTCTCCTCGCCTCCGTTCTTCTCGAGTTGCTTCTCCATGGCTCTGAAAATTGTTGTGGCTATGGTTTGGTTGTGTTTGATTTTGATGTCTTGATGCAAAGGTCTGCCTATGGTTTTATACTCCGGAGAAACGATAGTTTTGGCAGGAAAAATTTCCAATCCGACTCGAACTCCAATCCAAAACAACTCAGAACACCGCGAGACATCGTATACCAAAAATTGAAATGAATCCGACCCGAAAACCCCCCATGTCGGCCGAGTTGGGCCTCTCTGGTCGGCCGACCTGGGCCCCCCTTCTGGCTGCTGGGCCTCAGGTTTGGTCGGAAGGTTTATTTATTAAATAAAAATATTTATGTACAGAAAAATTTTGAAAAATATTTAAACTACGCAACTAAAATATATACAAAGGATAGGTTACTTATGGAAATCTAAGGGTCATATCTATGGTAACCAACTCTAACTTCTTTGAAAATGAAAGTCTCGATATAATTGATGTCAAATTTTTCCTCTTCAACGTAGACCTTCAATCTTTGTCCATTTACCATATACTTGTTCCCTTCAAAATCCATAATGGTAACAGCTCCGGCAGGTGATACGTCATGAACAATATAAGGTCCATCCCATTTACTTTGTAATTTTCCTTTTCCAAATAATTTGAATCTTGAATTATAAAGAAGAACCTTATCACCTGGCTTAAACTCCTTCTTGACGAGCTTCTTGTCAAACCATCTCTTAATCCTCTCCTTATAAATGGTAGCATTATGATAGGCTTGCAAACGAGCTTCATCAAGGGTACTTAATTGAATCCTTCTTTTAACTAAGGCGGCATCTAGGTCTAAATTTAATTCCTTAATTGCCCAATAAGCTTTATGTTCTAGCTCAACTGGTAAATGACAAGTCTTTCCATAAACTAATTGATAGGGTGTCATTCCAATAGGTGCTTTAAATGCAGTCCTATAAGCCCAAAGAGCATCATTAAGCTTCTTTGACCAATTTTTGCCTCCTTTAATTATCGTCTTTTTAAGGATTTCTTTTAATTGTTTATTTGATGTTTCGGCTTGGCCATTAGTCTGTGGGTGATAAGCTGTAGAAACTCTATGTTCAATTCCCATCTTAGCCAGATAATCCGTAAACTCCTTACCAATAAAATGCGATCCTCCATCAGAGATAATTACTCTAGGTACTCCATATCTTGGAAAGATGTTATTCTTGATCATCTCTATGGACTCTTGCGTTCACGCTTTCTTACATGGCAAGGCTTCTACCCACTTTGAGACATAATCCACAGTTACTAAAATATACTCATATCCATGTGAATTCTCAAAGGGTCCCATAAAATCCATTCCCCAAACATCAAATAAATCAATCTGTAGATTGTATGTCAAAGGCATAGAATTTCTAGCTGTTATATTTCCAGTTCTCTGACACTCAGGACAAGAAGCGACAAATTTCCTTGCATCCTCATGCATTCCTGGCCAATAGAATCCACTCGCCCATATCTTAGCCTGGGTTCTGAAATGTCCATGATGCCCCCCATATTCTGCAGCGTGACACTTTCTCAAAATCTCACTTCTCTCATCTGCAGGTACGCATCTTCTGAGGACTCCATCAGATCCAAATCTATATAAGTAGGGTGAATTCCAATAAAATTTCTTGGCTTCGGCAAGGACTTTCCTTTTTGAATTATAGTTGAGATGAGTCAATGGCTCTCCTTTAATGGCTCTAATTACGTCTAACATCCAAGAGTCCTTGTCTATAACTGCATAAAGGGTGTCGTCTCTTAATGCATCTTCAATTGGTGGACCTCCTTTACTATGGCTCATCCTAGACAAGTGATCTGCCACTACGTTCTCAACTCCCTTCTTGTCTCTGATCTCTACATCGAATTCTTGTAACATAAGGATCCATCTAATTAAACGAGGTTTAGCATCTTTTTTAGTTAAAAGGTATTTGATAGCAGCATGATCAGTGTAGACTATAACCTTTGAATTAACTATGTAGGATCTAAATTTCTCAAAGGCAAAAACTACTGCTAATAACTCCTTTTCAGTGGTTGCATAATTAACTTGGGCCTCGTTAAGAGTCTTGCTGGCATAATAAATGGCATGTACTCTTCCGTCTTTTCTCTGCCCCAGCACAGCTCCTACGGCATAGTCACTGGCATCACACATGATCTCAAAGGGTAAATTCCAATCAGGTGGTTGAATGATAGGTGCCTTAACTAGTAATTCCTTAATTTTTCTAAAGGCTACTTCACACTCATCAGTAAACTCAAATGGAACGTCCTTCTGGAGTAGGTAATTCAGTGGCTTAGCTATTTTAGAAAAATCCTTAATAAATCTCCTATAAAACCCAGCATGTCCGAGAAAGCTTCTAAGAGATCTAATATCTGTAGGTGGTGGCAATCTTTCTACAGTCTCTATCTTGGCTTTATCTACTTCAATTCCTTTCTCGGAAATGATGTGTCCCAACACAAGTCCTCTTCTCACCATGAAATGACACTTCTCCCAATTCAACACTAAGTCTACTTCTCCACATCTCTTCAGAACTTTCTCTAAATTCTTTAGACAGTGGTCAAAACTAGTGCCGTGAACTGAGAAATCGTCCATGAAAACCTCCATGATATCCTCAATGAAGTCTGAGAAAATGGCCATCATACACCGTTGAAATGACGCTGGTGCATTGCATAATCCAAAGGGCATTCTCCTATAGGCAAAGGTTCCATAAGGACAAGTGAAAGTTGTCTTGTGTTGATCGTCTGGATGGATAGGGATTTGAAAGAATCCAGAATAACCATCTAAATAGCAAAAATGGGTATTCTTAGCAAGTCTCTCTAGCATTTCGTCAATAAAGGGTAAAGGGAAGTGATCTTTCTTAGTGGCTTTATTAAGCTTCCGGTAATCTATACACATTCTCCAACCAGTGACAGTCCTTTGTGGAATTAATTCATTATTCTCATTTTTAACTACAGTTAAACCTCCCTTCTTAGGCACACAATGAACTGGGCTAACCCACTCACTAGTTGGTACTGGGTAGATAATTCCGGCGTTTAGTAATTTGATTACTTCCTTCTTCACTACAGATCTCATTTCGTTACTCAGTCTCCTTTGATTGTCTACCACTGGTTTGTGGTCTTCTTCCATTGGAATCCTATGAGTACAAAATGCTGGGCTAATTCCTTTAAGATCTGCTAGAGAATAACCTATTGCCTTCTTATGTTCCCTCAACATTCCTAGCAGTCTTTCCACCTCTTCTGGACTTAGCTGGTCACTAATTATTACAGGATAGGTTTTATCTTTTCCTAAGAATTCATACTTAAGTCCTTCGGGTAGTGGTTTAAGCTCAACATCGGGCGCCTCCTGTGGATTAAGGTCTCCTAATGGTTCTATAGGAATGTCTTTGGTTTCTTCTTGATTAAGGTCAAGTTGTTTAGTGGCAATGGTTGTTTCCTCAGAGAAGAATCCTTCTTCTCCTCCTTCTAATACTAATTTTAATGGCTCTCTAAAGGCATTAATATAATTAATACTCTCTATCTCCTCTATATCGGGAGTGAGATTAATAGGCACTTTAGATGCCGGTAGGAAATCAAAGTCATATTTTAATCCATTAATATTAATATTGATTTTTCCTTTATCATTATTTACTACGGCATTAACCAACTTAAGAAAAGGTCTACCAAGAATTATATTAATATCATTATCGTAGACATTAATTATATAAAAATCAGTTGGTATAATATTATTAGCAAAGTTAACTTCAACATCTTTAATTAAGCCTACAGGTCGAATTATTTCATTATTAGGAAGTTTAATCTTAATACTAGTAGAAACTAAGTGTGGTTTATTACTTAAAGTACAATAAACTTCATAGCTCATAGTACTTACCTGGGCTTCCATAGAGCAGTGAATATTGTTGAAGTCTTCTTTGTTGATGGAGCAAGAAATACCAGTCGAAGATTCTTCTGGCTCCAGGTGGACGATAACCTCCTCAGTTAGTGATGACTCCGGCTTGACACCAATCACCCGCTTCACTTCAGAAACAAAGTCACTGTCCAGCTCCTCCTCTTGGAATAATTTCTGCAGCACCTCCCCTGAACTTAAATCATCAGAGCTTCTCCTTAGTGATACCTCTGGTGGAAACAGCTCTTCTTCTTCTAAGACCTCCAGTGGAAGTGGTCCTGCACATGTCAGTGTATCTCCAAAATCTACTGGCATCCAACTCGTCTTGTCGAATTCTGTCAGTGGTTTTGCACTAGCAAGGCTTCCAAAATCTGAACACTCTGTCTTCACTTGTGGTGCAAAACACTCGTACTCCTCTTCCTCAGCTGCATAAGACACTGGAGTCTTTCTGGCAGGTTGTTGCTCCTTGTAGTTAGCATATGTAGACGTCACTCCTGCTAGCTTCTGCTCTTCACTCTCCCTCCTATTTCTTTCAGCCTTCGCGGTCAAGCAGCAATCTGACAGAATCTTCATAGCTTCATCTACATTTCGGCTCAGCAGTGATCCTCCAGCACAGATGTTCACTTGCTTGAAGTCTCTAGTGTTTAGACTGAAGTAGAAGGTTGAAATGATTGTCTCCTCGTCAAAGTTAATGGGTGGTCCTTGTGTCCTCAGTTCTTCCAGTCTGTCCCATGCTTCATCAAGGTCTTCACTCTCAAGTTGCTTGAAGTTTATGATTGCTTTCTTCAACAGGTGTACTTTTATTGGAGAAAAGAATCTTTTGGTGAACTTCACTTTGAGAGTGTCCCAATCGCCTTCAGCTTCTATTGATGCAGTGTCGTACCACTTTCTGGCTCTGTCTTCCAATGTAAACGGAAAGAGATTCCACAAAACCCATTCTTCTGGAACTCCGTCTTGATGGAATGTGCGACACACTTGCACTAGCCTCTTCAAGTGAGTGTACGGGTTCTCATCGTCTTCACCACTGAACGGATGTTCGGCAGCAATTCGGATGATTCCTGGCTTCAGCTCGTAGGATCCTGATTCCGGCTGCAGATTTGATCTTTGGAACTTCAAATCTTCCGCTCTTGGAGTTAAAAACTCCCCAAGCGTCAATTTTCTGCCCAACGTAGTCATACCTGAAATTTAAACAAAAACAAAAACAAAGATCTATGACAGCAAAAATTTGCTGTACTTTAGACCAAATTAAATCCAAACAAAATAACAGAATTTAAAATTTCAGAATTTTAAAAATTACTCCTAATTTCGAAAATTGTAAAATAAAATAAATCTAAAACACTAATTAATAACAAAATTAACTAAAAACAATAAACAAAACTAAATATTAAAACTAGAAGTAGCAAAACTTAATAAAAGATTAATAATAATTTAAACGATAATTATTCCCCGGCAACGGCGCCAGAAAAGCTTGTTGACAGCACTTAAGCATGCCAAATCCTTATACTGCAAGCGCACAGTATCGCGGTAGCTTTTCCCCAGGATGAGTATCTTGGGTTTATCAATCCGGGATTAATTATGTTTAAAATGCTATTAATCAATTATTAACAATATTACTATCTAATTCTAATATATCTAATAAGCTTAAATAAGAGATAAAGGTTATCTAATTACAACTAATAAAGACTCTAATTCTACTCTAATCAAGATCTAATCTATATTCTAATCTATTGCATAAAAGGTATAAGCAAAGACTTAAACTCGGGGTATATAGGATTTAAACAGGCAAAAGGATCCACAAGAGATATGAGACAAACTACTAAAGTACTATGAACCACCTTGACTTAGATCTAAACATTAAGCATAGAATAAGCATGAACATGAATGTCAAGAACCTACTCGAACCTTTCCCCGGGCTCCACTGTCACTGGTAACCAGGTAATCGACGAACTAGTAAACCCTAACTATGCCTAACATGAGCAGATTAAATCTACTAAAAGACATGTGAAGTACTTAACAGTGGCCACTGATTTACACAATTAGACAACAAGCATTGCTAAGCATAGATCATGAACAAGCATAAACAAGAAGCAAAGTCTAAAAGACAACTTTATAGATCCATAATCAAGATTTTATCATAGTACAGAAGAAGTTCGAGGGGTTTACTCAAGATACATCGGAATTCGTGACCCAAAGTCGTCGAGATGAACTAGACGAAGAAGTCGACGAAAGACGAACTCGATCTGCCCTCGGGATGCCAGGGGTCGGCCGAGCCAGACCCCTAGGGGTCGGCCGACCTCCCTGGGTCCTGCCTCCTCTTGCTTCCTCCTTTCGCCGAGATGTTCCTCCCGCCGAGTTGAACTCCTTTGGCCCTCGAGCTCTGCCCTAGCCTCTCGGTTACAATGGATTTGTGGCGAGTCTCTCTCTCATCTCCCTAGATGGAGCCCTCTATTTATATCCCGAAGGAAACCCTATACATGGAAACTAATAGGTCAGTTCTAAGAGTCCTAGAACACCTCATACATCTATTTCCAAGTATAATCAAGCTTCTAGAAGAGTCCCGGTCGTCCATATCTTTCCTTGCTTGATGACGAAGTCTTCTCTTTTTAATTCCCGAAATAAACCTTCCCGGTTCTGCAACTTGTAGTAAATCGACCATAACTTTGCCTTCCGAAGTCCAATAAATGCAAACTCGGACTCTAAATTGTAGAGCTCGAAGAGATCTACAACTTTGGTATTCAAACTTTCTTCATTTGACGTCGTTAAGGTCTCCAAATTGGGCCCACAAGTTGCTGCTGTTATTGACTTCGCGAATATTTCAGGAATTGCCTTTCCTAGCAACCTTCATCTTCTAGAATACTCCTTTAATTGGGCTTTATCCTTCAATTGGGCTTCATTATCCTTTTGCACTTGGGCTTTGCTCATCTTAGCATAAATCCTATTTCCGAGAATTCTTCAAATATATCAATTATTACCTGATTTCCTGCAAAAAATGAATAATGCACAAAAACAAAGAGCATTCTCGAAAACGGGGTTAATTGTTAGTAAAATAATAATAAATCACAATATTAATTCATTAAACGGCATAAAATCATATGAAATTATAACATAAATTTAGTACTTAAGCCGCGTCAACAGCTGTGAGATAAAGTCGTTGAGAATTTATTCCGAGATTTTTCAGTTGAACGATAATCTTCGGATTCGAATTTAATTGCGAAGAATTAAATTCGATTAGTCAAAAAATCACGTTGTAGTCTGAATATGAATCCTTGTCAGGAGATTAGCACTTTGCGAAATAAATTAGATTTTACTTCCGTGCTTTGATTTATTTGAGACAAGTAATATTTTAGAATCCTAAATAAACTGCAAAGAATTTAATTCGGTAGTTTGAACATATTAGTATGCCTCAAATACTCATTTCATGGAAGGACAAATAGTTCATGAAATATATTATAGATTATTTATCCCTGATTAGTTCAGGGTCTTGTTCTGATGGTGGAGTATCTTTGCGATAGATCACTCCAAAGTTGGCTTTCTTCCGAGTGAAATGAAAATTCTTCCAATCCAATTAAATTGTGACGGCTGTAATTCAATAGGAAGAAATTATCACCAACTCATCTCGGGTTAAATCTCATGAGGATTTATTACCGAGTGTTCTACGATTCAAACTTGACGTCAATCCGAGTTCAAACTAAACCGCGTCCGAGGAGGCGGCTGAGCGTGGCCGCCAGCGCACTGCTCGCTGTGGCCCTCGAGTCGCGTGATAGATCGAGAAGAAGATGGAACGCATCGTAGATATTTTATCTGAATATCTGAGATGTGGGTACAGTAACAACGTCTCAGAGAGCTATGCGCGTTAGTGACGTGGGTAGAGTAGACACGTCTCTGAGTGTACGCGGCTATAGTTAGTGACGTGTCTTAACTATGAAAGTCACAAATTTCTACTTCTCATCAACTTAGAGACGTGTGAATATAGTTAGTGACGTGTCTTGTATGCAAGTCACAAATTTCTACTTCTCATCAATTGTGGGAGCATTGCAATATTTAACAATTACTAGGCCCGATCTAGCATATTCGGTCAACAAAGTGTGTCAGTACCTTCATGCCCCAACTGGTGACCATTAGACTGCTGTGAAAAGGATGTTGCGATATATTCAGAAAACTATAAGTTGTGGTCTTTTGTTCAAGAACTCCCTCTACTAGTATAAGGGCTTTCTCAGATGCAGGTTGGGCAGGATGTCTCGATGATAGGAGATCTACTGGAGGGTTCGCTATATTCTTTGGTCCGAACCTTGTATCATGAAGTGCTAGAAAACAGGTCACAGTATCGAGATCAAGTACAGAAGCTGAGTACAAGGCCATGGCTAGTGCTACAGCAGAGGTAATTTGGCTACAGTCTTTACTTAAAGAACTTGGAGTCGATGAGGACCAAAAGCCGTGCTTGTGGTGTGACAATTTGGGAGCTACATATCTATCTCTATCTGCCAATCCAGTGTTCCATGCTAGGACCAAACACATTGAAATTGATTATCACTTTGTTAGAGAGAGGGTTGCAAATAAGCTCATGGAGGTTCGACCCATCTCTTCCAAGGATCAAATAGCTGATGGTTTTACAAAAGCGTTGTCTACACAAAAGATTGAAGATTTTCGATGCAATCTCAACTTGGTAAAGTTATGATATTTTCAGCTTGCTGTAATTGATCCGGACTCTGTGCATTACCGAACCTTGACCATGGGCCTAGCTTTATATGTATAAGTTGCCTTGGAAGTCAAGTTGAATCGGTATATACATGGAAGTCTATCTGTACTTTTGTGTAAGATCAATATATACCCAACGCGGCCTCCTACGGGAGGTAGAACGCTTACCCAAATTTACACCAGCAGCAGTCCATGGCCATGGACAAGATGATCGGTGACTACTTCCTCTTCGGCCCGAGAGAGGTGGCCGCTCTGCGGAGCCAGGTGACCGAGCCAACCACGGACTTCGACCTCATCACGGCCGCCATGTGGATGTGCCGAACGGAAGCTATAGCTTATCTTGGCAGCCGGCAGCCCCGAGCGTCGCTGCTGGTCACCATGAACGTTCGCGGGAAGGCGAAGCTGACGCCGCCCCTCCCACGCGGGTTCTACGGCAACGCGTTCGTCTTCGTGGAGCCGTCCGACGGCGGCGAGCTGATGCCGGGATCGCTCGGCGGCACGGTCGAGCTCCTCCGCAAGGCCAAGCGTGGCATGACGGAGGAGTACGTGAGATCGATGATGGACCTGTTCTCCGTCGGCGGGGCGGCGCCGTACGCGCAGGGGTGGACGTTCGTCGTGTCCGACATAACGCGAATCGGGGAGGACAGGCTGGACCTGGGGTGGGCGGAGCGGGTGGGCGGCGGCGTGCCCATTGTCGGGGACGACCACGCCACCAAGCTGGTGAGCTACCAGATGAGGTGCAAGAATGCCGACGGTGACGACTGTGTGGTGGCGTCCATGTACTTGCCAGAGCCCGCGATGGATAAGTTCGAGGAGAAGATCGCCATCTTAACAAATTGATCGCTAGCAGTAAGTCAGCTCGAGACAACATAACAACACGTAATAACACGTGGCACGTGGGGCCCACATGCCACGTCAGCAACACCACTTTAGAAACCGCCTTCAACAGTCGAGGTTATAAATCGGACTTTTTTCTGGTTCGAGGGTACATGTTACTCGGTTTCGTAGTACGGGGTTGAAAATCGGACTTTCTCGACCAATTTTAGGTTGTAAAACAGACTTTTCCTTTCCATGAAATAGTAAAAATACATGTGACATAAAACATAATATGTAGTTTTTTTTCAAATTGTACGATTATTGAATTCGGTCGGTTGATCCTGTTTATTTAATGTTTAAATGAAGTAAGACGTGTTGCTACATTTTCTTACAAACTATCTACCTCGTATTTCAATCTGATCTGCATCTTAGCTAGAGAAATGACTTATCTATATTTATATATGGTTCCGATTTAAGTTTATGCATAAGATCTATAACTTGACAATGACCATGGTAGCCGTTATCGTGCCACGCTTCGTGAAATCAGACGACTGGTTTAATCTGATAGAATTACGGAGAACGGTGGATGGATGTGGCAGATGGAGACGGCCTTTATGCATGAATACATCTACACGAGGAAGGGCCGCTCCGTCTCAAGCTGGCATTGGTTCTTTGGTTCTTTGCCATGCATCGCTGCCTCTGTAGGCTACATGCAGTGAGGAGCAAACATCAAGATGTCTCATGCGTATGTTTATTATTTATTTTTAATTTAAAGCTTGGTACGTTTACGAAATTTTTGGCTCCGCATGAGGTTGCAGGGTCACAACATCTATTATTGTGAGGTCACATTATCCATTATACTATTGTTCAGTGGGGGAGCTAAGAATGGATTAAAGGGGAGGCTAATTTTAAAGGAGTAATTAATTGATACTTGTAGTATATGGAATATTTTTTTTTGACACAAGGGGCTGTTAGTATCAGAATTTAGCCAATGGACTGGATCGGCTAATTGGGCTGAATAAGCCAATCTAGGAGATCGGCTGATGGGCTAGAAGAAGTCGTCCAAGAAAGAGGTGACGCCAAGGGCCTACGGGTCATGTATCTTTTCTTAAGTTATTTTAAGTTCTAGCAGGATTTGTTTAGTTAAAATAGAAGTTTTAGTTACGGAAAGAGTCGGACTTGTTGTCCAAATCTCCGGACTATAAAGATGTACCTATGTTCTATGGAATAAACCGACGGCATTACGCTCCAAGCAGCTATGTGTCTCCAACCTCTCTTTCGGCGCATCGCCACCCCTACCAACTAGGGTTTTCAAGATAATCGTCATGCTGCTCTAATGATTTATTTCGTTAGGGCATTAGGGCGTGAGCCATATGGTGAATCATGTAATGAAGCGTTTTTAATGGCACGGTATGCTAGTTATCATGATGAATCTCGTGTCGAGCCTAGCTCGGCGCGAGATCCATTAGTTATCCTGACGAACCTCAGGTCAAGCTTCGCTTGGCACGGGATTCGTCTCTTTACTTTGCACGTTTGCCGATCTACTTCAGTATGCATGCTTCACGCTATAGATCGGTTCTTGTGTGGCTCGTTCTACGCTACCTCATCCTTTGTTCCCATCCACGACATGCTGCTGCAGTGTGCGCACGCGACCTACCGATAGATCAGCGTAGTTCGATGCACCATATCTATATATGTCATAATTTGTATCTGTTTAGCTAGGTGAACTTCTTTGGAGGTCCTAGTTAGAAACCGATCTGGCTGCTCGGATCTTTTACTTCATGCTTTTAGATAGGTGTTTTTTATCTTGGATGCTCGTTTTGGCTTTACCTATGTTTATTTTGTGCCTGTTACGATAAACATACCGATGCACGTACATCGGTTGACTGGAGCACACAGACCCTTGTGTTTTGCCGATCCGAGCGATCGGCAGGAACTTAACGTTTGCATCTGTTGTGTGCGCTTTTCAGAGAAAACTGGAGCCAATAGCAGCATCCGCCTCAAACCTTCCTGGCTACGTCAGGCCAGGTGGCACGCCCGCATTGACATTAACGAACACATGAACGGCCCCGCAGCAAAGAGTCGATCGGAGCCGCAAACCTGAGAGACGAGTGCAGCAGCAGTGCGATCCCCAGCTCCCGTGTGCGCTGCGCCCAAGCCGCCCCCCGGTATTTGGGTGCAACACACCTTTGGCACGTCCGGTGGGATCCACTCTCATCGATCTTCATCAACAAACCATGGCGGGAACATCCAAGAAAATTTCAGCTCGTCACGATCCTACTACATGGCCGAATGATAAGACTGAACCACCTAAGCTGGAGGATCTACCAGAAATCACAGACAAGTGTACGACAAGGTGCTAAAGGAATTATCTGAAGAACTATTGGATCATTACACCTGGACTCGGGCCGGTGGTGTTAGGTGCATCTGCCATCCGAATCAAGACACAAGACAACACCAAAGCTGAGTTTACATACCTCCAATCAAGACACAAGACAACACCAAAGCTGAGTTCGTCATGTATGCACCAAACGATCCGGATGATCAACCTACAAGCTATGACGAACCACCAGCGTTTATACCAGAAGGGTTTGTTTGCAAGCTTAGATACAGACCACTGCGTGAAGGCGAAGAACCACCATGCAAGCCCTCTTCAAACAAGCAACCACATCTTTACAGGCCACACAGGAAGTGGTAAAGAGAAAGCTAGTGATAATGAGGTTACTAATTGGTTATCACGGTTCGGAATAGGGCCGGTTTATAACAATCAGGCCAGTTTTTATAAAGGTGGATCGGCTGCTCAAGCCGATCTGGATCAAATCATGAAGACTCGGTCTGGCATTGCTCCCATAAAAGGTTCAATCTCTTATGTCAAGCCGTATCCAGAGATGTATGATCAACTGCCTCCACCCCCAAAGTTTAAAGTGCCGGAGTTCGCTAAGTACAGTGGCAATGAAAATACCAGCGCTGTGGAGCATATCAGTCGATATTTAGCTCAGTTGGGTATTGCAGCATCGGCCAAATACATGAAAATTCGACTCTTTTCATTATCAATAACAGGACCAGCTTTTGGCTGGTACACGTCTCTGGCGCCGGGATCTATTACTACTTGAAAGCAATTGGATGAGTTGTTTCACTCTCAGTTCTTCTCAGGATCAGAGGAAGCCACCTTCATGGATCTAATGTCAATCCGTCAACGCCTTGGTGAGTCTATCAATCAATACATTCAATGATTCAGGGATATCAGGAACCGGTGCTATTCTCTTTAATTGTCCAATAAGTACTTAATTGAATTGGCATACAATGGTTTACATTGTCAAACATGTGGCGGAACCTCAAACTTAATCCGGCTCAAACACGTCCGCCATCCATTGGCTCGCAACATGCTTGAAACAGACCAAGTCCGGTCGTCCGTCGAGTGCCCCGACCCGAAGGATCCTCGATAAACCATATTTTCCCATTTGACCGACAACATACACATAACACTCTTGATGGAGTCACAATGATTACAACAACTCAGGCAGTTTACGAAATAAGTAGAGTTATTTTACAATACGGTAGTTCAAATAATTATACAACCATAGTCGAAAGTATTTCGAAAACAAGTTCCAAGTTCTCTCGCAGCGGAAATTTAAAATAGTACTACATTACTTGCATCGCAAACTATTTCAAAAGACATAACACTATGCCTACCGGTGTCATTCTTAGCCATTCATCATGACATGCCATTATTCATCGGGTGCCACAAAGAAGGCATCACATCTATTGCAAAAGTCATTAGAATCGCCTGAAAAGAATTTAAGCAACAGCGGTGAGTATGTGGGGTACTCAGTAGGACTTACCCATAGGTCTTATATGCCCGACTCATTTAAAGGTATGCATGGCTTTATGTGGACTGGCTGACCATCCCGCACTAAGCAGCTTACTATTTATTTGATCCTTAGCTTTTCAGAGTTAAGTATCAATAGTTATCATCTTAATTCAACTACACATGATTCATATGATTCTAAAAAAAATAATTGTAGTACATTGATAATTAAACATGTCATATGAAAACAATTATAAACGAAGGCATGAATAATAGAGCATCATTTTAATTCATCAAGTTCCCAAATACTTCTACGTTGGACGGCAGTGATACAACATGCTCGACATCTAGCGAGCCACAGCGATTCGAATCGATTTTAATTCTCAGGAATATTCCAAACCGCACGGTATATGCTTACTTGCTGTAACTTTCGCACATATACCTACTCTAAAACAATTACAACCAAAGTTTGATTTGCACTCGCCGAACCCCCGGCTTATTGCCCCCACGGGGAATTCGCGGCCATCACCAGTCCCCTGTGAGTACGAAGCTCCCCCAGGTACTACTACCTCCAATCTCAGCTGGCAGGTAACAATTCAACTCTTTGGTGCGCTCGAGAGGGGCTTCGAGCACTATGCGTTCTGGTAAGAGTAAATGCCGATCCCAAGCGCACAACGAACGGGTCTTAATTGACACAGGCGCGGCCGCAAGCACAACAAAATCATAATAACATAAACATCGCATCATCATCATATGCCCCGCCCAGTCTCACGTGAACAATTCATCATACTCTCATCATGTTCATTTTAATTGTTGGCAAAATTTTACTTGATCGACGAGTGACTTCATTCACTCGTATCTAGTCGATCCTATAACTAAGCATAAGACCGCCCTATTCGTTCTAGCAGGGATACTAATCAAGGTATACTAAGGATTATTTATGCACGTGGATTTTTTAACAACTCTTGAACCTAATGCATTTTAAAAATAGAGTGATAGGACTCTCTACATAGGAGTATGCTTAGGAGCCTACCGTGCTGCTCAGAGGAGGAGTCGGGGTTAGTGTTAGCTTCTGGCGCCAGGTACTCAGGTACAGGTACTGCGGCTCCTGGTACTGCTGCTCTCCTTCGGCGTTCTCCTGGACAGCTCCTTCTGGCACGGTCTCCTCAGCTACGGGCTCTATATGTATGAATGATACTCGATATAATTAGCAAGGAAATATTATGCAATGCCATGATATGAACATGAATCATGCAGAAAGTATGATGCAAAATATTACGTGCATGAATTTAGGCAAAGTTCATTCGATGACTCATCAAAAGACAGGACATTAACTAGAACCAAAGAGCTAGTGAACAGATGCAACGCATAACTTAATTCCGGAGACAAATAAATTTACACCAGCATTTTTCTCTTGTGCACAGTAAGGTATAGTTTAGGAGAAAAATATAAAACAAAGATGAAAGTGTCATTTTCTATTTTTAATGCTTAATGCACGTGATAGCTTGCCGTGTTCATATTTGGAGATTTCCAAGTTCAATGGTTCTGAAACTCCTACTACTGGTACATACTCTAGTTAAAAGTCCAACATCAAATTTTCATAATTTTCAGAGCAGCACAACAGAAACTAAAAATCCGACATTTAAATTAGCAAGTGCATTGATATTTTCATTCCATGAGCATTTCTTAAGTTCTGGTGCTCAAACTCTTTTCTATCGGCACCATACAGCAGGTTCAATCTACTGAGAATTTTATACAGAACATGAACACCACATAATAATTGTTTCAAGATCTATAGAGCATGGCAGCAATGCTTTTCCTAATTATTACCATATCCTTGATCCATTTATAAACATGGGCATTCTGGTCATCTTGCATGTCAAGATCATACCCACTGTATATATCTTGAAAATATGGACCTAACAAAGCTGAGTTTGCATCCATGGGATTTTTATGTGATTTGATACTGATTTTTAAAGTTTGCATGCATATACCCCAAAAATAAAGAGCGTGCATGGACTTGAACAGCAGTAACTATAACCTACAGGGACTGGTACAGAAATTTCTCAAGACTCAATGTGCAGTGAAATGAAAGAAGGAAACAGCAGAGGGCTGCACGCAAAAAGTCCTTCTTCCACCTCTGGCTGGTGACGAGGAACGCGGTCTGCGCGGCGGCGCGTGCTCGCGCCCGCGCGTAGGAGGGCCGGAGAGGCTCGTAGGAGGTCGGGGAAGATGTCCCTGATGATGGAGAACCCGGCGACGTGGACGGGAAGGTGGGAGGTGCCTCGAGGAGGTGGAGCGTCAGCGGAGAACGGGAGGAATACGCCGGCGGCGGCGAAGCACGGCACGACGGCGATGCGGAGGTGAAACGGCGGCAAGATGGGGCGCAATCGATGGAGGAGAATGCGGCAAGTGATGTGGTCGCGATGGGGGTGCGAGGGAGTGGATGGAGAGGCGGCGACGAGCTCGAGACCGAGCTCGCCAATGGCGGACGGCGCGGGAGAGTGGAGAAGAAACTGAAGAGGCGCAGCTTTCTCCACTTAATGAAGGCGAGTGGGAGCGGCACGGTTGCGCACAGGCCCGCGCTGCAGCGAGGCGAGGAGGGGAGCGCGGAGCCTACCACGGCAGAGGCGCCGCGCCGCGTGGCCATGTCGTGGCGCGCTCGTCCAATTCTGGTCGGGCGAGTGAGCAAGGGATGGAGGAGGTAGGCGCGGTCCACTTGGCACAGGAGAGAGCAGCGGGCGGAGGCGTCGAGATGGCTGGGAGTGGCGCCGTACGCCGGGCGCAGGGGCCCTCAGGCGTCCGTCGTCCGGGCGCCCCCAGTTTCCCGTAACTGGTTTCAGGCAGCGGACGAGGGAGGAAGAGGAAAAATGCTGGGGGGCTGATGAGCCGGTCCCACGCGTCAGTGGAGAAAGAAAATAGCAGAAAACGAAAATGAGGTTTGATCAGGGACCAAGCTTCAGAAATGTGGATAATTGAGGATGAAAATGACCGAATTTGGAGAAAGTCCAATTACGAAAGTTGTTCCAAAATTAATTCTCTGCAACTTTGGTATGTAACGTTTTAATCAAACAGGCTTGTAAGTTAGACTAATTAGCCAGTTTATTAGAAGTGTTGATTCTGCTCAGAATTTAAATGTAAACTGTTCTAACTATAGTTCAAAAACAAAGCACTTAACCAAGAAATTTTGTATAGAGAAGTTTATCTATCAGCATTAATCTACAAGTTTTCTATACAAAATTTCTTCCAGATCATGCTAGATTTTTAACTACACTAGGATTTATTTGCAGGGGTCTCTAATTCCGGAGTTTAAACCATTCAAACTTATTGTGTTTTCATGTGTACTAGCAGCTGCAACTACTCAAAATATGTATGAATGACATAATGCTTATGAGGTATGTGTGACAAAGTCCTAGAGATACCGGAGGTATCACAAAACAAAAGCCATATATGGGCCGAATGATATGACTTCCATCGGCCATTTATTATCAAAGGTATCCAGCTTTGAGCGTACTCACACAGAGCAATACCAGGAGAGGCCACGAAAGAATATAAATTTCCTTCAAGAAGAAGAATTGGCTGAGGAAGAAGCTGATATATCTTTTGTGAAGTGGACTAAACCCAAACAACTTGCCCTGTCAATGGCTCAAGCGTCCAGAAGCCCCCATGGGTTACGACTTTGATGTGACCAAGACAGAACAAATCTTTGATCTCTTACTTAAGGAGAAGTATCTGGAGTTGACCCCGGGCCACAAGATTATTCCAGCATAGGAATTGAAAGAACGCAAGTACTGCAAATGGCACAACACTCTTGATTCTCACAATACTAATGATTGCAAGATACTGCGACAACAGATTCAAGCTGCAATCGAGCAAGGACAATTGACATATGCCAGAAGCCCCATGAAGGTTGACAACACACCGTTTCCTAGCGTCAATATGATTGGAGTGTCGTCTAATGCTGAGGGACAAGCTAAGCTGATCAGTCCAAAGCAAAGGCGGATCAAGTTAGCATCATCAGTTGAATCCTCTGAATTCATGAGTAAAGTGCAAAATGCAGTGAAAAGTGGCCGAGTCATTACCGGGAATTGATTAAAGTCTTTCAATGTGAGCATCAATGTGGCACATGTTGCATCAAGCTCGCAAGATAAGGGAAAAGCAAAGGCTAATCCTGAGGATGATCGACCGATAGAATTTAAACCGAAAAAAGTATACATAACCCCATAACCTTTGAGCAGTGGTCTACTTCACCCCCTGAACTTCAAAACCGGATATTAAACCCCCTAAAGTTTGCAAAACCGGATAAAACACCCCTAGGGCGGTTTTGAGGGTGGTTTTACTACAGTGACACGGGAAAAAGTATATAGAACCCCCCAATCTTTGCACAGTGGTCTATTTCACCCCCTGAACTTCAAAACAGATTATTTAACCCCTTTAATGTTTGCAAAACTAGATAAAACACTCCTGGGGCAGTTTTGAGGGAGGTTTTGCTACAGTGGCACACCAGGGCCCACATGTCAGTCCCCTCTCCTCTTCTTGTCTCCCGTTTTGCTCCCCTTCTCCTCCGCAGTGTAGCGGCTGCCGCATACCATCTGCTCCGTGGACGGGTGCGGCCGCGCCTCCACCTTGCTTGCGACCGGGCGCCAAAGCGCCCCCGCCTCCTGTGCGGCTGCCGCGGCCCTTGCTCCGCCTGCCACCCGCTCACCGTGGCCTCTGCACTGCGGCCACGAGCAAGATGGAGGAGATGGGATGCGGCGGCCGCGAGACCGCAGAGAAGGAGGGGGGACTGACATGTGGGCCCCACGCCACGTGTCACCTGACATATGGGCCCTAGCGTGCCACTGTAGCAAAACCTCCCTCAAAACCGCCCCAGTGGGTGTTTTATCTAGTTTTTTCAAACTTTAGGGGGGTTAAATATCTGGTTTTGAAGTTCAGGGGGTGAAGTAGACCACTGCCCAAAGATTGGGGGTTATGTATACTTTTTCCTGTGCCACTGTAGCAAAACCACCCTCAAAACCGCCCCAAGGGGTGTTTTAGCCAGTTTTGCAAACTTTAGGGGGTTAAATATCCGGTTTTGAAGTTCAGGGAGTGAAGTAGACCACCACCAAAAGTTTGGGGGGTTATGTATACTTTTTCCAATTTAAACCAGAGGAGCATCTATCCGAGGAGCAAATCGCAAGAAATCATCGCTGGCGTCCGAATTCAGGTGCTTTGATTGGTGTTTATGCACGACACCATGAACAACGCGAACAACGAAGAAGGCAAGAAAGGGAAGAAGACTACCAAAGGGGACGGCGACTCTGGCGACAGGAACGTCTCAACCAATCAAGCTACGGTCCACAAGGATATCGTTATGAACATGAAGTGTCGATGTCTTGATTATTTTGATCAGCATCGTAGTTACTCTCGCAATCAATACGAGGAGAGATGCAAAGACCGAAAGTTTGAAGAACATTGGGATTGTCTGTTCTTCCAATATTGTTGGAATCAAGGTATGGAGAGGTTACCTATGGTTGAGAATTGTTCTAGGTGTTCGGAATATCTCTGCCCAAATGGACACACATCGGTTTTTCAAAGATTGGGCCGTCCACAGTCATCGCCAAGGCGTCGTCTCCAAGTGTCACCAGAAAGGAAGAAGCGATCGCAGCAGGAGGATCATCACTAGGAGGATTTGAGTTCAAAGCGTGAAGAGTGTCACCAGCTCAGGTGGTGTCCTGATGGGCTCTCTCATTCACAAAAGCGTAGAGTACAGCGTCTGCATAGCTTGGAAGAAGCCGAAGAACACTATATTTGGTTGTTAAGGCAAGTAAATTCAGACCCTGTTGCTATACCAGCCTATGGACGCTGGCCTGAGCCAAAATTACCAAAGTGTCCAGCAGTATGGAGAAGGAAGTAGCAAGAACTAGAGCCGCAAGAGGACCCAATGGAAGATGATGTAGAGGATGACCTGCTGGACGGGTCGACAGCCGATGGATCGGCCGATATTAATATGGTATTCTTCTTACCTAATGAATTTCGTAATCCTTATGCAAATCAAGAGTCTGTGGCTCAACTTAGTCTAGGGCCGGCGGCTGTGATATTTGAGAAGCCGGGCGATAAAAAATATCGTCACTTGAAGCTGCTTTATCTTAAGGGCTATATCAATGGAAAGCCAGTGAGCAAAATGATGGTTGACACTGGTGTGGCAGTTAATCTAATGCCTTATGCAGTATTCCAAAAGTTCGACAGAGACGACAATGATCTTATCAAAACGAACATTGTTCTCAATGACTTCAAAGGTGAAGCACAGGAGCTAAAGGTGTTTTCAATGTCGAGCTAACTATTGGGTGAAAGACAGTAAATACTTCTTTCTTTGTGATAGATACTAAAGGATCTTATTCGGTCCTACTTGGCCGAGATTGGATTCATGCAAATTGTTACGTACCATGTACTATGCACCAGTGCCTTATACAATGGGATGGCGACGAAGTGGAATTTGTGCTAGCTGATGATTCAAGTGATGCTACTGTTGTAGCGTTTTCATTCTGGGGGGCAAAAGGAGTAGAGTGCCTTACTGGAAGAGAGCAATTAGATTGGGATTTCGTTGATGCATCTGATAATGGCCTGATACCAGTCCCAGTGACTGAATTCAACATTTAGTGCTGAATCTACATAAGGGCCGATCTAAGGGATCGACCGTTTGTAAAGAAATTTGATGATAATATAAAATTTTTCATGGGGTCGATCCGAGCGATCGGCCAGAAAAAATATGTATCTCCAGGTTATGTGATAAATATTTTATACTTTCAAAAGCTTGTGAGAAATTGGCTTGGGAGGACATGTGTAATAGATTGCATATATTGCGTTGTGGTGGCCGATGTTTCGCCATCGGCCTAAAAGCATAAAAGCCGATGTATTGCCATTGACTTTAGATACCCCATATCGAAATTCTTCTGTTCAAGAAAGATTGAGAGTAAAAAAAAAGGTCAGTCTGTGAGGAGTATCATGACAACAATACAAGGAGATGACAAGCTATGATTCTCAGTGATATAACTCGCAGCAATGGGAACATAAGAGAAGGTGAAATTTGTCATCAACCAGAAGAGCTTGGAAACTATCGTGGGTGATATACAGATACTCTGAAGCTGCTCACATGCTTTGAAGGAACGGATAAGTATGGTGGGCAAGGAAGGCTATGGATAATGTTAAAACTGTGTATCGAATTGGTGGAAGGAAGGTTCTTATCTGGTAGAATACCTTGATCGGCTAAAGGACTCAAGCGAAATAAAAGCCGATGCAAATGTATAAATCTCAGGAGATTCAAGGATAGAAGCCGATGCGTTGCCATCGCCTTTAGGAAGAGAACACTCACATTTTCACATCAACAAAGTCTGGTAAGATAGCAGTCATGACCCAAATGATTTCATTACATTATCATCAACAATGTTACATCATTTTGGATCGAAGAGAGCTCGGGGTGCGGATCCACCTGGTATCCCCCACACCCTAGGAAAAGATAACCCCGTCGATAGGTCAACTCTACTCAATAAACGACGAGCCGACAAGGGGGGCAAATCCTTGGGGGATATCCTACTAGCAGGCAAGACCCTCCTAAGAAGACTCTTGCAAAGGTCGGGGCTGTGCATGCAATTTCAAGGCTTACATGGTCAAATGGCTAGATTGAGACACCTAACCATGCGACGAGGAGTTTAAACAGCAAAGCAGGTAGGGGACACAACATGATGATTTATTTATATTCTGGCACCCTACTCTACCGACCGAGCAAGAAATATGAGGATTTATTTGTAATCTGGAGTTGTTATCAGCTGAATCGCCGACACCATGGGAGTCGTCCAGGTAGAGGTTCTACAAAATATGGGGGACGATGACATCCGTTGTCGACCTCTGTAAAGTTGCTGCTACCTGAGAAGTCAAAGGAAAGATAGAGGTATTGACATAGCTATTGACAGAGAAAGTGTCGGCGCCAGGAGAAACTTGCTAATGAATTTCTAAAGTTCTTACCGATAATAGAAAAGGATAAACCTGAGTTTTGATTAGCCAGCTCTTCTCTTTCATATTTGGCTATTTAGACCATGTCCCACTTCCGATTTCTAAGGAGCTAGGTTGCTATTCTGAAGAAGAACTAACTAAGGCAGTGGAAGTTTGAAGGCTTGGTAGATCTGCGGTGTGCATAGGCTGTGATAACCTATTTATACACCAAAGGAGAGGTGGTTTGCGGCCTTGCTGGTGTCGAGTAAGACCCAAGAGTAAAAGGCCATGAAGGCTTTCACAGTCAGAGCATCAGAGTAAGGGATACTATACTCACATGGAGAAAGTAAAAGTCGATTCCCCGACGGCTTTTTCAGCGAAGTGACTGCATTGACACGCGTAAAGGAGATGAAGACAAGCCTGAACAGTGGCCGTCCTCAATCGGAGTACAACCAAGGCGAAAAATGAAGCCCATGATCTTGTTGGGAGAAAGTCGGATCTAATGCTGAACACTCCTCATGTTGAAGTCAAGGTCAACGATTTATTGTTTTATTAGTTTTGGGAATCATTAATTCCCAAAACTATGGGGGCATGTGTTAGTACCTGAATTTAGGCGATGGGCCGGATCGGCTAATTAGGCTGAATAAGCCGATCTGCGGACAGGGAGATCGGCTGATGGGCTAGAAGAAGTCGTCCAAGGAAGAGGCGACGCCAAGGGCCTACGGGCCATGTATCTTTTCTTTCAAGTTATTTTGAGGCCTAGCACGATTTGTTTAGTTAAAATAGAAGTTTTAGTTATGAAAAGAGTCGAACTTGTTGTTCAAATCTTCAGACTATAAAGATGTATCTATGTTCTACGGAATAAACCGACGGCATTATGCTCCAAGCAGCTACGTGTCTCCAACCTCTCTTTCGGCGCATCGCCACCCCTACCAACTAGGGTTTTCAAGGTAATCGTCATGCTGCTCTAATGATTTACTTCGTTAGGGCATTAGGGCGTGAACCATATGGTGAATCGTGTACTGAAGCGTTTTTAATGGTACAGTTTGCTAGTTATCATGATGAATCTCGTGTCGAGCCTAGCTCGGCGTGAGATTCATTAGTTATCTTGACGAAGCTCGGGCACGGGATTCGTCTCTTTACTTTGCACGTTTGCCGATCTACCTCAGCATGCATGCTTCACGCTATAGATCGGTTCTCGTGTGGCTCGTTCTACGCTACCTCATCGTTTGTTACAATCCACGACATGCCGCTGCAGCGTGTGCACACGACCTGTCGATAGATCAGCGTAGTTCGATGCACCCTATCTATACATGTCGTAATTTGTATCTGTTTAGCTATATGGACTTCTTTGGAGGTCCTGGTTAGAAGCCGATCTGGCTCCTCGGATCTGTTACAACATGCCTTTAGATAGGTGTTTTTCATTTTGGATGCTCGTTTTGGCTTTACCTATGCTTATTTTTATGCCTGTTACGATAAACATACCGATGCACGTACATCGGTCGACTAGAGCACATAGACCCTTGTGTTTGCCGATCCGAGCAATCGGTAGAAACTGAACGTTTGCATCTGTTGTGTGTGCTTTTCAGAGAGAACAGGAGCCAATAGCAGCATCCGCCTCAAACCTTCTTGGCTAGGTCAAGCCAGGTGGTACGCCCGCATTGACATGAACGAACACGTGATCGGCCCCGCAGCAAAGAGCCGATCGGAGCCGCAAACCTAGGAGACGAGTGCAGCAGCAGCGCGATCCCCGGCACCCGTGTGCGCTGCACCCAAGCCGCCCGCCGGTATTTGGGTGCAACAGGGGCACAATTGATACGAAACTTAGGTTGCTAGATTATTTTTCGTTTGTTTGGCTAAAGAATACAAAGAATAACTTGTTGGGCTACTTTTTGTTCGTTAAATTAAAATATACATTGAATATATTAGATTAATAATTTGATCTGTCTTTTTGCACATGTTAATTAAACACTTTTTTATATTTGGCCATATGTCCACGCGTATTGTTCAACCGAGAGCGCCGGATTTGAGCTCTGAAAACTTGACGTCCACGAGGAGGAGCTCTCCATTTCTCGCTACCCCCCCTCTCTCTCCCTCCCTCCCGCTCAAGCTCCCTCTTGGGTGCCCCGCCCGCCTGCTTCCTCCACTACGCCACTGCTCCTCCTCCTCTATCTCTCGGTGCGAGGCGCCGACCGGCGCCCTGAGATGGCCGGCCGTGTCTCCCTCCGGCCCTGCAGCGGGGCGTCCTCCTCTTCCCCTGACCGGTGCCCTGACGCCCGGCTGCGTCTCGCTCCGGACCCCCTGGCTAGATCCACCGCGCCGGCTGCGGCCACGGCCACCGCTGCCACCTCGTTCTCCCTCTCGGCGCTGACCAGATCCACCGCGTCCGACCGGCCGCAGCCACCGCTGCCGGCTTGATCTGCCTGAGCAACCGGAGGCCGTCAAATTTAGTATAAAAAAGTCAAACGATGTATGGAACAGTGAAAGTATTCTATATTGATTGTGATAAACTAATAAGTTACTGCATGTTTATCATCTATATTTATGAAATGGTTGCGAACTATGGAGGTGGGATTGATGCTGCTTTTTTTTTTTTTTTTTTTTTTTTTTTGTCTTTCCTCATTGGCTACTGAAAGCTACTGACCAGTACGTATCTGAGAGAAACTGTGTTGATGAATGATTCTTCTCTTGTTTTTTTCCCAAGTAGTCAGTAGTGATGAACTGGCGATAGATAAGGACACAGATGAAGTGTGATCTGGCAGGGAGGAGGACGTGAAAATAAAAACAGGAAAGACTAGACGACGTTCGTTTAGCCGAGCAATCCACGATGAGCGTCGTCGTTGCCGGCGTCCTGCTCCTCGTACTGCTCGGCGGCCTCACCCTCATCCCAGCCCCAGCCGCCGCCGATGCCTGCGACAACGTCAAGCAGGTCGCCGCCACCCTCCCCAAGAACACCTCCTCCTCCCCCTTGCACTTCGCCACCACCACCTTCGGCCAGGCTCCCGACACCATCTACGCGCTCGCGCTCTGCCGCGGCGACGTCCTCAACGGCACCGCCTGCGGCGATTGCGTCGCCAGCACGTTCGACACCTTACTAAAGCAGCAGTGCTACACGATCGCGTCCTACTACGGCGGCCCCTGCATGGTCGCCTACTCCACCGACGACATCCTCGCGCCCTCCTATAACAACACGTCCTTCACGTTCCCGCGTTGGAACTCCCAGGACATCCCCGGCGACGCCGCCGAGGTCCGCCTCGTCGCCGGCCTCATCCACCAACTCCTGGTGGAGACGGTACAGGCGGCAGCAAGCTCGGCGCCGAGGCGGTTCGCCA
The DNA here is from genome assembly GCA_022530915.1 of Paspalum notatum. Taxonomy (NCBI): domain Eukaryota; kingdom Viridiplantae; phylum Streptophyta; class Magnoliopsida; order Poales; family Poaceae; genus Paspalum; species Paspalum notatum. The sequence goes on along the minus strand of CM039684.1, from coordinate 21,837,502 downwards.
CGGGCGCCATGGACAGCGGCACGACCTTCCCGAGGGTGTACTCCATGGCGCAGTGCACGCCGGACCTGTCCGCCAGCGACTGCCTGGCGTGTCTCCAGCGTCTCCAGGGAATGATCAACTCCACCATGGCCCTGCGGATGGGAGCACAGATCCATGTCATACGCTGTTATTTCAGGTACGAGACGTATGTGATCTACGACAGCCCACCCATGCTGCATGTTGGACCGCCATCGGCGGCGCCGGCACCAGCTCCGACCCCGACTGCAGGGGGCAAACACAGGAGTAAGTTATTTCAAAGGATAGTTGTAATCTCGATCTGCCCAAGTGCATATATATGCTCAAATTGATGATGGTCGCTTAGCTAATCGGTATAGTGCTATCATGTACTGTTGAGTTCAGAGGGTATGGGCAAGCTCTGGGCAATTCCCATAGTTGTTGTTCCTCTGGCGGCAGTAGCGTTTCTCTGCTTCATTTTCTACTCCCCTTGGTTCAGAAGGTACAGGAAAGGTATGCGAATCAGTTACTGGATTGAACACCATCATGTGCTGTGTCTGAAACTCTGAATTAGTTCCAACTATAATAAAGGCAAATGTTCATTTATAAGATAGCATGATTAACAAACATTCACGGAGGAAAGATGTGTGTGCATTCAGGCAAAGCGGGGAGCAAGTTACGTGCAGGATCCAGGCGTACTCAGGACTTGGAGGGAGAGGAAGAACTAGTTTGGGATGGGAAGAACTCAGACTTCTCGGTGTTCGACTTTGAACAGGTACTGCAGGCCACAGACAATTTTTCAGAAGAAAACAAACTTGGACAAGGTGGCTTCGGTGCTGTCTATAAGGTAATTTAATTTAGTAAAAGCACATATGTCATCTATGACATTTTCATCTTTTGTATAGTCATTTTATAATTTATATGATGATAGTGTTGATTGGATATACAACATGGCTAATACTTTTTTGATATTTTGTTTCGGCAGGGCAAGTTTCCTGAGGGTTTGGAGATAGCAGTCAAGAGACTTGCTTCACATTCGGGGCAAGGTTTCGCGGAGTTCAAAAATGAAGTCCAACTCATAGCCAAACTCCAACATAGGAATCTTGTTAGGCTCTTAGGATGCTGCTCTCAAGAAGAGGAGAAAATATTGGTATATGAATACTTGCCAAACAAAAGCTTAGACTTCTTTATATTTGGTGAGGATATACAATTGCATTTATATTTTTTCAAGTAACTGTATTTCTAATTTAGTCCACATGTTTAAGCATTATAGTAAATAAGAAGTATTTGAAATTCTATTTGTGTGCTTATTGGACTTGTACCATTTAGTCTTTAATGTAATGATAAGCAGCTCCTACAAATTTGAGAAAAAATATTTTGTTTGTATACATTCTAATTATTTTTCCATTTGTTTCCTCATATTATGATTATAATAATATTCAATTGATGTGCAGATGAAGACAAGAGAGCTTTGCTAGATTGGTCCAAACTTCTGGTCATAATCGAAGGAATAGCACATGGGCTTCTTTACCTACATAAGCACTCGCGGTTGCGTATCATACATCGAGATCTTAAGCCAAGTAACGTTCTCTTGGACAGCGAAATGAATCCAAAAATTTCAGATTTTGGACTCGCGAAAATATTCAGCTCGAATAATAATGAACGAAACACTACACAAAGAGTGGTTGGCACATAGTAAGATCAAGAATAAGACTGCTTACTGGCGTTTATATTACCAATCAACAATATGCATTGATCCTGACATGTATGACAAATCCTTTTCAGTGGCTATATGGCTCCTGAGTATGCTTCGGAGGGTATCTTCTCAATCAAATCGGACGTCTTCAGCTTTGGTGTTCTAGTTCTTGAGATCCTTAGCGGTAAACGGAATTCTGGTAGTCATCAATATGGTGATTTCATCAATCTCATTGGATATGTGAGTTATAAACACATACTTAAGCATGCATTTTTTTTTGTTCGTTTGCTATCTAACTTATATTGAGCAAGGAAATTACACATAGGCATGGCAATTATGGGAAGAAGGGAGCTGGATTGATATCGTTAATGCATCATTGCTACCCAAGAGCCACTCGGAAGAAATAATGCAGTGCATAAACATTGCATTGTTGTGTGTACAAGAGAATGCAGTTGATCGACCAACCATGTCTGATGTTGCTGCAATGCTAAGCACTGAGACGACCACAATCCTGGCTGAGCCTAAGCAACCAGCATATTTCAATGTGAGGGTAGGAAATTATGAAGAGGCGTCTACTACTGCTACCAATTCACGTAGTATTAATGATATGACCATATCTGTCACAACTCCTAGATAGTTATTTCTTCATATATACTGTGGTTTGCAGTGCCCAAGTGTACTATCAATAACACCATAACTTTTGTGTATTGCACAATTCTAAGCCTTTTTAATGTGAAATTATATCCTCTTTAGTGTACCAAAAGGCTGCATTGTAGTTGGAGTGCCAAATTAGATATCTTATGCAGGTTTAATTTTTCCTTCTATGAACGAAAAGTAACACCTCCATGGTGCGACGCGGCACCAAGCATTGGAAGAGATGCAAAAAACCATCATCCCGCCCACATAGCAAGACGTTTGAAGAACATTGAACGGACATCAGCTGTCCCGCCGCATCGGTGGGAGAGGACTGTATATCCAGAAATTTTATTAATTATTTCTTATATCAAACATATATTTTTGAAACGAATTGGCAGGAGATCTGTTTGTTATATTAAAAAGAGAGATGTGCCTAAGAAGGTGGAGCAAACAAGGATAAGGTCACACAAGAACAAAACCAAACATATAGCTGACACATATTTTGCATGGAAGGTGTATAATGTCAAAACCACAATTATGGTGGTGCCAAATGGCTGCTCTGATCCTCTTCATAAAATTTCTCTGAAATATGGTACTCTACTTTTGATCCATAAAAGTTGGATATCAGCAGGCTAAATTAAAAAAATGACAAAAGTATAATCTGTGCCTACAGAGTTAGTATTTTATTTTTATAAAAGATTGTGACTAAGTGTTTGATAAAACATACTTGACTTGATAGATGCTTAAAAATATTCCAAATATTTAGTTTTGATGATTATTGGCTTATTATTGCCAAGTCTTTTGAAGGTTCTCCCTTCTAATGTTGAAAGATTCCTCTATTAACCCTCCTTTCGAATTCAAGAAGTGTAAAGTAATAAGGCTACTGGGGAGAGGTTTTTCATCCAAATAGGGTGTCATAGCAGTTCAGTTACGCTAAGCCAACTCGATATGATGGACGATGCATGCTCGCCTAGTGCAAACACAGGCTCTGTTTGGAAACAAAGTATTTTTATAATATTGTAAAAAATACCGTAGTATTGGAGAAAACCATAGTATTGGAGTAAAAAAGTGTTTGGCAAAACTCTATATCCAAAACCATGGTATTGTCAATACCACAGTATTTTTGGAGTATTGGAAACTTTGGTCTAAACCAAAATTTTTGTTGAAGTGATGGGGAAAGAGTTGGTGAAGTCAAATACTGTAGAACCATATTGTGTTTCCAAACACCTATGGATTAGACTACTGTAAAATATACCATAGTCGTATCATTGCAATTTGTAGACCATGGTATTGAAATATTGTGGTTTTGAATATTTTACTCCCAAACAGGCCCTGAACTATATTGTGCTGTTTCTGGATGGATGTGGTCCAGATATGACACCCATGTCATTTGGCCACGTCCATGAATACTCGTGTGGTTGTTGATAAGGAACCAATTGATGAACTTACATACCCCTTGTGCGCATGGTTTTGAAATCAAGGTTTGAAACCAAATGGTCTCTGGATATCCTCATACTGAGAACTATGCTTCGTTGGAACTACTACTACGACCATGTCTTTATGCCGCGTTTTCAGATGAGGCATAAAGGAGAGGGTCTACTTCCAGATTGTCGTGTATATATATCTTGCATTATTGGGTATCTCCCAATAAGATTTCAATGAGGATAGCAGCAAGTTGAAGCAATTGTTTGTCAAAGTACAGGACCAAACAAGAGTGGCATTTGTCAGGCAGGAAAGAAATGTATTCTCCTACCTACATGTGAGCTAGTATTCAATCGTTGCCGGCCGCCGGCCGGGACATGCAGAGTGAAAAAAAAAATATTCAAGAAAGCCCTTGGTGATGCATGGCGTGGTTGATGGTTAATCTGAAAAATATTGACTCATTAGTGAATAAGACAGCTGGATTTTTGTTGAATCCAAGGGACGATGACTTGGACTAAGGCAACAAGCATCATCGCAAGCATGCACCGGTGGGTGTCACTGTCACCTCAGAATACGTACACTGCGCTTTGAATAACTACTACTTGTGTTTTGAGCGAGAGTGACCCTTCGAAACATCCTTTGTTTGTTTGTCCTATTCAAATATCATGCGAAGAAATGCAGTGCAGTGATTGATTGTTTCAAAAGTATATATGGCATTGACTGAAAGCAAAGTAGCAGCAGCCCAACAGCTGGTGCGTATGAACGTGTTTGTCCTTCATTTTCCACCGTACTACGTGATGGTGACCAAGAACAGAAGAAGACGCTTGCTAGCGTGCCCGTCGTCGTAGTAGCCCTAGCCATAGGATAGCCATGCCGGGCGCCTTGTTCACCACCCTCAGCTTCTTCCTCCTGCTGCCGTCCGCCGCAACGGCCATAGGCCAGACCTGCGGCAACGCCGGCAACTACACGGCCAACGGCACCTACCAGTCCAACCTCGCCTCCCTCGCCGCCACCCTCCCGAGCAACACCTCCTCCTCGCCGCAGCTCTTCGCCACCGCCACCGCCGGCCAAGCAGGCGCCGACGACGCGGTCTACGCGCTCGCGCTATGCCGCGGCGACATCACCACCAACCTCACCGGGTGCGCCGCCTGCGTGGCCGGCTGCTTCCGGTACGCGCAGGAGACGTGCCCCTACGACAAGGCCGCCGCCGTCTACGACGACGACTGCCTCCTCGGCTTCTCCAACAGCAGCAGCATCCTCGACCAGGCCAACAACGTCACGCGAGACATGGGCACGCTCTACGAGTACTGGAACCAGCAGGTCATCCCCGGCGACGCCACCGTGGTGGCCGCCGGCGTCCACGAGCTGCTCACGCAGACCGCGCAGGTGGCGGCCGCGAACACGCCGAGGCTGTTCGCCACCGCGGTCATGGACGCGTCCGGCAGCGCCATGCCGACCACACTCTACTCCCTGGCGCAGTGCACGCCGGACCTGTCCGCCGCCGACTGCCAGGCGTGCCTCCAGCGGATCATCGGCCTGCTCAACGCCACCACGTCGGTGCGCCTGGGAGGACGGGTCCTGCTGCTGCGGTGCAACTTCAGGTTCGAGAATATGATCTTCTATGACGGCTCACCCATGAAGCGGATCACGCCGACGTCTGGAGCTCCGGCGCCGACGACACCTCCAGCTCCGACGTCGACAAATAAGAGTACGTACGTGCATGCAGTGGCGGCGTGAAGCTCGAGTATTTTTCATTTCTGTCTAGCTAAACGAATAATGTTCTGAACTTCCTCCCAAACAGTACTGGCCGGAGAAGCAAATTACTCCGTACTAGTACTTTGCTGATGATCAGAAGCTTAATTTTGTCCAGGATCCGGGATAAAGCCCTGGGCGATTGCCTTGTTCGTAGCACCTCCTCTAGTGGTAGTAGCTCTCTGCTTCATCTTTTACTGTCGCCGGCAAAGAAGAAGGTACAGAAAAGGTGGGTTGATTAGTGACCGAAATGCCCCTAGTTTAATTCTTCCAGAGGGTATATGTTCATCAGATACACTACAGTAAAAACTAGTAAAAAGCAATTGATATCAGATTCAATGCACAAATCTCTCTTATATATTGTGCAGGTAATGTGAGATTACGACAAAAGCATACTAAGAACTTGCAAGAAGAAGACGAACTAGACTGGGAGATGGCAGCAGATCTATCAGAGTTTTCGGTTTTCGACTTTCATCAGATATTAGAGGCAACAAATACTCCCTCTGTCCCATAAAATAAGGCGTGCATGTTTTTGGAAAAGTCAACTCTTTAAATCTTTGACTAATAATTCAGTCAAAAATATACATGTTTAGTGGATGCATGTTATATATTTGGATTCGTATTCAAAAGCACTTCAATATGATGCTAATTTTGTATTTGTAGATCACATATTTTAGAAGTAATAAATGGTCAAAGTTCTGCTTTAAAGACCGTGCTAAAAACATGCACGCCTTATATTATGGGATAGAGGGAGTAACTTTTTGGAAGAAAACAAACTTGGGGAAGGTGGGTTTGGCCCCGTCTATAAGGTAAATAAATATGAAAAACGTATATGTATGTTTCTAATTATTCGATCAAATAGCGTCATCATGGTATTTAAATGAAGAATGCATGCCTAATTAGTTAATTAGTGGTGGGCACGCCAGCTAGTTGCCTGCTTGTTTGATGAAGATATCCGCATTTGTTTAACAAAGGTGAGCATTGAGCCATTGACATAACATAGGACGATATAGTATTTGCTTCACTGGTTACCTGGGAACTGTGGGACTTGTGCATCATAAAGCTACCTGATTGTGACAAAATACCACTAAAGAAAGAGCTTATGAATATTTTCTATTCATAGGGTAAGTTTCCTGAGGGAACTGAGATAGCAGTAAAGAGACTTGCTTCACATTCCGGACAAGGTTTTGTGGAGTTCAAAAATGAAGTACAACTGATTGCAAAACTCCAACACACTAATTTGGTTAGGCTCTTGGGATGCTGCTCTTCGGGAGATGAGAAAATTTTGGTCTATGAATACTTGCCAAACAAAAGCTTGGACTTCTTCATCTTTGGTATGTGTTTTAGGTTTGATATTGATTTTCATATCGACGTTTCAAAATGATATATGTTTGTTTCTAGGAGCCATACGAGCATACTTCACTCTTCCCTAGCTAATAATTTTGTTTTCCAACTTCTGCTTGTACCTTGAGTGGTTTGTTGACTATTATGCTACATTTAATTGATTTTATAGATGAAAATAGAAAATCCTTATTGGATTGGAACAAACGTCTAGTGATAATTGAAGGAATAGCAGAAGGCCTTCTCTACCTACATAAGCACTCCCGGTTGCGTGTCATACATCGAGATCTTAAACCGAGCAACATTCTCTTGGACAGCGAAATGAATCCTAAAATTTCAGATTTTGGGCTGGCAAAAATATTTAGCTCAAACGGCACTGAAGGAAGCACTACAAGGAGAGTGGTTGGTACATAGTATGTATCATAGAAATGAATCCATTTATGGAATCTATATACAAATCAATCATATAGAGTAATTCGACATTTTTGTATTGTTTTAGTGGCTATATGGCTCCTGAATATGCCTCAGAAGGTCTCTTCTCTATCAAATCCGATGTATTCAGCTTTGGTGTTATCATTCTTGAGATCCTTAGCGGAAAAAAGAATTCTGGTAGCCATGATTGTGGAGATTTCATCAATATCCTTGGATATGTAAGTTTGTTATCGACATGCATGTAGCATGTCAAATTATTTGTTAATTTGGTGTTATTTCTAATTAATTATTGTGTGATTGAAATTGAAAACAGGCATGGCAATTATATGATGAGGGAAGATGGAGTGAGCTCATTGATGCTTCATTGGTACCCATGCATCACTCAGCTGAAATGATGAGGTGCATGAACATTGGATTGTTGTGTGTACAAGAGAATGCTGTAGATCGACCAACCATGTTAGATGTTGTTGCAATGCTAAGCAGCAAGACTAAGATCCTAGCTGAGCCAAAGCACCCAGCGTATTTCAACGTACGGGTAGGGAATGAAGAGGCACCCACTGCTGCTACTGAGTCACGCAGTATCAATGAGATGACTATATCTGTCACGACTGGTAGATAATTTTTATTTGTAGCGTGTGGTTATCATTGAGCCAACGTATATGGAACTATTCTTTTTGATAAAATGGGATGCACATATTTGATTAACAGGAGGCAATTTATAAAACTATATCACTATAGAGGTTACCTAGTGCATAAGTTTATCAAGCATGGTACACTGTGCATATACTAATTTTCATAATTTTTTCTTTGCTGAAAAGAGTAGGGAACCATAATATATGGATGATATGTTTGTAAATTATGATATATGGATATAAGTGATGTACATTCCTAGCCATGTAGCTAATAAAAAAATGTTGTTCTGCCTCCATCGATTTCAAATGATACAATTTTGGTGCCAAGATTCCTCTAAGCTTTCTCACAAATTAAGGATAACACGCTAAGTTCCTAAACTTATTCTGTGGAACCATGTAGGTTCATAAAGTTTGAAAGTGATCATCTGAGTTCTTTAACTTTTTAAAGTGACTATCTAGGTCCATCAATTTTATATTCTTAGTTGATTGAGGTCCAATTGTAGGTCTAGATTTATGCTAGAAAAAAACCATTTGAAAAGTTAAAAAGACCTAGATGATCACTTTAAAACTGCATGAACCTAGACAGTACCATGGGATAAGTTGGATCTAGCATGCAATTCACTCAAAATAAATACGTCCAAGAAATACCGTATGTGAGATCTTATGGAAATGATATATTGCCTTTTTTTTTTTTGCTTTATTACTCTGAAAGACAGTCAAGCACTGTTCGTCTAGCTTGGGGGAAGTATATATTGCCTTTGTTTTGTTTTTTATTTATTTATGTAATTAAAAGGTGATTAGCCCTTGATTGGCGCAAATAAATGGTGGCCAGCCCCTGCTTGGTGCAATTTATATTTGTGGGGAAATTTGAAGCATTAAAAAAATCTAAGGGAGAAATCTGCATGATGCATTCCGATAAGCAAGCGTTGAATCGTACTCATTACCACTGCACCTAGTGGGGAGTCAGACACTGTAATCCCCCCGCCAATAGCTATGTAATCCAAGTTTGGGGCTACTTTGGATCAATCATTTCCGGGATTAGTCAATTGGAAGGAAACAGGGAGGTTTGAGAGAGAAAAAAAATAGTCCCCTCAATTTTCCCCAGTCTCCTTCAATTTTGGAATGGTGTTAATCCATGGAAATGACACCCTGACGATGACAGCTATACAATGAGTGTTCCTCATTAGAAATGAGAAATAGACAGCTATTCAGTTGTAGCCGTTACTACCTCCGGGCTCCGGCCGAGCCTCCGGGAAACGGTAGCAGGAAATGAGGAAGAGAAGGGGTGCACGCATCGGATGCCTCTGTCTGCGTCTCTAATGGCTACATATACACCACCAGGCCAGGCCGCCATCTTGTACAGCAGACCACCATGGCGACCTTCAAGGCGCACCGGAGCAATCCCGAGCTGGTGGCGCCGGCGTCACCAACCCCTCAAGAGAGCAAGACGCTCTCCGACGTCGACAGCCAGTTCCCCTTGTGGTACTACGCCACCGCGGTGGAGTTCTTCCGCCCCCGTGACGCTGCCGCCGATGACGGCCACGAGACCCCGCCGCCGGTGGTCGTCGTCGACGCCGCCAAGGCCATCAAGGAGGGCCTGGAGAAGGCTCTGGTGTACTACTACCCGATCGCTGGCCGTCTGAGGGAGGTGTCCAAGGGGAAGCTGGCGGTGGACTGCACCGGCGAAGGAGTGGTGTTCGTGGAGGCGCACGCCGATGTGCGGCTGGATGAGCTCGGCGACCCGCTGGTGCCGCCGTACCCTTGCGTCGAGGAGCTCGTTTGCGACGACATCGGTGATGCCAAAGACGTCCTTGGCAGGCCACTCATGTTCATGCAGGTAAAATCTTTCAATAATCGCATAAGCTTGCTTCGGAGTACTCCAGTAGTACAGTATTTACTTTGCGATCTCAGTCAAATCCACAGTTAATAAGAGTAATCCTGGAAAATGTAATTGATCTTTGCAACTTGCAAGCAGGTGACGAGGTTCAGCTGCGGCGGATTTGCCATGGGCGTCAGCATATGCCACAACATGGCCGACGCGTTCGGCGTCACCCAGTTCCTCAAGTGCGTGACGGATCTCGCACGCGGCGAGGAGCGCCCAGCCGTGGCGCCAGTTTGGGAGAGGGAGCTTCTGATGGCGCGCGACCCGCCTGACTTCACAAGCCTGCCCTTCGTCTCGCCGGCGGACGAGAAGAAGGTCCAGGTCCAGCAGCAGCCCATGGCCATGGACAAGATGATCGGCGACTACTTCCTCTTCGGCCCGAGAGAGATGGCCGCTCTGCGGAGCCAGGTGACGGAGCCGGCCACGGACTTCGAGATCATCACGGCGGCCATGTGGATGTGCCGAACGGAAGCTATAGCTGATGATCTTGGCAGCAGCCGGCAGCAGCCCCGAGCGTCCCTGCTGGTCGCCATGAACGTTCGCGGGAAGGCGAAGCTGACGCCGCCCCTCCCGCGTGGGTTCTACGGCAACGCGTTCTTCTTCGTCGAGGCGGCGGCCGCCGGCGAGCTGATGCCGGGATCGCTCGGCGGCACGGTGGAGCTCGTCCGCGAGGCCAAGCGTGGCTTGACGGAGGAGTACGTGAGGTCGATGGTGGACCTGTTCTCCGTCGGCGGGGCGGCGCCGTACGCGCAGGGGTGGACGTTCGTCGTGTCCGACATAACGCGGATCGGGGAGGACGGGCTGGACCTGGGGTGGGCGGAGCGGGTGGCCGGCGGCGTGCCGATCGTCGGAGACGACCACGCCACCAAGCTGGTGAGCTTCCAGATGAGGTGCAAGAATGCCGACGGCGACGACTGTGTGGTGGCGTCCATGTACTTGCCAGAGGCGGCGATGGACAAGTTCAAGGAGAAGATCGCCACCTTAACAAGTTGATCGCTAGCAGTCAGTCAGCTCGAGACAACATAATAATTACTATGAACTATGAATGGTTTCGGCAATAAAATATGAATAATTAAGTTATCGGTCATTTCCATGAATTTGTAGGCTGCTCTATCTATATACATCATATACTTGTGTCTGTGCGTTGATTCAAATTAAGATCTTACCCGAGTTACGTTGATGATTTGGGGATATGCTAGCCAGGTTGGGGAATTTTGTGTAGTAGTAATAACGAAGGTTAAATCGAAGGGCTAAGGTTACATATTTGAAATAACTAGTACTGTCATGGGTCATGTACCATGTAGTAGTAGTACTACTGATGCACTGTCTGGACATGGCCGTGCACTGTGATATATATTTAACGTTGTTTTGGTAGTATGGGTGTCATCTTGCATGCTGAAAGAAGCATTCTTATTACTGATCCCAGCAAAGCAAAAACTCAAGGACAGGTAGACAAAAAGGCTGGAATTTCAAGTAAGGTCGATCCGGAGAATCCAGTGCATTGCTTCGTTGTTTGAAATTACAAACTTAACAACATTTGCAAATAATAAGAAATCCCAACACGAAGATAGTTTTAATGGACCTGCTGTAGAAACACATTTGTACCACAACCATCTACATAGGTGCTGAGAAGCTGCATGATCATGCTCAAACTGTTTTGGTATATAATTCTTGAAATTATTTGGACAACACAAGACCGGAGAAGAATGGATCAGACACCAATCACCACTGACCAAATATACATCCATGATAATTTGTATATACAAAAAATTGGCAAGATCAAATTTCCACAACCGGCAACTAATTTCAAAAGAAAAGAAATCTACTGGTGACAGATGACAGATGGAATTAAGATAGAAAATTGATTGTTACTCTCGCTCCTTTGGTTTGTACAGGTAATTAAGAGAGGGAATTTAGTTGGGAGTTAGTTTTAATGTCATGATGAAGACATATTAATCTTCGTCACAAGCACAGTATTACTATTTTTAGTTGGAGGCGCTTTTTAGGACTCCACGTTAATCCTTACCAGAAGCGCTAAAAAAAAGACAAATCTTAAAAATTTTCATAAACATCAGAAACACCAGTTGTCCATCATATAGATCTAATAATAGTAGCCATTAAATCTATTATATTTTTAAAAAAATCACCAACCATGTCATTATGAAAGATGAGATAAAATAACTCCCTAAATTTGTATAAATATTACCCACCGTACCACCGTGCCATTATGAAATACGAATTAAAATAACCTTCTAAATTTGAATAAAAATTATCCACCGTGCCATTACGAAATATGGATTGATGCACCTTTCCCGCACACGGAGTCCGGCATCCCAACTCTGATTCCGTCTCCGGACGGTTTTAATTGTTCAAGCATCCGTAATCTGGATAAGTTTTAGATCTCCCATCCGAGCACTTGAATCAGGTCCATACGGCCAACTGTGAGACCTGGTTCAAGATCAGGCATTGTGGAATAAGACCACGTAGCCCATAATCAAACTTTAATTATACTTACTCAGTTACTCATAAGTGCACAACAATCGGCGTGGCATGCCAGTATCTCTGAAGTTGTTTGAACAGGCGCAAATAGTCACAAGGACACTTGAATTAAAAATCAACAGAGAGACGTCCAATCTTGCAATGGACGGAGGAACGAGAAGATACATAAAGGGTGTCGACTAATTGACCTCATTAGTTCTGGAATTTTGCCGCAGGTTGTAATCGGCTCGATGGACTTAGACTGCATCGCCATGCTATGTGCTCACAAGCCCACCGCGATACCGTAGGTCTCTGCCCGTTCTTGTGTCAGTCATTGCTACCTGCGCTGGTCCGTTCGTTCCACGTATATGCCGCTAGAAATTGGGCAAAAGAATTTGCGTGGGCTGCTACCATTCTCTGTCAATTGATTTCGACGTATATCTATGCCTACCTAATATTATATAATATTAATGGAAATAAGGTTTTCGTCCGTCATAACTATATCCGACACGTGGAACCTCCCCAATAAGTTTCTTTTTTCCTTCGCTAACCTTGACCTGCTTTGATCTCTATTTTGTGCTCGACTTCTTGCATGCATACCCGTATGGGCAGTCTGTTCCGACGCATTGAAGATGGACTCAGTCTACATAAATCGATAATGATTTGGAGTGGCATAATAAATTGATAGTGATTTGGATTGAAAAATAGACTTGTTCGTCTGTCAACAACGATTTTGGCTATCCGACAAGAGACTTCTTCCCTTGGCTTCACTAAGCTGCTGCAACCATCAAGCAGTGACCCGTCATTTGTGGCTCCGAGTCGCCGAGCACCGGCAACAGCATGGAACTTCAGTTCAGATTGAGCATGTGAGAGTTATGGCAATATTATTGGGCTAGGGTTGTGAGGTGTTTTTTTCCCGTTGCAACGCACAGGCATGTTTGCTAATCCCTTATAATTTGAGACAAAGGGAGTAGGTACCAAAGGGAGAGGGAAGACAAAGATAAAATTTTGGCTTGTCAAACACACATGGGCTTGATCGAGAAGTCGGATTCTCTATGTGCTAGATTACTGAAGGCTAAATATTTTCCGAGGTGCACCATTCTCGATTCAGTTAAGAGTGCGAACTCCTCTACGACTTGGCAATCGGTGCTACATGGGCTTGAGCTGCTAAAAAAAGGCATAATATGGAGAATCGGTGATGGTTCTCAAGTAAGGATCTGGAGGGACCAATGGATACCCCGTGAGGTGACGCTGAAGGTCTCTTCCCGACATGGTAGATGCAGACTTCACTGGGTGTCTGATTTGCTGAATTCGCAAGGCACGGATTGGGACCGTGATAAGTTGTTGCAGTTTTTCAATGAGGCTGATAGAGAGGAGATTCAGAAAATAAAAATACCAGCAAGGAGGATGGACGACTTCATTGCGTGGCATGGGGAGAAGTCTAGTATCTTCACCGTTCGTAGTGCATACAACCTTGCTATGAAACTAAAGAACTTAGACGATGAAACTTCTTCTAGCTCGGCACCTTCTGGGGAGAGAGCACTGTGGGCAAAAGTTTGGAAGGGCAAGGTCCCACCAAAGGCGAAGGTATTTACCTGGAAATTGTGTAGAGACATTTTGCCAACCAGACTAAACAAATATGTAAGAACACTAGAGGCAGACAGCAAGTGCGTAATCCGTGGCTTAGCCACGGAAAATAGCTTCCATGCAACGGTCTCATGTCGGGCAGCGATGGATTTACGTGAGGCTATGAGGCAGCATTGGCAGTTGCCAAGCGAAGATCAATGGCGCTACACAGGACCAGACTGGCTGCTTCTGCTGCTGGATAGATGCGGAAAGGAGCAGAGCGACCAGGTGAAACTCCTACTGTGGCAAGCGTGGACAAGGCACAATGACATAGTGCACGGGGCAAAAGCTGTAAGTATCTTTCGTTCAGTTCAGTTTCTACTTAATCCGTATGCTCTTGTTACGCAGAACTATGAGTCAAAGGTGATCGCCGAAGGAAAGGGGAAGATGCCGGTGAGGCCGACTGGTGGTCGCAAGGTCGATGCCCGTGATCGCAGGGACGATAGGGAGGTTGAGAGCACGGGAAGGGGGTGGCAAAAGCCGGAAGATGGGTGGATCAAAGTGAATGTTGATGGATCCTTCATGGAACAAACCGGGGCGGCAGGTGTTGGTGATACGGCGCCTCCTAGAGGGAGTACGCAGAGGGGAGAACAGAAGCCGTCGGGAGACAGGGAGGGAACGCAGTGGGCAGCGAGGTGGTGATTCGCCTCCGTCGCCGGCCGAGGTAGGGTTCTTCGCCAGCGCCGAAGGAGAAACCCCCACCGTAAAGACGGGAGAGTTTATTTCCTTCGATACCCTAGATACAAACTAAGCTGCACCTTATATAGTTGATGCAGTTGCACTTGCCACACGCCAAGGCCCAATTAATTGCTAAAGCCCAATTATCTAATTCTAATTACCTATCTTTAAGTCTCTCCAACGTCCTAACCTATTACAGAACGGCGGCCTAGCCACTTTTGGACTTACGGCGCCTGTATGCTCGCCCAACAAATGCATCGACAACACTTCCCCCCTCCCCAAAAAACAGCTCGTCCGCGAGCTGCATCTCCGGATATGTCGTCGTGAAAGACTTGAGCTGCTCCCAAGTTGCCTCAGACGCCGGACAACCCAGCCACTGCACCAAAACCTCCCAAACACCACTGTTCAGTCGAGCACGCAACACCTTCTGTGGCTGTGGAAGGACAAGGCCATGGTGCACCGGCGGCAAAGGCACAACCGAGGACGGTGGAGTGCCAGTAAACTGCTTCAACAAAGCGACATGGAAGACATCATGAATCTTAGCCTTGTCAGGAAGCTTGAGGCGATACGCAACCTCTCCAATCCGTTCTGTTATCTGATACGGCCCATAGAAACGCGGTCCCAGCTTGGAAGCACCTGCTGTTGTTATGGCAGAAGCGTGACGATGATGCAAACGCAACCATACCCAGTCACCAATGGCAAATGACAGGTCCCGCCGCTGCTTGTTAGAGTGTAGCTTCATGGTATCTTGTGCTAACAACAGTCGCTCACGGATTTCAGCAAGAAACACATCTCTATCCTGAAGCTGCCAGTCAACAGCAGCCACCCGTGCAGTTCCGGGTTGATACTGCACCAGGCTGGGAGGATCCCGATCATAAACCACACGAAACGGAGTAGTTTACAGTGACGACTGATAAGAAGTATTGTAGCAAAATTCGGCCCATGGAAGCCACTGTAACCAAGAGCGAGGTCGGTCACCTGCAAGGCACCGCAAATACATAACAATAATTCTGTTGGTGACTTCGGATTGGCCATCCGTTTGCGGGTGAAATGCCGAACTGAGAAGTAACTTGACACCCGCGAGGCGAAGCAGCTAGGCCCAAAAATTACTGGTGAACACCGGATCATGGTCGGAGACGATGGAGCAGGGAAGACCATGGAGCCTGAAAATACCATCAAAGAAGGCTCGTGCGACCGAACTTGCTGAATACGGATGCCCGAGGGGAATGAAGTGGCCATACTTAGAGAAGCGGTCAACCACAGTCAGGACCACTGATTTGCCTCCCACCTTGGGAAAGCCTTCAACGAAATCCATAGAAATATCGGTCCAAACTTCCGAGGGCACTGGCAACGGCTGCAGCAAACCAGCGGGATGAAGGTGTTCTGTTTTATTCCGCTGACAAACCACACAGCCCTGCACAAACTCCCTGACCAACCGATGAGCCCGGCGACTGTAGAAGGAAGCTCGGAATCGGTGCAGGGTCTTCTCAGCACCTTCATGCCCCACCTCGTGGGCAGCAGCCAGTAGTTGTGGCTAGAGCACAGAATCATCTGGAACGAAGGCATGACCCTTGAACAGCAGCAAGCCATCAACGTCTGTCCATCCAGTAGGTGCCGTTCCTGCTGCTATTTGTGCGCGAACGGCCAGAGCTTGAGGGCTGAATGCCAATTCTTCACGGAGAGCTGAAAAGACATCAAAGGGTGGACCAGCCAGAGCATGTATAGCAAGTGAAGGCTCCTCATCCCTGCGTGACAAGGCGTCGGCCACAATATTCTGCTTGCCAGGCCTGTACTCAACTGTGATATCATAGCCAAACAATTTACTGACCCAAGTGTGCTGTGGAATAGTCGTCAAGCGCTGGTCCAGGATGAATTTAAGGCTCCAATGATCTGTGCGTACTGTGAACGGCCGTCCCCACAAGTATGGCCGCCAGTAGCGCACGGCCTTCACAAGGCCAATTAGTTCCCGCTCATATGCTGGCAGTTTCGCATGCTGCGGTGCTACTGGTCTGCTGAAGAAGGCAATAGCACCATCGCCCTGGTGTAGTACAGCCCCGAATCCCGAACCAGAGGCATCACAGTCCACAAAGAAGCGGGCACTGAAGTCCGGCAGCTGGAGGAGTGGGGCAGAAACAAGGGCACGCTTGAGGTCCAAGAACGCCTGATCAGCTTCCGGTGTCCATGAGAAAGCCTCGCCTTTGAGCAAAGCTGTGAGGGGCCGTGCCACACCGCCATATCCCGCGATGAACTTGCGGTAATAGTTGGTGAGCCAAAAAGCCACGCAGCGCCCAGGCCGTGCGAGGGCGCGGCCACGCCTCCCCAGTTGCCACCTTGCTGGGATCCACGGCCACCCCGGCAGCCGAAATAATGTGGCCCAGGTACGCCACATACGACTCGCTGAAGAAGCATTTGGAACGCTTGAGGAAGAGGCCATGGCTGCGCAGCAACTGGAGAACAGCTTTGACGTGCTGCAGATGTTCCGCCCAGGACGAGCTGTAAATCAAAATATCGTCGAAAAAAACAAGAACGAAGCGACGGATATAAGCATGCAGGATATCATTCATCAATGCTTGAAAGGTGGCTGGCGCGTTTGTCAATCCGAAAGGCATGACCAGGAACTTGAAGTGCCCATGGTGGGTGCGGAACGCCATCTTCGCGATGTCATCCGGATGCATCTGGACTTGGTGGTACCCACTGCGAAGGTCGAGCTTGGTGAAATATCGGGCGCCCTTGAGCTCGTCTATAAGTTCATCCACGACCGGAATGGGGAACTTGTCCTTGACCGTCTTGTCATTCAGCGCGCGATAGTCGACGCAAAAGCGCCAGCTACCGTCATGCTTCTTCACAAGGAGCACAGGCGAAGAAAAAGGCAAAGTCGTGGTACGGATGATTCCTTGAGCGAGCATATCACTGCATTGGCGTTCGATTTCATCTTTGAGGAGCTGAGGGTATCGATATGGCCGTACTGCGATTGGCGCCGTCCCTGGGAGGAGGTGAATGCAGTGATCATGTCGGCGCACTGGCAGCAAGGTGGTCGGCACAGCGAAGACATCCTCGAAGCCAGCCAGTAGAGTCTCCAGGAGGCATTGCGGTTGCCCCACGGCCCGCAGCGCCGGGGAGCAAGTGTCCACCCCGTGCCAACGGACGACATGGCCGTCACGCCAGAACTCCATCGAGAGGGCGGCGAAGTCCCAAACGATGGGTCCCAGTGTGGCCAGCCACTGGACGCCAAGTACCAGGTCGAACCCATCCAAGGCCAAGACGTAGCAGGTGGTGTCGAAGACCTCGCCTTGGATGGTCATCTGTGCGTCCGAGCAGATGCCTGGACTGGAGATGCGGTCACCATTCACGATCTTGACCGACAGCCCCGGCCGAGGCGTGATGTGGAGGCCGAGGCGCTGCGCGGTAGCGTCGTCGAGGAACGTGTGCGTTGAACCTAAATCGACCAAGGCGAGCAGCTCAGTATCGCCCAGGCGCACCCGTAGCTGCATGGTCTTGGCGGTGCTGATTCCAGTCAGGGCGTGGAGGGAGATGCCGAGGTCGTTGGCCGCCTCTTCCTCAGTTGCTCCATCGTCCAGCTCCAAGAGGAAGACGCCCTTGGTGGCACACTTGTGGTCAGGGCCGAACTGCTCTGTGCAGAAGTAGCACTCCCCCTTGCGGCGCTTCTCTGCCAGTTCCTCGGGCGACAGGCGGCGGAAGCGGGACTTCTGGGCGCCGTCCGGCTTGGCAAGCGGCGTTGCTGCTGGAGTCAGACCAGCAGCCGCCGGCCTGGCGCGCGTAGGGGAGCGGCCCGTTGACGCAGCAGCTGCTAGAGCCGCCTCCTAGTGGCGGCGCTCGTAAGCCCGGGCCAGGCTCATGGCCATTTGGAGATTGGACGGCCGCTGCATCTCGACGTCGGAGCCCAGAGGCTGGCCCAAACCGGCGGTGAACAAGTCGATCTGGTGCCGGGGCCGCAGATTGTCGCAGCGACAGAGGAGGGCCAAGAATTGGCGCCGGTACTCCTCCACCGTGCCTGTGCGTCGGAGTTCCTTCAACTCGCCAAGGGAGTTGGAGCGGATGGGTGGCCCAAACCGCATAGTGACGAAATCGGAGAAGCGCGGCCACGAGACGATGCCAAATTCCTGCTCCATCTGGGAGTACCAGAGAGCTGCGACGCCTTCCATGTGCATAGAGGCGAGCAGGACCTTCTCCTCCTCCATTGTGCGGTGGAAACGGAAGAATTGGTCGCACTGGGTCAACCACGGCAGTGGGTCGACCTC
This sequence comes from Paspalum notatum, assembly GCA_022530915.1. Classification (NCBI taxonomy): domain Eukaryota; kingdom Viridiplantae; phylum Streptophyta; class Magnoliopsida; order Poales; family Poaceae; genus Paspalum; species Paspalum notatum. The sequence continues at coordinate 21,818,674 of CM039684.1, read as the reverse complement.
GCCGTCGTATTTGGGGACAGAAATCTTGGGGCGGGAGGGTCGATTGTAGTCATCATAGTCATCATGGCGGCCGCGACCAAAGCCGCTGCCGCCGCTGCCGCCGCCGTCACCGCCGCCTCCGCCTCCGCCGCCGCCGCCGCCGCGACGGTGATGCAGCGGACGATGGGGCTGATGGACAGAGCCGTCGTCTTCTTCTTCTTCGGACTCGCCTGCCTGGAATTTTTCCGTGCGGGCAATCCTCTTGTCGTGGGAGTCCATGCGGTTGTTTAGCGTCGATATCTGAGCGAGGATGCGATCCAACTTGGCCGAATCCGTCTCCTGAGGATCGTCCGAGCCGGCCATGGACGGCGAAGCCCGGTTGCTGGTCTCTGGTACCAAGTTGATACGGCGCCTCCTAGAGGGAGTACGCAGAGGGGAGAACAGAAGCCGTCGGGAGACAGGGAGGGAACGCAGTGGGTAGGGAGGTGGTGATTCGCCTCCGTCGCCGGCCGAGGTAGGGTTCCTCGCCAGCGCCGAAGGAGAAACCCCCACCGTAAAGACGGGAGAGTTTATTTCCTTCGATACCCTAGATACAAACTAAGCTGCACCTTATATAGTTGATGCAGTTGCACTTGCCACACGCCAAGGCCCAATTAATTGCTAAAGCCCAATTATCTAATTCTAATTACCTATCTTTAAGTCTCTCCAACGTCCTAACCTATTACAGAACGGCGGCCTAGCCACTTTCGGACTTACCGCGCCTGTATGCTCGCCCAACAAATGCATCGACAACAGTTGGCGTCGTGGCGTGGGACATGGAGGGCTCCGTTATATTCACAGCCTGGAGAGTGCTCTTTGAATGTGCAAGTGCAATGGAAGCAGAAGCCTGGGCATGTTTAGAAGGCCTCAGACTAGCCTCACAATGGTGTCATGAACCAGTGATATTAGAATCTGATTGTGCACAGATTGCGGATGCCCTCCAGGCGCATAGCAAGGATAGATCGACCTTCTGCTTTCTAATCGCGGAGGCACGTGATTTGGGTAGGAGCCTCCCCTCATGGAGGGTCTCCAAGGTTAGGAGAGAGGAAAACAGTGTAGCGCATGAGTTAGCTCAATTAGCTAGGCAAAACACACACAGCTACGTGGTTGGGTCAGGCGCCTGCGTGCGTCAGTGGTCTCATTGCCACAGATTGTACCAACTATTTTGGTTAGCTAATATAAATCTCTCTTTGCCCACAAAAAAAACCATGGGCTTTGCCATGAATCGTACGATCGAAGAAGACATCAAACAACACCCGCCAATGTGGGCACATAGGGATGAAAGCGGGACGGATATCAATTATCCGTCGGATAATCCATCCTGAGAGGTTCAGAGGCTAAATTGGATGTCTGATATCTGAATCCAAACACTCAGGGAAACTTAGCTCCATACCATTGAAAAAACACAAGTTTAGAGATATACCGTTAAAAGATCGAACCTCTGCCATGCACCGTTAAAATGTTGCAATTCTTTGAATCGTAGCACTTCCATTATGAAGCGTCCCCAATTTCTTGGAAACTTAAATGTGATACAAATGCTAGTCCCAGGGTCTAGCAACACATTTATTTCAATTAGTACAGAGTCCAGACTTAACGATTACAAACCATTACATAAATATTGCATGAAAAGTAAGATACAACGGAAGCTAATTCTTCGGGCCCAATGCCATAGGCTAGTTGGAAAGCAGGACCGTGACCTAGCTGAAGAGCAGCTCGAACAGTTCGTCGGAGCTATTTGGAAAAACATCAACATAGCAAGGGTGAGTACATACGTACTCCGCAAGCCCACCTTCCTCCTGTAGATTTTTGGGAGGTTGACTATATCTACATGAAGGCTGTATCTAGAGCTCAAATGCTTTGCAGTCAAATATGCGAGGTTCATTTTAGTTGTCAAGTTTTAGTCAATTAGAAAACAGGGTTTTTAATAAAGAAGAGGGAGTGTAGCCACCGGACTTGCCGGTCCCAGCGGCCCATCCTCTAAACCATATTAACCACACCTCTTGTTGTATCCCAACTCAACTCGCCACTTACCAACCCATGTCTCAGCAGGTTTAATTTATGAAAACATGTTAATTGAAGAACCATGCCGTAACCCATCCGTACCAGTGAACACGGACTATTCGAATAGGTTTTACTGCTGGCCAGAGTTGTACTAATACCCACAAGTTGGACTCAGCGGCCCCTCACCGTCATGAGTGCCCGAATTCCAAACTAAACCGTCGCCTTTGTTTCATCGCCTAGCAGTACTTTAGGGGTTCGGGCCTCCGAGCCGCACCTTGGTATCCCCCGACACCCTCTCGGCACACCCTTCCCTTGCCCCTTGTGCGCCAGCACGGAAGTTACTAGGCCATCCATTCCAGCTCGGGCCTAGTCAATGCCGCATACAGAGCGAGTGGTTGTACTGAAGAGTTAGGCGAGATGAAAATCAACGCGGTCCTTACAGAGCGCAGGTAGAACCATTCCAGCCTTCCACTGCCCGACTCCGCGAGCATCTACCTACCCGGTCGTCTCCACGACTCCCGGGACTTAGGGTAACCGCGGGTTGCTAAGTTACTGTTCATACCCTGCTCTTGCATGGCCAGTTCGGCGCGTAGCCGGATTCCGACGAGGTCGGTTGCCGGGGTCATTTTATTTCAAAAGCTTACCCCACTAACCTCTTTCCCCAAAACCCCTGGTTCTCTGAATATGAACCCATTTCAATTCTCAAGTTTATGATAGGTACAATTGAGTGAGCGATCCCACCTATGCGCGCTACTTCTAGTTAGGTTCGGGTGGCTAACCTAGTAGGGTTTACCTTAGCAAGCCGAAAACATGCAGGGTTTATTTAGTTGAACTGGCCAAGTGATTATTTTGTAAACTAGGAATTTTATTCATCAACTGAGGATTTCAGTGGACTTGCCGTCGTCTAGTTCCTCGTCGCAGTGGAGATCGGTACTAGGTTCGTCGGGTTCCTGGTCGGCGATGGTTGCCTCCGAAACCTGGGGTTCCTCCGGAACAGCGTCTAGCGCACACAAACAAAAACATACAGTAAATACAAACATTCATGCACCAAACTTTTTGGGAGGGATTGGATTAGACAAAGGGTGTTTTTAGAAGAATTTAGGAAGAAGAATCGCCCCGAACAGAGTTGAAACGGACAAGATACGGTGGTTTCTGTGTAGGGGGGTAGTTTTAGACTTTTTCTGGAAAACGAAAAAGCCCGCTGCAGGCTCAAACCCGCACGGTCCAGGCCTTCAGAGGGGGCCGAGCCCGCGGCACCGCCGGCCTTCCAGGCCTGGCGCGCGCGGGGGGTAACTGGGCCGGCCTAGTTAGCGCGGCGAGGCGGGGACGGCGCGAGGCGACGGCATAAGCGCCGGGCCAGCCCGTCAGTGAGGGTGGCAGGTGACGGTGTTAGGGGCAGAGGGGACGGTGGTTCGGCTCGGTCCGGTGGAACCGCCGTGGGGGAAGGACGGCGGCTCGCCGGCGGTTCCCCGCCGGCGAGGCGGTTCCGGCGGCGAGGCCGGTGTTGTGAAGTGCAGGCCAACGAGGCGAACCTCGTGACGCGGCCCGTAGGGCACGGGAGCGTGGGTGCTCGCCTGGCGACGTACGCCGGCGAGGTGCGCGGAAGAGGCTGTGGCGCGGCACCACGCCGGAGTCTCTCCCGGGGCGGACTCGGGCCGAGGCTGGGTGGTAGAGGTGTGCGGTGGTACGGGAATGGTGGTGCTCACCTCAATTTGGAGGGTGACGGTATGTGGAGAGGGAATCGAGCTCGGCGGCGGTGGCGAGTGGCTGTGTGAGGGCGAGTTGCCGCGCCAGAGTTTCCCTCCGGGGCGGCCTTAGGCCGGTGTAGAGTGGTGTGTGTCATGTAGGGGAGGGCGATGGTGCTCGCTTGCGGGGAGGGGAGGCGGGGTACTTATAGGCGGCGGGGCGCGGTGGCGTGCGTGGTGTCACCGCCGGGGTGGCCACTGTGCCTGGCGCGCGGTGTCTTAATGGCCGGTGGCAGTGGTGTAGGGGCCGCGGTGCGCTCCGACGACGCAGCCGCGCGTCCATCCGCACGGCGCGCTTGCCCAGTGAGGGGTCGGTTGCGGGAGGTCGCCGCTTGGGCCGGGGCCAGCTTGGGCGGGTGGCGTGTGTCGCGCCGGGGCGGTGGCCGTGGCCGGAGGGTGCCGGGGCCGGGCAGAGGGGGCGGCTACCGCTTGCGGCTGTAGCGCTTGCACACCGGTGAGGACGGTGGCATCGGGTAGGGGCCGGCACGGCGGCGCTGCCCTGCGGCCGGTGCGGTCGCGCGGGCTTTGCCCGTCGGACTGAGGAGGGAGGAGAGCCTGACGCGCGGGGCCCATGTGTCGGCCTGAGTGAGGGCGGGGGCGCGGAGGGCCGTCCGGGCGGGGAGGAGGCAGGCCGGCGCGCTGGGCCTGCTCGGCCCAGGCGGGTGGGGAGGAGGAAATGGGCCGGGGGGGAAAATGGCCGGGGTTGGGTTTTGGGGAGGAGGGTTTTGGCGTGAAACCTTCTTTTCTCTTTTTTCTCTTTTTGTTTTCTGGTCTTGATATTTTTGGAGGGGGTTTTGGAGAGGGGTTTTTGTAGGATTTTGGGGAGAATTAAGATTTAACGGATGTGTTTTATGTAGCTTATATTAGGCCAATTTTTAGGGCGTTACAAACCTACCCCACTTAGAAGGAATCTCGTCCTCGAGATTCGGTCTAGCTACGAATACATGAGGGTGCTCTTCTCTTAGTGCGTCTTCTCTTTCCCATGTTGACTCTTCTTCGCCATGGCGGCTCCATAGTACCCGGCAGATCTTGATGGCTGACCTCCGGGTCTTCTTGACACCGGTATCCAAAATCTTAATAGGTACCTCCTTGTATCTCAAGTCAGGCTGTAGGTCTAAGGCTTCTAGCTCCGCTTGCCTTGCTGGTTCCTTTAAACATTTCTTAAGTTGGGACACATGGAAGACATTGTGGATATCTGACATGGATTCCGGCAGCTGTAATTTGTAGGCCACTTTTCCAATCCGTTCTTCAACCTTGTAAGGCCCTATGTAGCGAGGTGCCAGTTTCCCTTTTACTTGAAACCTTCGAGTGCCCCTGATTGGGGATACCTTTAGATATACTAGGTCTCCAACCTCAAAGCTAAGCTCACGCCTTCTCCTATCGGCATAGCTCTTCTGCCTGGTCTGGGCTACTTTGAGTTTTTCTCTGATTTCTTCTATCATTTCTTCTGCTTCCTTGAGGAGGGCTGGTCCGGTAGGTACCTGCTCTTTATCCTCTGCCCAAATTAATGGCGTCCTGCATTTCCTCCCATAGAGAGCTTCAAAGGGTGCCATTCCTAGGCTGGCTTGATAACTGTTGTTGTACGAGAACTCAGCGTAGGGTAAGCTAGACTCCCAATCTTTTCCATAGGTGAGCACATAGGCTCTTAGCATGTCCTCCATGACTTGATTCACTCTTTCGGTCTGTCCATCGATCTGGGGATGATAGGCTGAGCTAAAGTCCAGGTTGGTGCCCAGGGCTTTCTGAAGGCTCCTCCAAAATCGGGATGTGAACTTAGTTCCTCTATCTGACACGATTCTGCTAGGCGCACCATGTAACCTCATTACATTCTCGATATATAGTTGCACTAGCTTGGCCCCTCCGTAGGTAGTTTTGACCGGTATGAAGTGGGCAGTCTTAGTGAGCCTGTCTACTATGACCCATATGGCGTCATTGCCTTTCTTAGTTTTGGGTAGTCCGGTCACAAAGTCCATGCCTATCTCATCCCACTTCCACGTTGGGATAGGCAACGGTTGTAGTAACCCAGCGGACTTCTGATGGTCTGCCTTAACCCGTTGGCACACATCACATTGTGCTACATGGTGGGTCACATCCATCTTCATTCCTTTCCACCAAAATTTTTGACTCAGGTCCTGATACATTTTATTAGCCCCAGGGTGGATGGAGTAGGCGGAATCATGTGCTTCTCCCATAATGGTTTCCCTGGTCCTTCCTCCTTTTGGTACATTTACCCGATCTCTGTACCGTAGGACGCCATCTTTGTCTAGACTGAAGGAAGTGGTTCCGTCCTTCTTGATGTGCTGTATGATCTTCTGGGTCTCTTCGTCAGTTGCCTGATCCTCCTTGATTTGCCCTACTAGGGTAGGTTTGATGGTCAGAACCTTTTCCTTGGGGTTGTGCACAATGTGCATGTTAAGGTCTGCTATCACCTGCTTCAATCGCTCATTGGTTGGAATTAACTCCTTGCTGTATGCCTTGCAGCTAAGGGCATCTGCTATTATGTTGGCCTTGCCAGGGTGGTAATGTATGTCCATGTCGTAGTCCTTAATTAATTCCAACCACCTCCTCTGCCTTAAGTTCAGGTCTGGTTGGGTGAATATATACTTGAGGCTCTTGTGATCCGAGTATAGTTCACACTTGTTGCCGATCAGGTAGTGTCTCCAAGTTTTCAAGGCATGCACTACTGCAGCCAGCTCTAGATCATGAGTGGGGTAATTTCGCTCATGGGTCCGGAGTTGCCGGGATGCATAGGCAATTACCTTGTTATCTTGCATGAGCACACACCCCAATCCCTGTCGGGAGGCGTCACAATAGATGACAAAATCCCGATGTATATCTGGCAGCACCAGTACTGGAGCGGTAGTCAGCTTCTCCTTTAACCTTTGGAAGCTTTTCTCACAAGCTTCTGTCCATTCAAACTTTTTATCTTTTTGGAGCAAGGCGGTCATGGGTCTGGCAATCTTGGCAAACCCTTCTATGAACCGGCGGTAATATCCTGCCAGCCCAATGAAACTCCTGATTTCACTGATGTTGCTGGGTTGTTGCCATTCCATTACCGCTCGTACCTTCTCGGGGTCTACTGCTACTCCTTCAGTGGTGATGACATGCCCTAGGAAGGCGACCTGTTCCAGCCAAAACTCACACTTGCTAAATTTTGCATAAAGCTTGTGGCTTCTTAGCCTTTCTAGCACAATCCGTAGGTGGCGTTCGTGCTCTTCTTTATTCTTGGAATAGATAAGTATGTCGTCAATGAATACAACGACATATCTATCTAATCCGTCCATGAACACCTTGTTCATCAGGTTCATGAAATAGGCCGGGGCATTGGTCAATCTAAAGGACATAAACGTAAACTCATATTGCCCATACCGGGTCACAAAGGCAGTCTTATATATGTCACTTTCCTTAATCTTGAGTTGATGGTATCCTGACCTCAGGTCTATTTTGGAGAAATATCTTGCCCCTTTGAGTTGGTCAAACAAATCATCGATTCTTGGTAATGGGTACTTGTTCTTGATGGTGACCGCTGTTGACGTCTCTTAGCGTAACAGATTTTACTCCGCAAGCGCACGGAGATTCACTGTAGCTTTTTCACTCAGAGTATTCCAAGTATCGTAAAAATCCACAGGGAAGCAAGGGCGAATAGGTAGAATGAAATTTCAAACTTTCAAGCAATACTATAACTTAGATAAAATACCAGCTAATCTTACAACGGGGGTAAGATATAAAGATAGTGTATGGTGGGAAGAGTAAAACAGGGACTAAAGAAGCCTAACACTTAGGTAGTTGCCAGGGAGGACAACGAGTGAGATTAGATTTCCAAACTCTACTACTTAACCGCTGCAGAGGAGTATTCGCGGTTGAACTAAGATAACTGGATACAAGCTAGGGTCTTGCGTCGAGCAAAATTCCGGCGCCTCGAGGGGTAAAGGGGTAGATAGTAGACCTCTGAAGGAGACCCGGCTAACGCCTACGGGCTTACCGAACGACGGGGTAGATTACTGAGACCTCTAGAGCTGTCACCTAGAGAGGCTACCGACCAGATCTGCGTGGGTAAGATGGCACACTATACTAGTGTTCAAGTGAGAACTTGAACACTAAAGCTCTTTCTTGATCAGAGGGTGAGAACTAACTTAATCTTAGATCAAATGCCTAAGACAAGCTTATAGCACCGGCAAGTCTAACAAGATTCAGATAACTTAAGAACAACACAAACCTAAGCCTTGGATCTAGTGTGCAATAAAGGTACACCACACTAGGCAAGTGTTAAGAAGTAAAGTAAAGTATAACAGAAGATAGAACAATGTAATATATTATGCTGGAGTAACGAGTACAAAAGATAGAAATATACAAGAGCTTTACCGAGACTCGAAGAAGACTCCGGAATCCCTAAGGCAAAAGCTCAGACTCAACTCTAACTCCCAGGACTAACCGAGTGATACAAGACTAAACGATAGTGTGAGCTACTCAACTTCCAAGCTCTACAAATGAGAACTATGGGGTATTTATAGTCACCAAGTGAGTGGGGGTACTTATAGGGTCGGTATGGCAGTTAAGGGGACAGGTGGCAAGCCGGGCGGCCTGGTAGGAGGCCGGGCGGCCCCACCTCAGGCCGGGCGGCCTGGCCAGCCCTTGGATCCACCGCCATTTTTCATCCTATGGTCCATCTTAATTCCCCAGATCGGTTGCATGGCGGTTATGGTGGTTACAAGTGTGTTTTCCCTCAACCGTTGATCTCACTTGTGTTTCTTCCTTAGCCGCAGGATTGAAGTCTCGCGGATTGCTAACTTCACCAATCCAAGTGTTGGATTGGTGATGTGGCAAGCCTTCCGGTACTTGACACGTTGCATTTGGCATTTGGACTTCACAAGCGTGTTGACACATCATTTATGCACATGCTGGTCGAAAATGAGCTGATTTGGCTCCTGAGTCAGGCTGGGCGGCTTGGAGTGGTGCCGGGCGGCCTGGCTTGGAGCCGGGCGACCTGGCCCACTGGCCAGTCACCCTGTGACTTAGCTAAATTTGCCTGTTTTCTGCTGATCTTTGTACCTACAATCAAATATTCAACACAACTTATGGAAATATGTTAGTAGCACAGGTTTATCCATACTTTGGCATGTTTTCCTCCATGTTCATGGATAGTTGACGGTCATTGGTAGTGCAATAACGACCGTCAACACCCCCCAAGCTTAGACCTTTGCTCGTCCTCGAGTAAAGCCAAGATGGGTTATGGATCAGGCGTTGCTGCAATATCGATGCTCATGAATAGGAGTTATGCACAGACGACACCCATGCTTTTACCTGAACCATAGTGTATGCAATGATCACTCTCACTCATACCTGTGGTGCATCTTTTTGTCTTACCATGTCTTGGGCGGTTGAGAGGAAGAACGACTTAGCTGCAGGTTCTGCTCCAAGCATGTCTTTTGGGATTCACATCTCAGGTGTTTTTAAAGATTTTTCAAAAGAAAACAAGTTTCCCCAAAGGTACTCTTGATTTCTCAAAGTGTATCCTCACCATTTGAAGCCAAGAGCATGGCTAAGAACTTCCTATACTAAAGCTTATGTGGAGCTCAGGGTCATGGAAGAACTTAGCTTACTTAAGTTGTTTGTTTTGCAAAGCCAAAGATTGGAACAAAGATATGTACTACATCATCTAGCCTTGTTCATTGTTGGAGCTTTATTTGGTGGGTGGATGGATGAATCTCCTTGTTTCCTTTCCTTCTCCTTTTAGATTGCTAGATATGAATATGGAGCCTTTTTGTATTTTTTTCTCTCTTTTTGCCATGCTTGACTAGCATATTTTTCTTTTTTTTTCCTCATATTTTTGCCATGCTTGACTAGCATGCTTTTTTTTTCTCATATTTTTGTTGGCTTCATACTCTACCTCTTTTTGATTGGAAGGAGTAAGGCTAAGGGTATTATTTTGGAGATATATGGATGCATACCCAGGATAGGTAAATGCATTTGTGGTAGTGGATTTTTGTTCCAACAATTCACAAGATAGAGATGATTCCATTCTAAGAAACTCAAAATTTGACAAAACTCAAAACACTTTAAGTAGCTTAAACAAGCTAGACTCAGATATTTCAATGTATTTGGCTCTGGTAGGTATTCAAAAACCAATGGAGGAACTTCATTTCATTTTTCAAAAGAATAAACTGAGATGTTTACCTTACTAGGAACATGTGGAGAAAACCTAGTGCTTAGCTATATCATTTCTTACAACAACTTAGACAAGAATATGCAAATGGCATCCACTAGGTACAAGATCAAGATTTCAACTTATACACACAAGCTCAAAATTAAGCTAAGTGTAGAACGTGCATAAACAACTAAGCATGAACATAATAGAGCAACTATTCATCATTTCCATACGAAGGATATATGCATCAAAGTTGGGAGTTGTTTTTATTGACACTCTTTTTTTTTAGATAAAGCAATAAAAAGAAAAATAAATAAAAACATTATTGAAAGTACTTACCTCGGTAGGATGGTGATGCTGCTGCTCGGTCGGACGGGGTACTGCTGGTACTGATAGGACGGGTGATGCTGCTGCTTGGTCGGATAGGGGTACTGCTGGTGCACATGGGAGGAGACAAGGACAAGAGACGGGGACACCTTACTCTGAGGAGATACAGGCGCGAGGAGGCATGCTCATAACGGTCTACCATCCTCCAAGCTTCAATGAAGCTAGGGGTTTTGGTAGTAGTAGTTGTAGTAGTTCTGAGCATTGAGGAAGCCGGCTCCAACTTGCTCATTCAGGTTTTGGAGCATTTCTGTGTTGGTTTGGAGCCATTGACCCATCTCTTCCGTGCGTTGGTAGATGTCACCTACCTGCTGATACAGCCTCTAATCGTATTGGCCCAAGTTCATACCCTCCATTGCGGAGTTGATGTCGGCCATGTCAGGTGTGCGGTACCGGGCTGAAGCAGAGTGACCTAGGTCTCTACTGAGTGCACGTGATGCATATCGCCTCCGTAGTGTTGTGTACTATGGGAAGGCTAGTAGGAACTCTCGCCACCGGTACTGGAGAAGTACCAGGATGGCTCAATTGGTATGGAAGCATGGATGGGTTCCTCAGAATCTTCTCCACGTGCTCTGCAGTATGACTCCTCCGCTCGCCGTCTCTGGGCTCTAGTCATGACGCCGCTGATGCTTTGGCATGGTGCCTCCACATCTAGCTGCATGGTTAGGCTCCTGATGGTGTACATGTCGAACTGCGGTGCTGGAAGCGGCAGCTCAAGACTATGCCCAAACCATGTCATGATCAGTTTTCCAGTTGCGGCATCTCGCTTCATGAAATGTGCCTGGACAAAGTGCTGCTCCCCCACATAGTGTGATGTGTCGTCAGGAAGGTAGTCAAGTTGGGCATTCTCTAGGAGGCCCAAGTTGGCTGCTATCCTGGTGACAAAGGAAGTGATGCTTATAGGGGTGTTGGTCGCTCTCATGCCCATCCAGTGGTGGACAATGTCGAGGACCGGAGCATAGCGCTTCTTTTTGACCATGGCATAGAGGCACTTGAGGTCTTCGTTGGGTGCACAACGAACTTCGCCTCTTGGAAAGACGATGAGCGAGACCCAGCGAGCTAAGAGTCTCAGAGTGGGATTGTGAATTTTGGTGGTGCTGTGTTTCCCTTTTCCGTACTCTCCACATATTTCCACCCAAAAAGATTTTATGTCATACCCGGCTGGGTCACTCAACGAGCAGTTGGAGTGGAAACCCAGGAGGTCGGCAAACTGCTGCGGGTAGACAGAGAATTCAGTATTGAACATGCGGAAATTGATGAACGTACCTGTTGTACGCTTGTCCACGCGGAGAGTCATCAGGAACTCTTGTGTGAGAAGAACGGATCCTTCCTCTGTAATGTTAGCGAAATCCGACCAACCTACATAATCAAATGCTTTAATGAACGGGTCCAACATACCTATCTCGACGAGGAAAAAGGAGTCGAAGCACTTGGTCCTCCAAAAGGTCTTGGTGGTAAGGGCTTGTAACACCTGGGCTTCCTCATCGCCTTGGATGTTGATATCCTGCAGGTTCATCAGTCGGTGCTGCGGTTGTTGCGGAGAAGAAACTCCTCCATCTTGCTCCTGGTCCTGGCGGCTGCGTGTACCGCTGACAGACATCCTATCGGACACTGCGGGAGTCCTGTCAGATGCTGCTAGAGTCCTGGAGCTTCTGCTTTGTGAACGAGAGCACGAGCGCTCGTCCGACGAAGACGGGAACTTCAGGTGCAGTCCCTTCCCTGTGTTGCTCAGGGCCTTCTTCGCTTTCCTGAAGAAAGAAGACATCCTGCAAAAACAGACAATGTACTACACAAGGGACAAAGCAGGCACAAATATTAGCGTTAGCGGTTAGTCGTCCACAAGTCAGTCGTCCAAGGGTTAGTCTTCCTTGCGGGGCAGAGCCTCCACAAAACGTCCAAAAAAACTGAGGATGTAGCACTTATTTTATTAGGCAGAACATTAACTAGGTGTTGGAATTAAACTAAGTGCTAAACTAAGCTTAAGAGAGTGATTAGAGGGGAGAAAGAGAATGCTCACGCTGCTGAGCGGTGCAAGGAGCAAGTGCATGCACGCACTTGTATTTATAGACGCAAGGGGGTGCATGCATGCAGGCAGACGAGGCCGGGCGGCCTGCCCTGGGGCCGGGCGGCATCGGTGGAGGCCGGGCGGCCTAGGGGCTATGCCCATAGCCTGGTTGGTGTTGCGCGTGAGGATGGGACGGCAACGGTTGAAAGGGAGCGGACGGTGTTGGTGTGCAGGGGCCGGGTGGCCCCAGCCGGAGCCGGGCGGCCTGGTGGAGTGCGCAGAAGAGGAAGAGGGAGCAAGGAGGTGACCCAGGGGGCCGGGCGGCGCCGGCAGGAGGCCGGGCGGCTCGCACCCAGTGCCCTCGGCACTTGGCTCGGTGGAGCAGAGAGGTGGGGCCGGCCGGCCCAGGTGGGACCGGGCGGCTCCAAAAATTTCTTTTTTTTCGCAAAATTAGAACTAGCTAAATGCAAACTTAAGCAAAAATTTTGACGAAATTTAAACATGCAGTGGTGAAATTCAAAGTGCATGAAAGATAGGAAAATTGTAACGCGGAAAATTAAATATGCAGTGGATGATAAGGCCAGTTTACCTCCTGGCGAGGGCAAGTCATACCTTTGGTGTGGTGTCAGCACTCGACGGAGACTTAGCAGCCGTCTGTGCTGCAACTTTTGCTCGCCAAACCTTCTTGGTTGCCACAGCCTTTTGTTTCTAAGTTTTAGTCTTCTTTTCTGGCTAGGCTTTTGGCGTTTCCTCTTTCTTCCGCCATTCTTGAGATGTGTTCGTTGCCTTGGCGGTGACCTTTATCTTAGGAGCTTTGCCTCCTGAGTCCTTTGTCGGCGGCTGGGCCAGTGAGGCACGTCTCAGTGACTCGGCTCTGCGATCGGCTTTGAGCTTGCGGGCTTCCTCATCGTACAGGAGCTTTTCCATGGCTACGAGGAGAGAGTCCATTTTCGGCTTGCTTGGCGAAAGCTCGATCTTCTCTCTTGGTGTTTCCCGGGGTGCCTGACACTTAAATTTGAAAGTTTTTACCTGTCGGCACTGTTCGACCTTTGGTTTGAAGGCGAACGTCTCCCGTCTGCCATTAATGTTGAGGTGGACTTCTCCAGTTCCAACATCAATGTTGGCCTCAGTGATGCTTAGGAATGGTCGCCCAAGAATGAGCGGCGTCTTCGTGTCTACCTCCATATCTAGCACCACGAAATCCACCGGGACGATGAAGTTTCGGATTTTCACCGGGACATCTTCGGCGATCCCGACGGGGCAGCGAATCGATTGATCCGCTAGCTGCAGACACATAGCAGTAGGGGCAAGTGTAGCATGCGTAAGTTTATCAAAGATTACCTTTGGCATGACGCTGACGCTTGCTCCTAGATCACAGAGAGCTTGATCAAAATTCTGGGTTCCGATTGAGCATGATATGGAGGGGTTCCCAGGATCCTTCTTCTTTTTAGGCGGCTGATTGAGTATAGCAGCGCTACACTCCTCTGCGAGGTGCACAACTTCGGTCGATGGCAGCGGCTTTTTGTTGTTGAGGATGTCCTTCAGGTACTTAGCATACATAGGCACCTGCATCGCATCTAGCAATGCGATATTGACATATAATTTCTTGATTACCCCAACAAATTTGCCGAACTGATCGTCGACCGAGGCCTTCTTCTGCCTTTGAGGAAAAGGGAGCACTGTGCTGTCATAGAACTCGTGCGGAGCTGACTTTGGTGCTTCCTTCACCGGTGGTGATTCACGATCCACCTCATCTTCCTCCTCTGGTGCGGTCTGCTTTCCCTGTTCTTTTCCTGTAGCTCTAGGATGTGGGGGGGTCTTGTGTAGACCTTCCACCCCTAGTGGTTACAGCATTTATATGTCCTTTTGGGGCTGGCTCGGGCTGTCCCGGAAGCTTCCCCGAAGTAGGACTAGGTAGAGCGGCAGCAAGCTGAGCTATCTGGGTTTCTAGTATTTTATTAAAGCTCAGCTGGTTCTTCGTGGCACTATTCAGAGTTTCCAATTGATTCAACAAAGTTTCAAGAACTCTATCATTCGCATGGAACTTCTTACTAATGCTATCGTTCACAGCTTTTTGATCGAAAAATTTTTTAGTAAACTGCTGAGAACTGCTAGAAGACATACCTTGACCAGCGAAAGGTAAGTTGGGTCGTGAATTCCAACCTGGTTGAGGACGAGGCCCGTTGCTGAAGCTGTTGTTGTTGATGAAATTGACGTCCTCCGATCCATTTTCGGGGCAGCTGTTCCCCGTGTGGCCTGTGTTCCCACAAGTCATGCGAGAATCCAGTGTCTGGACCGGCACAGCTTCAGGAGCGCCCTCCAGCTTCTTTAGCAGGAGGTCCATTTTGGCGGCAAGCATGTCGGAGCCGTCAATATGGTGGACTCCACGGGCTTACTGTTCGCCCTCTCCTCTCTCCATCCTTGGTTGCTTGCCATCTTCTCGATGAGAGTGCGGGTAGCGGCAACGCTCAAGGACAAGAATGATCCTCCAGCGGCTGCATTGAGGTGTTCTTGCGCGGACCGGTGTAGTCCGTGGAAGAAATTCTGGATTATCAACCACTGTTCCATACCATGGTGGGGGCAGGCGGTGATGTATTCTTGTAGTCTCTCCCATGCCTCCGCCACGGATTCATCAGCGAGCTACTTGAAGCTCGAGATTCGGTTTCTCAGTGAGCTTGTCTTCCCCAGCGGGAAGTACTTTGCCAGGAAGGCATTGGAGCATGCCTCCCAAGTCGCCAACTTGTTGCGGTTCAAGTAGAACCACTATTTCGCCTTCCCAATCAGGGAGAATGGGAAGAGGCGAAGCCGAACAGCATCGGTGGTTGCACCCTTGATAGCGAAAGTGCTGCATATCTCCAGGAATTGCTGGAGATGGCTGTTTGCATCCTCCGACGCCAATCCGCAGAATGGGCTAGCTTGGACCATGTGGATGACACCTGGCTTGAGCTCGAATCCATCTCCAACAGTCACACTGGGTCCAGTGGGGATGTTGTTGCTGGATGGGATAGAGAACTCGCGAATAGTCTTCTCAGCCATATGTGTCGTGTCGGTTGTGCTTGTGGATCCAAACTCCAGTGTAGCTGGCACAGGCCTCTGCCCGTGAATCGTCTTCTGACAGACTCTCCTTCTGAGCAGCGACTCCGGATTATTGTGAAAGTTTGCCGGTAGGTCAAAACCGGTCATACATCTCTCTGCCACCCAACAATGAAGTAGACAGAGGCAAATAAGCCCGCTAAGAAATAGCGGTATGTTATCAAGTTATAAGTACCTAGGTTCGACAAATCAAACTTCTATTGCCAAGCGTAACAGATTTTACTCCGCAAGCGCACGGAGATTCGCTGTAGCTTTTTCACTCAGAGTATTCCAAGTATCGTAAAAATCCATAGGGAAGCAAGGGCGAATAGGTGGAATGAAATGTCGAACTTTCAAGCAGTGCTATAACTTAGATAAAATACCAGCTAATCTTACAACGGGGGTAAGAGATAAAGATAGTGTATGGTGGGAAGAGTAAAACAGGGACTAAAGAAGCCTAACACTTAGGTAGTTGCTTGGGAGGACAACGAGTGAGATTAGATTTTCAAACTCTACTACTTAACCGCTGCAGAGGAGTATTCGTGGTTCAACTAAGATACCTGGATACAAGCTAGGGTCTTTTGTCGAGCGAAATTCCGGCGCCTCGAGGGGTCAAAGGGTAGATTGTAGACCTCCGAAGGAGACCCGGCTAACGCCTACGGGCTTACCAAACGACGGGGTGGATTACTGAGACCTCTAGAGCTGTCACTTAGAGAGGCTACCGACCAGATCTGCGTGGGTAAGATGGCACGCTATACTAGTGTTCAAGTGAAAACTTGAACACTAAAGCTCTTCCTTGATCAGAGGGTGAGAACTAACTTAATCTTAGATCAAAAGCCTAAGACAAGCTTATAGCACCGGCAAGTCTAACAAGATTCAGATAACTTAAGAACAACACAAACCTAAGCATTGGATCTAGTGTGCAATAAAGGTACACCACACTAGGCAAGTGTTAAGAAGTAAAGTAAAGTATAACAGAAGATAGAACAATGTAATATATTATACTGGAGTAACGAGTACAAAAGATAGAAAGATACAAGAGCTTTACTGAGACTCAAAGAAGACTCCGGAATCCCTGAGGCAAAAGCTCAGACTCAACTCTAACTCCCAAGACTAACCTAGTGATACAAGACTAAATGATAGTGTGAGCAACTCAACTTCCACGCTCTACAAATGAGAGCTAGGGGGTATTTATAGTCACCAAGTGAGTGGGGGTACTTATAGGGTTGGCATAGCGGTTAAGGGGACAGGTGGCAAGCCGGGCGGCCTGGTAGGAGGCCGGGCGGCCCCACCTCAAGCCGGGCGGCCTGGCCAGCTCTTGGATCCACCGCCATTCTTCATCCTACGGTCCATCTTGACTCCCCAGGTTGGTTGCATGGCGGTTATGGCGGTTACAAGTGTGTTTTCCCTTCAACCGTTGATCTCACTTGTGTTTTTTCCTTAGCCGCAGGATTGAAGTCTCGCGGATTGCTGACTTCACCAATCCAAGTGTTGGATCGGTGATGTGGCAAGCCTTCCGGTACTTGACACGTTGCATTTGGCATTTGGACTTCGCAAGTGTGTTGACACATCATTTATGCACATGCAGGTCGAAGATGAGCCGATTTAATTTGGCTCCTGAGTTAGGCCGGGCGGCTTGGAGTGGTGCCGGGCGGCCATGCTTGGAGCCGAGCAACCTGGCCCACTGGCCAGTCACCTTGTGACTTAGCCAAATTTGCCTGTTTTCTGCTGATCTTTGTACCTACAATCAAATATTCAACACAACTTGTGGAAATATGTTAGTAGCACAGGTTTATCCATACTTTGGCATGTTTTCCTCCATGTTCATGGATAGTTAACGGTCATTGGTAGTGCAATAACGACCGTCAACAACCGCGTTCAGGGAGCGGTAGTCTACGCACATCCTCAAACTCCCATCCTTCTTGGACACAAACAGTACTGGTGCTCCCCAAGGCGATGAACTTGGTCTAATGAACCCATTCCGTTGTAGTTCCCTCAGCTGTTCCTTTAATTCAGCCAACTCTACGGGTGCCATTCGGTAAGGTCTCTTGGCTATTGGGGCTGTTCCTGGGTAGAGGTCTATGACGAACTCGATGTCTCGGTCTGGGGGCATGCCGGGTAGTTCCTCTGGGAAGACATCTGGGTTTTCACAGACTATGGGCACCTCTTCTAGGGTTTTGGCTTCTATGTGGAAGTTCATAGGGTTTCGGGTGGCCTTTTGGGTGCTACAAATCACTTTATCGCCACCTGGGCCAACCAGTTTAACGGTTTTATTGGCACAGCATATAACGCCTGCATGACCACTTAACCAGTCCATCCCTAGGATAACATCTATCCCTTGGGAAGTCAATACTATTAGGTCTGCTGTAAATGCTACCCCACTTAGAATAATTTGGACCCCTTTACAACCAAGTCGGCAGGTGATGTCTGCCCCTGGCATTCGGGTTTGAAGTGGTGTCTGTAGTGGTGCGGTGGGGATCTTGTTCTTTTCCACAAATGAGGCTGATATGAAGGAGTGTGATGCACCAGAATCGAATAGCACAGTTGCCATAACCGAGTTTACTAAGAACTCACCGAGCGCCACTCCTGTGGCTTGCTGTGCTTCCCTTGCGTCGACATGGTTGATGCGAGCCTTGCTGCCAGGCTGCTGAGGCTGCTTGGACGACTGGGCACTGACGATTGAGTGGTTCCCAGTGGCAGTGGGCTGTCGGGGCCCATTCACCGAGTTGGAGTAGGCTGATGCCGCTGGCTTGCCACAGTTTGGGTGGGGGCAATTGGCAATGAAATGGCTTAGGTCCCCACAGTTATAACAGGTGTGTCTGTTTCCATAAGGGGTGCTCTGAGAGTAACTCTGGCTGGGGCCGAAACGGGATGGCGCTGAGTTTGTGCTTTTGGGCGGCATACTGTAAGAGCCCCGTGGCACTTGGCCCGAAAAGCTCCTCTGTCAGCGTTCCTGACGCTGGGACTTGATCTCCATGAATTTCCTCTTAAGGTGATTCTTTTCCACCTGTTTGAATTTCTCAATCCTGATGGTGTGGCTAATCAGGGAGGCAAAGTTAGTGGCACCACAGGTGTACGCCAGGGTTGCAATTTTCGGGGTTAATCCTTTTATGAAGGCTTCCCTCTTCTTCCCGTCAGAATCCACTTCTCCTGGGGCATAACGGGCAAGCTCCGTAAATTTCTGAATATACTCTGTCACCGTGGAGTTCCCCTGGGTCAGATGCCTGAATTCTTCCGCCTTAAGGTTCTTGGTTGCTTCTGGCACATGGTGTTGACGGAAGGCCTCGATGAACTGCTCCCAAGTAATTCCGTTCCTGTGGGCAGCTTTAACAATCTCCCACCAGGCTAGTGCAGTACCGGAGAGCTAGTGGGTTGCGAGAGCAATCTTGGTTTGCTCGTCGTAATCGAAGAGCTCCAACTTCCTTTCAATGGTCCTTATCCAATCTTTGGCTTCCATAGGGTCTTCAGACCCAGCAAAAGATGGGGCCTTGAGCCTTAGAAACTCCCCCATCTTGCTTAGGGGCTTGTTGGCTGGGGGCCTTGGTGTGATGTTCCCCGCGTTCTGAGCATGGGCCATCATGGCTTGGATGAATTCTACGTAAGGGTTTGGTGGAGGCGGTGGGGGAGGTGGGGCTCTCTCTCTCCTTCAAAATGGTTGCTTTCACCCTGACCTTCTGGCAGAGCGGCCAGTCCATTGTCGGAGTTATGCGATGCCATCCGAAAGACAAGAGGGGACAGAATTCTTTTTAAGGCATAGTTATAGTGCAATGCTCTTGGTTTATTATCGCACAAGGTTTCACACAACAAGCTTTATTCAAACAACCGTCTACACGATACATGGAAAGCTGGAGCAGCTTTTTACACAAGGGTGACTACTACTCTAATGATACATGGAGAGTTGGAACAACTTTTACACAAAGCAAACATCTACTCCAAATCTGCTAACACCTCATCCAGAAGACGAGTAAGGTCAGCCCCTGGAAACTCTAATGGTGCTGCAAGATTTGGCTCTGGAATGAGGCAGTGGGCGGCCTCGCTAATGGGTGGGAAACCACTCCAGTCGCACTCGTCAACAGCATTGACCTTACTATTCTGTGTCACCGTCTTCTCCTTGGTGGCTTCGCGCATCTTCTTCTCCCGCTCGGTTAGCCTTGCTCGAGTACGCTGCACTGTGTCCCAAGCCGCACGCTCGCGGTTCTTGAGCGCTGCATGATGCATCTTGAGAGTGTCAAGCTCCTTCCTCAGTGCCGCCTTCTCCTTCCTTAGTCTCCTGACTTGGGCTGCACCGGACAACATCTGATGATGGCTGAAGAAAAGTTCTGAGTTGACCCTAGAGAAGTGGTGGTCCAGTGTGAGCAGATAGCTGGTCAAGTGGTTGACTATGGGAGCTTTCTTGTATAGCTAGGTTTGGGCTAGCTTTTGCAGGTGCTGCTGCCACAGGGGAGAAGTTTTGTTGTCTGGTGGGAAGAAGCCGAGACAGGTGGAGTGAATTTCCAGCTCGTAGGTAGTGCATAAGTAACGAAGAGCGTCTCTAGCGGCAGTCTGCTGGGTGGAGGAGGTAATGTGGCCAAGGGTGGTGGTACTGAATCCGGGATGGTAGATGCTGGGTCCTATGCTGACTGTCACTGTGCAACCCAGAGATTCCTCATTCGGTGCTCTATGGTCTCATAGCTTGGTTCTAGAATGCCGAGGCTCCGGGTGCAGTTGCTAAGGAGCTTCACGAATCCAGTCTTATCTGGCCTGTCATACCTCAGAACTGGAGCCATCTGGAACAGAAACAGGAGCGGTGTGAACAGAGAGGGAAGGAATAAGCATGTCTAAGAAAAAGTTTAGGGCTCGAAAATCCTACAAGAACTTAGGGTCACGTCCTACGGCCAACCTATGGCTCTGATACCACCTGAAGCGTCCCCAATTTCTTGGAAACTTAAATGTGATACAAATGCTAGTCCCAGGGTCTAGCAACACATTTATTTCTAGTACAGAGTCCAGACTTAACGATTACAAACCATTATATAAATATTGCATGAAAAGTAAGATACAGCGGAAGCTAATTCTTCGGGCCAAATGCCATATGCTAGTTGGGAAGTAGGACCGTGACCTAGCCGAAGAGCAGCTCGAACAGTTCGTCGGAGCTATCTGGAAAAACATCAACATAGCAAGGGTGAGTACATACGTACTCCGCAAGCCCACCTTCCTCCTGTAGATTTTTGGGAGGTTGACTATATATATATACATGAAGGCTGTATGTGGAGCTCAAGTGCTTTGCGGTCAAATATGCGAGGTTCATTTTAGTTGTCAAGTTTTAGTCAATTAGAAAACAGGGTTTTTAATAAAGAAGAGGGAGTGTAGCCACCGGACTTGCCGGTCCCAGCGGCCCATCCTCTGAACCATATTAACCACACTTCTTGTTGTATCCCAACTCAACTCGCCACTTACCAACCCATGTCTCACCAGGTTTAATTTATGAAAACATGCTAATTGAAGAACCATACCGTAACCCATCCATACCAGTGGACACGGACTATTCGAATAGGTTTTACTGCTGGCCAGAGTTGTACTAATACCCACAAGTGGCGAGGTACGCCGGCGAGGTGCGCGGAAGAGGCTGCGGCGCGGCACCACGCCGGAGTCTCTCCCGGGGTGGACTCGGGCCGAGGCTGGGTGGTAGTGGTGCGCGGTGGTACGGGAATGGTGGTGCTCACCTCAATTTGGAGGGTGACGGTATGTGGAGAGGGAATCGAGCTCGGCGGCGGTGGCGAGTGGCTGTGTGAGGGCGAGTTGCCGCGCCGGAGTTTCCCTCTGGGGCGGCCTTAGGCCGGCGTAGAGTGGTGTGTGGCGTGTAAGGGAGGGCGATGGTGCTCGCTTGCGGGGGGGGAGGGGGGCAGGGTACTTATAGGCGGCGGGGCGCGGTGGCGTGCGCGGTGCCGCCGCCGGGGTGGCCACTGTGCCCGGCGCGCGGTGTCTTAATGGCCGGTGGCAGTGGTGTAGGGGCCGCGGTGCGCTCCGACGACGCAGCCGCGCGTCCATCCGCACGGCGCGCTTGCCCAGTGAGCGGTCGGTTGCGGGAGGTTGCCGCTCGGGCCGGGGCCAGCTTGGGCGGGTGGCGCGTGTCGCGCCGGGGCGGTGGCCGTGGCCGGAGGGTGCCGGGGCCAGGCAGAGGGGCGGCTACGGCTTGTGGCCGTAGCGCCTGCACACCGGCGAGGACGGTGGCGCCGGGTAGGGACCGGCACGGCGGCGCTGCCCTGCGGCCGGTGCGATCGCGCGGGCTTTGCCCGTCGGACTGAGGAGGGAGGAGAGCCTGACGCGCGGGGCCCACGTGTCGGCCTAAGTGAGGGCGGGGGGGCGCGGTGGGCCGTCCGGGCGAGGAGGAGGCAGGCCGGCGCGCTGGGCCTGCTCGGCCCAGGCGGGTGGGGAGGAGGAAATGGGCCGGGAGAAAAAGGCCGGGGTTGGGTTTTGGGAGAAGCGTTTTGGCCCGAAACCTTCTTTTCTCTTTTTTCTTTTTTTGTTTTCTGGTCTTGGAATATTTGGAGGGGTTTTGGAGAGGGGTTTTTGTAGGATTTTAAGGAGAATTAAGATTTAACGGATGTGTTTTACGTAGCTTATATTAGGCCGATTTTTAGGGCGTTACACGTTAACTCTACAGTTGCTAAGACAATTGTGCCCTTCGTCTTCTTGTCCCCTCCGAGCTTTCGTTCACTCATTCCCTCTGAGCTCCACCATGGTTGCACGCAGAGCCATCCGTCGCACTGCCGCAGCTCCCAGCGCCGGCTGGTGCGCCGCTGCCGCGCTCCGCGCAGCTCCCCGCGCCGGCTTGTGTGCCTCCGCCGCGCGCTCGCCATGGTGGAAGGGAGAGAGAGGGGGAAGGGAGCAAGACATGCACAGTATGGAGGAGAGGGCGAAGGAGTTGGAGCGGAGGAGGTCATCGCCTCACCGTCGGGAGGTCCGCCGTCGGGAACCTATCCTGTCTCGCGAGATGTGCGTGAGAGCAGGAGGGTTCTTCGCTACAGACGCAGCCGAACAGGGACGGGAAACATCTTAGACCCAACGTTGCTCAAATCCTAGGATGTGGAGCCAAAGCTGCACCTGTAGCTCTGCGTTTCGGGCGTAAAGAGCACTGCCTGAGTTTCCTGTTTTTCCATGGTCCGAGGCAAAAATGTCCTTTCATAATCGATTCACTGGAGAGAAAAAATACAAAATTAACGTGACGTAATGGCAATGACCAGTAATAATGTTGCAACCTTTGGATGGTATGGAGCAAAGAACATATTTTTTAATGGTACATCTAAGTTGTGTTCTTTTAATGGTATGGAGTCAATTTTCTCAAAAGTTAACATTCGATCCATATCTGTATCCGAAAACTAAAAATTGGATATTATCATGCATACGAGGTATATATAAATATCCGGCGCATTTTAACACTACCCATATCCGAATCAAATCCGAGAAACAAATAATTATATACGTCTGTATCCGTATATATCCATCTATATCCGATTCGGTTTCATCCCTATGGCTCGAAAATGAGCCTTTACGTACATCTCGTGAGATTCCACGACTCCCTCTCTTCATTAAATACCATCTATGAAGCAAGATCCTTGCTATGCTACCTATTAGGCTATCCCTAATGGGGTTGATTAAAAGGCTGCCTATACACTGTAGCGTTACGGTAGATAGAGAGGAAGGTAGTTACAATAGTGGTTGAACAGTGGATAGGCAACCGTTTTAGGCAATGGGGTTGGGGATGGTTTAAGCACGGAAGGAGGGCGTCCACCATCTCCGTGGCTCGCGCTCCCGTGCCCCCGCCGAACCCCGCCTACTTTTCGTGCGGATGCTCGATCTCACGCCGGCTCCATCACCGCGCCCCTGCGCGCTGCGCTCAGCCCCGCCAACCTCGCCGCCTTCTCCGTCTCCATCTCGCCCCGACCCCCGAGATGACCGCCCGCCATCACCCCACATGCCCCGGCCGCCCCTGCCCCGTGCAATCCGCCCTCCCGTGCGCCCCCGCCCGCGATGCGTCGCCAGACTTCGCTGTCCCCGTCCGGGATCCCGCGGCGCCCCAAATCCCAGCCGTGAGCACACCCCGCGCTGGCCTCAACCCCTACTCTCCTCGCCGCATGCCCCGGTGCGAGGACGTGAACCCCTCTCCTCTGCCTCACCCTCACTCGCAGGCAGCAAGCAGCAGCAGCAGCAGAACAGCCCAGCCGTGAGCCCATGCTGTGCCGTGCATGCCGACTACCCGGCTGCGAGACAACGATCCACCGCAGGGGAATCCAATCAAATCCCAGGGAGAGGAAGTCCCGCGGCCGACCACCTCTCGCCTCGCCTTGCTTCCCCTGCCCACGCCGACGCTTCTCTCCGAATCTCGATCTGCGTGCCCTCGTGCGTGGGCGATGGACTCGCGGCGGCAGGAGGAGGAGGACGAAGGGAAGGGGTGCCCGTGCGGCGGGGCCATCCAGGCTGCGGACCACTTCGACCACGTCCACGACGCGGTGCTGCTCGACGTCCTCACCGCATCGGCGCTGGGCCGCTTCGCCCTCGTCTCGCGCCGCTTCTACGCGCTCATGCCGCTCGTCGACTCCGTCTTCGTCAGCGGTCGACTGCGTCATCTCCCACGACCGGCGTCCTTGTCCTCCGAGCCCGGCTCCCCGCCGCATCAGGCTCCGGCCACGCGCGCTCGCGCACATCGCGCGCGTCCTGCCCACCAGGCCCATCCATGCACTCGGCCAGATCCTCCCCCACCCCCCCCCCCCCCACCCCGCCGCCGCCGCCGCCGCAGTCTCGTGTCACGCCGAGTCGCAGGCTACGTCCACGCCACCGCCCGTCGCCGACGTGTCCAACGACTCGCTCCAAGGTGCTCCGCGCCTTCAAGGAGCTGCGCCACCATCTACTGCTCGTCTTCCAGGACGTCACAGGTTCAACCCAATGCCGCACAACTGCTGCTCCAAGTCCAATCTCCACTGGGCTGCTACTCCAGGCAGTCGTAGGACCATCAGGTGAAATCATGTGACCCATGAACATATAAACACCCACATGAAGTTTTTTTTTTTTTTTTGAACATCTCCCACATGAAGTTTTAAGACCCAAAAGTTATATGTAACTCAAGTACATGAGCTTATATTCTAGAACCATCATGTTCTAGATACCTGTATGCTGAATTGGTATTGCAGTGCTTTTACGTTTTGATCCTCATGGGACACATTGTAAAGATTTGCTATCAGTGTGTCCATCAGTCTTGTTTCTCTTTATGTTAGATTGGTTTTCCAACATCCAAGGTTACCTTTGGGAAAGTGATCTGGAGCAATCAATAAAATTTAGATGCACATTTTCTCTACAGGATTCCAGTTGATCAATAAAATTTAGATTAGTTTTCTTTGCTTGTTGCAAAGAGATCTTGTTATTAATTTTGAGTTTGCCTCTGTTGCAAATGCGATAGATGTGTGTTCAATCAGGACTAAATATCAGAGGCTCAGTTTGGATTTGTATGCATATATCACTATCATTATTTGGAGACACATGTTCAATCAATGCCTTCTGATACAAAATTTGCCACTGAATATTAGATGCACATGTTTAGAAAGCGGTGGGATGCTTGAAATTATAGGGAGAGCAACAGTTTCTTGGTTTGAAGTTAGCTCAGTTGAAATACCTCATATTGGTCTTTTTTGTTTATATAGCTCTATTAATGCAATGGTATGCATTTCAATTTAAGCCTGCTGATATTCATCTCGTAGACCCCCCCCCCCTTCAAGCTTCTAATATTTCTTATATAAAATGTATTTACCCAAGTCAAATTGATCTATGTGTTATTGCATTCAGCCCCAAAGTCTGATAATTTTTGTTTGCAACTGCTTCACAGAAACCTGCAAGTGATGGCCATTCAGAAAACAGGGGAGGTCAGAGGTGAGTACCTTTCACAGCTATTTCTTTATCTGTGTCAAAATAATAATCCTTGATTTGTTAATATATTGATGCATGTTATTGCCCAAATCTTGAAGCCTTGCTGTGCATATTATTATTTTTTCATATCACTAACCAATCACATTTCACTTAAGTGCCTTCTCGTCAACTAACCACAATCCCTGTCCTTCAAATAACGCATGACGGAGGATGCAGGACTTTGGTCAATTTATCAAACAAATGTGGGTTCAAGATTTTGGGCAAGAAAGGAGGGTAAGATTTTGGGTTCAAGATCATTTTAAATAATCATGGACTTTGATAACATTTTTATTTTCAATGTCTAACTTCATTTTCAGACTGTTTGTTGGTGGATGCCGAAATTTTAGGATTCACAAAACTGCATTTTCAGCTTAAAATTTATTTTTTAGTTAGAGGTGACTGCACTTTATTTATACAAATCTACCTGTTTAGGATAACTGTCTAATTCTGATTGTTTGTATTGGTACCCAATTTATCACCTTTGTACAGAATATAAATGAGATTACTTATTATTTCTTATCTGTTTCACCAGCTGGGGTATTCAAAGCCCAAATGGTTAATATATAGACATTATAGCCCTTGCTTCTTGTGTTTTTAGGCATGTTCAAAGACAATCATGACACAGTTCATTCATCATGTATTCGGTTTTAGCGCATGTCACTAGCATATTCTCTTCTGAAAGAACACAACCTACGTGAAATTGTTTACCTGATCTTCAGGTAATTTCTAAAGCCAACGTAACAGGCTTTTTCCAAAGAGATTATAGCTTTTAGAATCCAAGTATTATGCTTGTAGATGGTGGTTACCTGCTGATGGCAGACATACCAATGGTTTCAAGGGTGCATGGGACTAACTTTACACCAATATTTTCAATGGAGTAAAGAATGATTACAGAGGTAATACTGAAATTCCCACCAACCTCATGTAGCTTGGGGCGCAATTATAAGAGCTACAATGTTTTATTTGATTCTCACTAGGTGCATGTATTCCTACATCTATTATAGGATGACATTGCTGATGCAGGTTAATATTCAACTTAGCTTCACCATTTTGAGAACAGTTAGCAGAGTTCTCACCATAATCACTGTAAGACGCACTACAGGTCCTGTGAAATTTACTGAACCTTGGCTTCAAGAAAGTGATTTCAAGAAGTCCTTTTCATTGTTACTGTCGTTTTTCTTCTTCCAGAGTAACAACAATATGGATCTCTATCTAGCAGGAAGAGAAAAAAAACCATGAACACAGGAATCTTGGTGTCCCTTAGTCTGTTCCTTAGAAAGACAGATCATTTGTTCTTTTTTTTTTTAAGCTGGCTTCCTAAATCTGTGTGAAGGAGACTCTGATCTTCATCATGTCCAGTTGTGGCTTCTTCATTCCTCAAAAAGGTTGAAGCTTAGTTGATCTGTGCTTTCATCGTAGCACAACTGGTAAGTCTCTGAACCTCTAGAGAGAAAGGGTGAGCTGCACTAGAGTTTAGCATATTTTTTATTCTTGTCCAATATCTTCAGATGAGATTTAGTAAAGTTGTTGCTTGCAACTGAATTTTTGATCTACTACCGGAAACGCTTAGCAATGTCTATGCAACCATCAACAATTTATCAGGGAATCAACCGTTCGACAGGAAGGTGCTGCACAGCTGTTCTCAGTTCATATTCCATATTTTTTTTTCATGCTTGCATTGTTCTTGCTTCAGGCTGCATTTGCAAAGAAGAGCAATTTGATGCTTTTTGTAAAAATTGGGAATGATATGAAACTTGATCTTCACATGATGGAATGCTAGGAGAAATCATTCTCTCTTTCTTTCAAGAGCTGAAGAAGGGCATATCCGCCAAGGAGGCGGGAAAGGTCTAAAAACCGTACCAAATAGGCATGAACTGGTCCTGTTCATGATGTTGGAGTTGGAAGACACATCATAGATCCTCTTTAGGAGAAAGAAAGAATGAAAATTCAACAAGATGCAAGCAAAAATTAAGTGGAGAAAGCCTGAATGGGATAGGCAATTTCTCATCTGGGAGCTGCGTGAGATGTCAGCTCCTTTCTTCCTCTCGATTTCTGGATGCTCTTGTGGACATTGGATTTCTAGATATTCCAAAAAAAATGATTATTGCCTAATACTAAAGTTTTATAACTGCATTTTCGTATTATATGGTTGCATGGAATAGGGATTTGTATTTAGAGGAAGCACAATTAGATATACTTTTTAGACACCGTGTTAAAATTTGTATGATAATTGTTAATAACGTATTGTTCAATTATTTTGCTTGCTTTTATGTCTCATCTTTTCAACATAGGATTTGTCCAACCACACTGCGTGGAAAATGCACCAGAAGAATTTCTACATAATAAATCCTTAGTCTAAGCTCTCGCATGTCATCCGTGGCATTGCCCCCCATGTCTCATCTACTTCTCTTTGAGTTGAAGTTGAGAGCGAGCACATGAGTTGGTTTGACACCATTTTTTCCTACCTATTATGTTAAAAACTTTTGCGCCCCCGTAGCAACGCACGTGCCCGAACCTATGATATTTTGGTTAAGTTTCTACTCCCGTGCACGCACGGGCATAATGCTAGTTTAGGTGATATGGCAATATATAGATGACTTAATAAATGCCTTCCTCAAAGAGCTACCATGGTTAACAATTTAGGTCATTGCTAACTTTATACAAGAGACATGTCACATATAGCTAAATAATAGTACAGTCATATAATAGTTTATTATTGATACATTCCATACAATTAATGCCTAGCCCACCTTTTCTCTCACAATGTTTCTAAAGCCCGCATTTCACTTGGTTATAAGTTTTAGCACACTTATCTTCTCTTTCCTCTTTTATTTCTTCCACCTCATCAGTAATATATATGTGGCACCTTTTACAATCCACCCACTCCATGTTATTATACTTTTCTCTAAGATGAATGTACTAATAATTTGTTATTGTTTCTTTTCTCGTTATGATGCCAAAGAAAATAGAAGGAAACGAAAGGTAACATAAAACAATGAAGTTAATGGTATCAAATGTATATTAATTTATGTTAGGGTTTTGCTTAGGTCCACCAACTTAAAAAGTGATTTTTCTCAAGTCCAACTTTTTTAGATGGTTTCAAATAGATCTATACTAATTCAGAAAAAAAAATGTGCAAAGGCCCTAGGAATCCTTTTAGACTCTCTCTCTCTCTCTCCTAGCAATTATCCCTCTTCCTCCATGCATCACTCATTTCCACTCTTCTTTCTCTCTCTTTGGTACAACGGTGGTTGTCGTAGCCATCTGCTACTTCTCCACACGTGGCCATATGCCTCCATATGCCATGTTGCTCCACGTGCCACTTTACATGTCCATCTCTTCTCTCCGCTCTCACACACCTCACTGTAGTCGTTGTCACCATTGCCACTGTACCACTACTTGTTGCACAACATGCTATTGTGCGTTGCCACATCACCACTTGCACAACACTGGTAGCCATTGCCATGTCTCTACGCGAAGTTGACCTTGATCTTTGATTTCTCATTATGGAGTGTCTTTCAACCAAGCCACTGCCTCCCTGGGCACCATAAAACCCGAGGCTAATGCACTGGAGCTGTCGTGCTTCGACCCTAACCCTCAAAGCACTATGTGTGCCATCGCTCGATCTTCTTCACCACACTCGTCGATGTTTTGAGGCCAACGATGGTGGGGACAACCAAGGGTTGTCCGCATGTGTTGTCAGGGATAAAGAAGGTCCTAGCTACCTATGTCTAATACTAGGGAAAGGGGCAGAGTGGGGATTCTCATCGTCCATGTGGATGCGAGTATGTCAATGGTTGGTGCTGAAGAAGAAGATGATGATGGTAGCACTAGGTGAAATGGACAATCGGGTCACCTTGGGCTATCTAAAGTTGGTCACGGTGACGTTGCGTGAGGGAAGAATCGACTGGAACTTGGTCGACGGTGACGAGTTTCACCAGTGGCGCTCGACACAATGCTACAGAGCACCACAATGATGAGTGATGTGCGCGACATGATTGCAAAAGACAGACATGGCCTTGTGGGGGGGGGGGCTTTAGCTCGGGTCAAATGCAATGATTGACGGCTGCAAGGGCTATGACAAACCGAAGCGACATGGAAACAATAGTGACAACACAACATTAGGAGGAGTAGTACAGAGGAAGAGAGAGTGTGTGAGTGAGGTGTTGGAAGAGAGGATACTAAGTGTAAAATAACATTTCCCGAAGCCAGTATGGTATGGACCAAATTGAAACCACTTAAAAAGATTACGAAACTTAAAAGTCAATTTCTATGTTAATGGACTGAAATGAAGCCAAAGTAGAAGTTATGAACTTCATTAGACTAAACAATGAAGTCCATTTCACCCCTTGAACATGTCACTAAATCTGTAAAACTCCATGAACTCCAATACTAGACATCATACCCTCTTGAACTTCTAAAACCAGACAAACTACCCGCTAAAGCTATTTTACAATGTGATTTTACATGGCATATGAGCCCTACTTTTTATCGGTCTTGACAAGCATATGGGGTCACCCTTTTTCTTCTTCAACTCTTTTCACCCCTTCCTCTCTATTGCCTCCTTCTCCTTCCGCCACATTGTAAGGAAAATGGCCTCATGTGCTATATTTCCATGGTTGTGTTTGGTGATTGATTAACAACCAATATTTGGACTAATAAACTTGTCTAGATGCACATTCTTAGGTGTTTAGGTCCAAGGGATGAAGAAAAAGAGAAGCCAGAGGAAAGGCCTGAAGGGAGCAGTGAAGACCGGACTATCAACCAGACCAAGTTTCCGCAAGGGGCAGTGAAGTGGAAGTCTGGCGAGTTACAAGGACTGGATGGTACAGTCTCAAGGATCTGAGAAGATCGGATCATTTTACTTAGGAAGCAGTGGAAGCGACCAGGAATATACTTAGCGTGTGATACGGTCTAGAAGACCATCCATGGGGCGTACCAAGTAACCTGAGGGTACCAAACGTTCTGACTGGAGGTTACATAGTACGGTCTCACAAGACCGTCCATGGACCGTCCTAAGAAACTCACGGCTGGGGACTTTGAAGGACTTGCAGTGCACAATGGACCAGATGGTACGGTTTATAAACCATTCTAACCTTCAGACTATTTAACGGCTAGTTCAACGGCTACAGCTAGTTGGAAAAGTACACGGACCGGATGGTCCGGTCTATGGAAAATGAGCAGACCGGATAGTATGGTCTATGTTGCGTTAGCAGTCCGTTGGAGCAACGACTAGTTCGTGTTTGGGGGCTATATAAGCCACCCCACCCAGCCATTTCAAGGGGGTTGGAGCCACTGAATTTGAGAGCAAGTGTAGAGGTGTATTCCAAGCATCTACATCACTCTAACCACCATATATAAGCTTAGTGCATGATTCAAGCTAGATAGAGCTTAGAGAGAGTGAGCTTGCAAGCTCTTCTTGAGAGTAGCTCCTGCGTGAGCTAGGGAGAAGCATTGGTTGCGGTCAAGCCACATTATACTCGTTGCGAGACTCTCCTTTATCGGTGTGGAGCGGCGGCAACGCCTTGAGCGGGGATGAGGAGACCCTTCAAACTCCGTAGTGCAATCCGGTGCCTTGTGATAAGGAGAGACGGTGGCGGTGGCCAAGCTTCGGTGGCTTAGTGGCACTTAGCCTTTGCTTGCCGGGAGCCACTTGGTGGCGAGCGCAAGACGGTGACCGAAAGAGTTTTGGTGCCCGGCTTGGATTTTGCCTTCGGTGGCGAGCCCGTGGACGTAGCCCTTAGTGGTGAACCACATTAAATCTTCATGTCTTCTCGGGAGTTTGCATCCCCATGCCCTTACCTCTTTACTTACCGCATTTACGTTTCTGCAAGTTCTTGCTTGTGTGCCTTTAGCTTTCCTAGTTAGTTTGATTAGGTTTGGCTCTAGGTTGCAAGTCTTTTGGGTAAGATAGAGAGCGTATAGATTAACGTTAGATAACTAGCATGTGTAGGACGCGATAGGTTTATTCTATACACTAGAAAGCCATAGGTTTTAAAGATTGATTAGCGACCCAATTCACCCCTTCCCCTCTTGGGTCGGATACCCCGGCACATTCCTTACACAGATCCTCATATCACCATCTCTTTTTTCTCTCTCTACCATTGTCGCTTCCTCCTCTGCCGCTATCTCCTTCTTCTCCCTCCATCACCTCCTCCTCACAACCATGGCACACAACAGGGGGTGGACCAATGACGTTGTAAGGAGAGGTAGTGATGCCATTGGGGAGAGTGGCGAAGGGGAGTAGATAGAGTGCACTGAGGGAGGAATGGTGGCAAAAGGAGTGCAGGCGCCATGATAGGGAAGTGGAACAAGTGGAAGAAGATAGGAAGAGAAAGTTAACCTTACAAAGGTTGTTGACGATCGTTATATGACGATTTCGACCGTCAATACTCATGAAAGAGAGTAAGTTTGCAGTAAAAATTGAACTAACCCTTCCTACTTTTTGAGTTCCACGAGTTGTGTACAGATATTTAAAGTGGGGGATGAAAACAAGCAAAAACAAAAGGAAATGAGCCACGATCGAGAGGTTGGGAGGCCGGCCGACCGCCCTCCTAGGCCGGTCGGCCCTCATCTAGGCCGCCAGGACCTTCTAGGGTCGCTCAGCCCCCATTGACGCTCCTCCGTCTCCGGTTCAAACCTGCATGCATATAAACACACATCAAACACAACTCCTTGATGGTTGCCACAATAGAAACATGATAAAACCTTGGGTGTCGCCACTTCAACAATCCAAGGACAAAAATTATATGGCATACATTGGCAAGGCGGTTGATCAAGAGGCTAAGCAAGAAACACAAGGAGAAAACATGTGTTTTAACGAGGTAACCGTCACCAATCACAACCTTGAGAAAGAGTAAGGCAGTGGATCAGAGGGTCGCTTGACCTTAGAGGAGGGTCGATCGACCTAAGGGGCAAGCCAACCTCCTACCGAGCCGGTCGGCTTCCCAGTGGTCGCCCAACAACCTACTTCCTACACCCGCCTCAACCCCCTATAGCGCCTAGGAGCTCATTTGGAAGAGAAGTGAAGTTAGCTACACCTTAGAAAGAAAGCTCCATTCTTTCCGTAGTAGAATAGGTTACTGTGTAAGATTCGCCAACATGGGCCTACGCTTTAAACCACTTTAATCTTGGCTTGAGTGCTTTTTTTGTCTGGTTTTATAAATTGAGGGGTGTATGATTTTGGACTTCGAGTTCAGAACATTTTTCTATGTTCCCTAAAGTTTAATAGTAAAATGGAAGTCTAAACTAAATAAAATGGGATGAACTACCCAAAACCGAGTCCCTCATCAATCAATTATATGAGTATATATATTATTTCGTAAAGAAAATAAATCCTTCTCTCTCATCGATCAATCGTCATCGTCGTCTCTATAGCCTCATCCCTTTCTTTGTTTCTTTCCCTCTTTTCCTCCTTTTTCCAGTTTATTATAAAAAAAAGTTTCGGAGATTGTTTTACGTATTTTGTTTTTTTACCCCGGGTGCAGCAGGCCACACCATACCC
Organism: Paspalum notatum; assembly: GCA_022530915.1. Taxonomy (NCBI): domain Eukaryota; kingdom Viridiplantae; phylum Streptophyta; class Magnoliopsida; order Poales; family Poaceae; genus Paspalum; species Paspalum notatum. Next base: position 21,785,864 of record CM039684.1, on the reverse strand, counting down.
CTGCCTGCCTAGCCTGACCTCATCTCATCATCGCCTCCACCTCACCAGAGAAATCCTCCCTCGCCAATTTTTCTATCAAACCCTCACCTCCTTCCCCATCTCAGATCCGTCTGCCGTCCCAGTTCAACCCTGCCCCGATGGCCGCCGGAACGGACGCCGCCGCCGCCGCCGCCCGCCGCTGAGCGGCCACGACGACCACCGACGACCGCCTGAGCACACACACGAGATGGTTGCGGAGGCAGCACCGTCCTTGTCGGCGATCTGGTCGCGCCGCCGCGACGAGATCACCTTCGAACGCCTCCACAAGGTACCGCCCGTCCCGGGCTCGCCCCGATCGGATCTGCCCGCCTGCTGGCCCTGGTTCGACCGAGTCCACCCCCGCGGATCTGAGGCGCACGTCCTGTTCAACGTGTTGGACGCTTCCTGCGCCCCAGGCAGTGCTCGGGCGATCCGCGGCGCTCGTGGTTGCGCCCGGGGTTGGTTCCTGGGAGCGCTGGTTTCGTCTATAGGGTTTGGTTTGATTTTTTGCTCACCTGTGGGAGGATTTCATTAGATTGGACTGCTCCCGGCTTATCAGCTGGCATGGACTCCCTGTGGTGCTGTTGTCGGTGTTGCATGGAGCAGACAAGTGCGTAACTGAAGAATCTGATTGGTTTGTCGCATTCGGATAGTCGGATGTGTCGAATTGGCTGGCTGGCTGACATGCTAACTGTCCTCAGAACTGCAAATGACCTGAATTTTGGGAAAAAAAATCATTAGGGCTTGTACCAAGAGCTAACAGCATGGGTGATGGGAATATTGGCTTCCCTCGCTTCCAGACAAACATATGGAATGAAGAATGCACTCAGACTGAAGCCTTTGCTAATGGTGTTGCTGCTGCTAACCGACGAGCAGCGATGCCGGCAAAGCATACTTTGGAGAGTAATTACTGCATCCTGCCTGGGGCTGCCTACTGCTTGACTTGAGCATCTGATTGGTTCGTCTCATTCAGACACATGGATGGAATGCATTTTTGAGCCGTTTTTGGTGACGTTGCTGCTATTTAAATTGGCCATAGTTGTGATGCCGATAATATGGATTCTTAAGAGTATTTGTTGGTGCTTGGTTAGGGCATATGGACTAGGGAATGGATTATGCTTGGCTGTGGCTGTCACACCATTTGACTGTACCTAGGGGTGTCATGTGTGTTCCTCTTCCATTCCATTTACTGTTAGGTCAGCCTACAAACAGACATGTTATTTCATGTAGGATCCTAATTCCAAATATGTTTTGACGCTACCAGATTTAGTATTAACCTTTGGTCTGAGTAGTAATGGGAGATTGAGTACTGATCCAGGTGAAGATCCCTATTTAGAAAGGTTCTAGTGGCCCTTAGATGGTAGATGGCTATAAAAATTAAGTTGTTCTATCAATGCAATCGTTGCGCTAGTTTTTTGCATTATCTCATGACAGAGCTCATGATGGTCATTATATGATATTGTACATTCAAGTGCTCATTAGTTGTAATTGATTTGTTAAACGAACTCTCTGCCTTTTCATTTCTGAGATGTGAATTAAATCATTAATGTTCTTTTATGCATACTATCAGAGCCATGTCAGTTTCCAAAATCAGAATCGAATAATGTAACTGATCCTTTAGTCAATCTGTTCCAGTTTTGGAGTTCCCTGTCACCTCATGCACGGCATGAGCTGCTCAGACTTGATAAGCAAACCCTCATCGAGCATGCTCGCAAGAACTTGTACTGTTCAAGGTGCAATGGGCTGCTTTTGGAAAGTTTCTCACAGATAGTCATGTATGGGAAGTCACTGCATCAAGAAGGTCCATGCGACCCAAGGATTCATGAAGTTGAAGCAGAAGAAGTTCAGGACCCTTCAGTTCATCCTTGGGGAGGGCTTTCAACAACAAAGGATGGCATCCTAACTCTTCTTGATTGCTTCATAAATGCAAAGTCTCTTCATGTGATCCAGAATGTAAGCCTGAAACTGTAGCCTTTGTTTTCTTATTCTTGTGCATGAACTTCTTCCCTCATAAATTTTATGTGTCCTCCGATTATCTGTTGCCACATCTTCCCCTGGCATTCCTTCTCTGAAGTTTTTCCTTGACCATTCCATTCTAGAGTTATTTCCAATGAACTTCACATTGTTTTTAATAGGTATTTGACAATGCACGTGCGAGAGAACGTGAACGTGAAATGCTTTACCCTGATGCCTGTGGTGGCGGTGGCAGAGGATGGATTAGCCCAGTGATACCTAACTACGGTAGGGGGCATGGAACACGAGACACATGTGCTTTGCACAATGCACGCCTTTCTTGTGATACTCTGGTGGATTTTTGGTCGGCACTGGGTGAAGAAACTAGAACATCTCTTTTAAGGATGAAGGAAGAGGACTTCATTGAAAGACTTATGCATAGGTAAGTATAGAAGGTGCTTTTGTTTTATGATGAAGCATGGATGTAATCAGGATGTGCGGAACAAGAATGCTATATATTAATAGGAATAGCTTTTGAATGTATACGGATTGTTGTTGCCTGTTGGCATTACTTACTAATTTTGTTTGTTTAAGATGAGTTGATGTGCTTCTTGACACTGACATCAACATCTTTTAAAGGTATATAAAATACCATCGGCATAAGTTTCCTTGGTGGTTCTAGTTCTACTAATAGTCACAGTGCATCCAACAATCTGAGGTTATTGTTTTTTCTACAATTCTACACTTGTCAGCGGGCCTGATGATAATAATATGTCGTTGAACTAGGAAATTATTTGTTCTCTTACATTCATAAATATGCATATGCTTATCGGGTAAATGCTAATTTAGCCTGGGTAAATGAATAATAAATTGGCCTGCATTTTAATTGTCACACATTTTTTTGTTTCATATCATTTAGCACAGATGGGACAGGTAACCGAAAGATATACTGTAAGAATGTTGCTTGTTCAAACTACTCATTCTAATGTTCTCACGATTTGCGACATTCTGCCTTAATGTTCTCACGATTTGCAACATTCTGCCTGGAACTCAAATGTCTACAAACCATATTATCCATAATGTCATGAATCATGATAACAGTACAATGATCTTACATTTGTTATCCAATGTGACCTTTTAATTAGATGTTCTAGATTATGAATATGGATGGATTTTCAGTCTAACTAATTTACTAACTTTTCTATGAAATTTCTGTATAGGTTTGACAGCAAGAGATTTTGTAGAGACTGCAGAAGGAATGTTGTTCGCGAATTCAAGGAACTCAAGGAACTAAAGCGCATGCGAAGGGAACCTCGCTGCACCAGTTGGTTTTGCGTGGCTGATACAGCATTTAAATGCGAGGTCTGGATGACATTCCTTAACGTTCTTCCTATCTGCAAGCCCATGGTTGTTTATCTGTCTTTTTCTCTGGGGCAAGCAGACTGTTTTGGTAACACCATACAGAGAAAAACCCTATAGCAAATAAGAGTCCAAGGGTGTTGCATTCACATTTTCAGTGTGTATAAGGTGACACAGCTTGCCTAGTTAGCATGTTAACATTTCCCTTTGCATGTTCACAGGTGTTTGAGGATGCCGTTCTTGTTGATTGGCAACAATCCTTACTAGAGCAAGAAGGAATTTACCATCATTTTGAGTGGGCTATTGGAACGGATGAAGGAAAATCTGATATCATAAATTTTGAAAATGTGGGCATGAATGGGCAAGTCCACAAGAAAGGCATTGATCTTGATCAGTTTGAAGACTATTTTGTTACACTTAGAGCATGGAGGCTCGATGGCCGCTGTACAGAATTGTGTGTGAAGGCCCATGCCTTGAAGGGCCAATCATGTGTTCACCGCAGGCTGATTGTGGGGGATGGATTTGTGACAATAACCAAAGGTGAAAGTATTAGAAGTTTCTTTGAATATGCTGAAGAAGCAGAGGAAGAGGATGTAAGTGGCTTCTGTTTTAAATCATTAACACGAAAGTACCTAACATAATTAGAATATTTGTTATCCAGACCTTGAACATGCATGATTCTGGGAATTCATATAGTCTGATCCAATGGCATATGCATGAGCAGGAAGATGATGCAATGGACAGAGACAGCAATGACCCTGATGGTGATATCGCTCATCCACAGAAGCATGCTAAAAGCCCTGAACTTGCAAGAGAGTTTCTCCTGGATGCTGCTGCAGTGATCTTCAAAGAGCAGGTAGCGTATGGCCATGGATATGTAGCACTGAACCAGTTGTTGAGAAAAATTTAAGCTCCTACTATAGTTTTATTGGCTGTACAAAGAGCAAGGTTCAAAAAACGTTATTAATCGTACGATTAATCATGCCTAAATGTGAAAAACAAAGGACTAGTGCACCGTTTAGGGCCTAACTAAATGCCCAATTAAATGCCGGTGCACCAAGCAACCAATGGATGGTGAAGAAAACAAGCGAAGAGATGAGGTTAGAGCTCGCATGATGGTTCTGGGGGTGATTGCATATATTCCTCACCTTGTGGTGTCCATGACTCTTTGATTTCACCATTATCTTCTCGATATTGCCCACTCTGCCCAATGTCGCCATGAGGTTGTGCCATGTGGGTGCTGACAGAGTAGAGGTGGTGTGCGGGGAGCGGCTGGCGGCACGCACATGCATGGTAGAGGACGGGTGCAGGTGAAGTAGAGGATGGGAGAGCGGACTGTGGCACTATTCTGGAAGAGGAGTGGAGCAGAAAGGATACCGGACGTGACTGACTTGGGATCGAAGGGGTGGCTTAGACTGGGCTCACCAGAAGGCCCAAAAGAGGGCGCCCATACACTGTTTAGCACTGTAGACAGAGAGAAGGGTAGTTGGAATAGTGGATGGGCGGGGTTGAATAGGCTCACTGGTGAGCCCAGTCTTAGGGCATGTAGTGGGCTGACCGGGCCAGAAAAGAGCTGGCCGATAGGCTCTCTGCGTAATTCCCTTACTTTTTTTCTTTTATTTTTATTAAACACAAACATTTAATCGCGTTTAAACAACGTTTACTCAGCCTAAACGTGAAATGGTGGCCTAGCGCCTTTCTTGAACCTTGACAAAGAGCAAAAGTTTATCTACTTTTATTCAGAAATGAAGTAAAAGTTACAATTCTACGCTTTCTCAATACTACATCATTACCTGAAATGCCTTATTTATATATCAACCTCTTGAAAAAGAAGAAATTATTTATATAGCACACTTAGGGACTGTTTGGATTGAGGCCCCATGGTGGCCAGGCCAAAATTTGGCCACGGTTTTGACCATGGTTGACTCTAGACTAAAATTGGACCATGCAGTATAATTTTCATTCGTCTGGTGTATTTATTCTTTATACAGTTTTGACTGTTTAGAATCAAACATGGTCAAACTGTGGCCAAATTTTGGCCTGGCTACTCTAGGCCTTGAACCAAACAGACCCTTAATTTCTCTTCTATTTATGTTATTCATCTATAAGTAGTATTTATGGCCCATTAAGCAGTAAAACTACTTTTTTATGCTTTATGGGCATGTTCTTATTAACACACTTGAGGTATATTGATTGTACCGAAGGTTGTATGGTCAGCATTATCAGCAGAAAAAATCGTGCCAACATGTTGCCTGTTGGTAACTCCTTTTGAGAAAATTGGACCAACTAGTCCAATGCATTGATCTCTTGCCAATTGTTGGTGTGTTTTGCAGGTTGAGAAGGCTTTCAGAGAAGGCACAGCACGACAAAATGCACATAGTGTTTTTGTGTCCCTTGCTCTAAAACTGTTGGAAGAACGAGTTCATGTTGCTTGCAAGGAGATAATTACATTGGAAAAACAGGTATTTGTTTGATACCGTGATATCTAAGGATCATTTGTTTGTATGCCACTGGGAGCTTGCAATTTCTCTCATGTTCCATCCTGATGCTGTTATTTATATTTATGCGATTTCAATTTGTGTGTGGCGCTAGCTAGTGAAACACACACACATACGCATACAAAGGCCATGCGGGGGTTCAGTGGCGCACACAAAGTCCAGTGTTATACAAAGAAATAGCAAATCTGGGATGCCACATAAGCAAACCAGATATCCAAGTGGCTTACACACAAAATTCCCCTAGTTGTAAAATTTACAATGGCATTTTTTGCTTCCCCTATCGTGATGGATACTAACGTAGAGTTACTCTTGCAGACCAAGCTTCTTGAGGAAGAAGAGAAAGAAAAGCGTGAAGAAGAAGAGCGTAGAGAGAGGAGGAGGACAAAAGAGAGGGAAAAGAAGAATAGAAGAAAAGAGAGGCTAAAAGGAAAGGACAGAGATAAGGAAAAAACTCCGGTTCACTCAAAAGAATCCGATGATATTCCACCATTGTCTCTGAGCAACCAAGCAGCACCAAGTAATAATGAGTGTCAAGATATTTTAGAGTCGAGATATTCAGATAGCGAAGAGGAAGATAATGTTGTGGTGAGGGAACACTACTCTCCAGATTCCTCTCCCGATCAATCTTCAAGCAGGGATAGTGATGAACGGAACAATGAGCATGAGTGCAATGCTACGGCAGAATTTGTTCCCACAGATTGTGATGGACCATTCTTATGTGAGGAGTCTAAATCATCACGAAGAAATCTGAGATTTAGAAGAGACTTCCCTCAAGAGCAAGATGACAGTTATTGGTATGAAGATTGCCATGATGAATCTGGAGATGTTCAATGGCAGTCTAGGGAGAGGATCAGGAATAATACCAGAGGTTACAGCTCTATATTTAATGCAAATAACCGGACAAGAGACAGATACAACAACCCCTGCAGTTGTGGCCATCAAGAAGACTACAGATATTTTTCCACGGCAGCTAGACCAAATAGGGAGACGAAGATATCTAGAAAACCAGCATCAGAGAAGCCCAGATTGCAGTACCGCAGGTGCTATCCGCTGGATAGCTTCACAGGGGCGAATGGAGGCCGTGTTGGTGGTATACCAAACAAGAACTCAGGTCCGAAGCAAGTATGGGAGCCAATGGATGCAAGAAAGAAGGCCAGCTTAGGGAATGGGAATAATGCTACTGGAGTTGCTGATGATGCTGATCGATCAGGATGCTCAAAAGATATCACTGAATGTGAAAAGCTTGAGAAAGTGTGTGAACCACTTGCTGAGGAAGCTTGCAAATCAGACACAGATCAGGCGTGCAGGGAAGAAGATGAGAAGAATCAGTCTGCTTGCAATGATGATGTCATGGATAGACCAAACTGCTGCTTGATAAAGGACACTGCTAAGACAGCAAACTTAACCAGTTCGGACAGCTCCTCATGTCTAAGTGAGGGAGACAGGGATAGCAGCATGAGCAGCATGACCTCACTGAGTGCTCAGAATGCAGAATCCTCCTCAACTACTTCTGATTCAGAGGAGTCTTCTGACAGGAACAATAACAGCCCAAGTGATCCACCAGGAAAGAATACTTCCCGTTCATTGCTTGAGATGTGTGGAAATGGTTTTAGGGAGTACCAACCGAAAGGCTTGCACTCTCCTGACGGCAACCAATTTGGGTTCAGGGCCCCTTTTCAGGATCAGATGTTGCACCAGCAGAAGGTCCATGCACCACCATACTCGTCACCATTCATGGGGTTCCACAATCACCCCCTGCCAGTTCCAACAAATGGGTACTTGCAATATCCTCACCCTGGTCACTTCTACCCTGCCCCTGTGGCCCCTGTTGGATATGGAATTTCTGGGAACCAATGTGTCGACTTTCCAGTGCAGTACAACAATAATATTCATCCTTACTCAAGCCCTGAGTTTGGTTTTCTGCCTTCGCCGCCAGTTCACAAGACCCCAGTGAGCTTCCATGCGGTGCCAGTGCCACCACCGACCCCATTGTGTAGAAGCGGAGTGGCAGTTGTGATGAATCAAGAGAGGCAGCAGAGCCCTGCCCTGCCTAAATTAAACCAGGCAGTGCTGGTTCCTGAGAACTGCTGTGCAGAAGACAGCGCCACCAAACAGAAACAAAAAGATGACAGCACACCCTTCTCCTTGTTCCAGTTCAACCTGCCAATCGCCCCTCCTGCCCCAGCAACATCAAAAGAAGAGCATGGCAGAGCAACATTGGCATCGTCGAGACAGGTGCCAATAGCTCCAGCCCAGCCTTGCTCAAGGGAGGAGACGAACATCAAGGAGTACAACATTTTCTCCGGGTGTAACGGGGTGATGTTTCAGTTCAACTAAAGAAAAGTGAGCAACTATTCAATACAGCGATACATGATGAGTGATTTGTATTCCCAGGAAAACAGAATAAAGTAGCTCGAGGTTTTTACTGTGTTGCCCTCGAATATTTATTTCCCTTTCTTTCCTCATTTGATTTGCTTTCCTCTTCCCCTCCTTTTTTGTGTGTATGAAAAACTGGAAAGATAGTGAGTGGTATAGATTCTGCAGTTTTGACACCCAGAGACACCAGCTAATCTCTCTACTTTACCCCTTAGGGTTTGTATAAACTGGTGTTAAACACGCTTTCTCTACTCCAGAGGCGGACTACACATGCTGGCTGGACCAGCAGACCGCACCACGACTGCGAAGAGAGGGTAGATACACCAGACCAGCTGATAACAGATACATCTACTGACGTTACACGATCGCTTATACAAGGGGAGAGGTTCCTCTGACGGCACTTCCCGTGATGTTCTGTAGAGTAGTATGGAGGATCTTGTTCGTTATACAATACTAATTTGATAACCGGATACATCTTAGACTGACGTTACACGACCGCTTATACAAGTGTGTATTGGTTGAACTAAAGTTCCGTTTGGTTCGTGACCAAACTTTGGCTATGGTCAAAATAGTAGTTTCCAATATTTACTTTGGCCATGGCCACGATTTTAGTCACGAACCAAACACGTCCGATAGAAAGTCCGATGATCAAAAGCCTTACCAAGACGCTTCAATTCTAGTTGCATAAAGCATCTATTTATGGTGTGTTTGGTTTGAGAAACCAAACTCCTAAATGAGGTGGTCTATTTAAATATTTTATGATGCGTTTGAGAACCAAACCATCTCAAACGAGGTGGTGTATCATGAGTTGATTCCATAAGTTTGATAGGGTATCCCATAACTAATCACATTCCACAAATGAAATAAAAATTTGAGGAGTGAGATGATGAGGCGTTGGTCCATTCCTCAAACCAAATAACCCTTAGTCCTAGACATCTTGTCGGCTAGGCAATCATCTTGGCCCTACGTGTAGAAATCGTCTAGGCTAGACAACTTTTTCACACCATGCACATGTGGAGTTTGAAATATGACTACTGAGATAGGAAGTATGTGACCTCAGCCCAATGCCATAAGCAAGCTCCCTAGCGCACCTTGCTTGCATTTGGATGGTAGGTAGCTAGCCCACAATTGGCCATTTTGAGGAGCCAAGAGTGATCGCTCCTTGGTGTGCTAGTTGATTGTCAACCTCGAGGGGTCTTGCGTTAGTCGGGTGGCCTAACCAAGCCTCACGCTCTAAGGAGTTGTGTGATTAAGGGACACTCATCGAAACCAATAGGTTTTGTAGTTTGGGCCTCAAACTAACCAAAAGGTCATTTTGATAGTTTGGGTCTCAAAACCATTGAGGAGGATGAGACGTGTGGGCCAAGTCATGGCGGGGAGGCTAGACATGCATCGTCATTGATATGATTTGATGGGAGAAGACGCCGAAGTGGATCGAGCCTTGAGCCTACGGGCATGTGGCGGTGTCCGCTTGTTTGCCGAGCCAGCGATGCCGTGATGGAGCGGGCGCCAGGCGGCGGCGAGCCAACATTGCCGCAAGGTCGCGATGGGGTCGAGGGAGCGGGCGCCAGGAGGCAACGCTGCAAGGCGTGGTGGGGCCGAAGGAGCAGGCGCTGGGTGGCAGCGAGCCGGGACTGCCGCGAGGGAGCGGGCGGCGAGCCAATGAAACTTTGAGGCCGCAACAGGGCCAAGCGAGCAGGCGGCGGGCGTGGCTGAGCGACGGGTGTGCCCGACAGCCAGGGTAGGCTGGCGGCCTAGCGCCTGGCCAGCAGACGACGACCGGGATCAGTGGCGCCAGATGCCGATCCCTGTTGCCTGCTGCACCCTGCGGGCTACGGCTGGGAGGCGAGTCACGGGAAGACGACGGCTGAGGGACGGGAGTCGAGAGGTTACCACTTAGGAATGGGACTCCCCAAAAGGGTTCCTCAAAACACTGTGAGGGGTGTATGCTGCCTTTTGGGCTAAGCCAGATTTTTTGGGCCTTCGAACATTTTGGTTAGTTCAAGTAATTCAGTTATTTGGAATTTAGAACCGAAAATTCCTCAATTATTTCGGTTATTTGGGAGCTGGAATCGAACTAAACAATTGGTACTTTTGATTTCGGTTAGATCGGTTCTGGTTACTTCGGTCGGTTTCTCGGTTTCGATTATTTTTTCCCACCCTAAGTGTGGAGGTGCGTGGCTGGCCTGCTGAGGTGCAAGAGGTCAGGGTAAGACTATCCGCAGGTAGACCTGATCATGGGATGACCGACCCGCCTAAAAAAATACCCGACCCGACCTGGTTAGCTCAGCACACAGGCACGGGCAGCAAATCCCAACCTAGTGCAAATTTTGGGTCGAGCGCGGGCCAGCATTTTAGTTCGCAGACCGGCCAGCGACCCGACAAAAAAACACCACCCACAGCAGGCCGATGCATGGCTTGGCCAAACAAAAAATACCTCTCTTCCTAACCCTAAAGTCTCACCTGCCACCCCCGTTCCATCTCCTCTGCGCTGCCCCCGAGCCGCCCTCCAAGCCGTCTCTGCTCCACCTCCTCCGTGCTGCCCCCAAAGCTACACCCCCTGCTCCACCTCCTCCACACTGCCTTGCCCCGCTCCCCGACGCCCATCCCCGCTCCATCTCCTCCGAGCCGCTGCTAACGGAGGTGGTGGCGCCTGAGGAGATTGTCTCGTGGCGCCGAGATGCGTTGGGCGTCGCGTCTCTGAGATATTTAGACGATGTGCTGCAGCCTCCGTGTCTCCGAGCGCCCATTGCCCGTCTTCGCCGGATCTGCCCCGCTCCACCACCTCCGGGCTGCCTTGCCCTGGTGCTCCGCTGGATTCGCGCTCCACCACCTTGGCGCCGAAGCTGTGATCTAGGGCCGACTGGCCGACCCGCCGGCCGTCGGACCAAGCGGCGGGCGGGCTCGGGCCACAAAACTCAACCCGACGCTCAAGTTGGGTCGTTTGTGGGCCAACGCGTACGGAAGTCAGGTTGCCTTTGGCCTAGCCCAACCTGGTGGATGATCTGGTCTATCCGCAATCGTCCCTCCATCTATTCTGCCATGCATGGTAGAGTAAAAAAATTGGAGGAAAATCCACTGTAGCCATTCCTCCATCCCATCCCTTCATCGTAGCAGAGCTACAACGTTCCGCTGAATTCAGCGGAAGCAATCCTCTTCGCCAAGAATTGTGGCATTGTGAGCCTAGGAGAGAGGAGAGGGTGGCACCCGCACTGTAAAAAATGGCCTCTTGTGCCATATTTCCATTGTTGTGTTTTGGTGATTGCTTGACAACCAACACTTAGACTAATAAACTTGTCTCAATGCACATTCTTAGGTGTTTAAGTCCAAGGGATGATGAAAAAAAGCTGAAGGGCCCGAAGGGCCACCCCAACGGGGGTTCTACGTGATTGTCCTATTGGACGGACCTACTTTTCCGAAGGGTTGAAGAATTTGGAACAACCAAGATCAATGGACCAGATGGTATGGTTTAACAGTGTAGATTTGGAAGGCTGACAAGTTATGAAGACCGAATGGTCTGAACCCCCATAGAAACAATGGATCAGACAACTTCAGAGGAGCAACAGCAGAAGTAACCAAGTTCAACAGACCAGACAATACAATCTAGAGGATCGTCCTAAGGGTCTAACAAAGGTGGCCGTGGGTATGAAGATTGAAGCTCCAGAGAATTATACATATTGTATGGTATAGTCTTGAAGACTGTCCTATACATCGGATCAAGTTTCCTGAAGGTGTGATGTTTGAAGAAGTAGATGTGTTTACATAGACCGTATTGTATGGTTGTGAGACTGTCCTATACATCGGACCTTTGGCAACGGCTAGTTGAGAAGTACAACGGATCGTATTGTCTGAAGTATTCTAAAGTGAACAGACTAGACAATACGGTTTAGGCACTTTCTAGCAGCCGTTTGGCCAATGACTGATTCGTGTTTGGGGCCTATATAAGCCACTCCTCGGGCATTTGGAGTGAGCTGGAGCCACTGAAGATTAGAGCAAGTGTAGAGGAGTATTCTAAGCATATATACTATTCCAACCACCGTATGAGAGCTTAGTGTTAATCCAAGCTAGGTTAGAGCTTAGAGAGAGTGAGTTTACAAGCTCTTCTTGAGTGTAGCTCCTGCATAAACAAGAGAGAAGCCTTGGCTAGATCAAGCCAGATTGTACTTGTTGTAGACCCTCCTTCATTGGTGTGGAGCAGCGGCGACACCTTGTGCGAGACGAGGAGACCCTACAAACTCTGTAGTGTAATATGGCGCCTTGTGACCGAGAGAGACAGTGGCAGTGGCACTTAGCGTTTGCTTGACGGGAGCCACTTGGTGGCGAGCACAAGACAACGATCGGAAGAGTCTTGGTGCCTATATCAGATATTGCCATTGGTGGCGAGCGTGTGGACGTAGCCCTTAGTGGTGAACCACGTTAAATCCTCGTGTTTTCTCAGGAGTTTGCATTCGCTTGCCCTTACCTCTTTACTTACCGCATTTACATTTCCACGTTTACTTCCTTGTATGCATTTAGCTTTTCTAATTAGTTTGATTAGGTTTGGTTCTATATTGCAAGTGTTTTGGCAGATGAAACTAGCATTTGGGAGAGCGCGAAGCACACTGCGGCTTGCACATTTTATTGGGCTTGTTTAGTGGGCGAGGCCTTGACCTAATTTAATGACAAACCGCTTGACATTTTTACAACATTTATTCACTCATCCTTAGGACACAATTTACACATATTTAATGACGGATTGTCTATCACTGAATCTAAAGTTACCAACCGATTGTTCATAATTATGCTTTACAACTGATAGTTAGTTGGTTTTCACATACTTTTACCCACTGTTCGTCTAAACGGTCGTTTAGCCCGTTTAAACACCGTTTAAACACTAAACAATGGCTCACCGTTTCCATTTAATTGGCCATTTACACCGTTTAAACCCGTTTAAACGGCCGTTTAGCACCGAATAATGGCTAAACAGTGGGTGACCGACTGTTTACCGTTTACCGTTTAGGCTAACACTGCTTTTACCACTTGCGGTCCTTACCTGATTGGTTTTGTGGTGTACTGAGTAGGGTGTGCATGTGTTAATCCATATGGGTGTTTGTACGTGCGTGTCCGAACGTCTATGTGCCCTGTGTTTCGAAAAAAAACAAAATAGTACATAGGGATAGTAGAAGGCTGTTGGAGTCATATATATAATAACCACGCTAAAAAGATGGGAAAAAGTCCATTTTAGTTCCTCAACTCTTTTATTTTTCTAAACTAAAACCTGAACTTCAAAACTGCATAGGTAGATTTAGCAACTCAACTATCAAACCATTCAAATTTGACCATGAATAGTGATTTTAGTAACTTTAAATATAATAAGAAAAAATTCAAACACCACAATAGTTAGAAAAAAGGGTATGTATTGGGGCACAATGTATCATACGATCTAAAAACAACTAAGAGCCAATGGACCGGCATCATTGCTCTCCTGGCGTGATGAGTGATTGTCAACGGTAAGACCTCCGATGGACTGGAGGCCCTCCGATGGACTGGAGGCAGATGATGAAGACCTCGATGGACTCGGGCACAAGACCTCGATGGACTGAGGCAAAAGTCCTCCGAAGGACCGGAGGCAAGGCTCGGCGTCGGTCGGCCATGGGAGCTCGGTACACGGAGTGGCGGTTTGGCAACGGCGGTGTAAATCCTGCGATGGACTGCTAGCGACTCCGATGGACTGGATAAGCCGGGTGCCACCGTGGTGCTCCAACCCGAGTGCATGGCGCGAAGGTGTGCGAGGGAGGTTTTGACGGCTTCGGCTCAAAACCATCACCCAATCTATCAAGCCTTGATGACTTGGGCCACGACTCGCTAAGATAGAGAAGATGGGCCCAGTCCGGTCCAGATGGAGACTTCCTAAAGTTTCACAATTTTTGACTTCAACATAGGAGGCGGATCATGGATTGGACTACTAGCCACATGGAGAACATCTGAGGATTGTGTGGAACTTACGAAGATCAAGACTTCATCGTGGTCATCCGTCCCGAAATATCTTGTACCTCTTCGTTTCAGCCCTCATTACATTTCTAGTGTTAGGGGTCTTTATGTAAAACTATCAAAACTGAGTCTAGGTATAAATAGGCTAAGAGGGGTTCATTAGAAACTCTCTTGCCTGGTGTTAGGGTTTGCTTAGTGCAGGAATTTCATCCCTGGGCCAAGACCTTCAAGATTAGAGAGATTTAGTGAGATTTGGCTCCATCAAGCAAGGGTAGGAGTAGGGAGGTTGCTTGGACATGAAATCCTTGTAATCTTGTGGATCTTTGAGACCCTTTTGGGCAGCTAATCAAGTGATTTTCATGCAGCAATATGTGTGCCTTGTTCCTCTTCTTTTCCTTTGGTTTTTGGCTTTAATCCTTGGTTTTTTGGGTGTTTTCTTTGGCCAAGTTTGATCATTTCTTTAGCCAAATCTCGAGCTCCAATGGCAGCCCCGAAATCTTTCGTTTTTTGCCTTTTGGACTTCACTTTGGGGAAAGTTTGATCTGTGGAGAAATCATAGGGTTGCGGCCTTGATTCGTTGGGTAAAGCATCTCCATGGGTTTAATCTAGGTCCCTTTAAAGTTTGGTGAAGTTTGGAGTCCTTTTGGTCAAGTTTTCGGTCGTTCTTGTGTGAGATTTTTTGCAGTCCAGTTTTTTGCAGTTTATATCCGGCTTCTAGTTTTAGTTTGTTCAGGGGTCAAACCTTCAAATTTTGAGCTGCAATTTTGTGGAGGTCTTTCCATGTGCATCATAAAACTTTCATAAAAATTTTAGAATTTTTGGAGATGTTTTGACATGGTTTTAGTATTTCTCTTTTGTGGTTGGTCTGCCTGTTTTTGAGGACCGGACGGTCCGGTGAGTGTTGGATTTTTTTTTTCTCCAATTGAGCTGAAATTTTGTGGAGTCGTTGTTTGGCCCCTTCCCAACCATCAGTCAAAAATTCATAATTTTTAGAGTTGAATTGATTGGGTTTTGGTGCTTTGCTTTTCGGAGTGTCACCGGACCACAACTTGTTCCATTTAGTCTAATTTTTTTTGGAGCTGTTCTTGGTTGTCTTCTGAAGGTGTGGTAATTTTTAGGGTGATTTGGAGATTTGGTTGAAGTGTTTTGACATTTTTCTTTGCTGCCATGTCTGCCTGAAATATGCTATCTTCCGAGAGTTGCTCGTTTTGCGTCCTTTGTCTTAGGCGTTTGAATGTGTGCTTCGTTTTGTGTTTGGTACATATTTTTTAATATATGGTACCAAACACGCATTGTGAATTAGTTACGTATCATCTCAGTGGACGGTATCTAGCTTCCTTCGGTTAAGTTTTAAGTCTGGGTTCGAATTTAAGTTTTCAGTTGCTCCTATTCACCCCCTCGTCGCAGTCTTCGGTCCTACAACAACTGGACCTCATGAAATAAAATTCTAGAAGGTAAAACAAACAATTAATAAATCTAAATAATAAAATGAGATATCTGACATGTACTCCCTCCATTTTTATTTGTAAGACGTCATGCAAGTCAAATTCAACGTTATACAAAAAACAATTAGAAACGGGTACATATTACAGTTACATCTCAATTTCAAGGTAGGATGATGATACTTGACCAACTAACCGTCACAATTTAGCTAGTTTCTCATAATAGATGTCAATGACAGTTTTATTTTGCATTTTAATTTCTTTTTCTTACATCCGTTATATTTTCTTAATTTATTTATTGGGCATTAGTGGTTTCTTAATTCCTTTGCTCAAAATGTCACCAACATGAAGGATGACATTGACAAAGAATTAGGGCTAGAGGTCGTGAACCGTGGCTAGAGTGGCACTAGGACTTTTTAAGGCCATTCTCAGTGGCAAGTTTCAATTCGTTGTTTCCAAAATGCCACATTATTTAGAAATAAAATTGGGTTTCTCAATGGATAGTTTTATTTCATGGTTTCCTATGCTATGATATTTAATTCCGATGCATGTGATTGGGCATAATTGGAAAAAATGAAACTTTCACACTCTCAATGGAAGTTTTAACGAGTTTCATAATCTTAGAAATAGTGTGCGCTGAGTTTCATCCCCATTCCATCTCTCTTCTCATAAATAGACTGCCATGTTACTGTTTTTTATGATGTGGCAAATCATGCAACGAGAGTGAAACTCTCACTAAGAATGGCCTTAGTGTTTGTTTGTGTGGCTTGTTGATATGTCACCACATGTGCGGGCAGTTAAAAGTACTAAAATGACCGCTGCTTTTAAGTATTTGAACCGTTGTTTGTATTTAAATTTAAAAGTATCGATAATTGATGTATTAAATCTAAACTGGTTGGGAGGTTAGACTGCTGCCACCGGTTCATATACTTTACCATTTATATTTTTCAAATTCCACTCTATTTACACTATACAAACAATATTTTGCACATCTATATGCACCTTTGGTGATATCAACCTTAAGCGAGACTCACCGGAATGTGCATCCGACCGTCCATTCGCCACTGTAGCACACATGTATAACACTACGTTCGAGAGAAATCTAGAATATACATGATGGGACGAACATATTGGTGAGGATAGTTTTAGGCTAGTGTTACCGGAACGTGCATTTGTACTGTGTACCGTGCACATTTATTGTTTTTCCACTCTATGTACAGTGTGCCAACAGTGTTTTCCATACTCATTTTCACTTCCCAGTGACGCTAGTCTAGGAGCCGTTTGGCAGGACTTCTATGAAAATGGTTTCAACAAAAAAGCCACATAAACCGAAGAACCCATTTGTTTTTGGCTTCGATTTCGTAATGGAAAAATGGCTTCTCGTGAAACCGCAAAAACCAGTGAAAAAATCTTTCTAAAAACTGTGCGAAACGAGCCCTTAAATTCAAAATTAAACAAACTAGAAAGTTAATGAGCTCAAACAGGACTTTTTTTTATGAAAGCAGGGGCCCAACAACGGGCAAAAGAGCAGGCAGCGCGCGTGCATCCTCCGGCTTCCACTTCTGTCCCACCCCGCCCCGCGGCCGCGGGTCCCAAACGAAAAATTCGAATCGTCCCGCCTGCCCGCGCGTCCCGCTCACCCCCAACCCCAAATCTTTTGGGTTTCGCCTTTTCCAGCCGCCGCCGCCTGCCCTCCCCTCCCTCCCTGTTTTCACATTTGATTTCACTCAATTTCTACCCCCAGACCAGACCAGAGGCCGCCGCAGGCGCTCCCACTCCCCTCCCAAAACCTTGTCTCCTCACCGAATCCTGACCCGAGAGAGGGAGCGAGGGTAGTAGCAGCAGCAGCAGCTCCCGGATCCCTTCCCATGGCGCCGAGCTCCCCGCCGTCGACCGCGCCCACGCGCGTCTCCGGGCGGAAGCGCGCCGTCAAGGCGCCGGAGATCCATCAGAACCAGGAGGAGGTGGACATCAAGCGCCGCCGCATGGCGTCCTCCTCCTCCACCAGTAAGAAACCCAAGCCGCCGCCCAAGCAGGCCAAACCGGCCAAGGCGGGGAGGAAGAGGAAGGAGGAGGCCGAGAGGAAGGAGCCCGTGGAGGACGACGTGTGCGCCGAGGAGCCGGACGAGGAGGAGATGGCCATGGGCGAGGATGAGGCGGAGGCTGAGGAGCAGCAGCAGGAGGCGCCCGCCGCCGCTGCGGGGTCGCCGGGGAGGAAGAGGGTGACCCAGCCCATGAGGAGGAGCGCCGCGGCTGCCGGCGACCACGACCCGGAGTTCGTTGGCGCGCCCGTACCCGAGGCCGAGGCGCGCAGCAACTGGCCCAAGCGCTACGACCGCAGCGCCGCCGCCAAGAGGTACATCTCCTTCTTTGCCTCTCGTTTCTAGTTTGGTTTGGTTCCATCCCAGATGTTCGCTTGCTTGCTTGCTTGCTGCTGTGAGATGAGCAAATGCTCGCCTTTTGTTGGTTCGTCAGGCCGGAAGAGGATGATGAAATCAATGCTAGATGTCATTACTGGAGCGCCAAGGTGGACAACATCGTCTACAGCCTCGGGGATGACGTCTATGTCAAGGTCATTGTTCACCACTTTCATTACCTTCTTTACTTGACATGATGCCGTTGCTGCTGTGCTCATGTATTTGTTCGTTTTTTTCTCGAGATCTCATGTACTACATGTCTGCTGGCGGATATCTTTGGAGAAATGTGTCTGGATTTTGCTTTGAGTTGCGTGCACAATGTTTTGTTTTTGTTTATTCTGTTTGACTGCTATGTGTTTAAAATTCTGTCGGTTTCCAGCGCTTAGTTTTGCTTTCAATTTTGTGCCTTCTTTGATGAACATGCTAGGTTTCATTTATTTTGATGTGTTGTGTTGTTAGAAAATGGATCCATTTCTTGGGGAAATCATCTGAAGGAGCTCGGAAGATTGGTGATCCACGTTCTTCTTTATTTTCCGGATGGAGTTTATCCTGACTGTGTTCAGGCTGCTTTATCTTTTGTTTTGAACTGATCAATGTAACTGGTATCCCCAGTACAAAACTGTATCAGCTTTCTATAAAAGCTGAGGCATCGCCTCTTTTCAAAAAAAAAAAAAAGATGGATCCATTTCCCTCATATGCTGTGCCTAGTTATGTCGTCTTTTTTAGTTGAAAGGAAATCTGTGTACTTTTGGTTCGTATCGATAGCAGGGTTCATAACATTGTTGGCTTATGGGCAATAATCACTTGGCAAAGCGTCTATCGTGAGGGAGCGATTTGGTATGTTGCAGCTAACAGTTTTTTTTTCCTTTTTAACAATAGATAGCTAGATAGTTCCCCCTTTTTTTTTTTTCAATTCCACGTGATGCCATGCGATATTTGCACAGAAAGCAACACACTGTACTAACACATTACTAGGTTGTGCTCCAATTGTTGGTACGCATGAAATGCCTGCTCAATGTTTTCTGGTTCTAGAAAATAGTTGGTTAGCATGCAGTTCAATCACTTCTTTGAAGAAGGAATTGGAGAGCATTGTAAGAGATAAAATATTCAAGATGACCATTCTAGCACAGTTGTGCTTTCTTGCATCCTACTCTGAGTCTTAGCTATAGGGAATTATTTGCTTGTAGATATGGTGGTTGTCTATGTCATGCAACATTAGCTTCAGAAGCAACAAGGAAATCATTAGTTTGATCCTTTTGGTTCTGTCAAAAGGAGCTGTTTTAGCGCTTTTGCCTCGTACTGTTCTAAATTTCTTAAATGTATTTCTTCAAGTCATGGAAACACCCTCTTGCAGAAATACAGGGAAATGCTGTGTACAATAGACCCCAAAGTAGGTCTGACCCTTTCCTGGACCCGTGCAAGCAGGAGCTCATGCAACATGGCTGCCCCTTTAAAGTCAATTCTAGTGATGTAATGAGTACAACAAGCTGTGCTAGTACCTGCACGTGTGTTCATATCACCCTGCTTGGCAGCATCGTTCCTGGCTGTAGAAAATATTGAACAGCTTGTAGTTCAAATTGTATAGAGTTGTGCTTGTTTGATTCATAGTCACAGGTAACAGGGTCGATGGTAGCGACCCTTAACCCAGGAACGTTGTCCATGACATGGGAACACTGGGGCACTGGGCCAGTAGTGTACCATGTCCCTTGACCATGTTGACCTGGGAACTTTGTGACTGGTTTGATTGTACTCTGTTACAAGCTTCAAGTGATTGGAGCAATTTGCACATGCCCCATTTTTCTAGCTTTGGTTAACTGATAACGATATTACATGGCCTGTGATATTTCATTCAAATGCTACAATGAAATGCTGCTCAGGAATTGGGTGATTGTTGTTTCCAATAAAACCGCACCCTTCTGATTTTGTTGAAAAAGCCATGCCTTATATTTTTGCCTCTGTTCTAATCTAAATAAGTGCTGTAAATGCTGTTTATTTTTTAAGAGAATTAACCATTTTTTGAAAGTGCTATAAGGTGATTAACATAGTGCTTGCTTATGTCCAGTTGTTATCTTTAGGATTGCCTGCAATTTTCTCAGATGTGGTAGGTTACCTTACATTTCTGATTCCTTTTGTCTAGTCTAGTGAATGTCACCATGTTGTATTTATGGCGTCCTTGTTGTTGCCTTTTTATGCTGCTGACCTGTCTTTGTGATGAAATAAGTATTCCTTTTGTTTTTTAAAAAATATTCCTAGTGATGTGTGTTTGGCAAACAGCTGCTATTGATACATAAAGGAGTGTTCCCAGTGCCTGTCTGTACAAAGTCCTTTGGCTTGAGCCTTCCCTTGTTGATTGACTTGTAGTTCAACTTGCATGTAGTAGTGCTTGTTTGTTTCAATCTCTTCTAGGCTTCAAATGTTTGAAGGTTCATTTGGATGCAACAGAATTTCATGATAATGCAGCCGGAAGCATAAGGCTGACTCATTATGAAGTTTTTCATTGCATGCAGTTTTTGACTTGTCATGACAATAAATGCTATCATGAAATTTTGTGATAATTATTAGGTTTGCTGATAAAAGCTTGGCCTTTATGATCCTGTTCAACGTTTTTAGTGCCAATAACTGTTCTAATATAAGCAGAATAAGAAGAATGTGTTATGAATGATTTCTTATTGGATAACTCAAGATGTTGCTTAACTGGTCAACATGTGTTTAACCTTGCATGCGTCAATGCTTGCTTGCATCAATTGTGACCCATGAGATTATATGGATTTTTCCTTTTCTTTGGCTGTCTATGATAAATAAGCATGGCTTATTGCTTGATTTCTAGCTTGATGAAATTTCATATGAATTTAACTAAATGTTGGCAATACTTGTGCATTGGATAAGAAATGCTGTAAATAGAATTTTCTTAGGTAAACATACAATTGGATAGTATTTTTTTCACATTACATCTTGTGTCATGTTCCCTAATAATAGTTGCTGACCTTGCGTTTTCCACCTTTTTGTCAATCATAGGCTGAAGAAAATAAGGCTAATTATATTGGCCGCATTACTGAATTTTTTGAGGGGACTGATCGATGCCAGTATTTTACTTGCCGTTGGTTCTTCCGTCCTGAGGACACGGTGTGTATTGATATTTAGGTTATTTTTCAACCTGTCAAAAACTTGTAATATAATTGAGTGCTATCTTTGCAGGTTATCGATTCCTTGGTGGGCATAGATGTTGATGGGCACAAGCATGACCCTAGACGTGTTTTTCTTTCTGAGGAAAAGAATGACAACGTGCTTGATTGTATCATCTCAAGGGTCAAGATAGTCCATGTTGATCCAAATGTAAGTTCCCTTGTTTAGAACCCCTATCCTTTTATGCGTATGATATTTCTTAATACAACTTTTTTCTTTGGCTTAGATGGATTCAAAGGCCAAAGCTCAGTTGATAGAGCATTGCGATCTATATTACGACATGTCTTATTCTGTTGCATATTCTACATTTGCTAATATCCTATCAGGTAATTGCTCCTACAACTTCATTTTCTCATTGTAGGGGTCTATATGAATTACTTTTTTGTGTCAATGCAATGCTACAGTAATCTAGAAATATAAGTGATTTGTTTGCCTTTCCCATTGAATCAGCATCTAACTGATTATGGTATCGGAGCAGAAGGACTCAACTTTGAATTCTAGTGTGTGCAATTAAACAAAATAACTATACCAAAGAATCATATTTTAATGTTTTAAACCTGAGCATGTCTCCACATGAGCAGGAGCGTTTAAATACAAGTAAATTGATTAGTTGGTGCAGCTTAATAAATACTACACTATAATTCAGATTTTCTCTATTGTGCACCATTACAATATTTTGTATGGTATACACCAATGTATTTTGGTAAAACTAATCTGAACAATTTATGGTGACAAACATATCAAATAGTGTTTTCAAATCAGATGATTAATCAGGGTAATCAGACCTCAGATCCTGACCAGGGGTCTCGACCCGACCAGCCTGACCAGAAACCTAGTCATCTGATTAGTCATTGATTAGTCGTGATTAATCGGACGATATGGGAAGTTGGATGACCAGGTTTGAATTTGCCATTGGGCTTCTTAGGGAGGGAGGGACTAGGCTGAAACCTTGGAGCCCGATAGGGTTTTAGGAAGCAAGGCAAAATAAAGAGGGAGAGAGGGTTTCATTATAATTCTCTTGAACTCTTGAGTTCTGATGCTTGTTAAACTATAATTGTATAGATAATACATAGCATATAGTGTGTGTGTATATATGGGTGTGTGTCCTGAAACCTATGGACGATCAGCTTGGCCAGGGTTGATTAATCGGTCTGGTCAACGACTAATCGCGATTAATCACCTGGTCAGCCATTGGTCGATTAGGCGATTTGAAAACATTGATATCAAATACTTGTTTTTGACACAAACTATTCTTGTCTCAACTAGAAAATGGTGCATCGGGCAGCGAAACTGCCTCTGGAATTTCTTCCGACGATGTGGATTTGGAGACACCATCTGGTGCACCAGGAAGAACAGCAACCCTTCTTGATTTATATTCTGGCTGTGGGGGCATGTCCACTGGTCTTTGCTTGGGCGCAGCACTTGCCGGCCTCAAACTTGAAACTGTAATTTTCTATCTCGCCATCTGGAGGGAATATGCCCATGTTCTCAATACTAATTCCATTCTTCTGGCTATTGGTGCAGCGATGGGCTGTTGACCTTAATAGTTTTGCATGCCAGAGTTTGAAGTATAACCATCCACAAACTGAGGTATGGGCAGTGAGCTGCATCTTGAATTCCCTTTGTTATGTACACCTGGTGTTACAGGGTATATTTGGATCTGTGAATGTAGGTGCGCAATGAGAAAGC
Source organism: Paspalum notatum (assembly GCA_022530915.1). Lineage (NCBI taxonomy): Eukaryota > Viridiplantae > Streptophyta > Magnoliopsida > Poales > Poaceae > Paspalum > Paspalum notatum. The sequence goes on along the minus strand of CM039684.1, from coordinate 21,762,959 downwards.
CGATGAGTTTCTTGCTCTCCTTAAGGAATGGGCAGTTCTGTGCAAGAAATATGTCCATGAAGATGTGAGTTTGGATTCAACAGGTTCAGAGGATCAAGAGGATGAGAGCAGCCCTCTTGATAAGGATGAGTTTGTTGTAGAGAAACTTATTGGGATATGTTATGGTGGTAGTGGCAGGGAAAATGGCCTCTATTTTAAGGTACTTATGTGTTATTTCTTCAATTATGCTGTATGGATTCCTCAAGAAAAAAAAGGGCTCTGTTTGGATGCCTGCACTTTTTGAAAATTTCCAAGATAAGAAGTTTAATCATTAATTTACTATGGACCTATTTGGCATACCTTATTTATTGCTTCTCTGTGAAAAAAAGCAAAGCTGTACAGATGATAGGGGTTTGTAAGTAGATTCTGTGTGAACTAAGTAACAGCAATAAGCAGAGCTGCTTTCCACCAGCTTTTTAAATAAGCAGCTCTCCCCCAACTTTTTCAAATAAGCAGCTTCTGCAACAAGCAGAAGCTGTGTCAAGTAGAGCCTACAGGAATCTGGAAAACTTCCAGCGTTCCAAGCGATATTTATGTTAGTTTTTTCTAATAATGAAACTTTGCAGGTGAAATGGGAAGGATATGGTCCTGAAGAGGATACATGGGAGCCTATTGATAACCTCAGGTTAGCATTGATAATATCATCTGCTTGTTGCATGGTACAGTGATACATCTATTTGCACCCCTAATCCTTGTTTCATAACCAGTGACTGCCCACTGAAAATTAAGGAATTTGTACAAGAAGGGTACAGAAAAAAAATATTGCCATTGCCTGTGAGTATTTATTTGGTTTTGGTTTGGTTTGATTTTCCTCCATGTTTATTTCTGCACTTCTGTTCGGTGATTACATCTACCTTCTAATGTTTTATAAGGGTGATGTTGATGTGATTTGTGGGGGACCACCATGTCAAGGGATCAGTGGCTTTAATCGGTTCAGGAACCGTGATGAGCCGCTTAAAGATGAGAAAAACAAGCAAATGGTGACTTTCATGGATATTGTGGCATACTTGAAGCCCAAGTATGTTCTCATGGAAAACGTCGTTGACATACTCAAATTTGCCGATGGCTACCTGGGAAGATATGCTTTGAGCTGCCTGGTCGCTATGAACTACCAAGCACGGCTTGGAATGATGGTGGCAGGCTGTTATGGTCTGCCACAATTCCGGATGCGTGTGTTCCTTTGGGGTGCTCTTTCTTCCATGGTATGTTCTGTTTCTTGCTTCATATGTGTGTTAGAATTCCATTGCCATGCGAGTAACCAGCTATGTAGGGGCTCCTAATGCCACAATTCATCAATGTAGGTGCTCCCAAAGTATCCTCTTCCGACACATGATGTTGTTGTACGTGGAGGGGCTCCTAATGCTTTTTCTGTAAGTACAAGAAGCTTTAAAAATCTACAGGAAAGTGTGGAGTTGCTGACCCATTTAACTTTGTTTGCAGCAAAGTATTGTTGCATATGATGAAACTCAAAGGCCTTCCTTAAAGAAGGCCTTGCTTCTAGGTGATGCTATTTCAGATTTACCACAGGCAAGTCTTTTTTACATGTTCATAAATTGTGGAACCTGTGCATGCAATCTTATTTTGCTTCTGCAGGTAGAGAATTATCAGCCTCATGAGGTAATGGAATATTCTTCTCCCCCCAAGACAGATTTCCAGCGCTATATTCGACTTGGTCGCCAAGGTATGGCCCAATGAACTCTACTAGTTAACCTTGTGGGCTACAGAACAAATGGGTGGCATTTGTGAAAAATCTTGTGCAAGTAGCCTTGTTGCAAAATAACTGTATTTTTTCAGTGCTGATGTTTAGCTCCTGTTTTGTGCTGAGTTTTTACTTCACTTTGTTTCAAATGTTCCAGACATGTTGGATTCGTCCTTTGGTGGAGAGGCTGGTCCAGAGGAAGGAAAATTGTTGGATCACCAGCCATTGCGGCTCAATAATGATGATTATGAGCGTGTTAAGCACATTCCTGTTAAGAAGGTTGGCTGCTGAACAATGTTATTTTCAGTTGTTCCCTCCTTTCAGCTTTCTCAATCCTCATATGTATTTTCTGTTACAGGGAGCCAACTTCCGAGACCTCAGGGGTGTAAAGGTTGGAGCGAACAACATAGTTGAGTGGGATCCAGAAATTGAGCGTGTGTACCTACCATCTGGGAAACCACTGGTATGTGTTCTATTGCGCAGTCCCCTTTAGAGTATTTCTACATCAGGTGCAAATTTTGTGGTACAATTAATGAACTGTTGCAAATCTTTGTGTGTAGGTTCCGGATTATGCAATGTCATTCATTAAAGGGAGGTCACTTAAGTAAGTATTGAATTGACCCTGCCTTCTTTTTGTACATAAAAAAGAAATTAGCAGTCATTCTTAATGATGATGATGTAGGCCATTTGGGCGCCTCTGGTGGGATGAGACAGTTCCTACGGTTGTGACCAGAGCAGAACCTCATAACCAGGTCAGCTTTAGCGCAAACTACCCTATGTGAATCCCTGCAGCCGTGCTCCTTATTGTTGTCTACAAGCAGTGAGCTTGACTGAACGTTCTGTCCACAGATTATATTGCATCCGAATCAGGCAAGAGTCCTTACTGTTCGTGAGAATGCAAGGTTGCAGGGCTTCCCTGACTACTACCGCATGTACGGTCCGATCAAGGAAAAGTAGGTTCCTTCCCATTTTGTTTGGACCGGAGCATATACGCTTGAAAACAGCACTTCAAAAGTCTTTGCTCTGAACATGTGCTTTGTCTGATGATGATAGGTACATTCAAGTTGGCAATGCAGTGGCTGTCCCTGTCGCCCGGGCACTGGGCTACTGTCTGGGGCAAGCGTACCTTGGCGAATCAGAGGGGAGTCACCCGTTGTATGAGCTGCCTGCAAGCTTCACGTCTGTGGCACGAACTGTGGCACAGGCGAGGGCTTCTTCTGTCAGCACTCCTGCAGGGGAGGTGGTCGAGCAGTAAAAGGTGAGCAGGGCAACCTCAAGAGCAGCTGTGGCTGGGTTCGAGTGAGGTCCATCCAATTGTATCTTAGCAATAATCAGGGTATCGGGCTGATTCATATGAATTAGAAATGAGTGTAGGCATCGGTGGTACTCGATCTCGAGTGCTTGTACGGACATTTATCAGCCTAGTCGTAGCAGAACTTCTCGTCTTTTCAATTCAGCATTCTGTTGATTGGATGCTTTGAGTCATGTATGTGTAGTGTAATCTACCATTGATTCTTTTTCAATGAAAGAGAACATTTGACGGAAGATTTTCAAATACTGTAGCTGAATTTTAATAGGGGCTGAAACAAGTCTGAAATCTGAATGCTTTTAGGCATCTTGTGTAATCTAAACGGTGACGGACAGTGGCGGCGGCGGTTGAGGTGGTTGTGCTGGAGCCTAACTCAGCACGCCGTAACATGAGGCTTCTCATACGCGCCTCCACCCTTTTCTCCCGAGTCCCGACCTCTCTTGGTGCTACAGTTGAGCGGAGCGAAGGAAGCGAATCCGTGGTCTTGCCGGCGGGAGCGCCGATACCCTCCGTCTTTGATGGCCTACTGGGCCTCAGATGTGTTGGGATCCACGTCTCCTTGCACGGCGATATACATTTCGTCTAGGCTTAGGTGTTCGGGCGGCGTCGGCGAGGCATCGGCGCTATGTAAGTCCCTCCGGTCTCGTCTCTGTCTCGATGGTGTTACCTCCGGCGCCGGCGAAGGCCCGTGAGGGTTGGGCCTAAGGGAGCTGGAGGCTTGGCTGCGGCGATGTCATGTCTAGTTCACGGCGTTTGGGTGGGGCTAGGATGGGGATGGGGATACGGAAATCCTATTCTATTCTCGTGTCCCATTCTATATATATATACTCATGTCCATTTCTCTATTCCACGAACCAAATACGGTCTTTATTTTCATATCCTACTTTACATTTTTCTATCTCTGATTTTGATGTCGGAGTAGCCTCACCGATGCTTCAACCAGGCAAGGTTCTAGTGTTGGTGTTGCTTTACACAGGGATGGTGCTTGGATCGGAGGATGCATGGTGTGTGGATTGGCACCTGCGATTCGTTGCTTGCCAACGATGGGTGCTGATCCATGGTCAGAGTAGCTTGGGGTGTGTCCTCGGTCGATGTGCTTTCTCGGTGCGCTTCTGTTGCGGCTCATGTTAATGCCTTTGTGCGATGAAGTAGTTCTTGGCCTTGGTCACCTTATTGTTCGTTTCCTTCTTCGGGGGCCTTTTGGGTGTCTTTGTAATTTTTTTTCTGTAGAAACATTTGTGCAAGATTTGGTGGCAGCTATCCCTTATGTATCATTCTAGTAGGAGCTTGTATTTGTACGGCCTGTACCATCACATGGTATAATACAGGTTCATTGTTATAAAAAAAAATGAGGCATCTCATCTGCCGTCCAAACAACATCCAACAGTTGTATCTAATGACTGCAGATTTGTTCAGCATTCTTTGTTCCTCCACCTGTCCTCCTATCGAACAACTGCTAACCGGTGGACTCTCGCGCGCGTGAGCTCGTTCTTGTAGTCCCGCGGCCTTAGGCTATCGGTCATGGGTGCCAGAGAGGAACACACGAAGGTAGCGTGGCTGCACGGCGGTGGCGAGCGCGGTTGCGCTCAGGCGGCGTTGGTGTGGAGGGAGGCACGATTGCGTGAACGGCGGCGGGGCACGCACGCATGGGCGGCCATGGCGTGGAGGCCGGTGCGGCGGCCAGGCCACGACACAGAGGCTGGTGCGGCGGGGCGGCCATGCCCGGGCAGCCAAGCCACAACGCGGAGGCCGGCGCCACCGAGCGAGCAAGCGAGGGAGCGCTTGCGAGCAGCTGTTCGGCAGGAGGAGGATGGGTGGAGGAATAGGGAATGCTGAACAAATTTGCAACCGTTGGATGTTGTTTCGACGGTAGATGAGAGGCCTCATATTACGGTATGACTTTCCTCAAGCAAGTCATTGGATCCGGCTTCGGTTGTGCTAACCTTAACTGCCGCACTGTGCCCCCCTTATATACCGGCGAACCACAACTGGGCCGAGTCGCCTTGCCTGCCCAGCCAAAGGCTGCGGTTTTTGCTCCCCCTCCTTCGCCAGCGTTGGGTAGCATGTGAAGCTCAGGTCCACGCCCGTCCTACGTAAGACCTGTGCTCCTTCCTAGGGCCCTAGCAGGCCTCACAAAGGTTGTGAGTGAGCTGCAAAATGGCACATAATCTAGTGATTTTTGGTATGTTTTAAATAATATACTCTTACATATTGAAATGGACTTAATCGTTAAAAGTGTTTACACCAAAATTCTTACAATTAAGTTAATTTTAGTTGTCAAAGGGTTTTATGACTAAACTCTCAGAACTAAAGTAACATTTAATTGTCAATAAAGGAAATTTGCCAGAAAACATAGATTTTTCCGCAAGAGATGGCTCTTTTGTGATGAATCCAATCGGATTTCACAATACAATAGCCCTATCCAATTATTGTACTAAGTAATTAGTGCAATTTTGTCAAAGTCCATGACTTTTACAGTACATCGACCTTGTAAATTTTACAATTTTTTCAGAAATTGCATTTTAACAAAAAAATCCTCTCAATTAAGCACTCCTTAATTGACTTAGGATTGAATGCAGTTTTTTTTCGAAAAAGCCTTGTATCATTTGGATTAAAAAATAAGGTGATGGCTAGAGTCATAGGCATTGGCTATGTTTTATTCTCATGAATAGTTGCAGTGAATTTTTTGCCGGTCACTGAGAGGTTTACATCATATTTATCCAAACCTAATGGTTTACGTAAGTAGTATTTTTCTGAAATGAATATTTTGGATCTATGGGTTACACTTTTGTGGTGACAAACATTATTCATCGTTAATTTTGGTTATACAAAGGCAATAGAGCCTTAGTCATTGGCCATGGTACGTTCTTATGTGAATGTATCAGCCTAGAGATGTACTCTATGTTTCAGATATAGAGATTATCTACAAAGTGTGTACCATTATTAAAGATTTGCGAAGTTGACGTTTATGTAAGGCTTCTAATTATCCAAAATACATCGACAAGATACAAAACCCGAATGAAATTTGCATTTAAGATTATGACAACGTTACCATTAAATCAATGGATTTAAACCATGCATGCTTGGGATAATAGATACGAGGTTCTATGAACTCACCCTACGAGCATCTTTAATCCCCATGGACATGGACATCTACATAAGTTTAATCCTATGAATTGATGGAAGCATCTAGTAAAACCCCCTTAGGGGTAGATTCTATTATGGATCAAATGAATTGGTATCTTTGCTATTGCTAAGAAATTACATGATACCATATAGATATTCTATAAGAGTATTTCATAGAGTCATTTTATGCATTTGGGCTTATTATTCAAGATTGATGAATAAGAGTAAATGCGCAAAACAGGAATGATGGCAATACAGAACCCAAGAATGACAAATAATTGTCATGATTGTGGTTTAGGTTTAGCATTTTTCTTAACAATGCTATACTCATAAATTTCCAATTTGATCTTTACCAAAAGTTTATAAGGGTGACATAAGAGCTACAGAAATAAGATGGAGTATACTTCAATCTTATATCTAAAGCCAGAGGTTGGTTGTTTTTCACTGGATTGTGTAACGACATTTCTGTTCTAAAATAAGAGAAAAAATCTTATTGATTTTCAACCTTCCCTAATGACCGTCGACATAGTTGACATCATTGGCGATGAACACTATTAACGACATGAAGTAATCTAAAGGCAAAGTATATAATGAGGTATATGGATCTATGATCCAGCATTGTCTGTGGACAATTGTCTATAAAGTTGTCTACATCCAAAACATATTAATGAAACACAATATGGGTAAGTCATATCCTTCTAAGCGCCTTTGGTAGTGAGATCTCTAGGTAAAGAAAGAGACTCTTTTGAACCACGGGGAGATGGAGAAGAGATATAGGAAAGTATGTTCCATATATTATTATCACCAAATGGCATTGGTAGTGAGATCTCTTGGTAAAGAAAGATATCTTGTAAGTAGTACCTGGCCAGACATTGCAATTGCAGTGACCTATTGCAAGGTATAACATTATTATCACCAAATGACATTGGTTATGATTAAGGGATATCATGTCAATATGTTAAGGAATATGACATTTTGGTATCTTTTACAAAAGAAACCAATATTATACTTTGACTGGATAGAAGTTGGTATCTTTTACAAAAGAAACCAAGATCTTGGTATTTATTTGATCCCTCAAATACCATATCACAGAAATTTTTTATATATACTGTGGAAGAGGTCTCATTTTTGTGGATGTCTTTGATAAAGATATCTTTGACCATTTCTATTGACCATTCTGACAAATAATCATGCTGATTATATGAAGCATCCCGAAAATGGTAGTGGCTTCACAGAATAATAAACCATATACTTTAGTAATATGGTATTAGTTCCATTGAATCACCAACCTTATGTTGTCCAGTTGTAAACAAGTTATACTTGGTGCAATTTTACTATGCATTTTTGACCAAGATTGTTTTCCTCCGAGCAATGGGTAGATAAAAATATGGCAAACTAAGTCATGTGATAGTCTTAAAGAGATATTCACAAAGTCTTCGATCACATTCCACATTTTGTAAATGTGTTGAGGAAATCGGTATAAGGCAACTTAAGTTTTGCAGGAATTAGGGGATTGTCTTTTTGATTCATAAACTTGTTTAAACTTCATATTGTACTCTTTTCTTTGTATGAGTTTCCACTCTTCTGAGGCTTCTCATATAAAGTTTTAATGAGGCAATATCAACATCAGGATATATGTCGTATCATCTATTTTTCCCCATAGGGGTTTTTAGAGGATGATACGAGGCATGTCAGATTAATGAAAAATCAATAATTCTTCTCTTCCTTTAGGAAATTAGGAGAATTATGAATATATCGTATTGTTTATATTCCCCACTAGGGTTATTAGAGGATGATATTAGGCATATTGGGTTCATAACCAACAATATCACGATGTATCCTTTATTTTTCCCACTGGGTTTCTAAGGATTTTCATGATATATTGAAAATTGTTCTCTTCCTATGGGAACTTTAGGAGAATTATCAACCTAATTATAGGATGATCTTGTGGAGGTTCCAAGGTGCAAATTGATCAAGGGGGAGTGTTATAAAATATCGGTTAATGATCAATTAGCCAATAGTGATGTCATTGGTGGTTACTAATGACCAATGACCATGAGACACCCTTTGGGGAATTCCGTGAAGAGACATGTAGCCACCCTTTTCTCATATATATATAGGACATGATTAAAATGAGCATGTAGGTCAGAGCAGTTACACCTCTAGAAAATTTCAACTGGTGCTTTAAATAGACGGTCAAAGGTTGGTCAAATGCATAGTCAAACACCTACCAGTTGCAACTTGGGTGTTGCATACAACTCAAAAAAATTGCAACTGATGCTTCAAATAGACGGTCAAGTGTCAGTCAACTGCATGGTCAACATGTAAGTTACAACTGGCACTGTAGCAATCGTAACTGCTACAATGCCAGCTGCGACTGCTAGTAACTGCTACAGTGCCAGTTGCAACTGCTCCAGTAGTGTGTCGCAACTGCTACAGTGTCAGTTGATGGACGTGCAAAACGAGGCAAAGTGATGACTGGGCGGCCGTGCCCATTGCCAGGCAGCCATTGGATTCACCGACTTTGGTGATCCAACGTCTTGGATGCCCTTTGGATGGCGGTTGATAGTTATTCCGGTGTGTTTCTCTGTGGATCGTTGGATTTGGAGTGTGTTTCCACCTTGGCCATTGGATGCAAGTCACTTGGATTGCTGATCTCATCAATCCATGCGGTGAATTGGTGACATGGAGGCATTCCGGTGCTTGTCACGTTGGAAACTTGGCCCACACTTAAGCTTGTACTCTTGACACATTGTTCTTGCATGCAAGGTCGGAGTGGAGGTGAATTGGCTCTGTCAGATGGCCAGGCGGCCATGCACCTACACTTGGGTTTGCTGAGGTGGCCGGGCAGCCAAGGTCATGGTCGGCCGGCCATGCATATGGTTGGGCGGCCATGCTCCAAAACCCGTTGGATGCCAGAGTCCATTTCCTTGCCAGATTACTCCATTTTCATGTATATTTCATACCTGCACTCAAATAATCGTACAAAACTTGTGGAACTTGTTAGTATCTAAGGTTAGTCCAATAAAGTCACATGCTTTGCTTCATTTCAAGGATAGTTGATGGTCGAAATCGTGAAATAACTACCATCAACACCCCTCCAAGCTTAAACTTGTGCTCGTCCTCGAGCAAAGCTAAGACAAGGCATGGAACAGGAGTTGTTGCAATATCGAAGTCAAAAAGAAATTCTTATATGTAACTCAACACTCAGCTTTTGCCCCAAGCAGTGAAATAATCAAAGTTTACCTCATGTCATACCTGTGGTGCATCTTTTTGCTTACCTTGCTTCGGGAGGTTGAGAGATAGAACGGATTTATTGCATGAGTAACTCAGCATTATTCTTTTTGGCTGTCCTTGTCAGGTATTTTCAAAATTGTCAAAACAAAAAAAGCTTCCCCAAGGATACTCTCAATCGCTCATAAGTGTTTTGTTACCAAGGGCCATGATCTTGGCCAATATTTTTCCTATACTAAGGCCTTTGTGGAGATTTAGGTGGGGAATAATGTGGCCCACTTAGAATGTTTATTTTGCTAAGCCAAAGATTGGCCAAAGAGTGTAATGTATCACTTCTTCTACTTGATCATTGGAGTATGAGTGGTGGAACAAAGTGTCTTCTTTTCTTGATTTTCATCCTTTAATTTGTTGCCTTTTATAGATTTGAAGGGGATATGGATCCTTATTTTATTTTTTATTTTTTTGCCATGCTTGATTTTGCATGCTTTTCATTTTGCCATGCATTTGCATGCATTTTTCTTTTCGCTGTGCTTTTGCATACATTTTTCTTGGCTCCATACCCTTCCTCCTTGTGATTTGAAGGCTTTAGAGAATATGAGACGTATTTGGAGACTTTTTGGTGGATGCAAAGTCCAGAATGGATCACTTGCATTTCATATTTTTGTACTCCAGCTATCAAACGAAGGTGATATTTCTACTCAAAGAGACTTAAAATTTGACAAAGCTCAAAACATTTCTAAGCAGCTCTTTGTAGCGGTTTGAACATTTTAAATCATTTTTTTGCTCTGGTAGGAATTTTGACCAAGGGGAGCTTGATTTTATCATTTTCAAAATAAAGCTCTAAGTATTCATCCTATTAGGAACAAGAAAGAATAATCCTGTTTTTAAGCCATATCATTTTCTCCCAACGACTTAGACTTGTTATCACAAATGGCAATGACATGGTAGGACTTTGGCTTACTTCTTTTATTCACCAACATGGAACTAGGCTAAGCATAACTTGACATTCAAGAATTAAACAATCATCTTGATAGAGCAACTATTCATCATTTCCAAGATGAAGCTAGCTTGTAAAATTTATTCATAGGAGAGTTTTTTTTGGAGTAAAATAAAATAACTAAAATTAAACATACTACTGCTAAGCAAGATCTCAAACGGCATGACGATAGTACTTATACAGGAGATAGCAGGTGCTGGTACACATACCCAATTTTGCTCGGGTTTTCCCCCCAAGCTTCAACGAAGCTACTAGGGATAGTACCCGTAGTATTGGTAGAATCGTTGGTTTTCATCAAAGGTGCGCTCGACCGTCGCTCGTGTCTCCGGGAGGAGATTGTACTGCTCCCCCTGCATTTGCTGGATAGTCTGGGTGCGTTGGTCGAGTTGGTTAAGTTGGTTGACCATCCCTGCTGTGCGTCAGTTTTGGATGCTCAGGGCCCCAAAGAGAGTTCAGGGAGGCTGGGTCGTTTGGTGCATGGTAACCTGCATCTTGGAAGACTCCTCCTCCACTGTACTGTCCCTGTTGCTCGGGTTGTGCAGCATTGGAGCTGTGTTCCCATGAACTGTGCTGGGAAGTCGCATCCTAGTAGTCCCAAGTGGGGTTAGCACCTTGGGTCCTAAGATGGCCTTGGTGTGGTGTTGAACCAAGTGGGTCCAGCTCATGTGGCCTGTGCATCCTCTTTTGCATTCACTCTTCGGCTGCTCGCCTTTGTGCTCTTGTCATGATCCCTGCAGCACTGTGCCTTGGTGCATCGAGTGGAATGGACAAAGTGTTCACGGAGTAGAGTTTGAACTGCGGTGTTGGCAGATGCAGCTCATATTCATACCCTTAAAGGTCATGGCTAGATTCCCCATGCTAGTCTTGCACAGAAAATGCGCCTGGATGAAGTGGCTCTCTGTGACTAGGTTCAGTGTGTCTTGGGGTAGAAATGCCACTCAAGCATTTGCCAGCACTACCAATTCGGAAACAATCCTCATCACGAATGATGTGATTGTGATGGTGTTCTCATCGCGAACTAGTTTCAGCCAGTGATAGAGCATGCTAAGCACATGTGCATATTTCTGCCTACGTCACATGGCGTAGAGGATTTTTAAGTCCTCCACGGTCACATAATGTGTGTCATCTCAGGGGAGGACTATCATGATAATCCATCGAGCAAGAAAACACATGGTGGGGTGCTTAATCTTCGTGATACCGTGTTTCCCCGGTGCATCATCATCGGCTAATTCCCTCCAGAACTCTTGGGCGTTAAAGCCTACGGGTTCGGCTGCTATAAAGCAGCATGTTGAGAACCCTAGAGCATTGCTGAACTGACGGAGTGTCAGCTCGTCCTCAATGTTGAAGAGTCTAAAGGGAACTATGGTGCTTGTTTGCAGTGTCGTGACTCGGAGGGTCATAAGAAACTCCTTTATGAGGAACACTATGCGTCCCTCACAGATCTCAGTTTAAATGCATAAATACACCGCTTAAACTTTGGAAAATCATAAAAAATCAAAGAAAATCCAAAATGGGTAAACTCAGTGGCTATGGACTCCTTGTGAGTAGATCTACAGAATGGGTATGATGTGGATCCATGAAAAGACTATTTTGCTCTCGGACTAGTGCATGCATGTTAGAACAAGATAAATGGCAAAAGTATGTTAAATGAACTCCAAATGCTATGAAACTTGGACAGTAGGTTTGTTATGGCATCTAGGCACCGTGTGATTTTTGGTAGCCCTAGCACTGCTTGGATTTCTACTGTTTTACCGTGTGCTCCGTGATGTGCAACGAACTCCTAGCCCTGAGACTAAGTTTGTTTGGGGCAGTGGGTCACCTCCCAGGGTGCAATTCTTCACATGGTTGCTCACACAAGAAAGGGTGCAATGCCGAGTGAACTTGGCACGCAAGTGTGTCGTCGACTCGGCTGATTGTGGGCCCTATTTGGGGTCCCGGAGACCACAACTCATATCTTCCTTGAGTGCCCCTTCACCGTGTCATTCTGGAGGGTGATCAACATGGTTCAGGTGCTGCCAGTAAGTGTGTGTGAGCTGCACTCCATGCCTTGCCCGTCTCAAGTTCCCGCAGCTCGTTACAATGCGTTCGTCTAGTTATGCTGTTGGTGCGTGTGGAAGCATCGAAACGAGCTTCACGAGCTTCTTTATAGAGGCGAAGAGAAGTCACTGTCCACTCTGTTATCCGAATGCAAAGAAGACACAATATTATGGGTCTTCAGGTTTAAGCGAGATGAGCGGGTGCTTGGAGATGCCTGGTGCAGGATTTTCTCTCGGCAATAGGATCATGGTGCTGCGTCGGTTGGATCATAGTTAACCCCTATGAACTCTAGGTTTTGCCGTAGTTAAATGGCATTTTGGGGTGCTTGTCCCCGTGATCGAATTGTAATCTTGTAAACATGATGCAGGACGTTTTGGGCCAATCATAATAGATATATACTAGGTGGGGAGCTCGCTCTCCCCGTTGACAGTAAAAAAGATATTATGTAGGACAATGTCTTTGCTACATTAAGCCACTTGGGACACACTAAGGTTAAACCAACCTGCCTTACAGAGAAGGAAAGAAGTGCATCTGAAATGGACCTTGTTTAAAGGTCTTTCCTCACAGAGTATCACCAGCTTGTTTCACCATTCTAATTCATGGGATCTCCGATCACATAGAACAAGTTACCACTGTGGTAGACTTCATGTGGGTCTCACACCCATCTCAATGCACTATCACTTAGTGAACCGATCTGCCATATTTTTAGATGTGTGAACGTAGTCCACCGCTACCATTCCAGAGTTTCTCAATTTTCTGACAAACTTCAAACGTCTCTTTATATGCCTTGACAACTTCAGGTTATCCTTAGAACTCTTCACTTTGGTTATGGTAGTCTGATCATCAAAGTTCATAGAGATAGCTGGTATAGGTTTTTCAACCACCTGGATGGAGTTCCAGAAGCCACTCAACTTCAACTGATGGTGTGCAATGTTGTGAGTTTTGCTTCCATTATTGACCTCGTTAAGATGGTCTGGTTGCAAGACTTCCATGAAACAGCGCCACCTCCAAGTAATAACACATATCCACTTGTGGCGTATAACTCATCAGCATCAGATATCCAATTTGCATCACGATAACCATTTAGTACTCTTGGGTATTCGATGTAGCGAATGTCATAGTTCGTGGTTCCTTTAAAATAGCACAATACTCTCTCAAGAGCACACCAATGATCATTTCCTGGATTTGACACAAACTAGCTCAGCTTGCTCACAACAAACGAGATATCAGGCCTCGTAGTGCTAGATAAATACATAAGTCAACCAATTATTTGAGAGTATCTCAATGATCCCTAGTTATTCTCCGATTTTTCGTTAATAGCACACTAGGGTCATAAGGCGTAGGAGCAGGTTGACAGTCACTAAACCCAAACGACTTAAAACCTTTTCCACATAATGGGATTGCACAAGCGTAACCCCACCATTGCCTTCCCTCAATAGCTTAATGTTAAGAATAATATCAGCCTCTCCCAAATTTTTCATCTCAAATGATTGGACCAAAAGTCCTTCACTTCCTTGATCACATCAAGATTAGTGCCAAAGAGCAGTATGCCATCAACATATAGACACAAGATCACTCCTTGGCCCCCACCATATCGATAGTACACACATTTGTCAGCTTCGTTTACAATAAAGCCGACAGATGTCAAAGTTTTGTCAACTTTTCATGCCATTGCTTATGTACTTGTTTAAGGCCGTATAAAGATTTCAATAATTTACACACTTTGCCTTCTTGACCATTTGCTACAAACCCAGCTAGCTGATCCATATAGATCCCCTCATCTAACTCTCCATTTAGGAAAGTTGTCTTTACGTCCTTCTGATGAACAAGAAGACCATGTGAGGCTACCAGGGAAAGTAACACTCAAATTGTGGTCAGTCGAGCAACAGGTGAATAAGTGTTAAACAAATCTTCACCTTTCTTTAGGGAATAGCCCTTAATCACAAGCCTTGCCTTATATCTATCAATAGTATCATCAGGCCTAAGCTTTTTCTTAAACACCCGTTTGCACCCAATAGGTTGACACCTATAAGGACATTCAACAACTTCCCAAGTTCTATTAGACATAATAGAATCCATCTCGCTCCTTACTTATTGGATGTCTTGGCCTATAATGTAGGGTGCTTCATCGGATCGTTCGGTGTGTGTAACACCGGACCATCCAGTGCATGCAATCTTGCATGCGGTCACTCCTCTTCTACTGCTTCCATCTGGTGGTGGAATATTGGATCATCTAGTGCATGTATTTTGCACCAAGTTTTGAGTCTTCAGTTGGCGGTGTTTCCTTCTTATTGGATGACCGGGCAGTGGGATTGCCATGTCGGGCATTGTGGCTTTGATCGTTGATGTTTTGTGTGTCCTCTTGTGCTCTTTAATCACTGCTTTGAGGTGTTTGTTCCCTAGCTAAGTCCATCACTTGCATCCTTGGAACTTAAATAAACAAACTTGGAGACACATTAGTCCCAAATGATGCATTTTGTGACTTCAACCACCAAAGTCATATTTAGCACACTAAGACAAGTCTTAGGGCTCCTTTTCCTTACAACTCCAATCCACATTACAAAGCATAGGTGGTGCATCGAGATTCATGGTATGACCCTACTTCACAACTACATAACTCGGTGTCTGAGAGGGTTTGCCTAAAGGGGTTTACAATTGACTGAGTGGGTTTAGAACATAGCTTGATCCACTTTGCCTAATTGACCATAAGATCAGGCATGTCAAGAGGATGAAAAATCTTTGGCCAAGTGTATCATGATTGTTAGACCATGAATGATTGCCTAGAGAACTAACACAGAAGGTCCACACACACACACACACTCTCTCTCTCTCTCACATGTAGAGATATGTGGGTTTTATTTGGAGTGGTGGCTAAAAATGGGAGAAGAATGGAGATAGATGTGGTGGTGGTCGGATGGCGTCGCGGGAGATGCGGTTAATGCCTTCTTCCCTCATCCTCTGGCACCCCAATCTGCCTTCGACCCCTTTCTCCTTCTCCCTCCTCACCTAATCACCTGCAGGAGAAAGGAAAAGGTATACAATCCTACATATTAATTGAGTCGATATGAAATCATTATTCAATTTTCTTTTTGTTGTAACTTGTTTTGTGATCAGGCTAGAGTTCTGCACAATAAATCATTCACATGCATATGCCGCCTCCTCACTTTTTTATACCATTTGATCCTTGGATGTTATAATTCTGTAGATTTTATGGATTTTCGTATGTGATCATCTATTTGTTCATGTGCTAAGATTTATTTTGTATACATAGGACTGTAGCGCCCAGAAAAAGATGTAAGAATGTTTTAAAATAGAAATGAAAGGAATAGCTAGAAATTACAAGAGAGATTATTAACAAGTTTAATTGTTGTTGTATCAGTTCGTCGACATGTAACATTTTTCTCTCTATTTATACTTGTAGGGTGTCGCGGCGCAACTAGGAGCTAAAATTAAACTCTTAGTTGTTTAATATTATACTAGTATATACATAAATATAGCCCTTTCAGGTGAAGAGGGTGGAGTTCTATCCATTTGCAGGAAGAGCTCCATCCTCGGTCTTAAAAAAACAAACGAATAGCTAGATGGCTTCTGCTCCAGAATCCTCACACTCACCACCGCCCCCTAGTAGCTCATCACCACCGCCACCACCCTCACAAGCATCAACGTCGTCATTACCGAAATCATCTACAAACTCAAGCTCGCCACCAAAGGGTGAATCGTCCTCGGATTCCAATAAGTTATCCCCGCCGCCGCCGAGAAAAAGCAGTGGAGGATCTGGGAATAGTGGGGACTCTAGTAGCTCCAAAGATGGGAAGAAGAAATCGGAAGCATCATCATCACCGCCGCCGACAGATCATACGGGCGCCGTGATCACCGGCGTGGTGCTTGGAGTGGTGGGTTTCGCCCTGTTGCTGGCCATCGTGGCCTGCGTGTGCTGCTCCAGGAAGAAGAAGAAACGTCCACAACCCCAAATGATGAGCATGCCCTTCTACACCGACGAGAAAGGTACGTGACGTTTTGCTGGAGTGCCGCCATTGTAGTCTGTAGAAAATTAAGTACTCAATGATCATCGTGTGCAGGCAATGTGTACTACCCCAACGCTGGTGTGCCGCCCATGTGGCAGCAGTACGGCAGCAACGGCAGCATCCCTGCTCCACCGGGGTGGCACCAGAACCCTCTGTCGCCATCGCCGGGGCCGGGCTCACAGCTGGCGGCGCCCCTGAGCGGCGAGATGGGCGGCCCCTACTCGTCCGGCCCCCACGGCCCACCCCTCCCTCCACCTTCGCCCAACGTGGCGCTGGGCTTCTCCAAGAGCTCCTTCTCGTACGAGGAGCTGGCGGCGGCGACGTCGGGGTTCTCGGCGGCCAACATGCTGGGGCAGGGCGGCTTCGGGTACGTGTACAAGGGCGTGCTCGCCGGCAGCGGCAAGGAGGTGGCGGTGAAGCAGCTCAAGTCGGGCAGCGGGCAGGGGGAGCGCGAGTTCCAGGCGGAGGTGGAGATCATCAGCCGCGTGCACCACCGCCACCTCGTCTCGCTCGTCGGCTACTGCATCTCCGGCAACCAGCGCATGCTCGTCTACGAGTTCGTGGACAACAACACGCTGGAGCACCATCTGTATGCCAAGGACGGGCCTGTCATGGACTGGTCCACCCGCATGAAGATCGCGCTCGGCTCCGCCAAGGGCCTCGCCTACCTCCACGAGGACTGTGAGTTAGTTCTTCGTACTTTTTCAATTAATCCGCATGAAGACAGCAGTGCAGTTGCAATGAATTATGAATACATGAAATCATGATATCATCACCAACCAGGTCATCCTCGGATCATCCACCGCGACATCAAGGCGGCCAACATCCTGCTGGACAGCAACTTCGAGGCCATGGTGGCGGACTTCGGGCTGGCCAAGCTGACCACGGACACCAACACGCACGTGTCGACGCGCGTCATGGGCACCTTCGGCTACCTGGCCCCCGAGTACGCGTCCAGCGGCAAGCTGACGGAGAAGTCGGACGTCTTCTCCTTCGGCGTCATGCTGCTGGAGCTGCTCACGGGGCGCCGCCCCATCGACACCTCCAACTTCATGGAGGACAGCCTCGTGGACTGGGCGCGCCCCCTGCTGGCCGCCGCGCTGGCGGGGGAGACGGGGTTCGCGGAGCTCGTGGACGCTCGGCTGGGGGGCGACTACTCGGCGGTGGAGGCGGAGCGCTTGGCCGCCTGCGCAGCCGCCAGCACCCGGCACTCGGCCAAGCGCCGCCCCAAGATGAGCCAGATCGTGCGCGCGCTGGAGGGCGACGCGTCGCTGGAGGATCTACACCAGGACGGTGTCAGGCCGGGGCAGAGCGCGCTCTTCTCCGGCGGTGGATCCGACAACATCTCCCGCTTCAGGCAGCTCGCGTTCGACAGCGGCGGCTACGACGACTACACCACCGACTACAGCACAGACTCCTCCACTACCGCCGGCGCCGGCGCCGGCGCGGCCCGACCGCCGCGCAGGCCATAACTTTTAATTTTTTATACTACTATCAACTGGAGTACGTACTACTAGCAACTTATTACTAGAACAACGCTACGCATATTTTGTATATATATTATATATATGTACAACATACACTAGATCCAACCACATGGTTACTAATTGAGAGAGGGTTAATTTCTAACTGATGGAAGCGATTAATGAACATCAAGATGGTGAGACAGAGCACGTCCATGATTTTGTGAACTACTAGTACTACATGAGTACATGCACATACATACCACGTCATGTTAAAGGGCCGTCCAGTGTTTATAGTAATAGTATATCAATCGGACACGACCAGCTTGTAAAGGTGTAAATTGGCAACGACAGTGCTATATTATTCTATCGCTTGATTAATTAATTAGCTCAATCTTTCTTTCTTTGCAATTAAAAGGAAAACACACACGTGTTTCTAAGAGTAAGACTCACCACAAAATTCCTACACCATAAATACGACCAATCATTCAAGAATCGATCTCTCAACCAAGATGAATATAGTATCAATTGTAATATCGTTGAAAGAAAATGTTTCTTGCAATTATAGCAATGTTACAACCTTCAAATGTCACCTAACAATTGTTTAAGAATTTATGCAGCAACATGTGAGATACCATCTAGTAACCTATACAAGTAACCATCATTAACTCTATTTATCTCAACATGCAAATTGTTCATGCCATTTAGGAGTCCACTAAATTAGAAGTCACATCATCATCATCATCCACTGAGAACTTCTCTTGATGTATTCTACCAATTTATTGTGGCTAATAACAACCATGCTTGCAAGTACCATTATACAAAATTCCTATATCAGAAACATGATCAGTCATTTAAGAGTCGATCTCTCAACCAAGATGAACATGCTATATCAGAAACACGATCTATCATTTAAGAGTCAATCTCTCAACCAAGATAAGCAAGCTATCAATTATAGGGCTTGTTTGGCAGATCTCCACTCCAAGTTTTTCACCTCCGCTCCAACTTTGACGGGCTAAACAGGGACAGCTCCGCAAACTCCAACTCCGAAAAAAACTTAAAGCTAGAGGCCAACTCCAAGGAATTTCTAGAGCCCATAAAAAGGAGATCCCAAAACACTCTTTTGGAACCTAGATATGGAGTTTTGAAAAAAAATATCTACCTTTGTCACTGGTTACAATCCCCCATATCGGTTTGTCTATGAAAGAAAATATCCGGCACCTCTTCTCTACCCATTGACTTCCTTCACGCGAGACGAACTAGGTAGTGGCTACTACTTCCTAGATCCCGCCTGATGGAGATGTGTCTGGCGTGACAATTTCCAGGTCTGACTCCAAACCTGATCGGCTTAGGCATGAGCCGATGCAGACTCTGACCGGGACTCGACCTTCACGGTCTGGTTTGGAAGCTCGCATATGGTATGCGTAGTTGGACTTCGATCGGAACTCTGATACTTGATCCACGAGCAATTAGAATCCTGATGGGCCTTTACGTGGTCAAAGGCCCATTAGTGGAGCGGCTTCGGTAGACCTAATTAGTGCGCGTGAGAGCCATCGCAGAAAATGTTTCTGCGAAACCCGAGCCGTGCTCCAGGCCAATCTTTCAAGATCCTCCGCCAAGTTCGTGGTGCTAGCACGCCAGAACTCAGCGTCGCCTTCCCGCACGTGTGGATACCGTAGAGGCGTTGCTGCGACTGCTACACTCATCAACCGATAGGTTTCAGAGGACGGCCGAATGGTTTCTAATTGAGATCGGCGACAAATCGGCATCGACTCTTCTCCACCGCTTTGACTCGACACACACAACTCGGTAGTCAACTGCCTCGGCTCGGCACTCGGCTACTTCGACTCATCTTGCACTGCACTGCGTGTTTAGTGGTAAGGATCTATGATCCTTTACTTGTACAAGTTCCTATGGTACACAGTAGTAGAAAAATGTTTTCATGCTATGGTATCCTACCCTGTAACTCAGCAGTGGTATGAGAGCCAATCGTATGTAGCTTTATGATCTAGATCGATGTAATAGATTGGATCTATTACCATAGTAGATTGGATCCACCGCGGCTCCATGATAACAGATTGGATCTGTTATAGGCTCTATGTATCGATCCATTGGATAGATTGATGTTAGCAGATTGGATCTATTATGGGTTATTTGCGCTGGTTCATTTGATGAGGTGATGTGATGCGCATGCATGAAACTTGCACTTGGCTTGATTGGATCAACCCAATGAGTTTTTATAGATTCGGTCTGTGGTCCATAATTAATTTTTGTTATCACTACCTAGTCTTTCTAGCATTAGATGTATTAGAACAGATTCCCATAGAAAAAACAAGAGTTTTTTATGCCCTTCCAATCGCTACACCTATAAGGATTTCGATCATTGTTCTGTGGGTCTGCCAAAGCAGAGTGCCGTCAATTATCTTAATCAAATAGGGTGGATGTCGGACATCCACGTGTATGGGATTGGTTTACTTGATGGGATTGGTTTACTTGATGAGGCTATCAAATCGGATTTGGGCCTTGGGCATGGTGTTAGATGTTTCGACATTGGATGTCGCCCAACAAACGAGTCACATGGGATGTGATTACAGGTTTAGTTAAGTTTCTAGTAGTGATGCCAAAGTCCATTAGAGGCTTAGATAAATGTGGATCTCGTCCACTTTGTGTCATGGAAGGGAATACAATTGCAAACATATAGTACTGCAGTGGAAGGGCAAGAACCAAAGACTCCTAGTGAAGCTGTTGCTCAAGTGTTATCATCATCAAAGTTTCTTCAAAATGTGGGACTTGAGCCAACAGCCACAAAGAGAAATGGCAAGGCAATTGTTGCTGCACATATACAAGACCTTGAGGATGAACGTGAGGCAGAGAAGCTAGGAGCAGCAGCAGTAAGAGATGAGCTAGAGGCCTTGAAGAAGAAGGTAAGTGAGTCAGAAGAAGTGAGGTCCAAGGAGTCACAGGAGATCGAAAATTTGAGGAAGGAAGCACAAGAGAACAATATTCTTCTTCGCCGTTTGCTCAGCCTCAACAAGGAGTAGGCCATCCTTAATCTCTTGCAAATTCATGATCTGTCCATTACATGCTTGTCACTTGCTAGTTGCTAAGTCATGGTATTGATGGTCTGACATGAATTTGATCTGTGGCATTTTGATTTTGATGATTCAATGTGACTGTAATATTTGATTCTGGGATGCGCATTTGAATGAATATATGATGTGCATTTGAATGAATATGGGCTGTGCTTTTGAATGAATATGGGTTGTAACTTTTGAATGAATATGGGCTGTAATGTTTGAATGAATACGGGTCCAATGTGTAAATTTTCTAGGCCCAAAAAAGAATGAAAGAATGATCAAACGGAAATGAAATGGCCTAAAAAGGCCACGTTTTTTTACTGGGCTTAGCCCATAAACAGCCACATTGTCATTGGGCTTAGCCCAAAAATATAACGTTTTTATATAGGCCTTGTTGGGCTAGATTTTTTTATGATGAATAAGATTGTCATAAAACATACGCCACGTAGGATTCTAGTCAGGTCCACGTCATATGGTGTTCTTTTTTTGTGACGTTTCTCATCGTATCAAACAGTGGAATCGTGACGTTTTGCGCAATCAATAATGACGAAAAATAAGCGTCATAATTCTATGACGGCATAAGGATTGTCACTACTTTTATGACGCAAAATTATGTTTTCGTCGTAAATCAACATTTAACACGCATGATAGGTGACGAATGGATTTTCGTCAACCAAGCGTCATAAATTTTGAAAGATGACATAATTTACATGATTTGTGACATAAATGAAACGTCATCTATCATAAGATTTCTTGTAGTGAGTGGGAGTATCTTTTGTTAAATTAGTTAATAAAAGATCTACATAAAATATTATGCTGAATCTTTGCATATTTTCTTCCTGTTGTAGTTGATCATGGCTGGTAATCCCACTCTGAGTTCTGGTTTTAAATTTGCGATCTATTCCTGATAAAGAGAATTGTCTGGAACAAACTTTACAAATTGGTATCAAAGCTTGAGAATTGTTCTCAAACAAGAGAAAAAGAAATATGTTCTTGAGCATCCCTATCCTCAGGACCTTGCGGCTGGTGCTACTACTGCTAATGCAGGGCTTATGAGAAGCACTGCAATGACTCGCTTGACATTGGTTGTCTCATGCTTGCCACCATGTCCCCTGAGCTTCATAAGTAATATGAGGACTTGGATGCCTTCATTATGATTGAAGGGTTGTGTGGAATGTTTGAGAACCAGGTAAGGGTCGAGAGGTTACAACACCTCAAAGGCCTTGTTTGGTAGTAAGCTAGCTGAAGGGAGTTCAGTTAGCCCTCATGTGATCAAGATGACTAGTCACATTGAGACTCTTGCCAAACTTGGTTTTGAGCTTGATACAAAGCTTGCGACGGATGTGATCCTCCAATCTCTGCCTCCTAGCTTCGAGCCATTCATTATGAACTTTCATATGAGTGGATTGGATAAGACTTTAATCGAGTTGCATGGGATGCTCAAAACTATCGAGGATAGCATCAAGAAAACCACAAATCATGTGATGATGGTCTAGAAGGATAGCAAGAAGAGGAAGTGCAAGGGCAAGGGCAAGGGTAAGGATGAGGATAGGATCCAAATGCCAAAGCTTGATGCTAAGCCTAAGGCTGGTCCTCTCCCTCAGACAAGTGTTTCCACTGTGGTGACAGTGGGCATTGGTCGAGGAATTGCCAGAAGTACTTGAAAGAGAAGAAGGGAAGTGAGACTTGGAGGGCAGAATGTGCGCAGTGCAAACTGTTTTTTTGGTCAGGGAGCTGAGTTTTTTGTCGGGTGTTTTTCTTGTGAACGGCGGACTGTCAGGGCCCATTGGGTAGATTGTCAACCGGTCATTTTCTCCGGTGCCCCCAGAGCTGCAGAGTCTCTGAGTTCAAAATCGAGTGAATTACGGACTGTCCGGGCCTTGTGAGGTGGACTATCTACATTACTAATTTGAGTGGCACTAACAAGCATTAAATGCGAAACTAGCTGTTGGTTTTTGTTGATGGTCGTTATTGCACTATTTGCGACCATCAACTATCTATGAACATGAAAGAAAATACATCAAAGTATGGAATAACCTATGCTACTAACATAGTTCTACAAGTTGTGTTGAATATTTGATTGCAGGCACAAGATCAGCAGAAAACAGGAAAATTTGGCTAAGTCACAGGAACTGGCAAGTGGGCGAGGCTGCCCGGCTCCACCCCGAGCCGCCCGACCTGACAATGTGGCCAAATTACTTCATCTTCGACCTGCATGCACAACAATGACGTGTCAACACAGTTCTGAAGTCCAAATGTCGAAACCAACACGTCAAGTACCAGAAGGCTTGCCACATCACCGATCCAGCACTTGGATGGGTGAAGTCAGCAATCTGAGAGGCTTCAATCCTGTGGCTAAGGAAGAAACACAAGTGAGGATCCAATAACTCATGGAAAAGCACACCGTCAACCGACTTCTAACCGACGTTGGGAGGCAATATGGAGCATTGGATGACAAGAGGCGGTGGATCCAAGGGTGCATCAAGCCGCCCGACCTGAGGTGGGGTCGCCCGGCCTCCTGCCAGGCCGCCCGACCTGCCACGTGCCCCCCTTAACCGCCCTATCGACCTACAACCGACCTACACCATGTATAAATACCCCTCTCACTCGAGTGGTTATAAATAGGTCACTAGGCCTCACTTGTGAAGTGTGGAAGTTGAGTAGCTCATACTTTTGCTTAGTCTAGTAGCACTAGGTTAGTCCTTAGAGTTAGAGTTGAGTCTGAGTCTTTGCCTCAGGGATTCCAGAGTTATCTTAGAGTCTTGGTAAAGCTCTTGTATCTTTCTATCTTTATACTCTTGTTACTAGAGTATAATATACATCATTGCTCTATCTTTTGTTATATTTTACTTTACTTCTTAACACTTGCCTAGTGTGGTGTACCTTTATTGCACACTAGACCAAGGCTTAGGTTTGTGTTGTTCTGAAGTTATCTGAATCTTGCTAGACTTGCTGGTGCTATAAGCTTGTCTTAGACTTTTGATCTAAGATTAAGTTAGTTCTCACCTTTTGATCGAGGAAGAGCTTTAGTGTTCAAGTTCTCATTTGAACACTAGTATAGCGTGCCATCTTACCCACACAGATCTGGTTGGTAGCCTCTCTAGGTGACAGCTCTAGAGGTCTCAGTATTCCGCCCTGTCGTTCGGTAAGCCCGTAGGCGTTAGCCAGTTGCCATTCGGTTGGCCTCCTATCTACCCCCTGGCCTCCTGGTGAAGTCTGGAATTTCGCTCGACGCAAGATCCTAGTCTGTATCCAGTTAACTTAGTTCAACCGTGAATACTCCTCTGCAACGGTTAAGAAATAGAGTTTGGAAATCTAAACCTCACTCATTGTCCTCCCAGATAGCTACCTAGGTGTTGGCTTCTTTAGTCCTTGTTTTACTCTTCCCACCATACACTACCTTGTTATCTTACCCCCGTTGTAAGATTAGTTGGTAATTTATCTAAGTTATAGTACTGCTTGAAAGTTCGACATTTCATTCCACCTATTCGCCCTTGCTTCCCTGTGGATTTTTACGATACTCGGAATACTCTGAGTTAAAAAAGCTACAGCGAATCTCCGTGCACTTGCGGAGTAAAATCTGTTACGCTAAGCGACGTCAACAGTTTTCAAGTGCGGACTGTCCGAGCTTTGTACGGCGAATTGTCCGCGAAATCTTTGTTTTCGCGGGGGTATTTATAGAGGGTGGCCGGCGCTTGGCTACATCTCTTGGCCATTTGGAACACTTGTTGAGCATTCTTCCACATCTCTCTCACTCACATTGCTTGAGATGGCATTCTAGTGAGATTGAGAGCATCCTAGTGCTTGGGATCATTTGTTTGAGCATTGAGGCACTAGGAGTCCATCAAGCAAGCGTCATTGGCTTGTTACTGTTGGAGGTTGCTGTCTCCTAGACGGTTTGGTGGTGATTTCCGTCGAGCTCTTCAAGGAAGAGTATGAAGAGCCGCGGTAGTGATTATGAGAGTTTGGTGCTTGCCTCACCGGAGTGGTGGAAAGCAACCGTAGTGGTATCGAGGTTTGAGAGGTTTATTGACCAATCCAGCTCAAAGATCAAGCATTGTCTTGATAGCGGAGCGGTTGGATGCTTTGAATCCACCTCAATGGGGATTAGGGGTGACCGGCAAGTCATTGATACCACGGGAAAAAATTCGGTCTCTTGTGTGGTGATTTCTATGCTCACTTTACTTCCTTGTACTTACTTTAAGCATTTACTTTACTGGAGATTGAATTGCTATCTTTTCACCCTAGGTTGCAAATCTGCTTAGCTCAACATAGACTAGAAGATTTAATTCTCTTGTGGTTCTAATTAAATTTGCCTAGTGTCTTTGATTTTAGTTAAAACCGTCTATTCACCCCCCTTCTAGCCGGTAATCTCGATCCTACACAAGGCTTATGTCAAGTGTTTGACATCTGATAAGATTCATTCTAAGTCGGAGAAATGCTACTTTGTGGGCTATCCTAAGGAAACCAAAGGATATTATTTTTATAACTGGGAGAAAGCAAAAGTGTTTGTTGCCCGGAATTGTGTCTTTTTGGAGAAAGAGTTTCTCTTAAAAGATGAAACCAGCCGGAACTAGGTGCAACTCAAAGAGGTTCGAGAAATATTTGAGAATGGTTTTGATCTGTCTGCTTTCCACTAGGATGAACAAGATGTTGAGCACTCTGTTGAAATACCATTAGCCCCACATAGGTCACAGAGGGCGCATCATGCATCTGACCGCTACATGTTCCACACCATGGGTCGGCACGATGTATTGTTGTTGGATAACGATGAGCCTAAGACTTACAAAGAAGCTGTAATGGGACCCGACTCTACGAAATGGTTGGAGGTCATGCGATTCGAGTTGAAATCCATGGTTGATAATCAAGTTTGGAACTTGGTCAAGCCACTTGATGAGGTACGACCTATCGAGTGCAAGTGGGTTTTCAAGAAAAAATAGACACTGATGGAAACATTCACATCTATAAAGCACGACTTGTGGCAAAAGGGTTTCGTCAGATTCAAGGTGTTGATTAAGATGAAACATTTTCGCCCGTAGCCATGCTGAATTCTATCAGGATCCTCCTAGCGATTGCCGCATATCATAACTATGAGGTGCGGCAAATGGATGTTAAAATGGCTTTCCTTAATGGAAACCTAAGTGAGGATGTGTATATGACACAACCAGATGGTTTTGTCGATCTTGAAAATACTAGGAAGGTATGCAAGCTTTTGAAGTCTATTTATCAATGTTTAAAATAGCAGGCTAAGCCATTTAGCGGCGAGTTGCAAAAAAAAGCTAAATCGACCGATTTAGCGAGATATAGGTGGGCTATCTGGCTTAGCGGAAAGCTTCCAAAATAGCTAATAGAGGCTATAGCGGCAGTTATAGCCTGCTATTTAAAACCATGCTATTTATGGACTCAAACAAGCATCTTGGAGTTGGAATCTATGTTTTCACAAAGTGGTCAATGGGTTTGGTTTCATCAAGAATGTAGAAGAACCTTGTGTATACAAGAAGGTTAGTGGGAGCGCACTCGTCTTTCTGGTTTTATATGTAGATGACATATTGTTGATTGAAAATGACATTTCTATGTTGGAAGCTATGATGGACTCGTTGAGAAAGAGTTTCTGAATGAAGGACTTGGGAGAATCAGTTTACATCTTGGGCGTAAAGATCTATAGATATATATCTAAGCGCTTAATGGATTAAGCCAAAGTACATATATTGAGAAGGTGTTGAAACGGTTCAACATGTATGATTCCAAGAAAGGTTTCTTGCCCATGTCACCTGACACGATCTTGAGCAAGACTCAGAGTTCGTCGACTGCTGATGAGCACAAGAGGATGAGTGAAATCCCATATGCCTCCGTAATTGAATCCATCATGTATGCCATGATATATATGTACTCGCCGAAATGTTTCCTTCGCTCTAAGTATTACGAGTAGATACCAATCATATCAAGGTGAAGGTCACTGAATTGCTGTAAAGAATATCCTTAAGTACTTGAGAAGGACTAAGGATGTGTTCCTAGTGTTTGGAGGTGAGGAAGAGCTTGTTGTAAAGGATTACACAGATGCTAGTTTCTAAACAGACAGACGATAGTAGATTGCAAGCCGGATTCATTTTCTGCCTCAATGGTAGAACAGTTAGTTGGAAGAGTTCCAAGCAATATACGGTAGCCAATTCTACAAGAGAAGCTAAGTACATCACAACTTCGGAAGCTGCAAAGGAGGAAAATTTAGATCAAAAATTTTGTTTCTGAGTTGGGTGTTGTTCCGAGTGCTTCGTTCCCATTGGACCTTTACTGTGATAATATCGATGCCATTACACAAGCTAAGGGACCTATATCACATCAAAAATCCAAACATATACTCAAGCGATATCACCTGATCAGAGAGATAATTGATAGAGGTGATGTGAAGATATGTAAAGTGCACACAGATCCAAATGTTGTTGATCCGTTAACGAAGCCTCTCCCACAATCCAAGTTTGAAGCACACACGAAAGCAATGGGCATTGGATACCTGAGTTGACTCTAGTGTAGTGGGATGAGAATTTGTTATGTTTTTTTTGAATAAATGATATCCACTCTTGTTCCTTGAACATGCTGCTGTAAATAATGGATCAACAAGTTCGTGACTCGTTCGTGAAACTCTTGTTTTAATGCAATGTTCTAAATGGTCCCTAGCCTACAATCTTCATCTAGGAAAATAAAGATTCAAGGGCTAGCATATGGATTGATTAATAATCATATTTCACATATCATGGATATTGAATATCAAGTCAATGATGTGGACATATGTTAGAGAACATGGTGTCGGATAGACTCACTCCGAGATGTTACCGGGATTGTTATGTTTAAATGTGCCATCAAGTGATATCACTGTGCGTAGTGGTGTGCTTAGGGGTTACCAAACGCTATCCCGTAACTAGATAGTTATAAAACTAACTTTTGGGTGCATTGCGAAACATGGATTGGGATGTGAGTGGATCAAGATGGAATTTGACCCTCTCATATAACGAGAAAGATTGCCTTTGAGCCACTCGAGGTGGCTGGATTAGAAAATGCATGGCTGTGCTATGTGATTAAAGGTTAATCACATTTGGACTAATATTTTGTCCAGTAATTCACCATTGACGAGTGAAATTAGTCGGACTATTAAACAAGGGTGGCACAAATCTCAACTTGGCTCTGACTAGCATCACTTGGAAAAATTAATTAGGACAAGTTGTATATCAAGGTTCGGTTGATATGATCATTATGCTTTTGGGGGTCAATATGTGCTGCTAGGCGCCGTCGTTGATCGATTGGATTGAGAAAGGGTTTTTCGCTATGGCCAACAGCATGAGAACTACAAGGTCACACACTTAAGGGGTTGGGACACCAGGATATTACCCCTTTGGCAAATGGGAGATTGACGGAGATGTCCTCGGCGTGGCAATTTCCAGGTCTGACTCTGAACCTGATCGGCTCAGGCATGAGTCGATGCACAGTCCGATCGGGACTCGACCTTCATGGTCTGGTTTGGAAGCTCACATATGGTATGTGTAGTTGGAGTTCGATCAAAACTTGGATACTTGATCCGCAAGCAATTAGAATCCTGATAGGTTTTACGTGGTCAAAGGGCGGCCGAGTGGTTCCTGATCGAGATCGGTTGGACGAATCTGCATCGGCTCTTCTTCACCACATTGACTCAGCGTGTATGACTAGGCACTCGACACTCTCGGCTTGGCACTCGGTTGCTTTGACTCATCTTCCGTTGCACTGTGGGTCTAGTGATAACGATTTATGATCCCTTGTTTGTACGAGTTCCTATGTTTACGCGGTAGTAGAAAAATGTTTTCATGCTATGGTAGCCTATCTCATAACCCAACACCGCTGATGGAGTACGCCGACCATCTCGAGTCCATCGTTCCACCACCTCCCCATGGTGCGGTGCACGCCGGTCATCTCCAGCCAGGCGGGCCGCCACGTCCCCTCAGAGCGTCGCCCGTTGGTGCACCCCATGCCAGCCATATCTGGTCCATTGTCCGACTGTCTCCCCGTGGTGCGCTGCCCGCCAACCAGCCTCCCCATGGCGCATGACCGGGCCGTTGCATCCCCATGGCGCACCACTAGCCGGCCATGTCTAGGCCAAGAATCCTAATTTCCCTTGTTGGGATCTTGCAGCAGGGCATCATGGAGGCCTTGTTAACGTGAATCCAACTGCCATAATGTTGTCGGCCGCGCAACAGGCGCCTGCACCACCGTCTGTCACGAGTGTTGCAGTCCCCGCCACTGCCATCAAATGCGCGTGCGCCATCGCCGTCAACCTCGATGTACACACGGTCGTGGGCACCACCGGCCTAGCCACAGCACTGCAATCCCCACCGCTGCCGTCCTATGCGTGGGCGTTGTCGCCTCGGCCTGCGTCAGGCGTTGTCGCCGTTGCCGCTGGTCTGGTGAGGTCTAAATGTTAGTGCTAGACTGCTAGTTCATCACGTGTGAGGCTATGTTCACCAGTGAGCCCATCCAACCACGCCCATCCACTATTTCAACTTCCTCCTCTCTGTGTCTACAGTGCGCGCACAATGTTTTGGGCGCCCATTTTAAGCCAACTATATAGCCTGAATGTGCTACTTGGCCTTTGATCATGAAGCGCTCTAGCCCGTAAGCGGGACTAAAATGTGTTTTATTATCATTCCCAGGGTATGATAACCACATTCTTACATCAGAGTAGTACAGATTCGCCCTAATGGGACAGACCTAAATGGGGCGCAGCCCAAAACATACAACTGCAGCGGAACTTAAACGGTAGACCGAAGCTTTCTCACTTCACACCATTGGGATAGGCCGCAACCCTTACACGTACAAGCCCTCTTTAAAAGGCGACTTCGTCTTCTATGAAAAACAACAACAACAAAGGGGGGTAAGTACGAAAACGTACTCCGCAAGCCCACCTTTAGATATATCTGGAGCTCAGGATGGTTTTGCTAGAAAATATGCAAGGCTCAGTAATTCTCAACTTTATTTTCCAGAAAACACTTTTTCCAAAAGGGGTGCCACTGGATTTGCCGGTCCATCGTGGCTCATGGCTCGCAGGCCAACATTTTTCTCCACTGCTTCCGGGCCACGCCCGTAGCTTCCAAAAACATCATTTTTACCCAACCAAACCCCAATTTTATAAATCACTACTGGTAGAAACCAAGCCATAACTCGTCCATACCAGTGGACAACGGACTATCCGGATAGG
The DNA here is from genome assembly GCA_022530915.1 of Paspalum notatum. Taxonomy (NCBI): domain Eukaryota; kingdom Viridiplantae; phylum Streptophyta; class Magnoliopsida; order Poales; family Poaceae; genus Paspalum; species Paspalum notatum. The sequence goes on along the minus strand of CM039684.1, from coordinate 21,732,736 downwards.
TTTATACTCTGGCCAGAGGTGCACACTTTACCTACAAGTTTGGTCCAGACATTCATAATCAATAAAGCCCTTCCTGCTTAAGGCTCTACCCCCACAAGTATTCCCTGGCCTCAACCAAGGAGAGACATGGGCCCTGTCGCATCAGTGCCAGCAGACACGCGACGTCACTTTAGTACCAGCAGACACACGACTTCCACCATTCCCAGTCCCTCGGTGCTCCCAGCCTACGGGTATCGAAAGGTTGTTCCTTGCGGGTTCCGGCCAAGTGTTGCCGTATACAACATCGAGTGGTTGCACGATAAAGAGTTAGGCAAGATGAGACTCCAAATCGGTCCTTAGAAGAGCAGAGCTTCCTCAAACACCGCTCGGTCCTCTCCACGAGGCCGGGTCCTAGTGTAACCGTGAGAACGGTACCCGGGCTCTCCACCCTTCGACACGTGGCATGGCCGACCGAATCAACCGCCGGGGTCTTTCCCCATGTTTTCGCAAACACACATCAGCCCATTTTCAACCTAAGTTCCACAACAAGATTAATGTATATAGTATTGAGTGAGCGATCCACCTGTGCGCTCTACGTCTAAAAGGTTCGGATGGCTATCCTACCAGGTTTTCCTTAGCAAGCAAAACATGCAGCTTTTATTGTTTATCAAGGCAATGGGTTGTTTATCAAAAATTGGGTAATTTATGCATCAAGTGAGATTCTATTGGACTTGCTGTTCACTCCGTTAGTTTTAACGGGACATCGACGGCTGGGGACGAGGGTTCACCATCCTCCGGATACGTTGGAGCACCAACCAGGATTTCTGGTATGACCTACGTGCAACAACAGAGAACAAACAAACAGGGCATATTATGAGCTCAACAAGGTGTTGAGAGAAGGATCAAAGGATTTCTCGAAGGACTGCACTGGCGGTTTTGGCTCCCGAACACATCGTCGGGTTTGATAGGAGTCAAGGGAGGGGTGGTATGTGCGGTTGTTTAACGGGTGGAGTGTAGCCCCGTTAGATGAACCGACGTGGAAGGGGGTGAGGAGTGGTGGAGAGTGCACGGATGTGTAGAGTTTGATTTATGGAGAATTTAGACGCAAGAATCGTCTAAATCGGAGTTGGAATGAGGAAAATATGGACTTTCGAACAGGTGGAAATATGCGTAGGGTGGGAAAAGGAAGGAAAAAGAATATTACTAGAATATTTCAAAATCCGAATATTTAGAAACAGGAGAATAAAATCATATTTTTGGATTCTGGAGAAACAGAAAATATTTTTGGATTGCTTGTGAGCAGATCTTCGAGATGGTGTCAACGGTCCGCCTCTGCGGTGTCGAATGTGGCACCGATTTGTAGGCGGGTTCTGGAAGCTTCTAAAATCATGAGATTAATCTGGGTGGTGGATATAGATTTTAGATAAATTTAGAAAGAAAAATCAATTAAATCGGAGTCCGGATGGATGAGATATAAATTCGGGAATAATTGAATGGATGAAAAGAATGGTACACAACTCAACACGCTAGCTTGGATGTTGCAACCTCACGGTGATCAGCGGGTAGGCTAATTGCCGAACACTGCTAGCGTGGTGCCGGGGGATCAAGAGGCTGACCCACATGTCATTCACAGGAGATGGGGGAGGCGGAGCATCACAGAGAAGCCAGAGACGCGAGCAGGCTCGGCTCCCTGCGCTGCCGTGGCGGACGGCAGGGGCTCACCGGAGTTCGTAGAACTCGAGCAACCGGCCACCGTTTTTCGATTCGAGGGCATGGGGAAAGAGAGGAGAGCGGCGCAGACTCGATCCCCTAGCTCTCGCTGTGAGCAGAGGTGCGGGAGGTGGCCGGCCACGGGCGGCCATTGGAGGCGGCTCGGAGCTCTGCGGAGAGCTCTGTACAGACAAGAAAAAGGGAAATTTGGGCCGAGCGGAGGTGGAGGAAGGTGAGGAGAAGCTTATGGTCGAACCAACTGAGCCATGGCTGCCTCAGGACGAAAAACACCGAGAGCGACGTTCTTCGCGCACTGGCGACAGCCGGAGGAAAATTGGAGAGAGAGAGCGAGGGAGAAGAGGAATTGAAGCGCGGGAATGGTGGATGAGAGTATGGAGATGCTCGCGACGGAGGCAATCGAGCTATGGCGGTCTGAGCGCGGTGAACGCCACGGCGACCATGCTCACGCGCAAAAACAGAGCAATGGAGGGGGTGGATTTCGGAGCGAGACGGTGGAGCTCACCGCGGGGATCTTCCCGGTGGGTTATCCCACCGCGAGCACCGGCGAGGGGAGTGGGCAGCGAGGCTTGCCGAGGCCTTCTTATAGGCGCGGCAGCAGGTGGGAAAAAAAAAAGGAAAATGGTGGTGGCCGGGCGTAGCGGAGGCGGCACGGCGGCGACGCGGGTGGACCGCCGGGACGGAGGTGGCACGGCAAGGCGGGGCCGGGACGGTAGACGATGCGGGGAGAGGTACTGGGGTGCTGAGCTGGTCACGCCTCGCGCGTGCTCGCTGGGCAGAGGAACAAGAAACAGGGGAGGGGAAGGAGAGGCTGACCGGTGGGCCTCATGCGGAAGAGAGAGTTCCTTTTCCTTTCCTGATTTGGATTTTAGAATTTGATTTTGATTTCTTTCCTGATTTGGATTTTGGAATTTGATTTTGAATATTTGGAGAAAGGATTTGAGGGGAAATTTTGATGTAGGAATTTACCGAATATTTTGAGAAGTACCCGGAGGAAACGAGATAGAATTTTTGAGGTCGATAGAATTTGTTGAGCCCATAACATACACTCAAACAAACAAGATTTGAAAATCTAATTTTGAATTGGAGGGAGATTTAAAGAAAATTCTCAAGATCAGATTTTGGGGCGTTACAGATGATGAACACATGACAATGTTATGGTTCGATGGAACTAGTGAAAATTAAAAAAAATTAGGCTAGTACCTTACCGATGAGTGTGCTGCTGCTATGGTACCCCACAATTTCATTAGAGAGACCATCGAGGATAAAACAGGAAACTTATATAAAAACCATGAATCGTACAAATTGGAGCGCGGTTGCAAGCCAAACAATATGTTTACCCATTCTAACTCTATGGTATAACTACTCCATGGGAGTTGAAGGAGTGAAGCTGAAAAAATTGGAGCAGACCTCTCACAAACAGGCTAATATCTTTGAAAAAAATGTTCTATGCAATCATATCAATGTTTAGCAACGTGTGGGTATAGACACTGCTACATATATGATTTCAGCTGTTGGCCCCTCTTTTAGCATAGTAACAGACGAAAAGTAGACATGCCTCAACTAATTTTTTATATGGCTCATGACTAAAATTCGATTAGGTATGGCCTTGATATAAATTGCCGTTAAAAATCGATTGAATTTTAGGCGTGGACTTTGCTACAAGCCATTCTTATGAATCATATTTCAAGGGATGGTCCATATCACGGTCCACTCCAATGCTGAGGTCACTAGAGTATGCATATGGACGATCAAGACACTGTACATGCACTATAAACAGAGTGCAGTTTGAAATATAGATGGTGGGATACACGAACTGATGAGCTCAGTGTAAAACTACCCACCAATTTTCCAATGCACACCCATCCTCTTCAAATTAATTCTCTCCCACATTCCCTTGGTACCTCTCAAGAATTGCATTCACAAGTTGGGAATGTTGTCATCCACCTAGGTTGATGGGGATTTCGTACAAGCCTTCTTTATCTTTCGCTCATAATTTGGCCCAAAATGGCCCACGAAGACCACCCTCTCCACCTCCTCCATTGTCACTATGACCTTCCTCTTCTCCTTGGCCATCGTGCGCCGCCGCCTGTTGATGATATTAAGCACGTCAAACCTTATACTGCAAGCGACAATATCGATTCTTATACTGCAAGCGACAATATCGATTGTAGCCTTTCCCCAAGATGAGTATCAAAGGTTTGTCAATCTATGGAAAACTAGGTTTAAACTATTATTAATCAAGGATTAAGCAATTATTAACTGGCTCTAACAGATCTACAAAGCTAAGGGTAAAATGAGATATCTAATCACCAACTAAGTCTATTGCTAAGATACAACATAAACAAGATCAAAGACGAGCTAAACCAGCAAGATCACTATCAGATAACACAACAAAAGGATTAGGAAGAGATACGAGACAAACTTCTTATATACTAAGAGCACCTTGAGGATAGATCTAGCATGAAATATAGGATAAACATGATCTTTTGAGCTTCAATTGTTCTTCTTTTATTAATTAAATCACCTCCCTGGACTTATAGCTTTGGATCGTCATGTGAGCATGCCTCCATATATGTTACATTTTGTCCTATTTTCCTATGATTTTCAATAAAGCATCGAAACCAAAGGCATACTCCAAAGCAGGATTAATTGTTAGCAAAAATGTGAATCCAACATATGATTTATCTCCCAAAACACGTGGAAACACCTCAAAATAGGGCATAAATATCATCGTTATCTTGCTCCAACACCGCCTTCTTAGGGTTTGCAGTTGGGGCTGCCCATGATGGATCCCTTCCATCTCTAGTGGTAAAGGAGACGGCCAGGGGCTGAGGACGAGATGCTTACAGTCTTTACTCATTGCTCGCTTACCTCTTTACTCTTATTTATGTCTTTCTCTCTTTGACATGTCCTCCTCCTCCATCCACATGTGTCTCCTCTGTTCATCTTCCACTGCGGCCAAATCCATGGGGATCTGCTGCGGGGACCAAGGCATAGGGTGTACGACCTTTACAAGGATTGAAATGTCACATGTAGGGGAGGGGGTAGGCTAAAAATAAAAATTGACAACTTTAACTTGAATCAGCCACAACACTAGACGTTTAGATACCTCGGACTAGACAATCACACACGTGACACATGATAGCAAGAACATAGAAGATAGATCTATGAACCAAGAATTAGCTAGGGCTCATAACCTTAGATCATGAGAGAACTTGCATAATTAATAAGTAAAATACATAATCTAGATCATGCATCATACATTGAACTCAAGAAAAGATGCTTCTCATGAAAACATGTCACAAAAGAGCATTAATATATTGAATAAAGCATGACGATAACTAATGATTCAACCATTGTAAGGACTGTGTTGGTGTATATGAACAAGAGGGGGAGGGGTAAATTGGGTCACCAATCGCTCTTCTAAAACCTAGGGCTATCTAGTGCATAAGATAAACCTATCATATCATACACATGCTAGTTAAGTCTAAGGTTTATCTATGTGCTCTCTAACTTACCCAAAAGACTTGCAACCTAGATCCAAACCTCATCAAACTTAACTACGAAAGGTAAAGGTACACCGACAATTCTGAGCTAAGCACCAAGACTCTCCTTATCATCGTATTGCGCTAGCTATCAAGGCTCACGGCAAGTAAGGTTAAATGTCACCAAGGCTCAGTCACTGCCACTATCTCTCTCTCAATAACAAGGCACCAGATCTTCACTACGGAGTTTGTAGGGTCTCTACGTCCCTGCACACGGTGTTGTTGTCGCTCCACACTAAGAAGAAGGGGACTTTACTGCAGCCAATTCTTGCCAAAAGCTCACGTAGAAGCTACACTCAGGAAGACATCGCAAGATCACTCTCTCAAAGCTCTAACTGGCTTGGATTAAGCACTAAGCACTTTTATGGTGGTTGGAATGAAAGAAATGCTTGGAATACTCCTCTACACTTTGTGGTCTTTAGTAGCTCTAACACCCTTCAAATGGTGGTTGGGTGGCTTATATAGCCCCCAAGATCAAACTAGCCATTAGCCAAAAGACTGCCAGAAAGTGTATGGATCAGACGGCCTGACCTACTCTTTTTGGCATACATCAAATTATCCAGTACGTTGTACTTGTCAACTATCCATTGAAACAGTGGTTATGCTCGAAAGGCCCGACTAATGGTCTGACCTACCTATAGGGACTGGACCTTCCGGTCCATGTAAAACCTCCACCGCTACATCTTCCACACCTTCTGCCCAATTGGTTCGACCTTAGTCCGACCTTCAAGCATTGGGAGGTGAGAGCTATCTATGAGCTGTAGATTTCTCCCAATAGCTAGTTTTGAGGTTTTGATTATTTATACCCCCTTGCTTGGCCTTCATTGTATGGTTGGTGGCTCCTGAGTTCATTCTAGTGTTGAGACACATTCTTGAGAGCCCATTCAATAAGAGAGCATACGGTGCATACTTTGGTATAGCTAGTGCAAGCGAGCTCTTGCTTAGGCCTTGTTTAGCGCATAGCCCTTATCTGTGACCAAGTGTTGTTGTGATATTTTTGAACCTCTTAGCATCTATACTTGCACGCATGAAGACTTGTAAGTGTGGGGCTTGTAGTCTTGCGAGACTCTCCGGGTTATGGTGTCAACCACCTTGCTTGTGAGAGAAAAGATGGCTCTCAGCATTTTGGCCAAAGCTCACCTTAGTGGAGATGGAGGTGAGCCTCTAAAAAAGGCCCACTGAGGACCCCACTTAAGAGTAAGTGTGAACCAGGAATATCTAGAGTTACTCGATTAGGAAGCTTGACCCTTGCGTGGGTCACCTTGCCAACCTTGATCCTTGTGCGGATCAAGGCCATAGTCCTTGTGCGGACTAAGCGAGAGCAAGGCCTTAAGAGGGGCTACAAACAAGGACCAGGGGGAGGTTTGCACGCCCTCTTCGGTAAAAATCTCTACGTCTCCAACTTGTGCCACTGTCGCCATCGTCATTAGGAGTATGCATCACTCTATGCATCTCTTTAGCTTCCTCATTTATATTATTGCAATTATGTGCTTACTTTCCTAGAATAGCTTAATATGTTAGTTTTCTAGGTGCAACTAGGTTGGACTTTTCCTTGGTAGAGTTAGCAACACTTGGCAAAACCTTACTGCACATACATAGTTTTTATAATCCTAATTCATGCCCTCTTAGGATGTTGGTTCAAGGTCGTCACGTGACTATCAGTGAGTTATTGCAAGCTCTTCTTTAGTATAGTCTTGCGTGGGATATTTGCAAGACTTGTCTACGGTCAAGCCACATTGTACTCATCTCTAAACCCTCATTCTCTATGAAGCAGTGGCAACACTATGTGCGGAGATGAGTAGACCCTACAAACTTCATAGCGAAGATCCGATGCCTTATAACCGAGATAGATGATGGTGGTGCCTAGTATCTTGGTGAGATGCTGACACTTAGCCTTTGATTGTCGGAAGCCTTGGTGGCTAGTGCAAGATTGTGATCAAGGGAGTCTTGGTGCCCAGCTTATTTGTCTTTGGCGATGAGCTCGTGAAGGTAGCCCTTAGTGTTGAGCCATTTAAATTTCCATGTCTTCTTGGGAGTTGCATCACATTTCCCTTATCTCTTTACTTTCCGCATTTACGTTTCTGCATGTTCTATCTTGTGTGCTTTAGTTATCTAGTTAATTTGCCTAGGTTTGGCTATAGGTTGCAAGTATCTTTGGGTAAATTAAAAAGTGCATAGATAAACCTTAGATTTAACTAGCATGCATAGAACATGCTAGGTTTATCTTAGGCACTAGAAATACCTAGGTTTTAGAAGAGTGAAGCGACCCAAGTCTTGGGTCGGCTACCCCAACACGGTCCTTACAACAACGCCTAGCCTTGTTTTTTTAAATTTTGCATTACTTTGCTGCTAAGCAAAATATAGTAGGATAGCCACCCCAAGCTTGATCTATACTTAGAACGCTTATAAACTAATTTGAATATCACTCTATATTTGCTTTATAAAAAGATACATTAGAAGGACTTTTAGAAAAAGTGTGCGTGGATGTGTGGAAAATGGATTTGTGAAAATTAGTGAAAAACGAATGAATTTAGTCAATAACACTATCCTGGGCTAGGGGTGGCATGGGCTTCTAGGTTTAGGATGCCCTTAATGATGGACATGGTTTAATGGGAAATACCTGTGGTGAAGGTCTACCCTTTCCGTATAAGGTCCAAGTTATTGTTTCATCTTGTCTAACTCAATTATCGTACAACAACTCGATGTTGTATGAGGCAATGCTTAATCTAAACCCAAAGGGATAGGCAGACGATTACTAGGTGTGTGGGGTGAGTAGTGAGAAGCCAAGGGCAGGGAAAGTTTGTCAGCCCTGGACTGGGCGGTGTGGTGGCCTTGGCGCTCTCATGGCAACTGGGTAGGGCGATGCCTTGTGTGCATAGGGTTATGACTAGAACTGAGCCTCATGGTTGTGAGTGTCCTAGGTCCAAACTTGTGAGAAAAATGTATACTTCTGCATAGAGTAAAAACTTATTCGAATTGCTATGTCTACATAATTGGACGAGTTATGGCATGTTCCAGCCACTAGTTAAGTTTTGGGTATGTTTTGATAAAGTGATGTATTATTAGAAAACTAGTGGAAATGCACGTGCGGCACGCATGTATGAAGAAAAAATTTAACTTTCAAAACATACACAAATATATTGTCTTTGACGATGTACAAATGTGGAAATAGGATCAGTAAAACTCAAAAGTGCACGCATATTTTAATTATAGAAAATATGTTAATATATCGTTATAAAACTATAAAACAATGCAACATGGTTCATTTATAATTTTAAATTTGAAATTAGTAGCATATTAAAAAAGGGTAAAACTGATTAGGAGTTAATAGATACCAGAAAGTGACCATGCCAGACATAGTATATACAATTTACAGTATATAAGAAAGTATTCCCTTCGTTCCAATTTATAGGTTTTTTGATTTTTTTAAGACTAATTTTGACTTACACATCTTATTCAAAAACATTCCATGATTGCTATATATTCTCGTTGTGATTTAGTTTAGCACAGAATATACTTTAACTGTGAATTGAATTTTTTCCATTTTTTCGCAAGTTTTTTTGATTAAGACCACTTGGTCGAGATTAATATCAAAAAAGTAAAACAACCTACGGAACGGGGGAGTATATTAGGTGTTAACAAATTCGTTCTAAAACACAGTTGACATGTTCTTTCCCTACGGCAAGTGAACGAAAAGGTTGTTCACAGAATATAAATGATTTCCATAACATATTAATGAAACAAGGACCACTTAATTACAACTCAACATAAATATAAAAACAAATAAAAAAGGTATGGGTGCAACTCCACTTAGAAAATGGAATAATCGACTTTGATGACTATCATCAATCAATGACTTGAAATGTTTCTTCTTGCCTCTCCAAGCCCATCAACTATCATTGACTTTGAAAAACAAATTAAACAAGGAAATAAATAAATATTGTGATATAAGGTTGTCTTTGGCGGCATTGGCAAAATGAGGATTCTGACACTGTACATAGAGTGGAATTTGAAATGAAGAATGAGGGGTAGGGATGGTGCTGGAGTTAGCCTAAGCACAAGCAGTTTAGATATCCGACATGGTTACAAACTTTGAACAAGAGATGCTCTATAAGGTTGAGTCCAGCAGATCGTTTGTTCCATTGTCTTTATTCTAACTTCACTCTGTTGACAATGTTAGTGTCATTTTTGTAATATGGACAACCGTAAACATAATCTGTTGGACTTAAGCCTGCAGGAATGTGATTTCGTAGGATGCTAAGAGAAGGCCGAAATTCAATTTTAACTTGCAGGTGCAATAAAAACTCAAGTCAATACAAAACTATTTATTCACAAGATTCTCGGGGCCACTAAAGGTAGGAATTTCCCACATTAGCATATAGTATGTGACTACTTATTAGGATGCCACATACATGCCACGAGAATAGAAGTTAAGCCTTGCACCACAGAAATACATTGTTGCAGAATGAAGAGTTGCAGTGAGTCAAGAGCATTGCCGATAAATCAGAGTGTCCTCTCCATATTCTGTCATATTCAATTACACCAAATGCGTCCTTTTTATCAGTGGAAGAAATTCATACACCAACTGGATCAAAATTGTAGTGGGAGCAGCAAGGAGAATGAGCTCTATTACATATTAGTCAGCGAAGGTTCACTGTAGCAATCAAATAGCACATTCAGTATGCCTAGAAAAGAAGTATATAATTTGACTTGATAAATTAACAAACACATTACTTGACCATGTGACAAAAACACAGTCTTGTTTAGTTCAAAGTACCTGACCATGTTGCTTATTACTCATCAGGTGCTCTTCAGTTTTAGTTTCAATGTCTTTTCTAGCATGACTTTGCAAAATCTAATAGGTTTTTCTTGACCTGAAAATGGAAGCTTTTGTACACATACTGCTGAGCTCATCTGGGTGCATAACTCCATTGACCCCTGATCCAACATATGCAAAACAGCTTAAGGATATCTTGTTAGGAACTCTATTGTGTTGAGGGGGAAAGATTAAACCAATGAGCTTCAGTGCCACCATTGCCATTCTGAGTGGTTTTAGATTTCAATGGCAGCTCAGGAGAAGATGTCAGAGCACGGTTGGCCTCTTCCAGAGGGGCTTTCATCTTCACCGATTCACAAAGTAAGAAGAAACATGCTGATATTGGCCTTCTTTGTCTTATGCTTATAGTAGGTTGATGGATTTGGTTGCAAGTCAATAACATTGTTTGACAGCCCTCAATCTGTAGATATTCCAGTCGCATTTGCATTGTTGGTGGAAATTGGAATCAACCGCACATGTAGGCATCCCTGCTTGTACCTGTTATCCATATTGACTCTAGTGGCCATAGCCATAGTATCCATTAGCATGTACGGCCCCTAGGCCTGTACCTGTTATCCATACCAAGACCCCATTGACCATACATCCTAAAATTGTAACCATTACTCCCGTATGGAAGACCAGTTTGAACTGAATTTCCATACTGGGTGTAAGGACGTACATCCTATTGGAATATGTAGGAGCCACAGGTCTATTGTTTTGCACATCCTGCTTGAAGAAAAAACGTGGAGAACACATATGAGTCAGTTAGCCAACAAATGGTCTGCACAATCAAAGTTGATAGGCATCTCCTGCGTTGTTCGAGAAAAAAATTGATAGGCAGAATCAGTTCAAATTAGAAGTCAAATGATAAAAAAATTATAAATTGTTTATCAGAAAGCACATATTTCATATACTGGAAAGCTTTGTAGGCTCATGAAATGTGAAAAGTGAATTTAGTTGTATAGAAAATCATTATGTTTCCCATCTGGATAAATTAACTAAGAGCCATGAAAAGTGAAAAACTTAAGATATATTTATTATTTTATAGAAACTACAAAAACAGTGTAGTCGTTAGCATCGCAAGGAACATGCATAAGGATAAGAAAAGGTACATAAAATGCGGCATCTGCATTTAGTGACAATATCATAAATATATTTTTTTACCTCAACTCATCATTTGTTGCATCGTGGGGCTCTTGTTCTGATTAGTTGCCAAGGAACTAATACCATTGGATGTTGAGAACGGCCTGTAATTAGTTGTAGTTGTTTTTTGTTGTCCGTTTGCATAAGCAGAGCCATCATACCACGCAAAGTGTGCTCATGTGCTGTCATACCCATACGTTGTCTCTAGGTAACCAGCAGAAGGAACTCCACCTAGCAAGGATGCCCTATAAGTTCCATCAAGTGTATTCTGGTGGCATGGCGTAAGGGGTACAGTGCAGCTGTTACTGTGAGCAGTACCATTAGGAACACTGTTGGTAGCTGTCTTGGCAGGATCTGCTTTAGCTGCTGGCTTTTCAGGATAGACAGAAGACTGAAGGTCACCTTGAGTGGTAGAAGGAACTGGTGTAGGACGCTGAAAATACACAGTTAGATACTGGTAATGCTGTGCTCCAACCATCTGACGATCAAATGTTGGAAGTAGGGAACTGGCAGGAGAGTATGCCCATAAGGAGCATACCCATATCCATAGATGTCTCCATATACTGCTTGTAAAAATGTAAGGGCCCATGGTTAATCGCGATGTTTCTGAGAGTAGCACAAAAATGAGTGAAGCATCAAAATCAAAGATGCAAAAATTTTCATGATGAGATGTTAGTGGCAGACAAGAACAATCTTTCGAACCATAGGTATAATGCCGAGAGCATCAGTAGAAACCATACTGTAGACAATAGACTTCAGTACAGGCTGACCATTTAGTATATGTCCAAAAAGAGGCTGAATAGATTTCCATTTAGTACATGTCCAACCATAGACTTGACGGTACTGGCATAAGTAGACAATAAGCAAGCAATTTTGACCATTTGTAGTTTTCTACATTAAAAATATGACGTAAGATGCAAAATAATTATGGGAAGGATCACATGACAAATTAAAGAAAAATATCTTAGAGGATAACCTACTTGTGCCACTCCATCTGGATTAAGATATCAAAAATAATCATCCCACTCGCTCATGGAACCGTCACAGCCTGCAAGACAACCTGCAAGACAAACACCGTACCAGCACAATTCGATCGGTTAATCATAGAACTTTCAGGACAGCAAACAATTTAAATTCTGTAATAATCAGGCACCACAAGGAAGACGGTGTGCATCAATCAACTTGCTAACATACTCGTTCTAGCTAGGGCACCATCACCATAAACAGTTCCAAAGCCCTTACCTCCCATAAGTTATATGCTGGCAGATAGAACAGATTGGGATCCATGAAGTCCTGAAGCACCGGCGTGATGGATCGCTCCGCAGGACAAAGACAAGCGCAGGAGCTGCGCATGCCGGCCTGCTGCTTCACCGCCGCCTCAGATGAGCCACATGAGGCCAGAGGAAGGGAGCCAACGCCGTGACCGTAATCCTCTCGCCGAGGCCCTGAGCTACTGCTCCGCCTCCTCTACTCCACACACCTATGGTACGCTTGTACTTTCTCGCTCGTCCTGGCTGCCGGGAGTCGCAGCTCGCAGGCGGGCGGGGCGCGGGGCTGCAGGGCATCGTACCTGGCCAGGGCGGCGGGCATCGCAGGCGGACGGTTCGTCGGGCCGCGCAGCCGGGTGGGTCGCCGTGTGTCCGGGCGTCAGGCTGTCGGAGAGGCGGCCGGGGCGGCGGGCGTCGCAGCCGGGCGAGTCGTCGGGCGTCCGGGCATCGTAGGAGGCCGGGGCGCCCGGCCGCCGTGCGTCGCAGGCCGGGGTGCCGTGCATCGCAGGGGTGTCTGGGTGCCGTGCTACAAGTAGTGGCAGGCGGCCGGGGCGTTGGGAGGCCGAGCAACCAGGTGGCTGGGTGGGGCACGGTGTGTCGCAGGCCGCGCGTCGTCAGGTGGCGGCGGTGACGGACGTGTCACAGGAGCTAGTTCTCGTATCAATCCCAAAATCAGATTGTGCGCTGATCTCGTACATTCCAAAATCAAGGCCGGTTTGTGTCGTACAATGCCTAAATTGTGGGTGGGTATGGGTAGGATATCGAGTCAATTCCCTCAGTGCCATTGAAATTTTTGGTCATTCCTTCGTTGCCACCGAAATTTTGAAATTCCCTTTACTGTCATTGAAAATTTTACGCCAATACTTAGATGCCACTACCGTCAACAATGTGTCACTGACAAGATGGGTCCACAAACCGCTCCTCCGTTACCCCGCGCCTCGCTCTGATCCGCGCGGACGCCTGGCCTCCTCGCCGCACGGTGCAGCTGGCGCGCACGCGGCCTCCCCGGCGGGCGGGCCGCCTCCTCGGCGTGGGGCGCAGCGGGTGCGCAGCCGCGCCGGCGCACGGCTTCCTCGGCGCGGCGGGCTCAAGGCCTCGCCGGCGCGCGGCCTCGCCGGCGCGCGGCGGGCGTGCGGCGCGGCGGGCGCTCGGCCGCGTGGAGCGGGAGGTGTATGCGCACGCAGGAGAGGGAGCGGGGGGTAATGGAGGGGAACTGTAGGGTAAGACTGTCAACTAGATGTATGTGATGGATAGTTGACGGCGGTGGCACGTAGGGAATATCGTAAATTTTTCCGATGGCAACGAAGGAAATTCGAAAATTTTAGTGGCAACGAAGGAACGACTAAAAATTCTAATGGCATTGAGGGAATTGAATCTAGGATATTAGGTGAGAAAAACAGGAAGAAAACGGCAGAAACATTTTACGTCTATAGCTTTTGAGCCTTTCCACCCCTCTCAAAACTGTACCATGGGACCACTATGATGGGTATACCTTAGCCATCTCAGGTAAAAAAGATTTTAGCAAAAACTCGTTATAGCGTAGATAGATAGGTGTTTTGAGAAAGGAAGTGGTACCCTTGAACATAGGGATGGATAGGTTTTGGAAAGTGATAATTTAGTGTTTTGTGAAACCAGCACAAGGTGCTATGAGTCACGTGGACGGAAATCCAATAATATTTTGTTGAGAGGCTATAGAAATACGATAAAAAAGCCATCTATTGGGAGAAATTGAGTCTATTGAAAAATAAAGGTGCTTTGAAACAAATCCTCTGCCATTATCCAAACTCCACTATCCTAGTGCATGTAGCATGACAGAGACCCCTTCTCCTTGGGCGAAGGTGGATTTTTCAGTCAGCTCCCGAGGTCATTGCCGCTTTGCTTGAATAGACTTCATGTCTGTCCCAACTTGCCTATGGCTTGGGCTCAATAAAGTGCTTCCAATCTGTTAGTTGTTTTAGAGACTTTCCTCAACGTGTGTTAGTTATTTTAGAGACTTTTCTTTTCTCAACACCCCCTATGTAAGATATTGTTTGGTTTGTAACTCTTAAATCAGATTCATCATCTAATGAATGTGTACACTAGCCCCATGAGACTAGTGTTTTGTATCACATTTGAGTCTTTGTGGAAACGGGGGTGCTCATGTGTATAGGACTCGATTACATTAACCTAATAGATCTATGAGTTTTTATGCAAGATAGCTAAGATATAAGAAAGATGAGATTGTTTACATAAATGGTGTTTTTGCAAGCTCAACATTTTCTTCAATCTTGCCACTAACTCTGGCCGCCAGGGGCTTCTCATGCCACACACAAAGAGGACATTGAGTCTTGGGTTTAGTTCCCCGAGGTGTCGACGCAGGAGAAGCTAGAGCACCCTTACCAAGCCACTGAGGCTTACACAGCTTCGCTCGCATCACTCCTAGTAGCTCCTCTTGCACTTGCCACCTGCTCCTCCTCATCAGTGCGCGGATCGTGGAGGCAGCGACAATGCGGCACGGGGGATCTAGCAAGCCGGTCGCTCACCCTATTGTGGCAGTAGCTGCGTGATGCATGTGTGGAGCCGACGTGGAGATCCTACTAGCGGCGCGATTGCGACGATTGGTCGATGGGGTCGCTCTACTAGGACTTTTGTGGAGGAGTTAAGTGGCAATGGCTACGTTAGTGAGGCCATGGAGCGCTATAAAGGAGGATTGGTCGCCAAGTTGAGCGATGACACCGCATCAACTATAGAGTGGTATGTGACAATGATGGCATTTGGGGTGGGACAGAGAGGCGCTTGGCGTGTTTCTTTGCGAGAGTGAGGAGGTGCCAAGGGCAAAATAGTCATTGGCACAAACATATAGCATCCAACGACATTTAACCCTAAGTGGACATTTATCTTTTTAGGTCATATTTGGAATACTTGATTTTTTTTCCTGTTATTACTAAGTTATTTTCTAATTCCTATAAAACTGAATCAGGCTGTGAAATTCGTATACCACTCTCATGAAATTCTATTGTTTCAAACAGCCCCTTAGTAGCAGATACGTATAGAATTTGGATCTTTCTTGGTGGCTTGTAAGTAATTGTCTCTTCTCCTTTCGCAAGCACGGCGCATCTGCTTCCTCCGGTTCCGAGCGCACGAGGTGGCTTCCTCTCCTTCCTCCCTTCCTCCTCAACCGCCCCCCTCTCCCTCTCCGGCTCCCCCTGCCCTAGGCCCTACGTCTCCCGTTCCCCCTTCCTTTCTTCTCTTTTTGATCACTGCCGGCAACGCGGATGTGGGTGGCGGCGCGGCGGCGGATGCGCGCTGGCGAGCGTTCTCCGCACGACGGGCAGGGGCTCGGCGACGAGCGACGAGGCAGGGCGCGCGCAACCGGGTGGCGGAGGAGCACCGCTGGCGCGCGCTGCAACGAGGCATGGGCTTGCCTCACCTGGCGGCGGCAGACGTCGTGGGGTTGGCCGGCGGCGGGCAGGTGTGGGTAAAGCGGCGTTCTCGCGTTCCAGATCTAGAGCGCTGGCATAGCGTTTTAACGCTTAAACGACGATTAGACGTCGCTTAATCGTCTTTTTAATAACCATGGTTGCGGTCCTGGAATTAGGAGCGAATGGCTCTGCACTCCGTCGTTTCCTCCTGCACGAATTCATTACAGCTTTAGCCACTGTTCCTCTTGAGAATATCTCAGTTCACCAATTTTATGAGCTCAATCCAGAGACTTTAGCTGCTCAGATTTTATTGATGAATTATAAAGCTACAAGTGCAAACAATCCATGACCGGGTTTTAGTGAAGAAAAGCTGCCTGTTGGTAAGATGCTATTTTTGTGGGATTGAGATGTGCAAAGATGCATGCCCCTTCGCATCCTTAACTCATTGGAGTGTACTTATGTGTTACCATTGAGTTCCAACCACGGGGGTTGTTGTTGTTGTTTTGTTGTATGCTGCTGATGGCCTTTAAAATGATTAGAAAGTAAATCTACCCCTTTGACATAGTGTGCTTTTTCAAACACATCGTAAATTACATCTGAGAAGTTTGGTAGAAAGTAAATTTCATTTACATTCCTTATGCATGTTGTAACTTGTAACTATACTGACTGCTGAACAACTCAGGAAGCATGGCTGATGGGGGTATTGTGGTGGCCATTTGCCAATACGGTGGAGAGTTCACTTCTGGCCCCAATGGTAATTTGATATACAAAGGAGGAGAGGCACATGCTGTTGATGTTACTCGTGATATGCCACTGGAGAGCTTCAAGGATGAAGTGTCCAAGGTGTTCCATGTTGATGTCACTGACATGTCGTTAAAGTACTTCCTTCCAAATAATAACAGAACGCTCATCACAATATCATGTGATCGAGATTTGCAACGGATGGTTGATTTTACTACTAGTGCTGCACAAGTGGATGTTTTCTTGATTAGTAGAGTAGAAAACAGGTATAATTTGTGCACCTTATCAATTTATAATTCATATTGAAGACTCAATGCCATGCATATTTAACTTATACATGCTTTTCTCGTGCTGGATAACCAGGAGTATCATTACTCACTCCGGAGCTTCTGCAATTAAACCTGGCTCTAATGTGCCTGGCGACAAAAGGAAAAGGACTCCTTCCAAAAACAAGTAAGTTGCACTGTGCCTGCTGTTTCTATGCTGTTATTGTATCCCTCATACTCATCAGTGATACGTGAAATGTTATCTCTATATAGGGTATCCAAAAATAACAAGAAGACTCTGACTCCCAGTTCTCCTGTGACTGCAGTCCAAGCTAGTGCCAATAATGTGAAACAGCCAAGAGCAATTGTTACTGAGGACGATGAAAACAGGTGCAAAATGAATCTTCACATAACTGCTACATCTTGGCATGTCTTCTTTGTTCTAGGATGTTTATCATTTCATTCATAAAGTGGAGACTGGAGAGAGGCAGAAATGTTATATACAAATGGCTCTAGAAGCCAAGCATTGATGTGAGACGTAGCTCAAAAACAATATAGGTTAGCATCAGCATGGAAACCAACAGAAGTAAACCCAATTAGAGCGATTCTGAAGTGTGTGGGATCATCAGCCTCCTCCCCAGGGGACAGTGGATAACTGCGATTTTGTCCTTTATCTAGAAAGCGACCTCATCGAAACATTTCACTCTTAGATGTTATGTACAATAAACTGTTTTGGTTATATTGAGAACGTAACTATCTAATACATGCCAAAGAAACATAGATATAACTTTAGTCCCCTTTAATTTTAGGAGTGGCCTCTACAGGAATCAAATGAAAATACAGTGCCTAATGCATGCCAAAGGGAACATGCAAGGCAGCTACTTTAGCCCCCTTTAATTTCAAGACTTAAGTTCTTCCATAATCAAATGTAACTACAATGCCTATTTGGAGATTAACATTTTAGTTATCCTATAATTCTTGCGCGCCTTATTTTCTACAGTTCTTGTTTGTGCTAGCAATGATGCTTCCGTGACAAATGAGTCATTAGTTCTGATTTCATAATCCATAGACTTCAAGGTTCTTTCTCGTACACTGATTTATATAGTATTTTGGTTATTCTACAGAGCATAGTTATCTAATATTTGTGTTGTGGTCCCATTGTCATCCTAAACACTGAATGGTAAACAGGCAGTCAACCTTTGTTTAAACTGTTTATACGGAGTTTAATTGATCTAAACATTGCACTTTTTCACTAAAAAGCATATTTATGCATATAAAAAGCCAGTAATCTAGCAGACCGACATTGTTCTCACATAAGAAACTACAATCAGACATGGTTCTTAGGTCTCACAGCTTCACAGACATTGTCACATATGAAACTACAATCAGGCATTGTCACATATGGCAAATGACATAGGCATAAACAGACAAATAGTTGTTAGTTCTTAGGTCTCAGTATCACAGATTAATGCAGCACATGACAATTGACAAAAGACGGTAGTTTTACTTCTTATAGTTCATTCATAAGAAAAGGCATAGGACATGAACACTTGAACTTGCCAATAATCAATTACTCACTTTCCAAAGATGCAGAAAAACCACAATAATCAGATAGAAAATCATACTAGTATCAACCATGCTAATTGTTGCCAAAATCTTTGCTTTACCAATTTAATGGCTGTTATCATTGGGAATTAAAATAATGATCCTAACAAATTTCTGTACTAACACCAAAGCTGTTGTTTCAGTTGCCATTCCAGTACGTCACCTATTTGCAAGACACAAAAATTCATCATCTCAAAACTCAAATAATCTAAACTGTAAGGCAAGAGGCAGCAGACCTTAATAATTAATATACACTAATACCATGAAGTTGTTTCAGCACTCAGTAAAGGATTGTCCAGATTTAAAGATCTTAATCTAGGATGAGTGTGAACTTCATCAGATTTGTGGGCTGCATCTTGTGAGGTGTAGTTCAAAAAGAGGTGCAACCAATGCAGCAGACACCATCCTGCAAACGAAGAAATTGCAAATTCGATTTTGGCACAAGAACTACTGAACTAGTATCTGTTTGGAAGCATGGTATTTTTATAGTTTCTAGGTAATACTGTGGTTTGTAGGAATACCATAGTATTTTATACCATGAAGGCCATGTTTGGAATCAAAGTATTTTTTATAGTTTCATTACAATACAATGGTATA
Organism: Paspalum notatum; assembly: GCA_022530915.1. Lineage (NCBI taxonomy): Eukaryota > Viridiplantae > Streptophyta > Magnoliopsida > Poales > Poaceae > Paspalum > Paspalum notatum. The sequence continues at coordinate 21,713,644 of CM039684.1, read as the reverse complement.
TGATAATACTATAGTATTCGAATTTGGTAGGTGTATCAGGGAACTCTGTTTTGAAAACCATGATTTGCTAGATACCATGGTAGTTTTTAGAGTATTTCAAACTCCTCTCCAACCCAAAGTTTTCATAGTTTGGCTAGCTTTTGCATATTCTAACTTAGATACTATGGTTTGTGATATTGTACTAACACTTTCAAAAAATACCATGGTTTCAGCAGGGTGAGATAAAACCATGGTATGTACAAGATAATTATATGCTATGGTATTCTAAAAGTATGGTTTTGAAGAACAATGCTTCCAAATAGGTCCGAGGTTTGGTTGCCTTCCGAAAAATTGTGTTTTTAAAACCATTGTTTTGTAGATACCATGGTATTTTGAAGTATGAGAAACTCCACTCCAACCCAAAGTTTTCATGGCTTTGCTTAGCCTCTTGCATGTTTCCACTAAAATACCATGGTTTTGTATGTTGTCCAAACAAGTTCTAAGAAACACCATAGTTTTAGTGTAGGAACAAAAACCATACTATTGTCGTGACAATTGCAAACCATGGTATTCTAATAAGTAATCTCTCTTGAACATCTCAACTAAACAAAGGTCTGATCATCCGTAATCAAGCAAGCAAATAGCAAGGCTGAAAACTTATGTCATTCTTTTTCTTTCATCTGTCTACCATTGGTCTATTTAACAATTTTATAGTTGTCATCTATAGACTGTAATCATTGGTTTACAGTCTCTGTGCTATACGTGATTCAAAAATCAACTAGCAGCCTTTGAATGTGGTCACCACCCTTAAACTCATTGGTAGGTCCACAACATTGAGTTTCGAGAGAAGAAATTCATGCTGAGGTCAGGTTTTGTGCCTTCGTAAACAAGTCTGCAAGGTGATGCTCAGAAAATGCATACTGAAGAGGAACCAACGATCCTGCACTGCAGACAGAACATATAAATAGTCTATGGCTATGCTTTTGGTGAGCTCATGCTTCACCGGATCCTGAGCAATGCTGATGGCACAACCATGAAGGAGCTGAACCCTAAACGTAACTCTCTACCATGTCAGGGAATGAAATAGCAGCTCTATTGTATTGAAGTCTCTCTATGGGAAGATGTACATGTATATGTTACATATGCAAGAAGGTACCCACATTAGGAAAATACAATTGACCTATAGAGATATGCAACTAACATGTGTCCTAAAAATCCACAACTAATCCACAGGCACAGTACATCTTAGTTCCTAAATTAGATCAGCAAATCTACTTCCTAAACAGGCATAGGCATGAGTGTAAACTATAAATGCAGAACTGCAGGTCTAAAAAAGACTACAGAGCTACAAGCCTACAAATGCAGCCAGATGCTAGGATCTAACAAACCATTGGCATTTGGTAAGCAGAGAAGAGGAGATTACCTGGAGCCTAAGGCCATTTCCAGCAGCTACAAGCCTACAAATGCAGCCAGATGCTAGGATCTAACAAACCATTGGCATTTGGTAAGCAGAGAAAAGGAGATTACCTGGAGCCTAAGGCCATCTCCCACAAGAACAAACCATTGGCATTTTTGACACCAAGTTTGACCAACTCATCTTATTACAAAATTTACGAAAATATGGAAAAATTCACAAGTCAAAGTTAAATATATATTATATGCTAAATGAAACCATAATGAAAATAAATGATAATTATGAAATGTTTTGAATAAGACGAGTAAATCAGACTTGGTGTCAAAAAAGTCAAACAACCTATAAATTGGGAAGGAGGGAGTACTATGGATGCCCATATGCACACTCTACTAGAAATAACCTTAATTCTCTTGTTTTATTGTCGAAATCGTAGCTAGGGATGCAAGTGGTCATACTTGCGGGCCTAGCGGCAAGTCTTTTTTCTGCAGAACCTGCGGAAAAATGACTTGCTGATAGGCCCGCGACTCTAAGCAATACAATTCTTTGGGCAGAATGAAGTTTTCACCAAATTTTGTGGGTGATGCTACATCTTCACATTCACTTTTTTTTAAGAATGATTTTGTGCATTGAATGTTGTGTATGTTTTTTTAAGAATGATTTTGTGCATTGAATGTTGTGTATGTTTCCTAGGTTCTTCAAGTAGTCATATTTTGGCTCTTGTGGGAGCATGGACTTCTTAGTCCGACAAAAAAATGCTATGTGAAGTTAGTAGTTACTTATTAAAAAAATGCTACTTGGAGTTCTGGTCTAATTTATCTTGAATTTTCCATCTCCACTACTTGCTTCTTTGATTAGTTGGTAGTTCTATTTTGTGATTGTATGTTATCACTTCTCAGTCGCTCATATATCCTAAACTAGGGTTTTCCAACTGGATTTCGGAAGTGATGTTGCTTTTGCCACCCCAGTTGGAGGTGCCTCCACCACATCCGGCATTCTGGATCAGCAAAATCTTGCTATTGTTGATAGCACACCTAGGTAACTTTTGTTGTTATCTAATGTCTTCGCTCCAAATGCTATACGAAAAGGCCAAGTTTCTCAGATGTTGGCAACTATTCATCATTTTTGCAGGGAACAAATTGGGCTTTTTGATGATTCAGGTGACCCATATGTTGGTTCTGAGATCACTGTAGATCCTCAGCATGCACTTGATAATCCTGTTGTGTTTTGGGATGACATTATCAAAGGTGTTGGTCAAGAGTTTGATAATGTGAAGGATTTCCGTGCTCAGTTGTGCAAATATGCCATTGGGAAAGGATTCGCCTACCGATTCATAAAGAATGAAACAACTCGAGTTACGGTAAAATGTGTTGCAGAGGGCTGCACATGGCGATTGCATGCATCCGAGTCATCTCGTAACAAGAAATTTGTTATTAAGAAAATGACAGATGAGCATACATGTGGAGGAGGAAATGGAGAAGGTCAGCGTCGAGCGACAAGACAATGGCTGACCACCATCATTAAGGAGAAGCTGCATGATAATCCGATGTTGAAGCCAAAAGACCTTGTAAAGGAAATTTATGAACAATATGGAGTTACACTAACATATTCACAGGTTTGGCGAGGTAAAGAAGTAGCACAGAAGGAACTTTACCATGCTATCAGGGAAACTTACAGCCATTTGCCCTGGTATTGTGAGAGGCTTACAGAGTCCAACCCAGGAAGTATTGCTTTGTTGTCTCCAATGGTGGATACAAAGTTCCGTCGCTTTTTTGTTGCATTCCATGCTTCTTTGCATGGCTTTGTGAATGGGTGCAGACCACTACTGTTTCTTGATAAGGTTCCACTCAAAGCAACAAATGAGTACAAGTTGCTAGTGGCCGCTGCAGTCGATGCAGATGATGGTGTCTTTCCAGTGGCATTTGGTGTGGTTGAAGATGAAAACTATGAGAGCTGGGTTTGGTTCTTAATGCAGCTGAAATTTGCTATTCAAGATGATAACGACAATTCCAATGCCATGACATTCTTGTCCAGTGGACAAAAGGGTCTGGATGCTGCTGTGTCTCAAGTTTTTGAAGAGAGCTGGCATGCCTTCTGTTTGCATAATATCATCGAGGAATTTAAAGGAGAGCTGAGGAAGGGGCCATGGTCACAGCAAATAAGAGAGGGCATGATTGAGGATTTTACTCGTGCAGCTCAAGCATGTAGTATCGAGGATTTTAACGCGTCCATTGAGAGCATAAGGAATATATCCACTGAAGCTGCTGACTGGATCATTGCAAGTAAACCTGAGCATTGGTCAGATGCCATTTTCAGAGGCTGCAGATATGATCATTTCTCCTTAAACATTGTTGATGCTTTCAATAACTGGATACCAACCAAGAAGGAGGGTTCAATAGTGCTAATGATTGACTCATTGAGAACAAAAATAATGGAGATAATAGAATCAAGGCGAGAAGCTTGCAATGCATGGTCAGGGCCTTTGACACCTTCCATGGAATACAAAGCACAGGAGGAGATAATGAAAGCTGGTAAGATGACTGTGCTTTGCTCCACTGAGACTTTGTTTGAAGTGCGGGGTAACGCAATTTTTGTCGTTAATCTTGCAAATTGGCAATGCACCTGCCGGAGGTGGCAACTTTCTGGTCTCCCATGCGTGCATGCTGTTGCTGTGTTCAACAGGGTTGGGCGATCTTTCTATGACTTCTGCTCAAAGTACTTCAGAATAGAAAGCTACCATCTGACTTACTCAGGAACAATCTTCCCAATACCTGACATGGATACTGTTGATTTTAGTGCTGGGGCAAATTTAATTCCACCTCCAAAGCCACGTTCAGATAAACCAAGAAGGAAGCGGTTTAACCCCAACAAGATCCCCACTATTATTCGACTCTGCAGCAGGTGCAAGCAAGCAGGCCACAATAAGGCAACCTGTGAAGCTATTTTGTAGAGAAAAGTAACTTCTGCATTCCATGTATGTCTAGCAAGTATTTTCATCTTTTGCCCTACTTTGAAATTTTGGCTCCATTTTCCCCTGATTAGGTGATATCTGCTTTCCTTGAAATCTGCATGTTTTAGTTTTTTTTTTTTTTTTTTTTTTTGTCCTTGCTTGATATCTTAAATACGCAGTGACACAGAAAGATTATATTATAAAGAAACCTGACTCATTTGCTTTCACAGCTATGCCCAGCATAATTGTCTTCTTCATATTAAAGAAATAGCACATAGAGAAGTTGATATTGAGCAATGCCATTTTAATGTATGCTAGCTTTTAGGAAACATGAACAATGCAAACAGAATTTGCCCATCATTTTGACTGTTTTTCTGATTAGTGTGATCGGAAGTTTTTAACACTTAAGCTATTTTTTTTTGTCTTGCATTACTGCAACTGGACGCACTTAGTGCTTGCTGTTTAACTTTCATCTGTTGCTCCTTTTCGTTGTCAGGTGTCTGAAGTTTTCGCAGAGCGTGGCTGGTGAGAAGATGGTGGGTGTGGTTTTGGCGATCTAATGCGGTGAAGAAAATGTACCAAAGACTTGCTGGGTGCTCTTTGGTGCCTGCTATTTGCAATTGCGGGGATGGATGGGGAGATTGGATATCAGTCAATGATTCCGATATATATGGGAGCTATGACTTATATCTTATTTAGTTGGATAATGATCGCAGAAACAGCGTAGATCGAGTAGTTGGGGACTTTAGGTATTCTCTAATTTTATCATCTAGATGAACTGGTGCTTATTGTCATGTAGATCTGTGTACATGCTATGTTTGCTGTTGATTATAACAGCTGTGTTGGTTCCCCCAGAAAGGTGCCCTCTGAATTATGAGCTTAGCGTTGTTACAGCAATATTATAATTTTATTCTGAAAACATAAGAATACTCGGCATTTTTCACAACTTGGATCTAAGCCAAATATTCACAACTTGGATCAAGTTTATAGACGAGTATGATACCCAGCATTTTTTCACCAGCCTAGGTCCCGACCAAAAAAAGAGACGGCCTTGGTAAGCAGCAGTAACCCCAACAAGCAGCGTAGTAGGCTAGGTACCTGTCCATCTTGTAAGACCATGCTCACCAGCCTGTCCAAGCTATCTCGTTCTTTTATTATTCTAACTATTTTTCTGTCTACAATACGTGCACAATATTTGGGCATTCCTTTTGGGTTTCTGCCCATTCCATCTCACCCATCCACCATTCCAACTACTTCTCTCTGTCTACTGAACGCGCACAATGTTTGGACATCTTTTTTGGGTCTATTTGTGAGCAGTCTAACAATGCATCATCTTCCTTTCCTTCCACCCTGCTACATTTGAGAGCAGCGAAAAGGAAAAGAGTCCGGTGAATGCATCCTCTTCCTTTCTTTCCACCCTGCTACATTTGAGAGCAGCGAAAAGGAAAAGAGTCCGGTGCTCCCGCCAGCGAGGGCGCGGATCTCTTCGCCTCCGGCAGCCGTCGGGCCTTAGATGTGGAGGACACGGCGATCATTAGAAATGCTGTAATATACTCTTTCCTAAAACTTCTCATACCAAACCAGAACTCCATAATATGGTGGCCTTTTATAACCTGGTGCAGGATAATCACTTCACCTAATTGCAAATCCAATCACTAGTGAATAAGCAAAATTATATCGAGGGTTAAGTAGCTGATGGATGGACTAATCACAAGATTTTTTCCCGGGGGCTCGTGGCCGTGGACCTAAGGCGCATCACGGTTGCGGCCAGGTGTCTCGTGGTTGGTGCTGCCCCTGAGGCCACCAGGGCCATTTGCGCTTGTGGTCGCGGGGGAGTTCTTGATGTTTGACGTGCTACATTTCATCCCTGGCTACCAGGGACAACAACACATCAGTGGTTACCTCCTCCTCTTCTGTAAATAGCTGTTAAACAGAATGTGCATCTCACTTTCAGTTTTTCAGTGTTGTGGCATGAGAAAACAATGAAACTATTGCAGTAGAAAAGTATTTACCGAGTTTCCAATGGGTCTTTTTTTTCCAGTTGCATAAGCATAAAAGCCATTTGGTGGACATGTAGCGCATACTTATTTTTTGGTGGGTTTTCATTTTGACATGTCATTATTCATGGTTGCCATATATGCTCTCATGCTGTAATATATGTAGTTTGCATTAGCATTTTGTCGATTTTTCCTAAAGTTTTCTCATCTTAAAAAGCATGCAAATCATTTCGATTTTAGTTGTCAAAAATACTGGCGGCAGATCTGCAAGCGCATTACGGCCTTTTGATATGTGAACTGAAACACTTAAGAGAACTCATGGGAAGAGGGGCAAACTCTGGCTTCATTTTGGAAACATGGGTAATAAAATCATAAAGTTTGAAAAAAAAAGGTAACATCACCATTAGACTCCAAAGTGAGGCCATGAACGCCAACGTTCCTTTTAATTAATATCTAGGGGAATACTTATGACCGATATTTGTGTCCAACCCTTCCGATATTCGATACTCATTATTTGTATCCATAATCTAGACGATGCATATATGTATGCATATCCAATAGCTATTCGTGTCTGACTCCTACTTTAAAGGAAATAATGCAAAGAGTTCTTCGACTATGTTGAGGGCCGTCTTAGAGACCGCGGAGCTGTGGGTTCTAGGCGGAGCCGCTAGTCTAGGAGCAGTAGGCTTGATAGATCTAGGCTGATCGTCGGGTGCCACTGGTTGTTTCAGTTGAGAGGGATCGTCATTGTTCTCGGTGCGCGGTGACCGTTAAACGCCGCAGTGTTTTTTTTCTTGCTTAATACAAAGATACGCAGCTTTCATGCGTATTCGCCAAAAAAAAAAACGATATCCTCCATACTTGATCTGATTACGCCATCATTAGTCACTCACAATACTCGTATTGTCATTAATCTGAACTAGGGACCAAATTGCTCTTTTAAACTCCAAAATCAATTACATTAGTGGACAGGGGAGGACTTTTTAAAAAATCCAATATAAATGTATTTTTTATTTTAAAATTAAATATTTGAAAACTAAATCAACTTTTCAAAATATTTTTTGTGAAAACTTATCATTATATCTACATGGTGAAAACTTTGAATATTTGAAAATATGTACTAATGTTAAACTATGTTCTAATTTTTTATTCAGAATGTTGAATTAAAAGCCCTCCTTTAGCATTGGCATAAATAATTATGATGCAACATTCAAACTACTGATTTAAAAGAAAAAATAATCTTAAAAGGAAATAATAAAAATATTAAAATACATAGATGTGCCTCATCTTAAAAGAACAAAGACAAGATCCAACTAGAGCACAAAATGAAAAGTAAAACAAATGAAGAACATGAGATAAAAATAAATAAGTGTGTTACGTGCAAAGGAAATAATAAAAAAAATTAAAACATAGGGATGATTGAGAATAAATAAATAAATGTGTTAAAAAAAATTAAAACATATGGATGAGTCTCAGCGGAAAAAAACAAAAATTAAATAAATGTGGATGAGTCTCAGCAGAAAAAAACAAAAATTAAATAAATGTGTTAAAAAAATTAAAACATATGGATGAGTCTCAGCGGAAAAAAACAAAAATTAAATAAATGTGTTAAAAAAATTAAAACATATGGATGAGTCTCAGCGGAAAAAAACAAAAATTAATGCGCGCCAGGTAGGGGTCGAACCTACGGCCTTCTGCTTAGGAAACAGACGCTCTATCCACTGAGCTACAGGCGCCGATCATGTATTTTATCGAACATTTATTAAATTTAACGATTTCGTAAGCTTGACATATAAGAGCACATAAATGAAATGACAACCACACAATCGTTTAATGTTCATGCTTTCAGAAACGAGCTATTAATTTTGGTTGGAACAGCACGATGAGAAACTTAATCGGAAGCTTGACATATAAAAACACATAAATGAAATGACAATCACACAATTGTTTAATGTTCATGCTTTCAGAACCGAGTTATTAATTTAGTTGGAACAGCACGAAGAAAAACTTACATAATCGGATGTTCATAGAGTAGATCCTCTTAAAAAACACATAGTGTTTCTAGATTTATATTAGTAGAAAATGCTATTAATTAGTGGTAGGTGATGTGCATGTTGATACGAGCCATCTGTATTTACTTTGTTAGTGTCAAGGTCAATCTTGTAAAGGGGCTCACTAGACTTTCTATTCCAAACTTCACTCTTTAGTCTATCTAAGATGTATATATAGTGTTTTGCACTTTTTTACACACTAGTATAGACGTACATACGGCACGCACGCTATGAACCGTGTCTCAGCCTATATACTTGACGGGTCTATATAGATCATGTGAAGGGTGGAAGCTAGGCGTCGAGTTAGGAAAAGAAAGAAGATCAATAGCCAGGTAATGAAAGAGTAAAATGAAATATAAATAAGAAATTAAAAGGAAGGAACCCATTAGATTGACGTCCATCGTTTTTTCATTAATTCCAAGACAAAAAAACTATCATTTGGGTATGTGTATAAAATAAAGTGAGAAAATAATGGATTAAATGATGAAAATATTTTTTTACCAGTTTTAGGCCCTTTTGAATCCATTCCAACATATACAATGGAACCAATATGAAAGGTATAGATGTTTTATGTTGGGTGAAAAATAGTATTATAAAAACTCGTTTTTTTTTATGGTTTAGACTGTGACGATAGCCTAAGGATGTGCATGTATGCATATGTTCATAGGACTAATAATTGCGCTTGCGCTCAAGCATACACCAGTTAAGATGAAAAATAATAGGACAAGACCCAATGCTGCCTCAGCCTAAGCACGTGTGATGCCTAGCCCAATTTGTATATTTTTTTGACAATGAAGATATATTAAATTTCAAGAGCAATACAACGAGGTGAACAACATCTTAAAAGATAAGAATCCTAACTTCTGTTTAACGAAAAACACTCGTCCGAACAAAAAAAACGTTAGTCCTCAAAATCCTCTCCAGTGACAATCAATCCTAAGACCATGCAAAACCTCCATATCCATGTCCTGTGAATCCGCTCTTTAGAGGATAGCCCACAAACGCATCCAATCGACTGCTGCAAAGATAACCTGCAGTAGAGAACAGCCGCTAATGGAAAGCATCAGGACCCAAATTGTATATGGCCCACCATGAGTACCATGCAAAATTTCATGCAAAATTGTTTAGTATCACCTTAATTTCTAGTCGAGCAACAATGTTGTAAACTTATAAGGCTATCATAACCTTATACTTACATGACTATCACAGCCTTGTTATATGAAATGAGAATAAAAGAGTAAGTGTGGTGCTATATGTATGTGGCCTGCCTCTTGAAAGGGCTTAGGTAGTTGGCTTTTGAGGGCAGTTTGTCCCCATAAAGCCGACACGGCCTTCACGGTTGTGCATACATGTCGATGTGCGTGCATTACACATGAAGGTTGGAGATAGGACACACTGCATAGCATATGACAAGCCGGCCCTGGTCATATGGAAATGCGCTAAGAAAGGATATTCCTAACATTTTCCCAAGTATATGGGTGAGTTGGCTCATGATGAAATCAGGTCACATACACCCATCAGTCATCACTACCGCCATGATGAAATCCCTCACAACTGCCGCCATCAGTGGCGCTTACAAGTTGTCAGTTGTGAGGGATACTGTAGCAGTGTTACTTGCTTCTCTTATTATTTAGAGCAACAAGCCAACAAGTGCATGCCATAGTCAACGTTCTTTTTATTTTAAATCCCACATGCCAGGCCTGTTGCTGTAGCACTTCCTTGAATATAACTTGCCATCCATTCCCAACCGTTTTTGGTGCTGTTGCCAATAAACATAGCATAGTCTTTGACCTCGTTCCTGTCTATTATTTCTTGAAAAGCGGGATTTCTTAATCCACGTATGCTCCAACTAACGTATTCGAGAATTTTAAACTCGGTACGATCGATAATATATCTAGTGTGCGGTGTGCTAAAATATCAAATTATCAATGAAATTGTATTGTTCAATGTATAATGTCTATATGTGTGTGTACAGTTTGTGAGATGCAGTTATCCGCGTGCCATTGGGATTTGGTTTGATCTTTGTGTCATCTATAAACAATACTCATGACCCGAAAGCAGTTTTGTGTCTCCTGTCGCGCCCACAGATTTTGCCACAAAACCAGCAGTGTACTCCATAGGTCAACTGGATGGATTAGCCAGAAGAGCAGGGTGGACTTGCATGGTAGCTGCCATTGAGATTCTGGCTTGTCTAGGGCTATTTAATTTAACCAACAACTTGCTTCTGAAATGTATTTAGTTTATCGGTCCAAGTCGGGTGATCTAGCTAGCTAGATATACTTGATTCCTGTTTGTAGCATATCCTAGTGACATAACTAGTAGTACTTAGGGTACGCTATAAATTACTACATACATGTTGGCTTCCTATTGCCGCATTATTTTTAATTCCTCCCAACTATGTTGCAGTCAAACTCAAGAGTTTTGGCCACTAGTCCACCACTGCATTGGGTTATTATTTTATCATGCTAAAAATATATCTAGTATATCTTTCTTTGAAAACATACTAACTAATAAATAGAGTTAATAATTTATGCATTTACTAGGAAAATGTCAGTGTAGGGGAAAATGTTCAGCATGTTAATAGGACACTTTCTAGTCCAAAAGGAGAGAATTAAGGAAATCGGACAGAATGCGCTAAGTGCACATGCGTAGTCCATTCTTTTAGAAAAGGAAAAATTGTATTCCCAACTCTTCAAGAGGTTTGTACACAACTATTGTGTAATATAGTGTGATAAAGTGGCTCTCCAAAAAATAAATATAAGAAACCAAGCCAAAGCTATTGCTCTTACAAGATGGCCATCCTTCGTTGGCAAAGATTGCCATGACTAATGTCTCTAGCCTGCAATAATCCCACTTGATAAGGGATCTTTTTGCTATGTTTTGTAGGATGCTCCAATGCCTTGTCCAATGAGTTGCCCTAACAATGACCTGCAAATAAGAATAAAATATTTTTTTCATCAATAATTACTTCATTCCTACGTAGCCATATAGAACATAAAAGTGCACTTGCCCTTGCACAATTTGGGAATGCAAGTGCCGACCTATTTGCTGTAAGCAAGGCCCAGAAAGCACATTTAGATTCATGGTGACTCCAAACCAAAAGCTATTGCAAAAGCTCACCAAACAAATTAACCTTGTCACTTGACAAGCAAAGAATAAATGTTGGATGGTTTCGTTGGATGAAGAAAACAACATCAAACATTCCCAGACTATTGTCTTTTTATCAAATTATCCTTTGTTAACACTACACCTTTAAACAGGAACCAAATAAAGATCTTAATTTTTTTGGCAATTTCAATTAGTATTTGTTCAAAGGTAAGGCAATTTTTCCCAAATGTCCATACATAAAAGTTACTATGAAAATACCATATTTGGATAGGTTCCACTTCAAAGAATTAGGTTGATCATGTAAATGCACCAATGCAATTTAATGACTAGTTGTTCCCACTTCCTGTTAAGGAGTGTAGAGCTGAACACATCTAAAACTATGTCATTTTTGTTTCTAGCAATATTATATAATGATGGATATTGATTTTTTAAGAGGATAGCAAGCCACCTATCCTCCTATAATCTTATTTGAGAAGTGAGAACCATTGTGAAGAATAAAACCACAGGTTGCAGGAAACACCCTTTAACCTTCATAAGGGCTGACCAGAAGTGAGAATCCTTAAGCTTTCACTGAACTTCCCCAATCTTTTAGGTCTTAAATACTTTATCTTGAGAAATATCTTCCAAACACCCTCCTCATTTGTCAATTTGAATAGCCACTTGCTCAATAGACACAAGTTCTGGACCTAAAGATTTTTAATACCCATATCCCCTGATTTCCCACTTAGTTACTCTATATTTTTCTTATGGTTATTGCCTTGCCAAAAAAGGATGACTACAAAAAGTATAGTTTCTTAAGAATGTCTTTTGGTATTTAAAAGAAAGACATCATGAACATAGCAAGGCTACTTCAATACTAAGTTAATTAGAATTAGTCGATTACCATATCTAAAAGAGATTTCCCAAACCACAACCAATGATCCGTGGATAATGTTTCACATAATCCTTTGACCCTTTATAGCAAAAGAGCTCACTTTTTTATGAAAGTTAATCTTCAACCTAGAGAGTTTCTTAAAAGCACATAAGATAGGTTCTTTGCTTGCTCCAGATCATGCTCTATGAACAAAATAGTATCATCTACGTATCATAGAATGGAGAGACTTCCATCAACTGAACGAGGTATCAATCCATGACTTTATCCATCCACTTTTGCTCGTTATAAATATATCTAACATTTCTACAACCATGTAAAAAGGATAGGTGATAGTGGGGCCCGTTGATGCAGGTCTTTGTTGGCTTTGAAGTACCAGCCTATGACATTTTTTACATTCATAGCAACGCTTCCCCTTATATATACAAAATGTTAGATCCACTGGCAGCACAAAGATGAGAACCATTTCATTCTAAGAGTTTGTTGTAAAAAAGGCCATTTGACATTTTCATATACCTTCTTAGAGTCTACCTGTTATGACCGGCGTGTAGTACCAGAGGCGCAAGCCCACCAGGGGCTAATAGGCGGCCAAGGAGGATTAGGGGCCCAGGCCCAATGTATATTATTTCGGTCCATTAGCGAGTTGAGTCCAGTGCATTAGGAGAAAGTATAAATACTTGCAACAGACTCTTGGGATGATTAAGCAGAAGCAACCTATTATTGCCGGTTTTCCTTAGGGAGCCAGGAGAAACCCTAGCCGCCTCCTCTCTCTCGCACTCCAACCACCAGACACGGCGCCCCAGCGCCGTGGACGCCGTCGCTGCCCTGCTCCTCACCCCTACTCCCTACACAACATTCCCGGTAGGATCTGCAATCCTATCACTACCTTAAAATAATCCCATTAAAATTTTACCTATGCAATTCATGAATAGTTCATGCAGAATAGTTGTAGGACCGAGACGTGCGACTAGAGGGGGGTGAATAGGAGCAATTGAAAAACTCAAACTCAAAACCCCCAAAGTGCGCTCTCACGAAAACACACGCACACCCGATACCGTCCACAGAACAGATATGTATCGGGTGGAAAGCGGAAGCACTCGAATTAACACCCAACGAAACGGACGTAAGACGAGCAACCAAACTACACCTAAAACTACACCTCTCTAATGTGTAGAGTTGCATAGCATAGACAAGCTACTAACCCTAGGACACATTGAGAAACTCTAAACGGAAAAACACTAAAGCACGCAACAAAACAAGCGAACACAACAAAGCACAAACAAAATAAGACAAGCTACAAAGTTTGCAAGTGTCGCACACTAGCCACTCAACACACCGAAGCGTGCCTCACTTAAGATCAGTGAATGAAGAGTATGGGCATGCAGTGGTTGACACAAAACAAGTTTGAAGCAAACAACAACACTCCAAAGACCAAAGAAACCAAGAAAAACAAATCCCAAAGCAAGCGGAGCAAGAAACACGCAAAAACAGCCCCGGAAACACTAGACCGGACAATCCTTTCTCCACCAAAAGAACTGACTGGACAAACCTAAAGAAAGGAAAGAAAACAGCCCAAAAACACTATAGACAGGACAATCCGAGGGAAGGGGATCGGACAATCCGAGGTCCCTACTTCGGACAAACCTAAGGACAATTAAATTGTCCTATCAGTTCTCCGAAAAACTGCGCAGAAAAACAACCCGACATCCCATCGAAAAATCGATCGAAACAGGGACAAATCTCAACGAAACTTCACGAAAATTTGCATGGACAATCCCAAAGACCTTCCTTAGCAAACCCCAAAAGATCCACTTGAAAAGATCAAGGGTTGCACGGGAATTGCAAATCTCGTGAGGTAGATGAATTGACACCGAAAAACCGAAATCCGACAAGAACGGCCATTGCTCGTGGTTTGATGATTCTAGCACTTAGCTAGTGAGATTTACCACATCATTGCAAGGCAAAATACCAGCAAAAAAAAGATCCCAACCTTGGACAAACCTAAACACACCAAAATCCAAGGACTGGAACCAAAACGAACTAGAACGGGGAGGAGGAAAGGAGGACGAAATTGAGCTGCTCAAGACATGAATTTCTCAAGGAGTAATCTTGGATTGAATCACGAAATCAAGTCTTACAAGACCCCCTAGAGCCTACCTCCCATCATCCTCCCACTAATGATAAGATTTGACTAAACTAGGCACTCATCTTCTAGCTAATCTCCTCTCTTTTCTCTCTTTGGACCTTGGCTGCTAGGGTTTGGGAAAACCTAGGGTTTGTGAGCCTCTCAAGTCTATTTATACCCTAGGCCCTAAATGACACAATTACACTAAGACCCCTACTCTAAAAATGCCCGGAGGGGGCCAAACCGAAAAGATATAATCGGACGACTACGATGACGACTTGATCTTCCTCTTCTCCACGCCTCGCTTAGATCTGCGCCACATAGCCAGTAGTCCAGAAGCTTCCCCCGGTTTTGAAGTCAGAAACCGGGAAACTTTATTTCGCGGGCATCTTGGGCCGAGTCTTGGGCCCATCTTCTATCTTGACGAGTTTCGGTCCACTCGCCAAGTCTTCGTAGCTTGGGTGACGGTTTTGAGCCGAAGCCGCCAAAGCCTCGCTCAAACGTCTTCGCGCCATGCATTCGGGTTGGAGCACCACGGTGGCAACCGGCTTCTCCAGTCCATCGGAGTTGCCTCGCAGTCCATCGGAGGGCTTACACCGCCGTTGCCAAACCGCCCCTCCGTGTACCGAGCCTCCATGGCCGACCGACGCCGTGCATTGCCTCCAGTCCATCGGAGGGCTTTTGCCTCAGTCCATCGAGGTCTTGTGCCTGAATCCATCCAGGTCTTCTTCTTCTACCTCTAGTCCATCAGAGGGCCTTCAGTCCATCGGAGGAGCTCGTTGACAATCACTCATCACACCAGGAGAGCAATGAGGCCGGTCCATTGGCTCTCAATCTCCCCCTTGATAAGTGCATTGTCAACACATCTTCAACCTGTAACCTGAAAAAGAACAAAGACAAAAGAAAAGCGTAAAACTGAAAAAGAAAGGAAAAAGAAGAGAAATGCTCAAGCTGCCCAAAACCAAACAAAGGTAAAGACAAGATAGCTTGCGACAACAAAAAAAAGCAAAACATCGGCTCCTCAAGATAGAGGCAAAAGGCTCAACGCACCGATGCAAAGAGCATGCTAAAAGCTCAACTCCCTCCTAAAATGCATCCTCACAAATGCAATATGAGTGCAAAGCTCCCCCTCAAATAGATCTCTCCCAAAGTCCTCCCCCTGTGTCCAATACTTCAAAATTTCTTCCCAAAATTTTCCCCCTTGTTGACAATGGACACATCAAGGGTTCTTAGGACTTCCCCGGAACTAAATAACTCCCCCTCAAAATATGCCATGATATGCTGGGAGTGTAACTGAAAGAGCTCAGAAGGGATGGAAAGCTAGTATTCACAAGTTCTAGCATACAATGCAAGTGAGGGCAAGGAAGCATATAACAAGCTCAAATGAATCTATCTTACACATATCAAGAGCAAGCTTGTTTTTCATGGTAGTTTTTAAGGAAAAACATCACCAACAAGAATAGCACCTAGCAAGATAGGCATGAACAACAAGATGCGAGCAATGTATACAAGGTGTGCTACTCTCAACCAAAGCATATACAACTAGCCATAAGCATTTTAGAGACTTGCATATTTCAGTTTTGATCACTCGTAACATAAGCAAGTACTTGTTATGTGCCAGGGGTTATTTACTTGTCTTAGCCACTTCTTACCAACCAATGCCAAACCTAGGTTCAAAAACCCATCAGAAGCTTAAGACAAGGTTTTGGCCATGTACAGCCTAGTCCAAGTTCATGTCAAAGTGCAATGACAAGCAGTCTCAAACTAGATCAGTGTGACAAGCAAACCCACCTGGATCTTTCTCAATTCAACACAAGAGACACCACTTGTAACATTTTAATTTAGATTTCAATTTGAGCAAGGTGTCATAAAAGCTTAGGCATTAACTTAGCAAAGGCATACAACTAGCATATCCAGATATAAAAAGATAGCATAGCATTCAACACTCCTACACATGCTAGGTAGCTAAGTCAAGTGGTGATCATGTTTTTGATTTTCAGGAAAGCAAAAGACTTAGCTTACAATTAGTATTCAACAAACTCAAGAGAGCTTAGCCAACCATGATCAAGCAAGCAACTGTACAATCTAGCACAAAAAAGTACTAACTCATCATTCCAAAAGAGCTCTAGTGCTAGTGAAGTAAAAATACATATGATATATGGATGCAATGCATGATATGAACCAAACATGCAGAAAAGCCATTCAAGAAACTAAGACCAAAATCTTCCCAAAGGAAAACAAGAATCACAACACATACCTGACAAGCTTAAAAGCTTGCGGCGATCCCGCTGGACCTTTCAGGGTGCATGCATGCCTTAAGGTCACCTCCCCTACGTCCTCAGCGGGTCCATCTTTGCATGTACAGCAAGCTATCCTTGTAGAGGTGGAACACAAGAAGTGGAAGTGGTGGTACATGTATCCTCCTCCAAGGTTGATGTAGTAGAGTGGAACTCCCCCTCAACTCGAGCCACCTAGTATCAACAACTAGGCACAAAGAGAAACAAAAGACACCAATGAACTAAAAGTGTCCATTGGCTCAAGTTAGGGGTTAGTGCAGGAAATGATGCATAAGAAATAAATATGCCACTTATGGAGAGTACCACTTGTGGATTTAGGCACAAGGCATGAATCCTGCAAAACAAAGTGAGCACAAATATACAAAACTCACATACACAAGGGAAAGCTAGCTCAAGCAAAACAATTAGGCACAAGTCTACACTACCCAAAGCAAAGGTAACCAAGTCAAGACACAAGGTAGCTAGACAACACAAGATTAAGTTAGAGAAAGTAACAATCAAAATGACAACACATGAATAACATGCCAAGAACAATACCACTTGAAAGTGTTACATGGCACAATGTTCATGAGTTATCACACACTAACAGATAAAGGAGACTAGTCCACCAACACAAACAAGCTAGCAAGATATGGTATATGAAAGAAACACACAAACTAGCATGTCATATGGCTAACCCACCAAAACAAAAATGAATCTAGCAAGCAAAATCTACTAGATAGAAGAACAAACTAAGAACAGTCAAACTGATCACAAATGAATAACATGCCAGGACAGAGAAAGCTTGGCACGAGATTCACTAGGATCACGTGCAAGCATGCAAGGAAGACTATACTAGCAAAAGAGGCATACAACTAGTCATTAGGAAAACTAGCATGATATGTGGCTAGTCCACCAAGCAAACATGCATGAAAGCTAAGTACCAAAAGAAACACAAAACAAATTACACAAGCTGAACAAAATACAAAGGAGAGCAAGGAGCAAAGCTCTCAAATGTACAAAGGATAAAAGTCCATGAGCACCCTCAGAGCCTGGAGAACCATCAAGTCTCACTCATCACATGTTCTCCAGAACTCAAACCTGCAAGATCAACGATAGTATGGAGGGGCAGACGGTTCGACATTGGGGTTAGTGAAACTACTGAACCAGTGTCGAGCCATCTGCTCAAACGAGGGGTAAACACTATCAAAGAAACCATCCCTCATACCACGACCTCCAAAGCGTGAACCCTCGAACTCTCTCACAAAGTCTTGGTTGTGAGGTCCATAGCCGCGCTAAAAACGACTAGGAGATCGGCCGGCAAAACGTCTCTCATCACCAACAAAGCGGTCTCTCATCTCACCGTGGTGGGGAGGATATTGGCTAGCACCCTGGTAGAACTGATCCTGGTTCCCCCAGGCTCTCTCCTGCCTCTCAACCCGCTTCCTCCTGAAGCAAAACTCCTCCAAGTGGCCATTCCGCTGGCAAAAGTCACAGTGGTAGACATGCCTCTTGGGTAAAGGGTAAGGCTGGGCCTTGGGCTTAGGTGGTGTGACTTTGGGTGGAACATGCTGCTGGGCTGGCTTCTTGTCCTTAGGCTTGAGCACTTGTTCAACTATTTTGGTCAGCTCGGCCTGATGGGGCTTGGGTGTCCAGAACTGTTTCTTCTTGGTGGGGGCTGCCCTAGGTGGCTCATGGTAAACCCCATCTACAGTCTGGCCAGACTGGGTAGGTGCAGTCTTAATCTTGATTGGGGCCCTCTTCTCACCTGAGGTGCTACACTCTCTAAACCCAAAACCGCCCAAGTCACCCTCAGCTCTCTTGGCACTCTCAATGATCATCTCAAGCTGGGGTCTCCTAGCCCAAAACCAGCTAAGCACTTCTCTCAACCTGTTGTTGTCCTCTTGCAAAGACAACATCTCCTCTCTTAGGTCCTCCAGAACTACAGTCTAGGCAGCACAAGACGACAGTCAAGAGGGGAATCATAGGAGCAGCTTTCTCAAGTCTCTTAATAGTGGCATCTCTATCCACAAGCTGCATCCTTATGGTCAAGCAGTTCTCACAACTATCAGAAGGGGCTGAAAGAACCTCAAAGTCAGCTCTCAACTGGTCAAGCTCGCCCCTAAAAGTAGGGCAGACCATACACGCACCCAAAAGCGTAGGTCTAGCCCTAAGCTCCTCAAGCTCCTTAAGCTGCCCCTCAAACTTCTCCATCAGCATAGCTAACTCACTAGCTAGACGGGGGCAAGTCTCACACTCGGGAACGTCACTCACAATAGGCTCATCTAGCTTTGATTGGAATTTGCCTAACTCAGCTCTCAGCCCATCTATCTCCTCTACCTGCTTGACATGCTTGTCTCTCTGGTCACTAAGCTCTATCATGAAAGACTCACAGGTAGGGCACTCTATCTCACTAGGGCTAGCTGGCACACTTTTCAGCCTCTATTTCTGCTTGAGCATCGGCTAGTTTGGCCTTAAGCTTTTTCTTCTTCTTGGCTGCCTTCTTAAGCATTTTATCCTGGGCTTTCAGAGAACTACTATAACTCTCCAACATCTCAAGGATTTGAGCATCATCAGGCATTACCTCATCATCAATAGAAGAGTTGTTGTCGTGATCGTTGTTCTTCTTGTCCTCAATCACCACGGAACAAAGCTTTCTCTCCTTCTTCTTCTTCTTCTTCTTGTGCTTGGGCTTGTGTCTGCTAGAGATAAAGCAGAGGCCAGCTGGACCACCAAGCTCCTTCTTCTTGCCTCGGTTGAAGATGATCTCCTCATCACTTGAACTTGAGGAGGAAGAAGAGGTAGCCGGCTTGGTGTAGCGTTCGCTCATCTCGGCGAAGAAAGCCTTCTCACGCCTCCGGGTGTCCTTCACAAATCTCTTGAACTTCTTCTCGAGCACCTTGTCCCTCTTGCTAGAGCGTACTTGCCGGAGTCGCGTGAGCGGTGTCCGCTGGAGTCGGAGTCGCGGGAGTAGTTTTTGCCCTTCTTGTAGTAGTTGTTCTTCTTGGGGCACTCGGCGATGAAGTGGCCGACCTCTCCGCACTCGAAGCACTTGGGCCTCTCACCCCTCTTCTTGCTCATCCGGTTGTCATAGGCGCGCTGAAAGCGACTAGACACCAGACATAGCTCTTCATCCCCAAGCGACGCCAACTGCTCCTTTGTCACAGACATCAAAGCAAAAAACGAGAAGTTGTGCATAAGGGGGTTAACAACAGACTCATTAGAGGGGGTAGCCAAGGCTAGACTCTTAGAACCGATACAAGCAAGGGAATTCCTCAACTTGTAATCTACTTCTGTGGCCTTGAGCTTACTATAGAGCGCCTCTACTCCTATCGTATCATACCTTGTCGACTCAATGATTGAGTTTACCTTGATCTCCCATACTTTTTTGTCCAACGCATACAGCAACTTGACAGCCTGCTGATGATCGGTGTATGGAAGCTCAGCGGGAGCAGAGTTGACACGCAACTTGTTAATAATCGACCGAAAGCGACCAAACAAGTCATCTACTGACTCTCCCGGCTTTTGGACGAAATTCTCATTCGCGCCGGTAAGTCTCCACAAGCCTAGCCTTAATCGTTGTGGTACCCTCATAGTGTGCACTAAGCAGTGACCATATCTCACGCGCCGTCTTAAGGTGACTCACTCTCTCATAATCCACAGGACCAAGCCTGGAAAAGAGAAAGTTAACAGTCTTGGCATTCGCCTCATGCCGAGCCACGATATCCTGTGTAGTACGCTCAGCGATTGGAAGCACCACAAAAGTCGTACTCTGAGTTGCATCCCATATGTTCTGACTCTGGTTAACAAAGAACGCCTCCATCCTACCCTTTCAGTAGAGATAGCTATCGGAGCCAAGGACGGGAATCTTCCCAGAGTAAGTTATGGTCGCTACGGTTTCTTCACCGGTTAAGGTATAGGAAACCTAACCGGCTCTGATACCACTTGTAGGACCGAGACGTGCGACTAGAGGGGGGTTGAATAGGAGCACTTGAAAAACTCAAACTCAAAACCCCCCAAAGTGCGCTCTCATGAAAACACACGCACACCCGATACCGTCCACCGAATAGATACGTATCGGGTGGAAAGCGGAAGCACTCGAATTAACGCCCAACGAAACGGACGCAAGACGAGCAACCAAACTACACCTAAAACTACACCTTTCTAACGTGAAGAGTTGCGTAGCATAGACAAGCTACCAACCCTAGGACACATTGAGAAACTCTGAACGAAAAAACACTAAAGCACGCAACAAAACAAGCAAACACAAAAAAGCACAAACAAAACAAGACAAGCTACAAAGCTTGTAAGTGTCGCACACTAGCCACTCAACACACCGAAGCAAGTTTGAAGCAAACAACAACATTCCAAAGACCCAAGAAACCAAGAAAAATAAACCCCAAAGCAAGCGGAGCAAGAAACACACAAAAACAGCCCCGGAAACACTAGACCGGACAATCCTTTCTCCACCAAAAGAACTGACCGGACAAACCTAAAGAAAGGGAAGAAAACAGCCCAAAAACACTATAGACCGGACAATCCGAGGGAAGGGGATCGGACAATCCAAGGTCCCTACTTCGGACAAACCTAAGGACAATTAAATTGTCCTCAGTTCTCCGAAAAACTGCGTAGAAAAACAGCCCGACATCCCATCGAAAAATCGATCGAAACGGGGTCAAATCTCAACGAAACTTCACGAAAATTTGCATGGACAATCCCAAGGACCTTCCTTAGCAAACCCCAAAATATCCACTTGAAAAGATCAACGGTTGCACGGGAATTTCAAATCTCGTGAGGTAGGTGAATTGACACCGAAAAACCGAAATCCGACAAGAATGGCCCTTGCTCGTGGTTTGATGATTCTAGCACTTAGCTAGTGAGATTTAACACATCATAGCAAGGTAAAATACCAGCAAAAGAAATATCCCAGCCTTGGACAAACCGAAACACACCAAAATCCAAGGACTGGAACCAAAACGAACTAGAACGGGGAGAGGGAAAGGAGGACGAAATTGAGCTGCTCAAAACATGGATTTCTCAAGGAGTAATCTTGGATTGAATCACGAAATCAAGTCTTACAAGACCCCCTAGAGCCTACCTCCCATCATCCTCCCACTAATGATAAGATTTGACTAAACTAGGCACTCATCTCCTAGCTAATCTCCTCTCTTTTCTCTCTTTGGACCTTGGCTGCTAGGGTTAGGGAAAACCTAGGGTTTGTGCTGCCAATATGAGCTCCAAGGGAGTCTCTCAAGTCTATTTATACCCTAGGTCCTAAACGACACAATTACACTAAGACCCCCACTCTAAAAATGCCCGGAGGGGGCCAAACCGAAAAGATACAATCGGACGACTATGATGATGACTTGATCTTCTTCTTCTCCACGCCTCGCTTGGATGTGCGCCACGTAGCCAGTAGTCTGGAAGGTTCCCCCGGTTTTGAAGTCAGAAATCGGGAAACTTTATTTCGCGGGCATCTTGGGCCGAGTCTTGGGCCCATCTTCTATCTTGACGAGTTTCGGTCCACTCGCCAAGTCTTCGTAGCTTGGGTGACGGTTTTGAGCCGAAGCCGCCAAACTCTCCCTCAAACGTCTTCGCGCCATGCACTCGAGTTGGAGCACCACGGTGGCACCCGGCTTCTCCAGTCCATCGGAGTTGCCTCGCAGTCCATCGGAGGGCTTACACCGCCGTTGCCAGACCGCACCTCCTTGTACCGAGGTTCCATGGCTGACCGACGCCGAGCATTGCCTCCAGTCCATCGGAGGGCTTTTGCCTCAGTCCATCGAGGTCTTGTGCCTGAGTCCATCCAAGTCTTCATCTTCTACCTCTAGTCCATCAGAGGGCCTCCTGTCCATCGGAGGGCTTGAGCTCGTTGACAATCACTCATCACACCAGGAGAGCAATGAGGCCGGTCCATTGGCTCTCAATAGTCAGCCCTTCAATGATATAATGACTAGGGAGAAAAGTTTTTTGAGAGGGTTACATCACTTTGTGAGCTATTGCATTTATTCTGTTTATAGCTACTGTTACGAAGATCTTAAAGCTTACATCCAACAAACACTTAACTGCTACTTGTTGACACTTGGGTAGCATAGTTATGACAAAAAATTCAAAGAAAAGAGGCAAAGATCACCTTTGTAGAAAATCGTAAAACACAGCCATCATGTTAGCATTTATGGTTTTCCAAAAAAGTTGATTGAATTCAGCGGAAAAGCCATTAAGGTCAGGTGCCTTATCATGTTCCATGCTAAAAGATGCATCTTTAACCTCTTTTTCAGATAATTGTTTTGCTAAAATATTATTTTTGAGCTCAGAATCCTAAGTGATATTATCAACCCTAGATTCTAATATGTTAAATTATTAGAAAACTCTGGTAGTAAGAGGCGATATGTTCTTTCCTTTATTTGTTACTCTATTATGTCCAACCAACTGAAAAATTCTAGTTTTTATGCTTACTATTAGTGACAAGGTGGAATTACTTAGTATTATTATCACCTTCCAATAGATCTTTATTACCTTTTGATCTTTGATACCGGACTATTTTCTCTTCTCTCAAGTCTTAACAAATGACACATTCTATCAAGAGACATCGATCAGAGATTTTATATCATCTTTTTTTTTCTTTTCTTTTTCTTAGGTTTTTGGCCCACCCTCTCAAATAGTGTCAGCCTAATTTGTTTTCTGCCATCTTTGCAGCAGTACCTAAATGGAATTGAGTAAACAAATATTACATGGAGTAGATAATTGTGTTTACGGCAACCAGACAAACCCAAATACAGGAGATAAATACAAAGCATCACATAGTTAATTATTTTGTCAATAACAAACGTATAACATTAATTCTCTGAAACAAATAGAACAGGGCCACTCAGTGATAATCAACCAGCTAGCTAGTTTCTGACAATTCTGTCCTGTCGTATGTACATCTCCACTTACTGAAATTTCCAGCTAAAAACTTTTAATAGCTGAATTTATATTATTTACAAGTTCACCTATGGTACAAGACCCGTCTTCAATCTGCAAGGTTAAAAAAAAAAGAAAAAAACCATTAGCTCATGTCATCTACCAGTCTCGATGTCCATTTCAGTCCCGGCCTCCTTCAAGACATGTATGAGTACATAGTTTCTGCGGTTATATCTGTAAGTAATTCCAAATATTTAGATTTTGTATGTTCCTAGACAATTTGCCAAACTAATCATTTTATTTTTGTTATTTTAGATGATACACTACTACATCATCGATTGTTAGAAGTGCCCCGTTTATATTTTTAGGCCGTTAGAAAGTTGAGGCGAATCTAGAAATCACATTTGGTCCAAAACATCATTCACATTTGGAAATCGATCTCTAAAAGCGGTCGGTAAGGTGCCTCTACAAATCGATTTCTAGATGTAAATTGATTTTTTTAGGCACTTCAGCTTAGCAACCGCTCATAAATAAAAT
Organism: Paspalum notatum; assembly: GCA_022530915.1. Taxonomy (NCBI): domain Eukaryota; kingdom Viridiplantae; phylum Streptophyta; class Magnoliopsida; order Poales; family Poaceae; genus Paspalum; species Paspalum notatum. The sequence continues at coordinate 21,689,436 of CM039684.1, read as the reverse complement.
GGTGCATTTCAAAAAACGGTTCATCGTACGAACCCTTCTAAAAATTATTTTTTCAAAGACAGACCAATCACTCTTAAAAATCGTTTCTTAAAGTAAATTGAAAAAAAATGTACGTATAACTTGGCTAGTTACACTACACACTACACGTGATGGTAAGGCTGCTCTCACCAGAGTGTCCATTTGGGATGTCCAAAACACTGTTTTGCACTGTAGACAGAGAGAAAAATAGTTGGAACAGTGGATAAACGGGATGGGATAGGTCTTCTGGTGAGAGCAGCCTAAAGTTTGTTGGTGGGAAGAAGGCTTGAGATCGTGGGTTCAGAATGCATTTCTAGGGGGCAAATAATAAGGTAGTTCGCCCCTGAAATTATTTGATTTCTAAAGATCCATGAGGAGAGGCGGCTACAGCAAGAACCGCTCCTAAAAGACCTCCGGCCAACCACCTCTTTGTGCAGTAGTGTCGTTACATTACGAACACAAAATTCACAAAGATTTTTATTATTTTCAGTATATAATTCGTATCTTTTTTTTGAAACAAAATATAATTTGTATCTTCAATTGCAAGGCTAGGAATAGAACGACGACAACCTAGAGTAGCTAGCTGTACGCCTATGGTTCAGGTTCACCGTACCTTCGCCGTAATGGTGATGTTTAGCGACGACCTGGCGAGCGTCAAGACGCTGGTGTTGACGATGGACAGGCCGTGCTTCTCCAGCTCCTTGAGCACCATGATTAGCACCCCCTTCTTCTCCCGGCAGAGCACCCTGAGCAGAAGAGTCTTGCCCCGGAGGTCTGCCTCGATCGTCGGGCTCGCCCCGCCGTCGTTATCCTGTCCGCCGCCTGCGCCGATGCAGCACCGGGCGTCCAACGGTGGGGACTCCGCCGTGCTGCCGGTGCTCTGATGCCGCTCCTCCTGCAGGGCCTTGAGCCTGCCCCTGAGGTGGTGCACGTAGTCGATGGTGCTCCCCAGCAGGGACACCTTGTCCGTCTGGGAATCAAACATCCAATACACAACATTTCCCAGAGTTTTATTAGCAAGTCGATCGTCGATCTTAGTGTTGTCTGTTATGTGAATTATTTGCTGCTGCTAGCTCGCTCACCTTGGTGATGTCGGGGATGATGGACGCGAGAGTCGCGAACTGGTGGTGCATCTTCTCCCGCCGCTTCCTCTCCGCAATGACGTGCTCATGCGCCGCACCGGAGCACCGAGCAGCTGTGCTGGCGTTGATCTCTTTCTTCGGCTCTCGTGCAGAGAAGCTCATCGGCGGCGTCGAGTCGCCGCTGGTGAAGGAGAAGAAGCGGTGGCCGCCACCAGCGCTGATGTCTCCGCCGGGAAAGGAGAATCCTGCAGTCGCGTACGTGCCTTGCTGCCGTTGATCTAACTCTGCTTCCCGTTCTTGATGCGTCGTAGACTGGTCCCAGCTGAGATCGTCGGCGAGGGAATCGGCGAGCTGCTGCATCGTCATCGGGTCAATGAAGTCGAGCTGCCCGGGACCCTCGTTCTCCTGCACTCAGTGAAATAATTAAACAGCAGCATTAATACTGCGAAGACGCATGCATGAACTTCACATTTTGAAAGCAGGCAGCCTTCTTTTAATGAAGAACTGGTAGATCTATGGGCACGACGGCTTACCAGCTCTGCCAGCCATTGATGGTTTGCCGTGGAGTCCATCTCAGCGTGTGCCTCGGTCAGGATCGAGCGCAATTAATCCCACACTACAACCATATATAAGACACTGCTGGCCGCAGGCTGTTGGGGACAAGCTTATTGCTATCCGCACTCTTCTTCTAAATTTCTACTTAAAATAGTATTTTAGCCTAATTAGCAAGATCATTTTCCCAGTATCAGATTCCTCGTCTCTCCTATTTGATACTGCGAAGACGCATGAACTTCTTCACATTTTAATTTTTGAAAGCAGAAAGCCTTCTTTTAAAGATGAGCTAGTAGACCTATGGGCACGACGGCTTACCAGTTCTGCCAGCCATTGATGGTTTGCCGTGGAGTCCTTCTCAGCGTGTACTTCGATTAAGGATCCAGCGCAGTTAATCACACATCACAATCATATATAACTATATAAGACACTGCAGGCCGCAGGCTGTTGAGGACAAGCTTAGGCTATTCACAGTTCAGACTCAGAGCAAGTTTAGTAATAGAATCTATGGATTTAGAGCAAGTTTAATAATATAATCTATGGTGGGTTTTATATTGTTGCCATATTGTGAGAAACATGACCCTAAGAGGTAGATGTTTTGGTGATTAATGACAACTTAACTTTTGTTTCTAATAAGCTCATGACATGAAGGGAAAATGCTATTTAGTGTGTTCACTGTTTTTATCAAAAGAGACCCCTCCAACACAAATTTCTCAAAGAATGGCTTGAAGATTGATGATCTAGCGTGAAGACCAAAAGCTTTAGCGCTCTAAGTGTCGTAAAGTTGAAACAATGACACTTAGACCTTTATTTGCTAGTTTTTAGATCAGCCATCAAGGGGGGTCGAGGTGAGTATCTTGATGGACTAGTTAAGTTAGTCCTACTTTCTCGTGAGTCAACTTGGTCCCAAAGCTTTTGCTCTTAAAATATGGTAAAATACATTCACTTCCCTCTGTGTTACCTAAAAGGAACTCCTACCCTTATCCTCATTCAAAAGGTTTGAAAAACAGCAAAACCATAGTTTCTGTACTCATCGGACCGTCCGGTGTTTAATTCACCGGACCGTCCGGCGTACACAAAAATCGTTGTAGGATAAGTCCCTGCGCTTGGAGTGCTTCACCGGACGTTCTGTAAAATGTCCGGTGCTTCACCAGACGTTATAGCCAGTAGGGGTTGCCTAGCGTCCCTGAGCTAAGGTACACTCACCGGACGTTATAGGCAGGGAGGTGGTTTTGGAGCCAGGCCGAAGCGTTTGTACTCACCGGACCGTCCGGTGAATATAACGGCACTTGGCGTGCTTCGGGGTTTTTGAATTTAACGCTTACCGGACCGTCCGGTGATAACGAAAAATACTGTTTCGTACAGTAACGGCTAGTTTTGGGCCTCTCCTCTTTAAAAGAAGACCCCCCTCTCTCCATTTGCTACCTTTGCAATCAGGAAACACATACATACACTCAATGGTCATTCCACCACCAAAATTCATCAATTCTAAGAGCTTTAGTTCTAGAGACTTGAGAGGAAGAGAACTTCTTGAGACAAGTTGAATTCAAGTAAAGACCAATGCTTGTTACTCTTGGTGATTGCGATCACCTAGACGGCTGTGTGTCGTGTCTTTCGCGAGCTCTCCGAAGATTGTGGGAGAAGCGGAGGAAGGTCCTTGCGAGGGCAATTGTACACGGTGTGGAGAAAAGCATCCCGAAAAAAACGCTTGGTTCGCTGATCAAGAGGGTGGCTTGACCTTTGCGAAGGTCACTTTGCACACCTCATTCCTTGCGAGGTATGAGGCCGGGATCCTTGCAAGGAGCCCGCGAGTGCAAAGCCTTGCGAGGGGCGCCAAACGAGGAGTAGGGGGTAGAGACCGTGTGTCTCCCCGAACCTCGGGAAAAAATCTTCGTGTCACTTCTTGCTCCTTTACTTTCCGCAATTTACATTCCTAGTCTTGCATGCTTGGCTTTAGGTTGCAATCCTTTGTTATTGTGTAGAACTCTAGTCACACTCTTTTAGGCACTAGGGAGGAATTGGACTTGTGTGATAGGTTTTATTTTTGAGTTTTGAAATTAAAAGTCCAATTCACCCCCTCTCTTGGACATCTTGATCATTTCACATATCACATAAAGCTAAATGTACTCGTTGGTTTTAGATTAACATATTCTCTATTTCTCTTTGCTCTCTTCTCTCTTTCTCTTTGCTCTCTTGTCTTAGAGCTTGTGTAGGGGTTGGGTCTTGTATGATAGCCCATACTTCTCATTTTTTCCCATGTCTCTCCCCTCCATACAGGCAAAAGTGCATTGTAGGTAGGCCATTAGCTCATTACTTTACTTTCTTATACAACCATATATAAGACACTACAAGCCGCGGGCTCTTCCTACCCGACCGCTCCTCACTATAGGAAACACAATCATTTTCGTGGAACATAATAGTTATCGTCGGCCTGGGATCAAGCCGTCGAAACTTAAACAATTTTCATTGGCGAAGGCTCCAGGCCGGCGAAAGTAGTACTAACTTTCATGGGCTGCAGAATGGCCGAAGAAAGCAGGTGGTTGGCGACCCCCGGCTAGGGTTCCCTAGGAATCGCTTTCGTCGGCTAAGGCCACAGTAGACGAAACCTTGTGCCCTAGCGCCCCTAGGCTTAGGGTTTCGGATTGATTTTTTTCGGTCATTCACCGGGCCAGCAAAAAGTAGATTACTTTCAATCGGTTTCTTTTGGCTGACAAAAACTACAACCGATGGAAAATAATTTCCATAATGAACCCACTAGTCCCCACGATTGGCATTCACTCCCTCATGCCTCTCTCTTCCCACTGCTCCTCCAACGTGCGTGCCGCCCCACCGGCCGGCACCAGCGGCCTGTTGGCCATCTCCCCGCCCTACACCGCCCCCACCCCACGAGCCGTTGTCGCCTGTGAGCTCCTGCTGCCACCACATCCCACGCGTGCCCAGTCTGACCCGGCCTGGTCGGCCGCCGCCTCTCCCCACTCGATTGCCACCTCCATGCTCATTCGCTCTACTCTCTTTTACACAAGCTCAAACTCCGCCACCACACTCAGCCCACTCCCTTTAGCTCAAGCTCATTAGCACCGGAGCCTCACTCCTTCTTCCCACGACGTTGCGTATGTTACTTCCCGCCTCCACCCACTCACTTTACCTCACCACTGTGCCCAGAGCAGATGATGCGACGCTGCCGAGGATGGGGCGCCACTGCTTTCTCCCTCCAGTTCGCCGCCGCCGCTCCTTCTCCACCCACGCGTTGCCTACCATCGTCCACCTCCGCCCACCGCCTCGAGCAACCGCAGCAGCCGCCGGCCTCCTCCATGTGGCGTTGGATCCGCGTCGTCGCCACCCTCTCCTTCCACCTTCTTCCACATCCTCTCATCAACCATGGATCCACTAGATCTGTCGGGCGTTGGGTCCTCCACGCGACAGTCGTTGTCTGTCGGCGCGCCGGCCTCCTCTCCCTCCATGCCACGGGAGAAATGAGTTCGTTGGCCATGTGGAGAAGAGAGAGACGATATCATGGGTACGGGAACCACACCCCATATTTGGCATGGGAGGCTGGCTACATCGAGTCCCCAGCTGCTACAGCTAATTTATCTGTAAAAATCTACTGTAGTAACTTTTAGCCTATGGCGTGTGATGGATAGCATTGCTATCCGATCTCTTGTTCTTCAAAATTTATATTTTGAATAATATTCTAGTCTAGTTAGCAAAATTATCTTCTCCATATGAGATTTTTTCGCACTCCTTTTTACTCGATATCCAATTACCTCTATATCGAATTATCATAGATTTTATTTATTTTCTCCCAACTACCCTTCTTTTGTCCTTTCCCTTGAATAGCATGCTGCATGCATATGTGGAGGTCTATGCGTGTTGCGTCTTGCGTTTGCCCCTTTGCTTGTGCGCACGGCAAGGCAGTTACTCTGCACTCTCTTGTGCATGGCAATCCAGGTTCCGTCCACTGTATTGGAGGATGTCTCGTCTGTGCAAGCTGAGTGTCCGGCAGCATATTCTGCTTTGCATGGCTACATTGGACGTGATTGGTTCACCGAACTACGTTGGGCCAGGCTACGGATGAGAGACAGGCTCAGTTGGACCAGTCTCTACAAATGCAGTCACCATTGTTTGGTTGTATGATCTCACTGGATGCAGGCTGCATAGAGTTTTTGTTTAGTTAGTTGCATAAATTCGAAGTAAAAAATGTAAAAAATAAATATTTATAATTTATATTGTAAATATGGTCTAGTTTTGTTCCTAAAATCATTAGAAATACAAATATGAAATTGGTTTAAAAATTAGACATTTTAATAAAAAAATAAAGCCAAAATAGAGCATGAAAAAGCTGACTCGATTCCCGTGTGTAAACAGTACTGTATCAGCGGAACCTGGCTCGCTGGATACGCTCGATTCCTGCATGCCCACGCAGCCTGGCTGCCGCGGTACGGTTGCACAAAAGCAGCCTGTCCCAACTGCGTGCGCAGGAAACCAAACACGTACGTGTTGCATGCAAAGAGCCTGGCCGAGGCTGGAGCCAGGGAACCAATCACATCCATTGTGCTCGTGATTGTCCTTCACCACAAGATCTTGCATGTCTACCCATTCACTACAAGCACATATATTGTGTGGGAGCCACGACGATGGCCACCTTGGGTGCCGCCGCTGGCCGGCCGCTACCGACGGCCTAGGAGGCCGGTGTGGGCGAGCGAGTTGGGGCGGCACTGGTCGCCCCAGTGTATGAACAAGATGTATGCCCCTCCCCTGTCTCTCCCTGCGCTTCTCGATCTCAGGCTAGATCTGGGCGCCGCCACCGGCGGTGAGGGCTGTGCGGCCGCCGCTGCCCTCCGGGACGCTTCAACTAGAGTGGCCGTCGCTTCCTCGCGTCGCGCCGACGTGCCAGGTGGCCATCGGAGCCGTCGTTGCCGGGATGCTCTCTGCCTACCGCCGGCTGGCGTCGATCCACGCCACCGCGCCCGGCCGCCGTGCTCGGCTGCGGCCCGAGGCTGCCTTGGTCGCCCCGCGCCACCACCCGTTTGTCGTCCACTCGTTGCATTGTTGCCATCTTTGGTTTGTCGTGGGTGGTGCCACATTGCCACTGCTGTGGTATGGTTGTTCGCCGTGGTGGTGATCTGTGTGAGAAAGACGCTCCTGATGTTTCACTGGCTGACGGTGACTTTCTCCTAGCATAGAAGGTTTGGAACACATTGATAGTGTTGCAGGGCTGGAATCAATGGTGAAAACCATGCTGGATCTTCTTCGGCAGGACGACGACCAGGCGTTGTTCCCTCCATGGAGGCGTCGTCTCGATTCCAGCACTTTTGCTTTGTTCTACAAGGTGAAAACCTCGCTCTTTTGGATAGACGGCAGCGGCATCCCGCGTCGTACCCTTTGGTGCCATTGTGGAAGACTTCTGTGTTTGAAGATCCTTGTTGCTGAGATATCGCTCAGTGTTTTACATCGTGATATACTCTCAACGTATCAACAATCTTCAGTGTTGTCAAATCCTTATATGCTTTGACATGTAAGGTCGTTTATGATGGTTTGGTTTTGGTTGTTAGAGAGATTTCAACTCAAGCTGTGAAAGACGTTCTTCAGCAATGGTGGAATTGACTCAAGCTATACTTCTTTCTAGTGCACTCTGAAGACTACTAGAAAAAGATTAGTTAAGGAGACTTCATAGCACTCCATTAAAGACATATATTAGATTTTTATGTTGGAGTAGGCTTCTGTTTTTTTCTTGTGTCTTGCCTACATATTTCTAGTTTTGTCTAGAATATGTGCGAACACTTTGTAATAATTTGGTCTGATGCATCATCTTTTGATGGTGTCTGAACTCGGAATGTATTTTCCATTATCTAAAAAAAGCACATATATTGTGTGTCCACTATCGCGTGGCACATAACCACATTCAAGTTCCCATTCAGACGACAAGACATTGCTACCAACATACTCAATCAATGGCTTTCTACCTTGTCTCAAGTTTCCATTCAGACCACAATATTAGACTTTGCTTATGAACTTTTGCATTTGCTTTCGTATAAGCTTTCTTCTATTTTGATCAACTGATTAGCTAAACTTATTGTAAGAACTGGCTGAGTGCGGCTGCGGAGGTCGGAACGTTTCCATTTTCTAAAAACAGACTTGGCTCAAGCTGGTTACCTAAGGATGGAGGAAGAAGAAGAGGATGACTTCAGCACCATGGTTGTTGATGATGATGAGGTTGCTATATCGTGTTCGTCTCGATAGAGGAGGCAGAAGGGTCTCGTCGTAAAGGCGATAGGCCACCAAAAGGTAATCCAACCAGGAGATCATGGTTCGGGGGATAAGAGGATCTGTGAGGACTACTTTGGCAAGAAGCATGTGTACAATGACTTCCAATTTCATAGAAGGTATGGCCACAATTAACAACCGCATGATTGCCTATGGTGCATGAACAATAACATATATCGATTCGTAGGTTTCGGATGCATGCCCTCCCTTTGCAGGCCTAGACCTCCTCGCCCCCTCCTCCGCTGCCACACTCCTCAGATCTACAAAGAGGACATAGCTCCTCCAAGGTTGCAGCGCCTCCTTGCCATCACTTTGCACGCTACCTTCCCCTCGAGGATGCCGATCCGGAACGCCACCGTGAACTAGCCTCCTCGCCTGCGTCTCCACGCTGCCTTCATCTCTTCCTTCCGAGCACATGAGGGATTAGTAGTGGGGGTGAGCAGCCACCGCAAGAGGGTAGCAGAATGTCTTGCTTCCTCTGTATATGCTAGAACCAATTGCCTACGCCATGATAGAGGAACCCATGATAAAATCGGTCGCAGCTCTTTTTTCTGTCTTTTACACTAAATGCTACTGGAAGGGGATGGCTGGATGGAGTGCGGATGGTCTAAGGATGTATGTTATATACCGTACACATATGTAGCGAGAGAAGCCATAGCTCCTCTGTGAATGGTAGGAAGGCCCCTCCATTTATCCAGCAACGGTAGAGAAATCTGTGCTCTAGTCAATCCAGTAGTGCTAGATCCATCCCAGATTATCAGGGTCCAAATTTGGGGATTTGAACAAAAAAAGTTAATATGATGATTTGGCTAAACTGGAAAAATATTGATAGAATACAGACTTGCATAAGAATGGAGAACAAAAATGATGATGAACAAAGTCTACTTGACCCCTTACCTAATAAGATTTGTCCTACTTAAGCCCCTCACTTATCAAACTAGACATTCTACCATGTAAACTGTCTAAAAACGTCTAAATAACTCTATAGGGTGGTTTTATATGCAGTTTTATCTATGTGGCATACACAGACTGTAACATCCCGTGTTTTTACGAAATGATAATAACCGTAAAAATGTGAAATTCAAAAACTTTTTAGTTAATTGTGTGAAATTGTGTGATTGCATTGCATGTTAAGGAAATTATGAATAAAATGTTAGGCTAGTAAAACATTACATCTTATTCTTGTATTATAACTAAATAAAAATTTGTAGGTTAATATAATCGTGAAGAGAACTAATTATTAATTGAACCAACTCTAGCTTTAACTTAAATAGTAACTAGTTACGGCTAATCTCACCTAAGTAAAATGTAGAATAAATAATTCAGCGCGTTAACAATGTTAGTTCATCATTGCATGAGTGATTTGGCTCTTCATGGATTTTGCTTGTGTGCTAATTAAACCCAAACCAAATAGCAACGTAGGCAATTTTATGTGCCAAGTATATAACAGAACTAGTATACTTTAACCAAGAGCCTAATCACCAAATCAGCCAGCATCTTCACGTGAAGCCACCACGATAGGCCCAACCGGCCAGCCCAACGCGAGAGGGCCACCAGGCTCAAGCCAGCTGACCGAACCACCTATCTCCTGTCTCTCTTACAGCCTAGGCCCGCACAGCAGCTTTCCCCTTCCCTGCTTCTCTTCCTCGCGCACGCCTCACGCTCACGCTGGAGCCGAACGGAGGGTGAGCTGCTCCGTCTCCGTGCCTCGGATCCCCTTGCCCCTATCTTCTTGGCCACCATGCAAGCCCCGACTGGCGCTAGCTGCGCCCAACGGCCTTGACCCCACTCCCTCTCTCTCACGCTCTCGCTGCCGGTGGAGCCCGCAGCCCCGCTCTCGCGCTCCACGGCCAACGCTCGCCCATGGCCTGCGGCCGCCGATGCGTTCCACGCGTCCTTGGCGTGGACGCCGAGAATCACCGCCGTCCGTAGCGGAAGCCTCTCCCAAGAACCCTAGCCTCCCTCCTTTTTAAAGACGCAGCCCACTCACCTTCCCCTGTGCGCCGCCATCGGGCCATCCAGACCAAGCAGCCGTAGGAGAGGAAGAGACCAGAGGAAAGGGAGAAGGAGGCCGCGTCGAGCCGGGGCCGAATCGGAGCTGCGACGACGAGCAACGGCTTTGGGAAGCCGCGGAGGACGCTGCGACGATCTGTACCGCGACGCCAAGCCAGAGCTGCGGAGACAACGCCGCGGGGCGAACTGCGGGCTGCTGTGGAAGACGGCCGCCGCCGAATCTGAACGAACGCCGCGCCCTCGACGCCGACTGCTGCCCGACGACACCACCGAGCCAACGCCGAGGAGGAAGGTTGACGACGACGCTGAGGAGCGAAACGACGGACGCTGCAACGACGACGCCAAGCCGGAGGGCCTCCGCGACGATGACAACGCCGCTGCAAGGAGTTGCTGTGGAGGAAGGGCGTCGAACCGAACTGCGAGCCACCGTCCAGGGCTACGACGACTTCGACGCCGTGAACCGCGAACCCGGCGTCTCTCCTTCCCCGACGGACTGCACGGCCACGTACCACTCCGTCGACCCACGGTGAGACCACCTCGACCAGACCTTGCTGCCTGTGCCGGCCGTCGAGCCGTTCTTGCCTGAGAGGACCAAGCCCCATGCCAATGGAGTCCATGACCTTTTGCCTGCCAGTGAGCTTGTCTGTGAACGTCATGCCATCTAGCGACCCGATCCGTGTTCGTGACCGATCCATCCGCGGGCACGGAACGCCGTCCCCTGCGTGAGCCGAGTAGGAATCCCAGAGCTGCAGCCTTGTTCCTTGCCTATGACAGTCTCGAGCCGTGTCTGCCTGTGACCGGCCTTCGCGTCGGAGAACCTCTTTTGCAGGGAGCCATGCCACCAGTCCGCGTTGTCGCGATCACCCTTGCGTGCGCGTGCAAGCTGTTACCGCGAAACCACACGCAAGCCGCCATGGACGAGCTCAGCTCGAGCCCGTGCGCGTGCTTGCAGCCTTATCAGCACGACCACAGCCTTGCTGCTGCACGGCACCGCCAGGAGCGGCCACGCTGTCGCGAGCGCCCGCACGTACCACCGTCATGCTGCCGCGGCCGAGCGCAGGTTTGTGTCCGCGCGTGCATAACCACACTGCATGAACACACGCACCCTTGCTGCACGCACACACCACGCCGTGGCCAAGCTCCAGCTTGAGACCGCGTCGCGACCATGCCATTCTATTAGCATGTCCATGCCTCAGACCAAGACACAACTGCTATCCGTAAGCAGCTGTCGATGGTGCCTGGTCAGACACATATCACAATCCTAAGCACTTGCACAGCTTAATCCTATGATTCTCTGTCTAATCACAAACCTGCATGGCCATTTAGGGAGCACGTTCTTGCCATGCTCAAGCACCCACACGTAGGCCAGCCTATCCTGGTTAGTTCGTACCTGTAGCACTTCTGTTTACACGAGAAGGTAATTTGTATGCTTAGCATGCAGCCTATTGAAGGCTGTTCAACTTTAGAAGTTTTTGGCCAATGCAATTTAACTTGGAATAATATGAAACCAATTATGATGATGTTCTAAAAACAAGCTGTACGAGTTAATGCTATTGTTTGAGTGATGTTGGTTCTTTATGCATTTATTTAGAGTTTGTGTGCATTTGATTTATTCGGTCTATCGCGTATAGGTCCGAAGAAGCTCTCGGAGGATCTTGACGAGGATGACTATTTCGACACTACCCGAGATCACCATTCAGACACTTCCCTGCTTCAAATCCTATAGACACGTATATATGCTGCTGCTGTTTTATTTATGATCATGCTTGCTATGTTAACCCAAAAATAGGGAGCTTACTTCCATTTAGCCACTGTTACTCTGCTTGCTATATTGCCACCACCATATTACTACTTCAACTAAATAAAATGAACATGATGTGAGATTGGGTGATATGATGGTGGGATGTGATAACTCTTGGCGTGTGTGAAGTGGGTGGGTTTTTGAGCGCGAGATGGTGTGTGAGATGGGTGGCGGGAGTCGGCACGGAAATTATGGGAGAGACTAGAACTCTACCCTGAGTGGAGAGAGGTGTGTGGTGGTGCGCGGCCCACCGCTGAGGGTGGCAACCGACCCCTGGAAGGCTTGCTCTCGCCAAATTAAGGACCGAGTAGGGGTGATAACTCTTGGATATTTCCGTGCATACCACGCGACCTCAGGCCCGGTTCTCAATCTTCCCCAATGGTACTCGGACTGCAGGCGTAAGGCGATAGTGTTAGGGAACGATGGTGGGTCTGTGATGTAGCCACACGTTCCCGATAGACTCGACCCGTGGAGGCTCCGGATTCTTCGAGCTCACAGTTCTGAGAGTGCGGTGGATAGTATATCCGCACAGTTTTCTAGCTCAGGAAAGCAGAATGATGCCAGAAAGGGGAGGTCATTACCGGTGTGGTGGGCCAATGGCAGCGGACGCTCTGCCCTTATCCCATCTCGTGTGGGTACAGATGTACAAACCTCTGCAGAGTGTAAATCTTTACGTAAAGCCGACGTCCACGGTCAAGGACGGACCAAGGGCAGAACTCACCTCATCTAGTATGGATTTCTTCTCTTCTCCCTCGAGTGTTTGAAAACCGGCTGCGGCCGTTGAGGCATGGACGGGTGGGAGCTGTCATGCCGCAGATGTAGTATGATGAGTGTGGATGATATGGAAGAGGTGTATGGTGGTGAGGTGTGTATGTGTTGGGATGAGTGATGAGCAGGGGATCCGGTCATGTGATCGAATTCCTGAATGGAACAATGATATGGTAAATTGGATAATATTATTTATATACTTGTTTGCATAGGAAGCCTAGAGCGTTCCACTTGTGCCAGTCCTTTTTATTATTACGCTGCCGCTTAGGGGAGTGTCTCAGGGTGGCCTGCGCTACTGGCGCGCAGGTTTTGGAGATAAGCTGGATGACGACTTCTTCTTCGACGGAAGGCGATGGGATGGACGACGATCATTTCCATGAAGGATGGAACAACTGAGGGTCACGGTGCTTCGCTCAAGGATGCCTGTGGAGATGGACCCGAAGACTTATTTTCCGCTGGTAGATTACGATTTCTGCTTGATTCAGTCCTGTTGGACTTGTATCGGCTTAGGCCAATGATGTATTCGAAGCTATGGATGTGATACCGATTGGAACATGAATTGCGATAGCTTATGTGTATCCTGGAACTATCGCAATGAGTAAAGACTTGGATTTCGGCATCGCGGAATCCGGGTCGTTCCAAAGACATTGGCATAGCAATGTCATGTTTCAAAGTCTATTTGACCCCTAAACTATTGATGCTTGGCTATATAATCCCCTCAGAAACATAAATGGAGATTTAGCCCTCAAGTACTAATTACTATATATCTAAATCATCGCCTATGTTGGTTTTTATGCTTTTTAATTTGTTGTGCCGAGCACATGTGAGATAACATAGCACTAGTCATTTCTGCACTATTTTGACAGCATTGTTAGAGTATGACAAGAATATAAAATATAAATAGCAAGGTTGTCAAAGAGCTAGAATGGAGCATTTCTAAGTATTAGAGCCGCACGGCTCGGCGGACGCTGGCCGCATCCACGACAGTAAAAAAATTTTACAGCATCCGATGGTTAATCAAAGATCACTGTTCATCTGCCCAAAATCTACCGATCAGATAAAAACGGGGATCGAAACCCTAGCCGCTCCTTTCCACTAGCCCCGCTCTGAACTACGCCCGCCGCCGCCACGCACTCGTCGTTCCCCGCCGCCCCCGCTCCGCCCCCGGCGCCGGCTCGCCACGCCTCGCTCCGCTCCGTCCATGGCGCCGCCTCGCCTCCCCGTCAGCCGACACTCCGGCGCGTCCTCGGCTCGGCCCCGCCCCGTCCCCGGCACCACCTCGCCGCACCCCGCTGTTAACGCGGCTTATGGACGAAAATTATACATCATTTTATATTGTTTTTACCTATTATTATGCGTCAACTTTGCCTTTCACTAACAAATAACATAGATTATTGTGGATTTTGCAATATTGTCTTGGAAATTGTCTACTTGTAATTTTTTGCAGGTTTTGGGCCAATTTTAAGCAAAATTCATCAAAGTCTACCTCGAGTAAAAAGACCTCTGAATATTATTCAATAATGGAAGAAGAAGCCCAATTAAAGACCTATCAAATGAAGCCCAATTCTAGAAGACTCGACAAGATCTCGGGATACAGAAGAATCTGGAAGGTTTAGAGTCCGAAAAAGACTCCAGGAAGATTTATATGAAGGTTATCCCGAAGCCCGCGAAAGATGGAAAGCAGAGGAGGTCCAGGGACTCCAGGTCGGTCGACCTGGAGCCCTTTGGTCGGCCGACCCCACCCCCTCCCGAAGGCGGTTGAGGTTTCCTTTTCGGCTACGGCATCCTCAGGGTATTTAAAGCGAAGCTGAGCCCCTGGCCGACGCATCCAATTCATTATCAAGGCGACAAGATGTAGAGAAGAGGGACAACAACTAGATGAGAGCTGAGGGTCGAGTTTCTAGGCTAGAATTAGGGTTCTTCTAATTCCTAGAGGTGATTAGAGGCCTTGCATGGCTCTCTAATTACCTAGCTCCAGAGGTCTAATTGTATCATCAAGGGTAGGTATGGCCATGGTTGTAAGTATGATACAGGTATATTAATGAAGCATTGTTCTTGTCTAATTACCATGTTCTTGTTCTAATTATGCTTGTTCTAGTTCTAATTAGATTTAGATCTAGTTTGCATGTTGATTAGAACATGTCTTTTAAAGGTTATATTCATCTAGTGTTCTTGTTCTTTGATCTTTGATCTAGCTTACTAATGATATAGTTGTATATCTAGTTCTTGTGATCATGGTGATTAGAAGTTCTAGTTGTGCTAATTATGTTATTAGACCATATAAAGTGATTAGGGGTGCATTCTTTAATCATGTGCCTGTTGAAAGCTTCTCGTCGATTACCTGGTTCTAGTGACAGTAGGGCCGGGGAAAGGTTAAGCCAATCTAGGGGGTTAGGTTGATTGATCTAGATCTATTTATGCTATGATGAATATGCTTGATCATGCTTGTTTACCTTGAGCTACTAGTTACTCGTTGTTCTTATCTATTTGTGATGCCCGTTATTATGCTTTGTCTTGGATCCAATTAGAGCTTGATTAGAAGCTAGTTAATACCCCTTAATTAGTGTTCTAGTCTTGTTCTAGTTGTTTATCTTCTATCTTTAACGTAGATTAGATGCAGATTAGATATAGATTAGAGGTAGTTTTAGATCTATACTCTATGCCTTAGTTTACTTTAAACTCTTATTAGTTAGTTCTCAATTAGTTCGTTCCCTGGATTGACAAAACCCATGATACTCATCCTGGGGAAAAGCTACCACGATACTGTCGCTTGCAGTATAAGGTTTGGCGTGCTTAAGTGCCGTCAACACCCGCTCCGCTCTGTCCGTCCCCGGCGCCACCTCGCCTCTAGCCCCTCTATGCTCCAGCGAGATTTGGCGGTGGAGGCCTTCGAGGAGCCAGATCCGCTTCGAGTCGACGGTCGCCCCCCTCTCCTCCATCGCGCCTCGCTTCAGGTGCGCTCCTCGCCTCTTCCTCCCTTGCCCTAGCGCCGCTCTCCGCCGTTGCGGTGCCGGATCCGCGCGCGCCGCCGACCTCCCAGGCCGGACTGCCTGCGCGGGCGAGACGCCGCCGGGCTCCAAGGCCGGACAGTCCGCGCGAACCCCCGCCGGGTGCCCGCGCTGGCCAGGCCGCGCGGCGCCGGGTCCGCGCGCGAGAGCCGCCGCCGGGTGCCCGTGCGGCCACGGCCGCGCTGCGCAGGGCCCGCGCGAGCGCTCCCGACTTGTTCCTATGCGCCACGGTCTTGCTGCCTGCTTGCCTTGCTGATGATGGTCTTTGGTGCTCAGTGCTTGCTGTTGTTGTTGCCGCCCCCGCACCCGTCCCCGTCGCGCGCGGGGCCGGTGCGGCGCGGGAGCGGTGGCCCAGCATGGCTCGGCCTGCACCGCGCCGGCGGTCGATGCGGCCTCGTCGCGGACCCGGCGCCGGCTGTCGCCACCCCCGGCCCTGCCCCGCCCCCACCCCCCGCGGCGCCAGCGGCGGCACGTGAGAGCGGCAGCCAACGCGGGTGAGCGCCGCTGCCCCACCCCCGTGCGGCGCTCGTGGCGGCACGGGCGAGTGGCGCCACCCGCTCCCTCCTGTGCGCTGCCCTCTCTCCATGTTCGCCTCCGACTGGCGTGCTCTCTGCCTTCTTCCCGCGTTCGGCTCTGCTGTGCGCAGAACCGGCCGGATCTGACGGGTCGGGCTACCCCGTGCCTTCACCCGGTCGGATCTGTCCTTTGCTCACCATTTGGTAGTCTACCCCGCAGGGAGCACGCCGGGTTCGGTCAGCCTGGTTTGCGAGGTTCCAGCGCCGGGGTCTTCTTCTTTGATTTTGGTAGACTCTTTTTTTGTTCCTTGCTTGTTGATCTTGGTGTTCCTGCTGTTCTTATTGATGCAGGAAGTGCATGGCTTGAGAGGAATGAGCAGGCAGACAGACAGTGGTGTGGCGTCCGCCAGCTTCGCCAGGTGAGTGATCAACCTGCTTCCTGGCTACATTGCGGGATTTATTATTTGTCCTCTCCTTGCTTCCTGCCTAGATTGGGAGCTTGTTCCTTTCTATTGCTACTTTCCTGTCTAAACCCTGAGATGAGTGAGATTCAGTCCTCTTAGATAGGAGGACGTTTCGTGGCCTGATAGATTGGGATGGGATCCCTCCCTCGCTTCGATTCCGTCCAAATTTCTTGCAAGATTCGCCAAATTTAGGGTGGGTTAGTAGCAAAGATTCGGTATTTGAGGAGTCCACATTAGAATCGCAATGCAAGATTTGGTCTGTTGTTGTGCTGAACGTGTTTGGCTTTGGAATGACCGATCCGGATTAGAATACCAGATCTATGTAGATTCTGGTACGTGGCCGATGCCACCTTTTGCACATTCTTCAACATATACAATTACTTTGCATTTGCCGTCTAATTACTTCGCTGTGGTGGGTGCTATCTAGATTAGTGGTTTAATTTTTTATGGTGGAACTTTTCAGGTTGGCTGCCTGCAAGGCAGGTTGAGATCCTTGAACGATGCATATGCTGTAACCTTTCTATTTATATTATAGCTTATAAGCTTAATAAAGTTGTTGTGGTTAGATTTTGACAAATACCTTTGCTGATCGGTGAGATCACACATGTGGATTGCAGGACCAAGGCTCCTTAAGCTGCCAAGGGTAGCATGCTCGGTTTAGAGTACAAGGTCATTCCTGTCTACTTAAGCACGAGGTACTGACTGATGCATACTCTGCTTTATTTTCATTATCGTTCTTACTGCTAATTATTTGGTCCTAATAATAAAGAAACATTTTGACGTCTGCATGACCTGTTTATGTTCTCTAGCATGTTTTATTCTTTTATATCGATCCTTCATTATTGAGGTGTATTATCCTTAATGTTTGGCTTTTCAGTTAGCAGTGCAGCCAGTACTTTCTGGTGTTCAGCTATTATACCATTGAACCTTGCAGGGAGGTCGAAATGTTGCCCAGGAATCATTTGTCTTGTTTCATGATCGTACCTGTTGTTTGATTATGTAGATATAATTCATGCATAAATGTTTAGATCCAACTTTCAGTGTTGATATGAAATATAATGCTCTTTTTTCATATTGAAGTACTGGGTACTAACTCAGTTCAAAGTTGACTCTGAATAAAGTGTGCATAGGATCCTGTCCTTTTCATATTGAATTACTGCTAGATTCAAAAAGGAAGTATAGTGCCTGGATTGAAATGAGTTGTAAAAAGGTCTTGGGAAGAGAAAAGTAGAACTAAAACATAAATGTTGGGGTTGTGCGAACTGCGAAGCCACAACTACCAGCTAACCGTTTGCGGTTTACGTGTTTGCTTCTCTATGCATTTGTTAAAGTATTTATCCTTCTATAGGCAAGGACATCAAACTGAAAAGCTGTGGTAGTAGTATTTCCAATCTCCCCCAAACATGCATTTTCTTGAGCTATAATTATAACAAGCAACTCATATTCTTGAACTCATGATTAGGTCAGCCTCCCTGTCATCATTTCCAACCTTAATGTTCTCAAGATAGTGAAATTATTTTCCTGTGGATGAGAGGCTTGATAGGCGCAGCCCTTTATGAGATGACCCTGATGCTATACCTCGGTGTGCCTTTTTAATGTGTAGTATGAAATCTATATTTTTACTCCATTTTTTATTTGATATAAGATCTTCCTTGATGGTGCCAAAAAATTCGTAACTGGCATTCACCGCTTGCTTTCAACAATGAGAAATTACTCTGCCCTTTCCTTTTCTTACTCTTAATTATGTTTGTCACGTTTTCATATTTCTTTCAATACAGAAAAATGTCTAGCAATAGAAAAGGTCTAATTTCTTGATTCAAAAAGTCTCTAGACATTTCATGATATGAAAAATGATTGGAGCTGGCTATTTGAATTAGTTCACCTTCACATCTGCATTCTATATTTAGTTTCCCTATCATCGTCCACTGTTGTGAGTGATCCCTACCTGTGTTAGTTGTTGCGTGAATGTGAACTTAAGATGTGTTGTTAGACAAACATTTGCTAGAGGCCGTTGTAGTTTAGTGCAAATTCTAGGATCCTTCAAAACTCATCATTTATTTAATTTGTTTTGGAGGCATGTACTTCTCTCTTCTGTGAATCTTCTGTTGATTCCTTGTTGGTGTATATTTGAGCAGTAGATTAGGGTGTCTGCTTAAGGTTGTGCCTTTCTTATATTGATAGTTTATAAGTGGATGTTCAGGTTGTCGTTAGACACAAGTTTTGATAGCTAGATTGTACTCATAACAGTGTAGCAGTAAGTTTTTCGCTGTCTCTCTTTCCATTACTTCATTCTATTTCTTCAATGAGCATATTCACACCTGCTTAATTTCTATTAATCGAAAACGCTTTTGGTCAATCATCATACTTACGATGTTCATTCTTTGGCCCTTATTCAGAAATGGCTTGATGCTAGCTCTACTGAAGGCTGGGTACTTATCTTTTGGAAAGCATGGTGCATAAGCTACAAGGATGGCATAGACTGCAATTGTGCATACACTGTAATTTTGTATGCACTTGATGCTATGCAGAATGGTCTACCATGTGCTAAGTGTTTCTGAAACAATGTGATAACAGCTGCCCTTGTCCTGTGTTAATTTCAGGGGAGCACGAGATTATGCTGATCAAACAAAGGAACGAAGAAAACTGGATTGAAGTTACAAGGCGTTCAAATGGTTTTGCAACGGAGTGAAAAAATATAGTCAAATTTCTTGTACCCCTGGGGCACTTCATTCTGTATGGTTTTCCAACCCTTTTTTTTCTTCTTGATACAAAGATGCACAGATTTCCTGTATTCGAGAAAAAAAAAAAGGATTGCAAATGCACGGCAAACATTCCTATTGTTTTCTTTGAAACCAATACCATCTTTCTGTTATCAAAACAATAGCATCACTATCTTTTGTAATCAAAATATTTCTCTTATGTTTTTTCTGTCCTCTACATAAACAGTGACAAACACAATTATGATAGTGTAGGATGCTACCGGGTTCTTCGCGCGCATGGGCGCGCATAGAATTACTAGTAGATTACTATGGGGAAAAGTGGTGGAGTCTCGGTACCAAGTATCATACTAAATAGCAAGTGAATTAGGCTAAATATTTATCTTAAAATGTTTAAAAAAGATTAATTTCTTAGATTTCTGTAGAGAGTGTGAGCTCCATGTTTATGAGAAAATATAAAAACCTTCATAAGCTTATGATAATTTTGTTGGTGTTGAATTCTTAAAGGGTCTATGTATACATTTATATGATATTGGTGTTATGTAAACATTCATCACGAATTTACATAGTGAAATTGACTCTGAACCTATCTTTGCCACATCGTTGTCTACGTGTAATGCCATGTAGGCAAAAATGTACCTATAAAATCACCCTAGGGGGTTATAGATGGTTTTTCTTTTTGGTGAGGGAGGGGGCAAATATCTGGTTTAATAGGCCATGGGGGATGTTAAGCGAACTAAACATGGTAGGTCATGGGGTGAAGTATCTCTTATTGTTTTGTACCGGCAGTTCACAACGAGATGGTTTAGAAGGTGTGATCATGTCGTAGCACAATGGTGCACACAAAAACAAGGAGAAGAACATGATTTAGAGTTCAGGCCACTGAATCACTAAGACCCTACAGCCTGCATGCGGTGGATTTTATTAAGGGTGTTCAAATGGTTATGAGAGATGACATGCATTCTGTCAGCTTTGGTACGTGCTTTTGAGGAGTTGGAGCTTTCATCTGAAGTATGACCTCGATCTTCTCTGGATTTGCTTTGATGTCTTGTGAACGATGAAACCGAGTAGCTTACTTGAGGGAACACCGAATACACACTTTTCTGGAATCATCTTCCACCAGAAAAGTCTAAAGTTATAGAAGGTTTCATTGAGGTCGGTGATAAATTGAAATTATCTAGGTTCTTGTTGGTCTCAATGACAACATCGTCCTAGTCTTCTACCTGGCTGATCTGATGGTCACTAGAGTAACTATCCAGGAAGCATAATACCGAGCAAACTATCATGGAGTCGACCACTTGATCAATGTCTAGGGGTCCAAAGGGATATTTTGTGGAAAATCTGTTGAAGTCTGTGTTGTCGATGCACATCCTCTACGTGTTGTTGCTTCTTCCTCTGGATCGAGAACTTCTTTAACAAACCTGGGAACTAGGAGCTAGGTACCTCCATTTGAAGAGTTTTTGTTGGTTTGGGGTAAACCACCTAAGCTTCTATTTAATGGGCTTCGCACTTAGATAGACTTTGAGTTTGTGCTCAGCCAATTTTCATGGAACACCAGGCTAATTCGCATAAGAATTGTATGAGCGTGCTTTCCTATTGGCTGTCAACACCAGGCTGACTTTCTTTGTCTTCTCTGCTGGCCTCATACCAACTGTAGTAGCTTCTTGATTTGGGATCTACGTCTCATCCAACTCCATTTGCTTTCCATTGGAGATGACACTTTTTTTCGGTATCACTAGTCTGCTACCGTGGCTACTGCCAAGAATCTTAGTCCCACTCGTGAGAAATTATAAAGTCGCCCCGAATGGTTATAATTCCCTAAGGTCTGGCATCTTCAGTATTAGGCATATAGGCATATATACAGTGAGGAATGGCCTTAAATTTGGCCAAACCTTGTCTTCCAAGGATGGTGTTTGGCCTTTGGGCTGTACTTGGGCTGCATAGTTAACCTAAAAATAAATGGGCCATGCATTTGTTTATTGTGCAGTTTGTAACAATGAAAAATAGCCAGGACAAATTGGTTCCATTACAACCGGTTCTTATCTAAAAGCTTGAAACTGAAGGCACTAATTGATTTCCACTGTCAGTTATTAGGTCTCTCATGTCCCATTTCTGTAGACGGTCCAAGGTAACCAGATGGCGGTGAAGAACAATTCATTCCTGAACGGAATATGCAGTTATAAACCGCTGTTTAATTCCATTTTTCTACTTGTGAACAGTGATGCGTTAATTGCATTAGAAAATATAATTGGCACTTATTGTTGCCACCTCCGTAAGATCGTACATATATCAATATTTTCTGCACTGTAATGTCAACCTAAATAACTTTTTAGGGCTGAATTTAGATTATTGACAAGTTCAACAGTACCGGTAGAGATTCCATCTTCAATCTGCATGGTAAGAAAAAAAAGAAAATAGAACAATCTTTAGTTTGACCAATAACCATATGAACATCATATGAAATTTATAGGGTTAAATGCACTTGAGATGCAGTAATTTATTGGAGGGTTTCATTTAGGTCCACGAACTTAGAAAATGACTTTTCAGTTCCATAAACTTTGTAAAGTGTATCATATAGGTTAATAAATTTCCATACGTGCATAAAAAATTACATATCTAGCAATATATATTCAAAAATTACAAAACAATCTTTTTAGCTATGTCTTGATGAGATCTACACAATGGAACTGACTTGACATGTAAAATAATTAATTCACCCATATTTATATTGAATAACTTTTTACTTACATTTTACTCATATGTATAGTTTTGTAGGTCTAAAAACCTTGCAAAAATATCATTGTGCATGCATGTTATGCTCTATGTGTGTGTGTATAAGTTTATCATGGTCATTAGTTGTTGTTTTCTTATTCAAAATGGTGTCTTTGCGAATTATGCTCTCTTCAATAGAAATAAATGTGTGGCTTGTGTACTATTCAATAAATGTCAAAAAATCATGTTGCCTGTATTTTAGTTGGTATATGCATGTGTAAAAGTTTCTTGAATATTGCTTGCTAGTTTGGGGTCAAAATAAATGCAAATGAATTTTAGGAATTCAATTTCTTTTAGCTTTTAAAGTGGTTATTTACATATCAAGTAAGTTTCATTACATAGATCTCATCTAAGATAAAGCTAACAAAGTTGATTTTGTAATTTTAGACATATATAGGATGATATTTAATTTTCCGTGCACACAGAGGAGTATGGACCTATACGATGATGCACCTTACAAAGTTTATGGACCTGAAAAGTTACTTCTTAGTTTGCGTACCTAAGTAAAATATCCCAACAAGTTAATATACTTCCGATGCATTTAAATCAAATTTATATATGCTCTAGGCAAAGGCTAAACCTACTAAGGGTATCAAAATTAACTATTTTTCCATTATACAGTTAGAATAAGCTAAAATGGACTTTGCCTACTAATCGCGGAGAGATAATTTTTAATAATCTATGTGTATCTGTGTGAGAGAGAAGGAGAGAGAAGTATTGTAGTACGAATGTCCAGGCCAGTTTGAATTTCAGTTAAGTAATGCACAGGGCGATGCTTATCGTGGGTATTTTTACCAATCACAACAAATTATTAACTAATTTAGTGTATACTCCTTCAAGGAATACAATGTTGTGGAAAAGTAGTTGAGGCACTGGGCATATGTTACATAATGCTCCCTGATCTATCCCAAAAATAAGGAATACAAATTTTTAACACAGTCTTTAAAATGAAACCTTGACAATAATTTTGTTTAAAAATATTTATAAACGAAGAAAAAATCATCATCATATTAAAGCGCTTTTGAACATAAGTTTATGGATCTCATCTCACTCAATTGTTAATCAAATATTTAAAATATTGGCTTTTCAGAAATCTATATGCCTTATTTTTTTGAGATGTCTGGAGTAATAAAAATAATAGTAGTAGTTGAAGTAATAATAAACAATACATATATATTTCCTTTCATCGCAAGACACATTTTGACCGGGCACATTCTATGGGAAGCTACAAAGTTGTCTGAATTTTTTTTGATAGATATATTGATATGATAATAAAAAATATGAAAAATTAACTTAGTTACAACACGATGCTCTATCACCAAGCTTATGTATGCTTAAGCTCACTGTTGTCCATGCAGAGCTTGTATCGTTTGGGTAGAGGGTTAGTTATTTAATTTTACCTGTGCCGTGATGGTGATGTTGAGTGACAACTCGGCGAACGGCACAACGTTGGTGTTGATGATGGACAAGCCGTGCTTCTCCAGCTCTGTCAGCACCATGATCAGCGCCCCCTTCTTCTCCCGGCACACCACCCTCAGCAAAATCGTTGTCCCTCGCACGTCCACCTCGATCTTTGGGTTCTCTGCAGGCTTACCGCCGTCACCCATGGAGCCAATGCAGCATAGTGGGTCCGACTGTGGGCACTCCGCCGCCGTTCGGCTGCCGGCGATGTGGTGGTGCTCCTCTTGAAGTGTCCTCAGCCTGTCCCTGAGGTGGTGCACGTACTCGATGGTGCTGCCCAGGACGGACACCTTGTCTGTCTGAGAATTGAATAGCCAATCGCCAGCGTCATCTTATTAGTGATGATATCTCTGACGGCACATAGCTAGGGCTAGGTAGCTCACCTTGGTGATGTCGGGGATGATGGTCGCCAACGTGGCGAACTGGTGATGCATCTTCTCCCTCCGCTTCCTCTCTGCGATGACGTGCTCCTTCACGCTCGAGCTCGCCCTTCGGCCGCTGTGGCCTTTCTTCTCCGTCGTCAATGGTGGGAAGCATTTCCCAACCGTGGTACATGAGCCGTCGGCGAAGGTCGCCATGTCGTTGCCACCGATTGCGCCAAACGAGAAGCCCGTCGGCGATGGGAAGCGGTCGTCAGTGCAATGGTGCAGTTGATTCTGTTCTTCTAGCTGCTGCTCTTGTGGAGGCTGGCTCCAGAGCTCGTTGGCCAGGGATTCGGCGAGCTGCTGCATGCTCAGTGGATCGATGAATTCCAGCTCTGCGAGATCATCGCTCTCCTACGCACAATTAGCACAGCAAATTTTTGCTTCAGATAGCCACAAGTCTAATTAATAATGAGACTGTGAACACTATACTAGCTGAACTGGAAACTGGTATTTGCATAGACTGCATAGTAAAAATAGCTTATTTGATGGTGTGCAGTCTTAGTGTCTTACCAATTCTGCCAGCCATTGATTTGTCGAGGAATCCATTGCGGTAGAATCAAGTGTAATATTCACTGGAAAAAACCATGCGACAGCAATTGATTATGCAGTTATGCAGGTTAATTGATGCATAGAAAATGCTACAAATTAAAACAAACAAAGAAGGAGCAGCCTGAAGGAACAAAAAAGAAAAGCATTAGCTAGCACTCGAATTTTGAGGCTGACACTGTTCCATACCTGAAGATTGCTGGCATGGTATTGTGCTGCTGATACGGCCAGGAGAGGAGAGAGAGAGAAACGACTTGTGTAGGTTTCTTATAGATAAAGCACATACAGTACTTGCAGTTTTAAATTTTTAGATGGACTCTACTTTAACAAATGGAGCTTTGATAGTTAGCCCAGAGCCCCAGATATGTAAGAGAGCAGTATATTGGTTAGATTTTTCTCTTGTTCCCAATTGACTTCATTCCCTGTCACCTTGTTATCGATACCACAGCAGCATGTGCATGTGGGGATGTGCTGGTCAAAGCTTATATTGTTTCCGATCCTTCAACAAGGCCCTCTTGCTGTACTTTCTTCTCTACAGCAACTCCAAGTTGGAGTGTAACTGGTGTATAAGAAATTATGAAGCATTTAACTTCTCTCATTAATAAAATATATGTGGGGACTAAAATGGTATCATAAAGTCGACTTGCATGCATCTGCTTCAACGAACATATTCAGTCTTTGGCCCCATTTCAGCGATCAAAGGTTTCGTTGGCCGGAATTGAAGTCATCTACATTACATGGATTTTTAGGCTATAGGGAACCATGAAGTTTCACTGTGGCAATGAGTGAAATCACCTCCGGGACACATGCGCACTAGTCCCAGGTTTCGCCAAGAGAATCAGGGCAGTTCATGGGCAACACGTGTGTGCCGGCGAATCCAACCTGAGACTTTCTATATGCAGAAACAGGGTAATCTAACTCTGCATGTTGCAGTCTCTATTTCTAGAAATAAAAGAGCCATAATAGTTCCAGCGCACCAACCATGTTAGCTGCGGACTTGTTTGATTACAATACACTAGTGCGGCAGTGTGCTGTATGCATTATATTGATCCTTCCCTAGTCGACATCCAGGAAGCTGATTAGCAAAGGTATTAGTAGTTTGTGTCATTGCACCCACAGTTTGAGGCAAAACAAGCAGCGCGGCTCAATCAATCTGCATGGCAACTCTGCTATGTTATGTCATGGCTGACCGATTTATAGTGCTGGCATGCATGATGGCCACCTGCAAAGGCATGTGGTGTCCATGGATCAAAATAATATCTCCATTCTCTCAATCTAAATACATTTTGCAAGTACATACTCAACCTCATTGTTTTTCTTAAACCGAGTGCGGGAGAGATGCAAATTATATTGATAAAGAAGAAGACCTAGATTTGGCAAACAACAACCACATATAAGGGGTTTACAACTAGTACAACGACAAATTATGAAAACTAGGCCGATAACAACAACTCGCTTGCAACAAGATGCGACCCTGACAAAAGGCAAAGAAATTTCTGCCACTAGGTCCTAGAAAAGCTCGATCTTTTAAACTCAGCAGTTGATTGAGGAGGTTTGGTGGTAACAAATTCTTTAGGTGCTGTGAATATATAGTCAAGAGTCGTATCGTATTGAGCTTCCCATCGTTCCCAATAATGCACAAACCTTTAACATGCACACAATGCTTTGCAAGGCGGGCACTTAAACGAAGTGACAATCTATCATAGGAATTATACATGCACCTTGTTGTCATAGTCGGTTAGGAGGATGTATAGAATGACATGCAAGGTCCTTGGAGGTCAGAGAAGAGGGTACCTCTCAGTGGATCCTTCATCAACTAGGGCTCTTCTGCCTTGATCTCAACCATAGAATGGGTGAGCTCGTCCTTGATTGTGATGAAAGAGATGAGGTCCTCACTTGTCACTTGTGCATCTAAGTCTTTCCATAAACCAAAGCCAATTCTCATTTGTTTCCGAGTCAAAAACCCCAAAATCTAGTGGATACATCTAGTTATGGCCATCTACAGCACATGCATATGATAATTGGCCCTTAAACTTTCCTATCAGAAATGTACTATCTATTGACAGATATGGCCTACACCCCTTACGGAAGCCATCTATGCACGATTTCATAGCAAAGAACATCCCATTGAACCTAACCTTATCCTGGATTGTGTGGTGATCAATTACTACAACACTACCAGGACTACACTTTTCCACTTCTGCCATGAACCTAAACAGGTTGTCCAAAATGCTATCCCATTCACCAAAAAGTTGTTTATGTGCTAACTCCTTACCTGAAAGCACTCTCTTGCAAGGCACATCTACCTTGTATTTTGACTTGATCTTTTCCTGTAGCTCTTTTGGACATTGCCTAGGATCTTCAATCAACCAATCCTTCACTGCATTACACACCCAGAACTTGGTTGCATTCTTCACTTCCTTACTTCTTCTTGCACTTGTACAACTATGTGTGTAGGACCAAGACGTGCGACTAGGGGGGGGTGAATACGAGCACTTGAAAACTCAAACTCACAACCCCCTGGTGCAAACTAACACACTTCACACAACAAATGCTAGACACCGTCCATAGAAAAAAAACGTGTCTAGCAAGCACTTGATGTCGCCCACTAAACGGGAACACACCAAGCGAGCGGAAGCACAAGACTCAACGACCACAAGATCGCCAGTCAAGTGAAACAACGTCTCTTGCAAATGAGGATCCCACGTGGCCACTCCGCACCTAAATGCATCTCACTGATGAACAGAGAGCGAAGAGTATGGGCTAGTGGTGAGAATCACTTGGGCAAGGACGAAGCAAAACCCAAACGGCAAAAACTCCAACAAAAACCGACTGCGCAGCCACACGCCGGATAGTCCGGTGCACTTCACCGGATAGTCCGGTAGAGACCAGATAGTCTGGTGACTTGCACCGGATATTCCGGTAAAGGCTGGGATGAGGGCTAGAGCCGGATAGTCCGGTGCCCGGTAGTTGCACCGGATAGTCCGGTAGAACCCTAGAACTTGAGTTCCCAAACCTAAAACCTGACCAAACCTTGTCCAATCTTCAAATTGACACAGGCTATCTGAGCACTATTCCAAAGCTATTCCCAAAAGATCCATGAAAAAGATCAAGGGATTAGCGGGAATTTCAGATCTCGTGAAGAGGCAAGCTTTAGGCAAGAAAAGGAAAAACTCAAATTCGACTTGCTCGTGGCAAACCTGTAGGTTTGAGATGATCTAAGTCCTTGTAAGTCCAAAACACCAAAAGAAGTAGGAAAAACTCATAGGCAAAGCAAAGCACCAAAAGCCTTTGAGAAATCATCCAAAAACCAAACTAGAGAAGGGGGAACGAGAGGGCTGCACACAAGTACTCCAATTTCTGAGGAATATTGCTGGCTTAATCACGAAATTGAGTTCATACAAAGGTTCCTACAGCCTACCACCCTTCATCCTCCCTCTTGATGTGAAGAACACGAGCTAGGGGACTCAAATCCTAGCTTAAAGCTCTCCTTTCTCTCTTTGGCACTTGGCTGTATGGAAACTAAGCCTAGGGTTTTCTAATGGTGGAAGAGTCACCTAAATGACCAGCCACTTAGGTATATATAGCCCAGGCCTAACGACACCACTTAACACTAAGACCCCTGCTCTAGAAAGCCCGGAAGGGGCTGAAATGAAAATGATACAATCGGACGACTATGATGACGCTTTGATCTTCTTCTTCTCCACGCCTCGCTTGGATGTACGCCACGTAGCCAGTAGTCCGGAAGCTTCTCCCGGTTTTGAAGTCAGAAACCAGAAAACTTTATTCTGTGAGCTTTCTGGGCCGGGTCTTAGCCCAATCTTCTATCTTGGCGAGTCGGAGCCTAACCCACCAAGTCATTTGAACTTGGATGGTGGTTTTGAGCCGAAGCCGCCAAAGCCTCCCTCGTACGCCTTTGCGCCATGCACTCGGGTTGGAGCACCACGGTGGCACCCGGCTTCTCCAGTCCATCGGAGTCGCCTCGCGGTCCATCGGAGGGCTTACACCACCATTACCGAACTGCCCCTCCATGTACCGAGCTTCCATGGCCGACCGACGCCGAGACTTGCCTCCGGTCCATTGGAGGGCTTTTGCCTCAGTCAATCGAGGTCTTCATCATCTACCTCTAGTCCATCGGAGGATTTGAGCTCGTTGACAATCACTCATCACACCAGGAGAGCAATGAGGCCGGTCCATTGGCTCTCAATGTGCACGAGGGTTCCATTTCACCTGATATAAGACAAAAACTTTGAGTTAGTTTTCCATCTTTAGTAAACAAATGATGGCTAAGAAGCATGTAAACAAACAATGAGATACCTTTATAGTCACTTCATCATCCATTGTAGAAGCATGTAACCTCCATCTACAACCTTCTTCTACTTTCCTTGAACAATACACCGTCAACCTCCTCCGATCACTCTTCTCTGTGTCATATTCAAACTCATGTTTAATTGCATGTTGAGATAAAGCCAACTTAAATTCTGCACAAGGATATGTGCTACCCACAACCACTGGGGGATCTTCTTTATCATAAGAAACAGCCGCTGGTGGAGTAGGATCCTTTCCAACCAACCCACCTCTTCATCGTAGTCCTCATCAGATTCGGACTCAGACTCAGATTTAGAGGTGTCGTCCTCATGATAAACCCTAGTTTTAGATGCATTGCTTAGGTTCCTCATTGACACCAACAAATTTATTCTCTAGTTCGGGATTTAAAAGGTAATTATCATCATCAAGATGGCATATGGTAGGTTGGATGGGCTGGCTGCTTGTAGCTTCAATGACTTGGCTGGTTGTAGCTTCAGTGCACTAAATATCTACAAATTTCGTTGATACAATAGACCATTGAGGGGTTTCACTCGGTAAGGTGTATGCAATTGACATGTCCACTACTTTTGTATTAACATGCTTAGCAAACATTTCAAGGATATCTTGATCTGATCTGACCTCCATATAAATTGCACTCGAATGATCATAATAGGCAACAGTAACATTTTCATTGTAAGAAGGGGGATACTTCTCCACAATTTCATAGACTAAGTTCTTGAAATTGCAGGTATCAGAATCAACAACCATGGTGTCAATCAATCAAGCAACATTTTTTCCTACTTCTAGATTGGACGCAATGTGTATTTCCAGCAAATAAGTTGACTTAGGGTCCATCCTGTGAATTAATACGGAATCAAACTACATCATTTACTATTTCATTGTATAATCCAATACTACAAAGCTGAGTGCACACATCAAAGGTCCAGAATAGGAGCATCAAAAAATTCATACCCTGGAAGAAGTCAATCTAGACTAGGATTTGAGCCTGCCATCTTCGTATTCCCTACGCCGCAGCAGGCTGCTGCTCCCGCGCCAGCGCCGCGCCCAGGCTGGTGCCGCGCCTCCGCTCCCTCAGGCCGCGCTCGTGACTCCTCCACGCGTTGCCCTGAGATGCGCCGCCGCCCCTCCTCTCTGCTCTCTTTCTCGATCTAGGGCTACACGGAATAAATGTATGAAGGGAAAGAGTTAAGGTTGGAGATTGGTGGGGTTCGTTTGTAAGTGAAGGAGGGGGCAAATTTATCTTTGCAAACAACTGCAAACAGCTAGAACCTAATGGTTCTGTGGTGGGCCCAAATTGTTAGAGATGAATTGAACATACGTTGACGGTAGTGGCAATCAAGGGACTACAAATTGTTTTAGTGGTAGTGAAGGAAACTGTAAAATTTCGATAGCACAGAAGGAATGACCAAAATTGGTGGCACTGAGTGAATTGACTCACTCTTAATAGGTAGGTTGAACACAAAGACATTGACAAGAAGAAGAAATTTACAAAATGGTAATAATATTCATGTGTGATGTGCACCACTGCTAGAGATGAAGACATTGAACACCTATTATTCCAGTGCATGTTTGCTCATAGGTGATGGCAATACATCAACATTGATTAGGCATGCACCTTAGTATGCATGATACAATCGACTTTGCAAGTTTCAACAATTGCATGCCTATGTTCATAGAGATAATCAAGCAATGAACATGATAAATACGATACAGATAGGATAGGTGGTTATGTAATGTTTTAGACATTTTCTCTACCATGTGTCACCGTAGCAGG
The DNA here is from genome assembly GCA_022530915.1 of Paspalum notatum. NCBI lineage: Eukaryota > Viridiplantae > Streptophyta > Magnoliopsida > Poales > Poaceae > Paspalum > Paspalum notatum. The sequence goes on along the minus strand of CM039684.1, from coordinate 21,658,927 downwards.
GTAATTGACGACCTTAATTATACCTATGCACTATTATGGTGCATTTGCAAGAAATAAACTAGTCGCCATGATTACATCTAATCCTGACCTTGCGTATGAATAAAGCATTCATCATATATAGACCAAAGCAGCTCAGTTAGAAGAATAAGACTATGATCATCAAAAAGTAGAACAAGAACTAGAATAAGATTATCAAAGCTTTGTTGTGCATGCTTGGAATTGGACCAAAAACCAAACATAGCCAAAATTCAAACACAAAATCTATGTTTTTTTTAGAGGATTTTCATTTGTAAATAATAATGTTGGTACAAGATTTATATGATAACCATGTTAATTGTAAAGTAGAGCATCGGGGTGCAAGAGGTTGCGGCCATCGAGAGCTTCCTTCGGCGAGAGAGATGGGAGCGCAGCTGGCGAGTAGAGGATCCTCTTTCACCAGCAATAAAGAAAATCCAATTCAAGCATAGGTTGGTCTCTGCTTCACGTGTGGTCAGAGAAGCAATGAGGGTAGAGACAATTCACTATGACAAGATCTGCTACTGCATTAGCACACTAGCCATAGGAGAAACAAATCCTGGCCATAGACAAAATATGCAGTGTAATGGCTCATAGTGTCCTAGGCCATAAGCTCCGCAGAGGCCACACCGGAGAGGAGGAATAATGACAGGGATTGCTGGAAGCAGGCATCATCGATATATTGGCACACGGTGGCTGCAGTGCAGGAAGATTGGTGTGGGGGATGGCAGTGGTGTCATGGGGCTGGAGCTCATGTCGATCTTGCAAGACGTGGCAACAATGGTATGTTGAGGGGTGTGGCCAGCAGGTGTATCCCCCTTTGAGTAAGCTCTTTCTTTATATTTCTATGACCTTGCACCCTAAAATCTAATCCTACCAATTAACCTATAATAAGCTAATATAGGAAAGAATCTAGAAAAAGGTAAAAACACTTGCCAGAAGCAAGGTGCAAGTAATACCGAATATAAAAGGTAGTAATGTAAACACCCACACTAACAATTAATTAGCAAGGTGCTTGTATTTTTTCCGTATTCATTGTTGGTATCATCTCTTTCGAGAACCATCGCAAGGGCCAAGTACCAAGTCATATAGCTCCATAGATAATATTGGGCCTTCTACATACTGAACAAGTAGAGCTTGCATTTGCTGGAACGCTTTCCACTACCACTAGATCTTTTGGCTAAAATATCAATGACGACCACTTAAACAAACATGCTTGGAGAGTCTCGCAAAACTTACAAACCCTAGGCCTAGGAATACAACTCTTGATGCTTGTAACTACAAGGAGTCAAACTTTAGCTAACTCTAGGTTAGCATCTAAAGCAATCTAATTATTAGATGGTTTAAACTAGCACTAAAGAAGCCATAAGTCTCATGCTAATTAATTGTTAATATTCTATCCCAAATATGTGTTCCACACTTCCTCTAGCTTCAACAAACCCTCAAATGGTCGATTGGAGGGGTAAAAATTGTAACGACCCGAAGAATAATTACCTTGACATGAGCATACATGAGCATCTTTAAGCATCTGTAATTTTGGTAGCATGATTTGGCTAAATAAAACTTGAATGGTATCAAAGGACTTGTGTTTAGATGTCTTGTTCTTCATGTTTTTAGGAACCTGCGGACTGTCAGCGGCTTGGGTGCGGACTATCTGCAAGTCTAACCGAGGGAAACACAGAGTTGAGGCCAATTCTATGTAGTTTTAACTTTTCTATGGCAGATTGTTCGGGCTCCAGCGGCAGACAGTCCACAATGCTAATCATCGTGGCCAACAAAAGCTTAGGGGTTTCTGTTGGATGGTAGATTTCTCAACGGTAGACTGTTCAGCCATTTGGTGCGGACAGTCCGCAGCTCTGCAACATTAATGGCCGGTAGGAATTGAGAGTTTCTGTCGAGTTTGGATATTTGTATGGCGGAGTGTCCGGTCCTCAGGTGCGGACTGTCTTCGGTACAACTATTTTGTACGGTGGACTGTCCATGCCTCAGGTGCGGAATGTCTTCAGTACAAATTTCAAGGACTTAGTTTCTGTGAGGATAGGCTTTTCATTGGCGGACTATCTGCGACTTGAGTGCGGACTGTCCGCGAAACAAGCCGCTATCTGGCCAAACCGGACCTCCCAGAGCCCCTCCCCTCTCATTCTTGTGTCTTCCTCCTCCAAACTCAAGAGCGACAAGCTTATGGCCCCTTCCAAGTTCTTCCCCAGAATCCGGTGATTGAAGCCTTTGGAGACCTTTGAAGCTCCTCTTTCCCTACTCCACGTTGATCCTCCCCCGTTCCCCTTGCTCCTCCCTTCTTTCCCATGGTGGGATTTGCCCTCATCCCATCCCCATTGTCTCTTTCAATCTCTTGGGCAAGGAACATCCCTAGGGCCCAATCTCCTCCACCAGCGATCTCCATCGAGTTGGAGGCACTCCTTTCATATTGCCCACCCTAGATGAGTCTATTCCGATGATGTCCCCAAGTTCCATTGAAGTTCATGGCTTCGTCATAGTGGCCATGGAGTTCACCTGCAAGGGTGATAATGAAAGTTACTAACCCTAGTCTTTGCTCTAATTGGGTAAGAAGTGGATTTTGTTTTTCTCTGTAAATTAACTTGGAAAACTAGTGGCATTGTGTTGGGATGCCACATTCATCCCCAAACCAAATGTTTAATCCTTATCCTTGCTAACTTAGGCTAAGTTTAGTGAATAAAAAATAAGTATCTATGTCCTAAGAATTCTTTTGATGATAGGTGCCAGTGTGAAAATATTATTCATACCTTTCTTTTGCATCTTTTATCATACTCATCATGAGCATTGCATGGTTTTGATTTTATTGCATTATATGCGCTTGTGCAGAAACCGTGACACCAGAGTAAGCGGGGTATGAGCCGTAACAGGAGCCCGTGAGCGAGGAGACTACCACCATGTACCAAGGCATGTACCTCTTTTTCGCCCTATTTTGGATCAAATGGAGTTGTTATTTATTGTTTGTGAATGGGCTTAACTCTATGTTTCATATGTGATGTGTAGAACCTATTTGGCATTTTCCCTAGTTCTAGCTTAAGCACTAGGTTGAATATGTTTGACAGGTGTCTCGATGGCATTTTCCCTAGTTCTAGCTTAAGCACTAGGTTGAATATGTTTGATAGGTATCTCGATTAATGCTTAGCCATGCTTATTACCGATAGAAGTTGAGAGGTGGCTAGGTCACCACCGCTCGCGAGATATAAGATTTGTTTTATTTAATTCAATTTACTAGATGGAAAGAGTAAAACTGAGTTGAGCTAATGTTGAATGATGAAACGTGACTTGAGCAAGTAGTAGGGCCATTGGAGATGGAGTCCAAGGGGCATAGACTTGCTTTAGTTGCTTAAGGACCGCCTTATTGTTGTCGTGGTCATGAGAACTTTCTGTACAAGCCACATACTTCATTTTTGAGAATTGTGAGCTTAGAAGCATAAGTTGCTCGGATCACCCAATGGATTCAGTGCGACTTGTCTGAGGTGTAGCTGGAGTCGCATGACGTATAAGGGACTCAATCACCTATTCACCCTCATCGTTCGTTGGGATGGGTATGTGAAAGGTTGAGAGCATGAATCAACCCATACCTTTGTGCCAAGGCATGGTAGTTTGGTCTTGTGTCTCATGTGGGAAAAGTTGTACACCCTAGATCTATTTGAATAGCCGTGCTCTCAGTTAATGAGCACGCCCAATGAACTTGGACTTCAATGTAGAGTTTCTGTGAAAGAGTTTACGGGAGATTGAGCTCATGTACATGATTACTTTACTTTATGCAAATGTTTTGTGCTTGATCTATAATAGGTTTAGATGCTATGTCTTTTGCTTATCATAACTTGGTCAAATGCTACCACTTTTATAACGTTCAACTTTAAATTGATAGAGCCTCTTGCATCCACCACCATATTTGGTTTTGGGATAAGTCCTGCTAGTATGAAATGTACTAACGGTGTTGTCGTTATGTTAATTTCAGGTGAGGTGGAGGCTATGTACGGCTACTTCCTCCCCGCCAAGGGTGGTCACAGTGCGGAGTGATGGCCTTGGGTTACGTGTGGTTATTCTTGGCATGAGAAGAAACCATTTATTTTTACGCTCTATGCTAATCGTATGAGTGTGCAATGCTAAACTTTCCATTGCAAAGCTCTAATCTTTTAGGTAAACTTCAACCTTGGTTTGTAAAACATAATGACTGTTGTGATCATGTTTGGACTGTAATTTGGTTATGTTATGATCCTTAATCTTCTGGGGTGTACCATGGTACATCATGGGGAATATCGGGATTATTTTGATTAAATTGAGAGGGTCAATGGATGACAACTCTATTTAGTCGATATAATTTCGGTGGCTCCGTCACACAAATAGCCCCAACGTGATTATCTAGCTAGCTAGTGCACCAACGATCACATTTTATAACAACTGAATCCTTCACAGGATGCTTAGGCCGTACTACAATATTGTACAATGAGTTCGCAACGGAGCTAGCCATTTGTACAACTTTAACAAATCACCAGATGCTTGCACCGTATAGCAAGCTGCCACTATAGATGCTTGCACCAAACCTAAATATATGCTGGGCGAAGCTAATATAATGAGAACCAGATGCTTGCAAAGTACTTTACTATCATACTATGATCACTAAATGATTCCATCGATGCTATCAGTTTTTACCCTGATCGTCGGATGTTTTAAGGGCATGTTTGGTTCAAACCCTGGACAAGTTGCCTGGGTGAAAAACATGCCTGTACATTGCCTGTAAACAATCGCAGATTTGCCTGTGCAGCCACACGAGAGACCATGGGAGCATTTGGTTGAAGGCCTGGCACGTACAGGCTTTGTTTGGCTCATGATTTGCCTGGGTGCATTTATGACGTGCTACTGTCACATGCATGCATTAATTTGCGCCAGGCAAGTGGAGGAGCACCCAGGCGACCGTTTTTGTTCGCCTGGCACCAGGCAACCTATCCAGGCATCTACTGGCAGACGAAAAACTCAGGGTTGCAACCAAACAAATCCCTGGAAGATCACAGGCAAATGTTTCAGCCAGGCATTTTTGGCCAGGGATCCAACCAAACATGCCCTAAGTGGTGCTCTCGGTTTTGACTTAATGAGCACAGGACGCTTGCATCATTCTTTAATGTGAGTGCAGTGATTTTTATTGGGCTATTTTAACATTTTATGGTTTTGTATTCTAGACATAACTTTTCACTCTGTTCTTCATTTTTAATGAACTTGATTTCATCTGTAAACTTGTGAACATGAAAAATCTTGAGTTCATATTCAATCTAAGTCAAATTCAAGGGACAACTCCGTTTCTTTCATCTCTTTGTTCTGGGCTTACATGACTCCTTTTCTTTTGAAGTCTAAGGTGTTCTTTTGATCTTGCATTATCATCAACATGTCCACTTGATCTTCTTTTGAGGAATATGAATCTTCAATACCTCTCATTACAACCCCTGGCCTATCACATTGCATCTGTGAGACAACACCTTATATACTAGCAAACAATCCATTGACCATGATGTCATTCAATAGGAAAAAAATCACACTACACCTTAGCTGGAGTCCTTGATTCCTTAAACATGGATGCTATTGTTTTATCGCCTTCTTTTGTCCTTGTGTAGCCTAGTTAAGCGAGGTGTATTAGCAATCAAACATGGCCAACTTGATTATCTGCCATTGGCATGTCAAAGCTTTTGTCTCCGTGTTGCAGTTTTTTGACTAATTCTTCTGGCCTGTTGCATAGTAGCAAATGAGGCCGCCGAGCAATGAGGCTGTTTAGTTCCTTCCTGGGGGATTTGGCCTTGTCTGAACTGCACCTGAATGGAAGGCTCTTTACCTGGAGCAATCAGCGTAACCACCCGACTCTTGAGAGGATTGATCGGGTTTTCGTCACCTCGGATTGGCTGGAGATCTTACCTAACCATTGGCTGCGCCCTCTTTCCTCTGATTGCTCTGATCACTCCCCTCTATTGCTCCAGACTTGCTGCGTACCGTGGGCTAAGCGTCGTTTTAGATTTGAGAGCATTTGGACTAAATTTCCTGGTTACCTGGAAATCGTGCGCGAGGCATGGGCTTGCCCAGTTGACGGACTTGATCCTTATCGTGCTTTAGATTGCAAGTTCCGCTCCACTGCTGCTGCTCTCAAGACTTGGAGTAATAAATATGTTGGCAGTGTCAGATTGCAGTTGGCCATTGCTCGCGAGGTGATCTTTCAGTTTGATGGTGCTGAGGAGGAGAGGGAGTTGTTACCTTCAGAGATCAGTCTGCGCAAACAGCTCAAATTGAAGTGCCTTGGCCTAGCCTCCATGGCTAGAACTTTAGCTCGGCAACGGTCTCGTCTTCTCTTCCTGGAGGCTGGAGACACGAACACGAGGTTCTTTCACCTTCAGGCCTGCCACAGAAGCCGCAAATGTTTTATTCCTGAGCTGCGTGTTGACGGTTCCCAAGTCACCGAGCCTGATCGTATGGCTCAAGCTCTGTTCAGTCACTATAATGAGGTGCTAGGGGTGGGCTTCTCAAGGTTGCACAGGCTAAACTTTGCAATGTTGGGTATTCCAACCGTGGATTTGCTGAGCATTGATTGTTGCTTCTCAGAGGAGGAAATTTGGGGCATAATTCGTGATATGCCGTCTGAGAAGGCGCCAGGGCCCGACGGATTTACTGGCCTTTTCTTCAAAACAGCTTGGTCCATTATCAAGGATGATATCATCAACGCTGTGAACGCCTTCTGGTCGCTGGACTACCGGAGTCTATTTCTGGTTAACGATGCCTACATGGTTTTGCTTAAGAAAAAGGACCAACCGGAGGAGATCAAAGACTACCGCCCAATCAGTCTGGTTCATAGTTTTGGTAAATTGCTCACCAAGCTTCTTGCGACCAGGCTGGCTCCCAAGCTTGACGAGTTGATCATGAAAAACCAATGTGCATTTATCAAGGGGAGGTCCATCCATGACTGTTTTAGGACAGTGCAGCTGTCGTGTCGGTTGCTACACAAGAAGAAAGTGAGTTGTGTTCTGCTAAAAGTTGACATCGCGCGTGCTTTTGATTCAGTCTCATGGTCATTCCTGCTCGATCTGCTCGAGCATGTGGGGTTCTCAAGGCGTTGGCGAGACTGGATCTCTCTGTTGTTGCAAACGTCGAGTACTAAGATACTTCTAAATGGAAATCCGGGCCGTCGTATCTGCCATGCTAGAGGTCTCCGGCAAGGGGACCCCCTATCTCCCATGCTCTTCGTCTTGGTCATGGATGCTCTGAATGCGATGATCAGACGGGCTGATGATGCTGGACTGTTCTCATCTCTTGGCCAACAAGAGTTTCGATGCCGGGCATCCCTTTATGCTGACGACCTGGTAATTTTTGTGAGGCCGGCTAGGCAGGATTTACTAACTTTGCACTGCGTCCTTGATCTGTTTGCTGGCTCCTCTGGCCTGTGTTCTAATTTCGATAAGTGTTCTGTGACTCCGATTCAGTGCTCTGATGAGGACATTTTACGGGTTCAGAATATCTTGGGCTGTCAGATATCACATTTCCCTTGTACCTACTTGGGCGTACCGTTGAGCACTAAGAAGTTGACAAGGGCGCTCGAGCAGAAACTGATAGACAAGGTCGCCAAGCGAATTCCGCAGTGGAAAGGTAGGATGATGAATGTTGCAGGGCGGTTGGTGTTAGTTAAGAGCACCCTATCTGCTATTCCTGCGCACGTTTCCATTGCTACGTGCCTTTCTGCTTGGGCAATTCGAGCCATTGATCGACTGCGTCGCTCCTTCTTGTGGTCGGGTTCGGAGGTGCTTGGTCGTGGGCAGAGCAAGGTAGCCTGGCTTACTGTTTGCAGGCCGGTCGAGTTTGGTGGTCTGGGGATCACTAACCTTTCCCTATTTGGGCTGGCACTTCGAGTAAGGTGGTGCTGGCTGCACAGAAGTCAACCGAACAGAGCTTGGGTGGGTCTCCATTGTGCTTCTGAAAGGGCTGTTCGTGATCTGTTCAGAGGCGGTGTGGAGTCTGTTATTGGCGACGGCCTATCGACGCTTTTTTGGGTGGACAATTGGCTAGATGGTGCTGCAATTGAGACCATAGCGCCACACCTCTTCGCTGCTGTACCCCCTCGCTTTCATCGCAGGACAGTAGCTGAAGGACTACCAAACAATGCTTGGATCGCTGATATCAGGAAGCAACTCAGTGTGGTGGCCCTTTCTGAATATGTAGATGTTTGGGAGAGAATTCAGGGGTTGGTGCTCGCAGACAGACCGGATAGCTTCGTGTGGCGTTGGACTCCGCATGGACAGTATACTGCTGCATCTGCATATAGATCATGTTTCCTGGGATCAACCCTACTAGCCAGTGCTAAGGTCATCTGGAAGGCGCGGGTGCCGCCGAGGGTCAAATTCTTCGCTTGGTTGGCTATACAAGATCGCTGTTGGACTGCTGAGCGACGTCGCCGTCATGGTTTGCAGGACACGGACAGCTGTGCTCTCTGCGATCAAGCAGTGGAATCTATGGAGCATCTGCTGACTGAATGCTCGTTCGTCAAGGAAGTTTGGTTCAAGATCTTCAGCGTCCTGGGGTGGGTTCAGAAGTTCCCACCTCCTCAGCTATCCTTCGTTGATTGGTGGCTCAAGGAGAGAAAAAGCTTTGGCAAGCTTCAGAGGAAGGGTTTTGACGCGCTACTGCTGCTGGTTGCTTGCATCATTTGGAAAGAGCGCAACGACAGGATTTTCCGGTGGAAGGCCTCCATGCCGAGGGTCGTTGTTCAGAAAGTGGTCGAGGAAGCAAGGTTGTGGGCTTTGGCAGGCGTCGTCGATTTAGGTTCCATTTTAGCCGGCTCGACGGCGTTGATGTGGTCGCAAATGGTGTTTGTAAATTAGTCTATGAATTGATTAATCTTAGGGTGCAGTGTTTCTAGTTCCTTGTCATGGTAACCGCTGGATTACCATGTTTGTAAGCTTGCTCTCTTCCTCTTAATGAAAAAACGTGCATTGCACGTTCGCTAAAAAAAAAGTAGCAAATTAAATATAAGGCCTTGTTTGGATAAAAGGAATCCATACATATGGATTGCAGAGGTTAGAGGTGGAAATTTTAGTTCAAATTCTCCCTCAATCCATATGGATTGGAGGGGTTTTGCTTGTATCCAAACAAGCCCTAAAGTTCCAATTTTGCTACCATTCATTTCATGGAACTACACGAAAGAGGTATTTTTTTTTTTGCGAGGTCGAATATTTGTTCACTGTATGACCTTACTTCTTTTTTTTTATGAAACAACAGTTGACCTTACTTCTTTTTTTTTTATGAAACAACAGTTTGTCCTCTTGATTCAAAGCAGAAGTAGCAGGCACCTTTTTGAGTGCCTACAGCGTATGCATTATCTCTCCTTTGAAAAGAAACAAAGCTGTTGGTCATTGAAGATATGCGCCTAAAGCCTTAAGCGATTTACCATCGGCCAAACAAGATAACAGAATTACATCTTTTGGGGACCACGGGTTTTATCTGCACGCTTTGCTGAAGGGTGATGCAATAGCACAACAAAGAAGACCGCGTTGTACTCTCAAAAATAAAGAAGACCGTGTTGTTCCCTTGCAGGAATGAAATACTGAAGAGACAGCAATTGATTGCAGGAATGAAATACAGACATGGCAAAAAATAAAACTGCTTTCGTTGAGAGTCGAACTCAAGACCTCCCCCGCTTACTAAACGGGTGCTCTAACCAACTGAGCTACGAAAGCTTTTTTTGTAAGATAATGAATTTTTAATCTAAGGTCTAGATCACAATTAATCTAGGGTCGAACTCAAGACCTCCCTTTCTTAATTACTTGCTCCATGAGTTCGAAATTGCATTTCTACGTCCCATTTTCCCAACAAAGAAGCAATTGACTTGGATGTTAGACCCAACCCCATTAATATTGCACGCTCTAAAATTCTGTAGAGAGAACCCTGAATAACTATTTAGATTGGTAGTAGTTTGAATGAAGTATGACACATAACTAAAACCCATTCGTCATATTCACTCTTGTCTAAGTGTCAAGGCTGGATATTTGTTCCTTTATCTTAAAAAAGTTAAATCCATTCCAATCCAATGATGTTTTTTTTCTTGAAGAAATAGAAGAGCTGCACATTTTTATATTACTAAGAGAGATAAAGTCAGAGCCTTACAAAACCTTCTTGAAGCAAGAAAAAGTGAGCCTTAGTTTGGCAACTCTTTCATTGAAGGGTATTGGAGGGATTGGAATGTGGGTCTAATAAATCCATAATAGATCAAAGTCTCCCTCAATCACTCTCAGCTCACTTCAACCCACTCCAATCCAAAAGTTCTCAAACTAGATCCAAGTATTTTTATAAGCCCTCTGGTCTTGAGTGCCCTGCTTGCTTCTATTCTTGATAATTATCATCCATTCGTTATTCCATAGTTAACTCATGTTCCCTGCTACAAGTTGGCCCTGTGCAAGGATCTCAGTTTGAGCTAGATGTGTTTTTATAACTTAACCTGAAGGATTGTAGATAACTCACCGCTTACCTGTTTTCACTTCATTTCTATTCTATATTCTAGACAACGAGTTGGGTGCAATCAGCCCATTTGTTGGGTGCAATCACGGTGATATGTCTTTTTTACACGTAAACCCTCCAACCAGACTTGAATATTGTTTGGTCTCTTGGGTGCACAAACATTAAGTTCAGACACCTATGCCTAAAACTAGTTGTTGGCTCAGTTTGAAGCCAAATACTAATGAAGCCTAGGGCTTACACACACAGCAAGCAAGGCTCCTTGGGATCGGCCTACAGGCGTCGGACTGCCCAGTAGCAATCGCCAGACTGCCTGGTGTACCAAATTGTCCGGTGCATAGTACCGAGGTGTCACACCCTAAAATTTTTCAATTTGGAACGTGACACTTTTGGCTCAAATTAATACAATGAGTTGTTGAGTTTTCTAAAATTTGACCAACTGTTATATAATTATCAAAACATTTTTAGAATAAGAAATAATTATATTTTATAAAGGAAACAAATAAGTCGTAGGTTATAAAGGTACTGTGTTTCCTTCATTGTGTTGCCTTCACGCCGATTCGCCTGGTGTTTTGTCTGTGATATAAATGAATTCAAATTGTTTGAAGAGCATGGTCGCTTAAATTTTCATTGCTCTCCTCTTCAAAAATTATTCTACGATAGACTAAAATGTCTTTTCCACTCGTTCTTTACTCCTCGTGTCTCTAAATTGAAGTTAATGAGGGGAGAACGAATGAACGCCCACCCGGTCATCGTAATCATGCAAGTACCCAACCGGAATTTCTTTCTCGCTATCGCTCGCCAGGGTAGCTTCTAGCGACCGACCTGGCTCCCGTACGCTACCTGGCTCCGGGCCTCTCCGGTACGCGATGTGCGTTTGGCCGATCCTCACGCGAGCGAGAAAGGCGCCCACGCGATATGCCATGGGTGTTCCATACTCTCTTATTTCTTCTCCTCTTTTTGTTTGTTTCTTTTTCTCTCTCCTTTTCATATTTATCTACGTATTCTCTTTGCTAGTTTTTTCTCTTATTCTATTAGATTTTATTATACTACAACTTTTTTCATTAACAAAATTTTCGGCTAATATATTATGTTATAAATTTTTTATAACGATAATTTTATGGAAACATAACTCATCACGATAACTTTACGCAACCTTAACTTATCACGATAATTTTATGTAAATATTTATCACAATATTTTATGGAAACATAACTTACCGGGATAACTTTACGCAACCATAACTTATCACGATAATTTTATATAAGCATAACTTATCACAATATTTTATGGAAACATAACTTACCGGGATAACTTTACGCAACCATAACTTATCACGATAATTTTATATAAGCATAACTTATCACAATATTTTATGCAAACATAATTTTTTTACGATAACTTTCTGAAAACATAACTTATCAGGATAACTTTACACAATCATAATTTATCACGATAATTTTATGTACGCATAACTTATCACAATATTTTATGGAGACATAATTTATGAGGATAATTTTATGCAAACATAATTCTTTTCTTACGATAACTTTATGAAAACATAACTTATCAGGATAACTTGATGGAGCTGTAACTTTAGATTTATTCCACATAAATCTAAAATTATATCGGTAGTTATTATCGTAATGTCATTATATTGTGCAACTACATTATACTCAAAAAAGGACACGAAGTTTCCATGGCTAGTGGAGGTAAGCTAAGCCTGCTGACCGAGAGGCTGGGGTCACGGTGGAGAGAGGGGCCCATTGCTCGTTTGTTTTTGGCTCAGCGAATGCAATGGTGCTGTCTATTTGACGAGCGTTCGCTCAGCCAGAAATAAGCGAGCGATGGGCCTCTCTTCCCCGTTCTAAAAATCGACAAAAACAAGTACCACAGTGCGTGCAGCTTGTGGACTTCTAGCATCTTTGGCTTGCATGGACATCAAGAGTTCCAAGCAGATTTTGAGAGAAACACCAGATAGATTAGATGTTGGGGGGCTATCTATTTGACGAGCCCTCTCTCCACCGTGCTAAAAATCAGAGGAACATCAGATAGATTAGACATCTAATAGTGTTCCTCTCAAAATCTGCTTAGAACTCTTGATATCCACGCAAGCCAAAGATACTAGAAGTCCACGAGCTGTACGCATCGTCCCTACTCCCTGTGCTGAACGAAGCAAATCATGTGATCTGTGCCCATGCCCTCGTTTTCCTATCTGTTTGCCGTGTCCACGCTGACGCTGGATATGACGGCCTCTGCAACGCTTGCCTTGGCCCACACTCCAAGGTTGGTCGTCCCTATAAAAGCTAAGCCCATCGGCCTTTATGCCCTAGCTGCCTCACGCCTCTCATCACCCATGTTGCCGCCGGCCGTCCGTCCATCCGCACACGCTACCTAACCCCAGGTAACGCGTTGCCCGTCGTCGGCTGCCCGTATGGCTGAGACCGCGGCGCCCTGCATGTGCGTCCCCCGGCTGCACTGTCGCACCGCATGCCCGTGCGATGGCAAGCTGGACCGGGCTCTTCTCTTCCCCTACACAAGACGACGCTTGAAGCCGGCAAGTGAGCCAAGACGATCCAGCGATCGACCTGTACGAGTTTCCGTTCAGGCCAGGAAGTTTTCTCGTGAAGCAGAGATGTATCTTTGCATGCAGACCCGTTCGAGAGCAGCAGCAGCAACGTTCCAGATGGTAATTATCTGCATATATTCTACGTACAACCTTGCATCTCAACAGATCCTTTTGATTCTTTTAACCTGATCCAATCCATACCTTTCAACAAATTGAATCCCAATCGTTGGCCAATTCACGAAGACTGTTCATGAGGTGTTGTAAATCTTTTTATCCAGCTCCTAAAGTCTACGTTCAGTCACGATGTAATCCTCTTGTCTCCGTTTCTGATTGCATATCTTTTATATTTTAGATCCGTTTTGGCCCGGTCAAGTTACCTTAAATTCGTAATGATGAAACCTAACACTTTAGTGGTCATATTTATCCTATTTGTGTGTTCTGATTTTTAAGGCTCCCTAATGTTATTCTCATTACTATTTTTGTGAATAAAATCAACTTAGGAATTACTCTCGGTTTTCCTAAACATATGCTAATCTGATAAATTCTTACTCCAATATTTAGATTAATCTAATTAGGTTGATCCTCGGTTTTATATTAAATGCATGTTAACTTGATTAAGGGTTATGCGACCCCTTACTAATTAAAATATGCATAGGTTCCTCATCGGTTTTTATGAAACTATGTAAACTTGTTTATTAACAAGTATAATGTGTTTTCAATTAAATCTGGTTTAATTGAGGCACGTTTTATATGCTAAAGGCCCGAATAGGTGATATCACATACTTGTGTTTCTAAAGTTAATTGTTTAAATGGTATAATTCATATGGAATATTTATAAATAAAATATGGTCCATTTTAGATACGATTTTCCACTCAAATATAATTTGGATTCATTCTTGCTTGGTTATTTCTCTAAAATATTGTCACAAGCACAAGCATGTCTAAATTTTATTTTTGTTCAGTGGCTTAGAATCAGCATACCAACATACTCCAAGGGGTATGTTCTTGGTATTCTCCTCAAATGTCCAATCCTCTAAACTACAGCAGTCTAAACCTTGAGTTGTTTACATTTTTAGGTCTTGAATGATTGTTTAGAAATTATAGCCTATGAAAAATTTGAATACCCAGACTTCAAATCTTGGGCCCACCTCTGACTCCAGTGTCATGCCAGATAGTCCAGCCTGTGCAGCCGGACAATCTGGATTCCCTTGGACAGAGGGTGAATCGATTGCCACATCGGTGAAGTGCTCGCCTCCCCCCCCCTCCCCCCACCACACACACACACCACCCCAGCACTTGATGTCTTCTCTCCAACTTTCGTGGAGACATTATAAATTGTAGAATCAATATGTGCATCGCAAATAATACCTCCACCTCCACTTGGGGGGTCTACTTGAATCACCTTCTTCATCAGACGACTTTTGATCTTTGGATGAACCAGCAAACACAAGCCAATTTGATAGATTACTACCATTAGAAACCAATTGGACTCAACTGGTCGAATTTCAACTGGTCGTATTTCTGATTTTTAGCAAATCACAATTGCCCTTTGTTTATAGCCGATTGTATTAGTTGACGAAACATGTTGCAATCACTAGTCCTATGATGAAATGAATTATTCAACTTGCAATATGTTGTTGCCTCTAAGCTTTGAGGTGATGGCATGACTTGGTGATTAAATATTCTAATAAGACTATGCTCCAACAAGGCATCAAAGATATGATCACTCAAGGTTAGATCAAAAGTATACGTAATTCTCTTTAGCCGATTCTTTTGCAGAGACGGCTGATTACTTCATTGGGCCATACATTTGCTTGTGATCAGAATTACTCATGATATTTCCATCGGCCTTCTCAACGCATCTTTGGTTTTGTTATTCTAGATTTAGAATTACCACAAACTAACTATAAAGATAAAAACTTTGGCAATAAAGATGGATCAAATTAAAATATCAATATATTACTATTATCGGCCTTTCGAATTCGCATAAAGCATCGGCCGACACCTTTTGAAGCCATCCTACTGTCAACAAGGAAATTACCAATCTCAATCGATCTCTTAGAATTATTCAAGATAATGTCACTAGCTATCACACCTGGTTTTAGGAACAAAACCAGATGATACCGTATGTGTGCCCGGGACTATTTTTTCACACATACAGCTAACTTCGTTAGTGAATACCAATAGACAATGCATTATATAAGTGTATAAGACTTACAGGTGACAATAATGTCTTTATCAGAGTATAGCGGAAATCTATCTCTTGTAGTAGAACTCCATCTTCACAGGAAGATTGACTGGGGACACGTATGTCTAAACACCTTGTAGACTTCTAGATCCATTTCATCTTCATAGCATCATCAAGTTGTAGTGTGCAGAGCTATATTTGTGGGAACAGCAAGGGTGAGCACATGGTGTACTTAGCAAATATTCATAAACATAATTGAATGCCAACGTTAAATCTCATACCCAACTTTAATTATCATACCCAGGAGGGTCCAAGCCGCTCTTAACCGTGAGCATGGCTGATATATCAGTTTTAAACACTCTTGAGAGGTAGCACATCTTTACCCACAAGTCGTGATTTCCATTTGCCTAGGATCCGTTGATCGACTTAAACACTTCCAAGGTGAGTCGCCGCGCACGTGCAGGCCAGCGCACGGCTGGGCCCACACGCCGTAACAATCTAGACCTAGCCACCGAAGATTCCTAAACCAAACCGTCATGGTCGGAGTCTCTTTCGTGCCTGGGCCCTGTCCCTCACCGTCGGGCTGACCTTGCACTAGAGAGGGGGCACTGCCGCCTGGGCATGGTCGAGTGTTGCGCCGTCAGACAGGTTCAGACTAGAAGAGAGGCTTCCGAGCCGGAGTTGGATGAAGGAAGGAGGAGTCGTGCTCTGGTGCGTTATCATCGCCAGCGGCGAGCGCCGGCGGAGGAGTTCTTCGGAGCAATTCATCGAGCAGGTGGCGTGTAGGGTGGTGAACAGCCAGTGAGAGGGAGGGAGTGCCGATCGGGTGGGCTGAGAGAGCAGCCCAGATCGGATGACTTAGCGGGCCGAAGCGCCGAATCAGGCCCGCAAACGAGCTAACCAGGCCGGACCAACAAAAGGGGGGAGAGAGCGTGGGCTCGGCTGGTGCTGCAGGCCTGGCAGGCCGAGCCGCGCAAGAGAGGAAGAGGCCGAGCAGGCCGAAGTTCAGCCTGGTAGCTATCCCTAGCCCTCTTTCACCTTTTTGATATCGAAACCGAATTAAACTTAAGGAAATACATAATAAATTCATATGAACTCTGAAAATTATGAAATCAATCAACACCTACTCCCGCAAACGGGCTAACCAAGCCGGACCAACAGAAGGAGAGAGAGAGAGTGTGGGCTCGGCTGGTGCTACGGGCCTGGCAGGCCGAGCCGCGCAAGAGAGGAAGAGGCCGAGCAGGCCGAAGTTCAGCCTGGTAGCTATCCCTAGCCCTCTTTCACCTTTTTTATATCTAAACCGAATTAAACCTAAGGAAATACATAATAAATTCATATGAACTCTGAAAATTATGAAATCAACACCTACTCTTATCTAAAATCATTCTCTACCACCTGGATTAAGTCCAAATGCATGGTGTCGCATCTTATTATATTAAATTGGATCTTTCTGCTAGGCTCTTACTCGTAGTTTATTTACATCCAGAGTCGAAGAACAAGGAGGACGACCCGGAGGATCCAGAATATCTGCCTGAAGAGAACGCCGACGAACAAGGTCAGTGAACACCCCGCTTCCGTTTCCTATAGACACTCACAACTAATAGTGCATAGGATAATTGATTTTGCTAACGCACTAAGCCTAACCCAAATGGACTTTATTTTCATTTGAGCCAATGCTTTTCTATGATTAATACCCAACTAATTCAAATGAACATGATGTGAGTCGGGTGATATGATATGTGGTGGGATGTGATTACTCTTGGCATGTGTGAAGTGGGTGGTTATGAGCGCGAGTTGGTGTGTGAGATGGGTAGCGGGAGTCGGCACCGGAATAATGGGAGAGACTAGAACTCTCTTCAGAGTGGAGAGAGGTGTGTGCTGGTGCGCGGCCCACCGCGAAGGGTGGCAACCGACCCCTGGAAGGCTTGCTTTCACCAATTAAGGACTGAGTAAGGGTGATAACTATTGGATATGATACGTGCATACCATATGACCTTAGGCCCGGTTCTTGAACTTCCCTGAAGGGCATATGACTGTAGGCGTAAGGTGATAGTGTTAGGGGACGATGGTGGGTCTGCGATGCAGCCACACGTCCCCGATAGACTCGACCCGTGGGGCCCTGAACTACTCGAGCTCATAGTCCTGAGAGTGTGGTGGATAGTATATCCGCACAGTTTCTAGCTCAGGAAAGCAGGAAAGTGCCAGAAGGGAAGTTCATCTATCGGTGTGGTGGGCCTGGAGCAGCGGACGCACTGCTTCCGTCCCATCTCGTATGGGTACAGTTGTACAAACCTCTGCAGAGTGTAAATCTTTACGTAAAGCTAACATCCATGGTCAAGGACAGACCAAGGGCAGAACTCACCTTATCTAGCATGGGTTTTTCTTCTCTTCTCCCTCGAGTGGATAGATGCCGGCTGTGGCTGATGAGGCTTGGGCGGGTGGGTGCTTCCCTTGCCGCAGATGGTAGATGTTTATGAGTGGTGGTATGGAAGAGGTGCAAGGTGGTGAGATGGATGTGTTGGGATAAGTGATGAGAGCGGGAACCAGTCACATGACCGTCTTTCTAGAATGGATAATATGATCTATGATACTCTTTTCTCTTTATGCTTTGCTAGGAAGCCAGACTCCATTTTGATTACTAGTTAGATTGCTTAGGGTGTTCAATTTAGTGACCTGCATGCTTATCGTGCAGACTCAGGTGACGATAAGCCAGAAAACCTCGTCATGAGGGACAACTGGTACAAGGACTGAGGGTGGGCTACGCTCAAGGATGCCTGTGGAGAAGCCTGATCATGGAGCTGCAACTCTGAGGACGCTTTGCTTATTTGCTTGCTATTTACCGGCCTACGAGCCAAAGTAGCAATTATGTGATATGGGACTACTGCATGATGTAAAGGTTCCAATTCTGGCACCGCAGAATTGGGGTCGTTTCAGTGGAAGACCACCGGGGATTCGCGATTCCGCGGCCCCAGGGCTTTGAGCAGGCGGAGACTGGCTTTGGAGCGAAAGGGCAAGGCAGAGAGGCACGAATAGAGCGCGCACCGGTGGCGGCAGGCGATGGGGTGGAGCGGCCGAAGGGTTTTGGCGAGGAATTGCCGGGGTTCCGGGGAACGATTGACTATAGGGGTAGGTTAGTTAGGTTCCTCACCTCACAACGAAGCTCCTTGTATAGATAGTCTCGGCAAAGACGCGGTGACAACGAGCGGCAACGAACAACGACTACGCCGACGGTCCCTGTGTGAGCCGCGGTGGTCAGTGAGATAAACCTGATGAACAAAGGCGAAAGAAGAGCCGCAGTTAAGCGTTTAGATGTTCCCACCTTTGGGCGAAGCTCGAAGTCTAGTCCTCAGAGATGGAAATGGCTCATAGGCGCAGAACCTTATGGTGAACTCGACAGCGGTGCGGTGAGCTTTGGGCACGAGAGCGGCAGTTGGGCTAGGGTTTTAGGGGCCTAGGACATCAGGGTTGGCGCCTAACATAGGGCGGCATCCGTAGCTTGCAGAAGGGGTAAGGAGAGGCGGCGTGGCATGGGAGTCCGGCTCGCCCGGGACTTGGCCTTCGCGTCGTTCACGCGTGCTCGAGCAGGGAAGAGGTAGGGGATGACTGGCGGGTCCCGCGTGGCCGTGGTAGAGTGAGGAGAGGGTGCGCCTGGGCTGTTGCTGGGTTGCTGCTGTTGTTGGCCCGGCGCGAGGACAAAGGAGTGGGCAGCTGCCGCTTGCCCTTGGGTCAAAAGAGAAGAAGAAAAAGGAGGAGAAATTTAGAACTTTTCTAGAGTATTCGGAGAAGCGGAATTATTTGCAATATTTTAAATGAATTTGATTTCAAATTGAACAACTCCAAATCATTCAATCAACGCATTATGCATCGGCATGAATGCTCAAACATGTTATTCATAGGTTTTATTTTACTTCATTAATTGGAAAACAAATGAAAATAAACATGGTTTCATGCATAAACACATAAATCCTAAGTAATTTAAATTACTTTGCAAGAATTTTTCATGTACCAAAAATCAGGGTGTTACACTAGCAGATTTATTAATTGAAAGCATACGACCAAATTGAGAATTAGGCAATGCAATTGTAAACTTTACCTTGTCAAACAAATTGGAGAGGCGTGGGAGCTTTGCTCGAATTATGTCATGTCCTTACTGATGATGAAGATGATGCACCAAAGCCTTCTCTTTGTCTTCGGGATCTTTTACTCCATCAACCGAACTTTGTTCGGCTACAACATGTGATGAGAACACAGCAAGCATATGACCAAGGCCCAATAAAAGATAAAGCCACAAGTCCAATTGGTGTTAGAGTCCAATTCAACCTCGAGGCCAGGTCAGACTGCAGGGGTAGGCCTCACAAAAACGAACGCCCAGGCCATAAAATGGCTCCATTTTTGGCAATCCACATATGCCTGGAAAGATAAAACATGGGCTTTCCAATGGTGCTGGTTACATGCCTTTTAGAATTCGGAGTTGATAGAAAATCGTGTCGCAAGTTGACATCAAGAATTAGCTAGAGTACTGCGACATCGGTTTTTGGGCCCAAAGGCATGGTATGCCCTAGGGATTAGACGGGTTTTGCATAGATTAGTCTGTCAAGAATCGTTTCGCCATGTATCAATTTGTGAAACCTCACCTTATGCAATATTCAGATTGCGTTTTTCATGTTATTGCTTGTGTTCTCGATTGCACTTGCAGGGATAAGCCTTCCTGCTAAGTTCAATCGCGTGCGTCACGTGGTTGATAACCAATGGATCTGTGGTGTAGCGATTGCAGGGTTTGAATCTTTGTGATTAGAAGCTGGATCGTTAACGTCGAGTCTCCACCCAAATCGAATTATCCATACCTCTTGGAAGATCGGGACCACCTAATTCCCTATCAACATGTTCTCCATGTTCAACATGTATTAAACTGGACAAAAAAATAGGTCTCTTAGCTTTAGAGAAATCAAACCAACATGCCCTTATATATTTGACATGCTTTTCTACAGTTAGACTTGTTTCTTCCTATAAGACTAATTCGAAAGAAGAATTAATTTGTTCAGCTTCGCTTGCCAAATTTCCGCTCACATCCGAATCATCTCTCTTATTACTAGAAAATTGAGCATGAAACTTCTGCTCTAACAAGGGCCATATTGGAATCTCGTCATCAGATAGCAATTTATACCATTGAGAAGCAGCTCTAGTCATGAACAATTAAACAAGCGATGTTTCATAATATCTGTAGCTCCTCCAAACTTTTCTACATATCAATCAACATGGTCCCTTGTGCTCGCACCGTCCTCCTGACTAAACTTAACAAATCGAGGATCGTGAATCAAATCTAAATTTTTGCAAAAAATTAGACAAGATGGTATTAGCATAAGAAGCCGAATCATGAACATTTGGAGTTGAATATGGTGCTGAAATCGGCTGGAGCTAGTATCAGCATAAGAAACCGAATCATGAACATTAGGACTTGAATATGGTGCAGAATTTCATTATTTCAGCTGGAGCCAGTTTTTTCATAAGAAACTGAATCATGAATATTAGAACCATATTGTGCAGCATATGACACTTAGGGACAATTGGCCGGAGCACTAGTATTAGCATGGCCAATTTTCTCATACATCAGCATATCCTGTGATGGACTCACGTATTGTGAATTTGTTGTCAATGAGTAAGAGGGTGAAACATCCCATTGTATGTTATGCGTAGCTCTATCATGTGATGCTTCATGCCAAATGACAGAACTCATCATGTTAGTTTAGCCTTGATAACAATTGTCATTGGTATTCGATCTTGTTCCACCGATGTGTAAGGATTTATGTGTTGCACATTGCCAGTAGAATTAAACCTCAAAGTATGCATATCATATGGCATAAGCTTTTGCATGTAATTTTTAGAATTATAATGTGGATAGTAAGAAGCATTATCTGAATAATGACTAGCCAATGCAATTACATGCCTACTATCATGACTAGCAACATTAACACGAGAGTTCATGGTATTTGCAAAATAAGTATTAGAATTATTCAACTCATTTGCAAATTGCACCTTGGGCTTGTCATAGTAGTATGCCTTGGTAGCTCTCCATGAATAGATGTGACTATACCATGGTAGTGAACCCGTGTGATAATAGACGGCCTGTGCCGGGCCAGACTAGCAGCAACAAGACAAAAGTGATCGGCTTAGGTAGCCTGATGCAATTGTAGCAATGAAGATTAGGGCAAGTAAGCAATTGGCCAGTGCAAGGATATTCGACCTTGAATCAAAGCCGAAACGATCTCGTTCCCTAGTGTACATAGTCGCCAAAAAGTATGTTGGCTCAGTTTGGAGCCAAATACTAATGAACCCTAGGGCTTGCACTTGCAACGAGAAAGTCTCCTTGGGGTCGGCCTATAGGCGCCGGACTGTCCGGTGGCTATCGTTGGGTTGTCCGGTGTACCTAATATTCTTGTGTATCGCTGGACTGTCTGATGCAAGGCAAAGGGCTCGAGGAAACCTAGCGGTGCCTGAGAAGGATAACTATCACGTTTATGTGGTGGCGAACGGTGAGGTTTACGAGCAAACTAGCAAAGGATAACTGTCGCACCTATGTGGCGAAGATCACGCCTAGGAGGGACTCCGTTAGGGCATAGGCGTCGCCGGTATGCCCTTGGTCGCCGAGGAGCCTAAGGTGCCATCCCTGTCCATAGAGATCAGAAGATGAACAGCTTGGGGAGTGTTGGAGGAGAAACTAGGGTTTAGAGAGGAAAAGGTAAATGCATATTAGATTGGTTCAATTGTGTTGTTTTAATAGGCCGTGTCCCTTCATATTTATAGGGTGGGAAGGTATATACCCAGATGAGGTCGAAACACATCGAAAACCAATCAAAACGCAACCAGAAACCTAATTTTCAGATAGGGGCCGAAGCTACCGAATAATCCGATGATTAGTACCGGATAATCCAATACTTGGGCCTATTTTCCATGAACTACTGGACAATCCGCCCCCCATCACTGGATAATCCGATATGGCCTAGCCTGGCTAACTCCCAGATGGCATAATTCCTTTGTCGGATCTGTGAATTAAGCAATCCATATGTCTGTTTCAATCGTCTTGATGAGGGCTATGTCTTGGTATATTCTAATATGCTATTTGACCCCATCTAGGTGTTGATACAGGAGATTTTCTATGCCTTCAGTAAAACCAAGCCAAACTCTTCTAGGAGGTTGCATATGACCTACATAACACAATTCCATATCAAATATGTAGGGAAACTGCCATTAGCACTGACCTGCCTATTTTGGTGCTCAATAGTAGCTAGAGGACTTTGTGTCGTCTCTATAAGCCAGGCTCAGATCGGCGAGTGTGTGTCAACTTTTTCTTTTGTCCTCGTACTTATGACTTAGTGGGAGAGAAGAGCCTACACTTTTACGTAATTGATCCTCTCCCCTTTCACTGACAAGGTTTGATCACTAAAGACTCTTGCCCCCACATGGCTTTTTAGATTTTTCTAGGAATTTAGTGAATGGGCCAAGCCTACATATTCTAGTGGAAACAGATTATATAGTTTGACAACTTATGATTGAGATTTAGCTGAAATAGTATATTCTGGTTCATTTTATTAATGTAATGGCACCTACCGCAGACTACGAGTTGTATCACAGTATATGGAACCCTAAATCTCGAGTTCTACATGGTCATTAATAGCCCATTATTTCCTGTTATGTGGCTGGTTGAAATTTGTAATTACTGTGGGAGTCATATATCCCCGGGTACCTTATGATGACTAGTTATGTCATTCTGACAGGTGGGCTGAGTGGTCTAGCTTCAGGCTCAAGGCATCAGATGGCGTGGAGCTTAAGCAAACCACTCGGGCGGTTTTAGATAGAATCTGTTAGGATCTTGCGCCTGTGATTTCGGAATGTAATCCCGAAATACCTCTCAGTGAGTAGTCCTCCGGGATATCTATTGTAACCCTAGCTCCTCGGCCTATATAAGGGGAGCTAGGGATGGCGGGGAAACTCTCTGAACTCTCATACTATCTGCAACACAATCCACAGACCCCCATATAGGACGTAGGGTGTTACGCGACACTGCGGCCCCAACCTGTCTAATCGTCGTGTTCCTGCGTTCTGTACACCATTACCGATCTACTTGCCACCCCTTCCGATCTCAAAACCTCCGCAAGACCTATCCTATGGTGGGCTGCCGGGACCAAACCCCGACAGCTGGCGTGCCAGGTAGGGGCTGGTGTGCAAGATCTACAGATCACGATGGGAATTTCTTTCCATGACTCCATCAAGTCTCAGCCGGGAGAGATCTTCTCTTTCGGCGCCTTCGCCTCCGTCGTCGACAAGCACGGCAATGTTCACCTTGTCGGCGACCTACCGGCCCCCGCGGCCTCGTGCGTGCCGGCTGCCACTTCTCCTCCGTCAAAAGCGGGGCAGATCCGATCTGCTGGCCGGAACAACCCGGCCCCGACTGCCCCAGCGCTGATAGCAACCGCCAAGGCAGATCCCATCTACTACTCGGGGTCCGACGGCCCGAACAGCTGCTCAAGCTCTTCCCCAGCGCACCGTGCGGCTCCTATTGACAGCGCGGGCCCCCGAGGGCCGCCGGGTGCCGCGCTCTCCGACTACTCGGCGCCCCCCGGCCACGGATCCGGCCGCTCGGCGCCCCATCGCTCCAAGACCCACCTCTCGCCACGCGCCAACCCCGACCCCAACAACTCAGGCTCAACGCGCGTCGATCCCACCCCGAGCTCCAGCATGGGCCCCACCGGCTCCGACCACAGCAGCGTCGGTGCCATTTACTTCTGGGTGGACCAAGGTCACCCGACAGGGGCGCTCGGCTCCTACCTCCGAGGCTCGGACATCTCCACCAACACCCGAGTCCCGGACACCTCCCGCTCTGTCAATTCCATTTGGCCTACATAACGCAGCCACCTCCTACGCCCACGCCGTACGCATGCCTACGCACCCCGACAACGACATCCTCAGAGCTGACGATGTGCCCATGCCACCGACGGCGCTACGGCTGGGTCTTGTCATTGACTCGACTCTAGCCAGAAGAACCACGCGGTGGTGCAGCGCGCCGTCGGGCAGCTCAGCAACACCTCCTCAACCGGCATCGACACCGACATGGCTGGCTCATGACCCTTCCAGGGAGGTGTTCATGGCCGACCTCCAGGAACAAGAGAAACCCGTTCCCCCTGACTCACCCTCCTTCCAGGGAGAGACCCCAGTGGTGGCCCAGGCTCTACACCTCTACAACATCGACAAGCAGCGCGAACAGGACCGCCGCGAACACCACGGAAGGATCCTCAGGGACGTCTCGGCTGACGAATTATCGAGAACCAACGAGACGGCCGGGCACCGCGGCGAACACATCCGACACAACAACGACCGCGATAGATGCCGCAAGGCGAAAGAAGACTACCTAGCCACCGTCGCGGCCGAGGCCAGCACCGTCCTTCAAGAAGGGGATGGCGGGTGGCGCTACTCCCTGGTAGCGGGCGCGGCTAGATACCTCGGCGAGGAGTTCGACGAGGCGGCCTCCTTGAAGGCCTTCTCCAGCAAGGAACTATGCATCGCCCGATGGGCACCATCATGGCTGACCTGCCCGCCTCCGTGGCAAAGGAGAAGCTCCAGCAGCTGGCCATCAAGGGGCTGGGGCTCAATGCGGGGGAACCAAGGGACAACAACCCCCCGGAACCACCACCACTGGTCGGTGCCTCAGGTGGCGACCTCCGCCACACCATCGAGGGCAGGAAGGACCTCCGCCACAAGATCAATTCCAGGCGGCAATAGGCCTAGGAGGCGGAGCTCGCACAACGGATGGACTGGTACAAAAACTACGTCACAATTATCCCTCCATCGACATACCAGGGCGGGAGCGGCGGCAATGACGACCGACATGGCAAAGGCAAGGCCCTAGCCGAGTACCGCCGCTACGATCCCCTCTGGGATGACCCCCCTTCACCAATGAATACGGCGGTATCAAGGCCTTCTCTGCCAGGATCAGGGCGGTTTCCTGGCCCTCTACGTTCAAGCTCGTCAACATCGACAAATACCACCCCAAGAAGAACCCGGAGGAGTGGGCTTGTCCCTACTGCCTCGGAGTCAAGGCAGCCCACGGCAACTCTAATGTTGCACTAGCCTATGTCCCCATCATGCTGGAGCCGAGGCCCTACATTGGCTCCAGACTTGCCGCCCAGCTCCATCTCCAACTGGCCACAGTTTTGTGAAAAGTTCATCGCCAACTTCGGCGGCACCTACCATCAACCGGCCACGGTGCGGGACCTCTCCCACATACGTCAAGGGTGCCAAGAGACGCTCAAAGAGTACATCCAGCGCTTCTCCGAGCTCCGGAACCAGGTGGCGGACGTCCCTGACCAGACCGTCATCACCGCCTTCAAGGAAGGACTCCAGGACAAGTGGCTCCTAGAAAAGCTCGCCAGGAAACTCCCCGATAGCATGAAGTCACTCTTCAACATTGCCAACAAATACGCCGATGCTCAGGAGGATATTCAGGACATCCTCACCCACAACAAAGGCCACACCAAGCAAAGGCGCGACAACGATGACCGTCATGATCGCCGCCGCGACAACGACGACCGCCGTGACCACCGTCGGGACAACAACGACCGGCGCGACTGGCGCCATGACGGCGACAAACGCCCCTGGAAGCGCGGCCCGACAACACCATCAATGAGGCAGGCTACGGCAGCAAGCGCCCCAAGCAACGGATGGAAGACATACTTGACAAGCCCTACCCGGTTCACCCCGGGCCGAGGCACACGTACCGCAACTGCAAGGGGCTTCAGTTCCTACTACGAAGGGGCACGCTCCCACCCAAGAAGGGAGACGGTAAAGATAACAAGGACGACGGGAAGAAGTCCAACGACAAGGACCCAGAGGATCGAGATCCAGGAGTGGACAATGGCTTCCCGGTGGTGCAGAACGAGGTGGCTGTTATCTACAGCGGCCACGGCTCAAAGGAGAGCAAAAGAAGGTAGAAGCTGATCGACAGGTGCTGACGGCCAACAAAGCTACCCTGACCTTCTACCAGGAGTCTCACATGCCCATCAGCTTCAGCAGGGATGACCATTGGTGTGACTTCGACATGCCAGGCCGCTACTCTCTCGTCGTCAGTCCCATTGTGCGCTCTTCCATCCTGCACAAGGTTCTGATCGACGGGGGCAATGGCCTCAACATCCTCTTCGAGAAGACCCTCCTGGTGCTGGGGCTCAGCATGCAGGACCTCCAGGAGTCAGACACTCCATTCTACGGCATAGTGCCCTAGCGGGGCATGCAACCTCTCAGGCACATAACGCTGCCCGTCACCTTCGGTGACAAGAACAACTACAGGAACAAGTATATTCATTTCGAGGTGGCCCACATAGACTCGTCTTACAACGCCATCCTCGGGCGCTCGGCGCTCGCCAAGTTCATGGCAATTCCCCACCACTCGTACTTGGTGCTGAAGATGCTGGGTCCCCACGGCGTCCTATCGATCCGTGGTGACTTCAAGGTCTCCCACGAGTGCGACCAGGCGACACTCGCCACATTAGAAGACCTCAAGCATGAAGCAGCTCGGGAGGAAGTAAAGGCCTTGGCTGCAAAGATGCAACCGACAATTCCGGCCGCTGAGCCCAACAAAACGCCATGCATTCGGTGGTCCCCACCAAGAAGATCGACTTGGGCCTCGGTGGCCCAAAGAAGACGGCGACCATTGAGGCCAACCTCGACCCCTAATAGGAAGACGCACTCGTCTAGCTCCTACGTCGGAACTGGGACATGTTCGCTTGGTAGCCATCTGACATGCCAGGCGTCCCTAGGGAGTTGGCTGAGCACAGATTGAAGACTGACCCAAGCGCCAAGCCAGTCAAGCAGAGAATATGCCACTTCTCCCATGAGAAGGAGGCAATCAAGGCGGAGGTAGCACGGCTGACAGCAGCCGGATTCATTAGGGAAGTCTTTCACCTCGATTGGGTCGCAAATCCTATACTTGTAATGAAAAAGAATAAAAAGAGTGGAGGATATGCGTTGATCGAGCTCAACAAACACTGCCCGAAGGATCCCTTTGGGCGGCTCCCTAGAATAGACAAGGTTGTAGATTCTACCGCAGGCTGCGCCCTGCTCTCTTTCTTAGATTGCTCGCTACTCGGGCAAGTTCCAAGCATAGAGTTCCACCACATAGTCTGAGACAACAACGTCGCAGTAGACGTCCTTTCAAAGCTAGGCTCCAAGCGCACCGAAGTACCTTCGGGCATATTTGTATAGGTGCTCGACAATTCAATCGTGGCAGAAGAAGGCGAAGAAGTTCTGGGACCTCACAAAGCATCTGATGGTCAGGTCCTAGTGGTTGAACCCGGCTGGAGAGCAGAGATAATATAGTGCATCAAATCCGCCAAACTCCCCGAGCCCAAGTCAGCCAGAGACAGAGTACACAGAAGAAGCAAAAGCTACAACGTGATTGGGGACTAGCTGTACAAACACGCAGCCTCATCTGGGGTCCTATTGAAGTGCATATCCCGCGACGAGAAGGTATTAACCTGCTCAACGAAATCCACTCGGGAACGTGCTCCAACAATGTAGCATCCAAGACACTTGTGGGCAAGGCTTTCAGGTCAGGGTTCTACTGGCCCACGGCAAAGCAAGATGCTGAAGCAATAGTCAGGACCTGTGAAGGCTGCCAGTTTTTCACGAAGCAGCAACACTTCCCAGCTTTAGAACTACAGAATATTCCAGTCTCCTGGGCATTCGCATGCTGGGGGCTCTGGGAGGTTACGACCACGTTCTGGTAGCAATCGACAAATTCACAAAGTGGATAGAGTACAAGCCAATCAACAAGCTGACTACTGCAAAAGCAATTGAGTTCATTGAGGAAATCACCCACAGATTCAGGGTCATGTCAGAAATTATTACTAATCTGGGGACAAATTTCGCAGCTAGGGAGTTCTTCGACTTCTGCAAAAATCAAGGCACCCTAGTCCAATATGCATTAGTTCACCACCCCTGAGCAAAAGGTTAGGTGGAACGCGCCAACGGGATGATTCTGCATGGCCTCAAACCAGCCATCTTCAACAAGCTCAGGCCGTATGAGGGCAAGTGGCTCAAGCAGCTCCCGTATGTGATCTGGGGATTGAGGACTCAACCGTCAAAGGCAATCGGAAACAACACTCCGTTCTTCATGGTCTACGGATCAGAGGCCGTCTTACCGGCCGACCTGAATCACGGGGCTCCAAGAGCCGTATTTAGGAACATACCAACAACAGAACAATCAAGGACAGAGGATATTGACCTCATCGAGGAAGAGCGCCTCCACATCGCCCTCAAGTCTGTCAAATACCAGCAGGCCATGAAGCGGTACTACAACAAGAATGTCAAACCAAGCTCCTACAATGTCGGCGGCCTAGTGCTCAAGCGCAAGACCTCCACCGCAGGGCATTCGAAGATGAGCTCACCCTAGGAGGGACCCTACATCGTTAAGGAGGTCCTGCGTAAAGCAACATTCAAGCTA
Source organism: Paspalum notatum (assembly GCA_022530915.1). Classification (NCBI taxonomy): domain Eukaryota; kingdom Viridiplantae; phylum Streptophyta; class Magnoliopsida; order Poales; family Poaceae; genus Paspalum; species Paspalum notatum. Next base: position 21,630,172 of record CM039684.1, on the reverse strand, counting down.
TGCGAGCCAGACGGCAGAGAGCTCTCAAACACCTAGAATTCAGAACATCCGTGACGTTTCTATCCATAGGCTGAGTGGTACCAGCAGTCAGATCCGAGTCCTAGCACTCGGCATGTACAAGTCGAGCACCCTGAATGCTCATTCTCCGGCGACAACCAAGTCGAGTACGGCCTTTGCGGCCTCGTGATTAATAACATCTATCTTATTCCGCGTACATATTTTTCACATCATGTAATCAAGTTACATAGCAATGCAAAACTCCACAATAATTGACTAACAATGGCGACAACCAATCCGAACTAGTCAAGTTCCACGCCTTAACACCACCCGGCGACAACCAAGCTGCGGCAAAGGCTCATTAACACACTCTAACTAGCAACAACCATGCTGCCAAAAGAGTACCCGCTAGGAAAAGTGCCGCCCTAAAATCATCCAGCAACAACTAAGCTATGAAAAGAGTACCAAGTAGCCACGGAGGCTCTTACATACCTACGACAATCAAGCCGCGAAAAGAACATAATTAAACTACTCTAACCAGCCACAATGCGGCTGCTCAAAGAGTCTCGCCGCACCATCGTCCCCCACGTCACGATCAACTACAGTCAAAAAGCGGGCACACAATTCCTATGACTTGCCCCGAGCGGCATCCTGAGTACTCCAGATAAGCATTCAGTTTACAAAACAGCTTTCCTTAATCAGTCCTATTATATCAGTCGTCGGCAGGTGATCGTTCTACCGAGGGCTGCTCTCCAGCATCCTGGTTGCAAATAAATTTGAAGGCTCCTGCTGCAGCTTCTCCTACAGGCTAGGCAGCCTCCTAGTAGCTGGCAAACTTCTCTTGGGATGTCCCGGTCTTGGGACCAGCAGCCATGATAGTTAGATCAGCTTCTAGGTAGTAGGCCTTGAAGGTAGCAGCCATGTCGACAACGGCATCCCGAGTAGACTCCCTGAAGAAGTCCTCGGCTTTGACGAGCGCCCCAGCCAACCTTTCTACTATTGGGCGCGACTCTTCCTCAGGAGCTAGCATATCCACAAGAACATGGACACCGGTCTCCAGGGTTTCGTACCGTCGCTCCAGCTAGCTGTACAGGATGGCCTGGCTTCCAAGCTCCGCCAGATCCGACAAATGTTGCTTAGTCAGCCAGGTGGCCTCAGCGCCGAGTTCCTCGAGCTTGGCCTTCGCTTGGTCCAGCTCTACGGCCTGCTTCTTGATCTTCTTGTCGCGAGCCTGCTTGTGTCTCAAATAAAGACTGGGCCCCGGCAAGCAACTTATATGATATGTCAAGGTCTTTCACAATTACCTCATAAGCAGTCTTCTGGGAAATCAGTTCAGAAGTATATGATATGTCAAGGTCTTTCGCAATTTCAGTTATCCAGCACGCGCGGCGTTTCGTATTCTTGGCAGTTTTCGGACTTGAACTCCAGGCACTCGGGAAGATCAATTCAGAATTGGGTGTGAACAGGGCAGTCATCAACCACTCTGAACAAGCTCCAAGACGCATTTTCCATACCTCTTGGATCTTGGGGGCTATGGGAGTAGTCAGGAAAAGCATTTTTGCAAATTTTTTACGGCAGCTTTGGAACGGAACAGTATTTTCAAAGTTTCAAGTTGATTGCTACTCAAGTCAACCTGAAACTTGGGGGCTACTCCATACGGAGTCCATCTCGCGATGGCCTCCATAGAACGTCTGACGGCATAGACTCCATGATAACCTTCAAGAAATCATCATGAAGCTCAGGGGCTTATGGGAGTCATATATCCCCCTGGGTACCTTATGACGACCAGTTACGTCATCCTGACAGGTGGGCCGAGTGGTCTAGCTTCGGGCTCAAGGCATCAGATGGCGTGGAGCTTAAGCAAACCACTCGGGCGGTTTCGGATAGAATCTATTAGGATCTTGCGCCTATGATTTCGGAATGTAACCCTGAAATACCTCTCAGCGAGTAGTCCTCCGGGATATCTATTGTAACCCTAGCTCCTCGACCTATATAAGGGGAGCTAGGGATGGCGGCGAAACTCTCTGAACTCTCATACTATCTGCAATAGAATCCACAAACCTCCATACAGGACGCAGGGTGTTACGCAACACTACGGCCCGAACCTGTCCAATCGTCGTGTTCCTGCGTTCTGTACACCATTACCGATCTGTTTGCCACCCCTTCCGATCTCAAAACCTCCGCAGGACATATCCTATGGTGGGCTGCCAGGACCAAACCCCGACAATTGCTTTTATGGGCCATATGTGTTTTGAGCTCCAGCTCTTCTGTGCCATTTTGTGCTCAGACTAAAATTCTTCCTTCATGAGTGAATGGTGCATAATTTTTCCTTAAAAAATGGTAACTAAATATAAGGATGTGCCGTTTCCAACCAAGAGCATAAGCATTCATGTTTATTTTATGAGTTAGCAGTTTGTTTTGTTCCTATATATGTTGTCACCTAGGAACTAGATTTGCAAAATTCATGTAGAGGCCGGAATAAAGAAGAATATATTAGAAAAAGATTTGTTGTCTTTGTGCTATAACACTTGAGGTCCCTTTTGAGAGAGAGAGAGAGAGAGCACAATGGGCCGGAATTCATCCTTTGGTCAAGACCGACGACTGAAAACATTCTACAGGGAGGAAGCTTGAACTGGATTCTTTCTCTAGTTTTGTACCTCAAGTACCAAAAAATGCTGCACTAAGGGAAAAAGAAGGCAATTGGCGTAAAATCAATATGACAAAATGTGCAGCTGTGTGTCCTCGAGAATCAAACACCTAACAACCAATTGAATCTTAGTACTACCTTTTAGCCCAAAAATGGACTACAGATAACATGCGGTGTGGTCCTTATTTGTGCTCTCTCTCTCTCTCTCTCTCTCTCTCTCTCTCTCTCTCCATCGATGATTATGTCCCAAAACGATATGGCAAAGTCCTTCAAAGGATATGAAATGTCCACTCTGTTGATGCTTTATATATGCTCCAAAATAGGAGTTGAAAATCACAGGTTAGATTCCGAATGAAGTCGCCGCAGCCCAAAGGAGAATGTCCATGTAGGTCAACTATTCAACTTTTGTAAAAAGAAAGAAAAAGATATATAGAGAAGTCAATTCAGTTTCATAGTGCACATATATCATGTGAATCAGTAGTATTCAAAGTTGTCATCCTATAAAAATCATGGAAGATACAACTACCACAGGTTGTTTCTTAATTTATTAATTAGTGGTACGCAAATACCTTGTGATTATGAACAATAGTTCAACTGCATGATTTTTTTTTATAGTTGTATTTCGCGTCCATGGCGTGTCTTCATCAAATCAGTATTCCATGTAGTCAATCATTTTGAACCTTTTCCTAAAAAAAAATTCAAACTTTAGTTGCATATCAGTTCTTTTTATGTGATGAATTTAGTGATGTGAAAATGATAAGTGGACGTGTTGCAGTGCAAGCAGTTTCGTAATATTTACAATAATTATTTACAGATATTGGGAGACAAAAGTTAATAGTCAAAGTTATATATATTTTTAGTTGTGATGGGACCTGAGGGAGTAACTCTCTAAAAGATATTACAATGAAGAAAACCACATGTTATTGTTTAATGTGCAAGAAAAGAATATTTAGCTTGTTTCCAGCTGCATGTGCAAAATGCACTTCTCATTCTCTGCACTTTACACACCCTCTCTGCTATGCACATGCGCGTTGTGTAAAATGCACATATACACCTGTGTGCACGCTCTCTACCGAACAGATGAGTCTTAACTCTTAAGGACACCTTCCAACACCGAAAAGGTCATTAATTAAAGATGAGCTAGGTGATCTAGAATATGAAATTTGTTGAACCCAACGCATATACTATCTATCTAGTTCCTCCAGAGCGCACTAGAACAATCCTCACGTGTCCCTTGTGCTTTTATTCCTTTTGCATTTAGTTTTTTTTTTCTTTCACAAGTGTGTTAGGTATGAAAGTCGTCGAGATGTGATGACTTTGAGCCGACGTACTAAGAGGGGAGCGAATTAAGATTCTAAAATCTAAGGCTCTAAATAAAACTTATCAAAACCTATGCAAGATAATTAAAGCAATTATGTGTACTAAGGTTTTGCTAAGTGTTGATAATTCTACCGAGGATAAGTCATGTAACCTGGTTCCACCAAAAAAATGAACCTACCATGCTAGTCTAGGAAAGTATGTACATCGTTGCAAGAATGTAAATGCGGAAACTAAAGAGTTGTTTAGAGTGATGCAAACTCCCGATGACAATGGCGGTAGCAAGTTATAGACATAGAGATTCTTTTTTCCTAAGGTATCAAGAAGGCGCGCAAGCCTTCTGTCTAGTCTGAGTTTAGAGCCCCTCGCAACTCGCTTAGTCCATGCAAGGATCAAGGTTGGCAAGGTGACCCATACAAGGGTTAATTTTCCCGGTCGGGTAACTCCTGATATCCGCGTACACACCCACTCTCAAGTGGGCTCTTCTATGGGGCTCTCTCGAATACTCATCGTAGTCTCCACTAAGGTGAGCTTTGGACAAAATGCCAAGGGCATCCCTACCTCTCACAAGCAAGGTGACGACCACTCCATAACCCAGAGGATCTCGCAAGACTACAAGCCCCGCACTTATAAGTCTTCATGCACCTGAGCATGGATGCTAGAAGATTCACAAATGCCACCACAAAAGTTGGTTGCAACCAAGGGCTATGTACTAAGCAAGCGCTCGCAAGCACTAGCTATGCCAAAGTATGCACTATTAGCTCTCCTGATGTATTGGGCTCATAGGAATGTGTCTCAGCACTACAATGAACATCAGAGGCACTAACCATACAATGGAAGTAGGGCAAGGGGGTATAAATATGCCAAACCTCAAAACTAGTCGCTGGAGAAAGTTGCAGCTCGTAGGCTGTTCTCATCAGACGGTCCGTGTGTGCACCGGACCGTCCAATTTGTACTCCACCTGGTCAATCGGTGCGTACACATGAACTAGCCATTGGAGTCAACTATTGGACCATAACTTGACTGTTGATGATTGCTGAACCATCTGGTGCATGTTATCACCTGAGGTCTTGGATTGTTGGATGTGTGGTGCTTCACCGGATCGTCCGATGCATGCATTTCGCATGTGGTCGCACCTTCTTGTCTTCTGCCACTTTAGTACGGTTTAGAGATCATCGGATAGTCCAATCTTTGCATTAGACCATCTGGTGCATGTATTTTCACAAGGTCTTGATTTTCATTTTGTTGCAACCTTATTCTCACCAGACCGTCCGGTGTGCATCACAACATCGTCGTGTTAGGACTTCATGTCTTTGATCGTTGATATTTTGGGCCTTCCTTTTGAGGTGTTTGTACCCCAAGCCCATCACTTGCATCCCTACAACTTAAACAAATAAACTTGCACACATATTAATCCCAAATGGTGTATGTTGTCACTTCAACCACCAAAATCATATTAGGCATATTAAGCATGAGGCTTAGGTCCCATTTTCCTTACATTATCCCCCCTTTTGGTGATTGATGACAACACGACCAAGCAAGCAATAAATAAACCAACTAAAACTAAAAACATACTACTTGCTAGGATGCAATACAATGGCAAGATCAAATGGCCCTAATTGATATATGCAATGATACCAATTGATGTCATTTTGAACATATTGGTGCACATCTTGCCTTTGCCATGATCTTATTACCTCTTGTGGCTAATGAACATAAAGCCTCTCCGTTACTCCATTGCCACTTCCCTCTTTTTTTAGGACCATTTCCTTGATCTTGAACTTCATTTATCCTACATTATTCTTGATCACTTGACAACCCCCTTCGGTCCACTTTGATTTTGGTCACAAATATATGGTTTCACCATTTATAGTTTTGTACCTTATATATTAGGTGTATCGGTTTGGTAGACATTTATCTCTTATATAATGGCATAACATTGCATAAAGTAAATAAATGTAGACCTATAATTTTATCACCTTTTTGAGTCATCACCCCCAAAAGAGGGGGAGAGTGAATTGGGTCGCTAATTCTTAGAGAAAGACTATATCTTAAAAATAATGCATAAGATAAACAAATTTTGTCCTATACTTACCCAAAAGACCATTCAATTATAGCCAAACCTAGTTAGAAATCTAGTAATGGTAAGACACACAAGATATAAATGTAGAAACATAAATATATATAAAACTCCTAAGAATACATGATGATTTATCCTGTGGTATTAGTGGGCCATGTGGTCACCATATTCCTTGTTGGATCGTCACATACGCTTAGTATGCCAAGCACAGAGTCTCTTCGCATCATTGTCTTTCTCTAGCCACCAAGGCACAACGATAAGTAAACTAAATGCCACCAAGTTAAGGTACTGCCATCATCTTTCTTAGTCACCACTGTACCACATTCACTTAAGAACATTATCACCAAGAAGGGATCGGCATCATGCCTACATAAGTGTTACTGCCTCTCCACACCAATCGGAGGGTCATTGATGAATACAATTGCTTGTTGTTGAAAGACTTGTGCCATTAGGGAAGACAACCCCACACCACTCAGTCCGTAGACCACAGAACTAGCATGATACACCGTACTTACAACTAAGACTAGGGTCACCAGAAAGTAAAAATGGGTGTGGAAAACACTGTTTGCGCACTGTACACAGAGTGAAAAAGCAATCATTGCGCACTGTAGACGGTACGTTTGCACTTCCTGGTGACCCTGGGGAAAGTCCTCGCACAGTTTTGGTACACTGGCCACTCTGCTATGAGGCTACACAAGGCATAACTCTGTGGTTTTTGAAGGGCGGAAATTGTCGAAACGCTCTCCATGACCATCGCTTCAGCTCGAGGCATTTTAAGGACAAATTAGTGTTAAGGTTAATTTATGCATGAACCTCTCAAATTTCATTAGTTTGGGTGTATCAAACGGTGACATGCAGAAAATAACTACCTAAAAATAACTAGATTGGCAATCTTTTTGCGACAGATCTGTTTTAATATGTTAAGAATGTTGGGGGCAATCTAGAGCAAGCTAGTAGCATGTTTTAATATGTTAAGAATGTTGGGTGCGATCAAATCATCCAACGGAGATCAATAATCAAGCTATAGTATATTGGGACTCGTTAGTCTTTTCGTCACCGAGGAAATATGCAGCAGAAAAGTGCACATCTTTTTCAATACTACTGCTACATATTGCATGGAACCGACGAACATATCTAGGCACTGTTTGGTATGTATATGGGCAAAAACGCTTCTCTGAGAAGCTATACAAATAATGGAAAAGAATGAACAAAATAAGTTGATTTTGTTTGACTTCTGCTTTTTAGTGCAAACATAAGTGTTGGGAAAAAGCGTGGCAAAAAAGATGCAAAAAAAAAATACACCATTTAAATGCTAGTTTCGGTTATTTTGATCCTAAACTGCTTATATAGACTGTACCAAGCAAGGCCAGCTATAGTACTGCTTTGCTCCTAGTACTTGTTGCGTTGCTCCGATCTCTAAGGCTATCCTCACCGGTACGTTTATCTCATTGCTCATATTTCAAATTTTTTTCTATTTATAGTGCGCGTACAATGCAAAACAGTACTATGGATGGACACTTAAATAGACGCCGCTGGTGAGCATAGTCTAATCACAATAGGGAGGACGCCTATTTCATTTCACAATGTAATGTATGCGTGCATGAAGCACTTTGAGCACGGTTCTTTTCGTGCAAGTGGCAGGTGAACTAGCAAACGGGAGTGGTAGGCACACTATTGCACGCGGCAAATATGGTGCTCAAGTGCCTTTCTAACCTGGATCGCCCATGCCTATCCACAAAAGCAGCATGAACGAAGTTGCAAGCTCAGCTTTTGATAAAGGTTGCAGGATCAGGTTCCCCATTTATATTATCTGAGGCTTTCCACATCAAGATTGATATCCACCAAAAGCAAGCAGCTATGTATGGACAGCATTTAACATGCTGGATCAGCATACAAAATAATTTCCATAAACTACTAGTCACAGATTAAGCTTCTGTCTATGTATAAATATAGTAGTATGAACCTTTTTATGATCCAAGTGGAAAGACAACAAATTTAAAACGAGCCGCCGAGACCTATATCCAGAGGAAAATTTGACAGCCATTGACTTCTTTTAACGACTTAATAACTTGAGCAGAAGTTGAGACATATATACACCACACCATTAAAAACTAGTTTGGAGTTGATAAATGAAATAAGATCTCTCAAATGTATACTTTCGTTTTCATGGTTTCGGCTAGCCATGACATTTAATTCTGATGCATAGGAATAGCCTAGGATCAAAGTATTTGAAATTGTAATTCAGCATAAGACCATTCTCAATGCATGGATTCATTCCACTATTTCTAAGGGTGCCACATCAGCTTTTGTGTAATTAACAGTGAATTCCTATGTTTCATCGGGATATTAAACTCTTGTATATCCTATGAAGCTCTATCTATCTCTCTTTATAATTACCTTGCAATGTCATCAAACATGATGATGTGTCATATCATTTAATAAAAATAAAACTCTAATAAATGCCACATCATCAGAATTGCTAGTATGGCGCCTTATTTAATGAGAATGAAATTCCCACTGAAAATGGTCTAAGAGATTAGGATTAATTAAACTTCTTTCACTAGTTAACTTCATCGGCGTCTTTCCCCACATTTGGGCCAATCAAAGCCGTGCTTTAATGATGGGCACATGCGATTTTTCTATTCTTTCCAAAATTGTTCTAAAACCCCTATAGTCAGTTAATATTTCGAGATAGACCATCATAATTCTTTTCATATGTAAAAATGCCTGGCATAATTTAATGGATAATGGGTAATAATTAATTACAGTTCAGCGTAGCTTCGCAGTAACCAACTGAAATGTGAAAGGACTCAAGGTATCATTTTGTATTACCATGGTCACCAAAAAGTGAAACTATACTGTATATAATACGTAAATAGTATTTCTCTGTTCAGTGTGTAAACAGTGATTTTTACGTCCCATATTCCCTCTCAGGTGACCATAGTCCCTTCATGCGTGAGCGTCCATGTAAACGGAGGTGTGCACTCTGCTAGAATGGGAAACCAAACTAGTGGACACACACTCATTGACTCACATCGTCGTCATGGAGCATCTCTCTCTCCTCGGGGTTCGGATCTGCACTCTGCAGTAGCAGTAGTGGCAGTGTTCGGCACAGGGAGCTTTGACATTATCTGAGGGCGACGTGTCCTTTGGGTCAACTCTACGTGGAGTAGCGTGTCCTCCAGCATCCTGGCTGTACTGGACCGCAACAAACAGCACTCAGTTCAATCACACCCACGTCAAAAGGAGACGGAACAATTTGCGCGCATGCATGATGCATCCACATGTACACCGCAGGAACTATATATGGAAAATTTTGTTGAGCGAAATACGATGAATTTAGGTTAAAAACCAGCAAATTTAAACTAATTCATCAGGGAAACGATGAATTCATTAATATGTCATGAAACGATCATGACAAAATTAACATGTGGCTGACAATTTATATATGTGGTCTAGGTAAATCCTTCGACCAATGTGTCTGTAGCAGATGAATTTAGGTAAATTCCTTGGTCTGGGATATAGGAGCCGATGCAAATCTTTTATCTACCAAGACATTTATTTATATATTTTATTGGTTGTCTGTGGCTTTGCATGCAGTCTTTTCTGTGGCGTATGTGCCAGCAATACATAAATTTTCTGCACCAACGCACCCAAGAATTCACCTGGTTTAGAATTTTTCTATATATTGTAGTGACGGCAACAGAGGCTTGCGCACAGGACCGCAAACACTCAGTTCTTTTTGCAAGCCTGCTTAAATCCTATCTACATATCTATCTACATTCTTGGTGTTTTTTCATCATTGCTTTACGTGAACTATCTCCAGTGAGTACTATTTTAGGTATTCAACGGTTTATGCATCTGTAGTGCAAGAGGGTTTTATAAAAAAAAAGAAGTCTTCCTTAAAATACCACGCTTATTTGAAAAGGCTCAATATCCCAAGAGGATCGAGGTGAATTGGGCCTTTTCAAATTTTCTAAAACATAGAAATAACATGAATCTATGCAATGCTCAGGAATATATATGAAAGGCGACTTCCCACTCATGCGACTTGAAAACACCATGAGGCAAGCAAGGTGATAGCAAAACCAAGAGCTAGGTAACCATGGTGACAATGAGATGTTTAGGGAATTGAAATACTTGAAAGTGAAGTGATGACGAGAGACAACAAGATTTTTTTTTCTCCATGTTATTGGTGGTTTGGCACCCACCGAGGCCATGTTGTGCCACAAACCAAAGCGTAATGCCACCTTTCTAGTCATCAAGATTGTCTCCCTTTTCACCATCCCAACATGGAAGGGTTCACTCGATATAAATATTCTTCTTCTTCGGGCTTCGACAATCCTTTGACAAGCTCCAAAGAAAGCACTAAGTCACCAAGTTTGCATATGTGCTGCCAATCACAATAAGAAACAAGCTCTTGGTCTGCACTTGATCTACCAATCACCAAGAATGGATATACTCAAAGACTCTTAGACCTTTTTTATGTCTCAATGATACCAAATCTTCAATTATGAAAAGGAAAAAAAGTCTACGTCACCCTCTGACGTTTGCAAGGTGGTCTACATCACTCCTTGACCTTTAAAACCATGTTTAACACCCCAAAGTTTGCAAAACCGGACAAATAACCCCATCCGGCGGTTTTGTGGGCGGTATTGGTGACGCGGCGTGACAGCGTGGCAGTAAGGCCCACATGTCAGTTGATTTTATTTATTTTTTCTCTTTTTACTCACTCTTCTGTTTCTCTCTTCCCCACAACATCGCCGGCCGCCCGCCTCCTCCACGTTCCTCCGCCTGCCCGCGTTCTTCTCCGTGCCAGAGTTCCCACGCTATTGGTTGCCAGCCCCTTTGCCCGCCCCCTTGCTTGGAGCTCCGCGCACGGAGGCGCAGCTGGAGAGTGCCGCCGCGAAGGCGAACGCGTGGAGCGAAGATGGGGCAGCCGAGGCGCAGCCGGCGAGTGCATGTGTGGAGATGGGGTTGGCGGAGACCGCCGGCGTGGAAGCTCGCCCTGCCTCCAGTGCGTGTTCCACCTCCGCGCCCACTCGCACTCTCCCTCTCACAGACCCCCGCCGCCGTGGACCTGCTTACCATTGCTAGCTGGCTCCCCCACCGATGCCACACAGACGCTCCACCGCTTCCTTGCCATGTGCCCATGTCGGCCTCTGGCTCCCTGCTTGACGCGGGGAGAGAGGAACGTGGGGATGGAGAGAGCGGGCAGGCGGAAGAGGCAGGGGCCGGCGTGAGGGAACGAGATTGGTGGAGAGGGGCAAAGCTGACATAGGTGAGCAGGAAGGATGACCGGAGGCCGTGTCGGCGCGAAGTAGCCGGGACGACGGCCAGAGGCGGGGCTGACGCGGAGGAGTGGGTCCGGCATGGGAGAGGGGATCGGGAAGCGAGGCTAGGGCGGGGGAGCAAAGCCGGTGGCATGAGTGGGGACCGACAGATGGAGAGCAGGGAGTGGGGCCGGCGACGGAGGAGCAAGGACGGCAGACAGGGAGGGGAGAGCATAGCGGCGGCAACCGGTGCTAGCACGCGGGCAGGCGGAGGAATGCGGAGGAGGACGGGCAATACGAGGAGGTGGGCGGCCGGCGGCGTTGAGGAAGAGGGAGAAACAGAAGAGCGAGAAAAGAGAGAAAAAATAAATGAAACTGACATGTGGGCCCATTGCCACGCTGGCACGCCACGTCACCAACACCGCCCACAAAACCGCCTAAGGGGATTATTTGTCCGGTTTTGCAAACTTTGGGGTGTTAAACATCCGGTTTTAAAGGTCAGGGGGTGATGTAGACTACCTTGCAAACTTTAGGGGGTAATGTAGACTTTTTCCATTATGAAAAGGCTTAAACTCAATAAATCTTGTATATGTGTATAGGTTGCTAGGGTGTCAAGAGTCACCAAGTGAAGGCATGTAAACCACTGATACATGCCACAAGCAAATAGAGTTATTGAAGGACAAAGCAAGCTAAAAATACCCATTGAACATCAAACAAGTCGATGCAACTCCCGCACCAATGGACAATCCGATGTTTACTAAACGTGTGAACTAGCCGTTACTTTTGGATGAACTAGCTGTTGCTTGCCTAGAGCACAACATCAGATAGTCAAGTGTGTATAGAAGATTTGAATTATTGCAAATGCACCAAGAGACATGCTAATCTTGTTGAAGTCCACTTAGACTGTATGGTGTATACTCTTTTTTCATCACTTTTGACTTTTTTTTAGTATCGTTAACCCGTGTGTGAGAGATTGACACAAAAAGCGCATTGGTATACAAATTCATACAGAAAATTAAGAAATTGTGATTGGGCAAAGGTTGAGGAACATTTTTAGAAATGAGTTAGCAGGTAGAAAGGATAAACATCTCTCAGTCAGAGGTCACCTAATTTTGCTTAATTCGGTTCTCATTTCTCAACGGCCTTTCATTCTACATGATGTATTTTTTCCTTGCCAAAGGAGTACCCAAGAAAATGGACTTATTTTCAATCTAGATTCTACTAGCAATGAGATGAAATAAAAAGAAATGCATACTTGCTAAGTGGAACCTTCTTTGTCATGCTAATGGCCAAGGTTGTCTTGGGATTATGGATGGACATAAAGAATATTGCACTACTTAGCAACTAGTTGTATAAATTGCTCACTTTCCATGGGTCATGGCAAGAAAACCATCAAAACAATTACTTGGTTCAAGTCGAATGGAAAATGGCGACCCTGATCTTCTTAATAAGGAGGTGAAGTACCTTTTGTAATCTTTATTTTAAATTTTGGATAGCAAGCACATTTTTAGGAGGACAACTGGTTTGGCGGGTCCCCTTTTAAATAATAATACCTCTTAATAACATTACCCGACCCAAAATGATAGAGAAAGTCTGGAGCTCTTCACCTCCAACCCTCTCTTCACAAAGACAATGTTTGGACTCTTTTGATGGCACATATTAAGGGATTTTGAACTATCTGATGACCATGATGTACATTATTAGAATTTAACTTCATATGCTTCGTTATTGATAAAATCACATTATAATGATTTGATTCTTAGGAATAACCATATACCTTAATGTGAATAGAGACCTATGGAAACTAAAGGCTCCATTGAAAATTATTATATATAGGACAATATAGCTATGTGAAACTACAGTAGAAAAGCTAAACTTGTGTTTTCTATGATAAGAATGAAATTACCAATCACATGTTCTTTAAAATGTTGACTTGTCCAATAAGTTTGGAGTATTTTATAGGTGATCATTGGAATCAAACAACCATTGAACCAGATAATATGGAACATGCTTGAGGCTTGGATCTACAATTTTAACAAAGAATTGAAACCTAAGGGCCTGTTTGGATTGCAGTTTTTGTGGAGGAAAAACGTAGAAAGAGCAAAACGGAGGAAATCAGCGTTGGTGAGCGTTTGGAACAAGGGAAAGATCGATTCCTTTCCTTTAGAACACTGTTGGCAGCCAACGATTTCACGGGAAAATAAACATCCACTCTGACCCGTTGTTTTGGTTTCCTTCGCGTGAGCTGAAGCCCATTTACATGCCCACTGACACACCTGTTGCAGTCGTGAGCCAATAGTGTTGTGGTTAATTAACACTTGGATTCAACATAGAAAAATAAAATAAAGGTAAAAAACAAATAAAAAGTTCGCGTGTGGACGGTGCACCGTGAGCTGTTAGTCCGACATGCATGAGAGCTGATAAATACTAATATTCAAATATTAAACGAGTATAGTTTTAAGACTAAATACTATTGTATTAGTTCTTATTCCTATGTTTCATATTCCTGTGTTCCAAACGCCTTTTCATATTCATTTCCTGTGTTTTTTATTCCTCTGTTTCGCAACTCTATTCCTATCAAATTCCTATGTTTTCTCACATTCCTATATTTTCGATTCTTTTGTTCCAAACAGACCCTTAATTTCTATTTGGAATGGTAGTTTTGTATTGGGCTCTTTAGAATTGTAGAAACAACTTGAGTTTCAACCAAAAAAACTTTTCTATTCACCTTTGTTATCAACTCAATGACGTACTAATCTCTAGAGACATTTGTGGCAGTCTAGTCTCAAGATTGAATATTGTTGTCTTCATGAACTTTTCTTCATGCTTAGTGTGTTTTCTTTGGCTAAGCTCATCAGAAAGCCCATCCAACCCCATCCATCTACTATTCCAACTACCTTTTTCTCTGCTACAGTACCCGCATACCATAGTGAAATGGACACACTTTCTTGGGCACCTTTGGTGAGGCCAGCCTCAACAGAAATCAAAAGTTGTATCAAAGCTTTGCACTATCATTGCGCATTTGATAAAATGTTTTCTATATAGGTGAATGTAGCTACATACGCACGTAGAAATATATATATATATATATTTATGTCCTTTTCAGCATATACACTTTTATACTATCTAATCCACCCTACAAATTACATACGCACGGCTGGAGATGTTTAGGCGCAGATGATCCGAGCAGCAGCCCCGTGCCCTCTGCTCCCTTCGTCGTCTACAAATACCACCCATCCCCGCTCCCCTACCGCTTGCTTCCTCCCTGGACTCTGGACTCGCTCTCCCCCTTTCTCTCTCCTCACACTCGCCTCGCCATTGGAACGCAAAGCTCCAAAAACCAAGAAAAAACATACTTTGTGCAAAAAATTATCTTGTCTGCCTCCTGACTCCGCCAAATTCCTTCCATACTGAGCCCTCCCTGTCCGCGAATTCCTTCCCCACGATCGTCGCCGGATTTACTCCCTGGATTTCCCCTGATTTTTCGACATATATTTCATTGGTGGGCGGTTTCGTTGCCATTACTAGACGGCGTTAGGGTTAGGGGTTGCGGGGATGAGGGTGCACGGGGAGGTGTCGGATGACGAGGTTGCTGCGGCAGCGGCGGCTGTGGCGGGAGATCAGGTGCCCTTGTCCCCGCCGCCCGCCTCCGCGGCGCAGCTGCGGCTCGTGGTCGGGTACGCCCTCACCAAGAAGAAGGTCAAGAGCTTCCTGCAGCCCAAGCTGCTCGCTCTCGCCAGGTAAAGAAGAGACCTGCTGACCCACCGCGTCAAAGCTGGAATCTTTTGTGTGGTTGTCCCAGGAGAAGAGGCGTGTGGTGTGCTATGGTGGCCGATTTGGTTGACTGAAAGGGATCTGGTTTCTGTTTATTTTTTTTCTGGGGCAGCACAAATGAATGGTGGCTAGCGAAACACTTGAGCGGATTTAAAATATTCCACTTGGAACATGCATTGCTAATCAGATTATATGGTTACCCTTCTTAAGCAAATCCTCTAAAGTTGTTGATTCAGTAGGTAGGATTTGGGGGGAAGTGATTTGATTTGTAATTGTAAGGCTTTGGACGGGATGGAATGCAATTGACTGCAAATTCTCTGGGGACAAGGAGTTGCGATCAAATGAAAGCTGGGTTATCTTGTAAGAGTTAAGTGGGTTGCAGTGGCTTCTGCATGAGTTTTTGTCGCTTAGAACTGGGTGGCATATTATTTTACTAGGATTGGAAGGAAAATGCAAGGCTTGCTTATCAAATTTTAATTCCAACCAAAGCTATCAGGGGCCGTCTAGTTTTGTATGCACATCACATTTGGTTGGCATCTCAGATTCTCATGTTGGAATATTCTTGTGGATAAGCACATCGCATGTCTTGGATGTGTGTTTAAAATTACTAGGTGAACAAAAATAGTCAGCCAGGCTGTTCGCCAAAGTCTGAAACTTCCTCTTATCAAAAAAAAAAAAAAAAAATCTTATCAAAAAGTCTAAAACTTCCTTGAATTAAGATCCACTCCTAATTAAACTATAATGTGGATATTATGACTTGACCAAGACTTGATACGTTCTCACATCAACAAAAGATGGTGGAAAAATGAAATGAAGGAATTGGATCAAGGAATCTCTTTGTTTTTTCTTTCAGAAGAGAACATTTTTTTTATTTCTTTGGAAGCATAGTTTGTGCACTTTTTTGCGTGCTTCTATTAGTTTCTCAAGCATTTGAGCTTTGAGTTACCTATGTTTGTTCTACATTTACTGGTAGGCTTCTTTGTTTTAAAGGTCATGTCCTGTCAGGTGTATTTAGTAATTTATTTTCATTTAAGGGCTTAAGGTGTTTCAAGTACCCTATGAAATGCCTTTTTTGAACACCATTTGTGTAGGCTTCTCACATAGCATAGCTTGCTCTAGGATGGTTTAGGATGTGATGTAGACAAAATAGAATTTTGGTATAAAAGATTTACTCTCTGTATGTGGTGGCTGGTCAGGATTATTCCATGTTTTTTTCCTAGCAAACATATAAATCTAGTCTTGTCGCCAACCATGTTTCTAGCTGAAAGAATGGATAACATGCATCATTTTGTTTTTTATTTTCTAAAATTCATCAATGTGATATGCCCAAACTAGAGAATACTTGGTGATGGTGTATGTTGATTTGTTTATTAGAATCGTGATATGTCAGCTCGCGTCTGGATACTAATGTTGTGTGTCTTGGCTTCCAGCAAATTAAACTATTAGGTGCTGTTTGGTTCGGGCCTTTTGGGGCTGGAACCGTTCCCAGTGCTAACCGATCGCTTTGTTTATTATTTGGTTGGAGAAGCCCGTAATGCATCACGCCGTGAGTGGATGCCGGCCAGTAGAATCTCGTTCCCCCTCTTAGTATCAGTGTGCATATAATGTGTACTGAAGCATGACACTGAATATATTTTTGCAGCAGATAATGTATAATCATTATTCTTTGCTATATTTGGAAGGATATAAAGTAATTGTGAAGCTTATATTAAAACTTTAGAATACAGAGCTTACTATGCTACAAGGATATAAGATCATACCAATGCACAAACCAGTCTATAACTGTATATGATTTTGTCAGTCAACCTTAAGTTTACTTTGAAGGGTTTTATACATTATTTCTTGGTTTTATCTGTCAAATCAAGTAGAACATATTCTTTATCCTGGAAATCTTAAATTGTTACTTCAATTAAGAATTTTATAAAATGGAGATCCTTGCTACTTCAATTTTATAAGAATTTTATTTATTATAGTGGGCGTGTTGAAGCTGCCTGTATAAAATTTTGTAATACTGCATTTGTTCAGGAAGAAAGGCATTCATTTCATATCAATTGATGAGACTCTTCCTCTCTCTGAACAAGGCCCATTTGATATTATTTTGCACAAGGTCTGTCCCTATGTCTTTCTCTTGAGATCATTAAATTAAATCTTTGATATTGCAATTTTGGGTATCCTTTATTTCTTGCATGGCTTTTGTTGACATTCGGAATTCCAAATGCACTTCTCTGGCCTGTATCTGATAAGAAAATGCTTCTGCATCCTGTATATTATGTTCAAAATCATTTTTGTATCCCTGTGATAATTGTGTTTGCTTTGACTGAGTTTCGTGTATTCTTTTTGTCAGTTAACTAACAAGGAATGGCAGCAAGTTCTGGAGGTAGTCTCTTACACCAAAGTGGATGCCTTTGCGCAATGTAATTGTGTACTTGTGTACACCTACATACTGGTTCTACATCTATTGTAGCTACTTATTATGTTTCTTATGTATATCGAGAAATTAGGCTTAATGTTTCAGTTAAATGCCTGATTGCAGTGTGAGGCTTATTGCAGTACTTTGATGTTAAACATTCTAATGTAGACTGTTGTGCTTTCCTCTGCAATTTACTTATTTTTATGGTCTTGAAGGATTATCGCGAAGAGCATCCAGAAGTGACTGTCCTTGACCCACCGAATGCGATCCAACATTTGCACAATCGCCAGTCAATGCTTCAAGAAGTTGCTGATTTGAACTTGTCTAATGGTTACGGTAATTTTTGCAACTCCTAGTATTGACATTTATATGTTGGCAAATAAATTTAAGTGATGTTTTTTTCTTATTACTATGCCTTTTTAGTGTAAGTTCATTTGATATATTATGATCCAGAGTAATATAGTTACAATGACCCAGGATAGAGAGGGAGGGAGGGATTACCATTTACTCCTATCATTGATTATAACATGAACATGAGCAAAGGAGCAGATTAAAAGTTGATGTGCTCTCTCGAATTCAACTAGTATTTAGTTAATTTCCTAATTGTTCGATTGTTAAATTATTAGTATTTTTAGAAACTATAATTATATTCGCATGGAAATTGCTTAGTCGGGGGGACTCTACTTTCTTGAATGCCCATAATCCCTAGCTTGCTTAAAATGTAAATAATTGTATTGACTTGGAATCAGAGATCTTAGTTGGGGAGCGAGCTGTACTTTCTTGAGTGTGAGTGCTCATAATGGTTTTCTGCTTAAAATATAAAATTATAATTCTAATAATGCTGTGTAGCTGGAAATGAGTTATGCACTTTATTGGGAAAATAATTTTTTGACCTTTCCAATTCATTATTTGTTGTGGTTAATATTGCAGGTGAAGTTTGCACTCCACGCCAGCTGGTCATCATGAAAGATCCATCTTCTATACCTGATGCGGTTGCCAAGGCTGGACTAACCTTGCCATTGGGTGAGTATGCAAACTGCAAAGATTTATGAACTTTGAATACGTACTATGCTGATTTTCTGCATTGCGCTTATCAAATGAACTGAGAGTTTCAAATATTTGCTCCACCTCTTGTTTTTTTCCTCGGATACGCAGGTGAGCTGCATATCATGGCATTAAGAACTAGAATGCAATACTTACAACGGACTTGAGGCACACGTGCACTTCAAAAATATGTGTCTGGGACAAACAACAATGGCCCATCCAAGAAATTACCACACAGCTCTCTATCAGTATATCCAGCAGCCACAGCTCCAAATAAGCCAAATCCCTAGCTCTTGCCATACACAGAAGGTTAGCCTTCTCAATAATAAATCTTAGGACGAGTGGTATGGTAAGGTTAGCTCCATTGAACATGCAATCATTATGGTGCTTCAATAGTGTCCAAGCTCCTGTAGTAACCAGAGAATTCAATCCATATCTAAAGTTTCCCGACCACGCCTGTATAGAGAAGACAACTGGACAGGATGTGTTGGATGATCTCATCTCTTGATCACACAATAGACCACGATTTGGATAAAGCATACCTCTCCGGAAAAGCCTATCTGCTGTCCAACACCTGTTGTGTGCTGTACTGCACTGAACCGAAGGGAAAAATGCTCTTCTTCAGTGCTCAAGTTTTCCAAATTATTAACTCCCAAGGTTCAAACTAGACAACCCCAATAAATAGGGCCTCTAATATTGTCCTAACTTTCTGAGCCTCCAACAGCGTTCATCTTGGGTATTTGGTTGCAGCTGAAAATCCATGACCCAACTCCTGGACCTCTAGATATTCAGAGTGCAGCAACCGTTAGGGCCCCTTGGATGTGCTGAGGTTCTGTACCATGGCCTCCTTCAGTACACTGTACACCTATTAACTTGTCCTTGCAACACAAGGGAAAAATAGGTGAGGGACGAAGATAGCTATAGATTTACCCTGCAGCCAATTATCAGTCCAAAAAAAGAATGGAACTTGCATCTCCAACATTGGTGACCATTGCCATACAGGAGAAGGCCTTACCAGATGTATGAACTTGGATATGAAACTCTGCCTACGGTTTGTCCTGCTGAGGTTTTGCCAACCAAAACCATGTCAATCATAAGGCCCAACCAAGTGATTTGAGATCATGAATGCTTAGACAACCAAGATCTTTGTGACGACAGACTTTTGGCCAAGCAATCAGGCAATGGTCACGATTAGCCTCCTTTGCTCCCTTCCATAGAAAGCCCCTGGGGGAGATCCATGGCTACAGCAAGGTAGATCACCATTGAAGTCATAACATATTTTACCATCACCAATCATTAAGTCGGCTTTCCAGCCTGGCAACTGATCTGTAATTCAATCAATGATTGGCAGGAAAATTATTAACCCTCTTCAGTTCTCTAACCAAGAGTGGGAGGCCAAGATATTTGCAGGAAAATTCCTTGTTCTCACAAGGTATATGCTGCTGCACGAGGGCCACACCTTTCTCTGAGCACTGAATAGGGGTAGTGCTGCTCTTTTGGATACTGGTTTTCAGTCCTTATGCTATACCAAAAACATGGGCAACTGCTGTTATCAAGTCATCTGCATAGAGTGACACCCAATTCCTGAGAGGCCGATTAGGTAATGGCTGGAGGAGACCTAATGAGTCAGTGATAAAGAGCAGCCCCGGTGCATGAGCTCACGCTTGCGCAGGGTCTGGGGAAGGGTCGGACCTACTTGGGGTCTATTGTACGTAGCCTTTCCTGATCACAAGGCAGCTTTACCACTGCGCCAAGGCTCCCCTTCTAGCGAGTCAGTGATGTGTACAAGTATTTAAATCTTTATTGAAAATGCTTTGCATACTAGCTTGTTAGTTTTTACTAGCGAGTAGTCATGTAGGAATGAAGGCGAGGCTGGCCTGGGGTAGTGTAACGGGGATATCTGCTGTCATCATTCCTTCAAATTCCACTAATGTTGAAAGGCAACAATATATGATTAGGCAATTCTCTTGTAATTCTTTAAGTTTCAATTCCGTTTATTATTTGTTCTACTTTTCTGTATCTTGTATGTTTATTTGCTCCTTGTTTAGCTGTATCAGTCCAAAACACTACATGGCTACAGGGTGAAATCCGGGATGTTTCTGATGTAAACAATACTTGACTCTTTTTGCAGTTGCCAAACCTTTGGTGGTTGATGGAACATCAAAATCTCATGAGCTTTCCCTTGCATATGTGGAGGCATCGTTGCCTTTGCTTGATCCTCCTCTGGTTCTCCAGGAATTTGTGAACCATGGTAAACATTTAATTTTTCTCCTGTATTTACTTGCAAATACTTGATCTATGCTGAAACTGACTTTGTTATCTGTATAGGTGGAATCCTATTTAAGGTATATATTGTTGGTGAAACAATACGTGTTGTCCGCCGATTTTCACTTCCTGACGTGAACACCTATGACTTGGGAAACAATGACGGCATCTTTCGGTTCCCAAGAGTTTCCTGTGCTACAAACAATGCAGAAGATGCAAATGTTGACCCTTGCATTGCAGGTAAAGCTCCTATGCTTGTGAAATCAATTTAAATCTGCAGTGGTATAAATTAATACAACTTGCTTTGCTTGGGGCCTTTTTGTTTCAGGTATAACCACCTGATGAATGACCTATATGACTGTTTCTGTCCATTAAAAAAATGAGTCTTGAAGTTGTTCAGTCAGAAGAGGTGTCTACTTATTAATTTCCCTGTTAATTATATGTTTGTAACTGATGTGAAACTTATTGCTCTGATGACAGAACTTCCTCCAAAGCCACTTCTAGAGAAACTTGGCAAGGAGCTTCGACGCCGACTGGTATGAGTAAATCTCGTTCATATTAGCACTATGCAACACTTGACATTTATGTGTTCATCTGACACTGTAAAATATTTCAGGGTCTTAGACTGTTTAATATTGATATCATTAGAGAACATGGAAGAAAGGATCGGTACTATGTCATTGACATAAACTATTTTCCTGGTAAGTTGCTCTTTTCAATATTGTTTGTTGCCTCCTCCCATCCTGTGTGTTTTTGTCCACACATGCCGGTTATAGTGCATGCATTTTGTAATCTCTACCTCTTATCTCCTCAGCTCCCCACAATGTACATATGGGGCATAATTCTTTGTTTAGATTAGATTTATTGATTAATTCACAGCATATAGCCATTATGCGCGTGTTTTTGGTACAGATGTGCTTCTGGGTGAAATTTAAAAATATGGGACATAATTCTTTGTTTAGATTAGATTTATTGATTAATTCACAGCATATAGCCATTATGCGCATGTTTTTGGTACAGATGTGCTTCTGGGTGAAATTTAAAAATATATAGAGCATGACGACAGCATGATGATTCAGGAGAATCCACATGTTTGGCTTTATTTGAAATGAGATTATAACTGTGAATACTTTTTTCATAAAATCAGTTTATGATCCATGCTATGGCATAAGCTTTTTTACCTTTACAAAACCGCTGGCAAAGCACATTACATGACCATCAATAGAAACACTTGCAATATTTGTTGCAAAGCTAAGTGGGGTATATTGCTATCCAATGTCATGTTTTCTGACTTTTTTAGCTTACATTCTGCAGGATATGGTAAGATGCCAGGTTACGAGCACATATTTACTGACTTCCTGCTAAGCCTCGTGCAAAGCAAATACAAGAGACGATTAAGTGAGAGCTGAGCTGAAGTGTAGAGAAGCAGGAGCTTGCTTGAGATGGAGACTAATAACAGATGCCAGCCGGGTCATGTAACAGTGGCAACTAGATAGGTTTTCAAGTTTGTACATAGCAAGGGGATGGGTGGTAACCTGCAGCACCTGAGGCCCTGACTGGAGGCACATACCAGAGAAGCAAATCCAGTATGTGGAATTGTGGACATTGGTGGTATCTGAAGGTTTGTGGCCATGCGCCCAACCTGTGTAAATCGTTTAACTGAGTGCTCGAACATGGCTTCTTTGCAACAAGGTGTTGTAGCTAATCCTAAGGAGATGCAAGGTTTGTTCCATCTTCTATAACCTGGTGCTACGTTCTTGATTAAGGCGGAAGCTAATTTCGCAGAACACCTTTCTAAATTTAAAAGGTGATTGGTTCGCAGAGTGGGGTTGGGCCTGGCTACAGATACAGGCTGTGTTAGGCCAGTGTCTATGCATCCTGTATCTATGGACATTGGACATCCAGTTACTACCACTTCAAAGGCTTTTTTTGTTCTAAAAAAAGAACTTCAAAGGCTTTTGCTCCGATTGCAGTCACGCGTAGGTTGACTCGTATACGATCTGAGACGTCTGAATCTTAGAACGGCTGTAAAAAAATGAAATTTCTGCTAGAACACGGATCAGATCATCGTTTGAGGGCCGTTTTCAGCTGAATGTTCAACCAAACGCATTCTTTAGTCCACCCGGTAAATTAGGCTCATCATCTAGCTGATTCACTAGGGTCGCTTTTTTAATTGTAAGGGCTCACTCAAGTCTTCAAATACTTGATGTTTAAGTCATTTTCACTTTAGATGCAAATATTTGATGCCGAAGCATTTGAAACTCATTTTAGACTGTATACCCCAGGCCTACTTATGTTTTCCATGTAGGAGTAAATACCCCACGCACGTTCTCCCACTCCCACCGCAGGACGGTTCGGTCTCCAGTGCATGGCTGCACGCATTCAACCAAAGGCCAGCATTCAGCACCGCTATTGCTCTCCGTTCGTCCCTGCCAACAGCCCAGGCCAGCACCATTTCTCTCCGTCCAAGCAAGCTCTCCTCGTATGGACGCCGACGAGGGGAAGAAGATCGTGCTCATCGCGCCGGCGTACGAGCAGACATCATCAAACGCCCTGCTCAAGGGACCGGGACGGGACGTCCATGCATAAATGCAATCGCCAGAAAAAAAAAAAAAAACAACTCCAAAGCAGGCGCAAACAGCTTTGGTGGTTGCGCCAAACAAGCTGGGCTATAATGCTTTTGCGTTTTGGTTTAGAACCACGTCTATTTATCAGGGAAAGTATTTGAAAACCCGAGGGAGCAGTGGGTCAGTGACGTCTCTACTGCACCCGTAATTCATTTGATCAATATTCAATACCATACATTACAGCTCGTAACTCAATTGCAGGTAGCTAAGTAGCTTGAGAGTCAATTCAAAACTATGTGCAGTTTCTTCAAAGACGAGGGACTGCGTGAAATTACTCAGGCACCAGCGAAGAATATGAATGGAGATTATTCAGAGATGGCTAGATTGCTGACTGCATCTGAGAATAAAAACCAGAAATTTGAGAAAATGGAGTAAATTCCCCCGTGATAGTTGGTGATCAATCTAATCTAGGGACTGTTTTCTTTTGAAGGATCGGAAATGTGACCCAGAGGGGATGCATAGGTCTAGCCAAAAATTTAACTTCCAAAAAAACCTTCCCTTCATGCTCTATGCAAGACCTTCAGACACGTCAAGGAATCCACTACGGAAGCAGTCGAGTTGACGTCCAAAAAATGAACATAAAATGAGCCGAACACTTGAAATATGGCAACTTCTCTTCCACACTAGCTTGTCCGACAGAGGACACCGACTTGTCCAATTTAGGGCATCCGCTTGTCCGGTGTAGTTTGCTGGTTTGTCCGGTGCTGCACCAAATTGTCCGGTGAGCACAGAAACATCCCCAAAACTTTGATCTAAAAACTTCCCAAACCCGATCAAACCTTCCCTAAACCTTGTGAGATTTTGCAGGCATATCTCAGGTCCATTCTTGGCGATCGTTATTTCCTAATTCCGACTGTCAATTTCTCAGTGAATAAATATGGTATAAGCCAAAGTCTATGCATTATTTACCTTGAACTAACAAATTCCACGAGCTTTGGTGATTTTTGGTGTTTTGCAGGGACATGCTCAAAGTCCATGCAAATATAAATCATATGGAGCAGGGGCTAAATTGGACAAAGGGCCAAGGCCGCCCAGCCCAACATGCGGGCCGCCTGACCCCACTTAAGGCCGCCCAACCCCACGTGCAGGCCGGTCGACCTCCACCAAGGCCGCCTGATCCCTTTGTCCTGCCTTATGCCGTGCCACATCACTTGCATGCAAGGATGCAATGGATTAGTGACCCTAAGAGGTCAATCTGACACCGTACAATCCTCAACGTCCAACGCTAAAACGGTTAATCAGACAACTTAGCAGAAACACAACGGCTGTCCGGCACGTGTGTGAGAAACATGACCCTAAGACAACTTAAGTTTGTTACCAATGAGTTCATGACATGAAGGGACAATATTCTATATTGTGCTCATTGGTTGATCAAAAGAGACCCCCCATTCGAATTTCTTGAAGGATGGCCCTTGGATTGGATCCTTAGCTAGAAGATCAAGGATCAATTAGCTTTAAGTGCCGTAAAGTCGAAAGAAGGGCACATAGAGTTTCACTTGCTAGTTTTAGATGGAACGTACTATCAAGGAGGGCGAGGTGAGTAGCTTGACGCACTTCTCTCTAGAGTTTCTCTCATTTCAAGTGCATCTAAGTCCTAAAGCTCAAACATCCTAAAATGTGCTAAAAAACCACTCACCTCTGTCGTTTAAGTCTAAAGAAAAACCCTCAAAAAATCTCGCAAACTTCGTTTCAAAACAACGCTAAAAAACAAGGTTTTATGTACCACCGGACTGTCCGGTTGCAAGCCATCGGACCTGAAAAACAAGGTTTTATGTACCACCGGACTGTCCGGTTGCAAGCCACCAGACGGTCCGGTGGTGTCAAAATTGCACTAAGTCTTTGCTGTCACGGCTAGTGCTTCTTACACCGCCAGACAGTATAGACTGGGGGCTATTTTTTTGGCGTCCAGGGCTTTAATAGCCATCGGACTGTCCGACCGTCCGGTGCCACCGTCGGACGTTTTAAACTGAGGGCGTGTACATGGGTTTGTGTTGAAAAATGCACCACCGAACTGTCCGGTGGCTTACCACGGACTATCCGGTGGCTCTTACAGCCCATGGCGCGAAAACGGGGATTTGAAATTATAATGCACCGGACTGTCCGGTGGGTACACAGAAAAAAGATTTCGTACAGTAACGGCTATTTTTTGGGCTGACCTCTATATAAAGGGCTCCCCCTCCCTCATTTTACCACCTTTGCGACCTGAGAACACTTCCATACACTCAAAGTGATGGAGATGTGCCCGGCGCGATAATTTCCTGGACCAACTCCGAGTCGTATCGGCTCTGCCAAAGAGCTGATGTTGAGTCCGGTCTGGACTCAACCTTGCGGGTTTGACTCGGACGTTCGCGTTTGGCACGTGCAGTTGGACCTCTATGTGGACTCGGATACTTGATCCACAAACAATAGAATCCTAATGGGTCTTTACGTGGCTAAAGCCCATTAGTGGAGACTATATATATGCATCAGAGGGCATGGCTTTGGTAGACCTAATTGGTGCATACGTGAGCCACCGCAGAAAAGGTTTCTGCGGAACCCTAGCTGTGCCCTAGTCCAATCTCTCAAGATCCGTCGCCAAGTTTGTGGTGCTAGCACGCCAGCACTCGGCGTCACCTTCCTGCACGTGTGGATACCGTAGAGGCGTTGCTGCGACTGCTACGCTCATCAACCGACTCATCTTGAAGGTGACCAAGTGGTTTCTGATCAAGATCGGCTGGGCGACTCGGCATCGGCTCTTCTCTGGATCGACTCGACACGCTTGACTCAGCACTCGGCTACGTTTACTCGGCACCCGGCTGCTTCGACTCGTCTTCCGCTGCACTGCGCGTCTAGTGGTAACGACCTATGATCTCTTACTTGTATGAGTTCCTATGTTGTATGCGGTAGAAGAAAATCGTTTTCATGCTATGGTAGCCTACCCCGTAACCCTACAGTGGTATCAGAGCCGATCGTACGTAGCTTTTGGTCTAGATCGATGTAATAGATTGGATCTATTACCGTAGTAGATTAGATCTACTGCGGCTCCATGATAACACATTGGATCTGTTATAGGCTCTATATGTCGATTCATTAGATGGATTGACGGTAGCAGATTGAATCTGTTACAGGCTATTCGCGTTCGTTCATTGGATAAACGGATGTGAAGTACATGGATGAAACTTGCATTCGGCTTGATTGGGTCAACCCGATGAGTTTACATAGATTGGATCTATGGTCCATATTTTTTGTTATCACGTGCCTATTCTTTTTGCATTAGATGTGTTAGAATAGATTTCCTTAGAAAAATTCAAGATGTTTTTGATGTCATTCTAATCGCTACACCTATAAAGATTTTGATCGTTGTTCGGTGGGTCTGCCAAAGCAGGGTGCCGTCAATTATCTTAATCAAATAGGGTGGATGTCAGACATCCGCGCGTACGGGATTGGTTTGCTTGACGAGTCTAAGCATGACGTTGGATGTTTCGACATTGGATGTCGCCCAACAAACGAGAGTCAAATAGAATGTGATTGACAATGGTTGTCTACCGGTTTCGCTAAGTTTCTAGCAGTGATGCCAAAGCTCACCAGGACCTAGATAAACGCGGATCTCGTCCACTATGTGTCGTGAAAGGGAATACGATTGAAAACATATAGTGGGAGTATCTTTTGTTAAATTGTTTAATAAAAGATCTACATAAAACATTGTGCTAAATCTTTGCATATTTACTTCCTGTTGTAGTTGATCATGGCCGGTAATCCCGCACAGAGTTCTGGCTTTAATTTGCGATCTATTCTTGATAAAGAGATATTGTCTGGAACCAACTTTACTAATTGGTATCAAAACTTGAGAGTTGTTCTCAAGCAAGAGAAAAAGGAATATGTTCTTGAGCAGCCATATCCTGATGAACCTGGGAATGGTGCTAGTGCTGCTGACCGCAGGGCTTATGAGAAGCACTGCAATAACTCGCCTGATGTTAGCTGTCTCATGCTTGCTACTATGTCCCCTGCGCTTCAGAAGCAATAAGAGGACTTGGAGGCCTACAATATGATTGAAGGGCTCCGTGGCATGTTTGAGAACCAGGCAAGGGTCGAGAGGTACAACACCTCAAAGGCCTTGTTCGGTAGCAAGCTAACTGAGGGGAGTCCAGTTAACCCTCATGTGATCAAGATGATTGGTCACATTGAGGCCCTTAACAGACTTGGTTTTGAACTTGATCCAGAGCTTGCGACGGATGTGATCCTCCAATCTCTGCCTCCAAGCTTCGAGCCGTTCATCATAAACTATCATATGAATGGTTTGGATAAGACCCTAACCGAGTTGCATGGGATTCTAAAAACTACCGAGGATAGCATCAAGAAAACCTCACATCATGTGATGATGGTCCAAAGGGATAGCAAGAAGAGGAAGCGCAAAGGCAAAGGCAAAGGCAAGGCTGAGGATAGGATCCAAAAGCCTAAGTCGGATGCCAAGCTTAAGGCTGGTCCCTCTCCCTCGGACAAGTGTTTCCACTGTGGTGACAGTGGGCATTGGTCGAGGAACTGCCAGAAGTATCTGGAAGAAAAGAAGAACAAGAAGGGAAGTGAGACTTCCGCTTTAGGTATTAATGTTATTGAAATTAATCTTGCAACGTCTTTTAGTGGATCATGAGTATTTGATACCGGATCAATGATTCACATCTGCAAATTGTTGCAGGGGCTAAATCAGACTAGAAGTTTTGCGAGAGGTGAGCTGGATGTGCGCGTTGGCAATGGAGCAAAGGTTGCTGTGTTGGCAGTCGGCACATATCGCTTGTCGCTTCCCTCAGGATTAGTTTTGGAATTAAATAATTGTTATTTATTCCTGCATTGAGCAGAAACATTATCTCCTCTTCATGTTTGGAGGAGGATGGTGGTTATGAGATAATAATAAAGAAAGTGTTGCTCTGTTTATTTGAATAACATGCGCTATGCGCGTTGTCCATTAGTGAATGGATTGTTCGTTCTTGATCTTGAGGATGCGCCGATTCTTAACATTAATGCTAAACGACTCAAACTGAGTGATTTGAATCCTGCCTATATCTGGCATTGTCGCCTTGGCCATATTAATAAGAAACGTGTAGAGAAGCTCCATAAAGATGGATTGCTCGACTCATTTGATTATAATCATTGGAGACATGTGAATCTTGCAGTGTTAGCCTAAACGGTAAACAGTCAGTCACCTACTGTTTAGTCATTATTCGGTGCTAAACGGCCGTTCAAATGGGTTTAAATGGTATAAATGGCCAATTAAACGGAAACGGTGAGCCACTGTTTAGCGTTTAAACGGTGTTTAAACGGGCTAAACAACCGTTTAGGCGAACAGTGGAATCTTGTTTACTTGGCAAGATGACAAAGGCACCCTTCACTGGTCAAGGTGAGAGGGCGTCCGAGTTATTGGCCCTTGTACATATTGATTTATGCGGTCCAATGAGCTCTGTAGCCAGAGGCGGTTTTCAGTATTTCATTACTTTTACTGATGACTTTAGTAGGTATGGCTATATCTACTTAATGCGACATAAGTCCGAGTCATTTGAAAGGTTCAAATAGTATCAGAATGAAGTGCGGAATCACTCGGGCAAGACGATAAAATTCCTGCGATCGGATCGTGGTGGAGAATATCTGAGCCAAGAGTTCAATGACCATCTGAAGAGTTGTGGAATTATTCCACAGCTGACTCCACCCGGAATGCCATAGTGGAATGGTGTGTCCGAGAGGAGGAACCGAACCTTGTTGGACATGGTTAGGTCGATGACGAGTCAAACTGATCTTCCGTTGTCTTTTTAGGGTTATACTTTAGAAGCTGCTGCGTTTACACTGAACTGCGTTCCATCAAAGTCTGTGGAAAAGACACCATATGAGATATGGACTGGGAAGTGTCCCAAATTGTGTTTCCTTAATATTTGGGGTTGTGAAGCTTATGTCAAGCGTTTGACTTTTGACAAGCTTCATCCTAAGTCGGACAAATGCTACTTTGTGGGCTATCCTAGGAAAACCAAAGGATATTATTTCTATAACCGGGAGGAAGCAAAGGTGTTTGTTGCCCGGAATGATGTTTTCTAGAGAAAGAATTTCTCTTGAAAGATGAAACCAGTCGGAACCAGGTGCAACTCGAAGAGGTTTAAGAAACACTGGAGAATGGTTCTAATCCGACTAATTTCCAACAGGATGAGTCAAGTGTTGAGCACTCTATTGAAACACCATTAGCCCCGCGTAGGTCACAAAGGGCACATCGTGCACCCGACCGCTACATGTTCCTCACCATGGGTCGGCACGATGTATTGTTGTTGGACAACGATGAGCCTTAGACTTACAAGTTACAAAGAAGCTGTGATGGGACCCGACTCCAAGAAATGGCTGGAGGCCATGAGATCCGAGTTGAAATCCATGGCTGACAACCAAGTTTGGAACTTGGTCGAGCCACTTGGTCAGGTGCGACCTATCGGGTGCAAGTGGGTTTTCAAGAAAAAGATAGACGCTGATGGAAACATTCACATCTATAAGGCATGGCTTGTGGCAAAAGGGTTTCGTCAAATTCAAGGTGTTGATTATGATAAAACATTTTCGCCCGTAGCCATGCTAAAGTCTATCTGGATCCTCCTAGCGATTGCCGCATATCATGATTATGAGGTGTGGCAAATGGATGTCAAAATGGCTTTCCTGAATGGAAACCTAAGTGAGGATGTGTACATGACACAGCCTGAAGGTTTTGTCGATCCACAAAATGCTGGGAAGGTATGCAAGCTTTTGAAGTCTATTTATGGACTCAAGCAAGCATCTCAGAGTTGGAATCTACGTTTTGATGAAGTGGCCAAAGGGTTTGGTTTCATCAAGAATGTAGAAGAACCTTGTGTTTACAAGAAGGTCAGTGGGAGCGCGCTCGTCTTTCTGGTCTTATATGTAGATGACATATTGTTGATCGGAAACGACATTTCTATGTTGGAAGCTGTGAAGGACTCATTGAGAAAGAGTTTCTCGATGAAGGACTTGGGAGAAGCAGCTTACATTTCGGGCATAAAGATCTATAGAGATAGGTCTAAGCGCTTAATTGGATTAAGCCAAAGTATGTATATTGACAAGGTGTTGAAACGGTTCAACATGCATGATTCCAAGAAAGGTTTTTTGCCCATGTCACCTGGTACGATCTTGAGCAAGATTTAGGGTCCTTCGACTACTGATGATCAAAAGAGAATGAGTGAGATCCCATATGCCTCCGCAATTGGATCCATCATGTATGCCATGATATGTACTCGCCCTGATGTCTCCTTTGCTCTAAGTGTTACGAGCAAATACCAATCATGTTCAGGTGAAGGTCACTGGATTGCTGTAAAGAATATCCTTAAGTACTTGAGAAGGACTAAGGATGCGTTCCTAGTGTTTGGAGGTGAGGAAGAGCTCGTTGTAAAGGGTTACAACGATGCTGGTTTCCAAACAGACAAAGACGACAGTAGATCGCAAGCCAGATTTGTATTCTGGCTCAATGGTGGAGCGGTTAGTTGGAAGAGTTCCAAGCAAGATACCGTGGCTGATTCTGCAACAGAAGCCGAGTATATTGCGGCTTCGGAAGCTGCAAAGGAGGCAGTTTGGATCAGAAAGTTTGTTTCTGAGTTGGGTGTTGTTCCGAGTGCTTCGTGCCCATTGGACCTTTAATGTGATAATATGGGTGCCATTGCACAAGCTAAGGAACTTAGGTCACACCAAAAATCCAAACATATACTCCGGTGATATCACCTGATCAGAGAGATTATCGATAGAGGCGATGTGAAGATATGTAAAGTGCACACGGATCAAAATGTAGCTGATCCGTTAACGAAGCCTCTCCCGCAATCCAAGTTTGAGGCACACACGAAAGCAATGGGTATTGGATACCTGAGTTGACTCTAGTGTACGTGGGATGAGAATTTGTTATGTTTTTATTTCGAATAAATGTTATTCATTGTTGTTCTTTGAACATGTCGCTGTAAACAATGGATCAACGAGTGCGTGACTCGTTCGTGAGACTCTTGTTTAAATGCCGTGTTCTAAATGGTCCCTAGCCAATAATATTTATTGGGACAATAATGATTCAAGGGCTAGCACATGGATTGATTGATGATCATGTCTTACGGATAATGGATATTGGATATCAAATCAATGATGTGGACAGATGTTAGAGAACATGGTGTCGGATCTGACTCACTCTGAGACGTTGCTGGGATTGTTATGCTTAAATGTGCCATCAAGCTCTCTCGAGTGATATACCCGCTAAATCCTTTGACCTGAGATCACCATTGATTCTTACTGTGTGTAGTGGTGTACTTAGGGGTTACCAAATGCTACACCGTAACTGGGTAGTTATAAAAGTAACTTTCAGGTACATTACGAAACATGGGTGGGATGTGAGTAGATCAAGATGGAGTTAGCCCCTCTCACATAACGAGAGAGATTGCCTCTGGGCCCCTCGAGGTGGCTGGATTAGAAAATGCATGGCCGTGCTATGTGATTAATGGTTAATCACATTCGGACTAATGGTTAGTCCAGTAATCCATCATTGACGAGTGAAATTAGTCTGACTATTAAATAAGGGTGGCACAAATCTCGCCTTGGGTTGGACTGGCATCGCGTGGCAAAAGGATATAGGACGAGTTGTATATCAAGGTTCGGTTGATATGATCATTGTGCTTTTGGAGGTCAACATGTGCTGTTAGGCGCCGCTGTTGATCGATTGGCTTGAGAAAAAGGTTTTTCGCCATGGCTGACTGCATGAGAACCTACAGGGTCACACACTTAAGGGATTGGTGACACTAGGATATTGCCCCTTGGGCAAGTGGGAGATTGATGGAGATGTGCCCGGCGCGGCAATTTTCTGGACCAACTCCGGGTCGTATCGGCTCTGCCAAAGAGCTAATGCTAAGTCTAGTCCGGACTCAACTTTGCGGGTTTGACTCGGACGTTCGTGTTTGGTACGTGCAGTTGGACCTCTATGTGGACTCGGATACTTGATCCGCAAGCAATAGAATCCTAATGGGCCTTTACGTGGCTAAAGCCCATTAGTGGAGACTATATAGATGCATCAGAGGGCATGGCTTCGGTAGGCCTAATCGGTGCATACGTGAGCCACCGCAGAAAAGGTTTTTGCGGAACCCTAGCTGTGCCCTAGTCCAATCTCTCAAGATCCATTGCCAAGTTCATGGTGCTAGCATGCCAGCACTCGGCGTCACCTTCCCGCACTTGTGGATACCGTAGAGGCGTTGCTGCGACTGCTACGCTCATCAACCGACTCATCTCGAAGGTGACCGAGTGGTTCCTGATCGAGATCGGCTGGGCGACTCGGCATCGGCTCTTCTCTGCATCAACCCGACGCGCTTGACTCGGCACTCGGCTGCGTTCATTCGGCACCCGGCTGCTCTGACTCATCTTCCGCTGCACTACGCGTCTAGTGGCAACGACCTATGATCTCTTGCTTGTACGAGTTCCTATGTTGTACGCGGTAGAAGAAAATCGTTTTCATGCTACGGTAGCCTACCCCGTAACCCTACAGGTCACTAGCACCACCAATACACACAAATCTTTGAGCTTTGGGCCAAAGACTAGAAAAGAGAGAACTTCTTGAGTGAGGTCGAATCAAGTGAAGCCAAAGCTTGTTACTCTTAGTGATCGCGATCACCTAGACGGCTGCGGTTGTGCCTTCCGCGAGCTCTCTAGAGATTGTGGGAGAAGCGCAGGAAGGCCTTTGCGGAGGCGTGGTACGCGGTTCGAGCTCACCGTTTTGGAGTGTTGAAGAGCATCAAGAAGAGAGCGCTTGATATTTGCGAAGGTCAAGAGGTAGCTTGATTTTTGCGGGAATCACTTTGCCAACCCCTGTCCTTGCGAGGTTTGGGCCCGGGATCCTTGCGAGGAGCTTGCGAGAACAAAGCCTTGTGAGGAGCACCAAACGAGGACTGGGGGGAGTCGCGACTCCTCGATACTTTGGAAAAAAGATCGTCGTGTTACTTCTTGCTCTCTTTACTTTCTGCATTTACATTCTGCAATTTACGTTCCTAGACTTGCATGCTTGACTCTAGGTTACAAAACTTTTGTATTGTGTAGATCTCTAGACGCATCTTTTAGGCACTAGGGTGATACAGGACTTGATCGATAGGATTTAATTTCAAGTTTCGAAATTAGAAGTCCAATTCACCTCCCTCCTCTTGGACATCTTGATCCTTTCAATGTGTAGAACATGTACAACTGCTATCGGCCTTGGGAGGTACATCTAGACCATTGTTGAAGTGATGGCAGTGGATCCAAGGGCCAGCCGACCAAGGGGAGACCGCCTAGCCTGGAGAAGGGTTACTTGGCCCCACATGTCATCTGCATGCAAGTTCCTTCACTCCTAAGCAACCAAGCATGTGAGCTTCCTTCATATGCAATCAAGGAGAGAATATTGCCTAGGATCAAGGGAACATCTCCACCTCTCCATGGCACCTCCTCCACTATAAATATAGAGGCACCCCCTCACTCTCACTTGCACCTCACCATGTAACACTCTCTCTCTAGGAGGCACCCATTGGGTAGTGCCTCTACTCTTAGAATTCTTTGTTTAGCTAGGAGTTAGAGCAGGCTCCGCTGTTTCAGAGTCTGTCAAAATCCTCATTAATGTACTTTGTACTTCTTTTCTTATGCATTACTTTCCGATATATGACAAGTGCGAGTACTTCACTTTTCTACTTTTTGCACTTATCTTCATCTTTAGTTAGTTACTCGGGTTTGGTATGTATGCGGCTGTTTCTATATAGGGTAGCACCTTTTCCTTTTGGGCATGCCAAGTTCGAGGCCTGAGTTGTGCTAAGTTAGAATTGATTGAGCTTTGTTATACTTGCTGGTGCTATAAGCCTCTCCTAGGCTTAGATCTAGGAGTCTAGTTAGCTCTCACCCTTGGAATCAAGGATGAGCTTTAGTGCTCAAGCTCTTTCACGGTGATAGATGCAACATGTCGCTTGAGCACTAGTATAGCGTGCCATCTTACCCACGAAGCTCTGGTTGGCAGCACTTATTGGTGACTGTTGACGGTCATAATCTCACGATATCTACCGTCAATTACCAACCAAATGGAGCAATGCAAGTGAATAAATATGGACTAACCCTTCTACTAATGAGTTCCACAAAATGTACATGAATATTTGGTTGCAGGTACACATTTACATGTAAAAATGAATGACACAAGGAAAATGAAGGAAAAAGGAACAAACAAGCCAAATGCTGGTGGCCGCCCGACCCACTGCCAGGTGGGCCGACCACCTGGCAGGTCGGCCGACCCACATGCAGGTCAGCCGACCACCTGGCAGGTTGGCCGACCACCAGGCTGGCTGCCCAGCCACCTCACCGAGCCGGTAACCCACTTCCACTCCTGCATGCAAAGAAACACATGTGCAAGTAAATCCAACCGTTGTATCAAGCATCCAAGGTATCAAAAGGCCGAAAGTCCACCAAGTCATGGATCCATGACATCAACAATCCAAGGGAAGGGCAATGTGGCCAATGCATGGCTGACACGTGGTCGCCCGACCTCCTCCAAGGTCGGCCGACCTACCTCGGAGGCATTTTACACGTGCAACAACCGCCCTAACCACCAACCGCTATGGGGACACAAGATCAAGCCGTTGGAGTGCAAAGGCGGTGGATCGGAGGGTCGCCCGACCTCGGGCTAGGTCGGCCGACCTCCCTACTAGGTCGGCTGACCACCGACCTCGGCCTCCCACCGACCTTGCCTTCTACAAGTACCCCCCTCACATATTGGACTATAAATAGGCCTGTAGAGCTCATTTGTAAAGTGTGGAGAAGTTGAGAGCTATATTCTACCTTAGAGAGTGTCATTTTCCACATCTTAGTAGTTAGGATAGTCCTGGGAGTTAGAGTGAGTCAAGCTTTGCCTCGAAGTTCTTGGAGATTCCTCTGAGTCTGCGGTAAAAGCTCTTGTATCTTTTGTGCTCATATCTTCAATATAATTCAGTTATATTTTACTTTATTTCTATCTATTGCAAGTGTGGTGTACCCTTTATTTTGCATACTTGCTAGGCTTAGGCTGTGGTTATCTTAGTTGGTCAAGTCCTGTTATTCTTGCCGGTGCTATAACCCAACCTGTACGCCAGGCTCGGGTTAGGTCCTCTCCTCTGATCAAGGACGATCTATGGTTACTCAAGCTTTGCTTGAGTACGTTTATAGCGTGCCAGCCTATCCACGTAGATTTGCTTGGTAGCCCCACTAGGTGACAGCGTATGGTGTGCCTGTGTATCCTTGGCCCGTTCATTCGGTAGGCCCGTAGGCGTTAGCCGGGTCTCCTTCGGTGGTCTACTATCTACCCCGTGACCCCTCGAGACGCCGGAATTTCGTTCGACGCGATACCCTGACTTGTTATTGAGTTTCTTAGTTAACCACGACATAGTCTTTGCAGCCGAATAGAATAGAGTTTGGGGACTTTATCTCACTCGTTGTCCTCCCAGGCAACTATACCTTTCTACGTGTATCTTAGATAGTTTAATTTACTTCTTTCCACCATACATCTATCCGTTTACCAGACTTACCCCTGTCTAGTGACTAGCTGGTATATTTATTTAAGGATCATTCGATTTGAGTTTTTCAATTATACTTTCTTGTCTGCCGCTTGCCTGTGGATAAAAATACGATACTCGGAATACTCTGAGTGAAAAGCTACAGCAGTCTCCGTGCGCTTGCGGAGTAAAATCTTTTAAGGCTAAGAGACGCCAACAAGCTTTTATAGCGCCGTTGCTGGGGAAGCAATAGGCAGAGATATAGTTGATAATCTCTTTTCGAACCCCGTGTCTTTCATAAAAATACCAACTAGTCTTTAGTAGGCTCACTTGTCTCTGTTGTTTATGTTGTGTCTGCAACAGAGAGGTGTATGACCGGTTTCGACCTACCGGGAAACTTCCACAATAATCCAGAGTCACTGCTTAGGAGGTATCTACCTGTTCCAAGAGAACTGAACCTTGAAACGGCCACGTCAAGTAGTTCATCGAACACCGACGACATGGCCGCAGCTCCTGAGAAGACCATCAGTGAGTTCTCCATCCCATCCAGCAACAATGTCCCTACGGGACCAGCAGTCAACCCAGGGGAGAACTTTGAACTCAAGCCGGGAGTCATCCACATATTCCCTTTTGCGGATTAGCAACGAAGGATGCCAACAATCAACTGCAGCAATTCTTGGAAATCTGCAGCACATTTACCATGAAAGGTGCATCCGCCGACGCTGTCAAAGTACGCCTTTTCCCATTTTCACTTGTCGGAAAGGCGAAGCAATGGTTCTACCTCAACCGTGCAACACTGACAACATGGGATGCATGGTCAAATGCATTCCTCGCCAAGTACTTCCCTCTAGGAAAGACCAACGCGTTGAGGAACAAGATCTCGAGCTTTCAACAGCTCACAGATGAAACGGTGGCGGAGGCCTGGGAAAGATTACATGATATATAGCGGCCTGCCCCCACCATGGAATGGAAGAATGGCTGATCATTCAGAGTTTCTTTCACGGGTTAAACCGTACCACTCAAGAGCACCTAGATGCATCCACTGGAGGATCTTTCCTATCACAAAGTGTGAGAGCGGCCAAAAATCTGATTGAGAAGATCTCCACTAATCAGGGATGGAAGGAAGAAAGGTCACACACACGATCCCGTGGAGTCCATCACATTGACAGCACGGACATGCTAGCCGCCAAGATGGATCTGCTCTTAAAGAAGCTAGAAGACAATCCTAAGGCCGCACCAGTCCAGGCCCTTGACACTCGCAAGACTTGTGAAGTTTGCGGGAACACGAGGCACTCAGGGAGCAGCTGCCCTGAAACGCGACCGGAAGACGCCAACTTAATTGGTAATTCTGGCAAGTTCAACAACGGGAATCGTCCCCAACCAGGCTAGAATTCGCGACCATTGTTGACGGTCGTTATTGCACTACCAATGACCGCCAACTATCCATGAACATGAAGGAAAATATGCCAAAGTATGGATTAACCCTTGCTACTAACATATTTCCACAAGTTGTGTCGAATATTTGATTGTAGGTGAAAGATCAACTGAAAACAGGCAAAATGTGGCTAAGTCAGGAGGTGCCTGACAGGTGGGCCAGGCCGCTTGGCCCCACCCCAGGCCGCTCGGCCTAACAAGGTGGCCAATCCACTTCATCTTCGACCTGCATGTGCACAAGTGACATGTCAACATAGCTGTGAAGTCCAAATGCCGAAACCAACACGTCAAGTACTGGAGGGCTTGCCACATCACCGATCCAACACTTGGATTGGTGAAGTCAGTGATCCTCGGCACTTCAATCCTGCGGCTAAGGAAGAAACACAAGTGTGATCCAATAGCTTGGGAGAAAACACAAGATAACC
Organism: Paspalum notatum; assembly: GCA_022530915.1. Classification (NCBI taxonomy): domain Eukaryota; kingdom Viridiplantae; phylum Streptophyta; class Magnoliopsida; order Poales; family Poaceae; genus Paspalum; species Paspalum notatum. Next base: position 21,592,376 of record CM039684.1, on the reverse strand, counting down.
GCCTTAACCACCATGCAACCGACTTGGGGAGTCAAGATGGACCACAAGATGAAGAATGGTGGTGGATCCGGCGGTTGGCCAGGCCACTCGGCCTATGGTGGGGCCGCCCGACCTCCTACCAGGCCGCCCGGCCTGACACCTATCCTCTTAACTGCCATACCGACCCTATAAGTACCCCCACTCACTTGGTGACTATAAATACCCCCTAGCTCTCACTTGTGAAGGGTGGAAGTTGAGTAGCTCACACTATCGTTTAGTCTAGTAGCACTAGGTTAGTCCTGGGAGTTAGAGTCGAGTCTGAGCGTTTGCCTCAGGGATTTTGGAGTCTTCTTCGAGTCTTAGTAAAGCTCTTGTATCTTTCTATCTTTGTACTCTTGTTACTCCAGTATAATATATTTCATTGTTCTATCTTCTGTTATACTTTACTTCTTAACGCTTGCCTAGTATAGTGTACCTTTATTGCACACTAGATCCAAGGCTTAGGTTTGTGTTGTTCTTGAGTTATCTGAATCTTGTTAGACTTGCCGGTGCTATAAGCTTGTCTTAGGCTTTTGATCTAAGATTAAGTTAGTTCTCACCATCTGATCAAGGAAGAGCATTAGTGTTCAAGTTCTCACTTGAACATTAGTATAGCGTGCCATCTTACCCACACAGATCTGGTTGGTAGCCTCTCTCGGTGACAGCTAAAGAGGTCTCAGTATTCCACCCCGTCGTTCGGTAAGCCCGTAGGCGTTAGACGGGTCTCCTTTGGAGGTCTACTATCTACCCCTTGACCCCTCGAGGCGCCGGAATTTCACTCGACGCAAGATCCAACCTTGTTTTCAGTTAACTTAGTTCAATCGTGAATACTCCTCTGCAGCGGTTAAGTAGTAGAGTTTGGAAATCTAATCTCACTCGTTGTCCTCCCAGGCAACTACCTAAGTGTTAGGCTTCTTTAGTCCCTGTTTTACTCTTTCCACCATACACTATCTTGATATCTTACCCCCGCTGTAAGAATAGCTGGTATTTTATCCAAGTTATAGTACTGCTTGAAAGTTTGACATTTCATTCCACCTATTCGCCCTTGCTTCCCTGTGGATTTTTACGATACTCGGAATACTCTGAGTGAAAAAGCTACAGCGAATCTCCGTGCGCTTGCGGAGTAAAATCTGTTACGCTAAGAGATGTCAACAAGCTTTTTCTGGCGCCGTTGCCGGGGAAGCAATTGGCAATAGAAGTTTGATTTGTTCGAACCTAGGTACTTATAACTTGATAACATACCGCTATTTCTTAGCGGGATTATTTGCCTCTGTCTACTTTATTGTTGGGTGACAGAGAGGTGTATGACCGGTTTTAACCTACCGGCAAACTTTCACAACAATCTGGAGTCGCTGCTCAGAAGGAGAGTCCGTCAGAAGACAATCCATGGGCAGAGGCCTGTGCCAGCAACACTGGAGTTTGGATCAACAAGCACATCCGTCATGACACACGTGGCTGAAAAGACCATTCGTGAGTTCTCTGTCCCATCCAGCAGCAACATCCCTACGGGACCAAGTGTGGCTGTTGGAGATGGATTTGAGCTCAAGCCAGGTGTCATCCACATGGTCCAAGCTAGCCCATTCTGTGGATTGGCGTTGGAGGATGCAAACAGCCAGCTCCAGCAATTTCTGGAGATAAGCAGCACTTTTACCATCAAGGGTGCAACCACCAATGCTGTTTGGCTTCGCCTCTTCCCATTCTCACTAATTGGGAAGGCGAAACAGTGGTTCTACCTGAACCACAATAACTTGACAAAATGGGAGGCATGCTCCAATGCCTTCCTTGCAAAGTACTTCCCTCTAGGGAAAACAAGCTCACTGAGAAACCGAATCTCGAGCTTTCAACAGCTCGCCGATGAGTCCGTGGCAGAGGCATGGGAGAGACTACAAGAGTACATCGCCGCCTGCCCCCACCATGGTATGGAACAGTGGTTGATAATCTAGAATTTCTTCCACGGGCTACACCGGTCCGCGCAAGAACACCTAGGTGCAGCCGCTAGAGGATCATTCTTGTCCTTGAGCGTTGCCGCTGCCCGCACTCTCATCGAGAAGATGGCAAGCAACCAAGGATGGAGAGAGGAGAGGGCGAACAATAAGCCCCGTGGAGTCCGCCATATTGACGGCTCCGATATGCTTGCCGCCAAAATGGACCTCCTGCTAAAGAAGCTGTGCCGGTCCAAGCACTGGATTCTCGCATGACTTGCGAGCATTGTGGGAATACCGGCCACACGGGGAACAGCTGCCCCGAAAATGGATCGGAAGACGTTAACTTCATCAACAACAATTGCTTCAGCAACGGGCCTCGTCCTCAACCAGCTTGGAATTCACGACCCAACTTACCTTTCGCTAGTCAAGGTATGTCTTCTGGCAGTTCTCAGCAGTTTAATAAAAATTTTTTTGATCGAAAAGCTGTGAACGATAGCATTAGTAAGAAGTTCCATGCGAATGATAGAGTTCTTGAATCTTTGTCGCATCAATTAGAAACTTTGAATAGTGTCATGAAGAACCAGCTGAGTTTTAATAAAATGTTAGAAACCCAGATAGCTCAGCTTGCCACCGCTTTACCTAGTCCTACTTCGGGGAAGCTTCCGGGACAGCCCGAGCCACCCCGAAGGAACATATAAATGCTATAACCACTAGGGGTATAAGGTCTACGCAAGACCCCCCACATCCTAGAGCTGCAGGGAAATAACAGGGAAAGCAGGCCGTACCAGAGGAAGATGAGGTGAATCGTGAACCACCACCGGTAAAGGAAACACCAAGGTTAGCTCCACATTAGTTCTATGACAGCACAATGCTCCCTTTTCCTCAAAGGCAGAAGAAGGCCTCGGTCGACGAGCGGTTCGGCAAATTTGTTGAGGTAATCAAGAAGTTATATGCCAATATCCCATTGCTAGATGCGATGCAGGTACCTACATATGCTAAGTACCTGAGGACATCCTCAACACTGCCCTCAACCGAAGTTGTGCATCTCACAGAGGAGTGTAGCGCTGCTATACTCAATCAGTTGGCTGAAAAGAAGAAGGATCCTGGGAACCCCTCCATATCATGCTCAATCGGAACCCAGAACTTTGATCAAGCTCTCTGTGATCTGGGAGCAAGTGTCAGCGTCTTGCCAAAGGTAGTCTTTGATAAACTCACGCATGCTACACTTGCCCCTACTGCTATGTGCCTGCAGCTAGCGGATCAATCGATTCGCTACCCTGTCGGGATCGCCGAAGATGTCCCGGTAAAAATCTGGAACTTGTCCCGGTGGATTTCGTGGTGCTAGACATGGAGGTAGACATGAAGACGCCGCTCATCCTTGGGCGACCATTCCTAAGCACCGCTGAGGCCAACATTGATGTTGGAGCTGGAGAAGTCCACCTCAACATTAATGGCAGACGGGAGACGTTCACCTTTAAACCAAAGGTCGAACAATTCCGACAGGTAAAAACTTTCAAATTTAATTGTCAGGCACCCCGAGAAACACCAAGAGAGAAGATCGAGCTTTCGCCAAGTAAGCCGAAAATGGACTCTCTCCTTGTAGCCATGGAAAAGCTCCTATACGATGGGGAAGCCCGCAAGCTCAAAGCCGATCGCAGAGCCGAGTCACCAAAACGTGCCTCACTGGCCCAGCCGCCAACAAAGGACTCAGGAGGCAAAGCTCCTGAGACAAAGGTCATCGCCAAGGCAACGAACACATCTCAAGAATGGCAGAAGAAAGAGGAAACGCCAAAAGCCCAGCCAGAGAAGAAGACTAAACCTCAGAAACAAAAGGCTGTGGCAACCAAGAAGGTTTGGCGAGCAAAAGTTGCAGCCCAGACGGCCGCTAAGTCTCCGTCAAGTGCTGACTCCAAACCCAAGGTATGACTTGCCCTCGCCAGGGGGTAAACTGGCTTTATCCTCCACTGCCTATTTAATTTATCCGCGTTATAATTTTCTTATCTTTCATGCACCTACTTTGAATCTCACCATTGCATGTTTAAGTTTCACCAAATTTTTGTTTAAGTTTGCATTTAGTTAGTTCTAAATTTGCGAAAAAAATATATCTGGAGCCGCCCGGCCCCACCAGGGGCCGGCCGGCCCCCCTCTGCCCCCCCTTCTGCGCGCGCACGAGGCAAGTGGTCGAGCCACTGGAGGCCGCCCAGCTCCCCCTCACCGTCCGCGTCTCATCACACCCACCAGCCTAGGAGCCTTAGGCCCCTGCTCCATCCACCGAGCCGCCCGGCTCCTCCCTATGGCCGCCCGGCCCCGGCACCAGGCCGCCCGGCCCCAGCACCAGGCCGCCCGGCCTGCACCCTGAGCCGCCCGGCCTGCTTGCTTGCATGCACCCACGCGCCTATAAATACGCATGCACGCTGCTCCCTTGCTCCTTGCACCGCTCAGCAACACGAGCAATTCCCTTTCTCCCCCTAAACACACTCTCTTAAGCATCAGTTAGGTACTTAGTTTAATTCTAGCACTTAGTGAAAATTCTGCCCAATAAAATAAGTGCTATACCCTCGGTTTTGGATGTTTTGTGGAGGCTCTGCCCCGCAAGGATGACTAACTCTTGGACGACTGATTTCTGGATGACTGACCGCTAACGTTAATATTTGTAACTGCTTTGTCCCTTGTGTAGCCTATTGTCCATTTTGCAGGATGTCTTCTTTCTTCAGGAAAGCGAAGAAGGCCCTGAGCAACACAGGGAAGGGGCTGCACCTGAAGTTTCCGTCTTCCTCGGACGAGCGCTCCCGCTCTCGTTCACAAAGCGGAAGCTCCAGGACTCCAGCAGTGTCTGATAGGATATCTGTCAGCGGTACACGCAGCCGCCAGGACCAGGAGCAAGATGAAGGATTTTCTTCTCAGCAACAACCGCAGCGCCGACTAATGAACCTGCAGGATATCAACATCCAGGGCGATGAGGAGGCTCAGTTGTTACAAGCTCTTACCACCAAGGTCTTTGGGAGGACAAAGTGCTTCGATGCCTTCTTCCTCGTTAAAATAGGTATGTTGGACCCATTCATTAAAGCCTTTGATTATGTGGGTTGGTCGGATTTCGCTAACATTACAGAGGAAGGATCCATCCTTCTCACACAAGAATTCCTGATGACTCTCTGTAACACCCTAATTTTCATTTTCAGAATTATAAAACAATTAAAATGTTTTTTCTCATTTATTAAGGATTTTTCGTGTTTAGAATGAGGATTTAAATGATTTTATAAAATAAAGTTTAAAGCAAATAAAATCAATTTAGGACAACCTGTTGTTGCATTTATGCCGTTGCATTGGTTTTATGTTGAGTGGTTGCCTTTTTTTATAGTGTTTAACTCCTTTTAAATAAAAGAGTTTGAAAATTTTTCAAAAGAAAAAAAAGGCCGAAAATCCCCTCCTTTGTTTCCCTTCTCTCCTTCGATTCAACAGCCAACCGAAGTTGGAATCGACTCACCCCTTCTCGCTTTCCTATGCCTTTACCCTATCCCTTTGTCCAGTGGTCTCCCTACCCACTCTTTTCTTTGTCATGCGGACCCTGCGCGTCATGCTTATCTTGCATCTCGCTACAAATCTTGCCGACCATCTCATCAGTCCATGCTAGACTGGCATGTTTTGAGTGCTAAAATCCTTCTAAGTATCTTTGTTTATCATCATATTATTTCTGAAAAGTTTTTAGATTTATCTGGGAGCTTTTCTCTTTTTCCTAGAGCAAGTTCCATTTATTGGAGGCTCTTCTGAATTTTTTCATGAGCTCTAACTATTTTATTTGAGTTCATTGGGTGCCAAAACATATCTGAAAATTTTTCTGGAATTTTTGGAGCCATCGCAGTATTTTTCGGGACACGGACATTGATTCTAGATATTCTGGAATTATTTTAATACCCGAAATTAAATATTCCAAAAATAGCCCAAATTCAACTCGGCCCAAACCCGTGCATATATATATTCATCGGAATCCTCTCGTCATCCTCTTTCCAGAACCGGTATCCGTTTTTCAATCCCGAAACCCTAACTCCCTAGATCTGAGCGGGAAGGTTGAAGTTTTCTCCAACTCCGGCGAACATTCGGCGTGAGTTTTCTCCGCGTCCATCCATCTCCGTCGAAATCCGAGGGTACCACGACATTCGTTTTGTCAAGCTCTTCATCGGCATAGTCTCTGTTTTGCAAGGACATCACCGGTGCTCCGTAGATCTGAGTTCTTTCTTCAACTCCGGTGAACAAAGCTTAACTCTGGTGAGGTTTCTTTTCCGTCTGCTCTCCCTTGGTTCACGTGCCCACCGGCTCCGCTCCCGTACTACCGGCCTCTCTCCCGCGTTGACCGGAACCCCTACTCCCTCCGTCCTTTTCTCGCTCGCCACCTGGGCCCCGTTCCGTACGGATCGCTGGCTTCCCGCCTGAAGCGAGCGAGCGAGCGCTACCCCCTGCCTCCCTCTGGCCACGTGTCACACCCCCAGTGGCTGCTCCCTCGCCGTCCCGTGTTTCGGCCGTCCGCACCGGATCGCCCTGCTGCCGCACAAGATCTGCCCGGATCTTCTATGGCCGCGACTCTGCAGTCTTCCTTGTGTCCTCCTATGCATCCAGTCAGAAGCTGCCACTTAGCCGCTTCCGGCACAGTTTTGCGTAAAAGCCCCTGCCCTCTTCGGTATTTAACCCGAAGTCCAGTCATACAGCAGCAGGCGCGCGTGTTAATAGTTTACACCCCAGATTTCGAAATGTATTTCCAACCAAGCCCCTACAACCTTCAAAACCTCATATCTTTTTCGTTTTAAATCCGTTTTCGACGATTCTCGCGCCCACGCGACCGCAGCGATGTGTAGAATAATTTTATATACGTTTTATCTTCTGTTTTTAAGTCATGATGTATTGTTTCTTACCCTTTTGCATTTGTTTGCTTGCATGTGTGATCATCTGTATGCTTGTTTGGTGCCGTGTATCATGCGTAGACGTTGATCCGCCTGTTGAGTTCGAAGACCAACCTCCAGAAGCCTCTGAGCAGCAGCAAGGAATAAATTTTGAGGAAGGCAAGTATAACATAAACACCACCCAATAACCTTTTAATCTTTGCATGTGCATTTAATTTATATGCCTGTAAGGTTTACCTAGCTACTTTTATCTTTTATATCTACCTTGTGGGATGCATATGGTTAAGTTGTGCTAGGTGCTGCACAAACTCCTTTTCTTGTTAATTTAATTTTGATTAACGGTCCTATGCAATTAATGGTTGGGCGTGACCCTGATCGGTTCATGTCCATTTTAATATGGCTTTTTAGCAATATGGTTTAGGGAGCTTGAGCAATGTGCTCGTGTGCTTTTGCTGGTTCTCTCCCTAAGGACCGAATCACAAAGCGACCACCTGGGACAACAGTACTACCACAGGGCTGGAATGGGACAGACTTAGCTGATTAATTAGGTTGTTTTGGTTTGGGAGTAACTTACCTGCGGGGCAAGAGGGGAGGTGAGCTTCTGTGGCCCTCGCGCTGCTTGGGTCGAGTGTGCTTTACGTTATATGTATGTGCTTCTCCCCTTGAGGCTTGCTCCACGGTTGCGGAACCTGAATCCTTAGCGGTTACACCTTACCAACGTGATCTTTGTAAAGGCTTCGTAGTGCGCTTGCTAGTCATCTCATCTCCGGTAATGTGGTGAATTCCTAGCGTAGCTCACGACTTGTGGGTAAAGATGTACAACCTCTCGAGAGTGTAAAACTAACATGTTAGCCGTGCTCACGGTTATGAGCGGCCCAGACCCTTCCCAGTGATTAGTAAAGGACCCTTGGCTGAGGTTCCTTGGTTATGGTTTTGATAATTGTTTATATCTGTTTTATCTTGTTTAATTTCTTGCGTTATCTTTTGGGGTTAATGGTTTTGTTATTAATTCATAGTAATTAGGCTTTAATAAATGTTTTAAATTAAAAGCTTATGCAGATGTCAGCTAACCATAGAGCCGCATGGTTTATGTTATATTTGTTGAGTATTCCCTACTCACGCTTGTTTCTTTATATTTATTCCTTGTTGGGGGGAAAAATCCAACCGCTGCTCAGAAAGATGAAGGCTTGAAGGAGTACAAATGAAGGTTCGTGAAGTTTTAGGCTTGCGACCCCCAGTTGGTTTCCCTGTGGATGGCTCGAAGATTTAGTTAGCTTCCGCTACTCTGTGTATGTCTTATGTATATGTTGTTTAACGTTATATAATAAAGCATGTTCTGTTATATCACTATTTATTGTCTCTATATGTGTGAGATTAGATCCTGGCACATATATAGTTTTGCTCTGGTTTGTGTTTTAAAACCAGGGTGTGACAAAGTGGTATCAGAGCCGTGCTGACTGTAGGACGCAAGCCTAGATAGAACCGGTCATTTTAAGGACAAAATTCCTATATATATATGATACTTGTCTTTCTATTCTATCTACTCCTTATCTTTTGCTTGCTTATCTTCTCTGGTCTAATATTTCTTCACTTCTCTTCGTCTGTCTCGTTGCTCCCTTGTCCTGTAACTGTCTCTCTCCTCTTTTCTCCAAAATCTTGCTTATCTTTCTTTTAGAACAATTTCTACTTCTCTTATGCTTAAGAGGTTTTGCCTTGTAGTTGTAAGAACGTATAGATGTGAGCTGATGTGGTGTGGTTGTGATGATTGTTATTGTGATCATGATTGATTTGGTTCTTTGTATTGTGTGTGTTTGAGTTGTGGAGTTATGCCCATGACTTAAACATGTTTTAAAAAGCTATGTTTTAATAAACTTAGATCGTTGGGGTAAACCATACATTCTCTCTTACTCCCTTCTACTCATATCATAAGTGTTGGCGGATCAGATGGATGGCTATGGACGATCAAGCAGTAGCAATGCCAGCTGTCGGAAAGACAACAACTCTACATCAGCACCAATGGGCAGGCAAGAGTTGAAGCACCTTCACCTTGTTTTCTTTGCTAGCCGACCCGAATCTCGGGGACGAGATTCCTGTTAAGGGGGGTAGATTTGTAACACCCTAATTTTCATTTTCAGAATTATAAAACAATTAAAATGTTTTTTCTCATTTATTAAGGATTTTTCGTGTTTAGAATGAGGATTTAAATGATTTTATAAAATAAAGTTTAAAGCAAATAAAATCAATTTAGGACAACCTGTTGTTGCATTTATGCCGTTGCATTGGTTTTATGTTGAGTGGTTGCCTTTTTTTTATAGTGTTTAACTCCTTTTAAATAAAAGAGTTTGAAAATTTTTCAAAAGAAAAAAAAGGCCGAAAATCCCCTCCTTTGTTTCCCTTCTCTCCTTCGATTCAACAGCCAACCGAAGTTGGAATCGACTCACCCCTTCTCGCTTTCCTATGCCTTTACCCTATCCCTTTGTCCAGTGGTCTCCCTACCCACTCTTTTCTTTGTCATGCGGACCCTGCGCGTCATGCTTATCTTGCATCTCGCTACAAATCTTGCCGACCATCTCATCAGTCCATGCTAGACTGGCATGTTTTGAGTGCTAAAATCCTTCTAAGTATCTTTGTTTATCATCATATTATTTCTGAAAAGTTTCTAGATTTATCTGGGAGCTTTTCTCTTTTTCCTAGAGCAAGTTCCATTTATTGGAGGCTCTTCTGAATTTTTTCATGAGCTCTAACTATTTTATTTGAGTTCATTGGGTGCCAAAACATATCTGGAAATTTTTCTGGAATTTTTGGAGCCATCGCAGTATTTTTCGGGACACGGACATTAATTCTAGATATTCTGGAATTATTTTAATACCCGAAATTAAATATTCCAAAAATAGCCCAAATTCAACTCGGCCCAAACCCGTGCATATATATATTCATCGGAATCCTCTCGTCATCCTCTTTCCAGAACCGGTATCCGTTTTTCAATCCCGAAACCCTAACTCCCTAGATCTGAGCGGGAAGGTTGAAGTTTTCTCCAACTCCGGCGAACATTCGGCGTGAGTTTTCTCCGCGTCCATCCATCTCCGTCGAAATCCGAGGGTACCACGACATTCGTTTTGTCAAGCTCTTCATCGGCATAGTCTCTGTTTTGCAAGGACATCACCGGTGCTCCGTAGATCTGAGTTCTTTCTTCAACTCCGGTGAACAAAGCTTAACTCTGGTGAGGTTTCTTTTCCGTCTGCTCTCCCTTGGTTCACGTGCCCACCGGCTCCGCTCCCGTACTACCGGCCTCTCTCCCGCGTTGACCGGAACCCCTACTCCCTCCGTCCTTTTCTCGCTCGCCACCTGGGCCCCGTTCCGTACGGATCGCTGGCTTCCCGCCTGAAGCGAGCGAGCGAGCGCTACCCCCTGCCTCCCTCTGGCCACGTGTCACACCCCCAGTGGCTGCTCCCTCGCCGTCCCGTGTTTCGGCCGTCCGCACCGGATCGCCCTGCTGCCGCACAAGATCTGCCCGGATCTTCTATGGCCGCGACTCTGCAGTCTTCCTTGTGTCCTCCTATGCATCCAGTCAGAAGCTGCCACTTAGCCGCTTCCGGCACAGTTTTGCGTAAAAGCCCCTGCCCTCTTCGGTATTTAACCCGAAGTCCAGTCATACAGCAGCAGGCGCGCGTGTTAATAGTTTACACCCCAGATTTCGAAATGTATTTCCAACCAAGCCCCTACAACCTTCAAAACCTCATATCTTTTTCGTTTTAAATCCGTTTTCGACGATTCTCGTGCCCACGCGACCGCAGCGATGTGTAGAATAATTTTATATACGTTTTATCTTCTGTTTTTAAGTCATGATGTATTGTTTCTTACCCTTTTGCATTTGTTTGCTTGCATGTGTGATCATCTGTATGCTTGTTTGGTGCCGTGTATCATGCGTAGACGTTGATCCGCCTGTTGAGTTCGAAGACCAACCTCTAGAAGCCTCTGAGCAGCAGCAAGGAATAAATTTTGAGGAAGGCAAGTATAACATAAACACCACCCAATAACCTTTTAATCTTTGCATGTGCATTTAATTTATATGCCTGTAAGGTTTACCTAGCTACTTTTATCTTTTATATCTACCTTGTGGGATGCATATGGTTAAGTTGTGCTAGGTGCTGCACAAACTCCTTTTCTTGTTAATTTAATTTTGATTAACGGTCCTATGCAATTAATGGTTGGGCGTGACCCTGATCGGTTCATGTCCATTTTAATATGGCTTTTTAGCAATATGGTTTAGGGAGCTTGAGCAATGTGCTCGTGTGCTTTTGCTGGTTCTCTCCCTAAGGACCGAATCACAAAGCGACCACCTGGGACAACAGTACTACCACAGGGCTGGAATGGGACAGACTTAGCTGATTAATTAGGTTGTTTTGGTTTGGGAGTAACTTACCTGCGGGGCAAGAGGGGAGGTGAGCTTCTGTGGCCCTCGCGCTGCTTGGGTCGAGTGTGCTTTACGTTATATGTATGTGCTTCTCCCCTTGAGGCTTGCTCCACGGTTGCGGAACCTGAATCCTTAGCGGTTACACCTTACCAACGTGATCTTTGTAAAGGCTTCGTAGTGCGCTTGCTAGTCATCTCATCTCCGGTAATGTGGTGAATTCCTAGCGTAGCTCACGACTTGTGGGTAAAGATGTACAACCTCTCGAGAGTGTAAAACTAACATGTTAGCCGTGCTCACGGTTATGAGCGGCCCAGACCCTTCCCAGTGATTAGTAAAGGACCCTTGGCTGAGGTTCCTTGGTTATGGTTTTGATAATTGTTTATATCTGTTTTATCTTGTTTAATTTCTTGCGTTATTTTTTTGGGGTTAATGGCTTTGTTATTAATTCATAGTAATTAGGCTTTAATAAATGTTTTAAATTAAAAGCTTATGCAGATGTCAGCTAACCATAGAGCCGCATGGTTTATGTTATATTTGTTGAGTATTCCCTACTCACGCTTGTTTCTTTATATTTATTCCTTGTTGGGGGGAAAAATCCAACCGCTGCTCAGAAAGATGAAGGCTTGAAGGAGTACAAATGAAGGTTCGTGAAGTTTTAGGCTTGCGACCCCCAGTTGGTTTCCCTGTGGATGGCTCGAAGATTTAGTTAGCTTCCGCTACTCTGTGTATGTCTTATGTATATGTTGTTTAACGTTATATAATAAAGCATGTTCTGTTATATCACTATTTATTGTCTCTATATGTGTGAGATTAGATCCTGGCACATATATAGTTTTGCTCTGGTTTGTGTTTTAAAACCAGGGTGTGACACTCTCCACATGGACAAACGTACAATAGGTACGTTCATAAATTTCCGCCTGTTCAATACTGAATTCTCTGTCTACCCGCGGCAGTTTGCCGACCTCCTGGGCTTCCACTCTTACTGCTCGTTGAGTGACCCGGCCGGGTATGATATGAAATCTTTTTGGGTGGAAATATGTGGAGAGTATGGGAAGGGGAAACACAGCACCACCAAAATTCACAATCCCACTCTGAGACTCTTAGCTCGCTGGGTCTCGCTCATCGTCTTCCCGAGAGGCGAGGTTCGTTGTGCACCTAACGAAGACCTCAAGTGCCTCTATGCCATGGTCAAAAAGAAGCGCTATGCTCCAGTCCTCGACATTGTCCACCATTGGATGGGCATGAGAGCGACCAACACCCCTATAAGCATCACTTCCTTTGTCACCAGAATAGCAGCCAACTTCGGCCTCCTAGAGAATGCCCAACTTGACTACCTTCCCGACAACACATCACACTATGTAGGGGAGCAGCACTTTGTCCAGGCACATTTTATGAGGCGAGACACCGCAACTGGGAGAATGATCATGACATGGTTTGGGCACAGTCTTGAGCTGCCGCTTCCAGCACCGTAGTTCGACATGTACACCATTAGAAGCCTAACCATGTAGCTAGATGTGGAGGTACCACGCCAAAGCATCGGCGGCGTCATGACTAGAGCCCAGTGACGGCGAGCGGAGGAGTCAGACCACAGAGCCTGAGGAGAGGACACTGAGGAACCCATCCATGTTTCCACGCTATCTAAACCATCTTGGTACTTCTGTAGTACCGGTGGCGAGAGTTCCTACCAGCCATTCCATAGTACACAACACTACGGCGGCGGTAGTGCGTCACGTGCGCTCAGCCGAGACCTAGGTCACTCTGCTTCAGCCCGGTACCACACACCTGATATGGCCGACATCAACTCTGCAATGGGGGGGATGAACTTGGGCCAATATGATCAGAGGCTATATTAGCAGGTAGGTGACATCCACCAACGCACGGAAGCAATGGATCAACGGCTCCAAACCAACACGGAAATGCTTCAGAACCTGAACGAGCAAGTTGGAACCGGCTTCCTCAATGCTCAGAACTTCTACAACTACTACCACCAAGACCCTTAGCTTCATTGAAGCTTGGGGGATGGTAGACCGTTATGAGCATACCTCCTCGCACCTGTGTCCCTTAGAGTAAGGTGTCCTCGTTTCTTGTCCCTGCCTCCTTTCTTGTGCAGCAACAGTACCTGTCCGACCAAGCAGCAGTACCTGTCCAGCAGCATCACTCGTCCTACTAGTACCATTAGTACCCCGTCCGACCGAGCAGCGGCATCAACCGTCCAACCGAAGGTAAGTACATTTAATAAAATAAAGTCCTTATATATTTCACCACCTTGGACAAGGGGGAGAGACCTTGTACAAGGGGATCAGAGTTTAAGGGGAAGAGCTGCATTGTCCTAGGGGGAGCACCACTCCAGGGGGAGAGTTGCATTGTGAGATGGGCTGTAATGTAGGGGGAGTTGGAGTTTTAGCATGCTCTTTTGGCCAGCTGTGTCGAGCCTTTGCCTCTTTCTGGAGGAGCTGGTCCTTTGCTTCTAGCATGACTGTGTTGAGCCCTGCCTCTTTCTTGAGGGGTCATGCTTTGTTGATCGGCTGCATTGAGCAGTTTCCCTTGTCTTAGGGGGCCGATCTTTTGGCTTTGTTTTGTTCACTTTTTGTGCCCCCGTCTCTGCCTTTCTTTGGCTTTTAGGCACTTGAGTGGATTTTCTTTGTTTTTCTTTCTTCTTTTGTTCTTTGTTACGCTTTTCTTTTTCTTTGTCTATGATTTCAGTTGGTTGGTGAGTCTGGTCTTTCGTCCTAGCTGTGATGAGAGCTTGTCAACACCGAAGACTTGCTGGTGGACGAGCGAGCAGAAGCCCTCTCGAGTGGACTAAGAGGCGGCGCTAGAGTGGACTTGGCGTGACATAATCCCTGTCGAGTGGATTGGCAGGTGGCTTGGGTTGAGGCCCAAGTTAGGCTCGGCCAACAAGTGCGACCGTGGGTGCGGGACGGTGTGATGGGCCGTAAAGTCATCACCTTTGGAGGCCCAACAATCATTTCCCGGTTCGAGCGTCAAAACCAGGGCCCAAGTTATAGTACTGCTTGAAAGTTCGACATTTCATTCCACCTATTCGCCCTTGCTTCCCTGTGGATTTTTACGATACTCGGAATACTCTGAGTGAAAAAGCTACAGCGAATCTCCGTACGCTTGCGGAGTAAAATCTGTTACGCTAAGAGACGTCAACAACCATATATCCCATTCTCCGGACAAGGTAACTCCTCTGGCAATTTACAGCAGTTCAATAAGCCTAGCTCTTTTGACCCAAAAGCTGTGTATGATAGCATCAGCAAAAAGTTTCATGCAAATGATAGACTTTTTGAATCTATTTCTTTACAAATGGAAACTTTAACAGTGCTATGAAAAATCAATTGAGTTTCAATAAAATGTTAGAAACACAGATAGCTCTGTTGGCTGCCTCTTTGCCTAATGCTAATGCGGGAAAACTTCTGGGACAACCAGAACCTCCTCCCAAAGAGCACATCAATGTTGTCACCACTAGGGATGGTAATGAGGGACTCAAGTGTACCGAGTCTGGTCTTTCGTCCTGGCTGTGATGAGAGCTTGTCAACACCGAAGACTTGCTGGGTGATGAGCGAGCAGAAGCCCTCTCGAGTGGACTAAGAGGCGGCGCCAGAGTGGACTTGGCGTGACAAAATCCCTGTCGAGTGGACTGGCAGGTGGCTTGGGTTGAGGCCCAAGTTAGGCTCGTCCCACAAGTGCGACCATGGATGCGGGACGGTGTGATGAGCCGTAAAGTCATCACCTTTGGAGGCCCAACAATCGCTTTCCGGTTCGAGCATCAAGACCAGGGCCCAAGATCGTTTCCTGGTTCCATCATCAAAACCAGGGGCTGGTTGCCGATATCCCAAAACCGGTAGTTATCTAAAGGGATAAGCTACTGAGCACATGGAGAACATCAGGAGATTACTTCGAGCCGAAGAAGATCTAGGACTCCATTGTGGTTGTTCATCTGAGTTTCCAGCGTCTTTTCTGGCCTCTACAGGCATTTTAGTATAATCGCGTCTGTATCTTAGGGGGCTGTTTGCAAAACAGCCTAGAATGAGTCTTGTAGTATAAATAAGGGAGATGGCTGTCTTATCTCCCTCTCTTGGCTGGTTGGGTTGTGCTTAGGGTTTAGAAAACCCTAGGTTTTAGGTCTCCAAGCAAGAGCATCAAGGATTAGTGAGGTTTGAGTGATCTAGCCTCCACAAAAACTGGGTAGGATGAGGGTGGCTGCTTGGTGAATGTGATTCATCGTGTAATCTGGATCTAAGACCTCTTTGAGGCTATCAATTGATGGATTTCGTGCAGCCCCTTGTGTGCTCTTCTTTGCCCCTCTCTTGATTGGTTTTTTATCTTGGTTTTCTTGCCTTTTGGTGTGTTTTGCTTTGGGCAAGAGCAAGATCTTTCTATTGCCGGTGTTTTGGACTGCTAGGATGTGGTTTTGATTGTGGTTGTGTTGCCCAATCTTTGAATCCACGAGCAGCCCCTCCTCTTTCGTTCTTGGCAAGTGGACTTCACTTCGAGGACAAGTCAAATTCATGGAGAAAAACTTAAGCCTAGGGTTTAATCTGTTGGGAAGAGCATCTCCATGGCCCAGAGAAAGTCCTTGCAAAGTTTCGTGAAGTTTGGAGTCCATTTGGTCAATATTTGGATCGAGTTTGAGGATTCTCGGGCTATTTTCTCTCCTCGGGCTGCCCTGTTTCATACCACCGGACTGTCCGGTGGTTAGGCACCGGACTGTCTGGTGGCCTAGGGTTTAGCCTGGGCGGAGACTACAAGGCTCAGCCTCCCAAGGCTTTTAGTAGCCACCGGACTGTCCGGCGGTGCGCCGTCGGACTATCCGGCGGTATCTACTGAGAGTCAAGTTCTTGGCCTATTTCGTCCGGTGGGTACTATATCGTCCGGTGGCTTCGGGTATACCGTCCAGTGGGTGCCCAGAGGGACTGTTAGGGTCTCGGTCTATATCGTCCGGCGGTAGACTTTACCGTCCGGTGGGTGTACCATCGGACTGTCCGGTGGCTCTGTACCGGACTGTCCGGTGGCTACTGCTAGGGCGATTTTAGACTCGTTTTGCGTCGTTTTCTCTCGGCGTTTGAGCGAGTGCTGTGTAGTGCTTCCGTAGTGCTTTCCTCGATGTGTCTTACGGTTGGTAGCTTGTTCTAGCTATGCGATCCTACACGGGTGAGAAGAGAGGGTTTTTGGGGTTGTAGGTTTTTATGTGTCGACCTATTAACCCCACTCTAGGTCGCTTTCTGGTCCTCAGGTAAGTCCACTCAGGACCCTCCACATCCTAGTGGTGCACCATGCACTAACCTTACAGGCAAGGAACAGGAGAAGACCACTAAAATAGAAGAGAAGGATGATTCAGAAACCAGCATTGATGCCGCGAAGGAGAAGGCATCATCGAAAACTCTTCCACATGAGTTTTATGACACAACGGTGTTGCCCTTCCCTCAGCGCAACAAGAAGGCTGCCGCCGATGAACAATATAGTAAGTTTGTTGAGGTCATTAAGAAGTCATATGTCAATATACCCTTGCTAGATGCTATGAAGGTCCCGACCTATGCAAAGTACTTAAAAGACATACTCAACAATAAGAAGCAACTGCCATTAGTGGAAATTGTGCACATGACCGTGGAGTGTAGCGCAGCTATACTCAACCAACCTCCACAGAAGAAGAAGGACCCTGGCAGTCCTACCATTCCATGCCCAATTGGGAACGAGGTCTTCAATCAAGCCCTACGTGATCTCGGAGAAAGCATCAGTGTCATGCCTAAAATTGTCTTCGACAAACTCAATCACGCGACACTCGTCCCCACAAGTATGTGCCTGCAACTTGCGGACCAATCCATCCGACACCCTACGGGAATCGTCGAGGATATCCCGGTGAAGATTCGGAACTTCCTTATTCGCATGGACTTTGTGGTACTAGACATGGAGATTGATGCCAAGGCACCGCTCATTCTTGGGCAGCCGTTTTTGAGCACCACGGAAGCAAGCATTGATGTTGGAACCCGAGAAGTCCACCCCAACATCAACGGAATGAGGGAGACATTCTCCTTCAAACCAAAAGTGGAACAGTGCAACCAAGTGAAGTTTTTCAAGTGACAAAAGTATGTGATGAAGACACCAGTCTACGACGCCTCCGAGAAAGAGATGGACAATCTCATAGCATTTATGAAACGGAAGTTAGCCACCGAGGCTGCCATCCGACAATGGGAAGAAGACGAATGGAAGAAGGCAAAAGCGATGAAGGCTAGCCGCAAGAACTAGGAAAGAGGAGGCAAAGCTGGTGTTAAGAAGGTCGGCACCCATGAGCCTATAAGACCCGTCAACCAAGGGTGCAACAAGAATCAGCATACCCATGAAGAATCTAGGACAAACACTATGGGGCATGTTGAAAACAAGCGTGCCCAGGACCCATCCACGACAAACTCCAAGTAGCTCGCAAAAGTACCACTTACCTCCCCGTACATACGTCCATGCGACATCCCGAAGGGTGGTAAATGGTTCGCTCCTGCCAAGAGATAAATTTGGCATTATCATTCGACGGCATATTTATTTCCCGCTAGTTTTAATTTCCTGTGCTCCACTGCATATTTAGATTTTTGCAATGAACAAATTTAATTTCCTGCATTTAGTTTAACATCCTCTTTTACTTTCAAAAAAACATTTATTAGGGGTCGGCCGACCCCACCTAGGGCTGGCCGACCACCTTCCAAAGGTAAGGCAAAGATGGGGTGGCCGGCCGACCACGTCATGAGGCCGCCCGACCACCCTCCTCTCTCTCTTGCTCCTTTCTTTTCCTTCCTCTCCTCTCTCTTTCCCTCTTTCTCTTTTCCTTTCTCTTTTCCTTTCCTTTCCCTTCTTTTTCTTTCTTCTTTCTCTTTTCTTCTTGCTCTCTCCCGAAGCAAGCACAAAAAAGGAGAAGGGCAGCACCCGGTGGCCGACCGACCATGCCATAAGGCCGCCCGACCACCACCTCCTCATCTTCCAAGCAAAGTAAAGCACCAGGGGCTGGCCGACCAACTTCTATGGTCGCCCGACCAGGCTCTAGACCAGCCGACCCTGCCCTCTCCTGCTTTCAATGCATGCAACTTCTCTTTTCCTCTTTCATTCTCTCACTCGCGGAATCGAGCACTCAAGTGGTCGACTGACCAGGGCCAACGGTCGGCCAACCACCCTCCCTTTTGGTCAATCTCCCTCTAGTCTCTTTGCCACACTCAAGAACCATCATGAGGTCGCCCAACCATAGCTTCAGGCCTGCCGACCAGGCCTCTTTCGTTTTCGGCGCTTGCAACCTGAAAACGCTCTCATCCACTCATACTCTCTCGAACTCGTGCACTCACTGGACTCACCACGCACTAGAGTGGTCGCCCGATCAAAGCACGAGGTCGGCTAACTAGACCACAGGCCGGCCGACCCCCTCGCCTAGTCGCCCGACCTCCTCTGGCCCCTTTTCCTATAAATAAGCCCCCCCTCATCCTCCTTGCTCAATGCACCAAGCACAAGCACACTTCTCCCCCTCTCAAATTCCCTTGCTTAGTAGTTTATTTATCTCTCTTTACTTAGCTAAAATAATGTCCAAATAAAAATCTAGTTGAGCAAATAAATTAGCTACTAGCCCCTCTCTTCTGGCCAGACCAAGAACGAGTTGTGGCGGTGTCATGCCCCACAAGGATGACTAACGACTAATGCTAATTTTATTCTGTCATCTCATAGTTTTTGTGTTCATTTGTGTGTAGGATGAGGCGCGCTCTCAAGAGGGCCAGAAGTGCGATCAACAGGGCGGGACAACACATTCGGTTCCCGATGTCCTCTGGTTCACAGGGCCAAAACTCTCGGACAGTGTCCGACAGAGGCTCATCAAGTGCTTGATCGGGAGGAGAAGAAGCTACATCATCCAACACCGAGCCCGTATTGCTGCTGGATTCCCAAATCTAGACACACAATCAAGATGAAGCCGATCTGCTGAGGCGACTCCACACCAAGCCTATCAGCCTCACCAAGTGCTTCGATGAGGTACTCATGACAAGCACAGGTATGGACGATGAGTTTGATGAAATTTTCAGTATGGTAGGCTGGGATAATTTTGTACATGTTAGTGAGGGAGGCATAGTCCTCCTCACCAAGGAGTTTCTAATGACTCTCAGAGTAGTATCACTGTAGTCCGACACGACTGTTTTTTTCACACTCTGAGCATGAGCTGACACTTCGTCAGTTCAGCAATGCTCTCAGGTTCTCACCTCGCTGCTCCATAGCAGCCGAATCCGTAGGCTTTAATGCAATAGAGTTCTGGAAAGAACTAGCCGGTCCGGACTATAAGGGGAAGAAGAGTGTCACACACATTAAGCACCCCACCATGCGGTTCATGGCCCGTTGGATTACCATGGTAGTCCTTTTCCGTGATGACACACGTTGTGTGACCATAGAGGACTTAAAAATCCTCTATGCCATGTGACGTAAGCAGAAGTATGCACCAATTATCGCCATGCTCTATCACTGGATGAAACTAGTTTGGGATAAAAATTCCATAACAATCACGTCCTTTGTGATGAGGATTGCATCCGAGCTAGGGGTGTTAGCAAATGCCCAGGTGGCATTCTTACCCCAGACACACCCAACCTAGTCACAGAGAGCCATTTTATCCGAAGACACTTTCTGCGCAAGAATCCCATCACAGTTACCTATGTCATGATCTACAGGGGGTACAACTTTGAAATGCCTCTACCAGCGCCACAATTCAAAATCTACCACGTGGACACACTCTCTATGCCAATAGAGGGCGTCCCAGTAGAAGAGCCTTTAGAAGAGCCCAGACATAGTGTAGCGGGAGTCATGACCAGGCCACAGAGGAGAGCAGGCCAAGAGCATCTACAGAAGCAAGCACAGGACGCACAAGCCACCAGGATGGGACCTACCTGGTTCCATACTGCGACTGGCACATGCTGGCAAACCCAGAGAACAGACCCGACGTGGCAGCCCCACGGAGGATCTGCAAACACACCATGGGGACACGAGCCGAGCGCTGCATTCTCTCATGCGCAAGGAGAAGGAACCTACTATGGGTATGGGTCAGCACCGTATGAGACAGGACCATCTGCTTCTGCACGCTTTGCAGGAGACCCTTTGAGCGCCATCTTTGGGTCCCTGACCATTCAGGACCAGCACACAGCTGGGATTGCCTAGCAGCTTAATCAGGTCGATGAGCGCACTCAGGTCATCCAGCAAACCTAGGATGAACATTATAACCGCCTCCTAGAAATAGAAGCGACGGCTCAGCGCACCTTCGATGAGTCCCAACGATTCTTCCAGTACTACGGGTACTACCCCGAGTAGCTTCGTTGAAGCTTGGGGGGTGGGGGGAGACCCAAATCGACACCGGGTACGTAGCGATTCTTCCAGTACTACGGGTACTACCCCGAGTAGCTTCGTTGAAGCTTGGGGGGTGGGGGGAGACCCAAATCGACACTGGGTACGTATGACAGTCCATTTTTTTCTACACCACCCATGTATCGTGCTTTGAGAATTTGCAAGCTTGCATAATTCAGTTTGCTTAATTTCGTTTGTTTAATTTAGTTATACTTAAAAAACTCTCATGCTTTAATGATAAGTTCACATGCTAGCTTCATTTTGGAAATGATGAATAGTTGCTCTATCAAGTGAATGATTTAATTCTTGCATGTGACTTATGCTTAGCTTAGTTTTGAGGTTGTGAATAAAAGAAGTAAACCAACCATCTTGTGGTTGCCATTTGCGATAACAAGTCTAAGTTGTTATGAGATTAATGATACGACTTGAATATGGGATAATTCTTTCATACTCTTAGTAAGATGAACATATCAGGTTTTTATTTTTGAAAACAACAAATTATAGTGCCTCTTGGTCAAAATACCTATCAGAGCCAAAAATGCTTCAATTAGTTGAAACTGCTACAAAGAGCTGCTTAGCGATATTTTGAGCTTTGTCAAATTTTGAGTCTCTTTGCGTAGAAATATCACCTGCTGTTGATAGCTGGAGTACAAAAGCAAAAATGCAAGTGATCCATCCTGGACTTTGCATCCACCAAAAAGTCTCCAAATACTTCTCATAATCCCCTAGCCTTCAAATCCAAAGGAGTGAGGGTATGCAGCAAAAAAAAAAAAATAGAAAAGCATGCAAAAGCATGGCAAAAAGAAATGCATGCAAAAGCACGGCAAAATGAAAAGCATGCAAGTTCAAGCATGGCAAAAATAAATAAAAGCTCCAAGTACTACCACTCATACTCCAGTGATCAATTAGAAAAAGTGATAGAGTACACTCTTTGGTCCAATCTTTGGCTTAGCAAAATAAATATCCTACCACATTCTCCCTACCTAAAGCTCCACAAAGGCCTTAGTATAGGAAAGAGTTGGCCGAATCTTGGCCCTTGGTGAGGAAACACATTTGAGCGCCTTAGAGCACCTTGGGGACGCTACTTTTGTTTTGAAAATCTTGAAAACACCTGAGAAAGACATCCAAAAAGAGTAAGTTAGAAGAACTCCTGTATAATAGTAGTTCCATCTCTCAACCGCCAGATAAACAAAAAGATGCAGCACAGGTAGTACACAAGGTGAACTTCAATTATTTCACTACTCGAAACAAAAGCATGAGTATTGAGTCAAATATAAGAATTTCTCTTCATCTTCGATATTGCAGCAACTCCTGATTTACTTTCAGTCTTAGCTTTGCTCGAGGACGAGCAAAAGTTTAAGCTTCAGGGGGTGTTGACGGTCGTAATCTCACGACATCTACCGTCAATTACCAACCAAATGGAGCAATGCAAGTGAATAAATATGGACCAACCCTTCTACTAATGAGTTCCACAAGATGTACATGAATATTTGGTTTGCAGGTACACATTTACATGTAAAAATGGATGACACAAGGCAAAGGAAGGAAAAAGGAACAAGCAGGCCAAATGCTGGTTGCCGCCCGATCCACCACCAGGCTGGCCGCCCAGCCACCTCACCAAGCCAGTTTTGCCCACTTCCACTCCTGCATGCAAAGAAACACAAGTGCAAGTCAATCCAACCGTTGTATCAAGCATCCAATGTATCCAAAGGCCGAAAGTCCACCAAGTCACGGATCCATGACATCAACAATCCAAGGGAAGGGCAATGTGACTAATGCAAGGCTGACACGTGGTTGCCCGACCTCCTACAAGATCGGCCGACCTACCCTCGGAGGCATTTTACATGTGCAACAACCGCCCTAACCGCCAACCGCCATGGGGACGCAAGATCAAGACGTCGGAGTTGTTGACGCTCGTTAAGTACTAAAATTTTGCTTTATTTTTTATATGTTTTTATGTCTTTTCGAGAGTTAATCTTATCATTTAGTCTTGTTTTACTAACAAGTAACCCCGTTTTCGAGAATGGCTCTTTGTTTTTGTGCAATGTTCATTTTTGCAGAAAAATACGGAATAATTGAAGATATTTGAGAATTTCTCGAAGAAAGGATTTATGCTATGAAGAGGGCTCTAAAATGAAGATTAATTGAAGCCCACTCGAGGAAGAAGCCCATTAAAAAAAGAAGTCCTGGAAGATAAAGATTGATTGAAGGACTAAATCCTGAAATCTTCTCGAAATTCATGATAGCAGCAGCTTGTGGGCCCAATTTGGATACCTTAAGGACATTAAATGAAGAAAGTTTGAATACCAAAGTTATAGATCTCTTCGACCTCTACAATTTAGAGTTCGAGTTTGCATTATTTCGACTTCAAATGAGGAAGTTATGGTCAAAATACTAAAAGCTACAAAATACGGAAGAGTCCAACTAGGGAAGAAAAAGATGGAAGCTTCATCTACGAGCGAGGAAAGGCATGGACGTCCGGAACTCTTTTGGAAACATGTATATACTTGGAAATAGGTGTTTTCGGACTCTTAGAACCGACCTATTAGATTCCATGTATAGGGTTTCCTCCGGGGTATAAATATAGAACCTCCCAAGGGGAGAGGCATCATATTCCACCACATAATTCATCGCAAGTCGAGAGTCTAGGGTAAGGGTCGGGGTCAAGAAGCATTCAACTCGGCGAGAAGTCCATCTCGGCGAAAGGAGGAAGCAAGAGGAGGCAGAAGGGGGGCCGGTCGGCCGATCCCTAGGGGGTCTGGTCGGCCGACCCAGGCCCTTCTGAGGAGATCTCGAGGTCATCTTTCGACATATTCTTCATTGAGTTCATCCCAACGACTATGCTTCAAAATTTACGATGTATCTTGAGTAATTCCTTGTACTTACTTCGATACTTTGATGAAACCTTGTTACTTGATCAATAAAGTTTATCTTTTAGACCTAGCTTGTTGTTTATGCATGATTCTTGATCCATATCTTTGCAATGCTTAATTCTAGCATGGTTTACTGGCTAGTATTAACGTTATCATGTTCTTTCAGTAGATCTCTTTACTTTAACTAGTTGATTGAATCTACTCATGCTTAGAGATGGTCAGAGTTTGCTAGTTCGTCGATTACCTGGTTGTAACACCCTAATTTTATTTTCAGTATTTTACAATAAATTTAATATGGCTTATTTAATTTTTTCTTAGGATTTTATATGCTTAGCCATGCATTTAATTCTTTATTTTATCCACAATAATTAAGATTAATCATAGGTGAACTTTTGTTGTACATTCATGCTGGTGCATTGCTTTATTTCTTGTATGGTCTAAGGTTTGAAATTCAAATTTATTTGAATTTTAGATGTTTATTTTTGACCAAGGTTTTGGAAAATAGAAAAAAAAGAAGAAAGGGGCCGGCCGGACCAGCCAGGCCGGCAGCCCAACCAGCCGGCCCACTTTCCCCTCCGCGCGCCCGCCTGGGCCGAACTAACCGGCCCAGCAGCGCCCCTCTCCCTCTTCCTCTCTCTGCCGGTGGGCCCGCCCCGTCAGCTCCATCTCCTTCTTCACTCCCTCCCTCCTCTCGCAGGCACCGCCCGCTCCCCGTCTCCGCCCGTGGCTCTCGACCGAGCAAGCCACCCCGCCTCTCTGACCATGGCCCCGCCTCCGCTTTCCCTGTGCCGTGACCTAGGCCCAGTTGCCATTGTCCTTCTCGCGTTGCTCATGCAGAGCCTACACGCGACGCGGACGCGACACGGAATCCGGGTTGAACCGGACGAACCCGCACCGCCTCTACTCTTCCTCTGTCCATGGCCCTGCCTCCGTGCTCCGTGGAACCGAGGGAACCCTCGCGGACCCGCCTGCCAGCGCCCTTACCCCCTCTCCGCTCGAAGCGCACGCCGAGGCGCCGCGGACCCGAGTCCGGGTCGAGCCCGACGCGTCGCCCTTGCGCAACCTCCCTAGCCCGCTGCATCACCCTATAAAGAGGGTCCCGAGGCCGCCGCCGCGCTCCTTTTCGTCCTACACACAGCGCCCAAGCCCTAGCGCCGCCATCGCCGTGAATTTCGTCAACGGAGCTCGCAAGGTGAATTCGGCCGCCGCCCCAAATTCTTTGCTACGGAGACCTTCTCCGATCCAATTGACCCCGTTGTCCCCTTCACAGGGCTTCCGTGACCCGGTTCCACCGGTTCTTGAAGCCTCAGAGCCACTTCTTGGCGCTTCCCCGCGAGCACCGAGCCGCCTCGCCGCCGCCGCATGCCGCCGGCCGTGTCCGCTGCTCCGCCGCCGCACCCGACCCCCTGGTGAGACGCGCCGCACCGTCCTCTTCCTTCTGGGCTAGATCTAGTGGTCCTTAGCCTTTTCCCGTGTCCGGAGCACCGTTGTCCGGTGACGTGCCGCCGCGGGAGAGCCCGCGCCGCCGTGGTTCTTGGTCACCGCCGGCCGGTCCTTTCCCCGTTCAATCTCCTCCGCCAGATCAAGATCCAACGGTTCTCAAGCGTCGGCGACCCGGTCAATCGCCGGTCAATACCGGTCAACCGCCGACCGCCGTGGCACTTTTGCTAAAGAGCCCTCCGACTTTAGGGAATTCAACCCGTAGTCCACTCCAGTTCAAAAGTAATTAGATCTAGGCCCAGTTCTTTTTGGTTTAGCCCCTGTGCTTTGGTAAAATTGAACCCGCCGTCCTAGGGCTGCTAGTTTAGCATGTTAGCCCTCAGTGGTTAAGTTTATTTACGTTTGGGCCCTTGGTTTTCCAAAGTTAGCCCCTGCCATTAGTTTTTCTTCGCAGTTGGGCCCCTGAAACCCTGTTTTGGGCATAACTTCACCAATTTAAATCCGATTTCGGCGATTCTGGCGCCCACGCGACCATAGCAATGAGTAGAATAATTTTAAATACGTTTTACCTTCTGTTTTTTATGTTATGATATACCGTTTCTTATCTTTTGCATTTGTTTGCTTGCATGTGTGATCATGTGGATGCTTGTTTGGTGCCGTGTATCGTGCGTAGACGTTGATCCGCCTGTTGAGTTCGAAGAGCAACCTCCAGAAGCCTCTGAGCAGCAGCAAGGAATAAATTTTGAGGAAGGCAAGTATAACATAAACAACTCCTAATAATCTTTTTAATTACTGCATGCGCATTTTAATTTATATGCCGTAAGGTTTACCTAGCTACTTTTATTCTTTTATATCTACCTTGTGGGATGCATATGGTTAAGTTGTGCTAGGTGCTGCGCTTTTGTCAACTTAATTTTGATTAATGATCCTATGCAATTAATTGTTGGGCGTGACCCTGATCGGTTCATGTCCATTTTAAATATGGCTTTTTAGCAACATGGTTTAGGGAGCTTGAGCAATGTGCTCGTGTGCTTTTGCTAGTTCTCTCCCTAAGGACCGAATCACAAAGCGACCATCTGGGACAACAGTGCTACCACAAGATTGGAATGGGACGATCTTAGCTGATTAATTAGGTTGTTTTGGTTTGGGAGTAACTTACCTGCGGGGCAAGAGGGGAGGTGAGCTTCTGCGGCCCTCGCGCTGCTTTGGTTGAGTGTGCTTTACGTTATATGTATGTGCTTCTCCCCTTGAGGCTTGCTCCATGGTTGCGGAACCTGAAACCTTAGCGGTTACACCTTACCAATATGATCTTTGTAAAGGTTTCGTAGTGCGCTTGCTAGTCATCTTATCTCCGGTAATATGATGAATTCCTAGCGTTGCTCACGACTTGTGGGTAAAGATGTACAACCTCTCGAGAGTGTAAAACTAACATGTTAGCCGTGCTCACGGTTATGAGCGGCCCAGACCCTTCCCAGTGATTAGAAGGACCCTTGGCTGAGGTTCCTTGGTTTTGGTTATGGATATATCTGTTTAATCTTATTTAATTCTTATGCAATATCTTTTGGGCTAATGGTGTTGTTATTAATTCATAGTAATTAGTCCTTAATAAATGTTTTAAATTAAAAGTTTATGCAGATGTCAGCTAACCATAGAGCCTCATGGTTTATGTTATATTTGTTGGGTATTCTGTACTCACGCTTGTTTCTTTATGTTTATTCCTTGTTGGAGGGAAAAATCCAACCGCTGCTCAGATGATGGAGGTAATGAAGACTATGTGCAAGACTACAACGAGTATTAGGCGTTTCGTTCACCAGTTGACGTCCCTGTGGCGCCCGTTATGTTTATGATTTATGCTTCTGCTATGCTACGTTATACTCTGAGTTAAACACTTGTTTCACAGTGTAATAATGATATATTTAATGTGATGTACGTTTTTATCTTTGGCATGTGCTGTGGTATTCTGTAATTTGTCATGTATATGCGAGACGTTTCATGGCGCATATATATATGTTGCACGGTTTTGTTCGTTGAAACCGGGCGTGACAAATTTGGTACCAGAGCCGTGTTGACTGTAGGACAAAAGCCTAGTTAGAACTGGTCGTGTCTAAGGACTTCACTTTCCTTTGTCTTACCTGCTGATTTTTTTTAAATGCTTTGTCTTTATTTTATTTTAGTTTTACTGATTAATTGCTCATATTATGTTCGAAAATTTTTATTTATTCATTCTGTCATGTAGAACTTTACTCAAGTATTTCTATCGTTTCTATAGATGTCATCATTAGGGTGTCTTTATATATTAGATCATACCCTTATTATATCCCGTTAGCACGTTTTGTTTTGATGTATGAATGCTTGTCATGATGAGCTATGTTTGAGTTGGTTCTTTGATTGATTGATAGTCTAGCTGTGATATATGTCCACAGTATAAACAACTATGAAGATTAAATTAGTTAAATTGATTAATTAATAAAGATTAGATCGTTGGGAGTTATAAATAGCCATCTACTCTTTTCTCTTTAATTTATCGGTCACCGTTGTTTATCATCCTAGATATGTGCAACAATTGCTTACTGATATTGTTTCAACTGCTGCCAACAGATGGTAAACACCAGGAATCAGGCTAATGGCAACCCACCGCAAAACCCACCGCAGAACCCACCGCCGCTGACAGGAGGTCAGTCTTTTCAGCTTCAGATGCAGATGATGGCTACTCTCAACAATGCAATACAAGCTCTGCGGAATGTTCAAGCCAATCCGCAGCCGCAGCAGAGGGACAGGCGTGGAGACTTCATGAAGGGGCACCCGCCAACTTTTTCCCATTCTGCTGATCCTCTTTAGGCAGATGACTGGCTCCGTGCAGTGGAGCGACAGCTTGACATTGCACAGTGCAATGATCAAGAGAGGGTCCTGTATGCAGCAGGACAGCTTCGAGGTGCTGCTCTAGATTGGTGGGAGTCGTACAGACCGCAGGACAGAGAATGCTTCACCTGGGCTCAGTTCCGTGAGAGATTCAGGAGTCACCATGTGCCTGCGGGCATAATGAAGATGAAGAAAAAGGAGTTCCTCTCTCTGAAGCAGGGAAACATGTCAGTCACAAAATACCGTGATAAGTTTCTGCAGCTTGCTCGATATGCTTCCACAGAAGTTGCAAAAGATGGTGACAAGCAGGAGCACTTCCTGGAGGGTCTTAATGATAACCTCCAGTTACAGCTGATGAATAACACATTCAATAATTTCAACCACCTGGTGAACCGTGCCTTACTTACAGATCAGAAGCACAGGGAAATTGAGGAGAAGAAAAGAAAGCTCAACTCTGCTTCCTCCAACAGCAACACCCGCCCCCGCTACCAGCAGCAGCAGCAGTACCAGCAGCGTCAGCAGCCCTAGCAGCAGCAGTACCAGCAGCAGACAGGTCAGGGTCAGCGCTATTAGAATCAGAACCAACGCCCTACCTACCGAGCTATGCCACAGGGGCAGTCCAATCGACCTGCCCCAAATCAGGCTACTCTTCTAGTGGTTAGAAACTGCTACAAGTGTGGCGACAGTGGGCACCTCGCCAACAACTGCCCTCAGAGAGGACAACGGCAGCAGCAGGGCAGGCAGAACGCCTCACAGCAGCAGCAGCAGGGGCGCCCCAACCAGCAGCAAAAGGCACCACTTCAGGGCAAGGTCAATCATGTGACGGTAGAAACTGCAGCAGAAGCCCCAAACGTTGTGTTTGGTACGTTTACAGTCAACTCCAACCCTGCTACAATACTTTTTGATACTGGTGCTACGCATTCTTTTATTACAAGATCTTTTGCTTTAAAAACATAACCTCTCCTTAAGCTGCATGAAAAGACCTATGGTAATTAATTCATCGGGGGGAAGATAACTACCAACACAGTCTGTACCAGAGTTAGTATCAACATAAGGCGGGTAGAGTTTCGCACTGGGTTGCTAGTTATTGATTCCATGGATATTGATATAATCTTGGGCATGGACACTCTGGAGAAGTGGGGTGTCAAAATTGATTGTGCTCAACGGACAGTTCACCTAGCAGCATCAGATGGCCAGAAAGTGGGAATCAGTGCATCAAGTCCTTCAGGTTATTTGCATCAGATGGAGGCTAGACCAACAGATGATATTCGGATAGTGTGTGATTATCCAAACGTCTTCCCTGATGAGTTGCCAGGTATGCCGCCTGACAGAGATATTGAGTTTTTAATAGAGCTTTTACCTGGCACTGCACCCATAGTAATGAGGCAATATAGAATGGCACCTATAGAGCACGAGGAGGTTAAAAAGAATATAGATGAATTGCTAGGTAAAGGATATATCCGCCCTAGTTTCTCTCCTTGGGCTTTTCCAGTCTTGCTTATTGAGAAAAAGGATAATGATGTGAAAATGATGTGTGTGGATTACCGAGCTCTAAATAAAGTCACCATTAAAAACAAGTACCCGCTTCCCCGCATTGATGATTTGTTTGATCAGCTTCAGGGTGCTTGTGTTTTCTCCAAAATTGATTTGAGATCGGGTTATCATCAGTTAAAAATTCGTCCCTCAGATATTCCTAAGACTGCCTTCACCACTAAGTACGGCTTGTATGAGTATACAGTAATGTCCTTCGGCCTCACCAATGCTCCTGCCTATTTTATGCAACTGATGAATTCAGTATTTATGGACTATTTAGACAAGTTTGTGGTGGTTTTTATTGATGACATTCTGATTTATTCTAAGAATGAAGCAGAACATGAGGAGCATTTAAGGTTAGTTCCTTAGAGACTGAGAGAACACAAGCTGTACGCCAAGTTCAGCAAATGTGAATTTTGGATTGATGAAATGCGTTTCCTTGGTCACGTCGTCTGCAAAGGAGGAATTGCAGTGGATCCAAGTACGGTCTGTACTGTCACGAACTGGAAGGTGCCGGAAATACCAAAAGAGGTTCGTGGATTTCTTGGTTTAGCTGGTTATTATCGGAGATTTATTGAAAATTTTTCAAGAATTGCGAAGCCCAAGACTTCCCTATTGGAGAAGGATGCGGAATTTAAATGGACAAATGCATAGCAAGCTGCCTTTGATGAGCTGAAGAAGAGATTGACTACAGCACCTGTGTTGACATTGCCTGACCAGCAGAAGAAATTGATAGTTTATTGTGATGCTTCCAGAGATGGTTTGGGATGTGTTCTGATGCAGGAAGGTAAAGTGATTGCCTACGCTTCACGGCAGTTGCGCAAGCATGAGTTGAATTATCCGACACATGATCTGGAACTTGCAGCAGTGGTGCACGCACTGAAGATTTGGCGTCACTATTTATACGGGCAGCGTTGTGAAATTTATACTGATCACAAGAGTCTCAAATATATCTTCACACAGAACGAGTTGAATATGCGGCAGCGAAGATGGCTGGAATTAGTTAAGGATTATGATATAGAAATTTATTATCATCCTGGCAAGGCTAATGTGGTGGCAGACGCTCTGAGTAGGAAAAGTTATGCTAATATGGCTTTGGGTTTCATGATGCCGCATGAGTTATGTGAAGAGTTTGAAAGATTGAGTTTGGGTTTTCTATATCACACTACAGCCGCAGCGTTTGAGGCAGAGCCGACATTAGAACAAGAGATTCGCGAACACCATAAGGATGATGAAAAATTGCAGGAAATTTGTGAGTTGCTCAAATTAGGCAATGCGCCTCACTTTCGGGAAGATGAACATGGAACTTTATGGTACAAAAACAGAATATGTGTGCCTAATGTGGACAGTATCAGAAAATGGATTTTGAGTGAAACTCATGATACGGCTTATTCTATTCATCCCGGCAGCACTAAGATGTACTACGACCTGAAAGAAAGGTTTTGGTGGTACGGTATGAAGCGTGCCGTGGCCGAATATGTAGCTATTTGTGATACATGTCAGCGTGTGAAGGCTGAACATCAGAGACCAGCAGGTTTATTACAGCCGTTGAAGGTGCCAGAATGGAAGTGGAAAGAAATAACCATGGATTTTATTATGGGTTTGCCTCGTACTCAGAAAGGTTATAATTTAATATGGGTAGTAGTGGATCGTTTAACCAAGGCAGCTCATTTTATACCAGTTAACACTACTTATTCAGGTGCTAAGTTAGCTGAGCTGTACATCTCCAGAATTGTCTGTCTGCACGGTGTACCTAAGAGAATTATATCTGATCGAGGTTCGCAGTTTACTTTTCGCTTTTGGGAGCAGTTGCATAATTCTTTGGACACAAAGCTCAGATTCAGTACAGCTTACCATCCTCAGACAGACGGACAGACAGAAAGAACTAATCAGATACTTGAGGATATGTTGAGAGCTTGTGCTATGCAGTACGGTACTAGTTGGGACAAGTGTTTGCCGTATGCTGAGTTTTTCTATAATAACAGCTATCAAGCCAGTCTGAAAAAGTCGCCGTTTGAAGCACTGTACGGCAAGAGGTGCAGAACGCCATTGTTCTGAAATCAGACAGGTAAGAAGCAGGTATTTAGACCTGACATAATACAGGACGCTGAATAGCAATTGCGGATTGTTCAGGAGAATTTGGGAGTTGCTCAGTCCAGGCAGAGAAGCTATGCTAATGTTCGCAGGAGAGATTTGTTCTTTAAAGTGGATGACCATGTGTACCTGAAAGTGTCACCAATGAGAGGTATTCGCAGATTCAACATGAAAGGAAAGCTAGCGCCAAGATATATTGGACCATTTAAAATACTGGAAAACAAAGGTGAAGTAGCTTACCGTCTGGAATTACCTCCTAGTTTGTCAGGTGTGCATGATGTGTTTCATGTGTCTCAGTTGAAGAAGTGTTTGAGAGTGCCCGAAGAGCAAGCGCCGCTAGAAGGATTGGATGTACGGGAGGATCTGACTTACATCGAGCATCCAGTAAAAATTTTAAACACCTCAGAGAGAAATACTAGAAACAAAAGGATCAAGATGTGCTGTGTGCAGTGGAGTCATCATACAGAGGCAGAGGCAACATGGGAACGAGAGGATGAATTAAAAGCAGCATACCTCGTTCTTTTTGCTAACTAGCCTATCTGAATCTCGGGGCGAGATTCTTGTTAAGGGGGTATGTTTGTAACACCCTAATTTTATTTTCAGTATTTTACAATAAATTTAATATGGCTTATTTAATTTTTTTTCTTAAGATTTTATATGCTTAGCCATGCATTTAATTCTTTATTTTATCCACAATAATTAAGATTAATCATAGGTCAACTTTTGTTATACATTCATGCTGGTGCATTGCTTTATTTCTTGTATGGTCTAAGATTTGAAATTCAAATTTATTTGAATTTTAGATGTTTGTTTTTGACCAAGGTTTTGGAAAATAGAAAAAAAAAAAGAAGAAGAAGAAGGAAGGGGCTGGCCGGACCAGCCAGGCCGGCAGCCCAACCAGCCGGCCCACTTTCCCCTCCGCGCGCCCGCCTTGGCCGAACTAACCGGCCCAGCAGCGCCCCTCTCCCTCTTCCTCTCTCTACCGGTGGGCCCGCCCCGTCAGCTCCATCTCCTTCCTCACTCCCTCCCTCCTCTCGCAGGCACCGCCCGCTCCCCGTCTCCGCCCGTGGCTCTCGACCGAGCAAGCCACCCCACCTCTCTGACCATGGCCCCGCTTCCGCTTTCCCTGTGCCGTGACCTAGGCCCAGTTGCCATTGTCCTTCTCACGTTGCTCATGCAGAGCCTGCACGCGACGCGGACGCGACACGGAATCCGGGTTGAACCGGACGAACCCGTGCCGCCTCTGCAATTCCTCTGTCCATGGCCCTGCCTCCCTGCTCCGTGGACTCGAGGGCACCCTCGCGGACCCACCTGCCAGTGCCCTTACCCCCTCTCCGCTCGAAGCGCACGCCGAGGCGCCGCGGACCCGAGTCCGGGTCGAGCCCGACGCGTCGCCCTTGCACAACCTCCCTAGCCCACTGCATCACCCTATAAAGAGGGTCCCGAGGCCGTCGCCGCGCTCCTTTTCGTCCTACACACAGCGGCCAAGCCCTATCGCCACCATCGCCGTGAATTTTGTCAACGGAGCTCGCAAGATGAATTCGGCCGCCGCCCCAATTTCTTTGCTACGGAGACCTTCTCCGGTCCAATTGACCCCGTTGTCGCCTTCACAGGGCCTCCGTGACCCGGTTCCACCGGTTCTTGAAGCCTCGGAGCCACTTCTTGGCGCTTCCCCGCGAGCACTGAGCCGCCTCGCCGCCGCCGCACGCCGCCGGCCGTGTCCGCTGCTCTGCCGCCGCACCCGACCCCCTGGTGAGACGCGCCGCACCGTCCTCTTCCTTCTGGGCTAGATCTAGTGGTCCTTAGCCTTTTCCCGCATCCGGAGCACCGTTCTCCGGCGACGTGCCGCCGCGGGAGAGCCCGCGCCGCCGTGGTTCTTGGTCGCCGCCGGCCGGTCCTTTCCCCGTTCAATCTCCTCCGCCGGATCAAGATCCAACGGTTCTCAAGCGTCGGCGACCCGGTCAATCGCCGGTCAATACCGGTCAACCGCCGACCGCCATGGCACTTTTGCTAAAGAGCCCTCTAGCTTTAGGGAATTCAACCCGCAGTCCACTCCAGTTCAAAAGTAATTAGATCTAGGCCCAGTTCTTTTCGGTTTAGCCCCTGTGCTTTGGTAAAATTGAACCCACCGTCCTAGGGCTGCTAGTTTAGCATGTTAGCCCTCAGCGGTTAAGTTTATTTACGTTTAGGCCCTTGGTTTTCCAAAGTTAGCCCCTGCCATTAGTTTTTCTTCGCAGTTGGGCCCCTGAAACCCTGTTTTGGGCATAACTTCACCATTTAAAATCCGATTTCGGCGATTCTGGCGCCCACGCGACCATAGCAATGAGTAGAATAATTTTAAATACGTTTTACCTTCTGTTTTTATGTTATGATATACCGTTTCTTATATTTTGCATTTGTTTGCTTGCATGTGTGATCATGTGGATGCTTGTTTGGTGCCGTGTATCGTGCGTAGACGTTGATCCACCTGTTGAGTTCGAAGAGCAACCTCTAGAAGCCTCTGAGCAGCAGCAAGGAATAAATTTTGAGGAAGGCAAGTAGAACATAAATAACAGCTAATAATCTTTTTAATTACTGCATGCGCATTTTAATTTATATGCCGTAAGGTTTACCTAGCTACTTTTATCCTTTTATATCTACCTTGTGGGATGGATATGGTTAAGTTGTGCTAAGTGCTGCGCTTTTGTCAACTTAATTTTGATTAATGATCCTATGCAATTAATTGTTGGGCGTGACCCTGATCGGTTCATGTCCATTTTAAATATGGCTTTTTAGCAACATGGTTTAGGGAGTTTGAGCAATGTGCTCGTGTGCTTTTTCTAGTTCTCTCCCTAAGGACCGAATCACAAAGTGACCACCTGGGACAACAGTGCTACCACAAGATTGGAATGGGACGATCTTAGCTGATTAATTAGGTTGTTTTGGTTTGGGAGTTAACTTAGCTGCGGGGCAAGAGGGGAGGTGAGCTTCTGCGGCCCTCGCGCAGCTTTGGTTGAGTGTGCTTTACGTTATATGTATGTGCTTCTCCCCTTGAGGCTTGCTCCATGGTTGCGGAACCTGAAACCTTAGCGGTTACACCTTACCAACATGATCTTTGTAAAGGTTTCGTAGTGCGCTTGCTAGTCATCTTATCTCCGGTAATATGATGAATTCCTAGCGTTTCTCACGACTTGTGGGTAAAGATGTACAACCTCTCGAGAGTGTAAAACTAACATGTTAGCCGTGCTCACGGTTATGAGCGGCCCAGACCCTTCCCAGTGATTAAAAGGACCCTTGGCTGAGGTTCCTTGGTTTTGGTTATGGATATATCTGTTTAATCTTATTTAATTCTTATGCAATATCTTTTGGGCTAATGGTGTTGTTATTAATTCATAGTAATTAGTCCTTAATAAATGTTTTAAATTAAAAGCTTATGCAGATGTCAGCTAACCATAGAGCCTCATGGTTTATGTTATATTTGTTGGGTATTCTGTATTCACGCTTGTTTCTTTATGTATATTCCTTGTTGGGGGAAAAAATCCAACCGCTGCTCAGATGATGGAGGTAATGAAGACTATGTGCAAGACTACAACGAGTATTAGGCGTTTCGTTCACCAGTTGACGTCCCTGTGGCGCCCGTTATGTTTATGATTTATGCTTCCACTATGCTACGTTATTGTCACGCCCAGTTCTCAACCAACGGAGCCGGAACAACATATATGTGCCAGGAACGTGTCTCACATATATCATGACAATAGTGACATCGCAGAACGTGCATAACGATAATTAAAACGTTTACATAGAGTATAACATCACTTTATTACAGTAAGACAACATGTCTTTAAACCAGAGTCATAGCGGAAGCGTAAACGAGGATGAACGAGCCGCCACAGGGACGTCGACTGGTGGACCGGTACGCCTAGAACTCGCTGAAGTCCTGAACATACTCTTCGAAGTCTTCTGGAGCTGAGCAGCGGTTGGGTTCCAGCCAACAATAGGTTTAAAGTAAAGCAAGCGTGAGTATTTCATACTCAACAAGCACAACATGAACTATGAGGCATCTAGGGTTGGCTGACACTTAGCATGAGCTTTTAGTTGGCCAAGTTTTATTAAGCGACTAATTACTACAGGTGAGTTGATAAACCATTAACCCAAGGTATAGCATAAAAGATTTAAACAACAACATTAACATAAGAACCACTTTCAAAACCCTACAGAACCACTAATCTGCATAAAGGATCTGGGCCGCTCATAACCGTGAGCACGGCTGACATGTCAGTTTTACACTCTCGAGAGGTCGTACATCTTTACCCATGAGTCGTGGGCTACGCTAGTGGTCCACCACATTACCGTAGATGAGATGGCTAGCAAGCACACTACGAGGCCTTTACAAAGATCACGTTGGTAAGGTGTAACCGCTAAGGTTTCAGGGTCCGCAGATGTGGAGCAAGCCTCAAGGGGAGATAAACGCACTCAACCCAAGTAGCGCGAGGGCCACAGAAGCTCACCTCCCCTCTTGCCCCGTCGGTAAGTTACCCCCAAACCAATGCAACCTAATTAATTAGCCAAGACCGTCCCATTCCAGTCTCATGGTAGCACTGTTATCCCAGGTTGTCGCTTTGCGAACCGGTCCTTAAGGAGAGTGGCCATAAGCAAAACACCTGCTCACGCCCCCTAAACCAAGTTGCTAAAAAGCCATTTTTAAAGGAACATGAACCACAGAGGGTCAAGCTCAAGATTTGATTGCATAGATCCATTAACAAGATTATTAACAAGGATACATGAGTTCGCGCAGCAACTAGCAAAACTTAACCAACAAGCAACCCATAGGTAACATATCGATAAAAGAAGCTAGGTACAGTCCTTATTGGCATACAAAATTAGACACATGCATATGAAGTGATTAAGTGGTTATTGGGTTGTGTCCATGTTATACTTGCCTTGCTCAAACTGGTCTTGAGTCTGCTGCTCAACACCCTCAAACTTCTGCTCTTTGTCACCAACAAACTGCTCACCGTCTAACCACGTTCACGGCAACGTACAAGCATTTCCACGCATACATACATGCAAACAATTACCCAAAGGTGAGAAACAGTACATCATATCATAAAAACAGAAGATAAAACTGTATTAAAAACATTCTACATGTTTCTACGGTCGTGTGAGCGCAAGAATCACTCAAATCGGAGTTAAAACGTGAAAGTTATGCATAAAACGGGCTCCTAGGGGCATAACTGTGATAGAAACATTGAAACCAGGGGCTAGATTTGAAAAACCGAGGACTTAAACGTAAATAACCGTAGCCGCCGAGGGTTTCCAGGCAAAACCGCCGGGTCCTGGACCGCGGGTTCAAAAACCGGAAAGCCCAGGGGCCAAACCGAACAAAACAGGACCTAAACCTAATTATTCTTCAACGGACAAGGACTGCGGGTTGATTCCAGAGAAACGCGGGGGCTTTTCTGCGAAAGTCCCGCGCTGACCGGTCTACGCCGACACGGCGCTGACGCGGCGCGCGCGTGGCGCGACACGTGGGCCTGGCGGGTGGGTCCCCGCTGTCGGGTTTAAGAGAAGGCGACGTGGCGTGTTCTGATTGGTCCACGAAGGGGTACGCTGTGTTCTAATCTCGGCCACCCGTGAAAGATCCGACGGCCGAGGTGCACGGGGACGGTGAGGCGCCGGCGGCGACCAAAACCCACGGCGGGGTTCGGCCCGCGCGGCGGTGGCTCGCCGGCGTGGTGCACGCCGGGCCTAAAGACCGTCCCGCTGGACTAGATCTAGTGGGAAAGAGAGAGGAGGCCGAGGCGGAGCTCACCGAGGGGTTGAAATGGGCGGAGGCGCGACGGCGAGGGCTCGTGACGGAGGACGGCGGACGGCTCGGACGGCGTTCGCGGGTAGAGGCTTCGGAGTGGCAGGCTCGCGGCTAGAACCCACGGAGCGTCTCTCCGAAACTCCTGCGAACAAGATGGCGGTGGTTAGCAGGTCGAAGACGGCTCGCCGATGAGGAATTTGGGCGGCGGAGCGGCTTACCGAGGCGGAGCTCCGGCAATGGACGGCGGGCACGAGAGAGCACGAGCGACGAATTGGAGAAGAGGATTTGCAAAGGGGAAGAGTGCGGTCCTCGGAGTGGGTTTTATAGAGCCCTAGGCGAAGGGGATAGATAGGCCGCGGTGATTCCGCTCGGCGGCTTTGAAAGCCGGACCCGGCGCAGTGAGGGAAAGGAGGGAGAAGGGGAAACCGGGGCGGCGACCGCGGGATTGAGGGTGGGCACTAAAGGAAGGGGACGTGGGCGTGGCTTCGGCTTCCTTTGCTTGAGCGCCGACGTGGCCGAGCGGGGGAGTAAGGAAGGCGAGCGAGAAATCCGGCAGGAGGAGGGAGACGAGTCTGACGCGTGGGGCCGGTGCGGCAGTGGGTGTGAGGGCGAGGGCCCGCCTGTCGGCGAGGCGCGGAGCGAGGGGCGGCGCGCGCTGGCGGGCCGTGCGCTGCGCTGCGGGAGAGAGGGGGCGCGGATTGGGCCGGCCTCCGGCCCAGGCGGGAAGAGGGCGGGGGTTCGGTCGGGCCGGGGCCCAGGCGGGAGAGAGGGGGCGCGGGTTGGGCTGGCCGGTCGGCTGGGCCGGCCGGTCGGCCTGGCTCTTTCCCCCCCCCCCCCTTTTTTTTTCTTTTTTTTTTCTGATTTTGAATTCCTTTGAATGGAGATAGAAATGGTTCTAAAATTCAAATGAATTTGAATTTGAATCCTTAATTCAAGCAAACAAGAGACAATGCACCAGCATGTAATGCACAAGAAAGTTGGGCCTATGATAAATTTTATTCTAGTATTTATTTTAAATAAAACCTGTTAAATGCAAACTAAACATACAAGCCTTAGGAAAATTAAATAAATTGCTCGAAGTTTATTGTGAAGTGTTGGAATTTAAACTAGGGTGTTACAAACCTACCCCCCTTAAAAGGAATCTCGCCCCCGAGATTCTCATAGGTGGTTAGCAAAGAGACCAGGATAAGTTGCTCTCAACTCCTCCTCTCTTTCCCAAGTTGCCTCATCCTCCGTGTGATGTTTCCACTGCACTCTGCACATTTTGACCCTCCTGTTTCGGGTAACCCTTTCAGATGTTTCAAGAATCTTCACCGGGTGTTCGGTATATGTCAAATCCTCCTGCACATCCAGACCTTCCAGTGGTGCTTGTTCTTCCGGCACCCTCAAACACTTCTTTAGTTGTGACACATGGAACACATTGTGTATGCCAGATAGGTTTGATGGCAATTCCAACTTATAAGCAACTTCGCCTTTCCTTTCCACTATCTTGAATGGACCGATGTATCTTGGTGCCAGCTTTCCTTTCATATTAAACCTCCGGATACCCCTCATTGGTAACACCTTCAAATACACAAAGTCATCAACCTTAAAAGGTCAAGTCCCTGCGTCGCACATCTGCATAGCTCTTCTGTCTGGACTGAGCAACTCTCAAATTCTCATGTACCATCTTGATCTGCTGTTCAGCATCCTTGATAAGGTCGGGCCCGAACACCTGCTTCTCTCCTGTTTGGTTCCAAAATAGCGGTGTCCTGCACCTTCTGCCATACAGTGCCTCAAACGGTGACTTCTTCAGACTGGCTTGGTAGCTGTTGTTATAGGAGAACTCAGCATAAGGCAGACTCTTATCCCAACTGGTTCCGTATTGTATAGCACATGCCCTCAACATGTCCTCTAGAATCTGATTTGTTCTTTCCGTCTGACCATCTGTCTGTGGGTGATATGCTGTACTGAACCGAAGCTTGGAATCCAAAGAATCATGCAACTGCTCCCAGAAATGAGATGTGAACTGTGAACCTCTATCAGATATGATCCGCTTAGGCACTCCATGCAAGCAAACGATTCTGGAGATGTACAATTCTGCTAACCTTGCACCCGAATAGGTAGTGTTCACCGGAATGAAATGAGCAACCTTGGTCAACCGATCAACAACTACCCAGATTGAGTTGTAACCTTTCTGAGTCCTGGGTAACCCCACAATGAAATCCATACTTATTTCCTCCCATTTCCACTCTGGGATCTTCAAAGGTTGCAACAAACCTGCAGGTCTCTGATGTTCGGCCTTCACACGCTGACAAGTGTCACACACTGCGACATATTCTGCCACTACTCTCTTCATTCCATACCACCAGAACCTTTCCTTCAGATCATGATACATCTTTGTACTGCCCGGGTGAATTGAGTAAGCGGTGTCGTGAGCCTCACTGAGTATTAACTTCTTGATACTGTCCACATCTGGCACGCAGATCCGATTCTTGTACCATACAGTACCTTGTTCATCTTCACGAAAGTGTGGTGCCTTGCCCAACTTGATCTGTTCCCGGATCTCTTGGATTTTCTCGTCCGTTTTCTGATGGTTCCTTATCTCTTGTTCCAGGGTAGGCTCTGCTTCAAATGTTGCTACTGTGGTGTGATGCATGAATCCCAAATTCAAACTCTCAAATTCCACACACAGCTCAAAGGGCATCTGAAAAGCAACTGCCATATTAACATAACTTTTTCTGCTTAAGGCATCCGCTACCACGTTAGCTTTCCCTGGATGGTAATGTATCTCCAGGTCATAATCTTTAATCAACTCTAGCCATCTTCTCTGCCTCATATTCAGCTCATTCTGTGTGAAGATATATTTAAGACTCTTGTGGTCGGTGTATATCTCACATTTATTCCCGAACAAATAATGCCTCCAGATCTTCAGAGCATGCACAACAGCTGCTAACTCCAGATCATGAGTGGGATAATTGACCTCATGCTTTCTTAGCTGGCGTGAAGCATAAGCAATCACCTTTCCCTCCTGCATCAGCACACAACCCAAACCTTCCTTAGAGGCATCACAATACACGGTGAAACTCTTGGTTAAGTCCGGTAGAGTAAGCACTGGGGCTGTGGTGAGTCTCTTCTTTAGTTCATCAAATGCAGCTTGCCTCTCCTTAGTCCAATTAAATGGAACACCCTTCTCGAGCAATGATGTCATTGGTTTTGCAATCCTAGAGAAATTCTCAATAAACCTTCTGTAATATCCTGCTAGACCCAGAAATCCACGAACTTCTTTCACAACTTCTGGCACCTTCCAATCCATGACACTGCTGATCTTGCTAGGATCCACCATGATTCCACCTTTCGAGACTATATGTCCCAAGAAAGGCACTTGATCAAGCCAAAACTCACACTTGCTCAACTTTGCATACAACTTATGGTCTCTCAGCTTCTGCAAAACTAACCTCAAGTGTTCCTCATGTTCTTCTTCCGTCTTGGAATAGATCAATATATCATCAATGAACACCACAACAAACTTGTCAAGATACTCCATAAACACCTTGTTCATAAGATTCATGAAATAAGCAGGAGCATTTGTCAACCCAAAAGACATCACTGTATATTCATATAACTCAAATCTGGTAATGAAAGCAGTCTTTGGAATATCGGATGGACGAATCTTCATTTGATGATAACCCGACCTCAAATCAATTTTTGAGAACACACATGCACCTTGCAACTGATCAAACAAATCATCTATCCGAGGTAAGGGGTATTTGTTTTTGATGGTGACATCATTCAAAGCCCTATAATCCACACACATCCTTCTTGACCCATCCTTCTTATCAACAAACAGAACTGGGAAAGCCCAAGGTGAAGAACTAGGCCGTATAAACCCTTTTCCTAACAACTCATCTATATTTTCCTTTATTAACTCTTGTTCTTTGGGTGCCACTCTATATTGCCTTTTTGCTATAGGGGCTGTACCAGGTAAAAGTTCTATTAAAAATTCAACTTCTCGGTCAGGTGGCATACCTGGTAACTCTTCTGGGAAGACATCCGGGTACTCGCACACTACTCGAATTCCCTCCGTGGGTTTCACCTCCATCTGATGCAGACAACCAGAAGGTTCTGTGGCACTGACTCCCACTTTCTGACCATCAGGAGCTGTTAAGTGGACGGTTCGCTTGGCACAATCAATTCTGACATCCCACTTAGCGAGCGTTTCCATTCCCAAGATGATATCAATCCCCGCGGAACCAATGATTATCAACTTGGTGCAGAATTCTACCCCCCTTATGTTTATGCTAACCCGAGGGCATATTAAACTTGTGCTCAACGTTCCCCCCGGTGTAGATACTACCATGGGTCTACTTGTAGACCTTATAGGAATATTGTACTGCTCAGCATATGATTTGGTAATAAATGAATGCGTGGCACCGGTATCAAAAAGAACTGTAGCGGGGTGAGAGTTGACCAGGAACGTACCAAGCACGACGTTAGGGGCTTCAGCTGCAGACTCAGCTGTCACATGATTCACCTTCCCTTGCCACGGCGCCTTGCCCTGTTGATTGGGGCGCCCTTGCTGCGGCTGGAGAGGGTTCTGCCTTTGGCCCGATTGCTGCCCCTGTTGGTTACCTTGCACCTTACGGGGACAAGCATTAGCATAGTGGCCCGCTCCACCACACTTGTAGCAAGGCCCAACACCTGTAGTCTAGTTTGTGGTGGGAGGGGTGGTCTGCACTTGGCGCTGAGCTGGATACATAGGATGAGCTGGCTGACCCTGGTAGCGCTGCTGGTACTGGTAGCCTTGCTGTCCTTGAGCCCGCTGCTGCTGTGAGCTCGGACCCTGAGAGAAACGGGGGCGGGTGTTGCTGCTTGATGAAGAGTTGTTGTACTTCCTCTTCCTTTCTTCAATCTCCTGGCGCTTCCTTTCAGTGAAAAGAGCCCTGTCCACCAGTTGATGAAAGCTAGGAAAGGTATGGTTCATCAACTGGTATTGGAGCTCATCATTTAAACCCTCCAGGAAGTATTCTTGCTTCTCCCTGTCCTCTGCCACCTCTGCAGTGGCATACCTGGCTAACTGAAGGAACTTATCCCTATACTCAGTCACAGACATGCTGCCCTGCTTCAGGGAAAGGAACTCCTTTTTCTTCATCTTCATCAGCCCTTCAGGCACATGGTGGTTGCGGAAGTTTTCCCTGAACTGTGCCCAGGTGAAAGCTTCCCTATCCTGGACTCTATAAGACTCCCACCAGTCCAGTGCTGCACTCCTCAACTGACCAGAACCATACAGGACCCTTTCCCTATCATTGCACTGTGCTATATCCAACTGGCGTTCCACAGCACGAAGCCAGTCATCAGCCTGTAGTGGCTCTGTGGCATGAGAGAAGGTGGGTGGATGACCCTTTAGGAAATCTCCACGCCGGTCCCTAGGTGGTGGGGGTGGAGGCTGAGCTTGAGCCTGCTGGAGAACATGCACAGCGTTGGTCATTGTCGCCATCATCTGCATCTGGAGGTTGTAGAACTGCTCCGGTGTCAGTGGTGGAGGGTTGGGCAGTGGGTTGCCACCCCCCTGGTTACCCTGGCTAGCATTGCCACCAGCAGCGTTGCGCCTTGTGTTAACCATCTGTTTGTAACAGAGACACCGTAAGCACATAGCCACATATGGGTGCACAAGCAGTAACGACTAAAGATAAAGTAGTAAGAGCGATAGAGTGGATATAGTGTTTAACCCCAC
Organism: Paspalum notatum; assembly: GCA_022530915.1. Classification (NCBI taxonomy): domain Eukaryota; kingdom Viridiplantae; phylum Streptophyta; class Magnoliopsida; order Poales; family Poaceae; genus Paspalum; species Paspalum notatum. Next base: position 21,549,479 of record CM039684.1, on the reverse strand, counting down.
GAACTAACTTATAACATTAACTTGTTCATGCTGGGACAAATCCCCACAGCTGGATAGCACACAACCAAAGATCCAAATCAAACATGGTTCAAAATAACAATCAACCAGCCAACACACTTTAACTTAAGTTCCACACGACCAACTCAACACGACAACTTAAACAAACGTGCTAACGCGATACATGAGGACGACTAGTCATCCCGAGGGAGTATCCTGGTGGCACCACCTAACTCTCCCGTGCCAGGCCTCCTGCGAGGGGGAGTCTGAGCGGGATCCACCACTGGCACCTGGGGCGGTGGACCTGCCACTCGGTCCAGCTGCGCCTGAAGGTGGAACACCTCACCGTTCCGGTGATGGAGCTCCTCGGACACCCTGACGTAAGCAGTGATCAGGGCTGACACATACCGGACCAGCTTCAACAGCTGCCGGTTGTCCTCACCCCGGATGGACGCGATCTCGTGCTCAGTATCCCCGGACTGCCGGCGGGGAAAGTAGCAGTACTGAGTCTGGCAGAGCGGAGTGTGGTAGTGCTGGCAGAGGACCCCAAGAGCCTGCTGAGCAGCATCCTCCATGGCCATCTCCATGGTCTCGTGCTCCGCGATGCTGTAGTGCCGGCGCAGCACGGTGTGTCCCCCATGGTTGGGGTTGGGCTCCAGGATCTGCGCACCGGCGGACCAGAGGGTGGTGTGGTCCGGGCGCGCTCGCTGCCGGACCTGGTAGACGACCTCATGGGTAGTGTAACCCAGGTCGTAGAGGCAGTCGCGGAGTAGCCCCGGGAACTCCAGGTCAGCACCGTGGTGTGGGTGCGTCAGGTCGACCCAGGCGTCAACCTCCCTCTGGCCACCCTCGTCGGAAGGGACAGCCACACGAAACGGCCACTCGGGTGCGGCAGGCGGTGGCGGTGGGGGTGCCGGTGAAGCTGCAGGTGCCGCTGGAGAAGGTGGTGGTGTCGGCGCACGCGGGGAAGGAGGTGTCGGTGTCGGCAGGCGTGGCGATGGAGCCTCCTCCCGCGCATCACCATCGTCGTCTGAGTCGAGGTAGTAAACTACCTCCACTGGGTCCTCCTCCTCCTCCTCCTCAGGGTCAGTGTCCGCCGGAAGCAGACCATTCCCCTCAAAGGGGTGTGGCGCCTGGTCCATGGGAGCATACTCGAAGGGTGGTGGTGGCAACGGCTCGGGCAGCTCCGGTGACGGAGGCTCGACCTGCTGTGGTGGACGAGGTACTGGGATGCGCCGTGGGGTCGGTGGTGCAACACGGCGAAGGCGGCCCCCGGTACTCTTGCGGGCGGTTTGCTTGCTGCGTGCCATGACCTATAAGGAGGATGGAGTAAGATGGAGATCAGTTCTATATGATTGAATGAATAAAACAAAAGGTAATAATTTAACATAGGGTGAACATATAGTTTGATAGCAAAAATAAAATTTTCATAAAACAGCAAGAGGGCAAAGGGGAATGAGGTCCTTATTTACGTCCGTTTCTAACTAGGCTTCCGTCCTACAGTCAACACGGCTCTGATACCACTTTGTCACGCCCAGTTCTCAACCAACGGAGCCGGAACAACATATATGTGCCAGGAACGTGTCTCACATATATCATGACAATAGTGACATCGCAGAACGTGCATAACGATAATTAAAACGTTTACATAGAGTATAACATCACTTTATTACAGTAAGACAACATGTCTTTAAACCAGAGTCATAGCGGAAGCGTAAACGAGGATAAACGAGCCGCCACAGGGACGTCGACTGGTGGACCGGTACGCCTAGAACTCGCTGAAGTCCTGAACATACTCTTCGAAGTCTTCTGGAGCTGAGCAGCGGTTGGGTTCCAGCCAACAGTAGGTTTAAAGTAAAGCAAGCGTGAGTATTTCGTACTCAACAAGCACAACATGAACTATGAGGCATCTAGGGTTGGCTGACACTTAGCATGAGCTTTTAGTTGGCCAAGTTTTATTAAGCGACTAATTACTACAGGTGAGTTGATAAACCATTAACCCAAGGTATAGCATAAAAGATTTAAACAACAACATTAACATAAGAACCACTTTCAAAACCCAACAGAACCACTAATCTGCATAAAGGATCTGGGCCGCTCATAACCGTGAGCACGGCTGACATGTCAGTTTTACACTCTCGAGAGGTCGTACATCTTTACCCATGAGTCGTGGGCTACGCTAGTGGTCCACCACATTACCGTAGATGAGATGGCTAGCAAGCACACTACGAGGCCTTTACAAAGATCACGTTGGTAAGGTGTAACCGCTAAGGTTTCAGGGTCCGCAGCTGTGGAGCAAGCCTCAAGGGGAGATAAACGCACTCAACCCAAGTAGCGCGAGGGCCACAGAAGCTCACCTCCCCTCTTGCCCCGTCGGTAAGTTACCCCCAAACCAATGCAACCTAATTAATTAGCCAAGACTGTCCCATTCTAGTCTCATGGTAGCACTGTTATCCCAGGTTGTCGCTTTGCGAACCGGTCCTTAAGGAGAGTGGCCATAAGCAAAACACCTGCTCACGCCCCCTAAACCAAGTTGCTAAAAAGCCATTTTTAAAGGAACATGAACCACAGAGGGTCAAGCTCAAGATTTGATTGCATAGATCCATTAACAAGATTATTAACAAGGATACATGAGTTCGCGCAGCAACTAGCAAAACTTAACCAACAAGCAACCCATAGGTAACATATCGATAAAAGAAGCTAGGTACAGTCCTTATTGGCATACAAAATTAGACACATGCATATGAAGTGATTAAGTGGTTATTGGGTTGTGTCCATGTTATACTTGCCTTGCTCAAACTGGTCTTGAGTCTGCTGCTCAACACCCTCAAACTGCTGCTCTTCGTCACCAACAAACTGCTCACCGTCTAACCACGTTCACGGCAACGTACAAGCATTTCCACGCATACATACATGCAAACAATTACCCAAAGGTGAGAAACAGTACATCATATCATAAAAACAGAAGATAAAACTGTATTAAAAACATTCTACATGTTTCTACGGTCGTGTGAGCGCAAGAATCACTCAAATCGGAGTTAAAACGTGAAAGTTATGCATAAAACGGGCTCCTAGGGGCATAACTGTGATAGAAACATTGAAACCAGGGGCTAGATTTGAAAAACCGAGGACTTAAACGTAAATAACCGTAGCCGCCGAGGGTTTCCAGGCAAAACTGCCGGGTCCTGGACCGCGGGTTCAAAAACCGGAAAGCCCAGGGGCCAAACCGAAGAAAACAGGACCTAAACCTAATTATTCTTCAACGGACATGGACTGCGGGTTGATTCCAGAGAAACGCGGGGGCTTTTCTGCGAAAGTCCCGCGCTGACCGGTCTACGCCGACGCGGCGCTGACGCGGCGCGCGCGTGGCGCGACACGTGGGCCTGGCGGGTGGGTCCCCGCTGTCGGGTTTAAGAGAAGGCGACGTGGCGTGTTCTGATTGGTCCACGAAGGGGTACGCTGTGTTCTAATCTCGGCCACCCGTGAAAGATCCGACGGCCGAGGTGCACGGGGACGGTGAGGCGCCGGCGGCGACCAAAACCCACGGTGGGGTTCGGCCCGCGCGGCGGTGGCTCGCCGGCGTGGTGCACGCCGGGCCTAAAGACCGTCCCGCTGGACTAGATCTAGTGGGAAAGAGAGAGGAGGCCGAGGCGGAGCTCACCGAGGGGTTGAAACGGGCGGAGGCGCGATGGCGAGGGCTCGCGACGGAGGACGGCGGACGGCTCGGACGGCGTTCGCGGGTAGAGGCTTCGGAGTGGCAGGCTCGCGGCTAGAACCCACGGAGCGTCTCCCCGAAACTCCTGCGAACAAGATGGCGGTGGTTAGGAGGTCGAAGACGGCTCGCCGATGAGGAATTTGGGCGGCGGAGCGGCTTACCGAGGCGGAGCTCCGGCAACGGACGGCGGGCACGAGAGAGCACGAGCGACGAATTGGAGAAGAGGATTTGCAAAGGGGAAGAGTGCGGTCCTCGGAGTGGGTTTTATAGAGCCCTAGGCGAAGGGGATAGATACGGCCGCGGTGATTCCGCTCGGCGGCTTTGAAAGCCGGACCCGGCGCAGTGAGGGAAAGGAGGGAGAAGGGGAAACCGGGGCGGCGACCGCGGGATTGAGGGTGGGCACTAAAGGAAGGGGACGTGGGCGTGGCTTCGGCTTCCTTTGCTTGAGCGCCGACGTGGCCGAGCGGGGGAGTAAGGAAGGCGAGCGAGAAATCCGGCGGGAGGAGGGAGACGAGTCTGACGCGTGGGGCCGGTGCGGCAGTGGGTGTGAGGGCGAGGGCCCGCCTGTCGGCGAGGCGCGGAGCGAGGGGCGGCGCGCGCTGGCGGGCCGTGCGCTGCGCTGCGGGAGAGATGGGGCGCGGATTGGGCCGGCCTCCGGCCCAGGCGGGAAGAGGGCGGGGGTTCGGTCGGGCCGGGGCCCAGGCGGGAGAGAGGGGGCGCGGGTTGGGCTGGCCGGTCGGCTGGGCCGGCCGGTCGGCCTGGCTCTTTCCCCCCCCTTTTTTTTTCTTTTTTTTTCTGATTTTGAATTCCTTTGAATGGAGATAGAAATGGTTCTAAAATTCAAATGAATTTGAATTTGAATCCTTAATTCAAGCAAACAAGAGATAATGCACCAGCATGTAATGCACAAGAAAGTTGGGCCTATGATAAATTTTATTCTAGTATTTATTTTAAATAAAACCTGTTAAATGCAAACTAAACATACAAGCCTTAGGAAAATTAAATAAATTGCTCGAAGTTTATTGTGAAGTGTTGGAATTTAAACTAGGGTGTTACAGTTATACTCTGAGTTAAACACTTGTGTCATAGTGTAATAATGATATATTTAATGTGATGTACGTTTTTATCTTTGGCATGTGCTGTAGTATTCTGTAATTTGTCATGTATATGCGAGACGTTTCCTGGCGCATATATATATGTTGCACGGTTTTGTTCGTTGAAACCGGGCGTGACACTGGTTACTAGTGACAGTAGAGTCCGGAGAAAGGTTCAAGTAGATCCTTGACATTCATGACCATGTTTATTCTTTGCTTAATGTTTAGATCTAATTTTAAGGTGGTTCTTAGTATGTTGGTTGTTTGTCTCATATCTCTTGTGGATCCTTTTGCCATGTTAAACTTATCGTTCTCGCGTTTATAACCTAAACCCTGTTCTATCATTTTATGCTATAGATTTATCCTTGTTTAGAGCCCTATTAGAGTATAGATTAGAGTTTATTTAGATTAGTTTTATCTCTTGTTTAAGCTTGTTTAGATCTATTAGAATTAGTTAGTAATTCGGTTAATAGTAGATAGATAATATCTTAAACATAATTATCCCTGAATTGACAAACCCAAGATACTATCCCTAGGGGAAAAGTTACCACGATACTATGCGCTTGCAGTATAAGGATTGACGTTCTTAAGTGGCGTCAACAGGAGTGCAAAGGCGGTGGATCGGAGGGTCGCCCGACCTCGGGCTAGGTCGGCCGACCTCCCCCCTAGGTCGGCCTCCCACCGACCTCGGCCTCCTACAAGTACCCTCCTCACATATTGGACTATAAATAGGCCTGCAGAGCTCATTTATAAAGTGTGGAGAAGTTGAGAGCCATATTCTACCTTAGAGAGTATCATTTTCCACATCTTAGTAGTTAGGATAGTCCTAGGAGTTGGAGTGAGTCGAGCTTTGCCTCGGCGTTCTCGGAGATTCCTCTGAGTCTGCGGTAAAAGCTCTTGTATCTTTTGTGCTCATATCTTCAATATAATTCAGTTATATTTTATTTTATTTCTATTCCATATAAGTGTGGTGTACCCTTTATTTTGTATACTTGCTAGGCTTAGGCTGTGGTTATCTTAGTTGGTCAAGTCCTGTTATTCTTGCTTGTGCTATAATCTAACCTGTATGCCAGGCTCTGGTTAGGTCCTCTCCTCTGATCAAGGATGATCTATTGTTACTCAAACTTTGCTTGAGTACGTTTATAGCGTGCCAGCCTATCCATGCAGATTTGTTTGGTAGCCCCACTCGGTGACAGCGTGTGGTGTGCCTGTGTATCCCAGGCCCGTTCGTTCGGTAGGCCCGTAGGCGTTAGCCGGGTCTCCATCGGTGGTCTACTATCTACCTCCTGATCCCTCGAGGCGCTGGAATTTCGCTCGACGCGAGACCCTGACTTGCTACTTGAGTTTCTTAGTTAACCACAACATAGTCTTTGCAGCCGAATAGAATAGAGTTTGGGGACTTCATCTCACTCATTGTCCTCCCAGGCAACTATACCTTTCTACGTGTATCTTAGGTAGTTTAATTTACTTCTTTCCACCATGCACCTATCCGTTTACCAGACTTACCCCTGTCTAGTGACTAGCTGGTATATTTATTTAAGTACGCATCATTCGATTTGAGTTTATTCAATTATACTCTCTCGCCTGCCGCTTCCCTGTGGATAAAAATACGATACTCGGAATACTCTGGGTGAAAAGTTAGAGCGGTCTCCGTACACTTGCGGAGTAAAATCTTTTAAGGCTAAGAGACTCCAACAGTGACAACATTAAGGTGTCTCAGTATTCCGATCCCGTCGTTCCATAAGCCCGTAGGCGGTTGGCCAACTATCTACCCCTGTGCCACCTCGGTGTAGTTTGGAATTTCGCTTCACGCAATATCATAGCTCTGTCTCGATCCTTTCGACCTTAGATGGATAACTCTTGTATGCTTGTAGAGATGGAAGACCGAACCTTAGCCCTCGACTCGTTGTCCTCCTAGCTTAAACTTGAGTTTGCGCAATGGTGTTTGGTTTGTATCCCATGGTGTTTGGTCTTTACCCTTTTTGCTATCTTTTGGAATGAATGAGTTGGTAGTAGCTAGGTGATCGATGAGTTTGTGTTCTTTCTTTATGCTTCCTTGTGGATAAATACGATACCTTGGAACACTCCCGGGTGAAAGCAGTCTCCATGCGCTTGCGGAGTAAAATCCGTTAGGCTGACTGCATCTGAGAATAAAGACCAAAAATTTGAGAAAATGGAGTAAATACCCCTATGATAGTTGGTGATCAGTCTAGGGGCTGTTTTATTTTGAAGGATCGCAAATGCAACCCAGAGGGGATGCATAGGTCTAGCCAAAAATTTAACTTCCACAAAAGCCTTCGCTTCATGCTCTATGCAAGATCTTCGGACACGTCAAGGAAACCACTATGAAAGCACTCAAGTTCATGTCCAAGAAAATGAGCACAAAACTGAAACGACCCGGATTCCGCGATGCCAAAATCCAAGTCTTTACTCATTGCGATAGTCCCAGGATACACATAAACTATCGCAATTCATACGTTCCAATCGGTATCACATCCATAGCTTCGAATAATATTACATTTATACATCACTGGTCTAAGCCGGCACAAGTCCAACAGGACTGAATCAAGCAGAAATCGTTATCTAGCAGCGGAAAGTGAGTCTTCGGGTCCATCTCCACAGGCATCCTTGAGCGTAGCACAGTGATCCTCGGTCGTTCCGTTCCGTCCGTCATGGGAATGGTCGTCATCCAGCTCATCTTCGTCAATCGTAGGAGTAGTCATCGTCCAACTCTTCTCCAAAATCTGCGTTGCTAGGAACGCAGGCCACCCTGAGACAATCCCCTAAGCGGCAGCATAATAATAAAATCTAAAGGGCTAGCTCAAGTGGAAGGCTCTGAGCTTTCTATGTAAGCAAGTATATAAATAAAATTATCCAGATTCTCATGATATTGTTCCATTCGGGAATTTTGTCACACCACCGGTTCCTCTGCTCATCACTCATCCCAACTCATACACACCTCAGGGGTGTAATCGAATCGGATACGGACGGATACTGCCAATACCGTATTTGTTTTCATATTTTTCCTTCGAATTCGGATCGGATACGGATATTAAGAGTTGGTGTCGGATAAGATTTAGATGGACATCGACATCATATATATCCAACTTTAATTATTCGGATACGGATATAAATTGAATACGGATCGGATATTGAATGTCCGGACTCGGATACAGTCGGATCTCAACCCTTCGAAACGGATCCGGACTCGAATACGGACAGATAATATACGTACCGTTCACACCCCTACTCACCACTATACACCTCTTCCATATCATCCACACTCATCATACTACATCTGCGGCTAAGGAAGCTCCCACCCGCCTAACCCTCAGCGGCCACAGCCGGTTTCCAAACACTCGAGGGAGAAGAGAAGAAATCCCATGTTAGATGAAGTGACTCCGCTCTTGGATCGTCCTTTGACCAGAGACGGCGGCTATATGTATAGATCATACACCCTCGAGAGGAGGTTGTACATCTGTACCCACACGAGATGGGACGGAGGCAGTAGCGATCTGCCTCGGGCCCACCACATCGATAGATAACCCTCCTTTTCTGGCACCTTTCCTGTTTTCCTAAGCTAGAAACTGTGCGGATACAGTCCCACCGCACTCTCAGAACTGTGAGCTCGACTGATCCGGGGCCCCACGGGTCGAGTATATCGGGGACGAGAGATTACCCCTGCAACCGTCATCGCCCCCTAACACTATCGCCTTACGCCAACAGTTCCAGTGCCATTGGGAAAAGTCAATAACCGGGCCTGAGGTCTCATGGTATGCACGAGTCATAGTCTAAGATATTGTCACCCCTACTCGGTCCTTAATCGGCGAGAGCAAGCCTTCCAAGGGTCGGTTGCCACCCTCAGCGGTGGGCCGTGCACCACCACACACCTCTCTCCACTCTGAAGAGAGTTCTAGTCTCTCCCATGATTTCCGGTACCGACTCTCGCCACCCATCTCACACACCATCTCGCTCTCAAATCCACCCACTTCACACATGCCAAGAGTTATCACATACCACCATCATATCACCCAATCTCACATCATGTTCATTTTACTTAGTTATAGTAGTATAATGATGGTGATGTAGCAAGCAAGGTAACAGTGGCTACATAGAAAAAGGCTCTCTATCTTTAGGTTAACAGCAAGCATAAATAATAAAAATAGCAATAGCAAGTTGCGTGTCTATAGGTTATGAAGCGAGAAAAATGTCTGAATGGTAACCTCAAGTAGTGTCGAAGTAGTGGTACTTGTCAGGGTCCTCCGAGAGCTTCTCCGAAGCTATACGCGAAAGACCGAATAAATCGAGTGCACACAAACTCAAAATAAGATGCATAAAGAACCAACATCACTTAAACAGTAGTTCCACATGTACGGTTTGGTTTTAGTAAGATAACAAAATTAGTTCCACATTATTCCGAGTCCGACTGCACTGGCTAGGATTTTCTAAAGTTAAACAACCTTCACTTAGGCTGCTCGATGGGCATTAGATTGGCTAGGTTCAGGAACGGGTGCTCTGCGGTACTGCTGGGTTGTTTTCTGAAGCTAGTGAGTGCATCCAGGAATCAGGAAGCTGCAGGAAGCACACAGAACAGACCGCTCGACGGCGGGGCAGGCAGTTCAAGGGGTCCCTCAGCTCGACGGCATAGGGCTGTGCTCACCGTGGGTCGACGGTGTAGGCGGGGCTGTGCCGATCGTCAGGGAAGAGAACGCAGTCTGAGCTTGCGGATCACGGCGTCGCAGAGGTCGACGCGTCCAGCTCCTGCTTGATGTCGTCGTCACCGTTTCCTTGGATCAACAGCTTGCAGAACGGCTCGGTGTTGCGGTCGATCTCTCGGGTCAGCAGCTTGGTGTGGAGGACGGCAGAAGCGGCGTCGAGGTCGCAGCACTCGTCCCGGCTCGGTGGCTTCGTCCGTCTTCTGCAGCAGCCTGCCATTCGCCCGGCGGCGGTGTCTCCGCAGCTCCGTCTTGGCGTCGCGGTCACGCGTCCTTCCTGGTCCGGCGTCGTCATTGATGGCGCGTCGGCGGCGGCGTCGCGGTTCGTCTTTCCGGCTCTCCTCTGCAGCTTCGCGTCAGGCATCTGGTACAGATCATCGCAGCGTCCTCCGCGGCTTCCCCAGCGTCGTTGCTCGTCGTCGCAGCTCCGATTTGGCTCCGGCTCGACGCGGCATCCTTCTCCCTTTCCTCCGGTCTCTCCCTCTCCTACGGTGGCTTGGTCTGGATGGAGGAGAAAGCAGGACCTTGAACCGACGGCGGGGCAGGGGAAAGGCGAGTGGGCTGCGTCCTTATAGCGAGCGGCTAGGGTTCGGGGTGAGGTCTCTTGCACGGTTGGCAGCGATCCTTGGCTTCCGCGCCGTGGACGCGTGGAACGCATCCACCGAAGTCCAGCTCTCGGCGCTCTTTCTCTCTCTCTGCGAGCAGGCGATGCGCGGATCAGAGCGAGGGGGAACAGGTAGGGCCAGGCGGTCGGGGCTTGCCTTGGTTGCCAAGAAGCTAGGGGCGAGGGGATCCGAAGCATGGAGCAGCTCGCCTTCCGCTTCGTCTCCTGCGTGAGGAAGAGAAGCAGGGGAAAGAGAAAGCTGCAAGTGGGCCATCCCTGTCAGCCAAAGATGGAATGGATGGAACGGTCAGCTGGGTAGAGACTGGCTTGGGCCTGAGCACCGGTGCTCGCGTTAGCAAGCCCATGGGCTTTAGGTCTTCACGTGATTATGCATAGGTGATTAGCTTCTTGCTTAATGTATTTAAATCTTTTATATACGGCACATATAGTTGCCAACAATATTATTTTGTTTGGTTTATACAATGTTTAAAATTAACTCCAGCACACATAGCAAGTCCCAAAAGATCCAACTCACCTATGCACATGATCTAACGTGTTTTAGTACTAACTTATTCATTGAAAATTAAAATTAGGCAATTATACTAATTACCAACAAGAAGATGTTCAATACTAGGTTTGGTTTAATTAACTAATAGTTCAATACACAAGTATTTTTAATATAGCAGTTTCATTTAATTAGATATTACACTAAAGAAGATGTTCTAATTTATCTAATATTTTATTTTTATATTACCTAGCATGGGATGCAATTCACACAATTTCACACAATTAACTAAAAAGTTTTAGAAAGTTCAGATTTTTACTCTCGTTATCATTTCGTAAAAACACGGGATGTTACAAAAACGAGCCGAACACTTGAAACACGGCAGCTCCTCTTCCACATCAGCTTGTCCAATAGAGGACACTGACTTCTCCAATGTAGGGCATCTAGCTTGCTGGTTTGTCTGGTGCTGCACCGGATTGTCCGGTGAGCCTAGAAACATCCCCAAAACTTTGATCCAAAAACACCCCAAACCCGATCAAACCTTCCGCAAAGCTTGTGAGATTTTGCAGGGATATCTCAGGTCCATCACGAAGCTAATTTAAAAGATCTACTGAAAAAAACCAATGATTGCTCTGGAATTTCAGATCTCAAGAGAAAGGGGAAATTTTCACCGGTTTTTGGAAAAGCTTAAGATCTAACTCATGGATTCAGGGTGGCAGATCTACGCACTCGGCTAGATCAATTATACCACTTCGTAGCAAGTTAAAACCTTAGCAAGGGGGATTTAATTCATGGCAACAAGAAACATAAAAAAGCCAAGAGTTTCATCCAAGAACCAAAAGCAAAAGGGGAGAGGAACTAATCACACAAGAGGATGCTGCAAGATCCATCTATTGATTTGCCCAAAGGGCTCTCAAGAATACAATATTATAGATAAGATCAAGGTTCAGTTGCCACCCTCTTCTCCCCTCTGTTGCAGTGCTTAGATTTAGATCTGAGGGCTCTTTCTTATGAAGCTCTTTGCTGAACGCTAGAAAACAAAAGAACCAAGAGGAGCAAACTTAAAGTATCCTTAGGGTCTTATTTATATCACAAGACGCAACCATAGACTCTAGATGGCTATTTTACACTTAAACCCATATATTACAGAATCTCACACTAGAATCCCTGAAGGCCTAAAAAGGAACTGCCTTGAAACTCGATCGGACGAACATGGTGAAGTCTTAGTCACTTAGGTTCGATGCAATTCCCGGATGACCTCCACGTCTATAGTATAACCCTTTGAGGTGAATCTGGTTTTGACAAACCGATGAACGATCCTTGGCCCCTAGTTTTGATGCTTGAACCATGAAATGATCTTGGGCACTAGTTTTGGTGAAAGAACCAAGAAATGATCACCAAGCCTTGACTGACTCCAAGTGCACTTTGGAGCCATGACTTGGACCTAAGTGCACTCTAGGACACCTACCAGTCCACTTGCTAGGGTTTGGACACACTAAGTCTACTCTACTGCTGTTGCTGCCTCCCAGTCCACTCGAGAGAGCTTTCCTCCAAATACACTTGGCAGAATTTGACACAAGAGTCCACTCTGGCGCCACCTCTCAGTCCTCTCGAATGGGAATTCCTCCAAGTAAACTTGGCAAGACTTTGACACATGAGTCTACTCTGGTGTCACCTCTCGTCCACTCGAGAGGGCTTTCCTCTAAGTGCACCCTGGATGTTCTTGTTAGTACACTCAGTTGGACTTGAGTGTTGACATGCACTCATCATAGCCAGGAGCAAAGACTAGACTCAGCCCACTCGAGTTCCTCATATTTACACATGTATCGGATGTATAGCTATGAATTCACTTTCAATAATGATGATTCACCATGGCCACCATGAATAGCATGCGCTTTGTGGTGGTTTGTTAAATGAATGTTTCATGCATGCCCGAAGACAGAGCATAGATTCACATCAATCAAATTGCTTCAAGGGAACCTATGTATACATATAGATCCGGTCGAGCTCTACCTATCTAGGTGGGTCGCAGACATCTACTTGAGACACATCGTTGCATAGAAGAGGCCACTAATGATGATAAATGAAATCAAAAAGTAAAGATTAAGTGTTCACTAAGTATTTCTTGAAAACTATGTGGGCCATGGCCCACCATACCCATAAACATCTTTGCATCGGTACATTATTGTCCTACTGGCCTTACTAGAGCAAGTGATGTTAAACACTTAATTATGGAGGTTTTCATGCCTCATGAAGTCATGTGTGTGGGGATGTGAGAAGAAAACACCACACATGTGGTTATTGCTAGCCTTGCCTCATAAGGCCACGGCAAAAGTATATGGCACCTGCGTGAATGGTCCTCTAAATTTTGTTCCATGGTCTTGCTTGTTGTTGGCGTTCCTTAGCCTATTAGATATAAATCCGCAAGCGCACGGAAAACGCGTTGTAGCCTTTCACCCGAGAGTATTCCAGGGTATCAAATCCACGAGGAACGAGGAGTATAATAATCACACAACACAATGGCCAAACTAGCGAAGCTAGCAAGTAGAGGATAAAAGACAGGAAAGCAGGTTCTCAACAAAGGTTAAGGCACCTTACTATACTAAGCATGCAAAGCACTATACTTGTCATGTAAACATAGACACCAAAACTGCAGAGCCACTGCCAGGCACTAGAGTGCTGATAACCCAGCCGAGAAAGGCGGGCGCTATAGGTTTCGGCTATATCGTCAGCGAGTCTATCCGAACGAACGGGATTGGAATACTGAGAACACAAAAGCTGTCACCTAGTGTGTCTACCAACCAGAGCTGCGTGGGATAGCCGACCAACCAAGGCAAACTCTAAGTATGAACACCGTCGTGCCACTTAGAGAGTTTACTACTTACTGGTAATGAGCCAGAAAAGCAAGCACTACTATATAGCCAACACTATAAGCATGCACAAGGTTCCCGTAAACAGACAACTATAAAACTAAGTATGAAAGTAAAGTAAGAATGTAATAACAAAGATGAGAGACAAGCGACTTTACTCAATCCTGGAACTGAATATCCTTCCTTTGATGATACAAGCCTGTGAGAGAAGAGAAATCCCACTCCCAAACTCTGCACTCACTACTCTCCTTGATACAAGAGGTACTCTCTCTACAATGCTAAGGGAAAGCTTCACTTCTCCACACTATACACTCTACCACTATTTGTCCACTAATCCACACCTCACAAGGGAGGTCTAAGGGGGTATTTATAGTGCTAAGTGATGGAGAAGGTCGGTTGTGGCGGTTGGAGACGGTTAGAGGCCGGGCGGCTTGGGTGCCAAGCCGGGCGGCTCGGGGTGGAGCCGGGCAACCTGATCCCAAGCCGGGCGGCCTGGCCATCCCTTGGATCCAGCGCCTCACTTCATCCCACGGTTATTCTTGTGTGCTTTTGCCTCAACCAATGGATCCTTTTGTGTTTCTTCCTTAGCCATTGGATGGAACTCCCCTGGATTGCTGACTTAGCCAATCCGTGGGTTGGATTGATGAAGTGGCAAAGCCTTCCGTGGCATGGTGACTGGTTCTCTCGGATTCCACCGTGGAGTTGTATTTGACACATTGTCTTTTGTATGCAGGTGGAAGATGGCGGCATTTAGAGAATTTCACAGGCCGGGCGGCTTGGGCCTGAGCCGGGCGGCCTGGGCCTGAGCCGGGCGGCCTGGGGCCTTAGCCCATATCCAGCTCTTCTTCCTGGTTCACATGTTTTCTCCATGTTTTATATGTTTTTGCACCGTGACATGTGTTCCTGCAAGACCTTTGTACACAACTCGTGGAACCGGTTAATATGTATGAAATTTGCATAAACTTACCCTTGAAACATGAAGTATTGGTGGTCGAAATGGGTTATAACGACCGCCAACACCCCCCCACACTTAGAATTTTGCTCGTCCTCGAGCAAAATAAGAGTTAAGCATGGTGTAGAGGGTATATGACGACTCTAGCCTTAGCAAGTACAAAGGTTACTCCCAAGTTGGTTCAACTTACCCAAGATTTCAATGGTGGCTACGCTTAGATTTTGAGATGTTGAAACTGAGAACAAGTTTCAGGTGTCACAGCAGTTTTCTCCCAGCTAAGAGCAACAGAGGTTTTTCTCTTTTTAAAACAACATAGTGTCTACTCTTTTGTTCTCAAGGTCACCTCTCAGTCACTCAAAGGATGAGAATCCTTGTGTTTCCTCTCCTCCTAGTCTAAGTTTTGGGTGGAGCTGAACGAGAGTGAGACCTCATCATGTTTGTATCACCAAGTCAAAGCAAGTGTCAAATCAAAGAGTATGAATCAAATCAAGAATTTTGGCTATGTGCAAGTGTGGCGGAAAGTTATTGGTAAGTGTGCTTTGGTATTCCCCTTTTTGATGCGAGAGAGGGCATGTTTTTTTTCTTTTTCTTTCTTTCTTTCTCACTCTTTTTTTTCTTCTTTTTTTTCTTCAATTCAATTCCATGCCTCTTTTCCTCTCTTTTTGCATGATTGATAACGGGGGGATTGGAACATTGGCACAGCACAACTTATTGGAACTTTGTGGTATGAACGTGTACGTGATAGCCAAAAGTCATGAATGACTCTAACTCACTTGATGGCACAAGGTTTGACAAAGTTCAAAACACTTAAAGATGTCTTTGAAACATATGGATTTGTATTTGTGGCACTGGTAGGACATGTGACTTGAGAACATTGGAGTAGATCACATTTTTAAAATTTTAACAAAACAAAAGCTCTTGGCCTTAGTGGGGGATCACTGCTATGTATCCATGTCACTTATATCTCATGAATCAACAACTTAAATCAAAGCGGGTCCCTAAACAGAAGGTATCCATGGGCAAAATTACTTCAACATAGGGAGTAAAATTTGTACGAGCATAGACATGAGCTATCAATATGATCATGTAGAGCAAAATTTATCCAAGTTTCATGTATAGAATGGAATATATGGACCAAAATTGAAATTTTCGCGATAATACCTGGTCCTTGTGCAGGGTCGACGTGAAGATGGGCCAACTCAGCCCAAGACTGAGCCGGGCGGCCTGGTGGCAGGCCGGGCGACTTGGTTAGGAGCCGGGCGGCCTGACATGTGGGTCCTCTGACCCTTGCATCGATCATGTAGCGTGGAGAAGTGCTTTGGGACACCATTTCTGCGCGTGGTACATTTTTCACCGTCGTGACAGGCCGGGCGACCTGAGATAGGTGCCGGGCACCTGGGTGACAAGCCAGGCGGCTCGGGGTGGAGCCGGGCGGCTTGGGTTTGGCTCGGTTTGTCCCAAATTTTTGTGTGCAGCACGATCTAACCCTGTACATCGTGTTTCTTCGTTTGTTTCTATAGGGTTAGTGACGAGAGATGGGGGAGGCTAAGTGCAATCCTCCCTCCCACACTTGAACTCAAAGTAGGGTAACAGAAACTTTACTGTACTAAGCATTAAAGGGAACAAAGAACATAGAAGCAAATCATACAAAGAAAGAAATAAAACAAACTAAGCACTAAGAAAACAAAAGGGCGCCTATTCTAAAAATTTATTCTAATGCCGTAGGCATCTATGGCATAGGTGGATCATAGATGTCGGGATGCCCAATGGCATTGGCAAGGCGGCGGAACTTGGAAGAGAAGCCCTTCCTAAGGATTTCTATTTTGTCATTGATCTCCCACTTCCAAAGTTCTCCTTCTGCACAGCGTTCTTCAAGCATGATGAACCTTTTGTTCATGGCTGCGAGCTCCGCCTTGAGAGACTCAATGGTCTCTTCCTTCCCCTCCTCCTCCTTATCTGATTCTTCAAAATGCCCAGGAGGAGCTCGGATCGGAGGGGGCTTGATGGTCTTCTTCACGGTCCTCCTAGGGGGAGTAGAGTCAATAGACTCATCAATTGATGCGTCCCCCCTAAGGACGTTCTCTTTGTGCCTTGGGATCAACACCTTTCCCCACCCTCCATTGGGAGTAGGTCCTCCTCAGATGGTGTAGGAGGGTGATCCTGGACTCTTGGGTGCACCGTTGCCCTCGCCTTTCACGGAATCTTCCGAGAAGAGTTTTCGGATTGGCACTGACTTGGGGGGTGATCTTCACGACGTTAGGTCGAGGTGAATCGCCCCGGAAGACCTTCTTTACGATGGTGCGCGCAGGAGATAGCCCCCTTTCTGGCCTTCCCACACTGCGTGAGCGCGCAGGGGAAGCCGGGCGGCCCCTCTCCAAGCCAGGCGACCTGGCATCAAGCCGGGCGGCCTGGGGTGGAGGTCGGGCGGCCAGAGGTTCTACATCTAACACCATGTTAGGGTTGATCTCTTGGTTGGACAGCGGCGAGTAGGTCGCCGTGGTGCTGGATGTGAGGGCTAGGCTCTTGGGAGAGTTGTTGTTGGAGGCCATGACTTAGATTTTTCGAGGTGGAGATGAGATGGGAGTGATGAGAGTGGTGGAAGGGAAGAACTCTCGTCCTTAAGTCGTGAAAGCTCGATCTCATCCACTCAACAGAGTCCGGCGGCTAAGGGATCAGTTTTACTCGAAAAATTTCGAATAGAGGCGGCCGGGCGGCAAAGTTCGAGGTCGGGCGGCCTCGTCCTAGGTCGGGTGGCTCAACACTAAGTCGAGCGGCCTGACTAGGAGCCGGGCGGCTCCACCAGGGGGTCAGGCGGCTTGCACCTGCCTCGCCGACTCTGGTTTGGCAGACCAGAAGTTGGTTTTACCCTTCTAGGTGGACTGAAACCCTTTTTCATCGTGATGTGCCGGCTCTTTGTTGAGATTTTTGGGAGTATGGAAGCACAAGGTGAGATAAGACAGAAAAGTGAGGAGCATGGTAGTGTACATGGCTCGTTTTAGGTCATCGCTAGACCGTGGATGTGTGATCATGCCATTCCTTGTAGCTCGTAGACGTCCACTTCTTCGAGCTGAGGCATTTTGGGCTCTAGGAAGACTTTTAAGCGTTGCCCATTCGCTTTAAAGACCTTCCCGTCTTCGTCCTAGAGGGTGATGGCACCGTGATCGGCGGCATCAAGGACCAAAAAGGGTCCTTCCCACTTACTTCTAAGCTTACCATAACCAAACAAACGAATGCGAGAGTTAAATAGGAGTACCTTATCGCCTGGTTTGAATGTCTTGATCTTGATACTCTTATCGTGCCATCTTTTGGTTCGCTCCTTGTACAGCATGGCACTGTGGTAGGCCTTCTCCCTCCATTCCTCCAATTCAGCAAGTTGGATCTGACGTCGAACTCCTGCTGATTGGAGATCCATGTTCCACTTCCTTATTGCCCAGTGCAACTTGAACTCAAGTTCTACTGGCAGGTGACAAGTCTTGCCGTACACCATCTGATATGGTGTCATGCCAATAGGAGTTTTATATGCTGTGCGGTATGCCCATAGAGCATCGGGTAGCTTGGATACCCAGTCTTTTCCCATAGCTTCGGCAGTTTTCTGCAGGATATTCTTGATCTATTTATTTGATGTCTCAGCTTGGCCACTTGTCTGCGGGTGGTAAGGAGTGGCAACACGGTGGTCCACACCGAGTTCTGCAAGGCACCTCTTGAATCTTTTGTCAATGAAGTGTGGGCCTCCATCACTGATAATGACCCTTGGCGTACCAAATCGAGGAAATATGGTATCATAGAACATTCTGATAGAATGTCTTGAATCTGCCGCGGAACATGGCAGCGCCTCTACCCACTTTGACACATAATCCACTGCGATGAGGATGTACTCTTTGTCTCCACACTTGCGAAATGGCCCCATGAAGTCTATGCCCCACACATCGAATACATCGAGTTGGAGGTTGCTGGTGAGTGGCAAAGCATCCCTTGGATTTATGTTTCCTTGTCGTTGGCACCTTGAACACCTTCTCACGAACTCTTTGGCATCATCATACATATTTGGCCAGTAGAATCCACTTTGCCAAATCTTTGCATGAGTCCGGTAGGCTCCATAGTGACCTCCGTAGGAAGATGAATGGCATCTATCAAGGATCTGAGGGATTTCACAAGCGGGAATGCAGCGACGCAAGAGCCCGTCTGCGCAGAGCTTGTATAAGTAGGGGTCATCCTAGAGATAGAACCGGCTGTCATGGACCAGTTTCCTCTTGTCAACTTCTTTAGGTACGTATCCCGTGACCATGTAGTTGACCAGATCTGCATACCATGGTTGGGATGTCGTAACCTTCAGAAGTGTGTCATCTCTCACATAATCATCAATCGGCAAGGATGGTGTTTCCTCAAATTGCATTCTTGAAAGATGATCAGCAACTGAATTTTCTACTCCTTTCTTGTCCCTGATTTCAATGTCAAACTCTTGAAGTAGCAGGACCCACCGTATTAGTCGTGGCTTTGCATCTTTCTTGGTGAGGAGGTACTTGAGAGCTGCATGGTCTGTGTATATTATGACCTTAGCTCCTACCAAATATGATCTGAATTTGTCAATGGCAAAGACAATGGCCAATAACTCTTTTTCGGTGGTGGAGTAGTTCAGCTGCGGGCCAGTCAGCGTCTTGCTGGCATAGGATATGGCATGATGTTTTCTATCCTTGCTCTGGCCTAGGACTGCTCCTACAGCATAGTCGCTGGCATCGCACATGATTTCAAATGGAGCATTCCAGTCTGGTGGTTGGATGATGGGTGCTGTGACAAGAGCATTCTTGAGTGTATGGAAGGCTTCTAGGCATGCGTCATCAAACACAAAGGGTGTATCCTTAGCCAACAAGTTGGACAGTGGTCAGGCAATAAAGGAGAAGTTTTTGATAAACCTCCTATAAAACCCAGCATGACCAAGGAAGCTTCGAAGTGCTTTGAGGTTTGTTGGAGGTGGGAGTTGCTCAATAACTTCGATTTCTGCACGGTCCACCTCTATGCCTCTCTCTGAAACCTTGTGTCCTAGCACAATCCCTTCTCTAACCAAGAAGTGACATTTCTCCCAGTTTAGGACAAGGTCTACTTCTTTGTATCTCTAGAGAACCTTTTCTAAGTTCTCAAGACATCCATCAAAGGTCTTGCCATAGACTGAGAAATCGTCCATGAATACTTCCATTATGTTCTCTATAAGGTCAGAAAATATGGCCATCATGCAACGCTGGAACGATGCTGGAGCATTACATAGCCCAAATGACATTCGCCGACAGGCAAAAGTGCCATAGGGACAAGTGAATGTGGTCTTACTTTGGTCATCCGGGTGAATGGGAATCTGGTGATAACCGGAGTAGCCATCAAGATAGCAGAAGAAGGAGTGATTGGCCAGTCTCTTGAGCATTTCATCGATGAAAGGAAGGGGAAAGTGATCTTTCCGGGTGGCTGCATTGAGTTTTCTGTAATCGATACACATACGCCATCCGGTGACAGTGCGCTGAGGAATTAGTTCATTGTTCTGATTCTTCACAACTGTCATTCCTCCCATCTTTGGTACAACTTGGACTGGACTGACCCATTCACTATCTTGCACTGGGTAGATGATACCCGCATGTAGGAGTTTAAGCACCTCCTTCTTGACTACCTCTATCATCGCTTGATTGAGTCTTCGTTGAGGTTCCCGTGAGGGCCGGTGCTCGGTCTCCACCGGGATGCGATGAGTGCACAGGTTCGGACTGATTCCCTTCAGATCTTGGAGTGAGTACCCAAGCACTGATTTGTATTTCTCCAAGACTGCGATTAATCGCCGGCTCTCATTCTCGGTCAGCTTGTCGCTGAAATTACCGGTGTGTCCGGATTCCTGTTGAGGAAGGCATACTTCAGGCTAGGCGGTAGCTGTTTGAGCTCAATTTTCGGGGGCTCGGGTCACAAGGATTCACCCAGTTTCTCAAACTCAAGCTGCTCTTCTACCGCACTGAAGTTGCTAGCCCCTTCCTCTAGGCTTTGTTGATCTTCCTCTTCCTCAAGTGAAATACCCATCACTTCTTCTAGGAGATCAACCTCTGGCTTAGCTTCTGTTTTGGTATTCAGTGCTCGACTCATGCCAACTTCGAACACTTCTTTGCCAAACTGGAGCTGTAGCTGCCCTGGAGTTGCTGTAGTTTTGATCAGGGAAGCAACAGGGTTCCCAACCAGTATGAGTGGCATGGGTTCCTCGGGTATGTCGAAGACGTGGAAATCTAAGAACATCCGCTTGTCCCGCAAGGTTACTGGTATGACCCTGATAACTCCATGATTTTTCGACGATTTGTTCTTGTTCCACTTCAAGCGAATGTCGGATTTTGATCGTGGGAGAGTGGGGAAATGGGTGTCTACAACATGTTTAGGTATGTTGTTCACCCCAACTCGTGGGTCGTACAAGATATCTTGTGGGAACATGTCGGATACATGGCCAGAGACGAGAGATGGTCCTGGGTAGAACCTAACCATTTTCGTGTCGAGTCGTCTCTCTTCTAGCCCTTCCCGATTCATCACAGCTGTAAGCCAGAGAAGGTCCTCTCTCATTTGATGTGTTTGTTCTGGGAGTAGATATGCTGGTTGAGAGGTCCTTTTGAAGCGTTGGCTTTCTTTGGCCAACCGAGATGTTTTGCCAAAGCCCGTTAGTAGCTCGTCATCAAACGAGAACGGGGGAACCGACGGAGGATTCGTCACGGATTCACTGACGCTCTCAGTGTCTTGTGACGTGCTAGGTTCGGGGATATCTGTGATCATGAGAGTTTGTGGAGATGGGGTATGGGTATTCTGACTCTCTTCTTGGTAGCTGGGTTCAGGTGGAACTTGTGGATGTGAGCGTGGGTTCTCGATCGTACTGCCATCAGAAGATTTTTCGAGGATTTTATCAAGGACTTTTCGTCATTTTGGGGCAGATAGGTGAGAAAACGATCCTCCTGAAGCTAAGTCCAAACATAGTCCTGCGCCTGGTGAAAGGCCTCAGACAAAGTGCTGCAAGAGCATGGACTCTTGGATCGCCAGCGCACGGCAACGGCACCAGAAAAGCTTGTTGGCGTTCCTTAGCCTATTAGATATAAATCCGCAAGCGCACGGAAAACGCGTTGTAGCCTTTCACCCGAGAGTATTCCAGGGTATTGAATCCATGAGGAATGAGGAGTATAATAATCACACAACACAATGGCCAAACTAGCGAAGCTAGCAAGTAAAGAATAAAAGATAGGAAAGCAGGTTCTCAACAAAGGTTAAGGCACCTTACTATACTAAGCATGCAAAGCACTATACTTGTCATGTAAACATAGACATCAAAACTGCAGAGCCACTGCCAGGCACCAAAGTGCTGATAACCTAGCCGAGAAAGGCGGGCGCTATAGGTTTCGGCTGTATCGTCAGCGAGTCTATCTGAACGAACGGGATTGGAATACTGAGAACACAAAAGCTGTCACCTAGTGTGTCTACCAACCAGAGCTGCATGGGATAGCCGACCAACCAAGGCAAACTCTAAGTATGAACACCGTCGTGCCACTCAGAGAGTTTACTACTTACTGGTAATGAGCCAGAAAAGCAAGCACTACTATATAGCCAACACTATAAGCATGCACAAGGTTCCCGTAAACAGACAAGTATAAAACTAAGTATGAAAGTAAAGTAAGAATGTAATAACAAAGGTGAGAGACAAGGGACTTTACTCAATCCTGGAACTGAATATCCTTCCTTTGATGATACAAGCCTGGGAAAGAAGAGAAATCCCACTCCCAAACTTTGCACTCACTACTCTCCTTGATACAAGAGGTACTCTCTCTACAATGCTAAGGGAAAGCTTCACTTCTCCACACTATACACTCTACCACTACATTTGTCCACTAATCCACACCTCACAAGGGAGGTCTAAGGGGGTATTTATAGTGCTAAGTGATGGAGAAGGTCGGTTGTGGCGGTTGGAGACAGTTAGAGGCCGGCCGGCTTGGGTGCCAAGCTGGGCGGCTCGGGGTGGAGCTGGGCGACCTGGTCCCAAGCCGGGTGGCCTGGCCATCCCTTGGATCCACCGCCTCACTTCATCCCACGGTCCATATTGCTCCTCCAAGGCGGTTATAGGTCGGTTGGCGATTATTCTTGTGTGCTTTTGCCTCAACCATTGGATCCTTTTGTGTTTCTTTCTTAGCCATTGGATGGAACTCCCCTGGATTGCTGACTTAGCCAATCCGTGGGTTGGATTGATGAAGTGGCAAGGCCTTCCGTGGCATGGTGACTGGTTCTCTCGGATTCCACCGTGGAGTTGTATTTGACACGTTGTCTTTTGTATGTAGGTGGAAGATGGCGGCATTTAGAGAATTTCACAGGCCGGGCGGCTTGGGCCTAAGCCGGCCGGCCTGGGCCTGAGCCGGGCGGCCTGGGTCCTTAGCCCATATTCAGCTCTTCTTCCTGGTTCACATGTTTTCTCCATGTTTTCTATGTTTTTGCACCGTGACATGTGTTCCTGCAAGACCTTTGTACACAACTCGTGGAACCGGTTAATATGTTTGAAATTTGCATAAACTTACCCTTCAAACATGAAGTATTGGTGGTTGAAATAGGTTATAATGACCGCCAACACTTGTTCGTTGCTTCACCTTGTAGGTTTATTCTTTGTTTACTTGGCCTTTAAGTCTATGAGATGTGGAAATATAATTGATAATTTGGGTAATGATATAATTGATTCCAATTTGGACTTCTCAACCTCTTCATCAAAATATATAAGCCAATTTCAACTCACTTTGGGCTCAACCTAACTAATCCATCAAGCTCTATCTCCTCGTTAATTTTATTTTCTTTTTATTTTTCTAATCATGGATCGGCCTTTAATTTTATTTCTTTACTAAATTTCCAACACTTCCCCCTTGTGTAGCTGCGTCCTGTGCCTATATGTTCTCTATGTTCAACTTTCATTCTTAATTATCCAAGCGTAGCCCGTCCAGGGAACCAGGGTCCCCCGACACGCTGGCAAAGTGCTCCACATAGTCCGGCAAACCTCGCTTCAAAATTCAGGGCTAGACCCCTCTGGGAGGGCCAACTTTGGGCACTACAAGAAACACGATAAAGTTCGTGGGTATTTTTAAATTTGTCGGGCACTGGTGAGCTGACAAACTTAATGTTAGTAAGTTCGTCGGTTCAAGGGCATCCGATGAACTTAGGGCATCCGATGAACTTAGTGTAAATTCGTCGGTTTCATAGCCTGGCCGATGAACTTAACTTACCCATGTAATATTAGCGCCCTGGCCCCCATCCCGTACATGCGCTCTGTCCCTTCCCAGTTCCCCGGTTCCCCCAACCCTTCTCCCCCTGCCGCCGCTACGCGAGATTCACGCGGCGCCATCGCTACCCCGCGCGCTGCTGCCGGATCCTGCCATGCGGGCTGCCTCCCATCGCCGTCCCCGCGCCATCGCGGAGCTGCCAGTCCTGCGTCCTCGCGCCGCCGCAGAGCACCCTCCCGTCGCCATCCCCGTGCGACCACGGATCTGTCCGTACCACGCTGCCGGTCCGCCGGCCCCTGCCTCCACGGCAGCCCGCGCCGCTGGCTACCTTCTCTTCGGCACGCTGCGCCACCGGCTGTCCCCACCGGCCCCCGCCTCTTCGGCAGACCGCTGCGCCTGCCTCCGCTGGCTTGGCAGCCCGTGTGGCCGGGCCCCGCCACATGGGAAGCCCGCGCGGCTGAAAGGAATGTGCTGAGGTATCCGACCCAAGAGGGGGATGGGGTGAATTTGGTCGCTAATCGCTCAACTAAAACCTAGGGCTATCTAGTGCATAAAGATAAACCTATCGTGCCCAATACATGCTAGTTAAATCTAAGGTTTATCTATGCGCTCTCTAACTTACCCAAAAGACTTGCAACCTAGAGCCAAGCCTAATCAAACTAACTAGGAAAGCTAAAGGCACACAAGCAAGAACATGCGGAAACGTAAATATGGTAAGTAAAGAGATAAGGGAAAGGAGATGCAAACTTCCGGGGAGACACGGAGATTTAACGTGGTTCAT
Organism: Paspalum notatum; assembly: GCA_022530915.1. Classification (NCBI taxonomy): domain Eukaryota; kingdom Viridiplantae; phylum Streptophyta; class Magnoliopsida; order Poales; family Poaceae; genus Paspalum; species Paspalum notatum. The sequence continues at coordinate 21,525,001 of CM039684.1, read as the reverse complement.
CACAGAGGGCTACGTCCACGGGCTCGCCACCAAAGGCAATATCCGAGCCAAGCACCAAGACTCTCTCGATCACCGTCTTGCGCTCGCCACCAAATGGCTCACGGCAAGTAAAGGCTAAGTGCCACCAAGGCTTAGCCACCGCCACTGTCTCTCTCGGTCACAAGGCGTCGGATTCTTCACTATGGAGTTTGTAGGGTCTCCTCATCCCCGCACAAGGTGTTGCCACCGCTCCACACCAAGGAAGAAGGGTCTAGCAATAAGTACAAGTGGCTTGACCGCAGCCAAGGCTTCTCCAATTGTTCTCGCAGGAGCAACACACAAGAAGAGCTCGCAAGCTCACTCTCTCTAAGCTCTAACCTAGCTTGGATGTGCACTAAGCTCTCATATGGTGGTTGGAGTGATGGATATGCTTGGAATACTCTCTCACACTTGCTTTCAACTTCAGTGGCTCCAACACCCTTGAAATGGCCGGATGGGGTGGCTTATATAGCCCCAAAACACGAACTAGCCGTTGCTCCAACGGGCTGCTGACGCAGCGTAGACCGTACTATCCGGTCTGCCCTTTTTCCATAGACCGGACCATTCGGTCTGTGCACTTTTCCAACAGTCACTGAAATCCCACGTCACTGTACTTTAGTCCGAAGGTAAGTACGGTCTATAGAGTGTACCATCCGGTCCTTTGTGCACTGCAAGTCCTTCAAGGTCCCCAGCCTTGAGTTTCTTAGGACGGTCCATGGATGGTCTTGTGAGACCGTACTATGTTACCTCCAGTCCGAAGGTTTGGTACCATCGGGTTATTTGGTACGCTTCTTGGATGGTCTTCCAAACCGTACCTTCCAGTCTTTGTATTTTCCAAAGCCTTCACATCTTCGCCTCCTCGAGAAACATTGTCCAGTCTTCATAGACCGTATCATCCGGTCTTGGTAACTCGCCAGGCTTCTATTCCTTCACCCCTTCAGGAAACTTGGTATGGAGGTTAGTCCGGTCTTCACAGACTGTACCATCCGATCCTCACAATCCTGTGAGGTTTCAGGCCCTTCGGGCCTATCTTTTTGCTGTTCTTCTTCTTCATCCCTTGGACCTAAATACCTACAAATGTGCATCTAGACAAGTTCATTAGTCCAAGTGTTGGTTGTCAATCAATCACCAAAACACAACCATGGAAATAAGGCACATGAGGCATTTTCCTTACAATCTCCCCCTTTTTGGTGATTGATGACAACACAACCAAAGCAAGCAAGATAAATGCAAGAAATAATACCAAATGTAAATTTCGATGAGTAAGAATCAACTTAGCTTGCTTGGATGGATTTTTCAATGCTCAACTTCATTTGCCACCGGCATATGATCCAATTTATGCATACGGCTTTATATCCACATAAGGGATTTAAGCACAAATTGAGCACTGAGTTTGGTACTTTAGTTCATGGGATCACGGATTTAACAATTCTCCCCCATATTTGAACTAGTATCTCCCCCTATCACCTTGCCTCCTTGTTTTCACCTCATCTTCCCTTTGCCAATGGTCTTCATACTTCTTCCACTTGGTGCCTGACCTTTTCTCCCCCATATAATGTGTAATCTTGCTTGCATGGGATCTCTCTCCCCCCTTTGTCATTGAGCACCTAAAAGACCAAAACACAACCACTAGCAAAGAAAAGCATTTAGTAGCAAGGGAATTTTACTAGTGAGGCCATTTTACCTTATGCTAGCTCTCCTCCTTTGGATGTAGATACCAATTGAAGCAATCACTTGTAGTGACCATCTCTCCCCTTTTGTCATGGAATTGTTGCCTTGTGTTAACAAGATATCAAATGTGACTTGTGGCATAATTGTAGGGATGGACACCAATTGAAAATGAAGCTCATCGGAGGTAGAGCCCGGTGACTACAACAAATAGTACTTGAAAGCATGTTAGTCACAAAAACACAAGTTATAGAGTTGTTCCCCCTAAATATGTGCAATATTGTTTGAATCACTTAACCAAGTGTATGCACTTGTAATTCACAACATGGAGGGGTCAACATCTACAACTTGAAAACATGACACCAAATAAAGGGACACCAAGAATAGGTAATTGTAACCACTTGTAGCCCTTTTTCTCTTGCAAAGCATGTGCCATGGTCGAAATGGTGCATTCCACACACCACAAGTTAAGCTCACGTAAGTTGCTTCAAGAATAGACGGTTAGCACAAGCAACAAACCAAAAGTAGACCTAGGAAAGCACAAGACTAGATACTAATTGTAATAAATAAATATGCTCATGCAATCCTAGAGAGGCATTTGAGCTACAACGATGCATGAGATGTTTTACCTTGCTCTTTACCTCATATGTAGGGGAGGGGAATTTGGGTCTCTAATTTTGAATCCCTATACTTGGCTCCAATCCAATTGCATGATGCATCCCTACTTGTGCACCCAAAACTTGCCAAGTCTCCAAATTCCCTGTTGCCACTCTCTTTTTCTAAGTCTTTGGGACCCAAACCTTTTGGGAGCCTTCCATGGTTTGAATTAATTCCTTTGGTATCCAAATAGGCCGGTTCCATCCTTGGTTCCTCCACCCCATGGTATGAGCCACCACCTTGCCATTCTTCTTCTTCTCAAGTATGTAGTGGTTGCTCTTTTGCTTTGTCTTGTAGGTAGGCTTGGTGTGCACTAGTGAGGCCTTCAGTTTAGGAGAGTTCTTGTTCTCCATTGCCTTCTTCTTGCCCTTGTCATTGCTTTTGCCTTTGTTCTTGCTCCTGCTCTTTTGTTGGGCCTTTTCCTCCTTGCATTGATAGGACTTGTGGCCTTCTTTGTGACACTTGAAGCAAGTCACGGTTTCTCCCTTCTCAAGCTTCTTCACGACCTTGTAGGGGTTATCATGAGGAGGTTAGACTTGATCTTGTGCCTCTTTTCCTTTAAGTCGCCTTAAGTCCGCCCTTAGCCTTTCCACCTCTTGTTTGAGCTCTTCATTTTCACTAGGTCAATGGGGTCATCTAATGTTTCTACAACCACATTCTCATTGCAAGTAGTTAGATCACAAGAGGTAGACGCATCTACCTTGACAATTGGAATTGCACAAGGAATAGCACAAGGGATTGATGCATCCAATGAGTTTGTGAGAGACTCATATTTTAATTCTAGGTCCTCAAATTGCTTCATGAGCTCCCCATGCTCCTTGTCTAACAAATTGAATTTGTGAAGCAAGTTATCATATCTTGAGACAAAGGAGGCATGGAGCTCTTCATTAGCTTTGACAGCCTTGATTTCTTCTTTTTGTTTGAGCATGTAATCTTGTTGTTCTTTTATTAAGCTCATCATCTCACAAATCTCATTGGGTTCATCATCGGAGGAGGAGTCATCACTTACATTGTTATTACCTTTAGCCATAAGGCATATGTGTGATGACCGGGTGGTGAAGGGCTTGCTTGATTCATCACTTGAACTCCCTTTGCCACCCTTGTTCTCCTTGATAATGGCGGGGCAAGCTTGATGTCTCCTTTGCTTGCTCTTGTTCTTCTTGTCCACCATCTTGAATACTCCCACTGCATCTTCTCTTATGCGGGTTTCATAGCCTAGCATGTAGAGTTTCCTCACATGTTTGGCTACCTTTGTTTGGTGGAAGATTATGGCCCTTGAAGTTGCTTCATCCTCACTTGAGCTTGAGCTTGAGGCTTCATCATCATCCTCATCCTCCTCTTCTTCACTTGAGCTTTGCTCTTGCCGCCTTGGTTGATGCTTGCATTTGTGCTTGACGGCAAGTCGGCAAGGCTCTTTTGGCTTGAAGTGGAGGTGGACTCTTGCTTGATTATCCCCATGGAGTACTCATGGGCCACAATAGTGTTGATGACTTGGTTGGGTGTTTTGTTGTCCAAGTCTTCCTTGAGCAAGACGGTCTTGATGATATCAAATACGGGCTAGCGAAGGCAACGAATGATCTTGTGGTTCACCTCTCCATTTGTCAGTTGCTTGAGACCTAGATTATTTATTTCATTCACAAGAGTGTTCAAATGTGAGAACATATCATGAGCACTTTCATTCTCAAGTTGCTTGAAGCTAGTAAGCTCATCGGCGAGAACATGATATTTTTGGTTGGCCACATCCGGCGACCCCTCATGATTCTCAATGATTTGCTCCCATAGCTCATGAGCATTAGGTGAAGCAAACACATGGTTGAACATGTCATCACAAAGAGAGGACAAGAGAGTTGATTTTGCAATTGCATCAAATTGTCTCTCGCGGGCGGTGTTGCTACGTATGCCCTCTTTCGTGAGACGCCAAACATCAAGCCCCCGGGCTTCAAGATGTGCTTCCATGAGCACCTTCTACCATGGGAAGACCTTCCCATCGAAAAACGGAGCCCTATCGGTACTCATCCCTTCCCCGGACATAAAAACTCACTTGGCGGTGAAGCCAGTGGCACTCCTATGAGCTATCTCACAAATTTGCCAATGGAATTGGCTATTCTCGCAAGAGATGTGAGCCCTAGCTCTGATACCATTTGAAAAGAATGTGCCGGGGTATCCGACCCAAGAGGGGGAGGGGGTGAATTGGATTGCTAATCGCTCAACTAAAACCTAGGGTTATCTAGTGCATAAAGATAAACCTATCGTGTCCTACACATGCTAGTTAAATCTAAGGTTTATCTATGCGCTCTCTAACTTACCCAAAAAACTTGCAAACTAGAGCCAAACCTAATCAAACTAACTAGGAAAGCTAAAGGCACACAAGCAAGAACATGCGGAAACGTAAATACGGTAAGTAAAGAGATAAGGGCAATGGGATGCAAACTCCCGGGGAGACGCGGAGATTTAACGTGGTTCACCACAGAGGGCTACGTCCACAGGCTCGCCACCAAAGGCAATATCCGAGCCAAGCACCAAGACTCTCTCGATCACCGTCTTGCGCTCGCCACCAAATGGCTCACGGCAAGTAAAGGCTAAGTGCCACCAAGGCTTAGCCACCGCCACTGTCTCTCTTGGTCACAAGGCGTCGGATTCTTCACTATGGAGTTTGTAGGGTCTCCTCGTCCCCGCACAAAGTGTCGCCGCCGCTCCACACCAAGGAAGGAGGGTCTAGCAATGAGTACAACTGGCTTGACCGCAGCCAAGGCTTCTTCAATTGCTCTCGCAGGAGCAACACACAAGGAGAGCTCGCAAGCTCACTCTCTCTAAGCTCTAGCCTAGCTTGGATGTGCACTAAGCTCTTATATGGTGGTTGGAGTGATGGATATGCTTGGAATACTCTCTCACACTTGCTCTCAACTTCAGTGGCTCCAACACCCTTGAAATGGCCGGGTGGGGTGGCTTATATAGCCTCCAAACACGATCTAGCCATTGCTCCAACGGGCTGCTGACGTAGTGTAGACCGTACTATCCGGTCTACCCTTTTTCCATAGACCGGACCATCCGGTCCGTGAACTTTCCCAACGGTCACTGAAATCCCACATCACTGTACTTTAGTCCGAAGGTTAGTACGGTCAGACCGTACCATCTGGTCCGTTGTGCACTGCAAGTTCTTCAAGGTCCCCAGCCTTGAGTTTCTTAGGACGGTCCATGGACGGTCTTGTGAGACCGTGCTATGTTACCTCCAGTCCGAAGGTTTGGTACCCTCGGATTATTTTGTACGCTCCTTGGACGGTCCTCTAGACCGTACCTTCCGGTCTTTGTTTCTTCCAAAGCCTTCACATCTTCGCCTCCTCGAGAAACATGGTCCGGTCTTCATAGACCGTACCATCCGGTCTTGGTAACTCGTCAGGCTTATATTCCTTCACCCTTTCAGGAAACTTGGTACGGAGGTTAGTCCGGTCTTCACAGAACGTACCATCCGGTCCTCACAATCATGTGAGGTTTCAGGCCCTTCGGGTCTATCTTTTTGCTTTTCTTCTTCTTCATCCTTTGGACCTAAATACCTACGAATGTGCATCTAGACAAGTTCATTAGAAGTGTTGGTTGTCAATCAATCACCAAAACACAACCATGAAAATATGGCACATGAGGCCATTTTTCTTACAACGGCCCCTCGCACAAGGTTGACCCATCCCCTCGCCGCTTTACTGCTTACATTTTCAGCTAAAATGTTCTAGTGCTTGGTTCATGGGTGAGTAGCCAGGTCAGAGGTTACCAATGTTTTAGAACTTTAATCTGATCGCGAAAAAGATAGTCTAAAAATACCTAAGAACAGAAAGTTAGTTTGTATAAAAATTATTCCTTCAATTACCTAAGAAAGGTCAGTAATATGGTCCTAGGCTTCAGCTCAAGTCTGCCAAAGATCCTGTATTTATGTCTGATGCTACATGAGTTAATGCATTTGAGTAATAATGTTTACTGCTATCTTTTTTATTTATCCATCCATGAGGTGTGTAGAAATTCCCTTCCCTAGCACCTTGTGTGGGAGCTTTTAGAACTGAGCAACCCCTTTTTTATTCATCTCTGAAGATCTTTTGACACATTATCTCATCTTGGCCTTTTTCTTCTTCTTTTAATATATTCTACTTCTGCAAAGTGTCAATATACATCAATTTTGTCTAAGAGTTTACCTGTTATTGGTGAATGGCTCAGTGTTGCAGCTGTCTGCAGGAGCTGCACTTGTCGGTCTTACATTATGGCTTGATCAAATGCAAGTATGTTCTTAAATGATAATCTTTGTTATGTGTTCCATTTGTAGAGCAAGTACTAGAGTTAAAGAAACATAAAAAATCTTTGCTTTGTTCCTCCATTATTAATGTTTTGTGTTGCCTTGATTTTTTAACTTTCTTTTGCTGACCTCCATCATTATTATCGTTAATGTTATCCTAGTAATATTATGAGACCTGATATTCTGCCTTTAAATTTAGCAATTTCATCTCAAGAAACGAGCTAGAGAATGCATCTAACATTCGCCGTCTATCTCTTCAAAATTTCTTTTGTTTGAGCTCTTACTTTCAACACATATCCTGAAATTTAATTAGATTTAAGGCAATTTAATTGTAATTGAGTAAACAATAACTGATATAGTTCTCATTGTCTTGTACCCAGATGGTTCTATGTCCATGTCTTGGCAGCTTCAAAGAGCTGACTTGCTGATATTGAAGTCTGCCAAAATAATTACAGCACATTGAATTGGTTGTCTTTATCAAACACATAACTGTGAAGGTAACATTATCAGGATTAAACTGTATTTAATGCATACTGTATCTAAATCTGTTGGTAAAAATTTTAGTGGGCAATTTGGTACTCAACAGCATGCTATCATTTGTGGAATATGATATCCAGTAGGTGTTCAACTGACAACACATTGTCTCATGCTATCATGTGAGCATGTTTGGCAATCTTCATTTAAGCCGTTGCGTTATGTGCAAATTTGTCTTCATTTAAGGCGTTGTTTGGCAATCTTCTTGCTCTAAAATCTTTCTTTGGATTATACTTCTCCTAATTTTTCATTCCATGTCACACCTGTGATTTATACTTTTCCAATGACTATCTCTAGCTGAAAATCAAAGAGTACTAGAACTACATGGAAGGGATGTAAGACCATGCTATTTTGGTTCCTGCACTCATTAGAACTTTATAATGCTTGACTATTTGAGACCCTTCTTGCAGGATTAAGCATGACCATGGCAGCTTGTTGAATCAACGTGAGAGATAGTTTTCTTCTATGGTACCACTCTTTCTTAGATTCATCTCTGTTTGTTGTCAATAACAAATTATTAAGTCTATTCCTCTTGATGTTAACTAACTGGTTGAATATTTTCCTACAGGACTTACTTTGTCACCGCCCAAATCCGTGCAACAAATGCACTGTTTAGAGACGGTGAGTTGATATACAGTAGATAAACCAGATGGGTTTGTTGTCGCATTTTGTACAATAGTTTAGAAATAGTAGCTGATCTCATTGTTAATTGTTAAGAAATACTAGTTGATTACAACACTTAAAAACTTTAGTGTAACCTGATAGGTTTTCTAGCAATTGCTTCAAGACTTCTGTTGATGTATTACTTGATGTATTACTTCAGTCGATGTTATTTTTATGGACTGTATGTGTTTATATATTTTTTGTCTACATGTTTATAGTGACAATATAGTACCAGGAGTTGCTATATGTGACTACATGATGTTCTATTATTTTTTTATGATTTTTTTTGAATTTTATGTGAATTATCAGATTTTCTATGGGTATGACATTATTTTTTTAATTTAAAAATAAATAAATTCGTGGGTTCATAAAAACCGACGAATTTATTTGCCACGTGGGCATTAAGTTCGTCGGCCCTATCTGGCCGACAAATTTAACTGGGCCACGTGAATAAATTTGTCGGCCACGTGGAAACCGACGAAATTAACCTATGTTCATCGGACCTGACGAACTTATTTCCATAAATTCGTCAAGTTCGACGCATAAGTTGGGTTAATTTCATGGGTATAGGCCTAAGTTCGTGGATTTCTGGCCGATGAATTTTTTCGTGATTCTTGTAGTGAGGATTGTTGCGGAGCAACAGGCTGCTGGTCACCGGAGCCCAGCACATGGCAGTCTCTAGCCAGAGGATGGCCGGGTTTGAATCTGGACCGAAGCAGGGGCCTGGGTCTAGGATGCTACATGAAAATATCATGTGCATGACTACAGTGGGGTCCAGAGCTGCCACGTAGCTGGTGGGGTCCAGTACCGCCTTGTACAGGCCAAGGCCAACCAACAGTTGGACCCCAAAGTAGACTGGACCCCCTCGGGTCTCAAAGGGTCACGTGAGGAAAAGTGACACATGTGAGCAACATCGCCGCCCAGTGCGACCCAGGCACGCACATAAAGAGAAGACTGCATTTAATGCAAGTGTGGAGGGATCTCCTCCCCCAGGCTTGGTGTCAGCTGGCGAATTGCGTACCTAGGAGCATTTAATGCTCCTGGGCGCTATGGGATGGTAGACGGAGTACAAGACAAGCCAGGGCAAGCACAGAAGACTCTGAGGCAGGGGTGTACTCGAGTATGCTCAGAACTAAATGTCACATCATATGTAGCCTAAATCAATGCCTATTCTTGTATAACATCTTAGGTATTGTAGAAGTATGCCTTTTTTTTTTCTCACTCTACAGTGCTTAGCTAGGCACACATCTCGCGTATTGTGGCGGAACCGCCCTGCTTAATCCAGGCTAAGCATACCTGCCACCTCTGGCTCGCAGTGCACTTAGGCTAGACTAAACCCGGTAGTCCGTCGAGAGTCCTTCGGGCTCTCGATGTCACCATTTCCCAGAGGAACCGACGTCATACACATCCGACTCTCGATGGAGCCACAACAGTTACAACATCACAGGCAGTTGAATAGATATTACATAGACTTTAGTTACAAACCAAGTTCGAAATCAAATAGAGTTCAACATAGTGTCTTATAACAACATGGTTCAAATAGTCTCTCGCAGCGGAATTTTAAAGTTCAAGTTTCATGGTACTCAAAATACTTGCATAAAAGAACGAGCATCGAGCCCACCGATGCCGCTCCTTGCCAGATCATGACTCTGCTCATTCCTGATGGGGGCACGACCCTCCACCAACACAGGCACAGAAGAGGAACTCCGTACCTGTAAGCCAAAAGTGGGGGGCAAACTCTGAGTACTAATTACTCAGTAGGACTTAATGGATGAGGCTTACGGCTGACGCGAAGCTTGCTTACTAGCATCTGAGTCCTTAGCCATTGCTTTTATACAGGATCAAGTTAAATCAATGGAAGCAGGATTTGACAGCTGCTTACATTATTGCACCCGAGCAAGATTTAACAGCTGCTCGAGTCATCATAATTGGTGGAACATAATAGGTATGGGATAGCATGGCATGAAAGTAAAGCATGTATCAGAATTGTGACAAATATTGCATGAAGTAAATCAGGCATATCCAAGTATGTAGTTGTCAAAACCATGAATTCTCAATACAACATATTCATATGGATTACTATTTTGCCCGTCAGTGGTATTGGCATTCTCACACCTGGTGAGTATCAGCGATTCGAATCGATTTTTATATTCCCGGGAATAACTAGAAGCACCAGGATGGCATATGCTTACTAACTCCCAGCGTTCCACATATGCTTCCCCCATCTCCACCTGTCCCGTCTCAAGTTCGATGACCACTCCCGCCTAACTCCCGGAGCGCGTTGTAGCAGGAGCGGTACCTCGGTTACGTGGGGTTCTGCCCTCCTTTGACACCCGCCTCCGCGGCCACCTTCCTCTCAACCAGTGGGTAGGAACGTGCCCCTTGCTTGAGACGTCACAAGTAAGACTTTCACCGGCCCATAGATTCCGGATAAGCACTCTAGCAATGTTATGCCGACCAATAGGCGAACAATGACCGGCCTTATGCGACTCGGGCGGAGTCCACCACACATTATCTCAATTCTCAACATTCATACCCATATCTCCGCCCGGTCTCCATTTAAAATATAACATAATCATGGCATGATAATAATATCTTTCATAGTGAGACTTTTTCTTTTGAAAAGTAACACCTACGCGACGAGTGACCTTTATTCACTCGTGTCTACTCGTACCTAGCCATTCTAGGCATACTCGTCCTACGCACTCTATTGTAGGTGCTAGGGCCAGGGCGGCCAAGGGATCTAATGCAATTGGTTCCATACAACACCTAATGCATATGCGTGATGAACAGGTATTTTATTTGCTGGGAATTGTATGATCCTGCCTACCTTCTTCCTCGCTAGGGTTAGTCTCTTCGGCGGTGGCGTCAGCGGTCGGCTGCGAGTCCTCCTGCTCCTCTTCGGGTTCCTCGACCAAGGGTTGCTCCTGCACTGTCTCTTCTTCGATCGTGGGGTCTATATGCATGAGAAGTACCGACATGAGCGCCTATGAATGCAGATGTGTGCATTTGATGTAGATGAAGTGCAGATGCCAGTATGCAGTATATACTTCATGGAAAACGACGTGTGCATAGCAGTTAAATCAACCTTCATGTATATATTTAATGTAAACCATGTACATTTGTGAATTAAAACATGTATCTGAGTTCTGACAGTTCGACTAACTCAAATGGTACCAAACTTTTATGACAAGCAGATATTTCATACCAAAGCTACTGTCAAAATTTCAGCTCAATTGGAGTTATAATTATTTTATTAAAATTCCAGCAAGTCATCAGCCCTACAGTTTGTCAGAATTTTTATAATTTATTGGTATGGTTTCTGAAGATGAAATTTTACCAGTGAGCTATCCTTAGTATGAACTGCATGTACAAAAATTTATAAGCTAAAACTCCCACTTTTGACAGGACATCTATTTCCCATATATAAAACTAGTGCAAATTAAGATGTACATATAAACAGTGAGAATAGCTTCCAAACATATACTTTCTGGATTCTACAGTGCTCCCACATGCTACTAGAATTTTGGTAGAATTTATCTTGCACATTAGGACCCATTTTTCCATTTATCAAGTTCTCCAAGTCAAGATTTGTCATTTTCAAATCACCATCAAAACTGTACATGCAGGGGCTCATATTTTACCAGTGGTGTTCACAAGCTATATAGAACCTGAGAAAAATACTAGTGAGTCTTATTTCACATATTTTGCATGGACCTCATTTTCAAATTATCAAATAATGCATAAAGTACATATAAAATGGTAAAACCATGAATGAACAGTAAAGTATTGAGCCACCAGGAATTACCACAGTATCAAGACACCCTAAGAAGGTTACTGACCAAGTTTCGTCATTTTTGGATTCCACCTAGGCCATGTTTCTTATTTTTCATTGATTTATCATGCATCTTTAAAAAACAGAAGTAAAACCGTACATGCACATCCCCACATCATACCTACTGTGTAGATCTATTTACCAGGAGTACAATGCAACTGAGTTTACCTTTTTACGATTTTTATTCGATTTTATATGAATTTCCAAAGTTTCAGCCGAATATAGGAAAAAAAATGGAAAAAGATAGAACCGAGGACTAGAACACAATTAACTCTATACTCCAGGGGCTAGCAAGTAAGAATGCCAAGACTCAGTAAACAGCGCGTGGGTTAAAAATGTAAATAAACCATACTCCAGGGGGTAGCTTGCAAAACCCCCCGGCCTTTCTTCCTCCTCCCGCCGCGCGCGACGGCGCGGCGGCGCGCGCGCCGGCGAGCTCGGGCTCGCCGGAGCCGCGACGCGACGCGCATCGGGTGCGCGGTAGCGCGGCGCTCAAGCCAGGCTAGGTCTCGGCGGCGGGGACGTCGAGGGTCGGCGGTGGAAGGCGGTGAACCGAGGGCGCGCGACGGCGTCGGCGGCGTGGCCACGACGTCGGGCGGCGGTGGATCTAGGCGAAGGGTGGGTGAACGGCGACGAGGCCTAGTGCCTCGGGTGCGCGGGAGCGAGGCGAGTGCGGTGAGAGTGCTCTAGGGACGCGATGAGGGCGGTAGGCAGCGGCGCAAGCCCAAGCTTGAGCTCGGCCCGGCCATGGCGGGCGCGACGGGGCTCGGCCCGATCTAGAGAATGAGGGGGAGAGGGACGACGAGGTCTACCTCGGTGGGTGCGCAAGGGCGAGGCGAGGTAGATGGCGGCGGTTGGGGGCGCGGAGAGGGACCGAGGAGACCGGCGTAGCGAGCTCTCGGTCGGCGGCTATGGCGGGCGGCGCGCGAGGGTGGATAGAGAGCGAGTGAGTGAGCGAGCGAGGAGCGGGGGAGTGAACGCGGACGGCTTCGCGGCTAGGTAAGGGCGCGGCCTCGGCCGAGGGGGGGCGATCCGCGTGCGCGCGTCGTGGCCGTACGCCGGCGGCCACGCGGCGACCGCGAGCTGGGGGAGCGGGGCGGCGCTGACGAGTGGGCCCCACTCGTCAGTGACCGCGGGGGAGGAAAAACCTAGAAAAAGAAAAATGTGTTTCCTCACCCTCTGTAAATCGTCATGTTGACCTATTTAGGAGCCGAATTTGGAAAAATGGTAATTGGATGAAATGTTCCACTCTTTGAAGTCTACAACTTTGTCAAAAGGTTCCAACTCAAATTCGGTCTAGAAATATGAATTCCATTTGAATTTGTCTGACAGCTCTAGATGGGGCAGAGTACCTTTATTTCTTGTGAAGGGAAAAACTCCCATTTCTGGGCATTAACTTCTAAAACTCCCATTGACAAGTTTGTTTATAATTTAATCCTCTATATTTAATTCCATTTGGGTTTGACATGAAAATGACTTTAAGTTGGAGAAAAACCAAGTTTACCAACTGGTCAGATTTAAACTGTGTTTCTAGGCTGACAGAAAATGGTTCAAATCATTAACTAAAATTCATTTTTTTAACCAGACCCCAATTGAAAAAGTTTCTCCCTAGATCATTACCTATAACTTCCCTAATTTGAGCTTTGCATGAAAGTGGCCGTAGGTCAGAGTAAATTTGGAATTTCAAATCAGCCCTATTTGGACTGGTTTTCTATACTGACTATAATTGACCCTAATCACTTTGCAAACCTCATTATATGACAAGACCCCAATTAGGAAAGTTGTTTATATCATGTTGACCTACAGTTTTGTCAATATGGATTTCACCCAGATCTCAACAGAATAAAAGATATGATCATAAACATAGCACCACACATGAAATGACAGTGTTTTTCACTATGCAATATAAACCAAACTTGTTTCCAATGCACCCACACATGTTATGCCATGATGCTCAAGATGAATGCTTCATGTAAAATGAGTGATTATGCACTTGAGATGCCAGAGCATCACAACCCACCCCCCTTAAAGAAATCTCGTCCCGAGATTTGTTGATGTAATGTGGGTGGATAAGGTAATTTAGGATGCAGTGCATTGTGTAGGATTTCGAATAAGAATTTGTATTTTGATGGTTATACATACTCGTTTGTAGTAGCTGAAAGGAAACCCAGGTATTTGGTTTGCAAGTATTCTTCTTGCTCCCAAGTCGCTTCTTCTTCGGAGTGATTACTCCATTGTACTTTGTAAGAGTTGATTGCTCTTCTTCTTGTTGCTCTTTGTTTTTGGTCGAGGATTTTTATAGGACGTTCCTCATAGGTGAGGTCAGGCTCAATTTGAATTTGCGAGGTGTCCACTGCTTCTTCCGGCACTCTCAAACACTTCTTAAGTTGCGAGACATGAAATACGTCATGAACCGCAGCCAGATGTGGAGGTAGCTCCAACCGGTAAGCAACTGGCCCACACTGCTCCGTGATCTTAAACGGACCTACGTATCTCGGGGCTAACTTCCCTTTCACACCAAAACGATGTACCCCTTTCATTGGTGACACCCGAAGGTACACATGATCATTAACTTCAAAGACCAACGGTCGTCTTCTTTTGTCAGAGTAGCTCTTTTGCCTAGATTGTGCTCTTTTCAAGTTGCTATGTATAAATTTAACTTGCTCCTCGGCTTGTGTTACCAAATCAGGGCCAAAGATGACCCGTTCTCCTGGTTCAGACCAGTTGAGGGGTGTTCTGCATCTTCTCCCATATAGAGCTTCGAAAGGAGCCATTTCTAAGCTCTTTTGGTAGCTGTTGTTATAGGCGAACTCAGCTAGAGGAAGGCACTCCTCCCATTTGGTGGAATAAGTTAATGCACAAGCTCTCAACATGTCTTCTAGGATTTGATTTACCCTCTCGACTTGGCCACTGGTTTTCGGATGGTATGCAGAACTGCGAATCAAAGTGGTGCCTAGAGCGGTCTGTAGGTGCTCCCAAAAGCGAGATACAAACAGAGAGCCTCTATCCGAAGTGATCGACCGAGGAACACCATGTAAAGAGACTATCCTCGCGATGTATAATTCAGCATAGGTCTTGGCGTGGTAGATTGTTTTCACGGGAATAAAGTAAGCTGATTTTGTGAGTCGGTCAATAATCACCCATATGGAATCATAGCCCTTCTGAGTGCGAGGCAAACCCACAATGAAATCCATGTGTATATCTTCCCACTTCCAAGATGGTACAGCTAGCGGTTGAAGCATTCCTGCCGGTTTTAGATGGTCGGCTTTTACTCTCTGGCACACGTCACACTCGGACACGTATTTGGCGATCTCCCGTTTCATACGGGTCCACCAAAACTTTTGTTTTAGATCTTGGTACATCTTGTTGCTACCCGGGTGTATGGTGAACATGGAGGTGTGGGCTTCGTCTAGGATTTTCTTTCTCAACTCCATGTCCCTAGGTACCACTAAGCGACCCTTGAACCATAGGACGCCTTGGTCATCAAGCGTGAAGCACGCTCTCTTCTCTTCATTTATACCTTCCCGAATGTATGCCATACTTTTATCTTGTTTCTGTGCCGCTATAATTTGTTCTTTTATGGTAGGCTCTATGATCAAGCTGTAAAGTTCTGCCATTTGCTCAGTGATTACTTCGATCTCATCTATCTCGCAACAGATCACCCTTGCCGTGGGTCGGACTTCAAGCACATGGCAATGAGCCCGACGGCTTAGTGCATCTGCTACGACATTTGCTTTGCCGGGATGGTAATGGATTTCTAGGTCATAATCTTTTATCAGTTCTAGCCATCGTCGTTGTCTCATGTTAAGTTCAGGCTGCGTGAGGATGTATTTGAGACTCTTATGATCTGTGTATATGTGACAAGTGTTGCCCAGCAGATAATGTCTCCATATCTTTAGGGCGTGTACCACTACTGCTAGCTCCAGATCATGTGTTGCGTAGTTGGCTTCATGTTTTCTTAACTGGCGTGACGCATAGGCAATTACTCTTCCCTCTTGCATTAAGACACAGCCAAGCCCATTGCCGGAGGCATCACAATATACATTGAAGGGTTTAGTGACGTCCGGTTGAGCTAGCACTGGTGCGGAGGTTATTGACTTTTTCAAGCTTGTGAAGGCCTCTTCACACTTTGGATCCCATAGATACTTCGCGTTTTTCTTGGTCAGGGATGTCATTGGCTTTGCAGTTTTGGAGAAGTCCTTGATAAAGCGGCGGTAGTAGCCCGCTAAACCGAGGAAGCTCCTAATTTGTGTTACTGTTTCGGGTTGTTTCCAATTCAGTACATCTTCCACTTTACTCGGATCGACGGCTACCCCCTTTTCGGACAAGATGTGGCCAAGGAAACTCACTTCTCTTAGCCAGAATGCACATTTGCTGAACTTGGCGTAGAGTTGGTGTTCTCTCAGCCGGGTGAGTACCGTTCGCAAGTGCTCCTCGTGCTCTTCCTCATTTTTAGAGTAGATGAGGATGTCGTCAATGAATACGACTACAAATTTATCCAGCTCGTTCATGAATACTGAGTTCATCATATACATGAAGAAGGCTGGTGCATTGGTTAACCCGAAGGACATGACCAGGTATTCATATAGGACGTATCTGGTAGAGAAGGCTGTCTTGGGTATATCTTCTTCCCTGATTTTTATTTGATAGTAGCCTGACCTTAAATCAATTTTTGAAAACACTTTGGCCCCTGCTAGCTGATCGAACAAGATGTCAATGTGAGGCAGTGGGTACTTATTTTTTATCGTGACTGCGTTTAATGGTCTATAGTCCACGCACAATCTCTTACCACCTTGGTCTTTCTTCTCTACAAAGAGAGCAGGACAGCCCCAAGGTGATGAGCTAGGACGAATGAACCCTTTATCCAATTGTTCTTGTAATTGTGTTTTTAATTCCTTGAGTTCATCTGGTGCCATTCTGTACGGCCTCCTTGAAACAAGTGCCGTTCCTGGAATGAGGTCTATCTTAAACTCCACATCCCTATCTGGAGGAAGCCCAGGAAGCTCCTCCGGAAACACATCCGGGAAATCACATACTACCGGTATCTTTCTAATCTCTTGAAGTTCAGATGTATTTACTGTGGCCTCTAGATGTTTCTGTTCTGGTATGTGCACCTTTAGTATCTTTCCAGTGACCTTAGACTTTAATTGCACTTCCCTGCTGCCAACATGTAGGATTGCATCGTTTTCTACCATCCAATTCATGCCCAAAATAACGTCAATCCCTTGGTGTGGCAGCACCACAGGATTTATGACAAAGCTCTCGGGACCGATGTCTACCTTCAATTGTCTGGCCATTAAACCAGTGGCGACAGGGGAACACGGTGCGGTGATGTGATAATCTTCCTTTAACTTGTACATTTTTATCCCGTGCTTCAATGCATATGACTTGCTAAGAAATGTATGTGTGGCTCCTGAATCAAATAACACGACGGCCGGATGACCGTTGACGGTGAACGTACCAGCAAGTACCGGCTCTCCGGCTGGAACCTGGTCCATGTGGATGAAGTGAACTCGGCCCGTCTTAGAGTTGGACCCCTTTTCCTTCCCCTGGCTGCCACCCGCAGGGGTGGGACCCTGGATGCGACGAGGTGCCCTGCAGTCCTTACTGAAGTGTCCGGTCTTGCCGCAGTTAAAGCAAGGACCCCAAGCTCCCTGTGAGAAAGGAGCGCGAGGTGCCGGAAGCTGTGCCTGATGGGATGGTGCGCGGTAGTAGGGAACCTCTGCTGCTGCGGTGCCCTGTGAATCCAACCCGACTGATTGGGCCGGACTACAAAGCGAGACTGCTGGTGGTACTGCTGTGGCTGCTGATAGTTGGCCTTCTGCTTCCGAGATGACCCAGGTGCATTGTTGGCCTGGCGTTTCCGCTTTTGATCCTCATTTGCAACACGGAGGCGATTCTCCATGTCTAGTGCAGTGTCGACCAGCGCCGAGAAGCTCTGGTATTCTCGCCCTAGATGCGTCAGAAGTGTAGAGTCAAACCCACTCAAGAGCCTAGTTGCCCGGCTAGGATCATCAGCCACGTCCCCCGGTGAGTATTGCGACAAGTGTATGAACGACTGCACGTACTGCATGACTGTTCGGTTGCCCTGCTTCAGTTCCCTAAACTCCCTCTGCTTCTGCTCCATAAGACTCTTCGGGATGTAGTGGGCCCGAAAAGCTGTACGGAGCTCCTCCCACGTGGTGATGTGCCCTTGCGGCTGCATAGCTTGGAACGTGGCGTACCATGCTCCGGCTGGGCCCTGAAGTAGCTGTGCCGCAAACCGAGCTTTCTCTTGCTCGGTCAACCCCGGAAGCAGTGTGAACTTGGACTCAATCGTGCGGAGCCAATCATTTGCTGCCGGTGGCTCAGGGCACGTGGTGAAGACTGGAGGGCGCAAATCCTCAAAGTCTTTGTAGGTGATCCCGCGGGGTTGGTGTTCCCGCGGCCGCTGCTGCCCCTGAGCTTGTCGTTCCTCCCTCATGAGGCGGATCAGCTCGCCCTGCTGCACGACCAGGGTGGCCAACTCCGGCGGGGGTGGTGCATCGTGTGGCTGCTGGCCTGAGGTCTGCCCATTGCGAGTGTTCACCATCTGCAAGAATGAAGCTAACAGTGTTCAGTCCAACCACTTTAAAGCAATTAAATGCGCCGAAACACAGTTACTCAAAACATGTAAGACGGAAACATATAATTGCAGTAAAGTGTTAGCTTCCTTCTTGCAGCGGTTCGACCACTGTCACATTTAGTCATAGCTCGGTGTGTTGGTGTTTAGCAGTCGGCTATCGCGTGGATTTCTGGACAGCAATGACTTTACCGGTGCGCCGCTCCTAAACCGTGCATCTTTTGACTATGCTCCCCTTAGCAAAGTTATTCCTTGTTCTGTGGTCTTTCACTTTCATATGGAATGTTTTTGGTGATTCTATTTGTAGCCCGTTCGAGATTTAGTCTACGTCAGCATATGCTAGTTCAGTTCAGATTTCAGTGACTGCGTGATTTCAGCCATATCTCCCAAATGAGTCGTATTTAGGAGAAGCTTTGTATAACAAAGTTGTTCTACACTTCCAGATCTACAACTTTGACAACACGCTCTCAGTTCAGTTCCTGCACTAAGGGTGTGCAAAAATAGGATTTTCCTACTGGTGCTACTTCAGTCCAGATTACACGTTCTTAAGAAATTTGACCGTAACTCCAGATCTGAGCACAATTAGAGAAAGCTCCAATTGGTAAGGTTGTGCACCAGACAGTTCTCCACAACTTTACTATTCAACTCTTGGCTCAAATCCTTACACAACTTAAGATAACTTCAGTTTTTGGCTGCAGCTGCGAAAAATTTCAGATTGCAAGGTGCAATCCAAAACGAGGTGCAACTCACAAATCCATACATACAACCATCTCAAAGGCCATTACGACGTAAAACCAACATCAGTGCCACTTAAAAAGTTCAATTACCACTAAAGAGTCTTAGGTTTACATCATAGGATGGTGGCTACATCAACCAACCATCGAATAGTGCGTAATAAAATGGTCCATCATAACATCAAATGGTGTACGGAATGAGCTCTCACAACTCACCAATGTTTTCGTACAACCATGAGTCTAAATGCGGAGCGGATTATTACAAAACATCGCTTTCAACGCGTTACTAACTTAATGCTTAACTTCCTCCCATCAATCCATCAAACACCCTGCACCCTGGAGTTAGCGTCAGAGGGGTCGTTCTCCTCCTCCTCTTCCACCTCCATGAGCTCCGAGGACTCCTCCTCCTCCTCCTCCTCCTCCAAGGGCGCGGGCTGCTGCGGCGGCTCGTACTCGGCCAGACGCTGCTGCAGCTGCGCCACCCGGGTCTCTAACTCCTCCACACGGGTACGGGTCTCCGTGTACCTGGAAAAGTAGAAGTGGCTCCGGTTCTCCGCGCGCTGATACATCCCGTGCGCCTCACGTGCATAGTCCATGCACGCTACCAAGGGCCGAGAGCCGTTCCTGTCCCGAAGCCACCCACGGCGCTCCTGCCAAGCGTGGTCGAGGTCGCGTGTGGGGAGGAAGCGCAGGACCGTGTGGTCTGCCTCCCACCTGGAGCTCAACGAAGTGAGGGCTCCCATCACCGCCTTACGGTAAGCCTCCTCCTCATTGGCCCCGTAAGTGGTGAGGGTCTGCTGGCCCGCGAACGTCCCCCGTGGAAGGACAACCTGGGCCATGCAGTTGCCCTCCTCGTGCACCGTCTGCACCGAGATGAAGGGACAGGGACGACGCCCCATCTCCCTCAGGGCCCTGCACAGCAACTGGGACAGGGGGCACTCCTCCCTGCAGCGAGTGTGGAGCAACCCATCCTCCACCACAGGGGGAGTGTGGGTCACGTCAGGGAGAACGGTGGTCCTGGCTCCGGTGGCCTTGCGTGCGGTCTGCTTGGTCCTGGCCATCTATTTTAGGTAGACAAGGTTGTGCATTAGTGAGGGATATATTTTTCATACGAGATATTAAGCCAAGGGTACAATAGTGCATCATATGGAAGGTAAACTTTTAAAATTGCGATTTATTTCATAGCATTTTAATAATATCCCACCATAAATAAGAGCAGTAAACATGATGCATGAATCGTATCTAAACGGTCTCACATCACACATCTAAAAGAAGAGTACATATAGCTATCGTTATTTCGGTGACACATATGCACGGCACTCTCTAATGCAACTAGTCGTTCCCTGGCCGTTCTTAGTTTCGCACGTAGTTAGTGTAACTGCAGAAGAATGCATGCTCATACATTACCACTTAGTGTGGCATCCACGCGTGACTGCTGCGTGGACAACGTTGGTGGACTGATGCACCTTTTTCTCAAAGCCTGACTTTCCACCAGTACTGGGGATTGTCGAGGAAAAAATGGATCCCAAATCCAAATGTAAGTGTGGTGGGTATGAAAGCCTCAAACATGCCCACCACCCTTAAAGAGCTTTTACTTATACAGCATGAATGCAGAGTTCACAACCGTTCGCAAAACCCGATAGCTTCCACCAGTACTGGGGATAGCTATGGCCGAAAAGTTGTTTCTCAAAGCGCCGAACATGCATATAAGTTCTATCTAGGTTAGAATGTCAGTGATGTCACCTGAATAACACTAACATCCTTATACGGGCATAGCGTATACTCTCATTTTTCAATTACTTGAAAAGGGCTTTCGAAAATAGTTTTGTAAACCAAAACTTGATGATGTAACCGTTGTCTGTGCATGATCGGCTCTGATGCCAGCTATGGCGGAACCGCCCTGCTTAATCCAGGCTAAGCACACCTGCCACCTCTGGCTCGCAGTGCACTTAGGCTAGACTAAACCCGGTAGTCCGTCGAGAGTCCTTCGGGCTCTCGATGTCACCATTTCCCAGAGGAACCGACGTCATACACATCCGACTCTCGATGGAGCCACAACAGTTACAACATCACAGGCAGTTGAATAGATATTACATAGACTTTAGTTACAAACCAAGTTCAAAATCAAATAGAGTTCAACATAGTGTCTTATAACAACATGGTTCAAATAGTCTCTCGCAGCGGAATTTTAAAGTTCAAGTTTCATGGTACTCAAAATACTTGCATAAAAGAACGAGCATCGAGCCCACCGATGCCGCTCCTTGCCAGATCATGACTCTGCTCATTCCTGATGGGGGCACGACCCTCTACCAACACAGGCACAGAAGAGGAACTCCGTACCTGTAAGCCAAAAGTGGGGGGCAAACCCTGAGTACTAATTACTCAGTAGGACTTAATGGATGAGGCTTACGGCTGACGCGAAGCTTGCTTACTAGCATCTGAGTCCTTAGCCATTGCTTTTATACAGGATCAAGTTAAATCAGTGGAAGCAGGATTTGACAGCTGCTTACATTATTGCACCCGAGTAAGATTTAACAGCTGCTTGAGTCATCATAATTGGTGGAACATAATAGGTATGGGATAGCATGGCATGAAAGTAAAGCATGTATCAGAATTGTGACAAATATTGCATGAAGTAAATCAGGCATATCCAAGTATGTAGTTGTCAAAACCATGAATTCTCAATACAACATATTCATATGGATTACTACTTTGCCCGTCAGTGGTATTGGCATTCTCACACCTGTTGAGTATCAGTGATTCGAATCGATTTTTATATTCCCGGGAATAACTAGAAGCACCAGGATGGCATATGCTTACTAACTCCCAGCGTTCCACATATGCTTCCCCCATCTCCACCTGTCCCGTCTCAAGTTCGATGACCAATCCCGCCTAACTCCCGGAGCGCGTTGTCGCAGGAGCGGTACCTCGGTTACGTCGGGTTCTGCCCTCCTTTGACACCCGCCTCCGCGGCCACCTTCCTCTCAACCAGTGGGTAGGAACGTGCCCCTTGCTTGAGACGTCACAAGTAAGACTTTCACCGGCCCATAGATTCCGGATAAGCACTCTAGCAATGTTATGCCGACCAATAGACGAACAATGACCGGCCTTATGTGACTCGGGCGGAGTCCACCACACATTATCTCAATTCTCAACATTCATACCCATATCTCCGCCCGGTCTCCATTTAAAATATAACATAATCATGGCATGATAATAATATCTTTCATAGTGAGACTTTTTCTTTTGAAAAGTAACACCTACGCGACGAGTGACCTTTATTCACTCGTGTCTACTCGTACCTAGCCATTCTAGGCATACTCGTCCTACGCACTCTATTGTAGGTGCTAGGGCCAGGGCGGCCAAGGGATCTAATGCAATTGGTTCCATACAACACCTAATGCATATGCGTGATGAACAGGTATTTTATTTGCTGGGAATTGTATGATCCTGCCTACCTTCTTCCTCGCTAGGGTTAGTCTCTTCGGCGGTGGCGTCAGCGGTCGGCTGCGAGTCCTCCTGCTCCTCTTCAGGTTCCTCGACCAGGGGTTGCTCCTGCACTGTCTCTTCTTCGATCGCGGGGTCTATATGCATGAGAAGTACCGACATGAGCGCCTATGAATGCAGATGTATGCATTTGATGTAGATGAAGTGCAGATGCCAGTATGCAGTATATACTTCAAGGAAAACGACATGTGCATAGCAGTTAAATCAACCTTCGTGTATATATTTAATGTAAACCATGTACATTTGTGAATTAAAACATGCATCTGAGTTCTGGCAGTTCGACTAACTCAAATGGTACCAAACTTTTATGACAAGCAGATATTTCATACCCAAAGCTACTGTCAAAATTTCAGCTCAATTGGAGTTATAATTATTTTATTAAAATTCCAGCAAGTCATCAGCCCTACACCTTGTCAGAATTTTTATAATTTATTGGCATGGTTTCTGAAGATGAAATTTTACCAGTGAGCTATCCTTAGTATGAACTGCATGTACAAAAATTTACAAGCTAAAACTCCCAATTTTTGACAGGACATCTATTTCCCATATATAAAACTAGTGCAAATTAAGATGTACATATAAACAGTGAGAATAGCTTCCAAGCATATACTTTCTGGATTTTACAGTACTCCTACATGCTACTAGAATTTTGGTAGAATTTATCTTGCACATTAGGACCCATTTTTCCATTTATCAAGTTCTCCAAGTCAAGATTTGTCATTTTCATATCACCATCAAAACTGTACATGCAGGGGCTCATATTTTACCAGTGGTGTTCACAAGCTATATAGAACCTGAGAAAAATACTAGTGAGTCTTATTTCACATATTTTGCATGGACCTCATTTTCAAATTATCAAATAATGCATAAAGTATATATAAAATGGTAAAACCATGAATGAACAGTAAAGTATTGAGCCACCAGGAATTACCACAGTATCAAGACACCCTAAGAAGGCTACTGACCAAGTTTCGTCATTTTTGGATTCCACCTAGGCCATGTTTCTTATTTTTCATTGATTTATCATGCATCTTTAAAAAACAGAGGTAAAACCGTACATGCACATCCCCACATCATACCTACTGTGTAGATCTATTTACCAGGAGTACAACGCAACTGAGTTTACCTTTTTACGATTTTTATTCGATTTTGTATGAATTTCCAAAGTTTCAGCCGAATATAGGAAAAAGAAATGGAAAAAGATAGAACCGAGGACTAGAACACAATTAACTCTATACTCCAGGGGCTAGCACGTAAGAATGCCAAGACTCAGTAAACAGCGCGTGGGTTAAAAATGTAAATAAACCATACTCCGGGGGGTAGCTTGCAAAACCCCCCGGCCTTTCTTCCTCCTCCCGCCGCGCGCGACGGCGCGGCGGAGCGCGCGCGCGCCGGCGAGCTCGGGCTCGCCGGAGCCGCGACGCGACGCGCATCGGGTGCGCGGTAGCGCGGCGCTCAAGCCAGGCTAGGTCTCGGCGGCGGGGACGGCGAGGGTCGGCGGTGGAAGGCGGTGAACCGAGGGCGCGCGACGGCGTCGGCGGCGTGGCCACGACGTCGGGCGGCGGTGGATCTAGGCGAAGGGTGGGTGAACGGCGACGAGGCCTAGTGCCTCGGGTGCGCGGGAGCGAGGCGAGTGCGGTGAGAGTGCTCTAGGGACGCGACGAGGGTGGTAGGCGGCGGCGCAAGCCCGAGCTTGAGCTCGGCCCGGCCATGGCGGGCGCGACGGGGCTCGGCCCGATCTAGAGAATGAGGGGGAGAGGGACGACGAGGTCTACCTCGGCGGGTGCGCAAGGGCGAGGCGAGGTAGATGGCGGCGGTTGGGGGCGCGGAGAGGGACCGAGGAGGCCGGCGTAGCGAGCTCTCGGTCGGCGGCTATGGCGGGCGGCGCGCGAGGGTGGAGAGAGAGCGAGTGAGTGAGCGAGCGAGGAGCGGGGGAGTGAACGCGGACGGCTTCGCGGCTAGGTAAGGGCGCGGCCTCGGCCGAGGGGGGGGCGATCCGCGTGCGCGCGTCGTGGCCGTACGCCGGCGGCCACGTGGCGACCGCGAGCTGGGGGAGCGGGGCGGCGCTGACGAGTGGGCCCCACTCGTCAGTGACCGCGGGGGAGGAAAAACCCAGAAAAAGAAAAATGTGTTTCCTCACCCTCTGTAAATCGCCATTTTGACCTATTTAGGAGCTGAATTTGGAAAAATGGTAATTGGATGAAATGTTCCACTCTTTGAAGTCTACAACTTTGTCAAAAGGTTCCAACTCAAATTCGGTCTAGAAATATGAATTCCATTTGAATTTGTCTGACAGCTCTAGATGGGGCAGAGTACCTTAATTTCTTGTGAAGGGAAAAACTCCCATTTCTGGGCATTAACTTCTAAAACTCCCATTGACAAGTTTGTTTATAATTTAATCCTCTATATTTCATTCCATTTGGGTTTGACATGAAAATGACTTTAAGTTGGAGAAAAACCAAGTTTACCAACTGGTCAGATTTAAACTTTGTTTCTAGGCTGACAGAAAATGGTTCAAATCATTAACTAAAATTCATTTTTTAACCAGACCCCAATTGAAAAAGTTTCTCCCTAGATCATTACCTATAACTTCCCTAATTTGAGCTTTGCATGAAAGTGCCCGCAGTCAGAGTAAATTTGGAATTTCAAATCAGCCCCTATTTGGACTGGTTTTCTATACTGACTATAATTGACCCTAATCACTTTGCAAACCTCATTATATGACAAGACCCCAATTAGGAAAGTTGTTTATATCATGTTGACCTACAGTTTTGTCAATATGGATTTCACCCAGATCTCAACAGAATAAAAGATATGATCATAAACATAGCACCACACATGAAATGACAGTGTTTTTCACTATGTAATATAAACCAAACTTGTTTCCAATGCACCCACACATGTTATGCCATGATGCTCAAGATGAATGCTTCATGTAAGATGAGTGATTATGCACTTGAGATGCCGGAGCATCACACGTATCCTCCCTTGCACTATAAAAAGGAGAACGTGCACCTTAGGAGAGGACATGCCCATACAAGATGAGTTCCATAGCTTGCATCTACTTGCAACCACACACAGAGGACGTATGGTGTTATGCTCTGGTGGCCCGAACCTCTCTGAATCTCCTTGTCCATAGTTTCCTTGACGTAGATCTTCATTGTCACTGGCTACACGTTGACCCCATCTACTCACAAAGGGGGCACTTTGGTGACCCCATCTATTGTTCACACAACGATGACCTCCAATACCTTCCTCCCCTTAGCCAAGCCGCGACCCATTCTGGTTTAGCCTAGCTTGTCACCATGTCAAACTTCTAGAGGCGCATTCCTCTCTTAACTTGCTTCTTCGCTTATCTCCCCTCTCCCCCACCAATATACCTCCCATATCTTCTATTTTTTTTTTTGAAGCCTCCCATATCTTCTCTTACGCATACATGTTCATGCCTATGTGGTTCGTGCACCACGGTTGAGCTCATGTCATGCTGTGTGCACACCATCTCATCTGCATCACTTCCAAGACCACTACTAACACCACTGTTGTGAGTTGTGTGCACTACATGCCCATCTCGGTATCTTGCTCTCTTTGTAGCTAACACAAGCAATTGCTTCATATGCCGAGTTGCCAGTCTTGTTGCCCTTATCCAGCCATCATACTAGTCCTCATGCTATGCCCTAATTCCTCTTTAGAAGGGTCAACCACATCTCCTTCTCCACATTCATCCTTCCAAGTTCCCCAGCCACTCTAACCATATTTGCACCATTGCCACTACCTTCCTTAGCTTACATCTTTGCCATGACATGACGCCACCAAGCCTAGTCTCTAGTAATCCTATGTGGTTCGTGCACCACGGTTGAGCTCATGTCATGCTGTGTGCACACCATCTCATCTGCATCACTTCCAAGACCAGTACTAACACCACTGTTGTGAGTTGTGTGCACTACATGCCCATCTCGGTATTTTGCTCTCTTTGTAGCTAACACAAGCAATTGCTTCATATGCCGAGTTGCCAGTCTTGTTGCCCTTATCCAGCCATCATACTAGTCCTCATGCTATGCCCTAATTCCTCTTTAGAAGGGTCAACCACATCTCCTTCTCCACATTCATCCTTCCAAGTTCCCCAGCCACTCTAACCATATTTGCACCATTGCCACCATCTTCCTCAGCTTACATCTTTGCCATGACATGACGCCACCAAGCCTAGTCTCTAGTAATCCTTTGGCCCATTTACTCTTATAAGTGAGTTCTCTGAAGCTCTTCTCCACCTTCTCCCTTCCTTTTCCTCTCTTCTCTTCCTCCTCCTTCCACCACCGCATTCCACCTCCATTGCATATGACCGACCATCCTTTGACCATGTCAAGGTTGTGCATGAATTTAGTGAGCCCCAAACCTATCTCCCTAGGTCGTCACCTTGAGCCAAAGCCTATTCTCCATGATATCAATTTTTGCCCTTTTATTCCACCTTTTGTTGATGCTACAATGTGATTTCCTTGATTTGATCATCACCATCAGCTTCTCCTCACCTCCCTCTATCGCAACAACTTGATCAAGTCCAACTTGAGGAGGAAAAAGCTAGCACAACGATGGATATCCAAGTGTACACGCATGCCATCACTATTTTTATGAGATCAACCATGATAGCTCTGACATGGCACTAATGTGGTATCTCAAACCCAACCATACCTTTACGTTCAAAAAAAAAAACCCAACCATACCTTACCATGTGAGGGTTGGTAGGCCTGAACTAGACCACATCAACTACTACCATGGTCGTTGTCATCCCGTTATCCCTCTCTCTGATGATGGTCGGTTTGTTCCCTACCTAGCTGCTGACAGTTGGGTTCCACTCATTGGTGACAAAGATCGAAGCCCCTCTGGTTAGGTGCTCCTTTTTCATCCCTAAAACCTCCATGCACTTAGTCTGTTAGATCAATCCCTTAACTCCTATTGGTCCATAACATAGTGAATCACAAGGGGGGGGGGCATTGCCGCTTTGGCCTCGCTTGAAGATCTCTAAATCTAGATGAAAACACTATTTGCCCACAATTGAGTTTACACTGATGTTATTCTAACAGTTTCTTTCATAAAAGTCTCAAATGCCCCCCCCCCCCCCAAATCACAAAATCCATGGAACCTAACAAAGCCCTTATTTCACATTCTTAAGCTAAAATAAGTTCTACACTTAGCATTTCTAATACTCCCTCTATCCCAAAATATAGTTCCTTTTAGATTTTAAAAAGATTAATTCAATGTTCAATGAATGTGTTTTGTATTCATGTCTAGATTCATCAACATCTGACTGAACATGGATGAATAGGAACAAGGCTAAGATAAACTTTTTTTGGGGGGATTGAGGGAGTGTCTATTTAGTAAAAAATGTGTTTATAGAAAACAAAATTCATTGTTCATCTGTTGTAGCATTAGAAAATTGTAGAAAATTTGATTAATTACCTAACACCCTAGATTTACATCTAGGACCTTATTGGCCTCTTTTGTGATCAAACTCCTCTTTGATACATCACTTTCTACCAAACTCCATAACGGGAATGCTTGAAACTACCACTTAATAGTCTATTTGTCATTATTTCCATACTCTATGAAAATAAGAGCATGTTAGAACATGATTTCTTCTTATCACTAATGTGTTAGGATCAAGAACCATCACTCATCTCTCATTAAGGTGTGTTGATTCTTTGATCTCTATATCATTTGAAAGTCCATTCATTGTTTAGAACCCTAACGACTCTTGACGCCAAATTTTTAAGGAGGTCACCAAGTTGGTGAGTGAAGCGGAGGCCCATCGCAGGGAGGCTTGGGTTTAATATATAATCATCTTGTAAGACACTGGGAAACATACAACGTTATTGTAAACACTCCATGAAAATAGTGAAAGTCGTGACTAGCTGGTGCCCATAGTTTTTCCTTTCACATTGGAAATCCTTGTGTCTCTATGATTGGTTTTGATCTTATTCCCTCATTTATTGCATGTCAATCTCCAACAAGGCTCGATATGATGTTATATCTATTATTGTTTGTACAATTGTATCTTTGTTCTTATCATTTTGACACCAAGGTCATCCTAAAGCATAAATCTTTGTAAAGAAGCTTGGTTAGTCCACCTGTCTCACCCAAGATATATTCCTCATGTTGACATCACTTAGCACACCAAGACCAAGTCTAAGGCTTCTTAGAAAGGTTCAGACACATGGAATATAAATGTGAAAATGTAAATATGGTAAGTAAAGGAGTACGAGAAATAGGAGGTGAAGTCCCAAGAGTACACATGGATTTATCCCATGGTATTGATAGGCTACCCGTCCACTCCTAATCCATGTTGGTTCGCCATGCAGGTACAATGAGACAAGTGTGAAGTCTCTTCCGATCAATCACTATCTTGCACTGGCCACTAAGACACTTTGGCAAGCAAAGGCTATATGCCACCAAGGCAAGGCCAACAACATCGTCTCTCTCGATCACCATGGCACTATCTTCATTATGATACTTAATCATCCCCAAGAAGAGGTCTCCTCATGCCCACACAATTATTCACCACCTTTCCACACCATGCCGGAAGGTCATCAATGAGAATAAATACTTGCCGCAACGTGACTTCTCTTGATCAATCAACTATTTTAGGAGTGCAAAGGTCTAAGATTTGATCGTTTAGCACTCTCTATGGCTTGGAGGTGTTGTTCATTTGTTCTTAAGCTTAGGGGACTCTAGTGACTCCAAAATATCCAATAGATGGGGTATAAATAGCCAAAGCCACTCAACTAGACGTTGGATGTAAGGTTGACATAAATGGTAATATAAACATTGAACAATCTAGTGCACATGTTTACTTTACCAGTGCATATAACACTTCAAATCCAACCGTTGGAGGTTGACACCATTTGTACAGTGTGTTCATTTGCCCAGCGACCTCCAAACATAAATCCCCTATTGATGTTGTCCACTGAGTTCACAAGATTGTTTGGTGCATTCAATTCTCTTCCGCGGCTCAACTTCTCTTATTTGTCCGACGCATTCACCTTGCCCATCATTGAACTGTTCGGTGCGTTGAACCACACCTATTTTCCAAGTCTTGTTCACATCGTACATCCTATTCTCTGGTGCTTGATTTTCCTTTCACACCTGACTATCTGGTTCTCTCAGAAAAAAACTTCAAGGGGCAGCCCAACAACCCATAATGAGTAACTCGGGCCCTTCGACCTCTGCCCATGGGACCCTCTTGCATCCTGTTGCTAGCGGCACACCTTGATTTTTTACTTGGATTTTAATTTCTCCTTGTTTTCTTCCAAACTTTTGTGTCTTCATCCCTTCAAACTAGATAACTACAAATAGCATCTCAACCAAGTTTATTAGTCCAAGCATTGGATTTTCATCACACCAAAACATATATTAGAAACATGACATGACAGACCTTTTTCGATACACTAGGGTAGTAACCACATTTCAAGCTTATTTTTCCTTATATCAAAGGATAATCCATCATGGATGGTGTGGGCCAGGGTGGTTCACTGTATGGAGTGCTTAGGAAATCTCAAACACACCGTCACTCCTCATCGGTCAAACTGCATCAAGCGATCAATGATATAATGACCAGAAGGGGGCTTGCTGAAGTAGTGAGGACGCAATATGCGCAAGTCAGATGGAGATTTTGACATCCCAAACCAGGCGCTCGAATAATTTCATTGTAGAAGGTGTTATACACTGATTAGCTATGCACAAGTATATCTAGGTTTGTGCTGATCGTAACGTGCTAATAAGGTAACACAATGAAACACTGTTGTATGAAGTGTCAAACCATGATTTGTCAGCCCATGTTTGTCATATTTAGATACGCAATTATGGTTCTTAGAACATTATCTTCTTCGGTCAAGATCACTTACTTTATCTCAAATTACGCAATGAATATCTTCCATACTAATCAGGTTAATCATCAAAACTTTAGTTTTTGGCTTAGCTACCTACTTCATCCAGTTGTCATGTTTGCATCTCACAAATTCACAACCAAGTCAACACATAGCCTTTTCCAAAGGAGAGGATAAGTACACATCAACTGTTTTTTTTTTTTAATTTCAACGCTTTCAATGAAGTGTTAGGTTGTGAAATCTCTTTTAGGTATTGAGAATGGATGGTGCAAACTATGCAAGTTTTTTTTAAATAGTTGAAACAGAAAAAAAATAACCACATCCGATCCAATGCCCCTTTCTTAAAGTTATATATTTTAGGAGTACTTTTAGCGTGCCCATATGACCGGTCATAGTCATGTGCTATGGTATAAATGAACTACTACATAATAGTGGGGGTTGGTTTGCCCTGCTTGCAGGGCTTCTCAATTTGGACCAGATGATAAATAAAGTGGTCAGTGCAATTAGCAGACACATGGCAAACAGCAAGATTTGGTCCTAATGATAGGTTGCTATTAGCAATTGTTGTCCCGCTCAGTTTGTCCTAGACATGAGGAATCTGATGCCATTAACTAGCAGTTCATGTTTAACCCATTGTACTAATGAATAGAGTAATTTTATTCAATGGAACATCAATCACGATTTACAGGTAGGACACATAGATGCTTTATTATTGGAGATAAATATTAGAAAAAAGTTTAGTCTAGCAAAGAACAAATGTATCCAGGGATAACAACAATTACCAGTTTTCAAACGCACGCAATCTCTTTGGATGACATGCTCTTCAAGCGCAGACAAATTGCATACCAGGCCATATTGCTGATAGCCTGATACGTCGCTTTCTCTCTGATAGAACATCTGGAAACTTTCCCTCTTGTTTCATGCTACTCGTATAGTATATATCTAGGAAATTATTCGTCGGCAAGGGATTCCAAGGGCCCCATAGATCCTTCGTTTCTGTGGTAGGATTACTGCATTAATCTTCACTTTTTTGGCACATAAAAAAGAAAGAATATGGGGTAAAAGTATGTTTGTTTTTTGACTTGTTGCCCTACCACTACACCGCGAAATACTTCTTCGATGCAATTCTCCGTGTGCCACTAGAAAAAAGATGGCTCATCCATATGCTATCGGAAAAATTGACATTGATTCGGGTACCAGCTCTGGAGTGTTTCTTCCTTCCTATACCACTGCCGACGGTTTTCGCCAGGGCACTTGTTATCTCAGCTTGAGACAAACTCCTTGCCAAGACCACCCCCATGTTGCTGAGTTTGCTCTTGAACTTGTCGAATTTGAGCAAGTAGATCGACTCCTGCCGAGGGGTGGCAAAGAGTCATCATGAACTCATCGTCTAAATGTTTCTTCACATTTCAAATATGTTTAGGAGTACGATCTAACTCTTTTTAGTCTGATCCTTAAAATTTACTCTGCCTTAACTACTCGTCGTCCTTTTGCTGCAGCGAAGAATGCTCATCACCGAGATCAATTTCCTAGTCGACACTAACACCACACACATAAAGTAGCTGCCAATTGCACTCCATTCATATTATGTGACATCATTCATATTATGTGACAGTATGTTGCCCACTACACGGCATTGGAGAGGCGTAGATTAGGGGGTGTTTGGATCTAGGGACTAAACTTTAGCCCATGTTACATCGGATGTTTGATTGCTAGTTAGAAATATTAAATATGGTTTAACTAGAAAACTAATTACACAGACGAAAACAAAACAGTAGGACGAATTTATTAAGCCTAATTAATCTATAAGTAATGAATGTTTATTGTAGCATCACATTTGCTAATCATAGATTAATTAGACTTAATAAATTTGTCTCGCCATTTAGTCCTTATCTGTGTAATTAGTTTTATAACTATATTTAATTACTATAGAAAACCAGAGAAAGTTCGTGGGCTAAAAACCCACGAACTTAGGCCTAAACCCGCGAACTTAAAGTAAGTTCTCCACGAATTTATACGCATAAGTTCGTCGAGCCCCACGAACTTACTATAAGTTCGTCGGTTTCCATCCAGACCGACGAACTTAATGGGTCCCCGGTTTAAGTTCGTCGGCCACGTGAAAACCAACGAGCTCAAAGGGGCTGACGAACTTAAGCCGGGGACCGGTTAAGTTCGTCGGCGGGGACCGGTTAAGTTCGTCGGCTCAAAGGGGCCGACGAACTTAGTCCATGGGCCAGTTAAGTTCGTCGGTCTCCTTTGGCCGACGAACTTAACTTTTTTTTTATATTACCCCTACACTACGGCCTGCCCTGCAACAGAAATTACAGAAAAAATCAAATAAATTCAGTCCATCACAGGCAGTTATATTCCATCACAAACCATATCGCAATCCATCAGAATCCATCACGAAGTACAGAGAAAGTCCATATTATACAAAGTCTGAGACATATATGCATGCAAAGTCCGTATTACAAAGTCCGAGACATACATATTGAAAAGTCCATATTACAGAGCACCTATCTCACGTGTGCAAAGTCCAAGACATAAAAACCTAGACTTATTCATTTAGGTGGTTTGAGTTTTGGCCGCTACCTCCTGCGGCGCCAGCGCCGGACTAGTCTAGGAACGCATCCACGTCGTCAGGATTTTGTGACGGCGCTCGGGAAGTAGAACCCTACAGTGTACGTCAAGTTAGCTTAAAAATTGCAAAATTTACGTATATAGCAAACTAAACCTAAATTTGGCTTAAGATGGCATATTTAATCTCTATTTGACTTAAAAAGAGAAAGTTAGCATGAAATTGACCTATATCAGTATATAGGTCAAACTTAACCCAAATTTGACGAGAATGGCATATTTAACCTAAATTTGAGTTCAAGTGGCAGAATTAACCTAAATTTAAACTATATCTGCATATGAGTCAACCTTAACTAAATTTTGCGAAAATTGCATACTTAACCTAAATTCAACTATGTTGTTGAAGAAAATTTGAACCTGTTCACTATGGCACATATATAGAGTTTCCTATGTTTGTTGGTTTCCTATTGGATGACTTGGATATGTTTATGTACCAGCGGTGTCATCGGTGGAGCTGTGGAACGCCATGGCATGTAGTAGGGCGGCTGGCTAGCGGGGTAGAACATCGGCTGCTGCCCACGATACATCATCATCGGTTGACCAGGGTACACCCACTGAGAAGGCGGTTGTGGCTGTTTGTATAGTATGATACATATTACTTAGATTGAACATGCATGTTTTATTTCCTAAGTAATGAGAAAAATGAAAACGTAGTGATCTGGTTTGCATCTCCAAAGGGCGGTCCTTGGGTAGGATAGATCCATTGTTGAGGCTCGGATCCCTGCAACTCAAACAAATAGATATGACATATATATTTAAAAACCCAAAATAGGTCGATTACGTCATAGTAACTGAAATTAAGCGAATTATTTACCTGGCCAGATGGTATTATCTGGTTAGGAGGAGGCTGAGAACCCTGAGCATCTCCAAGTGGTGATCCTTGGCCGCTAGGAGTGCTGAAATAGTTAGGTGGAACCTACAAAACATGTACATCAATAGATTAGTTGGAATAGATTAGTTGGTTGAGACACTAATTGATACAAGCAGAGTTTACCTGTGGAGAAAGTTGTGTAGGTCGAAACTCTGTAGCATTCGATCCAAACCAACCCTAAGCATCTCCAAGGGGTGGTCTTTGGGTGATAGGACTGCTGAACTAGTTAGGTGGCACATACAAAACATGTATATCAATAGATTAGTTGGTTCAGAGGCACTAATTGATACAACCAGAGTTTATCTGTGGATAAGGTTGTGGAGGTCGAAACTCTAGAACATTTCCGCCAAGCTTCTAAGACAATGTATGTTCAAGATTTATTATTTAGATCACAATGAAATGTAAAATTGTATAGCATTGTCTATAAATATGAATGAGTTATAGTTCGTACCGCAAGATACGTCATCATGTAATCATTGTCTTCTCAAAGTCTACGAGTTTCCTCTAGAAGTCTTCGAGTTTCCTCCTGTTGAGCTTCTTGCTGGGCTCTCGACGGCCGGCGAGAAGAGCTCCCTTGGCTTATCCTTTGCGGCCTTGGAATATGATCATACACCAAGGCACCATCACCCAACCCCCACCTGCTATGAACATTAGTCGGCAATGATCTACAACTAGTGACAAAAGACAGTGAAATATCTTCAAAATTTGAGGTTTACGTACCAGCCATGGGGTAACCCACCGCCAGCGTGTTATATGGCTTCAACGTCTGGTGCGGCCACCCTCCAATCAAACTCCAGTCCATGGCGTTGAATTACATTCTCTTTGTACTTCGCCTGCAAAACAGAGTCTTCAGTACCCTAATCTTTAATATATATGCAGTTGTCAGTCGATATTTACTATATTTAATATACTTACAAGCTTCTCGGTTGCTTGCTCATCGCACAAAACCTCTGGATTTTCGGGATCTAAGCATTTGTGCCCCTCAATATAGACGTCCACAAAGCTTGGCTTAATGCCACTTTTAGCCTCCTGCAATGCAAAGTTAGTGACATTGACTTATATCAAATTTTAAGGTGGTAACATGCATACATACCATGCGTTGTTCTTTGCCAATGAACCCATCTGCCCTGAACCTTTGCATCCCTGGACAACACATGCGGCCATGGACACACCAGCCAGCCCAAATTCCATATGCCAGCAAATCATGGAATGAAAACAGATATGCGGCACGTAACGTAAATTTGTCGTTAGCAACAACATCATATGCCTCCACCTCTATCCATAACTCTTGCAGTTCTTCAATTAAGGGTTCCAGGAAGACATTGAGATTCTTCCCTGAATGTTTAGGACCTGAAATAACCATGGCAAGGAATACAAACCCTTCTTTCATGCACAAATGGGGAGGCAGATTGTATGGCACGATGAAAACAGGCCAACAAGAGTATGGAACAGCACCGATACTAAAAGGAGTGAAACCGTCCATCGATAACCCAAAGCGAATACTCCTAGGGCCACTTGCAAATTCTGGATCGAAGCGGTCCAAGGCCTGCCACGCCTCGCTATCTGACGGGTGTATCATTATATCGTCATCATGCTCGTGATGTTCGTGTTTTTTCTCCTTCGACTACCTCATAGGATGTGCTGTGGCGTTGGACAGGTACAAGTGTTTGAACCTGTCGGCCATGGGCATGCGGCGGAGTTGTTTAACCGGAAGTTTGGTAGTCACTGATTCTTCCTCCTCGTTTAATACCTCGACATATCTCGACTTGCCACAACGTTTGCAATGACTCAACTTTTCATCACCATTCTTCAGTTATTCTCGCACGCGTCGATCTTGTCGTGGCTCATTCCGAAACCCTTCAACATTTTCTTTGCCTGGTACGTGTCCTTTGGCATCTTATGGTTCGGCGGAAGAATATCATCTATCAGTTTGACTATGAAGTTGTAGCATTTATTTAAAAAGTTGAACTTGGCCTTCCTAGACATAAGACGTGTCATCGCCTCCAACACGGTAACTTTAGTCGATTCATGCAGTAACTCATCAGTTGCGGCGAGTAGCCTATAGAAATCTTCCACCTCGTTCGGTAGGGTTGATCTCTCCTCAGCTTCAGGACCAACATCAAATTGCCTACCAAGGTCATTCAACATCTCATGCATCCTATCATGATTGTTGTTGTTGCTGCTATCTCTCTCAATGGGCCGCTCTCTGCCCTCTCCATGCTTGCTCCACACCATATAGTCAGGCATGAACCCATTCTTACAAAGGTGTTCTTGTACTTGTTCCTTACGATGATAGACAAGGTTTCCACATTCACAACACGGACACAATACTATGCAAGCTGGCCCCGCGAATGCATGATTCAAGAAAGCATTTGCTATCTGAGCCCATTCCTTTTGAGTGTGCACTATCACTTCTCCATCCATCATACATCGCCCTTCGATCCTCACCCATTATGCAAAGCTAAAAAATTAATTGTTGTCAACGACCGCGGCTTAGGTGACAAACCCTAATAGGAAAGATGTGTCCTAAACCCACCCAATAATGTATGTTGTTGCATACGACCTATGACGTAAGATATGGTCGGACCGAAATTTCGGCAGCATAACCCCACTGTTCTCCAAACGCACGCCTGATCATGGTGCGTTGAAGAACAACTGGGGTTATGCAACCGAAATCTCCACTCCAACCATATCTCACGTCATATATAGGTCATATGCAACAACATACATTATTCGGCTGTCCCAAAATATACGCGGGGACAATTCCAGAACCACGGATGTCACAATAAAATGTGACATGCATTGTTCCGGAACGGGTGACGCCTAGGCTCGCTACTGTTTGATGTATGAATAAGACATAAAACAAATCACTGATATGATGATGAAACCAAAAAGACATCAAAGATACTTATTCATACTCATTATATAAACAATTGGCAGTAGATAAATGCACATAACCTTATTCATACTCATTATATAAACAATTGCTTAACAAAAACTACCAAACTAAATTAAAACTTAAATTGCAACTATAAGCATAATTAAGGACTAAGCATGCAATAATTTCATCATTAAGGCCTAAGCATGCAATAATTTCGTCGATTCTCCAAGTGACGCATGAAATTGGTTCCTAAATAACCCACGAAATTATTGAGTAACATGCAGCAAACCGACGAAATTAATCCAATATGCAAATCGACGAATTTAAACCAATATACCTTCGCTTCGGAGCGGTGGTCGAGGGCGAAGCAGAGGAGGGTCTACAGCAGAGGGAGACGCAGTGGCTTCGCTAGCCCCCCGACCCCTCCATGGGCCCATAGGAAGCCTCCCTGCACAGTGGCAACGCTCTTGCGGGGAGGCTCCTGCGGCGCCGAGGGGAGGCTGCACGGCGGCGAGGGGACCGGCACTGGGGGACCGACGCCGGTGGAGGAGCAATGAGGAGGCGCGGCGGTGGAGGAAGCAGTGACGCGGCACGGCGGTGGGAGACCGACGATGGGGGACCGGCGCGGTGGAGGAGCAGCGACGTGGGGCGGCGGCGGCGCGGTGGGGGGCGCGGTGGGGGCGGTGCGGTGGGGCAGCGGCGCGGTGGGCCGGGGACGGCGCGGGGGACGGCGGCGCGGTGGGGAGTGGCGCGCCGGCGCGGTCGGGACACAGCGCGGGGAGGCGGCGGCGCGGTGGGAGAGCGTGAGCCGGTGGCGACGTGGGGCGGCGGTGGCGCGGGGGCGTCGGTGCGGTAGGGGTGGCGGCGTGGTGGGCCGGGGGACGGCGGCGCGATGGGCGGCGCGGTCGGCCGGGGGCGGCGCGGGGGGCAGTGGGCCGGGGACGAAAGTGGATGAAAGCGCCGAGAGGCCAGGGCCACCGGATCTGGATGCCAAGTAAGTTCGTCGGGCTACATCACGGGCCGTCCAGTGGACGAAGCCGACGTCGGTCCCATGGACAAAGGCGACGAACTTAATTAAGTTCGTGGGGTACTATCCGAACCGACGAACTTAATCTGAATAAGTTCGTCGGCTAGCCTAAACCCACGAATTTTCTCCTGTTTCTTATAGTGAATACTTCTAACTAGCGTCAAAACGTCCAATGTGATGGGACTAAAATTTAGCACCTCAGATCCAAACACCCCTTAGATTGGACATGCCGCGGATCCACTTCCAAGGACACTGCAGGCCGCACCAAAACCCGCCTGCCAGGATGCAACAGGTGCCGGGGCCGCAAGCACGGACCATGACCGTCCAATGGACCAAGATGCGATCTCCAGGAGAAGGAAGCAATAAATCAAAAAAGACCCTGCAATTTGATACATGTAGTACGATTTTTTCACGTGTATTACTATGTTAATGATTTTACGAATAGGCCTATATATATATATATGTCCTTTTTTGCATTTCGTGGAGTGGTAGATAGTAGACCTGGGCATGGGCTGTCCGACCCGGCAGACCCGATCCGATCCGTCCGAAAATGGTCTAATCTAACCCGGCCCGAAGAGTTTGATGGGTGGGTTCGGGCCAATGATTTCTGCCCAGTCTGCCTGATGGGCCGGGTCCAGGCCAAGAATTTTGACCCGAAACTCGAAAAAACCCGAAAAACCCGACAATTTATACAGGCCCTATCCGACCGGCCCGAACCGACCCGACCGGTTGTTGGGCCGGGTGTGGGCTTGATTTTTTGACCCAGACCGCCGGGTCGGGTCGGATTCAGGCCGTCTCTAAAAACACCGGGTTTTTTTCAGCCCGATCCAAACCCGACTCGACCCGACCCGAGAAATGCCCAGGTCTATCCATAGGGTGAACTCAACGGAAAAAAAAACAGACGTTTTTGCGCTAAGTTAACAGCCACATAGGCAATGCAAAAACCGATGGCAATGGCATAGTAGGAAAGAAAAAGTTTCAAGCTGTCACATGAGTCAAGTTGATTATTTCCCGATGGCATATGCGGGTCGACCATCTTTTCTAATGGCACATAGAGAATTGTTTCAACTTTTTTGTAGTTGGCGAAAATTCAGTCCCAGAGGAATTAAAAGGGGAATAATTCATGTCTATTTTCCTTTTAGTTTGATGCCTTATCGCCACCGTACTATTAACTAGTGGAATTCATACCACTATAGTTAATACCAATGACAATGATCCTTGTTCCTTATTCTGTCAATGCCAGATCCTTCTTCCGAAGGAAGTTGAACAAGATTAACGTTTTGGCAATTTTATTGTTTTAGCCTAGATTTATTTAGGTGCTCAAAAGATATTTATCTATTATATTAATAGGGGAGTGTTAATAGAAACCACCACATTCACCGAGAGTGCCAAAAAATTTCCATGTCAGAAAAAATAAAAACTCTCCACCATTGAATTTTACGAAGATCTAATGGTTCATATTCACCTGAGAGTTCATGAAGTAGAAAAATCAATTTGGAATTCATTGGACAGATAGGTACCGACTTTGGTTTGATTAGGAAAGAATATAAAAATTAAAGCGAATCGGACATGGCGTCCTACTTCAGATCGTTGAACCTATCAAACAAATTGGATACGACTTTTTGTGATTAGGAAAGAAATATAAAAAAGATTTGGATCAGACATATGGTGTATCATACGGATAGAAATATAATAATAGAATATGGATCAGGCATAGCATAACAAAATTAGCTCAGTTCCAATAAATAAAGCAGGAATACTTCTAATAAATAAACGGTAAGGTCAAGAAAAATGAAACGCTTAGAACAAAAGAAAAATAAAACACTAAGAACAAAAGAAAAGAGCCTGCACTGTCGGATTTTAGGAACATATGACAATCTATGTTAATTCATATAACAAATACAACCGAATAAAGAGAAATATATATGATATTAGTTTGTGGAGGGGATCTAAATATTACTGTATTATACTAATGAAACGCACCGATGCTTTGGAAATGATGAAAGTTAGTGGCGCGAGCGAACAAAACACGAGTTGATGAGGATTATACTGGTATGGTTGTGATATATCACTTGAAAAAAAAAAGCACTTTTTAGGCTTACGAAAAAAGACATATTTTTTATTTTTCTACTACTACATTCTGATCTTCCAACAGAAAGCACAAGCAGTGACGTACAGAACTAGCACAAAATATAACCGCTTAAATTAGTCTTTTACTAACTACTATTAAATTGAGATGATTATGTCGGTACGTACACCCGTGATACATGATCGCTTAAAAAACATTTTTTAGGCTTACAAGAAAAGAAAGGCATATTCTTGGTTTTCAAGCTGCTGCCTCCGATCTTCCATTGAAAAACACCGACTGTGAAGTATAGAGCTAGCACAAAATACGACTACTTAATTTAGTGTCTTACGACTAATAATAATTAGAGTGAGATGATTATATCAATACGTCTATGATACATCGCTTGAAAACACATTTTTCCAAGCTTACCAGAAAAAAACATATTCTTTGTTTTTCGGGCGCCACTACCCTTTGATCTTCTGCCGGAAAACACCAGCAATGAAATATAGAGCTAGCACATAATATGACTGGTTAGTTTAGTCTTTTATGACTAACAACAGTTAGAGCGAGCGAGGAGATCGAAATGGAAACAAGAAAATTATCCACCATTAAACATTACGTTCATCCAATGGTATCGATTAATTTAAATAAGTGGGTACCAACAATATGAAGATGGTTTGAGAGGACACCCCTAGGAGCATATGTGACAACCATAGAACGATGTGGGAAAACCACGATGGTCTCATCATTAAAAGGAAATGATGCTCTCTTCAGAAGCAACCAAATGGAGCTGAAGAATTGGGGGAAAAGTTGTATACCCAAGCCCACATACACAATCTTTTTGTGCAACTAACTCAAAGCGATGACGCGATGTTGAAAAGAAACGGTGTCCATTTGATTTATGTAACGCCTTGATTTTTAGATCGTAAAATTCTTTCGACAAAGTTTAACAATTTGACTAAGATTGCAGTGTTTTAGTGTGCATGATACATGGTTTATGAATTTTCTCTAATAAATTCAACTAAAAGAAACATAGCTGAAACATGTTTGATGCATTCATGCTGTGTACATAGTTTTGATGAGTATGAAAACTTTTAAAATATGTTTAATCATCAAAAAAAATTTTACTGGAAATTTCATGGATTTTTTCTTAAACTTATTCCCTTTTCCTTAGAGCAAACTCTATCAATTAGAGGCTCTTATCAATGTTTTCATGAGCTCAAAATATTTTATTTCAGTTCAATAGGTACAAAAACATTTTTAGGATTTTTTCCTATAATTTTTGGAGTCTTTGGAATATATTTGGGCCAAGGCCCATATAATTCTCGAGCCACCTCGTCTATTAGGACCATGCTGCACCGTTTGGGTCATAGCTTTCTCGTACGTACTCCGTTTGGGCTGATCCACCACTTTTCGGAAAGCTAACGACGGTCTCTTTCCAACCCAAATAGAATCATCTCGAAAGCCCATCTACATCAACGGGAATTCACGAAACAAAACAGTCATCCTATTCTGCCCAGTTTTATCCCACCTTGCCTTTTTGATGGGAAGGCGAAGGGTGTGCACCCCAATATATTTGGACCATCCCTGAGGGGATAGGTGCACCAAAGACTTCTTTGTAGGGGGCCCTTAGTTTGGAAACCCTAAGGTAGTCCCCTCAATTCCCGTGTTTTAGTGTACCGTGGGGTGCCGCCGCCGCTTGCGCCTTAGCTACGCAGTCGCCGCCAACTTGCCTTCTCTGCGCCACCGCCACGCCCTTTCCTCCTTCCGTGGGTTGCCGTCGTCCTTCTTCCATTGCGGTCGCCGACGAGTGGGCCCCTCCGGGACGCCCCTTCCTTCGGCCGTGACAAGATTCCAACGCAGACTCAAGCTCGTGCCAAGTCGGGACTCTGCCGCCCCCTTTCCTTGCCCCTCCCGCAAGATTCGGACGTCTGGGACTATAAAATATCAGAGCTGCAGAACCCTAGCCGTCATCTGTCTCCGAAGCCTCGTGCTGGCCTCCCTTTTCCTCGCGTGCATGGTTGTCTCTGCATCGGTGAGCAATTGTTCTGGTTGAATCTTCCATGTAGGCTGTGCTGCTACAAACGCAAGCGCTGCAGCATAGATCGCGGCCGGGGCAGCTGGTGCTGCTGTCTCATGCAGTTCTGCCGCCGGCAATACGACGTCTTGCACCGGAGCCATGCATGTCCCTAAAGACCAACACGTCCTTTCGCCCCACCATGCAAGCACGCATGAACATCATCGCTCCTCCACGCACACGTGCCATCGTCTTGGGTGCAGCGTTCTGATCCTTCTCCAAGCTGTACGAGCTCGCTGCTAGACGGACTGTTCTCCTAATGGCAACACATTTTACTCATGTTGCTAATATTAATTAATTAATGCGGTAATGATGAAAGTTTGGTTACTTTGTAATATGGGGACTTAGCATATTTTTTGTTGGCTTTGCTCAAAGTGTTTCACCCTAAGGATCGGTTCGCCGAGCGACCACCCAGGAAAACAGTACAACCACAGGATTCACATGGGCACTGGGCTTGACTGATTAATTACGTGAACTAAAGTTTTGGCTTATTTTTCTGAAACATGGCGTATAAGGGGTCTGGAAGATATGGGACTTTAACCTTTGCCAATGTGGTGCAGTTTGGTTTATTTGATATTTGTTAGTCACCCTTTGGAACGGAATTCTCATATCTTTAATTGACTGGAGTAACCTGTAACGAGTGGGCCATAACTTTAGGAATTCTTTGTAAAGGTCTCGTAACGAAACCCTGCCGATTCATCAAAGGATAGTGAATTTATGGGGTTTGGCCATCTCTTGGTATATGGGAATCATGACTCGTGGGTAAAGATATACAACCTCTCGAGAGTGTTTAAAACTGTTATAACAGCCGTGCTCATGGTTACGAGCGGTCTGAACCCTCACAGATTAGAGTTTTTCAAAGAAAAGGATCTCATGGCAATGATGGTAAAAATGGTATGATAATCGGATGATGATGATGTAATGATGATGGTTTATTTTTCAGATACTTTATTGTATTTATATTATTCCAATTATGGGATGGGTGATGCTAATTCAGTGTTAGCAAATAAAAGTTGACCAACTAAAAGCAACCGCTATGGCTGTTCACTGTAAAGCCAGTCCAATTTATCCTAAACGGAATACTTGCTGAGTACGACGTGTACTTACCCTTCTTATACCAAAAATATAGCTCTGCTCTATCGAAGTTGATGATGCTTTGAACATGAAGTGGATCCAGAAGTCTACAAGATGTTTAGGCGTACGTGCCCCCAGTCAACCTTCCTGTGAAGATTAAGTTCTGCTACGAAATAGAAGTTCCGCTGTATTCTGATATATTGACTTTTATGTTAAATGTAAGTTTTATTCGCTTATATAATGCACTATCTATTGATATTCACTAATGAAGTCGGCTGTATGTGTGAAAAATAGATCCTGGGCACACATATGGTGTCATCTGGTTTTGTTTCTAAAACCGGATGTGACAATTTAGCCAGATATTTTCTAATCAGGTCCATATAGCTTTCATCATGTGACATTACCTTACTGGTAGGCTGATCAAGCTCTTTGCTGCCCCATAATGGTGTGTTCTCATCATGCAACCGCATTTTAGAGCGGTAG
The DNA here is from genome assembly GCA_022530915.1 of Paspalum notatum. Classification (NCBI taxonomy): domain Eukaryota; kingdom Viridiplantae; phylum Streptophyta; class Magnoliopsida; order Poales; family Poaceae; genus Paspalum; species Paspalum notatum. The sequence continues at coordinate 21,481,516 of CM039684.1, read as the reverse complement.
AGCATAGGTGGATGTATTGCATTTTGTTTTAAAAATAACAAAATACTATACAGTTGGTGGCATATATATACATACATCAGCTTCATGTATGGCAAATATAAACATGATCTTCACTATCACTATTGATGATAAAAGTCCACAATTCCAACTGATGTTTCAAATTTATAATATTAATTGGTACAAATATGTGCATTGTTTCTTTTCTTTGCTGGAAAAATATATACACTACTGAAGCAGCTTTTATATATAGGGCATGAGCTATAACAAATTTTGCCATGAATTGATACCAAAGAATAAATAGCATGCTGAGGAATTTCTTAATATACGAGAATAGAGAGGGTGGCATGGATGCGATGAATGTGCTTTATCTTTCTTGTGGAAGTTCATAACTCAGCCAACAGTCTATGGTACTGTTGCCTATAAGAGATAGCCAAAGCCAAAGCCAAAATAAAATACAGAGGTGCACCGGTGAAAGCCGATAAAGAGAGGTTAGCTTTAAACATAGAAATAGAGAGGGATAAAATATGGACTTTTTCTAGCAATAGCAGATGTTTTAGGGTTGTTTTGTTTGGCCTATTCATCTTTGACTTGGTGATAGAAACATTTATTATCGAGATATTGATGCATTCATTCAAGAGTACAAATAGTTTTGCTAATCTTTTTTATATAAGTTTTAGGTTGAGGTTAAAAAAGGAAAGGTGTAATGATGTTATGACTCAATACTGCTCGGTAAAAAAAAAGTAATCATATGTATGATCTTGATCAACATTGGCCTTGTTTGAACACGTCATGATCAGACCTGTATACCATGCACCATCATTGATGGGAGCTAGAACTCTTACAATTTAAGATATATATGCAATATATATCAAAATAAGCTAGATCCGATAATTTGCTTATAGAAACAACACACAGACTAAGTGGGCCAACCATACAATTTTAAAAGTTGTTCAATATTCCCTCACTCCAATTTGTGTCCGAAACCTTTTTTGAAATGTATTAATGGTACAATTAATATAACTAATTTTGATATTACATAGAACAGAACACGTATATTTAAAAAATTCAAGGACCAAATCAAACCGCTTTGGAGCACATGCTATTTATAAGAATACATATTGGTACTCCTGTTTTGAAATTTTGTAAGAGTTATAGGCTTTAGACATATTCATTCAATATTCTTTGTATGTTGTGTGTGTATTCAACAACGTCTATATGAATATGGGCAAGGAAAATAAAAGGTAAAACCCCTTACAATGGAACAAAGGGAGTTACTACAATCCAACTATAAATAGCAATGTTATTTGAATAAATATACAAACATATGTAAATTTAAACATGTTTTCTTAAATATAAATTTAAGAAATTAACCAATGAAAATATATTTGAAAAATAATACACTAAAAAGTAAAATCTAGGATAACAAGATATATATTTGGGGGAAAACTAAATAAAAACAACCAAATATCATTAATTAAAAGAAAAATCAAGATGTCAAAAAAAAGACTAGCTACCCGTGCAATTTGCGCGGGCAACTTGCTAGTTTTCTTTATGGAGATGTATGAATATTGATGGTGTGAGGAAAACCTTTTCTCTTTTCAAGAAGATAATACCTACAACTACGATCAATCCACTCGATAGAAAGGAAAACGTGAACGTTTAACGCCCGTTTAATAGGTATTATGATGGACTGAAGGAGTTCCCCTTCTATTATTTGGCATGCAATTTTATTTTTAAACATCCAGCAACAAAATAATAGAATAGGAAATAGAATAATTAGCTCAGCGTCGTTAGGAATCCCTACCAAACAAATAAGAAGAAAACAATGTATATATATGCTCCCCATCTAACATCCTGAGTCTAGGAATTAATCATAAAATAAACAAACTCCTATTTATGCAGTGGCGGAGCCGGGAGTGGATCAAGAGAGGGGCTAATTTTAAAGGAATAATCAATTGGTACTGCGTATTATATGGGACATTTTTTTTGATATAAGTAGGGGACACAATTCATATGAAACTTTCTGTTGAGCTACTTTTCGTTTATTGGGCTAAACAAAATACATAAGGTAATTTGAGCTGCTAGGCTACTTTTCGTTTGTTGGATCAAAAAATACATAGGATAGGTAGAAAGAAAATGGCTGATAGGAAACTGGAGAAAGACAACATATGTTGCACAGTACATTAATCCCATCTTTGTCAGTTAGGACAGGTTAACGCTTGCTATATATGTGCTTTCATACGTGTAAAAGTGAACTCTGTGCTGAAGCCATGACTCATACATGCACCTAAGTGTTGATTATTACGAGCACATTGTTGTCATTGATTATCCAACATATTCCAATTGTATGTTGACTTTTCTATTCAGTTTTCCAAGATCATTGGACTAAGCATACTATAATGAGAATGTGTCCAACTATTGACCATTGCAGTGCATGCAACAATGGACATTAGCCACTAATTTGCATTATTAAATTATTATCTGCACCATAAGAGTTCAGATCTGATCATGAATGAAACTTTCTTTTGTGTGGGTCATAGAAGAGATCTTGGATGGCATGGTTATGCCTGTTGACCACGAGAGCTCGAATCATGGTGCTAAGGAAGGAGAGGTGGTTGCTTTATCGGTTGGATAGATCATTCGTTACACTTGCATTACAATCAGGTGTTGGGTTTCAAATAAAGACATTGTTGCATGGTTGGCAAAAGGTCCCATCAAGGATTTGTGAAGGATTTGGTGATGGTGATTGCAGCGTGATTCAGATCCCATCTGAACATGGAATTAAGAACCGCTGTCCTTGTCCTCCCAGCAATATCAATTCATCATCCGTGTGGGGTACGTTGATGTTTAGTCTGAAATCATTGACTCACAACGGAAATGTAGTTCCCGATAATTGCAGCAAATTAATTAAATGACTAATCAAAATCCGGTCACCCTTTTTTAATGAATTATTTATAGGAATAAGTCCATTTTTAGCCCTTATCTATCCCTCAATAATCATTTCGTCCAAACCGGACACCCAAACTTTCAAAACTAGTTATTTTTGGCACCCAAAACAGTTTTAAGTGGTATTGTAATGACATGGCAGTCATATTAACATTTTTTCACATCTTAGCATGACATGGTTGCCCCCACCTCTACCACTCTTTTTCACCTCTCCCAGGCCTCGATCTCTCCTCCATATATGTCTCTAGCTCTTCTCCTTTTTGGTGAAGGAAGGGGACGGACGGCATGGTGGAGGGGGGCACCAGCTGGACGGCACAACGATGGGGCGGAGGGAACACCCAGCGGAGGTGAGATGTCAGCCAAGGTAGTGTGGCGCTGGGCGGAGGGCCCGCGCGGTGCTGCGGCAGGGGGATTGGCGCGTGCGGCGAAGAGGGGTTGCCCGCTCGAGCGATGCAGCACCAGGGCAGATGTAGTGCGCAGCGGGGGCGCAGGTGGAGCTCGGGGAAAGGGGGAGAGTTAGAGAGAAGTGGAAAGAGTAGAAAGGTGGGCCCACCACAACATCAGTTACGTGGCAAAAAGCTACAATACCATTGCCACATCATCTCCAGAATCATTCAAAACAGGCTCATGTGCCATGTTTAACTGGTTTAATAAGTTTAGGTGTCAATTTGAACGAGATGACAGTTGGGCCAAAATTAGGCTAGCAGAATAGTTGAGGGTCAAATTGTCAAAATGGACTTATTCCTTATACGAAAATTGTGAATCTTGCGGTAACAATTTCAATAACAATTGTTGCATTAGTATATATACTATGTTTTTTTTCACGAATCATCAAATTACCTAGAGCCGGGGCATTTCATTCCAGTTGCGGTGATGACGAAGGTTAGGGTAGTATTGGGGAAGTACTTTATTTCAATTTCATTTTGCGAACTTTTTAGTCAGCCGATAATAGGGGGCAGGGCACATGATAGACTACGATATTGAATTTCATGTTACAAAGAATCATGGCACGAGACGTTGTATACTGGTTGGAAAGGTATCCACGGGTACCAAACGGTACCATACTATTTTAATTTTTCTAGCTGAATTATGAAAATAAACAAGAAAATGGTATTGGTACTGATTTCACTATTTCTGATACCGGACCTACCTATTTGGTACCGCCTGGTACAGGTATCATAGTACCGTCTATTTCTAAACCGTTTGATTACGCTTGATAGACGACTCTTATTTTTTTCCTACCACATTGTCTCAAAGGTCACCTCCTGCCATGCCATATAGGATTGAGTTTTCATGATGCGAGAAGTGAGAAGTATACAATGCAATCCCTCATAATCTAAAATTTAGGACTGTGAGGCTATTTTCCCATCATCATGCTGATTGTTGTTGCTATGCAACTCATAATACTGTATTTCTAGGAAACAACCAAAAATGCAATTCATTGTAGATTCTTAGATGATGGAAATTTGGTTTCAGCTTCATCTCTCAAAAGAGAAAATCAGACTAGGATTATTACAAACCACACAAATGGAAGTTATTGAACATTTTAGAGTCTAAACAATTCAAAAAGAAATTCTAATGACATATGGCCAGCCAAAAGACATTAGTTCGCTCTTCACCCCACTGCAACTTGGCCAAGAGCCAAACCCAGTGTTGGTTCTCCTGAAAACAAATCATTGTAGATGTTGTTAAGTCATCTCAACGTCATGTACTCATCACTCATTTGTCAATGCATGAGAGAGGTTTTAGATGTCATCAATGTAATGAAAGGAATATTTCAGCTAATAAGGACTACTTTAATTCTTTTTCCTTTCTCGTCACGAGGAAGAGTTGATTTATATATAGCAGGCGCAGTTCACTTAACCTCTATGAAAATTTTAGTAGTTTTTTTATTTAAGTGAATCTCATTAGGCTATTCCTTCTATATATGTCACTAGAAAAGATTCAGGCGGTACCACTATTTTTTTTAATTTTTGAAAGCCTTTATTATTTTTATAGGGATTAAAAATATAAAAATATAGTTATCGGTCCCACCATTTTTGGTACCGGAACCTCTTATTTGGTACCGTTTGGTACTGGTACTATAGTACTGCCTATTTTTAAACGCTGATTGTAAGGTCGTAATAATGCGGCCCAAGGTTTGGCACAATGGACTGTCGGGGAACAATAAACTTTTGGCTTTGGAAAGACACGCATGTAAAGGCCTCAGCGAAGCATCCAAGATGCTTCCGATCCTACTAGAACTAGTTTTGCGTATAGTAGCGTAGATGTACGTGCAATACGCACGTGTTGTGAGATGATCGAACAGGCAATGGAAAGGAGAAAAAAGAAAAATAGAATTAAAAATAAGGAGACCTGATTGATTGTCTCGTTCCTTTCTCATTAAAACCGAGAGAAGAAAAGTAACACGTGGGTGTGGGTATAAATGAAGTGAGAAATAAAGAGAAAAAATGGATGAAACATTTTGCATCTATGGGTTTTGGGTCTTTCCACCTCTTTTCAACATTTTTCAAACTGCACAGTGGGACCAGCGTGAGGAGTATAGCTGTGCTTTTCTAGGTAAAAAAGATTTTTAGAAAACTAGCTCTCTTTTATAGTTTTATAGTGTAGATAAGTGACACCTCTACCATCAGAGAGGCCCCACCATATCTAAAATCAAATTTGCTTCTATTTCAAAGTCATTATCTTTGCAAAGAAACATATTATTTTCTAGCTATATTACTGGGCACCTGAAGTGTTACACTCAAACTATTGTTGTGCATCGATGCTTCTAGTCTTATTTCATTAGAAATAAGAGAAACGCATAATATAATGAGCTTCATTGATACTACCAAATAACACTACACGGAAGCGACACATTTCGTCGGCTAAAGTTATTTTCATTGGCTTCTACATCAACCATTTTCTTGGCCATGACACAAGCAATGAAAATAATTAATCTTCTCTCAGCACATGATAATGCTTAAAAGGTAAAAAAGAAACATTCGTTGGCAAGAAACACCTTACCCACTCAGCTGTCAACGTGTGTTGTAGCCCTATGCCCTACTCAGCTGTCAACATGTGTTGCAGCCTTGTTGAGGGCTGATAAAAAGGGGTTGTTACCTTTTGACTAGTCAGACGCGAATACTCTTGAGCAGCCTAGCCCCACATGTTGTTTCCTTAGGATGACGTCGGCCAGATAAAAAAAATTACAAACTAAAACATTCATAGCCGCCACACCATATATAAGTCAAAATCGAATTCCAATCGATATTTAGAATTTTATTAAAAAAATACTATTTAAGGTTGGATATCTACTCATTAAAGGGCTGTTTGGCATGCACTAGAAAAATATTCAAAATCTGCTAGCAAAATATTCTAGCTTCATAAAAACATATTCTTTATTAAAGGAAAATATTATTGAAACAAAATATAATATTTTATCTTGACAAGAAAAATTTCCATTTCACAAATAAATTTTCTACCTTTATAAGAAAAAACTCTAGTTTTAGAAACCAAATATTCTAGTTTTGCAAGGAGAATATTCTTGACTCATGTAACACAAACGGTACAAAAGTATATAAAAAGAAAAAAAATGAGTAGAAAAGGAAAAAAGGTACAAAATAAATAGAAAAATGAAGGAAAATGAGTTTAAAGGGACAAGGCTAGACCAGTTGCAGGCGGTAGGAAGCAATGGGGCAGGGGCACCACATCACTATGATTAGTGGAGGGCAGGGCAAGGCGATGGGTAGTGTTGTACGGCAGCTCGCCGCTAGCCATCGGTAGGAGGAAGAAGGGGACGAGAGGGCGTGGCGGGCAACCGAGGCGCTAACGGTTCAGTAGGGACACAAGAATGAAGGATCTACTGCAGCAGAAGTTGACAGTTGAGACTCAGAGTAGAATGCCCCTTGTCCTCACTTGTTGCCTCTTTGCCCCACCTCCTCCACCTCGTTATGCCTTCTCCGTGAAATATCATAATTTTATTTTGCTAATTAGTTGATTAGATGATGCTTTTCATGGGATTCATATATGTTATGACCTAGATGTGAAACTTGATTAGATCATTTTAAAATGTATATTTTCGATGGCCAACTATGTGCCTAATGATAATATCGATTTGTTTAATTGTACAGCATGACTAGTGTCACATAACCTAGGTGTCACATGCTCTGCCATACTTTACATGTGCCACAAACCTTTTTAACAGCCAACTGGATGGTATGGATGATGTTTATGACAAGATGTAGAGTTAGGATGAGATCTCCATGGTATGGGGCTATTATTCTTCTACACCAAATCCATGTTTTGTGGGTAATTACTGGATGAGTTTAGAGCCTATCCTTCCCTATAGATGTTTATTCTACTTTTATATCCATAATGTTATATATCCCATTTTTTTACCATCCCAACAGCGGGTTCAATAAACAATATTCAATGCTAACACATCAACCTACAAGCAAGCAACTAGATAACATACATCGTGATGGGATAGGTGATGGACCAAACTAAGCATGTAATAGATCCTCTTTCATAATATACTAGTCTACATGCTAAATTTAATTGATTCATGAACTAACCATGGTCATAACATTAGTAGTTCCTGGTAGATTCTAACATTAATAAGGACTTGTGATAACAATATGAATGAAACATAGTGTTGGCGCCAAGATTTAGCCGACCCTGTTAATGGGCCTAAATCGGCTTAGGGCTGGAAAAAGCTGTCCAAGGAAGAGATAGCGTATACCATGCTGTGTGGACCGTCGGGCCATGTATCGTAGAAAAGTCTAGTTTTTAGTAAACAGTCCAATCGGGACTTTTATTGAGATCGATTCGGTTAGGGTTTAGGAGTAAATTAGGAAGGATAGGCTTGTCATCCAAGTCTACGGAGTATAAATATATCCATACCTTTGGAATAAAACAAACGACACACGTTCATCAACAAGCAGTTGTCTCCATATTCTCTCGGCGCATCGCCACCCCTAAGCAATTAGGCTTTTAAGGTATATCGCCATGCTGCTCTATTGATTTGTTTTGTAGATATCAATTGGGCTTTACGGCGCTTTGCCAATGGTATTTTTTGTACTAAGCTTTGTTGTTGGCAAGATCTACTAGTTATCATGTGCATTGAGTCAATCTACTCTTTCTATGGTAGCTACGATACGGATTGGCTCATGTACTACTTGTTATTATCTCACAAATCTATCTTATCTCATGATGTATGCTGCGACACACACTTTTCATAGCATGGTATGAATTCTCTATTCATTTAATAACAGATCGATCTGCGTGACTGGAAACATTGTTTTACGGTCCTAATTATGCTTTCTCGTGTACGGATCAGCTTATGTGTAGAGGTGATCTGATGCCTGTCTTTTGTACTGGTTGCATCATATCAAGGATGTTCATATAGGTATACCTGTGTATATCTGGCCCTTGCTACTAGGATGTTCCTATATTCATGATATCATGATTATCTGGCCCTATATTAGTTGGGATGTTCCTATATTCACATGTTACGTTTATCTGGCCTTTGGCATGGTTTTACTTTAAGCACGATAGTTGCATCGTTTAGTCTTTATCTTTCAATGAAAAGCTGACACAGATAAGCAGATCATCTTATTTATATGCATAGATGGGTTTTTATTTACTTTTTATGATGTTGAATGAGATAATGAAAGATCGGCAGGACTGTGCCGATATCGAAGACCCGATGTAATGAGAGCCGATCCGAGCGATCTGACTAGAATCTAACATTTGCCCTGTTTTCTTTGTTGCTGCAGGGAGAACAGGAGCCGACCACCATCATCACAACAACCTTCCTGGCTAGGTCGTCAGCCAGGTGGCACGCCCAACCACCATCGCCAATGATCAGCTAGCTGATTAGCCGATCAGGAGTCGCATCTAGGAGGAGCGACCTCTACGTCCACTGTACCTCCCAGTTCACATTGTGCTACCTGCCGGAATACCGCCCACCGGTTTCCCGCAGCAACACATAGCAAGGATGTTAAGGAATTATGATGTTGACATTTTCTGACAATATTGTACCAAATTTGAAGGAAACCATCGACTTTTGACCACAACTGATAGTGAAATAACAACTAGGTCATACGATGGATAAGGTCAAAATTTGTTCTTGCTCACAAAGTCAAGCAGGCGTATCATTGTTGACGGCACTTAAGCACGTCAAACTTATACTGCAAGCGACAGTATCGTGGTAGCTCTTCCTCAAGATGAGTATCGTGGGTTTTGTCAATCCAAGAATAAGTAAGCTTAAACTACTATTAATCTAGTATTAATCAGGTACTAGCTAGCTTTGATAGAACTAGATATACTAAAGCGATGATAAAAGACTATCTAATCACACTCTAATTATATGTCTAATCTATAGCACAAACTAATCTTATCCAAGAGACATATATGAACTACTCAACAAGATTAATACGAAGCTAATCAGCGAAGGCATCCACAAGAGGTATTGAGACAAACTCCTTATGAACTAAGAACCACCTTGAGCTATGATCTAGCATGATAAACATGATCATGAAATGAATGTCATAGACTTGCTCGAACCTTTCTCCAGCCCATGTGTCACTTAGAATGGGTTAATTGACGAACTAGCAAGCCTAAGCCATCTCTAAGCATGAGCAAATTCAATCAACCAATTAAGGTAAAGAGAACTACTAAAAGACATGAACTCTATTATCTTGGCCAAGAACATGTAGAGATGAAGCATTACAAAGACATAGAACTTATATCATGTATAAACACAAAATTCATAGCCAAAACACAACTTTATTGACTGAGCTCAAGGTTTCATCAAAGCAATCATAAGAAGAACAGAGAGTTACTCGAAATACATCATGAACTTGAAGCACAAACTTGTCGAAATCGACGAGATGATCAACATATCAAAAGATGAACTCAAAACTCGCTGCGAACGAGGTTGGTCAGCCGACCAGACCCCCCTGGGGTCAGCCGACCCCCGCTGTTCCTATACCTCCTCTTGCTTCCTACTTTCGCCGAGATCAACTTCTGGTGAGTCTTGCGAAGTTGGACCCCTAACCCTCGCTTTGGAGCTTTGGTTACAATGAAATTGGCGTGCCTCTCTACCCTTGGGAGGCTCTGTTTATATACTCCTAGAGATGCCCTATACATCATTTGATCTCCTTCCATGTATAATCAACCCCCCTAATGGGCCTTGATCACTTGGGCCTTCATGATCCTTCTCATGGGCTTCTCTTTATCGGCTCCTAGGCTTCAATATCTTTATATTTCATGGGTCCAAAATCCTCGTTGAACTTCTAGCTTTGATCCTTCTTCGAGTATCCTTTTCAAATATTGCATTTATTCCTCATTTTCCTATAATATTCAACAAAGTAAACAACAAGCGTACTGGAATAAGGTGTTAATTGTTAGTAAAATATGACTTCATTGTATGATTTATCTTAACACATGAAATCATGCCAAAATAGAGCATAAATATCATCGTTATCTTGTGCCAACAATCGTCTACCATACCCAAGGCTAAGTTCTTATTTGGTATTATACAATGTAAATCCTTGTGAAACACCTATATGCTTTTTGTGACACCAGTGGTCGTATGTAATACTTAATTGGAGGGCCATGATGATGATGAAGTGTACTAAGAAGAAGATCTTCCATTCGCTTTTCTTACATATACTGGTTTAGACCTTGATGCACTAGTTGGTGATGCTGAGTATGTAACCGTTGGAATTCTTAAAAATAGAAATGATCATAAGGTAAGAAAAAGTAATAGCACTCTATATTAAAGAAGAAAACATGTCATCAATGAAAAACAAAAAATGTAATGTAATTTTTTATCCCAATCTATTTAGTTATTAGTGGGAGTAACGTGGTTCCAATAATTGATGGCAATCATAATTGTTTTATTAATCATGACAATCATAACCATGTTATTAATGAGTTTGTGCTTTTAAGCATAAACAAATATAAGTGATCATTGGTTATTCATGAAATGTGACCCTCCATGATCATAATAAAAATCTATTAAAAACTGGTCAAGATTCCATCTAATTCTATCAAAAACAAGGGTTATTATAGCCCTAAGAGGCACAAAGCGAAAACAATTGTACTTACTTTTTTATAGTCAGTGCCTATACTGAGGCAAAGGTTAAGTAACTTGAGTGAGGTTGTGCAAGATTCAGTATCCCCTCACAAAATGGAGACTACCACAGCGTAGAGCTTGATGAGATGAACATTGTGGTACCGTCGGATGCCGCCGGAGACTAACAAATAGGGAAAATTCCTTGCTGGAGCTTCCCGGAGTTCGGCAGGACAACGATCATTCTTGCTCAGATCTATACTTTTGTGAGTACGAACTCAGAAAATTATGACCCAAAACGAGCTAGATGAGTTTATATATATTGTGTTTTTTCCCGATTCGTGTTTTGTGCTCACATTATTATTTTTAGAGTTATTTTTGGGTTCGAATTAATCACAGAATAAACATGAAATCATATTTGGGCCACGGAAAATACTACTTCAACGGCCTCATAAATTCCAAAACAAATCCCATATATGTTTTCAAATCCCATATATGTTTTCAAACCCAATGAACTCAAATAAAATATTTGATCTCATAAAAAGTTAGGAAGAGCTCCAAATATATATAATTTTCTCTAAAATGGGAATTACATCCAGATAAATCTAGAAAATTCCCAAAAAAATGGTTAAAGATAGATCAGTTCATTTAAACGAGATTAACACAATCAAAACACAATGCAATTGCATGAATGCATCAAACATGTGCTTGCCTATAATTCATTTAGTTAATTGATTAAAAGAAAATGACAATGCTATGACGTGCATGCTAATTCATATCAACCCTTAATGATTTGCATTTAAAGGAAAGAGATCTCTAGGGAGTGAAAAATTGGGGTGTTACACTTCTCGACCTACACTACCAATTTACCTTTAAAGTCTTTCTTTTTGAGCAATTTTTGCCATATGCCTACTTCATTGCAAAGCTTAAAAAGCAATTTATTCAAAAGACATTCATTTCGCACCTCTAAAGTCTAATCCCCCTAAAGCCCCTTGATCATCAAGTGGTGGCATGACTTAAAGGTAAGATTACTTCCTACTTTGTTATTGCATGTGTGGCATCGTTAGCCAAAAGAGCGCAACATAGTTATTGTAGCCAAGACACATAAAACTGTAAGGAAAATGGGCTCTAAGCCTTGTGCTTAGTTCTCTAATGTGATTTTGGTGGTTGAAGTGACAACACATGCCATAGGACTAATATTTGTACAAGTGTTTTTGTTTAAGTCCTAAGGTGCAAATGGTGGACTTGGGGTACAAACACCTCAAATGAGGATCTAAAAGATACAAGAAAAAACCCCAAGCCGCTATCAAGTTGCAAGCGAGGGTCCTGACTCTGCGGTCCCGACTTTTTGGGGCACCAAGAAGCCCGGAGAAGCCCCATCGAGTGCACCGGCGAGAAGAAAAAACCCAACATTGAAGATACAAGTCCCAGTGCAAAATGCCACCATCGGACGAGCTGGGTAGCGAAGAAGGAGAAGACCAAGTCCCGGCATTTCAAGCATCGGACGGTCCGATGGTTCCACCATCGGACAATTTGGGCAGAAGACCCAAAAAAAAGACTGTGGTGTTCCAACCCTCAGACGGTCCGATGGTCTCAACAGTCGACTAAAGCTCCAACGGTCAACTCCAACGGCTAGTTGGGTGCCACCATCGGACGGTCCGATGGTCATGCAGAGAAGAGAAAAAGGCTCCCAACGGCTAGTTTTGAGCCTTGGCCTATATAGACCCCCATGGCCGGCCTCCACAATGTGGTTGGAGAATCCTGAGCTCATACTAGTGTTGATACACATTTCCCATGTCCATTTGAAGTGTAGCAACCATATTTGAGAACCCAACCACCACAGGAGCAAAACTAGACACATCCGGCATAGCTAGTGCTTAGTGCATCCTTGCTTAGGCCACCTTGTCTATTCTCCATGCCTGCGTGCACGGCCTTAGTGTATCAAGTGTGGTTGTAAGTCTTGCGAGACCCTTCGGAGTGTGCAGTGGCCGCCACCACCTTGTGAGAGGTAGGAAGGCCCTCGGCGTTTTGGCCAAAGCTTCCCATAGTGGAGATGGTGGGGTAGCTCCGCGAGAAGGACCCGGAAGACCCCAATAGCCCCGACAATCCTCTACCCTTGCATGGGCGAGGCCGTAGTCCAAGACTACGCGAGAGAAGGGCTTGTGTGGGTGTGTACCGGGGTTGCTTGACTTCCGCGGAAGTCACATTGCCATCCTCCACCCTTGCGGGGGCAACGCCGCACTCCTTTGAGGATTGCGCGAGAGCAAAGCCCTTAGTGGAGCACCAACGAGGAGCAGGGGGTAGAGACCATGAGTCTCCCCGAACCTCGGAAAAAAATCTCCGTGTCTTCACCGTGTTCTATCACCATCGTTATCGGGAGTTTGCATTCTCTATCCTATCTCCTTTTGCTTCCGCATTTACTTTTTTGCAATTGTGTGTTTACATTCCTAGACTAGGTTGATAGGTTAGTTTCTAGGTGGAAATACGTTGCAAGACTTGGCCACGGTAGTAGTAGCAACACTTAGCAAAACCATTGTGCACATAGTTAGATTTATTTGCATAGGTTTTGCTTAGTAGTTCTAGTTTTTAGAGAGCCTTAATTTTAGAAATCCTAATTCACCCCTCCCCCCTTAGGCGTCGGTCCAACCTTCAAAAACCATCTAGCACAACACGAAACAAAGAAATGTTTGCAGCCAGAAGCTAATGAAAATAAGCCAAAAACTCATTGTTTGCAATAAGATCACAAAAAAATGATTATCTTTGTCAGCCATTTGGCCAAGGTCTAGCTGATGAAAGTTATTCAAAAACATGTTAATTTTCGTCTATCCCTTGAGCCGATGAAATTTAGGTCAATTTTTGTCGGTTTAAAAATAGGCGCTAATGAAATTTAATTTTGACTATTTTGTTCATTTATTGAGCCAATGAAAGTTAACTATTTCATCAATTTTAGGCTAGCCTGCAAATTTTAATTTGTCTTATTTCATTAGTTTAGTAGCCAATGAAAATTAATATGGCTTATTTTTGTCCGTTTTAGCCTAGCGGACAAAAAATAAACCATTTATAGGGCCACAAAACCCAATTATTTCTTTATTCATACAGATTTTGACATGTACATTGCATTTATATTCACAATTATACATAAATAATACTTTAATTTGGAATAGAAAACCACACAAAATCTGATTCATTAAAACATCATTTATTAAAAACTGCATCTGTTCACAAACATTGGTTCTTACAACCACAACCATGAATCACAAACTTAAGTTCCCAAGTCACAAGCATAAGTCACAAATACAAGTTCTCACATCCACAACTATACACATATCATCATCACATGACATGAGGCTCATTCAAGTTGTGGGCAGTACCTCTGGAGGCAAAAGGATTGTTTATGAATTGAGATAGCCTCTTGAAATCTTAAAGACCAAGATAAATTATTAGTGAGAAAGTAAATGAAGTAACAAAACTATAACTAACAATATGACAAGTTAGAAATGAATTTGATCTCCAGGTGTTGCTAGCTGTGGCGGCATAGTTTGATAAAACTAAGGGACAACATGTACTTCTGAGCCCTACAGCAGAAAATAGAACAAAAAATAATTAAGATCTAAATAACTCCAAATAAAACACTAATATGTAGATTATATTTATGGAAAAAGATTTGGTACTTGTTTCTTTTTTTAGATAACTAAATTAATTAGATTTTGTTAGATATTGAACATGATTTATTCTTTTTAGAAAATACATATGTAGTCAAACCTACCTTTGAGACTAGTTAATAAGGGACAAATTTATTATATTTTTATACTTCAATGGCAAAAAAAATACCTGGATTTAGAGTTCAATGCCAAAAATCGTACTTTAGCAATAGTTCAATGATAAAAAAGGACTCTACTCTATAGTCTATATTTTAAATGCATCAACTTATGGAAAATTTATGTTTAGTAAATTTGTTGCAAAAGTAGATCCCGTAATCCATTGTATTATATTTATCTACCTAGGCAAAGTGACAACAAAAATAGAACAGCCAGGTTACATTCCGTATACAATGAACAGTAATATAATGATGTCTGTATGCTTCACAGACAGTTGAATTCGGTTGCCCAACAGGCACTTAATCTCCCTACAAATTTATTTATAACGTGCTAAAGATTGCACTTCTTTCCTTGATTTTAGAAGTAGTGTAACATTTATGCCTTTTACAAGCAATATATTGTTACCCACACACTATAATCTTTATTTGTGTCTACTTGTCCCGTTTGATAGTTTGGTACGGATCTCATGACGCAAACAGGACAGAGCCATATATATTCCATGATAGAAAATGATTTTCTATCTCACACCTCACATGATCATGAGAGAAAAAGTGGTCCATCGTGTTTGGACTTTTGGATAGGGATATGCGTGTGTGTCATTGGCTGTAAGTTGGTGACAGGGAGAGCACGGTGGGAGAGAGGCTTTTGCAGACAACATTGGTCGGCTGAGGTTTTTTTGTTGGGGAGAGAGCCAGATGGAGGGAATAGCTAGGCAGCTATTGAGGGGCACCATATATAGGATTAGACAAACATGTAAACACATTGTCTTTGTGGTCTTGGTGGTACTCACCCAAATGACCAGGATATATACCTTCAACAACTTGTCCCTTTCTTTTTCATCACCCCACAGAAAGTTTCATGATTATTCTACTACTCTTACTCACAAATGCTGATCTTATGTGGATATGTTATATGTAAATGATAGCCACAGGTTGGCAGGTCGTTGTCAAATTTATTTACACATTCCAATGCATGTTGCAAAAGCATTAATTTGCCTCTGTGGTTTATGAATTTTAGAAATATCATCCGCAACAAATTTTTACAGTTTTTTCTCTTTCACTGGCGCAGTCACAAGCCGGAACAGAATTTTGATTTGACTAATCCTACTTTTTTTTAGAATTTGTCGACATACATACATAGACACTAAAAAAAGCTTGGTAAAAAATAGCAATAAAAAACTACTAATATATGCATATATGGATAGACGTTAGAGAATAATAAGGAAGACATGCATGCATAAAGAATCCCAGAGCAGAGGAGAGAAGTTGTTGTCAGTCCAAGTCATCATCCACCATCTAATGGAAATCGAATGTTGCCCAACTGCGTGATGGCAAATCATTGGTGGGGCCAAGCAAATCCTCGTCAGCATGTGGACGTGTTAATACAGCTGTAATAAGGAGACGTCAACGGTCGGCAGGATTTCCTTGCTTCACTTCACTGACAGGCAACCCCATCATCACGAAGTTTTCTTCATCGCTGACAAATAATTCAGCAGAACTGGTTTTAGCCCCGAGATGCTTTAGCTAGAATAAGTGTTCAGTTATTTCAGAAAGTTATTGGCTAGGCTAAAAAACAGTCCCCAAGCTTCAGAATTAGGCACTAGTAAGGTCCATCCTTTGGGAGAACTCGAGCGTCACCACAATTATTTGGCAATCATTTAATTGGATAATTAATATTTTTATTTATTGATTTCTTCTGAAGTCAATGCTATTTGATATAACAGAATACTACGAGGGGTGATAGTTAATTTATTAAGGATAAACAGGGGCCAAAGCACTGGATATGTTTGTTATTATAATACAATTGCTTACGTACGTGCGGATGCTAATTATACTAATGAAGAAACGGCTGGCAGATGGATATGTAGCATATATATATATATAATATGATATAATCAAGAACTCGGCCAACTACAAAATAATAGCTCAACTACTAGCAAAGTAAACCATTTTTATAATACCATGAATCAATTCCACCAGATCTAAAATTAATACACATTAGACGCATGACACATAGCTAGACTCGTCATTTTTATGTGGCAGTCGACCAAAGGGGCGAATCTTGGAGTGCTAGCTCTCAACCACATGTTTTGTGCTTTGAATGATTGCATGCATGCCCAACAAATGGACATATGTGGATATAAAGAGTCAAACACCTTGGTTATAATTAAGAGCAAAAATTAATCATTGCACAATTTTTGATAATTGATCATGTCAGTGTCCAATATTTTGGAGGAAAATAAATCCCTCTACAATCATGTTGCTTGCCCAATGGAACAAGTAGAGCACACTCAGTCATAATGCTGATGGTTGTTTCTTGACAATAATTATGATCACCACCTGATAGGCTGGTACAAGCTAGCCAATTAGCATCCCTCTTGTACATACCAAACATCAAACACATATCATTGCCAAAAGTGAGGGGACACAACCAAATGCTCCATTGATATGTTCTTCCAAAATCCTACAGCAGTGTATCACCTTTTTAAGTACTATGGCAGTTCATTGTGAGACATCAAGATCTTAATGCCTTAAACATGATTACATACCATCAGACCCTTTCCATATAGCCAAAACAATGAAGTCATCCTTTACCCCTTTAGTGGTCAACATATACCATCATGACCCCTCTCCCCGTCCACCGCTAGCTAGTTATATGTATAGTGTCCAAGAGAAGGCCAGACAATAATGGACACGGGCCCCATTCAGTGCATTAGGATCCTTGTCAAGAACACGATATAACATCTAATTCAGGATTATTAAAAATATATAAACTTTCAAAAGATGTTTTTCCTTGATTCATGTAGGAATAATCAAAACTATTTCTGTCGCCATTATATCTCCCACAAATCAGGCCGTTAGATACCACTGCAGTGTGCGTGTTTGAAGATAATCAATATTTTCAGAGTAATACGACATTACAAATTTTACGGTGGTTGGAAAAAAATAGGAGCCGCGCATTAGAGGATATCTAATATGTAGAGATGTAAATTAAAGTAGATCACTGGTTTGTTTTCGATGCTTAAAAGTAAACACCCGCTGTTTACCCCTGCATTAGACCAGCGAATTGAAATGTTTTCGATACCAATAGGAGAGAGCAAATAACTCTCCTGAATGGAATTCGGAGAGAGCACACCTCACTCAACCATACCTACATACCCTAATCGGGGAATGTTGATTGATGACATTGCAATTGTGACTTTTCAACCCCCATCATTTAAAAGGTTGTTACAATATGCTCTAACCACCAATGTCCCACATCAGACAGACCTTTCAACTCGCCCAAAATTCAGAGTTCCATGTGGAAAGCAATTGTATGGTGTGTAAAGAGGGCAAGCCTTACCAAGAACAAGAGGATGATGGAGCAATCTTGAAAGATATATGCTACTACCTCTGTCGTCCCCAAAAGAATGATATGCAGATTATTGGGAGGTAAGATGAAATAGCTCTTTACATGGTCAGCACTCGACCACACATAATTATTGGTGTAGTTAATTAAATTAAGATAACCATGGCCAATTATTAGTCATTGTGCATAGTATTATAGTTAACGCTGCACATTTAATTTACATTTAGGCTCCACTTGTTGTTGATGCAAAAGGTAAAATGATGTTCTTTGTGTGATTGTTGTGAACACTAAAGTGACATTCTTTTTAGGACGAATGAAGGGGGTAGTACTACCAAAGTTACTTTGGAGTCTCAAAGCATATAAATGTGCGTCCAGTAAATGGGCACATAGGTGTGGTTGGATGAGTCCTGTAGTGGATGAGTGCTGTTGGCATAATCTTCACCACGTACACTTACTCAGGGAAAAAAACATTTTTGCAATGAATACTGAGGATGAAATAAGCGGAGAGTTACAGATTTATTAAAAATAAAACTCCGATGAGCACACCATGCAAGCCTCGATCATGTTCTAATAACCATTACCGTGCTGATTAGTGATGACAGGTAAAGGCAGGAACGGTGGAAAAATGAAGAAGAATTCTGCATTGCATATGTATTATAGAGGATATAATAAAGAGAGTGGAAAAGGGGTGTGCACGTACGCCTATAATATATGGACTCCTACCTTTTTTTTTTTCATTTCTTGTCAACCTTTGCAAGTGCTGAGTGCATTATTGTGTTTGTGTTTGCTCGTTTTGGCTCATGTGGCCTGCCTGCCTCCCCTATATCTATGGGTGTCCATCCCCTCCTCTCTCCCCCTCCTCTCCTTCCTTCTCCCATCATCCTCCCACACATAATATTCTTCTATCTTCCCACACATACATACACAAAGGCACACAGAAGCAGCAAGGCAGAGGGCATGCACCACAGACCACGTAGGTAGGGAAAAACTTCCACAAGAAACCATATCTATCGCTTAAGCCCAGTGTTATCGATCTCCTTGATCTAGAGAACATCTACCAGAAACTGTGTATGGAGCAAGAAGAGGTCGGCCTAGCCCTGGGCCTCTCCCTCGGCCACAGCTCCGGCCACCACCAGCTCAAGGAGCAGCAATCGCCGTGGTCGCAGCCATGTGCGCTGTTGGAGCCGTCCTTGTCGCTCAGCCTCCCAGCCAAAGATAGCCTGGCTGCACCGGTGAGGATCGCTGCCGTGAAGAGGGAGCTGCGGATGGAGGAGGACGATGAGGCCACCGACAAGGCGCTTTACTCGGTAGCGTCAGGGGCAGTGGTGGCGGCGGGAGCCGACGACGACGAAGGGTGCAACAGCCGGAAGAAGCTGAGGCTGTCCAAGGAGCAGTCGGCGCTGCTGGAGGACCGTTTCAAGGAGCACAGCACCCTCAACCCTGTAAGGACCGCTTCTTAACAAGTTCAGTCATCACGATCGTCTAAAGTCATCTGGAAAAATTGTTTGGCTGTATTTTTTTGGTTTACCTAAACTTTTTTTTCCTCCCCTTTGCTGGTGCATGAGCAGAAGCAAAAGGCTGCTTTGGCCAGGCAACTGAACCTGAGGCCAAGGCAAGTGGAGGTGTGGTTCCAGAACAGAAGAGCCAGGTTAGTCAGTCATATTCACCTCAAAACACATATCCATATCCTCTTCTTTCCCTTTTGTTCCAGTCCCTTCCCTTTCCATCATACATGGAGTATTTCTCTCCAGTTCTATCTAGTAGATAAAATAAGCAATAAATTCATAAACTCTTTTCTGATAACAAATCAACTAATCTCGGCACATCTTTTGTTTTTTTAGAAAAAAAAATCTTGTACAGCACACAGCAGTAGTCTACTGAATAATGAATCAATCTTGATATGCATATACATGGATTATTGTTGCAGAACCAAACTGAAGCAGACAGAGGTGGACTGCGAGCTTCTCAAGCGCTGCTGCGAGACGTTAACGGAGGAGAACCGCCGCCTCCACCGCGAGCTCCAGCAGCTCCGCGCCCTCAACCACCACCCCCACCCGGCCGCCTTTTTCATGCCCACCGCTGCGCTCTCCATATGCCCCTCCTGCGAGGGCATCGCCGGAGCGCCTGCTACCGCCACCACCGGTGGCGCCGACAGGCCCAAGGCCGCCGGCCGAGCTGCTGCCCACCTGTTCAGCCCTTTCGCCAATTCCGCTGCCTGCTGAACGTTGGTCCATCCATTCATCCATCCATAATCTAGGCGGTAGCAAATCATTCTCATCGATCCTTATGCATGTGTATATATATTTATATATATGCATGTGTTTTTAGCTAGCGATTATCCCTCCATCTCTTCATATGGATCATTAATTCGTCGTCATGCATCTAATAGTAGTTGGTCGATTGGCTAGATCACATATACGTATGTATATTCCTGTCCCCCTCCCTCCTTAATGATTCGTCAGCTTTGTTTTTTTCACAAGCTAATGAATTAGTAATAGATAGCGCTTGAGGAGGATGGAGCACCACGCATCTAGGAAAGAAGAAATGTCTTGTTTGGTGTTGTGATATATGCTGCTATGGTTAGCTAGTATAGTGACTGTTGTCGGCATGGTGTAGCTAGCTAGCTTTAGTAATTGTTACTGATGGATTTCCTTTTATTAATTGTCATCAGCCAGGGAAGTACGTATCATCATTAGATGATGATGACATGACACCACATACACATCCCAGTTTATTTGGATCGATGTGGATTCATGTGTATATATATGATGTATCTGTTGTTTCACAAATTTTATATAATATATTGATTTGTTTTCAGAGAACTTATTGTGCGTGTGTGCAAAGCTCCTGGATATATGAAGAGAAATTTATTTGTGTATTGGGCAGTTGAAGAAGTGGCCTACTCTTTTATTTTTCTAACTATTAAATGCCTAGCTATTTCCTATAAAATTGATAAATAAAATTTTGGAAGAATAACCAAGTGAGCATCTAAACTATGAGAAAAATAATAAGGGGACGACCTTGACTACTCCGAATATGCGTGAATGATTGTTTAGTATGTGTAAAATTGTTTTAGTGCAACTCATCATACGTGTGTTTTATTAGGTGGGTAACAAGTAACAACAACTTTTCTTTTTCACGGGAACAGATATATATATCCGGAGCCCTCTAATAATCAAGAATAATTAGAGATCGAGATGGTCGAAGCACAGATTATGTGAGCAAAGACACGAACTCGTCGTGACTTACCAAAAGGAGGTTGGGCTGTGGTAGTTTAACCTGGGAGCTAGGCACGCGTTGCATGCATGCTGTATGGGTGAGGGGTGTGCATGCCGGGGACACCAGACAAGCAATGATCTTTCTGTTGAGACACACACACCATCAGGCCTCCTGCCTCCCAATCTCTTGGCAATTTCTTGATGACCCCGTCACCTGCGGGGCGACGGCATATATCACCCAGAATCTTCTGTGCCAGTCATGCACGTCTCTGCTCCATCGATATATATCGACGTACTCCGATCCCTATCTCTTTATTTCCAACTGATTAATTAGCTAATTGAAACGTTGAAGTATTTAATTTGGGTGCAAGAGGCCATTGCTTGTACGTTGACATGTGTTCAGCTAGAGTTCTATAACTGACTGTTCAAGAACGTAGCTCCGATCAGCAGCTAGTCGGCTTCGAACTGAGCTAGTCCATGACATCATCCTTGAGTACTGACAGATCGACTGACAGTCACCGCACATACATATATATGCAACTTGTGGTAGGCCGGCCGGACTACGAAATTTCGTATGGGCCGGCTTCACGTGCTTGAGATGCACAGAGGATTTCTCATGTGCTTTATACATATGGCTTTTTTTTTTTATAAGTATACATATGGCTTTGATAAGGACACCCATATGCATACGCACGGCCGGATGTCTATAGTGCTTGTTGGGTATGTCTGTTGAAAAGTCATGTAGTATTGAAGGAACAAGCCGGGTTGGAAATTAAGCTGGAGTGTGTGGAAATCCAGCTAGAATAGAATGATGGGTAAGTCAGCCGATGATGGCTCACTAGTGCAAGTTATCGGGAATCTCCTCTATGTCGTCATTCTACTATTCTCTCTTCACGAGATTTGGAAATGTTGAGCGTGTGAACCAAGTCTTACCATGCACACCTCATCAAGTACGGATGCAATATACACCATGCAGCGCACGTACAACAAAGTTTATGAGGATTTAACCAGTAAAGGTTTCCCATACATATATATACACTACTAGCTATATACACAAAACAGAACAACACTCACGATCCGGTCAACTGCCCAGTGATAAGACCATAAGGGCTAGTTTGGATGGTACCCTGGCCTGCGGACACTATAACCCAGGCAGGTCGATCTAGCCCCAGGAGACCAAAATTGAATGCTTGGGAATGGCTCTTCACTGTAACCCAGGCAGGTCGATCTAGGGTGTGTTTAGAGCACCAAAAGTGCTCCAAAATACACTATGCAAAAAGAAGATTCTCCGTCACATCAAAAATGCCGGTACATGCATGGGATACTAAATGTAGATGAAATAAAAAACTAATTGCACAGTTTAGATGTACTTTGCGAGACGAATCTTTTGAGCCTAGTTAGACCATAGTAGGACAATATTTACCACAAACAAACGAAACGTACTACAGTGCTTTTCGATTCGGAACAGTGCTTTTAGCCCCAAATTGGGCCCAATTTAGACCCCAAGTTGGGGTACTAAACACACCCCTAGCCCCAGGAGCCCAAAATTGAATGCTTGGGAATGCTCTTGCACCAGACAGCTTTGCTTTGCCCGGGAGGAAAGCAAACAAGCCCTAAATGTCAGTGATTTTGTACCGGCCAGGAGTGCTCTTTTATTGGGGGTGATAGACTCCTAATTCCAAGGGGAGGGGGATGGCTTCTTTCCTCGTCTCAACCAACCACTGCTACACAGAGGGCTTTCAGTACTGGTTGGAAACCCTCTTTTAGTACTGAATTCGCTACCGTTACTGCGAAATCGACACTAATGTCCTCCTCAGGTTAGTGCCGGTTGTAGAAACCAAAGTTCGTAAAAAGAGCTGAAAAATATGTTTCGTTGGAGCTTGAACTCAAGGCCAATAGCATTGTGAAGGAACCAACCAACTACTACACCACACAGTCATATCTAACTACATAGGGTTTACTTTTCTTTTAATTATTTGTAAGTATCTGGAAGGCTTCAGTACCAGTTGGTAATAGCAACCGATATTGAAAGTCTTCGCGAGCATTAATATCTGTGTACCTTTTCACCCGGTACTAAAATATACCTTTTAGTATGAGTTTTTGTTGCCAACCGGTACTAATGTCTTTCTAGAGGCCAGTACCTTTCCACTCGGTACTAAAAGATATCTTTTTAGTATGGGTTTATATTGCCAACCAATACAATGTCTCTGCAGGGGCCAGCATGCACCTTTCCATCCGGTATTTGGCCAATTTCTATGTCAAATTGGAACTCATCCAAAGCCCCATTCTCTAGTAGTGAATAGGGTACTGATGCTGGCCGATTTCTATGTCAAATTGGAACTCATTCGAAGCCCCATTCTGAGTGAGAAGGTGTTGTTCCGCTCCATGTTAGAGTTGTGTCACAAGCATATGCAAACGGAGATGCGAACATTAAATGTGTGGGCCTACTACATACTGCCCAATGGCCATGCGGCGGAATGTGCAAAGGGCAAGTGTGCATTTTACCGTTGCACGCTCGGATGGGCTGGTGACATTGCTACAGTAAATGGACCGGTGTGTATTTTACCAGATGGCTGGGCTGGTGTCACTAGCCTTAGTACAAGAGCTTTCAGGAGAGATTCAAAAGGGCCAAAAGGCTTGTAGCTTAGTGGTTGCAGCAGCTCGAGTGGCATCTGAGGTTCTGGGTTCGACTCCCGCTGGGAGCGAATTATTCCGAGATTTAATGGCTTTGTTCATTAAGTGGTAGACGACGTTCCCATCGACAGCAAGGCGCCTGACAGCTGAGCAAGGATGGGCTTAAAACCACGACAATAGATTTATTGTACACTTGTGGGGCTTCACCACGACAATAGGTTTATTGTACGCTTGTGGGGCTTCACGGGATGTCGTCCCGATGGCCTAGCCTCGGAGGCTCTCGGATGCAATGTATGCCAGATGAACGCAAGGATTTAGAGTGGTTCGGGATGAATCTCTACGTCCACTATAGTATGTTGTTCTTGTATTGCTTGCTTTTTGTATTACAAGATGGGAGACGAATGGCTCCCGGTGCGTGTGTGCTGGAATGAATCATCCCCCACACCCTTCATGGCAGCCCTCTCCTCCTTATATATCCGGGGGAGGGCGCCCTCGAGTTGGAATGAGACAAAGGAAGAGAAGGGGTGCTATATTACAAGGGAATGACATGGGCCCCTCCTCCTCGAGGGGGCTACCTCCCGACCGGTCGTGAGGGACCCGACCGGGTGACGCATGTCCGCCATACGGGCAGGGGGGTTAGGCACGTGTGTCTCCAACGCGCCCTCTGGGGTTGGAGCTGCCCGAATAACTGGTTTCCCCCCGAAAGGATTCAAAATGACCGAGGGAACGAGGAGGGAACGCTCGGCACATGGTGGTCGAGGCGTCCCTTCTCGTCGCCCCACATCGACGCTCGACCTTTGACCCCCGACCTCCCGCTAGTCGGAGGTCGGGGGGCGTAGGGCTTGGGACCGTCTCCTGGGGCGTGCAGCCTTGAGCTATTCCGGCTAGCTGGGCTTGGCCCACTGCGGTGATGTGGGCCATCAATGGTACCCCTGGTATGGGTACACGTCAACTAGAGCATTGTTTCTTTGCTTGAGCTTAATGTGCTCAAAGTACAAATTCAAATTCAGAATTAAATTCCATGTTTACTCCTTTAAATCAATCAAGCTTCTCCAAGAAAAGTTATGCTTTCCTCCCTCACTCAACTCAGCTTCCAGCTTAGTCCACCTAACCTCCCACCCGCTGTCCCTTTTTCCTACTTCCTTCTACTGCAGCACAATGCGGACTAGCAGAGGTTCGACCCAACTCTTTCCCCCATGTTCGTCTGCCTCCTGCTGGTCCCTGTTGACGGTCGTTATTTCACCATCTAGACCGTCAATTCCGCGGTGAATAAATGGGGTATATAAAGTTCTGTGCATTATTTACCTAACACTAACGAATTCTATGAGTTTTGGTAGTTTTTGATGTATCACGGGAAGATGCTCATATTCCATAGAAAAGTATACCATATGCAGCAAGAGAGAATTCAGGCACAAAGGGCTTGAGAATGATTTGAAAATAACATCATTATGAAGTATCTCAAATGCCCTCATGGTCCAAACCATGGCAAAGAGCTCGTCAAAATAATCAAAATGGAGTTTTGGTTCACTCAATTTAGAGTCCGGATGCAAAAGTTATGGCCGTCGCAAGAATTGACAACACTGAGAAGATGGACCATGGCCACTCAGCCACCTTACATGGCCACCCGGCCACCACCCATGGCCGCTCGGCCATCATTTTGGCCGCCCGACCACTACCCATGGTCGCACGGCCATCATCTTGGCTTCCCAACAACGCCATATGGTTCCCTCAACACAAAGTTGCACGCAGGAGCTTGTCACGTTTAAATAACGAAGGAAAGATGGGAAACAAAGGAAGAATGCCAAGTGAGGAGGCAGCTGGCCAGGTTACATGGCCGGCCGGCCACCTCCCATGGCTGGCTGACCACTCACTTTGGTCGCCCGGCCATGCCACAGTGGTAATCCGACACATCCTTCGACCTGCATGCAAAGAAACACAAAAGGAGATGAATTCAATCGTACAATCAAGTATCCGATGAAACCAAGAGTCGGAAGGCCATCATACAAGGATTGCAATCCAAGGGAGATAGCATGCAACCAATCTAGGAGAAACACATGGCTGCCCGACCATTAACCATGGGCGGCCGGCCTTGACTTTTTCCCGGTTTGCACGTGCACCGACTTTGGCAACCGTCACCGACCTTGGGGAAGCATTTTTAGTCGTTGGATCAACTAAGTCGATGAATCGGGTGGCCGCCCGACCACCCCACGTGGCCGTCCAGCCAACCGACTTAGCCCCTCCATTGATCTTACCACTCCTATAAGTAGAGGGGCACTCTCCCACTCCAAAAATGTACCTTTCACCATGTAACACTCTCTCCCTCTCTAGGAGGTGCTCCGCGGGTGGTGCCTCCACTCTGAAAATAGTGTTTGGTTAGGAGTTAGAGAAGGGTTTGCTGTATCGGAGTCAGTCGGATCTTGTGCTTTCTTTCTTACTTTCTGACTATTGACTAGTGCAAGTGTTTTACTTTCCTACTTTATGCACTTATCTTCTGCTCTAGTTAGTTACTCGCTTGGTATGTATGCAGCTGTTAAAGCACCTTTTCTCTTTTGGGCATACAAAGTTTGAAGCCTGAGTTGTACTAAGTTAGATTTGATTGATTGTTGTTATGCTTGCCGGTGCTACAATTCAACCCTAGACTTAGACGGTAGGCTCTAGTTAGCTCCTCTCCTCTTACAAAGGATGAGATATTGTTGTTCACATTTGTAGCGTGCCATCCTCACCATGCACCTTTGCTTGGTAGCCCCACTCGGTGACAGCGTGTGGTGTGCCTGTGTAGTCCAGGCCCATTGTTCGGGAGGCCCATAGGTGTTAGCTAGACTCTCTTTCGGGACCTACTATCTACCCCCTGGTACCCTCGAAACTCTGGCATTTTGCTCGACGCAAGTCATAACTCTGTTGAGATCCTTTCGACCAATAGCACAGATAGCTCTTGCATGCTAGTAGAGATAGAAAACCATACTGCAGTCCCTATCTCGTTGTCCTCCTAGCTTTACCTGTTTTCTTGCTAACGGTACTTAGCTTTTATCCCATGGTGATTGGTGTCAACCTTTCCTAGCTATCGGTTTACAGGAATGGGTAGTAACAGTTGAATGAATGATAGTTTGATATCTCTGTCTCAATGCTTTCTTGTGGATAAATACAATACCTTGGAATACTCCTGGGTAAAAGGCTACGACGGTCTCCGTGCGCTAGCGGAGTAAAATCTGGTAGGCTAAGAGCCGCCAACACTCCCCGCTTGGCTCGAAGTGTGAGTGCAGATGTGTTAGGCTATCCGCCCTCATACTACTCCAAATCTCAACTCTAAAAAGATATTTCATCTTAGTCATTCCTATTTTTAAATACAGTATCAATTCTCCACACTTAGATTTACTCTATATCTCTATCATATACCAACTACCATATTTTCATCAATTTATCAACGCACCCATCGTGGGCCCCACCACCCACCCTGGCTTCCTTCCATCCTCCCAACGTGGCACCCACCTTTCGCCGCCAGGGTAGTAGACATCAAAGGCGGTGCACAGCTGTAAGGAAAATGGCCTAATGTGCCATATTTCCATGGTTGTGTTTACACTTGGACTAATGAACTTGTTTAGATGCACATTCGTAGGTATTTAGGTCCAAGGGATGAAGAAGAAAGGCAAAAGAATAGGCCCGAAGGGCCCGGACGGCGGACCAAGTATCCCCGAGAAAGTGAAGAAGTGAAGATTTCGGAAGATACACAGAACGGAAGGTACGGTCTAGAAGACCGTCCAAGGAGCCTACCAAATAACCCGTGGATACCAATTAACCCTCGGATAGGCAGTAAAATAGTTCGGTCTGGGAAGACTGTCCATGGACCGTCCTAAGTAACTCGAGGGCGTGCACTTGGAAAGGAAATTAGGATTCAATAGACCGGATGGTACGGTCTCTATAGAGCGTACCATGTTACGGACTAAAGTACAGTGACGTGGGATTTCAGTGACCGTTAGGAAAGTACACGGACCGGATGGTGCAGTCTATGAAAAATGGCCAGACCAGATAGTACGGTCTACATTGCATCATCAGCCCATTGTAGCAACGGCTAGTTCATGTTTGGAGGCTATATAATCCACCCCACCCGGCCATTTCAAGTGAGTTGGAGCCACTCAAGTTGAGAGCAAGTATAGGAGAGTATTCCAAGCATTTCTACCACTCCAACCACCAGGGTTTCCTTTACCGGTATTGAAAAAAAAAACCGGAGGTAACCGAGAAACGTGATTATCGGATTTCTCGAAAAATTTCGGTTTTCTCAAAAAAAATCGGGCAAAATTTAGAACAAAATTTGCTTAATTTCTTCAATTAGTCATATAGATAATTTTTGAACAATTTAACATCAAAAAATAGATTGAGAAACACAACAAAAATGAATCATGGCAATGATATATGTGCGTCCTGTGTATCCATGTGTTGCGGTGGTTTCATAAAAGGGCAAGATAGAAGTAGAAAAAGTGATTTTATGGCTAAATGTGAGACATTAGCGGTCCATTTTGCAATTTTAGTCTACTAGAGACATTTTTTGACAATCAAATTTAAAACAGACACAAATTTTAACCGATAATATAAAAAACCGGTCCCGTCCGAGAAACGTGAAAATCGGATTTCTCATTTTTTTTCGGCCGAGAAATTTTTCCCTGCCAACCACCATATGAGAGCTTAGTGCATCATCCAAGCTTGGAGAGAGCTTAGAAAGAGTGAGCTTGTGAGCTCGTCTTGTGTGTTGCTCCTGCGTAAGATAGAGGAGAAGCCTTGGCTGCGGCCAAGCCACTTGTACTCGTTGCTAAACCCTCCTTCTTGGTGTGGAGTGGCGGCGACAACTTGTGTGGGGACAAGGAGACCCTTCAAACTCCGTAGTGAAACATCTGGTGCCTTGTGACCGGGAGAGACAGTGGCGGTGGCTAAGCCTTGGTGGCTTTGTGGTACTTAGCCTTTGCTTGCCGCGAGCCTTGGTGTGGCAAACGCAAGACGTGACCGGAAGAGTCTTGGTTCCCGGCTCAGATTTTGCCTTCGGTGGTGAGCCCGTGGACATAGCCCTTAGTGGTGAACCACGTTAAATCCCCATGTCTTCTCGGGAGTTTGCATCCCCTTTCCCTTACCTCTTTACTTACCACATTTACGTTTCTGCATGTTCTTGCTTGTGTGCCTTTAGCTTTCCTAGTTAGTTTGATTAGGTTTGGCTATAGGTTGCAAGTCTTTTTGGTAAGTTAGAGAACGCATAGATAAACCTTAGACTTAACTAGTATGTATAGGATGCAATAGGTTTATCTTTATGCACTAGAAGCCCTAGGTTTTAGTTGAGCAATTAGAGACCCAATTCACCTCCTCCCCCTCTTGGGTCGGATACCCCGGCACATTCCATACAACAGCTCAGTCTCCACCTCTCCGTCGGCCCAGACCCCGCGCGCGTGGAATGTCGTGAACTCACCCATGTCCACGAAGCCGTCGCAGTCTGTGTCCAGCTCGTACATCATGGCCGCCACCTCGTGCCACCCGTGAGAGGAGCTCGGCAGTGGGGGCGATGGTGTGTCGAAGCGGGAGAACACCCGCTACATCACCGCATCTATGGCGGTGGACGTCGTCGGTGCCCATCTCCTTCGAGGTTGAATCCACCCCACTCACCATCCCCCGTCGCCACCGAGGCCAGATCTGCCTCTTCCATGCCCGGAGAGGCGGTGTCGTCCTCCTACTCCTCTTGCTCCTCCGGCCGGCGTCGCTGCTGGACGAATCGAGGCCGGATCTGCCGCTCCCCGTCTCCAGCTTCTCTTCCCCATTTGGTCACCAGCGGGCTCTATGGGAGACCTCCCCTCCTAGCCTCTTGGGGCCAGAGCTCCACCGCCTCCGACTGCAGAGGATTGTTACTGCAAAGACTACTGCATTACCCTTTAGAGCTTACAAGTGCGGATAGCCTTAACGTCACAACCCACCTCTTGTCACTGCACGCTCGGGTCCACCTGTCAGCGCCCTTTTCCACCTCGCACAACCGTCCCTGCCGCTATCCATTTGTGCAAATTATAGATATATCTTCATAGTCTGTGTCTTATTTGCTAGTTAGATGTTAATAGCTTTTCTCTATGTATTTCATCAAATTTAGAACTGCTTAGCTTAGAACAAAATCAAATTTCCTTCTATTCAAACTCGGGATTCTTTAATTTATATTTAAAATGGGGGGAGTAACTTATTATTGTGTTCAAGCTTAGAAAGGACTTATAGATGTACATGAGAAGTGAGATAACATGGCAATGGCATATAATTGATGACAACATACACCGATGGCAACTCTAACTTATTATATAACGCTAGCGTAGACGTACGCGCAATACGCACGTGTCCTGAGATGATTGGCCAGGCAATAGAAATAGGGAAAAATGAATCAAAGGGAAGGATATATACCTGCTTGATTGATGTCCTTCCTTTCTCGTTTACTCTAAGACAAAGAAAGTACTCGGTGGGTATGGGTTTTAAATAAGGTGAGAAAATAAAAGACTAAATGGTGAAAACATTTTTCTACTATCGATTTTTGACCCTTTCCTATACTTTCCCACCCTTTTCAACCTGTGCAGTGGAGCCAATGTGAGAGGTGTACGGGGACTATCGTAAGTAAAATAAGATCTTCCTAAAACTCGTTCTTTTATAAGGTAGATATGCCATAAAATCTTTTCATGGATATATAATAACATAGTGTCTATAACTCTTTGACTTTTCGATAAATTACCTAGGTATTAAAGGGCTTACTTCCTGTTAACATAAGGGTTTTGCTTCTTGTTTCAACGGATTGGTCAGTTACCTGAGGCCTAATCTACAAGCCAGCTATGATATTTTGCTTGAATTGTGACATGAAGTAACAAGTTCTAAGAACAGGTTACTCTACCTGTTACGTTGAAATGTTGAATCCTCTAATTTAATTTTTTCTGCAGTTTACATCCTGTCATGTCGTTCCTCTTTTATGCAGCCCATGAATTAGACTGAAGGATGATATGCTTTGATAAGATATAATTGGAGGGCTGTAATTGAAACTCCTGTAATCTGAAAAAGATGCTTTAGATGCATCCGTCTTAAATAGATCACCAAGTGTAATCATTTAACTAAATAATCATGTCATCTGTAGCCAATATAATTATAGATGATAAGTAGCTAGCTGGAGAGCGCAGTTGATGTTCTAGTAGCTATTAAAACTTGGAGTATTGGATATTTACTTTTTTTTACCAAAAAGACTGGGGGGAGGTCCCAAAGTAAAAAGGTGTTTTTATTGAGAGTTAGGGTTAAGAACACTTACAGACTGCCAAGCAAGCAAAACTAGCAAGCAAGCAAACCAGCCAGCTAGCAAGCAACCAAACAACTAGTGAGTTATGTGGTTAGCTTGTCATGTAAAAGTGAGATCATTGAGTAATTAGTATATATATCTGGCTTGTCCTTCTATATTTGTGTTTACATTCTACTCATCTATTACTTTTGATGCTGTCATGTCCTTGTATTCTTTCTTCTCAATTTGTTTTTTGAGTTAAATGCATCAATGGTCCATCAACTTACACGGAGGTATCAGTTAGGTCCACCAACTTAAAAAGTGTATTTTCAGATCCACAAACTTTTTAAAGGGGCTCAAATTGGTCCATATCCCTTCGTGTTATGTTTTATTTTTCATTTGACCCCTTGATATTTTCCTTCTTCTTCCACCTAGCCCCCTTTCCTCTTCCCTCACCCTCTCACGACCGCGTGCCCCGGCCGCCACCATGGCAAGAGCTCTTTGATCTCCGGGAACACCTTCCCAGAGCCCCTCCACCACCATCGAACGCTCCACGCCATCGGCGGAGCTGCTCCAAGTCCCTCCCCCGTGCTCGGTCCAAAGAAGAAGATAGGGAGGCGGTGGGTCAGACGAATTTCCAAGCGCAGCACGACAGCGAGTCAGGTGTAGTTCGCCGAGCTCCTCGACTTGGTGGCCACACCTCCAGGGGCCGTGCTTATGAGGTGGAGGAGCTGAGCTATGGTTGGCGAATCTCAAGAACAACGCGGTAGGTCAGGCGGATTTCGCAGCCTGGCCGCCGTTGATGGAGATGGTGGAGGTTCAAGCGATGGCGGAGCTCCCGGAGTGCTGCTAGGCAGCGCGCGTTGGCGCCTGGACGGTGCACGGGTGAGAGGCGACTTGTAGCAGCAGCTACAGCAGGCAGCGCAGATTGCCAAAGTCGGAGCCAGGGCAGACCGGCACCTGTTGGTCGAGGATGGGGTTCCTGGCAGCCCCGTGCGATGGTGGCGACAGTGCGGGCATGATGCTAGATGCGGTGGAGGAGTGTTCGATGCCAGGGCACGCAACAGCTGGGCGGAAGGAGGCCGGAATGGCGGTGGCGCAGAGATCAAAAAGCTCTAGCCATGGCAATGGACTGGGCGCACGGTCGCGAGGGGGTGAGGGAAGAGGACAAAGGGCTAGGTGGGAGAAAACCGAAATGCCAAGGAGCTAAATAAAAAATAAAACATAAAACGAAGGGATACCAACCAATTTGATCCCTGTTAAAAAGTTCGTGGACCCAAAAATATACTTTCTAAGTTGGTGGACCTAATTGATACCACCACGTAAGTTGATAGACCATTGGTGCATTTAACTCTTGTTTTTTCTATTAAAGTTCACAACCATTGCAGCCTGTAACAAGAATATTTTTGTGTGTGAGTGGCGCCAAATCACTAATGATAGTCAGAAGGTTGTCTCTGCTCATATGATGAACACTTTTTGTTTTTGCTTATATGATGAGCAATTTTTGTTTCTGATGATAAGAGATTTGTTGAAACTAAATCATGTTGAGTAGTGTGTTTATGGTGTAATTTTGTCCTTCCCAATGTGAGAGAACTAGGAATTTATACGCTTTCAATGCTGATCAGCGCACCTATGATGTAGCATGGATTCATGGTACAATATATTTATTCATTAATTAATGTAATTTATGTATATATGTGAGATGGGCCACCAGACTTGTGCTATTTTGATAGTTAAAATCGGCCTAGCCTAGTAATACTTCAATAATAATTTTGTCCCTATTTTTTTAAAGGATTGGGATAATACCCCTATTCGTGCTGCCGTTGGCAGGTCACGCTCAAGGAACTGTGACGCCACCGTCGGGTCTCCCCATGCTGCGTCATGCCTAGGCCACACCATGTCCAGGTTTTCACCGGTGGGACTCCAGTGTGTTGTGGGTGAAAGATAAGGGACATTCTAGTCTATTCTCCATATTTCAAAAGGTTTTTATATTTTTTTAAATGTTTTAGTCTAGCTGCATCTAACAGGGTTAGAAATAAGGGTGAATAAAGTTTTCATTTCAAAAAAGAAGGGGTAAAATCACAAAGTTTTGAAAATGAGGGTAAAACACAATTGGAGTTTTCAGTATGAGTATAAACACAAATCTCCCATAATTTTAATGGTTAGAAGCCTATAAAATAGTTGGGCCAATGGTGCCCAAATAGCTATGTTGAAACCAGTTTGATAGGGTCATGGCCTCTATTAATGCATGTAATAGTCGCATCCCTTGATCATATATCAAAGCAAAAAAGCTCCCGCACGTCGGGGTCGTGCCAAAGGCCGACCGCGCGACCCCCACGCCCCCGACCCCACACCCATCAGTCGCTCCCCCACGCCTCTAAATTGCAGCCTGTCTTACAACAACTTGTTGATTGATGTTTAGATCATCTAACGTACATAACTTACTGATATTACGTACACATTGCAATGCATTAGAAAACATCATAGCTTTTTTTCACGAATTTTGCTACAAATACCTCAGAACTTGCTAAAAAAACTCAAGAACTTTTTGCTACAACACCCAAAATATGTGTTAGGTGATAAATTTGAGAAACTTGTTACAATAGGAATTTGCTACAGTATTCCATAAACTTCCTACAAAATTATATGAACTAGCTACATACTTAATCTAGGAGTCAATCCTTGGAGTTTTTTAACATATTTGCTACAAATATCTCATAATTTGCTAAAAAAAAACTTTGAAACTTTTGCTATAGCAACCCAAAATGTGCGTTAGGGGACAAATTTGAGAAACTTGCCAAATGATTCCATGAAGAATTATATGAACTTGCTACAGACTTATTCTCCTGGGCTAGTGGTGGAGGGTAGAGTGGAGGGCACCTACAGGAAGACTTGATTAAGAGAGAAAGGGAGGCGGTGCAGTTGGGGGCAAGGTGGAGGGTGGCTGCAGGAGAAGAGGGGAGGCAGTGCAGAAAGAGTCGTGGGAGCTAGGGAGGGGGTCGCGCTAAGGATCATGCGATCGTGTCTCACCTTAACCCCATCCTATCAAAAAGGTTGTGAGCTTTAATTTATTAACCCATATCATAGCATGCATTGATCATATATCAAGTACACTATATACCCAGTTGTCTTCCGTGGACTTCCCGTCCTAGGTCCACCCACCCTTCCTCTCTTCTTTTTTCCCTCTATATTTTTCTTCATCAATTGGGCCCAATAGAGCCCAATGACCCATCTCCTCTCTTCCCCACCTCTCGTAACCCTCCTCCACTACCGCTACCATTGCGCTATCAAGTGTACCGAGTTTCGGTTGCTAGGGCGATCTCTTCCACCTCCGACCTTAGAGGGGTGAGGGACTCAAGTGTACCAAGTCTGGTCTTTCGTCCTGGCTGTAATGAGTGCTTGCCAACACCAAAGACTTGCTAAGGGACATGCAGGTGAAAGCTCTCTCGAGTGGACTGAGAGGCCGCGCTATAGTGGATCTGGCGTGACAAAATCTCTACTGAGTGGGCTGGCAGGTGGATTGGCCTGTGGTCCAAGTTAGGCTCAGCGCATAAGTGTGACCTTGGGTTCGGGACGGTGTAGTGAGCCGTAAAATCACCCCCAAGAAGTGAATCCCACAATCATTTCCCTGTTCGAGCGTCAAAACCGAGGTCTAAGATCGTTTTCTGGTTCCATCGTCAGAACCAGAGACTGGTTTCCAGTATTTCAAAACCGGTACTTATCAAAAGGAATGAGATACTGGACATATAGAGGACATCGGGACAAGGTAGAGAAACTAAAGAAGACTAGGACTCCATCGTGTTCGTTCATTTGAGTTACTCGGCGTCCTTTCAAGTCTTTGCAGACATTTTAGTGTAATCAAGTCTGTATCTTAGGGGTTGTTTGCAAAACAGCCTAGAATTGAGTCTGTAGTATAAATAAGAGGTGAGCAGCCATTAGCTCCCTCTTTTGGTTGATTTTGTACCATCAGACAGTCCGGTGGTAAACCACGGACAGTCCGCAAGCAGGGGCGGGCTCACCTCAATTCAACTGAATACCCATTGTTTGTATCAAAAAAATTGTGTATATGCATGTATATACCATGTATACATCATAAAATAGCAAACACCATAAAATAGACAATGTTTCCTGCCAATCTGGCCCACAATATCCACCCCACAAGCCTCCCGTCGTCATCCTAACGTGACCCACAAGCGGCCCATTAGGCCCAACCGTCCAGGAGCTCTCCTCGATCCCTAGTCCTCACGCAGTCATGCGAGGAGTCGCCCACTGCGGCAATCCAACGCCGGTGACGTGCGACGGCTCACGGCTAGCCGGCGGAGGACTTTGTCCTTCATTGTACTGCGGCAATCCGACGTCGGTGATGGCGGTGAGTAGGTGATGCATGGACGCGCGGAACCATCGTCCTTCGTGGTACTGTGGCGGCGCCTGGCTTCTGGGGGCATGAAGCCGGTGTCGCGCATGGCGGCAGCCGGCAGGCCCTGCTGCTATTGCCAGGCGGCCAGGCCGGCAGCCGGTAGGGAGCTGGGCAGTGAGCACCGCCAGGCTGGCAAGCAGCCAAGGCTCCCAAGTAAGTCTAATCCAATGCAATTCAATTTTTGTTTCTCCTGAATTAGTATTGTGTATGCTCAATTAAGTGATTTTTATCTTCTTGTGCTATAAAAAAATTAGTACTATGTAATACTATATCATGGATTATAGATGTCAAAAGGCTAGGGCTTAGACCGCAAAAAAAAATTGTGCCTTAGAAAATTTTGAATACCCATTATCAAAATCCTAGGCCCGCCCCTGTCCGCAAGTGGATCGCGAACGGTCCGCAGTTCAAAGCCGAGGGTGGAGATTTCAAGGCCTCACTGCCCTGCGTTCACCGGACCGCACGGTGGTTTAACGGCGGACAGTCCGTTATTGAACGGTAGACAGTCCGCTATGCACACCGGACCGTCCGGTGCGTAGTTTTTTTAGCGTTGTTTTGCTTATTTTATGTCCATTCTTTTGGGTGTTGTTTCGAGGGCTTTCGCTAAGCTTTCCTCGATATGTCCTAGGGTCAGTAGCTGCTATGCGATCTTGCACGGTGTGAGAAGAAAGAATTTTTGATGTTGCATTTTTAGATGTCGACCTATTAACCCTCGTTTTGAGTCACCCTTTCGGTCCTTCAAGGAGAGATCCGTGAGCGGTGGCCAGCCCACGGGGCCAGTGGGTGGTGGGACGAGGCAGTGATGGCGTCGCCGGTCAGGCGGCGGTGGAAGTCTGATGGGGTGAGCGACAATGCATGGGGAGCCACGTGGCGCTGTGAAGGCGCCGATGGCTGGCGGTCGGCGGAGCATGAGGCAAAGGGGTAGGTGGTGGCGCACGCAGAAGAAGAGAAGGAAGGAGGGGACGAAATTTCCATCCACCTAGGTGGACCCTAAGGGTAAGAGGCCCTGTTGTCCTTCCCCGTCGACCACTACAACCAAAACCATGCGATAAATGAAGACCCGGAATGGATCAAGCATATAGGCGTCTAGAACTTCAATTTAAAATTGGAAACCGGTCTGAAACATTTCTACCATTAAGCTTTTTCATCTTCACTTATTAGTTATTTGGTCCACGGTTTTTGAAACCAAATAAACTGAACCGATTAGCAAATGCTAGCGCGGCACTAGCCACCTATGTATATACTATACATATTATCGTTTCTTCTGAACGAAAGGGCCAGTGTGTACATCTCGCGATATGGAAAACAGGAAAAGTACAAGGTTTCAACGTAACCAAACTATCACAGATAAATCCCTGAACAAATCCCTGGGTGGTTTTGTTCATGTCTTCTCAAACAAAGCGGCTGGTCATAATTATAAGCATCTTGAAGCCTAGTCAGAAACAAAGAGGACAAAAGTTAACTATAATTTGAAACGTTGAAAAGGAGTTACACATAACAACTGTGTATTTACATTCTAGAAGTACACACATGTACATCTCTCACTTCCATTTGGATTCTTGTTCTTACATTTCATCATGCCTGGATTCCTCCTATTACTGGCAGTGACGATCTTGAATTCAAGTCTCATATATCCAATGGAGGTGTGTCCTGGTTCATTGCCATAATCTTTCAGAACTTCACACGTCATGTCAAGGACTAATTTGGTTAATGTAAACACTACCGTCAGATTGATTAAATCAAATATCACGAAGTGATCTGTTGATGATCCATTCATGTGTGTACAACTGGCATTTTAAGGTTACATAGCATACATATGAAAAGCTATGCCAAGCAAAACAAGGCGAACTCAACTACTGCTCGAGTATGCACCAATATTTGAGGCATATATCAACATTTCTTATAAACAACTTCACAACGTATAGCTTCTAAACCCATCAGCAGTGGTTTCATCTTAAATGAATGTGACATGAGGAAGCATATGGAGAAAGAGACAGCAGCAATATAGTTTTGAGATTATTCAGTACTCCTGAAAACCCTCACCTTGTGCAAAAGGTCATGGGCAACGCAGTCCCAAGGAAGTGAGACAGACATCAAGCAGCATTTCAGAGGCACAAGCTCATCATCCATTTGTTTGTTAGCAGATGCAGACTCGTAAGCATGCTTTGCTAGCTTAGATGCAGCAGAAGCAGCCCTGTGAACAAGGACTCGAAAGCTATCTCCTGGATCTTTTTTCAACTTCTCACGGCTCTGATCTAAAACAAAAACAAGCACATCCAGATGATAATGTCTGGCAGGTCGACAAGCTGCATTACAAGCACTTCAGTGGTACAAATTTGCATGTTGGTTTGGGTGGGCGAGCTAGGGTGCAGGAGGATAGTAGGTCATTAACAATCTGCTAAAGTTTTGCTTATTGAACAATTCTTCATCATTCCAAAATGGAAAACATTAACCCGATTTGTAATTTTATGTGGTACAATACTACAATAGATAGCATTTGCAGATTCAAGACTGAAGAATAATTGATGCATCAGTAATTTACATGTTCAGAAACACATCATTTTCTTAGCTGAGAGCACCCATCGCTTTCTTATAACAAATCAGTAAAATAAACAACAAAAGTTTGACAACTGGTATTTTCAAGGCCTGTCAAATAGTGAAATCTAGTCCGACAGAAATGAAGAAGTCAAGAAGTTTTCCGATGCTAAACATAACAGACCTGTAATGCCGGAAACAGCTACTTCCACTTCTCCACGTCCTTTGGGGCCCCTCATATAAAGTTTAGTGTCGTTATGCCCAAGTGAGAGAAAGCTCCCAAATTTTGATCTGCTAGCTATCACAAAAGAGATATACACGTCATATTAATACTACAACAGCATTTGTAGTTTCAATGAAGTGATAATGAAAAGTAGGTGGTAATAGCATTATGTGAGCAAATAGTTCATCCAGTAAAAAAAATAGCATAACACATTTTTTCTTGCCAAGCACCAACTGAATGTACGTGGATTTGAACTCAATTACTAAACGTCACCATGTGAATAACATTTTTTTTAACAAAGTAGATAGATGAAACACTCACCATCATAAGGCTCACGAACGTTTTGGTAGCTCACATAACCGGAGAAGAGAGTTCTCTGCAACGGCAATCAAAGATGTTGCTGAATTCAAGAGTACAAAACTACAAATGGCACTGGCACGCTAATGCAATGCAAAAATTTTGAGTAACTTGATCCATGTACACTATCAACATGGCAGTAAAGAATCAGGACCATATTTACTTGATTATTTCCTATTGAGTCTTCCTATGTACGGATATTTTAGAAAAGCTCATAAGCTTTCTCCCATAAAATCATGAAAGGTGATCAACAAGTATATTTTGTGTGAATTATGCAACCAGCTGAAAACAAATTAAGCTGACCCTTTTATTAAACCAATCCAATTATTTTGAAAAGTAGACATGTTGGTTTTGGAAAAATGAAAAATTCCTAAGCTTGTTCTACAAACAAGGTAAAAGTAAATAGATGAAGTAACCTTTGGTGGTTTTTCTTCGGCACTCCCACAGCTGACTCCAGGCTGGACATTTGAGCCAGGATTCTTGGACTCGGTTTCTTCAGGAAATGCTGCCCCATCATGTGCATTGAGAATCACACAGTAGCAGTGTTCAGGATCTGACAAAACCTGCTTAAATTAGAAGAGCACAGTGCTCAACAGGATCAACTTCAGAAACTATAAACAGAACTATAAACATGGTGAATAATAACAGAAGGAAATCATGCAACAACAGAGAATAAGCATTCACAATTACAACATTCATGATGTTAATAGTACACTATGTTGTACAACTACAGCTTTGATATATTATTATACAGAACCTTACCACCGCATCAAAAGTATCATCAAAGTCGTCCACTGAGAAAAAGATTTCGGGATATGCAGGTTCCGTTTCTACAGCCTGTCAACATATGCATG
Source organism: Paspalum notatum (assembly GCA_022530915.1). NCBI lineage: Eukaryota > Viridiplantae > Streptophyta > Magnoliopsida > Poales > Poaceae > Paspalum > Paspalum notatum. The sequence continues at coordinate 21,441,846 of CM039684.1, read as the reverse complement.
AGCACATATTAGGGCTCAATAGAAGACGGTCTCCTTCGAAACAGGAAATTTGGATCCATGCCCCTCCAATTTTCAAAGTTGGATTTCATGAACTACAGTATGCCACTCGGTAGCATTTCAACAACATTAATCTAATTTTGGGGAACTGAAGTGGCATGAGTCCAATTTTTTTCCTTCAAAATATGGTGCAGAATAGAACCCAACCTTCCTTCGGTCAAGATGAAAATTTACACGGCTAGGGGACGCATATACAGTTTTTGTAACCTGATTACACAAAGAGAATGAGACTGAGTCATGATCAGTAAATACAAACATAAATTCTTCTTAACATCTCTGATGCAACTTCTACAATACTTCAATACCAAATCATGTGAGTCATATTTGTGGGGCGTCTTCCCACTGATGCATTCTATTATTTCCTTTTTTATGCAGATAATACAGGTAAGATTCAGTCAAGGGCCAATATAGAAATGGAGAGATGGTCATGGGACTAAAATAGGATGGGTGACTCTGCAACGACCATTCACTGTTGAATTTGCTATCATACATATTAGGGAATGTATAGGTGCTATCATGCTCCCTAATAATACAGGAGCATGATTCCTTTAGCCATTGTAGACATGAGATCAAAAGATCTTCAAATGTGTTGGTGGAAACAAACAGTTAGGAACATAAGAAGAAAACAACATTAAGTATGTGCTTCTTCAGAACAGAATCACTAATCACTAAATGGAAATTCTTACTTGTACTGTACCTTATAAACTGGAGATAACTGTTTGCTTTTCGCTGCATGGCTGTGAAGATCCCCAATGCTGTGGAAGCAGCAATAAGAAATAACATAACAACTGGAGTAGAAACTATCCATAAACATAAAGCATTAACTAAGGATTAAAAGATATCACCACTATCATTTTCTGTTACATTGAGTGCTACATTAATCTAGGATCTGCAAGTCCTTTAACATGCCAGCACAAACTCATGAAAATTGAAGAAAGACAATTTCGATGGTCCTAGTTGTTCAGTAAGCTAATGATTTATGCCAGCTGCAATCCTCAATATGTTATCTAGAATAGAGGAAAACATTTTACCCTAAACTACAAATGACACAAGAATCATCATATGCAATTGTCAAAGAGGAAGACAAATCAAGACACGAGAGGCTAGGCGGCTGTATCTGTATGCTGATGCCTGGTTGGCATATCAGAACTGCTACATTACAATTTAATTAAGAGAAATCATTACAAAAGGTTTTCCTTGTTTGTACATATAATTATATGCCAATTATTCAGAATAATTACTAAGCATGCAACTTTTTACACAATGTTGCAGAAACATACCCAATTATTGCAACAGTAACAGTATATGACGTGTGAGCAATTAAATTCAAATAGAAGGAGCGCTCCCAATCAACCTCAACGGTATTAACATTGATGACCTTTTCAAGCTGCTTCACATAAAACAGATTGCGTTAATTAGCACAGCAACTCAAGAAAGCAACTTCCCATCAGAGATTTCCTACCTAACAATATGATAAGAAAATATTAGACGTAATGGCTAGGATATCTCACAGCATGCAAACTACAATACTGCATCTCCATGTGCTGATGTGTGTGCATGTAAATTTGTAAATTGGACGTCAGCTACTCAGGTAGGACTAAATGAAGAAAAAGATCTAGAAAGGGCCTTCCATATAACCACTTCAAAGTTTCACGCAGATTATTAACTTTAATTGATAATTGTACACTGTATTCATTCAGCACTAGCTAGTGTCAGTGAAAGAAAAGAAAATAAAAACACTGTGCTATCCAGGTAAACTTGAAAGCCAACAAAGATGGGTGCGTACTGAAACTTTCGGTCAAGGAAAAAAACATTCAGAGGAAGGTTCCATCAGTCTTCCTGTGAAGTAGGAGTAAATTATCATGGAAAATGTCCGAAAAGAGTGAAAATAAAAGGCATGTTCCATGATTGATAATGTATATTGGTGCAGGTACACCTTTTTGTACTATCCAATGAATGAAATCAACTATACATGACACTACAAAAACAGGAACAAAGAGGAAGAACCATGAAAGAAATTCATGAAGCTACTGCACCAGAGTTATAACTTATAAGCGTCAAGCATTAGCTGATACGGAGTAAAGTAGGATAGATCTTTCTTCACTTACTGTGGGAGCCCATCTCCGTACAAAAAAAGGAGGCGGTTTTCTCATCTTATCATTGAACCCATAACCATGCAATTTCTGCACCAACACCCAGTAACATCAAGAAGAGTAGCGGACTTTCATAGACAGTGACCTATCTGGTAAGAAAGAGGACTAAATCAGCAGGACATTGATGAGTACCATGTTATTAACAAAGAAGACAAGGTCATCCTCTTCACTCCTCTTTGATTGCCGGCCACGCACAAAGAAAAGATCAAGCATTTCATGCCAGAATTTGTCATCCATTCCGACATCAGATGCATCATCCTCAGCGTCAACAATCGTCCAACCAATTAAATGCGAGTGTTTCTTCACCATGCTCAACAGCTCGGTCCTAAAAACAGAGGATGCAGAGGGAAGAAGATTAAACAGCGTATAAACCTTGTCAAAGGGATATCAGTGCTGCCTACACAACGCATCGTTTTTCTTGTTTGTAGGGTAGCAGCTTGTTAAATCTAGTCTATAAATCATCAAAGTGAAAAATCTATAAATAGATCATGGACCTAAGCAATTACTCGTGCTACCTAAACAATTTAGATGACTGTATGCTGTTAACAGACTTGTAGAATAGATTACCTCGTGTCAATGTAACAACAGGGGTGCACAAGTACCAGGCTGCATACATTATTTTGATAGGTTGATTTGCATCTTCTCATATCCAAATAGGTTTACTAATAATAATGACACAGAATTAGGGGCAAAATCATAAGTATGCTGGTCTGCAGTAGAGAGGAGGACCCACAGCAGACTGCTAGCTAGGCAATCCCTACCAATTACAAACCCACAGCAGTATGACGCACTAGCCCATAAGTATGAAGGAACAAGCTCAACTGTTCGAGTTTGCTTGCTTGGGTCCGTTCGTTCCACCCAACACTTTGCTCCTAGTTATTGCTCCGCATTAGACTAGAATAATTTTGGTCACTGACTAAAAATAACCCTTCTCGGCGGAACGATGCTTTATGGGCTAAGTTTGGTTTCCCCTTGCTGCCGTTCTCTCTCTATCTTCCCATGGCCGTGGCGTGGAGTGCCCATCCCTCTACCTCTATCCTGATTACCGAAGAGGGACAGGGCCATCCATACCTCGAGGGTGATGCTGATGAATCCATGGCGCCGCGGAATCTGTGGGCGGCGATCTCGCCGGGCGGGGAAGGGGCCGAAGGAGAAGGCGGCGCCGCTACGGCGATGTGATTTGGGGATCCGAAGGGGGGCAGGGAGGGAGCGAGGGAGGCCACGCCCACGCGCGCGTCGGAAGCAAAGCAGCCAACCGCACCGCTCTGCCTCCCGTGGACAGCACAGCACACTTTTTTTTTCTTTTTTTTTTTTTTTTTTGCTTCGAAGAATGCCGATAAAATTGCTGAGAAGATATTATGAAAGGTTGGTTTCGCCACTTTGCCATCGTGGTATGAGGTTTTACCAGTTTGCCATTATCAACTGAGACCACACGCTAAAATGCCATCAGAACCAAATAACAAATGTATCCTTCACTTATCCTCGTCTCCTGCTCCGCCTCGTCGCCGTCAACGGGCTCTCCTCCGCCTCGTCGCCATGGCGGTCGCCCACCACCGGTGGCACTTGGCCGGCCCGCTCCCTCCTCGCGCGGCCGCGCCTACCCCGGCAGCTCGCCCCCTCCCCGGTGGCTAATGAGTCCAATTCAGACTCAGTCATTCAGGTTCTCCACGTAATCTCCTCCTGATTATGTAACTCAGACAATCTTGTCTATAATTTTGATTTCTGCATGTTGTTGCTTTCCCTCACAGTCCCACTCCTACTTGAGCACGGAGGAGAACTCATTATGTGTTTCCCACATCAACTCGTACTTGAAAGTCTTTTTCCTCTGACTCCCTTTGCATTCCGAAACATGTTCCCAACTGAGGAGAATTGGCGCATGGGCAGAAGTTGCAGCAGATAGATTCTTATCCCACTAGAGTTTGCTTGCGTATGGAATTCGGAGTTGGAATCAGAATCCAATTCCTCGGTATTAGACTATAACTAGAAGTTCTTCTCCCAATTTAGAGCATGGCACCTTCGTATTGGGTGGAATTAGATTCAAATTAACAATTCCTTCATATGCAAACAACACATTTGGTATTACAAACCATTTCCAATACCGTCTTGATTTGGTTTTGGAACCCAGTCCAGTTCTACCAGCTCAAATATCTACATCCAAACGAACCCTAAGCAAACATACGCACACAATGGTTCGATGATTAATCACCAGATGCCTCACTAGACATAAGTGGCCGAAGGAGGAAGGAGTGATCGCATGCAAAGTTGCACGCGCTTGATGTCCCTGTGATGATGCATTAGGCAATCTAGTGATACACCGAATGAGATAGGCAGAAGAATTGAAAACCCAAAACCCAGTGCGATGCACGTGCATTGGACGGTCTAGTGATGAACACCGGAAGTTTCATTGCCAATGGCCGATTCTGGCCGATTCTAACAGCTAGTTGAGAAATTATAGTCATGTGATAGTCTAGTGAGCTTTATCGGACGGTCTAGTGATAACTACAACAACACATTTTTCTCAACGACTAGCTTGATGGTTTTGACTGTAAATACCCCTTTGCTTGGACACAATAGGAGGCATGTCACCCCTAGACTATACATTTTTGTGTTGAGACACATTCTTGAGTGTCCAAGTCATCAATAATGATTAAATGTTCATGTAGCCAATAGGTTAGCGCTTGTGAGCGCATGCTTAAGCTTTATTTAGCGCAATTGCCCTTGGTTATGACTAAGTAAGTGTTGAGGTTTAGATATCTCGCGTGTCCAGTGCTTGCACGCACCAAAATAGTAAGTGTAGGGGGATTGCAGTCTTGAAATAGCCTCAGTGTTTCGGCCGAAGCTCACCTTAGTGAAAATAGCTCAGAGATCATCCACGAGAGACCCATATAAGTCCCCACGCGAGAGTTGAGGAGAACCGGGATATTTGGAGTTACCCGACTAAAAGCTTGACCTTTGCAAGGGCTTGCATTGCCAATGTTTAACCTTGCGTGCATTAAACGGGAGCACGTCCATGTGTGGGGGTCCAGCGAGGATTAGGGAGAAGTTTAGCACACCTTCTCGATAAGAAATCTCCGTGTCTTCACTGTCGCCAATGTCATTGGAAGTTTGCTCTTCCATCGCCTCGTTTACTTGTGCACTTTACATTCTTATAATAGTGTGTGCCTCATATTCTATATCAATAGGCTAGTTTTCAAGTTTAATCTTAGGTTGCAACTTTTTTTTACGGTAGAAGTAGCCATATTTAGCAAAAATTTAGTGCATTTAGTTTCATATCTTGCATAGGTTAAGCTGCTTTTGTGAGTTTTAGTTTTTGAGAAGCCTAATTTGCCTCTCTCTTAAGACGTCAAGAACCGTTCGAGCGTGGCTTTCACCAACATAGGTGAAAAAGAATCGAGATAGTATGTTTATTTTCCACTTGATTTGCCACTAATGTTGTTTTTTATCATCTATATGATGCATTAGTTTTTAATCTTTTCTAAGATGCACGGGAAAATATAAATATAGTTGTATTAATAAGATATAGTTGTATTCTGCAATAGGTTCACCCACCCAATTAGGTATTATTTCTGAAATTTTATTGATGCTGAAGCAAAGCACGGGTATAGTATAGTTCTACTCTATCCTAAAAATTGGTAGGTTAATTTTTGACTGAGCTGTAATTTGAAGTGTGTCTTATCGTGGGAAAGCAAAGAATATTGTGGGCGATTTTGGAGGAGATAATTTCATGGAAATATCCATCCACCGCCACCTGCACAACGCGGCGTAGAGCGTGACAACAGAAAACGACGACAGCAGAGGAGCAAGAACGCCAACATTGGTTGGCTGACGAGCGGGTCCCACACGCCTCCCGGCAATAGGACGGAGAACCCAACAAAGCCGGACACCAGTGGATGTGCCGCCGTGGACCCGCGAGGTCCCAACAGAATACGAACATATTCGATTCGAAATTTCGCCAACCCCGGCTGATCGATAGGAGAACCACGCTCGTTCTTCTTCTTCTTCACTGCAATTTCCGGTGCGAATCTCTGCTCCTCCTGTTTCTTCTCCTATGTTCCCTCTGCAATTTCCTTCTCCACCAACGTGTGGGCACGAGGTCTAGTGGGACCCGGCTGTCATTGACGGGGACGTCAAGGTCCCGTAATGAAGTCGGTCTTTAGTATCCCCAACTGTCACCTAACTACTTCAGCCGTACTGGGCAGCCATGCTGATCCCACGACGACGCGACCCCAACGTTTCTCTTTTCATGCTATCCCGCTTACGCGTTTGATGGTGGTTTCACAAAGAAAAGTTTGCTAGTAAAATTGGAGTCACGCGTTTAGCAAAGTATGGCAAGAACTAGATCTATGACATGTGAGGGTTCAAGAAAGTTTGACGCTCCATAATTAGGTGTATTGAACAAAAATAATCTTTGGCACGACTAGTTGCTAGCATGGTAAGATGCGACCTTGCATCAAACAAAGCATACTGCAGTGCCGAGAAAAGTTATTTCATAATCGGTTGTTTTGAAGGAACGTGGCATCTATAATTATTTTTCTTCCTCCTCGTACCTTATCTTCAGGGCCGACTACATTTTTAAGGCCCCGAAGCGACTATGAAATATAGGCCCTTTAGGCTTAAATATTTAGTATTAATTTTTAGCCTAACATACAATAAAGTAGACAAGCACTTAATTCTTGAAAAAAAAAACAGCAAGATAAACTAGTACGATTAATTGATTACCTAAAATCAAATCCAATCTCTAATAACTTCATGGCAATTATGTTTCAATGCTTAGTAAAAAATTTCTTCGAGCATTTCTTAAGGCATAATTATTAAGAATAATATCAATATCAATGTTGTCCAAGACATCCTTCTCAATGCAGCACATGGCCAAGCCATTTGATCTTTCTTGTAACATTTTTGACCTCAAACAATTCTTCGGTACCTTCAATTTTGAGAAACTTCTTTCAGCCGATGTTACGAAATTGTAAATACCCTATCTTGGTAGTACCCTAATTCCCAAAATATCTAATAAGGTAATGGAGTTTTGGAGGAGATGACAGATGATGATTTAGGATATACGTTTTACTTTCAGGCTGGTACGATTGGCGTCTGTGATGGACGCCGTTGTCAGATGTCGCCGGCTCGCCGCAAGATCGACGCCGTTGTCTGCTAGACGCTAGTTTCCAATCGCGCGATGGCACGGGATCGATTGACCTATGAAGGCAGAAGCCGGAGATGTAGAACGATAGAACGTCAAACGTCAAGATGAGCAACGAGAGAGTCCGAAACTCGGAACGGCAGGCCACAGGCAGGCGACACTTGGTTTCTCACGTAAGCCTCTAATTGGCCGTTGAACCTATAGGCTATAATCACCTCTCTATATAATTAATCCTAGGCCCCCTCCGTCGCGGGCCCCCGGCCAACGCTCCGGCTGCCCCTGGTCCAGAGCCGGGCCTGCTTATCTTCCCCAACTGTACCATGCTTAAGGTTTTAGGGTTGAGATTGCAGAATCCTTTGTGCCTAAAGAGGTGTTGGCTGTAGGTTGGCCCATGGATGCTTCATAGGTGGGGTGGCAAGATGGCGATAGTTGCTCGCCGTGGTAAGTAGACGCAGTTGATTGGACAGGTGGTTTGACAAAATTGAGTTAATGCCGTCAAGGGGTAGTCATAGGTGGCGGAGGTGGTGAGAGGGCAGGGGACAGGGGTATGTATGGGACTTTAGGAAAAAGAAAAAAACGAGTTGTACACAAACAAACGATGACCCGGTGCCAAAAATTAGACTGTTATAAGAGCAACTAGTTGTTGAGTAGAGTATACAGACTCCTCTTTGTTCCTTTCTAAAAGGTTAGATTGAACATAGAAAACAATGGTTAGCGATGAGCATAGCAATAGCCACTGGATCATAACATGTTTGCTCTTTCTTGTTTGTTTTATGTTGAAACATTGAGAAGGCACGTAGCATTTGTTCGTGATGTATAGAACTATAAAACAAAAGGCAAAGATGCGGGATCCCTTTTGAAATATAACGTTGACCGTTTCCGAGGCCTGTTTTATGATGCTATGCAATAACTAAGTTGGAAACCCTCTGCTAATACTCCATTATAACATAGGAGTACATTGTAGTGCAAAGGCATATGAACTCGAGAAAGAGATACAAATACAAGCAAACTTACCCATGAACTGCATATGAACTTGAGAGCGATACAAATACAAGCAAACTAAGTTGGAGGTATGTCATCCTGTCTTTAGCTTGGCAACTCTTAGATTACAAGGGATTGGAGGGACTAAGTCCTATTTGGATCAAAGGAAAACTTTTCTATTTTTGCGTTTTTCATATGAAATTGAAATGTTTCTTGTAAAATTCATGCGCGATTCCTGTAAAATTTCTGCATTCCAAACAGATCCTGCATTGGTCTTAAATATACAATTAATTAAAATAAAAAATTGTTAGACCTTAAAGTTAAGAGAAAATTCCTTATCTGCCATCCAAAGAAAACTCTGTGTCCTTTATGCCACTGAAAAAATTTGAGAGCCTTATCTACCATCTACTTAAAATTGTATGCTTTATCTACCGTTCTCCATCCATTGTAACGGTAGCTGCCGTTAAGTGGGGGAGGAAATGACGATTTTCTCCTTTGTTGAATATACCCTAGATCCTTAAACGTTTATATCTCGGCTGTTTTGGCTATGTTTTTACCCATTCAAATTGCGTTAGATTCATGATATTCATGATGACGTAAACTTTACGTTAGAAGTAATGAATTCCCATTTACAATATTTAAAATTTAGTTAAATATGAATTTTCCTAATTAATATTTGAAATGGGTTTCTGATAAAAATAAAGTTGAACCCCATTTTATTTTTATTAGAAAGTCTATTAATTATACCTCTTACTAAAATTAATATTTAATTAAATTTCAAATATAGTACATGGGGATTCGTTATTACTAATGTATAGATTACGTCATCACGAGTCTAACACAATTTGAATGGGTAAAAACAGAGCTAAAATAGCTGAGATATACACATTTAAAGATATGTTCACATAGGGGTAAAATCGTCATTTCTTCTCTACTTAACGGCAGCTACCGTTACAATAGATAGAAAATGGTAGATGAGGCATAAAATTTTAAGCGGATGGCAGATAAGTCTCTCAATTTTTTTCAATGACATAAAAGGCATACGGTTTTCTTTGAACGCCGGATAAGGAATTTTCTCTAAAGTTAAGGGGCGTAGCTCAATACAATTTTGCTGAGCCTAGCTTAAAATTTTAGAACGACCACTAGGTACCTACTATGACTCAATGAGGCAAGAAGGCGGATTGACGGTGTAGTCAACCGGCGTGGCTGTAGTGGAATTCACAACTAGCACGACTCGGACGGTCGGACCCGGGCTCGCCTCCTCCGATCCGCTTCTCCTCCGCTCTTCGTCCTCCTCCCGTATGCCGGCGCGGCGCGGCGCGAGGCAGGGAGGGCGGCAGCAAGCGCGATAACCCCACCTCAATTCCGCACCCCAGCTCGCGCCGTCGCCCTCCCCCTCTCAGTCGTCCGTCACCACGATGGACTCGCTTGCCGCCGCTTGCTCCTGCTCCCGCCGCCGCCTGCTCCTGGCGGCCGCGGCCGCCACCGCCGGGTACGGCCTCTATCGCCTCTGCCGCCACCATCGCCGCCGCATCGTCGCCGCCCTCACCCTTGCCGACGCCGTCTCCCATGTCGGCTCCGACCTCGCCGAGTTCCTCCGCTCCGACTCCGACCAAGTCCCACGAAGCCTCCTCCAGCTCTCCAAGCTCGCCGCCTCCGAGCCTGTCTCCTCTGCCGCGTCCTCGCTCTCCGAGTCCCTCGCCTCCGGCGTCCTCCGCGCCATCTCCTCTCATCGGCACCAACAGCATCAGCAGCAGCAGCAGCAAAACCCACAAACCCCATTCCAGGACCGGATCTTGGATCGCCTCCTCTCTCCCGAGGGCGCCGGATTCGCCTCCGCGGTCGTCGGAAGCTTCGCCAGGAACCTCGTCTTGTCCTCCTGCGGCGCAGCCCGCGCCGCGGAGGCCGGCGACCGCGAGGAGCCGCCGCCGCGGTGGCTGGCTGCGCTCTGCAGCGCCACGGGCAAAGAGGCGGCCGCCGACCTCGTCCGGGTCTTCGTCAGCACCGCCGTCGCCGCCTACCTCGACCGCACCGCCTCCGTGCGCACCAACGACCAGCAGCCGCTCGCTGGCCTCTCAGACCCAAGGCACGAGGCCAAGGTCAAGGACCTGGCCGTCTCTGTCTGCAACGGCGCGGTCGAAACCTTCCTCAGGACGTCGCGCCAGCTGGCCAAGGAGGCCTCCCTTGCTCGCATTGAGGTGGCGGCAGCAGCGATGGACCGTGAGGCGCAGGGTTCAGGCACCAGCTGCGTGATCCAGAAGGTGTCGAGCACGCTGGCCGTGCCGAGCAACAGGAGATTCGTGCTGGACGTCACAGGCAGGGTCACTGCGGAGACGGTCCGGTCATTCCTCGACTTCCTAGCACAGAGGATGTCTGATGGAGCCAGGAAGAGCATTGCCATTGCCCGCGATGAGGTCGCCGAGAGAGGGCTGCTTGCCGTCAAGTACCTTGGCGCCAAGTCCATGGCCATCTTCACCATCTCCCTGGCATTGTGTGTGCACATTTTGATGGGAACAAGGTTCCTATTGCCGGCCTAGCTACCCAGCTGGTTCGGAGCTGGAATTCCATCCCAGGTGATTGATCGCTACCTGTCCTGATTGTAGGTGCAGGGTAAATTCGTGTAGATTGCAGGTTGATCCTATAATATTAGATGCCCTTGTCTTCTGTGTGTTGGTTCAAAGTATGAAAAGTTAAGCTAGAAATCAGTTGGTTTGTAGTTGGTGGTTGTTTGTTTGGTTGGAGGAGGTATATATGCAGTGGAAATGACTCTGGCCAATTTGGCGATGTGAATTCTAAGGTTTGACACCTCAAGTGTTGTGTCCTATTATCTGGCACTAGCTTGCTATTGTTGGTTATTTTTGTTTTCAAGCTGTTGGTCAATGTAAAACAACCAGGCATAGCGGCAGGAGCTGGAAACTTGACTGCTGATGCTTGCAATTCCCTCTTTTGTACACTTTGTAACAAAGGAGGAGATGAATTGAATAGAGAAGTGAGGTGAACTTTGCATTTCCTAGCTTGTTAACATGGCCCTTTTGTCTTATTTTCCCATTCTTTCCCAAACTGATTGAGCTCAGCTGAATTATGAATCATGATTTGTAGATATGATCTATTTCGATTCAGCACTTATGGTTTGAAATGGTGTCACTGAGACTATCTATGTCATATCTATTTTTCATTTTCACTTTTCTGAATTCATACAGAACATTTACTTGTCTTGACATACAACATTTACTTTTGTCTCAGACTATTCATACAGAAGATTTACTTGTCTTGACATACAACATCTGCTTTTGTCTCAGACATTATTCAAGTTTTTCTTCTTAGTTAGTAGGCTACCATCTGCTAGGCTTTGTGATAAGTAGCAGGCCAGCAGATTCATATGAAATTGGTTTGGGGTATGTCCTTGATTTACCATATTTGCGCTTCTCATCATTGTCATGAAGGGAAGTTTTGCATAACCGCAGGTTAGTTCAATGCATGTGGCACCATCAATGAAACAAATTTAGTTACCTTTCGATTAATTGATTTGGGGTATGTCCTTGATTTACCTTATTTGCCTTCTCATCCATGTTGTGAAGAAAATTTTGCACATCTGCAACTCAGCTCAATGCATGTGGCACCATCAATGAAACAAATTTAATTCCATACCGAAGTAGGTTCTGTCGGCATTCAATTGGGTGTTGCAATAAGTTAAAACAACAGTGCCGGATTTGCCTTCCTGTGTATATGATAAAACTTGTACCTTGCTTATCTCTAGTTTAGCAGCAGTAGCCAGGCCAATTTGTAGAGCCGTTTCAAGACTAGAGGTTAGTTTGTTTGGTCCAAACTTAGATGAAGTTGTCAAGTCGATACTGACAGTGAATGATCTGAGGCCGATAGTCAACTTAGGTTGGGAGTGGGTGATATCAATGGTCATGACACTATTGTTGCGGCCTCCACTTAACGGTTGCGTTTGGTTTCAACCCTGGCTTAGGATACCTGGTGAGAACCCATGCCTGTAACCATCATGGGTGTTGTTTTGTTGGGGGCACAAGCTGCCTGCGCACTGGGCGTTGGAATTGTAAATCGGTGGAGCAGCCCAAAACACTTTCTCTGTCTCTGGTTCCTCCACGGTGTGAAAATTCTCTTGGACCCACGAGGGGATAACAAATCTGGCCCACGATTGAAGGTGCTTGTTTCTACAGAGCCCACTGTCAGCCTGTGTTTTTCGTTTGCATGATTAGGGTTATTGTCTTTGGATTTCCCTTTCCATCCATTTATTTGGCTAGCAGATTGCGATGTTTAGATTGGATCATACGGGTGCCTTTTTCTTTTCTTTGCTCGCAGTTTGTGATGATTAGTTGTACTAGAAAATATATGTACCAGTGAATGTAACAATGTTCATTTGATATTATAAACATGGCAATTGCTACAGTACACTGAAACTATTGTGTACCTCCTATTCTGTTAGATCTAGATGGTTTAAATGAAGTATTACCTCTTAAAAAGTAATACCAAAAATAATTAAAAATTACTTTTTAAATTCTAATGACAAAACGATCGGGATAATGATTGGTAATTTCCCTCAGCTAACCACCGGACGTGCCGGCTTGGACGGAGACGTGCAGCGGTCTTCCTTTGCACCGAATGTGATGATTGTTATTGCTTTGCATTGGAACCGAGACGTGCAGTGGTCTTTGCACCGAACGTGTGTATTGGTATTCCTTTGCACTGAACCTGGTGATCGTACTCTTTGATGTTTGATGGACGTGACCGAAATTATTTATTAAATCGTTATATCAAAACGATTAGGATAATTAACTAACAGCGTCGCCGGCTTGGACCATCTTTTGTACTGAACGTGATTGATCGATGCAGACGTGACCGATCGGTGGGGACGTGATTCATTTTGTTACTGAACATGAAAATTCATAAATAATAAACATGGTAACTGCATTTTTTTTCTGAACATGTGATCACAATTTTTTCGGATGTCTAGTTTAAAAGGAAAAAATATTTCTCTCCTTTCTATGACCGGAGGGAGCCACTTGGCAACCCTTATCTTACCCTGGCCAGTGGGCCTTCCCAGAAACATCTGTCCCTACCGCTGCGCCTCTTCTCGGAGGGGAACGAAACCGCCGCCAGGCTTGCCGCACGCGCCACACCTCTGCCTCAGCCCGCTCCGTCGAAACAGCCGCGTGCGAAGGATCAGGCCCGCGTTTTTCTTCTATTAATTCTCTTCCCAAATTAATCTATTATATTAATTATTTAATTTTATATTAATTTAATGGTTCAAATTTATTTAGAGTCTTACCTGCTAAGAGATAATTTGTGTACCGCAGCACAGCCTAATAAATATTCATAGTTTTTTATATAAATTAGGTTAAACTTTAGAAAATTTGAATTACTGCTAACCACGTAATGGAAAGCGTACCGATCGGAAAGAAGAGATTCGTGCGTGCCTCGTCCGCGCCGCGCTTGTCTGCAAGCCTTGGCGCCGCCTCGTCACCGACCCAGCCTTCGGCCGCAGGTTCTGGGAGCTCCACCGCCACCGCCGCCTCCGCAGCGGCGTACCCGAATTATGCACGACCCACTTCGTCTTCGTGCCCACAACCCCCTTCTCCCCGCCGGTACTGCCGCTGGTGCAATGGAACGCCGCTGTTGTCTGAGACGGCGGCCACCTCCCCTGCCCCGGCCGTGGACGACGGCCCTTCCTCGTCGTCTTCGTGGTTTCCAACTTCGAGGAGACGTACATCTCCACGTACTCATCGTCCGATGCTGCTGACGGTACCGGTACGTGGAGCGCGCCAACCTCCATTGTTACGGCTCAGCCGGGCTCCATTGCTGGCCTCGTCGACAACACGCCCAGCGTGCTCGCCGGCGACAAGCTCTACTTCGTGCTAGCGCTGCCGACGCCGAGTACGTAGTAGCTGCAGGTCAGCACTAGCTCAGGTACGATTTGGGGTGGCATCAGGCGTCTCTGATGGAACTGCCATCGCCACAGCCAATTAATTATGCACGCCGCCAACAATAGCCAGAGATCCTCCATGCTCATGGCCACGCAGGACGGCGAGCTGAGATACGCAGCCATACATGGATCCATGCTCCACGTTTGGTCGAGGAAGGACGACGGTCCTCATCTGGAAGATGTCGGAGAATTGATATACGCAGAGTCGTAGTTCTTCATGCCGTCTCGATCACCTCGTATGTTTGGCTCCATGGAGGGCGTCGGTGTGATTTTCGTTAGGACGAATAATGGTGTGATCTACGAGGTTGATATCATGGGCCTTCAAAGGAAGAAGGTATACGAGGGCCGAATAATCCACACCGTTCTTCCCTACGTTGGCTTCTACGCTCCAGGTACACACAACTTCAATTTCTTATTGCCTTTATTTGATTTCCCCCCAATATGTGATCCACACTCTATTTCATTTGTGAGAAGCAACTGATGATCATCAAAGACAAAACTGATTCTATAATCGATCAGCTGATGTTATCCTAATAAAAAAAAATCTAAATTTTTGCAGCGCTGGGAGCAGCTTGTAGAGGTGAGGGACCAGCTGTTGGTGGCTCAAGTGCATGAAAAACTCAAGGCGCTCTAATGCCGGTCTGAGAGCTTCTTGGTCAAAGCGAAATTGGGATAGTAGTAATGATAAATTGCATGATATATAACTATCAAACTATGTATGGCTGCTCAAGCTCTCGCCTTCATAGAGAACTGACTATTTGGGTGAAAGTTTCATCTAAACTCATTCTCGAACTTGGCTCAAGACGTTACTAGCAATAGGTGGAACCCATTCCTGGTTCCAAGCTGTTAGCTTGTTATCAATGAGATCCATTCGCCATGAATATTATGTGGTGAGGTACTAAATAAATACTAATTTTTTGCCCGATGATCCGGCGAGCCTCGTCCGCGCGGGCCTCGTCTGCAAGCGTTGGTGCGGCCTCGTCACCGACGCCCGCTTTGTTGGCCGCACAGATTCCGCGAGTTCCACTTCCACCACCGCACTCCTCCATGCTTGGGTTCCTCTACAACCGCAGCGGCGACCATCGCGCAGGCACAGCACGCTTCGTGGCCGCGATCGGCTTCCGCTGCTTGCTCGGTGACACCGATGCCACAGCTGCCACGTGTCGACGCCCACCACGGCTATGTGCTCCTGCACAGCGCCAATGCCTCCTCGCATGCAGAAACAAATAGACCAGCTTCTCCAGAAAAAGACAATGCTCAACATAGCTGGCAAAAGAGCATGCCAAAACTCCCTTTGAAATGCAACTCTCCCTTTCTCCAAACTCCCCCTGAATTGAAGACTCTACTCGTTTTTACAAGACTACACCTCAGGTGAAGCACAATCTCTCCCCCTTGGCCCCTTTGGTGGGTTGGAGACACAAATTCTCCCCATTTTTGACAATGCACGCATCAACCCCTAATCTAGAGAAATATGCCATGCAAATGCAATTGGGTGAACATGAAAGCTTCTCAAGGATAAAATACAAGTATGCACAAGTTCTAAGCATACAGAGCAAGTGAGAGCAAACATGGGCATACACAGAGCTCAAGTGAATATATCTGGTTCAGTTCATGAGCAAGCATGTTTTTCAGTTTTAGGTTAAAAGAAAATATCGAGGTTCGGTGGGGCCCTGCGGATCCAGGGGTTCCAACGTCGGCATGCCGTGATCGACGGACGCGAAGCCGACGATGGTAGCACCGCCACCATCTCCGGTGATGGGGTTCCAGCGCTGCATGGGGACCACGTGGGAGGGGTCACGTGATGCCTAGCGAGGCCCATGCCCACCGTTCAAAGGCTGAGAAGCACAGTACACAGACTGCTGCCGCGGGTCCAGTGGTGGTCGTCCTTGATCTGTTGGTTGTTTTCTCTCAAGACTTAGAGACAGAAGTAGCGATGGAGTGCTTCTCGGCCGATCCCATGCTGCTAGAAGTCGAGCTTGGCTCTAGTTTGTCGACGTATTGTGGGAACATCTGCCACAAAGTTGTATCGTCTACCCTACGGGCTGAGGCAGGAGACCGAGGAGGTGGAGGCTATTGACGAGCCGCTCGTGAACGTGATCACAACGTGCTCTCCGGCCAAAACAAGGCGGGATTGGAACCTGATCGGGTAGAGGCTGTGGAGGAACTGCCCATGGACATGGTCCCCGAGTGTTCTCTGGCCAAAAGCGTGAGGAGTTTGAACACAACAGTGCTCGAGCCAGATGAACTAGCTGTGGAAGAGTTCTTTGCGTCACTGCAGTTCGAGACTTCCGCGCTGCTGGAGCCACCGGCTTTGGTGCCCCCACGAAAGGTGAACACAGTGGTGAATGGTCCTCCGTTGTGTAGCAAGAGGATTGCCTCACAAAAACTGGCCGGCGTGCCGGTTGCAACGAGAGGTGAATTGATAGTAATGAAACGTCTGGGGTATGGGAACGCGGCCAACTCAGTTTCCGGGTGACGCGGTGAAGAAATACAACACTATCTATCTAGGCAAGTTGGGAGACGGGACACCGTGAAACCATGTCTGAACTCTCCCCATCCCTGAATCCGGCACGACCTAGGAGGCCTCGCCGAGCTACTATACGGCGGTGATTATCTAAGGGTCGATCCGCCGTTCGATTGACGCATTGAATGGATAATGTAATTCTGAGGCGCGATGGGATTCGGCTTGGTTTGTTGGATAGGTGAAGGCATATCCGGCAACAACCTGCTTCTCGATGGCCAGAGGCAGTCACCGTGTTTGGTCTTGTCAAGTGCTATTGTTTTGGTGATCGCCCTGATGTCGTAAGAGCTCTCGTGGCCAAGCGTACGGCGGAGATGTGGGTGCTTGGTGGTGCCGAGGGGCTCGGCGAGCTTGCAGGGATCTAGAGGGTCGTGTGATTGTGAGATTATCGTCTTTGCACTCGGTTTGTGGTAGCAGTGACCTCACACGCTTGTGATTTATCTTCCTTGCTTAATCCAAAGATACGCAGTTTTCCTACGTATTCAATAAAAAACCAATAAGAATAGCATCTTAGCAAGATATGCATAAACAATAAAATGCTAACAATGCATATAAGGCGAGTTAATCCTAACTAGAACATGATCACAAAGCCATTAAGCATTCAAGAACTAGCAACTTATGACTATACCAATTAAAACATCAGAGCAAGTTTCACTTACGTGCCAGGGGTTATTTGTCCGCCATGCCACTTCTTGCCAATCATTCCAAGACTAGGCCATGAAAGAGTTCTGAACCGGTAAAGGTTATGGAGAACCAAGATGAGGCTCTAACATCAATTGAAGGACCGAAATGTGAGGGTGAATAGGAGCCTCACAAAAAAATGAACCCTTGAAACCCTTTCTTCTAGCAAGGAGTAAGATGACGTAGCAAGAAAAGCTACTTACCCTAGGACTTGGCTAGGAAAAGCAAAGCAGAAGCAATCGCCCAAACGCCCAAGAATGAAAACAGACAAAAAATGAGCCAAACTGCAATGGCTGGACAGACCGGACGGTTCGAAGTACAAGCACCGGAAGGTCTGGTCAGCACAAAGGCACCCAACACAAACAACGACAAAACTAGAGAGCACAGCACGGACTGGACGATACAAAGTACACACACACCGGAAGGTCTGATTGGTACAACGGTGTCCGGCACGAACAACGACTAAATGAGAGAATCTAATATGGACCAGAAGGTCCGATCATGTACACACCAGAAGGTCCGATCAGTACAACAACGAGCACGAAAGGGTTTGGACTGAGCTAAAAAAAGTTAAAAGGACCGGACGGTCTGAAGGGCATGGAAAAGCACGGACTGAATGATCGTTCCACCGAGGGAAAACACCGAAGCACTACGAGGCTAGTTACATGGACTGGAAGGTCCGGTCTTACTAAAATTGGAAGGTCCGATGTCAACACAAAATGCCTTGAAACCTTGCTTCACACGCGAAACACACAAACTCAATACAAAACCGAATCAAACCAAGTCCAGAAGAGATCAAACTTTATACCTACAATTGTTAGGTGTAACACCCCAAAATTTGACCTTAGGAATTTTCTCTAAATCTCCCTCTAATTCAAAATTTGAGCGTCAATTTTTGTGTGCTTGAGAGTATGTTATGAGCTCAACAAATCCTATCAATCTCCAAAAATTCTATCTCACTTCCTTCGGTTATTTCTTAAAATATCCGGCAAAAATCCCCATTAAAATCCCCTCAAATCCCTTCTTCAAATATTCAATTTTCAATCCCAAAATCCAAATCAGAAAAAGATAAATCCCCTCCCCTCTCTTGGGCCAAAACCCACCTCTCTTCTCCTCCCCTCCCTTTCCCTGGCCTGCGCCGAACGGCCCAACCGGCCTGCCCCTCTCCTTTCCCCGGCCCAAGCCGAGCAGGCCCGCCTCACCTCTCCCCTCCCCTCTCTCCCTGACACCCCGAGGCCCACTCGCTAGGCCGCCTCTCTCTCTCTGCCAGCGGCCCCCGCTCGCCCGTCGTCCTCCTTCCCCTTCCCTCACGTCAGGCCGCGCCGACGACGGCCGCGCGTCGTCGCCGTGCCGCCTGCGCTCCGCGCCTGCCCCACTGCCGTGCCACCTCCGCTCCGCTCGACTCCACCTCGACGCCACCTCACCGCCGCGACGGCGCTGCTGAGTCAGCTCGCCGCCAGCTCACGCCAACCGCCCCGCCTATAAAAGTCCCCGGCGAGCCTCGTCGCCCCTTCCCTAGCCACACGCGCGCACGCTCTCGCACACGCACACACTCCCACTCCCCCTCGCCGGTGCTCTCGCAGAAGACGCCGCCGTGACCACCGTGCACGCCACCTCCCTCCATCTCCAAAATCCACCCCCTCCGGCCACCCACAATTCAAATTGAGGGGAGCCCGAGCTCCACCACCCTCGGGCGCACCTCCTCCAGCCCTCTCCCTGGCCGGAACCACCCCGGCAGAGCCGGAGCGCCGCCGCGCCGTGACGCCCTCCCCCGCCAGTACTTCGGGTCACCGCCGCCAGGGCCACCCGCCGCCCTATCCACCTCCACGATACCTCCATCGAGTTCGCCCTTCCGCCCTCTCCCTCGTCGGCTTGACCTCGTCACCAGAACCGTCCCCGGCGGTGAAAACCGCCGGCGAGGTCCCCGCGGACCGGCCTCGGACCGATTCTGCTCGAACCGCCGTCCGCCGCCGTCACCGTTCTCTACCCTCTCCGTCGCTGACACACGGGCCCGCGCCAAACGGCGTGAGTCGGGCCGTTGGCGCCCGAGCCGGGCCGCGCCACCCCGTGCCGTGGGCCGCTGCTGGGCCGACAGGCCGAGAGCGCGCGCCTCTCCGCGCGTGGGCCGAAAGGCCAAGCAGGCCGAATGCCAACCCCAGCCCAAGCTTCTTTTCCAGTGGGATAAAAACCAAGAAAAGTCCGTTTCTACCCCTCCAACCATCCAAAAAATCTATATCTACCCCTTCTACACTAAATACCTCATATCTACTCCATTTCAGCTCCGAATCCGGTGATTTTAATCTCTAAATTCATCTAAAATCACGCTCTACCCACCTACACCAACTCCCGTCCATTTTCTTCACCTTGCACCATAGAAAATGTCCCGCTCCACCATGAGTCCGTCACTCCCTCGGCGTTACCGCCCTCGTCGCAACAGACCCGATCCATTACCGTGGCGCCCCTCCTCCGACTCCTATCGAGCCCGGCGGTATGAACGGGCCACTGCGCGACATCCCGCGATGCAGCGCCGGACCATGGAACCACTTAGCCTATGGATTCCGGAATCGTTGGTACAACCTTCTTATCTTTCTCCCAACACCAGCAACCCTTGTTGAGCTCATAATATGCCTTGTTTGTTTGTTCTCTGTTGTTGCGCTTAGGTTATACCGGAGATTCTGGTCGGAACGCCTTTCATGGCAAGAATGTTCGAAACACTCGAAGAAAGCAACCGGCGCATGCAGCAGATTCTCGACGAGCACGCTAGGTGGTTGGAACGCCATCACGCCCGTCAATGGGAGTTAGAATGCCAACGTATCCGGAGGAGGATGAACCCTCACCCTCGGCCGTCGATGTCCCGTTAGACCCCAACAAAGTGAACGGCAAGTCCACTGGAATCTCACTTGATGCATATATTACCCAGTTTTGATAAATAACCCATTGCCCTGATTAATGATAAAACCTGCATGTTTTGCTTGCTAAGGAAAACCTGGTAGGATAGCCATCCGAACCTCTTAGACGTAGCGCGCACAGGTGGATCGCTCACTTAATATCATACATAATAACCTTGTTGTGGAACTTGGGTTGGAAATGGGCTGGTGTGCGTTTGCGAAAACATGGGGAAAGACCCCGGCAGCCGATCTCGATCGACTATGCCATGTGATCAGAAGGGTGGAGAGCCCGGGTACCGTTCTCACGGTTACACTGGGGCCCGGCCTCGTGGAGAGGACCGAGCGGTGTTTGAGGAAGCTCTGCTCTTTTAAGGACCGATTTGGAATCTCATCTTGCCTAACTCTTTATCGTGCGACCGCTCGATGTTGTATACGGCAACACTTGGCCGGAACCCGCAAGGAACAACCTCCTGATACCCGTAGGCTGGGAGCACCGAGGGACTGGGAATGGTGGAAGTCGTGTGTCTGCTGGCACTGAAGCGACGTCGCGTGTCTGCTGGCACTGATGCGACAGGGCCCATGTCTCTCCTTGGTTGAGGCCGGGGAATACTTGCGGGGGTAGAGCCTTGAGCGGGAAGGGACCTCACTGATCATGAGTGCCTGGACCAAACTTGTGGGTAAAGTGTGCACCTCTAGCCAGAGTATAAACCTATCCGGATAGTCCGTTGTCCACTGGTATGGACGTCGAGTTACGGCTTGGTTTCTACCAGTAGTGATTTATAAAATTGGGGTTTGGTTGGGTGAAAATGATGTTTTTGGAAGCTACGGGCGTGGCCCGGGAGCATTGGAGAAAAATGTTGGCCTGCGTGCCATGAGCCACGATGGACCGTCAAGTCCAATGGCACCCCTTTTGGAAAAAGTGTTTCTGAAAAATAAAACTGAGAATCAATGAGCCTTGCATATTTTCCGGCAAAACTATCCAGAGCTCCAGATATATCTTGCATATAGTCATAGCTTTGACCCCAAATTCCTTATGGAGGAAGGTGGGCTTGCGGAGTACGTTTTTGTACTCACCCCCCTTTGTTGTTGTTTTTCAGAGAAGACGAAGTCGCCTTTAAAAGGGCTTGTACGTGTAAGGGTTGCGGCCTATCCCAACGGTGTGAAGTGGGAAAGTTTGGGTCTACCGTTTAAGTTCCGCTGCAGTTGTATGTTTCGGGCTGCGCCCCGTTTGGTCTGTCCCGTTAGGGCGGATCTGTACTACTCTGATGTAAGAATGTGGTTATCATATCCCTGAGAATGATAATAAAGCACATTTTATTCCCGCTTACGGGCTGGGGCGCTTCATTAGGCACTTTTGGTGGTATTCCCAAAAGGATCTACATAAAAAATCAAGGGAACACAAGGAATCAAAGTTTCTCCCAAGAACGCGACTTCTTGAAACTCGATTGGACAGTCATGAAGGAGTCCACATCTTCTCGGCTTACAAGTCTTCACTCGATATCCTCCGCATGGCTAGTAGTCCAACCCTTGGCACCCATGGTTTTGAAGTGGAAATGGGGAAACTGCCCGCAGTTTTGGGGGGAATCTGCGAACCCAGAGCTGGCGAAGGTTTCGAGGAAAACCGCCAAACCTTCTTCGATGCCGGCCCAAGTCAAAAGCCTATGCCCCTTGGCACCTCCAAGGTTAGGCCCACACGCAGCTAACACTGTCTTCGATACTCATCCAAGGGAAAAACTACACCGAAACTATCACAGCCTCAAAAACTATCGAAGACGGTGTCGGTTGCGTAGGCTTGACCTTGGAGGTGCCATGTGGGCTTGGGCTTTGGACATGGGCTGGCATCAAATACAATTTGGCAGTTTTCCTCAAAACATTTGCCTGCTCCAAGTTCGCAAATCCCCCTTCCTCCCAAAATTGCGGGCAATTTCTTAGTTTCAACTTCAAAATTGTGGGCGGCAAGGGTTGAACTAGTAGCCACGTGGAGCACATCGGGTGAAGACATGGAAGCCAGGAAGATGAGGATTTCATTGTGGTCGTCCGACTAAGTTGCATGTATCTTTTCAGTTCAGCCCCCTATGGGCATTCTAGTTAAGTCTATAAGGGTCTTAGTGTAAAACTATGTCAGTTAGGCCTAGGCTATACATAGGTTGGGTGCTGGTCATTAGAACCATCTGTTGGGCCATTGTAACCCTAGGTTTAGCATTTTTCTAGCAGCCAAGAGCTTAGAGAGAAAATGGAGTCTTAGACTTAGGATTTGACCTAGGTTTAATTAATTCTTCATATCAAGACGGAGGATAAAGAGTGGTATTAAGGAGTCCTCTTAAACTTCAATTCCATTTTAATACAGTAAGATTCCTCTGAAATTTCGAGTGCTTGTGTGCAGTCCACTTTCCCTCCCCTCTCAAATTTTGTTTTTGAAGAAAACTCAAGGTTTTGGCGTGTTTGATTTTCTTTTGAGTGAATTCTTTTCTTTTGCTGTGTTTTGGATGTGGAGGATATGACTTAGATCATTGTTATTCGTCAGGAATTCTACGAGCAAGTCGTTCTTGAGTTTTCCATCTTTTTATCAAATAATTGCTTCTTGACGAGATGTGAAATTCTCGCTAGGCTCTTGATCTTTTGTCATATATGAGGTACTAAATAAATCCAATGGACGCCAAAAATCATTTACCATTTGGGACAGAGAGTAGTAGTTGCTACAGCTTGAACTTGAAAAGTTAACCCGATGCCAAGCTATTAGTATTTGATTATGGGAAGTACGTGCTTCGGAGGCTAAATCTTGGTACAGTACTATCTTCAACTATATATGATGATTTTAGTTGGGAGCATAAAACAAAAATGAAATATCCAAGGATGCGTGGACGCAGGTAGTGTACAAACAGGGGCACTACTTGACACGTGCGGTGCGAGTGCTACGGCTCGCTCTGGTGGCCGCTGGCTGACTTAGGGCGCTTTGCCGATGGATCACACAACCCACTTCTGGCTGGGCACGTGATGAACAATATTGACCTCGACCAGTCACAATCTATCGCCCGTCGGTGATGAGCTGATGGCTCCAGCCGCTAGCTTGTGCTGTATGGCTGACGTCAGAACCAACGCACGTGCGGATTCCGGATTACCAATCAACACGTAGGCCTCGTAGCCGCTCACGTGATAAATGGATTAGTGTCGTCTGAGTCAGTTGGCCAAGTCAAATACACCAATACATACTTTTATTTTTAAATACTATTTAATACCACGGACTTTGAATACCATGCTTAATTTGATGTGGATATAAAAAATATGAGTAAAATGTGTGGGCGGTCCTGAACTTGTCCGGCTATGTTACGTAGATTTCCCAATTTCCAAAATGCATTTTTGACTTCCTTAACTAATCTTTTGTGTTATTTAAGTCCAAATGGGTACAGACCAGACCCGTTAAGCCTATGTGGCATTGCCAAGCTAACCTGTGTGGACCCACTGCTATCTAGGGCCCACATGTCACCCTTTCCTGCTTTTTTCCTCCCACCCCTACATCTCTCTACTTATCCTCCCCATAAACACCATCGCCGCCGCCCTCCCCATCCTCTCTGTCGCTGCTGTTCGCCGGCTACCCGCCGACTGCCTTGCCCGTCGGCCGCCGGTCACCGTCGTAGCGTTTTCCCTCACCTCAGCCACCTCCCTTCCCCTTACCTTTCCTCCGCTCCATTTTCCTTGCAGCCGACGATGCAGCAGGGGAAGGCAGGGAGAGGAGAAAGCGGTGAACGGGTGACGAGGAGGGTAAGGACTAGAGGACGAGGTGGGAGGTGTCGGAGCGTGCCAGAGATGGAGCCGCCGCTGAGGTGCATTGCGACGTGGACCGTGCCATTAGCATGACGTCGAGGGAGTAGGACCCCACCGAGCCTGCTCGCGTCCATCGGGCCGGAGGTTGAGGCAGGCGATGCAATCATTGATGGCGTCGGCGCGTCGTCGGCGCCGAGAGACCCCTGGCAGTAGCGCCATGTGCACATCAGCACATAGCCCTTGGATGGCGTCGAGGCAGCATGGAGAAGTAGCACTCAAGGGGCTCGTCCATAGGGAGCTCTGCCTGCGCCAATGGTGCGGCCACCGAGAAGCGGCGAGGTGGCGATAGGGAGAATGAGGAGCACAGCGGCGTTAGTGATTCCCTTTCCAATCGGAAACTCCGGTTTTCTGCACTGGAATTTCGTTTCCAATAGTAACTAGAAATGAAATTCCGGTGCGGAAAGGCGGAGTTTCCGATCGGAAAGGAAATCACTGACGCCGCGCTATGCTCCTAATCCTCCCGGATTTCGGTTCGGAAATTAGGGTTTTCTGGTTCCAAATTAAAAGATGTGAAAGTCAAATTTTTTTGATCAAACTAGAATTTTTGCTACAGTAAAAATGAAATTGTGAACCTTGGGCGGCATGCACTGGCAACGACGAGGAGAGCGGCACCAACGGGGTGGGAGGATGAGCAAAGAGAGCAGGCGACGAAGAGAGTAGGAAAGGGTTTATATGTGGGCCCAGACAGTAGTGGAGCCCACACGAGCCGGCTTGGCACGCCACTTAGGTTTAATGGGTCTGGTCTATACCCGTTTGGACTTAAATGACACAAAAGATGAGTTGAGGTAGTTAAAAATGCATTTTGGAAGTTAGGTCCCTATATGACACAGCCGACAAGTTCGGGGACGGCACGGGCATTTTACTCTAAAAAAATTTTGATTGATACTTATTGTACATTTCATATAATAGATGTCACGACAAAATACATGGTATTTGCATTTGTTTTCTAAATCTTTCGTTCATAAATGTTTGACTAATTTGCAATGCAATGTTTTTTTTTTTCGAATACACAATATAACACAGACACTCACAAACACGCATGCACACTCATCCCTATAAACGCACGCACGCACACCCTACCCCTATGAGTACCTCCGAAACACCGTGTAAAGAGCCAGCTATCTCGAGATTCAGAACTCACCACAAACGCCTCACTGTTAACGGGGACGCAATGCAATGTTAGCTTAGATGAATGAACGATAAGCATTAAATAGTTGGTCAGGTCATTCATCATTTAGTGAGTAGTTGGATAATACGGCCATTCATCATTTAGTGAGTAGTTGGATAATACGGCCGATTAAACCGACTAAAAATGGATTAAATAGTCTACAGAATCCATAACACAGCTGACTAATGAGTCGTATCTAAACTGCGTGTATACGGTCTAGAAACTGCGTAGGTGAACAATATCATACTGATTTGACATGATATCTGATCATTTGTATCATTAAAACAATTCCACGTGGATACACCTTATTTGTTAGGTTAGGACTTCTTTAATATTGAATATATTATAAACATACTTACCATTTCACATTTTTCAACATTTTTTTAGAATACGTTTTTATTCAACTTAAGAATAAGACCAACAGTTCATGGTCAAATTCAACAAGAAGCCAAATATTTTAAAACGAGGAGAGCCCGGCCATTCGTATACATCCGTGGAAATTAGAGGGACGAAAAGTGAAGAGGGAATCACAATCAAAATTGCACAGTTTACAGTTCTAGTGGTGCGAAGCTAGCTAGCAGTCTCGCTCGTTCACGGATTCCATACATGCATCGCCCCTGCTAGCTAGTATGTCATGACACAATTGTTGCCGTCATGTACTAGAAGCTACTACACGCCGGACGTCTCCTTCCAACCAAGATTCTGAAATCAGTGCTCATTCATCCCCTACGGCAGCTGCCTGTACCGGCCCCACACGTCGGTGGGTGCTGCAATGGCTGGTCAATTCAACTTCTCGGCTGATGCGAGCGCGCCTGTCGAGATGCAC
This sequence comes from Paspalum notatum, assembly GCA_022530915.1. Classification (NCBI taxonomy): domain Eukaryota; kingdom Viridiplantae; phylum Streptophyta; class Magnoliopsida; order Poales; family Poaceae; genus Paspalum; species Paspalum notatum. The sequence continues at coordinate 21,415,662 of CM039684.1, read as the reverse complement.
CAGGGGTCCACGCCCGCGTGCAAGGCTGAATCCAACGTCTGCGGCATTGTTCCAGCTACCCATTTCTTCTTTTCAGCGAATAACAGTGTTATAATAGTGTAACATTTAATTTTAGAATCTAATACAGAGACACTACTGTATTCGGTCCGCGTTTGGAAGCTACGGAGATAAAGGAAACTAGGTATTTTAAAAAATCTAGATACAGTGTGTTCAAAATGTAGCCGTTTGGATGGTATAGATAATGAGTACATGTATTCTTTTCTTTCCTACGCTACGCTTTATCTTTCCTATCTCTTCACGGGTCTCCATGGCCTTCGCGGTTCTTCCATAGCATCCCGTCCGATGCTGCCGTCTGTCCTCGCTTTCACCAGCTCTGCCTCCGGCCCCTATCGCCCGACGCATGCCCGCTTGGCCCCTCCTCCACCCGACGTTTCATCGCCGACTTGTTGGGCCCTTCCTCCACTCGAAGCGCCACCGCTTGGCTCGGCATCCGCTCGATGTTCCGAGGCCCAGTTCTCCCTTCGCTCGACGCGCCGCCGCTCGGCTCCGCCTTCGCCCGACGACGAACCGCCCGACCCCTCCTTCGCTCGAAGCGCCGTCACCGACACGTCGACTAGCCCCTTCTCCACTGTGACAGAATTCTTTTTTATGACTCCCTTCTATGTAGATTGAGAGGTGTGCCGAGGTGGGCCACCGGCCACCGTCTACTGTGATTCCAACACCGCGGCAAGGGGAGTCGGGGGAGGGGACTTTTCAAGGGTATTTTGGTCCTTTCATCGATAGACACCTCTGCTATCTCCCATTATCAAGGTTTGCCGGGATTCTAGAATTTTCACTATAGGAGATGAAATCCGACGCAATATTTGCTCGATTTGGTACTTTATGAGATAAAAGTTTATGAGATTCCCATTATCCCTGGTGAACCAAACGGCCCCTAACTCAGGCCGCGTTTGGAAGCTCAAGAGATAAAGGAATCCAGATATTTTGAAGAATCTAGATAATGGGTGTTCAAAATCTAAGCCATTTGGATGGTATAGATAATGAGTACATGTATTTTTTTCTTTCCTATTCTGTCCTTTATCCATCCTATCTCTCCATGGGTCTCCACAGCCTTCGCGGTTCTTCCATAGTGTTCTGCCCGATGTCACCGTCTATCCTCGCTTTCACCCGCCGCGCCACCGCCTAGCTCCTCCTTCACCCGATACGCCACGGCGCGGGCACCATCACCCGACGCACGACCGCTCGGCCCCTCCTCCGCCCGACGTTTCATTACCGACTCGTTGGGCCATTCCTGTGCTCGACGCGCCACCACTCGGCTCGGCATCCATTTGAGGCTCCGCGGCCCAGCTCTCCCTTCGCTCGACACGCCGCCGCTCGGCTCCGCCTTCGCTTGACGACGAACCGCCCGACCCCTCCTTCGCTCGAAGCGCCGTCACCGACACAGTCGACTTGCCTGTCGCCACCATGACGGATCTCCTCTCTACGACTCCCTTCCATGTAGATCGAGAGGTGTGCCAAGGTGGGCCGCCGGCCACCGTCTAGTGTGATTCCAACAATGCGGCAAAGGGAGTCGGGCGGAACTTTTTGAGGGTATTTTGGTCCTTTATCGATATACACCTCTGCTACCTCCCATTATCAAGGTTTTGCCAGGATTCTAGAATTTTCACTATAGGAGACGAAATCCAATGTAATATTTGCTCCGTTTGGTACTTTATGAGATAAAAGTTTATGATATTCTCATTATCCCTGCTGAACCAAACGGCCCCTAAGGCTGTCTCCAACCGCGCTACCCATTTGGGGTTGGCAAATATAGGATTGGCAAACGTTGGCAAAATGGCAACCCGATGCAAACTGGATTTGTCTCCAACAGGCAACAGTGTAGCCAAAAGCACCTCGCCCGAGCCTCGGCCGTTGGCTCCCGCCGTCGTCCGGACTCCGCTTCCCACCGTCGGCGTTCCCTCCAGATCCGCCCAAGGGAGTGGCATCCTTCGCCTTCCTCATCCAGATCCGTCGACCAGGCATAGCAGACCGGCTGTCGGTGGCGACGCAGCGCCTTCAGCGCAGGGGAGGATCTGCTAGGCTCTAGGATGGAGTGGCCGCGGACTGCTTGACTGGTGCCGGTGGAAGCGGGCTTCATCTACATCGAGTAAACGCCAAGGTATAGTCATGGAAGCAGGCATGTCGTCCTGAACCTTTCTCGAGGATTCGCTGTTCTGTAGTTGTGCTTAGTAATTTCTATTTTGCTGTGTATGTGTTCATTATTTGGGGCGTCCATGGCTTGGTGGTACCTCAAGACGTCGATGTTTGGGACGGCTGCAGCAAACCGTCAACAAGAGGAAGAGAGGCAAGCCACGGCCATTGTGGCGGCAATGGATGTCAGTAGCAAACGGCAGTGGGGAGGATCTGTTTTTGGGCACGAAGTCAAAAATCGAAAGAGGGATGAAATCAACGAGCAAATCATGGCTAATTTTTTCAACGATCCACCCTTGTATGGCGACGATTTATTTAGGCGAAGGTAACTTTCACAGCACCGGTTGAACAACATTTCCTACATTCTGCATCTAATATGTACATTACATTGTAGATTTCGAATGCGTAAATCTCTGTTCCTTCGCATTGTGAATGATGTCAAAGCAAAGAACAGTTACTTCATCCAGAAAAAAGATGCAGCAGGGCATATGGGGTTTACACCAATTCACAAATGTTTAGTTGCAATGAGAATGTTGGCATATGGAGGCCCTGCAGATGCTTTAGATGACACCTATGCCATGGCAGAGAGCACTGTTATTAGGACACTTTTGGAATTTGTGCAAACTGTTATAGATGCATATGAGGAAGAGTATTTGAGGCCTCCAAGGGCTAGGGAGCTGCAAGTAATTCTTAGGCAAAATGAGGCTAGAGGATTCCCAGGTATGATCGGAAGTATAGATTGCATGCACTGGGAATGGGGGAATTGTCCAACAGTTTGGGCTGGTGTGTACAAGAGTCATAAAGGGAAACCAACGGTTATACTTGAGGCAGTAGCAACTCATGACCTCAGGATTTGGCATGCATTTTTTGGACTTCCAGGGTCTCACAATGATATAAATGTGCTACACCGTTCTCCTGTGTTTGATGAACTAGCAACTAGGCGGACACCCGAAGTTGAGTATTGGGTGAATGGAAACCCATACACTATGGGATATTACCTGGCTGATAAGATATATCCAAATTGGGCTACATTGGTCAAGATAGTGAGCGCTCCAGCTAGCATGAAGCACAAGGTCTTTGCAACCATTCAAGAATCGTGCAGGAAAGATGTGGAGAGAGCCTTTGGAGTACTGCAAAAAAAATTCAAGATCATATATAACCTAGCAAAAGAAAGACCAAGAGGAAGGGACTTCTAACCGTGTGGACCTAAATGAAACAACGACAGACCACAATAACGCAAGCAAATAGAAATGAAATCGACACTCCATACAACATCAGAACGATGCATACTGCTCGAGGACACAAGATCAAGCGAAGGTCACCATGGATCTGTTGCATGCCGTACGGAGCAGGATGAACGATGCTAGCAGTAGACGAGGACGAACCTTGAAACTGCGGATTTGTCGGGGAGAGGCTGCCAGAGAAGGTCGCCGTGTACTAGCGGAAGGAACGCCGTCGCCGACCTTCGATTCAAATCCGCCTGACGCTGCCGCCGTGCCTCCTTCTCTTTCCTTTCGGGGGAGTGGCCGTTGCTCGGATGGAATGCGTCGCCCGTCGTGGAGGACTCAATTTGGGTCGCCAGAGTCCACCGACGCAGAATGCCTATGGGCTTTGCCTACGCCATTGGGCTCGGTTCCACAGTGCTACAGTACGCAAACGTAGCTATTTTGGGTTTGGCAGCCCAAATGGGTAGCGCGGTTGGAGTCAGCCTAACTCCCGCGTTGGAATCTTAGGAGATAAAGGAATCCAGATATTTTGAAGAATCCAGATAATGGGTGTTCAAAATCTGAGCGGTTTGGATGGTATAGATAATGAGTACATGTATTTTTTTTCTTTCCTATGATGTCCTTTATCTTTCCTATCTCTCCACGGGTCACCACGGCCTTCGCGGTTCTTCCGCAGTGTTTTGCCCGATGCCGCCGTCTGTCCTCGCTTTCACCTGCCGTGCCACCGCCTTGCTCCGCCTTCGCCCAATATGCCACGGCGCGAGCACCATCACCCGACGCATGACCGCTCGGCCCCTCCTCCGCCCGATGTTTCATCACCGACTCATCGGGGCCTTCCTCCGCTCGATGCGCCACCACCTTGCTCGGCATCCGTTCGATGCTCCGCGGCCCAGCTCTCCCTTCGCTCGACGCGCCGCCGCCCGGCCCCTCCTCCGCTCGAAGCGCCATCACCGACACCGTCGACTTGCCCCGTCTCCACCGCAATTGATCTCCTCTCCATGCTCCCTTCCCTATAGATCGAGAGGTGTACAGAGGAGGGCCGCCGGGCACCGTCTACTATGATTCCAATGCTGCGGCAAGGGGAGTTGGTGGGAACTTTTCGAGGGTATTTTGGTCCCTTCATCGATAAACACCTTGACTATCTCCCATTATTAAGATTTGCCGGGATTCTGGGATTTTCATTGTAGGAGACAAAATCCGATGCAATATTTGCTCCGTTTGGTACTTTATGAGATAAAGTTTATGAGGTTCTCATTATCCCTGTTGAACCAAACAACCCCTCAGTTCATCTGCGCCCAGTTGCCTCTACCCACTGTTTGAGAATTTTTGGAATTAGTAAGTAACTTGACCAAGGAAATATTGTTCCAGAATCCCAATGGACTCGAAATAGTTGGATTTATGAACAGGATAAAGTAGTACACCGTATTTAAAGGGAAGCCAGTGCCTAGTGGTACAATGTACTTACAAGTTACATTCCAAACTTTATTCATAAAAATCTATGGTAGTATTTGGTTGAAACAATGGTAACATAAATGATAATGAAATGAATTCACTGAAGAATTGTTGTTGGAATGAGCAATAATGAGCTTTATTTGGCTCAACATTGTAACATTTCAAGTGGCAGGATGGACAATGGGAATTCATTATAGTGGACAGTGGGGTGTATCAAGTTTGAATAGCCTTGTTATCTGATTACGGGGGAACTGATTACATGCTATATGTGGAACCAAACTCATGTATCGCAATAATTTAACACTCTTTAATTCAATTACGTTACGAGGAGTAAACCAAATAGTCGTTTAGACTTTGTTTATGAGTAAAGACTTCCGCTATAACGTTCGTGTTGTAATAAGTGATATATGTATGCTCTTTGCATTGTGTAATTAACCATTTATGTTCTATGTATAAGAATCCAATCCTGGTACATACATGGTTTACTTCTGGTATTATTTTTAAAACCGGGGGTGACAAAGGAATCGCTCCATGACCTTTCCTCTAGCATCCAGATACCTAAAAAATTAAAATACATTAAAGAAATTATGTAATGATAACATGTCCAGTGCAATGTAGTACGAGTTACAAAGAATTGACCTTGCTCCGTCACAGATATGTCATGTGACTCATCAATAAGTATGGAAAAGTTTCTATCACCAATCTCTCCCATGATCACACATGTGATTTCTCCTGCAAAACATCTTAGAAATTCTTTTTAAATTCCATACATAGTTTTTAATTTTTCTATCACCAATCTCTCCCATGATCACACTTGTGATCTTGCAATTCTTTGCATGATGACAAGCATGCATCATAATTTCATTTCTCTATTTGTACCAATCTAACATCTCTAGAAAGTTTCCCCTATTTAAGGATCACAATTGTGGGCCTGTATGTTTTTGGTTCTGGTTCATAAGTTTAGTGAGATAATCGGAGGAACCATTCGTTCAAATCTAGACCATGACTGATAATTGAAGATATTGGATGCAATCTTGACAAAAGTTCCCATGGAAAAATAATTCCTATCTGTTTGCGCCTCCCCCACATGTGCCATCCATTCCTTCCCAGTGGTGCTAGCTCCTGCTACAATTCTCATTGTTGTTGCAGTCAAGCCCAAAGCCCAAAGCTCCAAGCCCTTAATCGTTGCGCTTGCAAGGACCGTATCGGGGTATCTGACTCAAGAGGGGGAGGGGTGAATTGAGTCACTAATCGCTCTTCTAGAACATAGGGCTTTCTAATGCATAAGATAAACCTATCACGTTCCACACATGGTAGTTAAGTCTAAGATTCATCTATGCGCTCTCTAACTTACCCAAAAGACTTGCAACCTAGGGCCAAACCTAATCAAACTAACTAGGAAAGCTAAAGGTTCACAAGAAAGTAAATGTAGAAACGTAAATGCGGTAAGTAAAAAGAGTAAGGGATGAGGATGCAAACTCTCTGGGAGGGACATGAAGATTTAACGTGGTTCACAACTAAAGGCAACATACACGAGCTCGTCACAAAAGACAAATCCGAGCCGGTCGCTAAGACTCTTCTGGTCATCGTCTTGCACTAGCCACCAATTGGCTCCTAGCAAGTAAAGGCTAAGTGCCATCAAGCCACCAAAGGCTCAGCCACCACCACCGTCTCTCTCGGTCACAAGGCACTAGATGATCACTACGGAGTTTGAAGGGTATCCTCATCCCGCACAAGGTGTCTCTTCCATTCCACAACAAGGAGGGTATAGCAACGAGCACAACGTGGCTTGACCGCAGCTAAGGCACCCCGATAGCTCACACAAGAGCTACACTCAAGAATAGCTCGCACGCTCACTCTCTCAAAGCTCTAATCTAGCTTGGATTAAGCATTAAGCACAATTATGGTGGTTGGAGTGGATGATATGCTTGGAATATAGATCTACACTTATTTTGGTCTTCAGTAGCTCTACCTCTCTTCAAATGCCCGGGTGGGGTGGCTTATATAACCCCCAAACACGAACTAGACATTTGCCAAAACGTTGCTAGAAAGTGCATAGACCGTATGCAAAGGTCCATACATTTTGGCATACTTCGGACCATACGGTCTGTTGTACTTGCCAACTAGCCATTGAACTAGCTGTTACTCCAAAGGTCTGAAGTATAGGATAATCTTAGAAACCGTACCATCTGGTCCGTTGAACTGATCCACCTCTTCAATTTCCACACCTTCGCGAATATTTATCCAATGTTTAGTACGGTCTAACAAACAGTACCATCTGGTCCATTGTATCCTTGGTCGCTTCAACTAGGGATGGCAACGGGTAGGGTATTGGTTAGGTATAGCAATACCTGCTCTGATATTGTACCTGCCAATGTAGAAAATATCCATGCTCTAAAACCTTAATGGGCAAAATATTTTACTTTTACCCTTACCCACTGAGTAATGGGTATTCGATGGGTATTATGCTTAAATAACACACCAGCAAAATCATAATAATGAGCATAATAAGATTCTAGTGTTGTATTTTGCATCTATGTAACCAAACATGGTATAATCACACACAATTGTTCACATTATCAATCAATGTCTCAACTCTTATTGTCTCATTATTCTCAGAGTAATCATAGATTCATAGTTCACACTAGGGAATGAGCGCGAAAGACTAAGGAGTGGCAGAGGCCGGGAAAGGGAGAGCTGGAAAGGTCGCGCTCGACGGCAGCGGCGGCCAGGAGAGGAAGCCAAGAGGGAAAGGGCTGGTAGTGCTCTCTTGGAGTCTTGGACTCTCGGTTGTACGCCCGGTGGGGAGGGGATTCCTGGTTCTAAAGGATAAGGTATTAGGGTTTTACATGGGATGCCTCCTAGCTAGGCCGCTATAGGCCTAAATTGCTGCATACAACTATAGTTATGGGTATCAATAAGTACCCGCGTGTGAAATATTTTACCCATACCCTACCTGCAACAAAATGGGTGCCCGCTCTGACAAGACCCATGGGTAAATTTTTATGCCCATATCTGTGCCCACAGGGTATGAAACCTGTGGGAATCCGTGCACACGCGTCCGATTGCCATCCCCAGCTTCAACTGTTGCATCTTCTGCCAAAATGGTCTGATCTTTAGGATGGTCTTTGAGACCGTACTTTTGGGTCCATGTATCCTTGGTCGCTTCAGCTGCTTCACTTTTGAAATGGTCCGCTCCATTCATTTCTTGGAGGCCGTACCATCCGGTCCACATATTTTTCTAGGATACCAAATCTTCACCCCCTCGGGCAATATGGTCCGACCAGTGGCGAGCGGAACTCCGATGGGGAAGCCCTTCAGGCCTTGCCTTTGGTTCTTCATTTACTTTCATCCCTTGAACCTAAACATCTGAGAATGTATATCTAAATAAGTTTATTAGTCCAAGTGTTGTTTTCCAATCAATCACCAAATCACAACTATGGAAATATGGCATAAGAGGCCATTTTCCATACTGCCCTACGGCAGTCTAGCACACCATTCACACCCAGGGCCCGCACCCATGTAGATTTGTCCCCTCCATGTCGATTTCCATGTAGGTGTGCAGTCAATAGTACTAGTTGGTAACCCCTATGTAGTACCAAAAAACCAACCACTATTACCAAATCGAGACTGATTCCTATCATGCATTAATACCAATTCCTACAACTGTTACTAAATGTTCGTAAAAAGGTGAAAAACATGTGATGTTTCCTTACCCTACACAACTATTGGTGGTTGTTATTATAGGATCTCGACCGCCAGTGAATTGGTGATAAATAGGGTATAAGCCAAGTTCTATGCATTATGCACATTGAACTAATGCATTCTACATGTTTTGGTGGTTTTCAATATAGGGAGATGCTAAAAATACACATGAATGCCATCACATGGAGCACACGTGTGAAATCGGTGAGAAGAAGTTCATAAATAACATAATAAAAACTCACCACAAATGCCATGAAGCACTACACCATTGCGTAGAGATCGCCGAGATGATCGAAACTGTTTTTTGATTCATTCAATTTGGAGTTTGTAGGCAAAAGATGTGGCTGTTACAAGATCAACACTATCGATTACAGTGAGAGTGGCCGGGTGGCCAAGCCCTAGGCTGGGCAGCCTAAGGCATGGCCGGCCTGCCATACAAGACTCCCAAATGCCTAATGCTTCATCTTGTTCACCTAAGGGAGTCACCAAGGTCCCATATACACTTGTAGGAACTAGCCTAAGTCAAATCCAACTAGTGTTAGCCTAAACGGTAAACAGGCGTCCCTACTGTTTAGCCTTTATTCAGTGCTAAATAACCATTTAAACAGATTTAAATAGTGTAAATGGCCAATTAAACGGAAACAATGAGCCACTGTTTAGCGTTTAAGCGGGCTAAACGACCGTTTAGGCGAACAGTGACATCGGAAGGCCATCACACATGCTAAGAAAATGGCTAAGGCTGGAAGGCGTGTTGGAATATTATTTGGGTTAGGAGAATGCAGTCTGTAAGACTTGAGCTCATTTAATATATTTTTTTTTTACTTGAGTGAGCATTTACATTCTTGCCTTTGGTAATATTCATAAATTAACCTAGGAATGTCGAAGATTTTGGTTAGGGTTGCTCTGCGAGGCAATGTCTAGTTCAGTTTGTCATGTTTATGGGTTCCTTGTGCACTGTTTATAGCATATGGCTATCTAGTTGTGCTTGCTTCTTCTTGTTATAAACTTTAGAAGTAGTGGTGTCCAAGCCATAGACCTGGTGTCTACCATGAACACCCACCTTGTATTGTATGCAACCCCATGTAGATTTGGGTTCCCAGGTGTGTAGTTAGGCTAGCACGTCCTGACTTTAGGTAGGTCCTCTTGGTGACAGCGGGAGTGTACCCTATGAATTCCACCCCCTTTGTTCGAGATGTTTTGTAGCTGATATAGCTGATACTTTGTGAAGCCTGCCTTCTTCTTAGTTAAGACCCAAAACTCTGGACTCTCAAGTGGTTCTTACAGCTTTGGTGGCTAAAGTAAGCATAGACAACTAAATGAAACATTAACTCACTCAGAACAACTCATTAGTTCTAACCTTGTCTATTTGGCATTTTGGCTCGCCATAGTATAAGAAAGTACTTATTAGGAACCTGAGCCCTCACCTCGTTGTCCTCCTAGCTTCTCTTTGAGCTATATATCATAATTGTGTGTTTGGTCATGTTACCCTTTTCTCTATGGTTTGACACAAAAGAGTAACAATAGTTGGGTGAGTGATAGTTTATTATCTCTGTCTGAATGCTTCCTCGTGGATAAATAAGATACCTTGGAATACTCCTAGTTAAAAGCTACATTGGTCTCTGTGCGCTTGTGGAGTAAAATATGTTAGGCTAAGAGACACCACAACCACATAGTTACATATAACTATGTAGCGAATGCAATTATTTTATTTCAAATACTTAGTAGTAGCCATTAGTTACCCACATCATATATAAGTCCACTAAGTTAGAAGCCACTTCACCGTCTACTAAGACCTTTCTTTTATTGATTTTCTATTAATGTCTCTTATCGATTTTCTATGGCTAACCTATTAACTCATACAAGTATCATCCTATAAAATTTCCTATAGGCAAGACGCAAACATATAAAAATCGATAATATGAAAATGCTATAAAATATGATCCATGAATAGAAAATTTATTTAAAATAACGTAGTATTTCCACTTTTAAATTTACGCCTGTGCAACGGAGAAAGCAAAGAGTATATATATAATTGCCTGTATATATCACACTGAAGAAATGCATATCTTCACGAGTTAAAATGCTTGAAATATTTTTTACATAAACTGCTTATCAGTGACATAAAAATACATTCACATACACAGATATGAGATCAGAAAAACTAGATTCATTAACAAAAAAACAGCAACACACGCATAGTATCCTAAAATGCTTGCAACCACGAATAATGCTTCCATTGGATATCTAAAATGCTTAATATATGCTTTGGGCCATGATTTGGTGAGAGCCGCGCAGACAGGATCCTTCTTCCCATCGCCGGAACAGGAGGAAAACATAGAGTAGTAGTTTATACCGGAGGAGGCGGGCAATGGCGCATCCGCACCGGAGGCGAGGCCCGCGCTAGGGAAACAGATCCAGCATCAAGGAGGAACCCCAAATTAAATGCAACAACAACACGAGGAGGAGGAGGCTTACCTCGTTGGTGTCGAGCTCAAGGGAGGAGGAGCGCGGATGGAGGAGGATACTGGAGGAGGCTGGCAGCGGCGCATCCACATCGGAGGTGAGGATCCCATGCTAGGGAAACGGATCTAGCATCGGGGAAGAACCCCAAATATAGTTGTAGTTGTAGCAGCAGCAGCAGTAGGAGGAGGAGGAGAAGGCCTATCTCGTCGGCATTGTGCTCAATGGAGGAGGAGCACGGATGGAGGAAGAGAGCGCATCAGGGATGAGAGGGCGAGGCTGCGAAGGTGTGAGGAAGGCGGCTGATGCGTCGAGACGACGGGAGTGGGAATAGATACTTTTGCTCATGATGACGTAGACTGTTGGATGCCAATCGGGCGGTGGGCAACCTATGCTGGCGCGGGCTGCTGATCCTGCCCGCACGACACGTAGCATTAAGGTTAAATTAATATAAGCATTGTCACAGTAAAATTTGAACTTTAAAGTTAGCTTAGAGATTCTGGCTGAACGCGCGCCCCGCTTATCACCTAGTTTTCATGTTTTGTTCGGGCGATTTGCAGTAGTCTATAAAGTTGGCCCAAGCCATGCAATATGCATGCGCTCAAGGTGCATCCGCTAGCTCGTTAGACTATGTGCAGTGAAACGTGTAAAAGAACTGTCTATACACTGTAGCTCTATTGTGTACAGAGATAAAAATAGTTGGAACAGTGGATATGGAAGATATACATATCACCTGCTGCACACAGTGTTAGTGCTAACCGTTGCTCGCGTGGTGGCAGCCTGGCAGTGGCAGGTGAGGTGAACTTTGGCCGATGCGCTCGCGCGCCGCGAGGTGCAGATAACGACGAGCCGCCTCGCATCGTCCACATTTCTTTGCCCGGCTGCCTCTGCCTACCCGGCTACCCGACCTGTTGTTCAGGTTAATTTTTACTGGAGTTTTGGAATTTGAAAGTAACCCTTCCTGGAAAATGGGGTCCCAATAAAATCCCAAGTGGACACGAAACTGAGTTTGGATTTACGCCCCCCCAAAAAAAAACTGCCTTCATTTTTCATTTGACGTTTTCTACTTTCTAGATCAAAATTGTTCGAAGGTGACAAATAAAAAAGATAGAGATGCACAAAGACGTATGCATATATTCACGTTGGAAGACTAGCCAACATATGTAGAAACTCAAAATTTCACTCATGGAAAACGAGTAGTTCCCCGCCATCGATCCGGGGAGCAATAATAACGACGATTGGCCGGCAGGCGTTCTATATCTCTGTTGGTTCGGACGACGAGATGGAACATGGAAGCCCGTCGCCGCCGTGTACAATTAATATTATCAAGAGTCGTCGGCGTTGGCCCAGGCCATGCAGTCCTGGTGCATCTGCCCCAGCGTCCGGCCGCACCCGCCGCCGCCGCTCTCCTCGCTCTGGCCATGCTGCCGCGCCGCCGCATTGGCACCACCTGTGCCATGGCCACCGCCTACTACATGATCTTGGGCGGCGGCTGGGTGCGGCGGCGGCGGCGGCGACGATGCGGGTCCTGTGAGCTGCTGCACCACGGCGCGGAACTGGGTGGGATGAACCACGTACACCGTCGTGGCCGCGTGCTCCCGGCGCCTCCAGTGCGGCGGCTTCCCGGGCTGCTGCCCGCCGGAACCATCCTCCTTGCTGCTGCAGCTCTTCATCAAGTGAGATGACTGCTCTAGCTCCTGCAAAAACAAGTCAAGATAGCAACTGGAGGAGATCGAGGACGATCGAGTGGCCGTTAATGATCGATCGTCGCGGCCAGAGACAGCTCAGGCAGGCGATTGGGAGAGAGTGATATGAAGGGGAAGATTCAAGCAAGTGGCTTGGCGTGCTGGCCGTTGCAAACTGCGGCGCGCGCGCGGGCTATTTATAGGTAAGCATCACCGGTGACCGGCAACAACGACGAAGGAGCAGGCACAGACGGCGGTGACGTCATCTTAGGTGTCAGCGTGATGTGATGGTGCGGTGGCGATCGATTTGCACATGCTCGTTTAACAGACGGGATGCCCTGTTTGTTTCCTCATGAAATTATATAACCAAACTTATCTCTACTAATATTAAAAAAAATAAGTTTTTTTGTCCGTCATCTTACAAATATGACAGGTGGGACCGGTTATACACTTGCGACTCTAATTCAGACGGCAGGAGCAGCCCACGCGAAAATGGACGCTCGGATCATATACAGACTCCATTTTCGACGTTCTATGTATCGATTGAAAGCTAAAATTATAATATTTCCAACTCAATTGATATTACTGTAAAATTCTCTTGCAGTCAACGAGAATCATCGAACTCCAATTCGGACGGCAGGAGCAGCCCACACGAAAACAGACGCTCCAGTCACATCCGGACTCTATTTTCGATGGTCACATACGGACTCTGTTTCCGACATTCTATATAATAATGGAAAGTTAAAATGATAATCTTTCCAACCCAACTGATGTCACCGTAAAATTCTCTTTTAGTAAACGGGAATCATTGAACTTACAACTCGCTGGTAATCAATAGAAAAAAATCGAACGAGACTCATCCTTATATGTATTTGATCTAAATGCCTTTAAAATTGTTTTTCTCCCTTTGCAACACACGGGCATCTTGCTAGTTTAGAATGATTTAAATAAGCTAGCTTACATAGGATAAATATTCGTAAATCTTAAAGATATTGTTATATCTTAGTTAGAAATAAGATTTTTTAAATTGCTTATAGATTATGATAATCTAAAGTGTATAAATTAAATAAGTTGTACTTTAAATTAGGCTGTTTGTTACCTATTTAACTTTATTTAAACTAGATTATATCATCTACGGAGTAAACAAACATGGCTTTAGTAGTACGTACTACTAGTAGCATACACAACTCTATTATGACAACGGACACGAGGGCGTACGTTGAGTCAGGCGGTCAGCCACGCCACATGGTGGAGTGCAGGGTGGACCCCGGACCCATTTCAACGTATTACAAATATAGAGAGTGATAACTAATCCAACGCTGCTGAGCTAGTGGTCGAGAGAAATGATGCATGACGAACTGCTGACGCAAGCTACATCTTGTACTGAAGCAGACTTCGATGTGGCAGCATCTTTGTACTGAAAAAGTTTATCCTTATCCCATACTCGATTTTGAGGACGTCTGAAACTCCCTCAGTTTACAACCATATCATGTGGTTCATCTTTTTACTTTGACCATTCATTTTATTTAAAATATTATTCCAACATAAAAAAATATAATTCATACTTAAACTTTAGTGACAAAGCAAATCACAACAAATTAAATGATAAATTTTCAATTTTTTTGAAAAAAACAAATGATCAAAGTGAAAAGACAAAGTCAATCGCATCGTACGTTTGTGAATGGAGGAAGTATATTTGAGGTATCCTGCGTCCTCTACTTCAAGATTAGGTTTCCAGATTAGATGTCAAGTCCTTAATTAGTTGGAAGGTAGGAGAAAACTTGTTCCACTCTCTATCCTTTCTGCTAGCACGTGAGTAGTACATATGGACTGATTTGAAGTGATATTTTAGAAAGCCTGTTTGAATATTTTTTACAGAATTATGCAAACAAATTTTTTATGGTAAGAAGTAATCGTCAAAGATTTCCCTTGAGAACCACAAGCATTTGGTGAGTCATGATAGTGGAGGTTTGGGTGAAAGCCATGTCCTGCACCTATGTGTACAAGAGCCGAAATGGGAGTCTGTCCTTCCATAGCATTGGGTAACCACGTGAAGAGGGAAATGTGCAGATTTTGCTACTACGGATAACCACAACACCCACACGGGCATTGCTGCCACATGGAGACATCGTTACACCTCTCCACCCCACACATGATCTTGTCCAATGCTATCAGGTCCAGATGAGTAGAGGTGACTTAGCGTCCAGCTGTGCGGCGGCACTATATGAAGGATGGCTTTGCTGGCGGTAAGCAGTCGTGACATATTGTTGAAGGAAGAAAAGAGCGACTAGAGGGAGGGTGAATAGGAGCCTCTCAAAATTCAACCCACCGATCTCCCTTCTTGCATAGTGCAGGCGGTTCACGTTGCAACTATTCCGCTACTGGGCCTTGGACACGTCAAGGAATATAGCGGAAGAACTCGAGTTGACGATCGATCAAGACAAAGATCACAAAACGAGTTCAATGAGGACTTGAGCACACGGCCTCCACCAGCCACCCTTCACACCTAAGTGTGCCTCATTGAGGATCTCAACAAATTAAATAAGAGTATGGGCATACAATGAAGAACCAGTGACTCGATCGATAGAAAACACCAGAGCCAAAATAACAAATGAAAGACATGGGACCTAAGCACCTACCGGCTTGTCAGGAGGAGGCTACCGGCTTGTCTTGAGCCGAGCCAAGGCTAAGAGTCAGCTTGTCTGGTGTGGGCGCTTGTCCGGTAGCACACAAAAACCTTCCAAAACTTGAGATTCCAAAGCCCAAATTTGATAAAAAATTTCTTCAATCTTCGTGAAATTTTCTTGAAGGGAGGAATGTTTTTAGATGGTGTTCCTCTCAATATTGCAATTAGAGAGCACTAAAAGGAGATAATTTGATGTCTTGGTTGGGACTAGTTTCAAAAGTGTCAAATGTCTCTCTAGTTGGAAGGAATGATAAGTTTAAGTGGGATCTAAATAAAGGGATCCTACTCGGTGCAATCTTTGCATAATGTCTTGATGCAAGATAAGTGTTTAGTGGTGAATAGAAGTTTATGGAGATTGAAAATCCCTCTCAAATACAATTTTTCTTATGTTACTTATAAAGTAGATAAAAGTTTTCTTATGGTACTTACGAAGTGGGGGTAATCCTCACAAAAGACAATCTCGTAAAAACAAAATGGAATGGTAACAGCACTTTTGTTTTTAGGGTAGTCTACTCCATGCAATCTTTGTGCAATGTCTTGATGCAAGATAAGTATTTAATGGTGAACAGAAGTTTATGGAGATTGAAAATCCCTCTCAAAATACAATTTTTCTTATGGTACTTACAAAGTAGATAAAAGTTTTCTTGTGGTACTTACGAAGTGAGGTAATCCTCACAAAAGATAATCTCGAAAAAACAAAATGGAATGGTAATACCACTTTTGTTTTTGTAGCACAGTGTTGTATTCGTTATGTTTGGTATCAAACTACTGAATAATAACTAGTTTGTTTGGGCCTTGGCTTAACGGATTTTCCAAAAACACTGAAATACCAGATCTTATTAGGTAGTGCAGCTATATGTCAAGCTATTTAGTTATGGAGGAATGATGTGGTTTTCAATAGATCTTTGAATTCATTTGCACAGGTAATTTACAGAGGGACATATTGGATTCGTAGTTGCTGTCCGCTATGTAACGAGGAAGAGAAGTGACAATTAATGAGGAAGAGAAGGGACAATTAAAGAGGGCCGGGGATGCAGTGAGGTGGAATGCATAGTGTTGGAGCTATTCTTCAACTTTGGACGGACAAGAAACTACAGAATTGAAACCCAAGTTTTTACTCTGTTAAGCTAATTGCTTAATTCTTTTTTTAATCTGAATGAGTGTGATGCAGTCTTCGTCTCTTGTCTTATTCTAAACGTTTTGGCGTTTGTCTAAGAGTTTTTATTCCAAGTGCTTTGTGAGCCTATGATTTTAGCCAATACACTCATTTATCAGGTGTTGAGGCTGAATACTTATTCCATTATCTAAAAAAGTGAAGAGGGGAATATACTCAAGAATTGACTTTCTCGTGGAAACCAAAAGGTTTGGAACTGGCCTAAGTCTATAGCCCCCTTCCCATCAAAGCACTAGTCTGTAGTAATTCTTGGTATAGGGCTAAAACCAAGTGGGAGAGACAAGTCCTAATAACCAATGCTTCCATCTATTTATAGCCTCAAGCCTAAACAAACACTTCTACACTAAGACCCTAAGGATAGAAATTTAACTAAAATGCCCTTAGGGGTGCTGAACCGAAAGATACATGAAACTCGATCGGACGGCCACGATGACGGAGTCTTCATCTTCTTGGCTCCCAAATCTTCACCCAGTATCCTCCGCATGTCCAGTAGTCCAACCCACGGTTTTGAACCGGTAACGGGATAACTTGCTCGCAGTGGTGGTAGGGGTGGGGGGATGCAAACCTGGAGCAAGGTGATGGTTTTGAGGAAAACCACTAAACCGTCTCGATGCTGGCCTATTCCCAAAGGCTAAACCCATATATATGATCCACCACCGGAGACGGTCTCATCGGCGGAATAGAACATCACATTGGTTCCTGACGGTGGTACCCCCTTTTGCATTCTTTCCACCTCTTGCTTGGTGTTGCCAGACGAGGATCGGATGATATCATCAATCCCAGCGGCATTTCGGCCCTTCCAGCATTGTGTACATGCGACGACGTGTATTTGTGCGTACTTGTGACGACCTCAAAGCTGAAAATAAGATGTGTCCAGTAAAACTATCCCCAATGGAAATTGACAAAAACACTGCCTATATACTGTTTGACACTGTAGTGCTACTGTAGACAGAGAGAAGAATAATTGAAACAGTAGATGAACAGTAGATAGAAAAGATTTTAAGACAATGGTTGGGGACAGTCTACCCAAAGGCAACCGTGGAACTTTGAAGCGTCTCACCATAATCGAGAGGTACCGTGTACAAGTAGCCCGTCCACGAAAGCGGCCCCTCGAGTTCCTCCTCTACGGCTCTACCCATAATTAGCGTACCTCTAGGTTCGATCGAGTCCGCGTCGTACTATAGCTAGCGCTAGTAGCTACTCGGTCGATGGAGCCATTGCGTACGTGTGGCCAAGGCCCAGTTCTCCGGCCCCCATGCTTCTGTGTGCCCATGCAGCTAGCCGTCGAGCCCTGCAGTCCGCGCGGCGTGCCTACTGCCTACTCCTTCTCGTACGCTTTTCTATGCATGGAAACCTACCAAGTTAATTATCCTGTCCCGCCACGGCCGTTAGACCATGGCCACCAGATTGTGCATTTATACCGTATGCATACTATTACAAAAGTCCACTACGGGAACACCACCCAAATAACAGTAGAAACGGCTCTAATTTAGGGCCGTTCCTGTTGTGCCTAGGGTGGGTCCCATATGGTGTACCACTCCTGCTGCAACAATAACAGAGCGGTTGGTAAGGTGCACCGCTCCTGCAGAGCTCATTCAGCAGGAGCGGGCCACCTTACCACCCGCTCCTGCTGTGCTCCCTACAGCAGTAGCGGTGGAACTGACCACCCATTCCTGCTAAAACAACAGCAGGAGCGGTGCATCTTATTGACCGTTCCTGCTGTAGAAAGGAAATGTTCGCGTCTCGCGCCGTATCAGCTCAAAATTCCCTCGGATCCAACTCTCTCTCGTTCCTTCTCTCTCGTTCCAACTCTTTCTCTCTCACCGAGCTCTCCTCTGAACACTGAGCTCAACTCCCCTCCTCCCTCCCCCATCGCTTTCTTCCCTCGGCTTGATGGCGCGCGGCCGGCGACGAAGCGGAGCCAGCGCGCGGCGGCGGCTATGCGCGACGCGGCAGCGGGGTGGCAGCGGAGCCAGCGCGCGACGCGGCGACGGGTCCAGCGCGGCTGCGGCGGGGCCAGCGTGCGGCCGCAGCTGTGTGCGACGCGGCTGCGGGTTGAGCGCACGACGCGGCAACGGGGCGGCGGCGGAGCCAGCGCGCGTCGGCGTGGCGGCAGGCATGCGGCGGCGAGGAGCGGTGGCGGGGCGCAGGCGTGCGGCGTCGGCGCGGCGGCGGGGCGTGGCGGCAGCGGGGGCGCGGCTGGCCGGAGCGCGTCGGCGGCGGCAGTGGCAGCTCTTTTTTTTATTTTTTTTATTCGGCTGCAGGAGCGGTGGATGGCTTTATCCGCTCCTGCTAAAATGTTAGTAGGAATGGTGGGTCTCTTAAGCCGCTCCTGCTAAGACCCCAATAGGAGCGGTTTTGGAACCGTTTCTGCAGCTGATTCCACTGCAGGAACCCACGAGTAGGAACACTTCCAAAAACTGTTCCTACAGAGGGGTCTAGGACCGTTCCTGTTACATGTTTGTGTAGTAGTGACAGTGTGCAATCATCAGTATTTTTTACATCTATTTCCACTCACCGGTGACCATGGTTTTAAGGTTCCTACGATCGCGACGGCACACGTCACGAGTTCGCAATAGAGTGCGCGCGTGACGACGGTGAACGCATCGGAACGTCACCAACACGTCGCTTTGGGCTCCGGGGACTGTATTATTCTAGTTCACCTTATTAAGAACAAAAAGAGCGGCAGAAGACTATGATGCTTATAGATTTGTTGTCCATGAACACGCACGGTTATGTGCCTCTTGCATGCAACGTCATGTACGCATATTTTCTTTTTTTCGCGAGGAGTCATTTACGCATATACCCTCTCCCATTCACAAATAGGTACGATGCGGTTGTTTTTTTTTTCAAAACTTCAATCATTTGTATTATTTGAAAAAAATGATTGATGAACACCAAAAAAAATGATCCCACCAAAAAAATATCTTCAAAACTTAAATGTTTTTTTTCACCATTTTCAAATATTTATGTTCCACCTCGCTTCCTTTAATTTGCCTTGCGGATACGGCCCCTAGTAGGTGCGTCTATCACTTTTCTCATCACCACCCAGCGTACGTCAGACTTTCCATCTCCCTTATGCGTGTGCACGCGCACACACCGCTCGCCTGCACAACGACACGTACTCCATCCGTTCCAGAATATAGCTCCATTTAGCATTCAAAATTTGTCCTAAAATATAGCTATATATCAGGCCTTATTAAATGGATGAAGGATGAAAATACCCTTTCCTTTTTCTTGGTACGTAGAGATACAAGGCAATGACTGTATATTTGTCATATATAGATCATGCATTCATGAAAAGGCAACTTAATGATGGTGCATGCGTGAAATTAAAAGGCAACTTAACGAAGGTTGTACCAAACATTTTACACTACTCTCCTTAAATTAGATCGTGCGTGAAATTAAAAGGCAACTTAACGAAGGCAACTTAATGATGTTATCATGTAACCGACACTGTAACCTGATAGTACTAGTTAGCTTTGCAGTAGTGGTCTGCTTAAATTAGAAAAGTCGTGGAACTAAGTCTAGTTCAGTATGTCACTCCTAGACTTTGACAACTTAATAACATTGTTCTTTCAGCGGAAGAGACATTGTTCCAATGTGACTCAAATCTTTTAGATCGAGGTGCTTATAGGGGTAGCATATATGTGCATGGGTCTATAAGATCGTGTGTGTTTATCAGCGTCTCTGTTTGTAGTGTATTTTTTATTTTAAAAAAAGAATGTCGGCGTGGGTTTTATTTTATTCGGAATGACATATAGATTACCGTTTCCCCGTAATAAAATAAATAAATGGAAGCTCAACTGTATTAATTGAGACGAAACTGAAAGTGGTGTTACATACTAGCTCATCGGATGTACACCTGCTTCCATTTATTCTCCATTCCCACGCGCAATCGTTGTTGGATGATCGTGCAGTGCGGCATTACATACGAGTATCATCATCTTGGGAGTTTGCCCATTCCATGCATTCCTGCTGCATCTGCCCCAGCGTCCTGCCGCTGCTGTCGCCGCCACGGCCATCCTGCTGCTGCTGCTGCGCCGCCGCCGCATTGGTACTGACCGTCCCAGCAGCAGCTTGGTGCCGCAGCGCCGCCGCGGTGCCACTGCCGCCTTGCTGCTGAGGTGTCGCCGCCCCTGGCGGCGGCGGCGGCGACGATGGAGCGCCTGTGAGTTGCTGGACGACGGCGCGGAACTGGGCGGGGTGGACGACGTACACCGCCGTGTCCGCCGGGTCCCGGCGCCTCCAGTGCGGCCTCGCTGCGGCGGGTTTGCTGCCGGAAGCTTGATCGACGGCGGCCTGCTGCTGCTTGTTCTTTCTGTCCTCTTCCATGGACTGTTAGTTTCTTTCTTGTTACTAATTACTCGACGGGGTGCCGCGGTGGAGAGCTATTATATATACTTGCATGCCCAGTTCGATCGATTCAATGCAACAATGCGGCGCGCGCGCAGGTATTTGTAGCTTCTAGTTCTAAGCAAAATGGCAGGCAGGGACAACACGCTGGTGACTTGGTGAGTGGTGCTGACGTCAGCGTCGTCGTCACTGCTCTCGATTATCTAATAGTTAAGGTGCGACCGAGGCGCGCGGATGGAATCGAACTGCAGGACTAGAGGTCTAGAAGAGCTCTCGGGGTTGTTCGGGTGCCAGGTGGGCAGAATAGTCCAGCGCATCGTCACCGCATGTACCCACAAACAAGGCCACATCCACCCGGCCGGGGCTACCAACTAGCAAGGGAGTCAAAACCATGTGGGTGTGGTCACCTCCAGGAAGGTGTAGGTAGGTCGGGGTACTCCGGCTCCGGCCGGGCCTGGCTCCACCCCGCCGCGTGATGAGTGTGCGCAGCTCCAGGCCAGGTGCAGGGAGCGTGTCTAACGAGTGACGAATCAACGAGACAGCGACGCATTTACGACCGGAGGAACCGTTGACAGCCTTGGATATAATGCGCCGCTATGTATGTGGCCCACGCATGCGTATGTGTACACGTGCTTCTGGCACTCAAGTCCAAAAATATATTCAAAATAGAAGTCTCAGAAGACGAAGGATGCTCAAGTTGGATTTGCAACTTCTTCTTGGATAAAGTTCCATTCATATTTGAGGAAATTTTTGGAAGGTTTGACAAATGGTAAAAGATACGATAGGACTATACTATAGCCTATTAAATTGTGCTCGTGCAAGGGCCAACTTTTTTTTTACATATACCTACTATGGAGGTGTTCCCATAACATCAAAAGATTTTATTAAAAAAAGGTAACGAAATGCTTGCATAGCTCTAAAGCGGTAGAAAAGAAAAAAGCTAAACCAAAATTACATAAAAGAGTATATCCATTGAAAAAAAACATGGTCCAAGATCATCCTTAACTCAATATGAACGCATAGTAGGGTGCTTTAATCTTTGAACTTCTAAGGTCCAATTCTAATATATTCTAGTATTGCACCGTTAGTATTAAAACTTGTAAATTGGTTTAGTATCTATAACTAGGGCTGGATATCGAGCCAGTTCAGCTCGGCTCGGTCTGGCTCGTTAGGTAACAAGCTGGCTCGTTAAGGAACCAAGCCAGAGAGCCTTCTCGGTTCGGCTCGTTCACGAGCTCGAGCCAGCTCGTTTAGCTCGCGAGCTCAATCGTCAGCACATGAGCTCCTCCATTCCTAAGCAGATGTCCTTGAAAAATCAAGAACCAATAAGTTTTCAAGAATCAGATTGAACCACCTCAAAAATCAACAATTTTCTAAGAACCAGGTCGAACCACCTTAAAAATTAACAGATCGACATGAACTAGAACGAGTCACGGCGAGCTCGAGAAAGGGGGAAGAAGCGTGCGACATGTGTCGCTGACTCACTAAGGCAGGCGAAGCGGCTGCGGCAGGCGGAGCCGCTGTGAGCGGTGGAGCGTGGAGCTACAGCAGCGGGCAGAGCCACTGCGGGGGCTGTGGGCGAAGCCGCTGCGGGTGGCGAAGGCCAAAGCTATAGCGGCGGGCGGAGCTGCTACGGGAGAGTAGGGCGGCATTGCGACAGGAGGCAGGGGCCGCTTGGCTGGGGTGAGGTCGGGAGTCGAAGGGTTCAGCGCCGGCGGCAACTGCACATGGTGGAGAGACAGGAAGCAAATGAGAGAAGGAACGAGAATGACTGAAGTCATTGCCTGTTGGGCTGGGCCGACTGGTTGAGTGTTTGGGTTGCAGACTGCATGTTGCCTGAACATCGAGCTCGTCTGGCTTGCAAGCGGCTCATGAGCCAGCTCGAGCTGGCTCGTTAATTTTACGAGCTGAAACCTTAGCTCGGCTCGTTAAAAAATGCAACAAGCCGAGTCGAGCCGAGCCGAGCTAGGTATGAGAGGCGAGTGAGTTAGCGAGCCACGAGTTTTAGGTCCAGCCCTATCTACAACTAATAAAGATTACCTTTTCCCCTACTCATTTTCTAGCAGAAAACCTGTACGTATAGATATATTATATAAATCCATGTATGCGATACACATGCCGATTACTCTATATGCTTTTCATCCATATTCATAATTTTATCCCCATTACAAAGAACATCCTTGTGTCTTCAATATGTATTGGATTGAAACCATAGTTACTTGACTACATCGTGAATAAATATTTCAACCACATATTAAGTTGAAACTTTAGTAATTCATATTTTTATGATTTTATTAAAAACATGCGGATCCTACGTCCTAGTTGGACTACACTCTTAGTCTATGGCCTTTTCCTAGATTCAGCATGGTCATCGCCTCCATATCTATATGGCCTCGCTCTTCCTACTTCCTAGCCTACAACCCAAGCCATCATCTCCATTCCCATGAAATTCTCGCTGTGGTCACATCCAGTGTATAGCTGGCCATTAATTCTTGGCATTCTCGCTATTCTCTTTCAAGTTATGAATAAGATTACTTGCTGTGTATGCCTCTTATGCACACAATTTGTAACCACAACTGCACGATATAGTTGTAACTTTTGCCTTATAATATTCATTCAAGGTGTATATCAAATCCAAAGGATATAGTCGATGTAAACTTAACATGAAGCTTAGGTTGCATGCACAAAAGGTATATTACAAATGATAACCATTACAAATAAAGGGTAGATCACACCCATGAACTTGCATACTATATATGAGGTAGTACACCAAAGGTAACCTTTGTAGGACCGAGACGTGCGACTGGAGGAAGGTGAATGGAAGCACTTGAAAACTCAAACTCAAACCTCCATGGTGCAGACTGAACAACACACACAACAACACCGCTAGACACCGTCCACTGAAAGGAAACGTGTCTAGCAAGCACTTAATGCCGCCCACTGAAAGGGAACACACCAAGCGAACGGAAGCACAAGACTCAACGATCACATGATCGCAAGTCAAGGCAAGCGAACAACAACACTTGCAATAAGTGTCTCACTTAGCCACTCCGCACCTAAATGCATCTTACTGACTAGCAGCAAGCAAAGAGTATGGGCCAGTGGTGAGAAACACAAACAACAAGGTTGAAGCAAAGACCTGAACACAAAAAGCACAAAAGAACGGCAGGGCTGCCTGAGAACACCAGATATTTCGGTAGTAGCTGCCGGATATTCTGGTAGTGCACAGCGGATATTCTGGTAGTTCACACCGGATGTTCCGACGGCTACAAGGGACCCAGAGCTGCCGCATGTTCCGGTATGAGCCGCCGGATATTCCTATAGCTGCTATCGGATATTCCGGTAGCTCTCACTAGATATTCCGGTGGCACCGGACTCAGCCCCAAAACTTGAGCACCCAAACCTCAAACTTGATCAAATCTTCTC
Source organism: Paspalum notatum (assembly GCA_022530915.1). Classification (NCBI taxonomy): domain Eukaryota; kingdom Viridiplantae; phylum Streptophyta; class Magnoliopsida; order Poales; family Poaceae; genus Paspalum; species Paspalum notatum. The sequence goes on along the minus strand of CM039684.1, from coordinate 21,391,302 downwards.
CAAACTTCACGAAAATTGGCACAGGCTATCCTAGCTCCATTCCAAAGCTATTCCCAAAAGATCTATGTAAAAAGATCACAGGATTAGCGGAAATTTCGTATCTCGTGAAGAGTTGAATATTTGGGCAATAAAGTGAAAAACTCAGGGACGACTTGCTCATGGCAATCCAACGGGATTGAGATGAACTAGGTCATAATCTCCACGTCCTAGCAAGTCCAAAACACCAAAAGAAGAGGATTAACTCGTAGGCACACAAATCACCAAAAGTCTTTGAGTTTCATCCAAAATCCAAACTAAAAGGGGAAGAGGAAAGGGCTGCACACATGCACTCGAATTGCTGTTGAATCTTGATGTATAGAAGATGGGAAATCAGTTCATACAAGGTTCCTATAGCCTACCACCCTTCATCCACCCTCTTGATGCAAAGCCCTCACACTTAAGCTATCGAAACCTAGTTTAAGGACCCGATTTTCTTTCTAAGCACTTGGCTTCTAGGAAGAGCTAAACCTAGGGTTTGTAACCACCCAAGATAGCCATCTAAGACAGCCACCAACTCTATTTATACACAGGCCTAACGACACCATTTAACACTAAGACCCATACTCTAGAATGCTTGGAAGGGGCTAAAATGAAAATGATACATTCGGGCGACTACGATGACGCTTTGATCTTCTTCTTCTCCATGCCTCGCTTGGATGTGCGCCACGTAGCTAGTAGTCCAAAAGCTTCCCCCGATTTTGAAGTCAGAAACCGGGATACTTTATTCTGCGGGCTTCTTAGGCCGGGTCTTGGCCCAATCTTTTATCTTGGTGAGTCGGAGCCCAACCCACCAAGTCATTTGAACTTGGGTGGCGGTTTTGAACCGAAGCCGCCAAAGCCTCCCTCGCACGCCTTCGCGCCATGCACTCGGGTTGGAGCACCACGGTGGCACCCGGCTTCTCCAGTCCATCGGAGTTGTCTCGCAGTCCATCGGAGGGCTTACACCACCGTTGCCTAACCGTCCCTTCGTGTACCGAGCTTCCATGGCCGACCGACGCCAAGACTTGCCTCCAGTCCTTCGAAGGGCTTTTGCCTCAGTCCATCGAGGTCTTCATCATCCTCTACCTTCAGTCCATCGGAGGGCTTGAGCTTATTGACAATCACTCATCACACCAGAAGAGCAACGAGGCCGGTCGATTGGCTCTCAACCTTGAGCCTGTTGTCTTCTACTACATCCTTTCCCTTAGACCCTTACTGCCTTACAGAGTCATCTTCTGTAAAGGTGGTCGGAGCATAGCCAATACTTTCCCCAGGTTACGAGAGCTAATACCCTTCAGTTTCTTGTTCTCTTTTTTCTATGATAGACAGCCTCTCTACATTAGCCTCCCAGTCACACAAAGTGCTCTGCCCACCAATCCAACTTCTCTTCGGGCCTGATTAGTTGCATAATTAGCACTCACGCACTTGCATGGATGTAACCATATAATTCTGGTGAAATTCTTATTTGCTGCCTCAATACATCTTCCTGTGGAATATGAAATTTTGTGTTCAACACAACTTCTCACCCTCTCCTAGCTACTAGTAAAATATATGTGGACCACACAAACCTCACCCCAAAGTTTTTAGTAAAAAAGGTAAAAATGGCAAAAGTAGTTGGATAACATAATGGGAGTGTTCAACAACATTTGCATATGCAGCGGTGGATCTAGGATGAACACATAGCTGGGGCTGTTGATTCTTCTATCTCTATTTTCTCTCCTTCCTTCTTTATCTATGTCTGAAAATTTCAAGAGGGGATTAGATGTAGTTCAACTGTCCACGCCGGGGTAGCTGGGGCTCGAGCCCTAGCCGCCCTACTAGCTGTAGATCCACACCTGTGCATATGAACAAATCTAATAATCCTTGACCTTTCCCCGCCCCACCTTTTATCTAAAATTGCTACTTCTTATTATACCATTGTTTTAACAGTACCAACACCAAAAGGTCATATACCATATTGTACAAATTAACGATATTACCGAAGGACAATCAACAACCAAAGTGAGAGAACATATCAAAAGTTTACACATGAATAAAACTTAGACCGGCACAAATAAGCTAAGTGAAGAAAATATGGCCATTCACAAAATATGACATCCTATCCATATCAGAGTATGTTTTGTTGCGATAAAACGTTAGTTCATCTTTTTAATATCTTTACCAATGCATATGTTGTTTACTCAAGTGATGACGTCCATAAGGCAGGCTATACCTGTGGAAATGCAATTGGCTATTATATATTTTGTTCTTATTGTTGAGATGATTGTATATTCTTGTACTCCCTCCGTCCACAAAAGAATGAAATTATGGCTTTGTCCTAAATCAAACTTTCGTAACTTTGACCAAATTTATATCAAAATATATTAAAAGTTATGCTACCAAATTAGTATCATTAGATTCGTGTTGAAATGTATTTTCATATCATACATAATTGATATCATAAATGTTATTACATTTCTATATAAATTTGGTCAAATTTACAATAGTTTGACTTAGGACAAACTTAGGATTTCATTCTTTTGTGGACGGAGGAAGTATTACATTGGCCATTTATTGCATATCGTATTAAGAATGCAAATCTAGATCCCCCTTATATTATATTGGCCATTTATTACATCATGAATGATAGTACTACATCTGGTGAATACAGTGCTCGATAGCCAGATGGTGTATCTGATGAGTGCAATGAAACTTGATGAATGGGTTATCAAGCAGGCCGATCAAGCAAGAAGATCATTCCTCTGAGCCAGCGAGAAAGCAACAACTGGCTCGAAATGCTTGGTGCCATGGGAGGCGGTGTGATCTAAAGACCGAGGGCGGCCTTGGGGACAAAAACTTAAGTAACCTCAACATCTGCCTCATCTTGAAGCTTCTCCACCGCCTCCACACTACGCGCAGCTTGTCCTGGGTGAGCTTAATGAAAGAACACGTCTGCTTGGCCACTCTAACCGGAAGTCTACACCGAGAGCACCGACGCACGTGCAGGAGCTGCTGACACCGTACCGGGCGATCACCACTTGTGACGCGAGGGACGGGCGCTCCACATCTTTCTGGTTCCTGGTGTGGACCTGATGACTTGGCGACCATGTACTCGGCCCTCCTCAGCCATGCCAAGAAGACGATGGTTGGTGTATGCTCGGTGATAGAAGATGGACCGAAGACAATGCTAGTGCCAAGGCTTACGATGAAGGCAGCCACGGAGCTTGAAGCACTCCGCTCTAATCTGGCCGGCGTTGTGTTGACGGCAGGTCACAACAAGCGGTGTTGCTTTGGAGCAGACGATGAAGAGAAGCTACACACAACAACGATCCATCCGCGGCCCGTGGCGACCTTTGTTTGGGCGAGCCGGGCGCCTCCCCATGTCCAATTCTTTGGATGGCTTGTTTCCCGGGATTGAATTCAGTGCAGGCGCAACTTGGCGAAGAGGAAGAATGTCGCAGATGAAATGTGCGCCACATGCGGCAAGGCAACAGATGACACATCGCATGTTCTCCTACACTGCGAGTTTGCCGCAGCGTTCTGGATGCGGATTGGTATCCGAGTGGCGGCGAACGACAAGGCGACGGCCCTGCATCGTCTGCAAAGAGCGGCATCGGTCCCAGAGGAAGGGTTCAACACATTTGTGCTCTTATGTTGCTGGCAACTCTGAAAGCGTCGAATGCCTGGGTCTTCCGTTAGGAGAGAGCAACGTTGGGCGACACATTGGGGAACTGCCGTATTGAGGCGTTATTGTGGAAGCTAAGGTTCAAAAGAGGCGGTGATCTGTGTGATCCTTGGGACATTTTGGTCAAAAACTACGTGCTAAAAATGATGTAAAAAAGCTTTGTAATTCACGGGCCGTTTGGGACCATATGAGCAAAATCAATGCACAGGTGGAGGGAGCCTCTCCCCCTTCCGTTATAATAAAAAAACTTCACTACTCAAACACTTTAAACAAAAGAATGCAAATCTAGCATTTGAAAAAATGTTCTGCAGGGAATACAATCTTTGGCTGGTGGCTATTTTGGGCGGTTTATTTGCTGAATGGCGCCAAGAGCAATGCACCACAACTAGTTGTATCTATTAACCTTTGCACTGAAAAAACTAGATTTACACTCTTTCTCAGGATGGAGGAAGTAGTTCTGCCATGGTTCCGGGGCTGAGCGGGATGTCGTTGGAGGAGCACCACGCCATGTAAGCATCCTGCATCGATTTCCGGGTAGCGTTGAGGCGTTCTCCACGAATTCCTGGATCATCACTACTGCCGCCGACAGCAGCTTTGGCATCGGGTGGTGGTTGCAGTACTTGCTCTGTCGCTGCCGAGGGGGCCGCCGCAGCGTCGTCGGAGTTGGAACGGCCGGGCGGCGGCACGTTGGGTTGTTGGGGCTCCGGCAACTGCAGGCAGGTGTGTCTCTGGACGAAGCGGCGGAAGCGGGCCGGCTGGACGTGGTGGACCTTGTCCGGCGGCGGCTTGATCCTCCTCCTGTACGGCCTCTCCTCCGGCGCCTTGAAGCCGTCGTTTGAGCTCTGTCTCTGCTGCTGCTGTTGGTGCTCCAGGTTCTGGTTGCAGTTGTTATTCATGTTATCTGATTATATGTCCAAGTCTTTCACTACGTGGTGAATCCGTGAATGTCAGGGTGCATGCTGTCGGTATGTATATAGGTAACTCATCTCAGTCATCTGCTTGTGTTTTCTCTCTTCAGATATCACGAAGAATGATCTGCAGCCGCGAGAAGCATCGAGTAGTTACCGGCAGGTTGACTGTGTAGAAGAAACGCCGAACTATATCTATGTGATGACTGATGTCACCATGCATGTGTAGGTTGTACGGAGTATATATATGCATATTACTTAGCTACTGAAGAAATAGCGCGTTCAGGCGCCGGCACCACATCTTCTCAAGCTCCGAACTCCCCCAGCTGAGCCGGTGGCGCCCTGTCGCTCTCGAGTGAGACCCCCCCCCCCCCCCCCCCTCAGCGTATATTCAAATACTAGCTAGATCGCGAATCGAATTTAAATATGCGCACTACTCTCACGCGCGCAAATGACGTTGGCTAATTCGTGTTTGCTTCGCCGCTGGCCTATGTAATAGGAATAGGATTGTCTGAACTGAGCTTATTGCCTGCAACTTTGTTCACCGTAAAAAATAAACCGGGCTATATCTACACCTGCAAATAAGGTTTCCTGATCCCGGTTTCCCGATCCGTCCTGACATGTGGACCCCACCCGTGCCCACCACTCAAGCACCGAAATGCGCCTCACTAGTTCACAGCAAGTTAAGAGTATGGGCAGCAGCGAGGAACACTAAAAGCGAGATCGAAGCAAAGAACCGAACACCAAAAACACCAAAGAAAGGCAGGGCTGCCTAGGAACACCAGATGTTCCGGTAGTAGCTGCCGGATATTCCGGTAGTGCACACCAGATGTTTCGGTGGCTACAAGGGACCCGGAGCTGCCGGATGTTCCGGTAGGAGCCGCCGGATATTCCGATAGTTGCTATCGGATATTACGGTAGGTCTCACCGGATATTCCGGTGGCACCGGACTCAGCCCCAAAACTTAAGCTCCCAAACCTCAAACTTGACCAAATCTTCTTCAAACTTCACGAAAATTGGCACATGCTATCCTAACTCCATTCCAAAGCTATTCCCAAAAGATCTATAAAAAAGATCACGGGATTAGTGAAAATTTCAGATCTCGTGAAGAGGTGAATATTTGGGCAAAAAAGTGAAAAACTCAAGAAAGACTTACTCGTGGCAATCCAACGGGATTGAGATGAACTAGGTCATAATCTCCAGACCCTAGCAAGTCCAAAACACCAAAAGAAGAGGATTAACTCGTAGGCAAACACAAATCACCAAAAGCCTTTGAGTTTCATCCAAAAACCAAACTAGAAGGAGGAAGAGGAGGGGGCTGCACACAAGCACTCCAATTTCATAGGAATATTGCTAGATTAATCATGAAATTAAGTTCATACAAAGGTTTCTACAGCCTACCACCCTTCATCCTCTCTCTTGATGCGAAGAATCCTAGCTAGGGGACTCAAAACCTAGCCTCAAGGTCTCCTTTCTCTCTTTGGCACATGGCTGTATGGAAACTAAGCCTTGGGTTTTCTAATGGTAGAAGAGTCACCTAAATGACCAGCCACTTAGGTATATACAGCCCAAGCCTAACGACACCATTTAACACTAAGACCCTTACTCAAGAAAGTCCGGAAGGGGCTGAAATGAAAATGATACAATCGGACGACTACGATGATGCTTTGATCTTCTTCTTCTCCACGCCTCGCTTTGATGTACGCCACGTAGCCAGTAGTCCGGAAGCTTCCCCCGGTTTTGAAGTCAGAAACCGGAAAACTTTATTCTACGGGCTTCCTGGGCCGGGTCTTGGCCCAATCTTCTATCTTGGCGAGTCGGAGCCCAACCCACCAAGTCATTTGAACTCGGGTGGCGGTTTTGAGCCGAAACCGCCAAAGCCTCCCTCGCACGTCTTCGCGCCATGCACTCGGGTTGGAGCACCACGGTGGCACCCGGCTTCTCCAGTCCATCAGAGTCGCATCGCGGTCCATCGGAGGGCTTACACCACCGTTGCCGAACCGCCCCTCCGTGTACCGAGCTCCCATGGCCGACCGACGCCGAGACTTGCCTCCAGTCCATCGGAGGGCTTTTGCCTTAATCCATCGAGATCTTCATCATCCTCTACCTCCAGTCCATCGGAGGGCCCCTAATCCATCGGAGGGCTTGAGCTCGTTGACAATCACTCATCACACCAGGAGAGCAATGAGGCCGGTCCATTGGCTCTCACTGGATACATATTTAAACACACATGCATAAGGTAACCAATGGAATTAGTATAGTCGTAGGACCGCTTAGGGAGCAGTACCGTATAAGAATCTTTCCTATTCTTATAACAAGTGTGGAGATAAACCTACGTTAGAACTTGGTGCTTTGATGTGAGTTGTGACTATGACAATGCATTGCAAATTACTACTGACTAGCAAAAATACCTGTGCGTTGCAACGGGAGAAAAAAAAATCTTTAGACACCTTAGATCAATACATATAATAATGGGAGTGCCTAATTTACGCACGGCCGTAATTTGGTCTTATTGTACGCACACCCATATTTAGCAATATTTTGGTCTGTCAGTTACAACTTTTCTATTTTTGGAAAAAAATACAGTGGTCCACATCAATAAATAAAAAGGGAAAGAATACACCACTCGCAAATAGACAAAAAAAATAATGTTGGGCATCACTACACAAAATAAAGGTGTTTTTCATTAGGCAAAAATACTATTTTCATGAGGCAAAAAGAGAAGTTTCATTAGGCAAAAAAAAACTATTATCATTAGGCAAAAATAGCAAATGGTATTTTTGCTTAATGAAAATCAGCAATTTGTCTAGTGAAAACACACAAAATTGCCTAATGAAAGCAACAAATTTGCCTAATGGGAAGAGGCAGAGAGCAGGAGAGAGAAGCTCGCCTCACACCCACCAGGACGCACCACGACCGGTGGCCGCAGCAAGGGAGGCACCGGGGCCGGTGAACGTCGAGGCGGGCGCGGGGGGCCTGCGGTCATATTGTTTTGACAATTGCCATTGATTGCGAGCATATTTTATATTGGAATCAATTGGTTTGGAATGGTTATCATTTTAGTTTTTCATATCGATATATAAAACGTAAAAAACGGAGTCCCTATGCGATATAGACGTCCGTTTTCACGTGGGCTCTTTCTGCAGCTCGAATTGGGCTCGCAAATAAATTCAACATCTTATTGTATCGACTACTGATATCAATTATCGGCAAATTTTACAGTGATATCAGTCATATTGGAAGATTATCATTTTACGTTTCCATCGACATATAGAACATCGATAACGGAGTCCATATGCAACCTTAGCATCCGTTTTCACATGGACTACTCCTACAATCTAAACCAGGTCACGAATAAATTAAAATCATATAAACGGGGCTCACGTGTAAAGTCACTTCTTCTTTTATTATCAAGGTAGAGATATAATAATTTAACAAAACAAACACAAAACCTATGAATTAACGACCCATTAGTCATATTTTACCACCTACACCTATAGATCAACAATCCATCAGTCACATTTTACCGCTTACATCAGCACCAACTTCAACGAACGATCCTAAAATTTGGCTGAAAGACAAGCAAAAATCAGACAGACGACTAAAGATAAATAGATCTAAAAAATTGAAGGTTATACAAGCAAATATCAGATAGACGACTAAAGATAAATAGATCTAAAAAATTGAAGGTTATACAGCCCTTGCTATAATCGATCACACTGTGATTTTTTTCCCTAGCACTACCAAGCCCAGGAAAGCCAGCGTGACCGTGGCCGTACGTGACCTCGGCAGCGACCGGATGCATGCAGTGCATGCGGAAAAGCTTATCAGCTTAGGCGTTACGTGTTGGAAACATAATAGAATTGCATGGCATGCTCCATCCACAGGTAACCACGTCACCTCTTATTCTCATAAGTAGTCGCTGCTGCTTCTGCAGAAGAGATAAGTAGTCTCCTAGATCGTCTCATCTCGCATAGAAGTAGAACCCTCTCGATCGGGCCAGGGTAGTATTGCTGCATTACCAACAAGTTGTCGGACCTGTTCGTCACGGAGGTGTCCGAGTCAAACGTGAGCAAGGGATTGGAGTCGTCCAAGGCGCGACTTCGTCATCACCGCCGCTGACACCTTCGCCGCTGCAGGCCATGACTGGTCCATCCTCTACTACCCTAACGGCGATTTCAGCAAGCAGACAGACTGGATCTCCCTGTACGTACCTCGAGCTCCACCGTCCGATGACCCATGGCGCCGCGGGGACGCAGTCAAGGCATGGTTCACGTTCAATTCGGCCTCGACGGACAGCCGGTGCAAGGGTACACCAAGGCCAGCGACGATGGCGCCAAGCCGATCGAGAGCCAAGGCCGCCACCGCCGCCGAGAGGTTCGTCGTCGTGCTGCCGTCCAGCGTGGATCAGGACCTCGGCCGCCTCCTCGCCAGCGGCAAGGGCGGGAACGTCGCCATCGAGGTCGCCGGCGAGACGTTCGCCGCGCATAGGAGCATACTCGCCACGAGGTCGCCGGTCTTCATAGAGAAATACTGGATTGAGTTTGCGATGGTGAGATTCTAGGAGACATAGCTTTATATATGGCCGGCACAGCGCGTGTACGCCAAGGAGTGCCGGACTCCTAGTTGAAGCTGGCAAAAGCGACAGAGTCCCGATCGAAGACGACGGTCTGCGTAGAGTAGTTTGCACTGTGGATGAAGGCGTGTGCTTGGGTATTAGGTCGCCGGGGTCCACATGTATGTTGATTTGATTCCAGATTGGTTCCATGGAAGGAATTGTGTGCAGGAAGGAAAACATGTGAAAAGCGGACCAAGCCGCGGAGGGCCGGAGAGACTGCGTGACCTTCCATTGGAAGCCCTGGCACTAGTTTAGTACCGGGTCTAATAAAGAGACGGTGCTATTATTAACTACATTAGTATCGGGTTGGCGTACTGCCCGGCAGGGGCGGGCCCACTTCAATTCTTGAATACCTATGATTTTTGTCATAAAACTTTGTATATGTAGTGTAGATGTTGTGTACAGATATATTAAACAAAAGAAATTGAAGAAGCAGCATAGTTCCTAACCTAAGGTGGCCCAAAATAATCCTCCACCAGCCCCACTCCATACCACGACATGGCCCAGTCCTTTGGCCCAATACCTCTCCGCTCCTCAGGATCGACATCGGCACCGACAGTCTGCTGGCAGGTGCGCTGCGGCTGCGACCTGCGAGCCGAGTGTGTGGCAACCGGCAAGTGCGCCACGGCAAGTTGGCAAGCCGGCAGTCGGCAGAGGGAGCGAGGTGGGGCTGGCAAAGTTCAAGCCTTCAAGGTCGTCAACTCCGTAGACTCCTTAGCCACCACGACCACGGGCCATCTCATTCTGTTCGAGTTCTAGGCTTCTAGCATGGCCCCACGTAATGAGTTTGTCACTCACCTCGTAGCTTAAAGCCTTTTTAATTCTAGTTATTACTCTGATCTGGTCTGTCCAAGACTATCCACCTCAAAAACGAGAAAGATAAAATAACAAAGCGAGCCGGCTCACACTTGTTTATCTTGATTACGGGGTGTTTGGAACCGGAGGCTAAACTTTAGCTCATATCACATCAGCTGTTTGAATGCTAGTTAGAATTATTAAACATGATCTAACTATAAAACTAATTAGACAGGCGATGACTAAACGCCGAGGCGAATTTATGAAACCTAGTTAATCGGTTGTAGCATCACATTTGCTAATCATAGATTAATTAGACTTAATTAATTCGTCTCGCTGTTTAGTCTTCATCTCTGTGTAATAATTAGTTTTTTAATTAGACATTATTTGATACTTCTAACTAGCGTACAAACATCCGATGTGACGGAGCTAAAAATTAGCCGGTACTATCCAACCAGACCCTACACATGGACGGACAGGGATTATTCCATTTGATTGATTGAGCATTTTCTAGGAGAAAACAAAGCCATTCAGTTGAACAATTTAAGCAATGATCAATTCTATATTAAACAATATACTTTTTTTACATTTTTTTACTTAAAATGAATTAGTCGGCGACAAACATTCGAGAACATGAGTTAATACTATAGTCAATTGTACATACAAAAGAAGCTAGATTTTACACTATAAAAGAATTTCCTTTGAGATTTTGAATACCCATCCTCAAAATCCTGCGCCCGCCTCTGCTGCCCGGTGCAAATAATATTAACATCGGGTGGTGTAACGACCCCCTTCTAATGCAAAAACATAAGCACCATCTCTTTGGGCGATCCGGTACTAAAGTGCTCCCAGGGCTCCCGACCATGGCACCCTGGGGCTCCCCAGCGTGGCACGTGGTGCTGATGCTAGCTTTAGTATTAGATGCAGATTTGGCTGCTTTCTTTGTAAAATGGCAACTCCATCCGAACGTCTGTTCTCTAGTGGTGTCAGCGGCTGGACGTGGGCATCCCCCGAGAGGCCACGCGGGGGACGCAGCGAGGCCCAAGAACACGCATGCCGCCGTCGCGTTGCCTGTGCTAGGAGTGTTGTCGTCATGGTCATCGGGGTGGAACACGAGGAGGACCTCCCATTCCAGGAGCAGCCTGGCGTCGAGGCCATGCGGCGGCGAAGCCCTCTGTGGAACAGCGCGGACAGTTTTAAGCGTCAGGCCGCCGCGCCGCGTCACGATCAGCAGAGCGTGCGCAGTCAACGACGATGAGGACGAGGCGGCGGTGCCGTGCGCACTGCTGGAGGTCAAAAAGGCGAGGATTGTGAGCTCATGGCGAGGCAGAGCGCGGCGATGAGAAGCAGGCTTAGCAAGGTCGCTCTGGCACGGCGGTGGTGCGGGGACGGCGGAGACTGCGGCTTAGAGATTTTTGTAAGAGGTGTGACCGCGGCAATCGCAACGACCAATTAACGACGATGATAACAACAAATTAAACCAAACGAAATTTATGCATGTAGCCGGCGGCGGAGTCACCGCGCGTGCATTTTTTAATTTTTTTCAAAAGGTTTGTGTATGATGGCTTATGTTGTAATTTCAATGGTAATAGTTAAGAATTTAGTAATTCATATACATGGGATTTATTTTTCTATACTCATTACGGGTGGAATTTGTTGTCCGGCACGTAGCGTGTGTGTATTTTTTAAAGACAAAGTTAGTTTTTAAAAGTTGTGTCTTGTTTTTATTGTTTTATTTATTTAGTTAATGTTTAGGCATTAATTAATCTATTTTATTTATTCATTTCTTAATTTTTTTAGTTTTTAAAAACATATAAGTTTTAGATTTTATATAAATAATAACTAATGATGCGTAGGTGTTTTGTCAATATTGATTAGTAGTCGTTAATAATAATGAGATGTCGGTGTGTTTCATTTGTTAGCTGTAGTTCACAATATTGTTAACATGGAATAATTTGACGCTATGTACGGTAAGATAAAACACATATACAGAGACACAACTCCAATTAATTTAGAGAATTAATACCAATTTACAGTGGAATAGTACATCAATTCATTAAACCCAAAAACTTATATTGAATAGACATTTATATCATTAAAAGTTGAAACAATATATAAAGAAAACACTCAAAGTGATTTTGGCTCAGTCCACGACGGCCTAGGCCCGTTTTGATGCCCTCCCCCGTCTCCTCCCCCACCGGCGCGCCGTCGCCTGCCTCCTTAGCCCGCCTGCGTCTCCTTCCCCACCGGCGCGCGCGTAGCCTTCTCTACCTCCCTCCCTGCTCATTTGTTAATAAAAACTAGCGTAGACGTATGTGCAACACGTGCGTGTTGTGAGATAAACGATCGGATAATGATAAAAAAAGAATTAAAAGGAACGGAAAAAGTAACACGTGGGTACAGGCACAAAATGAGATGAGAAAATAAAAGATTAAAGGGTAAACACATTTCTTCTATTGGATTTGAACCCTTTCTACCCCTTTTCAACCCTTTTCAGCCTGCGCAGTTGAGCCAACGTGAGGGTACGGAGGGATTACCTTAGGTAAATTTTTTTTTGAGAAAACTCGCTATAAATACATAGACATAGATGTACTCGTACTTTAGTACATTGAACTCGTATCATTTTGGGTTTTCCTAGAAGTATGTATATTAAATTGAAAATCTCTATCTCTACATATAATAATAATAATAATAATAATAATAATAATATATACTTAATACTAAAACAAATATGATTTTCCGTATAATTGGACCTGGCCGATCAGCATCTCTCCATCCTGTATCCGATAATCCAAATTACAGTATAATACGAACCAGATTCGGAATGCGGAAGGAGCCCACGCGGAAGAAGACGCTCATGTTGCATACTGACTCCGTTTTCGATGTTTTATATATCGATGGAAAGGTAAAATAATAACTTTTTTAACTCAACTGGAACCACTTTAAAATTTGATCTCAGTCAACAGAAATCTTTAAAACAATATGATGTGAAATTTATTCGATAGCCCGGAGTGCAGAAGTAGCCCACGCGAAAACGAATGGTCAGATTGCATACGGACTCCGTTTTTAACGTTCTATGTATCGATGGAAAGCTAAAATAATTGACACCACTCTAAAATTTGATTGCAGTTAACCAAAATCGTTAAGACAATATGACCTACAATTTATTCAGGAACCCAATTCAGACGGCAGGAGCAGACTACGTGAAAACGGATCCCCATGTCGCATAATAACTCCGTTTTCGATGTTCTATATATTGACGAAAGCTAAAAAATAATATTTCTAATCAAACTGACACCACCTAAATTTCGGTCGCATGCAAGAGAAAAATTCGAAACAATATGATATGGAATTTATTCGCGAGTCTAGGTGCTTAAGGATTTTTTTTCCCGTTGCAATGCACGGGTAGTAGCGTTTGGTTGGGGGATGAAGTGGGATAGAGTGGGATGGTCCCGGTTTTTGGACTGTTTGGTTGGAGGACAAAAGGACGGGACGTCCTCATCGCTCAATTCGGGGGACGGGGTCGCACCTCTGATTCCGAGGGATGGCATCGTGCCTCGTCACCCCTGCGCCTCCCCGTCCCCTCCCCTCACGCTCGCCCGCGCCCGCGCCCGCGTTCATGCCCACACCCGCCGCCCGGCCGTGCCCCACCCGCCGGCGGCGAGGCTGCCGCCCGACTCCATCCCTTCGCCGCGTCCCGGCCAGCCCCGGACTGGAGCGGCGTTCGCGAGGCGGAGGCGGAGCGCCGGGGAGGCGGAGAGGGGCGCCGCGCCACGGGAAGCCACCGCGGGGAGAGGGAGGCGTCGCGGGGGAAGGGAGCCGGAGACGCCATGCCACGGGGTGCCAGAGTTGCCGCGGGGAGAGGGAGGCAGAGGCGCTGCGAGGAGAGGGAGCCGCCAGAGGGAGAAGCAGATCTTGGTGGCGTGCGGGTTGCGTGGAGGACGCCGACGGCGCCGGGGGCGGTCATCACCAGAGGAGGAGGCCGCGGAGCTGTGCGCGGCGCGGTCCCTCGCCGCAGAGGCGGAGCAGCGCAGCGGGGTGAGCCGAGGCGGGCCGCCGCCAGATGGAGGAGACGGAGTCCAAGCAGTCGCTTGAGGAGGGAGAAGACAGTGTGAGAGGCCGACAGATAGGGCCCGCATGTCATAGGCCTCCAATCCCTTCAATATTGTCCCCCAACCAAACAGAGACCTAAAGCATAGGATGGGATGGACCCATTCCTAAAATCAAGGATGTACTGTCCCATCCTCCACTGTTCCAGAACCAAACACGCTTTTGTTCTTGAGACGGTGATCATTGCTAATTTGACAAAACACGCTTGAAAGATAGTACATGGGGGCAAGGCTGGCCAACCAAGCAACCGTTGCAGCTCTCTCTCTCTTTCTTCTCTTTCTTTCTTTCCGTCTCAAAGGGCGGGAGCGTTTGGATACCCCAAAGTAAAATTTAGTCCCGTCACATCAAATGTTTCGACGCTAGTTAGAAGTATTAAATATAGTATAATTATAAAACTAATTACACAGACGAGGACTAAACGGCGAGACGGATCTATTAAGTCTAATTAATCCATGATTAACAAATGTGATGCTACAGTAACTAATCGTTAATTATGCATTAATTATGCTTAATAAATTCGTCTCGCCGTTTACTCCTCGACCGTGTAATTAATTTTCTAATTAAACCATTTTTTATATTTCAAACTAGCATCGAAATATCCGATGTGTCGTGTGCTAAATTTTAGTCATCGGATCCAAAGCCCTCCGAAGGATCGATGCCTCTCCGGTCCTTTCCATCGTAAGCCTGATCATGTGGTCGTCTGCTTGCTTTGTTAATCTCTGTCATCCACCGGCCGGTCGATCAGACGTCGGAGAGACGGGGGCGGCGTGGGAGCTTTCGCGTGCGGGCGCTCCTGCACGCCTCCTTCGCCGGCGAATATGCCGCCGTCCGACAGCAATCAGACACCCGGACGGCTTCAGAAGCAAGGCTGCTGTGCCTTGTGCTGGGACCTCCTAGCCCTTTCAGATCGGACGTGACAGTAGGATGATTTGTGGCGACATGCATGTTTCAGTAACTTGCCGTGCAGTTTGTTTATTACAGTATCATAACAGTTTATTTAAGCGCGGTTCATCTTGCCAGAAGGGCTGTTGCCTGTTGGTATTACATCGCCATCAGATCGCACAGCACAGCACAGTGTGTGGTACCCTGCCTGATCACTCAACGGCCGGCTCATTGACAGGATTCGTGCACAGTTAACCTGAACCGATGGATGGACGGCTTCTGGTTGACCGATAACAAAGAACTCGGGGAGCACGCAAAGCCAGTGAGTGGCATATGCACACTGAGTGATGGCACATTCAGTTTAAACCGATTTCAGTTTCAGTGCACGTACGGCCTGACGGAGAATAACGCAGAGGCCGAGTCATGATCAGTTCAGTTCTGGATCCCCTGGCGGGTGCGTCCGCTCATCTTTCAGTTCCCGCACGCCAAGAGTGTGTGCCCAGGTGGTGGCACGGTTCCTTCTGCTATTCTGTTTCTACATATAAACAGTATGGTCTCAGGACGGCCGGATTGCAGGCGGCAGCAGGAACAAGAACAGTGGTAGCGGAAATGGCGACGCCGGCTGGTAACAACGCGGAGAAAGACTTGGCCGGCGGCGAGCGCGTTGCGGTGAACGGGCAGGACGACTTGGAATGGCCTTGCCGTGACCAGGACGCGCCGGTCGCCGCCGATCGTGTGATGAGCCGAGGCCTAGCCGTCGGCCATTTCGTACGGGAGGTAGTACATTCTACTCCGTACGTACGTAGGGTATAGTAGGGGCAGTCGTGTGTTAATGCCAATTAAGAACAGCTCTCATTTTATATTTCTTTGGATGACTTATCTGATGCTGATATGCATGAGCATATTTAATTAGTTGATGGTGGAGGGGGTGGCGTCGTTCCTGCTGGTGTTCTGGTCCGCCGTGGCGGCGCTGATGCAGGAGATGCACGGCACGCTGACGTTCCCCATGGTGTGCCTCGTCGTCGCGCTCACCGTCGGCTTCGTGCTCTGCTGGCTCGGCCCCGCGCACTTCAACCCCGCCGTCACCGCCACCTTCGCCGCCTTCGGATACCTCTCCTGGGCCAAGGTACGTGGAGTGCAGCGTAGTTACGAATGTACGTCACCGGAGACTGGATCGATCTCGCGGCTCCGATCGAAATGCTTGCAGCTGCCGTTCTACGTGGCGGCGCAGCTCGCCGGATCCGTGGTCGCCTGCCTGTCAGTGAACGCCGTGATGAGGCCCCGGGAGGAGCACTTCTACGGCACGGCGCCCATGGCCGGGCACAGCACCAGGCTGCCGTTGTTGATGGAGCTCCTCGCCTCCGCCGTGCTCATGATCGTCATCGCCACCGCTGCCAGAGGATCCGTGCGTGCTTATTGTCGTTGCTCTCAGCCCATAACAGATGATATATAACCCAAGGTTTGACTGACTGATGATCAATGACGAAATGCAGAATCAGATAGCAGGAGGGCTGGCCATCGGAGCTGCCGTCGGCACCCTGGGTCTCATCATCGGGTAAAACACAAAGAAAAAAAAACTTTCAGTTTCTTCAGAGAGTGCAATTTGGTGCCGCGCTGTGCCATCATGTCCTACAGTGCCATTCAGTGGCTGTTCGTTGCATTGCTGAACGTACGAGTGCATCTCGCGTTGCATCCTGAGGGTCGATGAACCCGGTGAGGACGCTGGGCCCGGCCATCGTGCTCGGCAGGTACACCTCCGTCTGGATCTACCTCGTCGCGCCCGTCGCCGGCATGCTGCTCGGCGCGCTCTGCAACCGCGTCGTCAGGAGCTCCGACGCCATCCTCGCCTTCATCTGCGGCGGCAACGCGGGAGCAGCGCCGCCCAAAGCCGGCAACAGGGCGCCGACGCCGCGCGCCGCTGGAGCAGTTGCGTCGCAGCAGTAGTCCCACTCGCTCGCTTCGCTTCGCCTGCAGCTCGTAAGATACAAGTGGAAGTGGGCCAGCCCATATTGCATCCCGTGGCATTTGTTACACCGGATTTCTTGCTGCTTCAACGATGTCAACCTCTGAACTTGACACGTATCCTTTTCTCACCTACTGGGACTTGTTTATATGTTGTCAAATTTTTTAAGAAGAAAGAACATACTACCTGAACAAAATACTAACCTGCACCTTATGGGACTTTGTCACTTGAATATAATGCCGACCATAAATATGTAAAAGCATGGTTTAGAAAAAAAAAATCATAGTTGGGTTTGCAAAACTCTAAAAGACTTTGTAAATCTGTAGTTTTTATCCATAACAAATTTGAAACCCATCTTATCTCACCACTTGATTTTATTTCCTTTCTTAGTGTATTTTCTTTCGACAGAACACTTTCTCATTTCTGTCAGAATAAATAGTTACTCTCTTATATAAAAAAAACAACTCCACCCATTAATATATGACATTCTTAGTTCAACAATTTTAGACTAAAACATCATATATTTATGACCAGAGAATGTATGTTGTTAGATTTGGCATTACCTATATTTTCGTAACATAAATATATTTGGCGCCATGTATGTTGACACATTACGCTATATAAACTTGGTTAAACTTTTAAAAAATTGACTTAAGATAAAATAATAATACCTTGTTTTTTAATGGACGAGGTATTCCATTAGACATTTTTTCCCACAAGCAAGGAATGTCCCATGTCGGTCCCATTTCTCTTTTTTTTTAATCTTTTTTCACACAGTTTATAGAAAGGAAGTGAGAAATGTGTATCAGCCCAACTCAGCAGTAGTACGGTGCACAGCCCACTCAGACTCTGGACATGCTGCAGATTGCAGAGGTAAATGAGAAGGAAAAAGTCCGTCACGGGTCCTTCAACTTGTAGCCGAGTTCAGGTTTCGTCCTTAAATTGCAAAACCAGAAATAGCGTGTCCTTGAACTTGTAAAACCGGCCATGTTACATCCCTCGGGTGGTTTTGGCGGTGGTTTTTCCATATGTCACAGCATTGCGTCCACGTGTACTCGGGCCCACGTGTTAGTCGTCCACCTCCGCGTTCTTCGATTTTTTGTGGCAGTCGCGACCGGCCCCGGCGGCGGCAGGCGCACTCAGCCCCCGACAGCGCGACGGCGCCGGCGGCGCAGCAACCGCAGCAGTGGAGCGTGATGCACGCGTTCACGATCGAGTAGAAGGGCGTCGTGTCCGGGTCGCGTGCCAGGGAGGAGGCGCTGGTGGCACGCGCCGCCACACCAAGGCTCGCGCTTCTCACGCTGCTTGCCTGCGCGACGTCGTCCGCAGGCGCGCCATTGGCACGATGCGGAGAGGAACCAGAAGAGAAGAGAGCTAGGCGGACATGTGTGTCCCCAGTGCCCTGTCACGCAAAACCACCCGAGGGATGTAACGTGACCGGTTTTACAAGTTTAAGGACACGCTATTTCTGGTTTTGCGGTTTAAAGACGAAATATAGACTCGGCTACGAGTTGAAAGACCCGTGGCGGACTTTTTCCAAGTGAGAAGGAACCAAGTGAGAAAAGTGTATCAGCCCAACTAGTCAACCGCAAAACGGAGGGCCCATATCAGTCGCACGACCCGTCACGTGGACCAGCCCAGGCGTAGCCGTTTACCCGTGCGTTGCAACGGGAAAAAAAATTCTTAAGCACATCTAGATCGATGCATATAAGAATATACCTCGCGAATAAATTTTGTCATATTGTCTTGAATTTTTCTATTGACTGCGAGTGAAATTTAGCTCGGTGTTAGTTAGATTATACATATTATCATTTTGGGTTTCCGGCAATATAGCGATATACAGAACGTCAAAAAAGAAATACGTATGTGATCTGGTCATCCATTTTCGAGTGAATTGCTCTTGCCATCCGTTTTCACGTGGACTACTCCTGCCGTCCAATTAGGCGGCAAGTAAATTCCACATCATATTGTTTCTCGACGATTTCCGTTGACTGCAAGTGAATTTTAGAGCTGCGTCAATTTGAATGGAAATGTTATCATTTTATCATTCCATCGATATAGGGAACGTTGAAAATGGAATACGTATATAACTTGAGCGTCCGTTTTCATATGGACTGCTCCTGTTGGTTGAATCGGATTTGTGAATAAATTTTACGTCATATTGTTTCGACAATTTCCGTTGATTGCAAGCGAATTTTAGAGCGATGTTGACTAGGTAGGAATGTTATTATTTTATCTTTCTATCGATGCAGAGAACGGTCAAAATAGAGTTAGTATACGACTTGATCGTCTGATTTCGTGTGGGCTTTTTCTGCGGTCTGAATCTTCTTCACGAATAAAGTAAATTTCTATTAACCTTTGCACCGGAAAAACTAGATTTACACTCTTTCTCAGGATGGAGGAAGTAGTTCTGCCATGGTTCCGGGGCTGAGCGGGATGTCGTTGGAGGAGCACCACGCCATGTAAGCATCCTGCATCGATTTCCGGGTAGCGTTGAGGCGTTCTCCACGAATTCCTGGATCATCACTACTGCCGCCGACAGCAGCTTTGGCATCGGGTGGTGGTTGCAGTACTTGCTCTGTCGCTGCCGAGGGGGCCGCCGCAGCGTCGTCGGAGTTGGAACGGCCGGGCGGCGGCACGTTGGGTTGTTGGGGCTCCGGCAACTGCAGGCAGCAGGTGTGTCTCTGGACGAAGCGGCGGAAGCGGGCCGGCTGGACGTGGTGGACCTTGTCCGGCGGCGGCTTGATCCTCCTCCTGTACGGCCTCTCCTCCGGCGCCTTGAAGCCGTCGTTTGAGCTCTGTTTCTGCTGCTGCTGTTGGTGCTCCAGGTTCTGGCCCTGCCTGTCATGTTCTGCGTTCTGGTTGCAGTTGTTATTCATGTTGTCTGATTATATGTCCAAGTCTTTCACTACGTGGTGAATCCGTGAATGTCAGGGTGCATGCTGTCGGTATGTATATAGGTAACTCATCTCAGTCATCTGCTTGTGTTTTCTCTCTTCAGATATCACGAAGAATGATCTGCAGCCGCGAGAAGCATCGAGTAGTTACCGGCAGGTTGACGGTGTAGAAGAAACGCCGAACTATATCTATGTGATGACTGATGTCACCATGCATGTGTAGGTTGTACGGAGTATATATATGCTTATTACTTAAGGCGCGTTTGGTTTCCTCGGGCTAAACTTTAGCCCTGTCACATCGGATGTTTAGACGCTAGTTAGAAATATTAAATATAGTTTAATTATAAAATTAATTATACAGATGAAGACTAAACGGCGAGACGAATTTATTAAGCCTAATTAATCCATGATTAGCAAATGTGATGCTACAGTAACCATTCGTTAATCATAGATTAATTAAGTTAATAATTTCGTCTCTTCGTTTAGTACTCGGCTGTGTAATTAGTTTTCTAATTAAACCATATTTAATATTTCTAACTTGCGTATAAACATTCGATGTGACGTGAGCTGAAGTTTAGCCTATGGATCCAAACACACCGTTAGCTACCGAAGAAATAGCGCGTTCAGGCGGCGGCACCACATCTTCTCAAGCTCCGAACTCCCCCAGCTGAGCCGGTGGCGCCCTGTCGCTCTCGAGTGAGACCACCCACTCAGCGTATATTCAAATACTAGCGAGATCTCGAATCGAATTTAAATATGCGCACTACTCTCACGCGCGCAAATGACGTTGGCTAATTCGTGTTTGCTTCGCCGCTGGCCTATGTAATAGGAATAGGATTGTCTGAACTGAGTTTATTGCCTGCAACTTTGTTCACCGTGAAAAATAAACCGGGCTATATCTATACCTAATGTTAAAGCACATAAATTTTTTTTTTGTCTCTGGTTTTCCGGTCTATCCTAACAGGTGGACCCCACCCGTCAGACTCGCAACCTCTCCATGTCGGCGCATCCGCTTCGTTTGCCCCGTGCGACGCCCGTTCCCTACAACAGAATCCGAACAGAACATCGAACAAGACGCGGATAAATGTTGGAAGCAAAATCAGAGGACAATCATATACCAATAGAGACGCGGGACTACCTCGACATAGGCATCAGGCATCAGCCCCCGCAGATGGGGGAAGGCGACAGTGGCGGCGGCTGCCTCGACGTGGTCGCGGCTCCTCGACGTGGCCGCGGCGCCGGTCAACTGGGTTCGGGTGTAGACATGTAGTAGGAGACGTGGCTGGATAGCCCTGGAGCAGCGGCACGCGTATAGCCTGGCGGCGGCATATGGGATCCCGGCAGTGTGGAAGACAGCAGCAGGGGAAGGTCTTGGCGGCTGCTGCTTCCGCGTGTGTGAGGAGAGCGGCTCGGGGCATTGGAGACGTGAGAAGACAAGAGAAAATCGAGAAGCTCTAGAGCATTCTGGCCCAAAACAGAGCACGGTGAGCCCATCGGGAAGGGCCTGAGGTCACTTAAATTTTTTTTGGCAAGAGGTCCGTCCGTTTGTTTATATTCAAATTACACAAAAAAAAACCTTATTGATTAGTTTGTTTTAGCTCATAGTGTAAACTACAATTGCAGAATCAGTCCTCTCTACTTTGCAACATAGTCCTAGAACAGTACATAGATCATTATATTGTGTTTTCATGAACTATACGTAGACTATTGTGATTAGTCATGTTTGTTTGCATTAGGGCCCTTAGTTTCAATGATGCATAAAACCACACATCGTAAAATTAGCATTATTTAGGATGCTTGCTGATGGGTCGCATGTAAGGCTAACCTCGTCAGCCAACTTATTCTATCATGATATTTTTAAAATCTACTCTATCTATTTTGCACGTTCATTTGCATGCTCTGATAATAAGAATAGTCCAAATATTTCAAGTTTTATTGGAGTACAATTTTATTAAAATACGTAGTTTTAAGAATCTTTATCTCTACCTAGCAGTATGCATGCTTTGTCAACCCAAGCCATGTATGCCCCGCCTCCGTCACCATCTGATATGACTTCCTTTTAGATACGACCAAATCAAAGTTGCCATTGTACATGAAAATCAGAAAAAAAAACGCTGAACATATAAATTGAGAAGGCATGTCGATACGTCGTTCAGCACAAGACATGTCCATCACACATTTTGATCCTTCAGCACCATCCCTATTAATACCTCACGCCGCCGCTGTTGTGGGACTAACTCCGGTGGCTCAGTTTTTCAGGGACTAGCCCGAAGATGACGAGCAACCCCAGAGAGGAGACCAAAGCGATCCGATGTCTTCGGGCGAAGACATTTGTCTACTTCGCCCGAAGAGACACGCTTGATCACCCAAAGAGAAGTCGCCTTGAAGCAAGGATGATTTGTCACTCAGTGATAAATGCTTCTGTCGAAGAGGAGAACGATGCCACGTGGCGTGGGGTCCATGCGTTGTGTACTTTGAGGGGTTGAATGTATGTCATGCCCTCGAATATTGCATGGGTGTACGAGTCACTGTGGTGATAATGTAATTTACCCATGCTGTAGTAGGGGTGTGTCCCTATAAATCACTACAGGAAAACACTAATTTTTCGTAGGCCAAAAGCCCACGAAAATAAACAAAAACCCACGAAAATACCATATTTTCGTCGGTTTGCCGATGAAATTGTTTGTCGAAATAAAGTCAGACGAAATTATCGTCTAAATTTCGTGAGCCCTGACAAAAACAGGTTATTTTCGTCGGCTTTTAGCCGGCCAACGACCCGAAGGCCCATATTTTCGTCGGCCACCTGCCCAATGAAAATACAGTCACGCGGCCAGTAATTTCGTCAGCCTTAGTGGCCGACGACAATTGCCCCCCCCAAACCCCTATACCAGATCGATAACCACACATAAAATTGCAGAAAATTCCCATTCAATCATCCAATCACAGAACCATCACATGCAGAATAGAACTATAATATGTCCACATACATAAACCATACAACGGAGTCCATAATATGTGTCCACATACATAAACCATATAACAGAGTCCATAAACACAAATTCATAGTTCAAAGCTCAGAACATGAATTCATGTGACACACAAACAAGTCTTTTCCATCACAACCAAGTTCATATAGAGACAAGTCCATCATGCATCGCGCAATTTACTCCTGTGGACTATCCATGCATCGCGCAACTTACTCCTGTGGACTATGAGAGTTGTAGTCGCTCACTCCTCCGGAACCAGCAAAGTACTCGTTCACATCCGCATCTGGAGTTGGTCCATGCGCGCGTGAGGCCGAACCCTACAAAATAAACTCAAATTAAATAGTCTAGCTGGATTTCGCTAGATTTTGCTATGGCCTAGTGTAGCTAGACTTTGCTAGGTTTTGTTAAGTTTGGCTAGATTTTGCTTAATTCAGTTAGCTTTGATTATGTTTTGCTAAATTATGCTAAACTAGCTAAATTGTGCTTAAGTTTAGCTAAATTTCCTATGTTTCACTGCCTCTTGCTGAGTTTGCCTACTTTTGTATGTATATCTGTGATTCATAGTGCTGATGAGGTGATTGCATCCACAGGTTCAAGTTGGGTGCCATCTATCCCGGAGGTGGCTCGGAGCCCTGCGGTGCCTTCCACCCTGGAGGTGGCTGGGAGCCCTGGGGTACCATCATCCACCCCGGAGGTGGCTAGGAGGCCTGGGGTACCATCGTCCACCCCAGAGGTGGCTATGACTCCAGAGGTTGTGGTATCCACCCTGTCGACCCTGCATAAGTTAATAAGAACAAAAATCATTTGGAATAATTTCATAAACGTTGCTTAATATGGAATTGGTGAAGAGATTAGTCAGTTTTACCTACTGCAGAGACATTTGAGGAGAGCAAAAGGGTGGCAAGTTTACGTCTGGTCCCAATCGAGCTGTGATATCATACAAATGGATCAAATGTTAGGTTCGCAACGTAACAATCCATATTCAAATGTGTTTTAGTAAACAAACTACCTGAAGGTAAGAAGCCATGTAGGCTGTCATGGTTGTCAGCTGACCGACCTCCTCTGTTGCTTTACGAGCCTCCTCTTGTGCTGCACAAGCTGCCTCCTTTGCCTCGGTATCTTGAGCTGTCCTACGAGAACTCCCACCTGACGAATTGAATCTCCTTGCTCGAGATACACTGTGGTTGTAGTCCACTGCCCCGGTGCCAAAGGCATACATGCAAACTCAAAAATAGTGCATGATACACAAAGGCGAACGGACACACACATTCATGATTCATGAACTTATCAAAACGATCAAATCTATATCACCTGCCATGCCTTCTTCCCCCGCCACTTTATGCAATGCTTCAGCGTCTATGTCCGAGTGCCGCCAATCAATGTCAGGTCCGTGACGCTGAGTCATTTCCTCCCCATATGCCATCTACAAATCAATAAAAAGAAAACATAGTCAATCAAATCTTGCAACTACATACATGATAACTATACATGGTTACCATTTTCTCATTTGCCGCCTCACTGCACAACACTTTAGGGTTCGTTGGATCGGGGCCTCGGTGACCACGAACAAAAACATCCATAAAACTTGGAGCCATACCACTTTTAGCCTCCTGCAAGTAATTAAAGTTGAGTTAAGACATGATAAGTATAATATGCAAGAAGAACATTTGGAATAATACAAGAACGATGTATTTTCTTACCATGCGTCTCGCGAGATTAAAGTGTCCATCTACCCCAAACCGATGCCCTGGTCCTTCCTTCCCTCGGTTTTGTCGGTAAAACTTTGAGGAAGCAATCCAATCCGGTGAAGACCATCTCTTTTCCAACCAACTCTAAGCTTCCACATACTTCATGATCCAATCAACCGAGGTTTGGAGTTACTCTTCCTCTGTGAGGTAAATCTGAATAGCCCCTTTGTCTTTGTTCATGTTCTGACCCTTTACCTTCTTGTAGTACTGGCACACGGCTGAGATCTGTGCATTGTAGAAGGCATCATTGATGACCTTCTCAGCTGCCCTACAAAAGTACCTTCTCATGCTCCGCGGAACCTCTGTATCATCCTCATTTTCCAAATGGTACCTCAACTACATATTAGCACATAATTCATGTTAGACTATGTGTTCATGTGATGCACTGATTCGTTCATTGATAAACATATGGATGAAGATTGTATGGGATGACAAGTGCAAGGAACATGTACTCATCTTTATTGACTAGCTCAGGCGGAAGATTGTATGGGATGATGAAAACCGACCAACAAGAGTCTGGGCTTGCATTAGTATTGAAAGGTGTGAAACCGTCCATCGCTAGACCAAACCGAATACTCCTAGGGTCCTTTGCAAATTCTAGATCAAAGTTGTCCAGTGCCTTCCATGCATCGCCGTCTACCGGATGCTCCATTATATCGTCATTTTTGTTCTCACGTTTGCCTTCTTTAGGCCACCTCATATGCATAGCTGCTTCCTTGCCGAGGTACATCCGTAGAAACCGAGAAGTGATAGGCAAGTAACGAAGTTGCTTAGCTGGGACCTTGGTAGTTAATGACTCACCCTCGTCATTGGTCACCTGGACATGTCTTGATGCTTTACAACGATTACAAGAATCTATCTTGTCGGTGTCATCATCCTCCCAGAACATTATGCAATTGTTGGGGCAGACATCAATCTTCTCATATTTCAGCCCAAGACCAGCCAACATCTTCTTTGCAAAATACAAATTCTTTGGCAACTTATGATTTTCTAGGAGAACATCGTCCATCAGTTTGACAAAGTCGTTGTAAGCACTATTTGAAATGTTGTGCTTCGACTTGATCGCCATAAATCTTGTCAAAGTCTGAAGTAGTGATGACTACGTATAGTCATGCGGCCTCTCATCTGATGCAGAAAGAAGCCGATAGAATTCCTCGACCTCGAGTGGAAGCTATCCCTACCCCTCCGAGTTCCTATCAATTCCCATACCAAGATCATTCAGCATGCCATCCATCCTATCACGATCATCATCAAGGTCCACCCCCTCTTCCGGCTGATCAACGCATTCAGCAGGCTCTCCATGGGCTCGCCATACAAGGTAGTTGGGCATAAACCCCCTTCTGCAAAGGTGTTCCTCGATGTCTTGCTTCTCACAGTACCACTTATTCTCACACTTACTACAAGGACACTTCACTATAGGACCAGTTGCTACTGAGAATGCGTGGTCAAGGAAAGCCCTTGTTACAGCTTGCCATTCGTTTGAGTGTGCCCCATCCTTCCTCCACCCATCATACATCCCCATCCGATCACCATCCATTTGAAAAAGGCTAAACAAAGGAGAATGGATATCAACGATTGTGGCTTAGGTGACTATGAACTCCCTATTTGGGAAAGATGTGTCCTAAACCCACCCAAGAGTGGAGGCTGATGCATGTGATTTGTGACTTTGCCTGCGATTGAAGCGAAATTTTGGCAGCATAACCCCGCTGTTCTCCAAACACACACCTGATCATGGTGTGTTGGAGAACAAAGAGGTTACACAGCCAAAATTTCGCTCCATACATAAGCTAGCAGTCACAAATCACACGCATCTGCCTCCACTCTCAGGAGGTCCAAAATACGTGGACTATTCCGGAATGGCGAACCTCACAAGTCAATGTGAGGTTCATCTTTCCCAAACGGGTGACGCCTATGGTTCACTACTGTTAGGCGAGTAAACCTAAACTCTAAACTTGAAAATCAAAAAACAAAATGTCTTCGAAATAAAGTGCAAATAAGTAACACATAAGGAAGGTGATAAAGCATGAAAACATTACTTAAACATATCATTATAGATTACTCATGAAAATATCAACATAAACATAAACAACCCTTATCATATGTATCATGAAAACATTAGTTAAACAACAATTAATACTAGCTAATGAAACAGCCCTAGTCATTAATCAGTAATTGCAATTAACCATTACTTTACTCACTAATGACAATTAATCGATAATCTAAGCAGAAAAGGACAAGCACGTTGGAATCAACGATTAACAAGTTTCGTCGGTTGTCAACGAAGCCGACAAAGTTAAACTTAATGCACTCTAAACATGCAAAGCTGACGAAATTAGGTACACTATAAAAGGACAGAAGAAGAGGTCTTAACCTCATCGTTCGCTTCGCGGTGTGGGCAACAGGGCTAAGGGAGCACAGTGAGGGTGCTGAGTGGGGGCACAGGGCAGCACGGGGTTGGCACCATGGGCCTGGCCGGGGAGGAGGCGTGGTGGCGTTGGCCGAGGAGGCCGGGGAGGCGGCTGCCGGCGTGGGGTTTGGGAGGCGGCTACCGGCGCGGGATCGGGGTAGCGCCGGGTGGCGCCTACCAGAGTCGGGGATGGAGGCGGCGAGCCGGTGTTGGCGTCTCCTAGCCTTAAAAGATTTTACTCCGCAAGCGCACGGAGACCGCTGTAGCTTTTCACCCAGAGTATTCCGAGTATCGTATTTTTATCCACAGGGAAGCGGCAGGCGAGAGAGTATAGTTGAATAAACTCAAATCGAATGAATCGTACTTATATAAATATACCAGCTAGTCACTAGATAGGGGTAAGTCTGGTAAATGGATAGGTGTATGGTAGAAAGAAGTAAATTAAACTACCTAAGACACACGTAGAAAGGTATAGTTGCCTGGGAGGATAACGAGTGAGATAAAGTTCCCAAACTCTATTCTATTCGGCTGCAAAAACTATGTTGTGGTTAACTAAGAAACTCAAGTAGCAAGTCTGGGTCTCGCGTCGAGCGAAATTCCGGCGCCTCGAGGGGTCAGGGGGTAGATAGTAGACCACCGAAGGAGACCCGGCTAACGCCTACGGGCCTATCGAACGAACGGGCCAGGACTACACAGGCACACCACACGCTGTCACCGAGTGGGGCTACCAAGCAAATATGCGTGGATAGGCTGGCATGCTACAAACGTACTCAAGCGATAGATCGTCCTTGATCAGAGGAGAGGACCTAACCAGATCCTGGCGTACAGGTTGGATTATAGCACCGGCAAGAATAACGGGACTTGACTAACTAAGATAACCATAAGTCTAAGCCTAGCAAGTATGCAAAATAAAGGGTACACCACACTTGCCAGAGATAGAAATAAAGTAAAATATAACTGAATTATATTGAAGATTCGAGTACAAAAGATACAAGAGCTGTTACCGCAGACTCAGAAGAATCTCCGAGAACTCCGAGGCAAAGCTTGACTCACTTTAACTCCCAGGACTATCCTAACTACTAAGATGTGGAAAAAATGACACTCTCTAAGGTAGAATATGGCTCTCAACTTCTCCACACCTTTACAAATGAGCTCTACAGGCCTATTTATAGTCCCATATGAGAGGGGGGGGGGGTACTTGTAGGAGGCTTAGGTTGGTGGGAGGCCGAAGTCGGTGGTCGGCCGACCTAGGGGGGAGGTCGGCCGACCTACTCCGAGGTCGGACGACCACTCGATCCACCGCCTTTGCATTCCAACGGCTTGATCTTGCGTCCCCATGGCGGTTGGTGGTTAGGACGGTTGTTGCACGTGTAAAATGCATCCGAGGGTAGGTCGGCCGACCTTGTAGGAGGTCGGGCGACCACGTGTCAGGCCTACATCGGCCATTTTGCTTCTCCCTCGGATTGTTGACGTTGTGGATCCATGACTTGGTGCATTTTCGACCTTTGGATACATTGGATGCTTGGTCTTGCGGTTGGATTTGAGTGCACTTGTGTTTTCTTCATGATGTGGATCAATGATGTGGCAAGTGGCTTGACTGGGCGGCCTGGCCGCGGGTTGGCCGACCCTGTCAGTGGGTCGGGAGGCTAGCCCCCTGGTCGGCCGACCTGGTGATGGGGTCGGCCGGCCTAGCCACTTTGGCCAATGTGCCACATATTCGATCCTTGGCATGTTTTCATCTATTTTATGTGCATTTTGATACTTGCATCCAAATATTCATACAAAACTTGTGGAACTCATTAGTAGAGGGGTAAGTCCATAATTATTCACTTGCATAGCTCCATTTGGTTGGTAATTGACGGTAGATATCGTGAGATTACGACCGTCAACACCCCCACTAAGCTTAAACTTTTGCTCGTTCTCAAGCAAAGCTAAGACTGAGAGTGGATCAGGAGTTGCTTCAATATCGAAGATGATGATAAATTCTTATAAATGACTCAATACTCATGCTTTTGTTTCAAGTAGTGAAATAATTGAAGCTCACCTTGTGTACTACATGTGGTGCATCTTTTTGCTTACCTTACCTTAGGCGGTTGAGAGATGAAACAACCATTGTACAGGAGTTCTTCTAACTTGCTCTTTTTGGATGTCTTTCTCAGGAGTTTTTGAGATTTTTCAAAACAAAAGTAGCTTCTCCAGGGTGCTCTCAGGCGCTCAAAAATGTTTCCTCTCTAAGGGCCAAGATTCGGCCAACACTTTCCTACACTAAGGCCTATGTGGACCTTTAGGTAGGAAGAATGTGGCACACTTAGGATATTTATTTTGCTAAGCCAAAGATTGGACCAAAGAGTGTACTCTATCATTTCTTATATTGATCACTGGAGTATGAGTGGTGGTATTGTATGCCTCATTCTCTTGGTATTCATCTCTTGTAGCCTTTTATAGATTTGGAGTGGATATGGAGCCTTAATTTTTTTTTTGCCATGCTTGAAATTGCATGCTTTTTATTTTGCCGTGCTTTTGCACGCATTTTTCGTTTTGCCATGCTTTTGCATGTTTTTCTTTTTGGGCTCCGTACCCTTACTCCTTGAGATTTGAAGGCTAAGGATTATGAGAAGTATTTGGAGATATTTTTGGTGGATGCAAAGTCCGGAATAGATCACTTGCATTTTTGCTTTTGTACTCCAGCTATCAACAGAAGGTGATATTTCTACTCAAAGAGACTCAAAATTTGACAAAGCTCAAGATATCACTAAGCAGCTCTTTGTAGCGGTTTAAAGTAACTGAAGCATTTTTTGCTCTGGTAGGTATTTTTGACCAAGGGGAGCTATATTTTGTTATTTTCAAAATAAAAACCTGAGATGTTAATCTTACTAAGAGCATGAGAGAATTATCCCATATTCAAGTCATATCATTCATCTCACAACAATTTAGGCTTGTTATCACAAATGGCATCGACAAGATAGAACCTTGGTTTACGTCTTTTATTCACAAACTCAAGACTAAGCTAAGCATAAGTCACTTGCAAGAATTAATTCATTCACTTAATAGAGCAACTATTCATCATTTTCAAAATGAAGCTAGCATATGAACTTATCATTAAAGCATGGAAGTTTATTTTTTTATATACTGAAATAAACAAACTAAATTGAGCAAACTAAATAAAACAAACTAGAATGAGCAAACAAACTAATAAACTCTCAAAGCAAAGATACATGGGTGGTGCAAAAATCAGGGGACTGTCATACGTACCCAGCTGTCGATTTGGGTCCCCCCAAGCTTCAACGAAGCTACTCGGGGTAGTACCTGTAGTACTGGAAGAATCGCTGGGACTCATCAAAGGTGCGATGAGCCGTCGCTTCTATTTCGAGGAGGCGGTTGTACTGTTCGTCCTGGGTCTGCTGGATGATCTGAGTGCGCTCATCTACTTGGTTAAGCTGCTGGGCCATCCCAGCTGTGCGCTGATCCTGAATGGTCAGGGACCCAAAGATGGCACTCAATGGGTCTCCTGCAAAGCGTGCAGAGGCAGATGGTCCTGCCTCGTATGGTGCTGACCCGTACCCATAGAAGGTTCCTCCTCCTTGCTGCTGTGAGAATGAAGCGCTCGGCTTGTGTCCCCATGGTGTTCCAGATCCTCCGTGGGGCTGCCACGTTGGGTCTGTTCCCTGAGTGTGCCAGGACGTGCCAGTCGCGGTATGGAACCAGGTAGGTCCTGTCTCGGCGGTTTGCGCGTCCTGTGCCAGCTTCTGTAAGCGCTCTTGGGCTGCCCTGCTTTGTGCCCTAGTCATGACTCCCGTTACACTATGTCTGGGCTCCTCTAAAGGCTCTTCCTCTGGGACGCTCTCTAATGGCATAGAGAGTGTGTCCACGTGGTAGATTTTGAACTGTGGCGCTGGTAGAGGCACTTCAAAGTTGTACCCCTTATAGATCATGACATAGGTGTCCGTGCTGGGGTTCTTGCGTAGGAAGTGTGCCCGGATGAAATGGCTCTCGTTGACTAGGTTGGGTGTGTCAGGGGGTAAGAATGCCACCTAGGCATTAGCTAAGACCCCTTGCTCGGATGCAATCCTCGTCACGAATGACGTGA
Organism: Paspalum notatum; assembly: GCA_022530915.1. Taxonomy (NCBI): domain Eukaryota; kingdom Viridiplantae; phylum Streptophyta; class Magnoliopsida; order Poales; family Poaceae; genus Paspalum; species Paspalum notatum. Next base: position 21,360,218 of record CM039684.1, on the reverse strand, counting down.
TTGATATGGAATTTTCGTCCCAAATAGTTTCATCCAATGGTAGAGCATGGCGGTGACAGGTGCAAATTTCTGCTTATGCCACATGGCATAGAGGATTTTTAGGTACTCTATGGTCATGAACGTGTGTCATCGCGGGGCAAGACTACGATGGTAATCCAGCGGGCCATGAACCGCATGGTGGGGTGCTTAATGTTTGTGATGCTCTTTTTCCCCTTGTAGTCCGGCCTAGCTAGTTCCCTCCAGAACTCTATTGCATTGAAGCCTACGGGTTCGGCTGCTATGGAGCAGCAGGGTAAGAACCCGAGAGCATTGCTTAACTGATGGAGTGTCAGTTCATGCTCAGAGTTAAAGAGTCTGAAATGAACCGTCATGCCGGACTCTAGTGATACTACTCAGAGGGTCATAAGAAACTCCTTTGTGAGGAGGGCTATGCCTCCCTCACTAACATTTGCAAAATTTTCCTAGCCTACCCTGCTGAAAATTTCTTCAAATTCATCATCCATACCTGTGCTTGTCATGAGTACCTCATCGAAGCACTTGGTGAGGGTGATAGGCTTGGTGTGGAGTCACCTCAGCAGATCGGCCTCGTCTTGATTGCGCGTTTGGATTTGAGAATCCAGCAGCAATACGGGCCCGGTGACGGAGGATGAAGCCTCTTCTCCTCCTGGTCCAGCACTTGATGAGCCTCTATCGGACACCGTCCGCGAGTTCTGCGAGCTGGAGGACGTCGGAAACCGTATATGCTGCCCCGCCTTGCTGATGGCACTTCTCGCCCTCTTGAAAGCACGCTTCATCCTGCAAAAAGTGACCACAAAAACTACGAGACGACAAAATAAAATTAGCGTTAGTCGTTAGTCATCCTTGCGGGGCGTGACACCACCACAACTCGTTCGTGGTCTTGCCAAAGAGAAGGGGCTAGTAGCTAATTTATTTGCTCAACTAGATTTTTATTTGAACGCTAGTTAGCTAAGCAAAGAGCTAAACCAACTACTAAACACAGGATTTTAAGAGCGAGAGAAGGGAGCTTGTGTGGTGCATTGAGCAAGGGGTTGAAGGAGGCTATTTATAGGAAAATGGGAGCACCAGGGAGGTCGGGCGGCCAGCTGAAGGGGTCGGCCGACCCATGGCCGTGGTCGGCCGGCCTTGAACTCTGGTCGGGCGACCGGGTGGCGTGCAGTGAGGAAGAAAGAGGGGTGAAGGCAACAGAAAGAGAGGTCGGGCGGCCTTGTAAGCTGGTCGGGTGACCACTCGAATATGCATTGAGTGTGTTGGAAGGGTGCACGCCGAAAGTGCAAAGGGAAGGTTGGGCGACCATGGTGCACGGGTCGGCCGGCCTGCTCTCTGCCCCTTGTGCTTTGGTGCTGGAGAGTGTTTGTCCAAAGGCGAAAGTGAAAGAGTGTGCATGGGGCGAAATGGCTGGTCGGGCGGCCTCATAATGAGGTCGGGCGGCCTTCAAACTTGGTCAGGCGGCCACTCGAGTGCGACACTTGCCTTTGGTCATGAGTGAGGGCGAGCACCGTGGTCGAGCGGCCAAGAATCCTAGTCGGTTGACCTCCTTGGTCTTGCTTTGGGAGTGAGCAAGGTAGAAAGCACAAAGAAAAGAGAAAGGGGAGAGAGTGGAGAGGGCAAGTGTGGTCGGGCGGCCTGGGGGCTCGGTTGGCCGGCCCCTAGCGCCTGCCATCATTCTTGCTTTGGTTGGAGGAAAAGAGAGAAGGAGAGACAAAGGGAGAAAATAGAAAAAGGGGAGGAGGAGGTGAAGGGGCCGGTCGGGCGACCACAGGGAGTGGCCGGCCGGCCACCGACAGTTCCCTTCTCCTCATTTGTTTAGGAAGTGAGCAAGGTGAAAAGAGAAACTATATAAAGAAAAGAAAAGAAAGAGAGGGTAAAGAGAAAGAGAGAAGAGAGTGGGAGAGGCAGGCTTGGTCGGCCGGCCTGACCTTGTGGTCAGCCGGCTTGACCAGCCCCCCTTTGCTTACCCTTTTGTAGGTGGGGTGGTCGGCCGGCCCTGGTCTAGGGTCGGTTGGCCCCTAAATTTTTTTTCGAAAATGGGAGGTATAAACTAAATGCAATGAAGGATAAAATTATGCATCGCTAAAATTTAAATATGCAGTGGAGCGTTTAAATTAAAATTGGCGGGAAATAAATATGCCGTCGAATGATAATGCCAGGTTTACCTCTTGGCGGGAGCGAACCATTTACCGCCCTTCGGGATGTCGCGTGAGCGTATGTACGGGGAGGTAAGCGGTACCTTTGCGAGCCACTTGGAATTTGTCGTGGATGGGTCCTGGGCGCGTTTGTTGTCAACATGCCCCATAGTATTTATTCTAGTGTCTCCATGGGTATGTTGATTTTTGTTGCACCCTCGGTTGATGGGTCTTGTAAAATCATCGGTGCCGACCTTCTTAACAGGAGCTTTGCCTCCTGTTTCCTGGTTCTTTCGATTAGCCTTCATGGCTTTCGCCTTCTTCCATTCGTCTTCTTCCCGTTGTCGGATGGCAGCCTTGGTGGCTAACTTCCGTTTCATGAATGCTACGAGACTGTCCATCTCTTTCCCGGAAGTATCGTATGCTGGCGGCTTCTGCACATACTTTTGGCACTGGAAGATCTTCACTTGGCTACACTGCTCCACTTTTGGTCTGAAGGAGAATGTCTCCCTTATCCCGTTGATGTTGAGGTGGACTTCTCCAGCTCCAACATCTATGCTTGCTTCCGCGGTGCTCAGAAACGGCCGCCCAAGAATGAGCGGTGTCTTTGCATCAATCTCCATGTCCAGCACCACAAAATCTACGGGAATGAGGAAGTTCCGGATCTTCACCGGGACATCCTCGGCAATTCCCGCGGGGTGTCGGATAGACTGGTCCGCAAGTTGCAGGCACATGCTTGTGGGGACGAGTGCCGCGTGATTGAGTTTGTCAAAGACAATTTTAGGCATAACACTGACGCTTGCTCCGAGATCACATAAGGCTTGATTGAAGACTTGGTTCCCAATTGAGCATGGAATGGTAGGACTGCCAGGGTCCTTCTTCTTCTGTGGAGGTTGGTTGAGTATAGCTGTGCTACACTCCTCGGTCATGTGCACAATTTCCGCTGATGGCAGTGGTTTCTTATGTTGAGTATATCTTTTAGGTACTTTGCATATGTCGATACCTGCATAGCATCTAGCAGGGGTATATTGACATATAATTTCTTAATGACCTCAACAAACTTACTATATTGTTCATCGGCGGCAGCCTTCTTGTTGCGCTGAGTGAAGGGCAACACCGTTGTGTCATAAAACTCGTGTGGAAGTGTTTTTGGTGGCGCTTTCTCCTTCGTGGCACCAGTACTGGTCTCTGGATCATCATTCTCCTCCGTTTCGGTGGTCTTCTCCTGTTTCTTGCCTGTATGGTTAGTGCGTGACGTACCACTAGGATGTGGAGGGTCCTGAGTGGACTTACCACCCCTAGTGGTGACGGCATTGATATGCTCTTTGGGAGGAGGTTCCGGTTGTCCCAGAAACTTTCCCGCATTAGCGTTAGGCAAAGAGGCAGCCAACTGAGCTATTTGTGTTTTTAACATTTTATTGAAACTCTGTTGATTTTTCATAGCACTGTTAAAAGTTTCCATTTGTAAAGAAATAGACTAAAAAAGTCTATCATTTGCATGAAACTTTTTATTAATGCTATCATACACAGCTTTAGGATCAAAAGAACTAGGCTTATTGAACTGCTGTGAGTTACCAGAGGAGTTACCTTGTCCGTAGAATGGCATATATGGGCGCGAATTCCAGCCTAGTTGGGGACGATTCCCGTTGTTGAAGTTGCTAGAATTACCGATGAAGTTGGCGTCCTCCGGTCGCATTTCAGGGCAGCTGCTCCTTGAATGCCCTGTATTTCCGCAGACTTCACAAGTCATGCGAGTGTCGAGGGCCTAGACTGGAGCGGTCTCAGGATTGTCTTCTAGCTTCTTTAAAAGCAAGTCCATCTTGGCGGCCAGCATATCTGTGTTGTCGATATGATGGACTCCACGGGATCGTGTGTGTGACCTTTCTTCCTTGCATCCCTGATTAGTAGCGATTTTTTCAATCAGATTTTTGGCCGCTCTCACACTTTGGGATAAGAAAGATCCTCCAGTGGCTGCATCTAGGTGCTCTTGAGTAGTACGGTTTAACCCGTGAAAGAAACTCTGAATGATCAGCCATTTTGGCATGCCATGGTGGGGACAGGCTGCTATATATTCCTGTAATCTTTCCCAAGCCTCCGCCACCATTTCATCTGCGAGCTGTTGGAAGCTCGAGATCTTGTTCCTCAATGCGTTGGTCTTTTCCAAAGGGAAGCACTTGGCGAGGAATGCGTTTGAGCACGCATCCCAGGTCGTCAATGTTGCGCGGTTGAGGTAGAACCATTGCTTCGCCTTTCCGACAAGTGAAAATGGGAAGAGGCGTAACTTGACAGCATCGGCGGACGCACCTTTCATGGTAAAAGTACTGCAGATTTCCAGGAATTGCTGCAGGTGATTGTTGGCATCCTCCGTTGCTAATTCGCAAAAGGGAATGGCTTGAACCATGTGAATGACTCCTGGCTTGAGTTCGAAGTTCTCCCCTGTGTTGATGGTTGGTCCCGTAGGGACATCGCTACTAGATGGGATGGAGAACTCACGGATGGTCTTCTCAGGAGCGGCGGCCATGTTCTCGGTGTTCGAAGAACTGCTTGATGAGTTTGTGTTCGAGGAATTACTTGACGTGGCCGTTTCAAGGTTCAGTTCCCTTGGAACAGGTCTCTGCCCATGACTGGTCTTGGGACGGACCCTCCTAAGCAGAGCCTCTAGGTTATTGTGGAAATTTTTTGGCAGGTCGAAACCGGTCATACACCTCTCTGTTGCAACCACAACATAGACAACAGAGAAAAGTGAGCCTGCTAACTACTAGTTGGTATTTTTATAGAAGACACGGGGTTCGAAGAGAGATTATCAACTATATCTCTGCCTATTGCTTCCCCGGCAACGGCGCCAGAAAAGCTTGTTGGCGTCTCTTGGCCTTAAAAGATTTTATTCCGCAAGCGCACGGAGACCCCTGTAGCTTTTCACCTAGAGTATTCCGAGTATCGTATTTTTATCCACAGGGAAGCGGCAGGCGAGAGAGTATAGTTGAATAAACTCAAATCGAATGAACCGTACTTATATAAATATACCAGCTAGTCACTAGACAGGGGTAAGTCTGGTAAACAGATAGGTTTATGGTGGAAAGAAGTAAATTAAACTACCTAAGATACACGTAGAAAGGTATAGTTGTTTGGGAGGACAACGAGTGAGATAAAGTTCCCAAACTCTATTCTATTCGGCTGCAAAGACTATGTCGTGGTTAACTAAGAAACTCAAGTAGCAAGTCAGGGTCTCGCGTCGAGCGAAATTCTGGCGCCTCGAAGGGCCAGGGGGTAGATAGTAGACCACCGAAGGAGACCCGGCTAACGCCTATGGGCCTACCAAACGAACGGCCCAGGACTACACAGGCACACCACACGCTGTCACCGAGTGGGGCTACCAAGCAAATCTGCGTGGATAGGCTGGCATGCTATAAACGTAGTCAAGCGATAGATCGTCCTTGATCAGAGGAGAGGACCTAACCAGAGCCTGGCGTACAGGTTGGATTATAGCACCGGCAAGAATAACGGGACTTGACTAACTAAGATAACCACAAGTCTAAGCCTAGCAAGTGTGCAAAATAAAGGGTACACCACAATTGCAAGAGATAGAAATAAAGTAAAATATAACTGAATTATATTGAAGATTCGAGTACAAAAGATACAAGAGCTGTTACCGCAGACTCAGAAGAATCTCCGAGAACTTCGAGGCAAAGCTCGACTCACTCTAACTCCCAGGACTCTCCTTACTACTAAGATGTGGAAAATGACACTCTCTAAGGTAGAATATGGCTCTCAACTTCTCCACACCTTTACAAATGAGCTCTACAGGCCTATTTATAGTCCCATATGAGAGGAGGGTACTTGTAGGAGGCTTAAGTCGGTGGGAGGCCAAAGTCGGTGGTCGGCCGACCTTGGGGGAAGGTCGGACGACCTACTCTGAGGTCGGGCGACCACCCGATCCACCGGCTTTGCACTCCAACGGCTTCATCTTGCGTCCCCATGGCAGTTGGCGGTTAGGACGGTTGTTGCAGGTGTAAAATGCCTCCGAGGGTAGGTCGGCCGACCTTGTAGGAGGTCGGGCGACCATGTGTCAGGCCTGCATTGGCCATTTTGCTTCTCTCTCGGATTGTTGACGTTGTGGATCCGTGATTTGGTGCATTTTCAGCCTTTGGATACATTGGATGCTTGGTCTTACGGTTGGATTTGAGTGCATTTGTGTTTTCTTCATGATGTGGATCAATGATGTGGTATGTGACTTGACTAGGTGGCCTGGCCGGGGGTCAGCCGACCCTGTCAGTGGATCGGGTGGCCAGCCCCTTGGTCGGCCGACCTGGCTGCACCAGGCAGGCCTGACCCTTGGTCGGCCGACCTGGTGATGGGGTTGGCCGACCTGGCCACTTTGGCCAGTGTGCCACATATTTGATCCTTGGCATGTTTTCATCTATTTTATGTGCATTTTGATACCTGCATCCAAATATTCATACAAAATTTGTGGAACTCATTAGTAGAGGTCCATAATTATTCACTTGCGTAGCTCCATTTGGTTGGTAATTGATGGTAGATATCGTGAGATTACGACCGTCAATAGCCGGGGAGGCTGCGGGCGGCAGCGATTGGGGCCGGGGAGTTGTCGGGTGGCGCTGGGCCTGGGAGGTGGCCGGCGGCGACGCCCATTGGGGTCGGGGATGCCGGCGGCTTGAACCGGGGCGGGCCGAGGACGCCGGCGGCGCGGACCGGGGCGGGGAGGCGGCCGGCGGCGATGTCCACCGAGGCGGGCGAGCCAGGGACGCCGGCGGCGCGGACCTGGGCGGGGACGGGGCCGGCGGCCCGAGGACGCCGGCGGCGCGTACCAGGGCGCGGGGAGACGACCGGCGGCGAGAGGGAGCTGATGGAGCAGGTGTGTGCGCTTGTGGAGGATAGGCGTAACGGGTGCTGGGTAGTACCCACGTATTTTCGTCGGTGAAGCTGTGGCCCATGAAAAAAATACATTTTCCCTGTAGTGAATACCTGTACGAGGGCTCGTGTAATGATATGATAGGAGAATATAAATATCATTTGCTGTTCCTTTTGTCTTGCCTACTGTTGAGAGCGAAGAGGAGTGCCCTTTGGGTTCTCCTCCCAACAGTTGGCGCCCACCGTGATCGAGCCTATGTTCCAAACGAAAGCCGCGAAGATAGCCACCGCTAACGCCGCCGCTGCAGCAGCAGCAGTCGAAGCGGCAAACACCATCCAAAGCACCACCTAAAACACGACCCAAAACATCACCCAAACCGGCCAACTACCTGAACCATCACACCAGGGCGTGCCAGAACTTGAAAACATACCAGATCGAATAGTAGATGGCACTTCGCATCAATCCACATTCACAGATGAAGAGATGCAAGCGTACCTCAAAGTGCAAAAAGCCATGGCACAAAAAGGAAAATCACAAGTTGAACCTCGAATAGTAAGAACAAGGGAAGAGCAAGCCCAGAAGCTAGAACAATACCAAGAGGCACAGCGGCAACTGCAGAAGAAGAAAGAGCATTTGGAGGTACTAATCAAGCAAAAGGAGGAAGAAGAACTTCGGGAGAGGATGAAAAACTTCGACAATCAATGAACTCAGTTCAACGCGAAATACAACTCTTACAGAGCCAGCTGTGGTTGAACCATTGATTTAATCCGAGCTAAGCACACGTGCCACCACATATAATCTAACATCCTTATAATGGACTTATATACGATACTCTCATTTCTGCAAATACTTCAAAAAAATTTGAAATTAAGCTTTTCGAAATCAAAATAAAGTTGTTATAATTGTTGTTCATGTATGATCGGCTCTGATACTAGCTGTGGAGGAACCGCTGATTTAATCCGAGCTAAACACACCTGCCACCACATGGCTCGCAGTGCACTTAGACCGAACTAAACCCGGTCATCCGTCGAGCTACCCAAAAGGGCACTCGATGTAACCACCACCTAAGGATACCGACATCATACACGTTAAGCCCTCAAAAGAGCCACAACAATTACAACAATCCAGCATTTCATACAAACATAGCTTGATTTATTACAAAACATTTGCTCAAATTGATGTAGAATTATATTTGAAATAAAGCTTCAAAATATCTCGCAGCGGAATACATAACATTTTATAGATGCCGATGTGCAGCGGAACTAAAACTTCAAGACATGACATCGAGCCCACCTTTGTCTTTCTTGATCACAAACTAACATGCACCTAAAAAAATATTAACAAAAATGATGAGTACGTGGAGTACTCGTAGGACTTACCCGAGGGCGGTATCAACCCGACACATTTGAGAGTATGCAAGGCTTTTTTGTGGACTTGACTTCTAACCACATAAGCTTACTAGAGTGCGTCCTTACTTTCAAGTTTCATTCATTTCTAAAACATAAGCCTCATTTTATTCATCATAGTTATCATCATGATCCATAATTCATATATCTCAATATATATTCTCAACACATATATCAACATAAGGTAGCTTGCAAGAATGTAAACATACAAGTACAACCATGTAATATTGAAAAGCATGAATAATAAATAACAAATTTAAGTTGTTACTACGTTGCCCGTGTGCGATAATGGCATTCTTACACCTGGTGAGCATCAGCGATTCGAATCGATTTTAATTCCCAGGAATAACTATAATGCCAGGGGTATATGCTTACTAGCCATCGCGTTCCACATATATCCCCCATCACCACATGTTCCATCCCAAGTTCAATTTCAACCCACCATTCCCATGGTTTAGCCCCCATGGAGCGATACCACGGCGTACCGAGTCAGTCATCCCATGAGTCAAGTGCCCCCAGGCCCCATGGTAGGACCAAGTCTCTGTTCTTCAGATGGCACAAGTAAGACTTTCACCAGTCCCATGTCCTGGATAAGCTCTTACGAGGACACCAGATGGATGGCACACCATCGAGCCTGACAGTGGGAGTTAGAACGTGTTCGGCAGGCGGCGGTGTGCCAAAGTATCCGAGGGATGATGTACCCTCATCCCCAGCCGTCGATGTCCCGTTAAACCCCAGCAAAGTGAACATCAAGTCCACTAGAATCCCCACTTGATGCATAAATTACCCAGCTTTCTATACACAACCCATTGCCCTACTTAATGATAAAACCTACACATTTTGCTTGCTAAGGAAACCAGGTAGGATAGCCACCCAAACCTTTTAGATGTAGAGCGCATAGGTGGATCGCCCATTAAATTATCTATATTAATCTTTTGGTTATGGTGGTGGGTGTGGTCTTGAAAACATGGGGAAAGACCTCGGCGGCCGACTTCTGTCAACTATGCTACATGTTAAAGGGTGGAATGCCTGGGTACCATTATCATTATTTATCTGGGGTCCGGCCTCGTGGAGAGGAGTGGACAGTGTGGCTCGGGAACGGGCATTTGGGAGTTTCTGCCCTGAAGGACCGTGTAGGAGTCTCATCTTACCAAACTCCTTTAGTACAACCACTCGACGCTGAATGGAGCAGCGCCTAAGCCCTAGCTAGAATGGATAGTCTTGTAGTTGTTTGCGGTGCCGGTGTGGCAAGAGACTAAGGATTGAGGGCTTGGGTCGCATGTCTACTGGCAGAAATACAAAGTTATCCGGATCCTCTTGAGGCATTGCTTGATGATAACAGGAACGCAAAGGCTTGGTTTGGAATTCGGAATTTATGATGGTAAATAATCGCTAAGTCCAACTTGTGGATCATAGTACACCCTCAGGCTAGAGTATAAGCCTGTCTAGATAGTCCGTTGTCCACTGGTATGGACGGGTTATGGCTTAGTTTCGACAACTAGCTGTTTTATAAAACTATGTGGGCTTGGCCGGATGAAAAACTTGTGTGTTTTGGATGCTGCATGGCGTGGTCCCGTAGTAGTGGAGAAAACTTGTGGACTGCATGCCATAAGCTACGGTGGACCAACAAGTCCTGTGGCGCCCCTTTTGGAAAATGCATTTTCTCAAAATAAAACTGGGATCTAATGAGCCTTGAATGTGAAAATGATTCTTGCAAATTTTACCCTAAGCTCCAGATATCCTTTGCATGTAGAAATAGTGTTAACCATGGAGGAAGGTGGGCTTGCGGAGTATGTTTCGTACTCACCCTTGCTTTATTGTTGGTTTACAGAGAAGACGTAGTTAACATGATCGCGGACGAATAAGGGTTGCGGCCTATCCCCAACTGGTGTAGTAGGGAAGTTTGGGTGTACGTTTAAATTCCACTGATGTTGTTTGTTTTGGGCTGTGTCCCGTTTGGTCTGTCCCATTAGGGCGGATTTATACTACTCTGATGTAACAATATGGTTATCATATCCCTGGGAATGATAATAAGCACATTTTAGTCCCATTATGGTTGTGGGGCGCTTCAGGTGGTATCAGAGCCGTAAGTTGGCCGTTGGACGTAACCCTTAGGATGGAAAAATGTTTTTGAGTCAAAATCTATTGAAAAACACCTCTAGTCCTCACCTTGATCCATTTCAAACCATGTTTTAGTCTGTTCATTCCCTTGCTTTGGTTAAGTGACCTGCTCTCAGAGTCGTGCTCAAACAGGACCGCAGAAAGGACGAGAAACACATCGAAAAAGTTAGTGAGAACATTAGAATCAGTGCATGACCAGAACATGCACCTCGAGGATCCGAGAAACAAGGACGTGTCTCCCGCTAACCTTGCCATAAATAAGGCTGGACTGTGCAATACAGCTGAGGTGACCATTCAGACAAGACTATGCGTCAACAACACTCCATGGAATCGCCACCTAACACCATGTCCACCGCTCGAGAAAGGACACTAGCAACTAGCCCCGAATGTGCCAGCAAGGTGCTTAAAAGAGGGCCAGAGGAACCAAAACCACTCAAATGCAAGCAGACATGGACAAGCAACCTCCAGTTCTCACCGGTGTCCCCATATCCTTTAAGAAGAGAAAGGCTAGAGACCTCATGGATGGAGTCCCAGTCCTGAAAGGCACCCCAGCCACCCCTCCAGAGCTTCTGAGCCAACCAGAACCCTCCCCCGTTCCTCCACCAGAGCTATCAGAACCCCTCACCCTAAGGAAGATTCCAGCACACAACCTAGAGTTGTTGGCAAAGGAAGATCCCCTAGAAGCTGCACCATCCTCCCCACCATCAGAAGAGCTACCCCGAGGTCCTCCACCAAGCCCAACAGCCTCATCGATAGAAGCAAGAGTAAACACATCGGGCATTGCCTCGCTTTGGTGGCTATTTGAAGAAGATAACCCCGTGACCTCACCATAGTCGTCGCTCGAAATCATGTCATCAGCTCTAGTGAGGAGCATTCTGAGGAAAGCTCTACCCCTCTCGGCAGCGAGACCTCGTGGTTTGGCGAATAGTTGTGTCCAGTGTACCTCTTACATTGGGCAGTGGAGTTTTGCTCCACTTTGGTTAGTGCCGCTGTAGGAGCAGCATCGTGTAGTCCGTGTGTGTCTAGTTGTTGCCCGGTGGCTAGAGTATGTATCCATTGTATGGCAATCAACGTGTTAGTTTCGTAGTGCTAGGCCGAGCCCTGCGTTCCTCGATCAGATGGAAACTGTCACCCGTGTCGACAACTGCCAGGAAAAAAGAGGCTTCCCCGAGCTACTAAGAGACACCATGCGGTACCATAGAATCCCAGGATACCTAGAATACTACGGGGATAGCGTTCCCTGAAAGAAGGGAACGAGGATGGACAGTTACCTTGCATATCAAAGAGAACCTCTCTCTCGACGGTTGGTACACCAGAGCCGTCGGCACTGGGTTCATAGAAGCTTGTCACATTGAGGCTTGTGGCGCATTAAGAAGGTTGTGCTCAACCTACCATAGGGCCGTACAAAACACCCCTATGAGATTCTTTCCGCCTATAAACCAAAATGCCCAGATTTGGCGTAAGAGGTCTGCAATCTTGACATAGATCAAGGAGTCTGGAGACCCCACAATAGCCTACCTAGTCGAATACCTACTCGCCCTGGATGATGAATATGAGAAGCTGAGCGAGTGACATGACGAGTTGGTAGTCTGACACCAAGACGTAGAGAGATAGCTGGCTGAGTATAAGAGGGCATCGATAGACACCTCTCTCAGCTATGGAATGAGAAGGAGGGCCATGTCCAGTCCTCACTACATGCCCCAAGGAGAAATGCAGTACCCCATGATGGAAGGAAGTTTAAATCAACTAGTGCAGAGTCACCCAGAAGTTCTCGGCCTTTCTTGCTCAATCACATGCAGACCCATGAATGGAACCTAGGGAACCCCAACAGTCAAGAGGATAAGGCAAGCAAGGGTGCGTTCCTGATGCTCTCATTTCTAGGAGAAGCATCTAGCTCTCAGCCAGAAGTGATGAGCCGTCCGCAATGGGAACCAATCCAAATCGACTAGCCGCATTAGTGTCTCGCGCGTCATGCATCAGTGCTAGTTCGTTTCTATTTCTATTGTGTGTGGCTCCCCTTGGCTTTGTTAGCTAATACTAGCCTTGTTGGATGGTTGTTTGCTGCTAGTAAAAAAGAATCATAGACCTAGCTCTTGTCCCTGTGTTTTTCCTCTCATCTTAAACCCATGTGCTCAGAAAGGCAGAGTCTTCCAAAGGAAGCCATCAGAAAACACGTCTGAAGCACGAACACGGGGTCAAAGGGATCCAATCCATAGCCCATAGAGATGACCAAAAGTGATAGCAAATAGGCACCGACAGGATAATGCAGTAGCTTAGGAATCTGGAAAAGGCATGAGAATAGGCCCAATACCACAGTTTCCTGATCCGGAGCAGTGATAGCCGCTTCAACCGCACCTGCTATCGCCGGCCCAAACACTCACTCACTTGTGTCGCTACATGCACGCACCGATGCCTCCGTGACACGAGCACTCCGCCGACACCGCCTGCCACTTTAGGCAGTGCACACACCCGCTCCGCCGCTGGCTGCACCTAATCCCTACATGCCACGTCCCATGTGTCGCCGCGTGTCTCCCGCCCCATCAGCTGGCACCCAGCCCCTACTCCGCCTCCATGTGCGTGCCGCCACGTGCCTCGCTCCACCACCACCACTCGCGTCGCCTTGGTACACAGCTGCCACACCACAACCGCCGCACCCTGTGTGCCTATAAAAGCCTCGGCTCCGCTCTCCACTCGCCCCTCAGAGCAAGCAAACGCATCGCTCCCTCACTCCATCAGCAAAATCAGTAGCCAAACCCCCCTCCCATGTTATACGACTCCTGGATAGGGCATTTCCTTTTAGGCTTCTACGCCATTGGCATTTTCACCATCCTCTTTGGTCACTTACTGTGGGGGATAGATATCCCCTAGGCCCTCACGATGTGGATTCAGTACGTGGGCCATTGGAGGGCCCAGTAGAGACAGCAGGCCCTTTTCAGGGTGCCGACTGGTCTCATGGGCCCGAGAACGGATGGCAAGCTTGAAGACCAAGTCAAAGGCGCTATAATTCAGGAAAGGCGCAAGGGAGTTGGCTCGGACTCTGGATTACGGGAGCAGCAGGACTCAAGGAAGGAAACGTGTGATCGTGGAATCTGAGTATTCTTTAGGCTTCCAAACAGAGTAGAACTCATAGATAGAAATTGACTTGTAACCCAAGCCTGGCCGGATTATATAAGGCGGGTGAGGGACCCCTACGTAGAACATCTATCATCTCTTCGCACACCAGCCACCAAACCTCTAGACCCTCGTTGTAACCTTGAGAACTCAGATCAATACAACTCGCCCCAAACAGGACGTAGGGTATTACGCTCATTGCGGCCCGAACCTGTATAAACCCTTGTGTTTTGTTGCATCTCTACGCAAACCATCGAGCTAAGCCGACCTCGCCACCCTAAAAGCATCACGTGACACACCCCGTGGTGCATTTTCGGTATCAAACACTAAGAGTTGGCGCGCCAAGTAGGGGCTGGCGAAATCAGCATCAGCTAGCTCCATGGCCAATCGCCTCGTCAACGGCTTCACCCCAGGCGACATGATCTAGTTCGGATCGATCACCTTCATCGCCGATCGGAACGGCGATATCCACCAGCTTCACAGCACGCCGGTGCGACCGTGCATCGTCGTGCAGCCGTCGACCACTCCAGAGCGGCCTGCACCATCGGATCATCGCCAGGGACCACTGCCTCGTCAGCATCCACCAACTCCGTGCCAAGCTCTAGCACGTCAGCGCGAGGCGCCAGTTCCTCGCCGGAATCCGCCTCCGCGTCGTGCTGAGTCGGATCGGGCTCCCCGTGGTCACCATGACTCGGGAGCGCGAGCCAACCGCAGGGTCTACTTCAGGGCTGGATCTGCATTGACCACGCCAGCCCGAGCGGAGCCTCCGGCGACCGCCGCTTCGGTCCCGACCCGTCGCACAGCGCTCTCAACCTCCCCGACTCAAATCTAGACTCGGATTAGTCGAGAGCCAAGACCAGGTTCCTCAAGGAACCCCTTACAAGATCCGCGGCGGACCCGCACCTAAGGCGGCACTCCACAGGGCCCGGGGCGAGTCCCTGTTGATACTCGTTCCTGGGTCCCACGTCCGCTATGGGTCCTACCACCTCCGCTAGCATTGAAGCAAGCCTGGCCGGCCTCGCCGCCCAGGGCCGAAAGAAGACTCGGGTGGAGCCTACCGTTCCCTCCGTCCCGTTCGGTCTCCGCAACTCTGCTGCTACGTACCAGGGGCTTCTCTCCCGTGCCTCGGCTCCCCTCAACAATGACGAGGGCGCGCGGGGGGCGCTTGACTCAAGATAGTCCGTGCCTCTTCCGGACGATCGAATCTACAGTGGGCTCGACGCGCCACCGGCGGGTCGTCACCCACGACTCGTCATCGATCCCACGCCGGCGGGATGATCTGTTCACCGGAGGACCTCACCGACTCGCGAGGCTCGCCGTCGCTCGGTGAACACTGAGAGGGCTCGTGATGCGGAGCGCCCTCATATGATCTACAGTATCGATACTCCTACGGTCTCTGAACATGTTGCAACTACCGCAACGACCACGATGTCCACGGTCCTTGCCTCGAACGCCAGTGTGGGGGTGGCAGCCACGACCACCAGCAGGTCCCAGGGATCGTTTTCCGGCTGCACTCTCTGCTTCCCTGAGGTCTTCGTGATCAGTGGTGCGGCGAACGAGATCGACGAGGTGGTCTCGGACGATGAGCAACCCATCCTCGCCGGAACCTCGCAAGATCGCCATAGGAGAGAGAGGGCAAACCGCATCCGTAACATCCGGCGCCGCCACATCCTAGGGAACAAGGATCCTACGCTGCCTGTCTCGATAGACGAGGTAACTCAGGCGAGCGAGGATGAGTAGAAAGTGCAGAGCGACCGACGCAGGAACTAGACGCGGTAGCGACGTCGCGATTGGCAGACTGCTCAAGCTAGGCGACAGTGGGTGGCAGCGCTCCCCGGATGCAATCTTCTGAAGGAGTTCAAGGGAGTCATGGAGACCCCGAGTCAAGCAGGAGGGGCATTGGTCAAGCTCTGCGAACTCATCCCCAACAACGAAGACGGGGTGGCCATCAAGACCGTTCTCGCTCGGGCAGCAGACCACCTCGTGCCCAGGCAGCAAGAGGTCGCCGACGCACGACAGGTCATCAATGGCAACTGCGACGCACGTCACAGCATTGAGCAATCTTGCGCTCAGA
The DNA here is from genome assembly GCA_022530915.1 of Paspalum notatum. Lineage (NCBI taxonomy): Eukaryota > Viridiplantae > Streptophyta > Magnoliopsida > Poales > Poaceae > Paspalum > Paspalum notatum. The sequence goes on along the minus strand of CM039684.1, from coordinate 21,344,492 downwards.
GACACCAGCTCGAGATAGACCGGCGCGCAAACTACGACCGAGACTACGGCCCCCCGCAGCGCGCTTCAGCCGCCAGGTGTCACTCGGGGGCTGTCTCCGTGAACAGCTCCGCCCCCCGAGACAGATCTAAGCGGGATCATCGACCTCAGTCCCCACCTCGCCGCCCAGTGGAGGATCGCGGCAACCTGGCAGGCACCGCCAAAGCTGCTATAGCAACCTTCAGCTGGAGGATTCAAGACGTCGAGTGGCCACGCAACTTCAAAATCTCAAACATTGAAAAATTTGAGACGAAGATGGATCACGGAACTGGCTGGCCGTGTACACTACCGCGGCCCGAGCGGCCAATGCCTCAAAAGATCTCATGACGGCCTATGTCCCAATCAAGTTGGGGCAGGACGTGCTTCAATGGCTTCGCCACCTCAGGCGCGGCAGCATTGAGAACTGGGCGACTTCCGTCGCCTGTTCATCGCCAACTTTCAGTCACTCTCCGACAAGCCGGCGCAGCGGTGGGACCTCAAAACCATCAGGTGCAAGGATTCTGAAAGCCTGCGATCGTACCTCAAACGGTTCTAGGCCCTCAGAAACCGCATCCCCGATGTATCTGAGGATATGGTGATTGACAACTTCCTCTAGGGCTCTAACGATCAGGTCTTCATCAAGCACATACTGGAAAGGGCGCCCACCACCTCAGAGCGTCTCTTCCAGGAAGCGGACCACTACATTACGGTGGACGAACGAGCTCTCGACCTTGTTCGCCCTCGGCAAGACGGCCGAGGTAAGGGCAAGCAAGAGAGGCATGAAGAACCCCCGCGGCAAGATCGTCGCTGGGACAAGAGGCCTCAGGACAAGGTCCGTGTCCTGGCTCCAGCTCTGGCACGACCACGCGGCCCGCCTCCAGCCCAGGCTCGAACCCTTGATCAACTCCTCGACGAGCCATGCCCTGCGCATAAGGATATGCGCCATACTCTCAGACACTGCCGCGACTTCAAAGCCATGCTGACACGCGGTCAGTTCCCGACGGCGCAAGCTCCTCCTCCACCTCCTCCACCACGGAACCAGCCGCCGCACCGGCCGGCTAGAGGCAGTAATCAACGCTTCCTCAACGTCAACAAGGAGGTCAACTTCATTCTAGGAGGGCACGGAGCGTACCCGAGCAAGCGTCAGTAGAAGCTGGAGGATCGGCGGATCAACGCGGCCACCTCAGAGCCGCCGCAGTGATACGATTGGTCCCACGAGCCGATCTCGTTCAGTCAGGCAGATCAGTGGCTCAACTTCAACGAGCCGGGCAAGTACCCGCTGCTGGTAACCCCCATAGTTGGCGACACCCGACTCAAGAAGGTTCTGATTGACGGAGGGGCCAGCATCAACGTGGTGTTCCCCAGGGCTCTGCAAGAGATGGGGATCCCGCTCAGCAAACTCAAGAAATCGGATACCCCATTCTTTGGGATTGTTCTGGGCGTAGGCGAATACCCGCTCAGACACATCTATCTGCCGGTCGCTTTTGGTACGGCAGAGAACTTTCGCATCGAGACATTGCGATTTGAAGTCCTAACCTTCAACTGCGTTTACAACGCCATCATTGGGCATCCTGGGCTAGCCAAGTTCATGGCTACCCCACATTACCCATACCTCATTCTCAAGATGCCAGCCCCAAGTGGTACTCTCTCCATACGCGCTGACTTCAAGGGAGCCTCGGAGTGCATACAAGAGGCCATGCAAATGGCCCTTGAACCGAATCATATGGCGGCACAGAAGAAGTTCAAGGCGGACGAAGCCGGCATGTCACAGGAAGACCTCTAGATTCCGACTCAAGAGGCGGCCTCTAGCGCAGCAATTCAACCAGCCGTCCCGACGAAGGAGATAAGTCTCGACCCCTCGGAAGCGACCAAGACGACCGCCATCAACGCTCTTCTTCCTGCCAAATAGGAAGACACGCTCGTCCAGTTCCTAAGGGCCAACCGTGACATGTTTGCATGGAAACCAGCTGATATGCCTGGGGTCCCAAGGGAATTGGCTGAGCACCAACTCAAAGTTTTTCCCAATGCCAAACCCATCAAGCAGAGGCTGCGGCGGTTCACTCCAGAAAAGCGAGAGGCCATTATGGCAGAGTTAACCCGGCTAAAGGCTGCCGGTTTTATTAGAGAAGTCATGCATCCCGAGTGGCTTGCAAATCCTATACTCGTTCTCAAGAAGAATAAAAAGGACTGGCGGATGTGCGTTGATTATACTGATCTCAATAAGCACTGCCCTAAGGACCCGTTCGGGTTGCCTCGCATTGACCAAGTCGTTGACTCTACGGCCGGCTGCGCTTTGCTCTCCTTCCTCGATTGTTACTCGGGCTATCATCAGATTAGCCTAGCAACTGAAGATCAGGAGAAAACAGCGTTCATTACGCCTTTCGGTGCCTACTGCTATACCTCAATGTCTTTCGGGTTGAAGAACGCGGGAGCAACGTACCAAAGGGCGATTCAAACTTGCCTCGCCGATCACTGGGGCGAACGTGTCGAGGCTTACATTGATGACGTTGTAATCAAGACCAAGAACAAAGAGAATTTCATCGATGATCTGCGCCAGGTGTTTGACAGCCTGAGGAAATTCCGGTGGAAGCTCAACCCCACCAAGTGTGTCTTCGGCGTCCCCGCAGGTCAGTTGCTTGGTTTTGTCGTCAGCAACAAAGGAATCGAAGCCAACCCCGAGAAGATCAAGGCTATTCTATGCATGCACCCCCTCAGATCGCAGAAAGATGCTTAGAGGCTGACTGGGTGCATAGCAGCCTTGAGCCGATTCCTATCACGGCTCGGGGAGCGTGGCATGCCTTTCTACAAACTCCTCAAAAAGGTCGACAGGTTTTAGTGGACTGCAGAGGCTCAAGAAGCATTGGACACTTTGAAAAAGTTCCTAACATCACCTCCTGTACTCAAGTCTCCTAATCGTGCCACTGCCGACTCACCGGCGGAAGATATGCTCCTCTACATCTCTTGTACGACTCACATGATCAGTACCGCATTGGTGGTCGAGCGACCGAATGGACAGCACACGGTACCCAGGCAACATCTGGTCTACTTCATCAGTGAGGTCCTCAGTCCCTCCAAAATCAGGTATCCTCAAGTACAGAAGTTACTATACGCAGTTCTCATTACCGCACGCAAGCTGCGCCATTACTTTGAGGAACATAAAATCATAATGGTTACGGAATTCCCAATCGGAGAGGTCTTGCGTAATCGAGAGGCCACAGGGCGCATCGCCAATTGGGCTTGTGACCTGGGGGCTCATGATATTGAATTCCGTCCTCGTACTGCAATCAAAACTCAAGCATTAGTCGATTTCATCTCTGAGTGGACTGAGCATCAAGTGCCTGAGAAGCCAGAAATCATGGAAGTTTGGAAGATGTATTTCGACGGCTCGTTGAAGTTGGAAGGAGCTGGTGCTGGCATCATCTTCACCTCGCCAGCAGGGGAAAAACTCAAGTATGTACTACAGATTCTCTTCCCGGTTTCCAACAACGCAGCTGAATATGAGGCTCTCCTCCATGGCCTGCGCATCGCCATATCACTAGGGATCCAGCGTCTAATGGCCTACGGACATTCCTTGGTGGTCATTAATCAAGTCAACAAGGAGTGGGATCGCTCCATAGAAAGTATGGACAAATACTGCGAGGCAGTCCGTAAGCTGGAAGGCAGATTTCCTGGCCTCGAGTACATTCATGTGGACCGGGATCGCAACGTGGACGCTGACATCCTGTCCAAGTTGGGCTCATCGCGAGCCAAGGTACCCTCCGGCATCTTCGTTCAAGAGCTTCATCATCCTTCCGTCTAGCTAGACGAGCTGAGCATACCTCCCGACCGGCATATCTTAACTCCGGATGCACCGACTGACTGGAGGGCCCCCATCATCAAGTACATCTTGGACGAAGAAATTCCATAGGATAAAGCAGAGGCCGAGCGAATAGCGAGACGGTCTTCCAGCTATACTCTGATTAATAACGAGTTATACAAGCAAGCTGCCTCAGGAGTTCTGCTGAAATGCCTAAGTACTTCATCAGGGCAGAGTTTGCTAAAAGTGATACACGCTGGAGTATGTGGAATTCATGCCGCTTCACACACATTGGCCGGGAAGGCGTTCAGGGCTGGTTTCTATTGGCCCACAGCGAAGAAGGACGCTACCGAGTTAGTGCAGCACTGCGACGCTTGTCAGTTCCTCGCCAAGCATCATCACCTTCCAGCACAGCAGTTGCAGAATTTACCGGTCTCATGGCCTTTTGCCTGTTGGGGGCTGGATATGATTGAGCCTTTCAAGAAAGCTCAAGGTGGATACACACATGTGTTGGTTGCCATCGACAAGTTCACCAAATGGATCGAGTTCAGACCCATTGCTTCTTTAACATCTGCTAAAGCGGTGGAGTTCATTCAAGACATCATCTTTCGCTTTGGGATCATGAATTCCATCATCACAGATCTGGGGTCCAACTTCACAGGCTTTGAATTCTTCGATTTCTGCGAACAAAGGTCCATCTGTGTCAATTATGTCTCGGTGGCTCACCCCAGAGCTAATGGGCAGGTCGAGCAGGCCAATGGCATGATATTGGATGCACGCAAAAAAAAGATCTTTGACAAAGATAAGAAGTTGGCTGGGAAGTGGATACGCGAATTGCCGTATGTGGTCTGGAGCCTTCGAACACAACCTAGCAAAGCTCTCGCAGGGAACACACCCTTCTTCATGGTGTATGGATCGGAGGCAGTCTTACCTACTGACCTCAAGTTTGGAGCTCCACGTCTGGTTTTCAATAGCATTGCTGAGGCTAAAGCAACCCGACTCGAGGAGATCGACCTACTCGAGGAGGAGCGTCTTAACTCTGTTATTCAGTCGGCTCAAAATCAACAGACTTTACGTCGCTATCATGATCGATCTACGAGGTCTCGTTCCTTCCCAATCGGGGACCTGGTGCTGCGCAGGGTGCTCAAAACTGCGGGACAGCATAAGTTATCTCCTCCTTGGGTAGGCCCATACATCATGACAGAAGTTACTCGTCCAGGATCATATCGTCTATCTCAAATGGATGGGACACCAGTCGGGAACTCTTGGAATATAGAGCATCCGCGCAGATTCTACGCATAGTCTTTTTCTTTTCTCTATGATTTTTAGAGCTAGCAGTCAGTATTACCTTTTGTACTCTGTCCTCATTCATGTTCTATAAATAAATGCACTCTTGAGATAAAGTATTCAGTGTTCTCTTTCCAACTTTTTACTTACGACATTCACTCGTTGTATATGGGCAATCGACCTGGGTCAGTTGACCGACAGTACGGTGCTACAGGCCCACTCTTACTCTTGACGGGGATATCTCCGGCCCCAATCACGAGAGCAATCGGCCTAGGTCAGTTGACCGACAGCATGGTGTTACATGCTCTCGTTCGAACTCATAATAGTGGAGCACTCAAGGCCCCAACAAAACAAAGGCAATTGGCCTAGGTCAGATGACCGACAGCACGGTGCTACATGCCTTTGCAGGACCACATAATTGGGGAGCATTCAAGGCCCCGACTGAACAAAGACAGAAGGGCCTAGGTTTTGATGACCTACGGCTCATTACGGCATGTCTTTGCTTCATCACCATACTCTATCTTACAGTATTCATGTTTTTTATTGTTATGTGTTGTTTTTCTTGTATTCAGCTCAAACTCAGATCGTGATAATGTCGCTTGTTTTCTCTGCACAGGAATAACTCTCAGGTACGTATGGCATATTTTGAGTTGCTCTCTAAATTAACTTGGTTTTGCAGAATAAATAATCAAGGTTGTCGACACAGAATGCAAAATACATACACACAGCATTCGGTTCATCATATTACATGGGGAGTCATTGTTTACTCATTGTCACCTACAAGGAGTTCAGCAACCACTCAGGCTTCATCTTCATGCTCAACACCCCGGTTCTCGATTACTATCTTTCCTAGTAAACCTGCCAAGTCAATCTCAGGTTGTGAACTCTTGATGACCATAAGGGCGCTAGTAAGTGTGGTTTTTACTCGCTTGGACACCTTGGACTTCATATCATCCATGAAATTGAGAGCCAATGGATCGGCCTCATTGCTCTCCTGGTGTGATGAGTGATTGTCAACGAGATCAAGCCCTCCGATGGACTGGAGGTAGAGGATGACGAAGACCTCGATGGCATGAGGCAAAAGTCCTCCAATGGACCGAAGGCAAGTCTAGGCGTCGGTCGGTCATGGAAGCTCGGTACATGGAGGGGCGGTTCGGCAACGGTGGTGTAAGCCCTCCGATGGACCGCGAGGCAACTACGATGGATGGAGAAGCCGGGTGCCACCGTGGTGCTCCAATCCGAGTGTATGGCGCGAAGGCGTGCGAGGGAGGCTTTGGCGGCTTCGGCTCAAAACCGCCACCCAAGTTCAAGTGACTTGGTAGGTTGGGCTCCGACTCACCAAGATAGAAGATTGGGCCAAGACCCGGCCCAGGAAGTCCGCAGAATAAAGTTTCCCGGTTTCTGACTTCAAAACCGGGGGAAGCTTTCGGACTACTGGCTACATGGCGCACATCCAAGCGAGGCGTGGAGAAGAAGAAGATCAAGCCGTCATTGTAGTCGTCTGATTGTATCTTTTCGGTTTGGCCCTCTCCGGGCATTTTTAGAGTAGGGGTCTTAATGTAATTGTGTCGTTTAGGGCCTAGGGTATAAATAGACTTGAGAGGCTCCCTTGGAGCTCATCTTGGCAGCCACAAACCCTAGAATTACCCTAACCCTAGCAGCCAAGGTCCAAAGAGAAGAAAAAGAGAGGATTAGCTAGGGGATCAGTGCCTAGTTTAGTCTAATCTTGTCATTAGTGGGAGGATGAAGGGAGGTAGGCTCTAGGGAACTCTTGTAACCTGAATTTCGTGGTTAATTCAAGGTTCTTTGTTGTGAAATTCCAAGTCTTGAGCAGCAATCTCGTCCCTCCCTCTTTGCCCCTTTTCTAGTTTCGTTTTTGGTCCCGTTTCTTGGATTTTGGCTCGTTTTGTGTGGTCCGAGAATGAGACCTTTCTTTTGCTGGTATTTTGCCTTGCTAGGACATGGTGCATCTCACTAGCCAAGTGCTAGAATCATCCAACCCCGAGCAAGGGCCGTTCTTGACGTTTCTAGGTTTTTCGGGTTCAACTCACCAACCTCACGAGATCTGAAATTCCTGTGCAACCCTTGATCTTTTCAAGTGGATATTTTGGGGTTTGCTAGAGAAGGTACTTAGGATCATCCATGCAAATTTTCGTGAAGTTTCGTTGAGAATTGACCCGGTTTTGGTTCGGTTTTTGGAGTGCCTGCATGCAGTTTTTCAGTTGTCAACTCACCTACCTCACGAGATTTACAATTCCCATGCATCCCTTGATCTTTTGGAGCTGATCTTTTGGGATTTGCTAGAGAAGGTCCTTAGGATTGCCCATGCAAATTTTCATGAAGTTTCGTTGAGATTTGACCCCGTTTCGATCGTTTTTCGTAGAGGTGTCGGGTTGTTTTCTGCGCGCAGTTTTTCGGAGAACTGACAGTATTAATCGTTTGTCCTTAGGTTTGTCCGAACCCTATACTTCAGATTGTCCGATCCCCTTCCCTCGGATTGTCCAGTCTATAGGTTTTTAGGGCTATTTCAGCCCCTTTCTTTGGGTTTGTCCGGTCAGTTCTTTTGGTTGAGACAGTATTGTCCGGTCTAGTGTATTTAGGGTTGTTTTTGCGTGTTTCTTGCTCCGCTTGCTTTGGGGTTTGTTTTTCTTGATTTCTTTGGTTTTTTTTGAAGTGTTGTGGTTTTCTTCAAGTTTGTTTTGTGTCAACCACTGCATGCCCATAATCTTCACTCACTGTTCTTAAGTGAGGCACGCTTCGGTGTGTTGAGTGGCTAGTGTGCGACGCTTGCAACCTTTGTAGCTTGTTTTGTTTTGTTTGTGCCTTGTTGTTCTTGCTTGCTTTGATGCTGCTTTAGTGTTTTCAGTTTAGGGATTCTCAATGTGTCCTAGGGTTAGTAGCTTGTCTACGCTACATAACTCTGCACATTAGAGAGGTGTAGTTTTAGGTGTTGTGAGTGTTTGTCTGGGTGTAGTGTGTTTGCTCGTTTAGGTGTAGTTTGGTTGCTCGTCTTACGTCCTTTTCTTTGGGTGTTAATTCAAGTGCTTCCGCTTTCCACCCGATACGTATCTGTTCAGTGGACGGTATTGGGTGTGTGTGTTTTCGTGAGAGCGCACTTTGGGGGTTTGAATTTGAGTTTTTCAAGTGCTCCTATTCACCCCCCCTCTAGTCGCACGTCTCGGTCCTACAAGTGGTATCAGAGCCGGTTAGGTTTCCTATACCTTAACCGGTGACGAAACCGTAGCGACGATGACTTACTCCGGGAAAATTCCCGTCCTTGGCTCCGATGGCTATCCCTACTGGAAAGGTAGGATGGAGGCATTCCTTGTTAGCCAGAGTCAGGACATATGGGATGCTACTCAGAGTACGACTTTTGTGGTGCTTCCAGTTGCTGAGCGTACTACGCAGGATATCGTGGCTCAGCATGAGGCGAATGCCAAGGCTGTTAACTTTCTCTTCTCGGGCTTGGTCCCATGGATTATGAGAGAGTGAGTCACCTTAAGACTGCGCATGAGATATGGTCACTGCTTAGTGCACACCATGAGGGTACTGCGACGATTAAGGCTAGGCTTGTAGAGACTTATCGGTGCGAATATGAGAATTTCGTCCAGAAGCCGGGAGAGTCAGTAGACGACTTGTTTGGTCGCTTTCAGTCGATCCTCAACAAGTTACGTGTCAACTCTGCCCCCGCTGCCCTCCCATATACCGATCATCAGCAGGCTGTCAAGTTGCTGTATGCTTTGGATAGAAAAATATGGGAGATCAAGGTGAACTCAATCATTGAGTCAGCAGGGTATGATACGATTGGAGTAGAGGCGCTCTATAGTAAGCTTGTACAGGTTCCCTCGCTTGTACAGGTTCTAAGAGTCTGGCCTTGGCTACCCCCTCTAGTGAGTCTGTCACTAACCCCATATTACACAACTTCTCATTTTCTGCTTTGATGTCTGTTACAGAGGAGCAGCTAGCGACACTTGGGGATGACGAGTTGTGTTTGATGTCTAGTCGCTTTTGGCACGCCTATGACAACCGGATGAGCAAGAAGAGGGGCGAGCGGCCCAAATGCTTCGAGTGCGGAGAGGTCGGCCACTTCATCGCCGAGTGCCCCAACAAGAACGACTACTACAAGAAGGGAAAGAGCTACTCCCGCGACTCCGACAAGTACCACTCCGGCAAGCTAAGCTTTGACAAGCACCGCTCCAGCAAGCACGGCTCCGGCAAGCGCTCCTTCGGCAAGAAGAACTTCCGGAAGCCTTTTAAGAGCTACCAGAAGGACAACCGGAAGCGGGACAAGGCCTTATTCGCCGAGATCGGGTTCTGCAGCAGTGGATCTTCTTCCTCTTCGTCCTCGTCGAGCTCATGCGACGAGGAGATCCCGTACAGTGAGGACAAGAGGAACGATCAAGGCGGTCCAGCTGGCTTGTGCTTCGTCTCCACCAAGTCCAGGCGCAAGAACAAGGAGAAGAGGAGCTCGGTTTGCTCCATGGCGCTTGAGGACATGGAGAACAAGGATGACGGCAGCAACTCTTCTTCCGATGATGAGGTAACTCCTGAGCAAGCCGAAATCCTTGAGATGCTAGAGCAGAACAGCCGGGAGCTTAAGGCCCAGGATAAGATGCCGGAGAAGGCAGCTAAGAAGCTGCAGAAGTTGAAAGCCCAACTTGCTGAGGCTTTAGAGGAAAATGAGAGGTTGAGGAGTGTGAGACCCCAACCCAGTGAGATTGAGTGCCCTACCTGTGAGTCTTTCATGACGGAGCTTGGTGACCAGAGAGATAGGTATGCTAAGCGGGTAGAGGAGATAGATGAGCTGAAGGCTGAGTTGGGCAAACTCTAGTTCAAACTGGATGAGCCTATTTTGAGTGGAGAGTGTAGCACTTCGGGTGAGAAGAGTGCCCCAATTAAGGTCAAGAATGCACCTACCCAGCTAGGAGAGACTGTTGATGGGGTTTACCATGAGCCACCCAAGGCTGCCCCAAAGAAGAAGTACTGGACACCCAAGCCTTCTAAGGCTAAGCTGGATAAGATTGTTGAGGAAGAGCTTAAGCCCAAGGGCAAGAAGCCAGTCCAGCAGCTTGAGCCACCCAAGGCCACACCACCTAAGCCCAAGTCCCAGCTTAACCCAGTTCCTAGGAGGCCTGTCTACCACTGTGAGTTTTGCCAGCGGAATGGCCACCTAGAGGAGTTTTGTTTCAGGAGGAAGCGGGTTGAGAGGCAGGAGAGAGCTTGGAGGAACCAGGATCAGTTCTACCAGGGTGGTAGGCAAGATCCTCCCCATCGCGGTGAGATGAGAGACCGCTTTGCCGGTGGTGAGAGAGGAGGCGGCTTTCAGGCTCGTGCTTCTGGTGGTGAGAGACGCTTTACCGGCCGAGCTCCTAGTCGTTTTCAACGCGGCTATGGACCTCGTGACCGAGGCTTTGAGAGAGCTTTCGAGGGTTCACGCTTTGGAGGTCGTGGTTACCCTGATCGTGGTGATGATTTCTTTGATTGTGCTTATCCCACTTTTGAGCAGATGGCTCGGCATTGGTACAGCAGTTTTGGGACTAACCCCAGTGCCGGACCGTTTGCTCACCGTCGCTTTACTTGACTTTGCAGGATCGAGGCATGGAGGACGTGTGGATCATGGACTCCGGTTGCTCTAGGCACATGACAGAGCACCACAAGTGGTTCTCCAGCCTCAACCCCGTAAGCACCAAGGAGTACATCACATTCGGGGACAATGGTCAAGGTAAAGTGATGGGTGTTGGTTCTGTTTTGCTCTCTGCTAAGCTTTCCCTGAGAGAAGTTGCCTTTGTCCGGAATTTGAGGTTCAATTTGGTTTCTGTTTCGCAACTTCTCGATGAAGGATTTGAGGTTCGTTTTAAGAAAGGTGCGTGTTACGTTCTTGATGCTGAGGAGACCCTTGTTTGCTCTTTGCTGCCTTTTGGTCAGGTTTTTAGGGTCGACCTCACATCTGTTTCTGGCCCTGCTCGCTGTTTGGTTGCTAGTCCTTCTGCTGATATTTGGAAGTGGCATAGGAGGCTTGGTCACTTGAGCTTTGATCTGCTAGTCAGATTGAGTTCAATGGGCCTAATCCGAGGATTGCCCAAGTTGAGAGCTGAGAAGGACTTAGTATGCCACCCCTGTCGTCATGGCAAGATGGTTGCCGCTTCTCACATTCCTGTGTCTCAGGTTATGACCTCCTATCTGGGTGAGCTACTCCATATGGATACAGTAGGTCCCGCTCGGGCAGCGTCGGTCAGTGGGAAGTGGTACGTGCTTATTGTTGTGGACGATTTTTCACGGTTCTCGTGGGTATTTTTCATGGAGTCTAAGGATGAGGCGTTTGGTTTTGTTCGGGATCTGGTACTGAGGTTGAGAAACGAGAGTCATAAGGCCATGAGGGCTATCCGCAGTGAAATGGCAGAGAATTCAGAAACTCTCGTTTCGAAAACTTCTGTCGTGACCTAGGTCTTGAACACCAGTTTTCTTCTCCATATACCCCTCCGCAGAACGGTGTTGTGGAACGCAAGAACCGCACACTTGTTGAGATGGCACGGATGATGCTCGATGAGCATAGGACTCCAAGGCGCTTTTGGGCTGAGGTAGTGAATACGGCCTGTTACATTGCGAACCGGATCTTCTTGCAAGCTTTCCTTGGGAAGACCTCGTATGAACTTCGGTTTGGTAGGCAGCCCAGCGTCAAGCATTTGCGAGCGTTTGGCTGCAGGTGCTTTGTGCTTAAGAAGGCGGGGCATTTGGATAAGTTTGAGTCTCGTTGTTTGGATGGGATTTTTCTAGGGTATGCTTCTAATTCTAGGGCTTTTCGTGTGTGGATTTTGGAGGCCAAGCGAGTATTTGAGACTTGTGAGGTTTCTTTTGATGAAACTATGCCCTGCACAACCCTTGCCCTTGAGCTTTCAGGTGATGATGAAGAAGGCGCCCTCATCTTTGAGGATGAGGAAGGTGCAGTTAATGATGGTGATGCAGGAGCCACTGCATCGGCTACAGCTCCTGTCCCCTCTGCTACGAGCTCAGATGATGAAGGAGGACCCTTGCCCACGGTTTCCTCCTCACTCCCCCGACAGCAAGCTCATGCAGAGGCTGGACCCGCTGAGGACGTAGGAGAGGTGACTTCCGAGATTGTTCCATCTCGGCAGGTCCAGCGGGATCACCCTCCACACAGGATGATTGGAGATATTCACCAGCGTGTCACATGCTCTTCGGTTAACTCTCTAGCCTTTTTCTCCCACTCTGCATATGTTGCTTCTTTTGAGCCCCGGGATGTGTCACATGCATTATCTGATCCTAACTGGGTAAACGCCATGCATGAGGAGTTGGAGAACTTTGAGAGAAACCATGTCTGGGATTTAGTTGAACCTCTACCAAACTGTCGCCCTATAGGTACCAAGTGGGTTTTCAAGAACAAACAGGGTGAGGATGGGATGGTTGTGAGGAACAAAGTGAGATTGGTAGCCCAGGGTTTCTGTCAGAAGGAGGGGATAGATTATGTGGAGACCTTTGCCCCTATAGCTCGTTTAGAAGCCATTAGGATTTTGCTTGCCTTTGCGGCCTCTAAAGGCTTCAAACTGCAGCAAATGGATGTCAAGTCTGCTTTCCTGAACGGGTTCATAGAGGAGGAGGTATATGTGAGACAACCTCCTGGCTTTGAGAGTGCTAGATTTCCAGACCGGGTGTATAAGTTAAGGAAAGCCCTTTATGGTCTGAAGCAAGCTCCTAGAGCTTGGTATGCTAGGTTGAAGAGTTTCCTGCTCAAGTCTGGGTTTGTGATGGGTTCAGTAGACAAGACCTTGTTTTTGTTGAGTCGTGGCGGTGACACCCTGATAGTTCAGATATATGTTGATGACATAATCTTTGGTGGTTCATCTCATGCTTTGGTGTCTAGTTTTGCTGAACAGATGAGCAGGGAATTTGAGATGAGTCTTATGGTGAGCTCCAGTTCTTTCTCGGGTTGCAGATCAAGCAAGGCCCTGAAGGAACCTTCGTCCATCAAGCCAAGTATACAAAAGACATACTCAAGAAGTTTGAAATGGGTGACTCCAAGCCCATGACAACCCCTATGAGTACAAACACGGCGCTTGATGCTGATGAAGATGGGGAGGCGGTGGACCAGAAGGAATTTCGAGGGATAATCGGCTCACTTCTGTACCTGACGGCAACCAGGCCGGACATTCAGTTCGCGGTCTGCCTTTGTGCGCGTTACCAGGCGTCTCCTAGGACTTCTCACCGTCAAGCGGTGAAGCGCATTTTCAGGTATCTGAAATTCACTCTTGAGCTTGGTCTTTGGTATTTCTCGGGTTCTTCTCTCTTTCTTAGAGGGTTCTCAGATGCTGACCATGCTGGCTGCCGGATTGATCGCAAGTCAACCTCCGGCACATGCCAACTCTTAGGAACCTCTCTTGTCGCTTGGTCCTCTCGCAAGCAAGCTAGCGTATCTTTGTCTACCACAGAAGCAGAGTATATAGCTGCTGCTAGTTGCTGCTCCCAGCTTTTATGGATGAAAGCCACCCTTAGTGATTTCGGCCTTAGGTTTGGAAAAATCCCTCTTCTAGTTGATTCTACTTCTGCTATTTCTGTAGCTAAGAACCCCGTCTTGCACTCTACAACTAAACACATAGACGTAAGGTTTCACTTTCTGAGAGATCACTATGAGAAGGGGGACATGGACTTAGTCCACGTAGCATCTGAAAACCAGTTGGCCGATATCTTTACCAAGCCCCTAGAGTTTGGCGCTTTTGTGCGCTTGAGAGGTGAGCTTGGAGTGTGCTATCCCTTTTAGTCAGGGATAATGTGCTATTCCTTTTAGTAAGGGATAGCTTCTGTAGTTTAGTTTCTGCTTTTATCTGGTTTTTATTTCTTTTTGCTTCTTTTGCATATTGTATCATATCATGCATCACATTGTATCAGTTTTATTTTCACTTCACTAGCACTAGAGCTCTTTTGGAATGATAAGTTAGTAATTGCTTGTGTTAGATTGTACAGATGCATACTTGATCATGGTTGGCTAAGCTCTCTTGAGTCTGTTGAATACTAGTTGTGAGCTAAGTCATTTTATTCTTTGCAAATCAAAAACCATGATCACCACTTGATTTGGCTACCTAGCATGTGTAGGATTGTTGAATGCTATGCTATCTTTTCATACCTGGATATGCTAGTTGTATGCCTTTGCCATGTTAATGCCTAAGCTTTTATGACACCTTGCTTAAATTGAAATCTGAATCAAATTGCTTACAAGTGTGTCTTATATGATGAATTGAGAAAGATCCAGGTGGGTTTGCTTGTCACACTGATCTAGTTCGAGACAGCTTGCCTTTGCACTTTGGCATGAACTTGGACTAGGCTGTCTATGACCAAAACCTTGTCTTAAGCTTCTGATGGTTATATAACCTAGGCTTGGCATTGGTTGGTAAGAAGTGGCAAAAGACAAGTAAATAACCCCTGGCACAAAAAGAACTTGCTTTTGACTACAAATGTCTAAATCTGAAATTTGTAAGTCTCTAAAATGCTTATGGCTAGTTGTATATGCTTTGGTTGAGAGTAGCACACCTTGTATGCATTGCTAGCATTTTGTTGTTCATGCCTATCTTGCTAGGTGCTATTCATGCTGGTGATGCTTTCTTTTCATTAACCCTGAAAAATAAGCTTACTCTTGATATGTGTAAGATAGATTCATTTGAGCTTGTTGTATGCTTCCTTGTCCTCACTTGCTCTGTATGCTAGAACTTGTGATTACTAGCTTTTTCATCCCCTCTGAGCTCTTTCAGTTGCACTCCTTGCATTTCATGGCATATTTTGAGGGGGAGTTATCTAGTTTAGGGGGAGTTGAGTTCAAGGAACCCTTAATGTTTCCATTGTCAACAAGGGGGAGAAATTTGGGGAGAGATTAGTGTACTTCTCCAAGGGGAAGAAATTTAAAAATATGGAAAAGGGGGAGAACTCAGCAGAGATTTAGTTGAGGGAGAGCTTTGCATTCATATTGCATTTGTGAGGATGCATTTCAGGGGGAGTTTGAGCTTTTAGCATGCTCTTTGCATCGGTGCGTTGAGCCTTTTGCCTCTATCTTGAGGAGCCGATGTTTTGTTTTTCGTTTTGCTTCAAGCTGCCTTGTGTTTTGCCTTTGTTTGGTTTTGGGCAGCTTGAGCATTTCTTTTCTTTTTCTTTTCTTTTTCGGTTTTACGCTTTTCTTTTGTCTTTGCTCTATTTCAGGTTACAGGTTGCAGATGTGTTGACAATGCACTCATCAAGGGGGAGATTGAGAGCCAATGGATCGGCCTCATTGCTCTCCTGGTGTGATGAGTGATTGCCAACGAGCTCAAGCCCTCCGATGGACTGGAGGTAGAGGATGACGAAGACCTCGATGGACTGAGGCAAAAGTCCTCCAATGGACCAGAGGCAAGTCTCGGCGTCGGTCGGTCATGGAAGCTCGGTACACGGAGGTGCGGTTCGGCAACGGTGGTGTAAGCCCTCCGATGGACCGCGAGGCAACTCCGATGGACTGGAGAAGCCGGGTGCCACCGTGGTGCTCCAATCCGAGTGCATGGCGCGAAGGCGTGCGAGGGAGGCTTTGGCGGCTTCGGCTCAAAACCGCCACCCAAGTTCAAGTGACTTGGTGGGTTGGGCTCCGACTCGCCAAGATAGAAGATTGGGCCAAGACCCGGCCCAGGAAGTCCGCAGAATAAAGTTTCCCGGTTTCTGACTTCAAAACCGGAGGAAGCTTTCGGACTACTGGCTACGTGGCGCACATCCAAGCGAGGCGTGGAGAAGAAGAAGATCAAGCCGTCATCGTAGTCGTCTGATTGTATCTTTTCGGTTTGGCCCTCTCCGGGCATTTTTAGAGTAGGGGTCTTAATGTAATTGTGTCGTTTAGGGCCTAGGGTATAAATAGACTTGAGAGGCTCCCTTGGAGCTCATCTTGGCAGCCACAAACCCTAGAATTTCCCTAACCCTAGCAGCCAAGGTCCAAAGAGAAGAAAAAGAGAGGATTAGCTAGGGGATGAGTGCCTAGTTTAGTCTAATCTTGTCATTAGTGGGAGGATGAAGGGAGGTAGGCTCTAGGGAACTCTTGTAACCTGAATTTCGTGGTTAATTCAAGGTTCTTTGTTGTGAAATTCCAAGTCTTGAGCAGCAATCTCGTCCCTCCCTCTTTGCCCCTTTTCTAGTTTCGTTTTTGGTCCCGTTTCTTGGATTTTGGCTCATTTTGTGTGGTCCAAGAATGAGACCTTTCTTTTGCCGGTATTTTGCCTTGCTAGGACGTGGTGCATCTCACTAGCCAAGTGCTAGAATCATCCAATCCCGAGCAAGGGCCGTTCTTGACATTTCTAGGTTTTTCGGGTTCAACTCACCAACCTCACGAGATCTGAAATTCCCGTGCAACCCTTGATCTTTTCAAGTGGATCTTTTGGAGTTTGCTAGGGAAGGTACTTAGGATCATCCATGCAAATTTTCGTGAAGTTTCGTTGAGAATTGACCCGGTTTTGGTTCGGTTTTTGGAGTGCCTGCGTGCAGTTTTTCGGTTGTCAACTCACCTACCTCACGAGATTTGCAATTCCCGTGCATCCCTTGATCTTTTGGAGCTGATCTTTTGGGATTTGCTAGGGAAGGTCCTTAGGATTGTCCATGCAAATTTTCATAAAGTTTCGTTGAGATTTGACCCCGTTTCGATCGTTTTTCATAGAGGTGTCAGGCTGTTTTCTGCGCGCAGTTTTTCAGAGAACTGACAGTACTAATCGTTTGTCCTTAGGTTTGTCCGAACCCTATACTTCGGATTGTCCGATCCCCTTCCCTCGGATTGTCCGGTCTATAGGTTTTTAGGGCTGTTTCAGCCCCTTTCTTTGGGTTTGTCCGATCAGTTCTTTTGGTTGAGACAGTATTGTCCGGTCTAGTGTATTTAGGGCTGTTTTTGCGTGTTTCTTGCTCTGCTTGCTTTGGGGTTTATTTTTCTTGGTTTCTTTGGTTTTTTTTGAAGTGTTGTGGTTTGCTTCAAGCTTGTTTTGTGTCAACCACTGCATGCCGATACTCTTCACTCACTGTTCTTAAGTGAGGCACGCTTCGATGTGTTGAGTGGCTAGTGTGCGACGCTTGCAAGCTTTGTAGCTTGTCTTGTTTTGTTTGTGCCTTGTTGTTCTTGCTTGCTTTGATGCTTCTTTAGTGTTTTTAGTTTATGGATTCTCAATGTGTCCTAGGGTTAGTAGCTTGTCTACGCTACGTAACTCTACACATTAGAGAGGTGTAGTTTTAGGTGTTATGAGTGTTTGTCTGGGTGTAGTGTGTTTGCTCGTTTAGGTGTAGTTTGGTTGCTCGTCTTACGTCCTTTTCTTTGGGCGTTAATTCGAGTGCTTCCGCTTTCCACCCGATACGTATCTGTTCACTGGACGGTATCGGGTGTGTGTGTTTTCGTGAGAGCGCACTTTGGGGGTTTGAGTTTGAGTTTTTCAAGTGCTCCTATTCACCCCCCTCTAGTCGCACGTCTCGGTCCTACGGAAAGTTGTTATTCGATTACTCAGAGGACGAGGTGCAGCTTTTTCTGGCACACAGATGTTCAGGATCTTGATCAAGGCAGTATTGGCATTCAAGGCCGCCTCTTTTGCCTTCTCAAAGGCGTCTTTCAGCTTGTTGCAGTTCCTCTTGCTGGTCTCATAGTTCTTTTTCAAGACCTCTGATACTTGAGCCTGATGAGCAGCATAGTCTTGGGATTCTTTAAGTGCAAACCTTGTAGAGGCTAGTACCTTCTTCATTTTCTCATGGGTGCTTTGCGATTCAGCCAGTTCAGTTTCTTTGTCCTTAAACGCTTGGCGTGTTAAGGAGTGGCTATTCTTCAAATACTCCAAGGAGCTGGCGGTCCCATGGAACGACTTCTCAAAGCCATCTCGCGATTTT
Source organism: Paspalum notatum (assembly GCA_022530915.1). Taxonomy (NCBI): domain Eukaryota; kingdom Viridiplantae; phylum Streptophyta; class Magnoliopsida; order Poales; family Poaceae; genus Paspalum; species Paspalum notatum. The sequence continues at coordinate 21,326,522 of CM039684.1, read as the reverse complement.
TGTAGCTGTTGATACTCGTCATTTCTTTGGCGCATCTTCTCCTGTGGAACGATACAGTTCATATGCTTCTGTGAGCAAAGAATAGGCTAGTTGGGATTCTTGATGGGTTACCTCATGGTTTTTCTTCTCAATATCCAGCTGTCTGCGCAGGTCTGCTGCTAGGTCCCTGGCTTGATCTCTGTCAGCAATAGCATTGCGGTGCTTTGTCTCTCGAGTCATAGCCGTTTATTTCAGGCGAGCAATCTCAGCAGCAGCAGCTGGCAGCAAGTCCACAGTTCAGTTTGAGATCTCAGATATTGGAGTATGGAACAGTTGCATGCGTACCTGTCATTTCAGCTTTTCGTGCGGCCTCAGAGTCAGCCAGTTGTTGCCTCAGAGTAGTAACCTCCAGGCTGGATAGTGCAGCAATCTTCTCATGGATCAAGTTAGCCTGCTGCATTCCACCTTGGAGCATCTTCAGCATAGCATGCAGAGAGTAATTCGAGTTGTTAAAGCAACAGCAAGGTCAATACAGGTTATGTGCTTAATTAGCATACCTCGAAAGCTGTCAGCAGCTCTGAAAATGGGGGTGCTAGTACTATTTGGTGACTGTTACCACCTGCCTCAATTGGAGGGGGTTGGGTGCTGCCTGGCTTAGTTGTGGCTAGGGAGTCTGATAAGAAACCCCGCACCACCCCGAACCATCCACTAGATCCACCACCAGAATATGAGCCTAATAGCTTGGTTCGTCACTCTCCTAAGGTGCATACTCATCGCTTACATTCTTAGGGCCTACATTCGGATTGTAGAATACACACTGAGAGGGAGTTATGGGGAAGAAATCATCAGTGAGGTGCACTTGTAAGATTGAAGAAGCAAGTAGCCACTAAATCCTCGCCCGGATTATGAACCCAGTGCCCAGAGTGTGTATTCCACTTGAATACATACTCTTTGCCGAAGCTATTCTCCTATGCATTCTGGTTTTCCTCTGGCTCTTGACCCTTCCCCGGTCAAAAAGAAACCAAGAAGAAGCCTACCACTAGCAAAGCTGTGCGAAGTTGAGGAAGTAAAGAAAAGAGCCAATAGCAGGCAAGAGGATAGAAGAAGAGCTTCTTGGGATAAAAAGAATCATAACAAGAGATGCTTAGGATAAAAGATTCATAAAAAGAAAAAGGCTATCCCAAGTAGCCGGCCTCCCATCAGTCCTCCCTCCACTGCTGGTGCAGCAACAACAGTTGGAAAGCACCGCAGCTCTCGCTACTAGAAGAGATATCAAGGAGCTTAAAAGTAGCCCCTTTTAAGTGGAGTCCCTTCTGCTAACTCTAGCAGAGGAAGACCCAGAAATTTGAGGCATGCAAATTTCTGGTTATGGATGGGTTACCCATACATTTCACCTCGGAGAGCAGCAAGAGCAGAAGAGAATGTGCCTTGCTGAATTTTGCTGCTTCTTCCACCATGGACTCTAGCAACCTTCCAAGTCCATGAGCTAAAGGAGAAAGAAATATCTCTTTTGTATGTGAAAGGCTTGCGTGACGGCTTCATCAAAGAAGAAACCGGAAATGATGAAATAATGCCCAAGCTGTCTTAGCCGTTTGTTGTTAATGTTCAACCGGCCAATCCGTGTGAAGAGAATCAAGTGTTTGTTGTAATTTAGAAGTTGCTCAGCTAAAGCAAAGCTATCCCGATGAACCATCCAAGCTGAATCTCGAGGACGAGATTCATTTTAAGTGGAGTAGGTCTGTAACATCCCAAAATTTGATCCTGAGAATTTTTTTTCTAAATCTCCCTCTAATTCAAAATTAGATTTTCAAACCTCGTTTGTTTGAGTGCGCAGTTATGAGCTCAACAAATCCTATCAATCCCCAAAATTCTATCTCACTCCCTCGAGTTACTTTTCAAAATATCCAGCAAAATTCCCACCAAAACTCCCCTCAAAATTCTCCACTAAATTCTCAAATTCAAATTCCAAAATCCAAAATCAGGAAAAAGGACAATCATTCTTCTCTCCTAGGCCGCAGCCCAACTCTCCTCCCCTCCCCCTTGAACCACGTCCGGCCCAACCACCACCTTCTTTTCCCTGCCAGCCCAAGCCGATATCACCCCCTCTTTGCCAGTGGGCCCCGCCTACTCATCGTCTTCCACCGCCTTTCCCGCATCGGCTTCGTGTCAAGCGTGCCCCACCAATGTCATGTTGGCTCAGCCTACACCCAGCGCCACTTTGGCTTCACCTCGACACCACCTCACTGTTGTGTCAGCGTTGCTGAGTCAGCCTCACCGCTAGCTCACGCCCAGCCACCACCATGTTTCCCCTTCCTCGACTGCCGCACCTATAGAAGGAGCCTCGACGAGCCTCGTTTCCCTTTCCCCGGCCACATGCACACGCGCACACTCTTTGCTTGTTGGCAGCTCTTAGCCTACCGGATTTTACTCCGCAAGCGCACGGAGACTGTTGTAGCCTTTCACCCGGGAGTATTCCAAGGTATTGTATTTATCCACATGGAAGCAATGAGATAGAGATATTAAACCATCTATCGTCCAGCCGTTACTACTCTTTCACATCAACCGATAACTAGGAAAGGTTGACACCAAACACCATGGGGTAAGAGCCAAGCACTGTTGGCAAGAAAACAGGTAAAGCTCGGCGAACAACGAGACAGGGACTGCTATACGGTCTTCTATCTCTGCTAGCATACAAGAGCTATCCGTGCCAAGGGTCAAAAGGATCTCAACGGAGTTATGACTTGCGTTGAGCGAAATTCTGGCGCCTAGAGGGGTTAGGGGGTAGATAGTAGACCACCCAAGGAGACCCGACTAACGCCTACGGGCCTACCGTACGAACAGGCCTGGGATACACAGGCACACCACACACTATCACCGAGTGGGGCTACCAAGCAAATCTGCGTGGATAGGCTGGCACGCTACAAACGTGTTCAAGCGAAACTTGAACAGCAATAGTTCATCCTTAGCTAGAGGAGAGGAACTAACCAGAGCCTAGCGTATAGGTTGGATTGTATCACCAGCAAGCATAACAACGATCAATCAATTCTAGTTTAGCACAACTTAGGCCTCAGACTTGCCATGCTCGAAAGGAAAAAAGGTGCTAAAAAGCCGCATACACACCAAGCGAGTAACTAACTAGAGCAGAAGATAAGTGCATAAAATAGGAAAGTAAAGTACTTGCACTAGTCAATAATCGGAAAGTAATGCTCAAAATAGCAAATAAAATAAATTACCGAGTACTTCCGATCGACTCCGATACAGCAGACCCTTCTCTAACTCCTAACCAAACACTATTTTCAGAGTGGAGGCACCTCCCTTGTGGCACCTCCTAGAGGGAGGAAGAAAGAAATCACATGGTGATGGTACATTTTGGAGTGGGGGGAGTGCCCCTCTATTTATAGGACGAAGAAGGTCGGTGGGGATAGCTAGTCAGTTGGTCGGGCGGCCATGTGGGTGGTCGGCCGACCATCACGGAGGTCGGCCGACCATCCCCCAAGGTCGGTCGACCGTCCGATGCACCACCTCACTTCTCCAACGCCTAGGATGCCTTCTGGAAGTCGGTTTCCGTTGATACACGTGTTGAACATATCCGGGCGTCCAACGTGGTGACCGTGCAGGCCAGGTAATGGGCCGAGCAGCCATTTGAGGTGGTCGGCCGGCTAAGCCTAGGGTCGGCCGACCAAGCCCAAGGTTGGCTGGCCTAGCCCAAGGTCGGCCGACCATCATTTCAGCCTTTCAGCAGTTCCTCGGCCCGTGTGGTGGCCTTCCGACGTTGGATTCGATTGGTCTTGTTCTACCTTGTGTATTTGGGCTCTTGGTGACTTCCTTGGATGAATAAGGTGAAGTATGAGGCATTTTGGGAGAGTGCATGGTCGGCCGGCCATGGCTTTGGTCGCTCGACCACTCTCACAGCCCATGCATGTTGTCAGTCTTGCGATGGCCATAACTTTAGCGTCCGAACTCCAAATTGAGTGAACGAAAACTCCATTTTGATTATATTGATGAGCTCTTTGCAATGGTTTGGTCCATGAGGGCATTTGAGATACTTCATAGTGATGTTATTTTCCATTCATTCTCAAGCCCTTTTAATGTGATGACTCTCTCTTGCTCCATATGGTCTTCTTTTGTATGGAATGTGAGCTTCTTCCTGTGATACATCAAAAGCAATCAAAACTCATGGAATTCGGAAGTGTTAGGTAAATAATTCATGGAACTTTATGTATACCCCATTTATTCACCAAGAGATTGACGGTCGACATGGTGAAATAACGACCGTCAACAGCGCACACACCTCCTCTCTCATCCGTGCGCCGGAGCTCTCGCGGTAGCCTGACCCATTGAGGAGACCCACCGTGCACACCACCTCCCTCCACTTCAAGTCCACCCTACCTCCTTCCATCTCTAACGAATTGAGGTGAGCCCGAGCTCCGCTGCCCTCACACGCACCTCCTCCACTGCTTCCCCTGGCTGGAGCTGCCTTGGAGCACCGCCGCGCCATGGCTTCCCTCCCTAGCCAACGTTTGGGTCACCCGTCACGACGCACACATACACACACCCCCACCTCCACAATACCACTGACGGGTTCACCTTTCTGCCCTAGTCCTCACAGGACAGGCCTCGTCGCCGGGACCGGGCCACCTGCAACTGTTGGCGGTTCTTAGCCTAACAGATTTTACTCTGCAAGCACACGGAGACCACTGTAGCTTTCACCCGGGAGTATTCCAGGTATCGTATTTATTTCCACAGGGAAGCATCGAGAAGAACACAAATTCATCGATCATCTAGCTAGCATTAACTCATTCATTCCAAAAGACAACAAGAAAAGGTAAAGATCAAACTCCATGTGATACAAATTAAACACCATTGGCGCGAACTCAGGTTTAAGCTAGGAGGACAACGAGTCGAGGGCAAAGGTTCGGTCTTCCGTCTCTACTAGCATACAAGAGTTATCCGTACTAAGGTTGAAAGGATCGAGTAGAGCTATGGTCTTGCGTAGAGTGAAATTCCAGACTACACTAAGGAGGCCAACCGAATGGCAACTGGCTAACGCCTACGGGCTTACCGAACGACGGGATTGGAATACTGAGACCCATAATGTACGCTATACTAGTGCTCAAACGACGTGTTGCATCTATCACCATGAAAGAGCTTGAGCACTAAAACTCGTCCTCCGCACTAGAGGGTGAGAGCTGACCTTACTCCTAGATCCAAGTCTAGGAGGGGCTTATAGCACCGGCAAGTATAACAAAGCTCAATCAATTCTAACTTAGCACAACTCAGGCCTCGAACTTGGCATGCCCAAAAGGAAAAGGTGCTAGCAAATTAATGCAGCCGCATACATACCAAACCGAGTAACTAACTAGAGACAGAAGATAAGTGCATAAAGTCGGAAAGTAAAGTACTTGCACTTGTCAAATGTCAGAATGTAATGCTTAAGATAAGGAAACAAAGTACATTACCGATGATTCCGACTGACTCCAAGACAGCAGAGCCTGCTTTAACTCCTGGCTAAACAATGAATTCTAAGAGTGGAGGCACCACCCGAGGGGCGCCTCCTAGAGAGGGAGAGAGTGAGTTACATGGTGAGGTGCTAGAAAACACCCAAGAGGTACAGGTGAAGTGAGGGGGTGCCTTTCCATTTGTAGGTGGAGGAGGTGGAATATTCCAAGGCATCTCTTGCATGATTCTTCCCCAAATCTTCTCCTTGGGCGCCATCTGTCCCCCAACCGACCTAGGAAGGTCGGTGGAAGCATTCTCCACGCGCAGGCGTCAAAAACTGAGCGAAAACTGGACCCTAGGTTGGTGAACCAGACGTTGGAAGCTTGAACCAGATGTTTGGCAGTTAAACTAGGTCAAATTGGCGTTGGGTTTCATTCCTAGGCGACTGAACCGGCCAAAACCAGCGAGCGAACCGCGCCCAGGCCATGTCTGCTGCCGCCGCGTGTCGAGGCGGGGGCCGAAACTGCGCCCCAACTACTGCGGGGCTGCCGCGTGTCGAGGCCAGGGGCAAGCCAGCCGCTGGACCGCGCCTTGGCCCCTTCAGCGCGTGACATGGCCCCCGGCCAATCGGGTGAGCCGCTCCTCGCGCAGGAGCACGCGGGCTCTCCCCCGGGCTGCCACGCGGCGGCCGGTGATTGGCCGCGCTGCCGGTCATGCGGATCGTGATCCGTGGGAGTCCAGTTCCGCCAATGGGGGCTCGCCACGTGGCGCATTCTGGTGGACTCCCGCCGCTAAACCTGACAATGGTTCGGGCCGAAACTGGTTTTAGCAGTCAGGTTTTCACCTTGGGCCGACTTGGTCCAATGGCATATGGGCCGAGAAGGCTGATGGACTGGCGTGGTTCAGGTTAATGATGAAATAGTCTGGCTTGGCTCAATTCCTCAATGGTTGCAAGGCGTGGTTTCAGACCGCGGTCTCTCCATAGCCTCGATGCCGCCGGGCACGGGCGCCGCCCGGACTCCACCGATCCGCCGCCGGCTGGCTGCCTCTCATCGATCCATCCGACGTCACCGCCCCGGGCTCGCCGTCTCGCCACCGGCTGGCTGCCTCCCATCGATCAGCCTCCACCAACTCGCGTCCCGTCATCCGACTGACGCTGCCGCCCTGAGCTCGCTGGCTCGCCGCCACCGCCTCCCATCAATCCGACGCCATCAACTCGCCTCCCTACCTTCCATCGATCCGGATGCCCCAAGCTCGCTGGGTCGCCGCCACACCCGTCGCTGATTCGAAAGACGAGAGAAAGAACCCACCACGCCATGGGCAAGATGAAGATGCCCGTGCCGTCGCTGTTCCGCTTGGGACTCCGCTCCAAGTCATTGCCGCCGTAGCCTCAGGCGTCGTCGCCTGCTCCCGGGGGCGGTGGGTCCGCGGACGGCGGTGGCAGAGGAGGAGATGGCGCGCGTGTTCCACAAGTTCGATGCGGACGGGAACGGGCGCATCTCGCGGTCCGCGGAGCTGTTTGGGAGCCTGGGCCTTGTGACGTCGGACAAGGAGCTGGCGCACATTAAGGCGGAGGGGGATGCCGACAACGACGGCTTCATCAGCCTCGCCTAGTTCGCCACGCTCAACGCCGCTGTCGACGACACGGCCATCGTCGAGGATGACCTGCACCACGCCTTCCGCGTCTTCGACGCCGACGGCAACAGCGCCATCTCCGCGCCCGAGTTCGCGCGCGTGCTCCGGGGCCTCGGCGAGCTCGCCTCTATCGCGCAGTGCCGACACATCATTGGGGACGTCGACGAGGGCTTCACGTCGAGGCCCTTTGGGGCGGCCACTGTGCTTCCCGGCTTCCCGCACGAGGAGAACCTGAGGCCTGAGGGGCGGCCATTGTGCTGCTAGCCTCACGTGAACCATTTGATGCAAACGGTTTTAGAAACTGTGGTTTGCTGCTGTGGGTTGGTTTGGTATGGAATTTACAATAACAAAGTTTCGTGGAGATCGGTTCTAGAGAGAAATGGTGTGGCTTGGGTGCGTTTAGAGGGACACATCGATTTGTTTGGGCTGGTTATGGTCTGGATCATAGACCATTACCAGGTTTACCCACCGCTACGCTGTACGGTAGGGGCACTGCCTCTAATTTTGTATGTTCCATATCTTTACCGTACGAACTCCGAATGAGGCAAATAATACGTCCGTTGGAATCATCTAACAAGCTCTACGCAATGGAGTGGTCCTTGAGGGCATTTGAGATACTTTTTAGTGATAGAATTTGTGGTTCTTATCTCAAGCCCTTTTGTGTGCAAATCCTCTCTTGGTCTAGATGATCTTCTTTTGCATGAATTTGAGCATCCTTCTGTGAAACATCGAAAACCACCAAAACTCATGGAATTTGTTAGTACTAGGTAAGTAATGCACAGAATTTGGCTTACAACCCATTTATTCACCGAGGAATTGGCGGTCGAAATAGGAAATAACGACGGCGAGCCCCATGTTGTAGACGAGCGTAACAGTGACGCGATCCCCGGCTCCTCGTGTACCCTGTGCCCGGACAACACCCCCGTCGGTATCCGGACGCAACAAAACCGTACGTGCAACAACTTCTGATAGAGCCGAGAACTTTCTCTCGGTCGGGCTGGTGGTTAGCCGTTAGGCACCAAGGATCAAACTGCTCACCCTGTCTCGGCCTTGCATATGATAATCAGTCTCATTCCTCATCGATGTGTCTCATTCCTCATCGATGTGTCTATAGAAAGCCTTCTCACTTCCATGCAACCTCCACGCTCCCGGCAAGATCGCGTCACTGTTACACTTGTCTCCCTAAGCGCGACTCCGATCGACCTCGCACTGGGGAGCCGATCAAGGCTTTGGTGGTGCAGCCGTGCCACCTGGCTTAACCTTACAACCAGGAAAGTTGTGTGCTGGATGTAGCGGTTGTCTCCTATTCTCCCTAAAAAGCATGCACAACAATTCTAAACATTAAATTCCTACCAGATCACTAGGATCGACAATACAGGGGTCCATGCTTTTCCCTCGGCTGAAGAGCCGATGCTCTATGGCTCATGAGATGCATATATATAATAATAACGATGAAGGACAGTAAACCGCATACGTGGCAAAAGAAAATAAACACGTATCTAAATGCATGATATAACAGATTTGCATAACCAGATTGGCTTCTATCTAGGATCCTCAAAGGCATCCAACCAGATAAACAGATACAAATTAAGACATGGAAAGATGGGGTGCTTGAAACACGTTGGTCTATCGGCATGTCGCGTGCATGTGCTACAGCGAACACGTCGTGGATTGTAACAAATGAGTAGGTAACGTGCAACGAACAAGTATCGGAACAAGCAAATCTTGCCATGGAACTTGTCAGGGTAAACAATGGATCTCATGCTGGGCCAAACTCATGCTGTAGACGAGCGTAACAGTGACGCGATCCTTGGCTCCTCGTGTACCCTGTGCCCGGACAACACCCCCGTCGGTATCCGGACGCAACAAAACCGTACGTGCAACAACTTCTGATAGAGCCGAGAACTTTCTCTCAGTCACGCTGGTGGTTTGCCGTTAGGCACCAAGGATCAAACCGCTCACCCTGTCTCGGCCTTGCATATGATAATCAGTCTCATTCCTCATCGATGTGTCTATAGAAAGCCTTCTCACTTCCATGCAACCTCCACGCTCCCGGCGCCATCGCCCCTACTATGGACATCCATGCCCGTAGCCGTGGCACACCTTCCTCAACCCCTATCAAGTCCAAAGGAGTAAACGGCCCTTGGCTCAGCGCCTTGTAGCGCAGCGCCGAACCATGGAGCAACTTAGCTCACAGGAGCCAGAACCGCTGGTATGATCTACCAGACAACTAGATCCTTGTTTCGTCACAAACCAAACCTTTGTTGAGCTTATAATATGCCTTGTTTGATTTGTTCTCTGTTGTTGCGCGTAGGTTATACCAGAGATTCTAGTTGGTACGCCCCTCACGAGGATGTTTGTGATGCTCAAAGAAAGCAACCGACGCTTGCTGCAGATGATATATGAGCACGACAGATGGATGGCACACCATCGCGCCTAACAGTGGGAGTTAGAACATGTTCGGTAGGCGGTAGTGCGCCAACGTATCCAAGGGATGATGTACCCTCATCCCCAGCCGTCGATGTCCAGTTAAACCCCAGCAAAGTGAACGACAAGTCCACTGGAGTCCCTACTTGATGCATAAATTACCTAGTTTTTCTATACACAACCCATTGCCCTGCTTACTGATAAAACCTGCATGTTTTACTTGCTAAGCAAACCTGGTAGGATAGCCACTCGAACCTTTTAGACGTAGCGCGCATAAGTGGATCGCCCATTAAATTATGGAAGAAGTCCATTTTTGGCCCCTCAACTAGCGCGTTTGTTGAATTTTACCCCCAACTGTTTTTTTGGGCTAAACCGGACACCTCAACTCCTTAACCTAGATAACTTTGACACCTCTGCTCGTGTAAGGTGGTTTTCAACCTACGTGGACTGGTTTTGACCTGCCAGGATGGCGCCGTGGCCACCTCAGAGCTGGCCATCTCTCTCCTACTATGTTCTCCCCCAAATGGAAATCACTCAATTGCTTCTCCTGCGGACTAAAGCGGAGCCGTCGGATCTCATCGGCAACAGCAACGACGACCTGCTTGCCGATGCTGCCGGACAATGCATGATGGCTCCTAAGGTCGCTGTTGGCGATTCGGAGCTCGGCGTTTCCACCACTGGAGTGTGGCTGCTCCATCGAAGACGAGGCATTGGTCTCCAAAGGTGAGCGCGGCTCTAGGGCAGAGGATATCGCCCACCACGCGGCAGTCGCGCCCAAGAAGCTGAGTCGCTACCACCTTCGCCAGCAGGGCTGGTACCATCGATGTGGCAGTGGCCGGCGCCGGTGCCAGCAGTAGCCCCGCCAACACCCCTTGCGCTACGTGGAACAGCAGCTTCCGGACCAGTGGCATCGCCGCCGCCGTCGTTGCTGTCAGCAGCGCGCACGATGACACTGATAGCGTTGACGACGGCCGGCCACCGGCACCCGGATTCTTGATCCGCAACTCCGTGTCACGAACCGCTCCTACCGGTCCGGTCTCCGAGGCTGGGGCTCTGCCTTTGAGACAACTTAGAATTGCCTTGCGGCCTCTTACCAACATATGGCGGCGCTAGCATCGGCCGCAGCGACTCCGAGGATGCGCGCCGATCTACTACAAAACATAGCTATTGTAACACAGTTTTGTAACACATATATCAACGTGTCATAAAAAAGTTTTATAGTAACACAAACTATGTGTTACAATGGAAGCATGTAACACATAGCTCTTATACTCGAAAAATGTGTTACAAATGATGACTATAGTAACACAAAAAATTATGTTACTTCAAAAGTGATATAAAGATTGTAGATATTGTAACATATAAATGAAACGCATAAAATATGATGCAAAAACATACCATACTGTAACACAAAGTAAAGTTACCTACAAAGTATTACAAAGAAACATATATAATATCATTCAATACTACAAAATTACTTTTTACATGCACCTCCTCGTGTTATTTATTTGCGGAGGCTACTAAAAATGGAGCCGTGTATGCTCTTGGTAGCATTAGCTCCTCCTAAAATACCTCCCCTAGATTAGGTTTCAGAGGTCGTCTATATTATAGGCCGCCTATAGAAATAGCCCTTGCTTACAAAATGCTCTCAAGTCGATCAACAACATGGATCTCTTACGAAAATAATAATTGTTTAATGTCAAATCATAGGAAGGTACAATACCAAAATTATAGAACTCAAAGAGATCCATAGCTTCATAATTGATACAATTTTCATTTGATGTCATTATTGCCCCCTATAATTTCAATATATTTTCCATTTTTTGTGAAATCATAATTTAGAATTTATCAAATAACCTCATATATATACATAGCCTATACCAAAGATGTAGTATTTGAAGAGATCTAAAATGTAGTTGAGAGCATTTTCATTTAAGATCATTTAAGGGTTCAAATGTAGAATATAAAATTTATCATGGTGTATAGAAAAAGAAAACATTCCTTATTTATGCACAAGTGATGTGTAGTGTGATGGGGTGGAAGTCTTATGAGAGCTATGAGGTGGTGAGTTCAATTCCTCGCAATGGGATGTAATTTTTTCATTTTTAGAAGAAATGTGTTACAAAGTAGTAACACTAATCAGTAACACATTTTTTACTGTAAAGGAACATATTTTTAGATGTAAAAGAACGCATGTCTTGTGTTACAGAATATCAACCCTATAGTAACATAGGCAATAGTAAAACAAAGAAAATGTGTTACTGGAAGACCCAGTAACATTTTAATTGAGGTACAAGAACACAAGTTGGTGTTACTGAAACCATAGTAAGGTGGTGGCTCATACCATGGGTGGAGTAACCAAGGATGGAACCGGCCTATTTGGGTGCCAAAGGAAATAATTCATACCATGGAAGGCTCCCAAAAGGTTTGGATCCCAAAGACTTAGACGAAGAAAGTGTTCGGGGAATTTGAAGACTTGGCAAGTTTTGGGGTGCATAAGTAGGGATGCATCATGCAATTGGATTCGAGCCAAGTATGGGATTAAAAATTAGAGACTCAAATTCCTCTCCCCTACATATGAGGTAAAGAGCAAGGTAAAACATCACATGCATCATTGTGGCTCAAATGCCTCTCTATGATTGCATGAGCATGTTTATTTAATGCAATTAGTATATAGTCTTGTGCCTTCCTAGGTTTACATGTGGTTTGTTGCTTGTTCTAATCGTCTATTCTTAAAGCAAGTTACATGAGCTTAACTTGTGGTGTGTGGAATGCACCATTTCGACCATGGCACATGTTTCGCAAAGAAAAAGGGCTACAAGTGGTAACGCTTTCCTATACTTGGTATCCCATCTTTTAGTGTCATGTTTTCAAGTTGTAGATGTTGACCCCCATGTTGTGATTTGCATGTGCACACACTTGATTATGTGATTCAAACACTATTGCACACATTTAGGAGGAGTAACTCTATAACTTCTGTTTGTGTGACTAACATGCTTTGAAGTGCTATTTGATGTAGTCACTAGGCTCTACCTCCAATGAGCTTCTTTTACAATTGGTGACCATCCCCTATAATATGCCACAAGTCACATTGGATATCCTGATGATTCAAGGCAACAAATCCATGACAACGGGGGAGAGATGGGCACTACAAGTGATTCTTCAATTGGTATCATTAATTAAGGAGGAGAGCAAGAAAAGGCTAAAATGGCCTCATTAGTAATTTTCCCTTGATACTAATGCTTTTCTTTGCTAGTGGTTGTGTTCAGGTCTTTTAGGTGCTCGATAATAAAGGGGGAGAGAAATCCCATGCAAGCAAGATGCATAATATATGGAGGAGAGAAATCCCAAGAAAGCATTGCATATCATAAGGGGAAGAGAGAAAGAGAGATCCCATGCAAGGATTGCATATCTTAAGGGGGAGAAAAGGTCAAGCACCAAGGGTCAGAAATATGAATACTATAAGGGAAGATGAGGTGAAAACAAGAAGGCAAGATATAAATCCGGAAGCATCAATTGGATCATATGCTGGTGACAAATGAAGTTGAGCATTGATAAAACCATCCAAGCAAGCTGAGTTGATTCTAACTCGTTGAAATTTACGCTTGGTATCATTTCTTGTATTTATCTTGCTTGCTTTGGTTGTATTGTCTTCAATCACCAAAAAGGGGGGAGATTGTAGCTAAAATATCCTCATGCCATGTTTCACAAAGTGTTTTGGTGATTTGATGACAACTCAAGCCACTAGGACTAACAAGGTTGCCAAGCTTGTGATTATAGGGTTTTTAGGTTTCAAAGTTGAATTACAAAGAGAAGAAACAATACAAATTCTATACAAGTATGATGATCAAGAAAGACGGATTTTGCCATAGCATTGAAGACCTCTTAACAAGCTTTCCGAAAAGTCCAAGATCATCAAAATAGGAGTTCGGAGTGAAAAGTTATGCCCAAAATACAAAGATCCAGTCTACTGAAATACATAGAGCGGACAATAATCCGGTCCTCACATGATAGAGGCTGAAGAAAACATCAAATTATGTATCAATCTACAAATCCAATCAAATGGTCTTTTATACAACATTGTAGAACTCACAGGCTTTCCAAAAAATCCAAGATCATCGAAATCGGAGTTCAGAGCAAAGAGTTATGACCAAAATAAGAAAGTGTGTTTGCCCAGCCAAAAATGGTCTGGTCCATTAATGTCTCTAAGGTCGGACAATCCGGTCTATACAACGAATTTTCTAACCGTTGGCCAACGGCTAGTTTTGGTCTTTGGGCCTATTTATACCCCATCCATGGGGTCATTTGAGCTTGCTGGAGAGACTTGAAGCATAGATGAGTTGAAGAACACTTCTCCAAGCCACCATAGTGCTAATTGACCAAATCAAAGGCACTAGTGCACTCTTAGTGAGAGAATAGTGCTTGTTTAGGCTTAGTTCTTGCAAGGGTTGAGTGATCAAGAGATGTCTTGCTGCGGCAAGCATTGTACTCATTGCTAGACCCGCCTTCTTGGTGTGGAGCGGCAGCGACAACTTGTACGGGGACGAGTAGACCCTTCAAACTCCGTAGTGAAGAATTCGGCGCCTTGTGACCGAGAGAGACGGTGGCGGTGGCTAAGCTTTGGTGGTTTGGTGGCACTTAGTCTTTGCTTGTCGTGAGCCATTTGGTGGCGAGTGCAAGACAGTGATCGGAAGAGTCTTGGTACTTAGCTCGGATATTGCCTTTGGTGGCGATCCCGTGGACATAGCCCTTTGTGGTGAACCATGTTAAATCTCCACATCTCCTCGGGAGTTTGCATCCCCTTGCCCTTACCTCTTTACTTACCGCATTTACGTTTCCGCATTTACTTGCTTGTGTGCCTTTAGCTTTCCTAGTTAGTTTGATTAGGTTTGTCTCTAGGTTGCAAGTCTTTTAGGTAAGTTAGAGAGCGCATAGATAAACCTTAGACTTAACAAGTATGTGTAGGATGTGATAGGTTTATCTTTATGGACTAGAAAGCCCTAGGTTTTAGAAGAGCTATTAGCGATCCAATTCACCCCCCTCCCCCTCTTGGGTCGTATACCCCGTTACATTCCTTACAGTGGGGCGCTTCAACCTTCTTGTTAGAACATGTGGCAGATTTCACTTAACTTCTCCAAGTGCTTGTATGAATTTTCTGATTTAGCTCCATTAAAAAGATTTTTGGTAGCAATTTTGATGATTTCTGACTTCAGCTCATAGGATTCTATTGCTGGCTCCACATTCAATTCTTGCGGCTTCAGATCTTCAATTGTTGGAGTAGCTGACTTCTGCAACATTAAGTTCCACAATTCTTTTCGGATCGTTGTCATGTGAAATAAAAAACAAACACAAATATAAAAGCAAAAATCTGGTGATAGCAAAATTGCTAGGGTTGTCTAAAACACAAGAACGAGGATAAACACACAAGAACGATATTAGAAGACACTAGACAATTATAGAATAAGATTAGAACACAAGGATTGACGGCCCGGCCCGACGCCACGTGGACCGTGGAAACAGAAGCCACTATTTGCCCACCCCCGTCCCCCATGAAATTTGTATCGACTAACAGCAACGCATAGCCTCAATCAGCTAATGAATAATAAATTTGTTTTAGTATAATGATAGTTCAAAAAAATTCATAAAAGGCTACACTAATTTAACTTAACACGAGAAGCTTTTTGTCTAGAGGTCTCGCCTCAAGTTTCCATGTGAAAGAAGATATAGAGGAGTTCATGGTCAGCATAATCTATGTATGGGTGTTTCATCGTCAATCATTAAGTGATTTTGTAGGTTAGGAAGGGGAAGAGCACGCATTCTCTTCGAATGGTTATATATGGTGTCTAGGATCTGGTTTGCGCCCTACGTCAAGTCTAGTGTTGATTATGTATTGCTTTCAAGTGCAGGTGAAGCCCAAGCATATTACAAGAGGTCGGCAAGGGAGCAAAGTGCGTGTGTGTACGAGCTTGTAACTTGACCTAGGTTGAGGTTAAAGAAAAGCTTTTCCTCCTAAGGGGTTGTTGAAGCACTTAATAACACCAAACCTTATACTGCAACCGAGCATTAACTGTAACATTTCCCTAAGATGAGTATCAAGGTTTGTCATTATGTGGAAAACTACGTTTAACCTTCTATTAATCAAGGATTAGCTCTAACGGATCTACAAAACTAAGGGTGATTATGTGGACTAAGATAACTATATTGAAAACTAGATTGGAGCGAACTTGTTGCCACCAAATCGTAGCTGATTTCGGCCCCAAGCAAAATTGGCTAATGGGCTTCGTGCGCCGCATACTATGGCATTGTTAGTGCTTGTGAGCTCTTGCTTAGGTTTTGCTTATAACACAAAGCCCTTGGTGTTGCCCAATGAAAGGAACACACCAAGCAAGCGGAAGCACTAGACTCAACGACCACGAGATCGCAAGTCTAGCAAAACAACGTCTCTTGCAAATGAGGATCCAACATAGCCACTCCGCACCTAAATGTGTCTCACTGATGAACAGAGAGCGATATGGGCCAGTGGTGAGAATCACTCGGGCATGGACGAAGCAAAATCCAAACAGCGAAAACTCCAACAAAAACCGACAGCACAGACTCACGCCGAATAGTCCGGTGACCACCACTAGATAGATATTCCGGTAGAGGCTGGGACGAGGGCCGGAGCCGGATAGTCCGGTGCACGCCGTCGGACTGTCTGGCAGCGGACCGGATTGTCCGGTGGTTGCACCGGATAGTTCGGTAGCACCCTCGAACTTGAGTTCCCAAACCTAAAACCTGACCAAACCTTGTCCAATCTTCACAAAAATTGACACAAGCTATCTGAGCACTATTCCAAAGCTATTTTCAAAAGATCCATGGAAAAAGATCAAGGGATTAGCAGAAATTTTAGATCTCGTGAAGAGGCAAGCTTTAGGCAAGAGAAGGAGAAAACTCAAGAACGACTTGCTCGTGGCAATCCAAGAGGATTGAGATGAACTAGGTCATAATCTCCACGTCCTAGCAAGTCCAAAAGAGCCAAAAGAACAGGATTAACTCGCGGCAAAGCAAATCACCAAAAGCCTTTGAGTTTCATCCAAGAACCAAACTAGAGAAGGTAGGGAAAAGAGGGCCGAACTCAAGAACTCCAATTTCAAAGGAATATTGCTAGATTAATCACGAAATTGAGTTCATACAAAGGATCCTACAGCCTACCACCCTTCATCCTCCCTCTTGATGTGAAGAACACTAGCTAGGGGACTCAAATCCTAGCCTAAAGCTCTCCTTTCTCTTTTTAGCACTTGGCTGTATGGAAACTAAGCCTAGGGTTTTCTAATAGTGGAAGAGTCACCTAAATGACCAGCGACTTAGGTATATATAGCCTATGCCTAACGACACCATTTAACACTAAATCCCCTACTCTCGAAAGCCCGGAAGGGACTGAAATGAAAATGATACAATCGGACGACTACGATGACGCTTTGATCTTCTTCTTCTCCACGCCTCGCTTGGATGTACGCCACGTAGCCAGTAGTTTGGAAGTTTCGCCCCGGTTTTGAAGTCAGAAACCGGTAAACTTTATTCTGCGGGCTTCCTGGGCTGGGTCTTGGCCCAATCTTCTATCTTGGCGAGTCGGAGCCCAACCCACCAAGTCATTTGAACTTGGGTGATGGTTTTGTACCGAAGCCGCCAAAGCCTCCCTCGCACGCCTTCGCGCCATGCACACAGGTTGGAGCACCACGGTGGCACCCGGCTTCTCCAGTCCATCGGAGTCGCCTCGCAGTC
The DNA here is from genome assembly GCA_022530915.1 of Paspalum notatum. NCBI lineage: Eukaryota > Viridiplantae > Streptophyta > Magnoliopsida > Poales > Poaceae > Paspalum > Paspalum notatum. Next base: position 21,309,281 of record CM039684.1, on the reverse strand, counting down.
CATCAGAGGGCTTACACCACCGTTGCTGAACCGCCCCTCCGTGTACCGAGCTTACATGGCCGACCGAAGCCGAGACTTGCCTCCAGTCCATCGGAGGGCTTTTGCCTCAGTCCATCGAGGTCTTCATCATCCTCTACCTCCAGTCCATCGGAGGGCCTCCAGTCCACCGGAGGACTTGAGCTCGTTGACAATCACTCATCACATCAGGAGAGCAATGCGGCCGGTCCATTGGCTCTCAATCTTCCCCTTGATGAGTGCATTGTCAACACCTTCAACCTATAATATGAAATAGAACACAGACAAAAGAAAAGCGTAAAACCTAAAAAGAAAGAGGAAAGATGAAGATACTCAAAATGCCCAAAAACCAAGGTCAAGCAAAGAAACAGGGCATGTTGAGACAACAAAAGAATACAAAGCATCGGCTCCTCAAGACAGAGGAAAAAGGCTCAACGCACCGATGCAAAGAGCATGCTAAAAGCTCAAACTCCCCCTGAAATGCATCCTTACAAATGCAAAATGAATGCAAAACTCCCCCTCAACTAAGTCTCTCCCGAGTCCTCCCCCTTTGTCCAACACTTCTCCCCCTTGTTGACAATGGACACATCAAGGGTTCATAGGACTCCCCCTAAACTAGACAACTCCCCCTCAAAATATGCCATGTGATGCAGAGAGTGTACCAGAAAGAGCTCAAAAGGGATGGAAAGCTAGTATTCACAAGATTTAGCATACAGAGCAAGTGAGGACAAGGAAGCATGCAACAAGCTCAAATGAATCTATCTTACACAGATTAGGAGCAAGCATGTTTTTTAGGGTTGTTTAAAAGAAAGCATCACCAACAAGAATAGCATCTAACAAGATAGGCATGAACAGCAAGATGCTAGCAATGCATACATGGTGTGCTACTCTCAACCAAAGCATACACAACAAGCCATAAGCATTTCAGAGACTTGCATATTTTAGATTTAATCACTTGTATTATATGAGTAAGTTCCATATTGTGTCAGGGGTTATTTACTTATCTTTTGCCACTTGTTACCAATCAATACCAAACCTAGGTTCAAGGAACCATCAGAAGCTTAAGACAAGGTTTTGATCGTACACAACCTAGTCCAAGTTCATGCCATAGTGCAAAGGCAAGCTATCTTGAATTAGATCGGTGTGACAAGCAAACCCACTGGATCTTTCTCATTTCAGCACGAGAAACACCACTTGTAAACATTATAATTCAGATTTCAATTTAAGCAAGGTGTCATAAAAGCTTAGGCATTTACTTAGCAAAAGTATACAACTAGCATATCCAGGTATGAAAAGATAGCATAGCATTCAACACTCCTACACATGCTAGGCAGCCAAGTCATGTGGTGATCATGTTTTCAGGAAATAAAAGGGCCTAGCTCAGAATTAGTATTCAACAGACTCAAGTGAGCTTAGCCAACCATTATCAAGCAAGCATCTGTACAACCAAGCACAAGCAAATACTAACTCAACATACCAAAAGAGCTCTAGTGCTAGTGTAAGTGAAAATGCATATGATACATGAATGTCATGCATGCTATGATCCAAACATGCAGAAAAACCATCGAAGAAGCCAAGACCAAAGTCTTCCCAAAGAAAGACAAGAACCATATCATATACCTGACAAGCTCAAAGCTTGAGACGATCCCGCAGGACCTTTCGGGGTGCATGCACGCCCTAAGGTCACCTCCCCTGCGTCCTCAGCAGGTTCATCTCTGCATGTACAGGAAGCTATCCTTGTAGAGGTGGAACACAAGTAGAAGTGGAAGTAGTGGTACATGTTTCCTCCTTCAAGTTGATGTAGCAGAGTGGAGCTCCCCCTCACTCGAGCCTCCTAGTATCAACAACTAGACACAAAGAAAAAACAGAAGACACCGATGAACTAAAAGTGTCCATTGGCTCAAGTTAGGGGTTAGTGCAAGAAATCATGCATAAGAAATAAATATGCCACTTATGGAAGGTACCACTTGAGGATTTAGGCACAAGGCATGAATCCTGCAAAGCAAAGTAAGTACAAATGTACAAAACTCACATACACAAGGGAAAACTAGATCAATCAAAATAAATAGGCACAAGTCTACACTACCCAAAGCAAAGGTAACCAAGTCATGAGACAAGGTAGCTAGACTACACAACATTAAGTTAGAGAAGGAAACAATCAAAATGATAACACATGAATAACATGCCAAGAACAATATCACTTGAAACACTTTCAGCTAATAGCTGTTTGAAATGTCACATGGCATGATGTTCATGAGCTATCACAAACTAACAGATAAAGGTGACTAGTCCACCAATACAAACAAAGCTAGCAAGATATGGTATATGAAAGAAACACACAAACTAGCATCTCATGTGGCTAGCCCACCAAAGCAAACACAAACGTAGCAGGCAAAATCTACTAAAGAAAGCGAAACCTAAATAGCTAAGAACACTCAAACTGATCACAAGTGAATAACATGCTAAGACAGAGAAAGCATGGCACGAGATTCACAAGGATCACATGCAAGCATGCAAGAAAGACTAGACTAGCAAAGGAGGCATACAACTAGCATCAGGAAAGCTAGCATGATATGTGGCTAGTCCACCAAGCATACAAGCAAGAAAGCTAAGTACCAAAAGAAACACAAAAAAATGGCACAAGCTATACAAAATACACAGGAGAGCAATGAGCAAGACTCTCAAATGTACAAAGGATATAAGCCTATGAGGAACCTCAGAGCCTGGAGAACCATCAACTCTCACTCATTACATGTTCTCCAGAACTCAAACCTGCAAGATCAGCGATAGTATGGAGGGGCAGACGGTCCGACATTGGGGTTAGTGAAACTGCTAAACCAGAGCTGAGCCATCTGCTCAAACGAGGGGTAAATACTATCAAAGAAATCATCCCTCCTACCACGATTGAGGTAACCATGACTAGCAAAGCGTGGACCCTCAAACTCTCTCCTAAAGCCATGGTCACGAGTTCCATAGCCGCGCTGAAAATGACTATGAGCTCGACCAGCAGGGCGTCTCTCACCACCAGGAGCACGGGCTTGAAAGCCACCTCCTCTCTCACCACCTGCAAAGCGGTCTCTTATCTTACCGCGGTGGGGAGGATCTTGCCTACCACCTTGGTAGAACTGATCCTGGTTCCCTCAAGCTCTTTTCTGCCTCTCAGCCCGCTTCCTCCTAAAGCAAAACTCCTCTAGGTGGCCATTCCGCTGGCAGAACTCACAGTGGTAGACAGGCCTCCTAGGAACTGGGTTAGGTTGGGACTTGGACTTAGGTGGTGTGGCCTTGGGTGGTGCAGGCTGCTGGGCTGGCTTCTTGTCCTAATGCTTTTGCACATCCTCAACAATCTTGCTCAGCTTAGTCTGAGGAGGCTTGGGTGTCCGGAACTGCTTCTTTGGGGCAGCCTTGGGTGGCTCATGGTAAACCCCATCAACAGTCTCACCTGGCTAGGTAGGAGCAGTTTTGATCTTAATTGGAGCACTCTTCACACTCGAAGTACTGCACTCCCCAAACCCAAAACCACTCATGTCACCCTCGGCTCTCTTGGTGCTTTCTATAATCATCTCTAGTTGGGGTTGCCTCGCATAGACCCAACTCAGCACCTCTCTCAACCTGCAGTTGTCATCTTGTAAAGACAACACTTGCAATCTCAGATCTTCCAGAACTTCTGTCTGGGCAGCACAGGTATCACAATCTAGAGAGGGAAACACAGGAGCAGATTTCTCCGACTTCTTAATGGTGGCATACCTATCCACTAGCTGCATCTTGAGGGTCAGGCAGTTATCACAAGTATCAGAAGATGCTGGAAGTGCCTCAAAGTCAGCTCTCAACTACTGCTCTAAATTGTCTCTCAAAGTAGGACAGACCATACACGCACCCAAAAGCGCAGGTCTAGCCCTAAGCTCCTCAAGCTCCTTGACATGCCCCTCAAACTTATCCTTCAGCACATCTAGCTCTCTAGCTAAACAAGGGCAAGACTCACACTCAAGCTCTCCACTCAAAGTAGGCTCATCCAGCTTGGAGTGGAGTTTGCCTAACTCAACTTTTAGCCCATCTATCTCCTCTACCCGCTTGGCATACCTATCTCTCTGGTCACCAAGCTCCGTCATGAAAGACTCGCAAGTAGGGCACTCAAACTCACTGGGTTGGGGTCTCACACTCCTCAACCTCTCATTCTCCTCTAAAGCCTCAGCAAGTTGGGCTTTCAACTTCTGCAGCTTCTTAGCTGCCTTCTCTAGCATCTTATCCTGGGCTTTCAACTCTCGGCTGTTCTGCTCTAATATCTCAAGGATTTTGGCTTGCTCAGGAGTTACCTCATCATCGGAGGAAGAGTTGCTGCCGTTATCCTTGTTCTCCTTGTCCTCAAGCGCCATGGAGCAAACCGAACTCCTCTTGATCTTGTGCTTGCGCTTGGACTTGGTGGAGACAAAGCACAAGCCAACTGGATCTCCTTGATCGTTCCTCTTGTCCTTCTTGTACGTGTCTCCTCATCACCTGAGCTCGACAAGGATGAAAAGGAAGAAGATCCGCTGCTGCAGAACCTGATCTCGGTGAAGAACACCTTGTCCCACTTCCGGTTGTCCTTCTGGTAGCTCTTGAAAGCCTTCCGGAAGTTCTTCTTGCCGAAGGGGCGCTTGCCAAAGCTATGCTTGCCGGAGCGGTGCTTGTCAAAGCTTGGCTTGAAGGAGTGGTACTTGTCGGAGTCGCAGGAGTAGCTCTTGCCCTTCTTGTAGTAGTCGTTCTTGTTGGGGCACTCCGCACTCGAAGCACTTGGGCCTCTCGCCCCTCTTCTTGCTCCCGGTTGTCATAGGCGTGCTGAAAGCGACTAGACACCAGACAAAAATCATCATCCCCAAGCATCGCTAATTGCTCCTCTGTAACAGACATCAAAGCAGAAAATGAGAAGTTGTATAACAGGGGGTTAGTAGCAGACTCACTAGAGGGGGTAGCCAAGGCCAGACTCTTGTAACCTGTACAAGCGAGGGAATCCCTCATTTTGTAATCTACTTCTGTGGCCTTGAGCTTACTATATAGCGTCTCTACTCCTATCGTATCATACCCTGCCGACCCAATGATTGAGTTCACCTTGATCTCCCATACTTTTCTATCCAAAGCATACAACAATTTAACAGCCCGCTGATGATCGGTGTATGGGAGCTTAGTGGGGGCAGATTTAACATAAAACTTGTTAATGATCGATTGAAAACGACCAAACAAGTCGTCTACTGAGTCTCCTGGCTTCTGGACGAAATTCTCATATTCGCGCCGGTAAGTCTCCACAAGCCTAGCCTTAATGGTCGTGGTACCCTCATGGTGTGCACTAAGCAGGGACCATATCTCACGCGCCGTCTTGAGGTGACTCACTCTCTCATAATCCATGGGACCAAGCCCCAAAAAGAGAAAGTTAACAGCCTTGGCATTTGCCTCATGCTGAGCCACGATCTCAGGCGTAGTACGCTCAGCAACTGGATGTACTACAAAAGTCGTACTCTGAGTAGCATCCCATATGTCCTGACTCTGGCTAACAAGGAACGCCTCCATCCTACCTTTCCAATAGGGATAGCCATCGGAGCCAAGGACGGGAATCTTCACAGAGTAAGTCATAGTCGCTACAGTTCTTCACCGGTTAAGGTATGGAAAACCTAACTGGCTCTGATACCACTTGTAGAACCGAGACGTGCGACTAGAGGGGGTGAATAGGAGCACCAAAAACTCAAACCCACAACCCCCTAGTTTAAACTGACGCAACACTCACAACAAAAGCTAGACACCACCCACTGAACAGGAACGTGACTAGCTAGCACTTGATGTCACCCACTGAAAGGGAACACACCAAGCAAGTGAAAGCACTAGACTCAACGACCACGAGATCGCAAGTCTAGCGAAACAATGTCTCTTGCAAATGAGGATCCCACGTAGCCACTCCGTACCTAAATGTGTCTCACTGATGAACAGAGAGCGATGAGTATGGGCCAGTGGTGAGAATCACTCGGGCAAGGACGAAGCAAAATCCAAACAGCGAAAACTCCAACAAAAACCGACAGCGCAGACTCACGCCGAATAGTCTGGTGGAGACCGGATAGTCCAGTGACCTGCACCGGATAGTCCGGTAGAGGCTGGGACGAGGGCCGGAGCTGGATAGTCCGGTGCACGCCATCGGACTGTCCGGCAGAGGACCGGATAGTCCGGTGGTTGCACCGGATAGTCCGATAGCACCTTGGAACTTGAGTTCCCAAACCTAAAACCTGACCAAACCATGTCCAATCTTCACAAAAATTGACACAGGCTATCTGAGCACTATTCTAAAGCTATTCCCAAAAGATCCATGGAAAAAGATCAAGGGATTAGAGGAAATTTTAGATCTCGTGAAGAGGCAAGCTTTGGGCAAGAGAAGGGAACAACTCAAGAACGACTTGCTCGTGGTAATCCAAGGGGATTGAGATAAACTAGGTCATAATCTCCACGTCCTAGCAAGTCCAAAAGAGCCAAAAGAACAGGATTAACTCGCGGCAAAGCAAATCACCAAAAGCCTTTGAGTTTCATCCAAGAACCAAACTAGAGAGGGGAGGGAAAAGAGAGCTGCACTCAAGAACTCTAATTTCAGAGGAATATTGCTGGATTAAACACGAAATTGAGTTCATACAAAGGATCCTATAGCCTACCACCCTTCATCCTCCCTCTTGATGTGAAGAACACTAGCTAGGGGACTCAAATCCTAGCCTCAAGCTCTTCTTTCTCTCTTTAGCACTTGGCTGTATGGAAACTAAGCCTAGAGTTTTCTAATGGTGGAAGAGTCACCTAAATGACCAGCCACTTAGGTATATATAGCCCAGGCCTAATGACACCATTTAACACTAAGACCCCTACTCTAGAAATCCTGGAAGAGGCTGAAATGAAAATGATACAATCGGACGACTACGATGACGCTTTGATCTTCTTCTTCTCCACGCCTCGCTTGGATGTACGCCACGTAGCTAGTAGTCCGGAAATTTCCCCCGATTTTGAACTCAGAAACCGAGAAACTTTATTCTGCGGGCTTCATGGGCTGGGTCTTGGCCCAATCTTCTATCTTGACGAGTTGGAGCCCAACCCACCAAGTCATTTGAACTTGGGTGGCGGTTTTGAGCCGAAGCTGCCAAAGCCTCCCTCGCATGCCTTCGCGCCATGCACTCGGGTTGGAGCACCACGGTGGCACCCGGCTTCTCCAGTCCATCGGAGTCGCCTCGTAGTCCATCAGAGGGCTTACACCACCATTGCCGAACTGCCCCTCCGTGTACTGAGCTTCCATGGCCGACCGATGCCGAGACTTGCCTCCAGTCCATGCATCGAGGTCTTCATTATCCTCTACCTCCAGTCCATCGGAGGACTTTGAGCTCGTTGACAATCACTCATCACACCAGGAGAGCAATGAAGCCGGTTCATTGGCTCTCATCATATTTGGATTTTTGGCTTCACCGTCGGATTGAGTACCCTTGATGTTGGCATGTTAGAATGGCTAGTTATCTAGAGGTTGTAAGGTTGGATGTTTGGAGAGTGATGAAGTAAGGAACAAAACCCCTCTCTTGGCCGGCGAACCCCACTAATGCCGATGACAAAGAAATGCAGCTCAATGCCATTGTTCGCCTTAGTGCACATATCTTGTTTATCTTGCATAGGTTTTATATGTTTTTTAGAGTGCTTTAGTTTTTAGAATCCTAATTCACCCCCTTCTTAGGACATTTCAGTCCACTTTCATGTGTAATGTCAAATTATGTGGTTTCATGCATTTATCAAAATCCGTATGGATGAACACATTGTTCTTGTTTTCTTAAATTTGTGCCATCTTAGACAAGACGAAATTGTATTAATCCAAATATGAGAAGATCAAAAAAACATGCAGGCACAAAGCATAACAGTTAACATATAGATAAGCACTTGCACACCCACACACTAGGCACACCATTCAATACAATGATATGGAATGAACTTTTATGTTGCATATATTTACATGGCATGTACAGAACATTAGAGATGAAAACAACTCATTTAAGTTTTATTCTCATCATCATATTAGCATGAAATGATTCAATAAGAACAAAAAGTAAAACAACTTTAATACATGGATTTCACAACTCAAATGTCCATAAGTACACAACCCGGCCACCTTAATTATACATATATACTTTTACCTCTTTACATCTTCGAAATATTTCTTTCCTTTCTTCATTCTTCATTCAAGTGTTTCCGTGATGATGAGAACGAAACATGCATGAATGTCTGAGCATTATATTATCTCATATTTGCACTCTCCCTTATAACTTGTGCTTGCTAATTCTCACCTGTTTTTGTGATAGACAGAGCAATACAACCCTACATGCATATGATTCTCTTCCTTTTCGTTCTTTAGCACAATTATCACATCTTAATGGTCTCATGTATGTGGAGACGTATAGCAAGGATGGAGAGCTGGAGAGAACAGGGCGCCAGGCTATTCATGACGACGTTTTTATGCAACAAATTGGCACATCCATTCATTGGCTGGCATAACACTTTGAGCTATTAAGCATGATAGTTAATTATCTTCCATGCATGCATTTTGCTTGTTATACATGTAGATCTACAAGTCTACATATGCTCCATCAAAAGTAAAATTACTTGTTTCTTTGTAGTACACACAGAACAAGAATTTTACCTATAAGTTAAAGGGAGGAGAGGTGAGGGTATTTAACCCATATAGATTATAATTCGAAGCAATTATATTATATTATTCATCACGAACCATATATATGACTGAACATGATGAACGGTTTACAACGCACAGCGCACATATATATGCTTGTCACTGTTGACTCCAAAACACTATCATCAGTTACCCGATGGATTCAGAAGCCGGCTATACCTTTGGGCGCCACCGTCCATCTCTGCCATTGTCCCGGGGCTGAGCACGACGTCGTTGGACGCGCACCACGCCAGGTATGCTTCCTGCATGGATAATCTCGGGGTGGACACGGTCAGTGCTGGAGCTGGCGGCGGCTGCGGCCCTGACCGCCGTGGAGCTTCAGCTGCAGAGCCTACTGATGATGACCTGCTGCTGGTGGTGGTGATGGTGCTGCTGCTGCTTGGTGGTGATGGAGCCTCGTAGTGGGACTGGGAGGCGGCGCCCGTGAGCCTCTGCACGGTGTGCGCGAATTCCTGTGGCGGCACGCGGTAGACCTCGTCGCCGCTGGGGTCTCGCCTCGTCCTGCTCCTCCTCACCGGTGCCCGTGGCGAGCCCCCCTTGTTGCGGCTAGGGTTCGCCATCGCTCGCTAGCTATCTAGGCTAAGGTAGAGGTAGGTGGACGCTGGCTGGCTCTGTTGGGCGAGTGTCTGGACGGTCGATGGGCTAGGCAGATAGCGAAGCATATTTTCATGCCACACGTCTATATATATATATATATATAGCAACTTATTACTATATATGTATTCTCAACGTGGTAGGACGGTGACTCAAGTGAGCCCACTGCCCACATACGAGATGATGTCAGCAGGAGGCTGTGTCTCCATCAGCTTCTGACTCGGTTGCTGGATTTGGCTGCAAAAGGAAGCTACCTGGCAGGTGCCTGACCACACACCAGCAGTGCGCTGGGGCATGGGAGATGGAAACGGTCGCAGAATTCCCCCTGAACCAACGAAATTAAAGTGCCGTACGTTTTAGGGTAAAAACAATTCTCCATTTCTCCATGCAAACAGGACGGATAGAACGGTGCGCGCTGCCAGCGTACACACACTCTCGGACGCGCACACACGGCGCCGGCGGAGGCACAACGTCAAAGCTAGTGCAGCAATGTTCCCCGGGACACGGTCCGTCTTCATGTTCATGAAAAAATAGTTTATAATTAGATGAAGAGAGATCAGGCCGGGGTTCAATACTTTCACTAGCTACTTCAATTGCCAGCAGCAAGCGCCACTGTGAGTGACAAAGGAAAGGCGGACTTATTCTTTTAGTTAACTAGTTGAAATACACGTGCGTGTGGAAAGAAAAAAAAAACTATTCAATCCAAAAGCTCAATTGAAATAATAATTTAAAACAATGATGTGAAAAAAATAATATTTGTACCATTTTTCTCCTAAGGTCTCAGGAGGTCTCAATGCTCCAAGGGGCCCAGCCCTCCCCCGATTCTGCCATGGGGTGGGCCTCTCCATCCCTCGTTCTTCTAGGGGCTCAAGGGCTACAGACCCGGCGGACATCCAAGGGGCTGGCCTCGGTCCCCCGAGGGTCCTTCGTGCTCCAAGCTGCTTCGACTTGCCTATTGCCCCTCCCCTAATGTTGCCCTCTTCGCCACCTTCACCGACCCCATCCCCGACTCCCTCCCAACCCCTACTGGTAGAGTCCGTTATCGCCCCTAGACCCCCTCCCATGACCCCGCCTGCAAACAGTCGTCCGCCACTCGACCCCGACCATCCGTTCATTGCCCCCACCCCAACCGCCGCTAAGTCCGACTGCCGCCCCCGAACCCCCTCCCCTGACCCCTCCCGCAAACAACCGACATCCACTCAACCCCCAACCCTAACCCCTCCCACCGATCGCCTATCGACCCCCTTCCGTCGACCCTCTACCTACCACCCCAGAATTTTTGGGTAGCATGCCAGGTAATTTCGTTGGCTCATTTTAGCCCATGAATTTACAACTTTTTGGTTAAAAAAATAATTACATACTCAAAAAATTTTAGTAAATCACAAAAAATTCAGAAAAAATTTGAAAAAATTATACAGGATAATGCAGTCACACAATGCACCAAATCAACTTTCATAGTTCAACCAAGGATTACTGTTAACATCATCACATAGAACAGCCAAGGATTACTAAAGAGTGAATAAAGAACTAATAAATTCCATGCTATGAGTGTGTAATAATGGAACGGACCCCATGTATCTCCCAAAGTAATTTATTTAATTCAGTCAAAAGAAACAACATAGCGTGCACCATTAGCATAGGGCAGGAATTCTTCCACGGGCAACTTGAGGAACCTGGAAGCAGAGTGTAACAAATAAATTCAACTGATGCAGGAGCAGTACTAACTGAACCATGCACACACTGGCCGTGATAGGAAATTAGTACTTACAGAAGACAATAATGTATTCATGTAGAAAACTTGTGGCGTTCATGAAGTAACAGCCCATAAGATGCGTGCCAGCTGTTTTGCCAACCTTTCTCCAGTCATGCTCATAATTGTATCACTTCTGGAGCAGCAAGTTGCAAATGGAAATGGCGAAGCTTCCACTTTAGTCATAAAAATCTACAAACTTAACTAAATGACGGCATTATATTTATACAACGTAAGATATGGCATTTTCTCAGTTTGAATGTCTAGTTTCAGATATGAAGAATAAATATATGTGCTTTTATATTAAACTTCTTCTCTCTGATTAGCAATCTTAAGTCTTCTATTTGGTGTTATTTAACACAACAATACAAAGATGCAAGCAGCAAAAAGAAAAACATTTTAGAGGATGTAGCGGAATCATTTTTATGATGCAACTTGGCACCACCTGTTTGATTAGTCATTTAGTCCACATGATGGAACGCGATACTTTTGTGACAAGAGAAAAAGCATCTCGAAGCAAAGGGTGAAAATCACACACCTTTCACTTTGAGGCTTTTTCACTTCACCCTAACACAGAAAACCCACCAACAGTTATTAACCAACCTCTTAACTAAAACAGCAAGCAGCATCTGCATTAGCTACTAACACCAAAGATGACCTATAAATTTCAATAAATATTTTCTTAATAAGTGTAATCTTGAACGCTTTATAACTCAAGGCTAGGAACAAGCAAAAATCAACTCACCAAAAAGCAATCGCTCCTTGTCCTTAACTCTTTCACATTCTTTATCCTTTTCTCGAGATTTAGAGGAACCACTGTCATGTGACGGTGTTTCCTGGTAGAGAATTCAGCAAGCCAGGTGACTAATATAAACCAGCCCACAAGCAGCAGCAACTAATCCCATCCGGAGATGAAAATTAATGCACCTAGAGCTAAGCCAAAACAAATCTTTAACAGCAAAGCAATCAAGTGCCAACATGTTACTTGCTCAGGTATAATCATTGTGAGTTGTTTTGTTGTTGTGATGATAAAGGAAAATAGCAAAAGAACCACGACATGTAAAAACTAAAAGACTCACTGGACATTGTCAGTTGATGAACCAGACAACTGAATTAACAGCACAAGGAAACGGTCAAATTAATAGGACCCAACCACAGCTGATGTTTTCATTCAACAGCTGTACCTATGTGCATCAACATTACTTAGTTGTCAATCATGTGAATTAAATCTAAATACAATCTAATTGTCAAGTCTGATTTCTAACCAAGATCTTAATCAGTTAATCTTGAGCTCTCTATGTCATCCATAGGCATCCATCATGTGAATTAAGAAGAAGAAAAAAATGACAAGACTTCAGTATGGCAGAATTTAACATATGCATAAGTAAATTACAGAATATAACATATGAACAAGTAAATGACAAGACTTCAGTATGGCAGTTTATATAAGCCATTAACCATACTCGACGATCAGCACTCAGCACTTGTGAATATTAAGGGCATGAATCTATCAATTTTTCTTAAAAAGCTAAAATTGTTACTTCCAATTTACATCAGAGGACCTACTACTGCTAATCCAATTGTAGGATGACTTACCATTCTTAGTAAAGACCCATTCCCAGGCTGCAGTGGATGACTCGCCAACAGGATGATTTCCCTTCTCATACTGTGTCCCATATGCACTGCCTCGTTCCAACATCACAACCAGAACTACAAACAAGGCATATTCATTCAAGTAACTAATATTTTTTTGGCAAGCAGTAAGACATGAGCACAGAAATTGCAAACAAGGCATGTGCATTTCAGGTTATAAATATATTGTAGGAGCCAATAATGATCTCAGCAACAAATTGCTAACTAACCTGTTGGCTGTTGCCCTGCGGATTGTTGTGTTGAACTGCTGAAAGTGGACAACGAATTGCAGATAAAAAGGAAAACACTGAAATCTCACCAACAAATTGGAGATCTATTCCCAGGCAACACTGAGATCAGAGAGACAGGAACATAGAAATAAAAAGGTGCAGTTGATAACAGAAAGAAGCAACGATAAAAGATGCAGCAGAAGGTGGCCTACCGGTGCTGCTATTGAGTGCTGTCACCTGGCCGGAAGAGCACGCGGGCACTGAAAATGGCCGAGGCACCAATAGTTTCCGCGGCAAGGGCACTGGGACGGATGCGCCGCTGATTGATGTCACCTGACCAGAAGTGTGTTGCCATCGGGGCAGGGGCTGCCGGGGCCGCTGCCCGCCGCGGCACGGGGCGCACAGCGGAGCGGGGGCCGCCGCACGCCGAGGCACGGGGCGCAAGGGTCAAATTAAGCTCCTCTTGGATGTGCGCCGGGCGCCGCCGCATCCTCCAGCTCCATCACCAAGTCCGGCCGCTGCCCTCTCCTCTCTGCTGCCGTGCTCGGGGACGCCTGCAACCGCGCGGCGTGGATCCCCCAGGCCCTAGCCCGCTCTAGCACGAGCCTCTCCTCCTCCACGTTCCAAGACCGCCGAGGCTGGATCTGCCACCAGAGGAACTGCAGCGCTGGCCTCAGTGTCCACCTCCTCTGGCCATCCGTCCCACCGCAGGTGGCCTCTTCCTCCGCGGTTCTACCACCTCCCTTGCCTACCTCTCCTCACCACGTGGGAGACGGGCCGGCATCGACGCTCCAAGAGACCAAGAGACGGGGGGCACCTGAGTTGACGACGGCGCTCTGAGTGGCGGCGGCTAGGGTTTGCGAAGATGGTGACCAGTGGGTGCCCGCAGCGGGCCGGCGCGGAGTCGCCGGAGGCTGGTAAGGACGGCCGGCGAGGAGTAGGCGGCGACCGAGCAGCAAGGCGCTGCCGGGGTCAGCCGTCAAGGGGAGCTTGGCGGCCTCGCCGCCGGGCAGACGCGGCGTCCTTTGGCCGGGTGCTGGGTGGCGCGGAAGAGCGATAGTCGCCGGCAAGCCAAGGCGGCGAAAGCGAAGAGACGGTTGCCAGTGATCCGGGGTTACGCAGGAGAGCGTTGGTCGCCGTAGAGATGGGTGGGCTGAACTCTCCTCCCGATAGTGCTCGCAGGGAAAAAAAGAAAGGCAGCAAATTAAGGAAAGACTAATCAAAGGCAATAACGAAAAAGAGTAATTAGCGTCATGAATTGTGCTGAACGTGGCTGGGTACGGGTAGAAAAATAGGTGAGAAAATAAGAGAAGAAAGGGATGAAACATTTTCCTTCAATCACTTTTGGGCCCTTTCCACCCCTTTCCAACCCTTTCCGACCTGCGCAGTGGGACTATCGTGAGGGGTACAGTGGGACCATCTTAGGTAAAAAAGATTTTGAGAAAACTCGCTCTTTTGTAGTGTAGATACAAGTAAATATGCACATACGTCTCATGTGACAATAAAAAAGATAACGTGTAATTATATTGAATTATGGTGTGTTAGTTTCATTACCTAATAATTTATTAGCCTAATCTGTAGAACAATTATGTAGAGACAGAGTAAGTTTTAGACTCATATGCGATTGGTTCAAAAATAGGGGTCATAAAAACTAAGAGAAAATGTGAGGGTCCAATGAAACAGTGCCATGCAAACTTAATTACAAAACCTTATGGAGAACTCTTAAAAATCACACTTTTATATAATTGATTTTCACCCATGTTATCTTATTTTATTATTACCAATTAATTAAAGGTTCTAGAAGATGCATAACTTACGGAACTGTTAACGCCCAAGACTAGTTGGGCCAAAATGCCAGAAGAAGCCAACAATGAACGAATTGCATTGGCGAGGCTTATATCATAATTTTGGCAAAATATAGTGATAAGAGTATGCCCAAGGCCCAAGTAATTAAAGATGAAGACACAAGCCTGATCCATCTTGAAGCACAATCTATTCGCAAGACTAATTAGGACTCCAGGAGTAGGCCGCATGAGAACGGATGCCCAGGCCACATACGGACTCCGTTTGGGTGTTCTACACAAGGAAAGCTAAGGAGATAAGGCTTCCAACCCAACCGGAATCACGTCCAAATACTCTCAAAGTCAATGGGAATTGCTAAAACAATGGGATGTCCAGAATGTGTCACGATTCTATGGCAGGTTTTGGTTGATATTTGGAAGCTTCATAAAGATCTAGGCCGATTGAAGGAAGAGTCCAGATCATGTTATCTATAGATTTACTATTGAGTTGTATCTATTAGTGTAGGAAAGAGTTTGAGTCTACCTCTAGTCTTCTGTTAGAAAACAGTTTGTCTTGAGGGTCAAGTCATCTAGGGCATAAATATGTAGCCAAGTGCATTATGTAAAGGGTCCACGACCAATACAACTTTTGGCGCATCTCCCCCGCTGTTCTAGGTCTTACAACTCTAGGTAAGCGTCATACTGCCCTAATAGTGTTTCTATCATTAGATCTACTAGGGCTTCATGATGTTTACCATGCCGGGTACTAAAGAGTTTTTATAGCAAGACCTAGTAGCCATCCACACGTCTCGCTTACATGCAAAGTTCTATCAACAATCTATGCTTCTCACTATGAATTTTGCTTGTTTGCGTTGCATGAGTGCGGGTTCAGAAGCTATCTTTAGCTATGCTCACGGCCAAACCAAGTACGACTAGGACGCGCATTGAGGAGTCGATCGAGTCGATGGGGTTAGGGCATGCGCCCTCGCCAATCCGGAAGAGCGTATATAAGGATAGTTTCCCACACACCACGTTTTTCTTGTGTTCGACTAAGTGATCTAGTGTGGTTAAGATTGGTTCCCCGGGCTTGGCCTTGGATAGGGATATGGATATGGATCTGCACACACATCAGCTGGGCATGGCTCTTAGCTTCTGCTATGGAATGTTCCTGTTTGGTTGGCGCATGTGGGTTCCTCGGTATGTGTCAACTGGGCATGGCTCTTAGCTTTAGCTATGTAACATTCCTGTTTGGTCAGCATGTGTAATCCTAACCTGAGTTGTTTCGGTTTCGAGGAATATATATGAATTGTGCCAGAGAGTTTGGTTATCGTGCATGAAACAGGTTATTTACCCTTAATGTGTTGCTGCAAAGTGACACTTTCGCATGTTCCGGTGCCATCGGCTGCTCCATAGCCAATCAACAAGGTGTAAAGCCTAATTGCTGTTGTTGTTTTCGTGCAAGACAACGAACCACGATCCAGTCGACAACCTCCCTTGTTGCAAGGTCAAGCTAGGTTGCACGTCCGCCAAGTGGCACCTAACGCCAGGCAGAAGGTGTTTGGTTCCATCTCTGTAGGAGCAAGCACCCACAGCACTCCCGGTTCTACGTGTATCTCCCGCTGCAAAGTTCGCCCTGCTAGATTTTCGTAGCAACAAGAACGTGCTAAAGAATTATAAAAAGTTCTTACAGAAAAATCATCTAGCAATCCAACTAATAGACTCTAACAATAATAGCTATTGGATATATTATATTTACTAAAACATTGCTCATTATACCATTAAGAAATATGGTTTATGCTAAGAGAGAATTACTTCCTTGGCCTCCAAAAAACAGCCGCTTATTTTCTTGGCCTAAAAATTCTAAAACTTTCCTTTGTGGCCAAAAACTTTGTTTCCATCTCTTATTTGGCCCTTCCATTAGTTTAGGGGTCTAATGGTGTGTTAAGTGTAGTGTAAAAAGACATTTTTGCCCCCAGTTTTTTTCTTCCTCCATCTCATTCTCTCCTCTCTCTCCCTCACGCTCACTTCCAGGCCTCTGCGGCTCTGCGCCGTTGGCCAGCCACCTGCCCTGCCACGTCGGCCGGCGGGGGCGTGCCGCGCACGGGGCAGCAGCGAAGGCCGGCGGGGTGCACTGGGCGAGGGGCCGTGGCATCAGCCGGCGGAGGCTCGCCGCACGCAGGGCAGCGGCGACGACCAGCGGGGGCACCACGCCCGTGCGAGGTGCTGCAGCGTCCACCGGCGGAGGCGCAACATGCTAGGGGCAGTGGGGACGACCGGCGGCGGCGCCGCGAGAGGGGCAGCGACGCTGGCGGTGGCACTGTGCGAGGGGCCGCTGTGTTGGCTTGTTGGGGCACGCCGTGCGAGGGGCAGCAGCGACGGCTGGCGGGGGTGCCGCGTGAGGGGCCGCGGCGTCGGCCGGCGGAGGCGCGCGGGACAGCTGCGACAGCCGGTCGCACCGTCCGCCAGCGGAGGCGCACGCATGGGGAAGCTGCTATAGCCGGCGAGTGCAGCAGCAACGGCCGGCGGTGGCGCGCAGCGAGGGGCAGCAATGGCGGCGGCAGGGCACCACGCAAGGGGCTGCATCATTGTCCACGCGGGGCGTGCCACGCGAGGGGCAGCAACGTCGTCCGGCGGGAGCATGCCGCGAGGGGTAGCAGCAACAGCCGACGGGCACGCAGCGACGGCCAGCGGTGGTGGGCTTGCGCTCGTAGGCTGCTAGGCAAGGAAGAGGAAAGGGAGGGCCAAAATTGTCTTTTCATACTATACCTAACACCGGTAGACCTCTAAACTAACAGAAGGGCCAAAAAAGAAATGGAAACAAAATTTTTGGCCATAGAAGAAAGCTTTAGAATTTTTAGGCCAAAGAAGTAAGCGCCTGTTTTTTTTGGGCCAATAAAGTAATTCTCTCTTATGGTAACCTTTAAATAGGGATAATATTTACCGACCATGCCACTATGAAAGGTAATTTAAACTAACTCGCTCCACTTTTGTTTAAAATTACCCATGTAGTATCAATAAGGTACCAGACCCAACAGGGGATACCGCCATTTGGATCAATAATTGCTTTTTTAAACCTAGGGCTCAAATGTAGTACTTAAGTAAACCTAGAACATCTACACATGCTAGTTATCCCTAAGGTTTATTTATGTGACCCTCCACTTTCCCAAATGACTTGTGCGGGGGATAAACCCATAGGATATGTAAAGAAGGAAAAACCGATCGGCTAACATGTTCGGTAGGTTGGCTGGATGGGGCCATAGCTTGGTGGAGCAAGGCTTAACAAGTAAAGAAAGGCATCCAATCATTGTTCTAAAGGAAGGAGGCAATCTCGAAGTAGGAGATCAAACCAGAATAGATCCGATCAGATCTTGTTCTTTGTAACCCTGTCCCCCGACTATATGAAGCTAGGCAGGGATGTTAACGTCTCTTAGCATAATAGATTTTACTCCGCAAACGCACGGAGATTTGATGTAGCTTTTTCACCTAGAGTATTCTGAGTATCGTAAAAATCCACAGGGAAGCAAGGGCGGATAGGTGGAATGATATGTCAAACTTTAAACAGCACTATATAACTTAGATAAATACTGTCTATTCTTACACTGGGGGTAAGATAAACAAGATGGTGTATGGTGGGAAGAGTAAACATGGACCAAAGCAGTTAGCAACTAGGTATAGCTATCTGGGAGTACAACGAGTGAGATTAAGATATCCAAACTCTATTTCTTAACTAATGCAAAGGTTGAGCTAAATTAGCTAAACACAAACTAGGGTATTGCGCCGAACAAAATTCCAGACTACACCAAGGAGACACGGGAGTAGATAATTGGCCAACCGAACGGCAACTGGCAAACGCCTATAGGCTTACCGAATGACGGGGTGGAATACAGGGCTCCTAGCTAATGCTGTCACCAATAGCAGCTACCAACCAGATCTACGTGGGTAAGATGGCACACTAAACTAGTATTCAAGTGAGAACTTAAACACTAAAATTCTTTCTTGATCAGAGGGTGAGAACTAACTTAATCTTAGATCAGAGCCTAAGACAAGCTTATAGCACTGGCAAGTCTAGCAAGATTCAGTTAACTTAAGAACAACACAAACCTTAGCCTTGGTCTAGTATACAAAAAGGTACACCACACTAGGCAAGTGTAAGAAATAAAGTAAAGTATAACTCAAAGATAGAGCAAGGAATTATATTATACTAGAGTAGTAAGAGTACAAAAGATAGAAAGATACAAGAGTTTTACCAAGACTCGAAGCTAACTCTAGAATCCCTGAGGCAAAGACTCAGGCTCAACTTTAACTCCTAGATCAATCCTAGAGTTACTAAACTAAGGCAATGGTGTGTTCTACTCAACTTCCACACTTCACAAGTGAGCTTTCGGGAGGTATTTATAGTTACAAGTGAGTGAGGGGTACTTGTAGGGTCGGTATGGTGGTTACAAGGGTAGGGGGAGGTCGGCCGACTGGGGGAGGTCAGGCAGCCCCACCCCTGAGCCGGGCAGCCTGGGGAGCCCTTGGATCCACGGCCATTCTTCAGCCTACGGTCCATCTTCACTCCCCAAGGCGGTTGTAGGTCGGTTGAAGGTTAGAACTTGTGTTTTCTCCCGAACCCTTGGATCTCACTTGAGTTTCTTCCTTAGCCGCAGGATTGAAGTGCCCAAGATTACTGACTTCACCAATCCAAGTGCTGGATTGATGAGGTGGCAAGCCTTTCAGTACTTAACACATTGGATTCTCGGTTTGCACCTTGGAATTGTGTTGATACGTCTCTTATGTGCATGCAGGTCGAAGATGAGGTGATTTGGCCCCAATTTCAGGTAGGGTGGCCTCATGGGAGGTTGGGCGGTGTGGCCCACTGGGTAGTGACTTTTTGGCTTAGCCAAATTTGACATGTTTTCAGGTGATCTTGCACCTGCAATCAAATATTCAACAGAACCCGTGGGTCTATGTTAGTAGCAAGAGTTATTCTACACTTTGATGTAATTTTCTTCATATTCATGGATTGTTGATGGTCGTAGATAGTGCAATAATGACCGGCAACACCCCCCCAAGCTTAGACCTTTGCTCGCCCTCGAGTAAAGCCAAGATGGGTTATGGATCACGAGTTACTGCAAATATCAATGTCCAAGAATAGAGGCTATGCATAACCCACACCTATGCTTTGGTCTCGAACCATAGAGTATGCAATGATTACCATTTCCCGTATCTGTGGTGCATCTTTTTGACTTACCATGTCTTGGGTGGTTGAGAGGAAGAACGACTCATTTGTAGGCTCCTGCTTAGAACATCTCTTTTGGGATTTCCATCTTAGGTGTTTTTAAAGATTTTCAAAATAAAAGCAAGGTTCTCCCGAGGTACTCTCAATCGCTCATTAATTGTTTCCTTACCATTAAGGTGAAGAGCGCGGCCAAGAACTTCCTATTCTAAGGCTTATGTGGAGCTCAGGGTATGGAAGAACTTAGCTTACTTAGGTTGTTTATTTTGCAAAGCCAAAGATTGGACTAAAGAAATGTACTACATCAACTAGACTTGTTCATCATTGGAGCTTATTTGGTGACTGGATTGATGGATCTCCTTGTTTCCATACCTTCTCCTCCTTTTGTTTGATAGGTATGAGTATGGAGCCTTTTTGTATTTTTCTTCTTTTTGCCATGCTTGACAAGCGTGCTTTTCTTTTTCATATTTTTGCTATGGTTGACTGGCATGCTTTTATTTTATTTTCTTTTTGATGGCTCCATACTCTCCCTTATTTTGACTTGGAAGGAGTAAGGTTAAAGGTATATTTTGGAGATGTATGGATGCATACCCAATGTAGGTAAATGCATATATGGTGGTGGATTTTTGCTCCAACAATTCAAAAGATAGAGATGATTCTATTCAATGAGATCAAAATTTGACAAAGCTCAAAACAACATTAAGTAGCTTGGACAAGCGGTTCAGATATTTATAGTGTATTTGGCTGTGGTAGGTGTATAGAACCAACGGGGGGACTTTTTTTCAGTTTTCAAAAGAATAAACCTGAGACGTTCATCTTTCTAAAAAAATGTAGAGCTGGACTAGTACTTAGTCCTATCATTTTTCACAACAACTTAAATAAGGTTTATGCAAATGGCATCCACTAAGTAAAAGATCAGGTTCTCGTGTTGTACACACAAGCTCAAAATTAAGCTAGGTATGGTTTGAGCATAGAGAACTAAACAGAGAAATGATAGAGCAATTATTCATCATTTCCATATGAAAGGAATATATCAAAGTTCGGAGTTGCTTTTATTGATATTTTTTAGATAAATATAAAATAAGGATAACTATCATTATTATGGCTTACTCACCTTGCTAGTGGGATAGTGTTGCTGTAGGACTGCTGGTACTGGGTAGGACTGCTGGTACTATCGGACTCTGGTAGGACTGGTACTGCTGCTGCATAGAAGTAGGAGAATCGGGGGCCTTACTCTGAGATGGGCACGTGAGGAAGCATGCTCGTGTCGGTCTACCACCCCCCCTAAGCTTCAACGAAACTAGGAGTTCTGGTAGTAGCAGTTGTAGAAGTCCTGAGCATTGACGAAGCCGGCTTCTACTATTTTATTCAGGTTCTAGAGCGTGTTGCTATTGTCCCAAAGCCGTTGGTCCATCGTTGCCGTGCGTCGAACAATGTCATCCATCTGCTGGTACAACCTCTGATTGTACTGGCCCAGGTTCATCCCCTCCATAGCGGAGTTGATGCCGGCCATGTTGTTGATGTTGAACTAGGCTGATGCAGAGGGGCCTTGGTCTCTCCCGATCTGGTGCGATGCACTCCCACCCCCATGGTATCGAGTACCGTGTGATGGCTGGTATGAACTTTGGCCACCACTACTGGTACTGTACCATGGCTCGGGCTGGTCGTACTGGCGGAACCATGATTGTTCTGAGTCAGCACGTTTAGATGGTGTGGCTGTGTGGGATGCCCAGGATAGACCTGGTCCCGCTTCCTCTCGTGCTTCACGTTGGTGTTCTTCTGCTCATTGTCGTTGTCCTCTAGTCATGACGCCTCCAATGCTTTAGCGTGGTGCTTCTGTGTCGAGCTGTATGGTTAGGCTCCTAACTTTGTACATGTCGTACTATGGTGCGGGAAGCGGCAGTTCGAAATTATGCCCAAAGTAGGTCATGACTAAATTCCCAAACTCATCCCTTTTCATGAAGTGTATCTGAATGAAGTGCTGTTCCCCAATGATGTGTGACATGTCATCAGGGATGTAAGTGAGCTGGGCATTCTCTAGGATGCCCAGTTTGGATGCAATCCTGGTGACTAGTGACGTGATGTTAATGGGGGTATTGGTCTTTGTCATTTCCTTCTCATGGTGACTGGTGACTATGTCGATGACCCGGGCATAGCACTTCTTTCTACATACACATGGTGTAAAGGCACTTAAGATCTTCGTTTGGTGCACAACGCACTACACTACGTGGGAAAACAATGAGCGAGACCCAGCGAGCTAGAAGTGTCAGAGTAGGGTTATGGATTTTTATGGTACAATGTTCCCCCTTTTTATACTCTCCGCAGATTTTTGTCCAAAAGGTTTTTATGTTATACCCCGTAGGCTCCTCTGCTAAAGAGCAGTTTGGGTGGAAGCCTAGGAGATCGCTAAACCTCCTCTGGGTAATAGAAAATTCAGTATTAAAGAGACAGAAATAGATGGTTATACCTGAGGGGCGCTTGTCATGTGAAGAGTCATCAGGAACTCCTTTGTAAGAAGGACGGATCCCTCTTCTGGGATGTTCGAAAATTCCAACCATCCCACATAGTCAAATGCCTGCATGACCTAATCCAGCATACCTATGGAGACGAGGAAGAAGGCATCGAAGTATCTTGTTGTTGACGGTTGTTATTGCACTACCAATGACCGTCAACTAACCACAAACATGGAGGAAAATATGCCAAAGTATGGATAAACCTGTGCTACTAACACATTTCCACAAGTTGTGTTGAGTATTTGATTGTAGGTACAAAGATCAGCAGAAAACAGGCAAATTTGGCTAAGTCACAGGGTCACTGGCCAGTGGGCCAGGCCGCCCAGCTCCAAGCCAGGTCGCCCGGCTCCACCCTAGGCCGCCCGACCTGGCAAAATGGCCAAATCAGCTCATCTTCGACCTGCATGTGGCTAAGTGATGTGTCAACACACTAGTGAAGTCCAAATGCCGAATGCACCACGTCAAGGATCGGAAGGCTTGCCACATCACCGATCCAGGACTTGGATTGGTGAAGTCAGCGATCCTCGGCACTTCAATCCTGCGGCTAAGGAAGAAACACGAGGAATATCAACGGTTGACAAGGAAACACATGCACAACCGCCATAACTGCCATGCAACCGTCATGGAGAGTGAATATCAGCCACAAGATGGAGAAAGGCGGTGGATCGGACGGTCCCCCGGGCCGCCCAGCTTGGGGTGGAGCCACCCGGCCCACATCAGGCCGCCCGGCCCTACCTCGGTGCCTTCTGGTTGTAACCGCCTCTCCAACTGCCTCACCGACCTTAGAAGCTATAAATACCCCCTAGGCTTCACTTGTAAAGTGTGGAAGTTGAGTAACTCACACTATCGCTTAGTCTTGTATCACTAGGTTAGTCCTGGGAGTTAGAGTTGAGCCTGAGCTTTTGCCTCAGGGATTCCGGAGTCTTCTTCGAGTCTCGGTAAAGCTCTTGTATCTTTCTATTTTTTGTACTCGTCACTCCAGTATAATATTTATCATTGCTCTATCTTTTGTTATACATTACTTTACTTCTTAACACTTGCCTAGTGTGGTGTACCTTTATTGCACGCTAGATCCAAGGCTTAGGTTTGTGTTGTTCTTAAGTTATCTGATTCTTGTTAGACTTGCCGGTGCTATAAGCTTGTCTTAGGCTTTTGATCTAAGATTAAGTTAGTTCTCACCCTCTGATCAAGGAAGAGTTTTAGTGTTCAAGTTCTCACTTGAACACTAGTATAGCGTGCCATCTTACCCATGCAGATCTGGTCGGTAGCCTCTCTAGGTGACAGCTCTAGAGGTCTCAGTAATCCACCCCGTCGTTCGGTAAGCCCATAGGCGTTAGCCAGGTCTCCTTCGGAGGTCTACTATCTACCCCTTGACCCCTCGAGGCGCCGGAATTTCGCTCAACGCAAGATCCTAGCTTGTATCCAGTTACCTTAGTTCAACCGCGAATACTCCTCTGCAGCGGTTAAGTCGTAGAGTTTGGAAATCTAATCTCACTCGTTGTCCTCCCAGGCAACTACCTAAGTGTTAGGCTTCTTTAGTCCCTGTTTTACTCTTCCCACCATACACTACCTTAATATCTTACCCCCGTTGTAAGTTTAGCTGGTATTTTATCTAAGTTATAGTACTGCTTGAAAGTTTGACATTTCATTCCACCTCTTCGCCCTTGCTTCCCTGTGGATTTTTACGATACTCGGAATACTCTGTGTGAAAAAGCTACAGCGAATCTCCATGCGCTTGCGGAGTAAAATCTGTTACGCTAAGAGACGTCAACACTTGTCCGTCCAAAAGACTCGGAGGCAAGACGCGCCAACATCTGTTCTTCAGCATCTTTCCATGCGGTGATGTCGTGGATAGTCAACAGTTGACGCAGCGGTGGTGGTTGTGAAGATGTTCCCTCGTCCTAATCCTAGCTTTGGGCACCACTGATGGACATCCTGTCAGACACAGCAGGGGTCCTAGAACTCCCACTCTGCGAACGAGAGCGTGAATGCTCGTCCGATGAGGATGGAAACTTGAGGTGCATGTCCTTCCTTGTGTT
The DNA here is from genome assembly GCA_022530915.1 of Paspalum notatum. Taxonomy (NCBI): domain Eukaryota; kingdom Viridiplantae; phylum Streptophyta; class Magnoliopsida; order Poales; family Poaceae; genus Paspalum; species Paspalum notatum. The sequence continues at coordinate 21,284,793 of CM039684.1, read as the reverse complement.
GCTCAGGGCTCTCTTGGCCTTCCTAAAGAATGACGATATCCTGCAAAATACAGACAAGAGAATAGCCGAGGAGAACATCAGTATAAAAGATTAGCTTTAGCAGTTAGCAGTCCAAAGTCAGTCGTAGAGGTCTTAGTCATTCTTGCGGGGCAGTGCCTCCACAAACCATCCAACAAATGAGAGTGTAGCACTAATTTTATTGGGCAGAATTTTTCTAAGTGCTGAAATTAGTTAAGTTCTTAAGCTAAGAGAGTGATTAGAGGGAGAAGAGAGAGTGCTCACGCTGTTAAGCAGTGCAAGGAGCTGAAGGGAGCGTGCATGTGTATTTATAGGCGCGAGGTGCATGAAGCAGGGGGCAGAGGCAGGCCGGGCAGCTTGGCTAGGGGGTCGGCCGGCCTAGGGCCTATGCCCCTTAGCCTAGTGGGTGCTGTGCGTAGATGAGGAGATGGCAGCGGCTAAGAGGCACCGAGCGACGTCGGCAGGTGGAGCCGGGCGGCCAGTGGCCTGAGTGCCCTTGGCACTTTGCCATCTTGTGCGTGCAGAAGGGAGCAGAGGGGGCCAGGCGGTGTCAGTAGGTGGAGCCGGGCGCCCTCCAGGTGCTTGCACTTACAGCTGGGAGTGGAGAGAGGGGGCCGGTCGACCCAGGTGGGGTCGGACGGCTCCATACTTTGTTTGTTTTTATGAAATATGAATATGAGGATAAACAAATTTATGCAAAAACTTGGAAATTAAACATGCCGTGGTGAAATTTGAAGAAGATTGATATGTAAGAGAATTGAAGTGCGCGAGGAATTAAATATGCAGTGGAGGGTAATGCCAGTTTACCTCCTGGCAAAGGCAAGTCATACCTGTTGCACGGAGTCAACACTTGACGGAGACTTAGCGGCCATCTATGCTGCAACTTTTGCTCATCAAACTTTCTTAGTTGCCATAGCCTTCTGTTTCTGAGCTTTGTTCTACTTATTTTCTTCTGGCTTGGCTTTTGGTGTTTCCTCTTCTTTCTTCCGCCACTCTTTGTGTGTATTCGTTGTTGTGGCGGCAACCTTTGTGACAGGAGCTTTGCCTCCTGCTTCCTTTGTCAGCGGCTTGGCCATCGAGGCACATTTTAGTGACTTGGCTTTGCGATCGGCTATGAGCTTGCTGGCTTCTCCATCAAACAGGAGCTTCTCCATTGCTAGGAGGAGAGAGTCCATTTTTGGCTTACTTGGCGAAAGCTCAATCTTCTCTCTTGGCGTTTCTCGGGGTGCCTCACACTTAAATTTGAACGTTTTTACCTATTGGCATTCTTCAATCTTTGGCTTTAAGGCGAATGTCTACCATCTGCCAGTGATGTTGAGATGGACTTGTCCAGCTCCAACATCAATGATGGCCTCAGCGATTCTTAAGAACAGTCACCCAAGGATGAGCGGCTTTTGTTGTCAATCTCCATGTCCAGCATCACGAAATCCACCGAGATGAGGAAGTTCTTAATTTTGATAGATACATCCTCGGCTGAAATATCCTCAGTGATCCCGATGGGCCGGCGAATCGATTGATCCGCTAGCTGTAGGAACAAAGTAGTAGGGGCAAGTGTAGCATGCATGAGTTTATCAAAGACCACCTTTGGCATGACGCTCACACTTGCTCCCAAATCATAGAGAGCTTGATCAAAGTGTTGGGTCCCGATTGAGCATGAGATGGTTGGGTCCCCTAGATCCTTTTTCTTTTGGGGCGGCTGGTTGAGTATAGCTACGTTACACTCTTCCGTGAGGTGCACGACTTTTGTGTATGGCAGTGGCTTCTTGTTGTTGAGGATGTCCTTCAGGTACTTAGCATACGTAGGCACCTGCATTGAATCTAGCAATGAGATATTTACATATAATTTCTTTATTACCTCAACAAATTTGCCGAACTTGTCATCGACAGAGGTCTTTTTCTGCCTTTGAGGAAAAAGGAGCACAATGGTATCGTAGAACTCATGTGGAGCCGACTTTGGTGCCTCCTTAACCGGTTGTGGCTCACTAGCCACTTCCTCCTCTGGTTTAGCAGGCTTTTCCTGCATTTCTATGATGTGGGGGGTCTTGTGTAGACCTTCCACCCCTAGTGGTTACAACATTGATATGTTCCTTCGGGGGTGGTTCAGGTTGACCCGGGAGCTTCCCCGAAGTTGGGCTAGGAAAAGCGGCAGCTAGCTGTGCTATCTGGGTTTCTAACATTTTGTTAAAGCTCAACTGGTTCTTCATAGCACTATTAAGAGTTTCCATTTGGACAATGTTTCAAGAACCCTATCATTTGCATGGAATTTCATACTAATACTATCGTTCACAGCTTTTTGATCGAAAGGATTTTCATTAAATTCCTGAGAACTTCCAAAAGACGTACCTTGACCAAAGATAGGTAAGTGTGGTCGTGAATTCCAACTGGTTAAGGACGAGGCCTGTTGCTGAAGTTGTTATTGTTGATGAAGTTAACGTCCTCTGATCCATTTCTGGGGCAGCTATTCTCCGTATGGCTAGTATTCCCGCAGTGCTCGCAAGTCACGCGGGAATCCAATACCTGGACCGGCACAGCTTCAGGAGTATCCTCCAGCTTCTTTAGCAGAAGGTCCATCTTAGCAGTGAGCATATCAGAGCTGTCAATATGGTGGACTCCACGGGGCTTATTGTTCGCCCTCTCCTTCCATCCTTGGTTGCTTGCCATCTTCTCGATGAGAATGCGGACAGCGTTGACACTCAAGGACAGGAAGGATCCTCTAGCGGCTACATCTAGGTGTTCTTGCACAGAGCGGTGCAACTCGTGGAAGAAGTTCTGGATAATCAGCCACCGTTCCATACCATAGTGGGGGCAGGCAGCGATGTACTTTTGAAGTCTCTCCCATGCCTCCACTACCGCCTCATTTATGAGCTATTGGAAGCTCAAGATTCGGTTTCTCAGTGAGCTTGTCTTCTCGAGAAGTAATTACTTTGCAAGGAAGGCATTTGAACACGCCTCCCAGGTCGTCAACCTTGCACGCTTCAGATAGAACCACTGTTTCGCCTTCCATATCAACGAGAATGGGAAAAGGAAGAGCCGAACAACATCGGTAGTTACACCATTGATTGTGAAAGTGCTGCATATCTATAGGAACTGTTAGAGATAGTTGTTGGCATCCTCTGATGCCAATCCGCAAAATGGACTAGCTTGGACTATGTGGATGACACCTGGCTTGAGCTCAAAACCTTCTCCAACCTGCACTTCAGGCATGGTAGGGATGTTGTTGCTGGATGGGATGGAGAACTCGCGAATAGTCTTCTCAGCCATGGGTGGTGTCGGTTGTGATGAGCTCGTGGATCCAAACTCCAATGCTAATGGCACAGGCCTCTGCCTATGGATTGTCTTTTGACGGACTATACTTTTGAGCAGTGACTCCGAATTGTTGTGAAAGTTTGCCGGTAGGTCGAAACCGGTCATACACCTCTATATCACCCAACAATAAAGTAGACAGAGGCAAATGAGCCCTCTAAAAAATAGCGGTATGTTATCAAGTTTTATTGTACCTAGGTTCGAACAAATCAAACTTCTATTGCCAATTGCTTCCCCGGCAATGGAGCCAAAAAAAGCTTGTTGACGTCTCTTAGCGTAACATATTTTACTCCGCAAGCGCAAGAAGATTTGATGTAGCTTTTTCACCCAGAGTATTCCGAGTATCGTAAAAATCCACGGGGAAGCAAAGATGAATAGGTGGAATGATATGTTGAACTTTCAACGGTACTATATAACTTAGATAAATACTAGCTATTCTTACACCGAGGGTAAGATAAACAAGATTGTGTATGGTGGGAAGAGTAAACATGGACCAAAGCACTCAGCAACTAGGTATAGCTATCGGGGAGGACAGCGAGTGAGATTAAGATATCCAAACTATATTTCTTAACTACTACAAAGAAGTATTCACGGTTGAGCTAAGTTAGCTAAACATGAACTAGGGTCTTGCATGAAGCGAAATTCCAGACTACACTGAGGAGGCACGGGGGTAGATAGTTGGCCAACCGAACGGCAACTGGCTAACGCCTACGGGCTTACCGAATGATGGGTAGAATATAGAGGCTCTCTAATGTTCAAGGGAGAGCTTGAACACTAAAGTTCTTCCTTGATCAGAGGGTGAGAACTAAGTTAATCTTAGATTAGAGCCTAAGACAAGCTTATAGCACTGCAAGTCTAGCAAGATTCAGATAACTTAAGAACAACACAAACCTAAGCCTTGGTCTAGTATGCAAAAAGGTACACCACACTAGGCAAGTGTAAGAAATAAAGTATAACTCAAAGATAGATCAAGGAATTCTATTACACTGGGGTAGTAAGAGTACAAAAGATAGAAAGATACAATAGCTTTACCAAGACTCAAAGCTAACTCTGGAATCCCTAAGCCAAAGACTCAGACTCAGCTCTAACTCCTAGAACTATCCTAGTGCTAATAAACTAAGGCAATGGTGTGTTCTACTCAACTTCCGCACTTCACAAGTGAGCTACTGAGGGGTATTTATAGTTACAAGTGAGTGAGGGGTACTTGTAGGGGCGGTATGGCGATTATAAGGGTAGGGGGAGGTTGGCCGACCTAGGGGAGGTCGGGCGGCCTGGGGAGACCTTGGATCCACCACCATTCTTCATCCTACGGTCCATCTTCACTTCCCAAGGCAGTTGTAGGTCGGTTGATGGTTAGAACTTGTGTTTTCTCCCGAACCCTTGGATCTCACTTGAGTTTCTTCTTTAGCCACAGGATTGAAGTGCCTAGGATTGTTGGCTTCACTAATCCAAGTGCTGGAGCGATGAGGTGGCAAGCCTTCCGGTACTTAACACGATAGCTTCTTGGTTTGTACCTTGGAATTATGTTGTCATGTCTCTTGTGTGCATGCAGGTCAAAGATGAGGTGATTTGGACCAGGTCGGGCGGCCTGGCCCACTGGGTAATGACCTTCTGACTTAGCCAAATTTGACATGTTTTCAGCTGATCTTGCACCTGCAATCAAATATTCAACACAACTTGTGGAACTTTGTTAGTAGCAAGTGTTAGTCTACACTTTGATGTAATTTCCTTCATATTCATGGATAGTTGATGGTTGTAGGTAGTGCAATAACGACCGGGACAAGGGAGCCCTTAGACTAAATTGAATCTCATACGCAACAACCCTAGGTTTTTATGGGAGCTCAGGAGAGCATCTCCATCTTGTAACCAAGACTCCACATTGCAATACATCCACACAAGACATAGGGTATTACGCATCTCGGTGACCCAAACATATCTAAATCACGTGTTCTTGTGTAATATTTATGAACCATTGATCATCGTCAGTGACCTTCCTGTTCGATAAACCGTCCGACGAGTAACCCCTTGCCAGACTGCCAGTGCATAACACCAACAACTTGCAACCTTAACAAAGCCTAATCAATCTAACTAGGAAAGATAAAAGAAAACAATATGAGCAAATGTGGAAACGTAAATTAAATGTGGTAAATAAAGGAGTAAGGGTAAGGGGTGCAAACTCCTAAGAAGAAATGAAACATGTGGTTTTCCACAAAAGCTACATCATCCACATTGTCTCACTACCCAAGCAATCGAGCCTTGTACCTAGTCTTTTTTGGGCACCATCTAGCATTGCTTGGCCACTAAACAACCCTGTCAAGGGAAGGCTAAGTACCACCAATTCACCAGAGAAGGCTAGCACCACTTTCTCTCAGTCACCACAACACCATCTTCAATATAGAATTTTACCCAATAAGGGGTTGCTTCTCATCCCCACACATAGTGTCGCAACACTCATCCACACCACATCAAGTCAAAAGGTACAACAAGAAGTCCAAGTTGTTTGCTACAACCTCTTGGCTTGATCTCTGAAGAACTAACCATGTAGCAAGTCTCCCACACTTATGAACCTGTTTAAAGCTTGGATGGAACACTATGCTCAAACGTGATAGTTAGAGTAGATGGAACACGCTGCACCTATATGCTCTTAGGAATCTCCAACTCACTCATTCAACGACCTTGGTGCATATAAATAGCCTCCACCACCCAATAGAGCCTTTGGAAAAGGTTTGTTGCGAATAGTACCTTGTTTTTTTACCATGCTCAGTTGATCTGATGACACAATTCCACACTATCAATTATACTCCAATGGCTATATCCAATGTACCGATGTTCATTGCTCACTTGAGTTGATCCAACGGTTATACTCTACAATATTTCATTGGTTGATTCAATGCTCACATCAGTTGATCAAATGAGTGTAATTCTTCCCTACACATTAAATAGACTTCCAACTGATAGTACATTTTTCTCTATTTTAGTTCTTCAGCTTCCAATGCACTGACACCTCTCTAATGGGTATTTGGACTGAGAATGAACTAGTAAGGCATGATGTGATGATAGATCGACTCATTATTCCTCAAATTTCAGCAGAATGGTCCTGATTCTTATTGCATATACTAATTATTATTATTATTACTCCCTCAATCCCAATGCATAGGTCGATTGATATTTTTTGACACCAAGTGATCAACTCGCATTATTCAAAATATTTGTAAAAATATTAAAAAAATAAAGTCATAGTTAAAGTATATTATATGCTAAACTAGATCAAATGACCTATAAATTGGGATGGAGGGGTATCTTATAAGAAATGATCTGATGATTGACCAATTTATTTCATTCTACAAACAAAAAAACTGTGAAGAGAACTCATTTCTCAAAACCAAACACGGTCAAGGGTGGGCCCATGTTGAGTCCAGTGAGGGCCTAGACCCTCGCTCAAATGTTGATGCACAGTGCTAGTTATAATATTTTACCATGTAAACTTGCTTACTTTTTATGATTATATATAGCATGCCCTCACACATCTGTTCCTGGGTCCGTCTCTAGATACGGTGTATATGACCTTATCCGGCGAATGACAAAAATACTTACATATGCCTTCCCACGATACGACACGTCATACTGCGGAGACCTGGTCAGTGGAGAGACACTCGGTCGATCTTGCTGAATCATACGATTGGCCATATATACCGTATAGTTCACGGCCATCTATCTTGTAGCATTGAGAACTTTCCACAGGGAGAGATACCCTGCCTCTCATGGTGACTATAGACTATATTGTTCAAATCTATATCGCGTCGTAGTGTGTCCTAAAAGCAAATTAATGCGGGAACATATTCAGCTCTCGAGAGTGATGGCTCAGAATCAGATGTTAATGGTCTGTAGTTACAACCTTTACCAAGCCAGCCTACCTAAGGCCTGCGCCCATGCGAATTTCCAAAAGTGCTGCTCGAGATCCATCTATCCAATAGTATGTGCCCGCGCTTCGATTTCCCTAAATGCTGGTGTCCCGGGTGTTGTCAACATGCATGCATGCATGCTTAATTATATGGACCTAGCTAACGCACGGCCGGCCGTGTGTGGCCGGCCGGTTTTTGAAAAAAAAAAAGGATTCCGTGACCAGCACAACCCCCGCAGTTAGTCCGTCCGTGCCCCCACCGTGTGCATCCCCTTGTGCAAGCGGCAATCGTTTTTCCAAGATTTCTGTCTGCCTTTTTGTGCGGAGGGAAAATTTACACAAACTTGCAAATCTAGAACACATGATCAGAGCAAACAGCAAGAACAAAAAGAACAAAACATCCCCTTCAACGTAAAATATTTGCAAATCGCCCATCCCCTTGGTTGTTCTCTACAACCTAGAACTAAATTGTCTTTCATTTTTTCTGATCCACGTGTTAGACGTGATTCTCATCAAGTATCAAGATTCCACCAGAACAAATTTGCATGTGAAAAACTGCTACATCCAACAGGTAGATGACGGAAGACAGGATGTTTGTTGTGTATGCAACATCCCACTGTAGATGCCCTACCTAGATCCAGTTCTCTTGGTTGTATGACAACATATGAATGACTTGGGGTATTGTCTCCTTGCTGATTTGCATTAGAGGGACGAAAAAGTTTAGTTAGTATCTGATAGAACTAAGAACTAATTATGCTCTTTTGAAGAAAATGAAATGTCTGGTCAAAGCAAATACTAGATTAACATTGTACGAACTGCAATAATTTTGATACCACCTTGGAGGACGGAGGACCCCTTTATCCCACATTATGTTTATTAGCTATAGCTAGTTAAAAAGTCTATAGACCAGCTATATGATGCTTGTTGCAACACTGAGTCCGTAGAAACAAACTATATAGTGCTTGTTGCAGCTATATGATACTTTTAAAGAGAAAAACCGAAAACCGTCTACAGTAAATATGCTTGTCCGACTAAATAAAAATGCTTTTTGTTTATAGTTAACTTGCATTTGGATATTAGTTGAATTATATTTTGGGGGCAATAGAAGTATCAAAAATGATTTATTAGACAAATTGCTGATTGGGTGTAGTTAAAGTTGCCATGTGTTAGGAGTTAAACTACCTTTTGGATGTATCTGAATTGCAATTTGGAGCAAACCGTGTATTTTCTGAAAATGAAGAGAAAAAAAAATGTATATGCGTTTTGGTTTTTGGAGGGAATGGACCTGAGAGTGCCTGATGTATAACACAACGTGGATTTGGAGGATGTGAGGAATGGAAGAACAAGAGAGGAGCGAAGAAAGGGCATGGCATGATATATCACACTATTAAAAGAAAAAACCGTCTATAGGAAAAATGCTTGTTCGACTAAATTAAAATGCTTTTTGTTTATAGTTAACTTGCATTTTGATATTAGTTGAATTGTATTTTGGGGCGATAGCAGTATCAAAAATGATTTATTAGACAACTAGCTGATTGGGTGTAGTTAAGTCGTCATATGTTGGCAGTTAAACTGCTTTTCGGTTGTATCTGAATTGCAGTTTGGTGCAAATGAGTTTTTTTTTGAAAAAGAAGAAATGCATAAAAATGTATGTGTTTTGGCTTTTAGAGGGAATAGATCTGAGAGCGTCTGGTGTACACAATTAAATGCAAGTAAAAGTGCAATGTGCGAAAAAGGACAAAAAAAGATGCAGAAAATTGAAAAAGTAATTGCAGTAGAAAGATACATGACAAATATATAGCAGAAATAAAGTTGCAACTGTATAGGAAGCCGCTCAAAAAACTGACCAACTGCTGTTAGTTTGTGAATTTTTAAAAGTAATGACCAGAATTATTTTCACATGATTATTTGAGAAAAATGATGGATTATTTGTTGTAAGTTATATTATAACAGTTGGTCATCTAAGTAATGTTGGATTAAAATGAATAAAAAAGGTATGCAACCTGTAGAACTGCATATAAGCTTTTGCTGGATACCCATGGCAATGATAAAATATAATAAAAAATTGCCTTATGAAATTTACCTTTTTGCCTAATAAAACTATAGTATTGCCTAATGAATTGCATTCTTATGTCTATACACTAAATTTCAATACATGGTTTCCCTCCCCTTCTCTAGATTAAAAAGAATAGGCCTATCCTTAAAACTAACACATATTGTAGATTTAAAAAGCTGAAAAACTAGAGTGTAGAGATTTGAGTCTAGGATATGTTATCTGATTACAGGAAATATTTTAACATACTCAGATAAGATCAGCGCACTATGCACATGTAAAAGAAAAACACCACTCTACTGAAGACAAAATCACATGTGCCGAAACTTCCATGCAGCAATCATATTTTTGAGATTTTGTTTAAACTTTGATGTATAGCTTATGCAGTTGCTTCTAGGGTTCCATATAACATCAGTTGCACCCAAATATATTAGCTACTATTTTAATGCAGTACAAAAAGGACAAACGAGTGTTCCTTTTGTCAGTGAAGATATGAGAAGTTCAGGTTAAACAATGATGAAAGAAGGATTAACATTTAATGCCCTGTCATTAGATGTTCCGTCCATTGCCTAGTACTGATGCTTTCAACAGGTAGATCACTTAATATTTACCTAACATCTTCGATTTCAGCTGCATGTAGCAATGGTGTATGGCACCTATATATTTTCAGTCAGTACATACTAAGGCTGCGTTCGTTGGTCCGTTCCGATCCGATACGATAAACTCCAGGAAGCATCCAGACGGTCAACTAGTGCATCGGACGGCGAGAGAAAGGCTTGCATGTATCGTATCGCTTCTGTATCGTATCGGATCGGCCAACTGAACACTCTATAAACATGAATTCTCTGGTTTGCAAGATAATATACCTAAAATGATATAGCTAACTGATCAAAACTGTACTAGCTAAATAATATATTTAAGCCAAAAGGTAAATTTACTGATGACTATAGCATCTACAGATTTACCCCTAGTGCATTGTACATTTGTACTTGTACTACAAATAAAAACACAGCAGATAAAGATAGCTGCAGAAATTAAAGGTCGCATGCTAGGTGGACGGATCGATTACTCAAAAAGGTGTTTAGATGCCTAAACAGAATTAAAAGAACATATTTTGTTGTATAAATCCAGAAATGTCGGATAAACTTTTCATTAACATAGGCAAGTAACAACTTAGGACCATATTTTTTTGACAAGAGCTATCCAAATGATTGCAGATCCAACGAAGAGCTTAACGAATAGCTACAAACATAATAGCTCTTGCTCAATTTACACACACCTATGCAAATGATCCCAGATCCAGCAAGGGCTTAACAAATAGCTACAAACACAATAGCTCTTGCTCAATTCACACATATATGTGTAATTAAAATGGCAAACAAAGCCAAAAATAAAAGCAGACCGTTTTGAAAAGAATTGGAAGTTGAGAAGCATACCAGAGGCTACCACGAAGTGGCAGTGGCACCCTCGGTGCTGCTGGCTTTGGAGCTGATGCTGGCTAGTGTGGGGGCGACGAGAAGTTGTCATCGTGCGCGGTGGGGAGGTGGGTGCAGTCACGGTCCGAATCAGCGGTAGTGGCGCATGGCAGGAATGTGAGCGCGGAAGAGTCGCGGTCCGCCGCGGCGCAGCACTCAACCTCGGCTATAGCAGCGGCGCGATGCGGGCCTCCCCTCGCTGGAATAGGAACAGCCGCCTCCTCCTCACGGGCTTGACGGAGAGGGGCAGGGTGCCGCGCAGAAGACGACGACGTTGGTGGCGAGCGCCGGTAGCTCCCCTAGTGCCGCACGCTTCCTCCTGGTGAGGACCAGCCACAACATCAACCGGGCACTTGGTAGTGACCCGAGTGAGCCGGATCTCTGCTCCGGCGTGGTTTCCATGTCGGCCTTAGGCGGCATCGGAGGTGTGGGCCCCTAGGGTTTGGGCTCTGGAAGCGTGGATCTGGAGTGGGGAACGAAAATGAGAGCTCATCTAGACTGGAGACTGGATGGAGGTGAAGCACAAGAGGAAGAAGAGGTTAGCACCTGCGCCGTTAGATTAGATGGACGGCTGGAGGAAGGCAGCCGTGCAACTTCACTCCCGCACGGCCGGCTGTAATATAGTCATTACCTAATTATATAGGCTTGTTAACCAAGGATGTCAGTTTGCCAGACTTGGATAATCTTACTTTACATTGCTCCGCTGTCCTTCATGAGATGGGTGTACGAATGTGACGTATGTTCGATAATCTTTGTCCCAACAACTTGTCTAGAATTGAGGGGATGGAAATAGATCCGAAGGGATTGAGACACGGATTGAAAGAGATTTTGATCTATTGTGTAGTGTGGATTTAGATAACATGCCCTTCCCGGTTTCTATTGAAAGCCAAATAGAAAACAGATTCTGGTGGGTTTCCAGCTTTTACATGTATTCCGAGACATCACAGCAAAGAAAACTAAACCACTCAACTAGCAGATTCCCGTCCAGTGCTACCAGATTAGACAAACACCAGCCAGAACCCAGGGTATCAAACTACCAACTAAAAGAGGCCTAGGGGAATTACCAAAACCTTTTTAGCTTTTTCTACCCTAGCTAGAGGCACAAGATGAAAAAAACGGCACAACAAGAGAAGACTCCTTGGCTTTTTTCCAGTATGTGGAGCAAGAGTTCCTCCCCGGCCCACCACTTCAGAGCCCCCTTCCATCAGCTTGCCTAGGTCATCTTGAAGATCATATCTGAGTCTTGCAGCACTGCCCGATCGATGTGTGCTGCATCGGCCCACTCCCTGGCCCAGCACGAGCTACCCCCCACCACAAGCACAGCCCGCAGTGGCAAAGCCCACCACACCACCCTCAGTGCTTTACGGTGGCGGCAGCTGGACCTCTCCTCTGCGTCCTACGGTCCTAGGCTGCTCGCTCGCCGGACATCGCTAATGGAGACCGGAGAGGCAGCCGCGCACGGCGAGGTGCGAGGGCGAGCCCTTCCGCGTGATGCGTCGTTCCCGTTCGACCAGTGGATGAAGACGCGGGCCTACAGGCTTAAGACAAGACAGCGGCCAGCAGCCTAGCACTGAACGCGGAGCTTGCTAGCGTGAGTTTTTAGGCTTTGCTCACAAGTAGGTTCAAAGGGCACGTTCAAAACACGGTGCGGCACTACAGACAGACAAGGAGATAGTTGGAATAGTGGATGATGGGGATGGATATGCGTCGTGGTAAACCTAGTTAGACTAGTAAAAGCTCACTGCTGTTGACTTGCTTGTCATTGCCCAAGTAGCATAGTGTGTTTTCTACACTTTTGGTGGTGTAATCGGATAGGATACGGACGCATATCACTGAAAATATATTTGTTTTTATAATTTTTTCGGATTCGATTTTCAATGCAGATGGCTTTAGATACGAATACAAATACGGATATTCTCGAATGCAAATGTGGTAGAAATGGGAATATCTATGCATGAAAGTTGATTAAAACGCCCATGTTGAGATTGAAAAATTCTGAACTTGATTAGTTTGAAAAGTAATTGTTTTGAACTAGCTTAGATTTGGTTGAGTTATTTGTTTAAATCTTATTGAGATTTTAATCGATCTCTTTGCTCCAGAACTAGCAAGATCTAAGTGTGGGGATATTGTTGACGCAAAATTTTGACTAAATTTATGCTGTATTTTTACTTAATTTTTGCCTTTTCATAAGTTAATCTTATGATTTAGTCTTGTTTTGCTAACAAATAACCCCGTTTTTGAGAATGTTCTTTGTTTTCGTACAATATTGATTTTTGTAGGAAAATAGGGTATAATTGTGATAATTTTGAGGATTTTTCAAAGAAAGGATTTATGTTACAGGTCCAGAGAGGTGGGATGATTAATAAAACAAGAACAATTAAAGCCCAAAAGAAGTCCCAAGCCCATTATGGAGAAAGTTCTGGAGGCTAAGGATTGCTTGAGTACGAAGAATACGAAGATAGGAAGGTTTATCACAAGTCCAATCCAAACTCCAATTAAATCTCGAGATACTCTCGGATTTCAGGACAGTAGCACCTTGTGGGCCCAATTCGAGCTCTACAATTTAGAGTCTGAGTTTTGCTTTATTTGGACTCTAGATGAGAAAGTTGTGGTCGAAATACTAAGGGCTGTAGAATATGGAAAGCTGATTTCGAGAAGGAACAATGACTTCATCTCCAAACAAAGAAGTGTATGGACGCCCAAAAAACCTTCTAGAGACATGTATATATATAGAAATAGGTCTTTTAGTACTTACAATCGACCTATTAGATTCCATGTATAGGACACCCTTCAAGGTATAAATATATGGCCTCCCTAGGGGAGAGGCATCCAATTTCATCAAACTCATTGTAAACTAGAGCTCCAAAGTTAGGGTTTAGGGTCCATCTTCGCAAGACTCACCGAGAAGGAGATCTCGGCGAAAGGAGGAGGTAAGAGGAGGCAGGAACAGAGGGGGTCGGCTGACCTCAGCTGTTCCCAGGGGATCTGGAGTTTGTCTTCGGATATGTTGTTCGTCTCGCTAAATTCGACAACTATGCGCTTCAAGTTCATGATGTATCTCGAGTAACTCTCTATTCTTCTTATTTTACTATGATAAATCTTGAGTTCGATTAATAAAATAGTCTATTTTGCTATGAGTTCTTTGTTTATACATGATCTATGATCCGTCTTTGCAATGCTTCATCTCTACATGTGATCAGGCCTGTTGATTAATCCACATGTCTTTTAGTAGATCCTTTTACCTTGATTGGTTGATTGAATCTGTTCATGCTTAAAGATGGTTAGGGTTTACTAGTTCGTCGATTACCTGGTTGCTAGTGACAATAGAGCTAGAGAAAGGTTCGAGTAAGCCTTTGACATTCATAATCATGTTTATTCTATGTTTCACTTTAGATCCATGCTTAGGGTGGTTCATAGTTTATAAGAAGTTTGTCTCATATCTCTTGGTAATCCCCTAGCCGTATTAGCTTCATAATCGATCTTGCTTAGTTTGATCTTATTAAACTCTCGTTGTTGATCCAATTTATGCTATAGTTAGTTTTATATCTAGTTTGTGATTAGAATATAGTTTATCATTCTTTATCTTATTAGATATATTAGAACCATTTAGTAATTGATTAATCTTTGATTAATAGTAGTTTGAACCTAGTTTTCTACGGATTGACAAAACCCTTGATACTCATCTCGGAGAAAGGCTACACCAATATTGTCGCTTGTAGTATAAGGTTTGACGTGCTTAAGTGCCGTCAACAAAGATCGTGCTTCCCTCGCCAGCTTGAGTGACTGTGATGGCAGCTCCATCGATTCCTACTCCGACAGTGATGATAGAGAGAAGAAGATCGTCGGACACGCTTGACTTTGCTTCTTCGGTGAGGAGATCGGCTACTATACCATGGGGATCAAGGGTGATCAAGTCAGCTCCACCGACTTCGACAGCAAGTCCAACACCGAGCCTTAGGTGAGCGACAATGAGAATGATGATGATGCTATGTTTACTGCTTTGAAGAACTAGGATCGCTTTCTTAGAGTAGCTGCTAAGGATCTTAGACTTGCAAATGCTAAGGTTGCTATTGTAGAAGCTGAATTTGAGGTTGTTAGTTCTAAGCTTGCATGTGCTTTTAATGATCTAGTTGTGGCTAAGCAGGCTAGCATGATTGCTGATGAGATTGAATGCAATGATTGTTAGGTCCTAGCTACTTAGTTGTCTAATTTACGCTCTAAGCATGCAAGTAATGTAGATTTACTATTCTCTACTACTACAGTGCTAGAGGAGTTGAAGGCTAGGCCGACTTTGCTTGCCATGCGTGATGTTTGTCCTACACTTAGGAAGGAGTTGGAAGAGACTAGGGCTACTTTGAGGTAGTCTGAAAAGACTGCTAGCCCTGTTAGTGTTGATTGTACCAAGTGTAGAGACTTTGGGGATAGGCTTGATGAGTTAGCCATTGAGAAGGTTCAGTTAGAGGATGAGAACACCTATGTTAGAAACATTCTCAGTTGGATTTCTATTAGGGAACCTTAGCTTGGCATGATCATTTTCTCTTTTAAGTTGAGTGACAAGTTGGGGGTTGGCTACCACTACCCCCAGGCTAATTCAATCAGTTGTATGGGAAGATTGGCGATTTGAGTGGGATTCCCATTAGTGAGAAGTTTCTTCTTACCCATGACAAGCCACATTTGAAAAACTGTGAGATTAAGGATAGGGTGTGTGAAGAGAAGCCTAGGGAGCCACATAAGAAACTAGTGTGGACATCCAAGCCTAACTTTGTGAGGAATCCACTTGACACTCTTCCAAAGAGAGAATCCCGGCACACCTCCTGAGAGTTCCAAGAACCAGAACCAAGGGGCTAAGAGGAATACTCCTCCCAAGCCTACTCCTCAAGGCCAGCCCAAGAACTAAAACCAACCCAAGGTTGCTCCACCCAAGAGATACATGTGTGACTATTGCCATAGGGAGGGTCACTTGGTGGAGTTTTGCTACCGTAGGTAGAGGGCTCAGCGTAGAGAGGTTGAGTGGAGGAACGAGGATAGGTACTATCAGGGTGATAGGCCTACTATTGAGACTCGGCGTGAGGATAGGCGAGACCGCTGGCCACGTCGTGTAGGTAGAGGTAGAGGAGACCAGTTTCCTCATGGTGCTCTAGGTGGTGGTAGACACTTTGCCGGTAGGGCACTGGGTTGTGTGCAATACGGCTACGGTTCACCTGACCAAGGCTTTGAAAGCTATGATGGACTACGCTTTCCTAGATGTGGTGACCGGCAGCCTCAAGCTCCGGGGGATTGAGGACAAGGGATGTACGATTGTGACTTTGCTAACCCTTCTTTTGAGCAGATGGCTCAGCACTGTTTGCTTCTTTTCAGTCTAACCCTAGTGTCGGACTATATGCTCACCCCATGAACCACTATTGACGCAGGACGGAGGCCTAGAGAACATGTGGCTCATGGATTCTGGATGTTCGCGCCACATGACCAGTAATCATAGATGGTTCTCCAGTCTCACCCCTGTGAGTATCATCTTTGGGGATAAAGGTATTGGTAAAGTGAAACGTGTTGGTGCTGTTCCAGTTTCTGAGAGTTTTATCCTGGGGGATGTAGCTTTGGTTGGTATTTCTCTGTTTTGCAACTTCTCGAGGAAGGATATGAGGTGCGCTTTAAGAAGGGCTTTTCTCATGTTTTGGATGCTCAAGAGTCTGTGGTTTGCCTAGTTTTGCCTTTTGGGAAGGTTTTTCGTGTTGACTTCTTGAGCTCCTCTGGTCCTTCTCGGTGTTTGCTGGCTGGTCCCTCCTCTGATTTGTAGAAGTGGCATAGGAGGCTTGGTCATTTGAGCTTTGATTTGCTTGCAAAGCTTAGCTGACTTGATCTAATCCGAGGATTGCCCAAGTTGAAGAGTGAGCGTGATCTTGTGTGCCATCCTTGTCGCCTCGGGAAGATAGTGGCTGCTTCTCACACACTTCTTGATCAGGTGATGACGGGTCACCCTGGATAGCTTCTTCATATGGACACTATAGGTCCTGCTCGGGTGAGGTTTGTTGGTGGGAAGTGGTACATTCTTGTGATTGTGGACAACTTTTCTCATTGGTCTTTGGTGCATTTTATGGAGAGTAAGGATGAGGCTTTTGAGTTTATTCATGACTTGGTTCTGAGGTTGAGAAACGAATCTGGCCATACCATGAGAGCTTTACGCAGTGATTAGTGGTATTTCTTAGCCTACTGAATAAATCCACAAGCGCATGGAAACACGTTGTAGCTTTTCACCCAAGAGTATTCCAAGGTATCGAAATCCACGAGGAACGAGGAGTAACTCAACATAGAATAGGTAGAAATGAACAGTAAAACCAGCAAACGTAGAGAAAAAATAGAGCAGAGAAGGTTCACTACTTTAAATAAAACAACTTAACTTTATTAAATAAACTAGTATTCTACTCAGCAGGTTTAATTGGACAATGAGGCTATAGTACCACTTCCGGGCATCAGAGTGCTAATAACCCAGATGAGAAAGGCGGGCACTATAGAACTCTGCTATGCGTCGATGACTACTTATCCGAATGATGGGGTTGGACTACACAGGACACACACCTCCTGTCACGAGGTGGAACTACCAACCAAAACTACGTGGGACAAGACACCTTCCAAGGCAAACTCTAGTCTAGTAACCACGTCTACACCACCGAGTTTACTACTACACTGGTTCGAAGCCAGAGAGCAAGCACAACTGTATAGCCAAACTACATAGAGCACAGTTGGCACCCGTAAACTACTAAGCAGAGCACTGAGTGTGTAAATAAAGTAAGTATGAAATAAATAAAGAAGGGAGCAAGGGACTTTAATCAATCCTAGAAAGAGAGTGATAATTCCTCTGAGAAGAAGAGCTTAGGAATAGAATACCAAAGAGAGATCCAACTCCTTCACTCTTCACTCACTACTCGCTCTTGATACAACTTGGCTCTCTCTACAATGCCGAGGGTGGCTTCACTACTATACTCTACACCTTACTACACAACCACTCTATTGTTATCTTGATCCACCACACCTTGCAAGTGACCTCCCGAGGGGTATTTATAGCTTGGAGACCGAGGGGGTACTTGTAGGCATGTTGGGTCAGTAGTGGGCATAAGTCGGTGGCCGAGCGGCCATGGTGGGTGGTTGGCCGACCATAGGGGGTGGTCGAGCGGCCATCTGATTGACCGACTTTGCTGATCCTGTGGCTAAGATGCATCCCTGAAGTCGGTTGGTAGTTGCGGTAGTTGGAAAACATGCAAAATGAGGTCGGTGTGTGGTCGGCCGGATCGGACATGGTAAGTGGTCGGGCGGCCACGTGTTTTCTCCTGGTTGGCTGCATGTTGTTCCCCTCTGATAGCTGACATCATCGATCCTTTGTATGATTGTCTTCCGATGCTTGGCTGCATTGGATACTTGATTCAATGGTTGCATTTAACTTGATTTGTGTTTCTTTGCATGAAGGTCAAAAGATTGGATTGGTGACGTGGCCGGGCGACCATGTGTCATGGTCGGGCGGCCACCACTCTTGGCTAAGTTGGGCTGGAAACTGCCTGGGCTCCCTGGGTGGCCAGGCGACCAAAGTGGGTGGCTGGGCGGCCATGGGAGATGGCCGGCCGGCCATGTTCCTTTGCATGGCTGCTCTCTTCTTGCCCTATTGCCTATGTTTTGTACATTCTTTCGATGATTTGAACGTGACATGCTCGTGCATCCAACTTTTGTACACAATTCGTAGAACTAGTTAGTAATACATGAAACCTTGATAAATTGTGCTCTCAAACATCAAATATTGGTGGTCGAAATGGGTTTTATCGACTGCCAACAGTGACAATGGCACATAACTCAAGAATGATTGTTTCAAAGCTTTTTGCTATAGCTAAGGTCTTGAACACTAGTTTTTGTCTCCATATGTTCCTCAGCAGAACGGGGTGGTTGAGCGCAAGAATCGGACCCTTGTTGAAATGGCCAGCCGATGCTCGATGAGCATAGGAATCCTAGGAAGTTTTGGGTTGAGGCACTCGATCAACACTGCGTGCTGCGTGTCAAATCGTATATTCCTATGAGTTGTCCTTAACAAGACATCGTATGAGTTGTGATTTGGGCGGCAGCCTAGAGTGAGCCATCTGTGGGTGTTCGGTTGCAGGTGTTTCCTGCTCAAGCAGGGAAAGTTGGACAAGTTCGAACCTCACAGTTCTGATGGAGTTTTTCTTGGCTATGCCACACACTCATGTGCATACCGTATTTGGCTCTTGGACTCCGACAGGATTGTAGAGACTTGTGAAGTTACTTTTGATGAAACTATGCCTTGCACAACCCCTGGCTTTGAGCTTGCAGGTGATGATGAGATAGGTATTACCATCTTTGAAAATGATGAGGAAGATGTTGGTGTTTCTGGTGATAATGCATCAGCTGTAGCTCCAAAACCTACTGCTTTCCTTTCAGAGGACGATGAGGGAGCTCTAGTACCTTCTCCTTCTACTACATGGGAGCAACCTCCACTCGATCCACCAGTACATGCAGCAGGGCCCACTGAGGAAGTAGGGGAGGTGATCACCGATTCACAGCAGTCTCAGATTGTCCAGTGGGATCGCCCCTCCCGGAACATCATTGGTGGCCTGAATGAGAGAGTAACAAGATCCAGGTCCACTTCTCTTGCTATCTTTGCACATTATGCATTTGTTGCTTCCTTTGAGCCCCATGATGTTGGACACACTTTGTCTGATCCAAACTGGGTCAATGCCATGCATAAGGAGCTAGAAAACTTTGAGAGGAACCAAGTTTGGGTTTTAGTTGAGCCTCCACCACATTGCAATCCCATAGGAACCAAGTGGGCTTTCATAAACAAGCAGGGAAAGGATGGAGTGGCAGTGAGAAAAAAAAGCAAGACTTGTTGCTAGGTTTTTGACAGATAGAGAGGATGGACTATGAGGAGACCTTTGCCCCTATGGCAAGATTAGAAGCCATTCACATTCTTTTAGCCTTTGTTGCTTCGAAAGGGTTCAAGCTGTTTCAAATGAATGTGAAGAGTGCATTCCTAAATGGGTTTTAGACGAAGAGTCTATGTGAGGCAACCCCCAGGCTTTGAGCATCCCAAATATCCTAACCGAGTGTTCAAGTTGCAGAAGGCTTTGTATGGCCTGAGGCAAGCTCCCCGGGCTTGGTATGAGAGACTTAGGAAATTCCTAGTGACCAGGGTTTCTAGATGAGGAGTGTGGACAAGACTCTTTTCCTACTTAGGTATGGCAAAGATCTTTTGATTGTTTAGATATACGTGGATGATATCATCTTTGGTGGCTCTTCTCATGCTTTGTGTAGCAAGTTTTCTAAGCAGATGAGCGGGGAGTTTGAGATGAGCATGATGGGAGAGCTTCAGTTCTTCCTTGGGCTCTAGATCAGGCATACTCCATAGGTTATTTTTGTCCACCAGAGCAAGTACACGAGGGACCTACTCCGAAAGTTTGAGATGGCGGATGCTTCGCCTTAGATGACTCCGATGAGTACATCTACTGCTATGGACGCTGATGAAGATGGCAAGGAGGTTGATCAGAAGGTGTACCGAGGGATGATCGGGCCATTGTTGTATCTGTCTGCCACGAGGCAGGATATACAGTTCGCTGTATGTCTATGTGCTTGTTTTCAGGCGTCTCCGAGAGAGTCACACCGCACCGCTGTCAAGCGGATCCTGAGGTACGTCCAGTTCGCCCCGGAGTTTGGGTTTGGTACTCCACGGATTCTTCTCTTTCCCTCCTTGGCTTTTTGGACTCTAATCATGCTGGGTGTCGGCTAGACCGCAAGTCTACCTCTGGCACATGTCAGTTTTTGGGTACCTCTCTTGTCTCCTGGTCTTCTCGTAAGCAGTCTAGTGTAGCCACATCCACTTGTGAGGCAGAGTACGTTGCTAAATCCTATGGATGCTTGCTATCCTGAGAGACTATGGCCTTACATATGGAAGGATTCCCATCTTGTGTGATAGTTCTAGTGCCATTAGTATTGCTAAGAACCTAGTGCTCCATTCCAGGATGAGAGCCAATGGACCGGCCTCATTGCTCTCTTGGTGTGATGAGTGATTGTCAACGAGCTCAAGCCCTCCGATGGACTGGAGGCCCTCCGATGGACTGGAGGTAGACGATTAAGACCTCGATGGACTGAGGCAAAAGCCCTCAAATGGACCGGAGGCAATGCTCGGCGTCGGTCGGCCATGGGCGCTCGGTACACGGAGGGGCGGTTCGGCAACGGTGGTGTAAGCCCTCCGATGGACCGTGAGGCAACTCCGATGGACTGGAGAAGCCGGGTGCCACCGTGGTGCTCCAACCCGAGTGCATGGCGCGAAGGCGTGTTTCCTTTTGTCCAAGGTTGGGATCTTTATTTTGCTGATATTTTTCCTTGCTATGATGTGGTGAATCTCACTAGCCAAGTGCTAGAATCATTGAACCATGAGCGAGGGCCGTTCTTGTCCGATTTCAGTTTTTCGGTGTCAACTCACCTACCTCATGAGATTTGCAATTCCCATGCATCCCTTGATCTTTTGGAGCTGATCTTTTGGGATTTCCTAGGGAAGGTCCTTAGGATTGTCCATGCAAATTTTTGTGAAGTTTCGTTGAGATTTGACCCCGTTTCGATCGATTTTTCAAAAGGGTGTCGGGCTGTTTTTGAGTGCAGTTTTTCTGCTGAGCTAAATAGGACGGTCTAGAGTTAAATAGGACGGTCTGTAGAGACCGGATAGTCCGGTCTATAGTGTTTCTAGGCTGTTTTCAACCTATTCTTAACTTAGTACGGTCTAGGCCTTTTGGAGGGGTTCGGATAGTACGGTTTGTACAATTTTAGGCTATTTTCTTGTGTTAGTTCCTTTTCTTCTTTCTTGGTCTTTTCTCCTTGGTTTCTTTGGCCTTTGGAGTATTTTTGTTTGCTTCAAACTTGTTTTGTGTCAATCACTGCATGCCCAACTCTTCACTCACTTCTTAAGTGAGGCACACTTCGGTGTGTTGAGTGGCTAGTGTGCAACACTTGCAAGCTTTGTAGCTTGTCTTGTTTTGTCTGTGCCTTGTTGTTCTTGCTAGCTTTGATGCTGCTTTAGTGTTTATAGTTTAGGGTTTCTTAATGTGTTCTAGGGTTAGTAGCTTGTCTATGCTACGTAACTCTGCACATTAGAGAGGTGTAGTATTAGGTGTTGTGTGTGTTTGTCTGGGTGTAGTGTGTTTGCTCGTTTAGGTGTAGTTTGTTTGCTCGTCTTACGTCCTTTTTTTGGGCGTTAATTCGAGTGCTTCCGCTTTCCAGCCGATACGTATCTGTTCAGTGGACGGTATCGGGTGTGCGTGTGTTTTCGTGAGAGCGCACTTTTGGAGGTTTGAGTTCGAGTTTTTCAAGTGCTCCTATTCACCCCCCTCTAGTCGCACGTCTCGGTCCTACAAGTGGTATCAGAGCCGGTTAGGTTTCCTATACCTTAACCGGTGATGAAACCGCAGCGACGATGACTTACTCCGGAAAAATTTCCGTCCTTAGCTCCGATGGCTATCCCTACTGGAAAGGTAGGATGGAGGCGTTCCTTGTTAGCCAGAGTCAGCACATATGGGATGCTACTCAGAGTAACGACTTTTGTGGTGCTTCCAGTTGCTGAGCGTACTACGCAGGATATTGTGGCTCAGCATGAGGCGAATGCCAAGGCTATTAACTTTCTCTTCTCCGGGCTTGGTGTAACACCCTAGTTTAAATTCCAGCATTTCACAATAAAACTCAAGCAATTTATTTAATTTTCATAAGGCTTATATGTTTAGTTTGCATTTAACAGGTTTTATTTAAAATAAATACTAGAATAAAATTTATCATAGGCCCAACTTTCTTGTGCATTACATGCTGGTGCATTGTCTCTTGTTTGCTTGAATTAATGATTCAAATTCAAATTCATTTGAATTTTAGAACCATTTCCATCTCCATTCAAAGGAATTCAAAATCAGAAAAGAAAAAGAAAAAAAAAGGGAGAGAGCCAGGCCGACCGGCCGGCCCGGCCGGCCCGCCCAGCCCCCGCCCCCTCTCCCCGCCTGGGCCCGGCCCAGCCACCCCGGCGCCCCGCCTCTCCCGCCTGGGCTCGGCCCCGCGACCCCGCCCCCTTTCCCGCCTGGGTCGAAGGCCGGCCCAACCCGCGCCTCCCTCTCTCCCCTCCTCAGCGCGCCGCCCGGCCCGCAGCGTCCGCGCCCCGTTCCCCCACTGATCGGCTGACCCCACCTGTCATACCCGTCCCCTTCCTCCCGCCGGTGATTTCGCTCGCCCCGCTCTCATCCTCGCTCGGCCACAACGGCTAACCGAGGGGATCCCTCCCCGAATCCGCACCCCGCTCTTCTTCCTTGCTCGCCCCGCTTCCAATCCCCCAAAAATCCGCGCGGTTTCCCCTTTCCCCTCCCTCTCTCTTCATTGCCCAGTGATGAACGCCCCGGTCTTCCGCCCCAACACCGCGCCCATCACCCTCGGCCACCTAGAGTCCTATAAAACCCACCCCGAGGCTCGCATCCGTCCCCTTTACCTCTCCATCTCACCAATTCCACTCCCGTGCCCTCTCGAGCTCGCAACCGCCATTGGAGCCTCGCCTCGGTAAGCCGCCCCGACGCCAAATTCGTCGTCGGTGTAGCCCCTCCGGCCCTGATTCCTCCCCCTCTCGTGTCGCAGGAGCACCCCGGAGCTTCGCCGCCCATCCTCGGAGTCCCGGAGACGCTCCATCCTGACGTTCCACGCGGACGAACACCGCCCGTGAACCGACGCCGCCGCCGCTCGTCATTGGACCGCCACCGACCATCTCCCGCCGCCCTCAAGCCCTCGGTGAGCTCGCCGCAACACCCTCGCTCTTTTGGGCTAGCTCTAGTCGAGCCTAGCACCCTCTCCGAGCCGGAACGCCGCCGCGCCGCCGGCCCCGCCACGCGACGAGAACGCCATGGGCGTGGTCACCGTCGCCCTCGGCCCCGGCCTCTCTGCACCGTCGGATCTCGATCCGACGCACGAGATCAGAGCCCGATCTGATCTAACGTCGCCCTTTAGATCGGGATCCAACCGCTCACACGCACCGATGACCGGTCAATACCGGTCAGCGCCGATAGTTTTGCTAAAGAGCCCCTGGACTCTCGGGAAATCAACCCGCAGTCCACCAGCGTTGAAAAGTAATTAGATTTTAGTCCTAGTTTTAGCGTTTTAGCCCCTGTGCTTTTGGAAAATAGGACCCGCCGTCCAGGCCCCGGCGGTTTTGCCTGGAAACCCTCGGCGGCTACGGTTAATTACGTTTAAGTCCTCAGTTTTTCAAATCTAGCCCCTGGTTTCAATATTTCTATCACAGTTATGCCCCTAGGAGCCCGTTTTATGCCCTATTTTCACGTTTTAACTCCGATTTGAGTGATTCTTGCGCTCACGCGACCGTAGAAACACGTAGAATGTTTTTAGTACAGTTTTATCTTCTGTTTTTATGATATGATGTACTGTTTCTCACCTTTGGGTAATTGTTTGCATGTATGTATGCGTGGAAATGCTTGTACGTTGCCGTGAACGTGGTTAGACGGTGAGCAGTTTGTTGGTGATGAAGAGCAGCAGTTTGAGGGTGTTGAGCAGCAGACTCAAGACCAGTTTGAGCAAGGCAAGTATAGCATGAACACAACCTAAGAACCCCCTAATCACTTCATATGCATGTGTCTAATTTTGTGTGCCAATAAAGACTGTACCTAGCCTCTTTTATCGATATGTTTACCTATGGGTTGCATGTTGGTTAAGTTTTGCTAATTGCTGCGCGAACTCATGTATCTTTTGTTAATAATTTGTTTAAATGGATCTATGCAATCAAATCTTGAGCTTGACCCTCTGTGGTTCATGTTCATATAAAAATGGTTTTTTTAGCAACTTGGTTTAGGGGGCATGAGCATGTGTTTTGCTTATGGCCACTCTCCTTAAGGACCGGTTCGCAAAGCGACAACCTGGGACAACAGTGCTACTATTAGACTGGAATGGGACGGTCTTGGCTAATTAATTAGGTTGCATTGGTTTGGGGGTAACTTACCGACGGGGCAAGAGGGGAGGTGAGCTTCTGTGGCCCTCGCGCTACTTGGGTTGAGTGCGTTTATCTCCCCTTGAGGCTTGCTCCACAGCTGCGGACCCTGAAACCTTAGCGGTTACACCTTACCAACGTGATCTTTGTAAAGGCCTCGTAGTGTGCTTGCTAGCCATCTCATCTAAGGTAATGTGGTGGACCACTAGCGTAGCCCACGACTCATGGGTAAAGATGTACGACCTCTCGAGGGTGTAAAACTGACATGTCAGCCGTGCTCACGGTTACGAGCGGCCCAGATCCTTTATGCAGATTAGTGGTTCTGTGGGGTTTTGAAAGTGGTTCTTATGTTAATGTTGTTGACTAATGTTCACATGCTATATCTTTGGGTTAATGGTTTATCAAATCACCTGTAGTAACTAGTTGTGTAATAAAAACCTGATCAACTAAAAGCTCATGCTAAGTGTCAGCCAACCCTAGATGCCTCATAGTTCATGTTATGCTTGTTGAGTATGAAATACTCACGCTTGCTTTCCTTTAAACCTATTGTTGGCTGGAACCCAACCGCTGCTCAGCTACAGAAGACTTCGAAGAGTATGTTCAGGACTTCAACGAGTTCTAGGCGTACCGGTCCACCAGACGACGTCCCTGTGGTGGCTCGTTTATCTTCGTTTACGCTTCCGCTATGACTCTGGTTTAAAGACATGCTGTCTTATTGTAATAAAGTGATGTTATACTCTATGTAAACGTTTTATTTATCGTTTATGCACGTTCTGTGATGTCACTATTGTCATGATATATGTGAGACACGTTCCTGGCACATATATGTTGTTCCGGTTCCGTTGGTTGAGAACTGGGCGTGACAAAGTGGTATCAGAGCCGTGTTGACTGTAGGACGGAAGCCTAGTTAGAAACAGACGTAAATAAGGACCTTATTCCCCTTTGCCCTCTTGCAGTTTTATGAAAATTTTATTTTTGCTATCAAACTATATGTTCACCCTATGTTAAATTATTACCTTTTGCTTTGTTCATTCAATCATATAGAACTGATCTCCATCTTACTCCATCCTCCTTATAGGTCATGGCACGCAGCAAGCAAACCGCCCGCAAGAGTACCGGGGGCCGCCTTCGCCGTGTTGCACCACCGACCCCACGGCGCACCCCAGTACCTCGTCCACCACAGCAGGTCGAGCCTCCGTCACCGGAGCTACCCGAGCCGTTGCCACCACCACCCTTCGAGTATGCTCCCATGGACCAGGCGCCACACCCCTTTGAGGGGAATGGTCTGCTTCCGGCGGACACTGACCCTGAGGAGGAGGAGGAGGAGGAGGAGGAGGACCCAGTGGAGGTAGTTTACTACCTCGACTCAGACGACGATGGTGATGCGCGGGAGGAGGCTCCATCGCCACGCCTGCCGACACCGACACCTCCTTCCCCGCGTGCGCCGACACCACCACCTTCTCCAGCGGCACCTGCAGCTTCACCGGCACCCCCACCACCACCGCCTGCCGCACCCGAGTGGCCGTTCCGTGTGGCTGTCCCTTTCGACGAGGGTGGCCAGCGGGAGGTTGACGCCTGGGTCGACCTGACGCACCCACACCACGGTGCTGACCTGGAGTTCCCGGGGCTACTCCGCGACTGCCTCTACGACTTGGGTTACACTACCCATGAGGTCGTCTACCAGGTCCGGCAGCGAGCGCGCCCGGACCACACCACCCTCTGGTCCACCGGTGCGCAGATCCTGGAGCCGAACCCCAACCATGGGGGACACACCGTGCTGCGACGGCACTACAGCATCGCGGAGCACGAGACCATGGAGATGGCCATGGAGGATGCTGCTCAGCAGGCTCTTGGGGTCCTCTGCCAGCACTACCACACTCCGCTCTGCCAGACTCAGTACCGCTACTTCCCCCACCGGCAGTCCGGGGATACTGAGCACGAGATCGCGTCCATCCGGGGTGAGGACAACCGGCAGCTGTTGAAGCTGGTCCGGTATGTGTCAGCCCTGATCACTGCCTACGTCAGGGTGTCCGAGGAGCTCCATCACCGGAACGGTGAGGTGTTCCACCTTCAGGCGCAGCTGGACCGCGTGGCAGGTCCACCGCCCCAGGTGCCAGTGGTGGATCCAGCTCAGACTCCACCTCGTAGGAGGCCTGGCATGGGAGAGTTAGGTGGTGCCACCAGGATACACCCTCGGGATGACTAGTCGTCCTCATGTATCGCGTTAGCATGTTTGTTTAAGTTGTCGTGTTGAGTTGGTCGTGTGGAACTTAAGTTAAAGTGTGTTGGCTGGTTGTTTGTTATTTTGAACTATGTTTGATTTGGATCTTTGGTTGTGTGCTATCCAGCTGTGGGGATTTGTCCCAGCATGAACAAGTTACTGTTATAAGTTAGTTCGAGGGGTTAAACACTATATCCACTCTATCGCTCTTACTACTTTATCTTTAGTCGTTACTGCTTGTGCACCCATATGTTGGCTATGTGCTTACGGTGTCTCTGCTACAAACAGATGGTTAACACAAGGCGCCACGCTGCTGGTGGAAATGCTAGCCAGGGTAACCAGGGGGTGGCAACCGCTGCCCAACCCTCCACCACTGACACCGGAGCAATTCTACAACCTCCAGATGCAGATGATGGCGACAATGACCAACGCGGTGCACGTTCTCTAGCAAACCCAAGCTCAACCACCACCCCCACCACCTCGAGACAGGCGTGGAGATTTCCTGAAGGGTCATCCACCAACCTTCTCCCATGCCACAGAGCCACTGCAAGCTGATGATTGGCTTCGCGCAGTGGAACGCCAGCTGGACATTGCTCAATGCAATGACCGGGAGAGGGTTTTATATGGTTCAGGTCAGCTAAGAGGTGCAGCCCTGGATTGGTGGGAATCTTACAGACCCCAAGATAGGGATGCTTTCACTTGGGCACAGTTTCGGGAGAACTTCCGCAACCACCATGTGCCTGCAGGGTTGATGAAGATGAAGAAGAAGGAGTTTCTTTCCCTGAAGCAGGGCAGCATGTCGGTGACTGAGTATAGGGATAAGTTCCTTCAGTTGGCCAGATATGCCACTGCAGAGGTGGCACAGGACAGGGAGAAACAGGAATACTTCTTGGAGGGTCTAAATGATGAGCTCCAGTACCAGCTGATGAACCATACCTTTCCTAGCTTCCATCAACTGGTGGACAGGGCTCTTTTCACTGAAAGGAAGCGCCAGGAGATTGAAGAAAGGAAGAGGAAGTACAACAACTCTTCATCAGGCAGCAACACCTGTCCCCGTTTCTCTCTGGGTCCGAGCTCACAGCAGCAGCGGGCTCAAGGACAGCAAGGCTACCAGTACCAGCAGCGCTACCAGGGTCAGCCAGCTCGCCCTATGTATCCAGCTCAGCGCCAAGTGCAGACCACCCCTCCCACCACAAACCAGACTACAGGTGTTGGGCCTTGCTACAAGTGTGGTGGAGCGGGCCACTATGCTAATGCTTGTCCCCGTAAGGTGCAAGGTAACCAACAGGGGCAGCAATCGGGCCAAAGGCAGAACCCTCCCCAGCCGCAGCAAGGGCGCCCCAATCAACAGGGCAAGACGCCGTGGCAGGGGAAGGTGAATCATGTGACAGCTGAGTCTGCAGCTGAAGCTCCTAACGTCGTGATTGGTACGTTCCTGGTCAACTCTCACCCCGCTACAGTTCTTTTCGATACCGGTGCCACGCATTCATTTATTACCAAATCATATGCTGAGCAGCACAATATTCCTATAAGGTCTACAAGTAGACCCATGGTAGTATCTACACCGGGGGGAACGTTGAGCACAAGTTTAATATGCCCTCGGGTTAGCATAAACATAAGGGGGGTAGAATTCTGCACCAAGTTGATAATCATTGGTTCCGCGGGAATTGATATCATCTTGGGAATGGAAACGCTTGCTAAGTGGGATGTCAGAATTGATTGTGCCAAGCGAACCGTCCACTTAACAGCTCCTGATGGTCAGAAAGTGGAAGTCAGTGCCACTGAACCTTTTGGTTGTCTGCATCAGATGGAGGCGAAGCCCATGGAGGGAATTCGAGTAGTGTGCGAGTACCCGGATGTCTTTCCAGATGAGTTACCAGGTATGCCACCTGACCGAGAAGTTGAATTTTTAATAGAACTTTTACCTGGTACAGCCCCTATAGCAAAAAGGCAATATAGAGTGGCACCCAAAGAACAAGAGTTAATAAAGGAAAATATAGATGAGTTGTTAGGAAAAGGGTTTATACGGCCTAGTTCTTCACCTTGGGCTTTTCCAGTTCTGTTTGTTGATAAAAAGGATGGGACACGGAGGATGTGTGTGGATTATAGAGCCTTGAATGATGTCACCATCAAGAACAAATATCCCTTACCTCGAATAGATGATTTGTTTGATCAGTTGCAAGGTGCATGTGTGTTCTCAAAAATTGATTTGAGGTCGGGTTATCATCAAATGAAGATTCGTCCATCCGATATTCCAAAGACTGCTTTCATTACCAGATTTGGGTTATATGAATATACAGTGATGTCTTTTGGGTTGACAAATGCTCCTGCTTATTTCATGAATCTTATGAACAAGGTGTTTATGGAGTATCTTGATAAGTTTGTTGTAGTGTTCATTGATGATATATTGATCTATTCCAAGACGGAAGAAGAACATGAAGAACACTTGAGGTTAGTTTTGCAGAAGCTGAGAGACCATAAGTTGTATGCAAAGTTGAGCAAGTGTGAGTTTTGGCTTGATCAAGTGCCTTTCTTGGGACATATAGTCTCGAAAGGTGGAATCATGGTGGATCCTAGCAAGATCAGCAGTGTCATGGATTGGAAGGTGCCAGAAGTTGTGAAAGAAGTTCGTGGATTTTTGGGTCTAGCAGGATATTACAGAAGGTTTATTGAGAGTTTCTCCAGGATTGCAAAACCAATGACATCATTGCTCGAGAAGGGTGTTCCATTTAATTGGACTAAGGAGAGGCAAGCCGCATTTGATGAACTAAAGAAGAGACTCACCACAGCCCCAGTGCTTACTCTACCGGACTTAACCAAGGGTTTCACCGTGTATTGTGATGCCTCTAAGGAAGGTTTGGGTTGTGTGCTGATGCAGGAGGGTAAGGTGATTGCTTATGCTTCACGCCAGTTAAGAAAGCATGAGGTCAATTATCCCACTCATGATCTGGAGTTAGCAGCTGTTGTGCATGCTCTGAAGATCTGGAGGCATTATTTGTTCGGGAATAAATGTGATATATACACCGACCACAAGAGTCTTAAATATATCTTCACACAGAATGAGCTGAATATGAGGCAGAGAAGATGGCTAGAGTTGATTAAAGACTATGACCTGGAGATACATTACCATCCAGGGAAAGCTAATGTGGTAGCGGATGCCTTAAGCAGAAAAAGTTATGTTAATATGGCAGTTGCTTTTCAGATGCCCTTTGAGCTGTGTGTGGAATTTGAGAGTTTGAATTTGGGATTCGTGCATCACACCACAGTAGCAACATTTGAAGCAGAGCCTACCCTGGAACAAGAGATAAGGAACCATCAGAAAACGGACGAGAAAATCCAGGAGATCCGGGAACAGATCAAGTTGGGCAAGGCGCCACACTTTCGTGAAGATGAACAAGGTACTGTATGGTACAAGAATCGGATCTGCGTGCCAGATGTGGACAGTATCAAGAAGTTAATACTCAGTGAGGCTCACGACACCGCTTACTCCATTCACCCGGGCAGTACAAAGATGTATCATGATTTGAAGGAAAGGTTCTGGTGGTATGGAATGAAGAGAGCAGTGGCAGAATATGTTGCAGTATGTGACACTTGTCAGCGTGTGAAGGCTGAACATCAGAGACATGCGGGTTTGTTGCAACCTTTGAAGATCCCAGAGTGGAAATGGGAGGAAATAAGTATGGATTTCATTGTGGGGTTACCCAGGACTCAGAAAGGTTACAACTCGATCTGGGTAGTTGTTGATCGGTTGACCAAAGTTGCTCATTTCATTCCGGTGAACACTACCTATTCGGGTGCAAGGTTAGCAGAGTTGTACATCTCCAGAATCGTTTGCTTGCATGGTGTGCCTAAGCGGATCATATCTGATAGAGGTTCACAGTTCACATCTCGTTTCTGGGAGCAGTTGCATGATTCTTTGGATTCCAAGCTTCGGTTCAGTACAGCATTTCACCCACAGATAGATGGTCAGACAGAAAGAACAAATCGGATTCTAGAGGACATGTTGAGGGCATGTGCTATACAATACGGAACCAGTTGGGATAAGAGTCGGCCTTATGCCGAGTTCTCTTATAACAACAGCTACCAAGCCAGTCTGAAGAAGTCACCATTTGAGGCACTGTATGGCAGAAGGTGCAGGACACCGCTATTTTGGAACCAAACAGGAGAGAAGCAGGTGTTCGGACCCGACCTTATCAGGGATGCTGAACAGCAGATCAAGATGGTACGTGAGAATTTGAGAGTTGCTCAATCCAGACAGAAGAGCTATGCAGATGTGCGACGCAGGGATTTGACCTTCAGGGTTGATGACTTTGTGTATTTGAAGGTGTCACCAATGATACATCGGTCCATTCAAGATAGTGGAAAGGAAAGGCGAAGTGGCTTATAAGTTGGAGTTGCCGTCAAACCTATCTGGCATACACAATGTGTTCCATGTGTGTTTGTAACACCCTAGTTTAAATTCCAGCATTTCACAATAAAACTCAAGCAATTTATTTAATTTTCATAATGCTTATATGTTTAGTTTGCATTTAACAGGTTTTATTTAAAATAAATACTAGAATAAAATTTATCATAGGCCCAACTTTCTTGTGCATTACATGCTGGTGCATTGTCTCTTGTTTGCTTAAATTAAGGATTCAAATTCAAATCCATTTGAATTTTAGAACCATTTCCATCTCCATTCAAAGGAATTCAAAATCAGAAAAGAAAAAGAAAAAAAAGGGGAGAGAGCCAGGCCGACCGGCCGGCCCAGCCGACCGGCCAGCCCAGCCCCCGCCCCCTCTCCCCGCCTGGGCCCGGCCCAGCCACCCCGGTGCCCCGCCTCTCCCGCCTGGGCTCGGCCCCGCGACCCCGCCCCCTTTCCCGCCTGGGCCGAAGGCCGGCCCAACCCGTGCCTCCCTCTCTCCCCTCCTCAGCGCGCCGCCCGGCCCGCAGCGTCCGCGCCCCGTTCCCCCACTGACCGGCTGACCCCACCTGTCATACCCGTCCCCTTCCTCCCGCCGGTGATTTCGCTCGCCCCGCTCTCATCCTCGCTCGGCCACAACGGCTAACCGAGGGGATCCCTCCCCGAATCCGCACCCCGCTCTCCTTCCTTGCTCGCCCCGCTTCCAATCCCCCAAAAATCCGCCCGGTTTCCCCTTTCCCCTCCCTCTCTCTTCATTGCCCAGTGATGAACGCCCCGGTCTTCCGCCCCAACACCGCGCCCATCACCCTCGGCCACCTAGAGTCCTATAAAACCCACCCCGAGGCTCGCATCCGTCCCCTTTACCTCTCCATCTCACCAATTCCACTCCCGTGCCCTCTCGAGCTCGCAACCGCCATTGGAGCCTCGCCTCGGTAAGCCGCCCCGACGCCAAATTCGTCGTCGGTGTAGCCCCTCCGGCCCTGATTCCTCCCCCTCTCGTGTCGCAGGAGCACCCCGGAGCTTCGCCGCCCATCCTCGGAGTCCCGGAGATGCTCCATCCTAACGTTCCACGTGGACGAACACCGCCCGTGAACCGCCGCCGCCGCCGCTCGTCGTTGGACCGCCACCGACCATCTCCCGCCGCCCTCAAGCCCTCGGTGAGCTCGCCGCAACACCCTCGCTCTTTTGGGCTAGCTCTAGTCGAGCCTAGCACCCTCTCCGAGCCGGAACGCCGCCGCGCCGCCGGCCCCGCCACGCGACGAGAACGCCATGGGCGTGGTCACCGTCGCCCTCGGCCCCGGCCTCTCTGCGCCGTCGGATCTCGATCCGACGCACGAGATCAGAGCCCGATCTGATCTAACGTCGCCCTTTAGATCGGGATCCAACCGCTCACACGCACCGATGACCGGTCAATACCGGTCAGCGCCGATAGTTTTGCTAAAGAGCCCCTAGACTCTCGGGAAATCAACCCGCAGTCCACCAACGTTGAAAAGTAATTAGATTTTAGTCCTAGTTTTAGCGTTTTAGCCCCTGTGCTTTTGGAAAATAGGACCCGCCGTCCAGGCCCCGGCGGTTTTGCCTGGAAACCCTCGGCGGCTACGGTTAATTACGTTTAAGTCCTCGGTTTTTCAAATCTAGCCCCTGGTTTCAATGTTTCTATCACAGTTATGCCCCTAGGAGCCCGTTTTATGCATAACTTTCACGTTTTAACTCCAATTTGAGTGATTCTTGCGCTCACGCGACCGTAGAAACACGTAGAATGTTTTTAGTACAGTTTTATCTTCTGTTTTTATGATATGATGTACTGTTTCTCACCTTTGGGTAATTGTTTGCATGTATGTATGCGTGGAAATGCTTGTACGTTGCCGTGAACGTGGTTAGACGGTGAGCAGTTTGTTGGTGACGAAGAGCAGCAGTTTGAGGGTGTTGAGCAGCAGACTCAAGACCAGTTTGAGCAAGGCAAGTATAGCATGAACACAACCTAACAACCCCCTAATCACTTCATATGCATGTGTCTAATTTTGTGTGCCAATAAGGACTGTACCTAGCCTCTTTTATCGATATGTTTACCTATGGGTTGCATGTTGGTTAAGTTTTGCTAGTTGCTGCGCGAACTCATGTATCTTTTGTTAATAATTTGTTTAAATGGATCTATGCAATCAAATCTTGAGCTTGACCCTCTGTGGTTCATGTTCATATCAAAATGGTTTTTTTAGCAACTTGGTTTAGGGGGCATGAGCATGTGTTTTGCTTATGGCCACTCTCCTTAAGGACCGGTTCGCAAAGTGACAACCTGGGACAACAGTGCTACCATGAGACTGGAATGGGACGGTCTTGGCTAATTAATTAGGTTGCATTGGTTTGGGGGTAACTTACCGACGGGGCAAGATGGGAGGTGAGCTTCTGTGGCCCTCGCGCTACTTGGGTTGAGTGCGTTTATCTCCCCTTGAGGCTTGCTCCACAGCTGCGGACCCTGAAACCTTAGCGGTTACACCTTAGCAACGTGATCTTTGTAAAGGCCTCGTAGTGTGCTTGCTAGCCATCTCATCTAAGGTAATGTGGTGGACCACTAGCATAGCCCACGACTCATGGGTAAAGATGTACGACCTCTCGAGAGTGTAAAACTGACATGTCAGCCGTGCTCACGGTTACGAGCGGCCCAGATCCTTTATGCAGATTAGTGGTTCTGTGGGGTTATGAAAGTGGTTCTTATGTTAATGTTGTTGACTAATGTTCACATGCTATATCTTGGGGTTAATGGTTTATCAAATCACCTGTAGTAACTAGTTGCGTAATAAAAACCTGATCAACTAAAAGCTCATGCTAAGTGTCAGCCAACCCTAGATGCCTCATAGTTCATGTTATGCTTGTTGAGTATGAAATACTCACGCTTGCTTTCCTTTAAACCTATTGTTGGCTGGAACCCAACCGCTGCTCAGCTCCAGAAGACTTCGAAGAGTATGTTCAGGACTTCAACGAGTTCTAGGCGTACCGGTCCACCAGACGACGTCCCTGTGGTGGCTCGTTTATCTTCGTTTACGCTTCCGCTATGACTCTGGTTTAAAGACATGCTGTCTTATTGTAATAAAGTGATGTTATACTCTATGTAAACGTTTTATTTATCGTTTATGCACGTTCTGTGATGTCACTATTGTCATGATATATGTGAGACACGTTCCTGGCACATATATGTTGTTCCGGTTCCATTGGTTGAGAACTGGGCGTGACACTTGGTCCCTTGGATTATGAGAGAGTGAGTCACCTTAAGACTGCGCGTGAGATATGGTCACTGCTTAGTGCACACCATGAGGGTACTGCGACAATAAAGGCTAGGCTTGCGGAGACTTACCGTCGTGAATATGAGAATTTCGTCCAGAAGCCGGGAGAGTTAGTAGACGACTTGTTTGGTCACATTCAGTCGATCATCAACAAGTTGCGTGTCAACTCTGCCCCTGCTGCCCTCCCATATACCGATCATCAGCAGGCTGTCAAGTTGCTGTATGCTTTGGATAGAAAAATATGGGAGATCAAGGTGAACTCAATCATTGAGTCGGCAGGGTATGATACGATTGGAGTAGAGGCGCTCTATAGTAAGCTCAAGGCCACCGAGGTAGATTACAAGATGAGGGATTCCCTCGCTTGTACAGGTTCTAAGAGTCTGGCCTTGGCTACCCGCCCTGGTGAGTCCCTCACTAACCTCATGTTACACAACTTCTCGTTTTCTGCTTTGATGTCTGTTACAGAGGAGCAGCTAGCGACATTTGGGGATGATGAGTTGTGTCTGGTGTCTAGGCGCTTTCAGCGCGCCTATGACAACCGGATGAGCAAGAAGAGGGGAGAGCGGCCCAAGTGCTTCGAGTGCGGAAAGGTCGGCCACTTCATCACCGAGTGCCCCAACAAGAACGACTACTACAAGAAGGGCAAGAGCTACTCCCGCGACTCCGACAAGTACCACCTCGGCAAGGCAAGCTTTGACAAGCACCGCTCCAGCAAGCACGGCTCCAGCAAGTGCCCTTTCGGCAAGAAGAACTTCTGGAAGGCTTTCAAGAGCTACCAGAAGGACAACCGAAGCGGGACAAGGCCTTCTTCGCCGAAATCGGGTTCTGCAGCAGCTGATCTTCTTCCTCTTCGTCCTCGTCGAGCTCAAGCGATGAGGAGATCATGTACAGGAAGGACAAGAGGAACGATCAAGGCAGTCCAGCTGGCTTGTGCTTCGTCTCCACCAAGTGCAAGCGCAAGAACAAGGACAAGAGGAGCTCGGTTTGCTCCATGGCGCTTGAGGACAAGGAGAACAAGGATGACGGCAACAACTCTTCTTTCGATGATGAGGTAACTCCTGAGCAAGCCGAAATCCTTGAGATGCTAGAGCAGAACAGCCGGGAGCTTAAGGCCCAGGATAAGATGCTGGAGAAGGCAGCAAAGAAGCTGCAGAAGTTGAAAGCCCAACTTGCTGAGGCTTTAGAGGAGAACGAGAGGTTGAGGAGTGTGAGACCCCAACCTAGTGAGATTGAGTGCCCTACCTATGAGTCTTTCATGACGGAGCTTGTTGACCAGAGAGATAGGTATGCCAAGCGGGTAGAGGAGATAGATGAGCTTAGAGCTGAGCTAGGCAAACTCCAGTCCAAACTGGATGAGCCTACTTTGAGTGGAGAGCTTGAGTGCGAGTCTTGCCCCTGTCTAGCTAGAGAGCTAGCTGTTCTGAAGGAGAAGTTTGAGGGGCAGCTCATGGAGCTTGAGGAGCTTAGGGCTAGACCTACGCTTTTGGGTGCGTGTATGGTCTGTCCTACCTTGAGAGGTGAGTTAGAGCAGTTGAGAGCTGACTTTGAGGTGCTTTCAGAACCTACTGATACTTGTGAGAACTGCCTAACCCTTAGGATGCAGCTGGTGGATAGGGATGCCATCATTAGGATGTTGGAGAAAGCTGTTGTGGTTCCCACCCTAGACTGTGATACCTGTGCTGCCCAGACTGTGATTCAGGAAGATCTGAGGGATGAGATGTTGTCTTTGCAAAATGACAACAACAGGTTGAGAGAGGTGCTCAGTTGGGTATATGCGAGGCAACCCCAACTAGAGATGATCATAGAGAGCACCAAGAGAGCTGAGGGTGAGACAAGTGGTGTTGGGTTTGGAGAGTGCAGCACTTCGGGTGAGAAGAGTGCCCCGGTTAAGACCAAGACTGCACCTACCCAGCCAGGTAAGACTGTTGATGGGGTTTACCATGAGCCACCCAAGGCTGCCCCAAAGAAGCAGTACTGGACACCCAAGCCTTCCAAGGCTAAGTTGGACAAAATTGTTGAGGAAGAGCTTAAGCCCAAGGGCAAGAAGCCAGTCCAGCAGCCTGAGCCACCCAAGGCCACACCACCTAAGCCCAAGTCCTAGCCTAACCCAGTTCCTAGGAGGCCTGTCTACCACTGTGAGTTTTGCCAGCGGAATGGCCACCTAGAGGAGTTTTGCTTCAGGAGGAAGCGGGTTGAGAGGCAGGAGAGAGCTTGGGGGAACCAGGATCAGTTCTACCAAGGTGATAGGCAAGATCCTCCCCACCGCGGTGAGATGAGAGACCGCTTTGCCGGTGGTGAGAGAGGAGGCGGCTTTCAGGCTCGTGCTCCTGGTGGTGAGAGACGTTTTACCAGCCAAGCTCCTAGTCGTTTTCAGCGCGGCTATGGACCTCGTGACCGAGGCTTTGAGAGAGCTTTCGAGGGTTCACACTTTGGAGGTCGTGGTTACCCTGATCGTCGTGATGATTTCTTTGATTGTGCTTATCCCACTTTTGAGCAGATGGCTTGGCACTGGTACAGCAGTTTTGGGACTAACGCCAGTGCCGGACCGTTTGCTCACCGTCGCTTTACTTGACTTTGCTGGATCGAGGCATGGAGGACGTGTGGATCATGGACTCCGGTTGCTCTGGGCACATGACAGGGCACCGCAAGTGGTTCTCCAGCCTCAACCCCGTAAGCACCAAGGAGTACA
Source organism: Paspalum notatum (assembly GCA_022530915.1). Classification (NCBI taxonomy): domain Eukaryota; kingdom Viridiplantae; phylum Streptophyta; class Magnoliopsida; order Poales; family Poaceae; genus Paspalum; species Paspalum notatum. The sequence goes on along the minus strand of CM039684.1, from coordinate 21,247,442 downwards.
TCACATTCGGGGACAATGGTCAAGGTAAAGTGATGGGTGTTGGTTCTGTTTCACTCTCTGCTAAGCTTTCCCTGAGAGAAGTTGCCTTTGTCCAGAATTTGGGGTTCAATTTGGTTTCTGTTTCGCAACTTCTCGATGAAGGATTTGAGGTTCGTTTTAAGAAAGGTGCGTGCTGTGTTCTTGATGCTGAGGAGACCCTTGTTTGCTCTTTGCTGCCTTTCGGTCAGGTTTCTAGGGTCGACCTCACATCTGTTTCTGGCCCTACTCGCTATTTGGTTGCTAGGCCGTCTGCTGATATTTGGAAGTGGCATAGGAGGCTTGGTCACTTGAGCTTTGATCTGCTAGTCAGATTGAGTTCAATGGGCCTAATCCGAGGATTGCCCAAGTTAAGAGCTGAGAAAGACTTAGTTTTCCACCCCTATCATCATGGCAAGATGGTTGCCGCCTTTCACATTCCTGTGTCTCAGGTTATGACCTCCTATCCGGGTGAGCTACTCCATATGGATACAGTAGGTCCCGCTCGGGTAGCGTCGGTCAGTGGGAAGTGGTACGTGCTTGTCGTTGTAGACGATTTCTCACGGTTCTCGTGGGTATTTTTCATGGAGTCTAAGGATGAGGCATTTGGTTTTGTTTGGGATCTGGTACTAAGGTTGAGAAACGAGAGTCATAAGGCCATGAGGGCTATCCGCAGTGACAATGGTGGAGAATTCAGAAACTCTCGGTTCGAAAACTTCTGTCGTGACCTAGGTCTTGAACACCAGTTTTCTTCTCCATATACCCCACCACAGAACGGTGTTGTGGAACGCAAGAACCGCACACTTGTTGAGATGGCACGGACAATGCTCGATGAGCATAGGACTCCGAGGCGTTTTTGGGTTGAGGCAGTGAATACGGCCTGTTACATTGTGAACCGGATTTTCTTGTGAGCTTTCCTTGGGAAGACCTCGTATGAACTTCGGTTTGGTAGACAGCCCAGCGTCAAGCATTTGCAAGCGTTTGGCTGCAGGTGCTTTTTGCTTAAGAAGGCCGGGCATTTGGACAAGTTTGAGTCTCGTTGTTTGGATGGGATTTTTCTGGGGTATGCTTCTAATTCTAGGGCTTGTCGTGTTTGGATTTTAGAGGCCAAGCAAGTTGTTGAGACTTGTGAGGTTTCTTTTGATGAAACTATGCCCTGCACAACCCCTGCCTTTGAGATTTCAGGTGATGATGAAGAAGGCACCCCCATCTTTGAGGATGAGGAAGGTGCGGTTGATAATGGTGATGCAGGAGCCACTGCACCGGCTGCAGCTCCTGCCCCCTCTGCTACGTGCTCAGATGATGAAGGAGGACCCTTGCCCACGGCTTCCTCCTCACTCCCTCGACAGCGAGCTCATGCAGAGGCTGGACCCGCTGAGGACGCAGGAGAGGTGACTTCCGAGATTGTACCATCTCATCAGGTCCAGCGGGATCACCCTCCTCACAGGATGATTGGAGACATTCACCAGCGTGTCACACGCTCTTCAGTTAACTCTCTAGCCTTTTTCTCCCACTCTGCATATGTTGCTTCTTTTGAGCCCCGGGATGTGTCACATGCATTATCTGATCCTAACTGGGTGAACGCCATGCATGAGGAGTTAGAGAACTTTGAGAGAAACCATATCTGGGATTTAGTTGAACCTCCACCAAACTGTCGCCCTATAGGTACCAAGTGGGTTTTCAAGAACAAACAGGGTGAGGATGGAATGATTGTGAGGAACAAAGCGAGATTGATAGCCCAGGGTTTCTGTCAGAAGGAGGGGATAGATTATGAGAAAACCTTTGCCCCTGTAGCTCGTTTGGAAGCCATTAGGATTTTGCTTGCCTTTGCGGTCTCTAAAGGCTTCAAACTGCAGCAAATGGATGTCAAGTCTGCTTTCCTGAACGGGTTCATAGAGGAGGAGGTATATGTGAGACAACCTCCTGGCTTTGAGAGTGCTAGATTTCCAGACCGGGTGTATAAGTTGAGGAAAGCCCTTTATGGTCTGAAGCAAGCTCCTAGAGCTTGGTATGCTAGGTTGAAGAGTTTCCTGCTCAAGTCTGGGTTTGTGATGGGTTCAGTAGACAAGACCTTGTTTCTGTTGAGTCGTGGCGGTGACACCCTAATAGTTCAAATATATGTTGATGACATAATCTTTGGTGGTTCATCTCACGCTTTGGTGTCTAGTTTTGCTGAACAGATGAGCAGGGAATTTGAGATGAGTCTTATGGGTGAGCTCCAGTTCTTCCTCGGGCTGCAGATCAAGCAAGGCTCTGAAGGAACCTTCGTCCATCAAGCCAAGTATACAAGAGACATACTCAAAAAGTTTGAGATGGGTGACTCCAAACCCATGACGACTCCTATGAGTACAAACATGGCACTTGATGCGGATGAAGATGGGGAGGCGGTGGACCAGAAGGAATTTTGAGGGATGATCGGCTCACTTCTGTACCTGACGGAGACCAGGCTGGACATTCAGTTCGCGGTCTGCCTTTGTGCGCGTTACCAGGCGTCACCTAGGACTTCTCACCGTCAAGCGGTGAAGCGCATTTTCAGGTATCTGAAATTCACTCCTGAGCTTGGTCTTTGGTACTCCTCGGGTTCTTCTCTTTCTCTTAGAGGGTTCTCAGATGCTGACCATGCTGGCTGCCGGATTGATCGCAAGTCAACCTCCGGCACATGCCAACTCTTAGGAACCTCTCTTGTCTCTTGGTCCTCCCGCAAGCAAGCTAGTGTATCCTTGTCTACCACAGAAGCAGAGTACATAGCTGCTGCTAGCTGCTGCTCCCAGCTTTTATGGATGAAAGCCACCCTTAGTTATTTCGGCCTTAGGTTTGGAAAAATTCCTCTTCTAGTGGACTCTACTTCTACTATTTCTGTAGCTAAGAACCCCGTCTTACACTCAGAACCAAACACATAGACGTGAGGTTTCACTTTCTGAGAGATCACTATGAGAAGGAGGACATAGAATAAGTGCATGTAGCTTCTGAAAACCAGTTGGCCGATATCTTTACCAAGCCCCTAGAGTTTGGCGCTTTTGTGCGCTTGAGAGGTGAGCTTGGAGTGTGCTATCCCTTTTAGTCAGGGATAATGTGCTATTCCTTTCAGTAAGGGATAGCTTCTGTAGTTTAGTTTCTGCTTTTATCTGGTTTTTATTTCTCTTTGCTTCTTTTGCATATTGTATCATATCATGCATCACATTGTATTATTTGCATTTTCACTTCACTAGCACTAGAGCTCCTTTGGAATGATAAGTTAGTACTTGCTTGTGCTAGATTGTACAGATGCATGCTTGATCATGGTTGGCTAAGCTCTCTTGAGTCTGTTGAATACTAGTTGTGAGCTAAGTCATTTTATTCTTTGCAAATCAAAAACCATGATCACCACTTGATTTGGCTACCTAGCATGTGTAGGATTGTTGAATGCTATGCTATCTTTTCATACCTGGATATGCTAGTTGTATGCCTTTGCTATGTTAGTGCCTAAACTTTTATGACACCTTGCTTAAATTGAAATCTGAATCAAAATGCTTACAAGTGGTGTCTTATATGTTGAATTGAGAAAGATCCAGGTGGGTTTGCTTGTCACACTGATCTAGTTCGAGATAGCTTGCCTTTGCACTTTGGCATGAACTTGGACTAGGCTGTGTATGACCAAAACCTTGTCTTAAGCTTCTGATGGTTATATAACCTAGGCTTGACATTGGTTGGTAAGAAGTGGCAAAAAACAAGTAAATAACCCTTGGCACATAAAGAACTTGCTTATGAATACAAATGTATAAGTCTGAAATCTGCAAGTCTCTAAAATGCTTATGGCTGGTTGTATATGCTTTGGTTGAGAATAGCACACCTTGTATGCATTGCTAGCATCTTGCTGTTCATGCCTATCTTGCTAGGTGCTATTCATGTTGGTGATGCTTTCTGTTCGATAACCCTGAAAAACAAGCTTGCTCTTGACATGTGTAAGATAGATTCATTTGAGCTTGTTATATGCTTCCTTGCCCTCACTTGCTCTGTATGCTAGAACTTGTAATTACTAGCTTTACATCCCTTCTGAGCTCTTTCAGTTACACTTCTTGCATTTCATGGCATATTTTGAGGGGGAGTTGTCTAGTTCAGGGGGAGTTGAGTTCAAAGAACCCTTGATTTGTCCATTGTCAACAAGGGGGAGAAATTTGGGGAGAAATTAGTGTATATGGACAAAGGGGGAGAACTCAGGAGAGTTTTAGTTGAGGGAGAGCTTTGCATTCATTTTGCATTTGTGAGGATGTATTTCAGGGGGAGTTTGAGCTTTTAGCATACTCTTTGCATCGGTGCGTTGAGCCTTTTGCCTCTGTTTTGAGGAGCCGATGCTTTGCTTCTTTTTGCTTCAAGGTGCCTTATGTTTTGCCTTTGTTGGGTTTTGGACAGCTTGAGCATTTCTTTTATTTTCTTTCTTTTTCAGTTTTACGCTTTTCTTTTGTCTTTGTTCTATTTCAGGTTACAGGTTGAAGGTGTTGACAATGCACTCATCAAGGGGGAGATTGAGAGCCAATGGACCGGCCTCATTGCTCTCTTGGTGTGATGAGTGATTGTCAACGAGCTCAAGCCCTCCAATGGACTGGAGGCCCTCCGATGGACTGGAGGTAGACGATGAAGACCTCAATGGACTGAGGCAAAAGCCCTCCAATGGACCGGAGGAAATGCTCGGCGTCGGTCGGCCATGGGAGCTCGGTACACGGAGGGGCGGTTCGGCAACGGTGGTGTAAGCCCTCCGATGGACCGCGAGGCAACTCCGATGGACTGGAGAAGCCGGGTGCCACCGTGGTGCTCCAACCCGAGTGCATGGCGCGAAGGCGTGCTAGGGAGGCTTTGGCGGCTTCGGCTCAAAACCGCCACCCAAGTTCAAGTGACTTGGTGGGTTGGGCTCTGACTCGCCAAGATAGAAGATTGGGCCAAGACCCGGCCCAGGAAGCCCGCAGAATAAAGTTTCCCGGTTACTGACTTCAAAACTGGGGGAAGCTTCAGGACTACTGGCTACGTGGCGCACATCCAAGCGAGGCGTGGAGAAGAAGAAGATCAAGTCGTCATCGTAGTCGTCTGATTGTATCTTTTCGGTTTGGCCCCCTCCGGGCATTTTTAGAGTAGGGGTCTTAATGTAATTGTGTCGTTTAGGGCCTAGGGTATAAATAGACTTGAGAGGCTCCCTTGGAGCTCAACTTGGCAGCCACAATACCCTAGTTTCCCTAACCCTAGCAGCCAAGGTCCAAAGAGAGAAAAGAGAGGAGATTAGCTAGGAGATGAGTGCCTAGTTTAGTCAAATCTTGTCATTAGTGGGAGGATGATGGGAGGAAGGCTCTATGGGGTCTTGTAAGACTTGATTTCGTGATTGAATCCAAGATTACTCCTTGAGAAATCCTTGTCTTGAGTAGCTCAATTTCGTCCTCCTTTCCCCCTCCCCGTTCTTGTTCGTTCTTGGTTCCAATCCTTGGATTTTGGTGTGTTTCCTTTTGTCCAAGGTTGGGATCTTTATTTTGCTGATATTTTGCCTTGCTATGATGTGGTGAATCTCACTAGCCAAGTGCTAGAATCATTGAACCACGAGCGAGGGCCGTTCTTGTCCGATTTCAGTTTTTCGGTGTCAACTCACCTACCTCATGAGATTTGCAATTCCCATGCATCCCTTGATCTTTTGGAGCTGATCTTTTGGGATTTGCTAGGGAAGGTCCTTAGGATTGTCCATGCAAATTTTTGTGAAGTTTCGTTGAGATTTGACCCCGTTTCGATCGATTTTTCAAAAGGGTGTCGGGCTGTTTTTGAGTGCAGTTTTTCTGCTGAGCTAATTAGGACGGTCTAGAGTTAAATAGGACGGTCTGTAGAGACCGGATAGTCCGGTCTATAGTGTTTCTAGGCTGTTTTCAACCTATTCTTAACTTAGTACGGTCTAGGCCTTTTGGGGGGGTTCGGATAGTACGGTCTGTACAATTTTAGGCTGTTTTCTTATGTTAGTTCCTCCTCTTCTTTCTTGGTCTTTTCTCCTTGGTTTCTTTGGTCTTTGGAGTGTTTTTGTTTGCTTCAAACTTGTTTTGTGTCAATCACTGCATGCCCATACTCTTCACTCACTTCTTAAGTGAGGCACACTTCGGTGTGTTGAGTGGCTAGTTTGCAACACTTGCAAGCTTTGTAGCTTGTCTTGTTTTGTCTGTGCCTTGTTGTTCTTGCTAGCTTTGATGCTGCTTTAGTGTTTATAGTTTAGGGTTTCTCAATGTGTTCTAGGGTTAGTAGCTTGTCTATGCTACGTAACTCTGCAAATTAGAGAGGTGTAGTTTTAGGTGTTGTGTGTGTTTGTCTGGGTGTAGTGTGTTTGCTCGTTTAGGTGTAGTTTGGTTGCTCATCTTACATCCTTTTCTTTGGGCGTTAATTCGAGTGCTTCCGCTTTCCACCCGATACGTATCTGTTCAGTGGACGGTATTGGGTGTAGGTGTGTTTTCGTGAGAGCGCACTTTTGGGGGTTTGAGTTTGAGTTTTTCAAGTGCTCCTATTCACCCCCCTCTAGTCGCACGTCTCGGTCCTACATAGGACAAAGCACATAGAAGTGAGATATCACTTCTTGAGAGATAACTATGAAAAGGGCGTCATAGACATAGTGAAAGTTGCGAGTGAGAACCAAGTGGCTGATATCCTAACCAAACCCCTAGAGCTAGAAACCGTTAACCGGTTGAGAGGGGAGTTAGGAGTTTGCTTTCCCTTTTAGTCAGGGGGAGTTTTGTTGGCTTTTAGGTTTGTTTTTGGCTTTTCCTTTTTTGGATTTCTTTTGCTTCTTTATGCATTTTGTATTATATTCATGCATTGCATCATGTACATTTGTAGTATACACTAGCACTTGAGCTCTTTTGGTATGAATTGGTAATATTTGCTTGTGCTAGTTTGTACAGTTGCTTGCTTGATTATGGATGGCTTATGCTCTTTTGGATGTATTGAATGCTAATATGAGAGCTAAGTTGTTTTGTTTACCTGAAAATCTCAAACATGATCACCATTTCACTTGGCTACCTAGCATGTGTGAGAGGGATGGAGGCCCTCAGCATTTTCCCAAAAGCTCACGTAGTGGAGAAGGCGGAGAGTGTCCGTGAGAAGGCCTGCGGAAGATCCGAACGGCCTTGTCCATCCTCCACCCTTGCGAGGGCGAGGCCGTAGTCCTTGAGAGGGATACGCGAGAGAAAGGCTCGGGTGAGTGTGTACCAGGTATTTCGGAGTTATCTGACCGGGTTGCTTAACCTTTGCGAAGCTCACTTTGCCATCCTCCACCCTTGCGAGGGTGAGGCCGTATTCCTATGAGGACACGAGAGCAAAGCCTTATGGGGGGCACCAAACGAGGAGTAGGGGTAGAGATTTGTGAGTCTTCCCAAACCTCAGGAAAAAAAATCTTTGTGTCTCCAACGTGTGCCATCATCGCCATCGTCATCGGGAGTTTGCATTTACTCTACCAATCTCTTTAGCTTCCGCATTTACTTTTCTTGCAATTGTGTGCTTACTTTCCTAGACTAGCTTGATAGGTTTGTTTCAAGGTGAAACTAGGTTGCAAGACTTAGCCACGGCAGAGTTACCAACACTTAGCAAAACCTTAGTGCACATAGCTATAGTTTTATATTTCATAGGTTTTACTTAATATTTGTAGTTTTTTGAGAGCCTTAGTTTTAGATATCCTAACACTACTAGAGAACTAACCTTCAGATGGAGTTGCCATTTTACAAAGAAAGCGGCCAAATCTGCACCTAGTACTAAAGCTAGCATCAGCATCGGGTGCTACGCTGGGGAGCCCCGGGGTGCCACAGTCGGGAACCCTAGGAGCACTTTAGTACCAGGTCACCCAAAGAGACGGTGCTTATGTTTTTGCATTATAAAGGGGTCGTTACACCACCCGATGCTAATATTATTTGCACCGGGTAGTACAACAACCCGATACTAATGTACTAAACAATAGCACCATCTCTTTATTAGACCCAGTACTAAACTGGTGCCAAGGCTTGCAATGGAAACTCACGTGCCCGTTCGCCTTCACGCCAATTCTCTACTCTACTGGAAGCCGTTGTATTTATTGGTGGGAAATTAAACAATAGAGGTTCTCACAATTAAAAAGTTTGTACGATTATTTACATTAGGAATTCAACATTAGAGGTTCTTTCATTTAAAAGTTTCTACAATTATTTACATCAAAACAAGAAGGTTTGTTCGATCGCCTGCTGTTACAAAATAAAACGTGAGGGAGTGGTTAAATTAATTCAAGACATGGGAACGTGGGTGAGTTTCTAGTTCTTGTTTGAATCAATTTTAGTTTAGAGTATATGTGTAAAAAATTAGGGCTGCCCAGTATGTACTCAGGGCCAACAGTCAAGTCTCAAATCTTTAGTATCGGGTCTATCTAGAGACGGTGCTAATATTCGGGGTCAAACGTGGTGAACACACACCCGGTACTAATGTGCATTAATCAACACTGGGTTTCGAGGCGACCTTATGTTATTATCTCGTGTGTGGAAGCTCACGCGCTCTTGTTGGTCTTCCCGCCATGCTCTGCTTTGTTTGAAAGCCTTCTCCGTATCGCGTCCCATTGATGATGATTTGATCGTGGGGAGGCCAAACGTCACTTAAGGTGTAAATTTTCGATTTAAAAAAGTTATAAATTTTTTATATAAATAGTCCTACCCGTGGCCCTAAGTTAAGTGGAACTATAGTGAGAGCAAGCAAGCAGAACAAGAGAAGAGCAGTGAGAGCGAGCAAGAAAATTACCATACAGTGCAAGATCAACGACCGGTGGAGGAGGCCCAACCACCGTTGGAGAATGAAATACGTTACCCGGTTGATGACCTCAAGCACTGTTGCCCGTGTGAGCTACATATACACATGAGGAACCTAACCACACCCGTAGCGCATGGTGTGGCTTTACCTGTGGTACCAAGACAAAAGTACCACTGTTCTGATATTCCACCTGGGTACTCCACTGTCTCAATGGAGCAAGTAGTCCCTAGTTATGAGGACCTGGAGCTCGAACACAAAGGGGGTGACAAGGAAAGGACACTTAAAGTGGCTGTCCACGGAATGATTCTATGGCAAAAGGCCTACATTAAATTAGTGGCAGAAAACGGCGAAGGACGAACAACCACTGTTGCATCAACAGCAACTGGGGATGGCTCGCAAATAGAGTGCAGGAGACCCAATAACGACCCTAGCCCTCCATCACCCAAGAGCCCCACCAAACCTCCACCACGCAAAAGCTCCAAATCAAGTCAAAAGAAGTCCTCCAAATCTGCAAGCAAAAAACTCTGTTATGAGGAAACCCAAGAGGAAACAGCCGTGAAAGCCAATGTGAGGGAGCAGTTGGCGCCAAAACCCCCGAAAAAGCAGCTGAAAATAGATCCAAAGGTAAAGGATCATTTTGAGAGCACGAGGCCTTGTCCGAAACCTATGGTATCAGACTACGAGCGTCAGTTTTTGATGGCTGCGTCAAAGCCAGTGCCACAGCTCGGTGAGTAGCCACAACGTGAGTATACGATGCCATCAGAAGACTACTACAGAGCACAATTCTTGAAAGATGCAGGCATTACACCGGAGCAGTTGTGATGGGACCAGGGGGTTCCCAATCTTTCGTCAGGTGGAGGATAAGTCGATTTGGCGGCACGAGACACTCACGATCTGGCTCCCGATCAAGACCCCTGCAATCGCAGCACCACGCGTCCTCTGGTTATCAACCGTGCGCTGCCCGGTTGACCTCGCCACGAAGGCTAATCCCTGCCAGTGAATCGAGAACACAAGCAAGAACAAGAAAGATGCAACGAAAATTGCTGATGAATGATTAAGTTCACAAGTGGGGGTCTCACAAAGAGCCGGAGTAATCTCCAAACGGCAGTACTGTTCGATGACAGAAACAACTAAGCAAAACCCCAAACCCTAACTTGGGCAGCGGCTAAGGTTTTTATAGACATGAGGGTCGCCCAAGGACTCCTAGACGCAAACTAAAAAGACTCTCACACGATACATGGCCCAATGGCCCAAGTGGAGCGCGTAGCACCGAGGATAGATTCTGTCTGCCAACTTCTAACGCGTTTTTCCATCGACTCCGAACTTCAATAGGCCCGAAACTGGTGGCATTGGAAAGCTTATATTTTTATCTTTCCAGGGATATGTGGTTTGCCAAAAACGGAGCCCGTTTGTAGCCTGGGCGACGATTTTAGTGCAGACTGCTCCTGGAGGCCGAGGGGGCCTACTCCGAGATGAATTGGACCTCCAACTTGACTTGGACGCCCCCCTTGCTTTCCTCTTCACCCTTGCTGGTTCCCATGGCCTTCATGTTCCTCTCCTAAGTTCCTAAGTAAAATATAATCAATAGAAACATTAGGTAGCATACTATTCTCACAAGTGTATAAACTAGAACTTAAGAACGAGCTCACCTGTTGATTTAATTATCGTGCATGAGCTCTCGTGAGAGGACCATGCATCACAACTGAAGGAGTGTCGCTCGTAAGCATAGGAGAGATGTCCTCATCAAGTTGGACAATGGAAAATTACTGCAAGACCAAGAATTTGTGCCGCTTTGGCAATACAAATTTGGAAAACCTCTAGTTAGGCCTGATGAGTTGAAAACCCTACCGACTCAAATGCGTCGATTCCATGACTGGTACATGGCCGTGTCATCCAAAGGTACTTTAACTTTTGCTGCCAGTGTCAAAGCCCACTACTACTGCCACGGCAATCACCAGATTTGGTTGGCCTTCGAGGATATATTTGAGGTCTACCGGAAAGACGCGGTGGACATAATGCTGATGAGCGTCTGGACTGTGTAACTTTTTTTAACAACCCCTCCATATATGACTTTTGTTGATATGATGTGTGTCCTCACTATATATAGATTTATGCAGAATGGAGATGCAAAGGTGCCGGAGAGAAAACATTACGCAAATGAGCTTTATCGACCCTGAGATCGTGAACAAGGAGTGTATAGACCGAGATAAAGATGGTTTAATTTTTTGATCCTTAAAAGAAATGATCAGGAACCAACGTTCCAAGGAATTCTTTGTTTTACCTTATCGCATTGGGTGATTGCTTACTGTCTCACATATCCCTTTTTTTGTAAATCAGTGATGCTCTTAATTAATTAGTGTTCTTTGTGCCGGTTCCATTGGATACTAATTGTACTCTCAGCCAAAAAAGGAGTCCTCACTATAATAGACTCTTTGAGAAAGCCAACAACGGACTACCCGAAACTCATTGAAATGATCTGCAGGTAATTTAGGCCATTCAACTTTACCTCAGGAATGAATTTATTTGTTCCATCCAATCAACCATTGATCTTTTCATGCGCATGATATATAGTGAATGCTTAGTCCCGGCTTACCCCAAGCAAAGACCAAAAACTCTACAAGTACAACCAAACTTTCCGGTATGTTCCAAACCCCCCAACTGTTTATGCACCTAGACTTTACCAATTCCTATTCTTGTAGACTTATAAACAAACAAGTGGCAACAATCATTGTGGTTACTATGTCTGTGAGGCCATGCACACTTTCGTAGGCACACGGTTTTCTGTGCAACCGCAATAGTGTAATTCACCCCCCTCTTGGGTGTTAGTCCAACCTTCATATTCAAAGAAGGGCAAGAGTCTTGCCATTTAACTTGCTTCCTTCCATCTTAACTTGCCATATGGGACTAATCCTCACCACTTCTACCATGCATGAGCGAGCCTTTGTGATTTATTCTTGAATTTATTGGACACATATTGGGATTTTCCAACAATTAATCCCCACCAAATCTTGAGGACACCTCATGATCGACTCTCCAATGTCATTAAATGTTGTTTGATATACCAGTATTATGATGGAGACTGTTAGGTTGAACATCCACCTTGATCAAAGAGCTATGTTAGACCACAACTTTCCAATGGATCCTATGCCTTGAATTGGTAGTTTTTGTGTGAGCTAATTTCACTCAAGGATCTGACTAATACTTGACAGCCATAAGGCTACACCTCCTCGGGTTGGAGCTTATAAGTCATACTCTTGTGTCTCTTCATGAGCTCCCTAGAGATTTCCCACATTTCATGGCGCGCGACAAATGGTCAGCTCACATAGGTGTGTTCATTCAAGAATACCCTATGGCATGATATATTTCTATTAAGCCTTACAAACACATTAAGACAAACGTTAACCTGGGTGGGTCTCAGTCATATCTCCTTCAATGCATTGTCACCTTTCTAGATTGACCTTTAGTAAATTGATCTACCAGATTCTTAGCTGTATTGATAAATCAACAGCTATCACTTTGGAGTTTCTTAAGTTTTCTGCTAGATTTCAATAGCTACCAGGTCGTATTGGAAATGGTTTGCAATACCAAATATGGTGTTTCAATACAAAGGAATTGCTAGCTGCAAATCAATTCTACTCAATACGAAGTGTCAGCCAGGCTCTGAATTCGGAGAGACAATTTCTAGTTACAATCCAATACCAAGGAATTGGCTTCTGATTCCAATCCTGAATTCCACAAACACAACTAAACAACAAAATTCATGAAACTAAATTCCAATTCTAGATTCCAGACTCCAAATATCTACATCCAAACTTGTAGGGGTGGTCCTGAGATTTCAGAGGCCTAGGATGAGATTTAAAATGGAGGCCTTTGTTACTACTATATATAAATCTTACTAATAAAATATCAATGTCTAACTACATAACTTTAATGAGTTGTTTATGCTCCTAAGCGATCTTTTGGCATTGAGGGTTCTCACGTCATTGCATTGACAAAGTGTTCTAGTTTAAGAAATCACTTTATTATTGATGAGTTGATTCATCATGGGTTTATTAAATGAATTTTGATATAATTACTATATTCCTTACGCTAGTAATTATTACTAGCTAGTGCGAAATGAGGTGACAATGGACCAACCCTTTCAATTTCACTGACCAAAAAACAAAAAGTAAAAAGATAATAGAGTACTCTATTCCTTTAACCAAACACACTACACATGCATTATCTGCATAAATAGAGTAATTTTATACTAATAATATTATTTGTTATATATATGAGGTGGTGTCCTCGCCTATGGAGGGCTCGGATCGGCCGCACAGTCTGAACCCCCTTAGAGCCAGCACTGCAAACGTGGTGTTAGACAGATGACGTCTTCCATGGGCTAAGAGAATTCTTTAAGTCAGAAGACAAGCCTAGCTAATCCTACTAGCAAAAAGATAATCTTCATGTGGATTCACAAGCATAACGTAAACTAGATTCATAATTGATGAACTCCCAATCAAAGAAGGGATTTGTAAAGATTAACATGGTTCTTACCACTCTACATATATACTTGGTATCACTACGGGAGAAAGGTCTATCGGTACTGGTTGGGAACCTCTTTTAGTACCGGATTCCCAACTGGTACTATGGAATCGGTACTAATGCTTCTCAAGTTTAGTATCGGCTATAGGAACCGGTACTAATGGCTCGTAAAAAGCTGAAAAAGTATGTTTCCATTGGGGCGCGATTCCCGGGGCTCAAAATCAAGACCAATAGCATCACACGTGATCCATCCAACCACACTACACTCAGTGTCACATCTGACTACATAGAGGATGTTTTTCTTTTATTATTAAGCGCCTAGAAGATTTTAGTACCGGTTAGAGAGGTTTTAGTATGGGCAACTGGTACTAAAAGCTACCCTAAAGTACCGGTTCATGACACCAATCGGTACTAAAGCATGGACATTCTTTTAGTACAGGTTGTTGTTAGTAACCGGTACTAAAGGATTGTATTTAGTACTGGTTCGTAACAACTGTTGACAGCACTTAAGCACGACAAACCTTATACCGCAAGCGACAGTATTGTGTGTAGCTTTTCCCCAGGATGAGTATCATGGATTTTGTCAATTCAGGAAATTAACTAATTGAGAGCTAAATAACAAGAGTTTATGGTAAACTAAGGGTATAAAAGAGACTCTAATCTAACTCTAAACTAGCCTAAACTATATCTAATCTACACCCAGACTATACTAATACTATATGATAAGCAATCAGAACAGAAATAGAACACTAATCAAAGGGTATTGACTAGAGTCTAATCAAGCTCTACTTAGATTCAAGACATGCATGATAACGGGCACCACAACAAGACTAAAACAGCGAGATAACTAGTAGCTCAAGGTAGAAATAAACATTGATCAAGCATAAACTTCATAGCATAATTAAATCAAAATCGAATAATCTAATCCCCTAGATTGAGTTTAACCTTTCTCCGGCTGTACTGTCACTGGTAACCAGGTAATCGACGAGAAACTCTCAATAGACATACATAATTAGATAATGCCCTTCTAATTACTTCACATAGTCTAATAACATAATTAGCATAGCAAGAACCTCTAATCACCATGATCATAAGAACTAGCTTGACAATTATATCATTAGCAAGCTAGATTAACGATCAAGAACGCTAGAAGAATATAACACTTAATGACATGCTCTGATTAATATGCATCTAGACCTAAAGTTAATTAGAGCTAGAACAGGCATAATTAGACCAAGAAGATGATAATTAGACAAGATCAATGCTTCATTAATAAAGTATCATACTCACAACCATGGTCATACATTCCCTTGATGATACAATTAGACCTCTGGAGCTAGGTAATTAGAGCATCATGCAAGGCCTCTAATCACCTCTATGGATTAGAGAGGCTCTAATCCTAGCCTAGAAACTCGACCCTCTACTCTCCTCTAATTGTTGTCCCTCTTTTCTACATCCTATCGCCTTGATAATGAATTGGATGCCCGAACTCGGGGCCTAGACTCACTATTTATACCCTGGAGGAGGCGTGGTAGAAAAGAAACCGGAAACCGACGTAGGAATAGGTGGGGTCGGTTAACCAAAGGGCCCAAAGTCGGCCGACCTCAGTCCTTCCTTCGGTCGTTCCTTTCCATCATTCGTGGGGACGTTCCTTATTGCTTGGGCATGAAGTGTTGGTCTCGGACTCGGCTTGGGAAGCTCTGGAATCTTTGGTATTGGCTGATGTACACCGAAATCTTCTAGTTTTGGATAAATATGAAGTGTCTTGGCACCTTCCATATAGATTTCTTCTAGTAGCTTCCATGCCCAGCGTAGCATATGATATCTTCTTGAAGTTCGCCGAATAGGAAGCCTTGATCAACTCATGGGGGGAATGAATCAACCAATCTTTCCTTGTTTATCACCTTCTAGAATGCCATCTCAGAGGTCTTTCCTTACTCAACGTAGATTATGATGAATTTTGCAAAAAATAGCTCAAAAATCTGCAAAAATCAAGTATAGCAATTTTCCAAGGCAATGTTGCAAAAATCCACAATAATCGATAATAATTGTTAGGTAAAGATATAGTTGATGCTCAAAATCAGTGGAAAATCACATAAAATGATACAAAATATTAGTCAAAATCTTGCGTCAACGACAACAACCCGTAGAGTCTCTCAAGGGGCTGGAACCTTTCGAAGTGGTACTAAATCTTTTATCTGTATTGGTTGCAACTAGTATCGGTTTCTATTGCTAGCACTAAATCTTTTATCTCTTATGTGTAATGTCCAATTATGTGGTTTAATTTATCCAAATCCCTATGGATGAATACATTATTTCTGTTTTCTTAAATTAGTGCCATCTTAATGTTAGATAAGTATCAATCGAAACATAAGAGAAAAAATCTTGCTAGCACAAAATATAAGAGTTAACATATAGATAAGCACGCGCTCACGCACACCATTCAATACAATGATATGGAATCAACAAAGTTCCATGCAATTGATTGCAGGTTATTACACTGCAAGATTTATACAATATTGAGGTGGACTATGCCTGCAACAATAATCCACATAATACTAAGGTACATTATGGCAGACAACAAAGTTCAATACAACTAAAAGCAAACTATTCATCATCACTGTCGACTTCAACAGGGGAAGGCTCAATGTCACTGCAGTATTCCTGGATGGTGTCATCCTCTTCATCTTCATCTATATTGTAGCTCCATGATTGGTTCTTGTTTATGAGTCGCTCAATTTCCACATCATCTACAACACTGACTTCATTGTCTGCTCGGTTTAGAGGCATGTTGGGCATAACATGAGATTCTTCGGAATGCCTCCTATCCATCTCAATATGCTCCTCCTCTTGATAAGGTGTAGTATTGGGGACCCCACCATCTATCTCTGAAACATTGAATAGGTGCCTATGGCCAAATGTCTGGACAACTTGCCATCCTTTACCTAACTTAGTGTCTGGCAAATAGAACACTTGTCTTGCCTGAGTTACCAAAATAAAACTATCATTCTTGCACCATAGACTTCCAATGTTGATACTTTTAAAGAATCCATCATCTTTCAATGATGTCCTCTTCCCATCCAATTTATATCAGTCACACCTGAATAGGAAAACAGACCTTGAGGTACCATCCTCTCTGTTCTTATACTGCCACTCAATATCTCCTTTAGTGTTCCATAAAAGTCAATGTAGTTACTGTTGTGTGTCCCTGCGCATGACAATCCAGAGTTTTGTGACCGTTTGTTTTTTTCGCAGGTAAAATTCATTGCAACAGAATGTGGCAATCTTGTGTTTTGAGTACAAGCACCTTGCTACCATCATCATTTATACACCTTCCTATATTTGAAGCATATCCATCTGGAAATTTTACCTCCCTTAAAAAATTACAGAATTCAATCTTTTGTGACTTGGACAAGGTATCGAGCTTCAGGTATGTCAAATGTATTTCCATTCTTCCTTAGTTGCAACTTCTTCTTAATATTCAAATCAGATAGATCCAGCCTAGCATTAATGGTGTCTTTTGACTTTCCACTAATCTTCTATATCTAAATAGGAGAACCCCACTACCTATTTCACTCAACATGCGTGAAGCCACATCATCATCCACGTCACCATCTACTAAGACCTCCATTTAAACATTCCATTGATCTTCTGCGACATTATGCATGCAATACCTTTCCGTGGTGTATTTGCGGGTATCATTCAAATTTCTACAGTAAAACGGGGGGAATATTTCCATTAATGACGTTAGTATTTTATCTACTATTTCTCAATCTATGAATCATATTATATTTAACGTTATAAAATTCCAGCAGCATGGTTGACGCGGCTTATATATGAATATTTTATATCATTTTACATAGTTTTTCATGGTTTTTAAGCGTCAACTATATCTTTTACTAACATTTATTACCAATTATTGTGGATTTTGCAATATTATCTTGGAAATATGCTATATATGATTTTTGCAGTTTTTTGACCTATTTTTCGCGAAATTCACAATGATCTACGTCGAGTAAGAAAGGACCTCTAAAAGACGACATTCATTGAAGATGGAAAGATTACTTAAGCATCAAGGAACTACCCCGCGAAAGATGGAAAGAAGAGGACGCAGGAAGAGTCCAGGTCGACCGACCTAACCCTCCTGGTCGGCCGACCCCACCCCTCCCGACATCGGTTCAAATTGCCTTTTCTCCCACAACATCTCCAGGGTATAAATAGCGAGCATAGGCCTCGGAGCAACGCATCTAATTCATTATCAAGGCGCGAAGACGGCGACAAGAGGGACCACAACTAGAAGAGAGTAGAGGGTTGAGTTTCTAGTCTAGGATTAGAGTTCTTCTAGTTCCTGGAGGTGATTAGAGGCCTTGCACGGTGCTCTAATTACCTAACTCCAAAGGTTCAATTGTATCATCAAGGGAAGGTATGATCATGGATGTAATCTTGATACAATTTATTAATGAAGTGTTGTTCTTGTTTAATTATCATGAACTTGTTCAAATTATGCATGTTCTAGCTCTAATTACCTTTAGATCTAGATGCTTGTTTATTAGATCATGTTATTAAGGGTGTTATTCATCTAGCGATCTTGATCTCTGATCTAGTTTACTAATGATATGGTTGTGTTTCTAGTTCTTGTGATAATGGTAATTAGAAGTTCTAGTTGCTCTAATTATGTTATTAGACTATGTGAAGTAATTAGAAGCGCGTTCTCTAATTATGTATGCCTGTTGAGAGTTTCTCGTCGATTACCTGGTTACCAGTGACAGTAGAGCCCGGGGAAAGGTTAAACTCGATCTAGGGGGTTAGATTGGTTGATCTTGATTTAATCATGCTTTGATGAATATGCTTGAACATGCTTGTTTACCTTGAGCTGCTAGTTATCTCGCTACTCTATCCTTGAAGTGGCGTCAATATATCGCATATGCTTTGGATCCAATTAGAGCTTGATTAGAGATCTAGTTAATACCCTTTAATTAGTGCTCTAGTTATGTTCTAATTGCTTATCTTATTTTTATATTGTATAGTTTCTATTAGATTAGGCTAAGGATTGGTTTAGATTAAGGATTGGTTTAGAGTTAGATTAGACTACCTTTTTACCTTTAGTTTATCTTAAACTCTTATTAATTAGAGAATACTAGTTCGTTCCTTGGATTGACAAAACCTATGATACTCATCCTAGGGAAAAGCTACATACGATATTGTCGCTTGCAGTATAAGGTTTGCCATGCTTAAGTGCTGTCAACAAACGCACTGAGTATCATCTAGTTTCAAGAATGGTGCTAAGCAGAGCTTCACACACATTTTTCTCAATGTGCATGACATCAAGATTGTGTCTTAGTTTCAAATGTGGCAAATATGGTAAGTCCCACAAACAGACTCTTCGGCCCCAGATTGGCACAATCTTTTCTGCACACTTTCCTTTATGTCCTACTGTAACCTTTTCCAATTCAGCTAAAAGCTCTTCTGTTGTGAATGAATGTTGGCTTCTCTTAGCCTTATAAGATTTTACTCCACAAGCGCGCGGAGACCGCTATAGCTTTTCAATCAGAGTATTCCGAGTATCGTATTTTTATCCACAGGGAAGCGGCAGGCGAGAGAGTATAATTGAATAAACTCAAATCAAATAAACCGTACTTAAATAAATATACCAGCCAGTCACTAGACATGTGGAAGTCTGGTAAACGGATAGGTGTATAGTGGAAAGAAGTAAATGAAACTACCTAAGATACACGTAGAAAGGTATAGTTGCCTGGGAGAACAACGAGTGAGATAAAGTTCCCAAACTCTATTCTATTCGGCTGCAAAGACTCTATCGTGGTTAACTAAGAAACTCAAGTAGCAAGTCAGGGTCTTGCGTCGAGCGAAATTCCGGCGCCTCGAGGAGTCAGGGGGTAGATAGTAGACAACCGAAAGAGACCCGGCTAACGCCTACGGGCCTACCGAACGAACGGGCCTAGGCTACACAGGCACACCACACGCTGTCACCGAGTGGGGCTACCAAGCAAATCTGCGTGGATAGGCTAGCACGCTATAAACGTACTCAAGCGAAGCTTGAGTAACAATAGATCGTCCTTGATCAGAGGAGAGGACCTGACCTAACCAGAGCCTAGCGTACAGGTTGGATTATAGCACCGGCAAGAATAGCGGGACTTAACTAACTAAGATAACCACAAGTCTAAGCCTAGCAAGTATGCAAAATAAAGGGTACACCACATTTGCAAGGGATAGAAGTAAAGTAAAATATAACTGAATTATATTGAAGATTGAGTACAAAAGATACAAGAGTTGTTACCGCAGACTCAGAAGAATCTCTGAGAACTCCGAGGCAAAGCTCGACTCACTCTAACTCCCAGGACTATCCTAACTACTAAGATGTGGAAAGTGACACTCTCTAAGGTAGGATATGGCTCTCAACTTCTCCACACCTTTACAAATGAGCTCTACAGGCCTATTTATAGTCCCATATAAGAGGGGGGGTATTTGTAGGAGGCTTAGTGTTGACGGTCGTTATTGCACTACCAATGACCGTCAACTATCCATGAACATGGAGAAAAACATGCCAAAGTATGGATAAACCTGTGCTACTAACATATTTCCACAAGTTGTGTTGAATATTTGATTGTAGGTGCAAATATCAGCAGAAAACAGGCAAATTTGGCTAAGTCATAGGGTCACTGGCTAGTGGGCCAGGTCGCTCATCTCCAAGCCAGGCCGCCCGGCACCACTCCAAGCCGCCCGGCCTGACTCAGGAGCCAAATCAGTTCATCTTCGACCTACATGTGCATAAATGATGTGTCAACACACTTGTGAAGTCCAAATGCCGAATGCAACGTGTCAAGTACCGGAAGGCTTGCCACATCACCGATCCAACACTTGGATTGGTGAAGTCAGCAATCCGCGAGACTTCAATCCTGCGACTAAGGAAGAAACACAAGTGAGATCAACGGTTGAAGGGAAAACACACTTGTAACCGCCATGCAACCGACTTGGGGAGTCAAGATGGACCGCAGGATGAAAAATGGCGGTGGATCCAAGGGCTGGCCAGGCCGCTCGGCCTGAGGCGGGGCCGCCCGGCCACCTACCAGGCCGCCCAGCTTGCCACCTGTCCCCTTAACCGCCATACCGACCCTATAAGTACCCCTACTCACTTGGTGACTATAAATACCCCCTAGCTCTCATTTGTAGAGTGTGGAAGTTGAGTAGCTCACACTATCGTTTAGTCTTGTATCACTAGGTTAGTCCTGGGAGTTAGAGTTGAGTCTGAGCTTTTGCCTCAGGGATTCCGGAGTCTTCTTCGAGTCTCGGTAAAGCTCTTGTATCTTTCTATCTTTGTACTCGTTACCCCAGTATAATATTTATCATTGTTCTATCTTCTGTTATACTTTACTTTACTTCTTAACACTTCCCAAGTGTGGTGTACCTTTATTGCACACTAGATCCATGGCTTAGGTTTGTGTTCTTAAGTTATCTGAATCTTGTTGGACTTGCCGGTGCTATAAGCTTATCTTAGGCTTTTGATCTAAGATTAAGTTAGTTCTCACCCTCTGATCAAGGAAGAGCTTTAGTGTCCAAGTTCTCACTTGAACACTTGTATAGCGTGCCATCTTACCCACGCAGATCTGGTCGGTAGGCTCTCTAGGTGACAGCTCTAGAGGTCTCAGTAATCCACCCCGTCATTCGGTAAGCCCGTAGGCGTTAGCCGGGTCTCCTTCGGAGGTCTACTATCTACCCCTTGACCCCTCGAGGCGCCGGAATTTCGCTCAACGCAAGATCCTAGCTTGTATCTAGTTATCTTAGTTCAACCGCGAATACTCCTCTACAGCGGTTAAGTAGTAGAGTTTGGAAATCTAATCTCACTCGTTGTCCTCCCAGACAACTACCTAAGTGTTAGGCTTCTTTAGTCCCTGTTTTACTCTTCCCACCGTACACTATCTTTATATCTTACCCCCGTTGTAAGTTTAGCTGGTATTTTATCTAAGTTATAGTACTATTCGCCCTTGCTTCCCTATGGATTTTTACGATACTCAGAATACTCTGAGTGAAAAAGCTACAGCGAATCTCCATGCGCTTGCGGAGTAAAATCGGTTACGCTAAGAGACGTCAACAAGCTTTTTCTGGCACCGTTGCCGGGGAAGCAATTGGCAATAAAAGTTTGATTTGTCAAACCTAGGTACTTATAACTTGATAACATACCGCTATTTCTTAGCGGGCTTATTTGCCTCTGTCTACTTTATTGTTGGGTGACAGAGAGCTGTATGACCGGTTTTGTCCTATCGGCAAACTTTCACAACTATCCGGAGTCGCTGCTCAGAAGGAGAGTCCGTCAGAAGACAATCCAAGGGCAGAGGCCTGTGCCAGCTACACTGGAGTTTGGATCCACAAGCACAACCGACACGACACATATGGCTGAGAAGACCATTCGCAAATTCTCTATCCCATCCAGCAATAACATCCCCACTGGACCCAGTGTGACTGTTGGAGATGGATTCGAGCTCAAGCCAGGTGTCATGCACATGGTCCAAGCTAGCCCATTCTGCGGATTGGCGTCGGAGGATGCAAACAGCCATCTCCAGCAATTCCTAGAGATATGTAGCACTTTCACTATCAAGGGTGCAACCACCGATGCTATTCGGCTTCGCCTCTTCCCATTCTCCCTGATTGGGAAGGCAAAACAGTGGTTCTACCTGAACTGCAACAACTTGGCGATTTGGGAGGCATGCTCCAATGCCTTCCTTGCAAAGTACTTCCCGCTGTGGAAGACAAGCTCACTGAGAAACCGAATCTCGAGCTTCAAGCAGCTCGCTGATGAGTCTGTGGCGGAGGCATGGGAGAGACTACAAGAGTACATCGTCGCCTGCCCCCACCATGGTATGGAACAGTGGTTGATAATCCAGAATTTCTTCCACGGACTACACCGGTCCGTGCAAGAACACCTCGATGTAGCCGTTGGAGGATCATTCTTGTCCTTGAGTGTTGCCGCTGCCCGCACTCTCATCGAGAAGATGGCAAGTAACCAAGGATGGAGAGAGGAAAGGGTGAACAATAAGCCCCGTGGAGTCCACCATATTGACGGCTCCGACATGCTTGCCGTCAAAATGGACCTCCTGCTAAAAAAGCTGGAGGGCGCTCCTGAAGCTATGCCGGTCCAGGCACTGGATTCTCGCATGACTTGCGAGCATTGTGGGAACACAGGCCACACGGGAACAGCTGCCCCGAAAATAGATTGGAGGACGTTAATTTCATCAACAACAATAGCTTCAGCAATGGGCCGCGTCCTCAACCAGGTTGGAATTCACGACCCAACTTACCTTTCGCTGGTCAAGGTATGTCTTCTAGCAGTTCTCAGCAGTTTACTAAAAATCCTTTCGATCAAAAAGCTGTGAACGATAGCATTAGTAAGAAGTTCCATGCGAATGATAGAGTTCTTGAAACTTTATCAAATCAATTGGAAACTCTGAATAGTGCCATGAAGAACTAGCTAAGCTTTAATAAAATGCTAGAAACTCAGATAGCTCAGCTTGCTGCCGCTCTACCTAGTCCCACTTCGGGGAAGCTTCCGGGACAGCCCGAGCCACCCCCGAAAGAACATATAAATGCTGTAACCACTACGGGTGGAAGGTCTACACAAGACCCCCCACATCCTAGTGCTGCAGGAAAAGAACAGGGAAAGCAGGCCGCACCAGAGGAGGAAGATGAGGTGGATCGTAAACCACCACCGGTGAAGGAAGCACCAAAGTCAGCTCCGCACGAGTTCTATGACAACACAGTGCTCCCTTTTCCTCAAAGGCAGAAGAAGGCCTCGGTCGACGATCAGTTCGGCAAATTTGTTGAGGTAATCAAGAAATTATATGTCAATATCCCAATGCTAGGTGCGATGCAGGTACCTACGTATGCTAAGTACCTGAAGGATATTCTCAACAATAAAAAGCCGCTACCATCGACCGAAGTTGTGCACCTCACAGAGGAGTGTAGCGCTGCTATACTCAATCAGCTGCCTAAAAAGAAGAAGGATCCTGGGAACCCGTCCATATCATGCTCAATCGGAACCCAGAATTTTGATCAAGCTCTCTGTGATCTGGGAGCAAGAGTCAGTGTCATGCCAAAGGTAGTCTTTGATAAACTTACGCATGCTACACTTGCCCCTACTGCTATGTGCCTGCAGCTAGCAGATCAATCGATTTGCTACCCCGTCGGGATTGCCGAAGATGTCCCGGTGAAAATCCGAAACTTCATCGTCCCGATGGATTTCGTGGTGCTAGATATGGAGGTAGACACGAAGACGCCGCTCATCCTTGGGCGACCATTCCTAAGCACCACTGAGGCCAACATTGATGTTGGAGCTGGAGAAGTCCACCTCAACATTAATGGCAGACGGGAGACGTTCGCCTTCAAACCAAAGGTCGAACAGTGCCGACAGGTAAAAACTTTCAAATTTAAATGTCAGGCACCCCAGGAAACACCAAGAGAGAAGATCGAGCTTTCACCAAGCAAGCCAAAAATGGACTCTCTCCTCATAGCCATGGAAAACTCCTGTACGATGGGGAAGCCCGCAAGCTCAAAGCCGATCGCAAAGCCGAGTCACTGAGACGTGCCTCACTGGCCCAGCCGCCGACAAAGGACTCAGGAGGCAAAGCTCCTGAGATAAAGGTCATCGCCAAGGCAACGAACACATCTCAAGAATGGCGGAAGAAAGGGAAAACGCCAAAAGCCCAGCCAGAAAAGAAGACAAACTCAGAAACAAAAGGCTGTGGCAACCAAGAAGGTTTGGCGAGCAAAAGTTGCAGCACAGACGGCCGCTAAGTCTCCGTCGAGCGCTGACACCAAACCAAAGGTATGACTTGCCCTTGCCAGGAGGTAAACTGGCCTTATCCTCCACTGCATATTTAATTTTCCGCGTTACAATTTTCCTATATTTCATGCATCTATCTTTGAATTTCACCACTGCATGTTTAAATTTCATCAAAATTTTTTGCTTAAGTTTGCATTTAGATAGTTCAATTTTGCGAAAAAAATCTTTGGAGCCTCCCGACCGGCCCCCCTCTGCTCTCTCTGCGTGCTCCACTGCCAGGGGGCACTAGAGCCCGAGCCGCCCGGCCCCTGCACCGAGCCGCCCGGCCAGTCTGCCCTGCGCACCGACACTGCCTCGCACCCTCTGCACCGCTCATGTCCCTTCATCACCCACCACCCTACACCTTAGGCCACCCGGCCTCCTTCTGGTGCCGCCCGGCTTGGCCTCGAGCCGCCCGGCCTAGCCACTGGTCGCTTGGCCTGGTGCTGCCCCCTGCTTGCCTCCTCGCGCGCCTATAAATACAAGTGCATGCATGCACTTGCTCCTTGCACCGCTCAGCAGCGCGAGCAACTCCCTTTCTCTCCCTAAACACACTCTCTTAAGCACTAGTTAGGCACTTAGTTTAAATTTCAGCACTTAGTTGAAGTTCTGCCCAATAAAATAAGTGCTACGTCCTCGGTTTTTTTGGACGTTTTGTGGAGGCTCTGCCCCGCAAGGACGACTAACCCTTGGACGGTTGACTTCTGGACGACTAACCGCTAACGCTAATATTTTGTGTCTGCTTTGTCCCTTGTGTAGTATATTGTCTACTTTTGCAGGATGTTTTCTTTCTTCAGGAAAGCGAAGAAGGCCCTGAGCAACACAGGGAAGGGACTGTACCTGAAGTTCCCGTCTTCATCGGACAAGCGCTCGCGCTCTCGTTCACAAAGCGAAAGCTCCAGGACCCCAGCAGCATCCGACAGGACTCCCGCAGTGTCCGACAGGATGTCTGTCAGCGGTACACGCAGCCGCCAGGACTAGGAGCAAGATGAAGGAGTTTCTTCTCAGCAACAACCGCAGCGCCGACTGATGAACCTACAGGATATCAACATCCAAGGCGATGAGGAAGCCCAGGTGTTACAAGCCCTTACCACCAAGACCTTTTGGAGGACCAAGTGCTTCGACGCTTTCTTCCTCGTCGAGATAGGTATGTTGGACCCGTTCATTAAAGCATTTGATTATGTAGGTTGGTCGGATTTCGTTAACACTACAGAGGAAGGATCCGTTCTTCTCACACAAGAGTTCCTGATGACTCTCCGTGTGGACAAGCGTACAACAGGTACGTTCATAAATTTCTGCATGTTCAATATTGAATTCTCTGTCTACCCGCGGCAGTTTGCCGACCTCCTGGGTTTCCACTCCAACTGTTCGTTGAGTGACCCAGCCGGGTATGATATGAAATCTTTTTGGGTGGAAATATGTGGAGAGTACGGAAAGGGGAAACACAGCACCACCAAAATTCACAATCCCACTCTGAGACTCTTAGCTCGCTGGGTCTCGCTCATCGTCTTTCCAAGAGGCGAGGTTCGTTGTGCACCCAACGAAGACCTCAAGTGCCTCTATGCCATGGTCAAAAAGAAGCGCTATGCTCCGGTCCTCAACATTGTCCACCACTGGATGGGCATGAGAGTGACCAACACCCCTATAAGCATCACTTCCTTTGTCACCAGGATAGCAGCCAACTTGGGCCTCCTAGAGAATGCCCAACTTGACTACCTTTCCGACGACACATCACACTATGTGGGGGAGCAGCACTTTGTCCAGGCACATTTCATGAAGCGAGACGCCGAAACTGGGAAACTGATCATGACATGGTTTGGGCATAGTCTTGAGCTGCCGCTTCCAGCACCACAGTTCGACATATACACCATCAGGAGCCTAACCATGCAGCTAGATATGGAGGCACCACGCCAAAGCATCGGCGGCGTCATGACCAGAGCCCAGAGACGGCGAGCGGAGGAGTCACACCGCAGAGTACGAGGAGAAGATTCTGAGGAACCCATCCATGCTTCCATACCATCTGAGCCATCCTGGTACTTCTCCAGTACCAGTGGCGAGAGTTCCTACCAGCCTTCCCATAGTACACAACACTACGGAGGCGGTAGTGCATCACGTGCACTCAGTAGAGACCTAGGTCACTCTGCTTCAGCCCGGTACCGAACACCTGACATGGCCGACATCAACTCCGCAATGGAGGGGATGAACTTGGGCCAATACGATCAGAGGCTGTATCAGCAGGTAGGTGACATCTACCAACGCACGGAAGAGATGGGTCAACAGCTCCAAACCAACACGGAAATGCTCCAGAACCTGAATGAGCAAGTTGGAGCCGGCTTCCTCAATGCTTAGAACTTCTACAACTACTACTACCAAAACCCCTAGCTTCATTGAAGCTTGGGGGGATGGTAAACCGTTATGAGCATACCTCCTCGCGCCTATGTCTCCTTAGAGTAAGGTATCCCCGTCTCTTGTCCTTGTCTCCTCCCATGTGCACCAGTAGTACCCCTGTCTGACTAAGCAGCAGCATCACCCGTCCTACCAGTACTAGCAGTACCTCGTCCGACCGAGCAGCAGCATCACCGTCCTACCGAGGTAAGTACTTTCAATAATGTTTTTTATTTATTTTCCTTTTTATTGCTTTATAAAAAAAAGAGTGTCAATAAAAACAACTCCCAACTTTGATGCATATATCCTTCATATGGAAATGATGAATAGTTGCTCTATTATGTTCATGCTTAGTTGTTTATGCACGTTCTACACTTAGCTTAATTTCGAGCTTGTGTGTATAAGCTGAAATCTTGATCTTGTACTTAGTGGATGCCATTTGCATAACCTTGTCTAAGTTGTTGTGAGAAATGATATGGCTAAGCACTAGGTTGTCTTCACATGTCCCTAGTAAGATAAACATCTCAGGTTTATTCTCTTGAAAAATGAAATGAAGTTCCCCCATCGGTTTTTGAATACCTACTAGATCCAAATACATTGAAATATCTGAGCCTAGCTTGTTTAAGCTACTTAAAGTTGTTTTGAGGTTTGTCAAATTTTGAGTCTCTTAGAATGGAATCATCTCTATCTTGTGAATTGTTGGAGAAAAAATCCACCACCACAAATGCATTTACCTATCCTGGGTATGCATCCATATATCTCTAAAATAATACCCTTAGCCTTACTCCTTCCAATCAAAAAGAGGTAGAGTATGGAGCCAACAAAAATATGAGAAAAAGAAAAGCATACTAGTCAAGCATGGCAAAAATATGAGAAAAAAGAAAAGCATGCTAGTCAAGCATGGCAAAAAGAGAGAAAAATACAAAAAGGCTCCATATTCATACCTAGCAATCTATAAGGAGAAGGAAAGGAAACAAGGAGATTCATCCATCCACCCACCAAATAAAGCTCCAACAATGAACAATGCTAGATGATGTAGTACATTTCTTTGGTCCAAACTTTGGCTTTGCAAAACAAACAACTTAAGTATGCTAAGTTCTTCCATGACCCTGAGCTCCACATAAGCTTTAGTATAGGAAGTTCTTAGCCATGCTCTTGGCTTCAAATGGTGAGGATACACTTTGAGCGATGAAGAGTACCTTTGGGAAAACTTGTTTTCTTTTGAAAAATCTTTAAAAACACCTGAGATGTGAATCCCAAAAGACATGCTGGGAGCAGAACCTGCAGCTAAGTCGTTCTTCCTCTCAACCGCCCAAGACATGGTAAGACAAAAAGATGCACCACAGGTATTAGTGAAAGTGATCATTGCATATACTATGGTTCGAGGTAAAAGCATGGGTGTCATCTGTGTATAACTCCTATTCATGAGCATCGATATTGCAGCAACGCCTGATCCATAACCCATCTTGGCTTTACTCGAGGACGAGCAAAGGTCTAAGCTTGGGGGGTGTTGACGGTCATTATTGCACTACCAATGACCGTCAACTATCCATGAACATGGAGGAAAACATGCCAAAGTATGGATAAACCTGTGCTACTAACATATTTCCACAAGTTGTGTTGAATATTTGATTGTAGGTACAAAGATCAGCAGAAAACAGGCAAATTTGGCTAAGTCATAGGGTCACTGGCCAGTGGGCCAGGTCGCCCGACTCCAAGCCAGGCCGCCTGGCGCCACTTCAAGCCGCCCGGTCTGACTCAGGAGCCAAATCAGTTCATCTTCGACCTGCATGTGCATAAATGATGTGTCAACACACTTGTGAAGTCCAAATGCCGAATGCAACGTGTCAAGTACCGGAAGGCTTGCCACATCACCGATCCAACACTTGGATTGGTGAAGTCAGCAATCCGTGAGACTTCAATCCTGCGGCTAAGGAAGAAACACAAGTGAGATCAACGGTTGAGGGGAAAACACACTTGTAACCGCCATAACCGCCATGCAACCGACATGGGGAGTCAAGATGGACCGTAGGATGAAGAATGGCGGTGGATCCAAGGGCTGGCTAGGCCGCCTGGCCTGAGGCGGGGCCGCCCGGCCTCCTACCAGGCCGCCCGGCTTGCCACCTGTCCCCTTAACCGCCATACCGACCCTATAAGTACCCCCACTCACTTGGTGACTATAAATACCCCCTAGCTCTCATTTGTAGAGTGTGGAAGTTGAGTAGCTCACACTATCGTTTAGTCTTGTATCACTAGGTTAGTCCTGGGAGTTAGAGTTGAGTCTGAGCTTTTGCCTTAGGGATTCCGGAGTCTTCTTCGAGTCTCGGTAAAGCTCTTGTATCTTTCTATCTTTGTACTCGTTACTCCAGTATAATATTTATCATTGTTCTATCTTCTGTTATACTTTACTTCTTAACGCTTGCCTAGTATGGTGTACCTTTATTGCACACTAGATCCAAGGCTTAGGTTTGTATTGTTCTTAAGTTATCTGAATCTTGTTAGACTTGCCGGTGCTATAAGCTTGTCTTAGGCTTTTGATCTAAGATTAAGTTAGTTCTCACCCTCTGATCAAGGAAGAGCTTTAGTGTCCAAGTTCTCACTTGAACACTAGTATAGCATGCCATCTTACCCACGCAGATCTGGTCGGTAGCCTCTCTAGGTGACAGCTCTAGAGGTCTCAGTAATCTACCCCGTCGTTCGGTAAGCCCGTAGGCGTTAGCCGGGTCTCCTTCGGAGGTCTACTATCTACCCCTCGACCCCTCGAGGCACTGGAATTTCGCTCGACGCAAGGTCCTAGCTTGTATCCAGTTATCTTAGTTCAACCGCGAATACTCCTCTGCAGCGGTTAAGTAGTAGAGTTTGGAAAT
Organism: Paspalum notatum; assembly: GCA_022530915.1. Taxonomy (NCBI): domain Eukaryota; kingdom Viridiplantae; phylum Streptophyta; class Magnoliopsida; order Poales; family Poaceae; genus Paspalum; species Paspalum notatum. The sequence goes on along the minus strand of CM039684.1, from coordinate 21,218,066 downwards.
CTAATCTCACTCATTGTCCTCCCAGGAAACTACCTAAGGGTTAGGCTTCTTTAGTCCCTGTTTTACTCTTTCTACCATACACTACCTTTATATCTTACCCCCGTTGTAAGTTTAGCTGGTATTTTATCTAAGTTATAGTACTGCTTGAAAGTTCGACATTTCATTCCACCTATTCGTCCTTGCTTCCCTGTGGATTTTTACGATACTCGGAATACTCTGAGTGAAAAAGCTACAGCGAATCTCCGTGCGCTTGCGGAGTAAAATCTGTTACGCTAAGAGACGTCAACACTTAGGTCGGTGGGAGGCCGAAGTCGGTGGTCGGACGACCTAGGGGGGAGGTCGGCCGACCTAGCCCGAGGTCGGGTGACTACCCGATCCACCGCCTTTGCACTCCAACGGCTTGATCTTGCTTCCCCATGGCGGTTGGCGGTTAGGACGGTTGTTGCACGTGGAAAATGCCTCCGAGGGTAGCTCGGCCGACCTTGTAGGAGGTCAGGCGACCACGTGTCAGCCCTGCATTGGCCACTTTGCTTCTCCCTCGGATTGATGACGTTGTGGATCCGTAACTTGGTGCATTTTCGGCCTTTGGATACATTGGATGCTTGGTCTTGCGGTTGGATTTGAGTGCACTTGTGTTTTCTTCATGATGTGGATCAATGAGGTGGCACATAGCTGACTTGGGAGGTCGGGCGGCCTGACCAGGGGTCGGCCAACCCTGTCAGTGGGTCGAGCGGCCAGCCCCCTGGTCGGCCGACCTAGCTGCACCCGATCCTTGGTAGGCCGACTTGGTGATGTGGTCGGCCGACCTGGCCACTTTGGCCAGTGTGCCTCATATTTGATCCTTGGCTTGTTTTCATCTATTTTATGTGCATTTTGGTACCTGCATCCAAATATTCATACAAAACTTGTGGAACTCATTAGTAGAAGGGTTAGTCCATAATTATTCACTTGCATTGCTCCATTTGGTTGGTAATTGATGGTAGATATCGTGAGATTACGACCGTCAACAATGAACCTGGCTTCTCTTTGCTCCCATGAATAGAGGAATATTCAATGTTCCTCCGTAAACGATGACCATAAGGAAGGAAGCGACAGTGGCCAATGTAACAAATCTTGTTCATTAGAAGGTATGATAGTGGGTCTTTGTCACAATGCAGACATGCAAAATAGCCTTTTGTGTTTCGCCCTGACAGAGTACCCAAAGCCAGATAGTCGTGGATGCACCACAGAATAGCCGCACGTAGATAAAACTATTCTCCAGTAAAACCATTCTCAAGTGTACCGAGTCTGGTCTTTTGTCCTGGCTATGATGAGCGCTTGTCAACACCGAAGACTTGCTGAAGGACGAGCGAGCACCTCCTAAGTGTGACCTGGAGGAGAAGCCCTCTCGAGTGGACTCAGAGGCGGCGCCAGAGTGGACATGGCATGACAAAAACCCTGCCGAGTAGATTGGCAGGTGCTTGGGTGGAGGCCCAAGTTAGACTCGGCCCACAAGTGCGATCGTGGGTGCGGGATGGTGTCATGAGCCGTAAAATCACTCAAGTGGAGGCCCAACAATCGTTTCCTGGTTCTACCATCAAAACCAGGGGCTGGTTGCCGGTATCCCAAAACCGGTAGTTTTCCAAAGGGATGAGCTACTGACCACGTGGAGGATATCGGGAGATTACTTCGAGCCGAAGAAGATCAAGGAGTCCATCGTGGCCGTTCATCTAAGTTTCCTGCGTCTTTTTTGGCCTCTACAGGCATTTTAGTGTAATTGTTTCTGTATCTTAGGGGGCTGTTAGCAAAACAGCCTAGTATAAATAAGGGAGATGGCTGTCTCATCTCCTTCTCTTGGCTAGTGGAGTTGTGCTTAGGGCTTAAAAACCCTAGGTTTTGTTCATCCAAGTAAGGGAAAACAAGTTTAGTGAGTTTAGAGAGATCTAGGCTCCACCAAAGTGGGTAGAAGTAGGGTGGCAGCTTGGAGAACGAGTTCCATGGTGTACTCTGGATCTAAGACCTTGTTAAGGCATTCAATAGATGGAATTTGTGGCTCTTTTGTGTGTGCTTGCCTCTCTCCCTTCTTGATTGGTTTTTGATCTTCATTTTCTTGCCTTTTGGTGTGTTTGGCTTTGGGCAAGAGCAAGATTGTTCTATTGCCGGTGTTATGGACTGCCAGGACGTGGTTTTGATTGTGGTTGTGTTGCCCAATCTTTGAATCCACGAGCAGCCCCTCCTCTTTCGTTCTTGGCAAGTGGACTTCACTTTGGGGGCGAGTCAAATCCGTGGAGAAAAACTTAAGCCTAGGGCTTGATCTATTGGGAAGAGCATCTTTATGGATTAGACAAAGTCCTTGCAAAGTTTGGTGAAGTTTGGAATCCATTTGACCGAGATTTGGATCGATTTTGAGGATTCTCGGGCTGCCCTGTTTCATACCACCGGACTGTCCGGTGGGTAGGCACCGGACTGTCGGTGGCCTAGGGTTTCGCCCAGGCAGAGACAACGAGGCTCGGCCTCTCAGGCTTTTAGCAGCCACCGGACTGTCCGGTAGTGAGCCACCGGACTGTCCGGTAGTGAGCCACCGGACTGTCAGGCAGTGGTGCTAGAGGGTCAAGCCCTCGGCCTATTTCGTCCGATGGGTGGCACCGGACTGTCTGACGGTTTGGTGTCGGACTGTCCGGTGGTGCACCGGACTGTCTGGTGGGTTGGACTTGAGGGTCAAGCCCTCAGTCTTTACCGTCCGGTGGGTGGCACCGGACTGTCCGACGCTTAGGCACCGGACTGTCCGGTGCGTTAGCATCGAACTGTTCGGTGGTTCCTGCTCCCGGCGGTTCTAGGCTCGTTTTGCGTCGTTTTCTCTCGGCGTTTGAGTGAGTGCTCTGTAGTGCTTTCGTAGTGCTTTCCTCGACGTGTCTTAGGGTTGGTAGCTTGTCCTAGCTACGTGATCCTACACGGGTGAGAAGAGAGGGTTTTTGGGGTCATAGGTTTTTAGGTGTCGATCTATTCACCCCCCTCTAGGTCGCTCTTTCGGTCCTCAATTGGTATCAGAGCCAAGTTAGGGTCTTCTATACCTTAACCGGTTCTAGATCCATCAAGGGCGACCATGGCAAGATTCCAGGGTTCGATGACTCCGATTACTCATATTGGAAGATCCGCATGTCGGCATTCCTCCAGAGCCAACATTCGTCCGTCTGGGATATTTGTCAGCGTGCTGATTTTGAGGTGCTTGAGGAGCGTGTTACTCAGCTACAGCAGTGGGAATACGAAGCAAACAACAAGGCTAGGAATTTCCTCTTGACAGCCCTGAGCCGCTCTGAGTTCAATAGAGTAAGTCATCTTAGGACGGCTCATGAGATCTGGACTACCCTTGCAAACTTCCATGAGGGGACAAGTCAGGTTAAGGCCAGGCTATACCAGATGTACAAGTGAGAGTACGAGAACTTCTCCCAGCAACCTGGTGAGAGCATTGACGACTTATTCAGTCAGTTTCAATCGATTGCTAACAAGATTCGTGCTAATGCAAGAAATGGGGCTTTGCCGTACGACGACCATGAGCAAGCTTGCAAGCTACTCTTTGCCTTGGATCGTAGTATTTGGCAAATGAAGAAGGATTCTATAGTCGAGTCAAGTGGCTATGAGACTCTCACCACAGACGAGCTGTGTAGCAAGTTGAAGGCTTCGGAGGTTGACGCTCAGGCGCAGTCCAGAATGAGCGGACCAACTCCAAAGTCCCTAGCTCTTATGTCTGGCCCTAGTAGTGGCGGTGCTGCTAACGCTAACCCTTCTGTTGGCTATGCTTTGTCTCTAATTTCTGCTATGGAGGAGGAACTGGAGGCACTTGATGATGAGAAGTTGTGCCTACTGTCCAACAAGTTTCAGCATCTCTACTCCAACAGGATGAGCCGCAGAAGAGATGACAAGCTCCAGTGCTATGAGTGTGGGAAGACGGACCACTTCATTGCCGACTGCCCCCAGAGGAGAGCTCAGGAGAAGTACTCCGCCAGCAAGGATCACAAGTACAAGGGCGAGTACACCTCCGACAAGAAGAAGGGCAAGTACAAGGGCGACAAGAAGAAGCGGCCGTACTTCAGCAAAAGGGAGTTCGTGAAGCAGTACCAGAAGCACGTGCAAGAGCGCGACCATGCTTTCCTCGCCAGCTTGAGTGACTGCAACGGCACTTCCAGGGACTCCGGTTCCGACAACGACGATGATGGTGAGAAGAAGATCGTCGGGCACGCTGGACTCTGCTTTTTTGGTGACGAGATCGGCTACCGTACCATGGCGATCAAGGGTGATCAAGCTGGCTCCATCGACTTTGGTATCGGCAACAGTTCCTCCACAGACCCCAATGTGAGCGATGATGAAAATGATGAGGAGGCAATGTTTACTGCTTTGAAAAACCAGGATCGCTTGCTTAGAGTTGCTGCTAAGGACCTTAGGCTTGCTAATGCTAAGGTCCACTTTAGAGGCTGAGCTTGAGACTTTGAAGTCTAAACTTGATTGTGCTTTGAATGATTTGTCTGTTGCTAAGGAAGCTTGTGCTATTGCCGATGAAATTGAATGCACTGATTGTCAAGTTCTAGCTATTGAGATTGCTAATCTTCGCGCTAAGCATGCTAGTAATGTAGATTTGCTCCATTCTACTACTGCAGCCAAGTGTGATGGTTGTCCTACACTTAGGAAGGAGTTGGAGGAAGTTAGGGCTGCTCTGAGGAAGTCTGAAAAGACTGCTAGCCCTACTAGTGTTGTTTGCTCCAAATGTAAGGATCTTGGAGACTTGCTTGATGCTTTAGCCATTGAGAAGGTTCAACTGGAGGATGAGAACACCTATGTTAGGACCATTCTCAGTTGGATTTCTGCTAGGGAACCACAGCTTGGCATGGTTGTTTCCTCTTTCAAGTTGAGTGACAAGTTGGGGGTTGGCTATCACTACACCCAGGCTGATTTTGATCAGTTGTATGGAAAGATTGGTGACTTGAGTGGGATCTCTTTGAGTAAGAAGTTCCCTTTGACCCACAACAAGTCCAACTTTCAGACTGACAATCCTAAGGAGGGTGTGTGGACTGATAAGCCTAGGGAGCCACCTAAGAAACAGGTGTGGACTCCCAAGCCTAACTTTGTGAGGAACCCACTTGACACTTTGCCCAAGAGGAACCCACCTGAGATACCCCCTGAGAGCTCCAAGCAAGGTGCTAAGAGGAATGTTCCTCCTAAGTTCACTCCAGAGCCAAAGAGCCAGCCCAAGAACCAAAACCAACCAAAGGGTGCTCTACCCAAGAGGTACGTATGTGACTACTGCCCTAGGGAGGGTCACCTGGTGGAGTTTTGCTACCGCAGGTTGAGGGTTGAGAGGCGTGAGGTTGAGATGAGGAATGAGGACATGTACTACCAGGGTGGTATACCTACTGTTGAGACTCGGCATGAGGATAGGCGAGACCACTGGCCACGTCGTGTAGGTGGAGGTAGAGGAGACCACTTTCCTCGTGGTACTCCAGGTGGTGGTAGACGTTTTGCCGGCAGGGCACCGGGTCATCAGCAGTACGGCTACGGTTCACCTGACCGAGGTTTTGAAGACCACACTTTGATAAACGTGATGATAGGCAGTTTTAGGCTCTGCGGGATTGGGGACAGGGGATGTTTGATTGTGATTTTGCTAACCCTTCTTTTGAGCAGATGGCTCGGCACTGGTTTGCTTCTTTTCAGACTAACCCCAGTGTCCGACCATATGCTTACCCCATGAATCGCTATTGATGCAGGACGGAGGCCTGGAGAACATATGGCTAATGGATTCCGGTTGTTCGCGCCACATGACCGGTAATCATAGATGGTTCTCCAGTCTCACCCTAGTGAGCTCCAGCGAGCACATCATTTTCGAGGATAAAGGTACAGGTAAGGTAAAGGGTGTTGGTGTTGTTCCTGTTTCTGAGAGTTAAAACTCCTGAGGGATGTTGCTTTGGTTGGTAACCTTGATTACAACCTTCTGTCTGTTTCGCAACTTCTTGAGGAAGGATATGAGTTGCGCTTTAAGAAGGGCTGTTCTAGTGTTTTGGATGCTCGAGAGTCTTTGCTTTGTTCTGTTTTGCCTTTTGGGAAGGTTTTTCGTGTTGACTTCTCAAGCTCCTCTGGTCCTTCTCGGTGTTTGGTGGCCGGTCCCTCCTCTGATTTATGGAAGTGGAATAGGAGGCTTGGTCATTTGAGCTTTGATTTGCTTGCAAAGCTTAGCTCACTTGATCTAATCCGAGGATTGCCTAAATTGAAGAGTGAGCATGATCTTGTGCGCCATCCCTGTCGCCACGAGAAGATGGTGGCTGCTTCTTACACACCTTAGGTGATGACGGCTCGCCCTGGGGAGTTGCTCCACATAGATACCGTGGGACCTTCTCGGGTGCGGTCTGTTGGTGGGAAGTGGTACGTTCTTGTGATCGTGGACGACTTTTCTCGTTGGTCTTTGGTGCATTTTATGGAGAGTAAGGATGAGGCTTTTGAGTTTGTTCATGACTTGGTTCTGAGGTTGAGAAACAAATCCGGACATGCCATGAGAGCATTACGCGGTGACAATGGCTCAGAATTCAAGAATGACCATTTCAAAACCTTTTGCCATAGCCAAGGTCTTGAACATCAGTTTTCGTCTCCATATGTTCCCCAGCAGAACGGGGTCGTTGAGCGCAAGAATCGGACCCTTGTTGAAATGGCCAGGACGATGCTCGATGAGCATAGGAAATCAACACTGCGTGCTACGTGTCAAATCATATTTTCCTACAAGCTATCCTTAACAAGACATCGTATGAGCTACGATTTGGGCAGCAGCCCAAAGTGAGCCACCTGTGGGTGTTCGGCTGCAGGTGCTTTGTGCTCAAGCAAGGGAATTTGGACAAGTTCGAACCTCGCAGTTCTGACGAAGTTTTTCTTGGTTATGCCATGCACTCGCGTGCATACCGTGTTTGGCTCTTGGACTCCGATAGGATTGTCGAGACTTGTGAAGTTACTTTTGATGAAACTATGCTTTGCACAACCCCTGACTTTGAGCTTGCAGGTGATGATGAGATAGGTACTACCATCTTTGAGGATGATGAGGAAGATGTTGGTGTTTCTGGTGATACTGTGCCCGCTGCAGCTCCAGAACCTGCTGCTTCACTTTCAGAGGACGATGAGGGAGCTCCAGTACATTCTCTTTCGGCCACTTGGGAGCAACCTCCACTCGATGAGGATGTTTGGGAGGTGAACACCGAGCCACAGCCGTCTCGGATGGTCCAGCGGGATCACCCTTCAAGGAACATCATTGGTGGCCTGAATGAGAGAGTTACTAGATCCAAGTCTACTTCTATTGCTCACTTTGCACATTCTGCATTTGTTGCTTCTTTTGAGCCTCATGATGTTGGACATGCTTTATCTTATGCAAACTGGGTCAATGCCATGCATGAGTTAGAAATTTTTGAGAGGAACCAAGTTTGGGTTTTAGTTGAGCCTCCACCACACTGCAATCCTATAGGAACCAAATGGGTTTTCAAAAATAAACAGGGAGAGGATGGAGTTGTGGTAAAAAAACAAGGCAAGACTTGTTGCTCAAGGTTTTTGCCAAAAAAGAGGGGATAGACTATGAGGAGACCTTTGCCCCTGTAGCCAGATTAGAAGCCATTCGCATTCTTTTAGCCTTTGCAGCTTCGAAAGGGTTCAAGCTGTTTCAGATGGATGTGAAAAGTGCCTTCCTAAATGGGTTTATAGAGGAAGAGGTCTATGTGAGGCAACCCCCAGGCTTTGAGCATCCAAAATTTCCTAACCGAGTGTTCAAGTTGCAGAAGGTTTTGTATGCATGAAGCAAGCTCCCCGAGCTTGGTATGAGAGACTTAGGAAATTTCTAGTTGACCAGGGTTTTTAGATGGGGAGTGTAGACAAAACTCTTTTTCTCCTTAATCATGGCAATGATATTTTGATTGTTCAGATTTACGTGGATGATATCATCTTTGGTGGCTCTTCTCATGCTTTGTGTAGCAAGTTTTCTGAGCAGATGAGCAGGGAGTTCGAGATGAGCATGATGGGGGAACTTTAGTTCTTCCTTGGGCTCCAAATCAGGTAGACTCCACAGGGTACCTTCGTCCACCAGAGCAAGTACACGAGGGACCTACTCCGTAAGTTTGAGATGGCAGATGCTTCGCCTCAGATGACTCCGATGAGTACGTCTACTGCTTTGGACGCTGATGAAGATGGCAAGGAGGTTGACCAGAAGGTGTACCGAGGGATGATCGGGTCGCTACTGTACTTGACTGCTACGAGGACAGATATACAGTTCGCTGTAGGTCTGCGTGCTCGTTTTCAAGCGTCCCCGAGGGAGACATCGCACCGCTGTCAAGCGGATCTTGAGGTACATCAAATTTACCCCGAAGTTTGGGCTTTGGTACTCCGCGGACTCTTCTCTTTCCCTCCTTGGCTTTTCGGATTCAGATCATGGTGGGTGCCGGATAGACCGCAAGTCTACTTCTGTTACTTGTCAGTTTTTGGGTACTTCTCTAGTCTCCTGGTCTTCTCGTGAGCAGTCTAGTGTAGCCACTTCCACAAGAGAGGCAGAGTATGTTGCCGCTGCTAGCTGTTGCTCCTAGATCCTATGAATGCTTGCTACCCTGAGAGACTATGGCCTTACCTATGGAAGGATTCCCATCTTGTGTGATAGTTCCAGTGCCATTAGTGTTGCTAAGAACCCAGTTCTTCACTCTAGGACTAAGCATATAGATGTGAGATATCACTTCTTGAGAGATAACTATGAAAAGGGCGTGATAGATATAGTGAAAGTGGCGAGTGAAAACTGTCACACCCCAAAATTTCTGATTTTGGGATGTGAATAGATAACAATGAATAAAATGAAGGATTTCTTAATTTTCTAAAATTTTCGAACTTATAAGTTTGTTGGATTAAAAGAATGGTATGCTTTTAAGAAAAATTCAAATAGAATTTGTTTGTTTGTTGCATTCATGCCGAAGTGCATAAGTGTTTATGTGTGTAAAATGAGGTTTCAAGTATTTCAAAAAAAACTGGCTAGGTTTCAAGTCTATCTCAATCCATATCTCTAAAATCCTAATCGTTTTCCTCTTTGCCACCTCACGTTGAATCTCATAAGTTTCACCAACTCAAAACCCTAATCTAGTCACGTTGACCCTTCTCCATACCAAGCCAATTATTTCTATTGATCCAAGTCAAATTCTGAAAACCCTAGATGATTGCACTCGGACTTCACTATTTTTCCCTCTTTTGTAGATCTTCGACACCTCATCCTCAAGTTTACCTGTTCATCATTTATTTCCATTGACATCATTCTCTATTGTATAACTCAGTGTCATTCTCAAGCTCATGTCCCATTGATGTTATCTTCCCTTTCTCTTTCCATAGACCCGAGAAATTCCTAATTCGGATCCAACCTTCAAATTTTGTTCTTTATTTTTCTTGCGTGCATGACAAGCACAAGACCCATGACCATATCACTAATTGGTCAAGGCCCGACATTCCTCTCATTTTGACCTTGGATCAAGGCCCGGAATTTTTTTTCTTTTATTTCCCACTTCTGTCCATAGCTTGGGCCAGTCTTAAGCAAGCCCAAAACAGCCCAAACTAACCCTAATCCTTCTCTCCCTAGCTGCCCCTCCTCTCCTGGTCACCCCTCCCCTCCCTTGGCCGCCCTTCCCCTTCCTCCTAATGAGAAAATAGGAGGGAGCAGCCATGGCCGCCCCTCTCCCCCATGGCTGCCCCCTCTCATCCCTACACTCCCCCCACCACCGAAACATGAAAATTGAGTGCTCTTATCACAAGGAAGATGATCCCCTGCTGCGTTCTTTGATCCATGCCCTCAAGGATGCCATGGAGGTTGCCTCCTTGCTGCTGCCCTTGCTGTCCATGGTGTGGAGACCATGGAGGGCAGCCCCCGACAATCCCCGATGCCGAGGCAAGGCTGCAGCTCTATGGGATCGTGTGCGCAGCGGCATCACCGCCTTGATGTCGCCCTTGTCATCTCTTCTGCCACCCACCCCCTGGTGAGAACCCTTTGTTTCCTTGTTGAGTATATCACTTGTTCCCTGCTGTGGATCATGTTACATAGATCAAATTCCATCAAGTTCCGGAGATGTTTACCTATATAACGTCTCGCTGCACTAGCAGATAGCCACGCCGTCCCTGCTTGGCGGTGCGTTCCCCGCTGACCAAGTAGTCTAGAGGCCATGCCCCTTCACCATATCATGCCTTGCATCCTTGAACATGTCCCCGTAAAATGGTTTGTTCATTGGTGCAGCGATGTGAGAGTTATGGCTGTCGCCGTGCTCACTACTCCTACTATCCTGACAGTCGAGCTGCCAACAAATGGCAAGGGCGCTGCCACCAATCCGTGTCTCCGGTCATCGAATCCTTTATACCATCTTGTGTATATTATAGTTGCACATATCTCTGTAAAAATTGGTGGCCATTGGATGAGTGTAGATCATACTTTTGCTGGTCTTTTTACATCGCTGTCCTGCTGTCTAGACAGCCTTCATGCCCTGACTGGCATCTGCATTCTCGGACAAATCAGCGCTCCAATAGCTGATCACTTTCACCATCACGTGCAAAATGTCCGTGAACACACCCCTGTAATATTCCTTGGTTATAGGTGCAGCGATGCGAGGGTTACGTCCATCTAGATGCTCGCTGTCACTGCAGTCCAGACAGCAGCAGTGCTCCCACTTTGGCGCATACTTTCTCAATGATCCGGAGGTCCAATCAGCGAGCCCTTCAACCGAGATGTGTATTATATCCTCGATCATGCTCCTGTGAGTTGGCTTGGCCATAGGTTACACAGGTTCAGATATTTTAGATTTACCGCAAACACATCTCTGCAGCCCGGACAGCCAAGCTTCTGCCTAATGCAAGGGTCTTTCCTATTAATCCTCTTGTCCAATCATCAAATCCTTTTTCCACATCATGTAAATCATAGTACCACACCTCGCTGTCAATTTTGGCAGCCATTGGATCAATTTATGCCAGTTGTTGGAGGGTCTTTCCGATCGGTGCGTTTGCTATCTCTACTGCAGAAAAATAGCTACGTATGTCTGTCTCGCGTCTTCTTTTGCCATTGACCCGTTGGTCGAATCTTAGCACCCTTTGGTCAGACTCTAGTCCACATATCCCTTATCAATTCCACAAATAATATCCTTAAATGGCGTGGCATGGAAAGAGTTCCAGTGCCCACATTACTGCTGTCCTATCGCGTGCAGTTTCAGCACAAACACCACTGCAAGATCAACCATATTCCTCTCTCATTTGCATCCTAGATCCTTCATCATGAGTCTATTCTTTTCTAACCATCTTTATCTTCTTGTTAATCACTTTGTTCTAGTAGCTACGCTCTCATGTCAATAGTAACGACTAGCGTTCCTTTTATGTTTATCAAATTATTTATTTCTCTGATGTATTGTTCTTAGTTCCCCTTTGTTTGTAGTTCAGTTGGTTGCACTGAGGATCGACGTGTGTGAGCAGCAGCAAGAGTACTTTGAGGAAGGCAAGTATAACATGGACACAACCCAATAACCATTTAATCACTTCATATGCATGTGTCTAATTTTGTATGCCAATAAGGACTGTACCTAGCCTCTTTTATCGCAATGTTTACCTTGGGATGCATGTGGTTACGTTTTGCTAGTTGCTGCACAAACACATGTTACCTTTCGTTAATAATTTTGTTAATGGATCTATGCAATCAAATCTTGAGCTTGACCTTTTGTGGTTCATGTTCCTTTAAAAATGGCTTTTTAGCAACTTAGTTTAGAGGGCATGAGCATGTGTTTTGCTTATAGCCACTCTCCTTAAGGACCGGTTCACAAAGCGACAACCTGGGACAACAGTGCTACCATGAGACTGGAATGGAACGGTCTTGGCTAACTAATTAGGTTGCATTAGTTTGGGAGTAACTTACCGATGGGGCAAGAGGGGAGGTGAGCTTCTGTGGCCCTCGCGCTACTTGGGTTGAGTGCGTTTATCTCCCCTTGAGGCTTGCTCCACAGTCGCGAACCCTGAAACCTTAGCGGTTACACCTTACCAACGTGATCTTTGTAAAGGCCTCGTAGTGTGCTTGCTAGCCATCTCATCTAAGGTAATGTGGTGGATCACTAGCGTAGCCCACGACTCATGGGTAAAGATGTACGACCTCTCGAGAGTGTAAAACTGATATGTCAGCCGTGCTCACGGTTATGAGTGGCCCAGATCCTTTATGCAGATTAGTGTTTCTGTTGAGTTTGGAAGTGGTTCTTACGTTAATGTTGTTGTTTAATGTTCTTATGCAACCTCTTGGACTTAATGGTTTATCTACTCACCTGTAGTAACTAGTTGTTTAATAAAAACTTGACAAACTAAAAGCTCATGCCTTGTGTCAGCCAACCTTGGAGCCTCATAGTTCATGTTATACTTGTTGAGTATGAAATACTCAAGCTTATTTTACTTTAAACCTACTGTTGGCTGGAACCCAACCGCTGCTCAGCTCCAGAAGACTTCGAAGAGTATGTTCAGGACTTCAACGAGTTCTAGGCGTACCAGTCCACCAGTCGACGTCCCTGTGGCGGCTCGTTTTATCTTCGTTTACGCTTCCGCTATGACTCTGGTTTAAAGACATGTTGTCTTATTGTAATAAAGTGATGATATACGCTATGTAAACGTTTTGTTTTATCTTGTGCACGTTCTGTGATGTCACTATTGTCATAATATATGTGAGACTCATTCCTGGCACATATATGTTGTTCCGGTTCCGTTGGTTGAAAACTGGGCGTGACAAAAACCAAGTGGCTGATATCCTAACCAAACCCCTAGATTTAGAGACCTTTGCTAGGTTGAGAGGGGAGTTAGGTGTTTGCTTTCCCTTTTAGTCAGGGGGAGTTTTGGTAGCTTTCAGGTTTTCTTTTGGTTTTTCCTTTGCTTTTTGCTTTCTTTTGCTTCTTTATGCATCTTGTATCATATTCATGCATTGCATCATGTACATTTGTAGTATACACTAGCACTTGAGCTCTTTTGGTATGAGTAGTTAGTATTTACTTGTGCTAGATTCTACATTGTTTGCTTGATCATGGATAGCTTCAGCTCTTTTGGATCTATTGAATGCTATTTGTGAGCTAAGTCATTTTGTTTTCTTGAAAATTTTTGAACTTGATCACCACTAGACTTGGCTACCTAGCATGTGTAGGAATGTTGAATGCTTATGCTATTTCTCCATGCTTGGTTGTGCTAGTTTTCTACCTTTGCAATTTGTTTGCCTAAGCATTTATGATACCTTGCCTAAATCTGAAAATTTGAATTAAAATATCAAGTAATTGGTATCTTTTGAGCTGAAATGAAAAGATCCAGGTGGGTTGGCTTTGTCACACTGACCTGGCACGAGACTGCTCATCTTTGCACCTTGATGAGAACTTGGTCATGGCTGTGAATGACTGAAACCTTGTCTTAAGCTCCTGATGGTCTTTCTAGGCCTAGGCTTGGCACTGGTTGGTAAGAAGTGGTTCGACAAGCAAATAACCCTTGGCACTGTTGACGCTGCTTATGTACGAAAATTATGCATCTTTTTATATAGTTTTTCACCGATTTTATGCGTCAACTTTGCCTTCCACTAACATTTATCACCGATTATTGTGGATTTTGCAATATTGTCTTGGAAATATGCTGCATGTTTATTTTACAGGTTTTAGGGTAATTTTTCGCGGATTTCACCATGATCAACTTCGAGTGAGAAAAGACTACTAGATGACAAGCATTGAAGGTGTAGAACAAATAGGAGAATTGATGAACTCATGTGGCTCGTGGGTTGATCAAGATTTAAAATTAGAAGATTCAATGTATTGTTAAAGGCCATTAGGACGGTGAAGAAATTCAATTAATTGAAGTGCCAAAATATGTCAAAGGCTAGATGAATTCGTCAAAGCTCGGCCCATTATGAATATTCCAGAAGGTTTAGAGTCCTAAACGCCCCCGACAAGTGTTGCTTGGACATTAAGCAACCACCACGCGAAAGATGGAAGGAAAAAGACGCCAGAAGAGTCCCGGTCGGCCGACCCGAAGTCCTCTGGTCGGCCGACCCCACCCCCTGGACGTCGGTTTGAGTTGCCTTTTCTCCCACGTCTTCCTCGGGGTATAAATATCGAGTCTAGGCCTCTGGTCGACGCATCCAATCCATCATCTAGGCGACAAGACGGCGGAATTGAGGGACATCAACTAGAAGAGAGGAGAGGGTCGAGTTTCTAGTCTAGGATTAGAGTTCTTCTAGTTCCAGGAGGTGATTAGAACCCTTGCACGGTGTTCTAATTATCTAGTTCGAGAGGTCTAATTGTATCATCAGGGAAAGGTATGATCATGGTTGTAAGTATGATACAGTTAATTAATGAAGCAATGTTCTTGTCTAATTATCATATTCTTGCTCTAATTATGCTTGTTCTAGTTCTAATTAGATTTAGATCTAGATGCTTATTAATTAGATCATGTCATTAAGGGTGTTATTCATTTAGCGTTCTTGATCTCTAATCTAGTTTACTAGTGATATAGTTGTGTTCTAGTTCTTGTGATCATGGTGATTAGAAGTTCTAGTTGCTCTAATTATGTTATTAGACTATGCGAAGTAATTAGAAGCGCGTTCTCTAATTATGTATGCCTGTTGAGAGTTTTTCGTCGATTACCTGGTTACCTTGTGACAGTGGAGCCCGGGGAAAGGTTAAACTCGATCTAGGGGATTAGATTGGTTGATCTTGATTTAATTATGCTATGATGAATATGCTTGAACTTGCTTTTACCTTGAACTGCTAGTTATCTCGCTGCTCTAATCTAGTTGTGGCGCTCTGTTATCGCATGTGCTTTGGATCCGATTAGAGCTTGATTAGAACCTAGTTAATATCCTTTAATTAGAGCTCTAATTGATGTTCTAATTGTTTATCTTTTAACATATTTTAGATCTAACTTAGGCTAAGGACTGGTTTAGAAGTAGATTCAATACTCTTTTTACCCCTTTAGTTTATCTTAAACTCTTGTTAATTAGATTCATATTAGTTCGTTCCTTGGATTGACAAAACCCATGATACTCATCCTGGGGAAAAGCTACACACGATACTGTCGCTTGCAGTATAAGGTTTGCCATGCTTAAGTGCTGTCAACAGGCACCTAAGTGAAACTTGCTGAAATTTAATTGGTATCAAATTCATAAGTGCAAGTCTCAAATTGCTTATGGCTATGTTTATGTATGCTTTGGATAGGATTAGCTCACCTTGTATGCATTGCTAGCATTTTGTGTTCATGCCTATCTTGCTAGATGCTATTCTTATGGTGATGCTTTCTTTTAACCAAACCTGAACCACATGCTTTGCTCCTGACCTGTGTGAGATAGGTTCATTTGAGCTTGTTGCATGCCCCGTAGCCCTCATATGCTCTGTATGCTAGAACTTGTATTTACTAGCTTTTCATCCCAGAATGAGCTCATTTTGTTCACTTGTGACATTTGCACTTCATGTTTTGGGTGAGAGATACCTTGATGTGTGCATTGTCAACAAAGGGGAGATATTTCACCAACCTTGGACAAAGGGGTGAGACCTTGTACAAGCGGATTAGAGTTTCAGGAGGAGAGCTGCATTGTCCTAGGGGGAGCACCACCCCAGGCCAACCTTGGACAAGGGGGAGAGACCTTGTACAAGGGGATTAGAGTTTCAGGGGGAGAGCTGCATTGTCCTAGGGGAAGCACCACACTAGGAAAAGAGTTGCATTGTGTGATGGGCTGTAATGTAGGGGGATTTGGAGTCTTAGCATGCTCTTTTGGCCAGCTGTGTCGAGCCTTTGCCTCTTTTTGGAGGAGCTGGTCCTTTGCTTCTAGCATGACTGTGTTCAGCCTTGCCTCTTTCTTGAGGGGTCATGCTTTGTTGATCGGCTGCGTTGAGCTATTTCCCTTGTCTTAGGGGGCCGATCTTTTGGCTTTGCTTTTGTTCACTACTTGTGCTCCCATTTAAGCCTTTCTTTGGCTTTTGGGCACTTTAGTGGATTTTCTTTGTTTTTCTTTTTTCTATTGTTCTTTGTTACGCTTTTGTTTTCTTTGTCTATGATTTCAGGTTGTTGGTGAGGGTGTTGACAAAGCACTCATCAAGGGAGAGATTGAGGGACTCAAGTGTACCGAGTCTGGTCTTTCGTCCTGGCTGTGATGAGCGCTTGTTGTTGACGGTCGTAATCTCACGATATCTACCATCAATTACCAACCAAATGGAGCAATGCAAGTAAATAATTATGGACTAACCCTTCTACTAATGGGTTCCACAAGTTTTGTATGAATATTTTGGATGCAGGTACCAAAATGCACATAAAATAGATGAAAATAAGCTAAGGATCAAATATGAGGCACACTGGCCAAAGTGGCCAGGTCGGCCGACCACATCACCAGGTCAGCCGACCAAGGATCAGGCCAGCCTAGTGCAGCCAGGTCGGCCGACCAGGGGGCTGGCCGCCCGACCCATTGATAGGGTCGGCCGACACTGGTCAGGCCACCTGACCTCCCGAGTCAGCCATGTGCCACCTCATTGATCCACATCATGAAGAAAACACAAGTGCACTCAAATCCAACCGCAAGACCAAGCATCCAATGTATCCAAATGCCGAAAATGCACCAAGTCACGGATCCACAACGTCATCAATCCGAGGGAAAAGCAAAGTGGCCAATGCAGGGTTGACACGTGGTCGCCCGACCTCCTACAAGGTCGGCCGACCTACCGTCGGAGACATTTTCCACGTGCAACAACCGTCCTAACAGCCAACCTCCATGGAGAAGCAAGATCAAGCCATTGGAGTGCAAAGGCGGTTGATCGGGTGGTCGCCCGACCTTGGGCTAGGTTGGCCGACCTCCCCCCTAGGTCGGCCGACCACCGACTTCGGCCTCCCACCGACCTAAGCCTCCTACAAATACCCCCCTCTCATATGGGACTATAAATAGGCCTGTAGAGCTCATTTGTAAAGGTGTGGAGAAGTTGAGAGCCATATCCTACCTTAGAGAGTGTCACTTTCCACATCTAAGTAGTTAGGATAGTCCTGGGAGTTAGAGTGAGTCGAGCTTTGCCTCGGAGTTCTCGGAGATTCTTCTGAGTCTGTGGTAACAGCTCTTGTATCTTTTGTACTCAATCTTCAATATAATTCAGTTATATTTTACTTTACTTATATCTCTTGCAAGTGTGGTGTACCCTTTATTTTACACACTTGCTAGGCTTAGACTTGTGGTTCTCTTAGTTAGTCAAGTCCCGTTATTCTTGCCGGTGCTATAATCCAACCTGTACGCCAGGCTCTAGTTAGGTCCTCTCCTCTGATCAAGGACGATCTATTGTTACTCAAGCTTCGCTTAAGTACGTTTATAGCGTGCCAGCCTATCCACGCAGATTTGCTTGGTAGCCCCACTAGGTGACAGCGTGTGGTGTGCCTGTGTAGCCCAGGCCCATTCATTCGGTAGGCCCGTAGGAGTTAGCCAGGTCTCCTTCGGTTGTCTACTATCTACCCCCTGACTCCTCGATGCGCCGGAATTTCGCTCGACGCAAGACCCTGACTTGCTACTTAAGTTTCTTAATTAACCACGATAGAGTCTTTGTAGCCGAATAGAATAGAGTTTGGGAACTTTATCTCACTCGTTGTCCTCCCAAGCAACTATACTTTTCTACGTGTATCTTAGGTAGTTTCATTTACTTCTTTCCACCATACACCTATCCGTTTACCAGACTTACCCCTATCTAGTGACTAGCTGGTATATTTATTTAAGTACGGTTCATTCGATTTGAGTTTATTCAATTATACTCTCTCGCCTGCCGCTTCCCTGTGGATAAAAATACGATACTCGGAATACTCTAAGTGAAAAGCTACAGCGGTCTCCGTGCGCTTGCGGAGTAAAACCTTATAAGGCTAAGAGACGCCAACAAGCTTTTCTGGCGCCATTGCCGGGGAAACAATAGGCAGAGATATAGTTGATAATCTCTTTTCAAACCCCGTGTCTTTAATAAAAATACCAATTAGTAAAAAGTTTCATGCAAATGACAGACTTTTTGAATCTATTTCCTTGCAAATGGAAACTTTTAACAGTGCTATGAAAAATCAACTGAGTTTTTATAAAATGTTAGAAACACAAATAGCTCAGTTGGCTGCCTCTTTGCCTAATGCTAATGCGGGAAAACTTTCAGGACAATCGGAACCTCCTCCATCAATGCCGTCACCACTAGGGGTGGTAAGTCCACTCAGGACCCTCCACATCCTAGTGGTGCGTCACACACTAACCATACAGGTAAGGAACAGGAGAAGACCACCGAAACGGAGGAGAATGATGATCCAGAGACCAGTACTGGTGCCGCGAAGGAGAATGCACCACCGAAAACTCTCCCACACGAGTTTTATGACTCAACGGTGTTGCCATTCCCTCAGCGTAACAAGAAGGCTGCCGCCGATGAACAATATAGTAAGTTTGTTGAGGTCATTAAGAAATTATATGTCAATATGCCTCTGCTAGATGCAATGCAGGTACCGACATATGCAAAGTACTTGAAAGATATACCCAACAATAAGAAACCACTACCATCAGCGAAAATTGTGCATATGACCGAGGAGTGTAGCGCAGCTATACTCAACCAACCTCCACAGAAGAAGAAGGACTCTGGTAGTCCTACTATTCCATGCTCAATTGGGAACCAAGTCTTCAATCAAGCCTTATGTGATCTCGGAGCAAGCGTCAGCGTTATGCCTAAAATTGTCTTCGACAAACTCAATCACGCGGCACTCGTGCCCACAAGTATGTGATGCCCCTGCATCTCAGAAGCCTTAACACAAAATTATACAAAAGCTAGTGATGAATTAGGACTAAATCACGCTTAGAGAGTAATTAGGTTTTGGTGGAGAAACAACTAAGTCAAAAATTTCTGCCTTTTTCTAAATTCATTCTGAAATTACTTTTGATTTGACTAAACAACTTCAAAATATTCCTGTATATGAAATGAAACTAAGCTTATCACCGTTCAAATGCACCTGATCTAGAAGTGATTGGACCTCATTTGGTCACTCAAAAGTTTGAAACAAGAAAGGCTTTACTTAGGGAAAAACTGCTGTTTTACGAAAAGCCTAAACTTGATTGTGTCTGTATTTCAAAATCTGTTATGTTTTAGAGAAATATCATAATATCAAAGTTGTAGGTAATGACCTAGGAAACAACTTTGCCAATGTGAGTCTGGTCATAAAATGAATTCTAATTGGTGTTTTGAACCATTTTCTGTCAGCCTAGAAACACACTTTAAATCTGACCAGTTTGGTAGATTGAGTTTTACTCCAACCTACAGCCATTTTCACACAAGGACCAAATTGAAGAAGTTGTAGGTTTTGAAATTCCAAACATTATTTCCAATGGGATCCTTGACTGAAATTAGCCAGAAGTAGGACTTTTAGAATTTCTAAGCATCCCTGGTCTGTAGGTCCAAATGAATTTGGAGAGCTAAATTCAAATGCAAATCATATTTCCACTTTGAATTTGGTGTTTCTCACTTTGACAAAGTTGTAGATATCCAAGAGTAGAATATTTCATTCAATGGGCGCTCTTCCAAAATTGGAGTCTAAATAGATTAAAAATGAATTTTTCAGAGAGGGAGAAAACACATTTTTCTTTTTTCTATTTTCGGTGACACTAACAGGTGGGGCCCACCCGTCAGGGTCGCCTTCCACCTCGGTACGACGGCCGCCACGGGGACGCCGGCGTACAGCGACGTACGCCGCGCCGCGGATCGACGTCCCCACCGCGCCCCGGCCTCGTCACCTGGACGCACCCGCGGCCTCCTCCACCCACTCCCCCGCCCTCGCTTTCCCCTGCCCGGCCTCTTCCCGAGCGCAGAGGTGCGGCCGCCATTGGAGCCGCGGCAAGCTCGCGCCCCAGCCTCCTCCGGCCCTCTCCGTCCGAGCCGCCACCTCCACCGGCCTCGCCTCAAGCATCTCCACCCTCCCCGCTGCTCCTCAGCCCCGCCCTGTCACCTCCAGCCGCTCCGCGTGCGTGCACGCCAGGGCCGCTCGCCACGGCCCGAACCGCGGCGAGCTCGCGGCACGGCCACTACGGACTCCCTCCGTCCTACCCGACGCGCGCCCCGGCGTCCCCACACCTCCCTCCTCGCTTTCTCCATGATCTAGGTCCTCCACCGTCTCCTCCTCGATCCCGCTCCGCGTGCGCCGCCGCTCGCCGAGCGCGTCCACCCCGCCTCGCCGTGGAGAGCCCTCTCCGGGCCGTCCCCGTGCCATCAGATCGCCGCCGCCGAGCTCGCCTCGGCCGCGCGCAGCTCGAGCGCTCCTCGATTCCGCGAATCAACACCCCAATCGCCGGATCGAGGCCGCACCGCCGCGCCGTGGCCGTCTCCGGTTCACCGCTCTGCGCCGCCCGTACACTCCTCCCCACGCGACTAGACCTAGGGGAATCAAATCCCCGGGGTCGAGGCCCCCTTCCGCCGCCGCCTCGGCTCCAAGCCCGCGGTCCCTCGCGCGTCGCCGCGCGCGGGAACGCCGCCGCGCCGTGCGGTTCCACCCCGACGCGAGGAAGAAGAAGAAGAAGAGAAAGGTAGATTTGTGATTTAGCCCCTGCTGTTTTGTGTAATTATGTTTAAGTCCGTGCGCTGTGCAGTGAGTCTTGCGAATCTTTAGATCTAACCCCTAGAAGCTATAGTTAATTACGTATAGGTCCTCGACGGTGTAGATTTATGATTTAAACGCATTTTTCCTCGGTTAAACTTTGGAAAATCGTAGTAAATCACAGAAAAATCCAAAATGGGTAAACTCAGTTGCGTTAGACTCCTCTTAAGTAGATCTACATGATTCATAGGAGGTGGAAGTGTGAAATGTCTATTTTTCCCTTGGTTTGTTGCATGCATGACTAATTAGGATAAATGTCAAAAGTGGACTAAATGAACTCCAAAAATTATGAAACTTGGACAGTAGATTTGTTATGGCATCTAGATACTGTGTGATTTTTTTTGTAGCCCCAGCATTGACTGTTTAATTACTGTTTTGCCCTTATACATGCGTTTTGTATTAAATTAACTTAGAAAGTGAAGGTTACATGAAATGTGCCCCAACATGACCTCTGGTATTTTTCATGTACTCTATACAGTATGGGTAGCTCACTAGTAAAGTATGATGTTGTGCATGGTTGTTTTGGCTGCTGTTTTGAAATTGACAAAATGCTACTAGTTGAAAAAGAAAATAGAAAAAAGTGCATTTATATGCTTGTTTGAGTGTGTGTTCGCTCTAGGATCATAAAAGTACTACAAATTACTAGTGCTAAGAGTGATGTCTTGCAATAGCAATCCATTGCATGTGTAGATATATGCTTGACTGGTGCTTTGCTTGCACGTGATATGAAAATGACAAGTGATATGATGATTAAGTCAATGAAATAGGAAAGTGCCATCCGCTATGCTAGAAGAAATTCCACCAAAATTCCTATAGCTATACTACCCTATGAGTATGTTTATCAATCACTTTTCTACATATCCATGAAATGATTAGTTATGCGTGTATGATCTCCACGCGTCTCATGTATTGCATCATGCATATTATTCATATAGCGACGCTTATTGCAGATACGTGATAAAGAAACAAGTGCACGGGTCTACACTAAGCAACGGCGGTCCAAAAGACCAACGAAGCCCCAAGCACAACCTGGAGGGCCCATCAGTCGTGTTTGGAAGGAGGAGCAGTCCTAGTGATCAAGGGGTTGCCTGGGGCAAAGCCTCGCAACCCGGTAAACTAACATTAGCGTAGTTTGTTGGTTCTCTTAAAGCAAATCGAAGGTAGGCAGGACCATACTTTCCCAGCTAATGATTTAAATACTATCTACGCATATGCATTAGGAGTTGATGGAAACCAATTGCATTAGACTTCCCGGCCTCCCTGGCCCTAGCACCTATACCTAGGGTTCGTAGGACGAGTGCCTAGAATGGTTAGGCGCGAGTAGATACGAGTGAGCACTGTCACTCGTCTCGTAGGGTTTACTTTCGAATGATGAATCTTCATTACTATGAATTTACTATTGCTATGTTATGCTTTCAATTGAGACCGGGCGGAGATATGGGATTACTATGTTAAAAAATGATGTGATGGTATGGTGGACTCTGCCCGAGTCGCATAAGGCCGTTCGCTGTTCGCCTGCTGATCGGCATAACATTGCTAGAATGCTTATCCGGGAAATGGGGCCGGAGAAACCTTACTTGTGCCATCCGAAGAACAGAAACACGTTCCTACCCACTGGTTGAGAGGAAGGTGGCCCGGGGGAGCTTGGTACCCATGACGGGGAGACCGAGATGTCGGCGGGCTCGTCATGGGGGCACAACCCGGGAGTCAGGCGGGAGTGAATCGAACTTGGGATGGACAAGTGGAGAAGGGGGACTATATGTGGGAAAGCCGTCGTGTTAGTAAGCATATGGGCCCCTGGCATTTTCTAGTTATTCCCGGGGATATAAAAATCGATTCGAATCGCTGATGCTCACCAGGTGTGAAAATCCCAATATCGCACACGGGCAACGTAGAACTGTTTGAGACATGATGTTTTATGGAATTGCTGGTCTGACACTACACAATGGATATATATATGCTTTACTTCATGCAAATTATTCACTTTATATTACCAATGACATCCAGGATAAGGACTAGCGGCTGTGAAATCCCGCTATAGCATGACACTAAACCATAGTGGATAATCATGATTTAAGGATAGCGACTGTCAAATCCCGCTATCCTATGACAACATTTTACAGTTTAAAATCAATGGCTAAGGACCTACTTGCTAGTAAGCTGAGCTTTGCGTCAGCCGTAAACCCCGTCCATTAAGTCCTACTGAGTAATTAGTACTCAGGGTTTGCCCCCACTTTTGGCTCACAGGTACTGGCGGCATTTGGATAGCTGCTTGGAGAAGGGTAGAACCGGTGGGCTCGGTGCTATTTGCCTCGTTTGTCTGTATGAAGACTTCTTAGGTATTGGGTTTCCGCTGCGAGATGTTTTGAAAACGCTTCCGCATTATATATATTTTGGACATGTATTTGACTATATACATTCTCGGTTTGTAACTAAGTCTATCTATTCTATATTTCAACTGCCTGTGATGATGTAACTGTTGTGGCTTCATCGAGAGTCAGATGTGTATGATGTCGGTTCCTCTGGGATTTGGTGCAAATCGAGAGCCGAAGGCCTCTCGACGGACGACCGGGTTTAGTACGGTCTAAGTACATTGTAAGCTAATGGTGGCAGGTGTACTTAGCCCGTATTAAACCGGCGGTTCTGCCACAAAGTATGTGCCTGCAACTTGCGGACCAATCTATCCGACACCCCGCGGGAATCACCGAGGATGTCCCAGTGAAGATTCGGAACTTCCTCATTCCCGTGGATTTTGTGGTATTGGATATGGAGATTGATGCAAAGACACCGCTCATTCTTGGGCGGCCATTTCTGAGCACCACGGAAGCAAGCATAGATGTTGGGGCCGGAGAAGTCCACCTCAACATAAATGGGATGAGGGAGACCTTCTCCTTCCGACCAAAAGTGGAGCAGTGTAGCCAAGTGAAGATCTTCAAGTGCCAAAAGTATGTGCCGAAGCCGCCAATCTACGATGCTTCTGGGAAAGAGATGGACAGTCTCGTAGCATTTATGAAATGGAAGTTAGCCACCGAGGCTGCCATCCGACAACGAGAGGAAGATGAATGGAAGAAGGCGAGAGCCATGAAGGCTAACCGCAAGAATCAGGAAACAGGAGGCAAAGCTCCTGTTAAGATGGTCGGCACCCATGATTTTATAAGACCCATCAACCGAGGGTGCAATAAAAATCAACATACCCATGGAGGCCCTAGGATAAATACTATGGGGCATGTTGACGACGAGCGCGCCCAGGACCCATCCACGACAAATTCCAAGTGGCTTGCAAAGGTACCGCTTACCTCCCCATACGTACGCTCACGCGACATCCCGAAGGACGGTAAATGGTTCGCTCCCGCCAAGAGGTAAACCTGGCATTATCTTCCGACGGCATATCTATTTCCCGCTAGTTTAAATTCTCATTCTCCATTGCATATTTAATTTTGG
Source organism: Paspalum notatum (assembly GCA_022530915.1). Classification (NCBI taxonomy): domain Eukaryota; kingdom Viridiplantae; phylum Streptophyta; class Magnoliopsida; order Poales; family Poaceae; genus Paspalum; species Paspalum notatum. Next base: position 21,194,003 of record CM039684.1, on the reverse strand, counting down.
CAATGCATAATTTTAATCTTTATTGCATTTAGTTTTTAACCCTCATTTTCGAAAAAAGTATATATATAGGGTCAGCCGACCCTAGCACAGGGCCGGCCGACCACAATTGCCATAAGGTAAGGCAGGCAGGCAGGCCGAGGCTGGCTGACCACGGTGGTCAGGTCACCCGACCAGCCTGCACCCTCTCTCACTCCTTCTGTCCTCCTTTCTCCCTTTCTTTTCTTTTCCCTTTTCTTCTCTTTAGTTCTGCCAACACTCTAGCAACACACAAGTGGAGAGAGGCAGGCACCAAGGGGCCGGCCGACCAAGCCACTGGCCGGCCGACCGCACCACCCCCCTTCCTTTCTTTCTCTTTTCTTTGTCTCCTTTGCTCCTTGCTCTTTGCTTCACTCCTAAGCAAGACACAAAAGAGGGCAGCTCCATTATGGTCGCCCGACCAACACGCAAGGCCGGCCGACCGGATGATGAGGCCGGCCGACACCTCCCTTCCTCTGCACTTTGCCCTTTGCTCACGTCTGAAGCAAACTAGCTCAAAGGAGGCAGCTTGAGGCCGGCTGACCACGGACACAAGACGCCCGACCAAGTGCATCATCCCCTTTCTCTTTTAAATGGATAATGGCTTTCTCATGAGGTTGCCCGACCAAGATATCGAGTCGGCCGACCACCCCCTTCGCGCTTTCGGTGCATCTTCTCTCACTCACTCAAAGCACCGTGCTCAAGTGGCCGCCCGACACTCTTAGAGGCCGGCCGACCACGGTGGCGGTCGCCCGACCAGCCTCACCGGTCGCCAGACTGGCCTGCCCCTCTTCCCTTTGCTGTGCACCCATGCAAGGTCGCCCGACCACGGGAGAAGGCCGGCCGACCACAGCCATGGGTCGGCCGACCCCTTCAACTGGCCGCCCGACCCCCTGCTGCTCCCATTTTGCTATAAATAGCCCCCATAACCTCCTTCTCCAATGCACCAAACAGCAACAAGCAACTCCCCTCTCTCCCTCTCAAAATCCCTATGTTTAGTAGTTGGTTTAGCTCTTTGCTTAGCTAAGTATTGTCCGAATAAATATCTAGTTGGGCAAAAATAATCTAGCTACTAGCCCCTCTCTTCGGCAAGACCACGAAAGAGTTGTGGTGGTGTCACGCCCCGCAAGGACGACTAACCGCTAACGCTAATTTTATTTTGTCGTCTCGTAGTTTTTGTGGTCATCTTTTTGTGCAGGATGAAGCGTGCATTCAAGAGGCCAAGAAGTGCCATCAGCAAGGCGGGGCAGCACATACGGTTCCCGACATCCTCCAGCTCGTAGAACTCAAGGACGGTGTCCGACAGAGGTTCAACGAGTGCTGGGCCGGGAGGAGAAGAAGCTTCGTCCTCCGTCACCGGGCCTGTATTGCTGCTGGATTCTCAAATCCAAAGGCGCAATCAAGACGAGGCCGACTTGCTGAGACGACTCCACACCAAGCTTATCACCCTCACCAAGTGCTTCGATGAGGTCCCCATGACGAGCACATGTATGGATGACGAATTCGATGAAATTTTCAGTATGATAGGCTGGGAGAATTTTGCACATGTCAGCGAGGGAGGCATAGTCCTCCTCACAAAGGAGTTTCTTATGACCCTCCGAGTAGTATCACTGGAGTTCGGCACAACGGTTCACTTCAGACTCTTTAACTCTGAGCATGAACTGACACTCCGCCAGTTCAGCAATGCTCTCGGGTTCTCACCCCGCTGCTCTATAGCAGCCGAACCTGTAGGCTTCAATACAACAGAGTTCTGGAAGGAACTAGCCGGACCGGACCATAAGGGGAAGAAGAGCATCACGAACATTAAGCACCCCACTATGCAGTTCATGTACCGCTGGATTACCATCGTAGTCCTGCCCCGCGATGACACACGTTGCGTGACCATAGAGGACTTAAAAATCCTCTATGCCATGTGGCGTAAGCAGAAATATGCACCTGTCACCGCCATGCTCTACCACTGGATGAAGCTAGTTTGGGATGAAAATTCCATATCAATCACGTCATTCGTGACGAGGATTGCATCCGAATTAGGGGTATTAGCTAATGCCCAGGTGGCATTCTTACCCCCTGACACACACAACCTAGTCACCGAGAGCCATTTCATCCGGGCACACTTTCTGCGCAAGAACCCCAGCACGGACACGTATGCCATGATCTATAAGGGGGACAACTTTGAAGTGCCTCTACCAGCGCCTCAGTTCAAAATCTACCACGTGGACACACTCTCTATGCCATTAGAGAGCGTCCTAGAGGAAGAGCCTTTAGAGGAGCCTAGGCACAGTGTAGCGGGAGTCATGACCAGGGCACAAGGGAGGGCAGCCCAAGAGCGCCTACAGAAGCAAGCCCAGAATGCGCAGACCGCTGGGACGGGACCTACCTGGTTCCATACCGCGGCTGGCACGTCCTGGCACACCCAGGGACCAGACCCGACGTGGCAGCCCCACGGAGGCTCTGGAACACAATGGGGACACAAGCCGAGCGCTGTATTCTCACAGCAGCAAAGTGGAGGAACCTTCTATGGATTTGGGTCAGCACCATATGAGGCAGGACCATCTGCCTTAGCACGCTTTGCAGGAGACCCATTGAGTGCCATCTTTGGGTCCCTGACTATTCAGGACCAGCGCACAGCTGGGATGGCCCAGCAGCTTAACCAAGTAGATGAGCGCACTCAGGTCATCCAGCAGACCCAGGACGAACAGTACAACCGCCTCCTCGAAATAGAAGCGACGGCTCAGCGCACCTTTGATGAGTCGCAGCGATTCTTCCAGTACTATGGGTACTACCCCGAGTAGCTTCGTTAAAGCTTGGGGGGAACCCGAAACGACAGCTGGGTATGTATGGCAATCCCCCGATTTCTGCACTGCTCATGTATCTTTGCTTGGAGAGTTTATTAGTTTGTTTGCTCATTCTAGTTTGTTTAGTTTAGTTTGCTTAATTTTAGTTTGTTTATTTCAGTATATAAAAAAAACTCCTATGCGTTAATGATAAGTTCATATGCTAGCTTTATTTTGGAAATGATGAATAGTTGCTTTATCAAGTGAATGATTTAATTCTTACATGTGACTTATGCTTAGCTTAATTTTGAATATGTGAATAAAAGAAGTAAATCAAGGCTCTATCTTGTGGATGCCATTTGTGATAACAAGCCTAAATTGTTGTGAGATGAATGATATGTCTTGAATATGGGATAATTCTCTCATGCTCTTAGTAAGATGAACATCTCAGGTTTTTATTTTAAAAATAACAAAATATAGCTCCCCTTGGTCAAAAATACCTACCAGAGCAAAAAATGCTTCAATTAGATGAAACTGCTACAAAGAGCTACTTAGTGATATTTTGAGCTTTGTCAAATTTTGAGTCTCTTTGAGTAGAAATATCACCTTCTGTTGATAGCTGGAGTACAAAAGCAAAAATGCAAGTGATCCATTCCGGACTTTGCATCCACCAAAATGTCTCCAAATACTTCTCATAGTCCCTAGCCTTCAAATCTCAAGGAGTAAGGGTATGGAGCCAAAAAGAAAAGCATACAAAAGCATGGCAAAAAAAATACGTGTAAAAACACGGCAAAATGAAAAGCATGCAAGTTCAAGCATGGCAAAAATAAATAAAAGCTCCATATCCACTCCAAATCTACAAAAGGCTATAGGGGATAAATACTAAGAGAATGAGGCATACAATACCACCACTCATACTCCAGTGATCAATAGAAGAAGTGATAGAGTACACTCTTTGGTCTAATCTTTGGCTTAGCAAAATAAATATCATATGTGTGCCACATTCTCCCTACCCAAAGCTCCACAAAGGCTTTAGTGTAGGAAAGTGTTGGCCGAATCCTGGCCCTTGGTGAGGAAACACATTTGAGCACCTGAGAGCACCTTGGGGAAGCTGCTTTTGTTTTGAAAAATCTTGAAAACTCCTGAGAAAGACATCCAAAAAGAGTAGGTTAGAAGAACTCCTGTACAATGGTCGTTCCATCTCTCAACTGCCCAAGGCAAGGTAAGCAAAAAGATGCACCATAGGTAGTACACAAGGTGAGTTTCAATTATTTCACTTCTCGAAACAAAAGCATGAGTATTGAGTCACATATAAGAATTTCTCATCATCTTCGATATTGCAGCAACTCCTGATCCACTCTCAGTCTTAGTTTTGCTCGAGGACGAGCAAAAGTTTAAGCTTGGGGGGGTGTTGACGGTCGTAATCTCACGATATCTACCATCAATTACCAACCAAATGGAGCAATGCAAGTGAATAATTATGGACAAACCCTTCTATTAATGAGTTCCACAAGTTTTATATGAATATTTTGGATGCAAGTACCAAAATGCACATAAAATAGATGAAAACAAGCCAAGCATCAAATATGAGGCACACTGGCCAAAGTGGCCAGGTCGGCCGACCAAGGATCAGGCCAGCCTGGTCCAGCCAGGTCGGCCGACCAGGGGGCTGGCCGCCCGACCCACTGACAGGGTCGGCCGACCCTGGTCAGGCCGCCTCATTTATCCACATCATGAAGAAAACACAAGTGCACTCAAATCCAACCGCAAGACCAAGCATCCAATGTATCCAAAGGCCGAAAATGCACCAAGTCACGGATCCACAACATCATCAATCCGAGGGAGAAGCAAAGTGGCCAATGCAGGGCTGACACGTGGTCGCCCGACCTCCTACAAGGTCGGCCGACCTCATTTTCCACGTGCAACAACCGTCCTAACCGCCAACCGCCATGGGGAAGCAAGATCAAGCCGTTGGAGTGCAAAGGAGGTGGATTGGATGGTCGCCCGACCTCGGGCTACGTTGGCCGACCTCCCCCCTAGGTCGGCCGACCACCGACTTCGGCCTCCCACAGACCTAAGCCTCCTACAAATACCCCCTCTCATATGGGACTATAAATAGGCCTGTAGAGCTCATTTGTAAAGGTATGGAGAAGTTGAGAGCCATATCCTACCTTAGAGAGTGTCATTTTCCACATCTTAGTAGATAGGATAGTCCTGGGAGTCAGAGTGAGTCGAGCTTTGCCTCGGAGTTCTCGGAGATTCTTCTGAGTCTGCGGTAACAGCTCTTATATCTTTTCTACTCAATCTTCAGTATGATTCAGTTATATTTTACTTTACTTCTATCTCTTGCAAGTGTGGTGTACCCTTTATTTTGCACACTTGCTAGGCTTAGACTTGTGGTTATCTTAGTTAGTCAAGTCCCGTTATTCTTGCTGGTGCAATAATCCAACCTGTACGCCAGGCTCTGGTTAGGTCCTCTCCGCTGATCAAGGACGATCTATTGTTACTCAAGCTTCGCTTGAGTACATTTATAGCGTGCCAGCCTATCCACGCAGATTTGCTTGGTAGCCCCACTCGGTGACAGCATGTGGTGTGCATGTGTAGCCCAAGCCCGTTCGTTCGGTAGGCCCGTAGGCATTAGCCAGGTCTCCTTCGGTTGTCTACTATCTACCCCCTGACTCCTCGAGGCACCGGAATTTCGCTCGACGCAAGACCCTGACTTGCTACTTGAGTTTCTTAGTTAACCATGACAGAGTCTTTGCAGCCGAATAGAATAGAGTTTGGGAACTTTATCTCACTCGTTGTCCTTCCAGGCAACTATACCTTTCTACGTGTATCTTAGGTAGTTTCATTTACTTCTTTCCACCATACACCTATCCGTTTACTAGACTTACCCCTGTCTAGTGACTAGCTGGTATATTTATTTAAGTACGGTTCATTCGATTTGAGTTTATTCAATTATACTCTCTCGCCTGCCGCTTCTCTGTGGATACAAATACGATACTCGGACTACTCTGAGTGAAAAGCTATAGCGGTCTCCGTGCACTTGCGGAGTAAAATCTTATAAGGCTAAGAGACGCCAACACTTGTCAACACCGAAGACTTGCTGAAGGACGAGCGAGCACCTCCTAAGTGTGACCTGGAGGAGAAGCCCTCTCGAGTGGACTAAGAGGCGGTGCCAGAGTGGACTTGGTGTGACAAAAACCCTGCCGAGTGGACTGGCAGGTGCTTGGGTGGAGGCCCAAGTTAGGCTCGGCCCACAAGTGTGACCGTGGGTGCGGGACGGTGTCGTGAGCCGTAAAATCACTCAAGTGGAGGCCCAACAATCGTTTCCTGGTTCCACCTTCAAAACCAGGGGCCGGTTGCCGGTATCCCAAAATCGGTAGTTATCCAAAGGGATGAGCTACTGACCACGTGGAGGACATTGAGAGATTACTTCGAGCCAAAGAAGATCAAGGACTCCATCGTGGCCATTCATCTGAGTTTCATGTGTCTTTTCTGGCCTCTACAGGCATTTTAGGGTAACTTAGGGGCTGTTAGCAAAACAGCCTAGGATGAGTCTTGTAGTATAAATAAGGGAGATGGCTGTCTCATCTCCCTCTCTTGGCTGGTGGAGTTGTGCTTAGGGCTTAAAAATCCTAGGTTTTGTTCATCCAAGTAAGGGAAAACAAGTTTAGTGAGTTTAGAGAACGAGTTCCATGGTGTAATCTGGATCTAAGACCTTGTTAAGGCATTCAATAGATGGAATTCGTGGCTCTTTTATGTGTGCTTGCCTCTCTCCTTTCTTGATTGGTTTTTGATCTTCGTTTTCTTGCCTTTTGGTGTGTTTGGCTTTGGGCAAGAGCAAGATCGTTCTATTGCCGGTATTATGGACTGCTAGGACGTGGTTTTGATTGTGGTTGTGTTGCCCAACCTTTGAATCCACGAGCAGCCCTTCCTCTTTCGTTCTTGGCAAGTGGACTTCACTTCGGGGACGAGTCAAATCCGTGGAGAAAAACTTAAGCCTAGGGCTTGATCTATTGGGAAGAGCATCTCCATGGATTATACAAAGTCCTTGCAAAGTTTGGTGAAGTTTGGAGTCCATTTGACCGAGATTTGGATCGATTTTGAGGATTCTCGGGCTGTTTTCTCACCTCGGGCTGCCCTGTTTCATACCACCGGGACAGTCCGGTGGCCTAGGGTTTTGCTCGGGCGGAGATAACGAGGCTCGGCCTCTCAGGCTTTTAGCAGCCACCGGACTGTCCGGCGGTGGTGCTAGAGGGTCAAGCCCTCAGCCTATTTCGTCCGGTGGGTGGCACCGAACTGTCCGACGGTTTGGTGCCGGACTGTCCGGTGGGTTGGACTCGAGGGTCAAGCCCGCAGTCTTTACCGTCCGGTGGGTGGCACCGGACTGTCCGGTGGCTCCTGCTCCCGGCGGTTCTAGGCTCGTTTTGCGTTGTTTTCTCTCGGCGTTTGAGCGAGTGCTTTGTAGTGCTTTCCTCGACATGTCTTAGGGTTGGTAGCTTGTTCTAGCTACGTGATCCTACACGGGTGAGAAGAGAGGGGTTTTGGGGTCATAGGTTTTTAGGTGTCAACCTATTCACCCCCCCCTCTAGGTCGCTCTTTCGGTCCTCACTTTGGTGTACACACCAACCCAAAGCTCAAGTAAATCTTCTACAAGAGGCTGTAGAAATACATCAAAGTGCTTGCCTGGCGACTCTGGACCTGGAATCAACAAGGCCATCATGAAATTGGATTCATCCATACAACACCGTGGTGGTAGGTTGTATGGAACAATAAATAAAAGCCACATGCTATAAGACATTGATATGTTTCCTAAAGGGTTGAAACCATCTGTAGCGAGGCCAAGGCGGACGTTCCTTGCGTCTGCTACAAAATCAGGCCAATGCCTATCAAAATCTTTCCACGCATCACCATCAGCAGGATGGCACATTTCTTTCTCATCAGGTTTCCTCTTCAACTTATGCCACCATGCATCCTCAGCTGTTTTTCGGCTAACAAAAAACCTCTGCAGCCTAGGTGCCAAAGGAAAATGTCACAAAACTTTACGTGGAACCATCTTTCTTTCTGGATCCTTCCATCTTGAGGCTTTGCAAATTGGACATGTATCATATTTCTCGTATCTCTTTCTAAATAGGACACAACTGTTAGGACATACATGAATTGATATGTAACCAAGTCCTAATTCCCTCAACATTTTCTTAATTTGCCTCTTCATATGACTTTGGAAATGAATTGGAATCTGGGAATGCTTCACACAGTAGCTTTAAAAATGCAGAAAATGTTGAATTGCTTAACCACAAAGGAGAACCTTGTAAATTTGGTGCACCCAGGATATAGCTCATGCTTGGCCTCTTCCATCATTGTTGCAAAAACAGATTCATTTCCACCAATTTGGGATGCTGCTTGGTTTCTATCTTCATGCAAACTTGCATTTCCATCAGGTTTTTGAGATCTGTATAGATCATTCAGCATATCTTCAAATTTACCATCACAATTGTTCTCATCTACTGCATTCCGCTGTACAGGATCTTCTAGAACATGAACTTCAGACTGCTCTCCATGGTGTATCCACCTTGTATATGTGCTCGACATGCCATACAATAGTATATGCTTCTGCACATCATCTTGAGGCCAATTTTTCTGGTTTAGACACCGATGATATGGGCATAAAATTTCAGCACCCTCCGAAAATCGATCTCGAATGAATCCCATGAAAGATTTTACGCCAGAAACATATTCAAGTGAAAATAGTGTAGCATGTATCCATCTTCTGTCCATCTAATTCAAAGAAATCAGAAAACAAATATTCCCATCACCATAAATTCAAAACCAAAAGAAGAATCCTAAAAATATTCTAACAACTCAACTAGCAATTTGCAGCCCACATAATCTGGTTCCCAAAAATATACTAGGAATGCAGACACATAACATGTTAATCACTGGTGGTGGTTGAGGGCTGTTGGAGCTTCTAGCCCCTTCTTCCTCACTGCGCCTGGAAGCCATGGTGGCGGTACACCCACGGCCAGCTTCCCAACAGTTGCTAGCCACCGCCACCAGGCGCCGCTGCCGCCGACCCCAGGCACCGAAAAAGCTGCACGCCACAAATACTTCCAACCCCGATCCAGATAATTGCCACATTTCGCTTATTTGGTTGCCTCAAGTTTCTAGTTATAGTCACGTCATAAAGCCTTAAACTATATGGAGCACAACACAAAAGGATGTATAAGTTGGTGGTAAGGTCTGTATGATCTATGATCAAGATCTCGGGTTCGATGCATGGACAAGCATTGGTGTTTTTTATTTTGCCATTTCCTTGCAATTCAATGACGCGGGCACTCCGTCCTTTCCCATAGCGGGCATTCTGTCCTTGCCACGCTAGCATAACATAGGCTCGAGTCATTTTATGACAGCATGCACACTATCATGAACCACAAAAAAGCAACAAAGCTAATCTATGACGTTCACGGATAGTCTTGCAGACCGGTCAAATAGAGGCGACATGATCTGTGACGTCCAAATCGGTCAATCTATGACAGAGTAGATATACCGTGCGTCATAGATGAACCAACTGAATTGTAGGATGTCATAGATCTGTAGAAACCGTGACGTTTCCGTAAAACGTCACCCGAAATCTGTCATAGATCAACGAAATTCTTGTATGTTGCATATATTTACATGGCATGTACAAAACATTACAAATGAAAACAACTATGGTCATGGTAAACCAAGTGTACCTGAAGTCCAGAACTTGCTTTGGTACCATCTACCTAATGTAGGGAAGTTCCATCAACTCATGTAAGTTTTATTTACATCTCATCATATTATCATGAAATCATTCAACAAGAACAAAAAGAAATAAACAACTTTAATACGTGAATATCACAACTCAAATGTTCATATAGACACAACCCACCTTACACCATATATACTAGTACCTCTTTACATTTTTGAAATATTTCTTTTTCTCCTTCCTTCTTCATTCAAGTGTTTCCATGATGATGAGAACGAAACACGCATGAAGGTGTGAGCATTATATCATCCCACATTTGCACTCTCCCTTATAACTTGTGCTTGCTAATTCTATCATGTTTTTGTCATGGAGAGAACAATACAGCCCTACATGCATATGATTCTCTATTCCTTTTCGTTCTTTAGCACAATTGTGACATCTTAAATGTTTCATGCATGTGGAGACGTATAGCAAGGATGGAGAGCTAGAGAGAACAGCTGAACAGGGCGCCAGCCGCCATGCTATGCATGACGTTTTTATGCAATAAATTGGCACATCCATACACCATATTTTGGCTGGCATAACATAGATTGAGCTATTAATAGGACCACTTCCATGCAAGCTACTCCCTCCAATTATTCGTGGCATTTTAGTTCAAACATGAACTACCAGACAACAAATATTCGAAAACGGGTAGTAATTATTATCTTTCATGCATGTATTTTGCTTATTATACATGTAGATCTGAAGGTCTACATATGCTCCTCAATCTAAAGTAAAATGATTTGTTTCTTTGGAATGACTTGTTTCTTTGTACACACAGAACAAGAATTTCACCTATGAAAGAGAGGAGCGGTGAGGGTATTTAACCCACATAGATTCTAGTTCGAAGCAATTATATCATCACGAACCATATATATAACTGAACATGACGAACGATTACAACGTACAGCGCACCTATATATGCTTGCCAGTGTTGACTCCAAAACATTACAGTATCAGTTACCCGATAGATTACGAAGTCGGCTATAGCTTTGGGCGCCACCCTCCATCTCTGCCATTGTCCCGGGGCTGAAGACGACGTCGTTGGAGGCGCACCACGCCAGGTATGCTTCCTGCATGGAGAATCTCGGGGTGGACACGCTCAGTGCTGGAGCTGGCGGCGGCGGCGGCGACCCAGTTGACGACCGCCGTGGAGCTTCAGCTGCAGGGCCTACTGATGATGACCTGCTGCTGGTGCTGGTGCTGCTGCTGGTGCTGCTGCTTGGTGGTGATGGAACCTGAGACTGGGACGACTGGGTGGCGGCGCCCGTGAGCCTCTGCACGGTGTGCGCGAATTCCTGTGGCGGCACACTGTAGACCTCGTCTCCGCTGGGGTCTCGCCTCGTCCTGCTCCTCCTCACCGGTGCCGGCGGCGAGCCCACCTTGTTGCGGCTAGGGTTCGCCATCGCTCGCTAGCTAGCTAGCAAGGTAGTGGTTGGTGGACGCAGGCTGGCTCTGTTGGGCGAGCACCGAGCAGTCTAGACTGATAGGCTTGGGCTAGGCAGATATATAGCGAAGCATATTTTCATGCCACACATGTCAATATATATATATATATATATATATATATATATACACACTCCTAGCAACTTATTAGTGCTATGTGTCTCTTCTCGGCGGGGTCGGACGGCAACTCAAACTCAGGTGTCCCCACTTCCCACGTACGAGATGATGTCAGCAGGCGGCTGCGTGTGTCTCCATCAGCTCCTGAGTCGGTTGCTGGATTTGGCTGCAAACGGAAGCTACCTGGCAGCTGCCTCACCACACCCGCAGTGTACTCTTGGGGGGGGGGGGTGCTGGGGCCGGCATGGGAGATTGGAAACGGTCGCAGGATTCCTCATGGCAACCAACGAAATTATAAAAACATTTCTCCGTTTCTCCATGCAAACAGCGTACAGATAGAACGTTGCGCACTACCACACACTCAAGCACGCGCGCGCACACACGGCGTCGGCGGAGACATAACGTGAAAAACTAGTGCAGCAACGTTGTCCGGGACACGGTCCCTCTTCACGTTCATCGATCAAATAGTTTCGTAATTAGATGAAGACGTCAGGGGCTCAATACTTTCACGACCTACTACTTCAATTACCAGCAGCATGCACCACTGTGAGTAACAAAGGAAAGATGGACCTATTTTTTTAGTTAATAGTAAAGATACATGTGCGTCGCACACATGACAATAGAAAGATATCATGTAATTAATATATCAAATTATACTGAATTTTGGTGTGTTAGTTTTATTTATCTAATAAATTATAATTAAAACAAATTATTAGCCTAAACTGCAGACTAATCACGTGGAGACAGAGTAAGTTTGAGACTCATATGTCTATGCATTGTTTTTAAAAAAAGGAGTCATAAAAACTAAGAGAAAAATGTGAGGGACCAAAGAAACATCGTGACGTAAACTTAGTTACAAACCTTACGTAGAACTCTTAGAGTTGATTTTTCACCCATGTTATCTTATTCTATTATTACCAATTAATTAAAGGTTGTAGAAGATGCATAACTTACAAGATCTGCTAAAAGTTAAATTATACAAAATACTCACAAAAATAAAAAAACATCCATTCCAACCAGTAGACTCTAGAAATAATGGCTATTGAATCTATTATATTTACTAAAAAACAATGACCTGCCATTATGAAAGATGATTTAAAGCAACCCTTTAATTTGGGATATGAATTACCAACCATACCACTGTGAAAGGTAATTTAAACTAACCAGTAATCGTTTTTTTAACCTGTAGGGCTCAAATCTAGTACTTAAAAAATGAACCTACAACATCCTACATACCTACATATCCTAGTTATCATTAAGGTTTATTTATGAGATCCTCCACTTACGAAAATGACTTTGTGTGGACGATAAACCCATAGCCCATAGGATACGTAAAGAAGGACAAATCGATCGACTGACATGTTTGGCAGGTTGGCCGGGCGGGGCCACATGCTCGGTCATGTGTGCTGAGCAAGGCTTGACCAGTAAAGAGAGGCAATCGATTAGCTAAAGAACTAACTCTGTAGCAAGTCCAATGGCAAGTAGAAATTACTTGCCACAACCTTTTGGCTTGATCTCTAAAGAACTAACCCTATAGCCCTACTACAAAAGTTCACTATAGGAGCCCCATCCAAATCACATTAGGAGCGGCTCCAATAACGACGCTCCTATTATGCTCAAGGCGGGCTCCATGAGGTGCACCGTTCATGGTGTAAGTTCAGCGAGAGCGGTGCAAGGCACCAACCGCTTCTACAAATAGCAGGAGCGGTTGGTGCCATACACCGCTCCTGCTGAGGGCAGTTAGCAGGAGCGGTTTGTTCCATACACCGCTCCTGCTGACTGCCCTTTAGCAGGAGCGATGTACGGTAACTACCGCTCCAGCTATTTTGTTTACAGAAGCGGTGCACAGCATCAACCGCTCCTGTAAATAAAATATCAGGAGCGGTTGGTAGCGTCCACTGCTCCGGCTAGCTTCTATAGAAGCGCCCCTGAAACTTTTCACGCTTGGCGCGAAAATCAAAATATTCCTCTCTTTTTAAAATACTCCCTTCAAGGTAGCAGTAGCGGTGGAAGAGAGTCCACCACTCCTCCTAGCATAGCTGTTGTACACACTTCCGGTTCTCTCTCCCTTATTTTCTCCCTAGCGTACACTTCCACTGCGACATAGCGTCGCGTCGGTCACTTTCGCAGTCCCGAGTTCCCCGAGGGAACCGGTCCAGTGGGATCCCCTAGCTAGCAGTTCTACAGGATTGGTCTACAGTTCGTGCCTTCTTGTCCAAAGATCCTCAAGTCTATAACCCTCTTGCCAGGGAATGTATCGATTCCTCGATCGAGAGATCAAGGATGGTTAATTCCGTTATCCCCAGGGGACGTTTTCCGGGCAGGCTCTTATGGCTCTCCCAAGCTATGAACGACAAGATGAGGAAACAACTAATTTTAGATCTTTGGGTTCACGAACCACTTTATGAAATTGATCATGCCATGAAAAATGATCAGAATGGCCCATTTTCAGTGTTCCTTGCCAATAAAAGTAGATTTTAGTAAGAATCTAAGCTAGAAGTTTTCTTTCCCCAAGTTGCTATAGCATTAATAAGTGAAACGCCATAATTCAGTAGTGAAGCCGTAACTTTCGTATTAGAATCAAAGTCAGCTGCCAAGATTCCCCTCTAGCTAGAAGTTTTATGTCTGTCTCGTATCTTGCCTTGACGACTTCTCGAATCAAACTACGAAAGTTCATGGCGGTGGGCGGTTGGTACTTCAATCGCGGGCCTTTACTTTAGGATTTAGATAGCCCCTCTCTAGTCTGTCAAATACATCTATTCTTACCACCACAGCCATGCCTCTTACTCTCTCTAATGTCCTCTGTGTACCATAAATTACCAAAAATTGACTATCTTTCTCTATCCTCTCTGAATTCCGATCATTCACTTCAAGAAGCAGCTCTTCTATTAAATAGAATAAAGTAAATAAGGAAATCCCCTTTCGAAAATGAGTTTCCGCAGCTGTTTCATTCGCACATCCAAACTTACCATCTCCACTAGGATCCGGATCTGTCTTATTGACCGGCTTTGGTCGAGCAACCGCTACATTTCTTGAACGGCTACTGCCTACATAACTAGTCTTCCTCTCTTCAAGGAAGTCAGTATCAGACCATATGTAGTTCTTGGCTCCTCATTTTTATGCAATTATGAAATGACTCATTTTGATGGAGATTTGTAGCATCATTTAAGTAAATACAAATTGAGATCGTAGAAACATGAGCTTGTGATATAGCTACACCTAATTCAAGACCGGTTAATGCTAGAACTATAAATAAGGGACCAAGATCTCCTATGAAATAGAAAATATTATTCATAAATAGCATAGTCCAAGCAAACCCACTTAAAATCTTTACTGAACTATGACCGGCCATCATATTAGCAAATAAACGTATTCCTGAGCTTAATGCACGAAAACAATGAGAGATTAGCTCAAGGAGTACTAAAAAAGGTGCTAATGGCAGTGGGACTCCCGCAGGTAATAAGAAGCTAAAAAAATGAAGCCCATGTCTTTGAAATCCAACGATCGTAATGCCTATAAAAATAGAAAATGAAAGAGCCAAAGTAATGAGAAAATGACTTGTCACTGTGAAGCTAAAGGGTATCATACCCTGGGGATTACGAAATAACGAAAAAGTAAAAGTGACCGAGATGCAAGGGAAAAACTTTTGTCCTCTTCGGCTCCCTCCATTCCCTCCAGTCCCCACTCCCCGGCCGGCCGGCCCTCGTCTCCACCGCCACCCACCCCGGTTACCGCGGCAGCTCCTCCGCCTTCGGCGAGGGCGGGGCTGTGGCCGCGGCCTTCGCCACCCTGATGTTGCTCCTCTTCACGCTCCTCATCCATGGCGGCATCTCGTCTCTCTTTCTCTCTCCCTTCCACGACGGACGGCGGGGCTCCACGACGGACGGCGGGGCGTGGCCGGGCTGCGGCGGCGGGGTGGCTTCGGTGCGGCGGGCGTGTAGCGACGTTGCATGGCGTCAGCAGCAAGCGACATCTCGGCGCGGCACCAGCACAGCGGTGTCTCGGCGTGGCGCGGCGTGATGATGACGGCGGCTCAGCGCGGCACCACCCATGCCCTCTCCCTCTCCCTTCCCTTCCCTTCCCTGTGGCGGTGGCGTCTCCGCACGGCGAGACGGCGACGGCGGCCGGGCACAGCACCACGCCCCCTACCCTACGCCCCCCTCCCTTCCCTTTCCCGCGGCGGCGGCGTCTCGGCGCAGCGGCATGGTGCAGCGAGACGGCGATAGCGGCCGGCGGGGCCTCCCATGGTGGTATCGAGCAGCGACGCAGCCGGCAGGACCTCCCTCGGCACGGCGGCATCGAGCGGCGGCATGGTGCGGCCAGGCAGTAGCAAGCAGCAGTTTTTTTGTTTTTTTAATCCTTCGGCAGGAGCAGTGCACGCGAAGAACCGCTCCTGCTAAAATCTTAGTAGGAACGGTGCACGTTATGAGCCGCTCCTACAAGGTACTTAGCAGGAGCGGTTCATAACGTCCACCGCTCTTGCTAAGAACTTTACGGGAGCGGTCGGCGAACCACTCCTATGGTGGGTCCACTGCAGGAGCTCACGAGTAGGAGCGCTTTTCAGAACCGCTCCTATAGAAGCCCCTTCCACCGCTCCTACAGTGAACTTTTGTAGTAGTGTAGCAAGTCCCCCACACTTAAAACGAAGTTGTCTAGGGCCTATTTGGATCCACCGTAGAGTTTCATTATCTAGCTAATAGGTAGTAGCCAATATTAGCTAGATAATGGTTACTTTGATGGATAATAGGTGGTGGTGTTTGGATCCACAACTAATAGAGTAGATAATAAGTGGAGTAAGGAATAAAAAATCCAATTATCTTCCATTAACCGATATTATCTAGCATCGAGTAGATAATGAGATAATGAAAATCCGAGGTTTAGATAATCATTATCTAGACCCGTTTAGATTCAAAGCGCTAAAGTTTAGCAGATTCTCATTATCCAGATGGATCAAACAGGCCCTAAAGCTTGGACGGATGCTCAATTGTGATAGTTAGAGTAGATGTAACACTTGCACTTCTACGCTCATAGGAATCTCCAACTCAAACAAAGCCCTTTGTGGGTATAAATAGCCTCCACCACCGAATAGAGCCTTTAGAAAAAGTTTGCTGCAAATAGTGCCGATGATCCGATGATAATGCATTTGATGGCACCCAATATAATGCATTGGATGATCCGATGCTTTGTTTTTTACCATGATCGGTTGATCTGATGACACAACTCCAAACTATCTGTTCTCCAGTGGCTATATCCAATGTACGATGTTCACTACTCACATCAGTTTGATATTTTGATTCAATGGTTATACTCCGCACTATCTCACCGGTTGATTCAATGCTCAGATGAGTGTAATAATTCACCCCTGCTAGGCTGAGCTCCTAATTCTTTGATGCATTGCACCTATACATTCAACAGAGGGACTACATTAGTTGAGCTGGTGTGCATGATTTATCTCCTTTGCTAGCCTTCCAACTTGAATGCATTGATTCATCTGATGAGTACATTTTTCTCTACTTCAGTTCTTCAACTTCCAGTGCGCCGACACCTCTCTAATGGGGTATTTGGATTGAGAAATCAACTAGTAAGGGATGATGTGATGATAGATCGACTCATTATTCCACAAAATTTAGTAGAATGGGCCTAATTCTTAATGCGTATACTAATTATTACTCCCTCCAACCCAATTTATAGGTTGTTTGGTTTTTTTTTACACCAAGTGAATTTATGAAAACATAAAAAATTAAAGTCATAGTTAAAATATATTGTATTTTAAACTAAATCACAATAAAAATAAATAATAATTATGAAATTATCTGAATAAGACGAGTAGATTAACCTTATGCCAAAATATTAAAGTCAAACGACATTTAAATTGAGATGGAGAGAGTAGCTTGTAAGAAATGATCAGATCAATAGATCATGGATCAATTCATTACATTTTACAAACCAAACAAAAAAGAAGAGAACTCATTTCTGAAAACCAAACACGGTGTATAAGAGCTCCGGCGAATGACAAATAATGCTTAAATATGCCTTCCCAGGATACGACACATACTGCGGAGACCTTGTCAGTGGCGAGACACTCAATCGATCTTGCCGGACCATACGATTGGCCATATATACCGTAGTTTTACGGCCGTCTATCCTGTAGCGTCGAGGACTTTCCACAGGGAGAGATACCCTGCCTCCCATGGTGTCTAGTCTCCAAATCTACCGCGCGCGTCGTCGTGTGTCCTGAAAGGAAATTAATGCGGGAATATATTCAGCTCACGAGAGCGATAGCTCAGATGTTAATGGTCTCTAGTTACAACCTTTACCAAACAAGCCTACCTAAAGGCCCACCCATTCGAATTTCCAAAAGTGCTGCTCGAGATTCATCTATCCAATAGCATGAGCCCGCGCTAAGATTTCGCTACCTTATTTTCTTGGGTGCTGGCGTCCCGGTTGCTGTCAACATGC
Organism: Paspalum notatum; assembly: GCA_022530915.1. NCBI lineage: Eukaryota > Viridiplantae > Streptophyta > Magnoliopsida > Poales > Poaceae > Paspalum > Paspalum notatum. The sequence continues at coordinate 21,176,417 of CM039684.1, read as the reverse complement.
ATGCATGCATGCTTAATTATATATGCTTGTCAACCAAGTATGTCGGTTGTCCAGACTTGGATAATCTTACTTTACATTCGGCTATTGTCCTTGATGAGATGGCTGTAGTCATAATGGGAGGTATGTTGGATAATCCTTGTCCCAACATTAGATTGAAAGTGTTGAAGTATATTGGAAGGGATTGAAAGAGATTTTGATCTATTGTTGATTTAGATAACAGGCCCTGCCCGGCTTCTATTGAATGCCAAATAGAATACAGACTCTGCTGCGGTTTCCAGCTTTCACATGAGTTCAGAGACGACATCACAGCAAAGAAAACTAAACCACTCAACTACCTGATTCTCGACCCGTGCTACCAGATTAGACAGACACCAGAGACAACCAGAGTATCAAACTACCAACTAAAGCAGGCCTAGGGGAATTACCAAAACCTTTTTCTACCTCAGTTAGAGGCAGAAGATGAAAAAACGACACAACAAAAGAAGGCTCCATGGCTTTTTTTTGTCCAGCATCTCTCCTGAAGACGGAGCAAGAGTTACTCCCATACCACTTCATAGCCCCCTCCATCAGCTTGCCTAGGTCCTCCCAAAGATCCTCCTCTGAGTCTTGTAGCTTCATCCACTGTTTCACATAGCCAATTACCTGGTAACAAAGTTGTCTTAGATTTGAAAATAAAACATTATTGAACACCCAATTAATTCTAGCTTTCCATAGTGTCCAGCATACACTGGCCACTAGGTTGTTACTCATTCAAGATCCTGGAACGAGGCAGGAACACCTCTCCAGTTCACAATACTACAATAACTTAACAGGATCGGTGGAAGACTCCCTACGGAATCGGTTTTACGAAGTGTTCTTGCTCGTGGGTTTCTGTAGTGGAACCCGGTGTAGGAACGGCTTTTGGACCGTTCCTGTATAAGTCTTAGCAGGAGCGGTGGACGTTACAAACCATTCCTGCTATTTTTTTTACAGGAACGATCGATGAGATCCACCTGTCACACCCCAAAATTTCTAATTTTAGGATGTGAATAGATAACAATGAATAAAATGAAGGATTTCTAAATTTTCTAAAATTTTCGAACTTGTAAGTTTTGCTGGATTGAAAGAAGCGTATGCTTTTGAAAAGTTTTTCCAATGAGAACTCATTTGTTTGTTGCATTCATGCCGAATTGCATAGTGTTTATGTGTGTAAAATGAGGTTTCAAAATATTTCAAAACCGGCTAGGTTTCAAGTCCATCTCAATTCATATCTCTAAAATCCTAGTCCTTTGCTTCCTTGCCAACTCGAGTTGTATCTCTAAAGTTTCACCGACTCAAAACTATAAACCAATCTTGTTGACCATCCTCTACACTAAGTCACGTCTTTCAATTTATCTAAGTCATTCTTAAAACCTTTGATGATATCACCCGACCTCACTCTTTTTGCCTCTTTTGAAATCAACATTTCAACATCCTGTTTCCATGTTTACCTTTTCATCATTTCTTTTCATTGACATCATTTGGTAAAGCCCAGTGTCATTCTCAAGCTCATGTCCCACTGAATGCTCTCTTTCCTCTCTCTTTCGATAGACACGAGAAATTCCAAATTCGGACCCAATTGATGCCGTCAAATTTTCTTCTTTTCTTTTTCTCTCGCGTGCATGAAAAGCCCAAGATCCATTCTAATATCACTAAGGGTCGGAGACAAACATTACTCTCATTTGGCCTTGGGCCAAGGCGCGGAATACTTTCTTCCTTTCTTCACCTCTCTCCATAGCTTGGGCCAGCCCCTTCACAAAACAGCCCAAAACAGCACCTTCCCTCCCCTCCTCCTCTCTTCCCTTCTCCCTGCGCCCCCTCACATGGAGAAAGACACAGAAAGGGCACCTCCCTCCCTGCTGGGCGCCCATTCACATCCCCCTCTCTCCCACATTCATTTCCCCATCAATTGCTCTCCTTTATTCCCTAGAATCCCTCCCTCTTTCCTTCCCCTTACCCTTGGGCGCCCCTCTCCCTCTCCTCATGACCAGATCAGGAGGAGGAGAAGCCATGGCTGCCTCTCCTTCCCCCATGGCGCCCCCTCACCTCCCTCAACATTCCCCCACCACTGAAACATGAAAACGGAGTGCTCCCGCCTCAGCGAAGATGATCCCCTGCTGCGTTCTTCGATCCATGCTCAAGCATGCCATGGAGGTTGTCTCCTTGCTGCTGCCTCTGCTGTCCATGGTGTGGAGACCATGGAGGGCGCCCCCGACGATCCCCAACGCTGAGGCAAGGCTGCAGCCCTACGGGATTGTGTGCGCAGCGGCATCACCGCCTTGATATCGCCCATGTCGCCTCTTCCACCACCAAACCCTAGGTGTTGACACCCCACATATGTTCCTCTATGTTTCCTTGTTTTCCACTGCAAATCATGTTGCATAAATCGAATCCCATCAAGTTTCGGTAAGGTTTACCCATGTGACATCTCGCTGCAGTCATGGACAGCCAAGTTGCCCTAGTTGGCACGGGTGTTTTCCGTTGTTCCAGTGACCTAATGGTCATGCCCTTCAACCAAATCTTGTATCTTGTCCTTGAATACATGCCCATAAAATGGTTTTGCCATCGGAGCCATGAAGACCAGCTTTTCGGAGGTCGACGTGTCCGATGTTCCTGCTGTCCAAGACAGCCGTGTTGCTGCCTTTGGTTCATGTTTTGCCGGTGATCCGGTAGTCTAATGGCCGAGCCCTTCTATGGAGATGTGCATAATATCCCTGTACACACCTCCATAAAATGGTTTGTCCATAGGTGCAGCGACGTGAGAGTTATCGCCGTCGCTGTGCTCGCTGCCACTGCAGTCCAGACAGCAGCTTGGCTGCCATTTGACTCATGTTTTTCCCATGATCCGGTTGTCCAAATCTTGATCCCTTTGGCTGAGATTTGTCTTACATCTTTCAACATGCTCCTATGTAATGGTTTGGTCATGGGCGCATTGATTTGAGAGTTATGGCTGTCGCCGTGCTCATTGCTCCTACTGTCCTGACAGCCGAGCTGGCACCAAATGGCAAGGGTGCTGCCACCAATTCGTGCCTCCAACCATCAGATCCTTTATACTATCTTGTGTATGTTATAACTGCACATATCTCTGTAAAGTTTAGTGGACATTGGATGAGTGTAGATCATACTTTTGCTGGTCTTTCTACATCGATGTCCTGCTGTCTAGACAGCCTTCGTGCCCTGAATGGCATCTGCATTCCCGGGCAAATCAACGCTCCAATTGCTGATCACTTTTATCATCACGTGCAAAATATCCTTGAATATACCCCTATAAAATTCGTTGGTTATTGGTGCAGCGATGCGAGGGTTACGGCCATCGAAATGCTCGTTGCAGCTGCTGTTCAGACAGCAATGCTGCCCTGAATGCGATCTTCATGTTCCGGAGATATGTCCACCCAAATGCCAAACCATTTAACCACAGGATACCACATACACCTGCACATGACCCCATAAAATGTGGTGGTTATTGGATCAGTGTAGACCAGGTTTTGGATGGTCTTTCCGATTGTTATCCGGCTATCCGCTGATTTCAGAACGCACGCCGGTTAACAAATCCATGTTCCCCGATGATCCAACAATGCTCTTGATGCATCCTATGGTAAAAGTGTGTTGTCAGGAACCCTCTACACTATACCAAAATATCACCATAATACTCCATGAAGAATCCATTTGACACCTCCACCAATGCCCATCCTATGAACCATCTTCCCTAGCAAGTTTCATATGGTCCATGTATTGCCATCAACCACGTCACCAATGTCTTGCTGCAAGTATTTGTCCCTTAAACCATGATCTACTCATAACACTCATCGGCCATTCGACAAACATCAAACTCTCATCATGATGTTTCCCATACACCACAAAATCCTTTTTGTTCCTACCTTCATATCCTTCATCGTGAGTTTATTCTTTTCTAGCCACCTTTATATCCATGTTAAACATTGTTCCAGATGTTGCGCTCCCATGTTATTAGTAACGACTAATGTTATTTATATGTTCTTATCAAATTATTTATTTCTATGGTGTATTGTTCTTAGTTTGCCTTTGTTTGTTATTTCAGTTGTTTGTGCTGAGGATCGACGTGCGTGAGCGGCAGTAAGAGTTCTTTTGAGAAAGGCAAGTATAACATGGACACAACCCAATAATCATTTAATCACTTCATATGCATGTGTCTAGTTTTGTATGCCAATAAGGACTGTACCTAGTCTCTTTTATCGCAATGTTTACCTATGGGAATGCATGTTGGTTAAGTTTTGCTAGTTGCTGCGCGAACTCATGTATCTTTGGTTAATAATTTTGTTAACGGATCTATGCAATCAAATCTTGAGCTTGACCCGCTATGGTTCATGTTCCTTTAAAAATGGCTTTTTAGCAACTTGGTTTAGGGGGCGTGAGCATGTGTTTTGCTCATAGCCACTCTCCTTAAGGACCGGTTTCGCAAAGCGACAACCTGGGACAACAGTGCTACCATGAGACTGGAATGGGACGGTCTTGGCTAATTAATTAGGTTGCACTGGTTTGGGAGTAACTTACCGATGGGGCAAGAGGGGAGGTGAGCTTCTGTGGCCCTCGCACTACTTGGGTTGAGTGCGTTTATCTCCCCTTGAGGCTTGCTCCACAGTTGCGGAGCCTGAAACCTTAGCGGTTACACCTTACCAACGTGATCTTTGTAAAGGCCTCGTAGTGTGCTTGCTAGCCATCTCATCTAAGGTAATGTGGTGGACCACTAGCATAGCCCACGACTCATGGGTAAAGATGTACGACCTCTCGAGAGTGTAAAACTGACATGTCAGCCGTGCTCACGGTTATGAGCGGCCCAGATCCTTTATGCAGATTAGTGGGTTCGTGGTTGGTTAGGAAGGTGGATCTTATGTTAATAATATTGACTAATGTTCACATGCAATATCTTGGGTTTAATAGTTTATCTACCCACTCGTAGTAACTAGTTGTTTAATAAAACTTGACCAACTAAAAGCTCATGCAACGTGTCAGCCAACCTTAGAGCCTCATAGTTCATGTTATACTTGTGGAGTACGAGTTGAAGTACTCACGCTTGTTTCTTTTATTTCAACCTACTGTTGGCTGGAACCCAACCGCTGCTCAGAAGATGAAGGCTTAAAGGAGTACAAATGAAGGATCATGGAGTTCTAGGCGAGCGACCCCTAGTTGGCTTCCCTGTGGATGGCTCGATGTTTTAGTTATGCTTCCGCTACTCTGTGTTAAAGACTTGATGTCTTTATGTAATTATTGTTTAAACGATATGTAATAAAGCATTGTCTGTGATATCACTGTTAATTGTCTCTATATGTGTGAGATTAAGATTAGATTCTGGCACATATATAGATTTGCTCTGGTTTTTCTTTTGAAAACCAGGGTGTGACACCACCGCTCCTGCTGGTAAATTAAAAAACAGAAAAAAGCCCCGCCAGCTACTACTGCCCGGCGCCGCACGCCGCCGCGTCTGCGCTCTCGCCCGGCTGCCCCGAGCGCGCTACGCCGCGCCGCCCGTCGACACATCGGCGCAGCCATCGCCTGGCCGCGCTGCCTTGCCACCGACGCTCCAGCTGTCCCCCACTACCGCTCCAGCTCCTGCCCGGCGGGAGTGACTGCCGCCACCGCGCTGTGCTCCTCGGCCTCGGACACTTTGGCCCCGTGCACCAGCTCGGCAGCCCCCAGGTCTTGGTGGTGACATCGAAGGTGCCCGCGGAGCGCTAGCTACGAGGGAGGAGGAAGAATCGAGATCAAATCAGGAGTTGGGGAGGGCGAACAGGACGGATCGACTCATCGACAGGAGGAAGAGGACGAATCGACTCACCATCGGGCACGCGTGGCAGTGCACCGCCGCCGGGGCCGCCTCACAGTTGCCGCACCGCCTGGCGTGGCCGCCGTAGCCCGCGCGACGCCGCGCCTGACCTACTCGCTGCCGCTCCTGGCCTGGCCCCTGGACGCCGCGCCTGGCGTGCCTGCCACCGCAGCCCGCGCGCCGCAACTCCTGCCTGCCTTGCCCGCCACTGCTCCTGGCCTGGCCCCCGCGCGCCGCAGCGCCTGCCCTGCCCGCCGCCGTACCTGGCCCTACTAGAGGAGACGAAGTGGAGGGGAAAGGAGAGAGGAAGAGAGATTAGGATGGATGGGAAGAGGATGACGAGTGGATAGGAGTGGAGATGAGTGGACGGGAGAGAGAGCCACAAGATAAGATCACCTACTATGCCAACTACGAGTACGGGTAACAGCAAGAGCGGTGGATTGGATCTACCGCTTCTAAAGATTGATCAGCAGGAACGGTTCATTTTGTCCACCGTTTCTGCAAAAAAATTAACAAGAACGGTTCATGTTGTCCACCGTTTTTGCAAATGCAACAATAGTAGAAGCGGTGCGCGACACCCGCCTTTCCTGCTAAGTGCCTACAGCAAGAGCGGTGCACGACACCAACCGCTATAGCAAGGGCATCTCTCACAGCAGGAGCGGTGCGTCTCGTGGGGCCCACCCTATGCTCAACAAAACTGGCTCTTTATTGGAGCCATTCCTGTTGTGAAATGGATAGCGTTCCTATAGCAAGTTTTTGTAGTAGTGTCAGGGCATCTCTCACGCAACACCACACTACTCAAGCTATTTGGCAGCTAAACAGAATATGACAACCTGCTGCCAATTCCCTATACAATTTGCATAATTGTGAACCTTTCCATTTCCTCCTCACTAGTTGTTATGCTGATTCTATTCTACTCCCTCCGGTATTTTATATTTAACATTCGGACCATACAAACTATGTTGGATTGATCTCAGGTCTGGTCAGGAGACGTCCTCACCGGGCCTGAATGTTGAGATTGAGGCCTTGATCGGAGGCCCAAAACCCCCTGAGGTTGTGGCCCCCTTCCACCCCGCACCGCTATAAAAGAAGTGACACGAGTGGAACGTGCACCAACGTTCACAGCCTCAGACCACACCAAAATGGAGGGACCCGATCTCCTAAGTGCGGGCAATGGAGGGAAGAGCCACAACCGCTGCCGCTATCCCTGTTTTTGCCGTCACCGCTGCCATGGATGACCACCATACAAGGGAAACCCCATTGCCTATGCGCACCGGTCGAGCTCGAGCCCTTCTCCGATCCCGAAGGTACACTCACACTCCTGTCTCCCGTTTCCCCTCTCGCGGATCACGAGATCTGTCTCGATCTACACACTTCCATCAAGAACATGCTAGTAGTTAAGGGCATGCATGGGCACTAGATCCGTGACATGAATCCCAACAATTGGTATCAAGAGCTTGGGTTGTGTCCAACCCTAACCCTAGCGTGGATTGACCTTCGGGTCCAGACCAAAGAGAACGAAAAATAACAGATCTTGAACCTTATGACTCGGATCCAAGACAAGACAAGATAAACGAAGGAATGGGGAACCAAACCTAAACCCTAGAACGATGTTGACCCTCGGGTCAAGAATTGAGAAGAACAAGACAAGAAATGGGGACGGCTTCAAAACCCTAACCCTAGACAAACCCAAACACGCAGATCTTGAGAGCCTAGACGGCTTACATTGGTCCTACCGTCCTCGAGGTAGATGGCGCACGACTGCCGCCGGCCGCCGCGTGCACGTGCACGCACAGCCGGGCCAAGCAGGCACCGCCGCGGGGCCGCTCGACGGCGGCATGCCCACCCTCGGGTGGATGCGCGAGCCGACAAGGGGCCGTGCGGGCAGCGCCGCAGCTCCCGTGGCCATCGCTCTCTCGTCGTCGGTGGGGAGGGAAGCAGAAGACTCGTGCGGCGTGGGGTACGAGAAGAAAAGAGAGGCGGCGAGCACTAGCGAGGATCTGCGCCGGTGGTGCCGGTCGCTCCGATTGCTCGCTCGAGCCTCTAGAAGAGGAGATCCGGCGAGGGTCCGAGTCGGCAGAGCCTCGCTCGCGCCGCCGAGCAGAGGAGAGAGAGAGAGAGGCGCCGACCGGGGAAGAGAAAGAAATGAGCTAGGGTTTCACCCCTCCGGTGAAATTTCCAAGTTATATACCATGCTCGTAGGATTCTCAACCATTGGATCTGATCCGATGGCTCGGATTGAAGGAGGGGAATGATGGGCTGGCGGCCGCCGCTTTCACGGCCCAGGCACAAGTTGGGCCGCCGGCGCACAAGATGGAGGTGGACCGGTCTGGCCGCGCGTCACCAGAGAGGCCGTGGGCCATTTTTTGGCCATTTCGGCCTGATTGACAAGAGCACATTTTTTTCTTCAGGTTATGTGCATGAATATTTGTTTTCTAGATATTTTTTTAATAATGATTAGACCTGTTTTATTGGAGCTGAGAATTAGATACAAGATTCAGATTGTTTACACTGCGATGCTGATTTTGATTATGTCTTTTCTCTGAGTAAATTGAAACCAACATGGATAATTAATAGAGAAATGCACGATGACAAATGATTTATGGCATTGTTGTTAATTTTAACCAATGTTAAATTTTTTATGATGAGCCATGATTACGATTTAATTTGAAATCTATTTTCGTCCAACGATGAATTTAGAATATTGAATTGACATGAGAATTGACTTGAGCATGTTTTATCTTTGATCAACGTTGAATTTAATTCATGCCAGAAATATTTAGTTTGGAAAATTGAAAAGATACTTGTCTCTGAAGATAGAAAAAAGAATTTGTTAGCGTGTTTTAAACTTGACCAACGTGAGCTTTAACTCATGTATTACATTTGTCTTAGAAAGAATGACTTTTGAGCGTGTTTTAATCTTGACCAATATTAAGTTTAATTCATACAAGACACTTGTTTTAGAGACAATATTTTTTAACCTATACTGATCTTATATTTTTTTTTCCTGTGATGGTTCGAATGACATTATGACTTCAGAGAGTTGGGGATCATAGAACTACCAAACGGGAGTGAGAACTCCAGTTGGCATGAGAAATAAGACATGGTGACCATTCTGATTGATATAGAGTTGGCATGGCAGAACAACAGTTCCAAGACAACAAGAGAAAGATTCTTGTATACACTTGCATGTACTGCAAGAAGAAAAAGGGCACTACGAGAATAGTTGCCTAGATCTTGACTTGATTCCTTGAGAAGAAGATGATGCTAAGAGTAGCAACAAGAATTAAATTTTTGCTTATGCAAAAAAAAATGTTATGTCAAAGTCATTAAAAATTTCTTTTAGAAATTGATGAGAATTATATGAAGGCTTGGTATGTAATAAATATTTTATACGTTTTCTCCTTGTGGGAAAACATGATTTCAGATATTATGATAAAAAACGAGCATATTCATTGCAATGTTGGGAATCATGAGTTAATTATTTAGTGTAATAATGAGAATGAGAGTCCCGCCTTCCGATGAGACATGATTTATTTGCTTTTTCTGTGCGATGTTTTTCTGAATGAGATAAATTTGAAGGAATGTGAGTCTCACTGATGAGACATATTCTATTTGTTTTCTTAGCGCAAAGTTGAAAAGAAAAAGATACATCTGTTGCTATAGGCAAGAAATTATATGGCTGAGAAACTTTCGTCGAAATTGTGTCTATTGCTTAGGCCACATTTCGAGGGGGAGAATATGAAAGTTTGGTTGATTAAAACCAGAAACTCCCCTCCACCAAACTTCATAGACTTAGAATGATGCATTTATTGCATAGATGAATTTTAATAAGAGCATGTCTTCTAAAGTGGTGATATTCGATCGTGAGGATGCATTGATTGCATAGATGAATTTTAATGAGAGCATGTCTTAAAGACTAAAGTGGTGATATTCGATCGTGGGAGAGTACTATGGTCGCCATACATCATATTGACAAGTTTCAGGAACCCTTTGCAAGGTACTTGCAAGAGAATGACCTAGATACCCAGTATATGACACCGGGTAAACCTGTGGATAAAGAGACTGATGCTGACGAAGATAAAGAGAAAGCCCATGATAAACTATTTGTAGTTTGGGGCTATCCATCTGAGACTAAGACTATTTACTCTGCTCATGGGAGATAAGGCGATAAGACAGTGAGTTGCCATTCCATTGGCTATTAACCCTACTCAAGGGAGATTATACGAGAAAACAGTTAGGTGCCATTCCATTGGCTAACTAGAAAAATGAAGTGTTTCAATATTCACTGTCAAGATAGACATATGAACTACATAGAAACAATACATTGTTTCTAGATAATGACAAGATCTAGGGGAACACGGAATTCTGAGAAATGAACCTTGAGGAGTAGAGGATGTACATCCCGATTCCGATGGTAGAAGAACCCTATTTGTTGATACCTGCTGAGGTTGCACCTTCATTTTAAATGACTATTGTTGTGACCCCTACTGTGGATGTTGGTTCATTAAGCATGACAATGAATGAACAAGAATTTTTTGATTCACACAGCGTTTGAGCCTCTGGCTCCAGCTGCGGGTTGAGGCTAAAGAGCTAGATTAAAAGACTATTGCTGATGATCCACCACCAGAGCAGCCAATAGAAATAGAACCAGACATGCTTATGAGAAAGTCAAGAAATTTATAGATCACTGATGACTGTGATACATATCTTAGTGATGATATACCCTTAGAGGGAGATCCCTCTTGGTATGAGAATGACATAAGAAGTCCCAACTCTTATAAATGGTTTGACGCCATAGAAGATGAAATTAGATATATGAGTTTGCATTAAGCATGGGACTTAGAATTAATTTCTAAGGGAGCCAAGACAGTAGGCCATTTCCATTGGTCCATAAGATGAAGAGAGACTCCAAAAGAAATACAGAAACATAGAAAGTAAGGTTGATGACAACTGGCTTTACTCAAAAACAAGAAATCAACAATGGTGAAACCTTCTTGTTGTTTCATCGAAAAGACTCATTTAGAATCATTATGGCACTAGTTGCTTATTTAATTCAAAATTAGATCAATCGGATGTGAAGTTAGCACTACTGATGGAGAGCTGAAAGAAAACATTTATATGACTCAACCTAATGATTTTGTCATGAAAATAAAGGAAAAGATGGGTTGCCACCCAATGAAAATCCCATTTATAGGTTTGAAGCAAGCTTCTAGGTGTTAGCACCTAAAGTTTGGATAAGACTACTATAAAGTTTGATCTTGAAAGAGAAGGACAATTGCATTGCATTTATGCAAGTATTAAGGAATTAGAGGTATAACTTCCTAATGCTGCATGTGGATAATATTCCACTAGCTAGCAATGATAAGCATTTATTACTAAAGACAAAGAAATTTCTTGTCCTCGAATCATGATATTAAAGATGGGGATAGGCACCCTGTGTCTTGAGAAATCAAATCCAAAAAAACAGAAACAAGAGCATACTAGACAATGTTTTGAATAAAGATGGGGATAGGCACCTGTGTCTTGAGGAATCAAATCCACAAAGACAGAAACAAGAGCATACTAGACAATGTTTTGAATAGACATAGTATGCAAGCCTATAATGCAACGTCTGCTCCAACAGTCAAGGACGATAGATCAGATGAAAGTGACATAAGAATATGAGATAGATTAAACTGATTTAATTCCATGTGCTTCAATGATCGGAGGCAAAATGTGTGCTCGAATATGCACTCGCCTTGACTTGACTTTTATGACCGGGATACTTAGCAGATATCAGTTGAATCCAGTGAGAAGCATTGGATGATAGAAAGCTTTGCGGTTCTCGCAAGAGACGAAAGACCTCGTGATAATTTATAGAAAGACAGATGCCCTATGGATTTTTGGTCTATAAAGATGGACGCGGCATAGAGACACCATGAAGTCCATGTCTAGATATGTGCTTACTCTGGTAGGAGACATGATACAGAAAAGAACTGCAAATGGTCAGTTTTTACATCGTCGACAATGTACACTTAACCTTGTAGCTTATCACGAGGTAATGGGGCAGACAATGTGGCTGAACAAAATTATACCAGGACTAAGAGTGGTTGACATTATAGAAATACCACTTAAGACATACTGCGACAATGAGTCGGCAGTGTATTGTACTATCACAACAAGAATTCAAGCGTGGCCGCTAGGCACATTAACATTGAGATTAATGTTGTGAAGAGAAAATCCAGAATAAATAATTGAGAATGAGCACATGATAGTGATAGGATGCTCGTGAATCCGCTCACTAAGGTATTCCACCCAACGTGTTTAGAGAACACGCAGCCAGCATTTGGGGATATTGGAAAACCTATCTCCGGATTTAGGGCTAATCGAACGATCATCTCAATAGAAAATGAAAAGGGCCTAATTCTAAGATAGAAATGTATATTGTGGTTGATGAGTTCAGTGGCACGTAACTGGCCATCTGCAACGCATTGGTCTCGATATATTGATCTATCAAGGGATGGAGCACAGAAGTTGAAAAAACAAGATAGACCGAGATCAACGGGGAGAATATTGGATTCATCTTGGGTCTGGTCAGGAGACATCCTCACCGGGCCTGAATGTTGACATTGAGGCCTTGATCGGAGGCCCAAAACCCCTCGAGGTTGTGGCCCCCTTCCACCCGCACCGCTATAAAAGAAGTGATACGAGTGGCACGTGCACCAACGTTCACGGCCTCAGACCACACAGAAACGGAGGGACCCGATCTCCCAGGTGCGGGTAGTGGAGGGAAGAGCCACATCCGCTGCCGCCGTCCCTGTTCGAGCCGTCGTCGCTGCCATGGACGACCATCGTACATGGGAAATTCCATTGCCTACACGCACCAGCCGAGCTCGAGCCCTTCTCTGATCCCGAAGGTACACTCACTCCTTTGTCTCCCATTTCCCCTCTCACGGATCACGAGACCCGTCTCGATCTACACACTTCCATCAACAACAGAAACGGAGGGACCCGATCTCCCAGGTGCGGGTAGTGGAGGGAAGAGCCACATCCGCTGCCGCCGTCCCTGTTCGAGTCGTCGTCGCTGCCATGGACGACCATCGTACATGGGAAATTCCATTGCCTACACGCACCAGCCGAGCTCGAGCCCTTCTCTGATCCCGAAGGTACACTCACTCCTTTGTCTCCCATTTCCCCTCTCACGGATCACGAGACCCGTCTCGATCTACACACTTCCATCAACAACATTCTAGTGGTTAAGGGCATGGGCACTAGATCCGTGACATGAATCTCAACAAACTAGCCTAGCTCTAGTACAAAAACGCTGTCGCAAATGTCAATTAAATACGAATGGAGGTAGTATCTTTCAACGCCATCCATACAAAAATTTTAATCTTACTTCACCATTTCATGTGCAAAACAGTAAGCCATGGCCACTAAACTAGTTTAAATTTTAAATACATAAACTGTGGTCTGGTTTGACCAGGATGTACTGCGTGTTTAAAATTTCTATAATATCACAATATAACCACCTCCATGATATGGTCACAATACAAAAGTTATTCAACTTTACATATCCTTCAACTTTGACAGATAGACTTTTTGCCTATAGTTGTGTCTCCTCTTGTTTGCATTTCCTATCATGTTTGAAGTTAGATTTCATCTACGGTCTGAGGCAAGCTAGACTCACAATAGTCGTCTGGACCCCTTACTCTAAAGGGGTTGTCATCATACACCTAATTGTAGGGGGTCGACACTCGACAGATATCTGTGGTGATCCTTGCCGCACCTTAGGTGGAGACCAGTGGCGGAGCTACGTATCGGCCAACCTGAGCCATGGCCCCTCCTTGCTCTGCGCACATTTCACGCTGCAGACTGGTATATCCATCATGCTTCTCGGCGAGAGAGAAAGAGCACTCTAGGACAAAACGCAGAGGGGACTCTGACCAGTCTTGTCTACTGTCTCGATCGAGCAGGGGCAGGCGAGAGACAGCAGTGGGCAGTGTCGGCCATGCCATGGAGCAGGAAATGAAGGGTGCTTGTGCTGAAAAAAGGTGTCCAAACAGAGCACGCCATGCAGAGATTGGATACTGTAGCAATTAGCCCCCCCCCCCCCCCTGTTTCAATGCTGGCTCCGCCACTGGTGGAGACCATTGCCCTCCAGCACCCTCAGTCAGAGACAAGATATGCACTTGGTCGACTTTACAGGCCGCTACGAGCTACATGCAAATAATCAGCGCTTGACCGAGGTACACCGCAAATGTAAGAAAGATGTATGAGCTATATGCAAATAATCGGCGCTTGACCGAGGTACACCGCAAATGTAACAAAGATGTATCTGCCGTCAAACTCTTCTTGGCGCAACGATCTTCGGCCGATTTGATTTCGTGTGTTTTGAGTTGTCCATCGTGTGGGTGGTGTTCATCAGGTCTCGGTGAATGTATTTTTCCACCATGGCTACAATGGAAAGTTCGTGGATAAGTGTAACTCTAATCTCTAAACAATGCTTTTGTTTCCTCATCCATATGGTAGTGCATCGGAGCTTCATACCAAAGTCCAGCAGACTGTGTGTGTGATTGTTCATAGTACAAAAATGGCACTGTAGACATACTATAGATAGAGTGAAGTTTGAATATAAACATATGCATATAACAGTCAGCCAAAGGGTGTAAATTCAAAAAACATTGTCCTCTTATAATATAGTAAAAAGGGGACCGATGGCACGGGAAGCCCAACCCAAGCTCAAATATCAGAAGGTTGTGTCGACCATTCTCAAGAATGCAGGATGTATATATTTCGAGTGATGATTTGTCTTGGTGACAATGGAGAAATATACCATATTGTGGTTTAATTTGCATACAGTGGAGACGATTCAACATTGTAACGAGCTATTTTATTCTAGCTAAAGTATTGGATTAAATATCAGCAACATTGGAGAGAAGACTAACTGAATAATTCCATGTGAGCAGCCGCAAAAGCCAAAATGCAGAATAATGAGCCTAATGGCTAGCAAACTGGCCCTAAATGGGCCGCTCGCTTATTCGGCTTGACTAGAAACCTATGGCACCGCCTTGCCGCGCCAATCTTTGGGTCCAACCAGTGTTGAACTTGGTAGGTATACATCAGAGAAATTCATTACTTGTGGACTTTCTGAAGGCCAATTCATAGCTATTGGATAGGTTATCTGGAAATAGAATGTCACTTTATGAATGAAGGTAAAAAAAACGTTCCACTCTATGTAATCAATAAACTGAATTTGAGCTGGGAAATGGCTGCCAGGAAAGCTACGCACTTTATTTTGCACTTATTGTGCCTTGTAGGAAATCATTTGAGCTGAGTATTTGGGTGTTTTTTTTTTTCAAAATTACAGAAGTACTAAACAAGGTTCGTTGTATACAATATCCAAAGAAATCGGCAGGATTTTGTTTTACCAACTGTGGATAGTCATGGCTCATGAGCAGCTCTCCACATATTATTGAGTCTCAGATGGGCTTGGCAAATCTATTCCGCATTGGTAGCATATGCCTTTGATGTGGTTAGATTGTAGCCGTTGCCTGCTATAGATCTTTTCCATTTTTAAATCAATCAAATGTATATTGAGGACTTCCTAAAAACTTTAGCCTAGCTGAAACTCTTGTTTGCTCTTCCTCAATCTATGGACACCACCATTATTTTATCATTTGTAAAATGATTAATATCATACTCAATATTGCCTTTTGCTTTAGACTAACAACTGCCAATGCCCTTTCAGAGGCTAGCAGTAAATAAGAATTATAATTACTTCTGATTTTTTTACAATAAGATAGCTACTGAGAATATACCTCTCTGATTGCAAGAAGCATTGTTACGTAATGACCATTGCTACCCAATTAGAAATATCCTACTTGTATACTTCTTAGGACAACCAAACATCTAAGGAATGAAACATCTAAACGAGTAATAATAGAAAAGTTGAATCCAACATGCAAGGTTGCAGAGTATTTTTTGCCTTGTCTAAACGGTATCTTATGAGCAGTACATGCAACTTAACAATAAGCAGTGATTTAGTTAATTTGCAAGCCATTTCTTAGGTGTAGGTCTATAAGATAATATTTAGCAGTACCACTCATCCTATAGTCCAATGGTGCATTCCATTGCACCAATACTTGATCACCTTCTCAAATTGGAGAGCAAGTGACAACTGATATGTTCGGTCTCCAGGATGAAGCGGCGGCTGAAAGGATGGACTTAGGAAGTCATGATCACCAATATAGATTTCATATGTTAGGGAATAATTTATAAGCATTTAGACAATCAGGAAATAATGTTAGGAACCGGTTGTTGAGAGGGCCTGCTTTGCCGCATCAAGAATTTGAAAAAGACACACACAAGATTGCTCTAGCTGAGAAATACAATACCATTGTGTAATAAAAATAACAGATAAATCTTGGATTCAGTAGTAAGCTATATTAAAATAGATTGTTGATAGCTTCCTAGTACATCTTATGTCTACTCCAAATTCAATAAGTTTTGACACAACAAAGAAATGATTGTCAATTAATCCTGATTGAGACACAGAGACATTGATGTTTCATGTCTTGGTAGTTGAATTTCAACTGTTGAAAGTATAGAAGTTACCTTGTATTGTCGAAGTGGGAACTTGGAAGGAAGGCACAACATACAACGTGTCTCACGCATTTCATCAAACAGAGTATGGGCGTGGTCTCTAGCGTGAGGCTGCTGAGGAGGACGGTGCGGCTGCTTGGCTGAAGAGTGAAGACACATATAGCTGCCGAGGCATGGCAGTGGTGAGTCCCTGTGGCCGCCGCTGTGAAGTCGTGCGCCCTGGTACGGTGCTTGCGAGCGCTGAGCGCAGCGGCGAGGCCAGGCCTGGCGCGACGCAGCAAAGCTGCGCGGCCGCAGTGAGCAGAGTGGAAGCAGCACACAGCACAACTCGACGGAGTCCTCGTCCAGCCCAGATGGCAGCAACAGCCTACGCACATGGCACACCCACCTCGGTGCCAGCCTCGGCCGGGACCAGACCTCTGGCTTCAGCCTCTGCGGCGTCGCCAGCGTCCTCATCCTCCCGTAGATCCATCAACAAGAAAACTAAATCGGAGACTCCGAAGAAGAGCGACACGGCTGCACAGCCGCCGCCTCCAAGAGCGCCGCTTTATCGGCTTCACCAAGCTCGACGGGCGATGGGAGGAAAGGGCCAGTGCTGCAGCTTAGGGGTGCGGACACTGTGGAGTGTGGACGGAGATAGCACGTCGGTGTTTGGATGATATGAGCGCATGGGCGGCGCTCGGGAGCACCGACCTCTCGCGCGGACAGGACCAGGCGGAGCCATTGGCTGTCTCAGGCTCTCAGCCGGCCTCCGCAGAACGTGAGCTCATGGGCGGATTCGAGCTTCCTAGTCCGATCAGGGAGCACGGCACGGCGAGGAACCAGATTATTCTCAACCGAGCCACGAGATTCGTCCTCTCTCTGGATCCTTCCCACCGTGCATCGTTGATCCAACGGTGTGGGTTACCCTGAGAACAGAAACTAACGGTGGGAGACGTCACGATGACGTGGTGCAACGTCACGAGGAATTTGGTCCCTGATTTCGTTCTAAGAAGATTGACCGGCCATGTATGGCGCGGGATGCGGATCCGTCCGGTTGTAGGCCTCTGCATGGGTTTACATGGGTTTTAATTATTTTGTTATCAAGCCTTTTTAGATCAGTTTAGATGGGTTAAAGTAGCAGGATTGGATTTGGTGGGTTGGGTACATATGTGTATTATGTTCTCAGGCTATCCCCAACCATGGAGTAAAAGTGTTGTCTATAACATTATTTGACGTGGTAGCGCTAGTATAGAGGAGTACTTAGAATAGTTGAGTAATAGTGGAATAGGAAAGACTTTTACATACTCCATGGTTGGGGATGGTGAGCCGGCCAGGATGGCCGGACCTAACATTAACACCTCATACCTTCTATTTTGTATTAGTAAGCTTTTTTGTATACATTGGTTGGACTAGACCTATATATGGTCTCCACGTTCAAAAACCAAACCCTAAAAAGTAAACGTCATTCAGATTATAACATTTTAGGAAAATTTACCAAAATGAAAGAATTACTTCCTTTGCCTAAAATAAAATAGCGGTTTCTTCCTTGGTCCAACAAAAATTGTGTTTCCTACTTGACCCGGAATTTTTTATAAAATTTACCAAAATGAAAGAATTACTTCCTTTGCCTAAAATAAAATAGCGCTTTCTTCCTTGGTCCAACAAAAATTGTGTTTCCTACTTGACCCAGAATTTTTTCATTTTGTATGCTTTTGGATCTGTATGCTTTGATCTGTTCAACCTGTTGATTTGTTCAACCAGTATGCTCAAAACTTGGATGTTGAA
This sequence comes from Paspalum notatum, assembly GCA_022530915.1. NCBI lineage: Eukaryota > Viridiplantae > Streptophyta > Magnoliopsida > Poales > Poaceae > Paspalum > Paspalum notatum. Next base: position 21,158,245 of record CM039684.1, on the reverse strand, counting down.
ACCTGTAACGCTGAAACTTGATTTCCATGACAAATATTTTGATTCTCATTCATGCACTTGTGTAGTCTGTATGCTTTAGGATGTTGAGACTACTCACTTCTATGTTGAAAGTATACTCACTTCTATGTTCGGCGTTGACGGAGAGGGGCACCGGGACGGGGAGGCGCGCCGGCCGGGGAGGGGCGCGCACCGGGGAGGAGCGCCGCCGGGGAGGGCCGCGTGGGGACGGCGGGGCAGCGACCGGCGCGCCGGGAGGAGCGCCGCAGGGGCGGCGGCACGGGCAGGGGTAGGCGCGCAGCGCGTGTGGGGGCGGCGGCGGTGCAGGCGGCGGCAGCGGCAACGGTAGGGCGTGGGCGCGTGTGTGTGCGCGGGGGGGTGGGGGTGGGGGGCCGGGCACGAGTGGATAGGGGCCACTCTATTTTCGGCGGCGAGTAGGAACCACCGAAAATAAGACTGTTATTTTCGGTGGCCGGCTGCGACTTTTCGGCGACTACCTCCGGCCGCTAAAAATGTACTATAACTTTCGGCGGTCCGCCTGGCCGCCGAAAATAAGTGTATTATTTTCGGCGGCCATACACACTTCTGAGGTTCAACATGTGCAATTTTATGCATTTTACCCTATTTATTCCTGCTAGCATCTTGTCAATATAATGTCTTCATGTCATACTAGTCAAAATGTACGTGCGGGAGCCGCACGTGATTAAATTAAAAATATTAATAGATTTTATTGAACTTAATGAGTTTAGAGTTTTTTTTGTTGAGAATCGAATTTGTTAGATTTTTCCATCCAGATGTTGCAAAACATGATCATATGTATAAAACAGCAAAACACATGAATAAATTATGAAAACAGGAAAAACTCACAAAATACATCCCAACCAGTCCGAAAAAACGCGTGGCCACAGGGCGCGCCCCCCTACCTCCATCTAGAATGTCCGTTTCAATCCGACGGTTGACAGCAGTAATTCATTTTGGTATATGTAAGCTGAAAAATCTGCCCGCTCTGAACCCTAACCCTAGTTCACTCTCTCCCAAACCGTCGTGCTCTCTTCTCTCCTCTCTTCTGAAATGGCAGCGCCAACCGCCGGGCACCTCACCGGCATGTGCGGCCGTCGAGCGGCCTAGAGGGGCCACAGACCGGCGGCGCTTCTATATCTCCGTCGCCTATCCTCGTCCTCCTCATCCCCATCGCCCATCCTCGTCCTCCTCATCCAGATCTCGCCCCTCCTCGTCGTCCTCCAACCGGACGCATGGCACGCGCGTAAAAAAATAAATATACAAAGAATTATGCTATAGCGAAGATGTATAATTAGTGACATAAGAAAAAAATATTGATCTTCGATGTGTTGTGTTAATATCAAGTGTACACTAATGATTACACCATGAGAACCCACTAACTGTGCTCCCTATTTCTACTCAATTCACAATTTCGACGAGAATGAAAACTTTGAACTCAAACTTAAAATATATTTTAAATTAAAACGTACATTTAAACTTATGAACTAAACTTTACCATAATATTAAATAATGGCTCAAAACACAATAATCTTCGTAACTTGCAAATTTAGAAATAATAAAAAATAATTCAGCCTTAATTGCTACGGCAACCCCTAAACCTAACCCGTCCTTACTCCCTCTTCCCTCACCCCGCTGCTGCTCCTTCCCTCTGCACCGCTTCCACACTCCGCCGCCGCCCATAGCTCCTCGCTCCACGACGGCCGCCCGCCTCGTCCGGCATCCTCCTCCATGACGGGGGATCGGGGGCCGGCCACTCCCCACCCCGCCTCCCATCTTCTCCGCGCCACCCGCTCCTCAGCTCTACCGTTGCCATGCCCGCACGGTTCCGTACGCGTCGCCGCCGCGTTCTCTTCTCCTCCACCGCACCACCGCAACACCGTCACCATGCCGGCACGCAGAGCTCCCCCCCCCCTCCCCCCAATCCTCTACGCCACCGGGCCTTGCAGATGCATCTGTTCACGCTCCCATCGGCCCTGGATCCGCCGCGCCCTCTTCTCCTCCATCATGTCACCGCAGCGTCACACCGAGCTCCCCCCCCCCTCAAGCCCTCATCCCTCTCATCCCGTTCGTCTTGCCTCCTATTCTTGGTTCTGCACATGCATCTTCTTGAACCGTGTTTTGGATCTTGTTTGTTTTTATACCATGCATATTTGTACATGATTATTCGCAGTATATATGGCGATTTGGGATTATAATTGTTGTGAGAAGGCTAGATGGGCTGGGACTTTTGAGATCGCGCTGGAATCGATGATGATGGTTGGGTCCTCGTGGATTAGGAGGAAAGGGCAAACGGGCAAACAAAAGAAAAGATGAAGGTTTTGGGAGGATGGCCGGTGGGTTTTTTTTTTTTTTTTTTTTTTGAGAAAAAATAGAACGTATGGCTGAAATGAGTAATAATTTGTTACTCAGAGAATTGTGGCTCCACATGTCAGATGGTTATCAACCAATAGGAATTCGAAGAGGGAGGGACAGCACGGGGATAATATTATATGTAAAAATATATTACCCATTTAAAAAAGATTTGTACACATTTGTCGGGATATTTATTCACAATCTATTCCTTTGGAACAATATATGATGGTATGTGGATAAATGTTCTTAGAATATGGCTCGATTTCTTCTTGTTCAGTCAATTGTGCAATAAGCCAATAATGTTATGTCTCTTGTGACACCATGTTCTATTGGAGAACAGGGGAAGCTAATTAATTGTAGTGACATATATATATGCCACATACGCAAATCATCATTGAGGTGACCTTTCGTAAATCTTCTTAAACTTTTTTGCACTTCAAATCGCATATAATATTATTGTTGTGACATATATATGCCACATACGCAAATCATCATTGAGGTGACCTTTCGTTATTCCACATCATTATTTCGTGCCAGTTTTTTTTTACCCTCTAAATACTAGTACTTTATTTTTGTTTTGAGGAAACACAAGTACTGTGCCACATCATTATGAGCATATAATATTTTTGTTGGGACGATTTATACAAGTACTGTGCCACATCATTATGAGCATATAATATTTTTGTTGGGACGATTTATATGATGTGGATTAATTGGGACGCAGGATGGCACTGGTGATTACGGCGAGCGCACCTTTACCATCCTAAAATAAGCCGATGGACGCCTCCAGGCCGGGTCGACGGCGACGAGGCTTGCCAGGTTCACGAGCCCGTCACCGTCTCCCATGGCCATCCTGGGCATCCCATCGAAGCCGTCTCCAGGGTATGCCAGCATCTCCGGCGTGTCCACCCCGACCCCGACGACGCAATCCACGGGCACCCGCGGAGACGGCAGCTCCCGGAACAGGGGCAGCACGCGGGTCTGGTACGGCCCGACGGCCGCGCCCAAGCCGGCGTCGCCGAGGAAGTCCGCCATGTCGCCGGCCGTGTAGGTCCTGCTCCTGGTGCTCACCAACGGCTGCGCGGCTCCGAAGACCTTGGGACTCGGCAGCGGCCAGAGGCTGCTCTCCAGGCTGCAGTACTCGCCCCTGAGCGCCGTCGGGTCGACGAACGGCAGGCCAAGATTGTTGCCGGCGACGAGCGTCATCATGCCCAAAACGACGCCTCCCCACGGCGCGGCCACCGGCACGAACCGCCTCACGAAGCGCCGGCGCCACGTCAAGGGCCGCCGCAGCAGGAACTGGTACGCCAGCGTGCTGCCGTAGCTGTGCGCCACGATGGTCACCGGCCGGCCGCCGTTGAGCCGGCTCGCCCTCTCAACCAGCGTCTTGAGGCGCGCAAGAAGGCTAAGCCGACCCTGGAATGGTGCCCCGGCGGCGCCACAGCGTACCGGAAGTAGTAGGGCGCGCCGAACAGGGTCTCGCCGTCGCGGTAGCCGAGCTGCTCCAGCCGTGACAGGAACTTGTCCATGTAGGAGAAGCTCCGGCGGTCGGGGTCGGGGTAGCGGAAGGCCCGGGTGGATCCGAAGAAGGGGACGCGGGTCTCCACGCCCAGGGCGTTGTGGTAGTCATCGGACGCGGCGTCGTACGCCGCGCTCATCATCTACTCGGCGAAGCAGCGCACGTCGGCGGCGTCCTCGAGAGCCGTGGTGTTGAGGTAGAGGCGGAACCAGCCTTGTCCCTTGCGCGCGCCGCAGCGCGGCGACGACGGCTGGTACAGGGCGGTGAGGCGCGCGTCGAGCTCATTGGTGGATTGTGCCAGACCAATCCACTCTGCGGTGCGCTGGGCTCAGTAGGGCATGCATGTACTGGTGCAATTAAAAAAATGAATTGCATGCACGATTTGACAAGGCAGGCTTTCTCACTCCACAAAGAACCAAACATCTCCATCCGTTTCTTGACCAGCCTTGCCGTGCCTCGCCTTGCTTGCTAGCATGGCTAGGTAAAGTTGGGCAAAGGTTCCACAAACATGCCCGTAGTGTAGCGACATGCATTGGCTAAAAATATCTTGTGTGCTAAGATAGCCTAGAACAACATGATATTTGACCGACAGATCCGATACATCACACCACCCAATTACCTACAATATTAATGAATACATCTCAACGGCTTCCATAAGGCTAGTTTACTATTCCATTCGCTTAAGGATAAGGGACTCGTGTAGTTGAGTTAGACAGGGTCTAGGCCTTTTCTTTTTGTTTTAAAATATATAAGTTCGAACACAAACCCATCGACGTCGAATGTCTGAATTCGAATAAATTAGAGGACTATCCTCACATGGTGTAATGGTTTGATTTGTTTGCCAAAATGGATGTGAGTAAAATATGAGCACACAAACCAACCGTGTAGGACTTCAACGCAAGTGGATGAGTTGCAACAAGAACAACCTCGCTAATTGAGCGCTATTATCAGATGGAGGTGTTTTCATGAACTCAAATTTTGGTCAAGTCATTGCGGGTATGGTAGCTATGGCTTTTCTTTATGTTTCAACCAGTTCACATGAGCGCATAGCTTCCTTCGTTTAATAATGGGTTATTATGTTAACTTCAGTTTTTCCAAATATGTGCCTGCTACAACATTTGTCTTGATCGTAAATTTGCTAATCGTGAGGTTTGTATTACATTATAACAGTTCTTTTCATGAGCCAATGTGTTATCTGCTCCTTATTGGTGATCATTTACTCAATCTTCAAGACAAATATCTGGACATATTTGTACACTTGGAATACACGTGACTACCTTGGTTTAGTATCAACAAATTCAGTAGGTATATATAGAGTTTAATATTTTAAGAAAATCATGCCATCATTTTTTTATACTATGTACGCTGGATTGAAATTTACTTTGTTGTTTTCTCCACTTTACGTGCTTGATTATCTAATATGTCCCAGACTTCAGTTTTACCATCTTTGTTTTCTTTTCAGCTTCAAAGAGAATCCATTTGAAAACCAATCAAAAATCTCCGCAGTAAGTGATTATGTCAGTCATAGTATTTCTATCATCACCATGTACCTTTATTCCATAGATGCTACCACTACTGCTGCAGCAATCTGTGTTCATTTATCTGACCATTCATATTTTATCGGATGATCCTGCTCCGATTCTGCTCTTGCTAATAATGATTGCAACATTCCAATATGTTTCGTTGACACCTTGAATTGTGTTGTTCACATCATAATGAAATGTCCACACCACAAATCATTTTAGCCATTTTATTTACATGGATTCATTGGAATTATTTCCAAATATCAAGTAATAATAGGCTCACGGTAGTTCCACTGTTCTTTTTCTTGGCCACCAAGTGAATAATTTATCTGAATAACATTCTTTCTCCAAGAATCTATTTGAAATCATTCTTTAAATCCCACAGCAACGTGCGGGAAAATCACCTAGTTTCTGTATAAGTGTTGTTACTACCACGTCTTTTATATCCTAAGGTCTTATACATTCGCGGTTTTTAAGGTGACCACAATTTCACCTCTTTTTATTGTTAATTTGTTCAGCTATAGCAATTATTACTTTTGTACATCGACTTCACTACAAGGGAAAGCATTTTTCGCAACGACATAAATCGTTACGATAAGCCTAAATTCGTAGAAAAAGCAACTATAGCAACAAAATGAATTGTTGCGATAGTCATGGACAATTGTTATGATAAAATAGGTAGCAAAAACTTTGTGCCACAATTTGATGTTTGTTGTGATAAGCACTTTATCGCAACAAAAACGCATGTTGCAATAGAATAATTTCGCAATGGCCATAATTCGTGGCAATACCATCTTAACGCAACAATTTTTTGTTTGTGGTGACATGTAACAGACGCAACAATGATTGTTCGTGGCTATATATCCCCCACACAATGATCGATGACTTGTGGCGATATATCACAAATGCAACAATCGATGATTCGTGGCGATATATGACAAGCGCACGATCAAATATTCGTAGCGATAAATCCCAAACACAACGATCGTTGATTCGTGGCGATATATGCCAAACGCAACAATCAGGAACTCATGGCGATATATCAAAAACACAACGATCGGTGATTAGTGGCGATATACTGCAAACACAACGATCGCTGATTCATGGCGACATATTCCCAACGCAATGATCGTTGATTCGTAGCGATATATATATATATATATATATATATATATATATATATATATAGGAAAATTTATTTCTACATGCGCATGTAGCTACACTCGCGTATGAATCTCATGATTAAGGGCGTATCTGGTGAAACGGAAGGTATGTACACGGAGTATACAATGATACTAGACCATCCGAGGTGGTATATGCACGAGGTATGCGAGTATACCTGAAGTACGTGGACATACCCCGTTATATGTATTAATACGAAGGTATTATCAAAATATTATAAAAACTGGGACTGTTTGTAATTTTTTCGGGTGGTGACATTTGAAGTATCTTAAAATAAGTATGTGAACATACTCAAACTGATAAATGAGTATGCGAACATACTTTATTGGTTTATTGAAGGTGAGTGTAGCTACATGCGCATGTAGATAAAACTCATATATATATATACACACACCGATATATACCAAACACAATGATTGATGAGTTGTAGCGATATATTTCAAACACAATGATTAATGATTAGTAGCAACAAATCTCAAACACAACGATTGATGAGCCGTGGTGATATATTCCAAACACAACAAAAACAATGTGTTGCGAAATATATCAGTCGCAACAAATATTGATGTATACGGCGAATGCAACCTACTACAACGGTTTTTAATTTATGAGAATAGGTCAAATCCTATTGCAACAGTAAGTCGATTTGTGGTAGTAGGATCATTTCGCAACAATTAATGTTTTGTTGTAATAGAATTATATCGCACCCCGGTCACCAAGTCCGCCTAGATGCTGCCAAACACCAAGTGTAACATGTCCTTGGCCCTCACTTGATCTTAATCCTCACCAAGTGGATGCACACAAGCTCTAAGCCTTGATCTTGCTCTCAAAGGTGTGAGTATGAATGTGTTTGATGCAAAGAGTTGAAGCACAAGGGCTCTCTGAGTGTATGAAGTTGCTGGAGTGTCAAAGAGCAACAAATGAGCCGAAGAAACCTATATATGTAGCTCCCAAGAGAATAGAGCCGTTGCTAAAAGAGGCTGTCTAACGCAGTGTAGACCGTGGTCTGTGGAAATTGTGAGGACCGTACCATACGGTTCACTTACTTTTTCAACGGTAACTGAGCACACATACATCACTGTACTGTAGGACGGTCTTGAGACGGTCTTTAGGAACGTATTATACGGTCCATTTTCCAGTGAGAAACCAATCATTGATCACTGTCTCTGGTATTTTGGTACGGTTGCAAGGACGGTCTTTTAGACCGTACCATACGCTCTGTGCAACTATGGATTATTTGACCAAATTGTCTTCCTCGGCAAACATGGTACGGTCCGTTGTCCTTTCTTCGTGACCGTACCATACGGTCCATGTAACTGTGCCTTTTTCTCCCAAGATTGCTGCCTCTATTTGTTGGTACGTTTGTTAGACGGTCCTGTAGACCGTACTATACGGTATTTGCATTTTTCCCTGCTCCCCATACGGCACTGCTCGCAAATCAAACGTAGGCACTGTGTATACTTTTAAAATTCACTCTATCATATACTCCATGTCCATACAGTACATAGTGATGACCTCAGCCTAACCTAGCCCACACCATGCTGTGGTACCCGTTTGAACAAGTCAACTCCACATACGCTCTACATCGTGAAACATCACGGCACGAGGTCATCAGGAGCGCCAAGGGGAATCTTTGTGCGTGTGCGTCCCTAGAACTAGAAGCGACCCGATGTGTATTCTTGAAAATTGGAACATCTTAATCACGTCATGTTGATGTCATATTAGTAAACATGAACAGGCAACAAAACAGCCCATTATGCATTAACATGATAGTTTCAAAAGCCACAGACATCATTGATCATTCCATGCCTTAGCTTTCTTTAATTTGATGAGCTCTACAGCAGTAGCACCTAGCGTTACATTTCAGTGATTTCATGACAAGCATTTGCGTTAGTTTCGAGAATCCTGCAAGACATTCCTAATTGTACAACACGACCCATTAAACTACATCTAATCGTGCTTTCTTTCTACACAAACAGGGATATCTCTGGTGGTTGGACAAAGGAGAAGATTGCCTCACCGAAGACCTCGTACAGCGACCCCAGGAGATGCCCTGCGTCCTGATCCTCCTTCCAAGCTTGCCTCAGCACCCCTGAAACTCTCTGCGCCAGATCACTGCCCTGATCTCTCCGGATCGCAGCTGATGGGATGTTCTCCACCATCTGCCCAGAGGATGAAGTTTGCATCATACCGGGGTTGGCTAACTGAGTGGAGAAGCCATCCATGGCTCCTTGCATGTTTCCAGCCATGGAAGCTGAGGCCATGGAGTTGCCTGATGCGCCTGTTGCCATCTTCTTCAGAGGTGGTTGGGATGCAGAGAGATCTGTGCTAGATTTTCGCTTATCTGAAATTCGCAGAGCAACACTCTTACTTTCAAATTCTACTAATTTCAACTGTTCACGTGAGGACCATTTTCATTTAATTGCCAATCAAGGCATATCTAGTGTAAATGCATTCAACACTTACTTGGGTTATTGGTCAGGACCCTTTTGTTGCTCCTCAAAAGAGGCTGTGTTGATGGAGAAAGCAAATTAGGAAACAATTTGAGCCGATCATACAAGCATTTGCCTGCAGCACACTGAAAAATTCGCCCCAATGGTAAGAAACTTAGCACGGCATTAGTTGGTGCACCAAAATACAATAAAAATATATTGACTGAGAATTCTGAACTCACCAGCAAGGCACCATAAACACGCCAAGATTCCTTCCTTTTCATCTCATTTTTCTGCTTCTCAAGCTGCAGTTCCGGCTCCAGAAGTTGCATATACGTCACAAGATTGGGCAAAAGAAGAAGTCTAATCTGGTAAGCAGCAAAAACAATCAGCCAATGATAATAAAAATATTGAGTAAAGAATTAATAAGATATACCGCGCTGGGCCCCAATGCAGATATCCCTTGAATAGCACCATAATGCTGTGTCAGTGATTTGGCAGGATCAAGAAATGCATGGATCAATGTTTTAGTTAACCGATTTTGAAGGTTGTGATAGACATGACCAAACCTGAAAAACATTGCCTTCAGTTAATCAACAATGCCATGAGAAAAAATTAATAATGCAATCACTACATACAGAAAAAACGAATTATCAGAGCGAGCTAGAGATCATCGTTCAGCAAAAGACACGTGGTAAAACTAGTATTGACTTGCCTTTCATCCTAATGTAGTAAAAAAGATAACCAAGTTATAGAACTTCCACGGACAGCAGAGCCACCCCATAGCACATTTTGTATGAAATGTCCTTATGATCATTATATGGGGACTTTGACAAGAAGTAGCAAATCATAGATGTAACCGAATTAATGTGTATAATTATACAAAGGGACTACTGACACTCTTAGCATACCACTCACCTCCGACATACCGAAGCAACCAAATTGGCAGAAAAGTCAGTTCCCAGTGATTATCTGAGAGCCTATGCCCTAACCTTTTTGCGACAATGCACGTGATCATTGATGGCATCAACTGGTGCAACTGCAAACCAAGCAAATATGCTCACTTAGGACTAATGTGATGAAATATACACAACGATCATAAAAATCACACACATGAGCTATCAAAACTTTATGGTTTACCACTTACATAAGGTTCAACATGAATATGTGGATTACGGAGAAGACTTTGGACTACAAGCATCAGGGCAAATAACACAGGAAGATCACCCAAACTCCGGGTAACCTGAAATTCAGATAGATACACACTTTAATGTAGTGTCATCTCACATAAGCAACACCAAAAGCAAGAATACTAGAGTACAACCTCGTCTGCAACAAAGTAGGAAAAGTAAGGAACCAATGGATGAAGGCCTGAATCTTTTGCCAAGCTCACTAAGGCTTCTTTAAAAAGGGACGTGTCAGATCTACTCATAGTAAGCTCAGCTATTTTATCAAAGTACATCTGCAAAGTCAGTAAAGAGGAATTTAAGTTTCTTGGAGATATATGAGTAATATATATAATGACATAATATCATAATCAAAGCACCTGTAGTTCTCTAGATAATACATGCTTAACGGGAAGTTTGACGTCAACTGGAAGTCCATCATCCTTCCCATGCTCAGGCCTTTTATTTTCAGTTGGTGGTACAATTGCTGAAGTAAAATGCTCTTTGTCAAACAAGTGCATTTTTCCCTTGACGCTATATAAGAATGACTAAATCTTGCCAAGGAGAAAAGTAAGAACTAAACATTTGTGGACAAAGAAGGAGCAAACCATCAATAGGAGGATTCTCCGGTATTGCAGGCTGCACCCCCTCGATCGCTAGCCAATGAGCTACAACTGCTGTATCAAGAGGTGCTTTAGGCAGAGAAGCTTCAATAATCTGCGCGACACTAACAAGGAAGAAAAATTTCAAATGACTGATTCCGAATCAAGTAGTACAAAATTTAATAATTATTAACATTGCCCCTACCTCTTTGAAGTCTACCTCCCGGTCATCGAGATAAAAGAGATCCTTATGTCCAACAGCTCTCTTAAAGCGCAATGGATCACCAGAAGCAAATCCATATACAGGCTGATTGGGAACCCAAATAATTGCCATCAGAGTCAATTCGAACAAAATAATGTTCAGCAGAGGCAATTGCCATGATAAGTGCCATGAAAAATTGCACATGCAAGGCATTTCACACAAACAGAAGCTAATCAGACATCTTTACATGATGAGAAAATTCCAAGTCTTTAAGAAAAGATATGACGCTGCCCTGAAGTAAATTATACAGTAAAATGAATAAGTCACATCATATTGGTAGTAAGAAAACAGCAGAAGGTGCTTACCAGCGAATCCACATCTAAAGTCCTAAAATATTACACCAATTCGGAAAACTCAAACTTTCTTGTCAGAAGATCACACCTATTAACTGAGAAACCACCATTACAACTACCGTAAAAAAAAACTATGACCCAGTAAGACAAAACCAAAATTTTCCTTAACACTTCTTAGGTGAAATTTCAAGTTAAGAAATATGGAATCATCCTTTAAAAAACTACATGTTCTATTGTTTACTGACCCAAAGATGCACCTAGAGGGCATAAGTTGAGTATCTTTTAGCCAACATAAAGACACTGGTCAGACTCTAAAACATCTTAATTGTCTTAATTGTAGTCACACTTCTTTGGGAATTCTGAACATGATTCAGAAAAACAATACTAGGAAAAATGATCCTAAGTTCATTAGCTACCAAGTCACAGGTACACAGTGGACTTACAAACCTACATTGCTACTATACTGGAACTCATCATAGGATGGTAATTCACCTCAACATACCTGAGGCTGAGAGCACTGTCAACATCATCTGCAGTCAGAACAGTTCGCTTTGCATGCCGCATACATTTAATGGATTCCTGGGGCAGAACACACACACACACACAAAAAAAAAAAAGAGATTATCATATTGGCAAGGAGCAAATGACAGATATTCTAGTAGTGCTTCCATGCTAAGAGAGGAAATTAGTGACACTTTAAGGTTCCATGAGGACTTGCGTAATAATTATAAACTAGTATAAGTAGCAGAAAGGGCGCAGACAGTGTAAAAAAATAGTGAACTAATGGAGCAAAACCTCAGTTTTAAAATGATGTGTGGGCTGGTTCAGTGCCTTGAATTAAATACCGTGAGTTGTACGATATGTGTGCTGATCCATGTATGATGGTGGAAGAGGGCTTGGTTGATGATGAGTGGGATATTCCTTTTAGGAGAAGTTTGTCTCCCAGGGAGGTAGACCTTTGGAGGGAACCAATGAGAGTTATTCAACATTGTCACTGGGAGGATGACAGAGAGGGTCAAGTTTCGTGGGAGCTAAACAATTTGTGACTGACAGAGAGGGTCAGGTTTTGTGGGAGTTAAACAAGCCTAAAGACTTTCTACAAAATCTTTATATCATTTTGTCGGAGTCAAATGTTGATTGCAAAAATTTGGAGAGTTAAAATGGCGCTTAAAATAAGGGTTTTCTTATGACAAATGGTACATGAGAATTTACAAACAGCTTTTGCTTTAGTAAAGAGGGGTTGGACTGGAGGTGCTATTGCTGTTTTTGTGGAAAAAGTTGTAGATCATATCTTTTTTGGTTGCATTATTTCTCAGTTTTTGTGGTGCTGCCAATGGGAGGTGTTTTCCTGGGCATTGTGGAAAGCTCGGAATAAAATGGTGATAGAGAGATATATTTAAAATTCTTGTGAAGAGATCTTCTCTGGTCTACACATGATGCGGAATTGGGCAGGGCTGCTTAAGGATGATCACCAGGAGAAGGTGGAGTTTCTGACAGGAAGAACGAAAGACTGGATTCTGCAATATTTGCCTACCGGTCTGATGCTGTTGGACAATGAAGTGATATGTCATGTAATGTGACAGCTTGTTTCTTGGATTAACTTTGGTGCTCTTTTGCTAGCTAGTTGCTAATAGCTCTGTATCGCAACATTATGGCTCTCTATTAAGCAGAAATATTCTCCTTAAAAAAGTAGTGAGCTATGAAAAACACAGCTAATGAAATATGTCCATAGGACACTCGTCTGTTATCCGTCCACTGGCATTTCGACAAAATCCTGATAGCCAAGTCAACTAAGTTCTCAATCCCTAAAGCGAAAGAATGGTAGGGACTATATTAATGATGCAGCATAGCTTGAATTATCAGTTGAGTGGAAAATAAAAGGAACAACTTTTCTCTAGCAGCAAGATAGACATGTCTGTGGTGCATAGTCCCATGAAAATGCAAAAAGTGCGAGGCCAGAGACTGAAAAAAAGAAGGATAAATTGAACCAGTTGTCCCAACTCCCAAGGGCCAAGTCCCACCCAGAAAAAATGAACATCACCTCACTTAGCAAGTTTCTGATATCATGCAGACCATAAAATCAACTAGCCATCACAGTTCCAAATCACATCATAAAAAAAAACACAACCTAGAATTAAAGATACTGGTTTCATACAGTGCTAAGGAGGTTGATCCAACTAAATGGCATGTAATTGCAAGGTAAACAGTGATGATCAGTAAATTAAAAGAAATTTCGAGATCATACTGGAGAAGTCAAGCCTCTTTTGCCCTACAGACTTGGGAAATTTTGCATAGCATAGCAATTACGGCCCACAGAATCATAAATACACATCCCGAAATATAAAGGATGCACATTGATATGCAGTCAATGTTTTGGCTGAAGCGCACGACCTGCACTTAGCTCAGCTGTAATAATTAAGCAAATGGAGAGAGAATATCGCTAACTGATCCCTCAAATTCACCACGCAGTTAACAAATCCAACCTGTTCGAGGGCAAGGGAGCAAGAATCAAGGCTCCCAATTCATAAAAAGTAGCATCAGAGTAAAACCAAACCGTAGGCATGGGGATGGGGACTGACCTGCATAATCTCGCGGAGGCGGTATTCGACGTCGGGGGCGAGGGCCGCGGCGACATCGGTGCCGAGGCTGGGGATGCCGACGCTCTGCGCGATGACCTCGATCGTCTCCTTGGGCACTATACTCATCGCGCTCCTCTCGGCCGCGAATCCCCCCTAAACCCTAGTTTCTCTCTCGCTGGCTTGCCCACTGGCCATAGTTATTAAAACGATGGAACGATGGAGAGCATATTTTGTCTTGTAAACGTTTAAACGACCTTTTAAACGTCGTGACAAACAATATAGAAAAATATCAATATATCATGAATTCACACAATATACAAAGCTAAATGCCAAACGACCAATATAGATTCACATAATAATAGTTTCAAAATATCATGTTTACACTTCACAACCATCGGTCCACAAGGCACAAAGCCACAAACAAACAAGGAAGGACCAAGTAGCACTGCAGCAGGCAAGGAAGGCAGCAAGCAGCAAGAAAGCAGGCAAGCAAGGCAGCAAGCAGCAAGAAAGCATGGCGGATTAGCGGCTTACCGGCGACGTGAGGGGACGAGAAGACGGCCTCTGCTCCAGGTCCAGGCGGGCGGAGGAGACGGCCGGCGGACAGGGGGACCGGAGGAGCCGGCGGCCGGGGGGTGGGGGGTCATGGGGGCATATCTGGATCTGAGGGGCCTAAAACTCTCGATCAGCCTCGTTTGAGCCCATTTTCTCGCCAAAACTGTCAAAACGCGGAAAAAGTATAGATAACCCTGAACTGGGGTCAGATACTTCATCCCTAAAAAAAATACAGAACACACCCTAAACTATCCAAAACCATATAGATAACCCTAGGACGGTTTTGGAGGGCCTAGCGCTGACGTGGACAGTGGTTTGGGTGAGGTGGAACCCGGTCAGCCTTCCACCATGGCCTGGGCCCGCACGTCAGCCTCTGACACCGTGGCATCTTCTCTTGTGTCTCTCACTCCACCACGCCGCCCATGGCCTCCTCCACGGGGCCACCGTCGACCTGCCCCCGCTCCCACCGTGTCCCCACCCCCGTCGCGGCGCTCCTCGTCCCCAGCGGAGGCCCGAGCAGGAGCACGAGTGCCAGCTTGGGATGGCCGGCGGCGGAGAGCGAGACGGCCTTGGGAGGCTTGCCGGTGTCGGCGCGCTGGACGAGGATGGGGTGGCGGGAGCGGCGGTGCCCCACGCGCCCTCCAGCTCGCGCATCCCGGGCCAGCGGCTACCCGCGGTGGCGGCGCGCGCGCCCTCCACCTCGCGCATCCCCAGGCTAGTGGCTGCCCACGGCGGCACCCAGCGCGCTCTCCACCTCTCGCGTCCCTGGGTCGGCTGCTGCCTGCAACGGCCCCGAGGCCCTCCGTCGTCCACGCCGCTGCGTCCACCCGAGGAGCCGTGGCGCAGGTGTAGAACATGGGGGACATGGCGAAGGCGAAGAAGCCCTGCAGCCGCTCCTGCGCGCCCTTGGGCGACTGGTCCAGCCGGAAGAAGACGGTAGCGAGGACCGGCGCGCCGGACTCCTGCGCCAGGGCGGCGTTCGAGGAGCACGCCGCGAGGGCCTCCATCGTGAGCTCCGGGAGTCGGCGGCGAGCTGCGGGAGCAAGGTGGCACGCGGGAGGCCGCACGCCCGCGTGGCTGCCACTGTGGTGAGGCTAGCGCGTGGGCTCGATGCCACGATGGACATGTGAAGCAAAAAGAACAGTCCACGTCAGCAAAACCGGGCGCCACGTCATCAAACCAGGGTCAAAAACCGCCCCAGGGGGTTATCTATACGGTTTTGGATAGTTTAGGGTGTGTTCTATACCATTTTTTTGTTGAGGGGGTGAAGCATCCGACCCCTGATAGTTCAGGGGGTTATCTATACTTTTTCCCCGTTTAAACGAGCAAAACGTCGTTTTCGCGATTTTGGCTAAACGTTTCAGCGTTTCGAACCTGCTGGGCGTTTTATCGTTTACACGTTGTCGTTTTCACGACGTTTTAATAAGCATGCCATTCGTTTTTTCCCCAAACCCAAATTCTCCCGAGCTCAATCGGATCTCGGAAGGAAAAGGGAGAGGGTGTGAGCTTGAGCGAGAAGAAGGGCTGCCAAGGGAGCCGAGTTCGAGCAAGCTTGGCCTTGTAGGCTCAGCTCGGTACGAATAAGGCCCCCTTCGATTCCCTAGGCCCAGAGCTCCCTCGCCTCCCCGCACGCCTCCTGACCGAATTTCAGCCGCAGTGGTGAACGGAGCAACCGGAAATCGGAGTTTCCCCGGCCGCACCGGACGAGCGGACGAGGCGGAGGCACTCGGCGGACGAATCCCGGCGGCAGCCGTGGCGGGAGGCCGCGCGGAGCTTGGAGGCCGACGGCGGCTGCCGTGCAGGGAGGCCGCGCGGAGCTTCGAGGCCGGCTGGCGGCGGCGTCGCGGAGGCGGCAGACGGCGGCAGCCATGGCGGGAGGCTGCGTGGAGCTTGGAGGCGTCCCGGCGGCAGCGGAGGCGCCTCGGCGAGGGCGACGGCGGGGATCCGGCCGGCGGCTAGCGCGCGCGTCGCTCGGGGAGGGGAAAATCGCGTCGCATTTGGTGGGAGGCCGGGTCTCGGGCACGGATGGGCAAAAGCGAAATAACACTAGGGTAAGATTTCGGGGTAAGATGGATCACGGGAGAAAAGCAAGGCGTTTGGGTGGGTTTTTGGCGTTGGTTGAAACATAATCAGCTTATAAGCAAATCCAAGCGGCCATCCAAACAGGGCCGCAGTCCTTCGTCTCGTCCGTTCCGATTTTGGGCAGAATTTTTAGGGACCGCACAATGGATCGCTAGCCCATTAATTGGGTTACACAAAAATAAGTTGTTTTATATGAAAATTGATTTTCTATATGAAAAATAAATTACTCTAAGTGCATAATAAATTTTCGTCACATATAATACAATACGCAAAGTGAATTGTTTTACTTACGTGTAATGAACTGTTATTGTTATATTGGCAAAATGAATCGTTCTATTGGCAAAATGAATTGCTCTATGTGCATAATGAAATGTTCTACTGGCAAAATGAATTGTTCTATGCCAAAACAAATTGTCCACGTATCAAATTTCTCTACACACAATGCGAATTGTTCTACAAATAAAATAAATTATCCTACACTTACAATAAATTTTTTGAGATGAACAGTTGCTATAGATTAAACATAAATTGTTTTTTGAGCATGGAAATGTGTTCTATCTATTTGAAAAATTGTCCTACCTACATTAATAAAATCATAGGTGATTAAGAAAGATTTCAAACTCAAAAATAATGTTCTGACGACGCTTTAGATTCACCATACGTGCATGTAGTGATAGGGACACGCCAACAGTGACGTGTCTTTTGTCCCAACCTTTTATGGTACACAACGATATGCTATTCCCCTTTGAATATTTTCTCCAGTAAATATGCGCCAAGGATTAAAACTTGAATGGTATATATCAGAATAGCAGTTCAGTAACAGCAGCACTACTATAGTATATAGAAGATTAATCTTTCTAGTCACATACTAACAATTCAGCAAACAAATAACTTAAATCTTCCGCTTGATTTAGCTAGAGTAGAAAGCAGTTGCACTAACAAATTCTCGTTGGAATACTATAGACCAGCAAGCATCAGTGCACGACAACAATATATATAATAACCAAGAATATTGGGGCTTCAATCAGATCGAGTAAGAAATAAATCACAAGCCCAAAATATCTCTGATGACAGATCAAAGACAAGTACTAGCAATGATAGATGGGATCGGCTTACAAGATGCAAACCAAACCCTAGACAAATTCTTCCACCCCTTCTCGAAAGACACAATCACAAGAAGGGGAACTCGGCATAATTCCGATGCACATCCAAGCAGCACCTCGATTGCACGATCTCCACAATCCAAATGGATCCGCAAGAGGTAGATGAGAGGAACACCCTCTCGTTCTTCGGTAGAGGAAACCCTCGACGAATACATGTGGAAAATAGCAATCCTCTTCCTAATATAATGATGACTACTGATATATCAATAAGGGGAGCCCTACATGCGTTTGAGATGGGCTCTCACATGATACACGACCAATGTCCTAAATTGGTGGCGCAACACCCTAGGGCGACGCAATTTCCCGTTGACTCCAAAGTACAAAAGGCATGAAACTGGTCTCTTTGGAAATATTATGTTTTCATCTTTCCAAGCATACGTGGATCACTGAAAATGGAGCCCGTTTGGCGATGATTTTCATGTACGATGGTCCTGGAGGCCGAGGTGACTGACTCTAAGATGAATTGACCTCCAACTTGACTTGGACGCCCTCCTTGTTTCCCTTCTTGGCCTTGTTGATTCCCAAGGCCTTCAAAGTATATATCTGATGACTATTTAACATTTGTAAAAAAATATATTTTTTGATAGATTTCATCAATAGAAAAAGAACCAAATTGAATACTAGATGACTCCAGAGGATCACTGGTTGCCATATTCGAGATGCCACGAGAATTTCCAACATGAATAATTTGAGGAGCCATGGTCTCATCATCGTCCCTCTCTTGAAACAAAATGGTCCTCGGCTTTGAGATAAACTAGGTGATACCCCACGCATTGCTGCAGGATGTTAGTTCGGAAATATATACAGTTTTGAAAGACACCTCGTGGTGTGTGTTGCCACTGGATTTTGTAGTATATATGTTGAGCTGAAATGTGAAAGAAGGCAACTCTGCTACTGTTGTAATGTTCAGTGGCAATGTGGAATAAGAGACCAAAATAATTCAACATATTTTTGGATCAACATGATCTTGCAAGTGAATTATCATTAGGTATTGTTTTTTAAGGAAAGTTTTATGGTTATTGTAGCTGAAGTTCTAGGAGCTTTAATAATTAATAATACATAACGAACCATGGTAGTAAGAATGTGCATCCTAGAGTGATTTTGTCACCTAAAAGAGTTTTTGAAGTTACATCACATCAAGGATTGTTGTACTCTTTAGAGAATTCACATGCTAGGTTTAATCTTTAGCGGCTGATGGCGAAACCATTCTTCATCATATGCAGTTTAACTATCTGGACATTAATGCCTTTCAGTGACATCAAAGCATCTATGAATATTAATTTTAGATGTCAAAAAACGGAGGTGAAAAGAGGAGAGATAGTCATGGTAGATTACCAACAAAAGGAAGTAAATCCCAAGACACACATATATACATATGATCACGTCATATCATTATGCCCTCGACCTCGCATTCATGTTGTTGCCGCCGCTGCAACTCATTCATTCCGTGCGCCCTGCTTTGCGCAAGCGTCTGCACAAAGAGACGCTGCTCCCAAGCCGGCCTAGTGGCAGGCCGTTCTTAGGTTGCAGTGGACCCGCTGGTTGTTAGGCTCTACGGCACCACGCAAAGCCCCCTGTTCATTCAGTGCACCCTACCATGCCGGCGTCCACGCATAGCTGCCGGCCGGTGTGCAGAGCTGCATCGCACCTGTGCTAGTTTGCACTGCCGGGGCCAGCCCAATGCGCCTTGGGACGTTCCCTGGTCACCGTCGCCTAGTCGCATGATTTTCTGGCCGCCGTAGGACCGAGACGTGCGACTAGAGGAGGGATGAATAGGAGCATGAAAAATTCAAACTCAAACCCCCACCGAAGCTCATTCACAAACCTCACCCGATACCGTCCACTGAACAGATATGTATCGGGTGGAAAGCGGAAGCACCAACTACACCTAACCGAGCAAGCACACTACACCTAGATGAACATGCACAAAAGATCACCCTCGGCAAACGTGTTACTCACATAGCCACTCCACACCGAAGTGCGTCTCACTTGAAAAGTGAGCGAAGAGTATGGACTAGTAGTGAGACACTCACTACCAAAGACGAGACACTGACCTACACTCACTAGACCAACACAAACAAGGCACTAAAAACTAACAAGAACATACCCTAGTGAGCAAAGTCGCATAGCATGAGAAAGCTACCGACCCTAGGACTCACTAGGAAACTTAGAGCACAAAACACACGAGCACCAAAGAAAAACAAGCAATGGAACAACAAACAACTCAAAAACCAAAGCACAAACAGCAGCAAGAAAAGAGCACGCACTAGCAAAAGAGAACAGCAAGGAACCGGACGAAACAACGGACAAGAAAACTGAAAACTGAAACACAGGGACAAGAAAGCTTGACCGGACAATCAGGTCTGAACTTGATGGCTTGACCGGACTAATAGCAGGGAAAGAAAACTAAAGACCGGACAGTCCTATCTAGGTATTTCGGACAAAAGACCTGCCAAACACCCAAGAAGATGCACAAGCAACAGCACCCAGCACCAGCAGTTCGGACAGTCAGGCAACAGCACCCAGCACCAGCAGTTCGGACAGTCAGGTTTGAGGGGACCGGACAAATAACCTGGCTGTCAGGTCAGTTATTCGCGTGAGCCCAAAACTGAAACTGAAAAACTGCACGCGTGCACTTCAAAAACTGACCCTAAACCCAAGCAATCTTTCTCCAAATCTCACGAAATTTTGCACAAAGGATACTAGATCATTCCCAAAGCTAACCCCAAAAGATCCATGTGAAAAGATCAAGGATTAACCGGGAATTGCAGATCTCGTGAGAAGGGGGAAAGAAGAACGAAAAACTGGAAATCGCCCAAATTTGAACTTGCTCGTGGATGAATTGTTCTAACACAAGTCTAGGGAGATGTTCCACATCCTAGCAATTCAAAATACCGGCAAAAGAAAGATCCCATCCTTGGATAACACAAAACGAGCCAAAATCCAAGAACTAGAAAGGGGAAAAGAGGGAGGGACGAAATTGCTGTTCAACACATGGAATTTCTCAATGAGGAACCTTGGATTAATCACGTAATATGAGTACACAAGATCCCTAGAGCCTACCTCCCATCGTCCACCCACTAATGATGAGATTAGACTAAACTAGGCACTCATCCTCTAGCTAATCTTCTCTCTTTCTTCTCTTTGGATCTTGGCTACTAGGGTTAGGGAAACTAGGGTATGGTGGCTGCCAAGATGAGCTCCAAAGGAGCCTCTCAAGTCTATTTATACCCTAAGCCCTAAACGACACAATTACACTAAAACCCATGCCCGGAGGGGGCCAGACCGAAAAGATACAATCGGATGACTACGATGACGCCTTGATCTTCTTCTTCTCCACACCTCGCTTGGATGTACGCCACGTAGCCAGTAGTCCGGAAGCTTCTCCCAGTTTTGAAGTCAGAAATCGGAAAACTTTATTTCGCGGGCTTCTAGGGCCGTTGTCTTGGGCCCATCTTCTATTTTGACGAGTTTCGGTCCACTCGCCAAGTCTTCATAGCTTGGGTGGCGGTTTTGAGCCGAAGCCGCCAAAGCCTCCCTCAAACGTCTTCGCGCCATGCACTCGGGTTGGAGCACCACGGTGGCACCCGACTTCTCCAGTCCATTGGAGTAGCCTCGCAGTTCATCGGAGGGCTTACACCATCGTTGCCAAACCGCCCCTCCGTATACCGAACTCCCATGGCCGACCGACGCCGAGACTTGCCTCCGGTCCATTGGAGGGCTTTTGCCTCAGTCCATCGAGGTCTTCATCTCCTCTACCTCCAGTCCATCGGAGGACTAGTACCATTGACAATCACTCATCACACCAGAAGAGCAATGAAGCCGGTCCATTGGCTCTCAATCTCCCCCTTGAAGAGTACATTGTCAACACATCTCCAACCTGTAACCTGAAATAGAACAAAGACAAAAGAAAAGCGTAAAACCGAAAAAAAAGGAAAAAGAAAAGAAATGCTCAAACTACCCAAAACCAAACAAAGGCAAATTACAAGACAGCTTGAAGCAAAAGAACGCAAAGCATCGGCTCCTCAAGACAGAGGCAAAAGGCTCAACGCACCGATGCAAAGAGCATGCTAAAAGCTCAACTCCCCCTGAAATGCATCCTCACAAATGCAATATGATTGCAATATGAGTGCAAAGCTCCCCTCAATTAGATCTCTTCAGAAGTCCTCCCCCAGTGTCCAAACTTCAAAATTTCTCCCCAAAATTCTTCCCTTTGTTGACAATGGACACATCAAGGGTTCCTAGAACTCCCCTGAACTAAATAACTCCCCCTCAAAATATGCCATGATATGCAAGGAGTGTAACTGAAAGAGCTCAGAAGGGATGGAAAGCTAGTATTCACAAGTTCTAGCATACAATGCAAGTGAGGGCAAGGAAGCATATAACAAGCTCAAATGAATCTATCTTACACATATCAAGAGCAAGCTTATTTTTCAGGGTAGTTTTTAAGAAAAAGCATCACCAACATGAATAGCACCTAGCAAGATAGGCATGAACAACAAGATGCTAGCAATGCATACAAGATGTGCTACTCTCAATCAAAGCATATACAACTAGCCATAAGCATTTTAGAGACTTGCAAATTTCAGATTTAAACATTTGTATTCATAACCAAGTTCTTTTTGTGCTAGGGGTTATTTACTTGTCTTTTGCCACTTCTTACGAACCAATGCCAAGCCTAGGCTTAAAGAACCATCAGAAGCTTAAGACAAGGTTTTGGTCATACACAGCCTAGTCCAAGTTCATGTCAAAGTGCAATGACAAGCAGTCTCAAACTAGATCAGTATGACAAGCAAACCCACCTGGATCTTTCTCAATTTAGCACATAAGACACCACTTGTAAGCATTTTGATTCAGATTTTAATTTAAACAAGGTGTCATAGAAGCTTAGGCATTAACTTAGCAAAGTCATACAACTAGCATATCTAGGTATAAAAAGATAGCATAGTATTCAACAATCCTACACATGGTAGGTAGCCAAATCAAGTGGTGATCATAGCTTTTGATTTGCAAAGAATAAAATGACTTAGCTCATAACTAGTGTTCAACAGACTCAAGAGAGCTTAGCCAACCATGATCAAGCAAGCACTGTACAGTCTAGCACAAACAACTACTAACTCAATCATACCAAAATAGCTCTAGTGCTAGTGAAATGAAAATGGATATGATACAGTGCAATGCATGATATGATACAATATGCAAAAGAAACAAAGAGAAATAAAAGCAAAATCTAAACTACAAAAGCTATTCCTTACTAAAAGGAATAGCACACTATCCCTGACTAAAAAGAATAGCACACTCCAAGCTCACCTCTCAAGCGCGCAAAAACGCTCAACTCTAGGGGTTTGGTAAAGATATCGGCCAACTGGTTTTGGGTTACTACATGGACTACGTCAATATCACCCTTCTCATAGTGATCTCTTAGAAAGTGAAACATCACGTCTATGTGTATGGTTCTAGAGTGCAAGACGGGGTTTTTAGCTACAGAGATAGCAGAAGTAGAGTTCACTAGAAGAGGGATCCTCCCAAACCTAAGGCCAAAATCACTAAGGGTGGCTTTCATCCATAAGAGCTGGGAGCAGCAGCTATATACTCTGCTTCTGTGGTAGACAAGGATACAATAGCTTGCTTGCGAGAGGACCAAAAAACAAGAGAGGTTCCTAAGAATTGGCATGTGCCAAAGGTTGACTTGCGATCAATCCGGCAGCCAGCATGGTCAACATCTGAGAACCCTCTAACAGAAAGAGAAGAACCCGAGGAGTACCCAAGACCAAGCTCAGGAGTGAATTTCAGATACCTGAAAATACGCTTCACCGCTTGACGGTGTGATGTCCTAGGAGACGCATGGTAGCGCGCACAAAGGCAAACCGCGAACTGAATGTTCGGCCTGGTCACCGTCAGGTACAGAAGTGAGCCAATTATCCCTTGAAATTCTTTCTGGTCCACCGCCTCTCCATCTTCATCCGCATCAAGCGCCGTGTTTGTACTCATAGGAGTTGTCATGGGTTTAGAGTCACCCATATCAAACTTCTTGAGTATGTCCTTCGTGTACTTGACTTGAAGGACGAAGGTTCCTTCAGGGCCTTGCTTGATCTGCAGCCCGAGGAAGAACTGGAGCTCACCCATAAGACTCATCTCAAATTCTATGCTCATCTGTTCAGCAAAACTAGACACCAAAACGTGAGATGAACCACCAAAAATTATGTCATCAACATATATCTAAACTATCAGGGTGTCACTGCCACGACTCAACAAAAACAAGGTCTTGTCTACTGAACCCATTACAAACCCAGACTTGAGCAGGAAACTCTTCAACCTAGCATACCAAGCTCTAGGAGCTTGCTTCAGACCATAAAGGGCTTTTCTCAACTTATAAACCCAGTCTGGAAATCTAGCACTCTCAAAGCCAGAAAGTTGTCTCTCACAAACCTCCTCCTCTATGAATCCGTTTAGGAAAGCAGACTTGACATCCATCTGCTGCAATTTGAAACCTTTAGAGACCGCAAAGGCAAGCAGAATCCTAATGGCTTCCAAACGAGGTACAGGGGCAAAGGTCTCCTCATAATCTATCCCCTCCTTCTGACAGAAACCCTGGGCTACCAATCTCGCTTTGTTCCTCACAACCATCCCGTTTTCACCCTGTTTGTTCTTAAAAACCCACTTGGTACCTATAGGGCGACAGTTTGGTGGAGGTTCAACTAAATCCTAGACATGGTTTCTCTCAAAATTTTCCAACTCCTCATGCATGGCGTTCACCCATTTAGGATCAGATAATGCATGTGACACATCCCAGGGCTCAAACGAAGCAACAAATGCAGCATGGGAGAAAAAGGCTAGAGAAGCAACCATAGAGCGTGTAACACGCTAGTGAATGTCTCCAATCATCCTGTGTGGAGGGTGATCCCGCTGGACCTGCCGAGATGGAACAATCTCGGAGGTCACCTCCCTTGCGTCCTCAGCAGAGCCACCATCCGCTCGAGCTGGCAGTCGGGGGAGTGAGGAGGAAGCCGCGGGCGAAGGTCCTCCTTCATCATCAGAGCTCGTAGCAGAGGGGGTAGGAGCTGCAGCCGGTGCAGAGACTCCTGCATCACCAACATCTACTGCACCTTCCTCGTCTTCAAAGATGGGAGTGCCTTCCTCGTCATCACCTGAAATCTCAAAAGCAGGGGTTGTATAAGGCAAAGACTCGTCGAAAGAAACCTCACAAGTCTCCTCTACCCTTTTGGTCTCTATAATCCACACTCGAAAAGCCCTAGAGTTAGATGCATACCCTAGAAAAATACCATCCAGGCAACGAGACTCAAACTTATCCAAATGCCCCGCCTTCTTAAGCACAAAACACCTGCACCCAAACGGTCTCAAGTGCTTGATGCTGCGTTGCTTTCCAAACCGAAGCTCATATGAGGTCTTCCCTAAGAAAGCTCACAAAAAGATCCGGTTCGCAACATAGCGGGCAGTATTCACTGCCTCAGCCCAAAAGTGCCTAGGAGTCCTATTCTCATCGAGCATCGTCCGTGCCATCTCAACAAGTGTGCGGTTCTTGCGTTCCATAACACTGTTCTGCGGTGGGGTATATGGAGAAGAGAACTGATGCTCAAGACCTTGGTTATGACAGAAGTTTTCGAACCGAAAGTTTCTGAATTCTCCGCCATTATCACTGCGGATAGCCCTCATGGCCTTATGACTCGTTTCTCAATCTCAGTACTAGATCCCGAACAAAACCAAATGCCTCATCTTTAAACTCCATGAAAAACACCCACGAGAACCGAGAAAAGTCATCCACAACGACAAGCACGTACCACTTCCCACTGACCGACGCTACCCGAGCAGGACCTACTGTATCCATATGGAGTAGCTCGCCCGGATAGGTGGTCATTACCTGAGACATAGGAGCGTGTGAAGCGACAACCATCTTGCCATGACGACAAGGGTGGCACACTAAGTCCTTCTCCGCTTTCAATTTAGGCAATCCTCGGATTAGACCCATTGAACTCAACCTGACAAGCAGATCAAAGCTCAAGTGACCAAGTCTCTTATGCCACTTCCATAAATCAGCAGAGGGACCAGCAACCAAACAACGAGCAGGGCCAGAAACAGATGTGAGGTCAACCCTAAAAACCTGACCAAAAGGCAACAAAGAGCAAATAAGGGTCTCCTCAGCATCAAGAACGCGGCACGCACCTTTCTTGAAACGAACCTCAAACCCCTCATCGAGAAGTTGCGAAACAGAAACCAAATTAAAGCCCATACCGCGAACAAAAGCAACTTCTCTCAGGGAAAGCTTGGAAGACAGCTGAACACGCCCAGTACCCAACACTTTACCTTGACCATTATCCCCGAATGTGATGTACTCCTTGGTGTCCACGGGGTTGAGGCTGGAGAACCACTTGCAGTGCCCTATCATGTGCATAGAGCAACCGGAGTCCATGATCCACACATCCTCCATGCCTCGATCCTGCAAAGTCAAGTAAGGCGACTCTGATTGAAATCACTACCACGACCTGGGTAACCACGTCCTTCAAAGCGTGAACCCTCAAAAGCTCTCTCAACTCCTCGGTCATGAGGTTCATAACCGCGCTGAAAATGGCTAGGAGCTCGACCGGCAAAGCGTCTCTCATGCATAGGAGCACGGGCTTGAAAGCCGCCTCCTCTCTCACCACAGCAAAGCGGTCTCTCATCTCACCACGGTGGGAAGGATCTTGCCTACCACCCTGGTAGAACTGATCCTGGTTCTCCCAAGCTCTCTTCTGCCTCTCAACCCGCTTCCTTCTGAAGCAAAACTCCTCCATGGTCATTCCGCTGGCAAAAGTCATAGTGGTAGACAGGCCTCTTGGGTAAAGGGTTAGGTTGGGCCTTGGGCTTAGGTGGTGTGGCCTTGGGTGGTGCAGGCTGCTGGGCTGTCTTCTTGTCCTTAGGCTTGAGCACTTGTTCAACTATTTTGGTCAGCTTGGCCTGAGGGGGCTTGGGTGTCCAGAACTGTTTCTTTTTGGTTGGGGCAGCCCTGGGTGGCTCATGGTAAACCCCATCTATAGTCTGGCCAGGCTGGGTAGGTGCAGTCTTAATCTTGATAGGGGCACTCTTCTCACCCGAAGTGCTACATTCTCCAAACCCAAAACCGCCCAAGTCACCCTCGGCTCTCTTGGTGCTCTCTATGATCATCTCAAGATGGGGTCTCCTAGCCCAAAACCAGCTAAGCACCTCTCTCAACCTATTGTTGTCATCTTGCAAAGACAAGACCTCCTCTCTCAGATCCTCCAGAACTATAGTCTGGGCAGCACAAGACTCACAGTCAAGAGAGGGAATCACAGGAGTGGCTTTCTCAAGTCTCTTAATGGTGGCATCTCTATCCACAAGCAACATCTTTAAGTTCAAGCAGTTCTCACAGGTATCAGCAAGTGCAGAAAGCACCTCAAGGTCAACTCTCAACTGCTTTAGCTCACTCCTCAAAGTAGGACAGACCATACACGCACCCAAAAGCGTAGGTCTAGCCCTAAGCTCCTCAAGCTCCTTGAGCTGCCCCTCACACTTCTCCTTCAGCAAAGCTAGCTCACTAGCCAAACAGGGGCAAGACTCACACTCAGGAATATCACTGTTGACGGTCGTAATCTCACGATATCTACCGTCAATAACCAACCAAATGGAGCTATGCAAGTGAATAATTATGGACTAACCCTTCTACTAATGAGTTTCACAAGTTTTATATCAATATTTGGATGCAGGTACCAAAATGCACATAAAATAGATGAAAACATGCCAAGGATCAAATATGAGGCATACTGGCCGAAGTGGCTAGGTCGGCCGACCACATCACCAGGTCGGCCGACCAAGGGTCAAGCCTACCTGGTGCAGCCAGGTCGGCCGACCTAGGGGCTGGCCGCCCGACCCAATGACAGGGTCGGCCGACCCCTGGTCAGGCCACCCGACCTCCCAAGTTAGCCATGTGCCACCTCATTGATCCACATCATGAAGAAAACACAAGTGCACTCAAATCCAACAGCAAGACCAAGCATCCAATGTATCCAAAGGTCGAAAATGCACCAAGTCACGGATCCATAACGTCATCAATCCAAGGGAGAAGCAAAATGGCCAATGCAGGCCTGACACGTGATCGCCCGACCTCCTACAAGGTCGGCCGACCTACCCTCGGAGGCATTTTCCACGTGCAACAACCGTCCTAACCGCCAACCGCCAACCTCCATGGGGAAGCAAGATCAAGCCGTTGTAGTGCAAAGGTGGTGGATCGGGTGGTCGCCCGACCTCAGAGTAGGTCGGCCGACCTCCCCCCTAGGTCGGCCGACCACCGACTTCGGCCTCCCACCGACCTAAGCCTCCTACAAATACGCCCCTCTCATATGGGACTATAAATAGGCCTGTAGAGCTCATTTGTAAAGGTGTGGAGAAGTTGAGAGCCATATTCTACCATAGAGAGTGTCCTTTCCACATCTTAGTAGTTAGGATAGTCCTGGGAGTTAGAGTGAGTCGAGCTTTGCCTCGGAGTTCTCGGAGATTCTTCTGAATTTGCGGTAACAGCTCTTGTATCTTTTGTACTCAATCTTCAATATAATTCAGTTATATTTTACTTTATTTCTATCTCTTGCAAGTGTGGTGTACCCTTTATTTTGCATACTTGCTAGGCTTAGACTCGTGGTTATCTTAGTTAGTCAAGTTCTGTTATTCTTGTCGGTGCTATAATCCAACCTGTACGCCAGGCTTTGGTTAGGTCCTCTCCTCTGATCCAGGACGATCTATTGTTACTCAAGCTTCGCTTGAGAACGTTTATAGCGTGCCAGCCTATCCACGCAGATTTGCTTGGTAGCCCCACTCGGTGACAGCGTGTGGTGTGCCTGTGTAGTCCAGGCCCGTTCTTTCGGTAGGCCCGTAGGCGTTAGCCGGGTCTCCTTCGGTTGTCTACTATCTACCCCCTAACTCCTCGAGGCACCGGAATTTCGCTCGATGCAAGACCGTAACTTGCTACTTGAGTTTCTTAGCTAACCACGATATAGTCTTTGCAGCCGAATAGAATAGAGTTTGGGAACTTTATCTCACTCATTGTCCTCCCAGACAACTATACCTTTCTACGTGTATCTTAGGTAGTTCAATTTACTTCTTTCCACCATACACCTATCCGTTTACTAGACTTACCCCTGTCTAGTGACTAGCTGGTATATTTATTTAAGTACGGTTCATTCGATTTGAGTTTATTCAACTAACTCTCTCGCCTGCCACTTCCCTGTGGATAAAAATACGATACTCGGAATACTCTGTGTGAAAAGCTACAGCGGTCTCCGTGCGCTTGCGGAGTAAAATCTTATAAGGCTAAGAGACGCCAACAATCACTCACAGTAGGCACATCCAGCTTGGACTGGAGTTTGCCTAACTCCGCTTTCAGCACATCTAGCTCCTCTACCCGCTTGGCATACCTCTCTCTCTGGTCACCAAGTTCCGTCATGAAAGACTCGCAGGTAGGGCACTCAATCTCACTAGGCTGGGGTCTCACACTCTTCAGCCTCTCATTCTCCTCTAAAGCCTCAGCAAGTTGGGCTTTCAACTTCTGCAACTTCTTAGCTGCCTTCTCCAGCATCTTATCTTGGGCTTTCAACTCACGGCTATTCTGCTCTAGCATCTCAAGGATTTTGGCTTGCTCAGGAGTTACCTCATCATCGGAGGAAGAGTTGCTGCCGTCATCCTTGTTCTCCTTGTCCTCAAGCGCCATAGAGCAAACCGAACTCCATCTCATCTTGTTCTTGCGCTTGGACTTGGTGGAGACGAAGCACAAGCCAGCAGGGCCACCTTGATCGTTCCTCTTGTCCTTCTTGTACTGGATCTCCTCATCACTTGAGCTTGACGAGGACGAAGAGGAAGAAGACCCACTGCTGCATAGCCCAATCTCGGCGAAGAAAGCCTTGTCACGCTTCCGGGTGTCCTTCTGGTAGCTCTTGAAAGCCTTCCGGAAGTTCTTCTTATCGAAGTGACGCTTGTCGGAGCCGTGCTTACTGGAGCGGTGCTTGTCGAAGCTTGGCTTGCCGGAGTGGTACTTGTCGGAGTAGCGAGAGTAGCTCTTGCCCTTCTTGTAGTAGTCGTTCTTGTTGGGGCACTCGGCGATGAAGTGGCCGATCTCTCCGCACTCGAAGCACTTGGGCCTCTCGCCCCTCTTTTTGCTCATCCGGTTGTCATAGGCGCGCTGAAAGCAGCTATAACAACCGGACAAAGCTCGTCATCCCCAAGCATCACCAACTGCTCCTCAGTCACAGACATCAAAGAAAAAAATGAGAAGTTGTGAAGTAGGGGGTTAGTGACAGACTCACTAGAGGGGGAAGCCAAGGCCAGACTCTTGGAACCTGTACAAGCAAGGGAATCCCTCATCTTGTAATCTATTTATGTGGCCTTGAGCTTACTATAGAGCGCCTCCACTCCTATCATATCATACCCTACAGACTCGATGATCGAGTTCACCTTGATCTCCCATATTTTTCTATCAAGCGCATACAGCAATTTGACAGCCTGCTGATGGTCTGAGTATGGGAGAGCAGCGGGGGCAGATTTGACACGCAACTTGTTGATGATTGACTGAAAATGACCAAACAAGTCATCTACAGACTCTCCCGGCTTCTGGACGAAGTTCTCATATTCGCGCCGGTAAGTCTCAACAAGCCTAGCCTTAATGGTCGCGGTACCCTCATGGTGTGCACTGAGTAGGGACCATATCTCACGCGCCGTCTTGAGGTGACTCACTCTCTCATAATCCATGGGACCAAGCCCGGAGAAGAGAAAGTTAATAGCCTTGGCATTCGCCTCATGCTGAGCCATGATCTCAGGCGTAGTACGCTCAGCAGCTGGAAGCACAACAAAGGTCGCACTCTGAGTAGCATCCCATATGTCCTGACTCTGGCTAACAAGGAAAGCCTCCATCCTACCCTTCCAGTAGGGATAGCCATCAGAGCCAAGAACCGGAATCTTCCCTGAGTAAGTCATCGTCGCTACGGTTTCGTCACCAGTTAAGGTATAAAGAAAACTAACCGGCTCTGATACCACTTGTAGGACCGAGACATACGACTAGAGAGGGGTGAATAGGAGCACGAAAAACTCAAACTCAAACCCCCACCGAAGCTCACTCACAAACCTCACCCGATACCATCCACTGAACAGATACGTATCGGGTGGAAAGCGGAAGCACCAACTACACCTAACCGAGCAAGCACACTACACCTAGATGAACATGCACAAAAGATCGCCCTCGGCAAACGAGTTACTCACATAGCCACTCCACACCGAAGTGCGTCTCACTTGAAAAGTGAGCGAAGAGTATGGGCTAGCGGCGAGACACTCACTACCAAAGACGAGACACTGACCTACACTCACTAGACCAACACAAACAAGGCACTAAAAACTAACAAGAACCTACCCTAGTGAGCAAAGTCGCATAGCATGAGAAAGCTACCGACCCTAGGACTCACTAGGAAACTTAGAGCACAAAACACACGAGCACCAAAGAAAAACAAGCAATGGAACAACAAACAACTCAAAAACCAAAGCACAAACAGCAGCAAGAAAAGAGCACGCACTAGCAAAAGAGAATAGCAAGGAACCAGACAAAACAACGGACAAGAAAACTGAAAACTGAAACACAGGGACAAGAAAGCTTGACCGGACAATCAGGTCTGAACCTGATGGCTTGACCGGACAAACAGCAGGGAAAGAAACCACGCGCGAGAAAGAAAACTAAAGACCAGACACTCCTATCTAGGTACTTCAGACAAAAGACCTGCCAAACACCCAAGAAGATGCACAAGCAACAGCACCCAGCACCAGCAGTTCGAACAGTCAGGTTTGAGGGGACCGGACAAATAACCTGACTGTCAGGTCAGTTATTCGCGCGAGCCCAAAACTGAAACTGAAAAACTGCACGTGTGCACTTCAAAAACTGACCCAAAACCCAAGCAATCTTTCTCCAAATCTCACAAAATTTTGCACAAAGGATACTAGATCATTCCCAAAGCTAACCCCAAAAGATCCATGTGAAAAGATCAAGGATTAACCGGGAATTGCAGATCACGTGAGAAGGGGGAAAGAAGAACGAAAAACCGGAAATCGCCCAAATTCGAACTTGCTCATGGATGAATTGTTCTAGCACAAGTCTAGGGAGATGTTCCACATCCTAGCAAGTCAAAATCCTCTCTCTTTCTTCTCTTTGGACCTTGGCTGCTAGGGTTAGGGAAACTAGGATATGGTGGCTGCCAAGATGAGCTCCAAGGGAGCCTCTCACGTCTATTTATAGCCTAGGCCCTAAACGACAGAATTACACTAAGACCCCTACTCTAAAAATGTCCGGAGGAGGCTAAACCGAAAAGATACAATCGTACGACTACGATGACGGCTTCATCTTCTTCTTCTCCACGCCTCGCTTGGATGTGCGCCACGTAGCTAGTAGTCCGGAAGCTTCCCCCGGTTTTGGAGTCAGAAACCGGGAAACTTTATTTCGCGGGCTTCTTGGGCCGTTGTCTTGGGCCCATCTTCTATCTTGACGAGTTTTGGTCCACTCGCCAAGTCTTCGTAGCTTGGGTGGCGGTTTTAAGCTGAAGCCGCCAAAGCCTCCCTCGAACATGTTCGCGCCATGCACTCGGGTTGGAGCACCACGGTGGCACCCGACTTCTCCAGTCCATCGGAGTAGCCTCGCAGTCCATCGGAGGGCTTACACCGTCGTTGCCAAACCGCCCCTCCATTACCGAACTCCCATGGCCGATCGACGCTGAGACTTGCCTTCGGTCCATTGGAGGGCTTTTGCCTCAGTCCATCGAGGTCTTCATCTCCTCTACCTCCAGTCCATCGGAGGTCCTCCAGTCCATCGGAGGACTTGTACCATTGACAATCACTCATCACACCAGGAGAGCAATGAAGCCGGTCTATTGGCTCTCAGCCGCACCGGCCACCGCCTGACATCTTACATCACTGAGCACTGCGACCTGCATGTCAACAAAAGAATACATGGTTAGCTTTGACTTTCAATTGGTAATGAGTAGATGGAGATTTGAGATTGGTCGACAGTATCGCAATGGCACAGAGAAAGTGAATTTATAGGCTAGCAGCTCGTGTTAGTGTGAGGAAGGTCAAACGACAGAGGGAGTTAGAGAGACGGTGCAAGAATAAAGGCATTGAGAAATTGACTATTGCACTTCAGAACCGAAGGAGACAAAAGGACTCTGAATATTTCTCCACGCATGGAGCTCTCTCCATTTAAGTTTTGTGCAATTACTAATCATAATTCGTAGAAGGCAGCACAACTATTGAGAGATAACATGGCTGCTTTAGTTAGCTCACGGTGGGGGCTAGTGATGACATGGATAGGCTGAGCATAAAGAGAATTGGAGTTAATGAGTTTGAGTGGGCTTCACTTATATAGTTTTTATAGATTCAAGAGATTCTTTTGCAACATGACCAGCAGTTACAATTGACTTACACCACGTACTAAGGACCTTGCTGATGCTATCATTCTTCACATTAACATCATTGGAAGCCATCAGTTTATTATGTGCTTTAAATAAATTGTCCATCGGACTAATTGAAGCACTGTTCAAATTAACTGATGAACTAACAATTGGATCCATGGATGCATTATTGGTCATTCCATGAACCAAAGTTATCTCTGATTTTAAAATATTTTTGACCACAGCTGAATTGTTGTCTCCTTGAGAACTAGTACGGTCCTTGTTCTCATTGACACATGAGGGACAATGGGAGCAGGGACAGTGATATCATTCTCTAGCGCAATACGAGCTACTTCAAAATTGCTAGCAGCAAAGACTAATGAAGAAGCAACCACATCAGTTTAAGTAGTACTAGATGGAGCATTTGGAACGTAGCACGTACCTCTACGCTAGTAGAAGGAAAAAGTTGAGCAAAGAAAATATACGAAAGAAAACGAACTGGAGTCAGGGACATGGGCTGCGGGCAAAAATACTGAATTGCAGAAAGCGTGGAGAAAATATTCTTCACCGACAGAATCACTTCTGTTGCACGAGCGACATATAGCATCTACGGAGGCAGGGGCATTCGTGTCCTTTTGCACTATCCCTCCACTTCAACGACACTACATGGTGGTGCCACATAAAAAAGAGTGTTGTAAACCAAAAGACTAAAAAGTGTTGTAAACCCCAAAACTATAGGCTTCGTTTGGATGTTGGTATTCGAGGGCATGGAATTGAATTGAGTAGAATTCTAAATATGTTGGATCATTGAAATGAACTACAATTCAAATTTAGTTGTTTGGATGACCACATAATTGACTTCCAGAATCCTAAGAAACCACCAAACCTCAATTTTCTTCGGATCTACCAGGAGTAGGGAATTGAAATCGCATATACGGCAGGTTGCGCGCCGGCCCATTGAGGATGCCGACTGTGAAGGCCGGATGCTGGAGGAGCGCGGTTGCGGCAGGGGCCGAGCGTTGGTTGAGTGAGGCTACAGCGGGGACCGGGCGCCGGCGGAGGGTGGACGCGGCGAAGGCCTAGCAACAATAGCATAGGAGCGACGGGAGTCACCAATTCCAGCGAATATTGTGCATTTGGGGTATGAATCGCTATGGGAGTATGCTAGGTAGTCCCAATTCGATGCGGAATTTGGGGAGGTTTCCCCAATTCCAATTCCATGACCAACCAAACATAGGATTTGAGGTCTGCCAATTCCAGTTCACAATTCCATGGGTGAATACCAACATCCAAATGGGGGTAAGTAGAAATATGGAATCTGAAATTGGAATCTAGTTTATGAATTGTTTAGTTGCTTCTGAAATTCAGAGTTGGAATCAGAACCCAATTCCATGGCATTGAGACTACTAGATGATACCCACGCGTTGCTGCGGGAATGTAAGGAAAATGGGCCCTAAGCCCTTTTGCTTAGTTCCCTAATGTAATTTTGGTGGTTGAGGTGACAACACGTACCATTTGGGACTAATGTGTGTACAAGTATTTTTGTTTAAGTCCTAGGGTGCAAGTAGAGAACTTGGGAAACAAATACCTCAAAGAAGGTTTAAAAGATCACAAGAGAAGACCCAAGACTTCACCAAAGTTAGAAGCGTGTGCACGACACGGCGGTCCCGCTCGCCCGTTAGCGGGCCGAAATTAATCATGCACCGGACGGTTCGGTGGTCCACCGTTGGATGGTTGTAAGGATCGGATGTCCAAGAGGGGGCTGAATTGGGCTAATTTCAAACTCTAATCGAAAATCCTTAACCTAACGAAACTACAAAATAGCCCACTTCACCCTCTACACGAAACTGCTCTACTAAGCGCGAGAAAGAACCCTACACATGCTAGTGTGAAAAGAACAACAACGGAAGCTAAGACTAGCAACACTGATGACCAAGAAAACAAGGGATATACTAGCCAAGAAAAAAGCTAAGCATGGTGACTACAAGATGCATATATTGAAAATAGCAAGAACCATAAGTGCATCAAGTAGAGAGATAAGAGAGGGAGACAACCAGATTTTTTCCGTGGTATCAAAGGTTTGGCACCCTCCCCTAGTCCACGTTGCGGCACACCCTAGAGTGTTTTGCCGCCTCCCATGCTTGTGGGCGCTCACTAAGAGTCTCCGTTCGCCATCCCGGCAAGGTGGAGCTCAAGCCTTGTACACCTTTGTTCTTCGGGCTTCCACAATCACCTTGGCAAGCTCCGAGAACGCACCCCGGTCACCAAGTCCGCCTAGGTGCTACCAAACACCAAGAGTAACAAGTCCTTGGCCCTCACTTGATCTTGATCCACACCAAGTGGATGCACACAAGCTCTAAGCCTTGATCTTGCTCTCAAAGGTGTGAGTATGAATGTGTTTGATGCAAAGAGTTGAAGCACAAGGGCTCTCTGAGTGTATGAAGTTGCTGAAGTGTCAAAGAGCAACCAATGAGCCGGAGGAACCCATATATATAGCCCCCAAGAGAATAGAGCCGTTGCTAAAAGAGGTTGTCTGACGCAGTGTAGACCGTATGGTACGGTATGTGGAAATTGTGAGGACCGTTCCATATGGTTCACTTACTTTTTCAATGGTAACTGAGCACACATACGTCACTGTACTTTAGGACGGTCTTGAGATGGTCTTTAGGACCGTATTATACGGTCCATTGTCCAGTGAGAAACCAATCATTGATCACTGTCTCTGGTATTTTGGTACGGTTGCACGGATGGTCTTTTAGATCGTACCATATGCTCTGTGCAACTATGGATTATTGGACCAAAGTGTCTTCCTCGGCAAACATGGTACGGTCTGTTGTCTTTTCTTCAGGACCGTACCATACAGTCCATGTAACTGTGCCTTTTTCTCCCAAGATTGTTGCATCTGCTTTGTTGGTACGTTTGTTAGACGGTCCTACAGACCGTACTATACGGTCTTTGCATTTTTCCCTGGCTCCCATCTTGCAGTAAACTTGGTTTCTTTATATGGTTGATAGTCCGTTTACACTTAATCGTACCATCCTAAGTAGAGGATTTGCATGGCACTTTTGGAGTGCTGAAACCTTGCTTGAGAAAATCCTGTCTACCAAGCTTTGAACGGATCGTACAATACGGTCCTTGTAGTTTAACCTGATTTTGATATTTTCCAACTTATCTTGACTTGTCTCTTGATTCCTTTGGACCATACACCTTGGGTGGCTGCAGCTTTGATATTTTGAGTTTTTTCGGCTTGTGTGTGCATCCTTTCTTGGCATATCACTCGATTAACCTACTAACCATTGACCCCCCTTAATAGTGCTGACACTAGAAAGCTAGAAAGCCCTATCTAAGTAAGGATCCTTCGTCTCTTTTTATCCTTGACTCTAGAAGAGTCCTTAGCCTTCGAGATACGGAAGACAACCATGTCTGCTTCAAAGAGATGAAACCAATTAGCATAGGGGCCATTCATACTAACCAATGAGCAACCCATTTACATTTATCTTTAAAACTGCACTCAAGGGCTCATTAGACAACAATTACTCTTGACATTCAATCACTGAAACTCACCTAAGGGCCCAGAGGTTACAATCTCTCCTTTTTTGGTGATTGATGACAAGTAAAAGACGGAAAGAGAAGAGATGGTAAGTAAATTAAGAACAACGTCAACTACTCTGGCCTTAAAAAAAATTAAAGACACGGAGCTCAAAGGCTCACTCAGAGTGAATTAGACATGATAAAACAGTGCATACGGTCATGTCCAACCACAAGATCCAAAAGATGCAAATATCATACAAACCAAGTCTAAAAGCATGTCTCTCCCAAAAGACCCTCACGGCAAAAGAAGCTCTACCCCTAACCATCTCACTCCCACTGTATCTCCCCCCTTTGTCATGAATGACCAAAGAGGGGCTCTACGCACTCGGAGGAGAAGAGGCCCGTGATGGCCCGGTGCAGAAGCGAGAAGGATCATCGTTGTCGTCGTCCGAGCTCGTCACCTGGCTGCCACTCACAAGTGCTGGGTCGGGGTCTGTGACAGTGGCCTCAAGTGCTGGAGACGCCGAAGGTGAAGCTGAAGGCTGTGTCTGCTGTGGCTCTGCACTCTCAGTCTGAGTGAGCTGCTCGTCCTGACCAATCCGCTGTGTCTCTGTCTCAGGTGCCTCTAGAGGAGTCTCAGGTACTGTGTCAGGCTGTGTCGACTGCTCCAGCACTGGTGCCACTGTCTGCTCAAGAAGCTCTCGTCGCGAGGGTATCACTGTGGTAAGCTGTCCTGAGGAGGTAGGTGCCGTAGCAGTAACTGAGGGGACCGGTGACTCGAAAGAAAGAGTAATCGCAGGAAGCGGCGAGAACACCGGTCGCAGGTCTGTCCAGAGCAGGTCTGATAGTGGGAAGGTGCCTGGAGTGAGCTGAGGTGGAGCTGGGACACACTGGAATGGCACTGGCTGCACTAGTGGCAAGCCGAGGCGTCCTCACACCTCAATTCTCAGGTCTGCTATCTCCGCCTGTACTCCTGCTGCTGATCCCTGAGCGACGTCCGGATCTCCTCAAGTATGATTGTCTATCGCTCAGTCATCTCGCATTGGAAGCTGAGCTGTGGCTCCTGAAGAGCAACTATCTCCTGAGTCTGCTCGCGCTGTGCTCTGGTCTGGTCTGCCTCTTGCTGCACAAGAACCTGGAGCCACATGCGGGACGCACGTCCATTTTTATTAGTTCTAGCTAAAGTATCGGTTATTAGTTCTAGCTAAAGTATCGGATTAAATAGCAGCAGGGATTGCAGAGAAGATTAACTGGATAATTCCAACTCCGCAAGCCACGATGTTGAATGAGCTTTAGCTAGCAAACAGGCCCTAAATGCCGTTCGCTTATCCGGCTTGATTGGCTAGCCATGCATGACGGGATGCGGACGGCGGACCCGTCCGGATGTAGGCCTCTGCATAAATGGGTTTGTATGGGTTTTAATTGTTTTTTTATCAAGCTTTTTTAGATCAGCTTAGTTGGATTACACTCAAACTGATGAGTATATGGACAAGTTATACATCCTCAGTCCATCATTCCCGCCGATGCAATTGTTTTTTTTTTCCTCCTTTACCCTTTAAATACAAATATACAAGTACTACTGTATATGCACACGACTAGTACAACATTGCTGGGATACATTATACATAATTACATATATGTGGGTTAATTCGGACGCAGGATAGCGGCGAGCGCAGCATCATCCACGAGGAGTCCTGTGTGCGATACGTTGCGCCTTTACCATCCTCTAAAATAAGCTGACGGACGCCTCCAGGCCGGGTCGACGGCGACGAGGCTCGCCAGGTTCACCAGCCCGTCGCCGTCTCCCATGGCCATCCTGGGCATCCCGTCGAAGCCGTCTCCAGGGTATGCCAGCATCTCCGGCGTGCCCACCCCGACCCCGACGACGCAGGCCACGGGCACCCGCGGAGACGGCAGGTCCCGGAATAGGGGCAGCACGCGGTGCTGGTACGGCCCGACGACCGCGCCCAAGCCGGCGTCGCCGAGGAAGTCCGCCATGTCGCCGGCCGTGTAGGTCCTGGTCCTGCTCCTGGTGCTCACCAACGGCTGCGCGGCTCCGAAGACCTTGGGACTCGGCAGCGGCCAGAGGCTGCTCTCCAGGCTGCAGTACTCGCCCCTGAGCGCCGTCGGGTCGACGAACGGCAGGCCGAGATTGTTGCCGGCGACGAGCGTCATCATGCCCAAAACGACGCCTCCCCACGGCGCGGCCACCGGCACGAACCGCCTCACGAAGCGCCGGCGCCACGTCAAGGGCCGCCGCAGCAGGAACTGGTACGCCAGCGTGCTGCCGTAGCTGTGCGCCACGATGGTCACCGGCCGGCCGCCGTTGAGCCGGCTCGCCCTCTCAGATCAACCAGCGTCTTGAGGCGCGCGAAGAAGGCCGAGCCGACCCTGGAATGGCGCCACGGCGTACCGGAAGTCGTAGGGCGCGCCAAACAGGGTCTCGCCGTCGCGGTAGCCGAGCCGCTCCAGCCGCGAGAGGAACCTGTCCATGTAGGAGAAGCTCCGGCGGTCGGGGTCGGGGTCGGGGTAGCGGAAGCCCCGGGTGGATCCGAAGAAGGGGACGCGGGTCTCCACGCCCATGGCGTTGTGGTAGTCGTCGGACACGGCGTCGTACACCGCGCTCATCAGCTCGGCGAAGCAGCGCACGTCGGCGGCGTCCTCGAGGGCCGTGTAGTTGAGGTAGAGGCGGAACCAGCCTTGGCCCTTTCGCGCGCCGCAGCGCGGTGACGACGGCCGGTACAGCTCGGTGAGGCGCGCGTCGAGCTCGTTGGTGGCGTACCCGGGCACCACCACCACGGACGGCAGCGGCAGCGGCAGGCCGCGCCACGTCGTGCTCAGATTTTTGGACAGGATCAGTGTCGCAACTGCGACAGGAAGAAGCAATATTGACGCCAAGCGCAACCGCGGTACCATGATGGCTATCACGAAAAAATGGTTTGCTTGATTTTGGATCGGAGCCACTTACTTTTGCAAGAGATGATCGATCAGCCGCTCACGGATTACCTGTACAATGTACTATATATATACATGTCAACGATTTTGGTTACATCTTGAGATGGAATGATGGAATATTGGTAGTTGACCTAGACCGGTTTGGGGTCATTTCTTTTAAGATTATAAATTCAAACACACCCACCATTTCGGTGGATGTACGTGGGTTGTGTTAGGTGATGTAGGCAGGATGTAAATGGTCCATATAATTATATTGATGATGATATAAAAGACAAATAGGGCTATGCTGAAACACTGGTCAGATTGACCCCAAGGTGCTTGTTCCGCTGCATGGAAGATCTAGGGTTCATCAGTGTTTGGTACAAAATTAAAACTGCGCCTACACACACCACCCAATCACCTACAATGCATACATCTCAACGGCTTCCATGAGGACTATTCCATTCGCTTAAGGACGATAAGGAACTCGTAGTAGTAGAGTTAGACAGGGTCGAGGCCTTTTCTTTTTTTTTAAGTATAAGTTCGAACACAAACCCATCGACGACGTCGCATGTCTGAATATATTAGAGGACTATCCTCACATGGTGTAATGGTTTAATTTGTTTGCCAAAATGGATGTGAGAAAAATATGAGCACACAAACCAACCGTTGGACTTCAACGCGAGTGGACGAGTTGCAACACAAGGACGACCTCGCTAATTGAGCGATATATCAGATGGAGGCGTTTTCATGAACTCAAATTTTGGTCAAGTCGTAAAGTTCAACTATGCAAGTCTATGTTTCCTGTCCTTTTGTAAGAGCGAAAATGAGAAGCCAAACCCGCTAAGTAATCACACTACTATATTTCTATGAGAATCATTTAAAAGACGACACTCTCTTATGACCTGTAGGTGTGAAAGAGCGAAACTACCCTCTTTGTCTTAATGAAATGTTTGGTTAGAGTGTATGACATCACTTGATAATACTGCTGCTCCAAAATCAAAACATGTATATCTACATTATCTGTGAACCATCATTTTACTTGTAAATCACAGTGCAAGTCAACATATTCTTTATCTAAATAGGAGCCTCCACTACAAATTTTTTTCCTGAAGCCATATAATTGTAAAGATCACCATCAATCACTATGACTTATATTAATGGCTTCCATCATTTTTGTGAGTACAGAAATCAAGAGACGACGGGGGCTACTAGAGTCAATCCATGTGGAGGAGACGTTTGTCCAACCCTCTTCTCCTTCCACTTTTTTCTGGGCTGAATCTTTGATCTATCTCCATCCTTTTTTAAAAAATGGCCCAAATTCTTTTGGTAAAAATAATATAGATATATAAAAGTATTTCAAGTTTGTTAAACCGATATTCTATATGTGCTAGAAAAATATTACAACCTCACTATTGCTTGAATAAAAATCTCCTCTCACATAAAAGTACGTACTCCAGAACAAGGATAAAATTTTCAATCTTTATAACAAAAATATTTCACCATCATGAATACAATATTCTGTATTTGTAAGGATAACGTTCTAAGTTTTAATTAATATTTTTTATATTTTGGAAATAATTAAAAAGGAAAAGGAGAAAGTAAAAAAGAAAAAGTACCTATCATCCCACACGCAATGCACTGCATATGGCGCCACGCGGGGAAAAATTATGGATGGCAACCAAATCAGAGAGAAAAACGGAAGAAGGGAAGAGAGAAAAATGTAAAAGTAAGATACTTGAACCAAAATTTAGTCAATAACATAGTCTAAATAAAGAGAGGGGTTGGTGGACAATTATAGGCCTAATTTGGCAACTCTTAGATTAAAAAGGATTCGAGTAAGTTGATTTACTGTAATTTTTCAATCTTTTCAATACAAGAGTTACTGAACTAGCCATTAACTCACTTCATCTCCAAATTTATTTTTTTAGATTTGTTTTTGAAAATAGTTGTTTTTTAGATTTTTTTTTGAGACTAGTTGTTTTTTAGATGGATTCCAAAGTTGTTAAACTATGTTTTAATGGATTCCGTCCGGCAACCGGACCTTGCGCAAGTCTCTCGTGAGACTCCGACGGTCCGACCGGCATTTGGGCCTAGCGGAAGGGGCAACGTGAGCGGGCCAGTAGCTGTGCGTGCCTGGCTAGGGACTCAACGTAGCTTAGCCAGTGGCTGAGCCCAAGGCCTCTACGGCCAGGCCCAGTCCAAGAGGCAAAGGCTGCGTTTCTCCTGATCAAGAAACATCTTTTACATAATATTAAGGCTAAGTCTCAAAAAAAAAAACATAATATTAAGGCTAGAGAAAAAAAAGCTGTACATTACTATGGGTATAATCTAGTTAGCCAATTGTGAGTAGTGAGTATTTCTTATACACTGAGCGGCGTATATATGTCTTTTTCCAATGTGTTAGTTTCATATGTTTTATTTTGAGAGTATTGGCACCTAGATAAAAACCTCTGGACAAGTTTAACAATGGGAAAGATTGAAGAGTATTGAAGAATAAGAGTGACAATGAGAAAGAGTTTGACAACACCAACACTAAAGAATATTGTGATCAAGTCGGCATTAAGCATGAGTTCTCTGCTTGCTAATGAAATTATCCCTATAAACAATAACATGTATAGGGATACTGTGTCCTGTGTGTTTTTCTCAAGTATAACGGCATCTAACAGTATATAGCTATATACATAGTCACACTCTGTATACCTAGCGGCTGTGTATATATGATCGCCTTCTGAGTAAAAATCAACAAGCTAATAAGCAGATGAAATAAATAAATGAAATGAAAAAGGCATGGACATTGGTAGTGGTAGTACTATATGTTTTTGCTACCACTACTCTCCCGCATCTAGCTAAGCTTAGCTAGGGAGGTAGCGCTTACGTTGGCCCGGTACGCACGTCCCCACGCTAGCTAGCTGCGACGCGACGACGCACGCTAGGCGACATGTAGGCATGTAGCTCTCTGCTCTCATCGACGCGGACGGACGGACGCTGAACTTGCATATCTATCGTCGCTCTCGTGTTTCTATATGCACGCACCGCACCGCACCGGATTCTCCGTCTCTCCGAAGACCAACGAAAAAACGACAACTTGGATCACGCAATCACTGACCGCATGCATACATATGATCATCTGTCGTCGAACTCTCTAACACGTCTCTCTCCAATCCGATCATATATATCCTCTGTGTTATCGCTTTTATCCTCGTGTACTACCAGTAGCTAGCTAGGTAGCTACTTCTCCGATAACCCGTACTACATTGTCAAGCCCTGTGCTGTGCATCATATATTCACCCATGACGACCCATCGATTCAACCTAGACTAGATGTACTAGCTTAGTTATTTTACACTAGACAGAGGTATGGATGCAATCACACGCCATCTTCATCTTCAATTAATCAACGAATAATTTCCTCGTTTACGGTTACGGTTCTAGAAGGTAGGTAGAATTTCGATCGCCTGGAAGAATTGAATTTCAGTTCAACTTATGTATTGGTTTGCGGAAGAATTGTCAAGCTCACTGGAGATTATCGTGTATAAGGTCGATCGAGCTGCGGCATGCGTGCATGGTCCCGAAAGTCCGTATGGAAAGTCGAGTGTCGTCACGTCTGAAACAACGGATCGTTATGTGCAGGGTGAGCTATATGGCCTGACACAGTGTTGCTGATGCCAATATCTTACTATTACTGATCGAAGGTTGTAAAAAGAGCACTAATTTCAGAGCGCGCTAAAAAAACAGATAAATCATAGAAATTCTCACAATAATCAGAAACATTCGACCATCAATTGGCAGATTAAAATATTAATATTTATTAGATCTATTTTCTAAGTAATTAGCCACCTCTGTCATTATGAAAGGTCTTGAGTTCAACTCTCAACGAAAGCAAATATCCTCTTTTTTTTATTAGATATATTTTCTAAGTAATTACACACCTCTGCCATTACGAAAGGTCTTAGAGATCAATTCAAATATCTTCTT
Source organism: Paspalum notatum (assembly GCA_022530915.1). Lineage (NCBI taxonomy): Eukaryota > Viridiplantae > Streptophyta > Magnoliopsida > Poales > Poaceae > Paspalum > Paspalum notatum. Next base: position 21,114,653 of record CM039684.1, on the reverse strand, counting down.
CTTTTTTTTTAGATTTTCCCTATTTTCAAATTTACTTTCATTTTTTGTCCTAACCTTTGCACGAAACAAATATTTTATAGACTCTTTTTGAAATTTCCACGTCAATCCCCACAAGATACGCTAGAAAAAAAAATAAAATCATAGAAATTCTCACAATAATCAAAAACATCCGATCGTCAATTGATAGGTTGGAATCCTAATAGCCATTAGATCTGTTTCTTAAGTAATCACCCACATTTATCATTATCAAAACAGTATTAAATAACCCCTAAAACTACATATTAATTACCCACTCTGCCAATATAAAAGAAAATATGAAATACCACCCTAAATTTATACCTAATTGCTCATATTGATATTTTGATGGATAATATCAAATATCCCCTTTAATTTATATTTAAATTGTTCACCTTAGTTATTATGATTGATAATATAATGAAAATAACCCTCAAAATTATATTAAAATCACCTACTTTTGCAATCGATAAAAAATTATCTAAATCAATTAAGCATAAAAGTAGCAAGATATGCTATTATAAAAAACTAAGTATAAAAATAGATCCATATATGTTGTACGGTAACACATAATACATTTAAAACTCTAACCTATACGAAAGCACGGGTTGATTGACTAGTTATATTTAAGCGTAATTTGGACATCTGCCGCTGCGACTTTTGAAAGTAGAATTTTGTGCCGTAAATCATGCATGCAACTATCAATAATGGCATTTCAAACAACATATAAGTATCGTATCTCTAGAAACCTAATTACTTATTTGGCATGCGTACAGTTATCCCTATTCAAATTATGATGTCGTCTGGCCTTGGATCAGTTTTGACCATCGATCGATTAAACAAACCATAATTCAACGGTGCTGCTGGCATGTCCCAAAACGCAATGTTCACGTCAAAGAAATTTGATTTTAATAACTAAACTGCTACTGAAATCATGCATGTCCCTCGTGTGATAATTCTTTTAGGTAGTATATGAGTATTTCTGTTCCAACAATAGTAATCTGAAAGGTCACCGTGCAGGCACGGCGCCTATATATATATATATATATACCAGCTAGGCTGACGTATACTCAACAGAAATTTGCTGGAACGACGACGTAGCAAGGCCCAACGACAAGTACAAGCTCCAAGCCTCCAACTTGGGCAGCACCAGCTCTCACTCGCTCACTCGTGTGGCAGGACCGGAGCAGGTTACTCGGTCGCTCTCGCTCCAAATGTGTGCACACTGTGGAACACCGCCCGAGCCACACTGCTAGTTTTGCTGCCGCGGGGGATCATATCGGAGCTCCACTGCTAGAGTGTTAGTATAAAGAAATCAGCAGCGAATCCTACTATACACTACGAGCGAGGGAGAGGCCGGCCGGCATGGGCTCGCCCTCTGCTTCGTCGTCGTCGCCTGGCCAAGCCATGGGCGGCTCGCCGCCGCTGCGGTTCCTCCAGCTCCAGCAGGCAGCGCTGCTCGTCGTCGTCGCCGTGGCCGTGGCGAGCAGCAGCTTCGTCTGCAGGTGCGCGGCGGTGGCGGCGGCGAAGGATGGGCGGAATGTGATCACGCACATCAAGGGGTTCGAAGGCCCGCTGCCCTTCCACCTGGAGACAGGGTAGGTCTGGGATATCATATCACTGCTGCATGCATGTATGATGTGCTAGCTTGTGAGCTGCTAATAGCTAGCTTATAGCAGTTAGCTCATCGATCGATCGATCTGATCTTGGATGATCTTCCATTGACGACGACGATGATAAACGATGATGCATGTGGGTGGTGGGGTAATTAATTAGGTACGTGGAGGTGGACGAGGAGCACGGCGCGCGGCTCTTCTACTACTTCATCGAGTCGGAGAGGAACCCGGCGGAGGACCCGCTCATCCTCTGGATCACCGGCGGCCCCGGATGCTCCGCGCTCTCCGGACTCCTCTTCGAGATCGGTCAGTACATACATACTCTGAATCGTCAATCATGCATATCCATGGCTCCATCATGCTTGCTCAGTGCTCACCCATGCTAGGTTCATGGGCGACCGGCCCGCAGGCACACAGATCGATGTACGTGATAGCTCTCGATCTATATAATCTGTCGGCAAAATTATAGCCGCTGATCGATATATCGCTGCCGATTCTCACACGGCTGCAGATCGAGCTTCGGCTGTTTGATGCAAGAGCCACTCCACTGTGAAAATAAGCCGTTTGTAGCTGTGTATGTAGCTGCAGCGACGAAAACGATGAGGCTCTCCCAAAGTAGCCGGCCGGCCGGCGGCGGCCTGCAGTCCTGCACAAAAAACACACATGACACTCCGTGGTCGCCGTCACATTCCGGCGGCGGCCTGCACAAGGAAGGAACTGAATGAAGCTAGAGTAGTAAAATACTGTATGGTAATTAACTTTGCATGCAGGCATCATAATTGTGCTACTATCGTGAGCCATACAAGTACGGCCATGATCGAGCATCAGAGTGATACGTATAGTCTAGTACCCATCGCCTAAACAACGACGGGATGGGACGCGTCGTGAGGATCACACACACAACAAACATCATACCACCTTGTTGCCAAAACTCATGACGCCGATGGTGACGGTACGGTTGTTGCCCTGCCCAATCTTGTTTTGTACACACATCAGCCAAAAGCATGATAGCAACACCCGCTGCCGAGTAAAATGCACTGGCGGTCTTCGAACTTGGCACGGAGTGTCGATTAGGTCCCTCAACTTAGAATACCGGGTATCCGAGTTCCTAAACTTGGCTTGGTGTGTCACCCAGGTCCCAAAACCGCCTTTGCACTCTCTCTCAAAGTGGTTTACGGCCTAGAGACGTGTGGGGCCCACATGTCAGCCTATCCTCACTCTACCTCTCTTCTCTTTCTCTCTCCAACAGCACCCAGGGCCCCCCGCCTCTCCTCTCTCCGCCGCCGCCCCGCTCGCCCCTCTCTCTCCGCCGCCGCCTGCTCGCCCCTCTCTCTCTCCGCCGCCCGCTCGCCCCTCTCTCTTCGCCGCCCCGCTCGCCCCTCTCTCTCTCCGCCGCCCGCTCGCCCCTCTCTCTCCGCCGCCCGCTCGCCCCTCTCTCTCTCCGCCGCCCGCTCGCCCCTCTCTCTCTCCGCCGTCGCCCGCTCGCCCCTCTCTCTCCGCCGCCGCCCACTCACCTCTCTCTCCGCACCGCCCGCCCCTCTCTCTCCGCCGTCGCCTGCTCTCCCCTCTTTCTCCGCACCGCCTACCCCTCTCTCTCCGCCGCCGCCCGCTCACCCCTTTCTCTCCTCCACCCCCAGTGCAAGTGGGCGCGCACGACCTCCTTGTCCCCGCCGCCCGCCGCCTCGGCCTGCGCGCGCCGCTGGCGCTCGTGGTCGGAGAGCGACACCGCGGCATCCAGTGCGGCCGCGGCGGCTACCGCGGCAGGGAGGGAGAGTGACGGGAGGTCGGTGGCCGGCGCTCCTCCTTGTCCCCGCTACCCGGCGCCTCGGCCTGCGCCCGCCGCCGGCGCTCGGGGTCGGAGAGCGACACCGCGGCAGCCAGTGCCGCCGCGGCGGCTTCCGCGGTAGGGAGGGAGAGTGGCGGGAGGTCGGCGGCCGGCGCTCCTCCTTGTCCCCGCCGCCCGCCGCCTCGGCCTGCGTGCACCGCCAGCGCTCGGGGTCGGAGAGCAACACCGTGGCAGCCAGTGCGGCCACGGCAGGGAGGGAAAGGGGCGGGAGGTCGGCGGGCGGCGCTCCTCCTTGTCCCCACCGCCCACCGCCTCGGAGAGAGGAGGGGGCGAGCGGGCGGTGGAGAGAGAGAGGGGCGAGCGGGCGGCGGCGGAGAGAGAGGGGCAAAGTGGGGATAGGCTGACATGTGGGCCCCACATGTGTCTGGGCCGTAAACCACTTTGAAAGAGGGTGCAAAGGCGGTTTTGGGACCTGGGTGACATACCAAGCCAAGTTTAAGGACTCGGATACTCGGTATTCTAAGTTGGGGGACCTAATCGACACCCTGTGCCAAGTTCGAGGACCGCCAGTGCATTTTACTCCCCGCTGCCTTTTCCTTTGTTTCGTACTAGCAACAACCTACATCGCACTGCATGCTATAATGCTACTAGCAGTCTACTTCTTCTATTCGAGACCACCCATTTCTTGCCGTCAACAAATTTGCAATGATGTGTACGTGTTTTGATGATAACTTATATATTCGTTATCATAAATATTAGACCTTTTTTACATCTGGCCATAGAATAAGACGTGTGTGCATGCATCACACACGTGCAGCACAAGCCAATGCATCAAATGGATTATTAACATACATAAAATTAGATAAAGTTCTATACAATTGATGTTTTATAGCTGATTTGTTGCTAGAGCTGCCAGTGATATATATCACTGATGATTCTAGGCAAATCTGATCATTCTCACAAATTAAAATTCAATTATGTGAAACAGCAGTTGCGCTACTATCCACTCAGACCACCACGTGATAACAAATTAGCACTCTTAACCTATCATGAAACTTGGATGTGCAAGAAAAACATCCCTAGATGGACACTTGTAGTTCATTTTATAAAAAAATATCATAAGATATCTCATGACCTCTGCATCGATTCAATGAGGAACCTTTTTTAAACTTGTACTATGATTTTTGAACACAACCATTATTTTATTTCAACACCGAATTAGATAACGTGTGTAGAAGACCCTGGCCTTTAAATCCCATCGATTATTAAAAAAACAGCTCAAGGTTGCACACTATGGAGATGAACAACGCCATTTATTAACAATCTAAAATTTGAGGATGGATACAAATATTACAAATTAGTGCTATATAACCCTCCTCCCATACTTTGTTTTTGGGTTCCTTTAGAATACATGAATTTCATTTTACTTTCACAGAAACGATTCATTTCACATGAAAAACTCATAATTCAAAAATAAAAACCTTGTTCCAAAGAGAGCCCGAATAATCTCGACTATAAAAGGGCAAGTTCTTGTAATACTATTTTTTTACACAATGAAAACCTTTGTACCTTCACATTGGCCCCCACTGCAAGGTTGAAAGGATTCAAAAGAGTCCAAAACTGACATAAGGAAAATATTTTTACCCCTTTAGTCTTTTATTTTCTCACGTTGTCTTATACCCATATCCATCAAGTTTTTTATTCTTATCTTGGAATTCATAAAGAAGGAAGTATGTCAATAGAGTGGCCCTCCTTCCTTGTAAGGCCCTGTTTGGATCAGCTAAAAATTAGCTAGCTTTAGCTGCAACCAACCAGCAAGATGGTGCTTATAGATTACACACATATTGGCTAATTTATTAGCTACATATGTTTGGACCCAAACAAACTAATTGTTTGTAATTTTACATAGTTAATAATGAGTTTGGTGCAACCAAAACATATAGCTTCATTCTTTTTTTTTCATTCTTTTTTTTCTCTCTCTTTACATCCTTATTATTACTTGCTCGGCCAGTCAATTCCTTCCTTTCACCGTTGGACACCTACTATTCACACAACGTCAGATATGCATGCTAAAACGCAGTTTATAGCGTATACGCCGCACGTACATCTATGCTAGTAATCATAAATGTGGCAAGCAGCACAACAATAGATTGATCACCAACGTGACTCTTTCATGTTAGCAAAAACAAATCTGCGGCTCAATCATGCTAACCAATTGAGCGCAAAATAACTCAACCAATTGGTGGCGGTGAGGAGATCCACCACCACATGTAGCAAATTAGATTTGCCTAGCTTATTCTTTCAGATGGAGGGATTATCTTATAGATTAACTCGTCGATCGTGTATACAAACCAAATGTATGCATGCATGCAGGCCCTCTCAAGTTCGACGTGGCGGGGTACACGGAAGGGTTCCCGCGTCTGGTCTACTTCGAAGATTCCTGGACCAAGGTGAGCAACGTCATCTTCCTGGACGCGCCGGTGGGCACGGGTTTCTCCTACTCGCGTGACGAGGCCGGGCTCAACGTCAGCCTCACGGGGTCCGGGCGGCAGCACCACATCTTCCTCCGCAAGTGGCTGGCCGAGCACCAGGAGTTCGCGTCCAACCCGCTCTACATCGGCGGCGACTCCTACTCCGGCTACACGGTGCCCGTGACGGCGCTCGACATCGCCACCGCCACCCACAAGGACCTGAACCTGGCCGGCTACCTGGTGGGCAACGCGGCGACGGACGACCGGTACGACACGGGGGGCAAGGTGCCGTTCATGCACGGCATGGGGCTCATCTCCGACGAGCTGTACGAGGCCGCCCGGGACGGCTGCGGCGGCGACTTCTACAAGGCGCCCGATCCCACCAACGCGCAGTGCGCCGGCGCCATGATGGCCATCAACATGGTCACCTTCGCCGTCAACCCCGTGCACATCCTCGAGCCCTTCTGCGGCGCCGCCTTGCGGGCCGGCGGCAGCATCTTCCAGGGGTACGGCGGCGGCGGCCGGCGGTCCATGCTGGTGCGCGACGACGTCGACCGCCCGGGATTCTTCGACAAGAAGAGGCTCGGGCTCCCCGTGGAGTGCCGGGACAACGGGTACCGGCTGTCCTACATCTGGGCCGATGACCCCGAGGTGAGGGAGACGCTGGGCATCCATGACGGCTCTATCGGGTCCTGGAGTCGGTGCACCATGCTGTTGCACTTCAGACACGACCTCACCACCGTCATCCCCTACCATGTCAACCTCACCAAGGCAGGCTACAGGGCGCTCGTCTACAAGTAAGTAACTACTCCAATATATAACCAGTCATAATCATCTCAGTAATTAATTAACAAGATCATCACTCATCAGTGAGTGATCGATTATCCACCTGCTTGCGGTTATTTTATGTGCATTGCATGCAGCGGCGACCATGACCTGGACATGACCTACGTGGGCACCCAAGAGTGGATCAGATCCATCGGCTACCCCATCGTCAGCGACTGGAGGCCATGGTTCGCCAACCGACAGGTCGCAGGGTCAGTGCATGCATCACTACTTTCTCCAGTCCAGCGTATCACTCTATTCTACTACTTGTAATCCTACCTAGCTTGTTAAATAGTACACTTGAATAGAGTGCTTTTCAGTTCAGCTCCAGCTGAGAGTTGATCATCCTCTTTATATGCCTTCATTCTCACATCGCTCCATTTTTACTACTTTCGTACTTTTGTGTATGTGTAGGTTCACAAGGACTTATGCCAACAACCTGACTTTCGCCACTGTAAAGGTATGGTCGATCGAACGCATTACGATATCTACAATGTTTTTTAGTGATAATAATGTGACATAGAGATACTGATATATATACCTGTTATCGAAATTAACAAAACTGCAGGGAGGAGGGCACACAGCTCCTGAGTACAGGCCGAAGGAGTGCCAGGCCATGTTGGATCGATGGACCTCAGCAGCAGGTCAGCTCTGATGATTTTGGAGACCTGCAAAAAGTAACACACAATACGTGTGTCCTAGCCTACTAGTCTAGTGGGTGTAGAAGCCGTCCTCCCATCTTATTGTCAGATACTGTAATAAAATTAAAACAGGCTTAAATTCATTCGGATCCAAGATCGCCGCGGCAGAAGCAGGGCATATATATGAATGTATTTGACTAGGATAAGACGAACGAGCTTATTGATTTAGTATTATCATCACTACTCTGCTCGTGCATGCGTTGCTGCAGGCTGCGTTGACCCATTCCCTTGTTTGTCTGGAGCATCTTCTCTAGATCGAGTAGGAGGTTATTTGCTGGAGGTTTATAGGTTAAGTCAAAGTAATCTAGGATTCAAGAAGTCTTGCGTCGGGTAAATGCCAGAGATAGCTAGTGCAGATCCGCAGATAAGTGGAAGTTGGGCATTGTAGCTTCTCGCCTACCACGATCTTTTCTGATCGATGGGGCAGTGGTGGACTACATGACATGAAGTAACCTCTGCATCTGCTTGTATGATAGATAATCTGAAATAATCCACTAAACTTCTATCTAAAAATCACCCATCTTTATTATTTTGACAGGTAATCTAAAATCTTAACTTTATATATATCCTGATACTATATATATATGTTCGATAGAAAAATAATCTCTTAGATTTGAAGCTAAATTATACATCTTTGCCATTACCAGGAATAAATAAAAATAAGGAAATCTAAATTACCAACATATTGCCTAAGGAGCATTTGTCAGGTGCTAAAAAAAGGAAAACAAGAAGATCAATTTATTGTGAATAAATATTTAAGCCATAAAGGGCCTATGTTTATGTTCGGTCAAGGGTCCAAAAATATGTAGAGCCTGCTGTAAGGAAAATGGCCTCATGTGACATATTTTCATGGTTGTGTTTTGATGATTGATTGATAAGTAACACTTAGACTAATGAACTTGTCTAGATGCACATTCGTAGGCATTTAGGTCCAATGGATGAAGAAGAAGAAAAGCCAAAGAAAAAGCCCGAAGGGCCGCCCCAACAGGGGTTACGGATTGTGAGGACCCCCAACAGGATTGTGAGGACCGGATGGTACGGTCCTGAAGACCGTCCTAACCATCGGACCATTCAGGTAGAGGAAGTGAACATGTGAAGGCTTTGGAAGATACACAGACCGGAAGGTACGGTTTAGAAGACCATCCATGGAGCGTACCAAGTAACCCACGTGTATCAAACCTTCGGACTAGAGGTTACATGGTACACAGTCTCACAAGACCATCCATGGACTGTCCTAAGAAACTCAAGGCTGGGGACTTTGAAGGACTTGCAGTGCACAATGGATCGGATGGTACAGTCTATATAAACCGTTGAAAGTTGCCTAGAGGGGGGTGAATAGGCAAATCTCTCAAGCCTTGGTTCCTGCACACAAGATAGATCCACACGGATTTCTCAAAAACAAGGTGAGGAAATTCAAGAACGCGAAGAACACAAGCCCCCACAAGCAAGCACACGAGACAAGGATTTATCCCGAGGTTCGGGCACACCACAAAGGCGTCCCTACATCCTCGTTGTTGAGGAACCCACAAAGGGCTTGGGCTCACGACCCTATCCTCTTCTCCCCAATCACAAAGACCGGCGGTGAGTACTTACTATGAGGCTTGTTGGAGACACAATCCCCGAAGCCCCAGTGAAGCCCTCGCTTCGATTGATATAAATGTTTGTTTAACGGAGTCTTCAAGGTTGGTTTTCTAGGATCCCAGGCGAAGGCCTAAGATACGGTGCGAAGGTCTATAGCCTAGAGCAAAGGCCCGGAGATGAAGACAAAGGTTCGGAGCCTAGAATGAAGGCCCGGAGATGAAGGCGAAGGTCCGGAGCCTAGAGCAAAGGCCCAGAGATGAAGGCGAAGGTCCAAGGCCCAAGGCGGAAGTCCAAGGATAAGCTTCAGGCGAAGGATCGAAAGCGAGGGTGAAAGTCCCTCAAGCTTCGTTACTTTGGTCGACATAGAGTTGTTAAAAACCTCAATGAAGTGACCGATTTGCCCTCGAATATTCCCCGAATGTAGTAGGTATGGAGGGCAAATCGGTCTTTGGACATTAAGACTGTTCACCTTCCCCTATAAAAAGGGGTCTCCTGTACCTAAAAAGACGGTTGAAATCCTGAGGAAAAGTTACTTTATAAAAAAGTGTCTCAGCCTCTATTTTTCGGCTTTAGTGTTTCCAATTTAGTTTCCAATCCTTCGTTACCGTGGGGATTCAGTTTCCGAAGCTCAACAGTTGGCGCCCACCATTTAATCTCGTCCCACGAACGAGTCCCCAAAGATGCAGATCCTGGATAACTCTAGCCCTTCGGCCGCTTCCCCTTCGGCTGCGGGCGAAACTGGCAGCACCCCACCCGCGGGGTTCACCCCGCCAGGAACTTCGCAGTTGGGTCTCGCCTCACCTATCCCCCAGCTGTACCAGGGATCCAATGCCAAGGACGCCGCAGCTCAGGCAGAGCAGCAGCATTGGCTTCGTTGCCCAAGGCAAAAGCCCTAGTGCAATCTGTCACACTGGAACATGAGGACCCGAAAGAAGCGGAGCTCCGTCACATGCAGAAACAGTTGGAAGCAGCAAGAAGGAAGAAGAAAGAATTGGAGGACAAAGCTTGCAAGAGGAGTCGCGTCGAAGCAATTAAGGAGTAAATCCAGCAAACCAAGTAATCAATGGCTCTGGTTTACGCGGAGCTTGAGGAGTTGGAATCTGCCCAAGGTCTGGCAGGCAACTCTTCAGGCGTCGATAGTCAAGCTCTCGAGCCCAACCCAAACGCTCATCCCAATTTCCACAATCATCTCCATGATCATTCCCTAAACCACAATCACCATCAGTTTTACCAACCACCACTAAACAGAAACCAGATCGCCTCTTTCGACCCTCAATCCCCGCTTTCCATCGATCTTCAGCTTCGTCCATGGCCAACAACTTACAAGACAGCAACCGTGCTTCATCATTTCGACGGCACCACCGATCCTAAGAAATTCCTCATGAGTTACAAAGCCGCCATCGCTTCCGCCGATGGCGACAAGGCCGTCCTCGCCTAGGCCTTCGTCATTGCAGCCGACGGCATCGCTCGCACCTGGTTTTCTTCCTTGACACCGTTCTCCATCACATCCTGGTCCTAGCTCCGCAGAGAAATTCTCCAAAATTTCCTCAACTTCCATCCATCCAGCATCACCATCAATGATCTCTTCAACTGTAAGCAAGCTCCGTAAGAGCCTCTTGCCGACTACCTCCGTCGCTTCAGCAGCTTAAGGCCCAAGCTCCTTACATCCCAGAAACCTCAGTAATGTTGGAAGCGATCGAGGGTCTCAGCATTGGCCCTTGCGCTGAACATTTTTCCTTAGAACCACCGACATCAGTGGCTCAAATGTTCGAGGTCATAAAAAAGTATTGCAATCAAGACCATGACAAAAGGCTTCGTCTTCAAAAAATGCATCCCCCCACAGCCTCTGACCCCCACCCCCCGTCAAGCGCAACAACCCCTGCGATCGTGATGATCGCGAACGCCACCGTAACCGCGATGATCGTGGGTACAATCAAAGTCGTGATCGTCGCTCGCGTGAGGACTATCACCAGGCTAACCACTGCCAAATCATTAACATCTCTTCAGTCCATAGCCACAATCCCAACCAAAAACCTTCAAGCAGGGACAAAGCTAAGCATCGATCCTAGAACCACATCAAGTACTACTATGTCTTCCATGGCGAGGACGCAGGTCATTCCACAAAATTCTGTAAGTACACCAAAGAAACTCAAGAAAGAATGGAGAAAGAAGAGCGAGAGAAGGCTGCTAGAAAGGTTGTCAATGCGACAACCATTGCTTCGCCTCCATTCCACCACCCCCACTCCACTCAAATCCCCGTGCATCATCCACTTCCCACTCAACCTTCGTTTCACCACCTCCAGTAGCTTTTCACCTAGATTAGCACAGTTTCCATCAAGCACAACCTTCGCACGCTTTTCAACCATCACCTTCGTACACTCCGACATATATTCCTTAGTTCATGTCCGCTTACCAACCCCTATACCTTCCAAGTCCACCTCCTCAAACTTCGCCTCCAGCGCCGAGCCCTCAAACTTTCGTTCAACCAAAAATAGAGCCCATTGATCCCGAGTCATCGAAGCCCACAACATCCCACCTCCTCAGCAAGGGCATCATCCACAACATCCCACCCGTCGACTTCGACTCCAAGCGCCAAAGGCGCCATTACTTCTCGCGAGTAAATCACGTTGTCGTTAGTGGCCCAGTGGTTCGCTCCACTTGGTCTCATGTACCCATTACCTTCACTCAAGATGATCTCAAGCTCAATGATTATCCACACAATGACACGACGGTCATCCACGCCAACATCGCTGGCTGGACCGTCACCAAAGTCCTTGTCGACAATGGAAGTTCCGCCAATGTTATCCTCGCTAGTGTCCTCGATGATATGGGCATCAGTCGCGAGAGCTTGCAGCCATCGCACTACCCACTTTGTGGTTTCGGAGGCAAGAAAACCTCCGCCATCAGTAAAATCGACCTCCCAGTGTCTTTTGCTGATGAGGCTGGTGCTCGCACCATGACCATCACATTCGACGTTGTGGACATCTTCTACCCGTACATTGTCATCATGGGCCGAGGCACCATCAATGCCTTCAACGCCGTGATTCACTCCCATTACCTGTGCATGAAGATGCCTGCTCAGTTCGGGGTAATTGCAGTCTTCGATTCCGAAAAGGAAGCGTGTGACATTGAAAACGTGCAGGGCCAGAAACAGATGTGAGATCGACCCTAAAAACCTGACCAAAAGGCAGCAAAGAGCAAACAAGGGTCTCCTCAGCATCAATAACGCGGCACGCACCCTTCTTAAAATGAACCTCAAATCCTTCATCAAGAAGTTGTGAAACAGAAACCAAATTGAACCCCAGATGCCGGACAAAAGCAACTTCTCTCAGGGAAAGCTTAGCAGAGAGCAAAACAGAACCAACACCCAACACTTTACCTTGACCATTGTCCCCGAATGTGATGTACTCCTTGGTACTCACAGGGTTGAGCCTGGAGAACCACTTGCGGTGCCCTGTCACGTGCCTAAAGCAACCGGAATCCATGATCCACACGTCCTCCATGCCTCGATCCTGCAAAAGTCAAGTAAAGCGATGGTGAGCAAACGGTCCGGCACTGGGGTTAGTACCAAAACTGTTGTACCAATGCCGAGCCATCTACTCAAAAGTGGGGTAAGCACAATCAAAGAAATCATCACGATGATCAGGGTAACCACGACCTTCAAAGCGTGATCCCTCGAAAGCTCTCTCAAAGCCTCGGTCACGAGGTCCATAGCCGCACTGAAAACGACTAGGAGCTCGGCCGGTAAAGCGACTCTCACCACCAGGAGCACGGACTTGAAAGCCGCCTCCTCTCTCACTGCTAGCAAAGCGGTCTCTCATCTTATGGCGGTAGGGAGGATCTTGCCCACATCCCTGGTAGAATTGATCCTGGTTCCCCCCAAGCACTCTTCTGCCTCTCAACCCGCTTCCTCCTGAAGCAAAACTCCTCTAGGTGGCCATTGCGCTGGCAGACCTCACAATGGTAGACGGGCCTCCTAGAAATAGGGTTAGGCTAGGACTTGGGCTTTGGTGGTGTGGCCTTGGGTGGCTCAGGCTCCTGGACTGGCTTCTTGCCCTTAGGCTTAAGCTCTTCCTCTATTATCTTTCCAGCTTAGCCTTAGAAGGCTTGGGTGTCTAGTAATGCTTCTTTGGGGCAGCCTTGGGTGGCTCATGGTAAACCCATCAACAATCTCACCTGGCTGAGTAGGAGCAGTTTTGATCTTAATTGGAGCACTCTCCACACCCGAAGTACTGCACTCCCCAAACCCAAAACCACTCATGTCACCCTCGGCTCTCTTGGTGCTCTCTATAATCATCTCTAGTTGGGGTTGCCTCGCATACACCCAACTCAGCACCTCTCTCAACCTGCAGTTGTCATCTTGCAAAGACAACACTTGCAACCTCAGATCTTCCAGAACTACTGTCTAGGCAGCACAGGTATCACAATCTAGAGAGGAAATATAGGAGCAGCTTTCTTCAACTTCTTAATGGTGGCATCCCTATCCACTAGCCGCATCCTAAAGGTCAGGCAGTTCTCACAAGTATCAAAAGGTGCTGAAAGCACCTCAAAGTCAGCTTTCAACTGCTCTAACTTGCCTTTTAAAGTAAGACAGACCATACACGCACCCAAAAGCGTAGGTCTAGCCCTAAGTGTAGGGTTACGGGGTAGGCTACCATAGCATGAAAACGATTTTCTACTACCGCGTAAAACACAGGAACTCGTACAAGCAAGGGATCGTAGATCGTTACCACTAGACGTGCAGTGCAGCGGAAGACAAGTCGAAGCAGTCGGGTGCCGAGTTAACGCAGCTGAGTGTCGAGTCAAGCGCGCCGAGTCGATGCAGAGAAGAGCCGATGCCGAGTCGCCCAGCCGATCTCAATCAGAAACCACTCGGTCACCTTCGAGATGAGTCAGTTGATGAGCGTAGCAGTCGTAGCCACGCCTCTACGGTATCCACGCATGCGGAAAGGTGACGCCGAGTGCTGGCGTGCTAGCACCACGAACTTGGCGGCAGATCTTGAGAGATTGGACTAGGGCACGACTTAGGGTTCCGCAGAAACCTTTTCTATGGCGGCTCACGTATGCGCCAATTTGGTCTTACGAAGCCGCGCCCTAATGGGCTTTAAGCCATGTAAAGGCCCATTAGGATTCTAGTGCCTGCGGATCAAGTATCCAAGTCCACATAGAGGTCCAACTGCGCGTACCATACGCGAACCTCCGAGTCAAACCCGCAAGGGTGAGTCCGGATCGGACTCAGCATAGGCTCTTGGCAGAACCGATACGACTCGGAGTTGGTATAGGAAATTGCCACACGGGCACATCTCCATCAATCTCCCACTTGCCCAAGGGGCAATATCCTAGTGTCACCAATCCCTTAAGTGTGTGACCCTGTAGGTTCTCATGCAGTCGGCCATGGAGAAAAAATCTTTTCTCAAGCCAATCGATCAACAGCGGCGCCTAGCAGCACATGTTGACCCCTGAAAGCACAATGATCATATCAACCGAACCTTGATATACAACTCGTCCTATATCCTTTTTCCACGCGACGCCAGTCCGACCCAAGGCGAGATTTGTGCCACCCTTGTTTAATAGTCAGATTAATTTCACTCGTCAATGGTGGATTACTGGACTAACTATTAGTCCGAATGTGATTAACCATTAATCACATAGCACGGCCATGCATTTTCTAATCCAGCCACCTCGAGGGGCCCAGAGGCAATCTCTCTCGTTATGTGAGAGGGGCAAATTCCATCTTGATCCACTCACATCCCACCCATGTTTCGTAATGTACCCGAAAGTTACTTTTATAACTACCCAGTTATGGTGTAGCGTTTGGTAACCCCTAAGTACAACACTACGCACAGTGAGAATCAATGGTGATCTCAGGTCAAAGGATTTAGCGGGTATATCACTCGAGAGCGCTTGATGGCACATTTAAGCATAACAATCCCAGCAACGTCTCAGAGCGAGTCAGATCCGACACTATATTCTCTAATATCTGTCCACATCATTGATTTGATATTCAATATCCTTGATCCATAAGACATGATCATCAATCAATCCATGTGCTAGCCCTAGAATCATTATTGTCCCAATAAAGATTATAGGCTAGGGACCATTTAGAACACGGCATTTAAACAAGAGTCTCGCGAACGAGTCACGCACTCGTTGATCCATTGTTTACAGCAACATGTTCAAGGAACAACAATGAATAACATTTATTCGAAATAAAACATAACAAATTCTCATCCCACGTACACTAGAGTCAACTCAGGTATCCAATACCCATTGCTTTCATGTGTGCCTCAAACTTGGATTGTGGGAGAGGCTTCGTTAACGGATCAGCTACATTTAGATCCGTGTGCACTTTACATATCTTCACATCACCTCTATCGATAATCTCTCTGATCAAGTGATATCGTCGGAGTATATGGTTTGGATTTTTGGTGTGATCTAGGTTCCTAAGCTTGAGCAATGGCACCGATATTATCACAGTAAAGGTCCAATGGGCTCGAAGCACTCGGAACAACACCCAACTCAGAAACAAATTTTCTGATCCAAACTGCCTCCTTTGCAGCTTCCGAAGCTGCAATATACTCGGCTTCTGTTGCAGAATCAGCCACGGTATCTTGCTTGGAACTCTTCCAACTAACCACTCCACTATTGAGGCAGAACACAAATCCGGCTTGCGATCTACTGTCGTCTTTGTCTGTTTGGAAACCAGCATCGGTGTAACCCTTTACAACGAGCTCTTCCTCACCTCCAAACACTAGAAACGTATCCTTAGTCCTTCTCAAGTACTTAAGGATATTCTTTACAGCAATCCAGTGACCTTCACCTGGACATGATTGGTATCTACTCGTAACACTTAGAGCGAAGGAGACATCTGGGCGAGTACATATCATGGCATACATGATGGATCCAATTGCGGAGGCATACGGGATCTCACTCATCCTCTTTTTCTCATCAGTAGTCGACGGACACTGAGTCTTGTTCAAGATCGTGCCAGGTGACATGGGCAAGAAACCTTTCTTGGAATCATGCATGTTGAACCGTTTCAACACCTTGTCAATATACGTACTTTGGCTTAATCCAATTAAGCGCTTAGACCTATCTCTATAGATCTTTATGCCCAAAATGTAGGCTGCTTCTCCCAAGTCCGTCATCGAGAAACTCTTTCTCAATGAGTCCTTCACAGCTTCCAACATAGGAATGTCGTTTCCGATCAACAATATGTCATCTACATATAAGACCAGAAAGATGAGCTCGCTCCCATTAACCTTCTTGTAAACACAAGGTTCTTCTAAGTTTTTGATGAAACCAAACCCTTTGACCACTTCATCAAAACGTAGATTCCAACTCCGAGATGCTTGATTGAGTCCATGAATGGACTTCAAAAGCTTGCATACCTTCCCAGCATTCTGTGGATCGACAAAACTATCGGGCTGTGTCATGTGCACATCCTCACTTAGGTTTCCATTAAGGAAAGCCGTTTTGACATCCATCTGCCACACCTGATAATCATGATATGCGGCAATCGCTAGGAGGATCTGAATAGACTTTAGCATGGCTACGGGCGAAAATGTTTCATCATAATCAACACCTTGAATTTGACGAAACCCTTTTGCCACAAGCCGTGCCTTATAGATGTGAACATTTCCATCGACGTCTATTTTTTTCTTGAAAACCCATTTGCACTCGATAGGTCGTACGTCATCAAGTGGCTCTACCAGGTTCCAAACTTGGTTGTCAGCCATGGATTTCAACTCGGATCTCATGGCCTCCAGCCATTTCTCAGAGTTGGGTCCCATCACAGCTTCTTTGTAAGTCTTAGGCTCATCGTCGTCCAACAACAATACATCGTGCTGACCCATGGTGAGGAACATGTAGCGGTCGGGTGCACGATGTGCCCTTTGTGACCTACGCGGGGCTAATGGCGTTTCAACAGAGCGCTCAACACTTGACTCATCCTGTTGGAAATCAGTCGGATTAGAACCATTCTCCAGTGTTTCTCGAACCTCTTCGAGTTGCATCTGGTTCCGACTTGTTTCATCTTTCAAAAGAAACTCTTTCTCCAGAAAGACACCATTCCGGGCAACAAACACTTTTGCTTCCTCCCGGTTATAGAAATAATATCCTTTGGTTTCCCTATGATAGCCCGCAAAGTAGCATTTGTCCGACTTAGGATGAAGCTTGTTAGACGTCAATCGCTTGACATAAGCTTCACAACCCCAAATCTTAAGGAAAGACATTTTGGGACTCTTTCCAGTCCATATCTCATATGGTGTCTTCTCCACAGACTTCGATGGAACGCGATTTAGTGTAAACGCAGCAGCTTCTAAAGCATAACCCCAAAAAGACAACGGAAGATTAGTTTGACTCATCATCGATCTAACCATGTCCAACAAGATTCGGTTCCTCCTCTCGGACACACCATTCCACTGTGGCGTTTGTGATGCCCCCGGCATCTCAAAAGCCTTAACACGTAGCTAGAGACTAGTTAATAATGAATTAGGACTTGATGATGATTAGAGAGCAATGAGGACTAGGTAGAGAAATCACAAAGTCAAAATTTTTCTAGGAGAATACGAAACTCTACGTGGTTTGGTTGTTTAAGTCGCCACCCACAAGGTTTTATGCAAAACACCAAATACAAGAGCCTTAGTCAGGGTGTTATCTTCAACTTTGATATTACAACCATCTTAAAAATCATGTGTTATGAGGTTCGAAAGTCGAGACCAAATCAAGCCCAAAGTTTCTTGATAAGTGCCAGTTGTGATCGTGAGCAAATTTGGACCCTAATAAAACATTAGATTCATTACGCAACTGAGCTTATCCCCATTATCAAAGTTGTCGTATACATCGTGAACTTCACTTTTGCTACACTGAGCATGTCTCAAAACTGTCACCTATTTATTTCAAAGTTAACTTAAATGCCTCATGGAAACAACTAGGTCAGCCTAAGAATATTTTTCCCAGGTCTGAATTTCAGCCCTTCCCAGACTTGAATATGAAATTACTTTTGATTTCACTATACAACTCTAAAATCTTCCTTTCTATGAAGTGAAATTGAACTTATCACCTTTCAAATGCACCTATTGTGGAAGTGATTGGCCTTCATTTGATACTTCAAAAGTTGGAAACAAGAAAGACTCTACTTAAACTAAAGCTGCAGTTTTACCAAACCCTCAACAATGTTTGTGCTTGTAATTCAAAATATGTGGTGATCCAAGCCAAAATTTATATACCAAAATTGTAGAAAATTATATTAGGAACAACTTTGGTAATTGGAGTGTTGACATGCACAGTGATTTGGATAGTGTTTTGGGACTTTTTCTGTCAGCATGTGTTTTCTGTCCAAACTTGATTTGTTGAGTAATTTCAAATTTAAACTGGTCTACAGCCATAATCTTGCAAAACTCCAATTGAATAAGTTGTATATCATGAAATTCTAAACAACAATGGTATAAAACTCCTTGGGTGAATGTGGTTAGAAAATATATTTTTAGAATTTCTAAACTTATGGGTTCTGTTGGTCAAACCTTGGTCAGCAGTTTAAATTCAAATTTAAACCATATTTTTGAATAGAACATGGTATACAAGTTTATAAGGGAAATGTAGAGGAACAAATTTAAAACATTTCATCCAATTGGGTCATCTTCAAATTAGGCCTCTAACCCATTCAAAAATGGAGATTTAAAACGGTGGTCTCTGCAGTCAAACTGGCCTTGTCAATTTTCGGAATTTTCTTCTCTTTTCCTCTCACTGACCGGCGGGCCCCACTTGTCAGGCCGACTCGGATTCCCGCCCGCGCCAGACAAAACCGAGCCGGTGGGTCCCACATGCCTCGTCCGCTCCATACACCCGGTCCGTGGGCCAACTCACTCCCTCTACCACCCCGGCCCCACCTGTCATCCTCACCGGGTCCATGGACCATGTTCACCCACGCACCGCCATCCATCCTCCCCTACCCGTCGCCTCCACGCGGTGAACGCCGCTGCCGCTGGCCGGCCGAGGCCAAGCCCTGCCCGCATCTGGATGAAACCTCGGCCGGGTTCGCTCCGCCCTCCTCCTTTTCCCACTCCCTCCGCGGCCCTCTCCCACTCACTCGCCCGCCGAGCGCCTCCCTCGCTCCCGCTGTTTTCTCCACCGGCCGCTGCCATTGCCGCACGCTCGGGCCAACCTCACGCCCGTCGCTCCGGCCGCTTCCACGCCCCCACGTCACCGTGCCGCTCTTCCCCGGCCTCCCCTCCACCGATTCACCAAGGCCTAGGCCACCGCGACCGCTCCACCGCCGCGCATTACGCCGCCGAACCCCGCCATAGGCGAAGCTCGGGGCTCAAGCCGCGCCCTCCGTTCCTCGCACCTCCGTGCCTCCACACCACCACGCCGAGCTTCCTCGACCTCCACTCCACCTCCTACCCTAGATCTAGGTCGCCGGTTCCCCTCCGCCACCGCACACCGCGCCGCCGAACCTTCGCCTCCCCTGCGCTACGTCGCGGGCCGCCTCCGACGCTCCTCCGCCGAATCTAGGTAGGGGGTAAGGTTCCCCGCTCCTCCTCTCTCTCCCCGACCGTCGCCGGCGAGCCGCCGTGGCCCCACGCGGGGCGCCGCCCTTCTCTCTCCCAGGCGAGAGGTTGAAGAAGGGATGCAAGATTTGCAAGATTTGCATTTTTGCCCATTTCGAGTCATGAAGATCTTCTGTTCTGGCCCCTGAGGTCTACAGTTAATTGCATGAGGGTCCCTAGTTCTAATGTTTCATTATTATTTTGTTAATAAATAGGCTATGAACTTTGAAAAATCATAACAATTCAAACAAAAATCTAAAATGGACAAACTCAGTGGCTACAGACTTTTTGTGAGTAGATCTACAGGATAGGTATGATGTGGGTGTGTGAAAAGTCTGTTTTGCCCTTGGTTTAGTGCATGCATGGTATAGGTTAAAGTGGACTAAATGAACACCAAAAATTATGAAACTTGGACAGTAGCTTTGCTATGGCATCTAGGCACTGTGTGATTTTTGGTAGCCCTAGCATTGACTGTTTAATTACTGTTTTGCCCTTATGCATGTGTTTTGTGTATTTAATTAACTTGAAAAATGAAAGCTATATAAAATATGCTCAAATATGACCTATAGTATTTTTCACGTACTTTTTATAGTATGAGTAGCTCACTGGTAAAGTATGCGGTTGTGCATGTTTGTTTTAGCTATTGTTTTGAAATTGGCAAAATGTTACTAGTTGAAAAAGAAAATAGAAAAAAGTGTATTTAAACTGCTAAAAAATAATGGGAAAAATCTAGTAGCCTACTAGTTATGTCTTTATTACAGAAAGTAATTTTGTGCACTTTATTACTGCTGTTTTGATTTATATGATTTTCATGGTGAGATAAATATATGGAAATTAGATGTCCTACAAAATTATGGATTATGTGCTTGCTGATTTTTGTATATGATATCTATGCAATGAAATGCTTGCTGTAGAAATTTCAAGTCCAGAAACCATTCCTATAAATTATGAAAATTCTGAGAAGCTATAGGGCTGGTAAATTGTTGGAATTTTAATAAATTAATTATAACTTGTTTGTAGCTGAAAATTGGGCAGTAGCATTATGAAGTATGTTTTTGCATGTGGTAAAAGTTTGAGATCAATTTGTTTTGCCTAACTATATGAACTCATGAGTGTATTTTATTCACAAAGGTGGCATGTCCCTTAATCTGTGTGTATACGTTTAACTACAAGTGACAACATGTTTGGTGCATATATGAAGTTACTTGCTGTTAGTTCCGTGTGATATCATTAGTGAATGTTCTCTATGTGTGCATGAAGTAGTCTTTTCCCGTTAAATAACTCATTCCAAACAAAACACCTAATAAGGTTTTAACTTTGCATGATACCGGTGTGGTTTTCATCCACTTAGTACCTAACATGGCTTTTTTACGATAAATAACTAACTAGTTAGGCATGTGATTGGATATGCTTGTTATCAGTTCACGAAGGTATTACTGTTACTGATGCTAGGAGAGTGATGTAGTAGTCCACTACATGTGTAATCATCTACTTGTGTGATGTTTTGCTTACATATGAAATGATAAAGAACCAGTTATTGATAACTTGCTCATGTACTAAATTATGTATTGCACTGTTATATTTAACTGTATAAGCGTATGCTAAGTTTATACCCACAAAAGTAAATTTATTTGAGTAGGCTATTGTTCACCTTTCTGCCTAACCACGAAACGATTTTCTAAGTGTGTGCTTGTCATTCATGCATCCCATTCACTGCATCGAGCATGTCATTCATATAGTGACGCTTATTGCAGATACATGATCAAGAAACGAGCGAGTGGAACTACTTCAACCAACGGTGATCCAAGAGACCAACTAAGACCCACTCACGACCTGGAGGGCCCATCAGTCGTGTTTGGACGGAGGAGTTGTCCAAGGGATCAAGGGGTTGCCTGGAGCAAAGCCTCACAACCCGGCAAACTAACATTAGCGTAGTTTGTTGGTTCTCTTAAAGCAAATCAAAGGTAGGCAGGATCATGCAATTCCCAGCAAATAAAATAATATATCCGTTGATTATGCATGTGCATTAGGAGTTGAATGGAACCGATTGCATTAGATTCCCTGGCCGCCCTGGCCCTAGCACTTATACCTAGAGATCGTAAGAACGAGTGCCTAGAATGGTAAGGTACGAGTAGATATGAGTGAATAAAGGTCACTCGTCTCGTAGGGTTTGCTTTTCAAAAGAAGAAATCTCACTGTTACGAAACTTATTATGATTCTGTTATGCTTTAAATGGAGACCGGGCGGAGATATGGAATTGTATGATGAGAATTGGAATAATGTGTGGTGGACTCCGCCCGAATCGCATAAGGCCCGTCCGCTGTTCGTCGGCTGATTGGCATAACATTGTTAGAGTGCTTATCCAGGAAATGGGCATGGTGAAAGTCTTACTTGTGCCATCCGATGAACAGAGACTTGTTCCTACCGGACTCTAGGGGCGCTCACTCTCACGGAGGGCTGACCCGACGTACCGTGGTATCACTCTGTGGGGGCTAAACCTAGGGAATGGCGGGTTGGAATCGAACTTGGAATGGGACAAGTGGAGATGGGGACTATATGTGGGAACGCGATGGCTAGTAAGCATATACCCCTGGCATTTCTATTTATTTCCGGGAATTAAAAATCGATTCGAATCGCTGATGCTCACCAGGTGTGAGTGCCAAATATCACTGTCGGGCAACGTAGTAATAACTGTAACATGTTGTTTATTAAATCACGCTTTTCAATATAACATGCTTGGATGAGTATGATCCGTTCCACTATTCATGGTGCTGCCCATCCACTAGTAGGAGGTCGATGGGCTTGGATGGTGCTTTGATGTCGAGGGAGGGCTGACCCGACGTACCGTGGTAGCGCTCCTGAGACGGCTACTCCCAGGGATTAGATGGAGGCACTATGAATCTTGGAACGGGATATGTGTAGAATAGGGTATATCTTGAATATTATGCAAGTTACTGATGGTTCTCATGTTTTACTTTCATGCAAGTATTTACTTTATGATATAAATGAATCTTCATGGTTAATGGATAGCAGCTGTCAAATCCTGCTATCTTATGTCAACATGACCTTGTTTAAAAATCAATGGCTAAGGATCCACATGATTAGTAAGCAAGCTTTGCGTCAGCCGTAAGCCCTGTCCATTAAGTCCTACTGAGTAATTAGTACTCAGGGTTTGCCCCCACTTTTGGATTACTGGTACTGACGATAGCTGGACAACTGTGTTGGAGGTGGTAGTACCGGTGGGCTCGGTGCTATTCGCCTTGTTCATCTCTTCATGAAGACTACTTAAGTATAATTATTCCGCTGCGAGATGTTTTGAAAACGCTTCCACTATTTATATAATCTGAAATCGCTTTCGCTATATTTTGACTATGTATTTGATTTCATACATTTTATTTGTAAATTAAGTCTATTATTCTTTATTTCAACTGCCTGTGATGACGTAATTGTTGTGGCTCCTTCGAGAATCGGATGTGTTTGATGTCGGTTCCTCGGGAAATGGTGTTATCGAGAGCCGAATGACTCTCGACGGACTACCAGGTTTAGTCTGGCCTAAGTACACTGCGAGCCAGAGGTGGCAGGTGTGCTTAGTCTGGATTAAGCAGGGCGGTTCCGCCACAGCGTTCCGGGTGGAGTCAGATGTGGAACAATTCCACAACTCTTCAGATGGTCATTGAACTCTTGGCTCAGATATTCTCCACCATGATCCGATCGTAGGAATTTTATCATCTTGCCCGAGTGATTCTGTGCTTCATTCTGATACTGTTTGAACCTTTCAAACGACTCGGACTTATGTCGCATTAAGTAGATATAGCCATACCTACTAAAGTCATCATTAAAAGTAATAAAATACTGAAAACTACCTCTGGCTACAAAGCTCATTGGACCGCATACATCAGTATGTACAAGGGCCAATAACTCGGATGCCCTCTCACCTTGACCAGTGAAGGGTGCTTTTGTCATATTGCCAAGTAAACAAGATTCACATGTCTCAAATGATTCATAATCAAATGAGTCGAGCAGTCCATCTTTATGGAGCTTCTCTACACGTTTCTTGTTAATATGGCCAAGACGACAATGCCAGATATAGGCAGCATTCAAATCACTCGGTTTGAGTCGTTTAGCATTAATGTTAAGAATCGGCGCATCCTCAAGATCAATAACGTACAATCCATTCACTAATGGACAACGCGCATAGAGCATGTTATTCAAATAAACAGAACAACACTTGTTCTTTATTATTATCTCATAACCACCATCCTCCTCCAAATATGAAGAGAAGATAATGTTTCTGCTCAATGCTGGAATAAAATAACAATTATTTAATTCCAAAACTAATCCTGAAGGAAGCGACAAGCGATACGTGCCGACTGCCAACACAACAACCTTTGCTCCATTGCCAACACGCACATCCAACTCGCCTCTCGCAAAACTTCTAGTCTGATTTAGCCCCTGCAACGATTTGCAGATATGAATCATTGATCCGGTATCAAATACCCATGATCAAATAGAAGAAGTTGCAAGATTAATTTCAATAACATTAATACCTGATGCGAAAGTCTCACTTCCCTTCTTGTTCTTCTTCTCTTCAAGATACTTCTGGCAGTTCCTCGACCAATGCCCATTGTCACCACAGTGGAAACACTTGTCCGAGGGAGAGGGGCCAGCCTTAGGCTTAGCATCAGTTCTTGGCTTTTGGATCCTATCCTCAGCCTTACCCTTGCCTTTGCCCTTGCGCTTCCTCTTCTTGCTTATCCCTTTAGACCATCATCACATGATGTGAGGTTTTCTTGATGTTATCCTCGGCAGTTTTTTAGCATCCCATGCAACTCGGTTAGGGTCTTATCCAAGCCATTCATATGATAGTTCATGATGAACGGCTCGAAGCTTGGAGGCAGAGACTGGAGGATCACATCCATCGCAAGCTCTGGATCAAGTTCAAAACCAAGTCTGTCGAGGGCCTCAATGTGACCAATCATCTTGATCACATGAGGGCTGACTGGACTCCCCTCAGTTAGCTTGCTACCGAACAAGGCCTTTGAGGTGTTGTACCTCTCGACCCTTGCCTAGTTCTCAAACATGCTACGGAGCCCTTCGATCATATTGAAGGCCTCCGAGTCCTCATATTGCTTCTGAAGCTCAGAGGACATAGTAGCAAGCATGAGACAACTAACATCAAGCGAGTCATTGCAGTGCTTCTCATAAGCCCTGCGGTCAGCCGCACTAGCACCATTCCCAAGTTCATCAGGATAGGGCTGCTCAAGAACATATTCCTTTTTCTCTAACTTGAGAACAATTCTCAAGTTTCGATACCAATTAGTAAAGTTGGTTTCAGACAACTTCTCTTTATCAAAAATAGATCGCAAATTAAAGCCCGAACTCTGAGCGGGATTACCGGCATGATCAACTACAACAGAAAGTAAATATGCAAAGATTTAGCACAATGTTTTATGTAGATCTTTTATTAAACAATTTAACAAAAGATACTCCCGCTATATGTTTTCAATCGTATTCCCTTTCACGACACATAGTGGACGAGATCCGCGTTTATCTAAATCCTAGTAAGCTTTGGCATCACTACTAGAAACTTAGCGAAACCGGTAGACAACTATTGTCAATCACATCCTATGTGACTCTCGTTTGTTGGGCGACATCCAATGTCGAAACATCTAACTTCATGCCCAAGGCCTAAATCCGATTTGATAACCTCGTCAAGCAAACCAAACCCATACGCGCGGATGTCCGACATCCACCCTATTTGATTAAGATAATTGACGGCACCCTGCTTTGGCAGACCCACCGAACAATGATCGAAATCCTTATAGGTGTAGCGATTGGAAAGGCATCAAAAACATCTTGAATTTTTCTAAGAGAATCTCTTCTAACACATCTAATGCAAAAAAATAGGCATGTAATAACAAAAAATATGGACCATAGATCCAATCATGTAAACTCATCGGGTTGATCCAATCAAGCCGAATGCAAGTTCCATCCATGTACTTCACATCCGTTCATTCAATGAACGAACGCGAATAGCCTGTAACGGATCCAATCTGCTACCACCAATCCATCCAATGAATCGATGTATAGAGCCTATAACAGATCCAATCTGTTATCATGGAACCGCAGTAGTTCCAATCTACTACGATAATAGATCCAATCTATTACATCGATCTAGATCAAAAAGCTACGTACGATAGGCTCTGATACCACTGTAAGGTTACGAGGTAGGCTACCATAGCATTAAAACGATTTTCTACTACCGCGTAAAACACAGGAACTCGTACAATCAAGGGATCATGTCGAAGCGGAAGACATGTCGAAGCAGTCGGGTGCCGAGTTAACGCAGCCGAGTGCCGAGTCAAGCGCGCCGAGTCGATGCAGAGAAGAGTCGATGCCGAGTCGCCCAGCCGATCTCGATCAAAAACCACTCGGTCACCTTCGAGATGAGTCGGTTGATGAGCGTAGCAGTCGTAGCCACCCCTCTACGGTATCCACACGTGCGGAAAGGTGACGCCGAGTGCTAGCGTGCTAGCACCACTAACTTGGCGGCGGATCTTGACAGATCGGACTAGGGCACAGCTTAGGGTTCCGTGGAAACCTTTTCTGTGGCGGCTCACGTATGCACCAATTTGGTCTTACGAAGCCGCGCCCCCTGTGTGTGTATATATATATAGGAAGAGTTTTATCTACATGCGCTTGTAGCTACACTCACCTTCAATAAACCAATAAGGGTATGTTCGCATACTCATTTATCAGTTTGAGTATGTTCACGTACTTATTTTAAGATACCTCAAATGTCACCACCCGAAAAAATTACGAAACAGCCCCTCTTTTTAATATATTATGATAATACCTTTATATTAGTACATATAACGGGGTATGTCCATATACCTCAGGTATACTCACATACCTCATGTACATACCACTACGGATGGTCTAGTATCATTGCATACTCCGTGTACATACCTTCCGTTTAGCCAGATACACCCTCAATCATGAGATACATAGGCGAGTGTAGCTACATGCGCATGTAGAAAGGAATTTTTCTATATATATATATGGAGGGGATATTTGGAGCCCTGCGCTTCCATTACTTATCGGAAGCCCCAGCCAAGGGACCGAGCCAGGAGTGCGGTCCACGAGCGTGCATGGTCGGGGGCGGGGGCTGGGTCGGGGCCCGTTTAGCGTAAAACGTAAGCAAAACAAAGCATAAGACTGTGTATAAATGAGCGTAAACTTCGTCTTCTGTAGTGGAATGAACCGAGGACTCTGACACATTCTGACCAACTGACGCACACATTCATGCATGCAGCTCATTCCATCACACTAGTTTTGTACGATAATTTTTTATTCAAACATTCAATTCACAAACGGTTTTCACCAATAGAATGCTGACATTTTTCTGCACGTTTTGACATCCATTGTGACTATATTTTTTGAAACTTTTTAAATTCGTAAATTTACGCTTTTATGTTTGAAAGTTCTCAAAGAGGTATTTTTTGAGCATAAAGATATAAAGGGACAAGCATTAAAATATGGAGTTGCCCTAGTTTTCTTTCTCAAATCTATACAATCGTCTGTAGTCAGAGAAAAATTGATTTGAAAATATAATATTACATGTAAAAATCAGCATAAATGACATGTGTCGTGGCATGAACCTCGTTAAACTCTGTCATGAAAATGTGAATTGATCTAGTGTTCAGTTTGTTACGATAATTCTTCGTTTGAATATCCAATTCATAAACAGTTATTTGTTGGAACACAGATACACGTATAAATCAGCATAAATAGGGGTAGCTTGGTGATGATATCAAATAGTGTCATTTCTGGTCGTATAAACAACATTCATATAGCATAAAAGACTGCATAGGGCAGTACCACTGTGAGCAGCACACTAGCCTAGCTCGATCAGGCACACTGCTAGACCACACAAGCGTCAACTTGAAATCTAGTCGCAGCAATGCCATCGAGGAAGACGGTGGCGCCAGCATTGCACCACACCAAGGGCTGAGCATAACCTGCACAACCAAGTTAGAGGTATGTCACCTCAAGATCACACCATGGTTTAGAGAGGTAAATTAAATCATAAAAAAAGATCCATAAGAGATGCGAGCCTAACTGCAAGAATCATTGTTCGCACAAAGATGTAGCAGATTTTATGATTTTTTAGCTACAAACAAAATGTTCCCATAAATCTTGTGACATTCATAGAATTTATGCTTTGAGAAGTATGGCAACAAGTACTGGACAGATGAGAATCACACTAACAATAGCTATTTATAGCATCTCACTAAACAGCACAGATAATTTACATAAATCATAAAAACAAAATTCAAGGAGCATAAAAAAAGTTACTATATGCACTTGCCATAGTATAAAAATGCAGTGACAAAGATAGAGCATAAAATGCAGTGCAACGATCATAGAACCAATGTTGGAAACACACAGCTTGTCTAAAAAATATACATATGAACATAATTAATTAATCTTGTTCTTTTGTAGTTACATGGAAGGGGGAATATCATATGAAGGGATTATACAGTTCCATCACAGCAGAAATCACACACGTTCAGGTTACCAAAATGCATTCCTAGCACTAGCTAGATAATAGCATCACATGGCCTGGCAGAGAAAATAAATATTCACCTTCGTCATTGCGGGAAGAGCATATACAAGTCTAGCAATCATAGAAAACACCCATAGAAAGATGCAATGACTCAGCATATACTGTAATCATCGAAGCATAGAAACTCACTAAGCCATCAACGAAATTTTTAAAAATCATTGCCGCTGTCAACGAATAACACCAGCATGCATAAAAACCAATGTGCATAAATCATTCTCAGATTTACCACATTTGGTGTTGATTTCTATGCCAAAAACAAAATAAAAAATGCTTGTCGTTATATATTTCATCTCAAGTAACATTCCATTACTATTGTACAGTGTTTTTAACAAGTAAATATGGAACCTGCATTGTTTTTGTGACATCAGTGTCTACATGCACCCACTATGCTAGCAAACAGCTTCAATATCCCTACTTTTGATGCATAAAAAAGTGAGGGAGGGGGCATAAAAACTTCCAAGTCGCCTCCACTAATAAAAAATTGACAGCAATTATAGAAAATTGCAAAGACAAGCATAGTAGGACCAACATTGATAGGATACTGTTTGAGTAAAAAATTTAGAAGAATGCAAAGCCACGTCCAGATGACAGTGTGTCAGACAATGTTGTCCTCGCACTCACGGAGACTCACCAATAATGCAACGATTGTGTGCTTCCGAAAGGAGATCCTGCATTCCACACAGAAGGTTAAACAAGTGTCCAGACAACTAGTACCTCAGCTTGCACATGACCAAAAAAAAGAAAAAAAATGAGCTCCTGTTGCTCCTACTGGCCTTCATGGTGGGTGTGAGTAGTCTGCATGAAAATAGATGCAGATGTGAATCGGTTATAGTAAACCATCTCAGCATAGAAATGGATGCTCAAGTTGTTGTAAAGTAGACCAACTCAGTTATAGTAAAAGAAAAAAAAAGAATTGTGGAAAGGCCATAAACTTATCAATAAACAGCATGGGTATGTTTCATTTGATGAAGTGTGATAAGACCTTGACTTTTATTGACAAGTCATAGAATGGAGAATAGCATGTGAAAATTAATTTTCGTTGACCGCTTCTGTTGGGCTTAGAAACTTGCATTGGAAGGCATAAAACTGCCAATCCCAGGTCATACAACTAACTTTCATTGGCCCTTCTGTTGAGCATAAAAACTTGCCTTGGAAGGCATAAAACTACTACTGACAAGTCATAAAACAGTGAAGAGCATGTGACAAAAAACTTTTATTGTATCCTGTTGGGCATAAAGAACAATGTGAATGCCTTATTTAGCTTTAGGGTGGGCCGGTTGCCAAAATTATGTTGCAGGATGGAGTTCTCAAACGAAAAGAAATGCCATAGACCAAGCATGTCAATTATAAAATCATGTGGCAAGCAGTGATGTAAACTAGACAAAACCTGGTTTACACAATAATGCATCTCCTCTGATGTCCACACCGAGCAGAATAAGAAAGTGGAATGAAACAGCTTATTGTAAATGATGTCTTAATTTAGAGAAGAATTGAAGGCATCTCCACTAACTGCTCTAGAACTCCAGTGATTATAACAATCAAATCAGGGGTGATGAGTTTATAAAAAGGAATGCAAGATGGGGGATTCAGCATAATCCTTACTGTGTGCTCCGACGACAGTGAGGATCCGAGTGAAGGAGCAGCGATGGTGAAGGTCGGGGACGGCTGCTGCGGGGAAGATGCGGTGACGCTACATTTGAGTCCTTGCTTTCATACCTACACAACATTCAACCTTTCTCTCTGCTGCTGCCACTCAACTCATGGAGCTTCAGCCTTCAGGTGAGGACGATACAGACACTGCCTTCCTTGTATGCAGCAGCCAGATACTAGATCCATCAACATGCAAGTTAGTCTGCATCTTGGAAAAATAAATTCCACTCCAGTCGCTAACAGCAGCATCTTGATTCACAGTCAGACCAAAAGTTGGAATCAATTGCAATATAGAAAGAGATTTAGGGCTTTACTTGTACATCTCCTTATTATCGTTGCAAACCTCAATAATTTAGGAAGAAGAGAATGTCAGTTATGGTCACATGCCTTTGCTGCAAGCGTGTGATGCTAATTAGATTTTTGGTACAGAAAAAATCATAAACCAGCGTGTGACAGAAAAAATCAAGAATGCAATGGAGACGGACACTAGCTTCTGGAGGAACGGGAGGCTAGTCACACATCCATGAGTTGGTAGTCCATAGCATAAAAAAGTTGAATCCCACAGCGCCTTGCACGCACAAATGGACCAATGGTTAGAAGCTCACACACTGCATTGGGCAAATAGGAGGACAAGCATAAAACCTGAAAATTCGTTTGATGAATATAGGTCCATTGGTAAAGCTCAAGCACTAGGGCAACTGAACCAATAAGACAACTTTAGATTGGCTTCATATAAGAGATCTTGAATTTGAGCAATAAGACGTAGTGAAACTAAAATCATCATGGCAGGAGTTGCACACCTGAGTTCGCTATTGCATATAAAATAGGAAAAAATATCATCTAACCACCAACCTGAAATGATCAGCAACACAAGATTCATGCGCTTGTTCTCTGTCCCTCACTTTGTGCAACATTAATGTTTTTCCATGACACAGGATGAGGTGATCAAAAGGGTGTAAATTTGGCAGGAAACAAATCAGTCAGAACATTAACTGTCAAAACAACACAAACAATAGGTAGGCCATGGAACATCGAGGTGGATGCAAGAGGAGCCTAATAAGATTTTAGTCAAAATACAACCAGCGGACCATGCACCTTGATTACAAAGGACACACCTACAATGGAGACGAAAAAACACATTGAGCACATCATGGTCGTTGCAGAGGAATTACTCGCCCATGGAACGTTGGATAGCAATCTTGCAAGCTGTAACAGTACCACTGGCAAGAGAACCTATTTCTAGAACTTAGAATCACTGCTCTGCACATCGCAGGCCTTTCAATCTCCCATGAGTGCATACACAGAGTCACAGACTCGACTAGACAGGCATCAGATTTTAGAAAGGAGGGAGGGGAGTAAGAGAAAGCACGCATGCCTGTGCCAGATTCAAGTGGGTGATGCCGAGATGTAGTATTAGGGGATCCCGCAGGAGGCCTCCTCTTCCCATTCACCTCGAGGGAGAGAGACCAGAGTGGGTGAGAACCCCCGATGCTGCCCTCACCTGAGTCCGTGCCGCGGACGCCGCCCGAGCCCCTGCGTGGCCAACAAATATGTGACTTGGCTGAATGCATAGTGGAAGGCGAGATTGGGAACAACTTCAGATCAAAGAGAAGAAATTGAAACAAGATTTGAGGCACGAGAGTTGGGATTTGGGGAAAACCTAGGAGGCCACCTTCTACACCGGATGCGGTGGTTCGTGGGGGAACGGAAAGTGGCTGGGAAGGAGGGAGCCACACACATCAGATGTCGACCTAGTGGGTACGCGTGGCTGCTGCTCGCCGCGTTCGGCAGCGCTCAGCCACGTCAGATACCGCACCATCGGCCACGCCATGCCGGACACCGGACGGGGGTTGGGTGTGGTGGCTGGGTAGCCATCCGCCGAAGACGGGGATAGGGGCGGCGGCAAAATTGTCCGCTGCTTAGGGGCGGGCGCTGGTGGTGGAGAATGGTGGCCGGCGGCGTGGGTTGGGTGCGGCGGCTGGGTAACCGTCCGCGGCGCAGGTGAAGACAGGATGGGGACGGAATCGTCCGCAAATGGTGGCTCGCGTCCCGCTGGGGCGGCGGTAGAAACGTCCTCAAATGATGGGTGCGCGGATTCGGCGGATAGGGTTGTGTGACTCCGTGGGGGTGGGGGGTATGACCTGGTTTACCCATTCCGAAACCGGGGGCGGGGGTGGCGAGCTTCAAATGGTGGGGCAGGCTGGACCTGAAGCGCACCCGTTAGGCCAGGGCTTCCTCCCGTTATTCAAAGCCCAGGGCTCTATATATATATATATAGTCTCCACTAATGGGCTTTTAGCCATGTAAAGGCCCATTAGGATTCTATTGCTTGCGGATCAAGTATCCGAGTCCACATAGAGGTCCAACTGCGCGTACTATATGCGAACCTCCAAGTCAAACCCGCAAGGTTGAGTTTGGATCGGACTCAACATCGGCTCTTGGCAGAGCCGATACGACTCGGAGTTGGTCTAGGAAATTGTCACACGGGCACATCTCCATCACTAAGCTCCACAAGCTCTTTGAGCTGCCCCTCAAACGTCTCCTTCAGCACAGCTAGATCACTAGCTAAACAGGGGCAAGAATTACACTCAAACTCTCCACTCAAGGTAGGCTCATCCAGCTTGGACTAGAGTTTGCCTAACTTGGCTCTCAGCCTATCTATCTCCTCTACCTGCTTGGTATACCTATCTCTCTAGTCACCAAGCTCCCTCATGAAAGACTCGTAGGTAGAGCACTCAAACTCACTGGGTTGGGGTCTCACACTCCTCAACCTCTCATTCTCCTCTAAAGCCCCAGCAAGCTCAGTTTTCAACTTTTGCAGCTTCTTGGCTACCTTTTTCAACATCTTATCCTGGGCTTTAAGCTCTCGACTATTCTGCTCTAGCATCTCAAGAATTTCAGCTTGCTCAGGAGTTACCGCATCATCAGAGGAAGAGTCGTTGTCGCCTCCCCTGTTCTCCTTGTCCTCAAGCGCCATGGAGCATACCGAACCCCTCTTGTTCTTGTTCTTGCACTTGGACTTGGTGCAGACAAAGCACAAGCCGACTGGACCTCCTTGATCGTTTCTCTTGTCCTTCTTGTACGTGATCTCCTCATCATTTGAGCTTGATGAGGACGAAGAGGAAGAAGATCCGCTGCTGCAAAACCCGATCTCGGCGAAGAACGCCTTGTCCCTCTTCCGTTTGTCTTTCTGGTAACTCCTGAAAGCCTTTCAGAAGTTCTTCTTGCCGAAGTGGCGCTTGACGGAGCTGTGCTAGCCGGAGCGGTGCTTGTCAAAGCTTAGCTTGTAAGAGCGGTACTTGTCGGAGTCGCGGGAGTAGCTCTTTCCCTTCTTGTAGTAGTCGTTCTTGTTAGGGCAGTCGGCGATGAAGTGGCCAACCTCTCCGCACTTGAAGCACTTGGGCCTCTCGCCCCTCTTCTTGCTCATCCGGTTGTCATAGGCGTGCTGAAAGCGACTAGACACCAGACAAAGCTCTTCAACCCCAAGCATCGCCAAATGCTCTTCTGTAACAGACATCAAAGTAGAAAACGAGAAGTTGTGAAATAGGGGGTTAGTAGCAGACTCACTAGAGAGGGTAGCCAAGGCCAGACTCTTGGAAACTGTACCAGCAAGGGAATCCCTCACCTTGTAATCTACTTCTGTGGCCTTGAGCTTACTATAGAGCGTGTCTACTCCTATCGTATCATACCCCGTCGACTAAATAATTGAGTTCACCTTGATCTTCCATACTTTTCTATCCAAAGCATACAGCAATTTGACATCCTGCTGATGATCTGTGTATGGGAGCTCAGCGGAGGCGGAGTTGACACGCAACTTGTTAATGATCAACTGAAAGTGACCAAACAAGTCGTCTACTGACTCTCCCGGCTTTTGGACGAAATTCTCATATTCGTGCTGGTAAGTCTCCACAAGCCTAGACTTAATGGTCGTGGTACCCTCATGGTGTGCACTGAGCAGGGACCATATCTAAAGCGCCATCTTGAGGTGACTCACTCTCTCATAATCCATGGAAACCAGCCCGGGGAAGAGAAAGTTAACAGCCTTGGCATTCGCCTCATGCTGTTGACGGCACTTAAGCACGCCAAACCTTATACTACAAGCGCACAGTATCGGTGTAGCCTTTTCCCGAGATGAGTATCAAGGGTTTTGTCAATCCGTGGAAAACTAGGTTTAAACTGCTATTAATCAAGGATTAATCAATTACTAACTAGCTCTAATTGACCTAATAAACTAAAGAATAAAAGAGAGTCTAATTACTGACTAATCTATATAGAAACTAGACTAAAGGATGATAAACGATATTCTAATTACAAACTAGATATAAAACTAACTATAGCATAAACTGGATATAAAACTAGACTATAGCATACACTGAATCAAGAACAAGGGCTTGATAGGATCAAAAGCAAGATCGATAAGGAAGCTAATACGGCTAAGGAATTAGCAAGAGATATGAGACAAACTTCTTATAAACTATGAACTACCCTAAGCATGGATCCAACGTGACACATAGAATAAACATGATCATGAATATCATAGACTTGCTCGAACCTTTCCCTAGGCTCTGCTGTCACTAGTAACCAGGTAATCGACGAACTAGCAAACCTAAACCATCTCTAAGCATGAGCAGATTCAATCAACTAATTAAAGTAAAAAGATCTACTAAAAGACATGTGGTTTGAACAACCCCGGCCGGGTCACTTGTAGAGATAAAGCATTTCAAAGACATGGATCATTGATCATGTATAAACAAAGAACTAATAGCAAAGAGACTATTTCATTGATCAAACTCATGGTTTATCATAGTAAAATAAGAAGAACAGAGAGTTACTCGAGATACATCATTAACTTGAAGCGCATAGTTGTCGAATTCGGCGAGACAAACAACATATCAGAAGATGAACTCGAATCTCCCCGGGAATAGCTGGGGTCGGCCGACCCTAGAGGGGTGAGTCAACCGACCCCCTCTAGTCCTGCCTCCTCTCGCCTTCTCCTTTCACCGAAATCCCCTTCTCGCAGAGTCTTGCGAAGATGGACCCTAAACCCTAACTTTGGAGCACTGGTTTACAATGAATTTGATGCCTCTCCCTCTAGGGAGGCCATATATTTATACTCCGGAGAGTCCCCTATACATAGAATCTAATAGCTCGGCTATAAGAGTCCTAGTAGACCTATTGCTATGTATATAAAAGAGTCTTGAAGGTTCTTGGGTGTCTATGAAGCTTCCTTGCTTGGAGAATTGGAGAAGAAGTCCTTGTCCTAGTCCTTCCCGAAATCAGCTTTCTATATTCTGCAGCATTTAGTATTTTGGCCATAACTTTCTTATCCAAAATCCAAATAATGCAAACTCAGACTCTAAATTGTAGACCTCGAAGAGATCTACAACTTTGGTATTCAAATTTTCTTCATTTGACGTCGTTAAGGTCTCCGAATTAGGCCCACAAGATGCTGTTGTCCTAGAATCCGAGAATATCTCCAGATTTATTTAGAGGTTGGATTGGACTCTTAATAATCCTTCCTTATCTTCGTATTATTCATACTCAAGTAATCCTTAGCCATCGGAACCTTCTCCATAATGGGCTTGGGCCTTCTTTTGGGCTTTAATTGTGCTTCTTTTATTAATCATCTCACCTCCTTGGACTTGTAGCATAAATCCTTAATTCGAGAAATTCTCAAATATTCTCAATTATTCCCTATTTTCCTGCAAAACTTAATAATGCACAAAAACAAAGAGCATTCTCGAAAACGGGGTTATTTGTTAGCAAAACAAGATTAAATAATAGGATTAACTCTCGAAAATACATAAAATCATATGAAAATAGAATATATTTTTAGTACATAACGAGCGTCAACAATATCCCCACACTTAGGTATTGCTAGTCCTCGAGCAAAGAGATCGATCAAAAACTCAACTAAATCTAAACTAATAACTCTACTAGATTCAAACAAATAACTCAACTAAATCTAAACTAGTTCTAAACAATCAATTCTCAAATTAAACAAGTTCAAAATTCAGTTTAATCTCAACATGGGCATTTTAATCAACTTTCATGCATAGAGATTCCCACAAAAATTTTTGAAATCAAACGAATCATAACAAAACCAGGACTTCCTTTAGAATCAAAATGGAGGATTTTTTTTAATATGAAAAATAATCTCCATAGATCAAGAAATTTCATCGGTCCTTCTTTACCTAAGATCACATGTAGGCACTCATATTTTATGGCTACCCTATATAGAAAAGTAACTCTCTCTCACATCTCACAAGAGTTTAAGAGGAGCTTGGTGAAGGCTAGCTAAGTTAAATCAACTTATTGTTTAGCTAAGATATCTCTCTAAAGATTATCTAATCACCTTGAATTAATTTGGTCATTGGAAATAAGAAAATAAATATGCACAAATAGAGAGAAGGAAAAAGAAGATACAAACATATGCAATATTGAATAAATAACGTGGGATAATTCCCGGAATTTGCACATGGTTGGAAAAGTGAAAGATTTTGCTCATTACACTGATAAACACTAAGCCTGTCTTTCTCTTTCCTAAAATTTTCCTAATTCTACTTTTTTTCTTTTTTTTCTCTTTCTTCTTTTCCTAATTCTACTTATCTCTCTTTTTCTATTTAATTCGACCACTTGATCCTTTTCTTTTTTTTTACTAGGCGCCACCCGCTTTTTTTTATCGCCCCCTCTGTCTCTCTCTTCTCTTTTTCTTCAACCTCTATATTTTTTTTACTCTACCCCTTTTGCCAGATCAATATAACTATGGCATTTTCCCTCATGATTAGCGAAAGAGCAAAAACTTCATTATGTGGGTAATGAGTGTCGAAAGATCAAAGGGTTTAAGCATATGGAATTCAGCAAATGCTAGTGCTCCAGTGTAGAGCAACTAGTACTGAATATATATGTGGAGACTAACAATCAATAGATAAAAATAGATGACCAAATTTTCCAAGAGATCAAACTTTGTAAGGGAATCAATCTTAACCAAACTCATTTGAGATAACCAGCTTATAAACTGTGTTTTCAATTCGGCTCTAATAGGATTTATCCTCTCTCTTGACAAAGAGATGAACACTTGATCACAAGAGTTTTTTTATATAAATAAATAAATCATCCTCCAAATCTTTTCTTAAAGAAGCTAAGCAAATCTATAAAACATTACCTCTCTAATCAAATCATGGGTTATGCACTACTAATCAATCTTTTAACCAGCACAATAGACATATAATGAATCTGAACAAGATTAATTTTCAAAGTAATCATAAAGAACAAACTTAAATTAAGTGAGAAAATTTATTTCAAACACACCTATATTAGACTAATTAAAATTTTATTTTATAAACAAAGCAAAAACACATTTGATGATTAACCTCCCCACACTTAAACAATACAATATCCTTATTATTCACTCGAAGCATAAGATATAATTATCAAATAGATAAACGAAACCATAATAGTAGGTTAAGTATGAATGCAGAGAGGGGGATTAAGAAAATGTTACCGTCCGTTCGATGAAGTGTAGCCGAATCTCTCTTATCATACAAGGACGAAAATTAGATGGTCTTCTAGGCTTTTTATTGGTTGCTTGCTAATGTACACACTTCACTTGTTCATCATCCACCAATCTTCAAGCTTCCCATCTGTGGCTTCACCAAATATAGAAAGTGTTGATATAGCTGAACTGACGCCTCTTCATGCTTCTCTTGGCATCCTCAAATGTTGCACCACCTTCTGGAATGTCTAACTCATAGAGTCCTTTTAGATGACCATGATCCTCTGAATTAACTCATGAGTCTACTATGTAAACATTGCCCCTACTTTCTTCCATGTTATTGCCATCATCTTCCTCATCTAGTCATCACCATTGTAGCTGACCTTCTCTTCTTCATGAAATATCTCTTTGATATCGAACAGAACATACCTCCAATAATAGATTTATTGGATAGCCCTTGAAATTACTTTTTCAACGAGTACTCGTGCACCAAAATCAGATTCTGAATGAAGGAATTATGCCATCTTTGCTCCAGAGACTTCGTGCTGTCAGAACTGCTTACAGCTCGAGTCACGTCCAATGTTTTGGCCATAAATCCTCGTAGAAAATTCTAAATGAAGCTCCGTTTGATCCGTTAGAAAGCTAACTTGATGAGGCTTCCAAATATAAGAAAATATTCTGCTTTTATCTTGTGGATTCGACCAGAAACTTGATGTCTTCTTTAGGTTCTAGATTTGAACTTCAAAGATATTGACAATTCTTAATTCTTCAATCCTTGGGCACCATGGTGGTACATGTGTTGTTTTTTGAAACACTTTTCCTCAATGTTTTCCTTCATCTTCATCACAAAAAATTCCTCCAACCCTTTTGAACACACTTTATCCCTACAAAATAATTTGAGAGTACAATTCTACTCCCGTGGTGATAATCGGGAAGTAAATATAATCTAGTTTCATCTAACACATCCAATGATTCCTAACTT
This sequence comes from Paspalum notatum, assembly GCA_022530915.1. Taxonomy (NCBI): domain Eukaryota; kingdom Viridiplantae; phylum Streptophyta; class Magnoliopsida; order Poales; family Poaceae; genus Paspalum; species Paspalum notatum. The sequence goes on along the minus strand of CM039684.1, from coordinate 21,076,352 downwards.
GTGGCTTAATTACTCTAGTTAAAACAAGGATTAATAAAACCTATATGAATGTATTAGTGTGCAAAAATATATGCATGAGATAAGCATGTAAACAAAGACAAAGATTGAATCAAGTTCTAAACACCACGTTTACAACATGATTGCTAAGTCTCTCTATAGCCATAAAGATTTTAATTAACCAAGATTAAAACACCATGTTTTATCAAGATCATAAACTCATAACAGCATAAGAAAAACAAAGCGCATTGCAAAGCTTATAAATTAATCAACGAAATATAACCATGGATAACTAGTAAGGTTTAATTGAATTTTATCATGATGATCAACAATCTAGTCTAAGCACCATGCCTACACAAAATTACTAAGGAAAAACACTGATCAAGCATTTAACATAAATATAAAAGCACATATTATGAAGTTAAATAAACAACCAAGCCAATTAAAATGCAAACATGCAATTTTAATCTAAATGCAACAGTGTGATATATGCAAAATGCAATCAAATAAAACATGAGATATGATATAAATGCAATCTAAACCAAATTTTTCCAGCTATTTAGCCACAAATTAGTAATTAAAGGGAAGTGTTTAAGCTTTCTAAGCAAAACTAAAACTAAAACATAAACTAACTAAAAACGGGTTACCTCCGAAAAGCGCTTAATTTATAGTTTAGAGCTAAACTAATTATTATCACAAGTTTAAGAATTTTAACAGGATTGGGATTTACAAAATTTGTGATAAACATAAGCATCCATAACCACAATTATGATCAAATTACAAAAGCAAAGCAATTTGTAATTAACTAGAGCATGGATCATATATTTAGCATTAATCTTTTTTCTCTAACTAAGGTTTATTAGGCATAAAATTATGAAAATTAAAACTAATAGCCTCATTTTCATTTTCAAGAAAGTCTAGCCTATAAACATAATTATTATCATAACAAGGCTTGACATTGAGATCGAAATATTCATTAAAACAATTACGAAAAAGATTTGTGTACCTTGGGTTTCAATCTCAACATCTTGAAATGAATTCACCTTAATTTGAAGATCTTCAATTTCACCACTGAGTTGTCCTTCTAAATCTTCAGTCTTGAGCATGGTTGATGTTGAATCAGTCGCTTCATCTTCAAGTTTCGTCACATACTGATTCTGTAGAGTGAGATCTTGAGCAGCATATACAGTGTTGACAAATGATGAAGTAACTGAATATCTGGAGTCTTCCTTGAGTGAGCTACTACAAGTTGAGTGACTCCAATTTGATTGATAGCTTCTTTTCCACTCATCTTCACTTTCTTCAATTGCGTCAGCTGTCACTGAGTGAGGATACCTTTACTCATTGACTTGAAAATTCTGCAGCATTTCCCTTGTACATTCATCCACTAGCTTGTCTGGTGGAATTGATTCTTCAATGTATGTTGATGGTAACTCTGATGTCTTCACTTTCACTAAGCTTGAGTTAGCTTCAGTTGTAATGAAGGCAAGTAGCTGGTCTTCTTCTTCCTCAAACATACTGACACTTCTCTGCTATGGAGTGGTCTTGAGCATCTCCTCTTGTTTTGGCTCGAACCATTTTGGCAGCATCTCTCCTGTACTTTGGTCTTGTGGGAGAGATTCTTCACTCTTGAGTGGTTCTCCAAAATCAACACCTATCCAATGTAATCTCTCATATTCTCTGTAATCAAATCCAAATGACACTGGAAATTGGTCTTCTGGTGTAGGCGCCACCTCTGTTTCTTTGGCTTCTCTTTCTCTCCTTTCTCTCTCTTCCTTGGAGGTCAAAAAGATATTGGATAAGATTTTTCTAGCTTCACTGACTGTCCTATCCATAAGTGATCCTTCGGCACACATGTCGACATATCTGGAAACTTCTGAAGTTATCCCATAGTAAAATATACTTAGTAACTCAAGAGATGTCGCTCCAAGATTCGGTACTTGATTAAACAAATCGTTGAGTCTTTCCCAAGCTTCATCGATGTCTTCACTCTCTTTTTGCTCAAAGTTCCACACTTTCTTCCGCAACATGTAGACCCTGGCTGAGGAGAAGAATTTGGTGACTAATTTCTCCACTAGCAATCCCCAGTCTCTTCGATCTTCTCTTGAGGCATGTTGGTACCATCTCTGAGCTTTATCGACGAGTGTGAATGGAAAGAGGTTCCACTTAACCCACTCTTCTGGAACTCTGTCTTGTTGGAATGTGTGGCAGATCTCACTGAGCTTCTCCAAGTGATTGTATGGATTTTCTGAATCAGCTCCACTGAAACAAAGTTTAGCAGCAAGTTCGATGATCCCTGACTTCAGTTCGTAGGATTTGGCTGTTGGCTTTATATTTGATTCTTGTGGCTTTGGCTCTTGAATCGTTGATTCCCACAACGTTTCGCTCATCCAACGTTCCAGTAGTGTCGTCATATCTTAACACAAAAACACAAAGAAAAACAGAAAAGAAAAAATCTAATGACAGCAAAGTTGCTGGGTTAGTCTAAACTATGAACGAACACAAAAACACAATTAGAGAACAAAAATGCAATTAGAGCACACTAAATAATTAAAGACTAAGATTAGAAAACACTAAAATAACTACAGACCAAGATTAGGGAACTTTTTAAACAAAAAGAAAATAAGATTAAAACACAAAGACTAAACAAAAACTAGAGAATTAGAACACACTAACTAATTAGAACACAGTTAAAAAACTATTAGCATACAAATAAAACTAAACTAGCACTCGATTAGAACTAGTTTAGCACACAATTAGCAAACACAAACTAACTATCAAAACTAGTAGTAAAAAACTAATACAAGATTAATAATAACTTAAACGATAGTTTTCCTCGGCAACGGCGCCAGAAAAGCTTGTTGACGGCACTTAAGCACGCCAAACCTTATACTGCAAGCGCACAGTATCAGTGTAGCCTTTCCCCTAGATGAGTATCAAAGGTTTTATCAATCCGTAGAAAACTAGGTTTAAACTGCTATTAATCAAAGATTAATCAATTACTAACTAGCTCTAATTGATCTAATAAACTAAAGGATAAAAGAGAGTCTAATTACTGACTAATCTATATAACTAGACTAAAAGATGATAAACGATATTCTAATTACAAACTAGATATAAAACTAACTATAGCATAAACTGGATATAAAACTAGACTATAGCATGTACTGAATTAAGAACAAGGACTTGATAGGATCAAAAGCAAGATCGATAAGGAAGCTAATACGGCTAATAAATTAGCAAGAGATATGAGACAAACTTCTTATAAACTATGAACTACCCTGAGCATAGATCGAACGTGACACATAGAATAAACATGATCATGAATGTCATAGACTTGCTCGAATCTTTCCAAGGACTCTACTGTCACTAGTAACCAGGTAATCGACGCACTAGCAAACCTAAACCATCTCTAAGCATGAGCAGATTCAATCAACTAATTAAAGTAAAAAGATCTACTAAAAGACATGTGGTTTGAACAACCCCGGCCGGGTCACATATAGAGATAAAGCATTGCAAAGACATGGATCATTGATCATGTATAAACAAAGAACTAATAGCAAAGAGACTATTTCATTGATCGAACTCATGGTTTATCATAGTAAAATAAGAAGAACAGAGAGTTACTCGAGATACATCATGAACTTGAAGCGCATAGTTGTCGAATTCGGCGAGACGAACAACATATCAAAAGATGAACTCGAATCTCCCCGGGAATAGTTGGGGTCGGCCGACCCTAGGGGGGTGAGTCGACCGACCCCCTCTCGTCCTGCCTCCTCTCGCCTTCTCCTTTCACCGAGATCCCCTTCTCGCCGAGTCTTGCGAAGATGGACCCTAAACCCTAACTTTGGAGCGCTGGTTTACAATGAATTTGATGCCTCTCCCTCTAGGGAGGCCATATATTTATACTCCGGAGAGTTTCCTATACATAGAATCTAATAGGTCGACTATAAGAGTCCTAGTAGACCTATTGCTATATATATAAAAGAGTCTTGAAGGTTCTTGGGCGTCTATAAAGCTTCCTTGCTTGGAGAAGAAGTCTTTGTCCTAGTCCTTCCCGAAATCAGCTTTCTATATTCTGCAGCCTTTAGTATTTCGACCATAACTTCCTCATCCGAAGTCCAAATAATGCAAAATCAGAGTCTAAATTGTAGACCTCGAAGAGATCTACAACTTTTGTATTCAAACTTTCTTCATTTGACGTCGTTAAGGTCTCCGAATTAGGCCCACAAGGTGCTGTTGTCCTGGAATCCGTGAATACCTCGAGATTTATTTGGAGATTGGATTGGACTCTTAATAATCCTTCCTTATCTTCGTATTCTTCGTACTCAAGCAATCCTTAGCCACCGGAACCTTCTCCATAATGGGCTTAGGCCTTCTTTTGGGCTTTAATTGTTCTTCTTTTATTAATCATCTCACCTCTCTGGACTTGTAGCATAAATCCTTGATTCGAGAAATTCTCAAATATTCTCAATTATTTCCTATTTTTCTGCAAAAATTAATAATGCAAAAAAACAAAGAGCATTCTCGAAAACGGGGTTATTTATTAGCAAAACAAGATTAAATGACAGGATTAACTCTCGAAAATGCATAAAATCATATGAAAATATAGCATATTTTTAGTACATAACGAGCGTCAACACATGATGAGCCACGATCTCAGGCGTAGTACGCTCAGCAACTGGACACACCACAAAAGTCGTACTCTGAGTAGCATCCCATATGTCCTAACTTTGGCTAACAAGAAACGCCTTCATCCTACCCTTTCAGTAGGGATAGCCATCAGAGCTAAGGACGGGAATCTTACCAGAGTAAGTCATAGTCGCTACGGTTTCTTCACCGGTTAAGGTATGGGAAACCTAACCGGCTCTGATACGACTTGTAGGACCGAGACGAGTGGAGGAGGGTGAATAGGAGCACTTAAAAAACTCAAACTCAAACCCTCCAATATGCGCTCTCACGAAAACACACGCACACCCGATACCGTCCACTGAACAGATACGTATCGGGTGGAAAGCGGAAGCACTCGAATCAACGTTCACTGAAATAAACGCAAGACGAGTAGACACTCTACACCTAGACACTTAGACTCACAAGCACACAACTCCAAAAAAACTAACAAAAGTACTACACCTAAACCTACGCTACTCTAGTGTCCAAGGTTGCATAGTATGAACACACACTACCAACCCTAGGACATTAGGACCTTCTCTTTGAAAGAAAACAACCGCACAAAACAAGCCAAACCAAAACACCAAAGCACAAACAAAAACATCGGCAAGAAACAAAGATTCAAAGAACGGTCCTTGCTCGTAGTTCAAAGATTCTAGCACTTGGCTAGTGAGATTCACCACATCCTAGCAAGTCCAAAACACAAAAAAAAAGAAAGGATTCAACCTCGGCCAAAGCAAACACCCAAAAATCCAAGAATTGAGTCGAAGAACAAAAGGGAAAAAGGGCGAAGAACAAGCACACAAGTTGCTGCATGAAATCACTTGGATTAATGGCCCAAGATGGGTCTCAAGATCAGATTACAACCAAGGAATTCGTCCCAAGCAACCACCCTCTCCTTCCCTCTTGATGTGGAGGCTAGATCTCACCCTAACCCTCCTAAACTTTGTGCTCAAGGCTAGAGGACGAAAATTACCCTAAGGAAATGAAAACCTAGCGGCCAAGAGGAGCCCTAATGACCAGCTCTTAGGCTATTTATACACCGGTTCAGTTTTGGTATTTTTTCACATAGACCCATAACACTAGAAATGCCCTAAGAGGCTAAAACATAAAAGGACCCAAAATATTGGGGACGGACGACCACGATGAAGATTTGCTTCTTAGCTTCCATGCAATCTTCGGGTGTCCTCCTGTAGCCAGTAGTCTAATCCACCTTTGCACCCCAGGTTTTGAAGTCAGAAACCGGGAAACTTTAGGAAGTCTCCGTCTGGGCCGGACTTCGCCCATCATGTCTATCTTGGCGAGCCGTGGCCCAACTCACCAAGGCTTGGGTAGCTTGGGTGGCGGTTTTGAGCCGAAGCCGCCAAAGCCTCCCTCGCACGCCTTCGCGCCATGCACTCGGGTTGGAGCACCACGGTGGCACCCGACTTCTCCAGTCTGTCGGAGTTGTCTCGCTGTCCATCGGAGGGCTTACACCATCGTTGCCGATCCGTCTCTCCGTGTACCGAGCTTCCATGGCCGACCGACGTCAAGACTTGCCTCCAGTTCTTCGGAGGGCTTTTACCTCAGTCCATCGAGGTCTTCATCATCCTCTATCTCTAGTCCATCGGAGGGCTTGAACTTGTTGACAATCACTCAACACACTAGGAGAGCAATGAGGCCGGTCCATTTGCTCTCACAAAGGACCCTGTCATGGCCCAGTATTTGAAGCGTATCCAAAGCTTGGAAGCCACGGTCAGGAAAATCAAAAGAACTGAGAACTATGAAGCCGATGAGCTCGCCAAGGCGGCGGCCTACAATGAACCACTTCCCCTAGAGGTATTCTATCAAATCATCACTGTGCCCTCCATCAAGTTCGAAGCCTCTCAAGTTGAAGTCATCACCAGATACAAAGACTGGAGGGCCCCCATCATAGCATACCTCAGGGGTGATCAGGACCCGGACTGCCGCAAAAGTGATAAACAGCTTGCGGTAAGAATAAGATATTACGTCATCCTCAACGGCGCCTTATTTAAGAGGGGGGGTCTCTGCTCCGCTGCTCAGATGCATCAGTCGTCTCGAGGGAATTCAGTTACTAACGGAAATTCACAGCGGGATATGTGCTTCTCACAGAGGCGCACGAGAAATTGTGGCGAAGGCTTTCCGTCAAGGGTTCTATTGGCCCACCGCTGTAACAGATGCAGTCAAGCTGGTTCAAGAATGTCAAAATTGCCAGTTCATGGAAAAGGTTACCCGCATCCCAACAAATGAAGTGCAACTCATCACCCCATCATGGCCCCTACAACGATGGGCAATCGATATAGTAGGAAAGCTACCCACCGCCTCTGGCATTGTCCAGTTCCTTTTCTTCATTTTTGCATTTCTTATTCTGCTATTCCGAATATTTTTATATTCTTGCTTATCTTATCTTACTTTCCTAGTTCTTCTAAGTAATGCGAGCCATCATCGCTGTTGACTATTTCTCCAAATGGGTCGAAGCCCGCCCGGTGGTTCGCATCACATCGCAAACACTTCAAAAATTCTTCTAGCAATCCATAGTTTGCCGCTTCGGCGTCCCAAGCAACATCACTGTCGACAACGGCAAGCAGTTTGATTGCGATGACTTCAAAAGTTCTGCCACAAGATCGGCACAAAGGTTCACTTTGCTTCTGTATACCATCCGGAGTCGAACGGAGCTGTGGAGAGAGCCAACGGTTTGATCCTTGAAGGCATTGCCAAGTGTCTGTTCGGCTTTCGCAAGGGTAGGTGGCCATCTGAGCTCACAAAGTCCGTCTGGACACACAACACCTCCGCCTCTAGAGCCATCGGTTTTACACCTTTCCACCTCTTGCATGGCGACGAAGCTGTAACCATCGCTGAAATCAAGCACAAGTCCCTCCGAAGCCTGAATCTAGAGCAAAGTTCCGAAGCCGCAGTCTTAGCCATTGACTTGCTGAAGAATACAGGTTGCACGCCGCAAACAACATCGCCGCCTACCAAAACAAGACGAGAAAGTGGCACAACAAGAAGGTCGTTAGAAAAGATATCAACCTTGGCGACCTCGTCTTGTGCCGAAGGCCTTCTGACAACGATGGCAAACTAAAATCAAAGTGGGTCGGCCCTTTTCTCGTGACCAGCAGCCTTCGTCCAGGGTCATTCATCTGTGCGATAGCGATGGCGAACACTTGCCGCACACCTGGAATGAGGACAACCTCAGAAGATTCTACCTCTAGTAGGTCCAAGTTAACCAGTTTATTTCTTTTTATAGCTTTCTTTCCCTTTTTTGCTTTATGTAATACATTTGCAGGATTGCACTCTTTTTCCTCATAGGGGAACCCTTCGCGTGGGTGAGGTTTTTTAATAAGGCGGATCCTTTGTACCCTAGCTCTGTCACATGTTTATAAAGAGCCCTTTTCCCCTAAAAGCATTGCATTGTCCCGAAGCCTAGCCAAAATGGCTTGGGGCTTCGATTGAGAGTCTTTTCCGGTCAAAGTACCGGTGAATTTAAGCCTAGCCAAAACGGCTTGGGGATTCGCTTGAGAGTCTTTTCCGGCCAAAGTGCCGATGAATTTAAGCCCAGCCAAAATGGCTTGGGGCTTCGCCTGAGAGTCTTTTCCGGCCAAAGCGCCAATGAATTTAAGCTCAGCCAAAATGGCTTGGGGCTTCGATGGAGAACCTTTGACGGCAAATGTGCCGATGAATTTAGGCCCAGCCAAAATGGCTTGGGGCTTCGCTTTAGAATCCTTTACAGCCAAAAGGCCCATGAATTTAAGCCCAACCGAAATGGCTTGGGGTTTCGCTTGAGAATGTTTTCCAGCCAAGGTGCCGATGAATAAGCCGAGCCAAAGCGGTTTGGGGCTGTGCTCAGTCAACCCCCGCGGCGTTGCCCTTGCTGCTAATCGTGCCGAGGTAGAAGACAGGGGAAAGGGAGAATGACATGCAGGCCCCACAAATGTACAGCTGGCGTTAATGGTGCAAACGAGGACCGTCCTGTCCTATCCCAATCCTTCGTACCAAATAATAAACGAGGATGACTCTGTCCCTACAACCAAACATCTAGCTGGGATCGTCCCATCCTAAAAAATTGGGATGAGACCATCCCATCCTGCTTCGCCCCTCAAACCAAACACTACCATAATATGCCTAGATGTGTTGGTGTAATATTTTCTCATTTTTAGTATATTATTTAGGCCATTCCAAGTTTAAGTTTTACGGCACAGTTATAAAATCATGACACATCAAATTTTGTCTACATAATATACTGCTATCTCCATTCTCGAAGTTCAGTTTTAAATTAAAATGCGACAAATAAAAAAGAATAAAGGGAGTACAAATGAAATTTTCTAGTCTCCAATGAAACTCTTTTCACTTGTCTCTTCGTATCTACTTAGTCATTTCACCAAACATGCTAAACATGCTAATAAGTCATGACATCAAATTGCCAAAGGGCATGTAGCCTAATGGTTGCACCAACTCGAGCGACACCTGAGGTCCTGGGTTCGACTCCCGTTGGGAGCGAATTATTCCAGAATTTAACGGCCTGTGATGACTTTGTCAATCTAAAGATCTGTCGGTCCAGTCTTTCGGAGGTGCTCATAGGGTAGGATGTGCGTTTATCCATGGGCACACCGACAGACGCAAGATAAATAGACAAACAAACATGGAGGAAAATAAATAGGAGAGAGAGGGGATCAGGGGGTGTAGGCACACGTTCTGGAGGAGAAAGAAGCGTGTGGAAGCCGTGTTCCAGTAGGTCTCCATCAGCTGGGCTGCTCCGGGCTCCGCCAAAATGGCAGTAAGAACACTATCTGGTGGCGCTGGTGCATCTTCTTCTTCTCCTTGCTCATTCGAATCGTCATGACACATGGACATATATGTACTAACCTAGTTAAAACAAAACAAAAAACAAACTAAAACAGGTGAAAAGACACTCATGCCCCTTTCTTATCCGCTCAACCCACCACATGTCCCTCTCGCTCCCACGCGGAGGAGGAGGCAGCGGTGGACCTCGCCCCAGCGCGTCCTCTCCCTCGGTCCCCTTCGACAGTGTTGGTCTGCCCACTCCCCCTGGCGCCGGTGCGTCCTCTCCCTCGGTCTCCTTCGGCGGCAACTCCTTTCCCCGGTGAAGGGGCGCGGCGCGGCGGTGGGCGCGGCTCCTCCCCACATGAGGAAGCACGGCTCGGCCAACGCGTCGGCTCCTCTCCCCGGCGCGGCCAGGCAGACACACGGCTCACCCAGCGGGCGAGGGTGTGCACTCTCTGCTAGTGCTAGTAGCGATTCCGTCCTCTCCTATAAGACCATGGTCACCAGAAAGTGCATATATATACTGTGTACAGTGTGCAATCATTACTTTTCTACTCTATGTATCTATGTACAGTGCGCAAACAATGTTTTACATACCCATTTCCACTCCCCTAGTCTAAAGAAATGGTCTCTGTCTGGCATTGTGAGCGTATATCTGATAATTATTGGTTTCGTCAGAGTCCGAATGAATCGTCTGCTGTAAGCCTGTAAGACCTGCCAACAAAATCTCTTTCCAGTGGAGAATGGAAGCGTTTCCCTAATATTGCCTTCTAAAATTTGATTTCGTTCATGTTCCTGTGTGGTATATTTCTCTCTACTTACCCGTTTGTAATCTGCCCTAACATTGCTCAAACTTTTATGCCAAAGTAGAGGTATTATCGTAACCTTTTACTAAAAACCGAGGCAAAATCGCATGGACAAGATAATCTTTTTGCACGACATTTTACACTGTTAAGAACCGTTATCTGACCAGGAGTAAAACGTGCCTTTGATTGGAAAAAGCAGGGATAAATCTAGAATCACCGTTTCATCAAAAACAAGGGTATAAACGCCAAAGCCTTTAACTATTTTAACACAAAATTTGACCGATTTGTCTTATTCAAGTGTCATATAAGTATATTGTATTCAAAGTTAAATCACAATAAAAATAAATGGTAATTATGAAAAAAATTAAGATGAGTGAGTCAAACCTGATATCAGAAAAGTCAAAAGACTATAATCTGTGAGGGAAGGAGTAATTAGTTTTTTTTTTCTTCTCCTCAAAGATACATTAAACACAGGTAATATTCTTAAGCGAATAAATATGCCGGCACTTGATTCATGACACTATGTGTTATGCTCTATAATTGTGAGGGAGTCTTTTCCCTGTGAGCCATAAAAAAAGTTAGCCCTTCCAAAACTGCTATTAGAATTTTGTACGCGACCAAATTACCACTGGTTGAACCTTTCCATTCCCTAGGAGCCACTGCCATCAGATTTTGAGGAAACGGGGAGCTGAAATGTCCATGTTGCCCCTGTTTATCTGTGACGTCCTTCTCCTGCTCGCCACCTACTGCCGCCGAGCTCATCCACCGTGCGTCGCCAACCCCACCGCACGCCTCATCCTCATCACCGTGTCGTCGGCGGCGGCGAGGGCCAGAAGCACCACACGCAGGACGAAGCAAAGTCAAAAGCGAACGCACCTTCGCGCCCCCGCAGCCGGATCCCGCTCGCACAGTCATGGCAGCCCCCACCTCCGTGCCACCGCCGCCGGCTCTTGCTGCTGCGTCCATGCACGACGGCGGCTCAACCCCTACGCGATGCTGCCTGCGCGCCTACGCGGCGGTGGCTGCCCGGCTCTGACGCGATGCTCGGCGCGGCCCTAACGCGATGCCCGCCTGCGCGCCTACGCAGCGGCGGCAGCGCGGCCCTGACGCGACGCCGGCTCGCCTGCGTGGCAGGGGTGGCGTGGCCCCGACGCGACGCCGGCTCGCCTGCCTGCATGCCTGCGCGGCAGGGGCGGCGCGGCGCGACGCCGGCCCGCCCGGTTGCGGGCCTGCTTGGCAGGGGTGGCGTGGCCCCGACGCGGCGCGGGCTCGCCTGCCTACACGCCTGCGCGGCAGGGGCGGCGCGGCCCCAACGCGATGCCGGCTCTCCCGGCTGCGCGCTTGCGCGGCAGCGGCAGCGAGGCCCCGATGCGACGCGCGGTCGCCCGGCTGCGCGCCTGCGCGGCAGCGGCGGCGAGGCCCCGATGCGACGCGCGGTCGCCCGGCTGCGCGCCTGCGCGGCAGCGGCGGCGAGGCCCAGACACGACGCCGGCCTGCCCGGCTGCGCGGCAGTGGCGGCGAGGCCCCGACGCGACGCCCGCTCGGCCGGCTGCGCGCCTGCACGGCAGCAGCGTCGCGGCCCGCCGGCACACAGCGCGCCTACGCGGAGGTGGCGGCGCAAGTTGAGCTGGAGCAGGGGACGGCGAAGGGAGGAGATGGAGCGATGGGCGGAAGAGCGAGGCGTCGACGGTGGGGGCGGACGGAGGCGGAGGTGGAAGGGGAAAAGAGGTGGGCCCAGTCACCAGGGGTAGGATGGGTAATAAAAAAAATATGCTTAACGTGCTGGTCCAAACTGTTGTTGACTGTTAAAAATCGGACGGCAGTGGCTTGCAGGGAATGGAAAAGTTCAACCAGTGGCAATTTAGTCGTGGACAAACTTCTAGTTGCAGTTTTGGAAGGGCCAACTTTTACGATGGCTCACCGGGAAAAGATTCAGAGGAGAATGTCCTACATCGCTTTATTGTCAGCCATTTACCCAAGCTCCCGTACGAGACTATATGCTTCGAGACTATATGCTTAGCGTCTGTTTGGAACGCAGGAATTGTATTGAAATTTTACAAGAATCAGTTTAATTTCACAGAAAAAACGCAGAAATGGAAAGAAAATCCTGCGTTTCAAACGGGGCTTTAGAGTGTGGACGAGCAAATAGCTCGGTGGTAGCGCTGGCAGTGGCCAGGCTATCCGCCTAGGTTCGATCCCTGGCTGGGACGTCCGGGTGCTGCATGAGGGGACTGGGCCAGTGGTCCAGTAGACACGTCTAGGAAAGCCCAGCAGTCTCATCTGTGTTCGAACGCGCGGTCAACACGGGTGTCCAACTGAGTTCTTACATGACGGACCAGTGCTCCTGGCATATTTCAAAAAAAAAAAAAAAAAAGACTATATCCTTGTAGTCCAATCCTATATGCGTGCCAAGTATGGATTGGAGATGCATGTAAGCAACCAAACAGTAGACTGGAACGCATGATCCGCAAGCCGGGTAAACAATATTTCGGGTAGAATCAACGTTATCCACGCGGACACCGACGCGACGCACGATAAATAGACAAACAAACATGGAGGAAAATAAACAGGAGTTGAACGAAGCGTGATGGAAGCCGTGTTCCAGTAGGCCTCCATCAGTTGGGCTGCTCCGGGCTCCGCCAAAATGGCAGCAAGAACACTGTGGTGGCGTTGGTGCATCTTCTTCTTCTCCTTGCTCCGTTGCTGCTGCTCCTCTGCATCCCCTCGTGCCTCCAACAGCAGCAGTGGCGGCGCCATCACCCATCTCCCGGGCTTCCAGGGACCCATCCCCTTCCACCTCCAAACAGGGTACGCTACTACTCCAGAGAGCTCCAATTCCAATTCTTCTCTTGCTGCAGATGCAGGCAACTAGCATGCACCAATCCGTCTCGTGTTCTTTCTCCCTGGTTGCTGCAGGTACGTGGAGGTGGACGAGAGCAATGGCGTCCGCCTCTTCTACTACTTCATCTCCTCGGAGCGCAGCCCCGGCGAGGACCCCCTCATGCTCTGGCTCACCGGCGGCCCCGGATGCTCTGTCCTCACCGGCCTCGCCTTCGAGATCGGTATGCATGATCATCCCTTCTCGCTCTATCTGCCAACACCAATTCTACCTCCTCCCTTGGTCCTCAGAAACAATGAAACATGATGCTGTTCTTTCTTTTTCTTACGGTTCTCTTGTGTACATCTACACAATAATAAAATAATAAAAAGCGAATTTCAGAAAATATTTTTATCCACAACGGGTCAACGTATACTCCTTCCGTTGGTCTCGCTGTACAGTTTGAAAAAAGTTAGAAAGACATGAAAATGCCCAAAACGCATTACTTTCTTTTTTTTTCTCACCTCATTTTGTATTTCTCACCTTATTTTGTATTTATACTTTACATGTTAATTTTTTCCTAGAATAAACGAGAAAGAAAAAACATCAATAACATCTTCTTCATTTTAATTTTTTCATTTTTTCTCCACGTAGATGTTACAAATACGTCAGCGCTAGTCACGTACAAAGTGTCATGTCTTGTCTGTTCTCCACTCATAAATCTGCCGGCCCCCGAGATTGGCCCCGTTTAGCACACCAAATTTCTTCCAAAATTTACTATGCAAAAAAAAGATTCCCCGTCACATCAAAATGCCGGTACATGCATGGAATACTAAATGTAGATAAAATAAAAAAATAATTGCACAGTTTAGATGTACTTTGCGAGACGAATCTTTTGAGTCTAGTTAGACACAATATTTACCACAAACAAACGAAAAGTGCTATAATAGTTCTACAGTGCTTTTCAGTTCGGAACAGTGTTTTTTTCAACCATCTAAATACACCCATTGTCGTTTTCGTCTGCACAAGGTACGGCCTTTGTAATTTGTGTTCCGCTAGTACTGTACTTGTAAGATTGCGCCCTGTTCGGTTGGTTCAGTAAAAAAAAAAACAAGAAAGGACGACATCTTGTTTCATGTGCGCAGAGTTTCCACAGGATCCATGGAAGGTACCACCAAATTAAAAGTGCCTAATCGTGACAGCCTTGTTTAGGCTCTGCAGCCCTTGTAGTTGTGGCCGTAGACAGGATAGAGGCGGTACAACTTATAAACAGTTGAGTGAATCGCACGTCAGGTCTCTAAACTTACCTCGCGGTACCATCTGGGTCCATAAAGTTTAAAAGTGATCATTTGGATCCTTTAACTTTTTAAAGTGATCATCTAGTTCCATCAACTTTATATTTTTAATTGATTGAGGTTCAATTGTGGACCTAGATTTACACTAGAAAGAGCTACATGAAAAGTTAAAGGAGCTAGATGATCAGTTTGAAACTTCATAGACTTAGATGGTACCGCGGGATAAGTTTAGGAACCTAGCATGCAATTCACTCTAAATAGTTTACGGTCAAAATAAAACAAAACTAACAGCCAAACAATGCGTATTTATAGTTTCTTTTGCCACAATTTTTTCACGGCTTTGATTTTGTACTAAAAACAGAACGGACAAAACCAACTTATTTTGGCCTTGTTTTTCGTTTATTTGACAGTTTCTCTGAGAAGGTCTTTGTCTCCCCATGGCTGTGCCAAACAGAATCAGACACGGTCCAACCCTTTACGAGCGACTTTAGAAGCAGATGAGCCGATATACAGCAATCTCCTCTGGCTAGGCTGATAGTCTCGGAGCTACTCCCTCCGTCCTAAAAAACTTATCACATGTTTAGATTTCAGTGCACGGAAAACCGCTCGTCTTATTCAAAAAATATTTGAAAAATTTATTTATTTATTGATAATTATGTTTGTAATCATATTACAAATATAATTATAAAAAAAATAATGAATATTTATAAATATTTTTTGAATAAGACGAATGATTTACCGTGTATGGAAATCGAAATAGGCGACAAGTATTTTGGGACGGAGGGAGTAGGTTCTAGATCATTTACGTTACATTGCTCATCTTTAGGTATACGTACAATGGTTATCATTTACATTGTTCATGTTCCAGTACAGCGCGTACCAAGACGCGTATTTTGAGAATCCAGCCTCTAGATTCCTATACTTTCTCTAACATTAAAAATAAGGACATGCAAATAGATATATACATTACACACTCTGCTGAGTTGGCACTGGGCTCCTTAGTATCCCCAAGGGCCGTAAAAACAATCTTATATTAGTGCAGGCCCTCTCAGTTTCGACTTTAACGGCTATGTTGATGGCTTGCCTAAGTTGGTGTATAATCAAGATTCATGGACCAAGGTTAATATATCTCTCTGTCCCTCAACCATCCATGCATATGAAAAAAATGCAACTTCTCATTGTTGGTTGAATTCTCTTTTGCACAATCCAGGTGAGTAATGTCATTTTTCTTGATTCTCCGGTTGGCACTGGATTTTCATATTCCGAAACAGAGCAAGGCTACAAATCAAGTGATACCAAAGCTGTCAGCCAAATCCTCATCTTCCTCAGAAAGGTCTCCGCTTCTGATCCTCCAATTAATTTAAATATCAGAAACCCTGAACAATAAGAACCAAGTGCAATAAAACTTGATGATTTTTGCAGTGGTTTGACGAGCATCCACAGTTCTTGCCAAATCCTCTTTACATCGGTGGTGATTCCTACTCTGGTAAGATAGTGCCAATTGTGACCTCTGAAATTGCAAGAGGTAACTTCACATGCCTTCAGGTTTTTGTTGTTTTCTTCTTTTTTTTTTTCTGCACACGTACTCCTATTTCTTTACGCATTGTACTTAAAGTATAACTTGACGGTGACTCCCCAGGTAAAGAAGAAGGCAGTGAACCAAATTTCAATTTGAAGGTTTGAAAATTGTACCATCAACTGAGTATAATAGCTTCTCTCCATGTAAATGTTTCAGAATGTTTTATTTCCATATCATGTTCAGGGCTACCTCATAGGCAATCCAGTCACAGATTCCAACTTTGATGACCCATCCAGAGTCCCATTTGCTCATGGGATGGGTCTCATATCAGATGAAATATATGAGGTGAGAATGGACAAATTTGAACTGCGTCATACTCATACGGCGCTATTTTGTTTTAGACTTAAGAACTTAACATACCTTTACTTGACAAATTTGAGTAAGCTTACCGCTTGGATCTTTGTAGGACCCCAAGTTATACCTCAATTAAATACTGGAAGTTAAATAAAATTTCATCTTGTCGATTATAATGGCAATTGGATAGAAGTTTTTCTCCCTGCTTACTTGGTTATTTGTTTGGGTCTTGGTGTTTTCAGGCATACAAGAAGAGCTGCCGGGTTGGTGACAACATCCACCAAAACATTGACTGCACAAATAGCCTTGATGCTATAGATGAGGCACATTTTATCCACTCCTCCCTCCATTCACAAACATTTAATGCTTTGACAATATTTGGTTATACTTTTATAATTTTGGCCATCAAGGCTCTTAAAATATTTAGCTTAGAAACATAAAAGTCATATGTATAGTTTTTCTAAAAAATGCTTTCACAATCTCACATATTTACTACAGATAGTAACTATATCCTAATACAAACTCGCAAAAAAAATCCTTCCGATACAAAATAATGGCGAAGTTTCACCTCGAAGACTTCAGAAAGTTCATAAGTCAAATGTTTTTAAAAAAATATATATAGGAGAGAGTATTAGTATTAGTTATTTCCAAGCATGACATTTCTATTCTTTTCTCCAACAATGCAGCTAGAGTCTCTGACAAATTAAATGGTTTCTTTTCTTTAAGTGCACCAAAAGCATATGCCCGAATCATGTTCTGGAACCTCTATGTACTTTCGCGAGTCCTCAACCACACATGATGAAGCCGAAGCTGAAACTGAATTCAGGTTCACGGGAGATGCTCCAGTTCCAGGAGCAGATTGCAGATGCAGGGCTTCAGTTGTCTGAGATTTCACTCAAGTGCAGAGTTAGTACTAGGCACCTTTGGGCTCGCTTGCAACTGTTTTTTTTTTTTTTAATCTAACATTTCAAAATGATCACACACATCATTCTTGGTAGACTGCAGGATACATAATGGCCAGGACATGGGCGAACAATGCCTTAGTAAGGGTGGCTCTTGGTATTCACAAGGTTTGACAGCTTAATCTGATATTAAACATAAGAAACACAGTATCCTCTCTCTTATAGTAGTACAATACAATCTGTTTATGATTAAATACCCGTGCTCATGCTAGAGGATCTGTTTCCAGGCAGTTTCAAACAGAATGTGTCATGGTGTCCACTCTTTGCTTTTTGATAATCAGAAAACATAGCATGTCAACTCTGTGGACACAGGGAACAGTGCCTTCGTGGACAAGATGCAACTACGACCTACCATATACTTACGAAATTCCAAGTACGGTGAAGTACCATCTGGATTTGACCACTAAAGGCTACAGGAGTCTAATTTACAACGGTGATCACGACATGGTCGTACCTTTTATCGGCACCCTGGCCTGGATTAAGTCTCTTAATTTCTCTATTGTGGATGACTGGAGGCCATGGTTTGTGGATGGACAAGTTGCCGGGTGAGTCTATTTTACAGTAATCAGTCTAGAACCGCAGTCAAATGTGATTCAGGCGGACTACTGCCTGAACGTCAAACCAACTTCAGGTTATTAAAAAAACATAAACTTCTTTTACATGTCCCAAGAACCTGGCCCTAAAGATTAGCCAACTTGATGCTCAAGAGAAACTTAGTTATGAAATTACTGTCTGACCAGGTACATACTTTATGCAGATTTACAAGGTCATACTCTAATAACCTCATGTTTGCAACCGTGAAGGTAAGGCTTTCCATTCTGTGAGAAAGCTTTTGTTGTTTGTTTATGTCAACAGGAAGTTTGTCTTGTCTGATCGTAGCATTGTGATAGTCGGGGAAATTGATCTGGAGACATTTCACTGTATATTATGGTTTGTGTAGGGTGGTGGACATACTGCTCCGGAGTACATGCCAAGGCAATGCTTTGGTATGTTTGTGCGGTGGGTTTCTGGTGAACCCCTTTGATGGCCAAGACTCAGTTTTAGTCACTCTGCATTACATAGCGAGAGAAATTTATTGATTGGGAAGGAAAACAACACTTGTGGAAGAAAGCCTGATTTATAATGTAAATAATTAAGCCCCAATAATAATCACCATTGTTGTGTGATACCCTTGTATCTCTATGCACTAAGACTATGTGCAGCAGGATGTGTAAATGTATTGTGTATCTACTGTTCTAACTACTTTCTCTCTGTGAATAGTGTCGGTACAGTGTACAGACAATCCATTTACCCAACCCACTCCACATAGTCTAAATGTTGCACGTAATATGAGTCATGTAATTACTGCGTACATGAGTATTGCATTTTGAGTGAAGTATGAGCTATCTTAATATTACTAATTAGAGGTTTCTTTTGACCCTCCACGTTAATTCTCACCAGACGTGCTAGAAAAAGAAAAAGATAAATCTTAAAAATTTTCACAAAATTAGAAACATTCGACCGTCCATCGTGTAGCTCTAATAATAGTAGCCATTAGATCTATTATTTTTTTATAAAAAATTACTCACAGTTTCATTATGAAAGATAAAGTAAAATAACCCTCTAAATTTATATAAAAATTACCGACCATGACATTATGAACAATAAAATAAAATAACCCTCTACATTTATATAAAAATTACCCAATATACCATTATAAGGTTTGAATTAAAATAACCCATAAATTTGTATAAAAATTGCCCACCATGCCAATATAAAATATGCATTAAGTAACCTCCTAAATTTGCATATAAATACTCAACATGACATTATAATAGATGAATTGAAGTAAAATCCTAAATCTACATTAGATTAATCAATATGCAATCATCAAAGATAAAAATTAAATAATTTCCAAATTTGCACGCTCACCCACAAAACCATTACATAAGATGAATTAAAATAATCATATGTAATATTACTAAGGATTAAATTTATATCTCTTAAATCCGTGAGAGAGCATAGGTTGATGAACTAGTGTTGCTAATGCTCACTTTTTTGCATTTTAACCCCCTGGCTAAAGAAATTGCAAGAATAATCCTTTTCCGAAACTATTTGCACCGTATGACCCTTTTTGCGGCGTCACCGCGCATGGCGCCGCAGTAGACCGTTGCGGCGCCACAGATGGTGGCGCCGCAATATTTGCCACGTAGGAACCATCCGGAGTGGTCTACAGTGGTCTAACACGTCATTTCGGGGTCAAAAGCTTGTGGCACCACTGTCCATGGCGCCTCAGCACTGCGCTGTGCTGCGGCGCCTGGCGCCGCAGGCTGCTCCCATTTGAAAAATCGTATCTTTTTCATACGACATTGAATTGAGATGATCTTTATATGAAAATTGTAGCACTCAACGAGATCTACAATTTTATATTTTTGAGTTTTTTAATTTGAGGTCGTTTAGAACCCCTAAAAATTCATTATACCGATCTGTATTGGACGCGATCTCTGTTTTAGAAAAATTATATTTTTTGCTTGTAATGCCGGATGAAAATGATCTTTACATGAATATTGTAGCACTCAATGAAATCTACAATTTTGTAGTTTTGAGTTTTCACATTTGAAGTCATCTAGACGATCGAAAAATTTATTATAAATCTAACGGTAATCTGTGCGTTTTTTGATGTAAAATTTGTTGCATAATGGGTTCTATATTTTGATCGTAAAATTTATAGCATAATGGGCGTTGAATGTTTATAGGGTCGATTAATTTGTTGTATAATGGGTTCTGGATTTTGATTGTTAGTTTTATAGTATAATGGGCCTTGCATTTTATCATGTTGTATACGGTGAATATTTATAGGGTCGATAGTTGAAATCCGAATCTTGGATGATAAAAACAGTGAAAAAAAGAGACGCGAGGGATACGAAGGGCGGCAGAAACGCGTAATAAAAATGCGTAAGAAAATCTGCCGCTCCTTTCTCTATTTAAACATCCCGAAGGCAGTGGTTCGTGGGTCCCACGTGGGCCCAAATCGATCAAAACTGATCGTTAGATTAAATATTAATGAACGATTTAAAGGTGGGTATAATTTTGGGTGCATAACAATTAGGTGAAAAATTATTATGATTAAACTCGCTCTTTTATAGGATAGCTATGTATCAATTGATTTCAAATTATTATTTTACGAGGGATAGTAAGAAAAATATCTAATTAATTTTAAATGGAAAAACTCAAACCTACGGAGCTGTACATCTAGTTGGGAGCTACAACTTTTATGTAAAAACTTAATATCACATGTATGTAAAAACTTAATATCACATGTAAAAATATTTAAAAAACAAAAAACACGCAGATTACGGTTAGATTTATAACGAATTTTTTGATTGTCTAGATGACCTCAAAAAAAAAACTCAAAACTACAAAATTGTAGATCTCATTGAATGCTACAATGTTCATGTAAAGAACATTTTCAACCGGCATTACATGCAAAAAAAATATAATTTTTCTAAAACAGAGATTGCGTACAATACAGATCGATGTATAATGAATTTTTAGGGGTTCTAAACGATCTCAAATGAAAAAACTCAAAACTACAAGGTTGTATATCTCGTCGAGAGCTATAATTTTCATATAAAAATCATCTCAATCCGATGTCGTGCGAAAAAGATACGATTTTTTAAATGGGAGCCGCCTGCGGCGCCACACTTCATGGCGCCGCAGCACTGCGGCGCCATGAGCAGTGGCGCCGCAAGCTTTTGACCCCTGAAATGCCGTGTCAGACTACTGTAGACCACTTCGGACGGTTTCTACATGGCACTGACAAATATTGCGGTGCCATCATCCGTGGCGCCGCAATGTTTTACGCCGCAAAAAGAGTCATACGGTGCAAATAGTTTCGGAGAGGGGTCATTCTTGCAATTTCTTTAGCCGGAGGGTGAAAATGCAAAAAAAAGGCGCTAATGCTTGAGTACAATTAAATTTAGAATGAAACATATTTCTAAAAAACCTAGTTTATGGTGGATAGCTAAACTTAGTCAAGTTTAAATTGCTCCATGAACCACATGACTGTTAAACTTCATAATCTATTTCCAAACATGATGTTTGAAAACTGTGGTTTAGAGTAATGAGAAGGAATAAGCCCTATGTTTGAATTTGAGAATTTCCAAATTTAGTTTAAACAAACATAGAGCTTTCATGCCTCTTTAGAACTATTTATGAGCACATTCAAATTGAACTTTCTACGAAAAAGTTGGAGAGGATAAAATTCTAAACAAATTTGGTATTTAAACTTCCTCCAAATTCAGAATCTAACCTCTTCAAATTTTTAAGTCAAACTGTTTTGTTTTCTGATCATACGCCGTAATCTTCTGTACCCAAATAGGTACATCCCACTATATTATTCCGCCAGACATGCATGAAGTCATGTCATAAGAAGACCCCGTTGAATGCCATATTACCATCCACTGAGTCCTCTATTTATTTCTTCTATCGATTTTCTATGACTTCTTAAATAATGTGCTTTTATGTGGTATATGCATAGGGTATCACTAAACATACACAGGAAAATTATCTAGAAGTAAGTTTGTTGTCCCCTTACCCACCCGCTCCCACGGTGCCCTTAGGTTGGTTCCCTTTGCTTCGGCCATTTTACGCCTCGGTCGCAGCCCGTCAACGCGGCCCACCACCAGCCTATAGCATCGTCCCATCATAACCCAGCCTCGACTGTTGACACAGCATTGACACAACCGCCCCACCTCTCACCCGTGGCCACACGGCAACGTGCAAAACATCTCAAGCTCCTCTTTGTTCCCTTAGAGCACGTACAATGGAGTGCCTAACCTCGGTGCTTAAGAGAAAAAACCCGGTTTTTTCCCTAAATCCGTCGGGGAGCAGTGCTTAGCGAGGAGTCCGGGTGCTTAATTTGGCCCCGATGCTTCGTCTGGCGCTGTGGCAGTTTTTTATCCGCGAGGCTCCCACAGAGTCAGTTGGAAAGCTCCATCCGTTCAACTGTACGCATGCATGCAGGATGCAGCAAGGTAGACGGGGATCAAGAAGGCACCGGCAGCACTGTAGTAAGAGAGATGCTTACACAAATGGTAAGTTATAACCGCCTAACTAAGCACCGGCAAATACAGGTGCTCCCATTGTAAAGGAAAGGTGTTTGTGCAGGTGCTTAGCGTTTTTTTCTCTAAGCATCTTAGCATTGTGCATGCTCTTACTAGTGAGCAGGGGCCATCAGCACCATTCGCCTCTTGTTAGCTATCGTTACCGAACCTTCTATTTCACATTTTATTTCGAACTTCACTCTATTTACCGTATATTTACAGTGTTTAATTTGCACATCTTTTTGCATCCTATAGTGACAATAGTCTTATAAGACCGGTAGCAGTGGCATCGTAAACCGTTCCAGACCCACACAATAGCGTTTTTGGCTCACATACCCCCTCCAAAGGCGTACCTCCCATATCATCTAAGTCGTGTAGGGATGGCAACGAACACAAAACTCGTTGGTAGAGCATTTTTAAACCTGTGGCCACGATATAAAATATAAGGTCATGCCCATACCACCACCCGCGGTGGGTGCAAGTTGAACCAATGTCCTCACCAGCACGTACCCATGGGTAAACCCACCTACCTATATTTACATTGCCATTATTTAATCAATAGCCTTAAACTCATGTTACATTTATGTATATATATAATCCATGCACCTAACACTATTTAATGATGTCAGCTTAAAATAAATAAATAAATTGCAGATACTAAGCTATTAGGTAGGTGGAAAACTTGAGATTTAGATCTAGATGTTTAGAGCGGGTTTGGGTTTAGAGCAGACACGAGTTTAGATTTCTCTAAACCCATGAACTAAACCGAGTACCCCGAGCAAACAGACACAGCAGCCTCGCTCCTTGGCCCTTGCACCAAAGATCAACGAAAGACGGAACCCATCAACCTCTCCCAGCGGGGTCAACATGAGACAGAACCTGCTGACATCCTCCCGTGGGGGCCGGCGCGAGGCACAACCCGCTAACCCTCCCTGGCGGCTAGCAGGCCAGGGGTCAATGCGTGATATATTCCGTCAACCCCTCAAGGTCAACGGGAAGGATCACCCTCAATGGAACCAGCGCCACGAGCTCATTAATGCTACCTAGTAAGTTTCTCAAAGAACACGGTGCAGGTCGTGTTCCACGCCTCCATCATGAGAAGCCCGGACCCCGGCCTTAGTCTGAGTCCAATAGGACTCCCTATCTCCATTCTCGGCTGAGTCCAATGGGACTCCCTATCTCCACTCCCTAAATATTATTCCAACTGTCCCTCTCTGTGCGTACAGTGCAGCATTTATGTCAAACAGTGCAAAACGGTGTTTAGAGAATCCATATAGGGAGTCCCATTAGACTCTGCCTTAGAGGCACCCAATGGTTGACACATCCCATATCCCAGCCTTAGAGGCAACCAATGATTGACGCATCGCCTTCTCACACCCCTATGCGTAAGACCATCCCCAACCATTGTCTAAAAAGGCTTGTCTATCCACTATTCTAACTACCTCCTTCTCTGTCTACAGTAGCGCTACAGTGTATAGGCAACCCTTTTCCCCAACCTATTGGGGATAGCCTAAGTAACCAGCGCACAGTGCGATGGGTTTTGCCTCGTTGGATGGGCAAAACTCTTGGGACCTGGATAGGCTGGTGCAGGGCTCTTTTGTCTAAGTTTGAATCAATATGTACACAATCTATTTGATACATCTTTTGAGATTCCAGGTTTGGAAGCAACCAATGCAAGCAACGAGTAAAAGAGTGTATGCAAGCTGCAAACTTGCCGATGAATAGACACTACCACACTGATTGGCCGACTATAGATTAGGGAATGCAGTAGCCAACCCTAGAGAACAAAGTGAGCATGTAGCAAGCTTCCACTGCATGCACACAAAAGGATAGAACTCAACTGTGTGGTTTATTTCTCCAACCAAAGAGGATATTCGCAAGAACCTTTATTTGTTATTTGTATGAGCTAATATCAATAGAAATTTCTTTGGAACAAGGAGGGGTTGTGGCCCACCTTGGCAGACATGTAGCTATACCACTATCGCTTATATAAAGAAGGGCAAGGTACTATGCAAGGTAGGGAACAAGCTCCAAGTTTGTGCCCTTCTTCAACCTCTCTTCTCACAAGCACGGTGTATGACCATACCATTGGTCGAACTAGTTTCCCCGAAGAGGCAGAAGAATTGGAAGCCTGACAAAATATGAGGACCAAATGGTATGGTCTCCAAACAATGAATGGAGCAGACTATTTCAGCAGTGAAGCAGTAGAAGTGACCAATGATACGAGGATCGGAAGGTATGGTTTTGAAGACCATCCTAAAGGTCAGACCATTTTGGCCGAAGGTGCAGCAGTTGAAGCAACCAAGGATACACAGACCAGATGATACAGTTTATAAACATCGGACGGGTATTCCTGAAGGTGTGGAAATTGAAGCAATGGATGAGATCAATGGACCGGATTGTATGGTTTCTGAGACTGTCCTATACTTTAGACCTTTGTAGTAACGGCTATTTTAGTGGCTACTTTGACGGCTAGCTGGCAAGTAGAGCGGACCGTATTATTTGAAGTATGCCAAAATGTATGGACCGTACCATACGGTCTATGCACTTTCTGGCAGCCTTTTTGCTAATGGCTAGTTCGTGTTTGGGGGCTATATATGCTACCCCACCTAGCCATTTCAAGGGGGTTGGAGCTACTATAGACCACAACAAGTGTAGAGGAGTATTCCAAGAATGGCATCCACTCCAACCACCATAAGAGTGTGTGCTGCTTAATCTAAGCTAGTTTAGAGCTTTGTGGGGTGAGCTTGCGGGCTCTTGTTGAGTGTAGCTCCTGCGTGAGCTATTGGGAAGCCTTGGTTGTGGTCAAGCCATATTATACTCATTTCTAGACCCTCATTCTTAGTGTAGAGCGATAGTGACACCTTGTGGGTGGATGAGAAGACCCTTTAAACTCTGTAGTGGATATTCAGTGCCTTGTGACCCAGAGAGACGATGGCGGTGGCTGAGCCTTGGTGGCACTTAGTCTTTACTTGCCGGAAGCCATTTGGTGGCTAGTGCAAGATGGTGATAGGGGAGCGTCTTTGTGCCTGGCTCGGATTTGTCTTTGGTGATGAGCCCGTGGACGTAGCCCTTAGTGGTGAACAACATTAAATCTCTGTGTTTCATTGGGAGTTTGCATCCCCTACCCTTACTCTCCTTACTTACAACATTTATGTTTATGCATGTACTTTCTTGTGTGCCTTTAGCTTCCCTAGTTAGTTTGATTAGGTTTGGCTCTAAGTTGTAAGTCTTTTGGGTAAGTTAGAGAGTGCATAGATAAACCTTAGACTTAACTAGCATGCGTAAGATGTGATAAGTTTATCTTATGCACTAAAAAGTCCTATGTTTTAGATGAGCTAATTGGCGATTCAATTCACCCCTTCCTCTTTTGGGTAGTATACCCGGTGTGGGGGATAGATATCCCTTGGGTCCTCATAGCACGGATTCAATACATGGGCTGTTGCAAGGCCCAATAGAGGTGACAGGCTTACCTCGTGAAATGACCCCAATTCCGCGGTGCCGGAATTGAAGTCATTTATATCATGCGGTAGTCCTAGAACACATAATTTGCTACCACATAACATGTCTCAGCATAGTACTTGATCCATACAGTACGAATTTAACTGGATACGTGCCATAGATGGCGATACTTCGGCTCACAGGCCGGTAAACAAACAAACAAGCAAATCAACTTCAGAGTAGCAGCATCACGATCGGGCTCTTCCACAGGCATCCTTGAGCGTAGCCCACCCTCAGTCCTCGTGACGAGGTTGTCCGGCTCGTCATCACCTAAGTCTGCACGATAAGCGTGCATGTCACTAAATCGAACACCCCAAGCATTCTAACTAGTAATCAAAATGAGGTCTGGCTTCCTAGCAAAGCATAAAGAGAAAATAGTACCATAGTTCATGTAATTCTTGGGAGGACGGTCTCATGACCGGATCCCACTCTCATCACACCTATTCCAACACATCCATCTCACCATCATACACCTCTTCCATACTGCCTCTCTCAATCAGTTACCATCTGCGGCAAGGGCAGCTCCCACCCGCCCAAGCCTCAACGGCCTTAGCCGGTGTTCAACCACTCGAGGGAGAAGAGGAGAAAACCCATGCTAGTTTGAGGAGGGTCACCAAGGGATCGTCCTTTGACCGGGGACGGCGGCTATACGTATAGATTATACACTCTGCAGCGGTTTTTGCACATCTGTACCCATACGAGGCGGGACGGGGTAAAGTACCCCGGGCCCACCACACCGATAGATGAACTCCCCTTTCTGGCACTTTCATGTTTTACTGAGCTAGAAAACTGTGCGGATATACTATCCACCACACTCTCAGGATTGTGAGCTCGAGTAGTCCGGGGCCCCACGGGTCGAGTCTATCGGGGACGTGTGGCTGCATCGCAAGCCCACCATCGCCCCCCTAACACTATCACCTTACGCCTACAGTAATATGCCCTTTAGGGAAGTTCAAGAACCGGGCCTGAGGTCGCATGGTATGCACGAGTCATAGTTTCGGGCAACATGTCCCCCTACTCGGTCCTTAACTGGTGAGAGCAAGCCTTCCAGGGGTCGGTTGCCACCCTCAGCGGTGGGCAGCGCACCACCTCACATCTCTCTCCACTCAAGGCAGAGTTCTAGTCTCTCCCATTATTCCGGTGCCGACTCCCGCCATCCCAACCTCACCATCATCTCGCACTCAATCCATCCCCTTCACACACGCCAAGAGTTATCACATCCCACCACAATCATATTACCCAACTCATATCATGCTCATTTTAAGTAGTTGGGTATTAATCATAGCAAAGCATGGCTCAAATTAAAATAATCATATCCAGTTGTGGTAGGCTTAGTGCGGTAGCAAAATCATTTGTCCTACGCATTAATAGTTGCACGTGTCTATAGGAAACGGAAGCGAGGTGTTTGCTGACCTTGTTCGTCGGTGTTCTCCTCAGGCAGGTACTCTGGATCTTCTGGGTCGTCCTCCTGGTGCTCCGACTCTGAATTTGAATTAAACAACGAGTAAGTTTCTATTAGAAAGAACCAAATAGCAATTAAAATGCGACACCAAACAATGAGACTTAGCCCCAGGTATAGAGAATTGTTTTAGATGAGGGTAGGAATTGATTTCATATTTTTCTAAGTTAGGGTGAATTTTCTATGGATTTCTCAAGTTTATTTCGGTTTATAAAAATTATAAAAGCCAAAAGGGGTCGGAAATCATGGGGCCAGGCCAAAACTCGGCCTACCTCTTCTTCAACTCGCGTTGAGGCCCACAACGTGGCCCTGATCCACTCCCTCACTCTCTCTCGGCGCGGCCTGCTAACGCAACCCATTTGGCCTACTCTTCCCTGCGGGGCCTCAGCTGGCGCCGGCCGCTTTCCACCACACAGGCCATCTACTCCTTTCCTTGGTTTGGCCCGACGACATGGCTCCGGGCCGCTCCCTTTTCCCCAAGGCGAAGCCCACTCGATCCACCTCTTCCTGACTCAGCCCGGCCCGCTTCACTGGCCGGATCGGCCTGCCTTCTCCCCGCGGCTTCGGCTTGCGCCGGCCCGATCGGCAGGCCCCTCCGTTCCTCATTCTGCTGCTCACATTCCCACCCCGCACTCAGGCTGCTTGATGAAAAGCCGCAGAGGCGCCTTTCCCCGACGGAGCTCACCGCCGGTGATAGCAACACGCGGATGCGCTTCTCATTTCCCTGCGGACATCATGGCTCGGCACGAAGGCCGGCCTTTCCAGTTTTGATGGCGTCTCGCGTCCGCGTGCTGAGCTGAACGCGCATGACGGCGGCGACGACCCGCTCCGATCCCAGCGACGTCCTACACTGGTCAGGCTATGGCGCGGGCACAGATCACTCCGGCCGCGCCGGCTTAGTCAAGACGTGGAGGCGGCTCGGTTTAGGCCAAGGGGCAGGCGGCATCAAGGTGGCGAGGCGCGCTACGGCGGAGTTCACAGCCTTGCGTTCCGCTGCCGGGCACTTCACAGTTCCGATCAACAAGCGCAGCAACCACAGGGCAAGTCCACACGCGGTGACATTTTCCCGGTCGCGTGGCTCATCGCGACACGGTGCGACACGCCGTGCGCAGCAAGGCTCAGGCAAATCCGGTCAAAACCGGTTCCCGGCGGTGATCTGGTGCGACGGCACCACCTACATGGCCCAAAAGCGCGACCTCTACGCCTACGTCAGTGGCCTGAGCTACCGCGCGACGGCGGCGCTCCAGGATGGCCACGATGCGCACGCGAACAGAGAGGACTCAGAGAGTCTGGGTCCGCGGCGGGGGTTGGATTAGGGGCGTTCGATCTTTCTCACCGTGGGTGGCTTGTTGATGAGAAGGCGTACATGCGTTGATGACGGGGTAGCAGAGTCGGTGGCGATGAGATGCGGTGGCGTCGGCTCGGCTCCGGGTACAGCGGCGTCGCGGACGGCTTCGGCGTGGGAAGATGGCGTCCTAGCACAGACGGGGTGCAGCTCCCCTCCGAGCTCACAGTCTCCCACCTCCTTGGCTGGCGTAGCTCTGGTGACGGCTCCTCCTCCCAGCTCCAGTGTGTTCTTCCTCGTCCCTCTCTCACCGAGTCCCTCTCGGCGACGGTGGAAGGGGAAGAATCCCCGTGGCGATTAGGGTTTCTAGTACGGCTCGCCTCCCTCTTTACAGGGGAGGCACTAGGGTTGGATTGGGGGTGGCAGCTCTGCTCGGCGGTGGCGGGAATTAGCTGGCACCAATTACCTCTGCTCCTTCTCCCGCTCTCTCTCTCGCGCGCGCTTGGCCGACAGGGTCACGCACCTTGCGTGACCTCGGGCCCCAAGAGGCCATGGGTGGTTGGGGATTGATCCTATCTGCCTTCCCTCTCTCGACTTGGCATGCAAGAAGGTGCAGCAGCGAGGGTGCGGTGCGGCACGCGCTCCGGCCCGATCTCGAGCTCGCTCGGTCGGTTCGGGGAAGAAAGGGGAAGGGGAAAGCTGCCAATGGACCTCGCTTGGCAGTGAGCCTACGGCGGCAACCCCACTGGCAGTGGCTTGACCTTGGGCGCACGGCGGATGGGGAGTTGAGCCTCGCGACGAGTTTCGGCCCACGCGAAGGTTTGGACAGTTGGGTCGGTTCGGCTGGTAGGTGGGCTAGGCAGGCCGAAAAGGTTTTCCCATTTTCTCCCATTTCCTAGGTGCTTTATTAATTTAATTAATTAGATTGATTTGATTTGAATTTGGTTTGAACTTATACACTCAAGCAAAGAAGCATAAAGGCCAAAGTATGATGCAATAGATTGGCATTCAATGAAACGTAAAGCAAGTTAACTGTATGAGCTTAATAGGTTGGACACCTAATTTAATTGAATTGACTAAATTCTAGTGGGTTATATGCAATGCATAAATAACAATCAAAAGAAATTTTTAAGTAGCGATTTTCAGATTACAAAAAGTAGGGTTGTTACAGCCTCCCCCCCCCCTCACAAGAATCTCGTCCTCGAGATTTAGGGGTGACTTACTCATTTCCGAAGAGTTGCGGGTATTTTTCCCGCAGTTCCGACTCCTTCTCCCAGGTAGTCTCCCTTTCGGAGTGGTTGCTCCACAACACCTTGAACACGGGAATTGTTGTCCTTCTCGTACCTTTCTCTGCTCGGTCTAGAATCTGCACTGGGTGCTCCAGATACTCCAAGTTATCCTACAGGTCCACTGCCTCAAGTGATATCTGATCCTCGGGTAACCTCAAACACTTGCGAAGCTGTGATACATGGAACACAGGATGTACTCTGGATAGATGCTCGGGCAGCTCAAGTTCATAGGCCAGGTCCCCCACTTTCTTCTTGATTCGGAATGGTCCGATGTACCTGGGTGCTAACTTGCCCCTCGTGTGAAATCTCTTGGTACCATGCAAAGGTGACACTTTCAGATACACAAAATCTGACTCCTCAAAGGTGAGTTCTCGTCTGCGCTTGTCCGCATAGCTCTTTTGACGACTTTGGGCGATTTTGAGGTTCTCTCTGACGTTAGCCACATTTTCAGCTGCTTCAACGAACATGGCTGGCCCATAGAACTGCCTCTCGCCTACTTCTTCCCACATTAAGGGGGTTCTGCACTAGCGTCCATACAAGGCCTGGAAGGGTGACATTTCTAAGCTAGCCTAGTAACTGTTGTTGTAGGAAAACTCTGCATACGGCAAGCTGGCTTCCCAATTCAGGCCATATGTCAACACACAAGCTCTTAGAAGGTCTTCTAGGAGTTGATTCACTCGCTCTGTTTGTCCATCGGTCTGTGGGTGGTATGCGGTGCTGTAGTCTAGCTTTGTATCCATAGCCTTGTGTAAGCTTTTCCAAAACTTGACGGTGAATTGGGGTCCTCTGTCTGATGCTATGCTAAGTGGTGCTCCGTGCAGCCTTAGAATGTTCTGCACATATAACTCTGCCAGTTTGGCGACATCAAACCGAGTGTTCACCGGTATGAAATGAGCTGATTTTGTCAATCTGTCCACAGTCACCCAAATCGAGTCATTTCCCTTGGGGGTGCGGGGAAGTCCTACTATGAAATCCATGGTGATTTTCTCCCATTTCCACATTGGAATTTCCAGTGGCTTTAGTAGACCGGCAGGTCTTTGTCTCTCTGCCTTAATTCGGTTGCAAGTATCACACTTTGCGACAAACTCAGCTATATCTCGCTTCATCCTCCTCCGCCAAAACAACTTTTTCAGGTCTTGATACATTTCCGTACTCCCTGGATGAATCGAGTACTTTGTGCAGTGAGCTTCTGTCATGATGGTCCCACGAATGCTCTCGTTCAGCGGAACACATAGACGGTTCTTCAACCAGATTGTGCCTTGTTCATCTTTCCTAAATTCTGGCATTAAGCCTTTCTCCATCCCCACTTTAATCTCTATGATACTTGGGCAGGACCTTTGGGCTTCCCTGATTTGATCTTCCAGTGAACAACGGACTCTCCACTCATTCAGCTGTTCAGTACTGACGAATCCTGTTCTCAATTGCTCCATCTCTGTGCATAGCTCGACTGACAACTCTTCTCCAGTCAAGAGGTTGCAATAACTCTTGCGGCTTAGCGCGTCTGCAACTACATTTGCCTTTCCTGGATGATAGTGGATCTCCAGCTAGTAATCTTTGATTAGCTCGAGCCATCTCCTTTGTCTCATGTTCAGCTTTGTTTGGGTGAATATGTACTTCAGGCTCTTGTGATCCGTGTAAATTTTGCACTTATTTCCCATCAGGCAGTGCCTCCAAATTTTCAGTGCATGAACAACTACTGCTAGTTCCAAGTCGTGTGTCGGGTAGTTCTCCTCATGAGCCCTCAACTGCCGGGAAGCATACGACACCACTTTGTTATCCTGCATCAACACACATCCTAAACCTTGCCTGGACGCATCGCAATAGACCACAAAATCCTTGTATAAATCGGGCAAAGTGAGCACTGGGGCAAAAGTTAATTTGTCCTTTAGACACCGAACGCTATCCTCACACTTGTCATCCCACTTGAATGGCACATTATTCTTGAGCAATCCCGTCATAGGCTTTGCAATCCGGGAAAATTCTCCATGAATCTTCTATAGTAACCCGCCAATCCCAGGAAACTTCTGATCTCAGACGCGTTGCGGGGTGGTTTCCAACTGGACACATCTTCAACTTTCTCTAGATCTACGGACACCCCTTCTGCTGTCAGCACGTGACCAAGGAATGCAACCTTCTCGAGCCAGAACTCACACTTACTGAATTTGCCATATAATTGGTTCTCACGCAGCTTTTCTAGCACAATCCTCAGATGTTGCTCGTGTTCTTCTTTGGTTCTTGAGAAAATTAGGATGTCATCGATGAATACGACTACACACTAGTCAAGTTCTTTCATGAAGATCATATTCATCATGTTCATGAAGTAGGCTGGTGCATTAGTCAATCCGAATGAGACTACGGTGAACTTATGGTGGCCATAGCGGGTCACAAAAGCTGTCTTCGGAATATCTGACTCACGGATCCTCATCTGGTGATACCCTGACCTAATATCAATCTTGCTAAAATGCTTGGCTCCTTTCAAACGGTCCTACAAATCATCGATCCGTGGCAACGGGTACTTATTCTTTATGGTGACCGCATTCAAATCCCGGTAGTCAAAGCACATCCTCATGGTTCCATCTTTCTTCTTCACAAACAGCACCGGTGCTCCCATGGAGACACGCTATCCCTGATGAAACCTTTCTCAAGTAACTCATCCAGCTGTTTCTTCAGTTCATCATATTCTTTTCCTGACATTCTGTATGGGGCTTTGGCGATTGGGGTAGTCCCTGGTATAAGGTCGATTGCAAACTCTATGGCTCGGACTGGTGGCAAACCTAGTAATTCCTCAGGAAAGACATCTGGATATTCCCTCACAATGGGCACATCCATTACTGACTTGGCGACGAGAGTGTGCAGGTGAGAAGTAAGAGATCTGACTGGTACAAATTCCACTATCTGTCCTTCTGGATGTGTCAGCCTCACCAAGCGTGGCTTGCAAATAATCACTCCGGAGTGCCTTGTCAGCCAATCCATCCACAAAATTACATCCATACCATTAGATGGTAATAACGTGAGGTCTGCCCGGAACTCTAATCCCCCGATCAAGATGCTAATCCCTTTGCAAATCCAAACGCAACTTATTTCCCCGAGTGGGGAGCTAGTGATAATGGGCCTCCTTCGGGCCACAAATATTAGGGATTCTTTTGTAGCAAACTTAGATGAAACATAGGAACTTGTAGCGCCAGAGTCAAACAATACAGTAGCAAGTGAACTATTAACCAAAAACTCACCAGTCATGACGTCAGCTGCCTCAGAAGCATCTTCTGCAGTGAGGTTGTTCAGTCGGCCCCGTGTAGCTGGTGCTGCTGAGCGAGTCTGCGGCCGCTGGGCTGTCCCTCTAGGTGCTGGCGCCCTGGCAGGTGTCTGGTACGGTCCTGCATTCCTCCTTTCCGGACATTCGCTCGCCTTGTGACCAGTCTTACCACAACCAAAGCAAGTGAAGACGAACTGGTTGCCAGTAGGCTGTCCTGACACTGGCGGCTTGCAAGAACTAGGACCAGGTAGCATCATGTTGGTTCGTGGGTAAGTGGAGCTTCCAAAGTTGCGGTTTCCCTGGTAGCCTGTCGAGCGCAGGGCATTGCGAGCATTCTGTGACTGAGCAGGTCTAGTTCTGCGAGTGCGAGAATCCGAAGCAGCACGCTTCCTCTTGTAGTTATCGCTGTTCTCCTAACTTGCATGCTCATTTTCCAGTGTGATGGCCCTGGAAATCATGGTATGCAGCGAGTCAAAGACATTGGCTGTCAGGTAGGTCCTGATCCCTCTGTGAAGTCCCTGCAAGAACCAGTACTGCCTCTTCTCATCAGTGTTCATGTCATCTGGCGCATATCTCATCATCTTGGTGAACACGCTCGCGTACTCCTGCACCTTCATGGTTCCCTGCTTAAGCCTGCGGAATTCTGCTGCCTTCTAAACCAGGAGTGCTTTAGGGACGTAATACTCATGAAAGGCCCCAGAGAACTCCTCCTAGCTGATGTGTGCAGGATCATTGTGGGTCTCACAGAAGCTGTCCCACCATGCTCTGGCGGAGCCTGTCAGCTGGTGGGTTGCGAGTGCCACGCACTCTTCATCAGTGCAGGTGGTCAGGTCCAGCTTCTTCTCGATCTCCAACAACCAGTCTTCTGCCTAAAGTGGGTCTTCTGAGAAGTCGAAGGAAGGTAGCCTCAACTTTAGGAATCCCTCAATCTTGCGTGTAAGGCTCTCAGGTGGTGGGTCGTGGCGGTGGCCATTGCCTCCCTAGTTTTGTTGCTGTTGCTGTTGCTGTTGCTGTTGGTGGGCTGCAAGGAAGTTGCCCATAGCAGTCATGAACTGCTGCTGGTGGGCGAACATTTGGGAGTGTGGGAAACTCTTGGTCTGGTGGTGGTGGTGGTGGGAATGGGAATTGGTTCAGGTTTTGGTTCTAGGGTTCTGGGGGTTGGTTTTGCGGTTGGTCCTGCTGATGGTTCTGGTTTTGGGGTTCTGGCTGTTGTGGTTTAGGTGGTTGCTCAAGCTGAGGACCCCCTCTTCCCCGTGCTCCAACCCTTCCTCGTCCTCTTCCTCGGCCTCTCCCTCAGCCACGTGGGGCTAGCTCATTACTGTTAGCCCTTTTAAACAGATCAGCCAGACGGTTGGACCTTCGGATCGACATCTGTTTAATTGATTTTATAGTTAGAAAATATTGTGGTGAGTGCAAAAATAGTTTTAAAAAAAAATCGTTACTAGTCGTATCTATCAGGTTTTATTGATGGTTTTTAAATTTTAGCACACAACCAAGAAGAAGCTTAAAATCCAACAAAAGATGCGAGGAAAACCAAATCACTCAATCATCATCACGTACTAGCGAAGAGTAAGATAGCATGGTGGTCGCTACATAGCGATCAGTACAACTCATGAGGGTACAGACTCGATAGCATGAGGATACAGACTCGATGACTCAACCAAGTCACATGACTGGGTACTCATGCATTCTGCTGCTAAACATGGACCACTACTGACTAAATAGTAACTGCATCTCATCAGTGTCGCTGTCCGGCTCTGTGAGGACTCTCTCTCCCAAGGGAAACTTCACCATCCGCCTCCTTGCGCCAAAACTCTCAGGGAAGAACAAGAAGTCTGCAACTGCACACGCCATAGCCATTTCTGGAATCAGCTGATTCTTCTCTTGACTCTCATGAAGACTCTCTTGAATCTTGAGGTGGGTGCGGGATAGCTCGAAGTTCTCTTTCCTAACCTCTGTTCGTTGTGAAGGTGGTAGCTTCTTCATAAGCTCTTAAAGCTCTTTCTTGTGGCGGTGATCAGACCTCCTCCAGGTTGTCTTCATCCGGTCCTCCTTCTCTTGCAAGAAAAGCATCATGCGCAGAAGATTTGTCAGGTTCACGGCATTGTGCTTGTTGTTCTGTTCCATATAGGCAATCTTCTTCTTCATCTTCCTATTTTCCTCCAGCAGTGGCAACATCCTCTCAGTCAGGTCATCCAAAGCGTTCCTCAGCTGCAAATTGGCTTTCTCGATTTCCATAATCTGTTTCTGGGTATGATCCATCCTGGCCTGGGTGGTAATTTGCATGTACCTCTCCTGCTAGGTCTTCCGCGCTTCCACTCGCTGAAATTCCATCATCTCCTTTAGCAGCTCTTGTTTTTCCTTGGTGAGATGCTGGTTCTCTGCATCCTGCCTCTTGGTCAGCTCCACAGTGTTGTTGTAGTGCCAGTTGAGTTGCGTGAAACTGTTCTCCACACTGAGTAAGTACCTGTCTTGCTCCAACAGGCACCTTGCCGTCACTCGTAGGCAGGGACTCTCTTCGCGGTCTGGGGCCTCCTCTATCTCTTGAGCCACCTCTCTCATGTGGTTGTCCATCGGCACGTCTCGGGGTAGCAGTCGGTAAGGGCTGAACTCCAAGTGCGCTCGGTAGTCCTTGCCGATCTGTTTGAGCGCTGCCAGGGTTGCTTTCTGGATTGCTTGGAAGAGTATTGGTACCGACTTGTAGCATCGGACAGTCTTGAAGTGGAGTCCCACTCCTGTTCGGGGTTCCTCCTCGATCTCCAGGTAGACTCCGATCGGTCCCACTCTTCTTTTTCCATTGTTCATTAGCGAAGCTTCCCTGCGGGTACCCCCAGGTGCTCGAGAACCTCCTTGAGCACGTCGACCAAGCCGAAGAGGTGCCTCTCCTCCACTAGAAACTATTTCCAGTCCGCCATCCCTGACGTGAGAAAAATTTGCATTAGTGACAGCACTTTGCAAATTGGTAGAAATTTTGTAAAATACAGAAGTACGTATGGAAAATAAGTTTTAGTGCTCATGCAAGGCTTCTATCTACCATTTCCATTGCTAAGGGTGCGCGCTACGGTCAAGTATGGCTCTAATACCAACTGAAACGACCCTAATTCCGCGGTGCCGGAATTGAAGTCATTTATATCATGCGGTAGTCCCAGAACACATAATTTGCCACCACATAACATGTCTCAGCATAGTACCTGATCCATACAGTACAAATTTAACTGGATACATGCCATAGATGGCGATACTTCAGCTCACAAGCCGGTAAACAAACAAACAAGCAAATCAACTTCAGAGTAGCAGCATCACGATCGGGCTCTTCCACAGGCATCCTTGAGCGTAGCCCACCCTCAGTCCTCGTACCAGTCGTCCCTCGTGACGAGGTTGTTCGGCTCATCGTCACCTGAGTCTGCACGATAAGCGTGCAGGTCACTAAATCGAACACCCCAAGTATTCTAACTAGTAATCAAAATGAGGTCTGGCTTCCTAGCAAAGCATAAAGAGAAAATAGTACCATAGTTCATGTAATTCTTGGGAGGACGGTCTCATGACCGGATCCCACTCTCATCACACCTATTCCAACACATCCATCTCACCATTATACACCTCTTCCATATTGCCTCTCTCAATCAGTTACCATCTGCGGCAAGGGCAGCTCCCACCCGCCCAAGCCTCAACGGCCTTAGCCGATGTTCAACCACTCGAGGGAGAAGAGGAGAAAACCCATGTTGGTTTGAGGAGGGTCACCAAGGGATCATCCTTTGACCGGGGACGGCGGCTATACGTATAGATTATACACTCTGCAGAGGTTTTTGCACATCTGTACCCATACGAGGCGGGACAGGGCAAAGTACCCCGGGCCCACCACACCGATAAATGAACTCCCCTTTCTGGCACTTTCCTGTTTTCCTGAGCTAGAAAACTATGCGGATATACTATCCACCGCACTCTCAGGATTGTGACCTCGAGTAGTCCGGGGCCCCACGGGTCGAGTCTATCGGGGACGTGTGGTTGCATCGCAAGCCCACCGTCGCCCCCTAACACTATCGCCTTACGCCTACAGTAATATGCCCTTCGGGGAAGTTCAAGAACCGGGCCTGAGGTCGCATGGTATGCACGAGTCATAGTTCTGGGCAACACATCCCCCTACTCGGTCCTTAACTGGCGAGAGCAAGCGTTCCAGGGGTCGGTTGCCACCCTCAGCTGTGGGCCGCGCACCACCTCACACCTCTCTCCACTCAGGGCAGAGTTCTAGTCTCCCCCATTATTCCGGTGCCGACTCCCGCCATCCCAATCTCACCACCATCTCGCACTCAATCCATCCCCTTCACACACGCCAAGAGTTATCACATCCCACCACAATCATATTACCCAACTCATATCATGCTCATTTTAAGTAGTTGGGTATTAATCATAGCTAAGCATGGCTCAAATTAAAATAATCATATCCAGTTGTGGTAGGCTTAGTGCGGTAGCAAAATCATTTGTCCTACGCATTAATAGTTGCGCGTGTATATAGGAAACAGAAGCGGGGTGTTCGCTGACCTTGTTCGTCGGCATTCTCCTCAGGCAGGTACTCTGGATCTTCCGGGTCATCCTCCTGGTGCTCCGACTCTGAATTTGAATTAAACTACGAGTAAGTTTCTATCAGAAAGAACCAAATAGCAATTAAAATGCGACACCAAACAATGAGACTTAGCCGCCGGTATAGAGAGTTGTTTTAGATGATGGTAGGAATTGATTTCATATTTTTCTGAGTTAGGGTGAATTTTCTGTGGATTTCTCAAGTTTTTTTCGGTTTATAAAAATTATAAAAGCCAAAAGGGGTCGGAAATCACGGGGCCAGGTCGAAACTCGGCCTGCCTCTTCTTTAACTCGGTCGAGGCCCACAACGTGGCCCTGATCCACTCCCTCACTCTCTCTCGGCGCGGCCTGCTAACGCAGCCCATTTGGCCTACTCTTCCCTGCGGGGCCTCAGCTGGCGTCGGCCCGCTTTCCCCCCACAGGCTATCTACTCCTTTCCTTGTTTCGGCCCGACGGAGTGGCTCCGGGCCGCTCCCTTTTCCCCAAGGCGAAGCCCACTGCTCCACCTCTTCCTGACTCAGCCCGGCCCGCTTCACTGGCCAGATCGGCCTGCCTTCTCCCCGCAGCTTTGACTTGCGCCGGCCCGATCGGCAAGCCCCTCCGTTCCTCCTTCTGCTGCTCACATTCCCACCCCGCACTCAGTCTGCTCGATGAAAAGCCGCAGAGGCGCCTTTCCCCGACGGAGCTCACCGCCGGTGATAGCAACGCGCGGATGCGCTTCTCATTTCCCTGCGGACAACATGGCTCGGCATGAAGGTTGGCCTTTCTAGTTTTGATGGCGTCTCGCGTCCGCGCACTGAGTTGAATGCGCGTGACGGCGGCGATGACCCGCTCCGGTCCCAGCGACGTCCTACACTGGTCAGGCTATGGCGCGGGCACAGATCACTCCGGCCGCGCTGGCTTAGTCAAGATGTGGAGGCGGCTCGGTTTAGGCCAAGGGGCAGGCGGCATCAAGGTGGCGAGGCGCGCTACGGCGGAGTTCACGGCCTTGCGTTCCACTACCGGGCACAAGCGCTCGCGGATGCGGCTCGACTCTGGTCACTTCACAGCTCCAATCAACAAGCACAGCAACCACAGGGCAAGTCCACACGCGGTGACGGTTTCCCAGTCGCGTGGTTCATCGCGACACGGTGCGACACGCCGTGCGCAGCGTGCATGGCACACACGTCCAAGGCTTGGGCAAATCCGGTCAAGACCGGTTCCCGGCGGTGATGTGGTGCGACGGCACCACCTACATGGCTCAAAAGCGTGACCTCTATGCCTACGTCAGTGGCCTGAGCTACCGCGCGACGGCGACGCTCCATGATGGCCATGACGCGCACGCGGATAGAGAGGACTTAGAGAGTCCTGGTCCGCGGATGGCTCACCGTGGATGGCTTGTTGACGAGAAGGCATACACGCGTTGATGACGGGGTAGCAGAGTCGGTGGCGACGAGATACGGTGGCGTCGGCTCGGCTCCGGGTACAGCGGAGTCGCGGACGGCTTCGGTGTGGGAAGACGGTATCCTGGTGCTGACGGGGTGCAGCTCCCCTCCGAGCTCACGGTCTCCCACCTCCTTGGCTGGCATAGCTCCGGTGACGGCTCCTCCTCCTAGCTCCGGCGTGTTCTTCCTCGTCCCTCTCTCACCGAGCCCCTCTCGGCAGCGGTGGAAGGGGAAGAATCCCCGTGGCGATTAGGGTTTCTGGTGCGGCTTGCCTCCCTCTTTATAGGGGAGGCACTAGGGTTCAATTGGGGGTGGCGGCTCTGCTCGGCGGTGGCGGGAATTAGCCGGCGCCAATTCCCTCTGCTCCTTCTCCCGCTCTCTCTCTCTCACGCGCTTGGCCGACAGGGTCACGCACCTTGCGTGACCTCGGGCCCCACGAGGCCATGGGTGGTTGGGGATTGATCCTATCCGCCTTCCCTCTCTCAACTTAGCGTGCAAGAAGGTGCAGCGGCGAGGGTGCGGTGCGGCGCGCGCTCTGGTCCGATCTCGAGCTCGCTCGATCTGTTCGGGGAAGAAAGGGGAAGGGGAAACTGCCGGTGGACCCCGCTTGGCAGTGAGCCTGCGGCGGCAACCCCACTGGCAGTGGCTTGACCCCGGGCGCGCGGCGGATGGGGAGTTGGGCCTCGCGACGAGTTTTGGCCCACGCGAAGGATCGGACAGTTGGGCCGGTTCGGCTGGTAGGTGGGCTAGGCAGGCCGAAAAGGTTTTCCCATTTTCTCCCATTTCCTAGGTGCTTTATTAATTTAATTAATTAGATTGATTTGATTTGAATTTGGTTTGAACTTATACACTTAGGCAAAGAAGCATTAAAGCCAAAGTATGATGCAATAGATTGGCACAGAATGAAACATAAAGCAAGTTAACTGTACGAGCTTAACAGGTTGGACACCTAATTTAATTTAATTGACTAAATTCTAGTGGGTTATATGCAATGCACAAATAACAATCAAAAGAAATTTTTAAGTAGTGATTTTCATAATTACAAAAAGTAGGGTTGTTACACCTCGGGCGCTGATTATTCTTATGGGCCCAAAAGACGATTGAGTATTTTTTGGAAATCAATACAGGGAGCAGCGACCCAAGCCAAGATATGGAGCGAGATAGCTCGGACTTGAGCTCCAGGATTGGCGCGAGTTAAAGAAGGAAGGAGGGAACTGTAGACAGAAGGATTGTTTTTTAGATCCGAGTCCACAAGGGAAATCATCCAGAGAATTGATGCACACATCATAGTTCACTCGGTACAATACTCGTACAGGACATTGGCAGCATTTAAACATCATAACAGACAAGACAAGACCGACATTACAAGAAGAGCTGAATCAGGCAAGCATGACATTACAAGAAGAGCTTACCCGAGTCAAGATACCTCCTACTGCCATCCTATAGCGAGGCCGGCAACAAAAGCTGTTGCAGACTCTCACTTCAGTCGGACAGGAGGAGCAGCGATAGAGCCCACTCCTAGGCTTTTCAAAAGGTAGCGTCAAGACACTCACAATTGGCTGAAAAAGACCAACAGGAGCAGAGACACTACTCAAGGCAATGGAGGGGTAGCCATACCGAGTGGACACGGCACGGCGCAAGTCGAAAAGGGAGCTTCACCCTTCCTAAACTCAGCATTGCCGCAACACGTCTCTGGCTGCCTCTCAGACTGCTAACCACAAACGTGCCAGCATGAGATCTCTCGTCTCCACCAAGAGCTTAGTCACTCCTGGACAATAGGGGAGACTCACCCTTCACATCAGCACCGCTGGCGGCAGCACACCGACCTCTAGTACAGGAAAAATACCTTAGAGTTTTCTCCTATCCTAGAGCCCTATGCGTGAGGTCTTTACGCACAGGAAACTTAGAGAATTCTTGTAATACCCCGGTTTCCATATACCATAAAATACACCTCCAAACGCACGCGGTTTTCAAAGTGTTTCAAAAAAAAAAAACCCCTCAACCTCCTCCGCAGTTCAAATCCCAGATCAAAAATCAACTCCAAATTATGAAAAAAACTTCCCCCTCAGCTCCTTGGGCCGAAACCCTTCCCCTTCTCCCTTCTCTCTTCCCCTTTCGGCCCGGCCCGGCTTCCCCCTCGCTCTCTCCCTCATTTCCCCGCATAGGCCACGCTCGGCCCAGCTCCCGCTTCCTTTCCTTGGCCCAGCGGCCCACTCGCCCCCCCTCCCCCCCCCGTCCCCTACCTCCAGCACGCGCCAGGGACGACGCGTGCACGCGCGCGACGCCGTCGTCGCCGCGCCGTCCCCCACCTTTCTGCGCCGCCGCAGCACCGCGGCCAGGCACTCGAGCGCCTCTAGTCACCGCCCTAGCCCGGCCGCGGCACGCAAGCCGCTACCCCCCCCCCCCCCCACGGGAGTGTCCGGTTCCCGCCGGCTCGGCACGCCATGCCGGCGCGCCACGACGCCGCGTCGCCTGCGGCCGAGGTCGCACGCGCACACTGCCACACTCACGCACGCGGACGCGCCCACTTCACCCGAGCACGCCACGCCTCCCCTCCCCTGCTCCGGGACCCGCCGGACGGCGTCGGCCCCGCCTCGACGCCGCCGCGCCGCCACCTATAAAAGGGGCAAGCCCCCGCGCCGGCTCTTCCTCCCGCTCACCCCCGACGCACGCACCCACCACCTCCACCCTCGGCAAGCGCCTCAGCGCGAACACCCCGTCCACCCCGTCCCGGTGCCCGCCATTGCCGACCGCCTCCCTCTCCGATTCCGGAGCTCTGAGCTACCCCGAAGCTCCAATAGGTGAGCACCGCGTCCCTGGTAAGGGCGCGCCTCTTTCCCCTCCATCAATTGGCCCGGCCCCGCCCCGGCCTCGCCGGAGCGCCGCCGCGCCATGGCTCTCCACCCCGGCGCTCGCCGCCACGCTCGCACACGGCGCCCCCTCGACCCTGTCTTCACCAATCTTCTCGGCGATGCTCCACGTCACTCTAGGGTCGGTCCCCGGCGACGGAACCGGATCACCGGCGGCAAGCCACCGGTGAACCGCTCCACCCCCAGCGGCCGGTCCATTGAAGACCCGGTTCGGCTTGGGCCAAACGGCCGTCGACGCCGCCCCCTGCTCCGTATGGATGACAGGTGGGGCCGGCGCGACGCCGTCGCCCGCCGTCCCTCCCCTCCGCGCGCGCCGTGGGCCAGCCTGTTAAGGCCCGCGCACGCGCCGAGTGGGCTGGGCCGAGCCGCACCGGAGGAAAGGGGTGGGCCGCATGCGCCGTTTCGGCCCGTGTGGTCTTTCTCTTTTTCCATTTTGATTTATGGATATTCCAAAAATTGAAATGTGTATATCTTGGTCATTTTAACTCCAAATCAAGTGATTCTTTCACCTAAATTCATCTAAAGTCATCCTCTATCTGTAATAATAGGCTTCACCTTGCTTTTGGTCTGTATGCACGTATGTTTACTTGTGTGTTTGTTTTTGCGGTAGACGAAACGCCCGAGAACCCGCCGGAACCGAAAGTGACTGCTGTCGAC
The DNA here is from genome assembly GCA_022530915.1 of Paspalum notatum. Taxonomy (NCBI): domain Eukaryota; kingdom Viridiplantae; phylum Streptophyta; class Magnoliopsida; order Poales; family Poaceae; genus Paspalum; species Paspalum notatum. Next base: position 21,033,748 of record CM039684.1, on the reverse strand, counting down.
ACCGAGCCCGAGGAAACAACTCCCGAGCTTCGCTGTAACGAAGAGCTTGACGACGGCAAGTCCACTGAATTCCCCGTGCTTGATGCATAAAAATACCTAATTTCGTCAATATAACCCCGGCCTAGGTTCATAACACAAAAACCCTGCATGTTTTGCTAGCTAAGGACTACCCCAATAAAATAGCCTCCTAACCATAATAGAAGTAGCGCGCATAGGTGGGTTCGCTCCTATACTATACCATTTATAATCCCTCACTTGGAAAATGAATTATGGATGGTGTTTTGGTGTAAAACATGGGGAAAGACCCCAGCAGACGACTTCGGTTGTTGAAGCCACATTTGGGGGGTAGAAACCCTGGGGTGACGTGATCACAGAAGCCCCGGAGTCCGGCCCTTGTTGCGAGGGTCGGGCAGGTGATAGCTCAGTTGATGAGCGAATGTGGGAGCTCTACCCTTAAGGACCGAGTTTACGTCTCATCTCACCTAACCCGCTTGTGCAACCACTCGAGGTTGTATGCGGCAACCCATGGTCAGACCCCGCAAGGACCAACCGGGCGTAGACCGGTGTGCTGGGATGCATGAGAGATTGGGAAATGGGCGCGGTTGCATGGCTGCGGTCAGGGGTCAACAGTCGCGTGGCTGCGGGTCTGAGCGACAGGTGGTCCCGCGTCTCTCATGGTTGAAGTCTGGGGAAGCCTTGCACGGGAATGGCCTAGATAGGATTGATATGATATGGTCGCTCCTATCATGATATCCGAACTTGTGGGTAAAGTGCACATCTCTGATCAGAGTTTAAAATCTATCCGGATAGTCCAGTGTCCATTGTTATGGATGGGGTTACGGTTTGGTTTCGGAAACTAGCTTCTTACAAAATGTGGGATGGGAAGGGTTAAAAAGAATGGTTTTGAGGCAGCTGCGGTTGCCGAGGAGGAGTGTGTGAAAATGTGGTGGCCGGTGAGCCACGAGCCGCCCGGATCGGCAAGTCCGACGGCAAGTATTTATTCTCGGGGAGTAAAACCGTTTTCCTAAACTAAAACATTCCAACTAGATATCCCATGCATGCGCAACTCTCATCATGGCAAACACCCTAAGCTACAGATATTCCCTTGCATGTACTAATAGGTCTTTACCCATCCCTCCGCGAGGAGTGAGGTGGGCTTGCGGAGTACGAAGTACTCACCCTTGCTTTGTGGTGGTTTTTCAGAGGACTTCGACGCGTTCGCCGAGGCGTTCTTTGGCTAGGTCATGCTCTTATCCCCAACCGCCTGTGGAGTTGGGTCGAATAAAAGATGCTCGTTTTATTTACTGCTTCCGCTTATTTATGTAATGTTGTGTTGTAATCGCTGAGACAGACTCTTTACTGCTTTGAATAAATGTGTGGCTAGCCTCCTGGGACTAGCATTTGTATCACATTTAGCTTCTGAGAAATCAGGGGCACTTCAGGTGGTATCAGAGCCGTAGGTTGGCCGTAAGACGCGACCCTAAGTCAAATAACGTTTCTGAGTCCAAATTCTTTTATAAAACTTTCTTGGTGCTTATCCATCTATTTACTCCTGCTTGTTCCTTCTTCAGATGGCCCCGGCGATTCCAGCTCTCGCGACCGGCGAGCACGGAGAGACTGACTTCGTCCAGCTCTTGCACCATTGCACTTGGCTACTCGACATTCCCAAAGAACCCTACTATAAAATTTTAGAATTCCACAAACCCGACACCATAGGTTGTGCCATAACCGTCTACATAGAAGCCAGCAAGAAACACCCCGGCTTTGCAATAACCACCCCTGGCCATGACCCAAACCTTACCAAGCACACTGCAGCCCTCAACACCCTTCGCCGCCTATGCAACATCTATGAGAAAGAAATTGAGCACACCAGCATACGGTTCTTCCCAGCGGAAGACCGAACCACTCCCTTATGGAAAAGACGCCTAACCCCAGTAGTAGAAGGTAGGGTATCCAACAAAAATCCCACCATGTCCAGCTTAACCAACTACCTTTATGCCTTAGACACCCACTTCCAAAAGCTAGACAAACAGCTGTTCAAAACCCACCGTCGAGTGCTAGCTAGTGAAATGGAGGCAAGAGAGCTGAGGGTCCAAAATGCTTCCTTACGTGCTAAACTAGCAGCTGCTAAGGACAAGGAAAAGGCAACCTGGGAGATGGTGAGGAGCACGCGCATCAAGTACAAGGAAAAGATGGAGCGTATGGCCAGAAGAACCAGAACCGAGCCTAAAAAGCCAGCAAAGGAAAAGGAGGAACGCCCAGCAAAGAGGATCAGGACCGAGCCCGAAGAGCCAGCAAAGGAAGAACGCCCAGCAAAGAAGGCCAGGACGGAGCCTGAGGAACCAGCACAGGGCAAGGAGGCAGAAGGATGCCAGAGTGCTGACTTAGCCAGTCTAGAGTTAGATTGGAGCGTTTTCCCTCCAGCTAGTGAGGCCTTCTCTAACGACGTTTTAGACCTCTCTGTTTTCGAGATGCTTCCCCGGGAGGGTACCTCGACTACTTTGGAGGAGCTGTTAGATTCCCTCGAGTAGAGTCACCAATGTTGTCCTGAGGCGTGCCTTGCCTCCTTGTATCGCTAGAACGATTGTTTGAATAAAATAAAAATTTCAAAACCTCCGCGATGTTTGTCTATCAACAAAGAGCACTTAATCTCTATCCTAAAAATCACCCTTGCTTTCAGATGGCATCTCACCACTCAGGCAACGCCGGCAATGTTGCACCCGAGGCAGTGGCCGAGGGACAAGGTGATAACAACTTGCCAGCAGCAGTAGCTGTTCAGAATGATAACGACCCAACAGCAACAGGTGCACAAGGTGGAAGCAATGGAGCAGAAAGTCACACTCGTACGCCTCAACGGACTCCACCCCCACCACCCAATCCAATCGTGGAACTGACTCAGAACTTAGTCCGTTGCATAGAAGGAATAGCCTAGAAGGCACCGCCACCCCAGCAAGGCAGAGCTCAGAATCTGATGGGTGAGTTCATGAAACTAAGACCAACACCTTTTGCTGGATCCCATGATCCCCTTGAAGCTCATGACTGGATCAGGACCATTGAAAGAAAGTTGGAAATTATTAACTGTGATGAGCCAACCAAGGTAGCCCTGGCCACTCATCAACTCACTGGGGCAGCACTGGCCTGGTGGGAAAGTTACCGTGAAGCTCACAGAGGGCAAGTTACCTGGGAAGGATTCCTGGAAGACTTCCGCAAATATCATGTTCCAGAAGCTGTGAGAGATCTCAAGGCAGAAGAATTCAGGAAGCTGAAGCAGAACACCATGACCATGCAAGAGTACATTGAGAAGTTCACCACTCTGTCCCGTTATGCACCGGAAGAAGTCAACACTGATCCTAAGAAGTGCAAGTGTTTCATTCGGGGACTGAACCCTGAAATCAAGTCCATAGTTCACTCAAATGAAGCACCAAGCTTCGCAACACTGATCAATCGAGTCATCCAGATAGAAGAAGATAAGCGCGAAGAGAAAAGTCAGCTCAAAAGGAAGTTTATGGAGATCAAGTCCCAGCGCCAGGAACGCCGTTTCCGCCAGAAGAGTTTTGGTGGGCAAGTGTCACGGGGCTCGTACGGTGTGCCCCCTAGAAACACTATTTCGAACCCGTCACGCTTTGCTCCAACTCAAAGCAGCTATCAAACTCAGCAGTATGACCCTCGTACCTGCTTCAAGTGTGGCAAGCCTGGCCATTTTCAGTTCAACTGTCCTCAACAGATGCGACCAGCAGTATCCACCTTCTCCAACTCAGTAAATGGGCCAAAACAGACCAGTGCTACCGGGAACCGTCCTACGACGAGTACTCAGTCCAGCAAGCCACCCCTGCCACCCGCTAACAGGGCCCGCATCAACCATGTCGAAGCGCAGGAAGCACAGCAGGCTACTGGTGTGGCTCTCGGTGAGTTCCTGGTAAACTCAGTTAAAGCAACTGTTCTATTTGATTCTGGTGCATCACATTCATTTATATCCTCATCCTTCGTCGAGAAACACAACATCCCCACCATACCACTCAAAAAGCCACTCCTAACCCGAACACCCGGGGCTGACATCCCGTGTCAACTCGGTTGTGTCGGGGTCCAAATCCTTCTAAGAGGGGTAGTGTTCACCGCAAACCTCATAGTGATCAAGTCCCAGGACATTGACGTCATTCTGGGCATGAACTGGTTGAGCTCTCACCAGGGCGTCATAACCTGCAAAAACAAAACTGTGCACCTAGTCCACCCTGATGGAACTAGAGTATTCTTCCACGTCGATAAACCTACCCGCGACCCCATGAACTTCCACGTACAAATCCAGACCATCCATGACGTACCTATAACCCGAGAGTACCCAGATGTCTTCCCTGATGAGCTACCCGGGATGCCTCCAGACAGAGATATAGAATTTATAATTGATCTTTACCCCGGAACTCCACCCATTGCCAAGAGACCATACAGAATGTCATCAAAGGAACTAGTGGAACTGAAAGAACAGCTCAGAGACCTGCAGGAGAAGGGCTTTGTCAGACCCAGTTCTTCCCCATGGGGAGCCCCTGTGCTCTTTGTATCCAAGAAAGATGGAAGTATGAGAATGTGTATAGATTACCGATCCCTGAACGAGATGACCATCAAAAACAAGTACCCTCTTCCGCGGATCGATGATCTATTCGACCAGCTGAAGGGAGCAAAGTATTTCTCCAAGATAGACTTGAGGTCAGGTTACCATCAGCTCAAGATCAGAGAAGAAGATATACACAAGACTGCTTTCGTTACCAGATATGGCCAGTATGAATTCACAGTGATGCCTTTTGGACTCACCAATGCCCCGGCTTACTTCATGAACCTCATGAATAAGATATTTATGGACGGATTAGACAAGTACGTCATAGTTTTCATTGATGATATACTTGTCTATTCCAAGACAATCGAGGAGCATGAAGAACACCTCCGGAAAGTACTGGAGAAATTAAGAAGCCACCAGTTGTATGCTAAATTCAGTAAATGTGAGTTCTGGTTAGAAAGGATTTCATACCTGGGGCATATCATCACAGCAGAAGGGGTAACAGTGGACCCTGAAAAGGTAGAGGCAGTAATGGAATGGCCACAGCCGACTAATGTGAGCGAAGTCCGCAGTTTCATTGGATTGGCAGGATTTTACTGCCGGTTCATTGGGGGCTTTGCGAAAATTGCCAAGCCCATGACAGCGCTCCAGAAAAAGGGTGCCCGGTTCGAATGGACCGAGGCCTGCGAGAAAAGCTTTCAAGAGCTGAAAGCCAAACTAACCTCAGCCCCAGTCTTAGTACTGCCTGACATTCACCGGGACTTCGTCATATACTGTGACGCGTCTCAGCAAGGGTTGGGTTGCGTCCTCATGCAGGACGACAAGGTGATAGCTTATGCCTCCCGGCAACTCAAGGATCATGAGCAAAATTACCCCACGCACGACCTTGAGTTAGCTGCGGTGGTACATGCACTGAAAGTATGGAGACACTATCTGATTGGCAACAAGTGTGAGGTGTATACTGACCACAAGAGCCTCAAGTACATTTTCACCCAGCCTGACCTGAATCTGAGGCAACGCAGATGGCTAGAACTAATCAAAGATTTTGATATGAGCATTCAGTATCATCCAGGCAAGGCAAATGTAGTAGCAGATGCATTGAGCAGAAAAGCATATGGCAAGGAGTGGATCCCAAGGAATAAACACTTAAAAGAGGACCTGTTGAAACTCAACATGCACATTGTACAAGAACCCAAACAAGGCCTGTTGGCAGTTCAACCAACCTTGGTAGAACAAATAAGGCAAGACCAGAAGGCAGACGGAGAAATTCAGAAGGCAATTCAGCGCATCGGTACCGGGCCAGTCACCGGACTTCGGGTTGATGAGAAAGGCACCCTATGGTTTAAAAACAGAATCTGTATGCCGAAAACAGGAGTAACCAGGAAAATTGTTATGGAAGAAGCCCATAACTCAGCCTACTCCATTCACCCAGGGTCTACCAAGATGTACCTGGACCTAAAAACAGATTACTGGTGGAAGGGCATGAAGGCAGATATCGCAAGATATGTGGCACGATGTGACGTTTGCCAGAGAGTAAAAGCAGAACATCAGAAACCAGCAGGTCTATTGCAACCCCTACCCATCCCTATGTGGAAATGGGATGAGATAGGTATGGACTTCGTGACAGGGTTACCAAGAACACCAAAAGGGAATGATGCCATATGGGTCATTATTGATAGACTCACAAAAACTGCTCATTTCCTGCCTGTGCGAACCACCTATAATGGAGCAAAGTTAGCCCAGCTCTACATCGAGAATGTGGTAAAGTTGCATGGGATACCCAGCAGGATAGTGTCAGATAGAGGGACACAGTTCACCTCCAAGTTTTGGAAAAGTCTTCAAGAAGCAATGGGCACAAAGTTAGACTTCAGCACCGCATACCACCCACAGACAGATGGTCAGACAGAAAGGGTAAATCAAGTCATGGAAGATATGTTGAGAGCGTGCGCTCTCACCTACGGCACCAACTGGGAAGCCAGCCTTCCGTTTGCAGAGTTTTCGTACAACAATGGACGCCAAGCCAGTTTGGGTATGGCGCCATTTGAAGCTGTATATGGAAGAAAATGTAGAACCCCTCTGATGTGGTCTGAAGTGGGAGAACGATCCTTAGTAGGACCTGCCTTAATTAAAGAAGCAGAAGAAAAGGTGGCAGAAGTCAGAGCAAGACTGAAGGAAGCTCAATCCCGACAGAAGAGTTATGCAGATGGCAGAAGACGGGAACTTAGTTTTGAAGAGGGAGACTCAGTGTACCTGAAGGTGTCACCTATTCGAGGGACAAAGAGATTCCAAGTCCGAGGAAAACTTGCACCCCGCTACGTCGGACCTTACAAGATTGTTCGGCGGATAGGAAAAGTCGCCTATAAGCTGGAACTACCAGAATCGATGCGTGACATACACGACGTGTTCCACATATCCCAACTCAGAAAGTGCCTGAAAGTACCAGACCAACAAGTGAACCTGGCTGCCGAAGAGTTACAACCAGACCTAGTCTATCAAGAGAGACCAATCAAGATTTTGGACACGGTCACCCGGAAGACACGGACTACAACTACCAGAATCTGCAGAGTTCTTTGGAGTCGTCATGGCGAAGAAGAGGCAACTTGGGAAAGAGAGGATGCTCTCAGGAAAGAACACCCCCACCTGTTCGAAAACCAACCAAATCTCGAGGACGAGATTTCTTCTAAGGGGGGTAGGTTTGTAATACCCCGGTTTCCATATACCATAAAATACACCTCCAAACGCACGCGGTTTTCAAAGTGTTTCAAAAAAAAAAACCTCAACCTCCTCCGCAGTTCAAATCCCAGATCAAAAATCAACTCCAAATTATGAAAAAAACTTCCCCCTCAGCTCCTTGGGCCGAAACCCTTCCCCTTCTCCCTTCTCTCTTCCCCTTTCGGCCCGGCCCGGCTTCCCCCTCGCTCTCTCCCTCATTTCCTCGCATGGGCCACGCTCGGCCCAGCTCCCGCTTCCTTTCCTTGGCCCAGCGGCCCACTCGCCCCCCCCCCCCGTCCCCTACCTCCAGCACGCGCCAGGGACGACGCGTGCACGCGCGCGACGCCGTCGTCGCCGCGCCGTCCCCCACCTTTCTGCGCCGCCGCAGCACCGCGGCCAGGCACTCGAGCGCCTCTAGTCACCGCCCTAGCCCGGCCGCGGCACGCAAGCCGCTACCCCCCCCCACGGGAGTGTCCGGTTCCCGCCGGCTCGGCACGCCATGCCGGCGCGCCACGACGCCGCGTCGCCTGCGGCCGAGGTCGCACGCACACACTGCCACACTCACGCACGCGGACGCGCCCACTTCACCCGAGCGCGCCACGCCTCCCCTCCCCTGCTCCGGGACCCGCCGGACGGCGTCGGCCCCGCCTTGACGCCGCCGCGCCGCCACCTATAAAAGGGGCAAGCCCCCGCGCCGGCTCTTCCTCCCGCTCACCCCGACGCACGCACCCACCACCTCCACCCTCGGCAAGCGCCTCGGCGCGAACACCCCGTCCACCCCGTCCCGGTGCCCGCCATTGCCGACCGCCTCCCTCTCCGATTCCGGAGCTCCGAGCTACCCCGAAGCTCCAATAGGTGAGCACCGCGTCCCTGGTAAGGGCGCGCCTCTTTCCCCTCCATCAATTGGCCCGGCCCCGCCCCGGCCTCGCCGGAGCGCCGCCGCGCCATGGCTCTCCACCCCGGCGCTCGCCGCCACGCTCGCACACGGCGCCCCCTCGACCCTGTCTTCACCAATCTTCTCGGCGATGCTCCACGTCACTCTAGGGTCGGTCCCCGGCGACGGAACCGGATCACCGGCGGCAAGCCACCGGTGAACCGCTCCACCCCCGACGGCCGGTCCATTGATGACCCGGTTCGGCTTGGGCCAAACGGCCGTCGACGCCGCCCCCTGCTCCGTATGGATGACAGGTGGGGCCGGCGCGACGCCGTCGCCCGCCGTCCCTCCCCTCCGCGCGCGCCGTGGGCCGGCCTGTTAAGGCCCGCGCACGCGCCGAGTGGGCTGGGCCGAGCCGCACCGGAGGAAAGGGGTGGGCCGCATGCGTCGTTTCGGCCCGTGTGGTCTTTCTCTTTTTCCATTTTGATTTATGGATATTCCAAAAATTGAAATGTGTATATCTTGGTCATTTTAACTCCAAATCAAGTGATTCTTTCACCTAAATTCATCTAAAGTCATCCTCTATCTGTAATAATAGGCTTCACCTTGCTTTTGGTCTGTATGCACGTATGTTTACTTGTGTGTTTGTTTTTGCGGTAGACGAAACGCCCGAGAACCCGCCGGAACCGGAAGTGACTGCTGTCGACACCGAGCCCGAGGAAACAACTCCCGAGCTTCGCTGTAACGAAGAGCTTGACGACGGCAAGTCCACTGAATTCCCCGTGCTTGATGCATAAAAATACCTAATTTCGTCAATATAACCCCGGCCTAGGTTCATAACACAAAAACCCTGCATGTTTTGCTAGCTAAGGACTACCCCAATAAAATAGCCTCCTAAGCCATAATAGAAGTAGCGCGCATAGGTGGGTTCGCTCATATACTATACCATTTATAATCCCTCACTTGGAAAATGAATTATGGATGGTGTTTTGGTGTAAAACATGGGGAAAGACCCCGGCAGACGACTTCGGTTGTTGAAGCCACATTTGGGGGGTAGAAACCCTGGGGTGACGTGATCACGGAAGCCCCGGAGTCCGGCCCTTGTTGCGAGGGTCGGGCAGGTGATAGCTCAGTTGATGAGCGAATGTGGGAGCTCTACCCTTAAGGACCGAGTTTACGTCTCATCTCACCTAACCCGCTTGTGCAACCACTCGAGGTTGTATGCGGCAACCCATGGTCAGACCCCGCAAGGACCAACCGGGCGTAGACCGGTGTGCTGGGATGCATGAGAGATTGGGAAATGGGCGCGGTTGCATGGCTGCGGTCAGGGGTCAACAGTCGCGTGGCTGCGGGTCTGAGCGACAGGTGGTCCCGCGTCTCTCATGGTTGAAGTCTGGGGAAGCCTTGCACGGGAATGGCCTAGATAGGATTGATATGATATGGTCGCTCCTATCATGATATCCGAACTTGTGGGTAAAGTGCACATCTCTGATCAGAGTTTAAAATCTATCCGGATAGTCCAGTGTCCATTGTTATGGATGGGGTTACGGTTTGGTTTCGGAAACTAGCTTCTTACAAAATGTGGGATGGGAAGGGTTAAAAAGAATGGTTTTGAGGCAGCTGCGGTTGCCGAGGAGGAGTGTGTGAAAATGTGGTGGCCGGTGAGCCACGAGCCGCCCGGATCGGCAAGTCCGACGGCAAGTATTTATTCTCGGGGAGTAAAACCGTTTTCCTAAACTAAAACATTCCAACTAGATATCCCATGCATGCGCAACTCTCATCATGGCAAACACCCTAAGCTACAGATATTCCCTTGCATGTACTAATAGGTCTTTACCCATCCCTCCGCGAGGAGTGAGGTGGGCTTGCGGAGTACGAAGTACTCACCCTTGCTTTGTGGTGGTTTTTCAGAGGACTTCGACGCGTTCGCCGAGGCGTTCTTTGGCTAGGTCATGCTCTTATCCCCAACCGCCTGTGGAGTTGGGTCGAATAAAAGATGCTCGTTTTATTTACCGCTTCCGCTTATTTATGTAATGTTGTGTTGTAATCGCTGAGACAGACTCTTTACTGCTTTGAATAAATGTGTGGCTAGCCTCCTGGGACTAGCATTTGTATCACATTTAGCTTCTGAGAAATCAGGGGCACTTCAATTCTCCTATCCTAGAGCAAGAGCAAGATCCAAAGCGCAAAAGCAAGTCACAGATCACACTTCTCCATGACTATGGTATATTGCAAGCTGATGAGTTAATCCTAGCCAGGGATGTGCATCTCCTGGCTTGGTGTCTTCGCCTTTTATAGGCAGCAAGGGCAGTGTATTGGTGGGAAATAATAGAGAGACTTCACGGGCGCATAGTGGGGACATGAAATCATTACGAAAGCTACCAAACGAGGCTACAGTGTAGGAATGATAAAAGTGACTAACATTGATAAGCCTCCTTGCCTGGTGCGTGTGGGTGCACACATGTACAGTCCTCGCGACTTTATCCAGCAGTGGTTGGTGGATGGCAGATGGCAGCTCAATCATTGAGACGGCGTACACTTTTGTGGACTCAGTAACAAGATCGACTTGCATATATTTACAACGGTACAGTCGAAACAAAATATCAAACCAGTTGGTACACACAGTATGTCAGAAGTTTTAGTCGGGCAACGTATACAATTCTCAGTCAAGGCTATCAACCAAACTCTCAGCTACCTCTCAGGCCTCTACACTATGACTATCTATGTCTGAATCAGTGGGCATAGTGGCCACGGCTCTTGTTAGGTCAGAGAGCACCAGGTTGGGTTTTGTCAGCTTCAGAAGAATCAGAGCATGGGCCAATATTGACTTCGTTCGCTCTCGCGTACGAGCCTTTAAATCTTCAGGAAGAGTGGACATTCGTTCGGCCATTGGACGCGGAGCTGCAGGCTCAGGTACGCACATATCTAGTATTCCTTCAAGAGCAGTAGTGGCGCTTTTCACAGCCACAAACGCATTCTCAAAGGCCTCCTTGAGCTTCTCACAGTTTCTCTTGCTGATACTATAATTCTTCTGAACAAGTTCAAGCTCATTGATGCGTTTGCTTACCCCCCGCCATGAATTCTTGAGGGCTGCTTTGGTTGATGCCAAAATCTTCTATGTATTCGCTCGTGTATCCACAGCCTCGACTAACTTGGTCTTTTTTTCTTCAAGTGCCTCTTGTGTCAATTTATGGCTCTTCTCGAGGCTAGTAAGGGCATCAGACGTTTCACGAAATAGCTTCTCAAATACGTCACGTGAGCCTTGAAGGTCCTTGATTTGGGATGATAATTGGATACATTCATCTTCAGCTTTGGCCTTCAGCGGTGTCTCTTCCGGCAGTTTGATGGAGTTCATATGCCTTTGTGAGCAACGCATAAGCTAGCTGGGTTTCTTGACGAGTTACCTCGTGCTTCTTTTTCTCAATATTGAGCTTCTTCTCTAACTCGGCAACAGTACTTCGAGCTTCATCACGCTTAGTCACGACATTTCTGTACCGAATCTCGCGCTGAGACGCCTCCTCTCTCAGTTGAGCAATTTTCTCCGCGGTAGCTGCACCGTGTCATTATCTCAAAACAAGAACATTCAATGAGGAATCTGTAAATTATTTGCAAGGCACGAACATACCGTGAGATTCCGCTTTTCAAGAAGCTTTAGAGTCAGCCAATTGTTGTCGAAGAGTAACAACCTCAAGCCCATGAAGATTGATGATTTGGTCAGAGCCGCATTATGATGACTCGTGTGAGGACAGTTGTCAGCAAACTCACATAAAAAATGGTCAGTAACTGCGAGTTTGGAGGTCTCGTCACCATCTGCAGACTAGTCCCAGTAGTCACAGGACAGCTGGTATTCAAAAGCATATAACTGATGATATCAAAGTCTGTACTGGTATCCTGGTTTGCCTCTTCAGTCGGATGATCCTCAGTCGTCACCTCTGGCACATGAAGTGCCCTGTCATCTTGCGTAGTTTGCCTCGAGGTTTCAGGAAGTGTTTCATCAGATCTAGGTTGCTCTTGCCCTGATTCAACCAATCCCGTATGAGTTGCTGGAACTGTATCGGTACTCGGAGCTTGTTCCGTGCTACAGACAGTCAATGCCTGCTCTCAGATTTCTATAGGCCGGGGGTTTAGTTGTTGATAGTCAGAATGGGACACTATTTGCCCTTCAGTTGCAGAATTTATGATGGGTTCATTGGCGTCAGCCTGGATAGCTTCATGTGAGGAGTCTTGGGTGTCATGCGTCACTGTTTGCCCTTCAGTTGCAGAATCTAGTGCTCCTTGACTTTCAGTTGCTTGTAGAGCTCGGGGGCTCGATCCTTGATGTCCTTGGCTCGGATCTGCCTCAGGATTGCTCATCTCAGTCAGTTTTCCTTGTGCCTTAGGAGGCGACCTGCACATCAATAGTCAGTTAAGCGATAGAAAATATGGGGTGGTCATGACATTGGCTGGACACATGCGTACCTGTGTGGTTCACCCGATTTATTGGCTTGCGCTATGAAGGAAAGCTTGCATACCGACTCAACAAGGGAGCTAAAATTTATATTCTCAGCAGAGAAGTCCATTTCTTCTTCTGGTGATTGAACCTCTGCAGATGTTGTCAGCATGGCATGATCCCGATTCTTCTTAGAACGCCTTTCTCGGTGTTGAAGTTGAGAATTTTTATTCTCTACCTGATCTTCCTCATTAATTAAGTGATGCCAATCTATACCACTGGATGAGCCACTTGTGCTTGAGCACTTGGACAATTTTGCCTTCTTAGATGACCTCTCAGCATTCTTGGGTACTCAGATGTTGAGGAAGCTAATCTATTGATGGTTCTCTTTTTTCTAGGGATAGTAGGGCCGGAAGTACACCTCTTAGTACGGCCTTGGCTTGCCACTGCTTGAGTCGCCCTGTCGCCTGTATTAACATCCCTATGCTTGGGGGCTGGAGTACACCTCTTCAGTATCAGCATCTTTAGGATCAGAAGTTGTACCCTCTTGGGCAGCGGCGTTAGGCAATATCTGCATTTCTTTGTTGGGCCGAGCTATAACTATGAATGTTGATGCCTCATTATTCCCCTTGCCTTGACTAGCAGCAACAACATCCTCCATTTCTTCTGTTGTTAACACTGATTTCTGTTTTAGCAAGTCATTTACCTCTTGTTGTGGCGGATCTGACAGAAACTTGGCAATGTTACTCTGCAATGTCAAATAAGCATTGTCAAATTCAGTATACATCAGGTTCTCGGTCGATTGGTGATAAAATTTTGAAATCATTACTTACAGATGGAGTGGGGTGCCAGGCAGAGTATGGTTATGGTGCTCCTTCATTGAACACATCACCTTTTAGCATCAACTCAACTCGAGCCTTGACATCTTCTTCAGTCATTATTCGGGATGACTCTTGAGTCGGATCGCTGGCCTCAACATAAAGATAGGCAGGGTATACTCTATCCTTCAAGGATTGTATATTGCGGTACACGAAGTCAATCAGCACAGCCTGAGCTGTTAAGCCGTTTTCCTTTAGATCAGCAATCTCTTTCAGCAAGACCTGAACTTCAGCATATTCTTCAGATGTTGGTGCTTCTTCCCAACTTGGTAGCTTAGTGTTAGGTTGCCTTCCTGAGAGTGCGGCAGTGAGTGGCCATGGTTCTCTATGTAGAACCACTCGGAATGCCATCCCCTGTTACTGTCTGGGAGCGGAATATCCAGGTATACTGGTTGCGATTTGGGTGGAGCTCCAGACTGGCCCCGCCAGTAACTTGAAGAACTCCATTACTCAAACCAGGTTTGCAGTGGTACAAATACTTCCACAGGCCAAAATGGGGGACAATTTCAAGAAACACTTCGCAAAGATGGATAAAGATTGCAATTTGCAGAATTGAGTTGGGATTCAAGTGAGTCAAGTTGATTGAATAGAATTGCAACAGACCTCGCATGAATGAGCAGATCGGAAGACCTAGGCCACAGACAAAGAAAAAAGTAAATACCATCGATTTATGAGTATTCTCAGTCGGAACACTCTCATCTTTGCTGTCCCTCCAGTTAGCCATTTCTTTGGGGGAAAGGACACCCATAGCCACAAGGGACTCAAAAACGGCCTCTGACACAGTTGACGGGCGGTACGCTAGATAGGGAGAGGGCAACTGACGATTCTCGTTGTACGGGAGTCCCTCAATCAAGTTTCCTCGCTCGCTTGCGGTTCTCTTCTTGGGAGCCATTGATTTTGGGGGATGGTCCTTGATTTTGCTTGTCAATGGGATCTACAAGCAAGAACGCAGCAACATGAAGTACAGCAAGAGTGGCGGCAGATTCAGTGAAGAAGAAGGAGGTTGGATCTCTTATAACCCTGACGACGTCTGTATCAGATATTCATGGCACGTGATGTTTTGTAACGGTGTTATAACGTCGTGACTATAGCTTAGGACGACGTTGACTGGGACTACCATGTAGGTTGACGTCGTTTCACTCGCACCATTTCAGTCGGTGCTATTTCAGTCATGCCATTTCAGTCGGTGCTATTTCAGTCGCGCCATTTCAGTCGGTGCTATTTCAGTCGCGCCATTTCAGTCGGTGCTATTTCAGTCGCGCCATTTCAGTCGGTGAATTTCAGTCGATGCTATTTCAGTTGGCATCATTTCAGTCAGCTTATTTCAGTTGCTGGCACTTCAGTCTGTTTTACGTTTGTTGGATCTGCGTCGGTCAGATTCACTTTGATTATGTTAACTCAGAAGATTCAGTATTCCGTTGGATGGTTTGCATTCTCTTGATAATCCAATGGTTAAAGATTTAAAGAAGAGGAGGGTTCTTCATTTATCTACAGATTCTGGTACACAAGTTTTTGATCGGTGAGGGATGCGAATTCAGTCATTAGCAAAATGCATATCACACAAATGCAAGGAGAAGATGAACATATTCATCAAATAATATGATTCATTACACTGGGGATTACATATAGATGGATTACCCTACTGCATTGATCTTATTACTACTACTACTATGACGGTGGTAGCGTGTCTATTGGCCAGAGGATGGCCCAGCGGTGCGGCGATGCTTTGCTGCTGGAGCCGCGCCCTCATCACTTCCGTCGCAGCCGTCATTGCCACCGTCCTCGCCAGGGTTGTCTGTGCCACCCTGGTCGCCGCCATTCCGTCCGTCATCGTCATCGTCGCCGTCGTCGTCATCATCCTCCTCCTCGCTTTCCTCCTCCTCGTCTTCCTCATCCTTATCATTAGAGCCGTCAAGGCCGGCGCGGTGGAGGCTGCGGAGCTTGGCTAGCTCCTTGTAGTTGTACCCTTGGGAGTCCTCGGAGTCGAGGACATCATCATCATCCTTCGGAGGCGGGTCGCCTTATAACACCGCCTCCTCGGGGATCTCCTCTTCGGCGCTGGAGGCTGGAAGGAGAAGGGAGTCCGGCTTGTCAAACTCGTCGGCAGCGTACGCATCCTCCTCATCGGAGTACACGTACTTTGGTGGGTTGAAAGAGCCCTACTGCTTCTTTCCCTTAGCCATGGCGAGCGACACAGATGGGAACTCTGGGTATTTTTTGGTAAAAAATGGAGAAGGGGATGTTCTTGTGATCTTTATACAGAGGGAATGGCATCATTTCGGCTCCTCAATATTTGACATGGGACACTGTGTCGTTTCGTATTCTAAGGGATACGCGTCAGTTATCTGTGCGAATACTTGGAAGGAATGTTTGTTCGGTGTTCTATGCCCTCTTTTACCTATCAAATTACTCGTGGTTTCCATTCACACCCATTAGGTCGACCCCATGGGGTGCAGGATTTGTTGGAGAAAGTTACTTTTCCTTAAAATCAGAATTTGAGAATTTCAGTCAGCTCTTTATAAATCGGGAGATTAAATGGAGAGAATAACTCGGGTGGAATTTTTTTGATTACGGGATCTTTGGTTCAATTGTTACTCAAATTGACTCAAAGCTCGGGGGCTACACCCATTAGGTGCAACCAATGTCAGATTAGATTCATCAGTTTCCCTTTTTAGACCTTCAAGCTGATTGCTACTCAAGTCAACTTGAAGCTCGGGGGCTACCCCATGGGGTGCACCTAGCGGTGCACCCGATAAGAGAAATAATGTTGACTCGGATATGGGGTTTTCAAACAATATTCTATTTTTGAGTCTCGAGCTAATTGATTTCTATATTAACTCGAACCTCGGGGGCTCGTGGGGGATATATATCCCCTAGGTCCTCATAGCACGGATTCAATACATGGGCTGTTGCAAGGCCCAATAGAGGTGACAGGCTTACCTCGGGCGCTGATTATTCTTATGGGCCCAAAAGACGATTGAGTATTTTTGGAAATCAAGAAGGGAGCAACGACCCAAGCCGAGATATAGAGCGAGATAGCTCGGAGTTGAGCTCCAGGAATGGCGCGAGTTAAAGAAGGAAGGAGGGAACTGTAGATTCTTTATATGTAATCATAGATTCCATGTATTCATAAGCATTCCAAGCTTAGTAGAGGTCATAGATGAAAACCAACTTGTAACCCAAGCCATGCCAGACTATATAAGGCTAGTGAGGGACCCTTACGTAGATCATCCAACACCTCATCGCAAACCAGCCACTGCAAAACCCCAGCTTTCATTGTAACCACGAGAGCAAAGGCAATACATCTCGCCACAAACAGGACGTATGGTGTTATGCTTTCGGCGGCCCGAACCTGTATAAACCTTGTGTCTTGTTGCTTCTCTGCGCAAACCATCGAGCTACGACGATTTCACCACCCCAAAAGCACTACGTGAGGCATCTCGTAGGGCATTGCCGGATTAGAACCCCGACACCCGGCACAGTCCTTCGGCCACCAGGCTAACTTGTAACACGCATGGGGACTCATACCCCACTTGAACGCAGTAACAAGATTAACACTACACTGGATGTATGGCACTTGCCCGAACCAGTATAAATCGAGGCTCTAAGTCTCACCATTCTGAGAGGCTCTACATGCATGCTAAACCCCTCTCTAACCTACAAATTCACTTGCCAGATTCCTAAACTCTAACACCATTCCAAATCCAATCCTCCCTCCCTCGAGCACCACCCAAAACAACACCACCCTTCCTCGCATCAGTACGCTGAAGACGAGGAAGAGAATTGTCTCTAGCAACTTTGCGCCTTCATGGCTCTGGTGAGTTCTATTGGAGCGGCAACTGCATCTCCTTTCATGCATTGGCGACTTTGGATAGATCTATGGGGGCAACAGCCTCATCGGTCAAAACAAGAGAACATTGGGTCAATGCACGTAACTTGAGTGTCAAGCAAAGAAGGCAAAAGTGGGATTGTTCTTGTGGCAAAAGTCTTCCACACAACAAAGGGAAGTAGACGGAGGGAAGAAGACGCCGCAGTCGCTTCAATCCGAGGCCTACATTGGGGAGCAGTCATGTACTCATGTGTATGAAGGTATACAATCTTTTCCACAATCCAAAGCGAAAATGCAAATATTTTTGTATTGCATGTAAATATTTGGCTTGGGATTGAGTGTTGTTGATGCTAGTACTTAGATATGCTTTCCTCGTTAGATTAAGATAGTTCCTATGGGCACTCATAGTATCCATTATGTTTGTATATAGTTGTGTAATATATGTGTTTTCATAAAACAATGCAAATCACTATTGTTCATGAAAATGATTCCTCCTAGAAAAGAAATAAAATCAATGGTTGATTGTTACTAAGAAACACTTTCATCTTCATAAAAAGCATGCATCAGGTAGTCATTTCCATTCATCAGGAAAACATTCTCCGTTCTTTTTAAACTAAGATGAAAAGTTATCAAGTATATTGTGATAAAAAATGTTGTCATACAATATACATTAATATATTTCTACTTTCAAAATCCACATCATCTTTGAGTCCACTAATTTAAAAATCATGTCACTTTAAAAATTTCCGCAGCCCCCACAACGTGCCGATTAAGGTGAGTCCTACTTTCCACGTATTATTTATTTTTCTATTACCCTAAATTTTCTACTAATAAGGATTGTCAAATACCTGTTCAAGTCATGCTTCTCTTCGGTTTACTGTACAACTAAATATCTTTTTTTTCTCACACACATATCTACATAGGTGAACCCATCATGCTTTAGTCATTGCAATTCATTCAGTAGCCAGTTAAAGTTGCTCCATATTCATTCATGTATAATGTCACTACACTTTCTAAATGTAAGACTTCGAATTATATGAAGGCACTTGCCTTTCTTACCCAAATAATTATGTAATATCCCCCTATGGACGACAGCAGGAGATAAAAGGATACGTAAATTGAATCCTTTGTGCGGCTCTTTGATTCACGTATACCCCCCTATGCAGGACAGCAAGGAGTGCTTTGTGCAGCTCTTTGATTCACATATTTTTAGAAAACGCACTCAAATGTAATAAATTGTCATCACTAGATACGTGTTGCTCATGCCATAATGAAATATCCATTTCACAAACCTGTTTTATTGAGTATTGACGGACCCATGACAGTTCCATTGTTCTATTTTCTGAGCAAAATAAACATTTGAATCAATACTATTTATTTCTTCAAATAAATATTAAAATCACTCCTTAAGTCCCACAATAACGCGCGGAAAAATCACCTGGTTATAATAAATACTACTCCTGCTATAGTGCATCATCCACCCATCAAACAGAAAAGCCAAATCATCCAGTATAGCCATATCCCATAGGGCTTCAGGCAAGCAACATGTATTTCGACGGAGATAGTAATATTTCTATTCAAGCCTTGGGCATGAAATTGAATTAAGGGCCAAAAAAGGTTCCGTGGAACACATTTCGCTGTATAAAAAATAGCTATAAGCAATAGACAGTCGTGTTGACTGCTGAACCGTCGGTTTCGGAGTCTCCAAGAGGGCTGTCAAAGTCAACGCGGCACAGTAGTCCACGCCCCCGTGTTTGACATGCAGCATGGAATGGAACGCGTGTTTTTTTTTTTTTTTTTTTTTTTGATTCATGGAATGGAACGCGTGTTTGGTATGGGGTCTTTGGATCTGGAATCGAGATGGGATGGGAGGCGGCTAGACGAGGAGGCAGGACGGAGGACCGGCCAACCAGAGGTCCGGACTGCAATAATTTCCTGGCAGCTTCATTCTCACATGATCACATCGGATATTCATCCCATGACATCTACAGTACTGTATGGAGTACTAGCTAGAGGAGGATTTACTCGCTGTAAATATATATAGGAGTAATTTGTACGGAGGGAGTGAGGGACAATAGTGAATAATCGATTGGCTTCTTTCGCTAGTCGTCCTGGACGCAGAAGATGGTTGGCTTGACGGGGTCGGTGATCTCGACGGATCCCTCGAGCATCTTGGCCACCTTGCCCATGGAGGGTCGCATCTCCGCGCGGTCCTGCAGGCACCACATGGCCGTCTTGACCATGCGCTCGACGGTGGCGACGCTGGCGGCGTCGTCGTAGGAGGCGGCGATGCGCGGGTCGAGGATGTCGTCGATGCGGCGCTCCACGTAGACCTTCTCGTAGGCCCACTTGGGGAAGTACCAGTCCTCGCTGCCCACCGACTCCTGCCGGAACCCGTAGTTGCGGCGGCCGGAGACGATCTCCAGCAACACCATGCCGAAGCTGTACACGTCCGCCTTGGCCGTGATGGGCTCGCGGTGGATCACCCACTCGGGGGCCATGTACCCGCGGGTGCCGCGGATGCGGGACATGGTCACCTTGTCGCGCTTGCTCGTCAGCTTGGAGAGGCCGAAGTCGGACACCTTGGGGCAGAAGTCGTCCTCCAGCAGGATGTTCTCCGGCTTGATGTCGCAGTGGAGCACCCACTCCAGGCACTCCTCGTGGAGGTACGCGATGGCGCGGGCCACGCCGAGGGCGATGCGGTAACGGGTGTGGAGGTCGAGCAGCGGCTGCTGATGCTCATGATGCTCTGCTTGCTGCTGGTGGTGCTCCGACGACGACGACGACGAACCGTTCTTGTTCTTGTTCTTGTCACTGCCGCTGCCGCTGCCGCCGCCGCCACTACCACCAGCACCACCACCACCACCGGCAGAAGCAACAAACAGGTACTTGTCCAGCGACCCGTTGGGCACGTACTCGTACACCAGCATCCGCTGCTCCCGGTCGGCGCAGAACCCCCACATGCGCACCAGGTTGAGGTGGTGCATCCGCGCGATGATGGTCACCTCCGCCCAGAACTCCGCCTCGCCGCCGCCCACGCCGTGCAGCTGCTTCACCGCCACGGCGCGCCGGTCCGCCAGCTCGCCGCGGAACACCGTCCCGTACGCGCCGCGCCCCACCACGTCGGAGAAGTCCTTGGTCGCCGCCTTCAGCTCCGCGTACGAGAACCGCCGGGGCCCGCCCGCCGGCAGGTACTCCAGCCCCAGCGTGCGCGCCATCTCCCGGTACTGCGAGTACTTGCGCAGGAACGCCCAGAACGACAGCACCCCCGCCAGCAGCTCCACCGCGAACAGCGCCGTGATGATGGCCACGTTCCGGATCGTCGTGCGCGCCTGCTTCGGCGGCACGGGGAGCGACAGCCGCACGGGGCACACCGTCTGGATCATGCTCGTCATCCCCGTGTAGGGGTTGCTGTCGTTGTCCGAGTCCGCCACCCGCAGGTACGTCGAGATCTCCGTCGCCGGGGACCAGTACCCGTCCACCAGCTGCCCGCCCTTGTACTGGAGGCACGTCCGGTCGCCGCCGAACTTGTACCCGAACGCCAGGCAACCCGAGCTCTGCCGGCAGGCGCCCTCGCAGTCCGCCAGGTTCTGCGGCGACAGCTTCGACATCAGGGGCCCCTCGTCCGTCGCCGTGGTGAGCGCGCCGCCGGCGAAGGTGACGAAGTCCATCCGCACGAACATGTCGTCGTTGCCCCGGCCGCTGATGTTCTTCTTGGGCTCGCAGGCGCCGTCCCGCGTGGCGTTGCGGTACCCCGGCGGGCAGACGCACTGGACGCTGTCGGCGCCGACGGGGACGCAGATCCTGCCCGCGGCGCAGGTGCCCCGGATGGTGCAGAGCTCCTGCACGGCCTGCCACACCACGCGCCACTCCCGGGTCCTGGGCACCAGGCTGTAGAACCGCAGGTTGCCGTCGCCGTCGAGCGTGAGCCGGCGCACCCGGGTGCTGCCCTGGTCGGAGGCGATCAGGTTCCCGCCGCTGATCACCAGAGTGCCGTCGGGGGTCAGGTTCTGCAGAGCGTTGGCGGCGCCGCTGATGTTGGCGTACATGTACATCAGGGAAGCGTTGAGGTTGAACCCCAGCGTGGCGGCTTTCACGAAGCTGTACTTGCCGTTGGCCGACTGCAGCGTGGTGCCGTTGCCGTTGGCTCCATTGTTGGGCACGGCCTGCATCGCCATGAGCGTGTCGGTGGGCTCGGCGAAGCTCGACCAGGCCGCCGCCGCCGCCGTGCCGTAGACTAGGCTTCCCGTGTCGTTGAGCTGCAGCGCCGCCGCGGAGGAATTGGCGACGGGCGACCAGATGGTCCTGTTTGCTGCGCCGCCCGCGGTCCAGGACAGGCCGCCCGCCGCGTCAACGGCGAGCGCGGAGGTGCCGTCGGCCTCGAAGGGGGCGTAGGTCACGAGGTTGTGGGCGTACCATACGACGGCTTTGTTGGTGGAGTTGACCCAGACGGCGAAGCGGTAGCTGCCCGGAGTGGAGTTCGACGGCACGAACCCGGCGGCGAAGTCCCGATTCCTGGAGACGAGGATGCGGTTGCTGTCGGTGGGGCGCCAGGCCGTGTCGTTGGCGGAGAAGGAGGCCATCTCCTGCTGCTGCTGGGCGGCGGCGAGAGGCGGGACGACGAGGAGGCAAAGGCAGAGGCAGAGGAGAAGGGAGAGGAAGGCCATGGCCGCCGCGAATCGAGCAGCCGGGGCCAAGACTGTCTTCCTTCCTCTTCCTTATCTTCTTGGTCTGTGGAAATTGGAATCGATGGAAGAAAACTGAAATGGAAAGAACGCAGCGAACCGATGGAGCCGAGCGAGGAGGCTGCTAATCAGCCGGCGGTAATCCAATTTAGGACTGCTCGCTGTCTCTGGTCAGCTCCACCATCTCGCAGCAACGAATGGGGGCAGGGGAGGGGATGAGATGGGGACGATGAATGCGAACCAAAACTGATTACAAAGACTAAGTTGTCCGGCTTGTACGCAGTCGTAGTTTGCGACTTTCTAATGGACTGTCCGGTCGGTCGCCGGTGGCGGTCGCCGCTGGAAACGTTTAGGCTCAATTCAGTGGAGACTGCAAAAGTCGACTGCAAAATTCAATACGGTATTATTTGGTATGTAGCTGTGAGTATGGATAGTTAGAATAGTGATGAAAGAAAAGATGGAAGAAGTGGGGTGGAGGTGACGTTGGATTCAGCCTTAGGCTCCGTTTGGAATGCGAGAATTCTTTTCTATTTCTGTATCTTTTCTATAAAATTAAACTGTTTTTTGTGAAATTTCTATATAATTCTCGTAAAGTTGGTGCGTTTCCAAACAGGCCTCGCCCTTTCTTCCCGGTGCCTGCTAGCTGAAATACAACGGGGAGAGCGAGCGGTCTGACATGTTATTGTCACGAGGGGCCAGGGATGGATTGGATTATTTGGATCCAGTAGCAGGACTTGTCTCCTCCTCTACTTTACACAGTACAACTTGCTATTATCAAGACTAAAAAACAGTTATATGTCCAAAAAAAGATTAAAAAACAGTTATGGTAGAGCCAACGTCGGTAGGGGTGCAGAGAAGACTCTTGACTTCCCTCTTTGCTACTGTTGCACCGGGAATTCCGTGGAGCCATGTTCATTGAGTCATGCTAATTAGTGAGTGCGAATAAATATTCAGACATTTTTTTGTGCTTTTTAATAATATTTTGTTTTTGCATTTTTTTATGCCTTTCTATTTTTTTAAAAGTTTCTATTTATAGAAAATAATTATTTTATTATTATTATTTGTAATTTACGAATTATGCGAATAATTTATGCTTTTCCCAAATTATGCACATATTTATATTTTTCTGCATAACTTATACTTTTCTGCAAGTTATGCACATAACTTATGCATATGTTTTACTAGCAAAATGCCCGTACGTTGCAACGAGAGAAAAAAAATTCTTTAAACACCATTAGATCAATACATATAATAATATGCTTCATGAATAAATTTTATTTCTTATTGTTTCGAATTTTCCTATTGCCTACGAGCGAAATTTAGGGTGGCGTCAGTTGAGTTAGAAATATAGTTTTTTTTTATTTCTGGCATTATATAGAACATCGAATATGGAGTGTGTATGTGACCTAGGCATCCGTTTTTGCTCCTGCAGTCTGAATCAGGTTCAGGAATAAATTTCACGTCACACTGTTTCGACAATTTCTGTTCATCGAGAGTGAATTTTAAATTGGTTTCAATTGGATTGGAAATTTTATGGTTTTAGCTTTTCATCGATATACAGAACGTTGAAAACGGAGTCCGTATGCGACCTAGACGTCCGTTTTAGTGTGGACTCCTTTTGCAATCCGAATCTAGTTCGTAAATAAATTTTACGTCACATTGTTTCGTCGATTCCCGTTGACTGAGAGCGAATTTTAACATGGTTTCAATTGGGTTGAAAAGGTTATGATTTTAAATTTCCATCGATATATAGAATGTTGAAAACGGAGTCCGTATGTGATCTGTACGTCCGTTTTCACATGGACTCCTTGTTCAGTCCGAATTTATTTCGTTAATGAATTTCATGTCAAATTGTTTCGACGATTCCTGTTGACTGAGAGAGAATTTTAAATTGCTTTCAATTGGATTGAAAAGGTTATGATTTTAGCTTTCCATCGATATATAGAACATTGAAAACGGAATTCATATGTGATATGAGCATCCGTTTTCGCGTGGACTCCTCCTGCAGTCCGAATCTGGTTCACGAAAATGAGGGAAAAAAGCCCTTCTCTCTTTTTTATTGACAATCGGATCCCACCTGGACGGACCGAGGGACCGTAAAACCTTATTTGCTTTAATATTAGGTATAGATATATAACTTACACCTTTGTACATAACTTATGTCTCCACGTATAGCTTATACATATAACATATTAATTTTACACGTATGATTTTTATTTTTTTGTGTGTATAACATATATATTTCTATGTAAATATGTCATTGGAGCATAATTTATATTGTACTTACGAAATAATATTGCGAAGTTGTGAACAAAAAAGGAAGAAAAGAAAAACAAAAAGGTCAAAACTGGTTTCCAAGAAAATGAACACTTAACTAAATGGAGATGTGAACCCCATGCACCACGTAGCTCATCGGAACCAATCCACGCCGCCAATGAAACTGCCTAGTGGGCATGTAGTGCCCAGTGTAATGTTCATTTTCTTCCTCACAAAGAGACTCAAGATCTCCCAGCCTTGTAGTGCTATGGTGTCTTCGGTGATAGAGAAGGGCACGGGGAACGGCAAAAGATCTCAAGGTCGTAAAGATTAGCATCGGCAGAGGTAGCTACACCAGAGGCGACTAGAATAAGTGACAAAAAATAGCTCCGTGCTAACACTAACACATGGAATTTGCTCATGTCAGAAAGTGGTTGATTGTGGTTGCATGTAAGGTTGTGTACAATAGAGAATGCATGGATGCGTATGTGTATTTTGGATGGTAAATTATACAATATATATAGCAGAGAGGGAGCATCCAAATAGCCTAGAAAAAGAGTGCACACATTTTACACTTGCACAGCCTGCGAGTGAATGTTGAACTAGTCTAAGCCATAGCCTTAGGGTGCAAATGGTATGGATATTTATCTGGTCACATTCAAATCAAAGGAGTTCTAGAGGGGTTTATATCCATCCATATTTAAATCAAATATTTAGAATTTAGATTTTATATGAATCCGGATAGTCAAAGCCATATTTTATGGTGTCTACATCCATCCTTATCTTATCCACACATGGGGCACTAACCAAACTTGAAGAAAAATACAAAACAAATATAATATAGTCGTATCTGATTCATTCATAGTCACCGCCTGAGCTAGCCTTGTAATCGCCTGTGTTGTGTAGCTCGTCATGCTCGCACATGTCTTTTGCCTAAAATTGACCTTGTTACCATCTGCACTATGTGACTCGCCAAGCTTGTGCCCATCCTGTCATCGCCTGTTGTACCCACCTCTTCGTAGTTAATGCCCATGCAAGTTGCTAAATTGAGGTTGATGGGGCCTACAAAGTGAAGATATGCTGTCGAAGAGGATAGGTGGCTTGCTCTAGGGGAAAAGAAAGAAGAAGAGGTTTCACACTAAGGGAAGATGTGATCAATAGGTTGGCCATGGGAATTAGGGTAATTAAGCTTGGAATGACACATCCAACCTTCATGTAAAGGTGAGTGTCCATGGAGAGGGCCCTAGAGTGTGGGTGGTGCAATGTCAACGTGTGGAGGGATCAAAACACCAGAATAAGGAGGAAAGCCACTACAAAAAAAAAAACACCACGAAAACCATCTAAGGATCCACTATTGAAACCACCCTCAAAGACACCAAACTATCAAATGATGCGATTTGCATGGTATTGCAAAGTTTAGGTATTTGATATCCGGTTTTGTGGTTGAGGGTGCAAAACTAGGACGACGCTATGGCACGACAGGGTCGCGCAATCTCCAACGCGCGACCTCGTCCCGACAGCGGTTTCCTCTTTCCTCAGCCGCGCCGCCCTTCTCTGACTGCCTCTCTCAGCCGCGGCACCTCTCTCACCCCGCCCATGTGTGACCCGACGCCTCCATCTCAGATCTGTGCAAACTCACGGCTGCCTTCCCCTGGCCGCGGCGCCTCCGTCCCCCAGCCTACGCGACCCCACGACTCCGTCCCGGCTAGCCACTGCCCCGTCGTCCCTGGCGTGAGGCCGCGCCTCCCGTCATCTCGCGAACACCCCTGGTGGCAACGTTCTCGGCGTGTAGCAAGTTGTGTACAAAGAAATATAGTAAGTTATGTACAAAAGTTGTAGTAAGTTAGGTAATATCTACCAAATTCATATGACTATGTAGCGAGTTCATGGCATTTTGTAGCAAGTTTCTTGCTATGGCAAGGTTATTTGATTATGTAGCAAAATTATGTAATATCTAGCAAGTTCATACGATTATTATATAGTGAATTCATTGTATCTTGTAGCAAGTTGCCTGTTGTGGCAAGTTCTTGTAACTACATAGCATGTTATGTAATGTTTAGCAAAGTGCATACGATTAAGTAGCAAGTTCGTGGAGGTATGATACTTTTTAAAACAACAGCAAGTTGTGTGCAAAATATCAGTAAGCTGTGTACATTAAACGATCTAAAAACTAGCAAGTTATTATAAAACGGCCTGCAAATTGAAGTCATACGGAGATGGATAATAAAGGCCCAAAACACGGAAGAGGGAGAAAAGGGTAGAGCAGGCCAGCCCAAAAGCACGAGAGGGGAGGGGGGTGCAGCGCTCGAGTCTAACAGGCCACGCAGGCACGCAGCTGCAGGCGCGGGATGCGCAGCGGGCGGGCCGCAGCAGGCCGAGCGGGCGGTCGTCGATTAGACTTTACGCAAAACTAGATGACCCTGATAGTTCAGGGTGGCCAAATAGACTTCTTCCAGCAGCATATTCGTAGGCCGTAGATAAGGCCCATGTCTATCTAAGACAAGATACAGCCCATCCCATATGCGGGCCGTCTGAGCTCTTTCCTATCTGCCGCAATCCAATTCATGGGATCCATCCAAGTGTCTGCCCGATTCGCTTTGCTCCGCCTCGTGAGGCAGATGGGGCGGCGTCACGGCGGCGGCGGCCGCGGCGGCCGTGGAGGTGGAAAAGGGCGAGGGCGAGATGAGGAAGAGGATTTGCATCTGCACAAGGCTGCGAGGTCTGGTGATGCTTCCGCGGCGGAGTCGTTGTGCGAGTCGAATCCTCTCGCCGTCAACGCAAGGGACCGCCTCTCCCGCACACCGTACGCACCGCTACCCAAGCAAATCCCCTTCCCCTCCCTCAATCCCTCTCCATCTGAGCAGAGAAGGGCCGAGTAGCCATGCCTAGTGCACGGATCGTTATTAGGAGTATCTTTCTTAATACTACATATAATTATCTATCTATACCCTTGGGTCTTGGTCACTAACCCTAATGCAACCAGCCGATGGGTAGTTTGGTTCCTTATTATTTTTTGTTATTAGGACTTATATGTTGCAGCTGCTGACTTGCCATTGCCATTGACATTGTTTTTTTTTTCTTTCACAAAAATGAACTAGTCTTCAACACTACACTGAATTCTGTCCCTCCTGCATCTAGAACTTCCTTTTCCCCAGTAAGGGATTGTTCGCTTGAGCGGTAATTTTGCCGCGATGCAAGTGAAAAAATATGGAGCTTCTAGACCGCTCATCTGTCCCATTGTACGACGTTGAGGCAAGCCTGCCACTATCTGTTGCATTGCGGGCAGAATTCCCTCTGTGATGAATGCTCTCAAATAGCACCAAATGGCGCATAACTATCTCTTAAACTTTCAGCTAAATTCATGGACAACATAGGCCATTGTATTTCAAGAGCTAGTTATTTCTCTTTGTCCCCTGTCATTTCAAGAGATAGTTACAAATCGAGTTGTTTGTCTAGTATTTCTAGCTTGTATTTGAGTTGAA
Organism: Paspalum notatum; assembly: GCA_022530915.1. Classification (NCBI taxonomy): domain Eukaryota; kingdom Viridiplantae; phylum Streptophyta; class Magnoliopsida; order Poales; family Poaceae; genus Paspalum; species Paspalum notatum. Next base: position 21,006,057 of record CM039684.1, on the reverse strand, counting down.
TACCTTTAGCTTTTGCAATTTAGGCACATTTGGAATGCTTGAAAATTCTACGGCTTACAAACTGGACCTCAGTGAAACTGAAACCTGAAGACCAATGCCCCACAGCCCTGGCAATGGGTGGCTTTGTAGATGTATCATCCTATGCCCACACCCAAGTTTAAGTCCTAAGAGGCTAAGACCAAGTCTAGTGCTCATCTCCTTCTAGGGTAAAGTAGTTTACTGCATCTATGAAGTATGAACAGTTTGAGTTGTGGGCAGACTGATTCATTGGAAGACCAAATTGTTATTAATGCATCTACTAATACTCTAGGTTGGGGGAGACTGATCTGTCCATACCATGCTTGGTATGTGACCACTGCAGCATTCTCATTCTCATATCCAACCAATGCCTTCTGTTTCTCTCTGCAATAGTGATGTGGCACATTGTATGTATAATCTTGCTTTATTTAGTGGAACATATTTACATGGCATGCTTTGTCATACTGTACCATTACCATCAAGTTATTTTTTGCCCTTTTTTCCAGCATGTGCACTGATAATTATTTTTATACTAAGGGACTTACTTTTTCCTTCTTAAACTATCCTGCAACAATTTTTTTTTATTTTCTAGTTGTAGTTCCTGAACTTAGTTGCTAATTCTGGGTAACAATCATTATTTACGCGTCGCTTTTTCTTTTGGAAAGGGATTAACTAGATACAACTATGTGCAATATATGATGTTGCACCAGGCCCAACATTTTGCTAGCATCTGAAGTCTTTTTTTAGCTTTCTTAGTGTATTATTCTTGCTCAATTAATTGTTTGTGCACGACAGAGGCAGAGCAGTTTCTCAGTGGACAGGCGATGCTTGTGCTGCATTAGAATTCTCTATCGATTTCCTCTGAATTTTACTATCTCCCTTGACACAATTTATTTCTTCATTCAGACTCCACTTGGCTGCATGGGCTGGGCATGTTGAGGTTGTGAGATGCCTCTGCAAGCACAAAGCTGATGTGGGAGCTGCAGCAATGGATGACACCGCAGCAATTCATTTTGCTTCCCAGAAAGGCCATGTAGAAGTGGTCCGTGAGCTGCTGGCATCCGGGGCCTCTGTGAAAGCAAAGAACAGGAAAGGCTTCACGGCGCTGCACTTTGCTGCACAGAACTCCCACCTGGATCTTGTGAAGTACCTTGTGAAGAAAGGTGTTGACTTAACAGCAAAGACAAAAGGCGGCCAGACAGCTCTACATGTTGCAGAGAACGACGATGTGCGCTCATTCCTGAAGGAGTGCGAGCAGTCTTTAAAGAAGGGAGACGAGCTACCTTCGGATAAGAAGGATGATTCTGCAGAGGAGCGCGACAGCAAGTGTTCAGGTGAGGTTCAGAAAGATGGGGAGGATACAGGGCAGGGCGAGAAGAGGAAAAGTGAGGGGGTTGCTAAGTCGAGTTCGCCAGGAGCAAAAAAGGCCAAAGTTTCCCTTGGTCATCTAGTTAGTGAAAATGACATGGACGAGGAGGATGTTGAGCAGCCTTGAACTTTTTTTTTATAAAGAGCAGCCCTGACCTTGAGGATGCAATAGAAGGGCATCCGCTGTTCCACCTTCTACGGCATCTTGAATGTAAGCCTGCAAGGACAAGTGGAACTTTAGTTGATTCTCGTGTATTGTATGGAAATTCGAAGTGCATAAGTCTTACGATTTGGGTACAATTGGAAGCCTCCAGTCATCGTTGTGAGCCATAGGGACAATGTACACGCGCTGCACTTATCTACTTCAGTCGTAACATAATCGTACCATCCTGCGGTACGTGTACTCGTGTAGCGATTTTCCGAATCCTGTGCCAACTTGGTTCCGTTCGGCGCGAGATGTAGGAAAAATTATGCAGGCTTCTTTATTCTCGGCTCTACTTTGAAATACAAGGGTGTATATATATATATATATCGGAGAGGATTTGGTGACTCCGGTGGTAGATACCACATAGGAGAGTGGTAGCTACATACAGGAGGAGATGGTAGCTGCCCATTTACTTGTTTTGGCTAAAACGACAATGGTCCCATTACTGCTTTTTGTGCAGGAGTTCTAAAAGTAGTCTGCGTTTAGGATTTGATGACTCCGGTGGTAGATACCCCATAGGAGAGTGGTAGCTACATAAAGGAGATGGTAGCTGCCCATTTACTTTTTTGGCTAAAACGCTTTTTGTGCAGGAGTTCTAAAAGTAGTCCGCTTACGGGAGGGTAAAAACTTAACGTTTTTTAAGCTCCAATCTTAATTCTTGCGGTCCGTTCTTGGCAGCAGGGGCGGGCATTTTAAACCCGAGAACCGAAAACAGAACCGAACCGAACCAAAATAGACAGAATTGTCGGTCTATACGGGTTCGGTCCATACCAATGATTTAATTCGGGGTTCGGGTTCAGTTTCGGTTTTCGGCTTCAAAGACCCGAATAGACCGAATAACCCGAATAGAGTGAAACCTTTCTCATGTAATGATTTTATAACATGACATGCGAACTTATTAGCTGGTGGTTGTTAAGTAATAATAATATTAGTATCTCTCTATGTCTATATGTTATTTTTTCTTAGCTATTTTTTGCTATACTAGCACTTATATTTAACTACTCATTGTATATATTTTAATGGACCACAAGAGTCCGTAAAATTTCGGTCAATTCGGTGGACTGAATAGATCGAACCAAAAATTTCGGTCTATTCGGGTTCAGTTCCTATTTTTTTTCCTGAAATTTCGGTTCTCATTTTTCAGAACCCGAAATTTTCAAAACCCGAATAGACCGAACCGAAATAACCGAGTAGACCGAATGCCCACCCCTACTTGGCAGGTTGTGCATGTCTCCTTCCGACAGTCCAAGCAAATGGGACAGCTGTGGTGGTCCAATTTAACCGCTGTTCTCGTGCTTCAGGCTATTCCCAATGGGTTAGGAAAAATAGTTGCCTGTGCACTGTAGCGCTACTATATACATACAAAGATGGAAGTAGATGGAATAATGGAGGAATAGTGGATAGGCAAACCTTTCTAGACAATGGTTGGGGACGGTAGGAGGCCGGCATTTTTTTTTTCAAATATCCGACAGTCCAGGCTCTGCACCACCATTTACTGCTTGACGTTGGCCCAGTGAAGTTTTGCAAGCTAATAATTTTGCTGTAATACCGAGATGTGTATTAATTAGTTCTAGTACGAAATGAAATCGCGTTGTGGTCGCGCATCCATATTGTTTTGTTGAATCTGGGTTCGGTGTTTTATTTTCCGTCAAAGCATAGAAAAAAGAAACGACCGTTCTAGTAATCATCTACGTCGCTCGTAATGTAAATAAAGCATAGACTGATAGGAGGTCATGGTGTCAGGCAAAGAAGGCAGCAAAATTTTCTGCAGCCAGGCCCGCGCGTACATCACTGCATCCAGCCCTGCAAAGACGCTGTGCAATGACACAGAGGTAGCATGCCTCTACCCCTACGGCCCTACACGGCTACACCCCCGCTACTCCGCCACAGGATGATGTGTGGATATATGCAGATAAAAAAAAAAAGGACGATGTGTGGATAGTGCAGAAGGGTGCGTATGGGTCTAGAGCTCCATGCCTCTCGGTGCCAGACCTGATACGGTGAAGAGGATGGGCAGTAAAATACCTGCAACGTCAGCGTCGGGATAGCGCAGTGGGCCATGCGACCACAGGCTCAAATGGTGTGTGGGGGTAAAAAGACTAAATCGCGGTGAAAAAGGATGTGTTCAGAGCTTAGAGACTAATTGGCGTAATACGTGGTCCCTCATGTTACGGAGTGGGAGTGAATCGTTGTCGTCGTTCTAAATGAACCGACGGTGCGGATCTCGCGGGTAGGTATCACCCCTGGGGTGGTATGTACAACCCGTTGTGGGGCAACTACCACCCATGTCACCAGAATATTTTCGATATATACGTATACATACATGTACATATATGTATGTATATACATATACACATGTATATGTATACGTGTGTATATATATATATTTATTTATATATAAAATTCTCTGCTCTACAAATTTCATAGGACTTCTTTTATAAAGATATTTTCTTTACTTCATACTCCCTCCGTTTCGTTTCAGATTATTGTCCTTTTAGCCCTCTTTCTTTGGATGTCGATGAACAAGACACATTTATGAAAAAAAAAGAAGATTGAATCTATTCGAAATCTAAAGGAAACTGAAATGACACGAATGGAGGGAGTATTTCTCTTCAACAAAGTCAATCTTTACTTAATTTAATGTATAAAAACATACTTATAAATTAGGTAGTTGTGGAGAAAGTACCTCTATACAAAGAAGCCTTTGCAAGCTACCATTGGAGTGCACGGAGCAGCTCTTCTCTCTTCTCTGGTTGAGCTGAGAAAAGTGAAGCGGACTTCTCCCAAAGGCCCTTAACCTATAGGATAGATGAGCATATAGAGGGTGCCATTAAAACTATACCTAGAAATTGGGATGTCAAGCTGTAGTTTAGTGAAAAAGATGCGAATGCCAGGGGAAATTTTTACGGCCCCATATCATCGTGATAGCCAATGATGTGCAAAAGATATCTCAAAAAGCCTGATGGTTATTGTAAAATAGAAGGAAAATATATCTAGCAAAGTGGACCTCTATTTTTGAGGTGAGGAATTATTATACTCTTAACACATGAACTACCTTTTGTGATCTGACCAACTCCTAATTTTTTAGTTGAACCCTACACACGCTCTTTATCCTTTTGATGATACAGGTTTTGGCCAATGACAACGGTCCACGTCGCATCTTTAGTTCTTCCACTTTGAGAAAGTTCTTTTTTTTTCTTCTCTATCGCTCATGCATAATAATAAAAGAAGTGTATTTAGTGGTCCATGATTTGGAATGCCATGTGCCATCGCCGGGAAAAAAAAGCTACATAAGTAAGGATGGCACTGAGGCGGGTCCCTACTGATTTTGGACCCACCCACCTACGCACACCATGGGTTTGCGGGTTCGTGGACCCAAATCTGTGCAGGGCACGAGCTGGTTTTGATCCCCTGTGCTTGCAAAGAGGTGAATAGATAATTCCGGATAGCATGCTATGAATGGTGATTGGTAACATACATGCTTCACCCATAATTAGATCATTGTCTTTGCGTTAGATACATTGAGTTTCCATGTTAACACGGAGATATTGCCATGCCATGTGCTATTCTCTGTAATAATGTTACTAAATGGGCCAACCACATCCATTTGGTTATTTGCAAGCTGTAGTTTAGTGAAGAAGATGAAGGAAGTACCAATATTGTCATGTTACTAATTATTAAATAAATGCGATTATTCAACTTCCACGATACATTCAAGACCATCCATTTGGTTTGCATTTGTTATGACTATAATAAAAGAGTGACCCAAATGCGAACACAATTTTCTTGTATTGGATATTAATGTAAGAGCTATTTTGGGTTCCATCAATCTCCAAGGGGATTAGAGAGGATTACTAGGAATTACTAGGAATTGAACAAAATTTTTTATTCCTCCACATCCCCCTTTAATTCCCCATAATATCCAAAGTAGTCCTAAGGTTGTATATCAACGAAACTCCAGTTTACATATTTTTTTTTACTGTGGCATATAAAAAATCATGTATTGTTTTTAGTAATAACAGAATAAAAATTATGTGGCGTCTATTTAATATGCATGATAATAGGAATAGCCTAAAAGCAAGCTAATAATGTTGCAGTACAAAGTTCACAGTGTGAAGCAAGAAAAAAACAAGAAGAATAGGGAGGAGAAAACAGTAGCAAACCCCTATGGAAAATAGGGCCATTTATAGCAGATCATCAAAGGAGTGATTGGCTCCCAAATTAGAGAAACGGTTCAAGACGGGGACGAACGGAAACCCCCACCACATCAACCGGGCTCCGCTCGACAGATCGGCGTTCTCATGCCGCCGTCGCAGGCGCCCTCCGGCGGCGGCGCCGCGTGGCGCCACCTGCTCCTGCTCCTCACGGTCCTTCCGCTCACGCTCGCCGCGCTGGCTTTCGTGCTCCAGTGGCGCGGCGGCGGCGTCGACGACCCGACCGCGCGCTGGCCCTCCCACGCCTTCCCCGGCATGACCGAGCCCACCCCGCCGTCGCTACCCTCGTCCGACTGCGCCGATGTCCTCGTCGCCTCCTCCGTCCCCACCTTTCCCTACCTCCGCGGCTGGTCCTTCCCCACCGACTCGGGCGCGGTCCTCCAAGACGTTTCTTCAGAGGAACACAACCAGCCCAAGGTTTGCGTGCAGACGAGCACCTCCGCGGGCCTTGAGCAGATTCTGCCCTGGCTCTTCTATCACAAGATCGTCGGCGTCGCGCAGTTTCTGCTCTTCGTGGAGGGGAAGGCGGCCAAGCCCAATGTCGCGGGAGTCCTCGAGTCAATTCCTGTGGGTGACTGACTCTGAATGCATCTGTTGTTCTTTATCCTCTCCATTTCGGCAGTTCCTGTGCTAATATTAGTGCCTTTTTTGCGTTCTTGATGCTGCAAGGGGGTAAAAGTGGTGTACAGAACCAAGGATCTTGAGGAGCAGCAGGCACGGAGGTCAGCCTCGTCTTCCCACCACCGTCTTCGATAACAATTCGCACTACTGTCTTCGATAACAATTCCCACCACTGTCTTCGATAGCAACTTTGATTGTGTGCCATTTTTTGTTCTCTTGCTGATAACCACAAAATATTTATGCATTTCCTTTCAATTTCGATAGTTTTATCTGAAGGCATATGGTTCTTGACTTGACCGCATCCAACCATTAACAATGATGGATGGAGTGAGAATTTTTACAGTAGCCATAAGACATTTCCATGCCTAGTTACCCACTGTTAGAACGTAGCATGGCGCGATGTTTGGATTGGCATGCTCTTTGATAGAGTTCCTGTCACTCCTTTCACCTTCCTGATTTATTTTTGATGAGTTTCTGTCACTCGCTTTTTCCACCTTCCTGATGTATTTTATTGCTTGGCCTCAAGTCGAATCTGGAATGAGACATGGCTTGCAAGCTTTTTCTACAAACCTTGCAACTATGAACTCTTTGTGAAGCAATCACTCAACATGGAGATGGCTATTGTAATGGCTCGGGTATGTCTCTTAGTCTGTTGTCTCTATTGTCAACTCTGTTATAATCATTGAACTTTTCATTTATAGCTTTAGCTTTTAGCTAGTCAATGAAGCTGCTATGCAACAATGTTGGCTTCTAGTTTTCTTTGAGAATTTTTCTTTAGGCATTTATATACTAAGGGCAGTGTTATTTGTTGAAGGATGGTGGCATGGATTGGATCATACATCTAGACACTGATGAATTACTATATCCTGGTGGAGCTGCTGAGTATTCTGTTAGACGTTTGTTAGCTGAGGTCCCTCATGATGTTGACATGGTTATTTTTCCAAACTATGTAAGTAAAACCAAAAACAGGTTTTGGCACTGCTATTCATGTCTGGCTGTCCACAAAATTTCTGTGTACTAATTAACTTAATTACTTTCAGGAAAGCAGTGTTGAGCGTGACAATATAAAAGATCCATTCAGCGAAGTAAGCCTTTTCTCTTGATTACTTTCCCCCTTAAGACAATATACCATTGGTTGCAAGTCACATCTTGATGCAACTTTGTGCACTTAGAATGACGCCTCTACTGATCTTGACTTTTTGATACAGCATAAAGTTATGCATTCATTTTCTTCTCATTTGACAATCACATGTCCAAAACTGGGAGTAATTCTATTCCTCAAATTAGTGACAAAGTACAGGAGTAAGAGTTACCTCAAGCAGGAATTGTAAGCGGGCAACAAAGAAAATGGGGAATAAATTCATATAAAATATCTAAGAATTGGAACAAAATAGTAGAGATAAATTCCTGCTTGGGAGTAACTCTTACACCTTTGCTTGGAAACTAATTTGGACTTGTCTGTTGTTGCTTTGTAAGATTTTCATGTTTCATCTAGGAAGATTTGTGAACAATTTGTTGAATTTCGTTTCAGTTGCCATCACTAATTAAAATGAAAATATCTTAAGTATACACTAGATATGGAATTTAGCCACTTCAACAAATTGTTTAAAGCGCATACTTGAAAGCTCCCACACAAGGTGGGGGTCTTGGGAAGGGAATTTCTAGACAGCCTTGCCTCTGCATAATTCTGCAAAGACGCTGGTTGGAACCCAGGATCTAAGCTACAAGTGGAATACTCTTGTACCATTGCGCCATCCGCCCACCCCTGCCCTTCAATTCAACAAATTGTTTTTTTGAAAAAGATTTGAGTTGGATCTGGCAATTGTGGCTTCACCTTCTAAGTTTGGGGTCATCTATGCCTATCTTAGTGCATGTGTACTGTGATGAAATTTTCGGTGGTCTGAAGGTAGGATGCAAAGTTTATAAGATTTGCAGATTTAAGTATAGTTATTTTTATTTTTTGCATTATGAACTTTTTGGTGCTTGCTTTGTTCACTTCTTTCTTACTACTTTGTAATTTCTTTTGGAGCACACAACACGACAACAACCCACTAGGTATATGCAGGGAAAATAATGTAGTTTGTCTTGAAGTTTGGAACTTTTTGTATGATTATCTGAGGTATGTTACAATGCATAATCAGCTATCTAGTCATCCAAAAATAAAATAATCGCAAAATAGAGGATGCCTTGTATGTGCAATAAGTCATGATGCTCTAGCATCCTCAAGAACAACAGCAGATCAAGAGATTCTGATGAGATCACACATTATGTAGATGTGTTTATCTGTTTTGTATGATATCTTTTGTCACCATTTTTAGCAAGGGAAATATCTTATGTACTGCACCATTTGCAACTTATGAGTTATCATCCTACATCAACTACCTCAGTAGATGCGCAATATCACCGAATAATGATCTTATCATGAATTCATGACAGTCTTCTGTGCATTGCAATTCTTGCCAGGTGTCTATGTTCAAGAAGAATTATGATCATCTCCCTAAAGATACTTACTTTGGCATGTATAAGGAAGCAACACGTGGAAATCCAAATTATTTTCTCACTTATGGTAATGGCAAATCTGCTGCACGAATTCAAGACCATCTCCGTCCTAATGGCGCACACAGATGGCATAATTATGCAAAGAGCCCAAGGTAAGGATATTTGACCACATACAAGTTTGCATAATAATATTTATTTATTATTACTACCTATGGTCAGAAATACTTGTGCACTAAATATTATTTTAGACGCCAATTATTTGGATTGAGAACATGAAAATTGTATGTGTATGTCTGTCAAAAAAGTTCAATTTGGAGAGCTGCCGAAGTGCCTATATCCAAAATGTAAATTATTTCAGAGTAAAGTAATTCTTACTGTAGTTTTGGCGTATCACACACAGTGAGAATATTTTTGGGGTTTCATCTCAATATGACTGCCTAGGTTTTACATTGGTTTGCCAAGCCTATCACATCCTTGGAAAAGGGGCCCTTATGACCCTATCCTTTACCTGGGCTTGGGACCAGTTATGTTGAGACAACACAGGGAAAAAAGAATGCCAAATATAGGGATATTGATGAAGATGTTAGCCATAGAAGGAACAACTGAACGGGTCAATTCCTTTTTATGTTGTTAGGGATTAAACTCGTTTTTTTATTATTTCTAGAAATGGAAAACCAACTAGCTAGAGAGGACCAAAGCTGGCCTTTTTCAATAATTAGGTGGTCAAAGATATCTGTTTTTTTTTTTTTTTGTTCAAGGACTAAAATGCAACTCCTCAATAGTCAATAGTTTGGTAGTAAAAATGTACTTGTTGATGATAGAATTAAAGTGCGGTGGATAAAATGGCGCAAATCATCACCTTTTTTGTGAGTTTCTGTGACAAGAGGGTGCCACTGAAGCTAAAAGGAAAGTTCTATAGAATAGAACGGGTGATAGACTTGTGATGTTGTATGATGCAAAATGTTGACCTACGAAAATGTGACATATTCAACAGTTAAAGTGTCACAGAAATGTGTATGCTATGTTGGACTTGTGGTCATACAAGAATGGAGCAAGTCCTAAACGACGATATATGCGATAGCTAGGCTGCTAGGGTAGCAACATCTGAAGAAAAGCTTGTCCAACACCAGTTGAGATGATCCATATCATGGAGACATCTAGAGGAATCATTGCATAATGGAATCCTAAGGCATGTCATTAATGTGAGTAGCGGTAGGGGGTTGGTTGGACTTGACAGGGGATGAGGCAAATACTTGAAAGAATGGAATATACGGGAGATTTGTCTTTGGATAGCTGTGGATGGAAAACAGCTATTCATGTGCTTAAATCATAAATAGGCCTTGATTTATTTTCTTTTCCTCTTTCCTTTCCTTTGTGAGAGGTTCTTGTTGGGTTTCAACTCTAGCTGTAGCCTACCTTAACTTGCTTGGGACTAAAAGGCTTTGTTGTTGTATCACTAACAGTGAGATCAAGCTGGAGGAGGCTGCAGTTCTGCACTATACATACACTAAATTTTCAGATTTGACATCTAGACGTGATCGCTGTGGATGCAAGCCTACAAAAGATGATGTTAAAAGATGTTTCATGTTGGATTTTGACAGAGCAGTAAGTAAAGATGCCTTATAAGTAAATATGCTTTATAATTAATTTTGAAGCTCAAGACATATACGCAGTTCAGCAAATAACTTAATTTCCTTTGATATCGATAACTATATTTCGCCTTCTTTGTGCTTCTCATTGGATGACTCAGCTACTGTCTCTTCTACTATCTAACTTCAATGTTTGCTATGCAGGCTTTTATAATTGCATCAACTGCTAGTGAAGAGGAAATGCTTCGCTGGTAATTTTCATACTTTTCTTTGCTTACTTGTTTTGTGTAATGTTGTAGAGGTGCTGGGGAGCTGTTCACTTAGTTTATAGTTCCTCTTTATTGGTAGGAACAAGGCAGTTAGCTACACAAAAAGTTCTTATTTAGATTATTTATAAGTGATTTACTCTGTTGGAAGTGTTGTTTCCTCATCTTCAGATATTGTTTCTTAAGGGTGTGCTGTCCTTACAAATCGGATCACACTACATGATAGTTCTTCAATCAAACAGTGTTTAGGGTTTTATAAAATATTGAAATAGTTTTTTTTTATTTCACCTCCCCTGCCTTCTTCCTGACTTACTCTACCTATACTAGTACAGGATCACCTTACATGTACAATGAAATAACTTGCGAGCTTTTAACACATGGCAATAAGTGGATGCATTCCAAGTTGCAAATTGCTCTCTATAGGGTCAAGATATTAGCCTCACTAAAATCACATGTTGGGTTTTCAGACTCAGGACAATCCTGAAAGGCTTGCCCCCAGAAACACATGGCCCATGTCTGGACTATCTTGAGAAGGCTTGGCTCAAAGCTCAAAAGGCCCGACAACATCTAGGTCTTCTAGGTTTTTGAATAAAGACCATTTCATTTCTGATGGATATATGAAACATAACTAACATTGACCTTAAACTTACACTGGACATGTGTGAATCTGGAATAATCAGAGTAAACTAGGAGCATTTCATGGAATGATCCAATAATCATAAATACTACCTCCTCCCTTTAATATAAACTAAAAAAGGGCATATATTAAAGGGTGGAGGGAGTACTATTCCAAATGCCTTTTGATGTCAGTTAAATGTGTTGAATTCTGGTGCTCCTTTTTCTGCTTTGCACTCTGCAGAGATATGGATGCTCAATGCTTGGTCTGCTCTTCTCTTGTTCTGTAATGATTGTCGTTTCTGTTTTGGCTAGGTACAATGAACGTGTTGTGTGGAATGATAAACAGCTGAATCTAAAGCTTCTGAGGAAAGGAGTGCTAACTCGCATATACACCCCAATGGTGGGTAACAATGCTGGTGTGTGAAGTCACTATCATTTTACATGCTATTTAATGCTTAATTATTGTATTTTCTTTGCCAGACGATTGTTCAGAGTCTGCGTGAATCTGGTGTCTTCACTTCCGTCATTGCAGCTGGTCAACCTGCTGTGAATGCCAAACTGTCACCAAAGAAAACGAATGCCCAGAGCCAAAATGTTACTACATCTGGAAACTTGCCAAGAAAGTTGGTCAGAGTTACAGATTCTAAGTTGTCTGCTAGGAAGATATTGGAAGCTGTTGATCTTGCCTTTAGGGATACTGATATAACTGCTGTTCCACCGTTGTCGCCGCCCAGTTTGGATGATGAACACATGGATCATAGTGAATAATGTCATATGGAATTCTTTTAGTTGAACGTATAAGTTCTAAGTAAAGGTACTGACATCTTCGCAAAAAAGGTCCTGACGTCAGCATGGATGGTTCCAACTTTTTTCGCAATCACAGAAGCTGAATTTTGGCACGCGTCCTTTTGTTGATCAAGGGGAGGGCGACACTGATTGATAGATACAGTTCTTTTTTTAGGCACAACAAAATTTTCAACAATTTTGTACAAAAACTTTAGAGAGTTATTAACATGGAGTTTACCTGAGGTGCTCAGGTTGGATTCTTCCGGCGTTTTACAGACACGGTGGCTATACAGTGTACTTATGACTTCGGAATGAGTCTAAATTTATGGTAGTGTACAAATTCGACTAACACGATTGGTCAGATTAAACTTGAATCTTAAAAGCATGTGGATGTCTTGAAAATGAGAGGATGCTTCCTTTTGTTGGTGCTTAATTACACTTTATCAAGTCTGTAATGAGTAGCTCAAACTTGTTTAGATTTGGATAATTGAGAGATTGAGAGAATGAATGGATCGAATGAATCCACTGTGTGTTTCCACTAACTGTGTATGAATATATACATGGGGAACGGACGGTAACGCGTCCGTTCGGACTTTAATCACGTTTACAATATGCTAATTGCGATTAGAGGAAGATTAGTAACCGCTAATTTTCTAGATTGTTCTCCAACACTCTGGATGAGATCACTGCCTTTATTTGTTGTTCAACACTCTCCCTTGATCGAATCCATTTATATCCTATTACTATATCTAGAAATATAGAAAACTATTTTCTATATCTGTCCTATTAAGTGTATTATCATCTTACAAAAACCCTGTGGGAAAACTAGATGACAAGACGCATCTTCTATGTTGATATTACCTCGTTAAAAATTTTATACGGAAAAACCTTAGTGAGGGAAAAATCCATAGAAAAAAAAAGAGTATAATATAATATTGACTTGGTTATATTTTGGAGAGCGATACTCCTCCTAATTCCTGCAAATCTTTAAGTCATCTCATACCTATTCCTTTAAATATTTCGAAAATGTGAAATATGGTAATGACTTTGTAAATAAATCACCTAGATTATCACACGACTTTTGCAAAATGTTTATCTTCCCATTCTTTTGTAACTAACGAGGGTAAAACAATTTTAGAGCAATATGCTTTGTGATATTACTCTTTATATAATCAGTCTCCATCTGAACAACACAGGCGGCATTATCATTCTGTGAAGCCAAACATATTCTTTGGAGGCTTCATATAATGCAATAATATCAGAATGATTAGTGGATATAGCTACCAAAGTTTGTTTGGATGATTTCCAAGAGATAGAGTATGCGAATCCGGTTTGAGATCTGGCATCATAGGGATCTAATAAATAGCCAGTATCTGTATATCCAATCAAAATTTGATCTCGAGTTCTTCCATAAAAAATATCAAGATTTCTTGTACCATTGAGATATCAGAAAATATTCTTTACTCCAGACCAATACCGTTTAGTGGGAGCTGCACTGTATCTGGTAAGTAGATTCACTGCAAATGCAATGCCCGGCCAGGGACTATTTGCTAGATACATAATTGCACAAATGGCACTGAGATATGGGTACTCTCATCCCAAAATCTCTTTCTTCACCATCCCTAGCTCGAAAAGCGTCCTTTTCTATGTCTAGCAATTTGACTACCATAGGGGTTTTAGATGGATATGATTTATCCATATTCAATTTCTCTAAACTTTTTGGATATAGGCCTTTTGGTATACAAATATTCCCGAAGGTAAATGCTCAAGTTGCAAACCTAAGCAAAATTTGATTTAACCCAAATCCTTTGTTTCAAATTCCGTCTTTAAATGATGATGTGCTTCATTGATATCGGTTTCGTTTCTAGTTATATTAAGATCATCAACGCATACCGAGATAATGCAAAATCCTATAGAGGATTTCTTCGTGAAAACACATATACAATCATCATTATTAGTGTATCCTTAAATGAAAGGAATTCACTCAAGCGTTTATACCACAAACGCTCTGATTGTTTTAAGCCATATAAAGACTTCTGCAATTTTACACAATACACGTTATGATTTGCCTTTGGATTCGAAACATTGATTCCATCTTGAACTATCACGTAAATATCCTAATCCGGTAACCCATATAAATATGCGGGTTGCTATGTCCATCAACTGCAAAGATAGACGATTCTGTATTGCCAGTGATATTAAGTATCGGAAGGTTATGCCACTCATTACTGGAAAATACATTTTATTATAGTCGATGCCGGGCTTTTGCGTAAAGTCTTGTGCTACTAGCCTTGCTTACGAAAACCCACTTGTATCCTATAGGGAAGGAGTCTCGAGGTGTTAACATACTTCTGAGAATACTTTCTTTTATAAAGCGAGACAATATCTTTTTCTAAGTGTCGACTATAGTAGCCTTGCGGTCAAAGGTTTCACCAGTCTCTGTATAATTGGTAGTAATTTCATCTACCCTTGAAGACACATCAAGATTTTCCGTATCCATGGTCCTCGGGTTTTCCGATATTCCTTCTTCGACCATGCGCGCATTCGAAGAGGGTTGTGGATCCACTTCCAGTTTCATCAACTTCTTGTTGACATGCATTTACCATCTTGCTCTCTTTTTTTAATAAGATTAATCCTTCTTGGATGCCTTACTTCTTCCCTCTTATTTGTAGTAGGATTTTGAGTGGTTTTATTTGGTACCTCCACTCTTTCAAGCACAATCCTAACAGGAATGAAAGACTTTTATTATATCTTTGTAATTAGTAAATGCATGGGGCAGATTATTTGCAATATTTTGCAAAATAATATTTTTCTGAACTTGAAGTTCAGTTTCTTTAGTACAGGGATCTGAGGAGGAGATACTTTTCGCATCCCAATCAATTTCTCGTTATTCTCCTTTATGGTACTTGAAATCTCCCCCTAATGTCGGGAAATGTTCCTCACTGAAATACAATCAGCGAACCAGGTCGTAAATAGATCACCCGTTAGGGGTTCTAAATACTTTAGTATCGACGGAAATAGTAACCCACATAAATCCCTAACTTTCTGTGGGAGCCTATAGAGATACGCTATAATGATGATATCGGTATGTAAACGACACATTCGAAATGACGCAATGGGAAATCTTTCGAATTTACGCAATGCAAAATCCTAGAAGGGTCCCCTTGTACTAATTGCAAGGGAGAGGAATCATGATATGCAGTTTGTCACAGTTAAATTAGATCAGCAGTGTGTAATACTGCATGACCCCAATACGACATAGGCAAAAAGCAATTCATTAATAATTGACGTGCAGCGAGCTTTATTCTTTTGATTAAAGATTTAGCCAAACCATTTTGAGTGTGGACATATGGAACTGAGTGTTGAACCTGGATTCCTAAAACCATGCAATACTCATTAAAAGCATGGGAGAAAAATTCAGCAGCATTGTCCATTCGGATTGATTGAATCCGATATTCCGGATGATGTGTCTTTAACTTTATAATTTGAGACATTATTTTGTCAAATGCATGGTTTCTAATGGACAATAAGTACACATACGACCATCTCGCAGATGCGTCAATTAAAACCATAAAATATATAAACAATCCAAAGAATGGTTCCATCGGACCACAAATATCACTTTGAATTCTTTCAAGGAACTTTAGTGGTTCTACTCAAATTTTAAGATGTGTAGGTCTTAAAATCAATTTCCCTTTAGCACATTCGGTGCATACATACTCATTATTACTGGGAAATTTTGCAACAGTCAAATCATGACTAACAGAATTGGTGGTAATTTTCCTTATCATTCCGATTGTGGGTGCCCAAATCGATCATGCTAAGTTTGGCATGCATCGACGTTTTGAAAAATTACTTTATATGTTACATGTTTTACGGGCTGGATGTATATGATATTGTGGCGGAACCGCCGATTTAATCCGGGCTAAGTACACCTGCCACCATTTGCTCTCATTGTACTTAGGCCGTACTAAACCCGGTCGTCCGTCGAGAAGCCTTCGGCCCTCGATTCGTACAAAAACCCCAGAGGAACCGACATCACACACATTCGACCCTCGATAGAGCCACAACAGTTACATCATCACACAGTTGAATAGATGTTACATAGAAAGTTAGGTTACAAACCAGTTCGAAATAAAATAGAGTTCAACATAGTCTCATACGTAAATTAGCGTTCAAATAGAGTCTCGCAGCGGAAATCTTTAACCATCATAGTTCATGACAACCAAAAGACTTGCAGAAGTAAAGTAACATCATGCCCACTGATGTCACTTCATTTGCCAGCTCAACACGCTTCTTACTCCTGATGATAACAAGTCCCTCCGCCAACACAGGCACAGAAGAGGAACTCCATACCTGTAACTCAAAAGCGGGGGCAAACCCCGAGTACTAATTACTCAGTAGGACTTAATGGATGTGGTTTACGGCTGACGCAAAGCTTGCTTACTAAGAGTTGGTCCTTAGCCGTTGCTTTTAAAACAAGTTATGATCATAGGGTAGCAGGATTTGACAGCTGCTATCCCTTCATGATAACCGAGCCATTTGCAATTGAGGAATTCATAAAAACTTGCATGAATAGAAAGCATATCATAGTCAAGCATGTAGCATTCGAAAACATGGATCATAATACATCATATTAGAGTTGTTACTACGTTGCCCGTGTGCGGTATTTGGCGTTCTCACACCTGATGAGCATCAGCGATTCGAATCGATTTCTAATTCCCGGGAATAACTAAAAATGCCAGGGGCCCATATGCTTACTCACACGACGGCTTTCCCACATATAGTCCCCCTCCTGCACCTGTCCCATCCCAAGTTCGATTCACTCCCACCTGACTCCCGGGTTGTGCCTCCATGACGAGCCTGCCGACATCTCGGGCTCCCCATCATGAGTACCAAACTCCCCCGGGCCACCTTCCTCTCAACCAGTGGGTAGGAACGTGTTTCTGTTCTCCGGATGGCACAAGTAAGGTTTCACCGGCCCCATTAACTGGGTAAGCACTTTAGCAATGGTATGCCAACCAGCAGGCGAACAGCGAACGGGTCTTATGCGACTCGGGCGGAGCCATTACACCGCAACAACGCACACCACAAGAATATAACTTAATCTCCGTCCGGTCTCCAATTAATCCTCATCATAATAAACATCTTAGCATAGACAGTGTTCTCTTTCTTTTCAAAACACCTACGTGACGAGTGTCATCTCACTCGTATCTAGTCGAGCCTATCATTTCTAGGCAACTCGTCCTACGTACCTAGTGTAGGTGCTAGGGCCAGGGCGGCCAAGGGGTCTAATGCAATGAGGTTCCAATCACAGTTAATGCATATGCGTAATCATAAAACATTATTAGCTGGGAGAGTATGGTCCTGCCTACCTTTCTCGCTAGGGTTAGCTTCCTCGGATGCGAAGTCAGGTGCGGCCTGCGGGTACTCTTCTGGCTGCGGGTCCGGCTCCTGGTCTTCTGGCTCCTCGATCAGCGGCTGTTCCTGCGTCTGCTCCTTGATCCCGTGATCTATATGCAAAATGAGTGCGATGAATGCAATGCAGGACAGAGCGCAGTAAACATATAACTCATAGTGGAAATAGGGCAAAGTAAGTAAATATTTCTATTTAACGATCTATCTCCCGAGGGGAAGGAAAATCAAACTCTCTTATGAAATCATACAGTCCGTCACCTAAACTTAACCAAGGACCCACCACGTAACCCAATGTATCCATGTCATGACCATGCATTTATATGATGTGGCATTTTTGACCCCATCTACCATTTCTTCCATTTACCATTGGTCGTTTTTTCCCACTTTTAATTATAGGAGAAAATGAGCATGCATGACAAAATAGTAAATAAGGCATGCACATATATACTTTCTGGACTTTAGACACCATGTACAAGCCACCATATTTTTCTTATAATTTTCCTAGTAATTTAAATACACTTTTTCCTATTTTCCTTTCTCAACTAGCATTTTTTGTCATTTTCAAAACACCATCATAAACTAACATGCAAGGTCACATATTGTAACAGTGGACTACCCATGATGTGCAGAGTCCATGAAAAATACTAGGGAGCCATTTTGAGCATCTTTTATATAGCACCCAACTCACACTACAATAAAACATATATTTATCATGGAAAAAAAAAAACACCAATCAAATGAACAATGCTAGAGCCAAGAAAATTCACAGGACCTAAGCATCACTAATATACTACTGTTCAAGTTTCACACATGTTGAAGTTCATTTACCCCACTTTTGGTATTTATTTTGCTTTAACATGCATGCAACAAAACCGAGGGTAAAAATGTCTTTTCACATGACCACATCATACCTAGCTTGTAGATCTACTCAAGAGGAGTTCATAGGTACTGAGTTTGTCCATTTTGGATTTTTCTTTGAATTGATATGATTTTTCAAAGTTCAAACCGAGAAAAAGGTAAATAGAAAAAGAAAAACCTAGATCTAAGGACCTCTACGTAATTAACCGTAGTTTCCAGGGGCTAGCGCGCAAGATCTGCAAGACTCAGCCCCCCGTGCGGGAGGACCGGGTTGCAAAAACGGAAAAGTCCGGGGGCTAGATCTAAAAAGATCCGGCCCCCGTCTTCTTCCTCCCGCAGCGCGCGGCGGCGCGGCGCAGCGCGCGCGCCGGCGAGCTCCGGCTCGCCGGAGCCGCGACGAGGGGCGCGGGGGATGCGCGGGAGCGAGAGCGACCACCTGGGGTAGGTCTGGTCGACGGCGGAGGCAAGGTCGAGGCGGAACGGCGGTGAACCGGGGCGTGGGCGACGGCGACGGTGGCGCGGCGAAGACGTCGCGCCGGCGTCGATCTCGGCGTCGGGTGGGAGAGGGGCGACGAGATCTACGGGGTTGGATGCTCGGCGGAGTGGGGAGTGCGGTGGTGGGGGTCTCGGGGCGAGCGGAGGCCGGACGGCGGCGGCGCGACCATGAGCTCGAGCTCGCGGCCGACAATGGCGGCGCGGCGAAGGACGGCGCGGGGCGGGGTGGAAACGGCTCGGGAAGCGGGGAAAGAGCTAGGGTTTCGGAAAGGGGTGCGCGCGGCCCGTTTTGACGCGCGCGGGCGGCCGGCCGGTGGCTCGCCGTACTCCCTGTACGCCGGCGAGCCACGCGGCGCGCGCGGGTTCGCGCCGTGGGCGCGACGCGGATCGCCGGCCCCACCTGTCACCGACTCCGAAACTGGGAAAAAGAAGAATGTGTTTTCTAGGCCTCGGTATTTCACTGTTTTGGCTCATTTCTAGGCCGAATTTGGAAAAAGTCTAATTGGAAAAAATGTTCTACTCAGAGAGATCTACAACTTTGTCAAAGTCAACAATCCCAAAATCTAAGTGTAAATATGGTTTAAATTCAAATTTTGAAATCAGCCCTAGGTAAGGACAGGGTACCTTTATTGTTTGGAAAAAAGAAAAACCCTATTTCCAAGCCTTTTCACCCAAAGTGCCTTTTGGGTAACTTGCTTAGAATTTCAATACCTACAACTTATTCAATGGGAGTGTTGCATGAAAGTGGTTTTAGGTTTGTACAAACTTAGGGTTTTTAAACAAGGCTGATTTGAGTTGGTTTTCTGCACTGACAAAGAAAGACTCCAAACCCTATGTAGCCTTCATTATCTGGCCAAACCCCAATTATGAAAGTTGTTCAAATCTTCATTATCTACAAGTTTGGTAATATGAGTTTCCCCTAGATCCCAATAGATTTGGATTTAGGAACAAGAACATAGCAGAACACATGCATAAAATTTAGATTTCAAGCATTCCATCTCCTCCCATGTAAATCTTAACTTGACTATATGCAATCACATGATGCTTGATGATGCTTAGTGCATGATTAAGATATGATAATGCCCTTGAGATGCCGGAGCATCACAGATATATCCGTTGTTATCATTTTATGCTCCTATAGAAAACAAGATTTACGGATATCTCTATAATTCAATAAGATACGAGCATAACTCATTATTCATGGGGGCATGATAGTGGTACGACCATTTCACTATCATATCACATATAATGATTGCAAAAACTTAACATCTTCGATTCAGAAGAACTTTGAAGTTTTGTGTAGCCCTAATTATAGAGTTTGTGACATTCATCTACTACGATAATGATGCCAATATACATCTATATCAAATAAACAATAATTTATGACATATTGTTGAGTATCAAATACATAAATATGATATGTACAACAAACATGCCTTAACAACGTTAATTATTACAACACATTTTAATTGGACATTTTTTTAATGTGAATGGACATTAAGATTACTAGGAATCTCAAAACTGAATCGTCTGAAATATATTTGATCAGTGTTATGTCCATTCGGGTGAGGTTCTCTTATTTAAAAAAAATGTTGCCACATGATACATAAGATCGGTGATAAACAATCAACCTCCAACTTCAAGTATTTGAAGTGTTCTCGTATGTCATCTTTAAACTTTTTGGTACAGATCAAATTGGAACTTTATGAATAAAACATATTAAGCAAAATTTTAAATCACAACCACAATCATGACAATTACTTCTCATTTCAGGTTCTATTGCCATTATTCCACTTTGTGCAATGACTTGTATTCATCAAATTTGAATAATAAGTCTAAATGCATAAAATTTGCTTTATGAAATACTCTTATCGAATATCTCTATGGCATCATGTGGTTTCTTAGCAATAGCAAAGATACCAATTAATTTGATCTATTATGAAATCTCCCCCCAATGGGGTTTCAGTACATGATTCCACTGGTTCATAGTATAAAACTTTTGTTAATGTCCATTATCCATGGGGATTAAAGATGCCCATAGGGCAAGTTTATAGAATTTCGTATCAATTATCCCGATCCCTATCATGTTATACAATCCATTTGTTTAATGATAATGCTGTAATAATCTAAAAGCAAAATTCATTAAGTCTTCGTATCTTGCCAATGTATTTGGATCATTAGAAGCCTTACATAAAATGTCGACTTTACAAATAAATAATGGTATACAGTTTGTAGATAATCTCCATGTCTGAAACATAGAGTAGATCTCTCAGTAGTAAGCACTTAAACTGCTGCTATAGACATGATCTCTGGGCTGAAATATTCACATAAGAACATACTGCAGCCGATGTCTAAGACTCTACTACCCTGTGTACTACCAAAATTATTGGAGATAATGGTTATTACCATATAGGTGTAAACCATAGATCCAAAATATTAATTTCGTGGAAACACGACGTATGTAATCATCAAATTTGGATAAACATGATGTAGACCTCTCAGTGATAGACGAATAATTCGTTGCATTAGGCATGGTCTCTAGGCAGAATTATTCATGAGAATAAAACGCAGTCAATACCTATGACTCTATCACCTTATGTTTTCACTTTGAAATGATACAAGATATTATTGAAAAATTCTGCATTCAAGCCTAGGTCAACTAAGGAGGACTTAAGTGAGGGGATTTTTCTATTAAAATGCATTTTCTGAAGAAATTATGAAAATTAACAAGGTCGATATATTGTTAAGTCAAAGACTAAAACAAAATTGTACTAATTACATAGCACAATAATGGGCCTATAATTTTGCGAAATCTATTTGGATTCAATGCAAAAGAGCCACGTCTTGCGAAAAATATAGGTCTTCTTGCAAATTTCCTTTATTGACAATTAAATATTCTTTTAACTGTGGGAGTTTTGTCATAAAATCCATTGACAAATATTGACTTAATTGGGAGAGTTTTGTTGTAAATCCTTTTGATAATTAAGTCTCATTTCTATTTGTGAGAGCTGTAGCTAATAACCCTTAAGACAATTAAATTTTGAGAGTTTTCACATGATTAAATTTTGAGTATATAAATGTAACATTGTTAACGCGGCTTATGTACGAATATTTTGTATCATTTTACATAGTTTTTCATGGTTTTTAAGCGTCAACTATATCTTTTACTAACATTTATCACCGATTATTGTGGATTTTGCAATATTGTCTTGAAAATATGCTATATATGATTTTTACAGATTTTTGATCTATTTTTCGCGAAATTCACGACGATCTACGTCGAGTAAGAAAAGTCCTCTAAGGCGACATTCATTGAATATGATGATCGAGAAAGGCTTGGTTAATTTATGCCCCTTCCTGTATTAATCAAGGTTTTCTAATCGGAAACTTCAAAAAGATGTCAAGAGCTACTAGGAATTGGAGATAATTATTCAATAAAATCATCAAATATGTCAAATATCAGAAGACTTCGTCAAATCTCGGCCCATATAGAAGATTCCAGAAATCCAACAGTCCACAAAAGCCCCGCACAAACATTACTTAAGCATCAAGGAACTACCCCGCGAAAAATGGAAACAACCGGACGCAGGGAGAGTCCGGGTCGGCCGACCCTAGGACTCCTTAAGGCGGTTCGTGTTTTCCTTTTTCCCACATCATCTCCAGGGTATAAATAGCGAGCATAAGCCCCGAGGCGAGGCATTCAATTTATTATCAAGGCGTAAAGACGGCGACAAGAGGGACCATAACTAGAAGAGAGTAGAGGGTCGAGTTTCTAGTCTAGGATTAGAGATCTTCTAGTTCCTAGAGGTGATTAGAGGTCTTGCACGGTGCTCTAATTACCCAGCTCCAGAAATCAAGGGAAGGTATGATCATAGTTATAATCTTGATACAATTTATTAATGAAGTATTGTTCTGGTCTAATTATCATGTTTTTGTTCTAATTACACTCGTTCTAGCTGTAATTCATTTTATGTCTAGATACTTGTTGATTAGATCATATCTTTAAGGGTGTTATTCATCTAGCAATCTTGATCTCCGATCTAGTTTACTAATGATATGGTTGTGTTTCTAGTTTCTGTAATCATGGTGATTAGAGATTCTAATTGCTCTAATTATGTTATTAGACTATGTGAAGTAATTAGAAGCGCGTTCTCTAATTATGTATGACTGTTGAGAGTTTCTCGTCGATTACCTGGTTAGTAGTGACAGTAGAGCCCGGAGAAAGGTTAAACTCGATCTAGGAGATTAGATCGGTTGATCTTGATTTAATCATACTATGATGAATATGCTTGAACATGCTTGTTTACCCTGAGCTGCTAGTTATCTCGCTACTCTATTATTGAAATGGCGTCCATATATCGCATATGCTTTGAATCCAATTAGAGCTTATTTAGAGAGCTAGTTAATACCCTTTAATTAGTGCTCTAGTTATGTTCTAATTGCCTATCTTATATTTATATAGTATAGTTTCTATTAGATTAGGCTAAGGATTGGTTTAGATTAAGGATTGGTTTAGACATAGATTAGACTACCTTTTTACCTTTAGTTTAACTTAAACTCTTGTTAATTAGAGTATACTAGTTCGTTCCTTGGATTGACAAAACCCATGATACTCATCCTGGGGAAAAGCTACATACGATGCTGTCACTTGCAGTATAAGGTTTGCCATGCTTAAGTGCTGTCAACAAACGTACTCGTATCTATACGTGAAATGACATGCTTTTTGCCATTAATTCATATGTTATATGTGCATTTTCTATCCTTTATCTTAATTATGTGAGTTTTAATCCAAATATAACTCTAAGACAACTAAGGTTTATAATTGTAAGGGTATAAAATATTCAATGCAAGTATAAAATGCAAGAATAAAATTGTAAGGATGTCAAATAAAAATACATACATGAAATGCACACAAAGAGATATATATATATATAAACACACACTATATTCATCACATCAGGGGTCTAAATAACAAAGACACATGCTGATAACTTTGCAGATTGCAGAATCCGTAAATGATAGGGACTCAAATGCATATATGTAGAAATTACTGAAAATAAATCAATCAGTAAATAGATAGAGAAGGTAGCAGGCCTATTTTTGCCTATGCACCGAAGTTAGCCCACTTAGGTGTGGGGCGGTCTGGCTGGGCGAGGTGTCCTACTGGCCTGCTTGGGCAGGGCCGGCCTGCATAGGCGAGGCGGCCTGCTGGCCCGTTTGGGGCGCAGAGGGAGCGCGGTGGCCGGGCCGGCCTGGTTGCCCACTGCGGGGCTCGACGAGGCAGCCCTGCCGGCGGGGATGAGGTGGGCGGCGGTCCGGCCCAGCGGCGTAGCCGACGCATCACGTATAAGGGGAGGCCGAACCGGCGGCTAAGCCTAGCCGCATCCATTCGCCCTCTTCAGCCGCCTCCTCCTCGCTGTCTCCGCCGCGGCCATTCACCACTTGATCCACCGCCGCTCGTGGCTCGTTCCGCCGGCGCCGGTATGGGAGAGGCAAGGACCCGATCCTTAAGTCCATAGCCCCCCATCTTCTTCCCTTGAAAACCGCCGCCGCAGTCTTCCTCATCCGGTCTGCCTCCGCTCGTCTACTATGGAGACCACCGCCGCCGGTAGAGAGGAAGCCAAGGGTCGGATCTCTCAAATCCGCGCCCCCCCGAGTCCACTCCCCCCTTCGCAGCCCCTTCGTCGGCGCCGTTTAGTGGCTACCCTCCCCCTCATCGGGGAAGGATCTGCCGCCGTGGGCTACGCCATGGCCGTTTTTAACGGCGGAGGCCTGGACGGTGAGCGCGGCCTCACCAGAGTGGCGGTGTGGCTCTGGTGATGCAGGGTTAAGAAGCAGTGATGCCGGGGCACTGACCAGTGGCGAACGCCGCGCTGGCCGGGTCCCTCGGGTTGGTGACGGCGGTCTGGGGAACGATGCATCCTCGGTGGCGAGGATGACGGGTAGTGCTGAAGCCAAGGACTCGGTACTACGCCAATGTGACCTTCTGTTCTTGCCGGGGTTCCAGTATGGCGGCGAGGATGACCGATGACCACAGTTTGAGTGGTAAGAATCGGCATCCTTGTTACTTGCAGTGATTTCGCCTACTTTCTTCCATGTTCTTGTTCGTCGGAGTTCGTCGGATTCTCACAGTTCTTTTTCTGGTCAGCGGTTGCTTCTCTGCGTGGAGTTCGTCGCCGGTGGCCGTTACTCAGTGGAGTTCTACGTGCGTGATAACGTGTTTAGATTTGGAGAATCGAGAGATTGAGAGAATGAATGGATCGAATGAATCCCCTGTGTATTTCCATTAACTGTGTATGAATATATACATGGGGAACGGACGGCAACGTGTCCGTTCGGACTTTAATCACATTTACAATATGCTAATTGCGATTAGAGGGAGATTAGTAACCGCTAATCTTCTGGATTGTTCTCCAACACTCTGCATGAGATCACAGCCTTTATTTGTTCTTCAACAAAATTGACCCCAAGATTAGGTCCCGTTTGGAAGGTGGGATTTTCTCCTCTTTTTGCGTTTTTTCTATGTTTTCTGTGAAATGTTTATACAATTTTCGTAAAATTTCTGCATTTCAAATATATCCTAATGTTTTCTAGTAGGGTCACATAGATGAATAGCGCTTACAATAGGTTTTTGTTTTTATACTCTGATTGTATTATAAAAGTGATCTAAGTTGTAAAAAACATAATTCTAGCATTCAAATTTTGTCCCATAATTGTAACATTTGACTAAAAGGTACTTTGCATTTAATTGCTTATTTTTTGGGTTTTGTAGATCCATGCCATTACAAATATCGTAGTTTGAAAAAACTATCTCTACTATTCACCTATTTAGAAACATGCTATTATAATTTTTTTTCTGCTGGAAACATGCAATTTTGTACGTATTCCATACCATTGGGTCCACCTGCAGGTCACCGTATTTCTATATGGACAAAAATACCCTACTACACCTCTTTCTACAATTCACTACCGTGGAGGCCCCATTCTGCGGTAGTGATCAACTTCTTCGTAACCTGTGCTCGCTCCAAACCTCCTGCTCCACTCCAGCGGACACGTGCGCCCCACATACCAGCCGGCGACCGCAGCCCCGCCTCCTAATGCTCGCGACAGCCGCCGTAGCCCCGCCTACCGGCGCGCATGCCGGTCGCCATGGGTCCGCCTCCCCAGCGCCGTGCCGGTCGCCGCAGGTCCACCTCCCCACGCGCGCCGGCTGTCGTTGCGCCGCCTCCCTTGCTCATTTCGGCCGCTGTGGCGCCGCCTCTCCCACGTGCGGGCCGCCGCTGTGGGCCTCCTCGCTCCCGTGCCGTACGCCATGCCCCCACCTCCCCGCTCGCGCAGTGGCCACTGCCGCACCCAAGGAGAGGGCTAGGCATGGTGGGGAACTAGGGATGAAAATATACCGAAGAAAGGGAGGAAGGGATGGCATGTGGGGCCCGCCCATCATAAACTTGAGGAGAGCGAAGAGTTGAGGGTATTTTTGTCCATACAGAAATATGGTGGCCTGTAGGCGGGCCCAATGGTCTGGAACGTATATGATATGGATCCGAATAACCTTTTTTAAGTTGTATACACATGATTGAATATGGATATTTAGGTCATTTCTTATTACTACTAATAATTTAGGTCTTAATCTATACCTAATATTAAAGCAAATAAAGATTCCCGGTCCGTCGTGACAGGTGGGCCTATTATATCTCTACTAGGAAACATGCCCGTGCGTTGCAACGGGTGATGATTATATAGATGTAGCATTAAAGTACGATGTATTTATGAATCGCTAAAAGTGATATAGCGCAGGCCATGATTTTTGACTCAAAATCCGACCAACCGAAAAAAAACCTGACTTGACACATCGAGTGTACAAGCCAACCTGACGTAGTGTTAGGCACAGTCAAGTACGGCCCATCATATACAACCTGCGACCCGAACTAAATCAGATTCGACGTTTGCCCAAGTCTACTGCCGCGTCACCGTCAACAAATGTGGCCTTCATTGTTTTAATTTTAAAATGAACCATGAGATAGGTTTATTTTGCAAGGTAATTTTTAAATTCTTGCGTTAATGTTTCAAAGTTCATGGATGATCATATATTCAAAGTTCAATATTTATTTATTATTTTATTACAATTACAAACCACAGTAGGAAAAAGTGTCTTACATAGATCTATGATCGTTACATCATGTCTGAAGTCGTGAGGACGGAGATGAAGTTTATTTTGCAAGGCAATTTTTAAACTCTTGTGTTAATGTTTCAAAGTTCATGGACCATCATATATTCAAAGTTTGAAGTCGTAAGGCCGGAGATGAAGAGACAATATATTTAAAATTCACTGAGTATCTCTTACAAAGATCTGTAAACTCTATGATTTTTTTTAAAAACTTATCGCTCAGTATGTGTAAAATAGCTTAAAACATTCATATTAATTGAGGTGGAAATAAATAATTCTCGATGTGTAAAATTAACTCAAAACTTTGTCAGGCTCAGCTCATGCCTAATTGTGGCCCAGGCGCCTCGTGCGCTGTGGCCCAACAGTTTGGGCGGTCCAACGTTGGAGCAACTCTGAACCGTTGGATCAGAACCGATGCTGAAGCACAACCTCTGAACCGTTGGATCGAGTAGAATTCCAACGTATATTAAAAGGACCGACCGTGACCTAATCTCATCGCTCCAGTTCTCTTTCCGCTCGCTCTCTCGTCCACGGCCGCCGGGACGCCATCGACTCTGACTCCCTTCCCACCGCTGCCCCCCCAAGCTGTCCACGCGAGCACTTAACAACTGCAGCAAGCTAGCAATCGGCAGCAGCAGGTCTCCTTTTTTCCACTCGTTTTATTTTTCCTTTTGCGTTCTGAAGAGGACGTTCCATTCTCATTTTTCTTTTGCTGATGAACAGGACCGGCTACTGCTCAGCCTAGGGTCAGGGTCGGGTCTCCATTCTTCATCTTTCTTTTGAGTTCTGAAGAGGACGTTCCATTTTCATTTTCCTTTTGCTGATGAACAGGACCGGCTACTGCTCAGCCTAGGGTCGGGGTCGGGTCTCCATTCTTCATCTTCCCGGGGTTTTAGGGCCGGGTCATTTTTTCTTGCTTGGCAACTACGGCTTGCCTTTTCCTTCTCGCCCCTCGCAACTGTTTGGCTGCCATTGTTCTAATAATTTCTGAGTTGTTGCCTTGCTGTTTTCCAATGGATATGTTGATGAGTTATGAGTATGTTTAACCAACGATCCACAAGCAATGTGGTATTATTCCACAATCTAATAATACGTTTGGTTCTGAAATTTTTTTCAATTGGGCCGGAAAGACCGGAAAGATAATATGTGCCCGCGAATAAGAGAAAGATACAGGATCTAGATTTGGATTCGATTTCTTGTAAGCTTTTCGGTTTTGTTGGACTCCCACAAGGCAAGGGCGTTTGTAGATGGAGAGGCACGGGACGGATGGAGACGCGGAGAAGCTATTCATGTAGGTCAGGTGTTTGACAGGTGGGATCCATGTGTCAGGACAGATTAAGAAACTTTGGACGGACCAAGAAACTTTATTCTCTTTAATATTAACTAGCAAAATGTCCGTGCGTTGCAATGGAAGAAAAAGATTCTTAAACACCTCTAAATCAATACATATAAGAATAGTCTCGCAAATAAATTTCATACCATATTGTTTCGAATTTTTTTTTGCATGTGATCGAAATTTAGGTGGTGTCGGTTTGGCAAGAAATATTATTTTTTTTTGCCTTTTCGCAATATATAGAACATCGAAAACGAAGCCCGTATACGATATGGGTATCCGTTTTCACGTAGACTGCTCCTACCGTATGAATCGGATTTCTGAGTAAATTATAAACCATACTGTGTTGACGATTTTCGTTAATTGCAAGCGAATTTTAGAGTGGTGTCAATTGGATTGGAAATGTTGTTATTTTAGCTTTCCATTGATACATAGAACGTCCAAAGCTAGTCCGTATGCGATTTGGGCATCCGTTTTCACGTGGGCGGCTCCTGCACTCCAGATTCGCGAATAAATTTTACGTCATATTGTTTCAACGATTTCTATTGATTGAGACCGAATTTTAAAGTGGTTTCAGTTTTGTTGGAAATGTTATTATTTTAGCTTTCCATCAATATATAGAATATTGAAAACGGATCCGCATGCGATTTGGGCGTCTGTTTTCGCGTGGACTCCTTCTACAGTCCGAATCTAGTTAGGACGGGGAGAGGCCGGGTCCACATGTCATGACGGACCGGGAAACTGAGAAACCAGAAAACCTTATTTACTTCATATAATCCTAGAAAAAATGCCCGTGCGTTGCACCGGATTTAATGTTATGTATATACTAAGAATCAAAGATTTATCGGCCGCTAGTTTATTTCCGAATTAAAATAGGTCAAATAAAAAAGAACATGGGAGTATTTATTGTATCTTATTGGTTTGTTTTATTCTTTTTAAAAGATGTTTATTTGGGATATGTGGATTATTTACTTGCAATCCATACAGTTGTTTTTATTTTTTAAAAAATTAATGGTATGGTATTGGGATAGATCAAAAATTTATGTTAGTATAAGAGATGCTAACGCATATTATCGTATTTTAAAAGAAAATTAACTATTTTTTAGACTTGGGTTAGATGGACTATAAGGTTAAAAAAATTAAACATGGACCATTGGTTATGGGCCATGGTTCCAAGCACGGACCGTTGTCCATTAAACAAATGAGGCAAGAGTAAGGAGTTGAGTTTGACTTTCGTCACCGCGTCTCCAGCCCACCGCTTCTCTATTCCGTTGCCTCTTATCCCCACACGAGCCACTGGCCATCCGCGTCGTTGCCACCACGGAACTCCTCTGCCACCACTGCTCTTCCGTGGCTGCACCGCCGCAAGACGCCGCATGAGCCGCCGACCCTAGGGCCGCATCGTTGTGGGCTCTCCATGGCCTCGGCGCCTCTGGATGCTATCTTGTGCCATGATTTTCATTGTTAGGCCGCCGAGGATTATTGGAAGGGTTATCAGGCTGTTGAACTCTGTTTTCAATTGTATTCGGAATCCTTCTCTTGGAGAGGATCTATGTGCCGTAGGTACAACAACAGCATGAACGGTCTTACAACAACGGATGAAGAAATGTAGTAGCGGATGTCCAGGGAAGAAACGGGATGCGCGGAGTTTGGGATAATGACATGTGAGGTCCAACTATTACGATAGACCAAGAAATTATATTCTTTTTAATATTTTTATAATATTAGGTAGAAATTTTGTACGATCAACATGGCTATATATAAAATATTACTTTGACTGCCGAGATAAATGATGTAAGACTAAATGTGGGTATTTTTTGTGCAAAAAAGTTTATTCTTAAACTTACATTTTTATAGGTTTGATACGGAGGGAGTGTTTTTAGGAAAAAAAAAAAGAAATCCAATTTAGAGAGTCGTTGGATCGATACTCAGCGCATCGCTATCCACTCGCTTCCTCTTTCCCGATCAACCGTATCTAGCCTGGGGCTCCAGCCCACTCCAACGCCGCCCCTTCCTCGTAAGCTATAGCCTGGACCTTGTCCCCCTCCACGCTGGGACGCCGTCATGACCTGGCCGGCCTCCGCCCGGGCATTGCTCCCTTTCGTAGATCAGCCCGCCCACGCACGTGTGGCCATGGTGCCCTCGGTAGGAGTCTTGCATCTTTGATTCTTGATGCGTTTCATTGATTTCTTTTGGAACATCCTTCTCTCTGATCTGCGTTCCAGAAATTCATCCATGTGGTACTGCGTTTTTTCTGATTGTCGCCTTATCTTAATCCAGCTCATCCAAGTGCTGGTCTAAGCCTAATGAACGTATCTTTTGTACCGGATTGTACATAGTACTGTGTTTTTTTGGATCTGAATGTCGCCTTTTCTTAATCCAGCTCATCCTGTTGGTCTAAGCCTGATGAACGTATCTTTTGTACCGGATTGTCTATAATTGCAATGGCGATTTGGTATTAAATCTGTGCATGTGCATATATGTAGATTGTGTTGTATTTCGCGATGTGTCCGTATATCTGGGGCCTCATGAATTTGAACATGGGCCTACACGCATATGTTTTATTTGGGAGATGCAGCAGATGCCCACGCGGAACAGGCCAGCGCCACGGCAGCGCGGGATCGTGGCGGCTCCGCCAGCTGCGGTGGAGACGCAGGACGACGCGGAAGGTCTGGGTCTCCGGGAGGCTGACAGGTGGGGTACAGACGGATCGGAAAATTTTACGATGGACCGTGAAACCTTATTTGCTTTAATATTAGATATAGATATAGATATATTAGGTAGAGATTAGGTGGACCGGTGCAGAGATCAGATGGGACCGGTGTCATGGGATACAGAAATAAGTTTTTTCGTCGGTCGTGGCCAGAGTCCGATACGTGCGCATGATCGGACCAAATTGCAGCGCGCTTCCTGAGATCTTGTAGGTGTACGCACGATATGATCACGTTGATCGAACCCGCATCCACTGCGTACCCCATCCGGTTAAGCTACTTCGGCCAGATTAGCCTGAAGCGGCAGCCTATTGAATAGAAAAACCGTCGTCAGTTTCTGTGGCACACAAATACTCCACAGTCCACAGACAACGTACTGTAATTTCTCTCTCCTCACGGACAATGCCACTAGACACAAGCTAGACATCGCATTCCGATCAACGGTGCTTTTCACGTACCATGCATGCATGGATTTTTGAGTTTTCCAAAAATATATTTTCATTCCCACATCCAGGTCATCCAATGATTCTTAAGAATAAAAAGTCGCACAAACACATCTCCATCCTTCTCGCTCACGGAAGGGAAAAAAGAGAGGAGAAAGCAGTGAAGTTTGGTTTTGAAAAAGCCATTGGCACTGCTAGATTTTGATCGGATTCGGATTCACGGTGATTGTTATATCTTCATTCAATCGGGAAGATTGCCTTGTGGTTCAAAAAATATACATTCTTATTGCAAAAGGCTGGCCATAGGATAGGTGAAGCTTCTAGCCCAATTCATATGTGATACAACCTTGATTCATAAATTAACCTTGATAAATTAATGTTGTATCCAAAATAGGAAAAAGTGACAACTAGACGAACATATGTTACCTGTGATTTTAAATCATGCAACATACATAAAAAATAATCAAATTAATTGTGCTACAATAGATGACATATGAAAATAAGTGCCCTGGTTGCATTTACCTTTGTTTTGTGCATTCTACGTATCGACAGATAAAAATAATCAAATTAATTGTGCTACAATAGATGACATACGAAAATAAGTGCCCTGGTTGCATTTTACCTTTGTTTTGTGCATTCTACGTATCGACAGATAGTAATTTTCCACCCAAGTAACACCACTACAAAATTCGCTCTAAATCGATGAAAATTGTTGAAAGAAGGTGACGTCACAAAGAGAATGTATTTTCGGCAAAGGTTTGGTGTCACTCCATACTATTTATGTCCCGCCTATATTATAGTTTGTTATCTATACCTAATATTAATGCCTAATCTATATCTATACCTAATATTAAAGCAAATAAGGTTTTCTGGTCACTGGTTTTCCGGTCTGTCGTGACGGGTGGATCCGGCTGGTCAGCTCCTCCCGTCCTGTATCCGATAATCCAAATTGCAGCTACAAAACGAACCAGATTCGAACTGCAGAAAGAGTCCACGCGAAAACGGACGCCCCAGTCGCATACGAACTCCGTTTTCGATGTTCTATATAACGATGGATAGCTAAAATAATAACCTTTCCAACCCAACTGAAACCACTTTAAAATTCGGTCTCAGTCAACGGAAATCATTGAAACAATATGACGTGGAATTTATTCGTGAGCCCGGAGTGCAAGAGCAGCCCACGCGAAAACGGATGACCAAATCGCATACGGACTCCATTTTTTACGCTCTACATATTGATGGAAAGCTAAAATAACAATCTTTCTAACCCAATTGACATCACTCTAAAATTCGTTTGCAATTAACAGAAATCATCGAGACAATATGACCTACAATTTATTCGAAATCCGATTCAGACAGCAGGAGCAGCCTACGTGAAAACGGATACCCATATCGTATATGGACTCCATTTTCGATGTTCTGTATATTGCCGGAAAGCAAAAAAAAAAAATTCTTAGCAAAATAACACCACGTAAATTTTGGTCGCATGCAATAAAAAATTCGAAAGAATAAGATATGAAATTTATTTGCGAGGCTATTCTTAAATATATTGATTAGAGATGCTTAAAGATTTATTTTGGTCCCGTTGCAATGCACGGGTATTTTCCTAGTATGTCTAAAAGATCTTAGAACTGCGTTATTTTTAGAACGGCGAGAGTAATAATTTGAACGAGTTGGCTAAACTTGTTGGATACATACGTTCAAAAAAACTTGTTGGATATACGTGTGAAGTTGCAACAGTAAGTAGCTAAGCCCATTTAATTTTTTTAAAGAGTAATCAGGTAGCTTTTTCGTTAATTAAGGCTGTTCATAACAAAGGGAAGGCCAGAGAGAAAATCTAGCGCTACATTGAACAAGACAGACTACTGAACAGCAGTCTTAGCAAACATGAGCTACCTCATTAAAACTGGCTCACATGAATAAAGGAGCAGAATAGCATTAGATGCGTATGCTGTCTTCTTGATGTCCTGTGTGATGATCCCTATATGGGATCGATCAAAAACTTGCGACTGGAGTTCTTTCATCAAAGAAAGACAGTCCGATGCAATTATGATCCGATCAAAATGAAGCTCCAACGCAAAGAGGATTGCTCGCCTGACCGTATGAGCAGTTAGATGTTGGTGTTAGCTCAAAGGAAAATTGTTGTGTTTGGTATAATGCAGTCGGCGTGCCTCTCTGCCCTTCAGTGGCGGAGGACGGATGAAAAATAAGGTATGACGAGAGATTTTTAATTTAATTGTGAGCCACACTAATTGTATGTATCAAACAGAGCACGAGGGACGGTAGGGATTGGTCATAATGGCTAGTGTTTGATGATCGAATGCTACGAAATATGTGACATTATGTGTTTATGAATGGAGTGGATGGAAGCTTTTCTAGTGTTTGTAATGGACTAGACTTGGTGCTTGGCTACTAATATTAAGGAGTATTAAATACTCCAATGCTAGGTTAAGTAATCGTTTAGGTTAAAGGAAAGGAAAATAACAGCAAAGCAGAGAAAAAATAATGGAAAATAATAGCAAAAGATGGTGAGGAAGATGGAGAGAAAATAGTATAGAATTGAA
This sequence comes from Paspalum notatum, assembly GCA_022530915.1. NCBI lineage: Eukaryota > Viridiplantae > Streptophyta > Magnoliopsida > Poales > Poaceae > Paspalum > Paspalum notatum. Next base: position 20,971,884 of record CM039684.1, on the reverse strand, counting down.
CTCTTCTAGTGTTCGCAATTGGGCTAGACTTGGTGCTTGGCTGCTAATATTAAGGAGTATTAAATACTCCAATGCTAGGATATGTTATCGTTTAGGTTAAGTGGAAGAAAAATAACAGGAAAGCGGAGAAAAGATAATGGAGAATAATAGCAAAAGATGGAAAGAAAATAGTATAGAATTGATTGACTGTAAAAGGCTGCTGGAAAAAGTCAAGCTGAAGGATCGAACGCATGACCTCTTCGGGTTAGAGATGGAGCTTTACCACTACGCCATAATGATTTTCATGCTTAGTTGAGATTTCATTCTAATTTAGGCATGGCGCGCGCCATAGGGCGCCATACCAGGTCGTCCGCCCCTGCCGCCCTTAGTCCCCACTCGTGTTTGCATGGCAGGTGACCACAAGGCAACGGAGCGGCGTAGCCCTGAGGAAAGGTTTGGATGTGCAATGCCCTAGGTATATTGGCGAGTATGTTATTCTTGTGTGTGTTAGTCGACAATCGTCAGATGTTGTTGGTCCCTTGCGTCGCATTGTTTGTTGTCTCCTCCTTTGTAATCTCCGTTGTGCTTGTTGTAATCCTATGAGCCGTTTTGGACTAATGACTTCATGAAAATTCATGTGGGGGTTCTCTCCCCCCAGTGACAGTAAAAAAAGCCTCCTCTAATTCTAGGCTAGTGAAAAGGGCAAAGTGAGAGGAGGTAAAGAGGCCATGTGTGGCGGAACCGCCCTGCTTAATCCAGACTAAGCACACCTGCCACCTCTGGCTCACAGTGCACTTAGGCCAGACTAAACCCGGTAGTCCATTGAGAGTCCATCGGCTCTCGATAACACCATTCCCAGAGGAACCGACATCAAACACATCCGACTCTCGAAGGAGCCACAACAATTACATCATCACAGGCAGTTGAAATAGGGAATAATAGACTGGATTTACAAATATATGAAGTCAAATACATTTCATAAAATAGCGAAAGCGATCTCAGAGTGTACATATATCGGAAGCGTTTTCAAAATCTTGCAGCGGAAACAATATACTTAAGGAGCCTTCACGAAGAGATAAACAAGGCGAGTAGCACCGAGCCCACCGGTACTACCACTTCCAACACAGCTATCCAGATGTCGTCAGTACCTGTAGTCCAAAAGTGGGGGCAAACCCTGAGTACTAATTACTCAGTAGGACTTAATGGACGAGGCTTACGGCTGACGCAAAGCATAACTTACTAGTCATGTGGATCCTTAGCTGTTGATTTTAAAACAAGGTCATGTTAACATAAGATAGCAGGATTTGACAGCTGCTATCCATTAGCCATGAAGGTCATTTATATCATTAAGTAAATACTTGCAGGAAAGTAAAACATGAACACATGTCCCGTCCTAAGATTCATAGCACCTCCATCCAACCCCTTGGGAGTAGCCGTCTCAGGAGCGATACCACGGTACGTCGGGTCAGCCGTCCCTCGACCTCAAAGCATCTTCCAAGTCCATCGACCTCCTAGCAGTGGATGGGCAACACCATAAATAGTGGGACGAATTATCACATCTAAGCATGTTAATATACAAAATCATGAATTAATAATACAACATATTCAAGTGGATTACTACTTTGCCCGTCAGTGGTATCGGCATTCTCACACCTGGTGAGCATCAGCGATTCGAATCGATTTATATATTCCCGAGAATAACTAGAAATGCCAGGGGTATATGCTTACTGGCCATCGCGTTCCCACATATAGCCCCCATCTCCACTTGTCCCATCCCAAGTTCGATTAAATCCTTCCGTTGTTCCTAAGTTGTGCCGCCTTAGGAGCGATAACACGGTCACGTCGGGTCAGCCCTCCCTCGACTACAAGCTCCCCAAGGTGTCACAGTAGGAGTCTGTCTCTGTTCTTCGGATGGCACAAGTAAGACTTTCACCGGTCCATTATCCCGGATAAGTACCCTAGCAATGTTATGCCGATCAATAGATCAACAACGACCGGCCTTATGCGACTCGGGCGGAGTCCAATGCACAATACCATAAACAATAAATAACTCATAAAATCTCCGCTCGGTCTCCATTTAAAACATAAGCATGTATAATAACTTTCGTAAGTGAGATTTTTGTCACATTGTAAAGTCGCACCTACGAGACGAGTACAATCACTTGTGTCTACTCGCACCTAGCAATTCTAGGCACTCGTCTTACGAACTCTACGTATAGGTGCTAGGGCCAGGGCGGTCAGGAAGTCTAATGCAGTTGGTTTCAATCAACTCCTAATGCATATGCGTAATCATCAAACAAGACTTGTATTTGCTGGGAGAAATCATGGTCCTGCCTACCTTTGAGTATTCTTATGGAAACCAACAAACTAAACTAAGGGTTGTGAGGCTTTGCCTTAGGCAACCCCTTGAAGCAGGGATGGATTTAATCAGCGACACTTCGTCTTCTTGCTCCGGATATAGCCTGTCGTCCGGTTCCTTGATCACTGGTTTCTCCTCCGTTGATAGCTCCTTGCACGCGGGGTCTATATGCATGATAGAATGCAAGTGAGTGCAAGAGAATGCAAATACATGCATATGATACAGGTTATATGCATGACATAGTACAATCATGAGTGCAACGAATTGCAAATGTATGCATGAGGTGTCAATGAAATGTAACGCATGATCAAGCCGTTTGTGAAGCATGGATGCGAGTGCTCTTAGTTTAATACATCCCATAACAAGAAAACCTAACAACATTTCTAAGAAATCATACAACCCATCACTAAGAAATCATACAAATCATCACCACATTTTATCTTTGAAGTTATTAGGAATAATTGTTCTATATGTGTACACAGTCCCTATCAAATGAAATGAAGTTGTCTCTTGAAAGCACCTTTATGAATATAATGTACTTATGAGTTCATGTAGTTAGACAACTCAAATTGATCTCAAATTTTTATCACATGCAGAAACATACTACATGATGCTACTATTAAAATTACAACGAGTTATCAGCCCTATAGCTTTCCAGATTTTTCATAATTTATAGGAATGGATTCTGAATTTGAAATTTCTACAGCAAGCCTTTCATTGCATGAACATCATATACAAAAATCAGCAAGCCCAAAATCCATTGTTTGATAGGATATCTATTTTCTATATTTTATTTCACCATGAAAATCATATAATTCAAAACAGCAGTAATAAAGTGCACAAAATTACTTTCTGGAATCAAGACATCACTAGAAGGCTACTAGATTTTTTCCAAAATCTTCCTAACAGTTTAAATACACTTTTTTCTATTATTTAGTTAAGCATGTGACACTTTATTATTTTCAAAACACCACTCAAACTTTATATGCAATATCTCAAACTTTACCAGCAAGCTACCCATACTATATAAAGTACATGAAAAATACCAGAGGTCATATTTGATCATCTTTTATGTAGCCTTCATTTTCCAAGTTAATTAAATACACAAATCACATGCATAAGGGCAAAACAGTAATTAAACAGTCAATGCTAGGGCTACCAAAAATCACAAAGTACCTAGATGCCATAACAAAGCTACTGTCCAAGTTTCATAATTTTTGGAGTTCATTTGGTTCACTTTTACCATTTATTTACCTACACCATGCATGCACTAACCCAGGGGCAAAACAGACTTTTCACCCATCCACATCGTACCTATCCTATAGATCTACTCAAGAGGAGTCCATAGCCACTGAGTTTGTCCATTTTGGATTTTTATTTGAATTGTTATGATTTTTTGAAGTTTAAAAACTGAAATATATAAACTAACCCTAGATCTAGGACTTAGACGTAATTATTCATAACTTTCAGGGGCTAGCTTGAAAGAACTACATGACTCAATGCACAACGCTTGGATTTAATCATGAAACGTTGAAACGCTGAGGGCCAAATCGCAAAGTGCCACCGTCTTCCTCCTCTAGGCCGAGAGGAGGCGCGGCGGCGCTCGGCGCGCCGGCCAGGAGGAGCCCGGCGAGCTCGCCGGCGGTGGTCGGGGAGGGGAAGTGGAGTGCGGGGGTGCTCACCCAGCTACCTGATTCGATGGAGGAGCGGCGAAGGAGGCCGGCGACGGTGGGGACGAGGCGGCAGCCTTCGGCGGCGCGGTGTGCCGCAGTGGGAGGAAATTGGCGGCCTAGAGCTACGGCATGCGGTGGCGGGGTGGCTGAGGAGGCCCGGCGTGGTGATGTAGTGGCTTGGGAACGGCCGGAGGAGGCCGGCGACGGAGCTCCTGAGCGAGGAAATGGTCGGAGGCGTCCGGCGGCGAAATGCGGCACGGTGGAGAGACCGCAGTGGCCTAGAGCTAAGGGGATGGGTGGAGCGGAGGCAGAGGAGGGACGGCACGGCGGTGTGGAGGAGCGGGGATGGCCGAAACGTTAGGAGCTCGAGCTCCACGCTCGGCTTCAATGGCGGCGGCGTTCGGGGATGGAGAAGCAGAGGGAGAGTGGCGAGGCGCTCGGGCGAGTGGGAGCGGAGCCGGGAGGGCGTCCAGGTGCGTCCGCTTCCCTCGCTTTGAAGGGGGCTGGAGAGGGGCAGGGAGCGGCCGGGCGTCGGCCTCGGCCGGACGCCGGCAGGCGGCTCTCGCCGCGTGGTGGCGCGTGAGCGGGGGAGGGAGGTGGTGGCGCGGGGTGGAATGGGTCCATAGATCGGGTGCGGCTGACGGGTGGGACCGGGTGCGGGGAAAGAGAGAGGGGTCTAGTGGACCGTGTTCGTGGAAGCCGGACGAAGGTGGGACCCACTGGGCCGGGTGTTTGTCCGACGCGGGTGGGAATCCGGTGGGCCTGCCACGTGGGACCCGCCGGTCAGTGAGAGTGGATGGGAAAAATCCCGGAAAAATTGTTTGACCAAGGAAGGTGCTTCTGAAATTTGCCAATTTGACTAACCTAGGGCCCGAATTTGGAAAAACTCCAATTGGATGAAATGTTCTAAATTTGGGCGTCGGCCTCGGCCGGACGCCGGCAGGCGGCTCTCGCCGCGTGGTGGCGCGCGAGCGGGGGAGGGAGGTGGTGGCGCGGGGTGGAATGGGTCCATAGATCGGGTGCGGCTGACGGGTGGGACCGGGTGCGGGGAAAGAGAGAGGGGTCTAGTGGACCGTGTTCGTGGAAGCCGGACGAAGGTGGGACCCACTGGGCCGGGTGTTTGTCCGACGCGGGTGGGAATCCGGTGGGCCTGCCACGTGGGACCCGCAGGTCAGTGAGAGAGGATGGGAAAAATCCCGGAAAAATTGTTTAACCAAGGAAGGTGCTTCTGAAATTTGCCAATTTGACTAACCTAGGGCCCGAATTTGGAAAAACTCCAATTGGATGAAATGTTCTAAATTTGTTCCTCTACATTTTTATTATAAACTTGTATACCATGTTATATTCAAAAATTTGGTGTAAATTTGAATTGAAGCTGCTGACCAAGGTTTGACCAACAAAGCCCTCTAGGTTGGAAATTCTAAAAGTCCATTTTCTAAATACTTTCACAAAAGGAGTTTTATACTAATGTTGTTCAAAATTTCATGATCTACAACTTTCTCAATACCGGCATTGCAAGGTTTTGGCTTTAAGATCAAGAAAATTTATAATTACCAAACAGGTCATGTTTGGACAGAATTCACATGCTGACAGAAAAAGCCCCAAAACTCTATGCAAACCCTCATGCATGTCAAAGCACCAATTACCAAAGTTACCATGAAATTGTCTACAAGTTTGTCAATATGAGTTTCTCCTAGTTCTAAATAGAATCAAAGTTATGGGCAAAATCACAGAGACATATATGCAGAAAACAGGTTTCGACAAGTTGCATTTCAACCAAGTTTGAATTAGGGTTCCAGTGCATGCTAATGTACGATGCTTTATGATGAATGTTGCATGTATGATGAATGATTATGCACTTGAGATGCCGGAGCATCACACCATGGTTTGGTCGACCCTAGCTATTCTCAGAGAATATCGAGTTCATCTTCAAGGATGAGCTTCAATTCAACGAATTCGACAACTTTGTTCTTCGAGTTCATGATGTTTTTCAAGTAAACTTCCTGTTCTTTTTATGTAGCTATGATAAACCTTGAGTTTGATCAGTGGAATTATCTTTGAATAATGAATTCTTTGTTCATACATGATCTTTGATCCATGCCTTTGCAATGCTTAATTGTCTACATGTTCTTAGACAAGATATATAGAATTTTGCATATCTTTTAGTGGATCTTTTTACCTTGGTTGATTAAATCTGCTCATGCTTAGGCATAGTTCGGGCTCGCTAGTTCATCTATTACCGACTTATGTGACAAGTGATTGGTGGGAAAGGCTCAAGCAAGTTTGTGAGATTCATGATCGTGTTCATCCTTTATTTCACGCTAGATCTATGCTCAAGGGGATCTAGCTCATAAGGAGTTTGTCTCATATCTTTTAATCTATTAGAGCTAGTCAACGGTTAACTAATCTTTGATTAATAGTAGTTTAAGCATAGTTTTCCACACATTGACAAAAACTTGACACTCATATTGGGTGAAAAGCTACCATGATAATGTATGCTTGTAGTACAAGGTTTGATATGGTTAAGTGTTGTCAACAAGCTTACATCCCCTTACCCTTATCTCTTTACTTACCGCGTTTATGTTTCCGCATGTTCTATCTTGTATATCCTTAACTTTTCCTAGTTGGTTTGATTAGGTTTGGCTATAAGTTACAAGTCTTTTTTGAGGTAAGTCAGAGAGCACATAGATAACTTATACTTAACTAGCATGTGTAAGACATATTAGATTTATCTTATGCACTAAATAGCCATAAGTTTTAAAATAGCGAATTAGGGAACCAATTTGCCCTCCCCCATCTTTGATTGGATACGCTGGCATTGTCCTTGTATTCATTTTATGTATTGCCTTTGACTGCAATCAATGTTAGATAGCAAGGTTTATGAACCTTTTGCATCCAGTGCTTATGAGTAACAAGGTTGTAAGTGTGCGGCTTATAGTTTAAAAAAAACCCTCCGAAGTATGGAGTTGCAGCTGTAACACCCCGAAAATCATGACCAGAAAAATTCTTCTAAACTTACCTTTGATTCAAAACCAATTTTCAAAAATCTTGTTTTTACCGAGTGTGCCTTGATAAGCTCAACAAAATCCTCAAATCTCTTCCCCGTAAATCCTGGAAATTTCTCCAAATATCCTATCTCAAAATATTCTACAATTGTCCCTCTCAAAATCTGGACACAAACTCTTTCCAAAATTCAAAACAAGAAATCCAAAGTCAAAAAGAAAAAGAAAAATTCCTTCCCCTACCTTCGGCCTAGGCCACCTGGCTAGCTAGGGGTGCAAGTGGTGTGGATAATTATCTGATCCGATCTAAATCTTAATTATATGGATGTGGAGAAAGAGTTTTTATATCCATGTGGATATGGATAATCTGAATTTGATTTACGTGCAATGCGGAGTAGAATATGGTATCACAAAAATCTGATCGATATATAGTATCCAATATGTGAACATGGATTATCCGATGCTTATAACAGGATAATATCCGATATGTGCTGCATACTACTCACAAAAGTTGTAAATGCTAAAATTTGTAGGGAAAACAGTTGTCTAGAGTGATAAAGAGGGTGTTGAATAATCCTATTGCCGGCAAACATGTTGCGGTAAAATTGGTTAACCTTATATATGGTTGTGAGGCGAAGGTTACATATGCTTATTTAGTACAAAAACTTATACCGTCTTTTTCTTAAAAAAAATCTAGGACAATGAACGGATTCGCATCTACTATTAAAAGTGCAGAGGACTAAAGGACAGAACTAGTTAATTAAGAGTCTATATTTTGTTTACTACTTTTATACTCTTATTAAGTGTAGATGAACTTGTATTAAATTGTTTGCTACCAAGTGTGGGACATGTTTTTATTATTTACCTACTTAGTTATTTATAGCTACATTCGAATTATGTTGTCAATTATTACATTTTAATTTATGAAGTATTGATCGCTACAAAAAAAATAGACCTAAACATGTATTATCTGACTTTTTAAATCCGCTTCCGCTCCGACACCAGTCCGACTTCGTACCATTTCTGACATGCTAAAAAAATCCATATCCATATCCATAACCAAGTAATATCCGTTCGGTTCTGAATCGGACGAAAAAACAGGATTAGGATATGGAAAAGGTGTCATCCGTCTGATCTAATGCATTTGCATCCTTACACCCGGCCCAGCCACCTCCTTTTTCCCCCTCCCCAACTGGGCCGCCAGCCCGACATCTTCTCCTCCTTGGCCCGTCAGCACCGTCCACCCTTCCCTCTCCCTGTTCCATGGGCCCCGCCCATCAGTCTTCCCCTCCCTTTGTCCCTCGTCACATCGGCACGTGCTTGCGTCTGCTCCCGTTGCGATGCCGCCCGGTCCCGCCTCCGCACCGCGACGAACAAGCCACCTAACCACGCGATACACACGCTGCCACGCCTTGATCGCTGCTGCCCCAGCCCCGTGTCGTGGGCCACCAGAACCCGCCCCGATGGGAGCAGCACCACCTCTCAAAGGGGACCGCCGCTGCGCCTATAAATGGCCCCCTCCGCTCTGCACATGCGCAGAACTACCAGCTCCCGACCCTTCCTCCAGAACTCCCTTCCCCTTTTCATGACCCTGCTGCCACGTTGCTGCCTCGCGACGGAGCACTCTGCCCCTCCCTCTCCCTGTTCCATGGACCCTGCCCATCAGCCTCCCCTCTCCTTCTCTCTCCTCATGTCGGCACGCGCTTGCGTCTGCTTGCATCATGATGCCACCCGGTCCCGCCTCCGCACCGCGACGACCAAGCCGCCTAACCATGCGATACACACATTGCCGCGCCCTGATCGCTGCTGGCCAAGCCCTGTGTCGCGCCCTACTAGAACCTACCCTGGTGGGAGCACCACGGCTGCTCAAAGGTGACCGCCGCTGCGCCTATAAATTTCCCCTCCGCTCCACGCACGTGCATCACTACTAGCTCTCGAGCCTCACCCCTTCCTCCAGAACTCCCTTCCCCTTTTCATGACCCTGCTGCCACTCCGTTGCCTCACGATGGAGCACTCTGCAACCCACGGCACCACATACACCGCCGGCCAAATCTTCCCCCTCCCCGATGTCCTGCTCGATTTGAGTGAGTGCCACGCCCGCCTCCCTCTCCCCTACCTCGCTGGCACCCCATCGCACCCTCCCCTGGCGTTGCACCGTCGCCATTGAGCAATAACTAGTACTATCTTACTATAATGTGCAAATGGGCCATTTCTTTCTTTTAATGATAACACATTATAGCAAGCTGATATTGGGAAAGAATTAGGAGATGACAAGAAAGCAGCACCACTGTAGTTGCACGCCTTGGGCTGACCCCCCATGTAGGGCATGGCAAAGCCATGCTAGCCTTTCTAGTTATGGAAATTTAATCACACTTGTTAAATTATCGCCATCTACGAGCATGCATATAGATTATTTTTGTTTTGAAATTAATTTTTCATATGTGCAATTGATTTTGCCATGCATAGATTTTATTCTATCCTCCGCTTATGAATCTGATGCGTTCGATTTTTTTATACAGTGGAGAATTTGGCAAGATTGTTTGACATCTGCAAGTTTGTACCACTGGATCAATATATCAAAAAGTCACAACCGTTCTTTAGTGTGCCAAATGATCATCTGATATTCTTGATTGACCCAAGACATCCGCTAGCCATCTAAGACATGGATTAGATCAGGGTTTTTGGCCTTTCACTTTGCTAAGAACTTGGACAAAAGTACTAATGCAACTTTGGTTAATGGCAACATGGGTGTTCCCTCTGGCCTAAATATTATAGTGTTCTTGATCTTGGACTCATTATATAGCCATATAACAGCAGTAGCCCCAGCCCCACCACCACCAGCAGCTCACTAAAGTGTTCCACATTTGCAAGCTTTGTAGATTTTCTGTGTAAAGTCATAGGGAAGCAATGTGGTCCCCAATACATACATTCTATTCCAAAGGTCTTTCTTTAAATGTTGATATGTGTTCGAGATCCAGCACTTGATCCTGACTTAGTTATTTATCATCCAGAGTTGATGCCATTGAAGTTTTGGCTGAAGTTTTGTTGAATCCTTTAGGATTATGAGGAGGAAAATGCCACCATAGGGCGAGCATGTTGCTGCATTGTAGCCAGGCGTGCCATAACGACATGGTCATCAAATGCTGGCTTGGATTCTACAAGGTAAAGCTACTGGCTTGTCAGGACTCCTAGGTCTCCTAGTGGGTTCGACACCAAGCTCTGGCCTTCTATGTCTATTGGGGCAAGGAGGTTTGATGCCAATCCCAGGCCTCCTAGGTCCCTAGGCTACAATGAGTTTGATGCCAAGTGCTAGCCTCCCAGGCCCTGCAGGCACAACGGGTTTGAAACCAAGCTCTGGCCTCCAAGATCACTCAGGCGTAGCGGTTTCGAGGCCAATTGCAGCCCTTGCAGGTCCCTTGGGCATATCGGGTTCAAAAGAGGCTCCACACTCTTGGAGGCATTCCTATTGGTGGAGCCAATTCTGCGACTTCTACATCAACGTATACCACTGCATCAGTAACCATCCTTGCCAAGAACCCAACAGAAGCTCTCGTGCTCGACGTGCATCATCACTACACCATTCACATTATTGAGGTGGATTTTGTGGCATTCATTTCAAAACTTCCATAGAAGAAGTAACTTAGCTTAGGCCAGTCTCCACCGCTTCCCCCACTTCTCACATTTCTTACTTGATGTTCTCCACCGCTTCCCCCACTTCTCACATTTCTTACTTGATGTTTGTCACAAGAATAGAATTTTGCACAGGCTTGGTCTTCGCACCAGCTTCTTAGTTCCTAGCCTTTTCTGCACACCTTCCTTTGATGAGGAGCTCAAGAAGTATTGAGGTAGATTCCAGAGAGAGTGAGGGAGAAGGGAAAGAGGTGATGCCCTTTTATTCAATCAATCTTTTTGTCATGAGGCTACAATTAGTGCCAGGGTCATCGCCCTTCCTCCCAGCCCTAGGGCTACTTAAATAGCGGGGGAGGTGGCAGTTTTTACATGTTCCATTAGTATTTCTAGATATTACAAATAGGCCCCTAGTTATTACATATATGTCCCTGTTAGGCCTATTTTCCCTAACATTTTCCCCTTAGCTGCTTTGACTTGCTGTATAACAAGACAAAATAGCTAAAACATGAAAAAGGCCTAGCTCCATGTAGGAATGCCCTCACTCCCGCACCAGTGCGTATGTCTCACTAAAAACTCTACCCAAAAACCCTATGGGGCCATTTGGATCCTATGAAATGAATCTCATTCTAGTAATTTGATTCTTTTTTAGAATTGGAAATGAATTGAATTGTCTAGAATCTAATTCATTTCAAAATTTTCTATTTGGATGCACATATAATTTGTTTCCAAGAATAAAACTGAGAAGGTTGTTTGATATTTAACATAGGAAATCAAATCGGGATGGAGTCACCGTCAACCAGGGGCCACTGGGATGCATTTGATGAAGATATGCCTCGTGTGGCAATTTCTAGGTTCGACTCCGAGTCGGATCGACTCTAGCATGAGCCATTGCCGGGGATGAACTGGACCCGAGAATGGGTCCAACTCAGAAGCTCGCAGATGGTCTGCGTAGTTGGACCTCAATTGAGACTCAGATACTTGATCCGCAAAATATTAGAGTCCTGATGGGTCTTTATAAAGTCAAGGCCCACTAGTGGAGACTATATATGTGCATGAAAGCACGGCTTAGGATGATGGAAAACGTGTGTGCGCGAGAGCCATCACAGAAAAGGTTTCTGCCAAACCCTAGCCGTGCTCTAGTCCAATCTCTCAAGATCCTTCGCCAACTTCATGGTGCTAGCACGCCAAAACTCAGCGTCACTTTCCCGCACGTGTGGATACCGTAGAGATGTTGCCACGACTGCTATGCTCATCAGCCAACTGGTTCCAAGGGTGGACGAGTGGTTCTTGATCAAGGTTGACTGGATGAGTCAGCATCGGCTCTTCTCGCCATAACCACTCAGTGCGCGATATTGAGCACTCGGCTGCTTCGACTCGTCTTTCGCTGCACTGCACATCTAGTGGTAACGATCTACGATCTCCTGCTTGTGTGAGTTTCTACATTTACATGGTAGAGAAAAAGGTTTTCATGCTATGGTAGCCTACCGCATAACCCCAATGGTGGAGATTTTGCGCAATCCAAAGCGTGTGGGCCATGAGGCGTTCTCACAAGCAGCCACAAGAAAGCACTAGAGCACAACTAGGGTAGTGTGCCATGGATAGCCGGAGTGGCGGCCAGCGCAGTAGATGGTTGGAATGGGGCATCAGGGCATAATGTGTTGAGGCCAGGAAGCAGTGTGGCTACAGATGGCTAGAGCTGTGGCGGCTCAACTGTTGTAGGCAGCTGGGATGGAATGGGTGTGGAGGCCTAGCTCACCTGAAAAGGGGCACCGAGGGGAGACAAACCAACAACTCGGGAAGGAGGCCGGTGGCGCCGTGGTAGGAAAACACGCCTAACGATGGAGAAGGAGACAGAGAGGGAGGAACCATGTCCAGCCAGGGACCTTGGCAGTCAAAGGTGAGTCTAGAATGGAATCCATTTTTCTGTTTTTAGGCTAGGAATATTGGGTAGGTTTCGATGGGCTTATATGGAATAGGGTGGAAACTTGTTTCCCAATTCTACTGACAAGCCAAATAGGCACATGCTATAATTGGATTACAATTCATGCCAATTTGCATGATCCAAACAACCCATATGGGGAAAAAGATGGAGAAAAGAGCACGTGCGCCTATCGGGCCTATACAAATATGAAGTATACAATCTAAGTGCACTTTGTCTCTTTGAACATTAATGGAAAGGTCATCGATGATGAAGTGGCATGGGCTTCACTACTTCCTCTTCTCAGCTAGGTGGATGACGTTGAAGGTGTGAGCGAACCCTATCGAGCCGAAGCGTGTCGGCGGGGACTCCGAGGCTTGCCCCAAAAGCCGATGAGTGCTCAATACCTAACGGGGACCTCATGGCCCACACCGTAGCAATGAAGATTGGAGGTGGATGCTGTAGCTTACTAGTGCACTTGCATGTTGACGACACCCTGGTCATCAGTTAGGTTTGAAATGGAGAGCACTACACCAAAGTGGCAATATGCTTGGATGCTGTGGAGTTTCTCGCCTGCTTCACTTCATGCTTGTCTCCATCACCAATCAATGTCCATCGTGCACTGCACGCTCATGCAGTCGTGCCTAGACTCAGTCATCGCCCTAGGATGAGCTGGCATCGACTTGAGGTCCACAACGAGCGATAAGAAGAAGCGTCGAGTGGGTAGGGGAGGATGAGCGACCAACGATGTGTGCGACAGCCGGCAGGAGAGAATATGCGGATGCCTGATGGGATGGAAGGGAATCGAGCAAGGAGTAGAGAGGCCGAGGATAGGTGAGGAATCGAGTAGGGCAGCGTGTCCATGGCTTCGTGTGACCATCTTAGAAATAGAGGGGGTGGCAGTGGGTATACTAGAGGCTGAGGCCGAGAGAATCGGTGGGGGTCATGGGGGTGGGAGTGTGGGTTTCTTCTTGTGCCATCGTGGACTCTCTAGAGGTGGGTAGGTTCTATTTTTTTCACTTTGGGTCCCCACGGAACAACCACAGATAGAGATCAAAACCCACCCCACCCCACCCTGTTTTGGGTCACCCAAACCCATAGACCTACCCCACCCTTGCTAGGTCTGAAACCCGTAGGGACCCGCCCTGAACCTACCCCACTACCATCCCTAGGTCATACGAACTTCATAACCTAGCCCATACTTTTCTATCTTTAATGTTTGGTCCTCATGCAATGCGTCGAGTTGAGCTTGAGACAATGCCTTTTCAATTGGTGCATGCTGCCCCCGGCCATTGTATAGAGAAGGGCCAGTAGATGTATCATAGCCATATGTTGCATTATGTAAAGAACTTTGTTATTATATAAAAAGCTAGGCAAAGTTTCATCATCTCTATCTACTAAAGTGACTTGTGCAGCCATTTTATTTTTATTATGCCTTTCAACTTTGGCTTTTTTTTTCTTTTATATTGTTCCAAAGGAGGTAAAGGTGCTGCAAAGTGGTACCTTTATTGCGATGCACCTGATTTATGACACGAAATAACGGATTACCTTTCTTTCTTTGGTTGCTTGGTATATATTTATATCTCTTTTGGCATGACTAAGACTCGCCATCTTCTTCATCAATTAGGAAGTTTTGTACTAGTGATGCTATCAACTTTGGTTTTGAGACCTTATCAGTGGGCTCAGAGTAGAACTTCGCATCAACATAAAGTGTTTCTGCTATTTTGAGTGGTTTCTTATAAACGAATATTCCATGTCCCTAGAAGGATCTTTGTACTTGATGCACTGGTGGAGAGTTGATGGCACAACTCTATTTTCATGCAACCATGGGCGACACATCAATGCATTGTATGATGTAGCAGCATCAATGACATGGAAGGTTACATAGGTCATAAGCTTTTCCAACTTTAGCACTAGGACCCAATGCCTCTCGACCAGATTACATAAAGCCATGAATAATGACATCAGACCAGCTTAGATGTCTAGTGGCATATCCAATCTTTTTGAGAGTATGTAGAGGTAACAAATTAATGGCTGATCCACCATGAATCATAATAAGATTAATAGATGAGTTATCAATTTCAACAAACATGAGTAGACGTCTGTTATGCTTCTTATTCCTTAATAACAAGTCCTCGTTAGTGAATGCAATGTTTTGAGTTTCATAGCTTTGTTTCGACTTGGGAGACTTCATCTATGTAGCCGCCTCAACATGAAAGTGCAATGACAAAAGATTTGCACAATTTAGGAGAAAGACACAAAGCATCATACACAGAAAGCATATATTCTTCCAGTGTGCAATTACATCATACTTGACCTACACATTAGATACATGTTCAGTCACATCATTCGGAGTTACATCCTTATTTTGAGGATTTTTTTGGAAAGTAAGAAGAATTTGGCAGTTGACACACTGATCAAATTGAATTTCATCAACTTCTGGCTCCTCTTCTCCAGGGAAGTGGAGAGATTCTTCATCATGCTCAAAAACTCCAATGGCAAAATTAGCACACTTTTCTACTAGCTTGTCCTTATGCTTCTCAACCCTCGAAGAGATGCACGGGCCCTCGCCTTCTTCCATCAGTCGTCGAAGAGCAAGTCATCGAGAGTTGTTGTCAACGTTGTCTTAATCTTTGGGAGTTGGATGGCCCACCTCTTGTCATGTGGGACCACCGACGGAGAGCCTTGCTTTCATGTTGGGGCTCATGGTGCTATTTTGGATGTCCTAACATAGTCATATTAACATAGCCAAGTTTTGGTATCATTATACATTGATCATAAGTTGGCGACATATTTGAAGTTGCAGAACTCACCAAATCATTCTGAAAGGTGGCGACATTTGATGTTGCCACTTTCTTCCCTTTATTCATACTCTGGAGGAGATCAACATCTATATATGGTACTTTCATCTATCAATTTTTGTATGATGTTGATGGTACTATTGAATATGAGCAATTTTATGGTGGTTGCTTTGGGAGGTACCTTTGGTACCACCAATCAGAATTAAGGAGAGGAAGAAAATAATCACATAAATTAATCTATTAAGAAAAGGGTATTATAGGGATTTTCCACATGGATGTGTATGTTATCCATGGAGTGAAAGAACAATACATGTTGGAAACTAAAAAAAATGTTAGAATTAAGCAGCATTTACCGGAACAGGCTACAACGGCCACATCTATTAGACTATTTTAGTAACAGTGCAATTATTGAAATTTCTAAACAAATAATAGCATTATTTTAGAGTATTTGGGTGCAGAAACTCCAGCCGCTACTTTAATCACTCTCTGTCTCTCTACAAAGTAGGAGTACACAGGGTTTCATTTTTCGAACAAAATGCGCGAAATTCCGTTTTCGGTAGTACACGGGATTACGGGATTCAGATTTCTGAGATTTTCCGAAATTTTCCGGTAAAATTCAAAAAATCCAAAGAAAATCATTTTCCTGGTTTTTTGGATTTTTCGACCAGATTTCGGTGCTTTCTGACTAGAAAATATTTTTTATCATGCAAAAATAGAAAATTCAGCACTATTTATTATTTTGTATATATATAACATTGGAAGGGACATACACACATGTAAAACATAATTTGAAAACAAATTAATTATTCAAGTTCCATAAACTAAAGGTATTCCGTATGAGGCACACCATAAGTTTACATAGATCCATAAGACTAAACTTTAAAAAGTCCATACATGGCCTGTAGCCCTGTACAGTACACAAATGCAGATGGTCTGATGTTCTGGATTAGCAGGCGGCGCGGTGCGGGCACGCGGAATTGCATTTCCGGCGTATGTTATCTGGCCAGGATCAGCACAGCATTGATGATGATCGACGATTAGGCAAACACAGAAATGATGGTAGCTAGCTAGCCCCATGCTACGTACCGGTCCTGTGCACAACAGTAAACGCTTGAGATCGTTGAGTGGAGGAAGTTGCGCCGCAAGATCGATCGGAAAGCACGACGCGGCGTTCAAGTATTATTTGTTGCCTCGCATTCGCATGCATCGCATGTGCATGATGGTCCGGACTCCGGACGTACTAATAAGGGGGGTATCTAGCCTCATTCGCCCACATCGAATTGAATTGAAACCCGGCGCCCGTACTTAGCTTGTGCACTGGATAGATCATAGATCTAGTCATTTAGCTAAAGATCATACACATCTCTATCATAATTAATGGCATATCCAAACGCCTTTCAATTTTCATTCCCAATCACAGTCGACGGTGTAAAACTCCGACGCGGGGAAGCAAAAGCCTAGTAGTGGTAGTGGTCTAGTGGACGCAGATCGTGGGAGGCGGCTAGCGTGCGACCGCGAGCTGCCAACGACCGTAGGAGCGGTAAGAGTGCAAGACACAGCACTGTTGGCTATGGATGGCGGCAGATTTGAGGTAGATATATTGTCATTTGTTTGTGAGGGGTGGAGCGAGCAATTCATGGGCCAGCAGGGGCCATGCTGTGCAAGTATCGAGCTAGTGTATAAAATTAAACGTCATAATATTTAATATCGAGCTAGTGTGTAAAATTAAACGTCATATGTTAATAATCAAGACGAGTATTATTAGACTGGATCTTATTTGGATTTTTGATACATATGGACCGAGGGCTCAAATGTTATATGAGCATGGGTTTTGCAGAGGCTAAAAAAACAAAATCCAGTAGTCATGTTTTGTTGCAGAAGCTATTGAATCTCATATTTCGTCGTGAACTTCTAGTAATAGGGCTCTCATATTGATCTGGCTATATAAATTTACACGAAGTAGCTCTCAGTCATAGTAATTCTTTATCACCAACAAATTTTATTTCATTTCGCTAAACTTTTAAGGCGTGAACATGATTTTTTTATTTTCAGGTCAAACTTTTGGCATGGGGTCCACATGTAGATGTAGCCATGCTAATATGCACAAAGTAGCCGGCGGTTCAAAGTCATTTCCAACAAATTTTAGTGTTTGCTAAAATTTTAAGGTATGAATGGAAGTTTATTTTACGTTCCTTTTTTATGTGGGGTCCTCATGTAGGACTATCACCCTTCAATCAATTTACAGAAAGTAGCTCACTATTACACAAAGTCTCCTCTGGCAAATTTTAGCCCATTTTGCTAAATTTTAAGGTGCGAACCTGAGATTTTAATTTAGGGCCCCGACTTTTAACACAACTAGATAAATTCTCCGCGCGTTGTTACGGGATTTTGTGTGATACTCCACGCATATACTATATAGAAGCGTTGCATGCATAAGGCTATAGAAAATCGGTGGAAGATATAAATAGAAGTCTTAGTAGATGTTGACATGGCATGCAAGTTAGTGGAGTCTTGAGATGATGTGGCTTCATGCATATCAAGAGAAATCATGTAGTAGGGTATATCTACCACATAGAAACATTACATGCATAAGGCCATAGGGTATTAGTAAAGGTACAAGTAGGAGTCTTAGTGGACGTTGATATGTCATAGAATTAGGGCGTCCACGGCTGTGTTTAGATCCACTGAAATTGGGACTGAAATGCACTGTAGCGCTGAAAAATACACTGTAGCACTTTTCGTTTGTTTGTGGTAAATATTGTCCTACTATGGCCTAACTAGACTCAAAAGATTCGTCTCGCAAAGTACATCTAAACTGTGCAATTAATTTTTATTTCATCTACATTTAGTACTCCATGCATGTGCCGGTATTTTGATATGATAGAAAATCTTCTTTTTTATAGTGAAATTTGGGAGAAAAATTTGGATCTAAACAGGCCCACAATGAGAATGACAAAATCGGTAGCCTACGTGGAGCCTAGAGAATAGAAAAAGGTTTGAAAATCATAATGCAGCTTGGTGTCAGATTGTGGCAGACAGCCATGCACAGAGAGCGGAAGCCAGCATTGTCACGAGAACTGTGCGAGCCTAGTGACGAAGTCGTCGCCAGCGACGAGTTATTTGGTTCTTCTCTGTCCTCCACTTAGGAATAAATGCTGAGTCAGCTAGCTAGAAGGCCACTGTTGGAGTTGCCCTTAGGAGAGTCTTAGATGAGGTGGCTTCATGCATGTTAAGAGAAATCATATAGTGGGATGTATCTATTTAGACATATAAGATGTCTACACCATAATATTTTTTTATTATTGGACATATAGGATGGGTTTGGACTTAAAAACAAGTTTGATTGGTTGGATATTTTTCATTCTGTATTGAATGCAGGATTTTTATACTTATATTTTAGTCAAGAATTTCTCTATTAATTTGGGTTTTGATTCCAATCCATTTCGACCTCTACCTTGTGCTGCCTATGAAGAAAATGGACCTATACCTTGACCTTATTGAGATTTTGGTGGTTGCATGATACAATTGACTATTTAGGACTAATACTTTTGCTATATAAAATTTGTTTCTGTCCTAAGAATGCAAGTGATAGATTTGCGGGTACAAATTAAACACCTTGATGGAGTGATCAAGGAGCTTAAGATAAGACCATGAAGAACACCTAGAAGACCTAATACACCAAATGAAGTAAGGCCCGAATGGCCATGCAACAATGACGATCCAATCCTATGGGGATTGCATGGACTAGATGAATAAAACAGTTTGAAGACCAATATCCAAGCCAACTTGTATAGACCAAATAGTCCGATGCCCTAAACGATGAATAAACTAGACAATCTGCTCCACTTCTAAATGTATGGACCAGACAGTTGCTGCAGATGAAGTCAACGATAAGATGAAGTGACCAGCTGGAACATAGTCAAATACACAAGGACTAGACAATCATCAACTATCATTCCAAAGGAGACTAATTAGTGAATCTTAGGTCAAGTGCACGAACCGAACTATCCGAAGTGTGCAGCAGATAGTCATAGGATGATCATGACAAGTGAATGTAGGCCACATGAACTGACCAAACAGTTTGACGC
The DNA here is from genome assembly GCA_022530915.1 of Paspalum notatum. Classification (NCBI taxonomy): domain Eukaryota; kingdom Viridiplantae; phylum Streptophyta; class Magnoliopsida; order Poales; family Poaceae; genus Paspalum; species Paspalum notatum. The sequence continues at coordinate 20,952,434 of CM039684.1, read as the reverse complement.
CTCATTCAAATAGGACCGAACAATGCTAACATCTAGTATGAGAAGTAGTATGGGCCATACTTTTTGATGTGTAAGAAAGGCGCAAGGACCAGATTGTCCGATCAGTAAGAAATCTATCAGTCTTGGTACAAATGCCAAGTTTGCTCTTAGGGGCTATATATGCAACACCACCTAGTCATTCAAAGGAGCTAGAGCTAAGAAATGTCACTTTTTTGAACCAAAAAGACTATGAGGCAGGTCCCAATGGTAAAAAAGGTTTTTATTAAAAGACAAAGGAGTGTTAAGAGACTTACAAGGGAAAAATTACAGTAACTAGGTAAGGAAAAACAAGATAGCAAGAAGCCTACAACAAGGGAAGGGGACTGAAGGTAGGACCGACGCCTAAGCGGGGGTGAATTAGGATTTCTAAAACTAAGGCTCACTAAAAACTAGAACTACTAAGCAAAACCCATGCAATATAAATCTAGCTATGTGCTATACGGTTTTGCTAAGTGTTGCTAACTCTACCGTGGCCAACTCTTGCAACCTAGTTCCACCTAGAAACTAACCTATCAAGCCAGTCTAGGAATGTAAGCACACAATTGCAAGAATGTAAATGCGGAAGCTAAAGGGATAGGTAGAGAATGCAAACTCCCGATGACAATGTCGGTGAAGGCACACGATGATGACACAGAGATTTTTTTTCCGAGGTTCGGGGAGACTCATGGTCTCTACCCCTAGTCCTCGTTGGTGCTCCTCAAAGGGATTTGCTCTCCCATAGTCCTAAAAGGAATATGGCCTCGCCCTTTGCAAGGGTGGAGGATGGCAAAGTGACTTCCGCGGAAGCCAAGCAACCACGGTCGGGTCTCCGGATATCCTCGGTACACACCCACCCGTGCCTTTCTCATGCGTAGTCCTTCATGGACCATGGCCTTGCCCCACGCAGGGGTTGTAGGATGGACAAGGCTGTTGGGGTCTTCCGCGGGCCTTCTCGCGGAGCTATATCGCCGTCTCCACTATGGGAAGCTTTTGGCCAAACCGATCAGGGCCTTCCTTCCTCTCACAAGGTGGTGGCGGCCACTCCACACTCCGGAGGGTCTTGCTGACTTACAACCGCACACACAAGGGTAAACGTGCATGCAAGCACGGGGATAGACAACAAGGCCTAAGCAAAGGTGCAACTAAGCTCTAGCTTGCCAGGATATGTCTATTTTTGCTCTAGTAGTGGTTAGGCTCTCAAATGTGTGTATGAGGCTCTTGGGATGAATCAAATGGGTGCCTCAACACTTGTGTTACCTCAGGATAGTCCAACCACAAAGTGGAGGCCGGGCAAGGGGGTATTATAGCCCAAGCCTCAAAACTAGCCACTAGGAGCTTCCTCCACTTTTCAGTGTCACCACCGGACCGTCCGGTGGTCACACCACCGGACCGTTCGGTGCGTGTAACTGGCTAGCCGTTGAGTCGACCGTTGGACTGAGAATTTGACCATTGGAACCACCGGACCGTCTGGTGCTGCATCACTGGACCATCCAGTGTGTGTTGAAGCTTGAGATCTTGATTTGCATCTCGCTCTGTCCGGAATGTCCGGTGGACCACCGGATTGTTCGGTGCGGGTAAAACCGCACCGGGTCTTGAGTCTTCAACTTCAGCCTTTTCTACTCTCCGGATCATTCGGCGGGGCTTCTCTGGACCTTCTAGTGGCCCACCGGACACCACTAGACTGTCTGGTGCTGCACCATCGGACGGTCCGATGCGTGTTGAAGCCTGAGATCTTGATTTGCATCTCGCTCTGTCCAGAACGTCCGGTGGACCACCGGACTGTCCAGTGGTAGCTCCACAAGACCGTCCGATGCGTGAAAGCGCCGGGATATGGTCGAGTCCTCACCCACATTATATATCGTCCGGTGTAACCACTGGACCATCCGGTGCGTGTAATACCGCACTGGGTCTTGAGTCTTCAACTTTCTCCTTTTCTACTCTCCGGATCATTCGACAGGGCTTCTCCGACCTTCCAGTGGCCCAAAAAATCGGCCCGCTGACCGGTCAGCGTGATCGCCGAGTCAGGCCTCTAGCTTGAAACTTGATGGCGGCTTGGGTCTTTTTCTAGTGTCTTCTAAGTCCTCCTTTAAGGTGTTTGTACCCCAAGTCCACCTTTTGTACCCAGAGACTTTAACTAAAACACTTGCACACTAATAGCCATGTGTGGTGTCAGTTGCGATGTGCTCATGGATCCAAACTCCAATGCTAATGGCACACACCTATACCCGTGGATTGTCTTTTGATGGAGTCTCCTTCTGAGCAACGACTCCGAATTGTTGTGAAAGTTTGCCGGTAGGTCAAAACCGGTCATACACCTCTCTATCAACCTACAATAAAGTAGACAGAGGCAAATGAGCCCATTAAGAATAGCGGTATGTTAAAGTAATATGGTACCTAGGTTTGAACAAATCAAACTTCTTTTGCCAATTGCTTCCCCGGCAACGGCGCCAGAAAAAAGCTTGTTTACGCCTCTTAGCGATTAGCGTAACAATTTTACTCCGCAAGCGCACGGAGATTTGATGTAGCTTTTTCACTCAGAGTATTCCGAGTATCATAGAAATCCATGGAAGCAAGGGAAAATGGGTGGAATGATATGTTGAACTTTCAATAGTACTATATAACTTAGATAAATACCAGCTATTCTTACCACGGTGGTAAGACAAACAAGATAGTGTATGGTGGGAAGAGTAAATAGGGACCAAAGAAGTCAGCATCTAGGTAGCTATCTAGGAGAACAACTAGTGAGATTAAGATATACAAACTCTATTTCTTAACTATTGCAAAGGAGTATTCACTGTTGAACCAAGTTAGCTAAACACAAACTAGGGTCTTGCATCGAGCAAAATTCCATACTACACTAAGGAGGCATGGGGGTAGATAGTTGGCCAACCGAACGGCAACTGGTTAATGCCTACGGGCTTATAGAACGACGGGGTGGAATATAGAGGCTCCCTAAAGCTGTCACCAATAGTGGGTACCAACCAGATCTCCTTGGAAAAGAGGGCACGCTAAACTAGTGTTCAAGTAAGAACTTGAACAATAAAGTTCTTCCTTAATCAGAGGGTGAGAACTAACTTAATATTAGATCAGAGCCTAAGACAAGATTATAGCACAAGCAAGTCTAGCAAGATTCAAATAACTTAAGGACAACACAAACCTAAGCCTTGATCTAGTATGCAAGAAGGTACACCATACTAGGCAAGTGTAAGAAAAAAATAAAGTATAACTCAAAAGATAGATCAATCACATGTATATTAATTATACTGGAGTAGTAAGAGTACAAAAGATAGAAAGATACAAGACCTTTACCAAGACTCGAAGCTAACTTCGGAATCCCTGAGGCAAAGACTCAGACACAACTATAACTCCTAGGACTAACCTAGTGTTACTAGACTAAGACGATGGTGTGTTCTACTCCACTTCCACACTTCACAAGTGAGGCCTAGGGACCTAGTTATACCCACTCGACCAAGAGGGGTATTTATACCCACAAGGTTGGTTGTAGGCAGGTAAGGCGGTTAAAGGGGGGTAGGTGGTAGTCGGGCGACCTTAGAGAAGGTTGGAGACCCCACCCCAGGTTGGATAGCCTGGAATCCCCTTGGGTCCACCGCCTTCCAACATCCAACGCTCCATGTTGCCTCCCAAAGTCGGTTAGAAGTCAGTTGGCAGTTAAAACATGTGTTTTTCCTTGAACCATTGGATCTTCACTTGTGTTTCTCCCTTAGCCGCAGGATGGAAGTCCCTCAGATTGCTGACTTCACCAATCCAAGTGCTAGATCGATTTTGACGCAAGCCTTTCGATAGTTGGCTTCCCGGTTTCGACCTTGGAATTTTGTTCACACATCTTTAATATGCATGCATGTCGAAGATTGGGTGATTTGGCCTCAATGTCAGGTTGGGCAGCGTTGGGGGAGGTCTGGTGGCCTGACCCCCTTGGTCAGTGACCTATGACTTAGCCAAATTTAGCCTGTTTTCAGCTAATCTTGCACCTGCAATCAAATATTCAACACAACTTGTGGAACTATGTTAGTAGCAAGAGTTAGTCTATAGTTTGATGTAATTTCCTTCATATTCATGGATAGCTGATGGTCATGGTTAGTGCAATGACGACCGTCAACAGATGCGCAGGGAGTTGAATTATTCTCATCGATTGCACAATGAAGGACGCGATTATTGTAGAGACCGTGAGCTTGAACGACATTGGGACTGTCCGTTCTTTCAATATTGCTGGAGTTGGGGCATGGAATGGTTGCCAACCATTGAGGACTGTCGCAAATGTTCAGCTCCTTGTCGTTCTAATGAGCATATATCTGTCTTTCATCGGATGGGACGTCAACGATCATCACCGCGACGTCGGCTGCATTTGTCACCAGATAGCTCTGGGCGCAAGCAAGACGATGAAGCAGGCCAAGAGCAGTACCATCTAGGAGGTTCGAGCTCAATATGAGAAGAATGTCATCAGCCCAGGTGGTGCCCTAATGGACCACTCATTCATAGAAGTGTAGAGTACAAGGCCTGCATAGTCTTGAAGAGGCCGAAGCAAATTATCTTTGGCTATTGCGGCAAGTGAATTCGGGTCCTGTTGCTATCCCAGCATACAAGCATCAACCTTCACCACAGCTGCCCAAACACCCGGTGATTTGGAAAAGGAAGCAAGAAGCACCCGAGTGACCAGAAGAACCTATGGAGGATGATGCAGAGGATGATTTATTGGATGAAGAAGCAGCCGATGCATCAAATGATATTAATATGGTATTTTTCTTACTTGATGAATTTGTAATCCTTCCGCTATACAAGAGTCAGTAGCTCAACTCAGCTTGGGGCCGGCGGCTATCATATTTGAAAAGCCGGCCGATAAAAAAATCATCATTTGAAGCCGCTATACCTCAAAAGATGCATCAATGGCAAACCAATTAGCAAGATGATGGTTGATACTGGCGTTGCAGTAAATTTGATGTCATATGTAGTATTCAAAAAGTTTGGAAGAGATGATAATGATCTTATTAAAACAAATGTCATTCTGAATGATTTCAAAGGCGACCCAACGGGATCCAAAGGTGTCTTCAATGCAGAATTGACAATTGGGCGTAAGTCAGTCAATACTTCTTTCTTTGTTGTAGACACCAAAGGACATTACTTGGCTCTGCTTGGCCGAGATTGGATTCATGCAAATTGTTGTGTACCGTCAACAATGCACCAGTGCCTTATACAGTGGGATGGCAATGAAGTTGAGATTGTACCAGCCAATGATTCTAACAATGTTACTATGGCAGAATCTTCATTCTGGGGGGCAGAAGGAGTGGAGTGCCTTACTGGAAGGGAACATTTGAATTGGGACTTTGTTGAAGGGTCGAACAATAGGTTGACACCAGTCCCAGCGGCTGGTATTAATGTTTAGGGATGATTTCGGTTATGAGGGCCGACTCGTATAGTTGGCCGATATGTAAACACTCTTGATTTTCTATATAAAGGATATGGCCGATCCGTGCAATCGGCCCCAAAAATATGTGTTTCCGATTTAACTTGACAGATTTGGAGATTGTTTGTTGAAGACTAGGAAGCCGATCCCTTGAAAATAATTTGAAAGAAATCGGCTTGGGGGCAGCAGAAAGGTGTTAGCTCCCAGAAGATATGGTATAACGTTTTATAAATGGCCGATGTTTTACCATGGGCCCGAAAAAATAAGAGCCGATGTGTTGCCATCAACTTTAGGTACCCCATACAATTTTTTTTTACAGTTAGCCGATGTGTTATCATCGACTTTAGAAATAATAAAGAGATGCAATCATGGATACATCATCATCGAGTCAAGTTACTGTCAGGTTACAAGACCATATGCCAGGGGGCATTACCAAAATACCATTGTTCCAAGATATTTAACAGAAGTTACTGAAGGAATTGTTGAATAGCTAAAATAGCTTCAGATGGATGGAGTCAGCCGAGGAGATGATCGCATTATCAGATTCGTTCATGCTAGGTATCACTTGACTGGTTAAAGTTTTGACCTTGGCAAGACCTGTTGATAAATCTTCTTTCAGCTTCTGCTTGTTCATCTTGACCTCTTCAAGTGTGCATGATGTAGCCTTGATGTCATCATCAATTGTAGAGCTGAAGACGTTGAATTTCTTCGGCAATTTCAGTTCTGGACTTTTGCAGATCTTTCAGCTTTGAGGATAATTCTGAGGAAAGCTTGTTATCATCAAGAGCGATCTTTTGTTGATTCAGGAATATACATTTGTCAGCAATTTCTTTTTTCACAGATGTCTGAACTTCACGAGATGCAATACGATTTGCAGCTGTTTCTACTTCCCTGAAGAAGCCAAGATAGACTACTAGACGGAGTACTTGCCTCAAGCAAGCAGGAAGTTGGTCTACTGTTGGTTCTAATGTTGAACGAAAAGTTTCACTATCTTTGACCAGCTGTGTGACCGAATTATCCATTAGTTTTGCTATCTCTTGAAGGCGTTCAACTACATCGGCTGGCATGGTTTTAGGAGGTGATGGAACTCTCTTTTGTTCTTGCCCCGAGCCGATGTCCAGCGTTGAAGTATCAAAATTGAGTAGTGCCGACAAATTGATGGTCTGCAAGGATAACAAGATTATATAAGAAAGGCCTGAGCAAAAAGAAATCTTGGCTAGCGTTGTATTTACCCCAGTATCTGCATAAATTCCTTCATCAGTATGGGGGTACACATCAGTTTCGAGGTTATCTTTTTGATGAGAGGCATCATGACTATTAGAAGAAAGGATTTCAGTAGAAAGTTTTGGCTCTTGGCGAGCTAGGGATGGTGAAGCATTACTCTCATTGGTCGAATTTCCTGACTAGAATCGAAACACATATATGAATAACATAAATTATTGAAAGGAAAAGGACATTGTTCCTGAATATATACATGGTCAGAGGCAGGTGGAGAACGAGATCGTGTTCTGGAACTTCTAGTCTTCTTATAATAAGACCTTCCAACCGGTGACTTGCTTGTATCATCGCGTCTGTGTTTAGATCGGCTACCAGACAGCAATACTTCATCAAGAGAAGGAGCCGATTTTCTGTATAATGGTATAGGAGCCGTTGGTAGATATTTAAATAGTTCTCTAGAATCATTGGTTGGTATTGGCCTTTCTTCACACTACATACAAAAAATTGACATGTTACAACAGTTGCAGCAGTAAGAGTTGAATAACTGTGATGTGTCGAAATACCTCTGCTGATGAAGGATCATGAGAAGAATTGATAAAGCGAAGCATGACGCCGAGAGGGCCTCGGAACAAGTGTGGCTTCCAAGTCTCCCACAAAATATCAAATCCATCCGCAGTATATACGAACTCCATGTCACATGGGATTGGTATAGAGAATTCAGAGAAAGGATTATATGCACGGAAGGATATTAGTCGTTTGGTAAGATTGGGTCGGCTCATGAATTTTTCATGAATGATGAAATTGGGGAGGTTTGGTTTAGGCCAAATTGTCTAGCAGCTATCACTGGCTGGTAGGATTCATAGGCAGGTGATGGGGACGGGGGAGGGGGGGTTCCCGATCTTCCGTCAAGTGGAGATAACTATCGATTTAGCGGAGGCACGACACACATGATCCGGCTTCCAATGAACATGATTCGAACCATGCAATCGCAGCACCATGCCTCCTCCGGTTATCAACCGTGCACACACGATTGACCTCACCATGAAGGCTTATCCCTACCTACAAATCGAAGAACACAAGCAAGAACACGGTAGATGCAAACTTTTTGGCTTCCGTGGCAACGCACAGGCATAGGGCTAGTTGAGATTGATGAAACTAGAAAAGAATTGTGTGATGCTCCAGCATTTCAAGTGTATAACTATCATTCATACATGCATCATTCGTCATGAAGCATCATGCAATAGCATATAATTGAACTACATGATCAACCTTGGGTAGGATGCAACTTGATGAGCCCTGTTTTATGTTTGTTTGTCACTATGTTTGTAGTTATAACTTTGATTCCATTGAAGTCTAGGTGAAGCTTATATTTCCAAAATTGTAGACAAAGAGATGGTGAACAACTTTGATAATTGGGCTTTGGTCATATATTGAGGTTTACAGGGTGATTAGGATCATTTTCTACCAACACAGAAAACCAGTTCAAACATGACCTGATTAGTAATCTCAAATTTTTACTAACCTATAGCCACTTTTATGCAATGCTCAAATTAGATAAATCATAGGTCTGAAAATTCTAAGCAACATTTCCCAAAGGCACGTTGGGTGAAAATGCTTAGAAATAGGACTCTTCAATTTCCCAAGCAATAAAGGTCCACTGTCCAAATTGGGGGCTGCAGGGTAAATTCAAATTTAAATCGTATTTGCAAACAGAGTTTGACGCCAAGTTTTTTGACAAAGTTGTAGAGCTTAAAGGGTAGAACATCTCATTCAACTGGAACTTTTTTAAATTCGGCACCTAAATAGATCAAAAATACGATTTAAAGTGGAGAAGAAAACACACTTTTTCCTGTTTTTCCCGAAGTCACTGACAAGTGGATCCCACCCGTCAGCGCTGCCCGTTTTTCCCAGCCCCCGCGTGCCGCGTGGCCGGCGGCGTACGGCCAACACGGCGACGCCGCGGATCGCCTCCGTGGCCATATCCTTAAGCGGAGGCCGAGGCCCCGGGCTTCACTCTTTCTTCCCCCTTCACCTCGCCCTCGCCCTCGCCCGCGCCTCGCTCTCGCCCTCCAAAGCTCCACCCGCCATTGCCGGCCCGAGCTCGAACTCGAGCTCGCGCCGCACTCACCACCGCCTCCCCGCGCTCGAGACCACCACCACCGCAACCGCCACTCTCCTGCGCACCTCCTCCGCCAATCCTCGTCGCTGTTCCCCGCTCCGTCGCCGAGATCCAACCCCGCCGTGCCGCCGGTTCACGCCGTCGCCGCGCGAGTTCATGTTCGGTTCACCGCCTCCTACGCTACCGTCCGTCCTCCTCCCTCGAAGAGAACCACCCAAGGTAGTGCACCGGGATGGGGGCTACCGTTTCCGCCCCGTGTCGCGGCCCCGGTGAGCCGGAGCTTGCTAGCGCGCGCGTCTTTCCGCGCGGCCTTCGGCCGGCGGGAGAAAGAAGACGACCGAGCAATCTTGCGGTCTAGACCCTAATCCATGTGCTATTGAATGAGTTTTGTAGATCTTGCATGCTGGTCCCTGAAAATTAGGTTTAATTGTGATCTAGCCCCTGGATTTTGTTTTATTTAGTTAATATTCAACTGAAATTTCGGAAAATTATAATAAATTAAAAAAAATCCAAAATAGACAAACTCAGTGGCTATGAACTCCTTGTGACTAGATCTACAGAATGGGTATGATGTGGTGATGTGCATTGTCGGTTTTGCCCTCGATATTGCGCACACATGTTAATCTATCTAAAATGGAAAATATGTTCAAAATGAACTCCAAATGAGATAAAACTTGGACAGTAGCTGTACATGTACATCTAGACACTATATGAATTTTGCTAGCACTGGTATTGTCCATTTACCTACTGTTTTGTATTTATCCCCATGTTTTCGGGTATTTTGTGACATGTGACATTCTTGCTATGTAAAATATGCTAGAAATGACTCCATGATATTTTTCTTGTACTCTCTGTAGTATAAGTAGCTCTCTGGTGAAAAATGAGGCTGTGCATGTTACATTTGATTGCTGTTTTGAAAATAACAAAATGCTACTAGCTAGAAAAGAAAATAGGAAAAAGTGGTTCTAGATGGCTGGTAAAATTCTATGCAAAATCTGGTACCTAGCTGCTAATATCTTGTTTCCGGAAAGTATTTTTGTGAATTTTATTACTACTGTTTTGCTCTGCATTAATATTATGATGGATTTTAAATATGGAAAATAGATGTCCTATGAAACTATAGACTCTGAGCTTGCTGATTTTTGTGCTTATTGCTCATGACAAGTTGTGCTGACTGTGAAAAGTTCATGCGCAAATTAAATTCGTACAAATTATGAAAAATCTGGAAATTTAAAAAGCTGATATCTTGCTAGAATTTTAGTAAAATAGTTATAACTTTTCTGGAACTGAAATTTTGACGGTGGCTTATCATAGTACTGATGTGCATGTCATAAATATTTGAGTTCATTTGGGACTGTATAACAGTATGAACTTGACATGAGAACTTTAATTCAATAAATAGATAAATCTGTATAATAGACCTAAGTATAGTTTCATATATGTATGTAATATTACTTGCTTCACCATGATGTCTGCTGAAAGTTCCTGTGATATTATGAATGATAGGTTAAATTAAATTTAAGTGATGGTTTGTACGATTTCTTAATAATGGTTGTGTGATTCGTTTTGAATCTTGGGATGGGTCAGGTTGGGATGGGGGCTATATGTGAGGAACGCGATGGCTAGTAAGCATATATCCACTCGCATTTCTAGTTATTCCCAGAAATTAAAAATTGATTCGAATCGCTGATGCTCACCAGGTGTGAGAGTGCCAAATATCACTGTCGAGCAACATAGAAACTACTTGAATACCTTATGTTTATACTCATGTTTTCAAATACCACATGCTTGATTATATATCCTGATGTTTTACTTTCATGCAAATTCTGTTATTGAGAATATGAATCAATCAAGATGAAAGAGGGCAGCTGTCAAATCCTGCCATCGACATTGTTTAAAATCAATGGCTAAGGACTTACATGATTAATAAGCAAGCATCGCGTCAGCCGTAAGCCATTCCATTAAGTCCTACTGAGTAATTAATACTTAAGGTTTGCCCCCACGTTTGGATTATAGGTATAGAGTTCGTCGTATGTGCCTGTGTAGGCGGGGGTGTCTGTTCTCACCAGGGCTGATGACATTCTTACGTGGCTGCGAGGCAACATCGGTGGGCTCGATGTTGTTTCTATGTTTCAAATGACCATGTTCATGAACCTTAATTTCTGTTGCGAGATACTTTTGAGAACTCATTCTACTTTATGACATTATGTTGAGACTTGTACTTTAAATTTGAACTCAGTTTGTAACCATAAAGTCTATTATTATTGCTCTATTCAACTGCCTTTGATGATGTAATTATTGTGGCTCCTTCGAGAGTCTGATGTGTATGATGTCGGTTCCTCTAGATTGGTGTTATCGAGAGCCCGAAAGACTCTCGACGGACTACCGAGTTTGATCTAGTCTAAGTGCACTGCGTGCCAGAAGTGGCAGGTGTGCTTAGTCTGAATTAAATGGGCGGTTCCGCCACAAATTGGAGGCTACACTTCAAGAGATCAACACAATTCACAAGAATGATGAATACTCCAATGACATCAAGTCTTATGAGATGACATATGTGCCCAAAAGTGAGCATGAGAAGCTTGTGATTGAGTTAGAGAAGCTCAAGAATAAGAAGAATGAATCCCCCAATACACTCAAAGAGGCTAAGTACTGTGCTCAATGTAAGAACAAGGCCACATGTGAAAGAGATGCAAACATTCTTATCAAGCTCAAAGATGAGAATGAGAAGCTAAGGCTAGAAGTGAAGAGTTTGCAATCCGGCTATGGAGCATTGCTAACCGATCAAGCAAAATATCATGAAATGCTCTCCTACCAAGCCATATGATTTGAGAAAGAGGGACCTGGCTATCCACCATTCAAGGACACATGCAAGCCTCCACCTTCAATCAAGATTTAAAAACCTAAGTGGTGCACCGAATGCATGACTGAGGGTCATTTCATGTTTGAGTGCAAGGCCGAGCCAAAGAAGCCCATCTCCAAGCAATTGAGAGCATTTGCATTTGATGCTCATTACGTGCTTCAAAGGAACTCTAAAGGGATAGTCAAGGCAAGGTTTATGGGAAAGAAGGATGATTCAAGGCCAAAGAAGCTTTGGGTGCCCAAAGCTCTCATTCCTAAGATCCCTAACCCAAATGCCAAATGGACACCCAAGCCTAAGCCAAAAGCACCTATTCTTAGATGGGTGTCCAAGTCTCAACCTTGATTTGTTTGTGTGTAGGTGAACTACAAGACCGGTGGATCACATTGGGTTATGGATAGTAGATGCACGCAACATATGACCAGTGATTATCGGAAGTTCACCTCACTTTGTGGAGATGTGAAGGACTATGACAAAATCACATTTGGTGACAACTCCAAGGGCAAAGTTGAAGGATTGGGCAAAATTGAAATATCAAGTGAATATTCAATCTCAAATGTATTGCTAGTTGACTCCGTGAATTTCAATCTCTTGTTAGTTGGACAATTGTGTGATTTAGGTTTCCAATGCCTATTCAAGCCAAATGAAGTAATTGTGAGCAAGATTGATGGTGGTGAAGAAGTCTTTAAGGGATTCCGGCAAAACATTATATACCTTGTTGATTTCAACTAAAAGAATGCCTATTTGCAAGCATGTTTGTTCTCCAAGAACCCAATGGGTTGGTTATGGCATAGAAGGCTAGCTCATGTTGGAATGAGCACTCTCAAGAAGCTAATGAAGAAAGATTTGGTCCGAGGCTTAAAGGATATCACATTTGATAAGGACAAATTGTGTAGTGCTTGTCAAACCGGCAAACAAGTTGCAAACACTCATTCTAGCAAGACTTTCATGTCCACCTCAAGGCCACTAGAGCTACTACACATGGATCTCTTTGGTCCAACAACATATACAAGTATTGGTGGCAACAACTATGGTTTTGTCATTATTGGGGCCATGCGCCGTACCTTACTGCCACGTAGTGGATACAGAGAGGGGATCACCACTTTACAGCAGCACCTACTCAGGGCTCTCATGCAGAGGATTTAGTTTTGTGTTGTGGATCTCCTGATAGCAGAGATGGAGGACGTGATCACCGATGGGATGGGCGCTCACCACAGCTTCCCATATGCCCACTATATCTCTCATATGCTGAGTCGGATTGATCACGGTTGTTCCACAGATGCGGTTGTTCCGTCAGGTTAACACAGCTGCGGTTGTTCTGTCAGGTTAACACGAGCTTCCCGACTCACAAGGCTCGTGCACTGCCCGTTCCTAGAGCGCTAGTGCATGGGCCTATACCTCCAGAGGGACCACGGGACGAGTCTCCCCCTAGAGACATAGCGACAGAGACAGTGCTAGACATAGGGGGAGCGACAGTGGCAGACATAGACAGTGGGGACGACAGCTCAGACGACGAGCGCGCGCCGCCTTTGCCACTCCTATCTCATGATCATGAGGCAGGTGGCTCGCGTGCTCCTCCACCACCCCCACCACTGCCGTCTATCACAGCTGCTCAGGTTGCGTCACCAACGGATATTGCGTCCATGTTCCAGATGATGATCCAGCACCACCAGCAGCAGCAGCAGAGGGCAGATGAGCGTCTGGCAAAGTGTCTTGCTGAGCAGCAGCGCCGCAGTGACCAGCGTTTCGCGTTCCTCTTCCACCACCAGCAGCAGATGCAGCAGCGGAGCGACGAGAGGTTTCTCTAGGTTCAGCAGCAGTCAGCCGAGCAGCAGGCGCGGATTCTCTCTACAGCTCACTCACTGATCGCAGGGCTCCGGACAGACACTCTACAGCAGATTGAGTCCCTGCGTCAGCAGCTTCAGTTTGCTCCGCCGCTTGCAGCCTCTCTGCCACTCCTTCCTCAGACACTAGATTCTAGAGTCTGTTTGCCTCGCTAGCTACTCCAAGCACTTCACCGCTTGACTTCTCTTACTCGGAGTTGCTAGCGAGCCAGCCTTGGATGGAGTTGTCTCAGCTCTCGGCGCGCAGGCTTTAGTTTAATACCTCTCCGCCGACTTTGCCAGACTTGCCTCTCACCTCAGGGTCTGCGCCTCCAGCTCCTGACAATTAGCTCCAGACATCAGGGCAAACTCCGATCAGCAGTGTGCCTCAGCTCTCTCCCGTGCCAGAGTCGTCTGAGCCGTCAGCTGCAGCAGTTACTCCAGAGTTTCAGTCAGCCACTGAGTCGGCAGAGCCCAGTTTTCACACTACCTCCACTACATGCTCGACGATGGGTGCTGCTACCCAGCTACGACGACGACGCCGACTCTCACTGTCTCTGCCCCGCTCGCACCTCCAGGCACTTCTTCACCAACAGACGTTGAGCGGGCAGTGGACGAGGCTGCTGAGGAGACCGACTCCGACTCCCCATCGCACTTCATCTTGTCCTCTTAGAAGGACGGCTCCCAGCTTCTAGACCCTCCGGACTCTTAGGCCTTCCTTCTTGATGCTTGACGCCAAAGGGAGAGAGTAGACGGGGAGCTTAGGGGAGAGTGAGCAGAGCTAGACTAGTCAGGGAGAGCTAGAGAAATTCCTCGTCTTTTGGATATTGACCCATGTCATGACATTTGACTTTTGCGCATGTCGGTTGTTATCATGACTATGGATCCTTGGTTATGGATGTGATATTATGTGTTTATTTTCATGTTTTACCTTGAGCTTTGCGTTTACTTTCTTTACTTTATAAGCTGTACTTGTTTGTTGTCATCAATCACCAAAAAGGAGGAGATTGCGAGAAACATGACCCTAAGAGGTAGAGGTTTCGGTGATTAATGACAATCTAATCTTGTTACTAATGAGTTCATGACATGAAGGTTATATATGCAAATAATATTGAGCTCATTGGTTGACTAAAGAGACCCTTCCATTCTGATTCGAGATCTTTTCTTGAAGAGCGGCCTTTGATGTGGATTTCTAGTGCGGAGATCAAGCTTGTTTAGCCCTAAGTGTCGTAAAGTCGAAAGAAGGGCGCTTAGGATTTCATTTGCTAGTTTTAGATGGGTCGTACTATCAAGAGGGGCTGAGGTGAGTAGCTTGACGCACCTTACTTCAAAAGTTCTACTTCTTTCGAGTGCATCTAAGTCCTAAAGCTCAAACACATTAAAACATGCTGAAACTTAATCACCTGTCGTTTTGATCAAAAGAAAAACGCACGAAAAATCTTTTGACCTTAGTTTTCAAAATGCGCTGAAAATCAGATTTTTATATACCACTGGACTGTCCGGTGGTGACTAAATTATGTGCTAAGTCTTGTCGTTCGGCCTAAGTTTTATAGGGCGTCGGACAGTCCGACGGCTCACCATCAGACGGTATAGACTGGGGGTTTTTTGCGTAGCGTCCCTGTGTAAAACAGCACCGTCGGACGGTAAAATACCGTTCGATGGCACCATCGGATGTTATAGGCTGAGGGGCAGTCAGTGGTCTAGTGCCAAAAGCACACCACCGGACTGTCCGGTGGTCACCCACCGGCCGGTGGCTCCTGCAGCCCATGGCGCGAAAGGGGATTTTCAAATTTATAAGACACCGGACTGTCCGGTGGGTACGCAGAAAAGTGGATTGGAGCTCCAAACGACTAGTTTTTGAGCTCCACCCTATTTAAAGGACTCCCCCTCCCTCCATTTGATATCTTTGCAATACAGGAACACTTCCATACACTCAAAAGGTTATCACTACAACAGAAATCCTTAACTTCTTGAGCTTTGGGCTAGAGATTTGAGAGAAGAGAACTTTTTGTGGGAAGTTGATTCAAGTGAAGCCAAAGCTTTTTACTTTTAGTGATTGCGATCATCTAGACGGCTGCGGTCGTGCCTTCCGCGAGCTCTCCGGAGATTGTGGGAGAAGCGGAAGAAGGTCCTTGCGAGGGCAATTGTGAAGCGGTTTGGAGCTCGCCGTTCCTGAGTGGAGAAGAGCATCCCGAAGAGAGTGCTTGGTCCGCGGATCAAGAGGGTAGTTTGACCTTTGTGAAGGTCACTTTGCCAACCCCACTTCTTGCGAGTTTTGTGGCCGGGGATCCTTGCGAAGAACTCGTGAGAGCAAAGCCTTGCGAGAGGCACCAAACGAGCAGAGGGTAGAGACCGTGTGTCTCCCCGAACCTCAGAAAAAAGATCGCCGAGTCATCTCTTCTCATTTACTTTCCGCATTACTTTCCGCATTTACTTTGTGTCTTTGCTCTACTAAATTTGCATGCCTTGCTATAGGTTGCAAAACTTTTATTACGTGTAGAATTCTCGGGACACTCATTAGGCACTAGAGTGAATTGGAACTTGTGCGATAGGATTTAATTTTAAATTTTAAAATTAGAAGTCCAATTCATCTTTTCTTTTGGACATCTTGATCCTTTCGAAAGGGAAAGAAGAAGAGGAAAAATGAGCCCCCAATCATACACCCGCCATTGGGCGGTATATATATCTTCGGTACGGCACGATAGCCGCCAAAAATATATAGTCAAGTGGACTGTTTTCATACCAGTGCAGATAGTCTGATGATCAGGATTTGCAGGTACAGTGCAGAGGCACGCGGTATTGCATTTCCGATCCTGGTTTGTATCTGGCTAGCATCAGCACCTGCATTGATAGATCGACGATAGACCAAAGAGTTGATGCGCTAGCCGCTTACTACGTACAGCTTCCTCATGTGCGCAACAGTACACGCGAGAGATGAAACACATTGCGGCGACGTTGAAGGGAGATAATTATTGTTGGCTCGCATGTGCATGATGAAATATTGGTCATATATTGCAGCGTACGTCGAAAGAAACATCTAACCGTTCATTCGCTGCATACGTACACATCGAAATAATTGAAATGATATCCATCTTGACTGTGTATATCTAGATCTCATGCAGCGTTATTACAGCACATGGAGTGCTAGCGCACAGATAACATGCATATAACATACTGTATATATTTGCACTCTTCCAAGGGCATCTTGGTTTTCTACCATTATTCCTTCATTAAGAACAAACACCTTAATCTATCTTCATCCAAACTTGCAGGATGCTCTTTGTTTTATTATTCCTATTAATGCTTTTTCAGTTTGCACTTACAGTCAACTCTCTCAACTCTCTGGTACTTTGAAAAGCCATAAATGATAAAAGGTTCAACAACAAAAATTGGACTGCACACAACAAATTCCAGGCAGACCGTCACAGTCATTATATAAATATTAATTTGCAAAATAGGCTTTGCTATGCAAATGGTCCCTCTGCTTACCATTCTCCGAATGAGGACATGGACAATAATTACTCACTACAGTAAACCCATTAAATTTCGTTGGCTAGAAACTGAAAAACCTATATTCGTCGGCGAACCGACAAACTTATCCGACAAACGTAAATGGACGAAATTATGCAAGTCAGTTCGGCAGGGCCGACGAACTTAATTTAATTTCCTATAGTGACACTAACAATGTTTACTTTGATGCATCTTTTATTCAATAATCAATCCAAACAGGTTTAAACATTCTAGGGCTAGATGTCTTTCTCAATGGGAGTATTCAAGACACCGCGCATTCAAATTAAAGGTGAAAGCTCAAGCCAAGCATGCAGATAACCCGCTATAGGCAGAATCTCAGGCTGTGCTTTTAGCTATGACAACTGCTTCAAAGCTGCAGCTTTTCAACTTCAAGATTACACGATCCCTTTGGACAACCTACAGCTAGTGACAGCTCTAGTAAGCACAGAAAACCCAGTACGTACACAATGCTTAGCTCCAGGTCTGGATGGTGTTTGCTAACATTATGAATACTCCAGGAATCACAAACTGCAGCTTCAGAAAAATAGGAAGAGCAAGAAATCAGATAGCTCATGATCTTGCTAAACAAGCATGGCAATCCTTGATGGAGATGTGTCCGAGTGGCAATTTCCGGGTCCGATGCAGGAACTGTCCGGTCGGCTCCGACGTAGAGACTGTCCGATCGGGTCAAACATGGGAACTGATCGGGACCCGATTCAAGGTCCAACCGACTTGGTAACTCGCAGATAGTATGCGAGAGTTGGTTTTCAACAGCGACTCGAATACTTGATCCACAAGCAATTATGATCCTGATGGACCTTTACTAGGTTAAGGCTCATTAGTGGAGACTAAATATTTGCATGAGAGGGCATGGCTTGCAGGGGTTGAACCATTGCAGAAAAGGTTTCTATGAAACACTAGTTGGCGCCATAGTTCCATCTCTCAAGATCCTCAGCCAAGTTGTTGGTGCTATCACACCAGGACTAGGCGTAACCTTCCCGAACGTGTAGATACTACAGATGAGGCGTTGCTACGACTGCTACGCTGATCATCTGACCGGTTTGGAGGTCACCTAAGTGGTTTGTTGGACAAGGTCGATGTCACTTCTTCTCACCACATTGACTCGATGCGCATGACATTGGAACTCGGCTGCAACAACTTGTCTTCCGCTGCACCACGTGTGATATCGATCTATTAGCTATTGCTTGTATGTTTTACTATATTTACACAGTAAAAAAAAGTTTCGTACTATGATAGCCTACCCCATATCCCAACAATCCTTAGCATCCCAGTGTATCTCCTCATGCTCTAATCCTCTTCACGGGGATTGTATTGTAATAAACTCTGCCTTGCAGTCCCCATTCAGCACAAGTGGGGAGACTTGTTTCTTCATCATGTACTTTGTGTTTAATTTAATAAAGCTGACATTTCAAAAAATTATATATTTATTGTACTTCGTATGCCTGGGATAATGGCAGTGATCTGCCATGTTGGCGATTGTCACGTACTTTTGTGCTTTGATCCATAGTTGCTGCACGCTTGGCGGTAGCATGATTAGTACGTGGGAGAACGTTGATGTCCTTTAGTGCAACAGATTTTACTTCGCAAGCATACGAAGATTTGATGTAGCTTTTCACCCGAAGTATTCTAGGTATCGTAAAATTTCCACAGTGGAGTGATCGACGATAGATAGGTTAGTCAAGGGATCGAACTAAATAAACTGTAAACTTGATAAACACTAGCTAGAACTTAAGCAGGGGTAAGATAAATAAAGTGATGTACGGTTGAACAAGAAGTCGGTGACCAAAGAGATCGGTAACTAGGTATGGTTACATGGGAGGACAATGAGTGAGATAAAGACTCCAAACTTAACTCTAAGCGGCTGGTAAAGATTATTCACAGGGTTAGCGAGGAACCGGGGCCGAACGGGGAAGGTAGGGAGACACGGGGGGCAGTGGCAGCCAAGGCGGGTGGGGAGGGGGCCAGGCGTGCCGACGAAGCGGGCGGTGGCACAGGGCGGCGGTGGCCTAGGGGAAGGAGCGCGGGGCGGTGGGCTGTGGATAAGGAGGTGTTGCGCTAGAGTTTCTCACGAGCCTGGGCCGATTCCACATTATGGGTGAATCTATGACGTTACCTGGTACACTTGCCGTCAAATACGGCGACACAATTTGTGACGTATAGGACCTACCAACTAGATCGGCATGCAGATGGTGGCACGCTACACTAGTGTTCAAGCAAAGTGTGGACACTAAAGATCTTCCTTTATTAGAGGGTGAGAACTAACTTGCCTAGCTTTAAGACTAGGAGTGTCTTATAGCACTGGCAAGTCTAACAAGATTCGAATAACACAAGTGTAAAACAATCCTAAGCCTTGGGTTAGTGTGCAAATAAAGGTACACTACACTAACCAAGAGGTAGAGATAAAATAAAGTATGACTAAAATATAAGGAAATGACTTTGAATTATACTTGAATGTAGCAAGATACAAAAGATACAAGAGTTTTACCACAAAACTCGAAACTAACTCTGGAATCCCCGAGGCAAAGCTTATACTCACTCTAACTCCTAGGGCTATCCTAATGCTGCTTCAGTTTAGGGTGGAGCTCTGTAAGGTATTATCTTCAACTCTTCATTTTGTAAATGAGCTCCTGGGGCCGATGTATACATAGCCTCCCCAGCATAGGGGTACTTATAGGTGAAGGAGGTCGGTGATTCAGTTAATAAGTCGGTAGCCAAGCGGCCTCCTAGGGGCCAGGTGACCAGGGGTGGAGCCGGCCAGCCCACCCCTTGGCCCATGGACCCTCCAATCCACCCTCTCTCTTGATCCCACGATTGATACATCCTCCGACTAGGCGTGACGGTTAAGTTTGGTGTGTTTCTTCCTTGGCCATTGGATTTGAAGTGCGTTTCTTCCTAAGCCATTGGATGAAGCTCCTTTAGATCACTAACTTCACCAATTCAGGGGTTGGGTGGCCTTATCTTCCGTCCACTTAAAACTTTTATTCTCATCTACCATTTTCAATCCATTGTAACGTTAGCTAGATACCGTACCATTATGTGGAAGAGAAATGGCAATTTTACGCCTTTGTGAATAAATCCCTAAATCATTAGACGTGTGCATCTTAGGTGTTTTGACTTTGTCGCCACAGTTCAAGTTGCCTTTGATGTAAAATTTTCAGTAAAGTTTTTAATAGCAAATAAGGAATTTTCTCTACTTTGATGGTTGCATAAGCTTCGCCTCCTCCCTAGCTCCTTCACGTGACCAGACAACGTGCTGCACCTGGATTGCATTGGCACAAAATCCTTTAAATCAAGCACAGGTCCCTCTATGATGGGCACTTAAACCTAGGGATACAAAGGACTTTTCTATGGAAAACTGTACGCCCGCTATGTTACTACTCCATCGTAATTATGGCACGAGTACTTCTGTGTTGCACCAGCAAACCATACATATTTAATTTTATATATACTAGCCCGATCGGCTCGCTTCGCTGCGCAGGCATATTCATTTCGCACCGTTCTATATTATGATTTTACCGATCCATTTCACACCATTCTATAGTAATGGTATGCCATATTTGTCATTGCGCTGGTACAGTACAATGCCGTTTGTTTCGTATCGTCGTACAATTTGCTTCATTTGATTAAAATCACAAGATCAGTATATGGTAACTGATCCTTCTCAAGGGAAAAGGATAAAGCACATGATCTGCATGGTCTGTGAATGATCAAGAAACACGTTAATATTGAAACGGAAGCAACGCCACAATGCACGGATCGATCGATTGGCAGGTTGTTAGTAGTAGACAGAAAGAAGACTGGACAGCCTGGGAGAGCTTATCGAGCAGAGCATGGTAAGGAATGATCGCATGCTGTAGATGACCGTATATTTGATTCTGATCTGCACATGCACATGCACATGCCCATTCAATCTTCCCTAGTCCGAGATGGAGCATCGCCGCGTCGTGGGTAATGGGAGTACGGAAGGCGAGGCCGATGGGCGGCGGCTGATTTCCCAGTACGCGATGAGCCGATGACATCCTTGAGACGCAACGACGTGATCAGCTGCCTGGCACCACAGCACGAAAGCCACGCGGCACGACGGCTGGGGATGTGTCCCAAATTAACTCTATTTTTAGTGGAGTGGTACATATGGTGAGTAAATGACCTACGTCTCGTCCCCTTTTATTAAAAAATAAAGAGACGGGAATAAAATGATACGGACCCACAACGTGTGGTAGCTTCAATTCGTGTCACTCACTCGCATCCTCCGTAGTTTTGTGTCTATAAAAGGCTCGTCCACCCCCTCGGCTGTTTCCCAAATCTATATCCCAGCCGCCTACCTACTACACACATACCATACAGTACGTATATCGATCGGTCGATCCTTTTGATATATACATACAGTAGGATCGACGATGGTGTCGGGACTAGCTGCCTGCTATGTCGTTAACAACGGCGGGACCGCAGCATGGTCGTCGTCGTCGTCGTCGTCGTCGTCATGGAAGACGTCGACTACTGCACCGCGGGCACCACCACCTCGGCTCGTCGCTTTCCGCCGCCGTCGTATGACGACTATGAATATGATCGCGACGGGCGCCACGTGCATCAGTCGCCGCGAGTCGTCGTCGACGACGGCGGAGGTGCTGCGCTCGCTCGACGGGTGGGCGGAGTCGAACCTGCTGCCTCTGCTGAAGCCGGTGGAATCATCGTGGCAGCCGCACGACCTGCTGCCGGACTCGGCCTCCCCCGGGTTCCGCGACGCGGTGGACGAGCTGCGCGCGCGCGCGCGTGAGATCCCCGACGACTACTACGTGTGCCTGGTGGGCAACATGGTGACGGAGGAGGCCCTCCCCACGTACCACGCGGCGCTCAACAGCTTCGTGGGCTACGACTGCCCGTCCCGCGGCGACGCCTGGGCGCGCTGGTCCCGCGGCTGGACGGCCGAGGAGAACCGCCACGGCGACCTCCTCAACCGCTACCTCTACCTCACCGGCCGCGTCGACGTCCGCCGCGTCGAGCAGACCATCCACCACCTCATCGGCTCCGGGATGCGCCTGGCCGCCGACAAGTGCCCCTTCCGGGGCTTCATCTACACGGCGTTCCAGGAGCGCGCCACGGCCATCTCGCACGGCAACACGGCGCGGCGCGCGGGGGCGCTCGGCGACGCCTGCCTCGCCAGGATCTGCGGCGCCATCGCCGGCGACGAGAAGCGGCACGAGGCGGCGTACACGCGCGTCGTGGCGGAGCTGTTCGCGCGCGCGCCGGACGCCGCCGTGCGCGCGCTCGAGTACATGATGAGGGAGCGCATCCTCATGCCGGCCTACTACATGTTCGACGGCAGGGACCCGGACCTGTTCCGCCACTACGCCGCCGTCGCGCAGAGGCTCGGCGTCTACACCACCGCCGACTACGCCGACCTCGTGCGCTTCTTCGTCCACAGGTGGGGCGTCGCCGACCTTGGCCCCGGGCTCACCGCCGAAGGGAGGCGCGCGCAGGACTACGTCTGCCGGCTGCCGGAGAGGGTGAGCAAGATGGAGCAGCGGGAGGACGCGCGGCGGCGGCGGCAGGAGCCTTGCCGGGTGCCCTTCTCCTGGGTGTTCGGCAGACAGGTGGAGCTGCAACTCTGAATCTCTGATCGATCGACCCATTTACTACGACAATAAATTTGCAGTAGGGCGCGCCAACAACTCGTCGCCTCCGTCTGGCGGTCTGCATGTGTGCTGTGACCTGTCCCAGTCTGCTTCTGCTCTGCCTCTGCCTGTTGTTGGAGCCTGTCTCTGCATGGTTCCGGTAGCTCCGCCACCCGCAGGTTGTCTAGTGGCCTCTGTCGCTTGTGCATTGCATTTGCATTTGCATCAGTAGACCGGGACCATATCAGGAAACTAATATGTCTTCCTTTCAGTGCTTTCACCTCTGCCACATCTTTTTATGGAGCAGGACTGTAAGAGTACAATCAATTTCTTCGTTTGTATCTGTATTAAATTGTTGGATGGATCTAAGGGGGACACAAGTGATCTATTGCAAAATTTGGACATCCCATTGTTTTGACAATTCCTATCTAGACCCCAGCAAGGGTCGCCCGACCCGATCAGCCCGATCCGACCTTCCAAAAAAAAACATGACCCGAGCGAGCCAGGCTAGTGCGTCGGGTGGGCTCAGGCCACATTTTCCAGCCCATGGAAAATTTCGGGTCAGGCTCAGGCCAAACATTGAACCCATCGGCTGCCCCGCTGGCCCAAAAATACCTCCTCCCAGGTCCTCAAGAGGGGCAGACCGCAAGCACCATTGGCCACTGCCTTGGCGTGGCCCAACTAAAAGTTAAGAACTCCATGTCTCCAACCCTAAAATCCTTTCCTCCCATCCTGTTGACTTCTGATCCGACCGACGTCAGTCCGCCACTGTACCCCTAGTCAGAGCCTCGCACCCGCGCCTTTGCTCCCCACGTGCGGCTGCATTTGTCGCCCTCCCGATGTTGCGGCAGCGATCGCATGGGCCACATTGCTGCCATCGGGGATGTCGCGGATGAGGGTACATGGCCACCGTCTTCTCCCAGCCCCGATCGCGCTCTCCTATCGTCGCCCGCTAGTGTGCGGACGACGCAACCCTCTCCTTCCTGCTTTGGTGCACTATCGTCGCTTGCATGGAGCCGCTCACCCACTTCTAGGCCGGTCCACTGCCGCCGGCCCCCAACTCACCTTCTCTCCACCTCCTTCGTGACGCCTCCGCCAGATCTATCCCTACTCCACCTCCTCGGCGCCGCCTCCGCCGGATCCACCTCACTCCACCTTCGCGCCGCGTGATGGATGATCAGTTCTATTCCTGTCTACTTCGAGCGTATTTGGATGTGGTTCTGGTTGTGTCAGAAAACTTATCTCCTTAGCTTTCCATCCATATGTAGAACACCCAAACGAGGTCCGTATGTGGGCTGGGCGCCCGTTTTTGTACGACCTACTCCTGCAGTCCGAACAACTAGCTTTAACATGGATTAGGCTTGTGACTTCATCATGGCTTAGGCCTTGAGCACACACTTATCTTCATATTTGGCCAAACTTAAGATATAAGCCTAGCCAAGTGGGCTCATTCACCATGTACTACTTCTAGCATTTTGGTCCAACTAGACTTAGACAAAATTCGAAGTCAAACACTGAAAGGATCAAGATGTCCAAGAGGGGGTGAATTGGACTTCTAATTTCGAAACTCAAAATTAAATCCTATCGCACAAGTCCCATTTCACCCTAGTGCCTAAACAAGTGATTCTAATGAACTACACGCACAAAAAAGTTTGCAACCTAGAGCCAAGCATGCAATTCTAGGAAAGTAAAGATCGGAAAGTAAATGTGGAAATGTAAAGAGAAGACACAAGGATTTTTTTTCCGAGGTTCGGGGAGACACACGGTCTCTACCCCGTACTCCTCGTTTGGCGCCCTTCGCAAGGCTTTGCTCTCGCGGGCTCCTCGTAAGGATCCCGGCCTCAAACCTCGCAAGGAATGAGGTTGGCAAAGTGACCTTTGCAAAGGTCAAGCAACCCCTTGATCCGCGGACCAAGTGCTCTCTTCTTGATGAAGCTCTTCTCCGCTCCGGACCGGCAAGCTTGAACCGGTTACACTCCCTTCGCAAAGGGCTTGCTCCGCTTCTCCCACAAGCTTCGGAAGCTCGCAAAACGCACGACCGCAGCCGTCTAGGTAATCGCAATCACCAAGAGTAACGAGCTTTGGCTTCACTTGATTCAACTCCAATCAAGAAGTTCTCCTCTCTTCAAGTCTCTTGCCCAAAGCTCAAGATTTAGTGTGGAATTGGTGGTGTGGGTGACCTTTGAGTGTATGTGTGTGTTCCTAGATTGCAAAGGTAGCAAATGAGGGGAGGGGGAGCCTTTAAATAGGGTGGAGCTCCAAAGGTAGCCGTTGGGGAGCTCCAACCGTTTTTCTGCGTACCCACCGGACAGTCCGGTGCGTTGCCACCGGACAGTACGGTGGTGTATAAAATTTGAATCCCCCGTTTCGCGCCAAAGACCTAGGAGCCACCGGACAGTCCGGTGGTACATAAAAAGTTGGTTTTTAGCGTTGTTTTCAAACGAAGTTTTGTAAAGTTTTCGGAGGGTTTTCTCTTGACTTATTTGACAAAGGTGAGTGTGTTTTGGCATGTTTTAAGGTGCTTGAGCTTTAGGACTTAGATGCACTCGAAAGTTAGAGAAAACTCAAAATGGAGTGACTCAAGCTACTCACCTCAACCCCTCTTGGTAGTACAGCTCGACTAAGGCTAGCAAAAAGAAAATTAAGTGCCCTTCTTCACCTTTTGGCACTTAGAGCTAGGGAAACATCCGATCTTCTTGCTACCTCGAGTTAACCACAAGCCGTCCATTTGAATTTGAAATTAGGGGTATCTTTTAATCAACCAATGAGCTCAATTTCTAATATAAACCCTTCAAAGCATGAACTCATTAGTAAACAATAATAGGTTGTCATTAATCACCGAAACACAATAATAGGTTGTCATTAATCACCGAAACCTCTACCTTTTAGGGCTTGTTTCTCACAAACACCTCTATAACTATGGCATCTCCTTTGTCTATGGTGGCTCCTCAACTTCACTCTAGCCATAGCTCTTGTGTTTACCCTACTCTTCCAAAAAAGATCCTCTTAGGGCCCCAAGTATTGGGACCCCAGCTGTTGATTTTTCAACAACCACGCTGGTGCAAACATAAATAAACATATACAGAAAAATTTGAGAAAATATGCCTTTGCACGTATTCCTCGTGTGCTTGATATATATTTAGATCCGCGACATCCCAACTATGCACAAATACATACAAAAGAAGGAACACGATACAACATGTGTCGGTTCCACAACAACCATTAATCCAAGAATTTTCTTACTCATGATCCATGAGTGCAATGAGAACAATGAGGAACGAGCCAATCCCTTGAGCAAGGAAAGAGGAAGCCATGGCTCTCAGCGACAACTAGCCATGAAACCGGATCAGATACAAAAGGATATCGGGGATCCCGTATCTTATTTTTTTTTTAGATACAAATTCGGACATAATTTTGTCAAATACTAATACGGATGCGGATATCTCGGTTAATGGACGCGGATTGTTGCGGATCGTATAAGTAATGGGTCAGATAAAAATATCTTTGAATACGAATATTTTTTTAGATATTACGTAAAAACAACATCCACATATATCATATCGTGTATGTTATGATCATTTAAATGTTTGTTCAGTCCCAAATATCAACAAATCATGCTAAATTATTGTATGCTAGTAAGGGACATACCAGAAAATACATAGGTTCCATCAAGTAATCATCTCCTTTAGTGCCGGTTACACCTGCAATCACCCTAATCATCCAAGTTTCAACATGACCCATTGTTCACTTTATCATTTTCATTATGTTTGTTATCACTGAGCTCTAATTCACCCTAATCATCCAAATCACCCTAATTGCATACTTGGCTCTAGGTTGCAAGTTGTTTGTTATCGTGTAGCTCTCTAGGAACACTATCTAGGCACAAGGGTGAATTGAGACTTAAACGATATGATTTAAATTCAAGTTTGGACATTAGAAGTCTAATTCACCAACTCTTGGACATCTCGATCCTTTCGTAGCCTTACTGAACTTCATTCTCCAAAGTTGATGAGCTAGTCATTAGTAGCTCCAGAAAATTGTGAAATTGGAGCTATGACCATACAGAGATCATTTAGATGATCAGTTATCATATCATAGCTCGCATTTAAAATAATTTTTTAAACCACTTAATCGATTGAGCCTATTAATTTATTTTTAGTGCTTCCTTACTAAATCGAACCTATATTCACTACTAGCCTGCTTCACCCTAGCAAAAGTGGAGCGCATTTTGCACTCCTCAGGCTGCCGTCACCAGCCAGAGGATCGGCTTGTGTGCAACGATCAAAAATACATCCTAGAATCAAGAGGTAGCACGTGCACATATTTGACCATTACACGTCGGTTTCCTCAATCCGGCAGCAGCCTTAGACTCGTGTTCCATATTCTCTTGTATGTACATGCACCAAATGCACATGCATATCCAATTGCACGTTGCACTGGACTCAACCTAATGGGAGAAAAAACCATCTTTACATAACCCCTATCGTAATGATAATGACACTAGCTCAAATAATAATTTGATTTATTTTGCACATCAATTAATTTCAAAACAGGTCCAACATTATATGCAACCAAAAGCACTGCGAAGTAGGTGAGGTTGGTAAGGAAAAAAGAGATCATATGGAATAGAAACTGTGTTGAGCAATCATACACGTGTGAGGCATGCATGCCACCCATTGTAACACAAATGTACCCGTAACAATGAGTTGATATTTATGTTAGCAAGCTTATAAATTTATACTTAGATTACCCACATTTGTCATTATGATATATGATATGGCGTGTAAATTCCTAAACTTATTCTAAATAGTGCACCTATATCATTATTAAAGGCAAATTAAAGTAGCCAAACCTACGTTTAAATTCCATGTGCAATAATAATGTTTTAAAATATATGTGCTTATAAAAATTAAAAAATAGATATATGTCTCTATATTACAAATATATAGCACTATTAATTAAATTAGTCTAACCACTTTAATCTGTATATGTCTCATAAAACTCTAAATGTACGAGAGCATGGTCGGTCGATATGGTTGGTTTAAATGCGGACACCGCTCCTTCAAATGCAATAAACGAGAAAAATATGACCTAGACACAAAGCATCGTTGTTGTTCATTGATTGAGAAGAGAAAAATATGACCCTGTGCACAAAACATCGTTATTGTTCATTGATTGATCGAGGACGTCATGATGATTATTGTTGACCGGTGTAGCATCAACGGGCCAAGCAGCCAGACATGGAAGTTTGGTCGATGATGACTCCTGAGCAAAGAAGCGGGGAACTTTGTTCCTCGTCGTATCGAACCTTGTTCTGACAACAGGAATATAAGGGACGGCATCCGGTGGTTCGGTGACCAATAGCCACCGGAACATCAATTGAAACCTCAAAGACAAAAAGTCACCTGGTCTGATGTTAACGACCCTAGAAACACCTCCTTCGACTGAGGAAGGCAGCGGAGGTTCATTTGAGTAAAGGGGCAAAAGGATTGACATGTTCTCTTTTTCTACTCTTTTATTTATGTTTTTTATTCACTCCTCCCCTCGTAGGAACATTGCTTCGTACCATTGCTCCTTCTACACCAACAATGTATTCCATGGCTCAGAGCGGCAACCTCGTTTCCCCTAGGTAATGGAAGGGAAAGGGAAAAATGAGATTTCTAAAGTAGTCTTCAAAAAAACTGTCCAAATTATCTATATCCCATTTGTTTTATATTTTTTTGTTCTAGATGTCCTATGAACATGGTTTCTTAGCTCCTGAGGCAATCTCCGATGAGGTTTCTTATTCAATTTCCTCAAATCTTACTCCTCCACTTTGTACGTCATGTCATCTACAATGCAAAACAGTACGAAACAATGTCAAAACAGTGCCTGTTCCTCATTATGAATGGTACCGTTGGAGGCAGCTGAGTTGCTTCAGCAGATCGGCGGGCGTCAACATACTGGCAGAACATGCCGTTGCTTCAGCTTCAGAGTGTGGCTGAGTTCAGAAGCCGACATCCATCGTAACGCTTCAGCGACTTCATGGATATCCTTCACTTTGAAATTTGAATCGAGCAGCTTTAGGCACAGATGAGCTCTGCCTACAGCGGTACTGCCTACGCCCTGTTTAGATCGGCTAATATCAGCTATAAATGAGCTGCAAAAATCAAGTAACGAGTGCTAATAGATTAAATACATATTATTTGATGTTAGACCTGCTCAGCTCCAAATTAGTTAAATTTGGCTCTCTTTGGAACGCATGGTTCTCAAAACATAGAAATAGAAAAACACAGAATTATAATGCACATGCAATTAAAATCTTACATGAATTTATTATACAAAAAAGTTATAAAATACGTGTTTAGATCATGTATAGAAAAAACAGAAATGCAAGATAGGAGGGAAGAAAACATAATGTTGAACACATGCTTATTTTTCTCCAAAATTGTTATGGAGGATGCCATTCCATAGAAATTTCAAAAGAATTGGTAGAATTCAATCCTTTGTTTCTAAGGGTTCCATGAAAAAATTTTCCATATAAAATGAAGCATTCAAATATCCGTTGTTCTTTCTACATTCCAAATGAGGCCTTGCCGCCTTGACAACTACTCCATCCGTCTTAATTTATAGGTCGTATGATTTTTTGGACACTAAGTTTGAGTGGCTCGTCTTATTTAAAAAATTCACATTTTCATTTATTTTTATTGTGATTTATCGCAAATATTTTGAATAAGACGAGCCGGTCAAACTTGACGCTAAAAAATTCAAACGCCCTATAAATTGGGATGTAGGGAGTAATAAATAACCGGTTGCATCAAAACAGACCCTATTAATAAATATTAATAGCTAATTTTTAGCTATTTCAAACAAACGTAATGAGGTCACGAGGAGCACGATTTAGCGGCTGGGATGCTACCTCTGGGTGCATATCTCATGCTTGTTTGGTTTGGATTTTGCAACCAAAATTTCCTATCCAAACCCCACAACAAAGTTTGGCTTGCCAAATTTGGTCACCAATTTTGCCACAAATGTTTGCAATAATTGGTCAATTCTGCCAAATTTTGGTAAGGGGAACATTGGCAAGATTGGGTAGAGAACCAAACATAAATTTTAGCCGATTTGGTTTGTGGAGTGACCGGTCTGGATTGAGTCGATCATTGCCGCTAGCTACGCCGGTCAAGTTGAGTACAGCAGTCGGTGCATCTGGCCGTACATTTTGCGCAATTTGCATCTTGTTTCCGGCCACGCTCTCACAACATGTAGGAGTGTATGAATAAATTGATGGGCATGTCTTGTTGATTGTCAAAAATGCACGTACACTAACATTTGGATAAACCACTGCACTCAGTCGTCTAAAATGCGCATATACAAACATTTATACAAACGGCTGCACTCAGTCTGTACATACGCAAACATTTGTTTCAGCACGCTCTCATAATATGTGCTCCATAAAGTATAAACCGATGTATGTAACTTCCTAAATTTATTCTAAATTATGCACCTATATCATTATTAAAGACAAATTAAAGTAGCCAAACCTACGTTTTAAAAATATATATGCTTATAAAAAATTAAAAATAGATATATGTCTCTATATTACAAACATATACCACTATTAAATTAGTCTAACCACTTTAATCTGTATATGACTAATAAAACTCTAAATGTACGAGAGCATGGTCGGTCGATATGGTTGGTTTAAAGGCGAACACCACTCCTTCAAATGCAATAAACGAGAAAAATATGACCCTAGACACAATGCATCGTTGTTGTTCATTGATTGAGAAGAGAAAAATATGACCCTGGACACTAAACATCGTTGTTGTTCTTGATTGATCGAGGACGTCATGATGATTATTGTTGACTGGTGGTTCAGGGAACTTTGTTCCTCGTCGTATCGAACCTTGTTCTGAGAACAGAAACACAAGGGACGGCATCCGGTGGTTTGGTGACCAATAGCCACCGGAACATCAATAGAAACCTCAAAGACAAAAAGTCGCCTGGTCTTTTGTTAACGACCCTAGAATACCTCCTTCGACTGAGGAAGGCAGCGGAGGTTCATTTGAGTAAAGGGGCAAAAGGATTGACATGTCCTCTTTTTCTCCTCTTTTCTCTTTTATTTATGTTTTTTTAATTCCCTCCTCCACTCGTAGGAACATTGCTCCATACTATCACTCCTACATCAACAATGTATTTCATCGAGCGGCAACCTCGTTTCCCTAGGGAACGGAGGGAAAAGGGGAAATGAGGTTTCCAAAGCAGTCTCCAAAAGAACTGTCCAAATAGATATATCCCATTTGTTTTATATTTTTTTCTTCTAGATCTCCTCCTAGGAACATGGCTTCTTAGCTCCCGAGGCTATCTCCGACGAGGTTTTTCATCCCATTTTCTTAAATCTCACTCCACTTTTCACGTCATGTCATCTACAATGCTACAGTACGAAACAATGTCGAAACAGTGCCTGCTTACTCATTTTGAGGTGTACCGTTGGAGCAAGCCGAGTTGCGAGACCGCAGCTCGGCGGGTGTCAACATACTTGCAGAATATGTCGTTCCTTCAGCTTCAGAGTGTGGCTGATTTCAGAAGCCGACATCCATCGTAACGCTTCAGCGACTTCATGTTCACTTTGAAATTTGAATCGAGCAGCTTTAGGCACAGATGAGCTCTGCCTACAGCGGTACTGCCTACGTCCTGTTTAGATCGGCTAATATCAGCTATAAATGAGCTGCAAAAATCAAGTAACGAGTGCTAATAGATTAAATACATATTATTTGATTTATTAGTTAGACCTGCTCAGCTCCAAATCTTCTATTTTCTATATCTAAATAGCTAGCCTCCACTACCATATTTTCCTGGCTTCTCATGAAGCCACATCATCGTAAGGGCTCCCTGTCCACTAATTAAAAAGAATCCATGTCATCATTCACTATCACTCTATATTGATTTCTTTTAGAGATTATATGTGGCTAATAACAATTCATGCATACAATTCTTGTGAGCATAATACACATGACGGTACAAAATTACCGCAGCAACGCGCGGGTATCATCTAGTTAGTTAAATTTGGCTCTCTTTGGAACGCATGGTTCTCAAAACATAAAAATAGGAAAACACAGGATTATAATGCACATTCAATTGAAATTTTACATGAATTTATTACACAGAAAAGTTATAAAATATGTGTTTAGATCATGTACAGAAAAAACAGAAATGCAAGATAGGGGGAAGAAAACATGAGGTTGAACACATCCTTATTTTTCTCCAAAATTGTTATGGAGGATACCATTCCATAGAAATTTTAAAAGAACTGGTAGAATTCAATCCTTTGTTCCTAAGGGTCCCATGGGAAAATTTTCTGTATAAAATGAAGCATTCAAATATCCTTTGTTCTTTCTACGTACCAAATGAGACCTTGCCGCCTTGGCAACTACTCCATCCGTCTAAATTTATAGGTCGTATGATTTTTTGGACATTAAGTTTGAGCGGTTCGTCTTATTAAAAAATCACATTTATCATTTATTTTTATTGTGATTTATTGCAAATATTTTGAATAAGACGGGCCGGTCAAACTTGACGCTAAAAAATTCAAACGACTTATAAATTGGGATGTAGGGAGTAATAAATAACCGGTTGCATCAAAACAGACCTTATTAATAAACAATAATAGCTAATTTTTAGCTATTTCAAACAAACGTAATGAGGTCATGAGGAGCACGATTTAGCGGCTGGGATGCTACCTCTGGGTGC
Organism: Paspalum notatum; assembly: GCA_022530915.1. NCBI lineage: Eukaryota > Viridiplantae > Streptophyta > Magnoliopsida > Poales > Poaceae > Paspalum > Paspalum notatum. The sequence continues at coordinate 20,920,108 of CM039684.1, read as the reverse complement.
ATATCTCATGCTTGTTTGGTTTGGATTTTGCAACCAAAATTTCCTATCCAAACCCCACAACAAAGTTTGGCTTGCCAAATTTGGTCACCAATTTTGCCACAAATGTTTGCAATAATTGGTCAATTCTGCCAAATTTTGGTAAGGGGAACATTGGCAAGATTGGGTAGAGAACCAAACATAAATTTTAGCCGATTTGGTTTGTGGAGTGACCGGTCTGGATTGAGTCGATCATTGCCACTAGCTACGCCGGTCAAGTTGAGTACAGCAGTCGGTGCATCTGGCCGTACATTTTGCGCAATTTGCATCTTGTTTCCGGCCACGCTCTCACAACATGTAGGAGTGTATGTATAAATTGATGGGCATGTCTTGTTGATTGTCAAAAATGCACGTACACTAACATTTGGATAAACCACTGCACTCAGTCGTCTAAAATGCGCATATACAAACATTTATACAAATGGCTGCACTCAGTCTGTACATACGCAAACATTTGTTTCAGCACGCTCTCATAATATGTGCTCCATAAAGTATAAATCGATGTATGTTGGTTGTCTAAAGTGTACATACACAAACATTTGTAGAAACCACTGTTGTCGGTGTTTTGTACAGGCAGCCCACCACGGGGTATACCACGTGAGGCTTTTGAAACCAAAGGGTGTTGGTAAGGAGGTCACAAAGATGTACAACACAAAGAACACACCGATTTATACAGGTTCGAGCAGCCAAATCACTACAGGAAAAGGATAAATTTTCGTGGGCCTAAATTTTTTCGTGGGCCAGCCCACGTAAAACATACAGGAATTTTCGTGTATAGTATTGAACACAGTATGCGTATGAGATTGAATGTCTAACCTAGGCCATTGTAACCTAGGCTTATCTGAGGTAGATCGCTAGACGGATCAATAGATAGATGCCGAACTAGGGTGCCCCTCCTCTCCTTATATAGTCCAGGGTTGAGGGTTACATACATAAGTACTAATTGGTTACAAGGTAAAGGTCTTAGTGGGATTACAATTGCTCATAGAGTCCTAGTAGCAGTCCACGCCATCTTGCGCCGTGGGTTTTAAGGAAGACCACTCACCCCACCTAGCAAAATGGTCAATCCGTCTACTCGAGGTACCCGTGGATATATAACACCCACAATCCCCCAAACTTTATGAGGATTTGCAAAAGAAATCGTCTTGAAGGTCTTCTGGAATCTGCTCCCTCCAAGAAATCTCAACATGTAAAAACTATGGGGTGCATCACAACATGCACACCATGGCCTAGCCCCCGAGCTTTGAGTTGAACTAGGCAGCAATCGGCTCAAAGGTCCAATCAAATCTCACTTGTTGTGCAGTCATCAAAAAATTTCATTGGTATCCACCGTATAACCCCTTAGCCTCAAGCTGTTTAACATAAGCAGGTTGAGGGTCAAGTACCTCGACAATATGAGTGGTCTTCGAAAATTCCCAAATGGTTTATCACCATCTCGAGTGCTCAGCTGGCAATGGTGAAGTTGTCCAAATACTCGACTAGTGGAAATACATCACTAGCCAAGTGTCGCATCCCCCGAGTCGATGTAGTAGTCTGCAAGACGACCGGCTAGTGGAAATAGCATGCACTAGTCCAGTGGCGCAGCCCCCAAGTCGATGAAGGAGTCGACGAGGTGCTCGTCTAGTGGGAATACCATCCACTAGTTGAGTGCATAGCCCCCGAGTTGATGAAGTAGTCAACTAGGTGGCGGCTAGTGGGAATAGCATCCACTAGTCGAGCGGCGCAGCCCCCGAGTTGATGAAGCAGTCGATGGCTAGTGGGCATATCATCCACTAGTCGAGCGGCGCAACCCCTGATTCGATGAAGTAATAGGTGAGGTGGCCGGCTAGTGGGAATACCATCCACTAGTCGAGCGGCGTAGCCCACGAGTCAATGATGTAATCAGTGAGGTCGTCGCCAGATACCTGACTGGTGGAAATATCACATCACCAGTCAATGATGAAGAAGTCAGAGAGGCCTCTAGAGTAGTCGCCAGTCAGTGAAATAGTCATCCAGCTAGAGTAGGCTTTAAGATGCATCCACCTATCGCAGCTCGACGATGAACCATTAATTCGTTATGAGGCACTCGAGTCATCGGTAGCTTGGTTTTCGCTGCTTGGTTAAGAGGCACCTGGGCCTTTATGCCCTATGGGTTGGCTACCGGTGGTTGTTCTTGCAACTTGGTTGTCGTTGCGCTTCAGACTAAGTACTTGAATGTAGCTAGGAGGCACTAAGGGCAACTGCTCTTGCAACTTGGTTGTCGCTACACTTCAGAATAGGTGCCGGAATATAGCGAGGAAGCACACGGGAAAACTGCCATTGCAGCTTGGTTGTCCCTGTGCTTCGGACTAGGTGCCGGAATATAGCGAGGAGGCACTCGAGCCAACTGCTCTTGCAGTTTGGTTATCGCTGCTCTTCGGACTAGGTGTCGGAATATACCGAGTTGACACTCGGGCCAACTGCTCTTGCAGTTTGGTCGTTGCTGCACTTCGAACTAGGTGCCAAAGTATAGAGAGGAGTCACTCGGGGCTTCTCTTGCAGCTTGGTTGTCGCTTCGCTTTGGACTAGGTGACGGTATATAGCGAGGAGGCACTCGGGCCAACTCTCTTGCAGCTTGGTTGTGGTTGCGCTTCAGCTTGGTTGTCGCCGGAATGTAGCTAGGAGGTGCTTGAGTCTCATCGGCAACGAGTTATGACCCTCTGTCGCTATTACCATGCATGTCGCCGCATAAGAAGCCCCACTACGTGGTGCGCCATCTCTTGGTGTTTTGTACCGACAACCCACCACGGGATAGACCACGCGATGGCTTTGAGATAGAGAGGGATTGACAAGAAGATCGTGAAGGTGTACAGAATGATGAACTCAGCAATTTAGACAAGTTTGGACAGCCAAATCGCTGAACCCTACGTCCTGTATGAGGTACGTAGATTGTATTATGCATATAGATCAACGTGTATGAGGTCGTATCTAACCTAGGTCATTGTGACCTAGACTTATAGATGGATCGATAGATGCCGAACAAGGATGCCCCTCGCCTCCTCTTATATATAGTATGGGGGTGAGGGTTATAAGAAAGAACCCTACAATTGTTCATATAGAGTCCTAGTAGGAATTCCCTAGTAATCCATGTCGTCTTGCACCGTGAGCTCCAAGCCATACCACTCAGCCCATTTGCTAGAGCAGTTACAATCCATCTACTTGAGGTACCCTTGGATATGAGACCCACAACTGCACTCAGTCAACTAAAATGCACATACACAAACAATTGTACAAACTGCTGCACTCAGTTTTATAGTTGTGTAAAACAGTTTGTATATATCAACACAATTTGAGTGAAGTTTAAAATATAAATAGAAAATAAAGTTTGAAATATAGATAGAAACAGAGATACAGTAGGCTACAAGGAAAGCAAATAGCAATCATGCAACACTGATCCTAGATATGGATAATAACTTCATAAATAGAAAAAGAAAACGGCTGGCAAACGCTTTGCCCTAACCATAACCCAATGGATGTATAATAGTGTAGAATTATATCAGAACCCTATTGGAGGGTAGTTTCGAGGTTGGGCTGCCAAATGTGATAACACAACAGAGATCAAACGCATAATGTGATTCTCAATATTTGAGTTGCCCGTATCTAGAATATGGACATAGGGAACTTAGCGCCCAAGAGAAAAAGAATGAGAGTAGAGCACCTCTGAATATTAGAGAATGATTGGAGGCCTTGGTATTCAGAAGATAACAAATGGGATAATTAAAATACCCAGACTTAAGGTGAGTAAATGGGATAACAGGTGGGACTGTTCATGATTACTAGAAACAACGGCGCGACGTTGCTGCGCCCCTACTTGAGAGTGCCCTTGTGTTGTTTTTCGTGTGATTCCTATTGTTTTAGTAATACATCTTGTTAACTCGTTGTTTTGTTTGCACCAAACTATTTATTGTAGAGATTCTTTGCGTTTTTTTTTCAGAATGCAGGACATAGACACAGTGGTCACTACATTATAAGCCTCGCAATCACCCATCGCTGTACATACAGACACCAACATATTGCATCTATCTGCATATCTGTTTTATGAAACACATTACGTGCAGAGAATCAAGAGCAACCATCAATTGCGAGTCAGCAGGTTGCATGCACCGAATGCAGCCATTGACGACATTAACTTGACGGATAATTGAGCCTATGAATGAATATTAGACATTCTCTTAACGGGTTGGGTAATATAAGAAACAGTTCGTGTGCAATAATACAAGCCAAACTTAGGATAATCTCCAACCTGAAATTAATCTTTGCCAAGATCGCCGAATCGCCCCTCCGTGCATTGCCTCTCTGCCGACTAATCTCAATCACATCATTCGATCTCGTGGCGTTAGGTCTTGTCCATCTTCCTTCTTGGAGCCACAGGATCGGAGCAAGTATTGCTGTACCAAGTAGAGAAGAAATCGTCAAAGAAAATCAACCACACACAGTTCTTGCCAATAAGTCTGTGTTAGTACTTAGAAGAATGACACACTGATTAATTTAAGAGTTCTTGCCATTTAAATTTTCTTAGATGATGGCTTGAAACCTTTAGACTTCACAGAATCACACATCAGATCTTAATTCTTAAGAATCTGTTCTGGGAACAAAATAAACCATAAGACTAAAATTCTAAAGACAGTACCTTGTGTAAAATTCAGACCATACTCAGTTATAGACTTAATAGAATCATCACCACACCAAAGGATCACATTCGTTTGAAATTGTGGAAAGCATACTGAATATCCAATTTATTCGATATGAGAGGGGGTTTTGTTAGCTGGTTAGTTCATTTGATTTGATAACAGTTTATTCGGCATTAAATTGAGTAGGGATGATCTAAGCACAGAGAGGCAATGTAGTAGTAAAGAAAATGAAATGTATATAATTTTTGTTGCATGTACAGTTTGCATAAAAAAGGCTCATTACAAGTTCATAACTATAATTAGAAACTAAGCAATGCAGCTGCAGGTCCATAGGACCTAGTCATTCTACTTAACTGATGATATGCATGCATTATGCAACAGATAGGAGATTTCATATATTCAGCTGAACAATCGATCTTTCAGAGACTTGGATTGACTGTTTTTTCTATGTGAAGACGACACATGTTCTGTATGATTCCATAGAAGGGTTCAAACAAAAGAAGAGACCAGGGGAGGAGGCAAAGCATCAGCAGCGGTGCTATTCCGCCGGCAATGGATCGATTTGCAAGGGGTGGAGCCATGGATGGGGAGCAAGGGGGCCTATGTCATCACTCATCGCTAGCTCCACCCGGCAGAATGGCACAGAAGAAGGCCCAAACCTAGATGTGAATTCAGTCATGCAGATGAATGCAGTTAGAACATCAAAAATCCCATTGCAAATGCTGTGTGAACTTTTACATCCGCATTTTCGGTGACAAAATGTAACATGAAAGGTGGCCGATGCGAAAATAGTTTAGATCAATTGCTCAAACGTGTTTCCTTGTTCCAAACTAAAGGTGCGTAACACTAATATGTTCCCCAGAAATGGTGCCCTCTTGTCACAATAATCATTATATTTTAAACATATACAAACATCATCAGTGAGCCGTAAGAGCAATAACTTAGGCACAAGTAGCAGTATACCTGTGGATAAACCTGAACGGCCAGCAATCTGAATTCTCATCAAATCCCTTGGACATCAAGAAGCAGAGCAGGAACTACATTGGTTTTACCTTGCTATGACAATACTATGTTGATACGAACAACCTAACAGCTAATTGTCAAATAAGATGAAGATGCACCATCAATCCAAACTACGGTGGAAATGGAAAAAGAATTACTGCAGCAGCAAGGTAAATGGAGGTATGCAAAACACAAAGTAAACCACACGCTGTGATAAACGCTTACCAATGTGGGTAGACAAAACTGAATCTCATCCGACAGACTTGAGAAATCTCCGGTCTTGATCTCAAGCATGTAACATGTGCCCTCTGTTCCACCTGGACACCGATATGGACCATAAAAATGTCCAAAACCGGTGGGGAAGGGATTACATTGTCCATCTCTAACTGATCCGACCTCTCACCGCCTATTTGCCTAATCGCTGGATGTGGAGAGCAGAGAAGAGAGGCCGCCATGGGGGAGGCCGCCATGGGCACTGCCTTGCGTGGTGCCGTGGGGGAGAAGAAGAGCAGAAGGAGAAGGAGAAGGAGAGGGTGCCTGGTGGCGGAGGGGCCAACGTGGAAGCAGAGCGGGCCGAGGATCTGCAGCAGCAGGCGGAAGAGCGAGGAGTAGGGGGCGTGGGGGAGGATGACAGCTGAGTTCTGCTCGCCGCCGCGGGGGAGGCGCTCGTCCAGGCGCTGGAGATTGAAGACGAAGCCATAGAGAAGGCGCATCGCGGGGAGGACGGGTCCAGGCGCGCAAGGAGAAGAGCGAGTCATGGACAGAGGAGCGGTGGGGGAGAAGGCGACGAGGCGGTCGAGGCAGCCGCCGGGCGCCGTCAGCGCGTTGGGAGGGAAGCAGGCCTCAACCAGCTGCCCGCACTCCCGGTCGGTAGGTCGAACCACGCCCCACAGCGAGCGGGTCCGGACGCCGAGGAGTGCACGGAGCGGGGCTCCTTGGTGATGGCGCGACCGACTCTCCCCTGACCCCAGCGCCGGCAGCGGCAGAGAGGTGGAGCTTCCGCGCGCCGTCGCCGGCGGCTCGGGCATTGCTGGAGAGCAAGGTGGAGACGAGCGGCCTCTTCGCGGTAGGAGGGAGGGGAGCTGCCGTGGTTGAGCTGCAGGCGTGCTCGGCGGCGGCGGCGGCAGGGCGGCGAGCAAAGAAGGTCGCGATTGGCGTCCGGCAGGGTCGGGAGAGGGGTGGCGCTCAGAGCCGAGGCGGCGGGCGAGGGATGGCGGCGAAGGCTGAGGCCGGGCATGGGCGACGGCTTGGCCCGGGTACACGGAGCCGCGGGTACGCTAGAGCCAACGGCTCACTAAATATGTCCCTTATATACTGTGCACAATAAATTTTGATACTGAGTTGAAACGATGAATAAAGAGTGAAATACGCTGTCGGTCCTTAAAGTTGGCTCGGCGTATCGAGTAGGTCCCTGAAGTAAGGAAACCTCAATTCTGAGTACTTAAAATTGGCTTGTTGTGTCATCTGGATCCGTAAAGTTGGTTTGTTGTGTCATCCACGTCCTAATGGGTATAATCTCAACCCACTAGGCCTAGGGCCCACATGTCAGCCTCTCATTGGCCCTTCTCTCCCCAGCTGGCCGCGGCTCTGCGTGCACGAGAGGCGATGGGAGAAATTGGAGAGGGAGATTGAGGGGAAAGTCTGGTGGCTCAGCGAGCTGGTTGTGGTGGCGGAGGAGTGGCGCGGGCACGACTCAACGAGCTCGAGTTGCGGAGGAGGAGACTCGGCGAGGTGGCTATTAATAGCCGGAGCAACGGGCGTGGCTCGCGCGGTTAGGGCGCGCCGGAGCGGAGTGGACGCATGGGGAGGGCGCGCCATCCACGGCGGAGCGGAGCGGTTGCGCGGGGAGGGCACCCCGGCCATACCGTGCGAGGAGCACGCTCTGTGGTCCCGCGCGACGCCGGTGTCGCAGCCCTCCTTCATCGCGCCGGCGCCGTCATCCTTCGCAAGGACAACCCCTCTGGCCGCGGCCGCCCACCCTCCCGTCCCCGCGTGTCTGCTGTGTCGCACATGCTCGGTCGCAGTCGCATGGCGTGGAGGAGCTCCGACGCCGCCGCCTCGCGCGCACAAGCATATGCAGGGAGTGAAGTCCACATCGCGGCACGCCTGTCGGGCTGTCCAAATGGGGTGTCGGCGCTGCGGCCAGCTGGGGAGCAGGTGGCGCGAGACGGAGCGGCTCTGCGCGTGAGAGGAGGGCCAGTGAGAGGCTGACATGTGGGCCCTAGGCCTAGCGGGTTGAGATTGTATCCGTTAAGACGTTGATGACACAACAAACGAACTTTAGAGACCCAAATGATACAACAAGCCAACTTTAAGGAATCGGAATTAAGATTTTCTTACTTCAAGGACCTACTCGACACACCGAGCCAACTTTAAGGACCGCCAGCGTATTTCACTCGTGACTAAATAAGGGAAGGAGGACAAGAGAGCTGCTAGATTCAACCTAACGGGTAGGGGATCCTCTGCAGTCAGTAGAAATGACGCTTTTCTGCAGTCACGCCATCTGCACGTCCTTTTCTCATACGACGGCTAGCGAATCCCACCAGCTCCTTTGCGTGGCGTTGCTTGGCCCAAACACGGCCCACGAAAAGTTAACAGGAGATTGGCGATGGTTCCGCGCCACTGCGTGCACGCCGCCGCCGCATGCGCGTCGCTGCAGCAACCACCTCCGCCGCGTGCGCGCAGCCGCAGCTGCGCTGCTCCTCTCCGTCCTGGCGCTCCTTGCGGCGGCGTTCGGGCCAACCCGGACCACCACCGTGAGCGTCGACGTGCTCTTGCTCAAGCGCTCCTACTCCTTCGGCTTCGAGCGAGTCAACCTCGCGCTGGAGGCCGCGTCCACGGCGCCCAACCCTGGCGCAACCGCGTCTCCTCCGCTGTCGCCGTACGTGCGTGTGTGCTCCCGCGGACGCAACTTCTGGAGCAAGCGCTGGTCGTCCCCGTTCAGTGGCGGCGCGGGCGGGTCCGCGGCCGCCTGCGTGTTCTCGTTCCGCTCGTGCCACGGCTTGGGGGCCGCCACTAGCACCAGCGCCAAGCCCTCTCCTTTCTCACGCCGTCACGGCGGCGCCGGGAGCGGGTTCTTCATGTCGCCGGCATCTGAGCTGCCATCCATCCTGGCAGCATCCCGAGCGAGAGGAGCGCGTCAAGGCAGAGCAACGCGGACCGTGGGAGCCACCCGGCGAGCAACGCCGCGGGGAGCTCGAGGCCGGAGACACAGCCAGTCCGCGGGTCGGAGGAGACCCTGGCCAGACGCAGTCGCGCTCGGCGTCCTCAAACCAGGGCGCGAGGCGGCCCGGTGGGCGCAGTCCGCGTGCGCGCATGGCGGTAGCGCACGGAGCTCGTCCCCGTCCACGAACTCAACTCGCTGCGGCAACGCGCACGCGGCGGCGGCGGCGCACACGCAGTGGCGCAGAACCATCGCCAAAGTCTCCTGTTAACGCGGGGCAGGAGCGCGGCGGCGGCGGCGGCGGCTGCTGCTGCTGCTGCACGCGAGGCGCACGCGGCGGCAGGAGCGCAGCGGCAGCAGCTGCGGCTGTGCGCGAGGCTCATGCGGGCAGAAACCGCGGCAGAGGCTGCGGCGATGCGCACGGCGGCTGGAGCGCGGAAGCGGTGGCGGCGCGGCGTGCACGGCAGCAGCTGATCCATCGCCAAGAGGCTTTGGGCCGTGTTTGGACCGGGTAACTGCACGTGAGAAAGCTGGTTGGATCGATGACCGTTGGATCAACAGCGGACGTTCGGATGGTGCGACTGCAGAGAAGCATCATTTCTACTGGCTGCAGGATCTGATTCGGGTAAGGGGCGCATGGCAAGAGGAAAGGTGGAGCGCGAGAGGTGACGGGCGGGCTCGCGATGGTTCGCGGGGATTACGGGTTTATGACTTAAATTAAAGGGCTATGGACCCGAACTATTTCACAACGAACGGACGAGATCGTGAGTTCGGCTGATCGGACGGTTAACGGGTTATCGGATGACGTGGATATCCTACCCACAGAGCTTTGGGTGCTGATTTTGTTACAGGAGATGGGACCAGGATGGCTGAGTCACACGTACACTATAGGAATCGTGATTTATTTTGGCGATCCACGGCTACCGGTGGCAGCCAAAAATCTCTACTACCTATTAAACGGGTGTTTGGATTCAGGGGCTAAAATTTAGCCCATATCACATCGGATGTTCGGACATTAGTTAGAAGTATTAAATATGATTTAATTAAAAAACTAATTACATAGACGACTACTAAACTGCGAGATGAATTTATTAAATCTAATTAATTCATGATTAATGAATGGTTATTGTAGCATTACATTTGCTAATCATAGATTAATTAGGCTTAATAAATTCGTCTCGCCGTTTAGTTCTCATCTGTGTAATTATTTTTATAATTAAACTATATTTAATACTTGTAACTAGTGTCCGAACATCCGATGCGACGGGAACTAAAAATTAGCTGGAGGAAGCAAACACCCCCTAAGCCTTTACTGTAGGCGTCAATAGACACGGACCTCGCCTCCTCCCACGCGTCTCACCCCGCCCCGCCCCCGCCCCGCAACCGCACGTCGTCCGATATTCCCGCGCGTTCCTGCCCCTCCGATCTAACCCCACCTGCCATTCCAGCGCCCTGCCTCGTCTCGCTCACGCCACCGCTCGCGAACCGCCACCTTAGGCTAAACCTAAAGGATTACCCATATAGAATTCACTAATACTGTTACGGCACTTCAGCTCTAGAGAGGAGTAATTGGAACAGTGATACGTTCCAGACTAACACTAACTCCAGCAGATAAGGTATCCCACCCATCTATCCACTATTCCAAGTATCTTTCTCTCTGTGAACAGTGTCGCTACAGTGTCGTTTTTGCACTATATCCTATATCCGATATTTTACGTTGTCTGCTGGAGTCGGTCTAACCTCGCTCCTGACAGCACCGCCGCGCGCTGACATTCTATCCGACTCCCCGTTCGGCTCTCGCGCTAACTGCCCCACGAAACGCCCTACCGCGCCCACGATTTGCCCTGAGCCGTCTCTTCCCCACCCTGCACAGCGCTCGCCCAGCCCCACGTTCGCCCTCGCCCGCCGGTCGCCTCGCCCCTGCTGCCACCGCGCGCTCACCCGTCGGCTGCCGGCGTCCCGGAGTCCTGCGCCGGCGGTGACGGTGCCCCCGCCTCTGTGGGGGCCTCTGCGGCGCTGGGCAGAGGCATCCCGGAATCTATCACCACGGCGTGCCCGACCACCTGGTATCACGGACCTCCCCATCGCGAAGAACATCGGCACCGTCGCGACCTCCGGCGCCTCCGCGGCATATAAGCCATCGGCCGCCGCTCACACCGCCCGCTCAGGGGTCGTCCACAGATTTCGTCGGTCAGCCCCCGGCCCGCGCATCCTCCGGCAGTTACTCACGCCCGCACTGCCTCCGCCCGCTCGCCCCCGCCCCCGCCCCCGCCGGTCGCGCGCCGCACCGGTTCCACCACGCCTCCTCCTCGCAGGCCTCTCGCACCGTTTCCGTCGGCCCGCACCGGATTCGCACGTCCACGCCACCTCCGCCAGTCCGCCGGCCCCACAGCCGCCGTGTCGCCCCCTCGCCTGCACCTCTGTCGCCCCGATGCGCTGCCGTCGCCGTGCCGCGCCGTTCTGCCCCCGTCGCGTCTTGGCCCCCCGCCCCGCCCTGTCGTCATCGCATCCCGGCCGCCGCGACACTGCTGCCCTGTCGCGTCTCGGTGGCCACGACGCTGGTGCCTCGACACCCTGGCCCCGCGGTCGGGCCGCCGCCGCAGCGCCCCAGCCCCTTAGCCTCCTCTCACATTGGTTTTCTATAAGTTGCATCCTTAGGCCTAATTCAAGTTGTATGAAAGTGTATTGTTGAACCAAAAAATCAGGATTTTGATAGTGCTAAATTTCAGTTACTGCCCAATGTTTCTTCTGCCTTTGGTTTAATAGAACTTGAATTCGCAATGATTTCATGTGCAACGTCAGCCACGGACAATGTGGTTAGGATCTACAAGCCGAAGTACGTGAGATTTCTTGTGCCAATTTGACAGTGATTGGATAGGATCTCTACAAGTATGTTTACAATCCAATCACTGTCGCGGTGCGTCATGGGGAGCAAGCCTAACGCCGTACTACTTCGGCGGTGGCGCGAGGAAGGCGCCGTCTTCTCCAGTGTTCCTGTGAACCACGCTGTTCGTTCTAGGGTTTGTGTCCCTGTTCACGGGGCACGTGGTCACCGATGCTGACTGGTCGTCGATCCGGAGCCGATGGCGATCCAAGCAGGTAATTTGCTAGAGCCCTGATTCTTCTTCTGTCCAATTCCAAGGAATTTTAATCATCGTTGCGTAGTATCTCGAGTATGATAGCCTGATAGAGGCGAAAGTTGGAAGTCCAGTTTTGAGCCACTGGACGGCTACACCTGTCAAATTGTTAGGAGCAATATGATGAAACTGAGTGCAAGCAGTTTAATATTTTTTATGACAATGCGAAGTTTCTCTATGAATGTAACTGAATCCGAAATTCTATATGAATTAAATTATTTGTATTTGTGCAGTATCATTTGGTTGTTCCTAAAGTTCTGGTATTCGCTAATTTTCCCTCCTGCTTTAGACACACACTCTGCACATCAGCTTCCTAGAAGGTCAAACATAGGCACATTCTGTACACTAGGTTATTTGGAATAAAGTTTTGCTAGGTTTTTGTTTTGTGTTAATAGAGAAAGATTCGAAGGATAGACATTCCAAGGAGAAAGAGGGCCAAAGCAAGAGAAAAGATAAAGATGTTGTGAGTTCTTCATCGATATCCTCTGTTCTGCTAGGCATGGCCAAGTAAATAGTTTACATTGCCATGTTGGACTGCATTTAAATTTCAAGACTTGTTAACTCTTTAGGCTCATCCTAGGCATAAAAGTCTAATAATGGAACATTGCTAGAATGAAATTGAACCAAATCGAGCAAGGGCCTTATATTATCCTGTATACAATAAAAGTGTAGAACTGAATTTAACACTTATTTCTAATGTTGGTTGCATCTTGAAAGAACGCTTCAAGATAACACCTAAAAATTTTCTGCTGTTTCAATTCGCATAGTCAAAGTCCCTTGTGTTTTCCTAGACACTAGAAATTTGCTGGAATTATTTCTGGTCTATTGGCTGAATATAATCTCGAAACTTGCAACTATGTATATATGCTTCTCCATTGCGTTTAAAAATTTGGGCACATGGCTACCTAGGGGGTACATTAATGGAATTTAGGTAATCATGTATTATATTTATCTACATTAAGGACACAAGCATGGCGAGGGCTTGGACAATGCATGAGCCTGAGATCCTGCGTCACCAGTGATCAAGAAGGTCATGCGATTTGTGATCTCTTCTTTTTTCAGTATACCAAATGAGCACGTACTGCCGTACTGGTAAGCTGTGCTACGACCTGGCACTAGGAATAACAATTCCGCTGGTCCTGTAGGCCCTCGTCATTGCCCTGTAGCTTAGAAAAATAACCATTTTTGAAAGCCATATTGGTTATTCTTTCTCAGGTATATAAAAAATTTACGCTAAGTTTATCGTCTCTAACAGGTTGATTGAAAAAAATCACTCCACATCTTGTGAATTCTGTGTCAGAGACCTTAATTAAGCAACTGAATTGTTTCAATGGACTCACTTTTTTTATCAAACTGGTGGCCGTTTCAAATTGTCTATCAATTCTTTTAGAGATCTATGCATTTGAATTAGTTTTTGAAATAGTAATCATTTAGGTTAGTCCGGCTAGTGATGACCTCTTTCTGAAATGTATCAATGTCCAAACATGCTGGTATCGGTCCTTGACCTTTTCCAATGCGTGACTGTCATTTTAGACCTCTTTGACTCATTGTCATCTTAAAAGAAAACAATCTTTTATTGTTTGGCATGGTTATAGTTTGCACAAATGCATCAAACCAGTTCCAAATCAAATTCTGCTCATGAAAAGTTGCAGTCTGAATAAATGATGTGAATCACGCAATGGACAGATCACTCGAATCAATGATGTTAATCACATTTATTTTTTTCTGGATCTGCTTCATTTGATGCCTACACTATACTATTCACCCGTTTAAATGATTCTCTCCATGCTGTATCAACAGAGAGGAGAAGGCCCGGATGTAAAGATCTAAGAGCTGCCAGAATTTCGAGTTGCTCTCACTTGATTATAGTCTCATGTTTATTCTTCAGGTGGTAAGGATAGTAGAGCAACAAAATAAAAAAAATGCAGAGTCTGAGCACATGATGATTGAAGAAAAAAAAAACTTTAGACAACCTACAAAAACCACCTATGTATTCATAATTGTTGCCCTGTGACGAAACACGGGCATAGACCTGGTAATACTATATCTCTAACATGCGTCTCGTCGCGCTCAGCCTGCTCGGCTTACGTGCAACCGTAAAAAAACATACTGCATGCATGTTTTTGGCTGGCCCAATATTATATTTAATCTCACATCTACGATAAAAAAGGTGTACAACCTAGCCTATAGCCCAATAAAAAAGGTCGACAACCTCAGCCCATGTACCATCCCGCGTTCAGCTTTGGAGAGACGTCACTTTCAGGTGATACTATTGATGATGCGAGCAACAAAAATTAGTTCTATTTTTTTCATTACTCTTTCATAAAGTATTCGTTTTTAAATCCGTTTATACCGTTATGTTTCTTGTGACAAGGTCTACAAAATAAGACGAATAACTACTATGTTCTGATGTTTTATATAACTAGCAATCTATGTATAACATAAGTAGCAATTCATGTATAACATAAGTTGCTACTATGTACACAACTTACTGGTACTATGTATTATTGTTCAAAAAAACATCGTAGCTCTATGAACTTTCTATATAATCATATGTACTTGCTAAACATTATGTAACTTGTTACATAATCACGTGAACTTGTCACATCAAGAAATTTGTTACAAAATACCATGAACTCACACATAGCATATGAACTTGCTAGTTATTACATAACTTGCTACATAATTATATAAACACAAAATGCCATGAACTCGCTGCATAATCATAAAGTTGGTAATTGAGTCTCTGCATAAAGTTGATTTATTGTATCTACGAGCTATATTTTTCTTTATATAAATTGTATTCATAAATTGCCTTTTAGTGTTGCACATAAATTTAATACACATCCTACTACACGGATAATATACAAGTTATTATATTCATACAATAAAACTCGATAGTATACACAAGTAACAAGTTCAGTGGTGATTTTATAATAACAACTCATTGTTAGTTTAGTATATAACTTTTCAACTAGATTTGCATATAACTTGCTACTCTGCATAAACGTCATCAGAATATATCCTATATAGATCTCGTTTTGTAGATCTTATTGCAGTGAACACAATGGTACAAATGGATCTGAAAACGGACATCATATGTGAGAGTAATGAACAATGAAAGAAAATATAATAACTTTTCTTCGCTTACGTCATCGTTGATGTCATCTTGAAAGTGACGTGGGTCACGCAAAAGCAGTTCTTTTATATGCAGCCGTACATGCAAAACGATAACAAATCCATCTGAATTCACTGCACTCACTGTAGAATTGGAATTTGGAGTCGCGCGCTCGCTGCATTAAATGTGGAATTGGGGTCGCACATTAATCGTGTCTTACAATTTTTTGGGGCCTAAAGCTACCAAAAAAATAAGGGGATAAGCCGCTAAAAATAATCTTTTTACTTTCGGTGGCCCATTGCTACCGGCGAAAGTTAAGCCCTAACCCCCTCCTCCTCCCTCCCCCCCCCCCCCAATCCCACCCGGCCCATACACATGCACCTTGTTGTCTCCCCACATCGCCCACAGCGTCGCCTCTCCATGCCTTGCCCCGAGCTCCCATGCACGTAATGCCCCTGCACCAACTTCTTGTGCTGCACCTCCCGCAGTACCACGGCTCCCCACATCGCCTCGCCCAGAGCGCCGCCTCGGCCAACCTTGGCTCCCCGCGTAGCCCCACCAAATCCACGGCTGGCTGGCCGCCGCCTCACCCTTGCCCTAGGTGCCTGTCGGCCCCGCACGGCAGCAGCTGCCCGTGCCCGCCCTAACCGCGTGTCAGCCTATCTCGAGGCCACGAACGCTGCCTTTGCCCACCCCAGCGGCATGCAGGCTGGCCTGTGGCCGCCTCCCTCGCCCAGTGGTTCATCACTTGTTTCAATATTCTCTAGTATTGTCACATATTTTATTGGCTAATTGTGCCATTTTCTATTTGCTAGAATTCTGAATGATACACTGATTTTGTGAATAATCTCTTTGCCTCAGGAGGTAACGGGCATAACTCGAATGATCCAGGAGCTTTTTGAGTGGCATCATGAGTGAAGACTTAATAAGGCTTTCATTGTTTAGATGTGGGCATTGTGATGGACTTGAGTTTGGTTTTACATTTGAGATATGCAAAGAATTTGTGTATTGCGATGGAGATTTGAGTGTAATGACTTGAGCTATATGTATGTATGGACTTGAGATTGATTATATATGTGTGTTCATTTTTTGTTGAAAATACAATAAAACGGATTTTAGGGTCTATTCTTTACACTTTAACACAATAATTTTCGGTCTAGGGGCTGGCCGCCGAAAATAGACCAATACTATTTTTGGGCTGGTCAGGTCTCGCCGCAGAAAATAGGTATACTATTTTCAGCATCCAGGTCTAGCCCTGAAAATAGGACCTCGTCATTTTCAGTGACTGAGGGTGGCCGCAGAAATTTATCCATGGGCCGTGTATTTTCGGTAGCCGGGTCTGGTTGCTGAAAATAACCTTATTTTAAGCGGTTTGCCACTTTTCAACTTTTTGCCACCGTAAGTAGACTTATTTTTCGCGGTTTCTGGCCGTCGAAAGTTAGGGTGATTCCTGTAGTGATATAAGAAGAAAATTTATCTACGAGTAAACTAGACTATCGTGTTTTATAGTGATGAGGAAGGCGCTGGGTCCAGATGGAATGCATTTCCTGCTGTACTGGAAGTTATGGAACTGGTGCCGCCAGAATTTGACCAGAACTAGTCAGGCCAAAGTGTCAGAAGGAGCCCATGTTGAAGGAGTCTACTTGGCTATGCTCATATCATAAGTTTGGCCAAATATAATGTTAAGTGTGTGTTCAAGACCCAAGTCAAGATGAAGTTGCAGGCCTAATCCATGTTGAAGCCTAGTTTATTCGCGAAACTTGTTCGGACTGTAGGAGTTGGCCGCACAAAAATGGACGCCAAGACCACATAAGGACTCCATTTTGGAAGTTTTACATATGGAAGCTTTCCAACGCCGCTAGAATCATGTCAAGATATGTTCAGAGTCGACAGGAATTTCCGAAGCAATAGGACGACCAGAATTTACCAGGATTTATACGACATGTTTTGGTTGATATTTGGAAGCTTCATTGAGATCCGGACTGGTAGAAGGAAGAGTCCAGATCATATTATCTACTATTAGAGTCCATATTGAGTTGTAATCTATTTGTTAGGAAAGAGTTCGAGTCTATCTAGAAAAAGGTTTGCCTTGAGGGGGTCTTCAGACTATAAATATGCAACCCTTTGTTCATAATAAACCAGCGACGATATTGTTATCGAGGTGCGGTGTCTCACTCATCAACTCTCGTCGCATCGCCACCCTTGGCTCCCAAGGTTATTCTCTCTAGTTAAGCGTCATGCTGCCCTAACGGAGTCATCCGTGTCGGGTAGGGTAGCGAAGCGTTTACCGGATCTATGGTGAACCTTGTAATGAAGCTTTACTAGTTATCTTGGTGGATCTCGTACCAAGTTTCGCTATTGGCAAGATCCGCTAGTTATCCTACATGTTCTCTATCTACCTTTGTATATGTGTTGTGTGTTTAAGATTAATAGTGTGTATTTTGGCCCAATGGGCTATGTATCTTTAGATAGGAAGATAACATTAGTTTTTGCTTAAATAGATGGATTCGCCATCTTGTCTTCGGATAACAAAAGTGTAATCTTTATTCAATAATGAAAGTGATGGTATGTTATCAAGCAACGGTGTCTCGCTCATCAACTCTCGGCGCATCGCCACCCTGACTCACAGGTCTATTCTCTCCATGTAAGTGTCATGTTGCCCTAGCGGGTTCATCCAGGTCGGCTAGGGCAGCAAAACGTTTACTGGATCAATGGCGAACCTTGTACTAAAGCATTTTTTATGGCAAAGGTTTGCTAGTTATCTAAGTGGATCTCATACTAAGCTTCACTGGTGATGAGGTTCGCTAGTTATCCCGATAAATCTCGTGTCAAGCCTAGCTCGACATGAGATCCATTAGTTATCTCATGGCGCGAGATCCGCCTTTACCCTTGCATGTTTATTGATCTGTTTTTGTATCTATGTTTCATATAATAGATCGTTCTTCGTGTAGCTTATTTTACGTTACCTAATCGCTTGTTACAATCCACGACATGCCGCTGTAGCGTGTGCACGCAACATGTCGATAAATCAACGTACATCAAGCACCCTATCTATACATGTCTTAATTTGTATCTGTCTACTCAGATGGAATTCTTTGGAGATCCTGGTTAGAAGCCAATTTGATTATGTAGATCTGTTATATCATGCTTGTAGATAGGTTTTATCTATTCTTCTTTGGATGCGGTTTTGGCTATTGTATTCTATATTCATATATGCCTCATGGACCATCCGAGGCTCTTGTACACGAACCCTCGTGTTTGCCGATCCTTACGATCAAGCAAGTATTTAACTTTTAAGGTTTGTTGTGTACGCTTTTCAGAGAGAATCAGAGCCAACCGCCGCACCCGACTCACCTTCCTAGCTGCAAGGTCAAGCTAGGTGGTACGTCCACACCATCATGCACAACCAAGATCGGCCTCCCATAGAGTCGATCGAAGCCGCACTACATGGAGATGAGTACACGAGTAGCGCGATCCTCGGCTTCCGTGTGCCCTACGCCTAGACCTTGCTGCCCGCCTGTATCGGGGTGCAACAGGGACCTTACTAGATCAGATCTTTTTAATGCATACTTGCAAGGGTAAATTTGACCTATGCAGATTGAACTTTGTTATGGTAACTTTGATCCTAAGGAGGAAAACACAAAATAGTTTTACTTTTTCAGAACACCTAACAAGAATCTAGGATAGAGATTACTGACCAACAAAGTGTTTTTATTCACAAGAGATAGGCTTTTGGAGTGTGTAAAGTAGCGTATGAATTGGAGTATAGCATCCATCAAGCAAAAAAAAACCAAGTGTAATCCTCAGACTAGACTATGAGAAAGCGTACAATAGAGTTAGCTAGGACTTCTGGTTTGAGTCCTCAAAAGTCAAAACTATAGGATTTAACACTACCTAGATTGGGTGGATTAACATATTGTCAAAGGAGGTCACAAGGTGTGAATTGGAAAGAAAGCAATTTTTGAAGACTATGAAAGTGTTGTTGTCCCCTTTGCTTTGTAACCTAGTAGAATGTGTGCTCAAGCTCACTAAATCTACTAATTAGAGGATGTTGGGAGATTTTAGACCAAGTGGGGTTATCCTAATAAATTGGGTGTCGCAACAAAGATATAACGGGAACGCCGCAGCCCGTGCGTCCGAAAGGCGCTAGAAAAATCGGACGCTAGATCCACGCTCCAACCTTATCTGTTTGTCTATACTAACAGCTCCACCGACCACAACCACACAGCTTCGACTTTCTCCCTCTCTCTACCCACAGACCTTCCACTTTCCCTGACTCTTCTTTTTGCACATGGAACGCGCATCGTTGCCCCATGCCCTAAAGCTTGACAGATCTATGAAGGTAGGAGCTCTCCACTAAGGAGTTGTTGGCTGCCTTGGCTAGAGGTGGCCGGTTACAACCATATGAGGAAGGATTGGAACTCGTTAGGGGTGAGGAAACATGTGTGGATGCCGATGGCGATGACAAAGAGGTGCTCTAGCATCTAGTCACTCCCTATTGCCCCTCTCTAGGTGCATCCTCTTCCGCTTCATCGTCAGCAAAGAGCAGCCTTTTTCCTTCATGAGCTTTTGATTTGTTTTCTCTCTGTTTTTCATGTTGCGACAAGCAATTCCATGTGTTTAAAGAAGTGAAATGGAACGTTGTTTCATCCATGTGCCACTGCCACCACCGTCTGGCCCCATGGACCCCCGCACGAGCTAGTTATTTTCTCTGATCTTGTTTCAATGGGACTCTTGAGATATTGAGACTATACTTTGTTGGTGTTGTAGTGAAAAATCATAGTTGCACAATAGTAGGTGCGTGCAGCGAGCTTGATAACAATGGATGGTAGGTTTGGGTGTTGCAATAGGTGGATGATGTTGCAACATCAATTTTGAATGTTTCAGCGAGTGATTTTGAATGTTGTAGTGACTGATTTCGATAATTGCAATTAGTTATGTCATATGTTGTACTTGTTTTTTATGAGTTCGTTTTTTTAGTTTGTTTGTCACATGATTTGAGATGTTGCAAAGGATGATTTGACATGTTGCAACAACATTTTTTGGATGGGTTGTGGTTAATGGTGTTTTTTCATCGATTGATCTACGTGATTTGTTGCAACAATGGGTAGGGAGGGAGATTATAGGTGTTATTCATAGGCGGGTCATGGATTTTTGCAGGAGGATGAGTCATGTTTTAGCTGGATTGGCATAGGGATACGAGGTGATAGTCACCTTCGGGTGTACAGACGCATGAGGAAGAGGATCAGTTGATTTTGTTTGAAACATAGAAGTAATGTTGTGATGCGTTTTTCATATTTTAGATCCAATGGTTAAAAACACGTTGATCAACGGTGGCGAGAGGATAGCGCCGAAAACATAACGGGGCTGATTGGTTGCCCAGCTCCACTTTCAACCAGGCTCATTGCATGCAGCCTCCACGTGTTTGGTTGACTCGAAGCATACAATGGGATAGGCCTGCGCGGAACTCAAAGCACGCAGAACCAGGCTGAGGAGAAACACGCCGGTGGACTTCGCTGGCGAGACAGGTTCGGCTCTTTTTCATTTTGTTTTTCATTATATCTCTTGATTAAAATGTCTAATGACTAAACGATTGTGGACTAATGTTTCTGACATTTTTATCTACAAAACTAGACCACACATGCTATATATTTTTTGATCATATATATATTATTTTTTTATTCCCATCCCATTTCTGTACTGATACTGGCAACCAAACGACATCTATGAATTGAGCAAGGTTCTAACCATTTCAGTCATCCAAACAGGCCTGCCTGCATATCGGCGCCCAGGCTCCTCGCTCCAAGGAGCCTGCATCTAGGATCCAGCCAGGCCCGAGAACACCCAGGCATCCAATCACACCCAATGCATCTCATTTGTTAAGGTGTCCTTCCATGTTAGCAAACTATTCAGGGAGGATATACAGCGAGAGCTGATAAGCAAATTGTAGGATGGAGGGGAAGCTGCTTCTTACTCCCATCAAATTGCTAAGGTGCATGTTTGGACCGTCGAACCATACAGCGACGGATGCGGTGGTCTACTATACTCATCAACGAGTTGACCGAGCAGCTGATCCAGTACCATCAAATGCAATGGCTGGCACCTAGATCAGGGGAAAATAGCCCACAACACAAGGTTCAGCATTGTGCCTAGTTTATGGGACAAAATTTTAGTCAGGAGTGTTGCTTCCTCTCCCATTTTCCTTCTCTTCTGCTCGTGCCGGCTGCAGTACCATCTCGCTCCCTCCGCTCCACAACTTGCCTGGAGGAGGGCTTGGTGCTGCCACCGCCTCGCTGCCCATGCGGTCTCATCGGGCCATCGAACTCAGGTTCCCCGACGCTGCTGGTGTCGCCAGAGTCCCTACTTCCTTCAGCCCAGTTCTCCTCGTCAGCAGCAGGTCGCTCGCGAGGCTGCAAAATTGTAGGAAGGTTGCCTCCGGAGAAAGATCTTGATCCTGCGAGCATGACCGTAGGGCCTCCGGATGGTGCAGACACCTGCGTGGCACCACCCTCGTGAGCTCTGCTGCTTGACCTCAGGTTCCCAGCTTCCTGCTGTGCTCTGCCACCATCCCTTTCACGGTACCGTTCCCTTGACCGACTGCAGTATGAGCAACTTTTGAGGGAAGTGTAGTGTTACATATGCTATTAGCAACTTTTGAGCTAAATGCAATGTCTAATTACGGAGAGGACCAAAGTAATAGTCCAACCACAACACCTGTTAGGGTTTGCCGAGAATTCACGCCTTGATGACCGTCCCAACTCGACTTGCTCTAGTTCACGTTGAAGCTCTCTCTGAAAACCAAGAAGTGCAAGGCCGATATAGTAAGAAAACGAACATAAAGCCCATGGATACTAGAATAGTAATAAGCATCAAACGAATGTGGCACATTTTTAGTTACTAAGTTCTTTGTCCTATAAAGAAACCTGACGTCAGGCCCTTTTGCTCTACGCTCTACTCCTTGCCATTGATTTTTTATTAAGTCAAACAATCTTAAGTTTGACCAAGTTTATATAAAAAATACTGTTGCCAAATAAGTATATTAGATTCATCATAAACATATTTTTCATATTATACGTACTTAAATATAGATGTTGATATTATTCTCTATAAGGTTGGTCAAACTTAAATAGCTTGACTTAAGACAACTCTAGTCTTGCATTCTTAGATTTTTGGGACAGAGGCAGTACATAATAAGCAAGCCATGCGGGTAAGAATTTGCACATAACAACATATCGTGCAACGAAAACAGTGATTTCAATGCTTCTCGCATCACAGAATCACCTGAATGGCTGGATCTGGATAGCAAGTCTAGCTAATGATGGATACATGAAGGATCGACTGCCAACATACATTCCAGCACCAACAGGTTCTGTCAATTCAAAATAATACTTTTTCATGTACCTGATTTTGTTTTTCCTTTTCCAAATCAAGGTTGAATTGCAGTTCCCTGGACTTTGCACGCTCAATATCCAGTTGTCGCTGTCTTTCTACTTCCCGTTCCATCTCAAGAGCTCTTTCCCTACATACAAACATGATCAAAGAAATAGACACAAACATCTCTACAACATCGACATGCACAAGAAATAAAAAGGTCCAAACCTATCGAGCCCTTGCATAAGCTCCATTTCCCTAGTGTTTGTCTCTTCTAAGTACTTTTCACGAACATGTCTTACAAGCAGCTTCTTTTGCCTGCGTGCTGTAATTTCCTGTTTGAGCCTGGATCTTTCCCTGTTGAGTTAAAACATATCCAATGAATATTAACAATTCGATCTCCATGGACATAGCAGTCACTAACATATATCAGAAATTCACTGCAAACTTGTTATGGCAAGTTCTTAAGTAATGAAGAATAGTAAATTTCAAGGATTGTCACAATATGTAAGCTTACAGGGATCGTATACTTTGCCGTACTTCCTGGAGCCGTTTTTTGACATCACTAGCATCCTCGTGGTCTGTGAATGAAACTACACAAGACTTACATACCGAAAGGAACATTGACAATGATAGCCATCATAACCATTGAACTTACATGATGTCATATCAGGAGCCACAAGATCGTGGGGATCCCCAACAAAGTTATGCACTGCTTTCTCTTTTTTAGTAAGCTCCAATTCAATCTCAGCTTCTTCAAGTTCCTTTGTGTTATATTAATCAAGTGTCAGAATTCTGAACAAGATGTTCGAAACAAGGTTCCAAAAAGAAAACACCACTTCTAACCTCATATTCTTGAGCAGATCTGGCTGAGAAGAACTCAAAGTATGCTTCAACAGAACTCAAAGATGACATCACCTATTAAAATGAGTTTCGCAAGTTTAGATGAACCAGTACTAAATTAGCAACATATAGTAAGCAACTTCTAGAATGGATATAATGTCAATTTGAAGATACAAAGGATGCTTTCTTTTGCAAAGCATTTTGTTTACAGAAAGATGAACAAAAACTTCCAGACAATAGTAAATTTTGTGGAATGCTTAGTTACAAAGACTGCATCCATCAACAAACTATAAAATGATTGTTATATGCAAGCACAGTCAACGATGAGAAGTTAGTTCAAGTAATGAACTGAAATGGAGAATCCAACAAAACAGATGGAGAACACTTGAAAAAGAATAATTCAGGGAATCACAACCTGAAGAAGTGATTCACGGATGCTCTTAAAATCAGCGCTAATCGGTTGTCTGGTTGATCCAGAGAGTACTTCTTTCACAACCTAACGGAAGAGATCTGGAGTCAGTAATCTGTAATTAACACATGCACGTAACTTTTTTGAAGTTCAAAAGCACGAGGGAGAGGAAGATGGGCACTACTGTTTTAGCATCGGATTCACTTCTTAGTTGGCACAAAGCTCGGCAAAGATCTTTCTCCATATAACCAAAACCCCCTAGTAAGAACGAGAAAAAATAGAGCCTGAATAATCGTATTATCAGGACCACATGCATACTGATAAGCAGAATTTACATATGCTGGCTCAAAAAATGTGGATAATCAATTATAACAGATTTACCACTAGATTTTTGCATGTTCTCCAACTTCTGCCAAATACATTCAGGTATCAAAGTGATATCTTCAGGAGTAGAATAAAGGCATGCCCTTGAAAGCAACAGCAAAGACATTCGTGTAAAATAGCCCTCTTCAGTTACACCAGATGGTTGTCCCAAACCATTTAGAAATTTATTACTGGTTGCAAGAAAGGACTGAAGATGTTTCCTATCAACAAAAGGTACGTATTCTGCAAGCAATGCCATTGCATGGTTCCTTAATAGCATAGAAGAGTCATGGAGGGCCAATGCTACTACTTCGTCCCATGTCTGAGTAACCAAAAGGGATGTTACTGTTGAACCAGAAGTGAGGAAATTTTGGTAATAAGTAGGAGATTTCAAATCAGCTTCCATAGAACTCGTTGAGTTAATAATTCTTCCAAGTTGCTGTACTGCAACAGAGCGCTGCTCTGGTTCAGGATGACTCAACATTGTACAGAAAAGATCAATCAAAGAGGCCTCACTGTTCTTGAAGCCCTCAATTCCATGAGAAACCAATAACGACAACCACTTCTCCGTCTGAAGCCTCCAAGATATCCTAGGCGCATGAGAGCAAACATGTTTCACTGCAGAGCATGTGACATGAAGAACATTATCCCAAGCAAGGATGTTTGGTATCCTCGTTATATAATCGAGCATAGCTGATGCCACCTGCCAGCACTGTGTTTCCTGATTTGCTAAGATGATTTCTCCAAGACCTTCAAGAGCACTTTGCCAGTGCTTCTGTGCAAGCTCACAAACAATTTTCACAGGAACATCTTGCTCACAGCTACTAGATATTGTGTCTTCTTGAGCAACAGACTTCCAAAATTTTGCAAACAATAAACACTTTCCCATCGACAAAGACAGCGCAGAGGCCAATTGATTGTGCCATTTCCAACTACCTTCAACTAATGAAGTAAGGTGTGAAATAAACTTCTCCAGGGCACCACAAAATTCAATGACATTCCTAGGTTGTAGAGAACAAACACCCTTCTGACTTCCATCTTTCTCAAAATATTCTGTGGCTTTTGTTAGTCCTTGCTCTTCAGTATCATGCACATCCTTCTCAGCTTGCGTGATGCCATCAGCACCAGAGGAATTAGAAGATTCTATAGAGTGACTTGTTGCAGAAAGGATGCTGACACCAAGTAGTTCAATATTCTGAACGAGTACAGTTTCACAACCATCCATAAGTATCTGAAGACCTTGAAGATAGCTGCATAATAGTGACGGTGGATCGGAACTGATACAATCCACCCATACTAACAAGGAGCCTAATATTTCGATCCTCCTCTCAAATGAGAAATCAGGAAACATTGATCCCAGAATTAAGATAAGCAAGGGTACCTGAATGTTATCTCCAGCTGTATCCTCTGAATGTTTACCATACCGAACAATTTCAAACAATTCTTCAAAACAAAGTAACTCAAAATCGCTGCCCTCCATTGTATGACCCAATACTTTTGTATCATTTGCTCCCTTCCTTAAGAAGTGGGAGATGAGTGGCTTCATTAGGCATAGCACGGACTTAAGGAAGGCCACATCAGTATAAGCAGCTCTACAGAGTGACACAAGAATGTGCACTATCCTGGGCATTTCAGGAATAATGGCCTCCAGATGCTCAGTAACAATAGTCTCAAGTAGGTAGAAAACAACTGCTTTTGCATTAGCAGCAATATTTCCTCTCAAATAACTAACTTTATTTGCAACTACAAGATGCTCCTTAATGTGTTCAAGATAAGGCCACAAGCACAACTCAGAAAACCAACAAAGAACATCTGGTACTGCACTGCTGGAGAGACATTTTAACTGTAACCCAACAGACTCCAAGATGGTCTCCCCAAATGTATTAAACACTTTGCTCATGTTTGGAAAGAAGAAATGTACTTCAGGGAGTAAAATCTTAAACTGTTTGTTCATGCTCGGTTGATCTGGCAGATTAGTTTCCTTCTTAAGGAGCAAGCCCTTGCAATTAGATCGTTCACCTTTTGCACACCTGGACTTTCGAGTTGCAACTCCATCCATCAAACAAAGTTCATCCATGTAAATTGACAGCAAAGATGTCAGCTGTGAGAAATCTGAAGCAAGAAACAACCTATCGCTTAAATATTCCTTGGCATAACGAGACACTGCCATCCATCCAAGAAATCGAGATAGTGGGCTAGAAAACCTGGAGAAATCGGATATCTTCTGTATCCATGTTGATGGAGGGACTAAGCTTTTGAAACGGAAACCATCTCTTTTAGTTCTGGCAAGTTCTCTAGTATTTTCATTGCCAGAAGAAGCCACAACTAGTTTCTGGAGAAGGGTCCAACGTCTTCTTAGACCATGAACTTTTAACCTATCCAATTTCTTATCCCCTGCATTAACACAAGTGTAAAGACATGCAAGCTGTTCATTGAGGTTTTCAGCAGACTTCAAAATTATATCAATTACATCCTCTGGTGGACAAAATAGATCAGTCGCTGAGTGCAATAAGAACAACAAGCTCTGGAGAAGAATTTCACTACACAGCTGTCCTTTTCTTTGGAATTGCTTCATAATAAAGTGGCATAGCATAGACTGGTTCTTCCTGACCAAAGTTACAGCATCAGCAAACTGTAGGTCTTCTGGTGAGATTTCTACGGATTGGTTGCCATCTTCAGTGATATCTGGATAAGGTTCCCCTTCAGGTATATTTTCCTGGTATTCATAGTCAAATCTTGCAGCTTGCAGGAGTAAATCTATGACAGATCGATCCCGTTTGTTCTCCAATTTATAGATTGCTTTTCTATCCAAATCTTTCAAGTGCAAATTTTTCAACTCAAAGAAAGCATTTTCATGCATCAACTTTGAATGGATATGTTCAATCTTGTCCAGATGTTCTACATTAGGTTGGAAATCCAATTGAAAAAATGGATTAACATAACATTCTGCAGCTAACAGCAAAGCATCAATTCCAGCATTATGCCCTTCAAATGTTGCATCTTGTTGCATGCATAGGTTGAGTGCTAAGCGATGAAATTCTTGAGCACGTAATTCACAGTCCTGATAGTTCTCCAGTTGTTGATAATCAGCCTGTGCATCAAAATAATCAGCTGCAACAATATTATCTAGCGGGTAAGAGTCAGATGATAGTTTCTCATTACTTTTTCTGCCTTCAGAGATATCCTGGTTCAAACTCTTTTGATTTATTATATCATGGCCTTTTCCTTTCAGGGTACAAAGACTCGTCAACTGAGATTGGTTTAGTTCTTCAGGAGCAAACAAAAAATTGCACTGTTCAGTACTTTCAGCCCGAACAGTTGTTTCCAATCCATCTCGTGCATCAACATTTTCCGGGTTGCATGGCTGTGGTGCAGGATTATCCAAAATAGCCAAAGGTAAATGATCAACCTCATTCACTGAACTTTTGCAGATGTCTATATCAGGCGGAAGTGGCATATGTGGATCCAAAATAGAGAGAATCACACTGCAAACCGAAGTCAAACATGTTATACCAGTATGAATGATAATTATATACTATAGAGACAATACATCTCTATGGGATCACATGCATGCACACGTTGAAGTCACATGGTTCAGAAATTTGCATAAGGACTTGAAATGTAAACTAAATCCATCACCAATTCACTATCAAGTGTGTAGGCCGGGCCTACAGGCGCCGCGGCAAGATGGCACAAAGTGGCTAAAGGGATGGGCTGGCGATAGACTTAGGCGGAGGAGAATTAGGGATAGAATTAGTTGGTAGTTTAGTCTGTTAGGGCACCAAGAGATATAGAAGGTGTAGACCTCTTGTAATCGGTTTCATCGAAGAAATAAATCTCCTACCGTTCTACGGCCGGGGGATCTCTTCGACGCTAGCGAGGAACTTTTCCTCCGCCGGCGACAAGAGTCCACGACCGCGCTACCCGCTACGTTCCCTTCCCGTCTCCCGTCAACTACTCTTCTCACCCCTGCGTGCTCCTATTCGTCCACGCCGTATCAATGGATGAACTACTTCTTTGTGCATGGGGCCCACCTAATTTGGTTGGCCCATGATACCCATAACTCTATTGTATATAAACCTGATTGCTAACAGGACAAAGCACAAAGTGATACCCAATCTAGAAAGTCTGCATTATAAACCAACCCAATCCAATAGTGCAGATCTGAATACTCAATAATTTAGGAGAGGAAACAGTAAAAAACCAACTGGATGTTATAAGTCATAATAAAGTGTAAATCAAGTAAAACCAGTATTCGCCACTTCCATCGCCTTCAGAACCTTCCATTACACACCTCCTAAGACTATTTCATCAACATACTCAGAAAACGGATACATGTATTCCCATCTGCATATCCATCTCCCTAACTATGTTTATATCATCTCCAGCGGAATGATTATCATGAAGGTTAGGTAGATTCTCAAAACGAGTATCGTGATGCATATCCTGCTAGAGCAAAATGTGGATGAGCATATAAATATGCATATGTGCACTCTGCTATATCAAGTAACTCTCTTCAACTTACCTATAAGGGACACATTCCAACCACCTAGACGAATCCTAGTTGGCTTGCCTAGCTTCCTTACCCTTCGCACCCGTCGAGTTAGATGTGAATACCCTTGATCATGTTTTACTACACGCGCTAACAAATGTAGCGTGCCACAAGGAAGCAACGACTCGATCCTTGCTCACTTGACAGCATGTCCAGATCAGGACACGACGTGTGACCATAATAACTAAAGAAGCATGGATCATATGAATATTATGTTATGACAATATTCTTTTGTGATGAATCTAAATCCTACTGTTTCAACTGACCAATTAAGCTTTATGTGGAAGTGGTAGACAAATTTACATACGTCAACAGTCAACACACTGTGACATTAATTCGTGAGTAGAAGCATGGATATTAAATGATGATAAGTGTTGGAGTATGTGTGTGTTAGGCCCATGAGGCCCATGTACTCTATCTATACCACCCTTCTAGGGTTTGGAATCAATTCAATCCATTCTAGCATGGTATCACAGCCCTAGGTTTTTCCTCTTTTCTCTCCCTACCCCTCCCCCAGCCGCCGCCATCCAGGCAACCGCCGCCGCCGGGACATGGCTGGCAGCCGGCCGCCGCCGCCCTCCACCTCCCCCTCCTTCCCTCCCCTCTCCTACTCCACTGCCCTCACAGGCCCCATGGCCCCTGCCTCTTCCCCGATCCCACCCACCTCCTAGACACCGGCCTCCGCCGCCTTCCAGGTGCCGCCGCCCGCCTCCCAGGTGCCGCCACCCGCCTCCCAGACACCGGCCTCCGCCGCCTTCCCCCCGGCCCCCGCCTCCACAGGCACTGCTGCGGCCGCCACCGCCGCCGCCGCCGCCGCGCCCAGCGGGAGTCGGCCAGGGTGGAGCGGACCAGCTCCCACGCGCGTGTCCGCTCCCCTGGCCGGCTACAATAACTGGGCCGGGCCTAGGTGGGCTGGGCTTGGTTTTGGCGCGGGCTGGGGCTCCCTCGGCCCACTGTACACCGTCGAGCCCTCCTCGTCTCCTGTCTTCGTCACCATCGGGGACCCGCCGCCAGCCACTGATCCGCCGCCAGCCGATGTTGTGGACCAGTCGTCGCCCGGGCCGCCCGTTCCACCTTGGACTGCTGCAGGCCTGGCGCCGCCCGCGCGCCTGCTGCCTCCTCCTCCTCCCCGGCCCTCACTGTCCAGACCCCGTCCGCTGCCGGCGGCGGCATCTCCCGCGCAATTCGCGCAGCCTGTGCGTGTATATGTGCCGTCCGGCGCCGCCGTCGACACCGACACCTCCGGCGATGCCTTCTTCGCCGCAGCCGGCTGCCCGTCCCCCGGCCCGTGCTCGAGCCGTCTCACCGGTGTACCACCCGCCTGTTCTCCACCGGGACCCTCACCATGTTCACCCCATGGTGACGCGGCAGGCGGCTGGTGTTCTTCGGCCCCGGGTCCTTTCTGCTGCCGCCACTGAGCCGCGAATCTCTCCTGTACCCTCTTCCGTCCGTGACGCCCTGGCGGATCCACATTGGCACCGCGCGATGGAAGAGGAGTACGCGGCTCTTCTTGCCAACCAGACGTGGGACCTAGTGCCGTGCCCGTCTGGTTGCAATGTGGTTACTGGCAAGTGGATCTGGACGCATAAGCGGCGAGCTGATGGTACACTAGATCGCTACAAGGCTCACTGGGTCCGCCGGGGTTTCACATAGCGCCCTGGTGTCGACTATGATGAGACTTTCAACCCAGTGGTGAAGCCTGCTACCGTGCGCACAGTTCTCTCACTGGCCATCTCCCGCTCCTGGCTTGTGCACCAGCTGGACGTGAAGAATGCGTTTCTTCACAAGACTTTGACTAAGACTATCTACTGCAGTCAGCCAGCCGGGTTTGTGGATCCCGCCCGTCCTGAGATGGTCTGCCGGCTCAACAAGTCCCTCTACGGCTTGAAGCAGGCTCCTCGGGTTTGGTACTCTCGGTTTGCCACGTTCCTAGTGACTTTGGGGTTCACGAAGGCCAAGTCAGACACGTCTCTGTTTGTCTACTGCCACGGAGCTGAGACCGCATATCTGCTACCTATGTTGATGACATCGTTCTCACAGCCTCCAGTCAGCACTTGCTTCAGCGGATCATCAGTTCCTTGCAGCAGGAGATTGCTATGAAGGACCTTGGTGTGCTCCACCACTTCTTGGGTGTCACCGTTGAGCCCCGTCCTTCTGGCATTCTCCTCCACCAGCGGCAATACACTCTCGATATTTTGGAACGAGCAGGGATGACTGACTGCAACCCCTGTTCCACCCCTGTCGACACCCAGGCCAAGCTGTCCGAGGATGCGGGTGCCCCAGTTGCTGATCCTACTGCCTACCGGGGTCTTGCTGGTGCTCTGCATATCTCACCTTCACCAGGCCGGACATCACTTACACAGTTCAGCAGGTCTGTCTTCATATGCATGACCCTCGGGAGCCACACCTCACTGCTCTGAAGCATCTCCTCCACTACCTCCGTGGCACTGTTGACTACGGCCTACTTCTTCACCGGTCTGCCTCCACTGAGCTCGTCGTCTATACCGACGCTGACTAGGCTGGGTGTCCGGACACTCGCCGGTCTACTTCCGGCTACGCTGTCTTCTTGGGTGGCAACCTTGTCTCCTGGTCGTCCAAGCGGCAGCCGGTTGTCTCCCGCTCCAGCGCCGAGGCGGAGTACCGGGTTGTCGCCAACGGCGTGGCAGAGGCTTCCTGGCTCCGACAGCTCTTGGCTGAGCTTCACAGCCCGCTGGCCAAGAGCACTCTCGTCTACTGCGACAACGTCAGCGCGGTCTACCTCTCCACCAACCCTGTTCAGCACCAGCGGACCAAGCATGTGGAGATCGACTTGCACTTCGTTCGCGACCGGGTCGCTATTGGCGATGTTCGGGTTCTCCACGTCCCAAACACCTCCCAGTTTGCCTATATCTTCACCAAGGGTCTACCCTCCTTGACCTTCTCCGAGTTCCGTTCTAACTTCAACATCAGCCGTGGCTAGTTGCGACTGCGGGTGGGTACTAGCCCTGTGTGTGCTTTCTTATCCAGTCTTGAACTCCGCTGCGCCGGTAGTTCAGACTTCGGGGGGGTGTTGGAGTATGTGTGTATTAGCAATTCTAGCAATAAGAGTGTGTTTGCTTGCATCAACTATGACAGTGGGTTATCATCGTGCGCGTTTGGATGAATGCCGACAGCAGCGAACCAAACATTGGCCGTTGACTGGCGGCAATAACTGTACCCACGTTTGGCCAATTCATGGGCAGCCAATCTGACTGGCAACTTTTGGCTGGCCAAAGCATCAGCAGGGCTGACAGAGGTCAGAATCCAAACGTGCCCATAGTAGTGTCAAACTAGATTCATTCGTTACTCCATGTATGTGTGTTGTCTAGATTCATCAATATCTAAATGAATGTGGACGGATAAAAAAGAGGTCTAGAACCCCTTACAATTTGGGATGGAGGGAGTATTACTTTACCAACCTTGGGGCAACAGCTCCTCGTCGCCATTCAAGTTCCAAAGAAGGGAGAATGTCAGCCCTCTTCACCGCTATACGGATAATATTCAGAGCAATATCACATGCACTTGACGGCTTCTCCAAAAATATAGAAGACATACCACCAAATATCAGTGTATCTTTCATGGCACTTGTAGAAGGATCGATAAAAGGATCTAGCATCTCCAGAATGAAAAGCAGCTTATGCATGACTTCCTGAAAGTAGACAAGTTAAGAGAGCAGTAAAGAAGTCACTGCAAAGAACCACTTTCAAGAAGCGAAATGTTTTACTTTATATTCTGTGAGCACGTCATCCATATGTCCGGAAATTGCCAATATAATATATTTCAGCGCTGCACGAGAACGAGCAAGAGAGTGGCCAGCTTCCTAACAAACATGGCAAAAAGAAAGCAAAGTCATTATTTCGCCATACAAATATGGAGTGGCAATCATTGTAAAAGGTTCTCAAGTAGTTTCATAAAACAAATCTTTGGTGTTGATTTAGGTCATCACAAAGTAAGGCACTGCAATCATCGTCAAGTACTATGACAATAGCAGTATATTACTTTAATAACTTATTGTTTCAGCTACTAATCTCAAATACAGATGCATCCCTGAAGAGCATTACCAACGTTAAAATACATAAATTAATGGAAAGCATAACTTCATTAGGTACAGTAGAGAAAGTCCAAAGTCTATAGAAGTATGGAGCGATACAAATGCACCAGGTTACATGTAGAGAGAATTACTTCTTTGGCCCAAAAAATAATGTCACTTCCTTTCTTGGCCCTAAAAAAATTTTCGCTCCCTATCTGATCCAAAAATTTTGTTTGGTTCCTTTCGTGACAAATCCGTCTGTTCATAGGCTTAACGGTGTTAAAGTTTGGGTGAAAAGACACTTTTGCCCTTATTTTATCTTCTTCCGTTGCTTCGGCTCAGCTGCGTGCAGCCACGCGCCGCCGCTGTCTCGCGCAAGGGGATCTTTTATCTTCTTCCGTTGCTTCGGCTCAGCTGCGTGCAGCCACGCGCCGCCGCTGTCTCGCGCAAGGGATCCCCTTGCGCGGCCCCACGCCGCCGGCGCCCACATGCGCGGCCCTGTGCCACCATCGTCTCACGCATGGGATCCCCTCACGCAGCCCCAAGCCACCGTCGTCTCGCGCAAGGGATCCCCTCACAGCCCCGCGTCGCCGTCCTCTCCCGAAGCCCTGCGTCGCCGTCCTCCCGCGAAGCCCACTCAGCACGTGCCCTCCCGCGCGGCCCCACTCCGCCGGTGTCCACACGCGCAGGCGCGTGGTCCTGCACCGCGGCCTCTCGCGTGGCCCCGTGCGGCCCCACACCGCCGGCACCCTCCTGCACGGCCACGCGTGGCGGCGCGCCGCGGGCCTCCTCCTGCACGGCCCCGCACCGCCGGCCTCTCGGGTGGCCCCGCGTTGCCGGCGCCCTCACGCGCGGCCCCACTCCGCCGGTGCCCACACGTGCGGGCGCGCGGCCCTACGCCGCCGGCGCCCTCCCTTGCGGCCACGCCTCGCGCCCGCCTAAACTCGGGAGTGGTTGGACAGAAAGCAGGGGCAAATTTGTCTTTTCTCTCTGGTGCCAAACGGAAATTGTGACAGAAGGGACGTTTGTCAAGAAAGGAACCAAACAAAATGTTTGGGTCAAGTAGGGAACAAAAAAATTTTTAGGGCCAAAGAAGGAAGCTGCATTATTTTTTGGGCCATAGAAGTAATTCTCTCTTGTATCATAGGGTAACTTCAAATTTTCCAGCATTGCTAAGTTTCCACAGTGCACACACCTGGATGATACCCAGGAGATCCTCCAGAAGTTCAACTGCAAGATCTACCTATTTGGGAAGTATGTAAAGAGTTAGTACTAAAGCCACAAAAAGGGGAGAATAACAGAAAATTGTAAGTAACAAGTTTGCAAGACCTTTGCTGTTATCATGGGTATCCACGGTACCAATGGCCCTCTACACAAATCAAGCAAAACACATGCTGTTTTTGCCTAACAAGTGAAAAAAAAGGGAAGAATGAATAACTTTATGGCTTTACTTTCAGCAGGGTGTACACTTCCTGAAGAGAAAAGATTATAGCACAGAGATGTACGGACATGTGATGAAAGGTAGGATGAAAGATAACCAGTGCAGGCTCTGAGAAGTGGATGAAAAACTGATGACGACACTGACATTGTAACGATCTGCAGCCACAGTTATCTTGAGGAATGGTACGAGAAATTATATCAATCAAAGCCACTGAGGTACCTGGGACAGAGCATTCTGAACATTTGGATGATTCCATTGGCTAAAAGAGTCATCAATCTGTTCAGTAGGACCAGGACTGAGTGGAGGACGAAGTGCTACAAATACACAAGAGCAACAGAGTACTATCATTTACGGGTCTTAACAAATGCATGCATATATGTTTGTTCAGTTGCAGGTAAGCCTGCTTGTTTCAAAAGAAGGGGTTCATTTCATTGCCACTATTATCTTTCTAGATCAGTAACTAAGAGGCTATGCCATCAAATACAAGAAAATTCCTAAATAAACCAACTGCAATATTTAGTAAATCACATAGCAGCATTTAGCCACAACACACAAGTGCCACACCAAATGGCATAACCACATACGTCTGCCATCCTTGGTACAAGATACTCCTACCACCATCAGTAAAATAGTAAGTTATGGAATTTTTAACTCTTAACTTACTTTAGATGTTCAAGTTAGTCCATGAAAGTGCTATTTAGAGTTTATCCCAGAAAGAATCATAATGTTGTAGCTTTATTAATATTTTAAAAATTATCTTGCAAAAGAAATAGATGATCAAAATTGTGCTTAGGGATCATGTCTGTCAATGTAACCATTTCTGTGATAAGAACAAGTGACGTGATTGGGCATGCATGAAGGTGTGGGTAACCCATAGAAAAAATTCCAAACCATTCAGATTTGCGCTTCAATGAAGAGTAGTAAAAAGAAAATGTATATAGCAGTCATTACCT
Organism: Paspalum notatum; assembly: GCA_022530915.1. Taxonomy (NCBI): domain Eukaryota; kingdom Viridiplantae; phylum Streptophyta; class Magnoliopsida; order Poales; family Poaceae; genus Paspalum; species Paspalum notatum. The sequence goes on along the minus strand of CM039684.1, from coordinate 20,885,023 downwards.
GGAAGTAGAGCTTGAACAAGTGGTAAGACAGACCAAATGTCTGAAGTAAGTTCAGCAAGCTTGCGGCACAGCAGAGGCTATAATTACAAATCAAGACAGTTAGTATTTTTTTAATAGAATGGTACATATATCTGGTGAAAGATATGAGGATAGAACAATAAGATAGTTAACCTGTGATGCAGACGCATATAGTACATGAAGAATACCTTCTTCCACGGCAGCAATATCCAAAATATTCAGGAATGAACCATCAAAGTGGTTTTCTGATAAGGTAAATTCTTCACCAAACATACTAGAGTAGTCTGTAGAAAGTACTAGGCTGGAAGCATCACTTTTAGGAATTTCATCACAGACATGGGCCGAAAGCATGACACCGTTAGATATTGATTTGTCCAAAAATAGCTCAGGCTCCAATAGTTTTTGCAATATTTTTGATGCCTAGGTAAAAAAACAACTGCTGCGAAAGTCCTCCACAAGGAAAGAGCATATAACAAATAATGAAAGAAGTTAAGTGTTCAAGAACATACTCGGAGGCAAACAATTCCAAGGGTTTTGTCTTTATGTGCTTTCCTTAAGAGGAGCACAGCCATTTCAGATCTAAATGCCAGTAAATATGAAGGAGGCTGAACAGATGATGGACTCCGTGATCTCCTAGGTTGCGCCTGAAAGAAATGAGGAGTTTAGAATACTAGATCAGTTGGAAAATTAAATGGTGCATATATGTTCCACAAGAGAAAAACAGGCCCTAAATATCTGAGATTGGTTTGCTAATTGTCAACCCCTTCAACTTCTCTAATTCGCTTTGGTGGAAGCTTTCTTTGAGAGAGCAAGATGGCATTCTGTATATGATAAAATAAAATGTTGTGTAACTAAAACAAATAATTTGCAATGGTTCTAGTCCCATGGAAGAACATGAAAGAAGCTATGATGTCTTCACATTCATGCTATTCAAAGTTCACATTGATTTTTTTCAGAGTAATAGTCCTCTGTAGGTAATCTTACATTTTAAGGATTGGTAACTAGGTACAAGAATTTTGTCTTTACCAGGGAAGAACGATGGCAATAGGATCAAGGTTCAAAAAATCTAAGTTAACTGATGCCAGAAATCCCATATAGTACACAAGGTATTGTCAGTTATTTGAATGCTTTTTAGAATTCACCCTTTTAAAAAAACACCAGGAAACAAGTTGTTGAGATACCATTCATTACTAGTTCTAAACATTACTGGACATATTCAGGAATGGCAAATTAAGTTCCATCAGAAAGTGGAGCTGGCCCAGTTATGAGAACTATTACCGTTCTGCAACTGTGACCTTAAAGGATGGTCGGACAAAAGATACACCAAATATTTTTGCCACGAATGTGCAAGAAGTTAACAGAGTTGCCAGAAGATAGCATTTCATTATTTTGGCAAGTCAATATTTACCACAGAATCCAAAAGAAGTATTTGACATGTGATGATAATGGATTACAGGAACATCCTGAGTAACATCAACTGATCAACCTAACTTATACACAGATCTTCAACAGCCATTCTGTGGTTACTCAACCAGCAAAGAGGGACAGGTTATGTGATTCGATTTCAGCTATTTAAGTTGCCTACCAAATATGTGTGCATCTCATGTTAGAACCTTCAGCAGCTACCCATTAATCAAGACAAGGTCTGACGCAGGCTGGACATGCACTAGGCAATCTTCTTGAAGCTCACAAGGAGCTTAGCACATAAGCTGTCAATCAGCAATATTGTTATCCAAAGTTCATTCAGCACAAAAGTAAAAAGTTCAGAGATAAAGGATTACTTTGACCACTTCAAATTACTGAGAAACTATGTATTACTAAGGCTGCAAGTGTAGATGGTCATGAAGCGACCGCATACATCATAATTTCTCTGGCTGCAATGCAGCAACCTTCACCCTTCACACAACTATAGCATGTTGCAACTTGCAACAACTAGAGAAATAGGCACACAGCGTGAAGGGGAAAAGTTACATGCCTCAAAGTTTGAAGAAACTGTTGGAGTAGCAGCAGGACTAGTTCTCAGGGCATCAGAATCAGCAGAACCGACCAAAGCTTTATTAGGATCCCTGTAGGTTTAGAACAAATTTCAGATACCATTGCCCACATACAGGCAAGCAAGCACAAACATATCTGCACACTAGCACAATGTAGGAAGCAATATATGATGGCAGGCAACTAGCACAATGTAGGAAGCAATATATGATGGCAGGCAACATGCATGTATCACAAATCCAACTGAATATGGTTGCACGTTCAACAAGGAAGCCGCACCTTTCATTTATAAGGTGAAGGATCGGGTAAAATGGTCCAGCAAGCAGAGCCAAAAAGCGCACACTGCTCTCTGGGGTATCCGTGACACTATTAAGGTCAGCCTGCACTAAATATACAGTGACCTATTAATTAGTGCCACACCATGCACCGAGAAATGGCAATTTAACAACTAGAAGCAAGAGTGACTTCACCTCAATCTGGGGCAGAAATGGAGGTAGCCTGCTCGCGATGTCTTTGATCAACTAGAATGAATGGGAGCACAGACGCATGAGGAACGCATGACATAGCGAACCCAAAGGCAAAGGGCGCAAAAGACGAAACAGAGTAGTAAGAAGAGAACCTGAAGGTGCGAGTTCTGAGAGGACTGTTTGTTGGACGTGATTTGCGGGAGCAGGTAGCTGAGCAGAGGCTGGAGCTCAGGTTCGAGGCCAGGCACGGGGATGCCATAGAGCTGGATGAAGAAAACGGCGATGGGGTTGCCACGCAGGCAGGAGATGCGAAGGTAGCGGCAAGGGGTGTGGTTGGCGGGGTAGACAACGTCGCGCTTGGGGGCCTCGCAGCGCGGCCGCACCTTGACGAAGGCCTCGGGCTTGTAGCGCAGCCCGGCAGTGAGCTCCCATTCGAGGACGGACTTGTTGTAGATGCGGACGTGGGAGAGGAGGCACGGTTCCTGCAAGCAGCCAGCTAGCCCTTGTGATCCTAGGTGAGTGAGTGACTTCTACTCAATTCGAATTCGATCCCCCAACTCTATTGGGAGAAGAAGAGGAAGAGGAGGAGGAAGAAGAGAAGAAGAAGCTGAAGCTGTGGAGGCAGAGGGGAACCTGGAGCTCAAGGAGGATCCATTCCTTGGTGCTGGTGGCGGTGGACCAGTGGGAGCGCAGGTCGGCCTCCAGCACGCTCCCCGCCTTCTGAGACGGCGACTCGCGAGAGGACGCCTTCACCCGGAAACCTAGCGCCACCACGCCATCGCCCCAGTCCGCCGATGTATCCCTCTCCGGCGGCGGCGGCGCCGCAGCAGCTGGTTCCATCAGCTCCGAGGCGATTGGCCTCCCTCCACTCCCCCCGCCCCGCACCAGCAAGACGGCTACCCCCGAGAAGTTGGGCTGCTGGGCTGGGCTTCGAAGTCTGATATTGGTCCGAGGCCAATCACACCTTTCGACCACTGCGATTTTTTTATTTTTAGATTTTTTTTATTTCTTTTTTACAAAAATACACGGCGTCGATCGGAATTTGCGGGAATGGGCGCCCTGGGCCACAAACGGACCCGGGTGCCTCGCGGGACGGCGCGGGACGGCCGGTACGGGCGGGCGCGGGACGGCCGGAACGGGCGGCGGGCGCGGGACGGCCGGAACCGGGACGGCCGTTGGGCGGGTGAACGGATCGGCGGGGCGGGGGCCTGGCGCCCGGAGCCCCGGCGCCAGGTCCTGGCGCCCGGAGCCCCGGCGCCAGGTCCCCACGCCTACTGCCCCCGCCCTCTCTCTCCCTCTCTCTCTCCCAGAGCCACCCCGCGCCTCACTCTGCCCCCGCCCTCTCTCTCCCTCTCTCTCCCAGAGCCGAGGCGCCGCCGCCCTCTCTCTCCCAGAGCCGAGGCGCCGCCGCCCTCGCTCTCTCTCGCGCGCGCAGAGCCGAGGCGCCGCCGCCGCCGCCGCTCTCTCTCCGAGAGCCGGCCCCGCCCTCTCGCAGAGCTTCCAAAGCCATTCGCCCCCAAACTCCAGCGCCATTCGCTTCGAGCTCGCTCTCTTCGAGCCCCGAAGGACCTCGCTCTCTCCGAGCTCCGAAGACCTCCTGCTCAGAAGACCTCCTGCACCTGCGGCGAAGGTAATTAATTTTTTTCATAGTTTTTTATTTGTATAAAATATTTATTTACGAATTTAGTATAGTTAAATGTGGTAAATCTGTTAGTATAGATTTTTAGAAAAATTTTAAAAAGTAGAATTTTGTAGAAGTAACTCTAGATTTGTTGTAATAATTGGATTTAGTATTTAGTATTAGTATTTAATTGAATATATTCTGTTATATTTAGTATTTATTTATAGTATTTAGCATTTAGTTTACGTATTGTCATTATATATAGAATATGAATGGTTCAATATATTGCAGAGATGTCAACCAAGTTGCAGTTTGAAATATATTATGGTAAAGGCAGTGTTGTCGAAGGTCCATATGGAGTAGAGTTGAATGGGTTTAGTCGTACGAGGAAAGGAATAGATAAACCTTGGGACAAATCATTTGGTTCCGTGCATAGGTGGCTAGAGCGTGGGTTCCAGATTGACACAGAAACACATGTGCTCACAGTCCAAACTCTTGTGACATGGGCAAATGAAGGTGTTTTCTGGGAGTTAATGTTGATCCGCAACACCTCTGACTGGAAGATGTACATTAGTACGGCTGTGCAACGTGGTTGGCCCCTTGGAATGCTTGTTCAAAGCATTCCAAGGGGCATAGTTTCTTCTGAAGGTGTTGAGAACTACGGGAACACAAATGTTGCGATGGCAGAAGATATAGGTTTCGAACATGGACAACAAAATGAGGATGGGCACACTGATTTGGGAGTTGCAGTTGTTGGACATGGGGCCAGTGGTACTGCAGATGATGAAGAAGGGAATGGTAGGCAACATGAGGTGGAAGAACAAGCATATGAGGGGCGAGGTAGTCAGGCAGAGCCGCAAGGACATGAAGAAGAGGGCCATGGTAGTCAGGCAGAGCCGCAAGGACTGGCGGATGAGGGGGAGAGGATACCAAGCATTGTGCAACAAATGCAGAATGAAGATGATGAATTTGCTCAGGCGCAGGAAATCGGAGAAGGATCCGATGAAGATGAGAACTATCCAATACCCGGCGAGTGGAGAGAATATGGATTTGGCAACCCTGTTGTACATGATGCTAAGCAGCAGGAGTGGGAGTACAGAGAGAATGAGGTAGTTCAAGGTGCAAAATATGCTTCTAGTGCACTTCTTAAGGAAGCAGTTAAGCTATGGTCATTATCTCTGAAGAAGGAATTTAAAGTAGTGAAATCTACCCAGAGTGTGTATGATGTCTGTTGTGTCAGCGAAGGGTGCCCATGGTGACTTCACGCCTACAAAGGAATTATGAAAACCCATTGGAAAGTTTCAATTATTACAGAGCATACTTGTTACAACAGAGAGATGCCAAAATACAATCGCAACTTGACCGCTGCATTGGTGGCAAATGAAATGTATGGCCGCATCCTTGACGCGCCACACTTCGAGCCAAAACAGATAATCAGAGAGATGGAGCTGCAACACCAGTACACCATAAGTTATGCAAAGGCCTATAGGGCGGAGGCGGGGAAGCGTCCTAAACAGTGTACTCAATGTGGTGCTGTAGGCCATAACTACAAGAAATGTCCCCAAAATGCATTTCCTGCATCTACCGAAGCGGGACCATCAGGAAATGCAACGGATGGTGCGCCTCCAAATTTTGAGTTGGCCTCAGGAAGCCGTGCTCGTTCCCGGCGATCGGTTTCCACCCGATCGGACGTAATATAGGTATCGTTTAATATGCAATCGGTTTCGAATATTTTAATATGCAATCGGTTTCGAATATTTTAATATGCAATCGGTTTCGAATATTTGAATATGCAATCTTACTCCTATTATCGTTTCCTGTAGGTATGGCTGAGGAGCTGCCGACGCCTGAGCTGCTAGACCCAGTTGTTGACTCGGGTCACCGTTCGTACATGAGTGCCGTGGAGCACAAGCACCTTGCAACCTTTCAATGTCGGCCCCCTAAAGAGTACCTTGAGCTTGACAACCGTTGGTTGCAGAGGTAAGCAATAATTTGTGATAGTTTTGTCGTCCTTTGTATTCCTTGAAACTGATGCTATTGTAATGCCCCCCCTTTCAGGTTGCGGGGTGCAGGACTTCTTACTTTTTGTCGTCTTGTTGAGGGTGGTCCTATCGGTCGGCACGGTCGCGGCAGGCCCAGGCTGATGATCGATAACTCCCTTATCACAGCCCTAGTTGACAGGTGGAGGCCGGAGACCCACACGTTCCACATGCCATGTGGGGAGATGGCACCGACACTACAGGACGTCTCCTATTTGCTTGGACTTCCAATTGCAGGGACTGCTGTCGGGCCCCGTGTGGTCCCAGCGTCGTGGAAGGATGACCTAGAGATCCGCTTTGCTGGGGTTGACCGTCTAGATGACCTTGGTGCACTCGAGCCGCACCCCAATGCTCGGGGCCCGGCAAAGGCTTGGTTGTTGCAGTTTAAGGTACATTGTTTCATCGTAGTTAGTCCATATTATTTACTATTACTGCATCATACTTATGTTGATGAGAGAATCACATTTACACTTGTAAATGTAGGCAACCAATCTGCATCCGGACACAGACGATGAGAGCGTACGCCGTTCCCTGGAGGCGTACCTGTTGTGGCTGTTTGGATTTATTATGTTCAAGAATGGCACTAGCAACTCCGTCGACAAGGTACTCATACCCTATGCGTGAGAGATTGCAGATGCACCCGAGGATGCTGTTCCCCTTTGGACTTGGGGTTCAGCTGTGCTGGCGGCGACGTACCGTGGCCTTTGTGATGCCTGCAGTAAGGATGAGAGCAACGCAAGGTTTCAGGGCTGCGCGCTACTACTACAGTTGTGGTCGTACGAGCGGTTGGCCGTGGGTCGACCTATTGTGGACCATAGAGGCTATGAGGCACAGTACTACGGCCAGCATGACGACGATGGGCCGACTATGGGCACGCTTTGGGTGTGCCCCCGTGAGGTACGTTGTTCGTAGCGACGTTTATAAACAAAAAACAAAATTGCATCCTGCATTGTAACTCGGTCATTCATGCTTATTGCAGAGGACTTGGGCCAATGAGCAGGCAAGACGTACGTATCCGAGCTTCGTCGTCGCGCTTGATCGGCTTGTGGCCGAAGACGTCATATGGGAGCCATATAGTGCAGCCGCTGTGGGAAGTCGTGTTCCTTATGGGTTGTCTTCTATGTGCACGTCGAACGAGACTTTGTGGTATACGACAGCCTCGTTGGTCTATGATATCTACATCGAGCCACACTGTCCGCACAGAGTTATGCGACAGTTCGGGTACGCGCAGCAGTTTCCGGTACCACGTGTGATTGATCGTGTTACACCACAGGACCACAGGTGCGTTCCTCTTTGTAAAATGCACCATTTCAAATGTATATCAGGTAAGAATGCAAGGAAACGGACAATTTATATTCTATTTCAGGTTGAGTCGGCTTGGGCAACCATGCTCAGGCACGTGGGTGACCAAGGTCCAGCCCTACGTCCAGGCTTGGGACAACGCTCACCAGGACGTGGTGCATCCCGTTGTGCCACACACAGATTGGTGGTATGAAACTTTCCTGACGTGGTACCGACCCCGCACTCGTTGTCACGTCACGTATGCCGACACTCAACCTGTGCCACATGAGTCAAGCTCCACGGATGCATATGCCCGCCATAGGGACGAGGCACTAGCGGGAGCAGTAAGTCAATGTTTGAATTCTTGCTAATGTTTCGGTCAATGTTCAACACTAGGAAACATTCGCTAACGTCGGTCAATGTGCAGATGCAGATATGCTGCCAACTACAATCAAACACCAACGATGCACTACAGCGGGTACGAGGCGGCAACCCTTTTACCCCAGACGAGCAGTTGCAGCGGTTGACAGCGGCGAACGAAAGCCTCGTTTCCATGATGCACGCATGGGGTTATTCCATTCCCCTGCAGGGTCCCCCCGGCACCAGCCACCGATTCCTCCATAGTACACTGGTACATAAATATACTGCGTTACTTATATCAATATGTACCCACCTCTTTAGTTATTCCATGTCACATTGTTTGGTTTTATTGCAGCACCCTCTTGCTCATACATGCCACCGATGGATCCTGCATCGACGTCCTACACGCCGATGCATCCGTCTCCACAGCATGTCACACCGATGGATCCTCCGTCCATGTCGTACACTCCAATGGGTACGTCACTTCAGCCTCAGTCGTCCATGCCATACCAGCCGATGGGTCTGGCCACGTCGATGTCGTTCACGCCGATCCGTCCACAGACGACAGGTGCTCTCATACAATCCTTTGTATGCTTGTTTATTTGTGCGGGTACATAATTTATTTGTATTGACAAACATATAATATTTTCTTTCAGGATTTAACCTATTTGAAGGTGTACAAGACCACCAGCTCAACTTCTCAGACTTGGAACACGACCAGCACGATATCATTGGCGCTTCACAGTTAGAGGGTGCTCCACTTCTTCCCACACAGGAGGCCACACAGACCCCTGTAGAGCAGATTAGGCCGCACCGAGTGCATCGGTCTCCTGATCCTTTAACGTACTCGGTGGGGCATGTGCACGCGCAGCAGAGGCCAAAGCGAGGTCGGAGTCGTAGGGATGGGTAGCTATGTCGACGCGTATGTTTTTATGATGCATGTATGTTTTTATGACGGAAGATGCAGATCGCCTTCTCCAATTATTTCGCCTTCTCCAATTATTTCAACAAATATTATTTAGTATGAATGAAGAATTTGGATGACCTATTTCAACAAATATTTGACAAATATTTAGTATGGATGAAGAATTAACCGGGCAGGTGCCTGGCGCCCAGACTCCGGGCGCCAGGTGCCTGGCGCCCAGACCCCGGGCGCCAGGTGCCCGGCCCCCCCCCCCGACGGCCGTCCGTTTGATTAACCGCCGGTGGCCGGCTCCGACGGCCGTTAACGGGGCTAGGCCCTGGCGCCCGGTGGCAGGGCGCCAGGTACCTGGCGCCCGGACCCCGGGCGCCGGACGTCTATTTCCGTCAAATTACCCAAACGGTGTATATTTTCGTAAAAACGAAATTAAAAAAATCTAAAAATAAAAAAACCACTCCAAGCGCAATTTCGCAAAGAAGGGGTGTTTGGATCCAACGGCTATCGGATCTTTTGGTGCTAATTAAAATATTAAATATGGTTTAATTAGAAAACTAACTATACGGTTGAGAACTAAACGACAAGCTTAATAAATTCGTCTCATCGTTTAGTTCTCATCTGTGTAATTGGTTTTATAATTAGACTATATTTAATACTTGAGTCTATTCCTCAGAGACCATTATAAAAGATCACAGTTCCATATGTACCATCAAAATATTTGGTGTTCCTGCTCAGCCATCGAACAATTTTTCTTAGGACTTCTATACCACTCCCGTCTACTCCGTCACGTTAACTGTGTTTTAGGACCCACAGTCAGCAAAAAACATGTTGACAAAAAGTCCATTGTACCTTTGTCTTCCTCCTCCTGACACCGAAATATCAGCAACTTGGAGAATGGAGAAATCAACGCCCAGAAGAGCACAAGGCAGGAACCAGTCCGCCATGGGAAGCAAGATCAGATCACGAAATCACTACCAGTAAGCAAGACCATCATCCTCGTCGTCTTCTGCACGCTCTCCATCAAGCTGTTGCTTCGGGTTGCAGGCGGAACGGGTTGCAGCTGTCCGCCGCACGTCCGCAAGAGCCACGAGCTGCTCTGCGGCTTGTCCCTCCCGGCCGGTGAGCTCGACAGGGTGCTGCGCGGCTCCCTCCCCGATGAGCTTCAGGCGAGCGACCTCCCCCACAGGGGCCGCTCTGTCCGCGCTCCTCGTCCCCACCGTAGGCGTCCTGCCGCTCATCCGCGTTGACGGCAAACGCGCTGCTTGTCAGTTTTCAGCTCGGTCTTCGTCTGCACGCTCCACATTCTGCAGCAGCCCCGCCTGGGACGGCGGCGGCGGGGATAACGGCATGGGCGCAGGGCTAGGGGCGCGCTCCCGCCAAGGAGCTTGCGCTGCACCGCTCGCGCGCTTGCCGCGGCGCGGGCGCCCTTCAGGCTTCTGGTGTTCGGTCTCTCCCCGTAGCTCCTCGTGCTCGCCCAGCTCAACCCGGTGCCGGCACCTGCACCACCGCCTTTGTCACCGACAGCGCCGATGGACAACTCCGGTGCCGGCACCTGCACCACCGCCTTTGTCACCGACAGCGCCGATGGAGGACACGAACGCCACGCGCTCTTCTCCGGGCGCAGGCGAGGTGGGGGCGAGGGCTCTAGTGGGACTTCGGATTCTGTGGCCGTCCATCGGGTAGGCAAAAGGACCATTTTAATCGGGAGTTAACGTCCGTTACAGCTTCAAGCGACGGAAGTGGCACAGAAGTGCAGAGAAAAGTTGTTCGATGGCTCAGTAGGAATGCAAACTATTTCGGCGGTAGATATAGAACGGTGATCTTTTATAATGGCTTCTAAGGAATAGACTCTTTAATACTTCTAACTAACTTCCAAACATTCGATGTGATAAGAGCTAAAATTTAGCTCGAGGATCCAAACGGACCAAAGATCGAAGATGACTCCAGGGATGAAATCCATTTTAAGTAACACGGCACACCTTTACCTAGCATATATACGTGTAGTATATATAAATTCATAGTATTTCTGTTTATGAGAATGTATCATAGTATTACACAGAAAATAGCATTAGCAATTAAGAATGGTGTGGTCCAAGTCCGATTCCAACAAGGATGATGGCCCCCCCTTTTTATTCAAACCTGACTAGCTGGGCCTCTCCCGCCTGTGTTCCTATCCTAACTCTTCTTATCTCTTCTTTCTTTTCCCCCAACACAACCCAATCAAACACCTACATACCTGACGTCTAAGTATGTAATACAATGCATGATAGCATAGAAACGCACTCCCCAGGGAGAGGCATGATCACCGGCCACTGTATCTTTCCTGGTACATTGTGTAGTCTGTCTGATATTCAAGCAGGGTGGCTTCATCCCTCAGCCCAATGCAGTAGGGGCGTACTTTGGTTAATCCTCAAGCGCTGGAACTATTGCCGATGACAATTCAATATGGGACATGCGAACTGCCCCAATCAGCCGTTCCGGTAGCTCCTCGTATGTATTACCCTGCCGGCAATGTTCAGTTCAGCACTTCAGCCAATGTTTTTATGATTTTTCTTTCCTTTTTTTTTCTTTTAGCACAATTAAAGTATTCTGTGTAAATGGATCACTGGCAGAGATGCCTATACCTGGACAAGGAATGCCATGTCGACAACTAGTGTCGTGATGACACCACACACAAGCCCCAATACTCCATTCGCCACTGTAGACGAGCCAATGTCCACATCTATCTGCACAGATCAATCACCATAGTGCAACATAAAACATGTGTTAAGTCAGTCCACGACTCTGCATCATATTTCTTAGCCACAAGGGAGACAAACATAAGCTTCAGAAGATTTCTGGAGTTCTTACTTCCAAATAATTTGAACCACGGATATAGGTAATGTCAACAGCTTTGCCTAATAAACAGGGTGTGCTGCCAACACTTTGGCGGACAATCCATGAGCCCTGAAATTGAAAGGTGCATTACAACTTAAAGCAAAATTTATCTTATCCTTTCCTGTGTCCTTGGTACTTCACTTTTCAAATTGGACCTCACAGGATTTCTAAAGAAAGGTGGGATAGAGAGAGCTTTACCTTAGGTACTGATGGTATCAGCTTGAACCTACTATTCCGAAATTCATCGTCGCCATCAACAAAACGTTGCAATAACGAATTTGGTATCAGTTTCTTTGTAACAAAGTAGAAAACCATACTATAATTTGTTGTGCCAGGAACCTGCACACAAGCAAACATACTTGCATCATCATTGCTAGTTCACAAGTCATGACAACAGCAAACAATTATAGATGTATAGTATAATTACAAGGCACATGTATCAAGAGTGGCAACTAGAAGTGTGTAGCATAATTAGAAGGTTATCCCTTACCACTACTGTGCCACATACACAAGAGACTGAAAAAACATGTATATAAAAGGAAGACAATGAGCAAAAAAAGTACGGCTTTGACTCATTTTGTTCAGGAATGTCCATGGCAATACTTACTTGTAGATTTATAGCCAATGCAAACAGGCCCTTCTCAGCCGCTACCTAAAACCAAAGTAAAAAGTGAAATGTTATCAAATGTGGGAAATGAGATTCACAACATTAAATGCATTAATGGTTAAACACAAAGCTAAAAAAAGATATCAAGAACTGGCTTAATATATACACAGAAAATCTTAACATAATGTTCCCTCCGGTCATTAATATATGACGTTTTTTTTGTTCAAAATTACACAAAACATCATATATTAATGACCGGAGGGAGAATAAAGAACAAAACATATCTCTTGGTGCAACACATGATGCTGCCCTAATTCCAAGTACAAGGACAAGAATCAGCAGAATGACTATATCCGAGCATCATTTTATGAGCCTATCATCAAGGACTTCCACAAATAGTGGCAACAATACTACAGTTCCAGGAACAGAGTTTGATTCTCCATGGTACAATGACTAGGGGAGGCTTCCATTCATTTCATTTCCTCCGTGCATTACAAGCTAGTTAATGATATCAGGATTCAAACAAGAACTCACTTGAACCGCACAGCCTTTTCTTCTAGCAACATGATCCATTCGCTTTACATCTTTAAACCAGTCAACAGCAACAAGCTCCATAAGAGGATTTCCTGCAGGAACCTATTGGTAAAGAATAAAAAAATAAAAATCATAAACAATAGGACATAGGAAACAGACAAAATTGATTCTACAGCAGTAAAAATAATGAATCTGGTCCACTGATGATGGAGATCAAAACCTTGCTTTTATCATATACAAAATTCTTGCTTCGAACTCTAAAGTTGTTCCCATCGGATATTCTCCAGCAGTCACGACTGTTCTCACGGTCATCCCGACGTAAATTCCCAGAAAAACCAGTTAAATCAATCTGATCTGAAGCCTCGTCACCACGCACTAGATCAAATTCATAAAGTGAGCTTTAATATGTGAACTAAATTCTTGTTTGTATAGATAATCGAGGAAAATGGAATATCAATATACCAGGTTCTGGCTGTTTAGGACCAGCAGAATCCTCATGAGACTCCTCAGGAACAGCAAGGAATTCATCAACATCTTCAGATTCAGGTATCAGAAATTCGTCATCTTCATCAGACTCCTCCTCAAGAACAGTAGAATGTCTGCTTGGATCCATTGAGTGGTTGTTTTGCGTAGTACTCTCTTGTACTTTTCTGCCTTTCTTTGAAGAAACAGATGGAGTCATATTGACCATAACAGGAATCCTAGGAAGCACTTGACTTTCATCACTTTGTGAAAACCATTCTCTTAGCCCTGTCGGGGTAGAAAAGCACAAAACAAGTAATAGATCACATATCATATTCAGTATCCCAGAAATGGGAAAAGAAAAAGGACATGCCGAATAAGCTTGCACAAGAAAAATTCTGCATGCATAAGCGTGTACCATGCATCAGTATATGATGGTACACATAAAGATTATTCTTAATTCTTTGAGGCTAAAATAGGGATTGCACATGGCAACCCAGCGATCTGCATCCTAGAGACAGTATGTGGAATGGGAAAGGCTTTGGAAACATAGAAATTCTACAGTGATAACCTGTTGTCTGATTGGACCTAAGGTGGCATTCTCGTAATAGACTAATAGCCTTGTAATGACCTGTTGAAAGTGGGTCTCCCAGCTGCATGAAGGACTGGGCAAGGAAAAACAAGAAAATATTTCTCCAAATATCTTAACAGAAAACATATACAACTAGACTAATGGATATTTTCGTAAGGTTTCAGATTTTATCACAATCACACTTACACACCCTGGAAAGGAACCCATTATCTCATATAACATGCAATGGATCAGCAAATCCTAACTAAGAACAAAATAAATCAAATGTTTTCTCAGTGCGCTATCTACAACACAGAAAATTAAGATACCGAACACAAATTTATTCAGAAGCTTATTTGTACCAGCAACACTGTTCAGCATATGAAGGAGGCAATGCTGCTGAAATGAAGGTACATAACCAACCCCCCAACCCTTCAAATCTATCTGCATAAGATGCTGCACTTGTGTTCGGATTCTTCCATTACGGGATTTCAGAGGAGAAATGTTGAAGCCACCACCTACAATAAATGCAAAAAAAAAAAGGGAGAAAAGAAGTGGTGAAAAGAAAGCCCTGCTTGCTATACATCAAAAAGTTGCAAATGACTGCTGTAATGAATTCATCAGAGCAATTTCCTTACTCTCAATGTGTGCCCTCACAAATCCTGGTTGTGGACCACAGTTTGGGTGCTCTCTGGATTGAAACAACACCACTGCAATAAAAATTACTTAATATAATCGAACATAAGTCATAAAAACAAATTACTACATGTTCATATACACATCTGTTGCATGGGAACATGGCCATGTATAAACCAAAAGTACCAGAGTACCAACCATAGCTTCCATCATCGTTCCGCCGCCAATAGCGCACATAACAAAGATCCCGAGGCCAAACAAGCCTGGTAAAGTATTCATCAAATCCATATTAGACTCCAAGAAGTTAAATAAACAGCTGAATTCACAAAAACGAGATGAATTTTATGATGAAATACAGGAGTAAGGCAAAATATTATGGCTCGGTAACAAACAAGGTCAGGAACTGTATTTCAATAAATTTGCACCAAGCGATTCAAAGAAGTCAACAGAAGTATCTTTCATGAATGCAACATAATGGCATGTCCAGTTGTTGTTTTTTTCTCGACTATACGGGAGAGCTATGTATCATTTCATTAAAGAAGAAAACGGAAACCCGATATAAGACAAGAAAAAATATGACATGATTTATGCAATGACTCCACACTTCTTGTGAAGCACAACCGGACAGCATGCCAAAAAGAGTAGTATTTCCAGCAAAAAGCAAAACATACATTGGGAACCAATCCAGTTGTAGCCTATGGTATAGTATTGCAGTGTGGCCATCGACCTCCTCTACTAGACTACCATATTGGAAGCTGCAGTCCCACCTTATGGAACAAAAAAGAAAACAGCATGGGATAAGTTTAAGGAAAAGTATAATGAGATTTATCAAAAGTGGAAAAAAAAAATTTACTCAAAACGTGTAGTATCCATGCTCATGACAAGCTGAAATATAGCCTCACAGGAGGCTTCAACCACACCAACAGCCTTCATTGCTCTGCTACAGCTTCTTGCCTATAAGTAGAACAGAAAGCATCAGACAACATGAGAATGCGGTCATAGATTTACTATCTGTAAGTACCTACAACCATCAATAACTTACAAGGTAATCAACATCTTGGAGCTCCTCAAAAATGCGGAGGCCTGAAGAAATCAACACACATCAGAAAATCAACACACAGCAGAGAAACAAAGTTATGGACACAACAGAAGTTCTTGCCATTCTGGCATCTGACAAGGCGCCAGTGTCCTCTAGAGAAAACTTGGTCAGGGCTTCCCTGATTTGATATTCCCAAATCATTTTCACGAGTCCAGTCATGCAATGATTCTGGAGGACCTACAAAAGCCAACAATAGACAGTTATCTGTTAAGCACTGAAAGAAAAAATATATGGAAGGGAATAGACAAGTCATGTTAGATGACATGTTAAATACCGTTCCCAATTGTTGTTCTCCTCAACAATGATCGCTGATTCTCCTCTTCGTCCTCCTCTTCATGACTGTACCTGCCAGGAAATAATATGGACATATGCATTTTGGTAACAATAATGCTACGGTATTGTCATGGAATAGACAAACAAAGCTACATTCAAGTGTTAGAAAAGTATGAAGTGTGTTGAGTATGGACAAACTTCTTTCTTCATATCAGAGTTGTGTTCAAAAACTACTACAAGACCTAAGTGATAGGTGAGTTGAGACACACATCTACGCAATGTCTACTTATTTAACTCCGTATAAGGTCCAAAGGTTTAGATCACAAAGTAGCATCTCAGAAGAGTACCTTCTGAACAAAACAATAATCATGTCGAAATGTGGTGTTTTCAGAAATACTAGCTGTCAACAGCCCCATTAAGATAGATGGGAAATGTAGCCAAAGCATTGCCAGACTGGTACAAGACAAGAAGTATTGGTAGAAAAGGGTACCAAAAAATGCTTCACCCACTAATGGTGAAGAGTTCAGCGTATAAACAAACACCACATGAATTTTTTTTTTTAATGAACCAGGCAAAGCTTGCTGATTATATATTAAAAAAGAAGAGAAAAAGAACGCAATAGCACATGAAAGTGCAATAGCAGAAACTGATACAAGTGCAAATAGAACCATAACTGGCAACAGAACGATTGAAGTCAGCTACTTACTGACTTTCATGGTCAGAGGAAGAAGATTTCCTTCCATTTTCTAAGCTAGCATTTTGCTGCCGTGAGCTAAAGGCCTTGTTGCCATCACTCGGTGCTACTCCTTGTTGCTGCGCCATTCAAAAGAAACAAGTGTAAATCACAGGGAAATTTGCTGTTACATATATTCATAATCGCATTCATGTTCTACTAGTACTTTGTAAAATGAGTAACAAAATTGCCACGGCTTAGGGTTTGCGCATGTCAAACCTGATCAATGACCATCTCAATTTTCTCCTTCCAAATTAGAGCTTCCTGTATGTTAAATGCCGCCATCTGATACATGTCACAGAAAGGGATTGAGATCAAATGAGTGGCAGTTAGTTAAAAGAAGGATGTACGTGGCAAAGCCAGAGACCTTCCAAAACATATCGTCACAAAAGAGGTGAAATGAAAAAAAAAACTTGGCGGACAGTTAAGTTACTCCGAATGAATCATCCATAGAATTACCGTGATGCGGTTGTGCTTCTCCCTTTTGTTGTAGACGCATAAGACGTAGAGCATCTGCAGCAGAAAAGGTAATGCCCAAATGGAATCCATCATCATACTATCATAACAAAAAAGGAAGAAAGAACACCTAGAAGAAGAGAAAGGAAACCAGTAGTAGTACATGTCCGTGATGCATCTTGAGCCCCCTGTCCTCGACCCTGCAGTTGCCGTCGATGGGGAGGGACTTGATAGGGAGCTTCCCCCCGACCTTGTCGGCCTTGTGCTGCGGCTTGCGCTTGTAGTAAGACAGCATTCGCGGCTCCAGCACGAAGTAGCGGGTGTGGACGAAGGACCGGCCGATCTTGCGCCGGCCGTAACGGACCATCCAACCCTCGTACACCACCGACGAGGACGACGACGACGACGACATCATCGTCCTTGCTCAGATCCCTTCCCGTCTTTCCTCAGCAGCACAAGCACAACATCAGACGGCGATCGATTCGATCCACCAGCTGCTGCTGCTGCTGGTCTGCTGTCCTGGATTCTCCTCTCCGCTTTCTTCTCTGGAATAGGGAGTGGACTCCTCTCGTCTTCCCCGTTCCCCCCTCGGCCTCGGTGGGATCGAAGGACGGGCGGATGCTGAGAGGCCATGGACGCGACGCGACCAATATGGCAACAATAGTGCTTGAGGGCGAGCCAGCGTTGTTGCTAGGCCGGGCTTCTTTGCTGGGCCGAAGACCACCCACGTGCATGGTTCCATCGCTCCATTCCAAATGGGAAAAGTCCATCTGAGGTCCTTCAACTTGTGCCGAAGTCTTGATTCAAGAACAAGTCACCGCGAGTCCCTGAAGCAAATCGGGTACGTTCCAACCTCCGACGAATTCAACCCTATTTTTGCCGACATGGACACACACTCCACGCATGCCATCATGTCCATGTGTACTTGAGCTCACATCTCAAGTTAATGGATGGCTACCGCCGCCGATTAGACCGGTCAATCTTTTCTCACCCCATCTTCTGCATTTCCTATTCTTGCCCTTTTGCCGGAAACCCTAGAGAAACTAGATCGGAGCTTGGGCTTGTTGACGAGAGAACACGAG
Source organism: Paspalum notatum (assembly GCA_022530915.1). Classification (NCBI taxonomy): domain Eukaryota; kingdom Viridiplantae; phylum Streptophyta; class Magnoliopsida; order Poales; family Poaceae; genus Paspalum; species Paspalum notatum. The sequence continues at coordinate 20,866,996 of CM039684.1, read as the reverse complement.
GGAGATCTACGCCCGTAAGTGATTCTGAAAACTCTTAGTACCAGTAGTCTTGTTTATTTGCATCCATGCGTGGGGCAAATAGGGTAATAGCATGGTGAATCCATGGATTGGGTTCTAAATCTTGTGCATATTATTGATTTAGCTCAAAATTGAGTGTGGTTTTAGGTTGAGGGCATGGATGCACTTGATACTCTCACGATACTTTTCATTTGAATGGAGAGTTTTCCAATGATGGGAAAAAAATGCATTGCCTGGGAGAACATGGAGCAATATCATACTTAGAAAGAGATAAGGTTTCTCTTCTAGAAGTTATTGGGCACCTGCGTAGTCATCGTGACGTGCCTTATAGCACTTTGATGCATTTATTCCTTGGAAAAGAGCTGGACAACTGATTGAGAGTATTGGTTGATGATAAAGTGTGCCGATACATGTCAGAATGCACTGTCGATGGAGGGGTAATAGACATATAAATCGAATAGGCTTCATCAAATGTTGATTCTGTAAAAGAATTAACACTTTCAAGAATTAACTAACACTTTTTAGTCGTATGAGTCTAAGTTTGGTGATGTACGCTTTTGTGCATAACATCAAACTCAAGTGCTACTGAAGGTATGAACATGGCTTGGGATGACATCTATGGTGATGATGACTTTGAAGGTGAGTATTTGGCTCTTGCAACTGCATCATATCTCCAGAGCTGTCTTCATATCTAGACAGTGACACTGTCACCTAGTTCAATGAAGACTTCAACATCCTCAGTTGGTGTCATGAGCATAAGCTTATATATCCTGTTTCTTTTCACTTCTTGCTAAAGATATCATGATTGTTCCTGCTTCTACTATTTCGTCTGAATCAACCTTTAGTCTTGCTGGCAGAGTGATTGAGGAGCGTCACCACTGTCTCATAAGTGATATGGTGAGGTTTTGTCACGTATCAAGGATTGGGAACTAGCAAACCTACACATGCATCACAATGTTGAGAAGGACACCAGAGAGATGGAGGCTATCTTTGAAAGCATGACCATCGAAGAGGAAGACAAGTGATGATATTGATTAAGTTTGATTAAGTTTGGAGCGTAACTAATTTATTTCTTGGACATTTGTTGTAATTGACTTTTGGGACTTTAAAACATTGTGGAGCTGGATGTAGTCTTTTTTTTTTTCTTCCTAGGGTTTTCTCACGAGGTGAGAGTTTTTACCCAGGAATGTTTTAGTGAGGCACCATTGCACAACAACAGCTCCAAACCTTCAATATATTATCTTGATCTCGAAACTGTAATCTTTATATTGTTCTATGTTCAAATTTGAAATATGGAACTTGTGTGGCGGAACCGCCGATTTAATACGGGCTAAGTACACCTGCCACCGCTGGCCCACAGTGCACTTAGACCGAACTAAACTCGGTAGTCCGTCGAGCTACCCAGAAGGGCACTCGATGAAACCATCTCCCAGGGATGCCGACATCACACACGTTAAGCTCTCGGAAGAGCCACAACAATTACAACAACCCACCATTTCATACAGACATAATTTGATTGAGTACAAACATTTTTGCTCAAAAGGAGTACAAGGTAGTGAAAAAGAACTTCAAAATAAACCTCGCAGCGGAATACATATCGTTACAAAGATGTAACGTGCAGCGGAAAGTAAACATCAAGTATGACCTCGAGCCCACCGTAGTCATCCTTGATCGTAATCTGATATGCACCTAAAGGAAAAATATCAACAACAAACGGTGAGTTCGTGGGGAACTCGTAGGACTTACCCGTGGGCGGTTTCAGCCCGACACATTTGAGATTATGCAAGGCTTTTTGGTGGACTGACTTCTAACCCGCATAAGCTTACTAGAGGTGGGTCCTTAGCCATTGATTGTTCATTTAAAACATGTTATCGTAAGATAGCAGGATTTGACAGCTGCTACCCCTTAGTTATGATTATCAACAATATCATAGGGGGAAAACTTGCAGAGAAAAATAAAACATGAACGCATGCCCCGTCCCAAGATTCATAGAGCCCCCATCGAACTCTTGGGAGTAGCCGTCTCAGGAGCGATGCCCCTATACGTCGGGTCATCTCTCCCTCGACCTCGAAGCATCTCCCAAATCCATCAACCTCCTCTCAGTGGATGGGCAGCACTATGAATAGTCGGACGGATCATACTTATCCAAGCATGTTGTATATAAAACATGAATATAAGCATAAAGTATTTAAGTTGTTACTACGTTGCCCGTCAGTGATATTTGGCATTCTCACACCTGGTGAGCATCAGCGATTCGAATCGATTTTGAATTCCCGGGAATAACTAGAAGCACCAGGATGGCATATGCTTACTAACTCCCAGCGTTCCACATATGCTTCTCCCATCTCCACCTGTCCCGTCTCAAGTTCGATGACCACTCCCGCCTGACTCCCGGAGCGCGTTGTCGCAGGAGCGGTACCTCGGTTACGTCGGGTTCTGCCCTCCTTTGACACCCGCCTCCGCGGCCACCTTCCTCTCAACCAGTGGGTAGGAACGTGCCCCTTGCTTGAGACGGCACAAGTAAGACTTTCACCGGCCCCATATACCGGATAAGCACTCTAGCAATGTTATGCCAATCAGCAGGCGAACAGCGGACGGGCCTTAATCGACTCGGGCGGAGTCCACCAACACATTATTACAATCTCATCATATCAAACCATATCTCCGCCCGGTCTCAACTTATCATCAAGTCATAACAGATTTCCTTTCGGTTCCAAGGTTTTGTAAAAACATTTGTAGGCCCTATCATCTCGCGAGTGAATACCTTCACTCGTCTTCTACCGTCTAAGCAGGGCTAAGCATAGACTTCGTTTTATCCTTTCTACTTTGGGCATCAAGGATTTATGCATGTGGGGTTTCATAAAATCCCTAAACGTAATGCACAAACAAGAATAGGGTGGTGAGACTCCCTAGATAGGTGAAAATGCCTAAGGGGCCTACCTTTGTTGTTGATAACTTGAACAAACTAAACTACTGTTAGTTTGCCGGGTTGTGAGGCTGTGCCCCAGGCAACCCCTTGTTACAGGGACGGCCAACTCAGCGACACGTCGTCTTCTTGCTTCGGGTTCAACTTGTTGTCCGGCTTCTTGATCATCAGTAGCTCCTGCGTCGATAACTCGCTCGCGAGATCTATATGCATGACAACAAATGCAAATGAGTGCTGGGGAATGCATATGTCGGAGACATGACGCAAAGGAATGACAAGGCATCCGACCCACTGCTTAGATGACCCTTCAAGCAATCCTACAAACCATTATTAAGAAATCGTATAAACCATCACCTAACCTTAGCATAACTCGTCATATTCAACTTCTTCAGCAAACTATTTGAATGTACCTAGTATGATAGTTAAACATTCGGTTTATGTACATACTTAGGATGGGTTTTTCCCTATTTGTGAGTTAAATTGAACACCTAAGTTATAGTAGCAAAACATAGTTAATTTAGACCAAACTTTACTGATATGAAGGTCATGCGTACCCAAAGCTACCATCAAAATTTTAGCCAAATTGGAAATGTAATTATTTTATTATAATTGCTACAAGTTTTCAGCCCTACGCCTTGTAAAAATTTTCATAAAATCTAGGATTGGTTTCTGTATATGAAAATTTACCAGTGAGTTAACTTTAGTGTAATCTACATGTACCAAAAATTTGCAAGTTAATATCTTTAGCTTTTGCAGGACATCTATTTTCCATATTTTCTTTACTAAAATAATTCACATAATACAAAACAGTAATGTTAAAAGTGCTAAAATTTCTTTTTGGAATCCTAACATCAATAGTAGGCTACTAGATTTTTTTCCATCATTTTTCCTAGCAAGTTATGCCCACTTTTTCTATTTATCCTTTCCAACATGCACCATTTTGTCATTTTTGAATCACCACTCAAACTTAACATGCATGGGCCCATATTTTTCTAGTGGCATCCACAAGCTATGTATGTCCTAATAAAAATACCAGGGAGCCTAGTTTAACAAGTTTTGCATAGCACATCTTTCCCAAATTAATTAAAATTGCATATATTTCCCATGTAATGGCAAAACAGTGACTAAACAATGCAAGCTATAGCCACCAAGGTTTACACAGTGGTATATTAACCTAAGAAGTCTACTTACCAAGTTTCATCATTTTAGGACTCCATTTAGACCACTTTTACCATTTATCTCCCTTTAACATACATGCACACAATCAGGGGCAAAATGGTCTTTTCACACATCCACATCTAACCTAGCCTGTAGATCTATTCAAGAGGAGTCTAACGCAACTGAGTTTGTCCATTTTGGATTTTTCTGTGATTTGTTATGATTTTCCAAAGTTCAAAACCGAATTAATACATATTGACCCTAGATCCGGGACCTATACGTAATTAACTATAACCTCTAAGGGCTAGACTGTGAGATTCGCAAGACACATTCAATAGCGCTCGGGACGGAACTGTAAATAAGCAAAAAGACGGGGTTAGATCCGGAAAAATGCCGCGGCCTTCTTCTACCTTCGGCCGGGGGTGAACCGCGCGCGGGGAGGGAAGAAGGCGGGGCTGCGCCGGCGGCGTGGTGGCCGGTCTTGAGGCCGACCGGGTCCGGGGACGTGTTCCCGTCCGCGGGCGTCCTTTCCCCCTTGACCTCGTTGCCGGTGGTGGAGAGGAGAGGCGGCGCGGCGACTTGAACCGGCGCGGCGGCGGCGCGCGCGGAGACGGCGGCGCGACCCAGCTTCGGCGGCTCGGGCACCGAGAGGCGGCGAGGAAGGGCGCGTGAGGTGCGCGGTGAGGTGGGGAAGCCGGCGGTGGTAGAGTGGAGGCGCGGGGGTGGCCCGAAAGGGGCTCCCCACGGCGGGCCGCGTCGGCGCGCGGTGGCGAGCGGCGGCCGCGCGTGGAGGGGGCGTAGGAGGCAAAGGCGGAGGCCGAGGGTTGGCGGGGCCGGTGGAGGACGGCGAGGCGAGCGCGGGACGCACCTCGGACGAGGAGGAGGCAGCCCGAGGCGTTCGGCGTAGCTCGCTCGCCGCGGGCTAGGCCACGGCGCGGCCGCGGCGTGCGCGCACTCGGAGTGAGCTAGAGGTGGCGGGGCGAGGCCGAGGATCGGCGGGGTCGGTGGAGGAGCAATGCGCGAGTGTGGGGCGCGCGGCGTCGTCACGGGAAGGGGCCCGAGGAGGCAGTGGCGCGAGGTCGACGCCCGGCGGCCATGGCGGCGTTCACGGCGGGGCTGCGGCTCTGCGGCGCGTGGGGAGAGGCAGAGAGCGAGCGGCGAGTGGAGTGGAGAGGGCCGGGGCGCGTCCAGGTGAGGCCGGGCTGAGGGCGCGGGGTGGGGCCGTGGATCCGCGGCGCGGCGCGCTCCCGGTACGCCGGCCGCCCACGCGGCGGGCGTCGTACCGAGGTGGGAGGCGACCCTGACGGGTGGGCCCCACCTGTCGGCGGCAGTAGGGAAAGGAAAATAGAAGAAAAATAAAAATGTGTTTTCTCCCCTGCTGAAAACCGCCATTTTGCCCAATTTAGAGGCCGAATTTGGAAAAACTCCAATTGAATGAAATGTTCTACTCTTTGAACTCTACAACTTTGTCAATAGGCATGGTTTCAAATTTGGTATGGAAATACGAAATTCATTTGAATTTAGCTCTCAAGTTTAATTTGGCATACAGACCAGGGTTGCTTGGAAAATTCAAAACTCTTAATTCTGGGCCTTATCACCCAAGGAGCCTATTGACAATATTGTTTGAAATTTCAAAACCTACAATTTATTCAATTTGGGCCTTGCATGAAAATGGATGTAGGTTAGAGTAAAACTCCATTTTCCAAACTGGACAGATTTAAAGTGTGTTTCTAGGCTGACAAAAATTGGTTCAAAACACCTATTATAATTCATTTTATGACCAGACTCATTTTGGCAAAGTTGTTTCCTAGATCATTTCCTACAACTTTGATAATATGAGCCTTCTCTAAATCACAACATATTTTGAAATACAACATACCTTTGTTTAGGGTTTTGGTAAAATAGCAGATTTATCCTAAGTAAAGCTTTTCTTGTTTTCATCTTTTGAAGTATCAAATGAAGCCCAAACACATCCACAATAGATGCATTTGAAAGGTGATGAGTCCAATTTTATTTCATAGAAAGGAATATTTTAAAGTTGTATAGTGATTTCAAAAGTAATTTCAGAATCAACTTTGGGGATGAGCTAAAATTTCAGATTTGAGAAATTTTTGACTTAGTGGTTTATCTACCAATTCATCATTACCCTCTTAAGCATGATTTAGTCTTAATTCATCATTAGCTTATGTATAATTGTGTGTACGGCTTCTGAGATGCCAGGGGCATCACAACCCACCCCCCTTAAAGAAATCTCGTCCCGAGATTTGGAGGAAGCGGGGTTCTACGGCTTACCGCGAAGTGTAAATGGTTTCGGCGTCGTGATTTGTGTGCTTCTGTCACACATGGTGACACTTAATCCTTCACCAACTTGCTTTGTTAACAGGCTCGTGAATGGTTAGTGCCTCTTTAACACAAGTTTGTTACAAAGCTTTTGAATACCTCCAAGGTGGTCCTTCCCAGGGGCTCGGCAAGTCGTGGTTTATATGAGAGCGAATGAACAAACCGCAAAGACGGTGTGGCCAATGTGGAAATGGCAGTGCTTTGCTCGACTAATGGAACAGGGTTACTCCCTGACTTTGACACCAAGATTTATAAACGTGATGAATATATAGGCCTTGGAACAATTAGAAGCAAGGGGTACACAATCGGAGGACCGAACCGTGAAGGCTCTTGGGATTCAAAGGGTTATCAATGGATGTGCTTTTGAGAGACACATTCATTTCATTTGATAGGGACTGTGTACACATATAAGACATTAAATCCGAACATTCTTCAAAGAGCAAGATGTGGTGATACATAGCACATTCTACTCATCGTTTCGAGAAAGATGCCGTGGAAAGAGGATAGGACATATTCACCTAGATAAGGTGGTGGTTTGTATGATTTCATATAATTGATCAAGACTGACCAAGAAAAGCACAGGCAGAGGGCTTATGCTTACTAACAGATCACCAAGGTTAGTGAGCCCAACTTTGAGGATAACTTCAAAAGAAGAATGAAGCAACTCTTGAAAAGGACAATGCGATGAAAGCATTAGCCGAGAACAAAAGCTTAGTGCAGTGGATGATGCTGAAATTCTTTAGGAGATAAGATTCAACATATATGAAGGAAGAAATCATAAGATAGAGTGGTGGAAACAGAGTTGATTGTTTCCCACAAATCAAGAAAGGCAAGGTGAAACAAAGCAATGAAACGATACTAGGCGGCGGTGAAAATAGAGTAAATTATTTCCACGAATAGAGGGATAGAGGTCAACAAGGGGTTAGGAGTTGGATAGGAATGTTCCACAATGCAGCGGTGTCATGCCTTTGCATGTCTTGATACCTGCGCGCCCCTAGTGGAACCGTGTGACGGCCGTGCACACAGGACCCTAGGTTCCGTCGCGGCACCATAGACTACTCGGGTAGACACCCCATCAAGTGCGGTATTTCTTTCCAACTTCAGGGGATATGCGAATAACACAGGGTTAAAGAAAGACACAAACAAGGAGTTTTACACGCCATAGCATAATGTTTTCGGAGGTATAACTCATCAGACTTATTTCCATCAGAAACGGGGTAACCATAACAAAAGTGTCATGGATTACAGGGACTGAAGTGCCTGAATGACAAAAGCGTGAAACGTGAGAACTACAAGAGTTTAGAATGCTCCATTGAAAATAGAGTTACATTAGCCATGAGGGTGGGACATATGCCGACTGCAAGGAGCTGGATACATGGGAAACTCAAGGGTTATGAGAGTCAACCTCCTCTTATTACAACAGTTTGCGATGACTGCTAGCACACCAACTAGTATCTAGCTAATACTGCCTAAACGTAAGATTGATACGTCCAGGACGAATGCCCGTTTCTTCTTTCAACCAACTTGGTGCAGTGTCAGTCTTCACGTGGGAAACGCCATGAAATAACAATCTTGATTCTCCACCGAGTATGAGAACGTCACCAGATTCGAGGTTGATCTTGGTCGCTTGGTCTTTGTCTCTTGTGTTGCCGAACAAGAACTCGGCGGTGTCTCCTATGGAGACGGATATGAAAGGTAAACCTTTGGTAAGGCTACTCTCTGACTCGTCCTTGTCTTGGTGAAGTCCGAGCTTCCCGGAGTTGGTGTAGTAGTTGACGATGCATATGTCCGGGTTAATTTGAGGAAACTCGCTTGCAGTGGAGTTCGCAGTTTGAGCAATCATCTTGAAAGCATCTGGTATTGTCGGGGCTGGTGCTCCGTCGAATGGACGCGTGGGTCCATATGAGCGTAACGTCGGATCCCAGTTCTTTCCTAGGGACATCATCCATAAGTTCAGCTTGGCACCATTCTTGAAACCTGGCCTGTAAAATCCTCCTGGGCCCTTACCCAGTTGTCGACACATACGAACCATCCCGATCTGATCTTCAGGCTTGACAAATCCTTTTAATAGAACCATCCCAGGTCGCAGGTGTTGAACTGAGGCTGCTTCGGTGGAAGATTCTCCCGCTTTTCTCTTCTTTTGTTCCCGAGGAATCGTTGTTTTGGCTTTTGTGGACTCTTGGTAATTAGGGCATAAGTCGAAGGGCTGCGTCGAGGGTTGCGACATCTGTAGCAGGAAGAATAAGGCTCCCGTCAATTTGACAGTTTCGAAGGCCAAATGTGGTCATAAGGCAATTTGTATTCATGTGCCAATTAAGTTACGTCCCGAACTTCATCTTCTAACTTCGTACTTGCTACCTAGATGTAAGCTTGGACTTAAAATGGTTGTAAGTTAATGTCCAGAGTATTTTGCTGAAGGGTCGTTATAGATCAATGTGTTGGTTGAATTTTTCGCACTACAACTTTTATATATAATACTTGTTTTATAATGGACATAAGACACGCCCTAAACTGGTACCTCGCTCGTATTTACTTTCAGAGCAAGTAATCTATATATAAGTTGTTTAGAAATTTCTTGTACTACTAGGTTCTTATAATAAGTTTCTGTTGATTTTATTCGTAGTTTGAAATGCATCTTAAAACCACAGACAGGATTCATATGTAAAATGCTACTACCCAACGAGTATACTTATAGATGCAGTAAGAAATCTAGTTATTTTCAAGCAAAAACAAGTAAAGCACATGAGATGAGATGGAATGATGTATGCCCGTCCTATCCGGTCTCACATCACACTTTCTAAGTATACAACTAGCGATATTCGGTGACATATATGCACGTCTCTCCTTAATGCAACTAGTCGAGTCCTAGTCGTTCTTAGTTTCGCGCGTGGTTAGTGTACCTGCAGAAGAATGCATGCTCATACATTACCACATAGTGTGGCATCCACGCGTGACCGCTGCGTGGACAACGTTGGTGGGCCGCTGCACCTTTTCCTCAAAGCCTGACTTTCCACCAGTACTGGGGATTGTCGAGAAAAAGGTGGATCCCAAAACCGAATGTAAGTGTGGTGGGTATGAAAGCCTCAAACATGCCCACCACCCTTAAAGAGCTTTTACTTATACAGCATGAATGCAGAGATTACATCTATTCGCAAAACCCAATAGCTTCCACCAGTACTGGGGATAGCTATGGCCGAATAGTTGCCTCTCAAAGCGCCCAAAATGCATATGAATTCTATCTAGGTCAGAATGTTAGTGATGTCACCTGATATCTCCTAACATCCTTATAATGGGCATATACGCGATATCTCTCATTTTCGCAAATACTCTGAAAAGATTTGGAAAATAGGCTTTTGAAATCAAAACGAAGTTGTTATAATTGTTGTTCGTGCATGATCGGCTCTGATACCAGCTGTGGCGGAACCGCCGATTTAATACGGGCTAAGTACACCTGCCACCGCTGGCCCACAGTGCACTTAGACCGAACTAAACTCGGTAGTCCGTCGAGCTACCCAGAAGGGCACTCGATGAAACCATCTCCCAGGGATGCCGACATCACACACGTTAAGCTCTCGGAAGAGCCACAACAATTACAACAACCCACCATTTCATACAGACATAATTTGATTGAGTACAAACATTTTTGCTCAAAAGGAGTACAAGGTAGTGAAAAAGAACTTCAAAATAAACCTCGCAGCGGAATACATATCGTTACAAAGATGTAACGTGCAGCGGAAAGTAAACATCAAGTATGACCTCGAGCCCACCGTAGTCATCCTTGATCGTAATCTGATATGCACCTAAAGGAAAAATATCAACAACAAACGGTGAGTTCGTGGGGAACTCGTAGGACTTACCCGTGGGCGGTTTCAGCCCGACACATTTGAGATTATGCAAGGCTTTTTGGTGGACTGACTTCTAACCCGCATAAGCTTACTAGAGGTGGGTCCTTAGCCATTGATTGTTCATTTAAAACATGTTATCGTAAGATAGCAGGATTTGACAGCTGCTACCCCTTAGTTATGATTATCAACAATATCATAGGGGGAAAACTTGCAGAGAAAAATAAAACATGAACGCATGCCCCGTCCCAAGATTCATAGAGCCCCCATCGAACTCTTGGGAGTAGCCGTCTCAGGAGCGATGCCCCTATACGTCGGGTCATCTCTCCCTCGACCTCGAAGCATCTCCCAAATCCATCAACCTCCTCTCAGTGGATGGGCAGCACTATGAATAGTCGGACGGATCATACTTATCCAAGCATGTTGTATATAAAACATGAATATAAGCATAAAGTATTTAAGTTGTTACTACGTTGCCCGTCAGTGATATTTGGCATTCTCACACCTGGTGAGCATCAGCGATTCGAATCGATTTTGAATTCCCGGGAATAACTAGAAGCACCAGGATGGCATATGCTTACTAACTCCCAGCGTTCCACATATGCTTCTCCCATCTCCACCTGTCCCGTCTCAAGTTCGATGACCACTCCCGCCTGACTCCCGGAGCGCGTTGTCGCAGGAGCGGTACCTCGGTTACGTCGGGTTCTGCCCTCCTTTGACACCCGCCTCCGCGGCCACCTTCCTCTCAACCAGTGGGTAGGAACGTGCCCCTTGCTTGAGACGGCACAAGTAAGACTTTCACCGGCCCCATATACCGGATAAGCACTCTAGCAATGTTATGCCAATCAGCAGGCGAACAGCGGACGGGCCTTAATCGACTCGGGCGGAGTCCACCAACACATTATTACAATCTCATCATATCAAACCATATCTCCGCCCGGTCTCAACTTATCATCAAGTCATAACAGATTTCCTTTCGGTTCCAAGGTTTTGTAAAAACATTTGTAGGCCCTATCATCTCGCGAGTGAATACCTTCACTCGTCTTCTACCGTCTAAGCAGGGCTAAGCATAGACTTCGTTTTATCCTTTCTACTTTGGGCATCAAGGATTTATGCATGTGGGGTTTCATAAAATCCCTAAACGTAATGCACAAACAAGAATAGGGTGGTGAGACTCCCTAGATAGGTGAAAATGCCTAAGGGGCCTACCTTTGTTGTTGATAACTTGAACAAACTAAACTACTGTTAGTTTGCCGGGTTGTGAGGCTGTGCCCCAGGCAACCCCTTGTTACAGGGACGGCCAACTCAGCGACACGTCGTCTTCTTGCTTCGGGTTCAACTTGTTGTCCGGCTTCTTGATCATCAGTAGCTCCTGCGTCGATAACTCGCTCGCGAGATCTATATGCATGACAACAAATGCAAATGAGTGCTGGGGAATGCATATGTCGGAGACATGACGCAAAGGAATGACAAGGCATCCGACCCACTGCTTAGATGACCCTTCAAGCAATCCTACAAACCATTATTAAGAAATCGTATAAACCATCACCTAACCTTAGCATAACTCGTCATATTCAACTTCTTCAGCAAACTATTTGAATGTACCTAGTATGATAGTTAAACATTCGGTTTATGTACATACTTAGGATGGGTTTTTCCCTATTTGTGAGTTAAATTGAACACCTAAGTTATAGTAGCAAAACATAGTTAATTTAGACCAAACTTTACTGATATGAAGGTCATGCGTACCCAAAGCTACCATCAAAATTTTAGCCAAATTGGAAATGTAATTATTTTATTATAATTGCTACAAGTTTTCAGCCCTACGCCTTGTAAAAATTTTCATAAAATCTAGGATTGGTTTCTGTATATGAAAATTTACCAGTGAGTTAACTTTAGTGTAATCTACATGTACCAAAAATTTGCAAGTTAATATCTTTAGCTTTTGCAGGACATCTATTTTCCATATTTTCTTTACTAAAATAATTCACATAATACAAAACAGTAATGTTAAAAGTGCTAAAATTTCTTTTTGGAATCCTAACATCAATAGTAGGCTACTAGATTTTTTTCCATCATTTTTCCTAGCAAGTTATGCCCACTTTTTCTATTTATCCTTTCCAACATGCACCATTTTGTCATTTTTGAATCACCACTCAAACTTAACATGCATGGGCCCATATTTTTCTAGTGGCATCCACAAGCTATGTATGTCCTAATAAAAATACCAGGGAGCCTAGTTTAACAAGTTTTGCATAGCACATCTTTCCCAAATTAATTAAAATTGCATATATTTCCCATGTAATGGCAAAACAGTGACTAAACAATGCAAGCTATAGCCACCAAGGTTTACACAGTGGTATATTAACCTAAGAAGTCTACTTACCAAGTTTCATCATTTTAGGACTCCATTTAGACCACTTTTACCATTTATCTCCCTTTAACATACATGCACACAATCAGGGGCAAAATGGTCTTTTCACACATCCACATCTAACCTAGCCTGTAGATCTATTCAAGAGGAGTCTAACGCAACTGAGTTTGTCCATTTTGGATTTTTCTGTGATTTGTTATGATTTTCCAAAGTTCAAAACCGAATTAATACATATTGACCCTAGATCCGGGACCTATACGTAATTAACTATAACCTCTAAGGGCTAGACTGTGAGATTCGCAAGACACATTCAATAGCGCTCGGGACGGAACTGTAAATAAGCAAAAAGACGGGGTTAGATCCGGAAAAATGCCGCGGCCTTCTTCTACCTTCGGCCGGGGGTGAACCGCGCGCGGGGAGGGAAGAAGGCGGGGCTGCGCCGGCGGCGTGGTGGCCGGTCTTGAGGCCGACCGGGTCCGGGGACGTGTTCCCGTCCGCGGGCGTCCTTTCCCCCTTGACCTCGTTGCCGGTGGTGGAGAGGAGAGGCGGCGCGGCGACTTGAACCGGCGCGGCGGCGGCGCGCGCGCGGAGACGGCGGCGCGACCCAGCTTCGGCGGCTCGGGCACCGAGAGGCGGCGAGGAAGGGCGCGTGAGGTGCGCGGTGAGGTGGGGAAGCCGGCGGTGGTAGAGTGGAGGCGCGGGGGTGGCCCGAAAGGGGCTCCCCACGGCGGGCCGCGTCGGCGCGCGGTGGCGAGCGGCGGCCGCGCGTGGAGGGGGCGTAGGAGGCAAAGGCGGAGGCCGAGGGTTGGCGGGGCCGGTGGAGGACGGCGAGGCGAGCGCGGGACGCACCTCGGACGAGGAGGAGGCAGCCCGAGGCGTTCGGCGTAGCTCGCTCGCCGCGGGCTAGGCCACGGCGCGGCCGCGGCGTGCGCGCACTCGGAGTGAGCTAGAGGTGGCGGGGCGAGGCCGAGGATCGGCGGGGTCGGTGGAGGAGCAATGCGCGAGTGTGGGGCGCGCGGCGTCGTCACGGGAAGGGGCCCGAGGAGGCAGTGGCGCGAGGTCGACGCCCGGCGGCCATGGCGGCGTTCACGGCGGGGCTGCGGCTCTGCGGCGCGTGGGGAGAGGCAGAGAGCGAGCGGCGAGTGGAGTGGAGAGGGCCGGGGCGCGTCCAGGTGAGGCCGGGCTGAGGGCGCGGGGTGGGGCCGTGGATCCGCGGCGCGGCGCGCTCCCGGTACGCCGGCCGCCCACGCGGCGGGCGTCGTACCGAGGTGGGAGGCGACCCTGACGGGTGGGCCCCACCTGTCGGCGGCAGTAGGGAAAGGAAAATAGAAGAAAAATAAAAATGTGTTTTCTCCCCTGCTGAAAACCGCCATTTTGCCCAATTTAGAGGCCGAATTTGGAAAAACTCCAATTGAATGAAATGTTCTACTCTTTGAACTCTACAACTTTGTCAATAGGCATGGTTTCAAATTTGGTATGGAAATACGAAATTCATTTGAATTTAGCTCTCAAGTTTAATTTGGCATACAAACCAGGGTTGCTTGGAAAATTCAAAACTCTTAATTCTGGGCCTTATCACCCAAGGAGCCTATTGACAATATTGTTTGAAATTTCAAAACCTACAATTTATTCAATTTGGGCCTTGCATGAAAATGGATGTAGGTTAGAGTAAAACTCCATTTTCCAAACTGGACAGATTTAAAGTGTGTTTCTAGGCTGACAAAAATTGGTTCAAAACACCTATTATAATTCATTTTATGACCAGACTCATTTTGACAAAGTTGTTTCCTAGATCATTTCCTACAACTTTGATAATATGAGCCTTCTCTAAATCACAACATATTTTGAAATACAACATACCTTTGTTTAGGGTTTTGGTAAAATAGCAGATTTATCCTAAGTAAAGCTTTTCTTGTTTTCATCTTTTGAAGTATCAAATGAAGCCCAAACACATCCACAATAGATGCATTTGAAAGGTGATGAGTCCAATTTTATTTCATAGAAAGGAATATTTTAAAGTTGTATAGTGATTTCAAAAGTAATTTCAGAATCAACTTTGGGGATGAGCTAAAATTTCAGATTTGAGAAATTTTTGACTTAGTGGTTTATCTACCAATTCATCATTACCCTCTTAAGCATGATTTAGTCTTAATTCATCATTAGCTTATGTATAATTGTGTGTACGGCTTCTGAGATGCCAGGGGCATCACAACTTGTCACCTACTTTTTGAGATGTTTTTGACCACAGGTCAATGGGCGGCACGGCCCTAAAAGGCACGCCATACCACTGGCATGGCACAACACCATTACGCCCTTGCTGTGCCATGCCTGGGTCGTAGATGGAGCACGCCGTGCCGACACAATGTGCTCCATGTGTATACGTTTGGACATCTACAGGGCTATGTATACATATGGAGCATGGTATACATATGGAGCATGCTGGGACATGACTGGACTTGAGATGACACCTAAAACAAGTTTAAGGATCAGAATTGGATCGAGACCGGCTGTGGATTTTACTCATCCAAATATTCAACCTGGTTGTTTGTGGAGTACAGACTTGTTATCCAAGGGCCTTTCCCTTTTTTTTTAGCTAAACACCTATTGAGTTTAGACACCAGTCATTTGATTCACCGATTCTCGTTTTGTTTTGGTTTACACTTTGGTGCCCGTCTTTGTAGGGATGGCCATTCTCAGATGACAGTGAGAAAACATGCTGTGCTTGACAGTCAGAAACTAAGAACTCGGAGTCGGTGGCCAATCTCCACCCCAAACCCTGTCGCTGCGATCAAAACACTTCACCCCAAAGGCCCAAACCCTGGCAATCTTCTATGCGATGTGAATGGAAAGATACAAAGCGAGCAGGATTATTCCTGCCATATTGTAAAAGGCAGCTGATCCTCCCGCACGCTAAAAGAATCCTTGGCTACATTGCATAGTCAGTTCCTTTTCTTTTCATAGTTCCTTCTTCTGAGGAACTGCTTGCTTGCTCAAGTACTACAATGCATTCTTACGTCAAGCTGATATCAACACTCAACAGAAATACAGAATTCGTCGCTTTCAGTACAGAATATCTGGACCCATAAATATTTTAAATAATAAATATATGGACCGCTATTACAATACAAGGACAGCACCAACCAAGCTATATGTTGTCCAAATGGGCACATGTAGTGTGTGGAGTAACTTACAGTTGCTCTTGGTATCAACCGACCCACCCCTAACCGTCGGTACAAAAAGAATTGACCGTGAGATTATATAATGAAAAACATTACTAACAATTGGATCCTATATGGAGTTTTACTCTTCTTATTTATTTTTGATTTATATAACTGTGAACCTTGATGTTGTATCAGAGTAGGTGTTCATCTTCTTCCATGTTTACTGGAGGGTGAAGCGCCTCTGCCTTGCACTGATGAGCTAATTGGGGCATATCATCATCCACACAGGTCAAGAGGCCACACTGCCTTTCTTCTATATATATACTTGGATGGATTCTCCCTAGCTCACTGCTTTCCTACCCAAAGCTTTTTCTGGCAGATGAGGATCTTGTCCTTGTCAGCCTTGTTCTCAGGGCTACGCTTCTCGCAGCTCCATCTCATTCCTTTGGCAATGGCTGCTACGGAATCAAGGAAGTAGGTGCTCTCCCGGATTATGGCGTAACCCGTGGGACGAAGGATACGGTCCATCTCAAGGAGAACAAACTTCATCTCGCACCTGCATTGCAAGTTAGTGATAGAGGTTGTCAAGCATGCACAAGCTCATATATAGTTTCTGAAATTCGAACTCCATTGGGTAGTACTAGAAAATGTACAGAGTTGAGTTGGGGTTGAGTTGAGGCTGCTGTACCTGTGAGACTCTGCCGTGAACAGGCCATCGAGATGCAATAGATCATAGGTGCGTGGGTACGTCGAGAACGCCTCACACCTGTACGTACAAACAGCAGAGCATATTCCATCCATTATTATAAGGCAATTATAGACTAGACAGATCCAGTAGTCTAAAAATAAGTGAATTCTTAATTTCTTGCATGGATCGGTCGAATATATAGTATTATAATCAATAAAGAAAGAACAGAATTGTACTCTCGATCGTAAAAAAAAAAAGAATCAAGGAATTGGAGCTGCTTTTCAGTGTTCACTATACTATGTATAGTACATAGTAGTACAACAGTCTAGTACATACCAGTCGTGATTGACGCCGATGAGTCCTCTGTCGTAGACGACGCCGAGTGAGTTTGGTCCGTAGGAGGAGACGACGTTCATGACCCAGACGGGGTCCTTGATGAGGCTGGCCGCGAATCCTCCGTAGACGGTGTTCATGTCCATGACGTTCCTGATCTTGTCGGTGCCCAGCGCCGGCAGCAGCGTCTTGTAGTGCTTGGCCCTGAGCTTCCACTTCGCGTCGTCCTGCTTGAAGGCGCCGGCGCTGCTCCCGGGCACGACGTTGATGCGCTCCGGCGCGACGCCGAGGCGCTGCGGCCACTTGGGCGCGGCGCCGAGCGCCAGCTTCTTGTAGCGCGCGCTGGGCGGCGTGACGCAGGAGCGCATGGGCACGTACCACGCGGCGTCGGGGTCGACGCTGTCGTCGCACCTGGCGGGAGTGGTGACGGGGGTGAGCTTGTCGTAGCAGCCGGCGGCGGCGCCGTCGGGCGACTTCTGCCACACCGCGATGTCGCCCTTCATGTTGTAGAGCTTGAAACACATGGCGGCGAGCATCTTCTTGAGCCGGTCCAGGTCCGCCTTCTGCGCCTGCGCGGTGGTGTTCCACCCGTGCCACCGGTTCTCGTAGTTGACGGGCGGGCCGGAGAGCACCCAGAACCCGCCGGGGCGGAGGACGCGGTGGATCTCGAGGAGGTAGAGGCCCCCGAACTCGGTCCAGGGTATGAGGCAGCGGGAGCAGTGCGCCATGTCGAAGGCGGCGGACGGGAAGGGCAGGCGCTGCGTGGAGATGATGCCGAGGATGGCGGGGATGCCGCGCTCGAGCGCGAACTGCACCTGCGCCTCGTGGTTGTCCCTGGGCGCCAGGGAGACGGTGAGGATGCCCCGGCCCAGCAGGTCGCCGCCCCAGCTTGCGACGCCGCATCCCGTGTCGAGCGCGGTGCGCACGGTGCCGTCGCGCATGCCCGGGATCAGCGCCTGCATGAGGTCGACGTAGGCGCCGACGCCGTTGGGGAACATGGTGCCGCCGCCGGGGAAGCGGAAGCGGTCGCCTTCCTTGACGAGCCAGTGCTGGTTGGACTTCTGGCTGTTGATCCAGTCGTAGGGGACGTTGCGGTACCAGCAGTGGTCCTTGCTCTTGGGCCAGCGGATGGGCGGCTTGTAACCTTTGGGCGGCGGGACCAGGCACTGCTGCCGCTCCGGCGGCGGCGGGCAGTGCCGCTCCATGAAGCTGAGGCGGTAGTTGCCGTACCGGCGCCAGCGCTTGGGGTCGGTGCAGGGGGTGTAGTCCTGGAAGTCGGCGGGGCACTCGGGAAACGCGACGGCCGTGGACGTGGACGGCAGCACAGGGTTGGAGGAGTGGCGGGTCGTGGTGGCCGCCGTGGTGACGAGAGCCGGCGGCGCCGGCTGGATGGCGTCCAGCAGGCTCCGGCCGGTGCTGTAGATGCCGCCGAGGTAGAAGGAGAAGGCGCAGAGCACGATGACGACGAGCGCCACCGGCACCGCCCTGGAGCCGCCGCCGCCCGACGCCGCCGCCCTCTCGGGCTTATCCTCCTTGCTGTACTTCATGATATGGCGCTGGCCGCCTCCAGTCCAGGTCGAGGTGGTCGCGCCGCCGGGCAACTGTAACGGGAGCCGAGAAAAAGCAGGGCAACCATCCCAAGCAGTTGAAGAGATGAGATCCCATCCAATCCAGAATTCCCAGAGTCCAAAGGAAACACGGAGGAGTACGGGAGAAGGAGAATAAAAAAGTCTCCTTGTTCGACGTGCTTACCTTGGATGGAGCCGGAGGCCGGACTCCGGAGCTGAGTGGAGTGTGGACTGTGGAGTGAAGTGAGCTGGTACTCTGGTAGCTTGAAGCAATGGAGGAGGTACTCCTCCGAGGTAGGGACTCGGGAGGGAAGGGTCGATCTCGGGCACCGACGGACGACAGCTGGAGGGAGATCTTGGATGCTACTGTATATTATAGATAGACGCGGTGGATGGAGCAGTGGGTGGATGTCGGCCGGCACCGCCCGCCGTACGGTAGATCTTGTCGTTGTTTCCCTGTTTTTTCTTTGTTGTTTTTACAAGGAGGACGACGCCGACGAGGATCGGAATTCGGAGGCACCTGCACCGGCACGCGATGCAATCAAACAAAGCCAACACTGTATCGCGCCGTGGGAGGAGGGGGCAATGGCGGTGCGACGGCGCGGCGCGGTTCTGGTTCTCCCTCCGAGTCCGAGGACGAGGAAGGCAGGGCAAGGGCCGCAGGGGGCGGGGCTCGGTAACAAACCTAAGCAAAAACAGGGGAGAGGGAAGGAAAACCCCGTGCGGCGGTTCGATGAGCAACGGAAAGAGCGATTTAAAGCCAGCCAGAAACAGTTAACAGAGCACAACGAACGAGCGGGCAAGGCAAGTGCCCATCGGCCCGACTGGACGATGATTACTCCTCCCTCCTCCAGTGCTCCTAGCTGGTTGTTGGTTCGGCGCGCGCGCACTCCCGGGCCCGGCCGGCCATCCCGATCCCAATGTGGCGTGGTGGATGCGTGCGCCCCCCCCCCCCCCCCCCCCCCCCGCCCCCGCCGCCCCCAAATTCCACCCGGTCCTGCGGTCCTGCCCAATCCCGACGCGGCGGGGGAGGTGTTTTCTCTCCACCAAACCTGAGACGACGGTATCACGGGCGGGCAGGCAGGCAGGCAGGCAGGCAGAGCATTCACTGCTCAATCTCAACTAGTATCATCCAGTATGGAAGGAAATGGAAACGCCCGTCCTCGCTGCAATTCGCTGTCCCTGGGAGTCCCACGCCCATGCTCGTGTCCTGTCCGGCCGTCCCTCCTCTATACAGTTGTAGCCCGTGCCACCCACTGGTCTAGTGGATCCAAACACCCTTGTAGTATTATTACGAGTAGTCGCAGCAGCACCCCAGTTCGTTGTTTGGTACCAGCACACTGGCTGTTGCCATGCCACCACCCGATCAGTGATGATGATGAGTGCATCGTGCCTGCCATCGACCTGGGTTCGGCCGGTTGCACTACCCTGCTGGTCCAGTGGTGATGACTGGTCAACCAGTTTCCTCCTTCACTGCAGTAGTAGTGGATAGCTCGCCACTGCCAATCATCAGTTGGCTGCGAACTGCCAGCGCGGCGCCAACTGACGCGGCCCATTTCCTTTCACTTTGATTTCTCACGCGCAAATGCCAACTGTTCTGCCTACTATATACGAATGCTCACTACAGGATATGTTTTACTGTTTTGCAGCAACTCTAATAATCTCGCTAGTCCAGTCACTGCCAGATCGCCCTGTGGCAGCGGCCATCCGTGGGGTGTCTACGGTGCTGCACCTATGCATGCATCTGCCGACAGATATAAATAAAATCATGGACTTATGTACATCAATACATGTGTATGGTCGGTGGATGTGGTGAGTGCCCCTGCCTGATACTGTATATACTTCACCCGTTTTAGGCTCTCCAAGGGTGCTGTTCAAAATGAGTAATTTAGCACTGTTTCGACATGACGTGACGCACAGGAGGAACGTGGGATTTGAGGAATGATGATAAAAAAGCCCGTTGGAGACAGGCTTAAACAGTTGCCATCCATCTTTCTACCAGCTCTAACATTTTTATACCTAATCATTAAATATCTAAAAATCATAGTGTCTTTTAACATCATACCTTTCGTGTTTTCAGATTCACGGCAATAAATACTTTCATAATATATGACTAGCCAAAATGCATGTGTTGCTACGGATATAATATAACCACAGTGTGCAGTGTGCATGCCGAGGCGTGTATCAGCGCATTTTCCTAACATGTTGCTTCCTAATTGTGATGTACAATGATGAATGTGGCTTGCTCATATCCTCTCTAAAAAGAAGACATCATAGGCGAAGATAGATGCATGACACGTAAATGGTGTGGGGTGATACAACAACCCTTTCTCAAAAGAAAATCTCTTGTGATGGTACCTTTTTTTGACGATTTTGGTTGACTTTCATGATTCTTGGGACGGTATCAGTTTGGTTGAAAAATGAAAAAAAGAATTATACTATAACCCCTAGAAGTTCAATGGGTTGAAAACATAACACCTCCAGCTGAAAATAAAGCAGTTCTCTTACACCATAAGGATTATTCATAAAAAAGAAATACTCCATCCGGTTTAAAATATATGTCACAATTGTGTTTTTTCAAATCTTTAATCATTTGTCTTATTTTAAAAAAAATTATTCAAATTAAACACATAAAAGTACAAGTCATCCTCAAACTAAAATTAGTAATAAAACAAATCACAACAAAATAAATGATAACTTTTAAATTTTTATAATAAGACGAATGGTTGAAATTAAAAAAATTAACCACCATATATAACCATAGAGGGTATGTTACAGGGATAGAGTGCAAGCAACGAATGATCCTATTGAACGGAACGGCCGCATCGTCATGCACGAGGGTCAGAGCGCGTAGGTCGGCGTCGCTTTCACCCATTCGTTCACTGGTCTATGCGCGTCGGTTGTAGCTTGTACGTGCGTCGCAACGGCCATGCGCTCTCTAATCAGGCATTTCATTTCACAGGGGAACGGCATGGATAAACTTGTTCCACCGTACCATTTCTTCTCATGACGACAGCAAGAAGGCACATGTGCATCCAATAGGAGGAGCAAAAGGAGTGACGTACGCTGAGAAGCTGTCTCGCTGTGTATTGTTAGGATCTCTTCGATGCGTTCTGCAAATTGGTTCCTCAAAACACCAAAACGGTACTCTATTTGACACTGTAGCTGACATGATGCACAGAGTAAGATAGGATTTGAGAAAGTGGGATGAGGAGTATTGTTAGAGAGAGCCTTAGGTTGAGTCTAATGGCATTCTCTATTTCCCATTTCCTATCACTATTCCAACCACTTCTCTATCTGTCTACAGTGCAACATTCATGTCAAACAGTACAAAACAGTGTTTTGAGAAACCGAAATAGGGAGTCTCATTGGACTCAGCCTTAGGCTCTCCCCCAACGGCGTTCCTTAAAAGGGCTTCTCAAAACACTGTAGCGGTACTGTATGATACTGTTTTATACTGTTTGGCACTATATTAACATGACGCACAGAGTAGGGTGGGATTTGACACTACTATAGAAGTGGCCAATAAGAACGGTGCAAAAACCCCCTTCAGAAACGGTGGCAAAAAAACATTTCTACCGCAGTGTTTCTGCTATATCTCATGTTAGACTGTACCATAGCAGGAACGGTCTATGTTTTAAGCCGTTCCTGCTATTAGTATAGTAGAAACGGATAGAATCATCCACCGTTCCTGCCATTAGTATAGCAAGAACGGTTGATGATTCCAACCGTTTCTGCTATACTAATAGCAGGAAGGGTTTAAAACATGGCCCACTCCTGCTGTGGATTAAAAGAAATAAAAAAAACAGGCAAGGCCGCTGCCGCTCGCGCCCCGTGAGCCGCGAGTAGGGCGCCGCCGCTGTGTCGCCCGCTCGCCGTCACCGCACAGCCCCACCACCGTCTTGCCGTAGGCCATGCAGCACGCCGCCGTGTCCGAGCTCGCCGACGCGACCACGCAGCCATCGCCCGGCCCTGCAGCCTTGTCGCGCCGCCTTGGCCCGGCCGCGCTGCGCGTCTGCGACCCGTGCACCCGGCCACCGCTGCTGCCACCGCCGCCGCCGAGATTGGCCTGCGCGTCCCCGTCGAGCGCCTCGCTGCCCTGCGCGTGGGGAGGAAGGGAGATGCGGAGGTGAGGTGAGATAGCTGAGATTACGAAGGCGACGCTCGGGGAGGATCGAGAGGAGGGACGAAGGCGTGCGCCGGAGTTGTTGTTGAGGATGAAGAACAGCGGCGGTACTCAATCTCAGCAGCGGTAGGCGAGGACGGCAGCGGAAATAGCGCGGGCTAAAAATTTCGGCTGGACTTAGAACTTTTCGCCTTTTCTATGCCCGCGCCCGTGGTTATTTGGGTGAAAACTTTAGTAGGAACTACAGAGGTTTAGTAGTTCCTACTACATGTTTCTTTTATAATTGTCATTTCAAATAAAACACATTGCACAAATCCACATTTTACATTTACTTTTATTTTTTTCTTTTATAGATACCTTTATATAGTATGTTTATTGGTCTAGGTACCTTATTTACATTTTTCTATGAAAACTAGAATATTTTATAAGTTTAATTGCATTTTTGGTGATTTACCGTGGAAAAAAACTAATAACACACGGATAGCCTCAAAAATTCACGATATTTGGGGTAGGAGCAGCATATGTCCACTTAGCATCATTAAAAAATTTTGGATAAGAAACTCCACAAGATGCCGGTATTTCTTTCGTACGTCTTCCACACCTTGTGTGCATTATGTACGAAGTCATTCTTACCGTTCAACTTTCAACAATATCAATAGTTTGTTTCATCGGATTCACGTGAGGACTTGAGATTACCCTCGTATAGTACGTTTATTGGTCTAGATATCTTATTTGCATTTTTCTGCGAAAACTAGAATATTTCATGAGTTTAATTGCATTTTCCATGATTTATCACAGAAAAAACTAACAATACATAGATAGCCTAAAAAATTCACGATATTTGGTGGAGGGGCAACATATGTACACATAGTATCCTCAAATAAGTTTGGACAAGAAACTCTACAAGATATCAACGTTTTTTTCATACGTCTTCCACTCCTTGTGCGGGTTACGTGTGAAGTCACTTTCACTATCCAACTTTCAGCGTGATCACTAGTTTGTTTCATCGGATTCACGCGTGGACTCGAGATTACCCTCATATAGTATGTTTATTGGTTTAGGTACCTTATTTGCAATTTTCTGTAGAAACTAGAATATTTTATGAGTTTAATTGCATTTTTTGTGATTTACCACGGAAAAAACTAATAATACACTGATAGTCTAAAAAATCCGCGATATTTGGCGGAGGCAACGTATGTAAACGTAGCATCCTCAAATAAGTTTGGAGAAAAAACTCCACAAGATGCCGGAGTTTCTTTCATACATCTTCCACTCCTTGTGCGGGTTACGTGTGAAGTCACTCTCACTATCTACTATCTACTAGTTTGCTTCATCGGATTCACACGTGGACCCGAGGTTACCCTCGTATAGTATGTTTATTCGTCTAGATACCTTATTTGCAATTTTCTGTGAAAACTACAATATTTTATGAGTTTAATTGCATTTTCCACGATGATAGAAAAAAATTAAAGCAGGAGCGTATTTATTGGGGTAGAATTAGGAGGGGCGGCTCAAAGCGTGATCCGTTTCTGCTAAATCAATTAGCAGAAACGGTTGAAAATATGCACCGTCCCTACAAATAGCAGGAACGATCCATGCTACCGAGCGTTCCTGCTAAGGGGCTTAGCAGAAACAGCTCATAGCAACAACCGCTCCACACATAGCAGGAGCGGTCGGTGCTAGCAGCCGTTTTTGCTAATCCACTTACCAGGAACGGCTGGTAGCATAGTCCGTTCCTGCTATTTGTAGCGGCGGTGCATGTTTTCAACCGTTTCTAATAATCTTGTACTAGAAACGGTGGACAAGCTCGGATCCACCCTGAGTATAGCAGGCACGGGTATCTTTCTCAGCCGTTTCTAACCTTTCAAGAACATCGTTGCTGCTAGCCACTTCTGTAGTAGTGTGAGGAGGTGGGATGAGGAGTATCATTGGAGATAGCCTTATCTGGGGATCATAAGACTAGCTCACCAAGGTCTAAAAGATGGTGTCTATATACTGTGCGGCACTGTAGACAAAAGGGTGGTAATTGGAATAGTAGATGGACGGGGTTGGATGCACGCCCTGTGAAACTATTCTAACCTCCGTGTATAGACAAACTGAGCTTATATTCTATTTTCTCCTTGGTTCGATTAGCGTACGGTGCGGCTCATTTGGGCGGGCTCATCACATGCCAATCCACCGCTTTATATATATTCACATATTATGTCTAGTACAATATAGGGGAGACTTTGTTGCTGCAATTAATAAAATACGTACCTTTATATTTTAATTAGCTAGAGGTATGCATGAATTATTTCGTATCACCACCCTATTTGGAAAAATGGGTCCTAGGACGTAAATAAGTGGGGTTTAGAATAAGTGTAAACTAATAATCCACACCTTTCTTGACGTGGGAGAAATAGAAATAAAAACCAATGAAATAGTATTATAACTCCTATTTTTGAAAGTTTATTAATACTACGTGTGAAAAGTCTAAATAATAATAAAAACATATGCTTGTCTATGTATCATGGAACTGTCTTTTAGTAAGTGTGAAGAATGAGACGCTGCAAGTGCTAAGTTGTTAAGTTCACCAAAAATTCCATACATGCCAAAAGAAAAAAGGCAATACATTATATTCTTAGTCTCTCTTTTCATTTTTCACGAAAAATTTATCTCAACAATATGGCTTTGCACAAACTTTTTTTTTTTGCACAAACTTGGTGTAGTTGATGACGCACGCTGGCGAGGCACATGCATGCGCATCCAAGGTTAGACCATCCCAATGGGAGGTGTAAAATAAATATTTATCCACTATTTATCCACTATTCTGCTACAGTATTATTTTGCACTGTAAATGCAATTTAATACATCCCATTTAGGAATTAGGAGGAGCAAAAGTGTGTAGCCGACGACGTACACACCGACGAGTTTGTACTAACCTGGGCGAACACATCACATGCTCATACACATATTATTTACTACTACTAACTAGTTGCAGTACTATATGCAAATGAAATACGTACCTCTATATTTTAGCTATGGATCGGATTATTTCGTACGTAGAAATATCTGCCAAAATATGCAATCGCGTACGTAGCTCGGTAACTTGCAATGGTGGTGCTGGCTTCTCGCTAGCTCCTACTAATATATATGTACCCTACTTCACCTGCACCTCCTACCGGGCCCATTTGGCAGCGCTTCCAATCGGCTCCGCTCCGCTCTGCTCCTCGCTCCCGCTGCTCCCTCGTGCCGTTTGGTTGAACTCGGTCACTCCCGCCCCTGCTCCCAGGACGTTCGGTGGCCGTGAATCGACTTCTGGTGGCGCAAATCGAGGCCCAGCGACTGTGAATCGAGCCCCAGTGGTGGTGGCGGCGGAGCTCGGGAGGCGCGGCGGCTCCGTCCTAGCCTGCTCTTGAACCAAACTGACCTAGCTGCCTAGCCACTTCCTTCACACTTGAGAGCCTGAGGCTTGAGGCCTGAGCCACTACAATCGAGTCCAGCAACGACCATGCGGCTCACCATGGTCGCGCTGCTTCTCCTCGCGGCGCTCGTGCTGGCCGTCGCGGGCCAGTACGTGCCGGCGCGCGGCGGTGGCATGGGGAGACACGTCGTATAAGGACGCACAGTGGCGGATCTAGGATCCAAGGTGCTCATCCCTTCAATATATCTTCATCCTATTGCTTGTTCATGGATGGAAATTGTTGAAGATGCTTCAGAGACTCCATTGTCCGCGTGACGGTAGAGGGGCTGGAGCCCCCGCAGCCCCACACTACATCCACCCCTGGGACGCACTAATGATGGCCAGCAAGCAGTCCATCACCACGGCGCCCGTCGATTCCGCCCTGGAGGACGTGGACTATGGCAAGCAGAAGCTCGCCAATGTACGTATACTCTATCTCTGGATCTTTGTTTCGTCCATTGATTCATTTCGTCAATAGGAAATGTATTGATTGTTGAATAGGCCGGGCCAACTGTCTGTACGTGTGCTTGGCCGTTCGGTGCAGTGCATGCTCTCTCTTCTTTGCTGTCAGGCTTCTGGCTATTTTGATATATTTCTTTCGATCGGTATGTTGCTTTATTTTATCACAACTGCGGTTATAGCTAGCTTAGGAGTAGTATATACACTAGACTAGAGTTGCAAGTAATTTACAACGAAAAAGGAAAATCTGACCAAAATTTAAATTTAACTTGCATGGACCAGCAGCAGCCGGACGGCGACGACGACGGCTTCATTCGTGCGAGCATGACCACGATCACGATTGACGAGTCTTATAACCTCATGGACAGCATCACAGCACCGGCAGGTCGTACATGGCATTCCTCTCGGATCTTGATTTTCATGTCAACGGCACAGCGTCGAGCATGCTCCTGGGCATCCCATCCTCGCGCGGGCGCCAACAGCTAGCTCCATAATGCCCCGTCGATCGACGTGGCTCAGGATCACGGTCACCGGCGATGTGGAGGACCGCGTGGTTTTCTTCATGCGCTCCGTGGCTCCGGATCACGGTCACCGGCGATGTGGAGGACCGCGTGGTTTTCTTCATGCGCTCGAATAATTTATACATTTTTGGTTTCGCCAACAAGCTGGGGCGGAGACAAGGGGGCTGGGAGGGGCCAAATCCCCTGTGGTTAGAAATTTTGTACTAAAAATTTTAATTCAAATAAAATTTAAAAAATTAGTACTATTGATCCCCTAACGATGAAAATTTAAAGTTTTTGGCTCCGCTTTACGTACATGATGCCTGGTTATACGCTCCTCTCCTTCGGCGGAGGATACTCGGATCTCTTCGGGAAGCGGGTTGGAGCTCGTGGCCTGGCCACCCTGCCCATCAACAAAGTCGATGCGGCAAAGCACCTGATGGAGATGTGCCCGTGTAGCAATTTATAGGTCCGACTCCGAGTCGTATCGGCTTTGGTACGAGCCGATGCTGAGTCCGATCGAGACTCGACCCATCAGGTCTAGCTCGGAAGCTCGCATATGGCAAGCAGTTGGACCTTGTGTGGCGGAAATGCCAATTTAACCTGGGCTAAACACACCTGCCACCTCTAGTTCATAGTGCACTTAGACCAAATTAAATCCGGTAGTCCGTCGAGAGTTCTTCGTCTCTCGATAAACCGATATCACACACATCCGACTCTCGAAAGAGCCACAATAATTACATCATCACAGACAATTGAAATAGAGAGTAAATAGTCTTAGGTTACAAAACAGTTCGAAACAAATTACAGTTTCAACATAGTATCATACGGTAAGCAAGTTTAAAAGTATCTCGCAGCGGAAATTTAAATTCAAAGTTCATGATAAAGCAAAGGACTTCAACGATGAAACAACATCAAGCCCACCGATGTTACTTCTCTGCCACTCATGATGACGGTCAACCCTGATGGAGACATGCACCTCCTTCAACACAGGTACAAACAAAGAACTCCATACCTGCAGCTCAAAAGGTGGGGGCAAACCTTGAGTACTAATTACTCAGTAGGACTTAATGGAAAAGCTTACTGCCGACGCAAAACTTGCTTACTAATAGGTGGATCCTTAGCCGTTGATTTTAAACAATGATGAGTTCAACATAGAGTAATAAGTTTAAGCAGTTGCATATAACACCATGATAATTATACTTGCATGGATATAAACATACATAATCAAACATGTGGAATTGGAAATCATGAGTAATAATACATCATATCAAGATAGTTACTACGATGAACGTCAAAGGCATTGTCATTCTCACACTTGGTGAGCATCAACGATTCGAATCGATTTTTAATTTCCGGTAATAACTAGAAATGCCATGGGTATATGCTTACTAACCCTCGGCGTTCTCACATATAGCCCCTATCTCAATCTGACCCGTCCCAAGATTCAAAACGCCCCCACCTAACCTCTAGGTTGTGCTGTCTTAGGAGCGATACCACGTGTGCTGCGTCAGCCCTCCCTCGACTACAAGCGCCCCCGAGTACATCGGCCTCCATCAAGTGGATGAGCGGCATCTTGAAAGCTTCGGACGGCTCAGGAAAGACTTTCATCAGTCTCATGGCTTAGATAAGCACTCTAGCAATGTTATGCCGACCAATAGGCGAACAACGGATGACCTTATGCGACTCAGGCGGAGCCAAACACAACAACAACGCACACCCCAAAAGTAAACTTATTCTCCGCCTGGTCTCCAATTAAATCATAAGCATAATGATAATTTCCACAATAGTAAGATTTTTGGTATTTGAAAAACACCTACGTGATGAGTGACATCACTCAGTCGTGTCTACTCATACCTAGCATTTCTAGGCAAACTCGTCCTACAAACTCTATGTATAGGTGTTACGGCCAGGGCGGCCAATGTGTCTAATGAAATGGGTTTCAAACAACTCCTAATGCAAATGCGTAATTGTAAACCATAATATATTAGCTATGTAAAGCATTGTCCCGCCTACCTTCTTCACTAGGGTCAGTTGCTGCCTCTGGTGCGAAGTCGAGTACCGGCTGTTGGTCCTCTTGCTGCTGGTTCACTTGCTCTTGGTGCGGCTCGTCGTCTGGCTCCTCGATCAACGGTTGCTCCTGCGTCGGTCTTTCGTTCGTGGGGTCTATATGCATGATATAATGCAATTATGAGAGCAATAAATGCAAATACATGAATATGGTGCTGGTGAAATGTAAGTAATAGCGTGCAATATAAACTCTATGAGCTTTCACTTGTGATGTGGAGTCTAAACAAACACACATGCATATATACCATGCAATTTATGCTCATTTTGTGAATTAAAACATGCATCTGAGTTTAAGCAGTTAGACAATGCAAAGCGAGGTTAAATTTTTATGACATGCACATACTTGGCATACAAAGCTATTGTAAAAATTTCAGCTACAAAGTGCTATAAATAATTTATGAAAAATCTAGCAAGTTTTCAGCCCTATAGCTTCTCAGATTTTTCATACTTTATAGAAAATGTTTCTAGTCATGAATTTTACTCAGCAAGCAATTTAGATGATTAGATCATAAGTATAATGTACAAAAATAGCAAGCAAAATATTCATGGTTTGATAGGACATTTATTTTCCATATATTTTCTTTAGCTTATATTAGATGCAAAATAGAACAGTGACCATAAATTCTACAAAAATGATTTTTGAAACCAACACCTAACCAGAACACTACCATATTTTTCATGGAATTTATTATGCTCCCTAAAACCACTTTTTCCTATTGATTATTTAAGCAAGTGATATTTGTCATTTTCAAAACAGCAATAAAATTTAACATGCACAGCTCCATACTTTACCAGTGAGCTACTTATGCTATACAGAGCATATGAAAAATACCAAAGTCATTTTAAGCATGTTCCATGTAGCCTCCATTTCCATGTCAATAAATACACAAATTTTATGCATAATGGTAAAACAGTAAACAATCCAAGCAGTGCTAGGGCTACCAAAAATCACACAGTGCCTAGATGCCATAATACCTACCGTCCAAGTTTCATAGCATTTGGAGTTCATTTAACATACTTAACATGCATGCACTAGACCGAGGGCAAAACAGTCATTTCATGAATCCACATCATACCCATTCTATAGATCTGCTCACAAGAAGTTCATAGACACTGAGTTTACCCATTTGGATTTTTATTTGATTTATTATGATATTTCAAAGTTTTAGCCGAAAATAACAAAATAAAAAGGGGAAAACTCAAGATCCAGGACCCATGCGTATATAACCCTAAGATCCAGGGGCTAGCACAAAAAATCTACTAGACTCATTCAACAGCGCTAGGACTAAAACGTGAAAAGAAAAAAAGTTAGGGGCTAGATCTAAAAAGATCCGCTCCCTTCTTCTTCCTCGCGCCGGCCGTGGCTGCGCGGGAACGCTCGTGCGCTGGCGAGCTCGGGGCCGCAACGCGGGGCGCGAGAGGTGCCCCTGAGCGTGGGCCACTACCTCAAGGTGGCGGCGGCGTCGGAGGTGGCACGGATGAGGCGGGCGACGGCGGTGAACCGAGGCGGCGTCGGCGGTGAACCGACGGCGCGGCGGTGACGAACTCGGCGAAGGAGGGCGGAACGGTGACGAGACCCAATGCGTCGGGTGCGCAGCGACGAGGCGACGGTGGAGGTGGTGGTCTAGTGGCGCGAGGAGGTCTGACGGTGACACGGAACTCGAGCTCCGAGCTCGGCCCGTTAATGTCGGCTGGAGCGGAGATGGGCCGGAAGGCAGTGGAGAGGGCAGGGAGAGAGGGGCAGAGAGGGAGCTGGAGCTGCAGGCGCTCTCATCGCCTTAAAGGCGAGAGGGGGCGGTCGGGGAGGGCGCTGTGGCGTCGGCCGTACGTCAGTGTCCGCATGGCGTCCAGGCGCCGGGTGCCATCATTGCCGATTGGGGAAAGGCAGTGAGCCGGTCTAGTGAAACGGGTCCGTAGACCGAATGCACATGACAGGTGGGCCCGGGTGGAGAAATTCAACAGACACTTGTGGACCGGGTGCACGGAGGCGCGGGCTGCGGGCCCCATGGGCGGATGTCGACATCTGTCCTAGACGGGAAACGGCCGCGTGGGCCCTGCCTGTCATTGACTCAGCCGAAAGGAAATTTGAATGAAAATGGAAGAAAAAGAAAAACTCCCTTTGACTGCTGAAACCCCATTTGTAATTCGCATCTTAAGGGCCAAATTTAGGCAAACTCAAAATACAAAAAAGTTCTAAATTGTGAGGTCTACAACTTTCTTATAAACTTGAATTTGTATAACTGACCAAGGTTTGACCAAAAGACCTTTCCAGTTTAAAAATTCCAAAAGCCCATTTTGTGACAACTTTCATACAAAGTATTTTATAACAATGTTGCTAAGAATTTTATATCCACAACTTTGTCAATAAACCCATTGCAAGATTATGGCTATAGGTTAAAGAAAATCTGAAATTACCCAGCTGGTCAGGTTTTGGCAGATTTCAGGTGTTAAAAGAAAATGACCCAAAACACTAGGTAAACCTTCAGATATGACCACGCCCAAATTACCAAAGGTATTCATCACAAAATTTCCTATAAGTTTGGTATAAAAACTTTCACCTAATTCACAATGGAACTCAAGTTATACTCACAATCACAGAAGCATACATACAGAAAACTAGGTTCAACAAGTTGCATTTCAAACAAGTTTGATCATGTAGTTCAACTATGTGTTATGGTATGATGCTCTATGATGAATGATGCATATATAATTGATAATCATGCACTTGAGATGCTGGAGCATCACACCTTGGAATCCTGATAGGCCTTTTCATGGTTAAAGCTCATTAGTGGAGACTGTATATATCGCAAACTCTATTGGACGACGGGGTCGTGCGGAAAGTGAGCGCACGACCCCGCGGCCTGTGCGTCGCGTTGTAGGATCGAGATTATCGGCTAGAGGGGGGTGAATAGACGGTAACAACTAAAATCAAAGACACTAGGCAAATTTAATTAGAACCACAAGAGAATTAAATCTTCTAGACTATGTTGAGCTAAGTGGGTTTGCAACCTAGGGTGACAAGATAACAATTCAATCTCTAGTAATGTAAAGCTCAAAGAAATGCTTGAATATAAATGAGTAAGAGAAAGCTCACAACACAATACTCAAAATTTTATTCCATGGTCTCGGTGACTTGCCGGTCACCCCTAATCCACGTTGAGGTGGATTCAATGGAATCCTACCGCTCCCAACCAAGAATCCACTTGGTCAACCAAGAATCCACTTGGCATACGAGACGGCTCGGACCAAAAAAACCTCTCCAAACCTCGATATCCACTAGAGTTGCTTTTCACCGGTCCGGTGAGGCAAGCACAACGCCTCTCACAATCTCGACCGGGGCTCCTCCACAATCTCCTGTGGAGAGCTCCACGGCAGCCACCACCAAGCCGCATAGGAGACGGCAACCTCCAAGAGTAATAAGCCAAAGACCTTGCTTCATGATCTCCCTAGTGCCCCAAAGATCAAACAATTGATGCAATGCACTAGGTGCCTCTCAATCTCATTAGAATGCAATCCAAGCAAAATGAGTGAGAGAGAGGAGAGGGAAGGCTCCAGAATGTTCAATAAGTGATCCAAATACACAAGAGAGGTAGCCAAGCGCCGGCCAGCCTCTATATATAGCCCCTCACTCTCCAACTAGCCGTTATGACTCAGCCTCGCGAAAACAGTCAGTTCGTGGACTGTCCTCAGTACAAACCTCGGACAGTCCGCCATTCAGCCCAACGACTATATTTCAAAAAGATATCTGTCAGAGTCACTCAAAAATGAACTGTGGACAGTCCGCCACACAGGGCCCGGACAGTCCACCGTTCACACACTAGAAACACCAGGGACTCTGCTGCTCTGGGGCGCCGGGACAAATGACCGGTGGACAGTCTGCCCAAAGGGCCCAGACAGTCCGCCGTTCAACTGAAAAACACCCGGCAGAAAACTCCAGCTCCCTGACCCAAACTCCAATTAGTACTGCGGACAGTCTGCCCTCCGAGGCCGGACTGTCCGCCATTCACACACTAGAAACACAAGGGACTCTGCTGCTCTGGGGCGCCGGGACAAATGACCGGCAGACAGTCTGTCCAAAAGGCCCAGACAGTCCGCCTCTCAACTGAAAAACACCCGGCAGAAAACTCCAGCTCCCTGACCGAAACTCCAGTTAGTACTGCGGACAGTCTGCCCTCCGAGGCCGGACTGTCCGCCGTTGGGGCTCAAAAATCACACAGGAAGCAGATCGAATCTGGGCCAAATTTTACTTTTAACTGCGGACAGTCCGCCTCACCAGGACGGACAGTCCGCCTCTCAAGGCCCGACAGTCCGCCTCACAAGGCCGGACAGTCCGCCACTCTGAATTTCAGCCCAGCCAACACTCAGTAAAACGGCCATAACTTTTAGCTCCGATGTCCAAATTAAATGATCCCGGATTCTATGGAAAGCTTACCCAGAGGGCTACACAACCAAGCTGAAATGCAGTTATCCCTCATACAAAGTTATCAACTATATGATCAATGAGGCACTAGAGACCCAGTTAATGAGGCACTAGAGACCCAGTCAAGTAAAGACAATTGACCCTTCGTGATAGTACGGCTATCTAGCCTATTAATCCCGTCAATTTTCATTCTCTAAGCACCGCTTGACCGGTAAAACTCAAAACCTATCTTTATACCTTTGCCTTGAGCTATCCATCCATGAAGCAATCACCATGCTTAATCTATATCAACAGAGCTCATTTATCCATGGACTCAATTCCCTTCAATATACTCAATGGAAACATTAGTCCACACAACGTTGTCATAATTACCAAAACACCAAATAGGGCCTAGATCCCTTCACGCGTGTGGGGGATAGATATCCCCTGGGCCCTCACGGCATGGATTTAGTACATGGGCCGTTGGTGGGCCCAGTAGAGACAATAGGCCCTGTACACAGTGCCGACTGGTCTCGTGGGCCTGAAAACGGATGACGGGGTTGAAGACCAGGTCAGGATGCTGTGATTCAGGAAAAGCATGGAGGAGTTGGTTCGGACTCTGTATTGTAGAAGCGGCAAGACTCAGGAAAGGAAGCGTATAATCATAGATTCTGTGTACTCTTTAGGATTCCAACCCGAGTAGGACTCCTAGATGGAAACTTACTTGTAACCCAAACCTTTGCCAGATTATATAAGGCGGGTGAGGGACCCCTACGTAGATAATCAATCATCTCATCGCACACCAGCCACAAAACCTCAAAACCCTCGTTGTAACCTCGAGAACTCAGATCAATACTACTCGCCGCCAACAGGACGTAGGGTATTACGCATCTCGCGGCCTGAACCTATATAAACCTTTGTGTCTCGTTGCATCTCTACGCAAACCATCGAGCTACGTCGATCTCGCTACCCTAAAAGCACTACGTGATACACCCCGTGGTGCATTGCCGGTATCAAACACCGACAACGCGTGCGTCCTGTGGTCTTTTGGGCCCGTGCTCCATGGGCTACTCGCTCCTCGCCTCCTCCGGCCCATGCGTCGCGTGCCCTCGTGGGCTGCTCGCTCTGCGCTGCCTCCGGCCCACGTGCTGCGCCCCCCGCGGCCTTCAACTTGTAGGTCGTTAAACAATAATTTGCTAGTTTTTTAATCATCTAATGTACACAACTTGTTGATAATATGAGCAAAACTTGTTGTTGTTTTTTAAAAAACATTATACTCTACGAACTTGCTACATATTCATATGAACATTCAAGACATTAAATAACTTGCAACATTATCACATGAATTTTGCCACAGCATAAACTTTTTTTTTGCTACAAGACGCCATGAAATTACTACATAATCATATGAACTTGCTAAAAATGGCATAAATTCATGTAAATTTGCCACAGCAAAACCTTTTTGCTAACAAGATCTCATGAACTTGCTACATAATCATATGAACTTGCTAAACATCACATAATTTGCTACATAACTGCATAAATTTGGCACATGAGGAACTTGCTACAAGATTTCCATGAAGTTTCTACATGAAAGTTACCTAGATGGAGGTGAATAGGTAATCTGAAACTTAAAGACCAAATTCAAACAAATCAGTATAAAACCGGTTGAATATGCCCTGGGCCGGTTCAACGAAAAACTAAATTGATCTACAAATCTAGCCAACCAAACTTGAATCCACAAGATGGAGAGTATTCCTTGATGTTCAACCTTGTAGATCTGAGAAGGGCTTGGCTAGATTCTATGAAGCTCAAAGAGCGGGTAATACAAACTTCCCGGAGCAATCCACACGAGATAGATGCTTCAACGGGCAACGCCTATCCGTCTAGGAGCACAACGCTCCAAGAGTAACAAATCCGTCGGGATGCTTGAAGTGCCATCAAAGCTCAGCCGAACAAGAGAGAGGGAGGAGATGGAGTTCTTGCTTTCTCTCTTGAATCCTCACAAACTCACTCAAAGATTGGATGGATATGAGCTCAAGTGTGTGGGAGGGAGGTTGAAGAAGTGAGAGAGCTTTTGAAACTTGTCTCATGTCATGGAGAGTGCTAAGAGAGAGTGAGTGAAGGGGTATGCGGGGTATATATAGCACCCCTCCCGAACTAGCCGTTACACGCAATGCATATAGGTTCAACCGGGGTAGGCTGAGAAATACAACTCGAGAGCCCATTCCAGTTAAAGTCGTTGATATAGGTTGAATCGGGGAGGGGGGGTCAACCGGGGTTGCCTAAAAATGCAACCCGAGACCCCATTCCGGTTGAAATGGCTGAAACCGGTTGAGCAGGGATGGTCGACCGAGATTGTTTATTGAAACAGAGAGCCCATTCTGGTTGAATCGGGATGGTCAACAGAAAAAGCATATTCGAAAGAGTTTGACTTTGTGGATTGGATATCTTGAACTTTTGAACCTTGGCACCACTAAAAGCATATCTTTTTGGATTCCTCTTGATAGTACAGATGTTCCTATACTCAAGATATAAATTAGTAAATCTAATAAGGCTTGAACTTGAGAATGAACACTCCGAATAAACTTGAAATGAGTGAGGAGTCTCTTTTCTTGCTCCTTTAGCACTTGCTTGCTTGATATAGAGTTGTAGACCACTTTCGCTTTGCTAGATAGGAGTGTGTAGCACTTTCACATGATTTGATCACTGTATTCATGCTCATGGAAATAATTAGTTACTCATAATCGGTTTGTCGACGATGACTAAAACCCTCTTAGAGGTTGATTGCACTTACACTACATAATCATAAGAATTTGTTAGATATTACATAACTTGTTACATCTTTCGTACATAATTTGTTGTATCTTTTCCGTACATAACTTGCTACACGTCGGGAACGTCGACAGTAGGGTGTCCGTAGGGATGGCGGGCGCGAGGCGACAGGGAGGAATCCGGCGGCGGCCTCACACCGATGGCGGGCGGCGGCTAGCCGGGGACGGAGTTGCGAGGTTCGCGCGGCGGCGCGGATCGATGAGTGAGACGTCGCAGCCAAGGAAAAAGATCGGTGGAGGGACAAGTGCGACCGGGAAAGGCGGTCGATGGAGGGGGCGGCGCGACCGAGGGAAGAGGAAGACGTTGTTAGGACGGGGTCGCGTGCTAGAGATCGCGCGACCCTGTCGCGCCTTATCGTCGTCCATATATATATATATACATAAGAGGGCACGTCTCAGGACATCGGTTGCGTACGTGAGCCATTGCAGAAAAGGTTTGTGTGGAGCCCTAGCCGTACCCTATTCCAATCTCTCAAGATCCGCCGCTAAGTTTGTGGTGCTAACACGCCAAAACTCGGCGTCGCCTTCCCGTACGTGTGGATACCGTGGAGGCATTGCTACGACTTCTACGTTGATCAGTCGACTGGTCTCGAGTACGCCAGAGTGCATCTTGATCGAGATCGACTCAAGGAGTCGGCGTCGACTCTTCGCGACTCGTCTTCTGCTGCACTGTGAGTCTAGGGGTACGTAATGATCTATGATCTCTTGTTTGTACGTTTTCATAAGTTTTACGCGGTAGTAGAAAAACGTTTTTATGCTATGATAGTCTGCCCCATATCTCTACAGTAGTATCAAAGTCGATCGTACATAGTTTTTTTATCTAGATAGATGTAATAGATCGGATCTATTACCGTAGCAGATTGGATCTACTGAGGCTCTATGTATTGATTCATCGGATGCATTCCTGGTAATATATTGGATCTATTACAGGCTATTCGCACTTCGTTGGATGAGCCGATACGATGTACATGGATGAAATTTGCACTCAGCTTGATTGGATCAATTCGATGAGTTTTCATAGATTAGATCTATGGTCTATAATTTTGTCATCGCTACATTTTTTATGGATGGACATATATATTTTTTCTTTATATGCATGCGGTGCACGTTCCTCAAGTTTTACACAATTTTCATAATTTTTTTTAATAAGACAAGAAGTCAAATCTAATGTTAGAAAAATGAAACGAAGTGAAATTTCAAATAGAGGGGGGTAATTTTCCATCTTTTCGTTGAAGGAATGCACGCATGATGGCTTTGATCGTGCCAAACGCACGGAATGATGTCAAACACATGGATCGTGTGAGGTGGGGCGCGTGGAAAGCGTGCGCGTTGATGTTGCCGCAGCAGCAGGAAACGCAGGCGCAGAGGCCGAGTCAGAGTCAAACAAACACGCCATGGAGGCGACGAGGCAACGAGACACCCACCCTCCCCGCAACTACCTGCTCCCCACTCCCGTCTCGGGCTCTCGGCCCTTTTCCCTCCCCATCTGCGCCCTGCGGGTAACCCTCCTCCGAGTCCTCGACGGTCGACCTCTCTTCTCCTCTTCTCGCCCGTGCCCTGTGCTCGCCACACGCGGCGTAACCGTCGTCCCAGTCCCAGCCAGCGAGAGGAAGATCTCCGTCGCCTGCCCTCCGCTTCGCTTCGAATCGCCGCAGGTGAGCTTTCCTCCACCCCCGGAGTTTCTCGTTTCTTCGGGCCCCTCCCCGCCTTCTAGGATTACTGGATTAGGATGTATTATTATGCGGATGGATCGCTTCTTTCTCCCTCCCCCTCTCTCTAGAGGGGGACGGTTCGATTCAATATGGATGCTTTCAACCGGTTCCAGGGATAAGGATTTCGTTAGTACCCTTGACGAAAGA
The DNA here is from genome assembly GCA_022530915.1 of Paspalum notatum. Taxonomy (NCBI): domain Eukaryota; kingdom Viridiplantae; phylum Streptophyta; class Magnoliopsida; order Poales; family Poaceae; genus Paspalum; species Paspalum notatum. Next base: position 20,828,899 of record CM039684.1, on the reverse strand, counting down.
TTCAGTTCATGCCTTCCAAGTATCAATTTTGATTGCAACTGCAAGGCCGATTCTGTCCTGATCGAATGTTGGGTAACATCTCCTCCCATTTTGTAGCCACTTCGTAGCCGTCGTCAGCGATGGCGAGGCGATCCCGACCCTCTTTTTTTTCTTATTCTCAAATACTATTTCGATAGCAAACAATTGGCCTGGGAAGAAGGACAGTTGGGTGCTTTGCACGGCAGGTCAGGTCTGCCTGCGCTCATGTGCTAACTGCTCTAGAGCTGTTAGGTGGGTTGGCAGGTCAACAATTTGACATGGGCTGCCAAGGTGTTTGCTGGAATACAACTACTACTCAACCCGTTCATACCTGCGGCGGGGCACCGCAAAACAAATGGTTGTCATGCTTTAGGCTTGCCAGCTAACCATGCCTGTGCAGCATTTGGCTTCAAAGTTCAGACCATGTCTAGTCCAAAGTTGACTTTATACATGATGATATGAGACAATTAGTGGTACGGTTTATTATGGTTTCAGCACATGTAGTTTCTTTGTTCAAATTGCTCTCTTAACGTTTCCGCATTGCAGGTCAAGTTACCGGTGATCTCCATATGGATTCAGCTTTTAGAAGAGCCCTCAACGAACCCATGTGCTTGGAAGAAGCTGTCGTCCAACAAGGGATTGAGAGATGCCCATTCCTGAGGAACATCAATGAACCTACAAGTTTTTCCTTCTCGTCGGTCAACTTTCCTGTTCCCGTAAGCCCCTTTACTTTCCCCTCTTTACATTACCACACCATCCATTTGCTGAGGATCGGATGTGTCCTGGATGCAAATCACTGAAGTTATTGTTTGCTGCTTGTGAAGGCAAGAGGAGCCAAGGGACCGATATTTGAAGATGGACCTAATTTTGACATGGCGTTTCGAGTTTTCCATGGTAGAGACGGAGTCGTCCCACTTTCAGAAGGGTCATTGGCACAGATTGAGAAGCCATTGCCGAAGCTCAATCCTGAGTTCAACCCGTTGGCAGCCAAAGCAGCAACCATCAGCCTATCGGCATTTGGAGGGTTTTTCAGCTTCGGCGACTTCTCAAATAAGCGCAATAAGAAAAATTCCAGCAAAAAGAACCCCAACAACCTCCCCCAGGTAATTTGTGCTTATGCTTCAACCTTTCCTGTCTCCTATGTCACTATGTTCCAGTATTGTCTAATACATTCAGTCTTTTTTCATCACTAATGAAACTACGAAAGAAAATTGTTGGTAGTAGATACATTTTCATACAATATGTCTGAAATGTCCATTATAGTGGTGACACTACATGGGCACAGAATAAAAATTTTACTGTGCTTTTTGCAAAGGAGTATGCTGATCAAAGTCTGATTTTGCTTCCCCTGAAATTTCAGAATAAAGGCCAGCCTAACAATCATGAAGCACTGAGCAACGAGTGGCTGGAAAATGGCCAATGTCCACTTGCAAAGTCTTATAGGGCATTAAGCGGTGTTGTGCCCCTTGTCGCAAAGATTATGACACCTCCAGCTGGTATGAAACTGAAGTGCCCACCTGCAGTGGTTGCTGCCCGCGCAGCGTTATCCCGCACAGCCTTTGCAAAGGGCCTTCGCCCTCAGCCCCTGCCAACAAAAATACTGGTGATCGCATTACTTGGTATGGCAGCAAATGTTCCTCTCGGCATCTGGAGGGAGCACACGCAGAAGTTTTCAGTGCAGTGGTTTGCTGCAGTGCATGCCGCAGTGCCTTTCATAGGGATGCTCAGGAAGTCTGTGTTGATGCCAAAGACAGCCATGGCCCTTACTATAGCCGCGTCAATATTGGGCCAAACAATTGGCTCAAGAGCTGAACGTATCAGATTGAAGAGGGCTGCGGCAGCAAAATTAGCACGAGAGGGTCATGGTGATGCTGCCGACTGCATCAAAGCACCAATGAGTCTGAAAACTGGAAACCACACTGATGTTCAGTTTTGGGATCCACTAGCCCTCAGAGCTGAAAGCACCGTGGGCGCAGGTTCCCCAGCAGTTCTTGTCCCTGCCGTTTCTGCCTTCAATTGATGACATGATTCACTTCATTATGATCATATCAGCATTGCTGATTGTTGTATTCTTCATTTTTTTTCTTTTTTTGAACAACTGATCGCTGTATTCATTACTGTACCTTGAGTTAACAAAAGAAATACTTGTCACGGCGAATTCTTGGGCATATTGCAGTGAATAAACTGAGTTACAAATGAAATACTTGTGACAGCGAATTCTTCCCCGCCGTTTTGCAGGGCACGTTGCAGTAACATTTTTACTTCTTTGAAATCCCTCTCTGGAAACACATATTTTCCTTAAGCCAATCGGGCTGAAGCAAATGCCATCATTGCATGCCATACTCGGATAGAATTCTGCAGTTATGTATTTGGCTATTTGCTGTATTTGATTATTGGACATGGTCTTCAACTTTTCATAAAGAACCTGTTTGAACTGGAATGAAGAAGCTTCTGTTGGGTTCGTTTATTGTTTGGTCAAAAAATCAAACGGTTGACTGGTTTCATTCAACGTGCCACACATGGAATGGTCAGAACTCAGAACGTAACAGCCAAGACCATTGCAAAACTCAATAACACCAGAAATATGCGATGGTAAACACAACCAACAGGTCTAGCTGCCCGCTCTAAATCAACATGTAGTCCGTGACATTGGCAGCAAACCAGAATACCAGATCAAAATGCTATTGCTAATGCTAGGATTTCAGATTCGCACAAAATACAACTTTTATACTAGTATATCTCATCATCTGGGACATCTGGCGTAAGAAACTTCTGCGGATCCTTGTACAGCTCTTCGTAGTTATACTTCGGTTTCACCCTCTCTGGGACAGGTTCAAGTGGGATGATACTGTCTCCATCGATCACACCATCAATGAGTCCATAATCAACAGCCTCAAGAGGGCCCATGTACCGGTCTCTATCAATGTCTTTCTCTACCTGCTCTGGAGTGCGGCCTGTGAAGCCTGATACAAGCCGAATGACATTCCTCTTGTTGGCCAATATCTCCTTGGCTTGGACCTCTACATCTAAGGCCTGCCCACTTGCACCTCCCACAGGCTGATGGATCATAATCCTAGTGTTGGGCATGGCAAATCGCTTGCCCTTTGTGCCACCACCAAGGATTATAGAAGCAGTTGATCCAGCAATGCCCATTCCAATAGTGGAGACGTCTGCCCTCACAAGCTGCATTACATCATAGATGGCCATTGACGCGCTGAAAGAGTAATCAAATAGTTAGTCAGAAATGACAGGATTTTGTATCAACATATTGAGCAGGACGACGGAAATAACAGTATGTGCACTAGCTTGATGATCCGCTTATACACACAAAAGACAAAAGATCATGTTCCTGGTTTGACAAAGAATGTGACAGAATAAGCAGCCACCAGGCATGATACTGGTTAGACAATTCTTTGGTCAGATCAATCCGCGTAGAGAACACAGGTGCTGCAGATTTGAATTGCTTGCTCCTTACAAGTTCTCCAATGATTATTGTGGGGGATAGATATCCCCTGGGCCCTCACGGCCATGATTCAGTACATGGGCCGTTGGAGGGCCTATCAGAGACGGCAGGCTCCCAAGCAGGGTGCCGCCTGATCTCGTGGGCCCGGAGACGGACGACGTGCATGAAGACCAAGTCAAAGTGCTACGATTTCGGGAAAGACGTGATGAAATATGGTTCGGACTCTGGATTACAGAAGCGGCAGGACTCAAGGAAGGAAACATGTAATCGTAGATTCTGTGCACTCTTTTAGGCTTCCAAATAGAGTATGACTCGTAACCGACTTGTAACCCAAACCTCGCCAGGGCTATATAAGGCTATCCACAATAAGGCTCCTCAAATCCCATTTCCTATCACTATTCCAACTACCTCCCTCTCTATCTACAGTACAGTATTTATGTCAAACAGTGCAAAACAGTGTTTCGAGAAATCCTCAACACACCACCATAGTGGATAGCCTAACGCGGGTGAGGGACCCCTACGTAGATCATCGATTATCTCATCGCATACCAGCCACCAAACGCCTTAGCTTTCATTGTAACCTCATGAGCAAAGGCAATACAACTCGCCGTACATAGGACGTAGGGTATTACGCATCTCGCGGCCTGAACCTATATAAACCCTTGTGTTTTGTCGCATCTCTACGCGCACCATCGAGCTACGCCGATTTCACCACCCCAAAAGCACTACGTAACACACCCCGTGGTGCATTGCCGGTATCAAACACCGACAATTATGACTAGATTTTGGTAGTGCTTGTGAGGAATTAGTTTAGCAGGTTTGGAGTTTAGTAAAAGTGTTGCTGTGTGACCATGTCAGGAATTTATAACTTGTGGAAATATGGATTAAATTAAACTGATACAACTAGCAATCTAGATGCAGTTTCGGATAAAATTTTCATCTATGATTGGAAATATTTGAAGATAAATAAAGCGGACAATTAATCTTTGAAGGAATTGAAGAATTTTCCCAATCCTAGGTCCTAGCAGGTCTGAAACAGGATGAATCATTGTCACATAGTGCTACAAGGTTCCGGTGAAACTGTGATGACTATAGGCACCGGAAGCATACATCCACCCTGTAACTGTCATGGGTTTGAGTAAGCTTTGATCAACCAGTCCACGACATGGATCATGATTAAATACATGCACACAACCATTTCCATTAGCATAAACAGAAATAACTGAACCCTATATGAGATCAAATAATTGAGACGTCTTTGAATATCTAATTGTTTGGCTACTAAAAGTTGTCAATCTAATGTGCCTAAATCCAAGGAGAATCCCCAAGACAGTTAACCCATAGCAGATGAATGTAGCTTTAAGTTGTGACTAGCCCATGTAAGATGGGGGTGTCTACACTACACGTCTGTTTTTTCAGTTGTTAAACAATGAAAAGGTTCGTGGATAATGGATTGGGTTGGCAGGATCGAGTTAAAGTTTGTACATTTCCAAGATAAATCTGAGGATCCAGTTAAAGTTTGTACGCTGCTAGGCAGCAAGAAAGACTGCAAGAAGAGTAACAAGTGTAGCCCTTGAGTTGGGTTTATAAGTGAAGCAAGCCAAGGAGAGAGGACCTTTCTTTACCTGAGGGACCCCCCTGGTGAGTTGACGAAGAGGCGGATGTCGGTGTTGGGGTCGATGGCGTCGAGGAGGAGGAGCTGGCTGACGACGGCGTCCGCAAGAAAGTCCTCGATCTCGTTGCCCAGGAAGACGATGCGCTCCCGGAGGAGGAGGCCCATGACGTCGCCGGCACCAGCCCCGCCGCCCGCGCCATCCGATTCCGCCCGCCACAGAGGAGCATGCGGCGCCAGCGAGGCGCAAGGCTTGAGCCTGAGAAGGGACCCTTGCTGCTGCGGCGGCGGCGAGGAAGCCCAAGCGCGAGCGCGAGCGCGAGCGCATGCTCCCCTGACGCGCAGGGTACCGCCAGCAGCCGCCGCGACGGAGAGGAGCGCGGTAGCACTGGCACTCCCGGCCGCCATGTCTAGCGAATGAGACCGAGCTGAACTGCTCCGGAGGAGCCGCCGCCGGCCGCCGCGTCGTTCCCCGCTGGAGAGAAGGGAGAGGAAATGGATAACACCGAGCACACTTCTCCGGTAGAGTGAGTAGCAGACCAGCACAGCAGAAGAGAGGACCTTGCGTGGGCCTGGGCCTATATGGGCTGGGCCGTTCTTGTCGTTGGGCCTAACAATAATCTCGGCCGCGGTCAGATATCCTTTGAGGTTCGCGGTCCAATAAGTCAAGGAAAGGAAAGCGGGCCGAGCGCCACCACGGCGTCGGAGTCGGAGAAGAGGACGACGACGAGTCGACGGGGACTTGCAGCTGCGGCGGCAGGCCGGCGCGGCGTCGGGGATGGGGGACGGGCGCGCGGGAGGAGCCAACCGTCCGGCGTGGCTGCAGCAGTACGAGCTGATTGGCAAGATCGGCGAGGGGACCTACGGCCTCGTCTTCCTCGCGCGCCTCAAGCCGTCGCACCCGGCGCCCGGCCGACGCGGCCCCCCTATCGCCATCAAGAAGTTCAAGCAGTCCAAGGAAGGGGATGGAGTGTCGCCCACGGCGATTAGAGAAATCATGGTCTGCTCTTCCCTTCCCTTTGCTTTGCTTCTTCCTCGGTCCTTCGCTTTTGCCTTCCCTGAGGCTGCTGGAGCGCCTAACCCTAGCTTAACCTGCCCGGTTGGTTTGCCAGCTCCTGCGCGAGATCAACCACGAGAATGTCGTCAAGCTCGTCAACGTCCACATCAACCACGCTGACATGTCTCTCTACCTCGCGTTCGATTACGCAGAGCACGACCTCTATGTACGCGATGGCGTTTTCAATTCATCTCCCTTCATCATTTTAGAGTCCTGCACCTGATCGATTAACCAAACCTAACCAACCAAACCGCAGGAGATTATCAGGCATCACAGGGAGAAGCTAAACTCCGCCATTAACCACTACACTGTCAAATCCTTGCTGTGGCAACTGCTCAACGGCCTCAATTATCTTCACAGGTAATCATAGTATATGTTCCTGCTTTCTCTGGAACGCCCTATTGGAATCTCTGTGGCTCACCCCAGCTATACCTTCCTTGCCCCCTGCAGTAACTGGATTATACATCGAGATCTCAAGCCTTCCAACATACTGGTATAGTGCCACCGGCAGATAAACAGATATAGCTATGCACAATCCGTGTAGCCTTTCCTATTGCTGATACAGCTTCCATATGTGCTGAATAGGTCATGGGAGAAGGAGAGGAACATGGAATCATCAAGATAGCTGATTTTGGGCTTGCTAGGATATACCAAGCTCCACTGAAGCCATTATCTGACAATGGGGTGAGTTCCTACATTGATTCTTCTGGTACATTTGAGGCTTGGAAGATACATGCACCCATAGGACATCTCAGTTATATGTACATTTTCTTAATCTATTTGTAATTGTTGTCTTATCTTGTGTTCATGCGAGCATATGGTTTGTTATCATGGTCCTCTATGTATTTATATGGCTAACTAAAAATTTTCAGGTTGTTGTGACTATCTGGTATCGTGCTCCCGAGCTTTTACTTGGGGGGAAACACTACACAAGTGCTGTTGGTATCCTTGCTGGGAGAGCAAAAGCATACTTTTATTTCTCTTCTTTTGTTTCAGTTCAGCTATTTCCTTAAACCATTTCTAGATATGTGGGCAGTTGGTTGCATTTTTGCTGAATTGCTCACACTAAAACCACTGTTCCAAGGCGTCGAAGCCAAAAATAATCCGAACCCATTCCAGGTATGGGCACTTTCGCTCAAAATAATTATTGTCATTACCTGTTTTCCAGATTAGATTATTAGACCAAAACCGCCACGTTTATGCCAAAAGAGCTAGTGGTCTTATGTGATGCGATCTTTCCTCTTAAGAAAATCAAGCAGCAGATAATTGCATATTGTTGTCGTGTATGATCTGTTGCGCTACATTTGTAGAAGTTTTCCTCTGTGTACACCATTCATTTGCAACTTATTTATCTCACAGTTGATTTACGTATACCTTGTAGCTTGATCAGCTGGACAAGATTTTTAAGGTCTTAGGTATGGATGCCTCCCTTCCGCTTCTGTACTGTTCAATTTTGTACTCTTATTTTGAATATCTAATCCTTCTGCAGGCCACCCTACTGTTGAAAAATGGCCTACCCTTGCCAATCTGCCATGGTGGCAAAATGACCAGCAACACATTCAGGGTCATAAGTAGTATGTTTAACATTTTCTGCTCTAAGGTACATAAATTATCTTTTCACCAACCATCATTTCTTAAGGTAATTGTTTCTCCCTTGCAGTGAGAACCCAGGCCTCCATAACATTGTTCACTTGCCCCCGAAGAGTCCTGCATTTGATCTTCTCTCAAAAATGCTCGAGTATGTCACTTGGTCATTGCTCTCTAGCTTGTTAGATATTGAACATAGCATTTGTTGATGCTTCTTGTTGCTTTTTATTTATCACCATGATATCTCCTGTTCTAGGTATGATCCTCGAAAGCGCATAACAGCTGCACAAGCTCTGGAGCATGAGTAAATAACTAAATACTTTCACATGTTCATTGTTCCTTTTTTTTCCCCTTGTGACCTGGTTGTACAATTTGGCCATTTTCGAAATGTGTATGATTAGCCCATTACTGATCTATGTGAATAGATTGCCTGAATCTAGTTGGCAACCTTGCAAAAGACAGCATTGCAGTAACACACTGGAGCCATGTTGTAGGCCATTGTGACCTGACCTGTGAGACTCAGAATCATGTTTAACTACTTATTAACTTTCATTTATACTTGTACTCCCTCCGTCTCAGAATAAGTGCTGTTTTAGAATTCAAAATTTGTCCCACAATAAGTGCTGTTTTAGAAGATTAGTTGCCTTTAAAAGAAAACCATTCTGCATGCATGCATGCAGACACCTTAAAAGGGAAAGAAAAATCTGTTAATCAGGGGCACATGCGTCATATCTCATCCTCCTTAATCTGTCCTAAAATTTCTAAAACAGCGCTTATTGTGGGACGGAGGGAGTAGACTTTAAGTAGTCACTACGCAATGAATTGAACATACTTCTTTCAGATATTGCCTGCAGTTATTTCCATTATAATTTATATTTTTATTTCATTCATTGTTGAGACATGTTGGTAAAATTACAATGTGAATATCTATGAAATACAATTGCTATGCCTTTTAAATTCTATGTTTCCTGTTTAAATATAATTAATACTGACCTATACCTTTTGAGATACAAGACGAGCATTGTTAGAAGCATGAGGATATGATAACATCTGATAATATGTGCTTCCCAAATCTGATAACCGACATGAGGATATGATGATTTCTTGGTTGTAATATCTGTCTTTTTCATTGTTAGAAGCATTCGTGATACATGTTTAGCTTTAAAGAAAGATGTACAGTACATTTTTTCCATTCTGAAAAGTTGACAATGCCTCTAGTACTGATGTTATAGTATTGGTGACTACTTAGTACATAAATCTTTCTGAATATTCTCTTATCTTTGCTTAGGTACTTTCGGATGGACCCATTACCTGGACGAAAGTAAGTTATGTGTGAGCAGAGGCTTAGCTTTTTAACCAATGTTGTTCCTGAGAAATACCTGTTAGTTTGAATGGCTGCATGCATAATAATCTCATATTTTTTGCATAACATTTCATTTAGAAAGCAAAGGTATTTGTTATACTTCTGACTGAAATTGTCGTCTGGTTAGCGCACTTTTACCATCCCAGCCAGGGGAGAAAGTTGTGCAATATCCTGTCCGTCCAGTAGATACTACAACCGACTTTGAAGGAACAACAAGCCTTCAACCAACTCAACCGGTAACACAAGTCTTCCTGTGCCATTATTTTTCAATATCTCGTTAACCCAACTTCTTGTTAGTTGTGAATATTCACCTGAAGCATACTATATGAAATATTGTCTAAGTTGTCTATAATGTGGTGTGTTTATGTATTTCAGCCATCAGGGAATGCACCTCCAGGAGGTCAAGCTGTGGCGAGATCCATGCCACGACAAATGCCGCAGCAACCCATGGTTGGGATGCAAAGAGTTGCAGCGGGGGCAAACATTGCTGCCTTCAATGCTGCGTCACAGGCTGGCATGGCTGGGCTAAATCCTGGTAACATCCCTATGCAGAGAGGCGCAGGTGGCCAATCTCATCCGCACCAGGTAATGTTTCCCTTCGTTTTGTTGTTGAAAAAGGCTTGTGATTGTGGAAGCACTTAAGTCTAATGTGTGCGACAAACAGTTGAGAAGGAAGGCAGATCAAGGTATGGGGATGCAGAACCCTGGGTACCCTCAGCAGAAGAGACGGTTCTGACGCTGACAAGCTAGGACCATTTGGCTACTGACTGATGTGTAGAACTTTGTTGTGATGTATCATAGGCGTTTGGAACGCATTGTCTGCGTAATCTGTATTTCTGTCTGCTGCTGTTGTATTCGTTATCAGCGTTCCAATGCGAATGTTGGTTCTTGTAAAACAGGAAATCAGCCGAGATACTTACTACTCGCCCTCATGACCTAAGCTGATTCGATTTGGCTGCTTTGGTTGCAGTTGTAATAGAAAGGCCTTAGTTTTGTTGGTCACCCAGCGATTCAAGCCACAAGTGCTGGCCCTGCTTTGGAATTTTAGTATGTACTCCATCCGTCTTAAATTATAAGAGGTTATATGCTTCTACTAAATCCATTCGTATATATTTCAATACGTTCATTTATATAAACAAATAAAAAGAGAGACAAAATCCCTTATATAATTTAAAAATGGAGGGAGTACTTGGTCTGAGACCAAAATCTTCTGTCTAGACAGCACCTCTTGCTACTTGCTCTCTCTGTCCTTAAATATAGTGTTTTCTAGATTTGTTCTAAATCAAACAATTTTTAAGTTTGACCAAGTTCAGTTTTTAGAGAAAAATGTTAATATCTATCACACTGAGGAAGTAAATTATGAAAATATAGTTCACGATGGATCTAATAATGACCATTTCACATTAAAATTATTATTGTTCTCTTTTATATACTTTGTCAAAAATTGAAATAATTTGATTTAGAACAAATCTCTAAAACACTGTATTGTATTTCAGGACGGAGGGAGTATTAACATGTCACCCCACTGGGATTAGAGAGGCCACCTCATCTCTCACTAGGACCCAGCCTTTCGCTGATTTTGGTGTAACACTTTTTTTTGTGAGGATTCTTATGCGTGTGTGCTCTCTTTTTCATGATTTTAGTATTGTATTTAATATTTCTCGCTCCATCAATCATATTTCTATATAATGCAATAAAAATCTCTTTGTAACAACAGGGTAGTCTAAACGAAATCATGGCCATCCTATTTGTTTTCTTTTTTGAATTTAACATAAGTTCCAATCAATTTTAGTGCCGGTAACTGAACCAACACATTTTTTTTCTTGCTAAATTACAGCAAGCACAGAATTTGGCAAGGTTTCTTGGGGCAAGAAATGCTAAACGTTGTGTGTGATACAGAGATTGGCAAATGGGTAGAACTGACGATCGGAGACCATACCTTCTTTCTTTCTGTTTACAAGCTCCATGGGCTGCCCTGGTGCTTAGGGTTTATGGGAAGGGATGGCCCTTGTGTCCACCGGACCTTGAAAGGGTGGTGGAAGGTCGTTGAATCCGCGTGGCGATGCGGGTAGTAAAGAAAGGGTGGTTGGAAGGTCATGGAACCCGCAATGGTGATAGGAGCAACAATGGTGAGGCGGGTAGTAAGGCTAAGTCCAGCAAAAGAATCATCACATTCCTCCATCTCAAACTCCACCCACTATGGTGCAGATTCCGTACTATGGTCCGTACTATGCTCCTTGTGTTGAACACAGTCGGTCTAAGAACCCCACTTGTTGAAGCTGTGGAGCACCATGGTGATGATCGAGGTCTCAGGAGCCGGGCTGCACGGAATGCCCGATCTGCGGGCGCTCGCCCGGGCCGAATCAGGCGAGCGCTCCAGTCTCCCGCGCGTGAGGGGGTAAGGGGGCCCCACGTGAGACGTCGGCGTGGTCGGCCACTCTCCCGCCCCGCGCCCTTCTCCGTACGGTAAGCTTTCTTTTTCTTTTTTCTTTTTTTTCCTCTTTTTTCTTTTATTTTTCTTTATAATATAATTCTAATTAATTAGCAAAAAATTATGTTAATAAAACAGCTATAGTATTAGTGTAATAAACTTATGATGTAACTTTATTATGATCCTAATTTTATAGTGAAATAAATTACGTCAGCATAATATTCCATAAATAAAATTATTTCAGCATAATTTTCCATGAATAAAATTTTGCCAGCATGCGAATAAAATTATATCAGCATAAATTTCTGTGAATAAAATTATTTGAGTATGTAAATAAAATTATGTCAGCATAATTTTTCGTTAATAAAATTATGTCAGCATACTTTTCCGTGAATAAAATTACGTCAGCATAATTTTCTGTGAATAAAATTATATCATAAAATTATGTCAGCATAATTTTCCTTAAAATAAAATTATGTTAACATGTGAATAAAATTATGTCAGCATGATTTTCCGTGAATAAAATTAATCCTAAATTTATGATCATAACTTTTCATTCCTCACGTATCTAAATTTATAATCCTAAATTTATGATCATAACTTTTCAAAGCTTAAGTTAAAAAGCATTCTGTTTTTCATATGCATGCAATGTACCAGCTGAGCCAACGGAGGAACTGGGCCCGCGACAACTACCTCACATGAAACGCATGCACGGGGCGCACGCAAGGGTGAGAGAGGGGCCGCGACAGCGACCTGAACCTGGGGACCGCAGACACGTGGAGTTAGAGCGGTCTGATCACTCGTGCGACTGGAGCCTGACGAGCGCTCGTGAAATAGCGATGCGCAATGTCCGATGGGCTATCGCTCGCTCGGCTCGCTCCGAGCGAACGATTCCCTCCCGCGCGTCGGTCTTCGGTAGGGTCCAGGTGAGTTTCTTTTTTTTTTTTGTTAATTTTTTAGTTTAGATAATTCTATGTAAGCATAATTTTATCACGAATATTTTATGCAACCATAACTTATTACGATAATTTTATGTAAACATAATTTTATCATAAATATTTTTATGCAACCATAATTTATGATGATAACTTTATGCGAGCATAATTTTATCACGAATATTTTTATGCAACCATAATTTATCATAATAAAAAATTAAAAATTTTACGTGGGCCATGTGGGGGCCGTGAGAGAGTCGCTCACTGGCCACAGAAGTCGCCGACGGGCGACGGTGGAGGGCAGAGCGTGTTATATATGGGCCTTAAGCGACGGCGAACAGCCCCTTGGGTCTTGGGGGCTTTGTGATCTTCATCTGGCTGGATCTGGACTTGGACTTTAGATCGGGCTAGGCTGCGCCGGTGGGCTTCAAATGAAATTAAAATGGCCCAGCACCACCGAAGGCCTGTTTTCGGCTGCCCCAATATCCCCGTCGCCTGCTCGGTCCCGGTCGCGGTCGGTCTCCTCGCCTCCCTCTTTCTTTCCTCCTCCCTCGTGTGGGAAAGAACTGGGAAGGAAACTATAAACGGAGGCAGAGGCGGAGGCGGAGGCGGGATCCGTCCGACGCCTCCCTCTTCCGCCGAGCGCCTGCTCCATGCTTGTTCGTCCTCGTCGCGGTCTTCGTCGCCCACCGGTCGTCGCTGACTGACTCCGACATCGTCGACTGTTGTTCCCCGGTTCGTTCCTCCTCCTCCTCGATCCCCTTTCCTTTTGTTGCCCCTCGATTCCAATCAATCTAGTATCCCCTATTTCCCAAACCCTAATCCCCACATCCCTCCTCCTTCTCCTCCTCACTGGCAGATTGTACACGCCTTGCGTTATTTCTTTGTTATAGGTTGGATGTTCGGTATTCAGCTCATCTCATGCTGATGATGTAACGAATCGTGTTTTTTTTCTCCTCCCCAGGTCCTTCTCTAACGGACAACGATTCTGCCGACCGATCGATTCGGTTCCATGGCCGGCTGGGTCAACTCCACCGGCACCGGCAGCAGTAGCGGCGGCGCCGGCGGCCGAGGGTCAGGAGGAAGAGGCTTCACGAACCGCCGCTATACTAATAATAATTCCAGTGACATGATCCACGGCGGTACCACCAGCGGCGGCGGCAGGCGGAGAGGAGACAGGTCATGGGGGAGGCCGCACCCACAGCCTCACTATTGCTACCGCCCTGTCAATGCTGCCCACCGCCGCACCCCGCCTGCCTCCTTATCTGAACAACAGGCCACCTCCTCCACCTCCAGCCGCCACGCAGCGGACAAGTCTCCCGCCTCTGGAACCGTGGCCCCTTCAAGCACCAGGGAGCCTGACGACAAGGCTAGCCGCAACGCTGCCAACTTTGAGTGCAACGTCTGCTTTGACTTGGCCGCCGAACCTGTCGTCACCAAGTGCGGCCATCTCTTCTGCTGGGAGTGCCTCTACCAGTGGCTCCATGTGCACTCCCACCACCGTGAGTGCCCTATCTGCAAGGGCCAGGTCGCAGACGACGCCATCATACCCATCTATGGGCGCGGTGGCTCTGCGGCCTCTGTGGACAATGCGCCACCAAGGCCCACCGGAGCCAGAGTCGAGAGCTCCAGGCAGCAGCAGCAGCTGCCAACTTTCCCTCATCCCATAACTTATGTGGATGATGATGAAGAAGAAGACCCCTTTGAGCTCGCGGGCATGATGGACTTCCGCTTGGGAGCTGCCTCAATTAGAGAGGCTGTCATGAGCTTCCTGCCACCCAGCTTTACCGAGATGGAGCTTGAAGATCAATATGGTGACTTCTCCCTTGAGTACGACACCGATGGCTATGACGAGGTATACGAGTATGACTATGATTTGATGGGTTTTCCGGTGTTTGGGTCTGCTGGGGCTGAGGCTGGCAATCCCTCCTCGCGGGCACATGCTGACATGATGGATATTAGGAATAACATTGTTAGCGCCGCCAGTAGCGGCTATCATCAACAAGAGTTTGGTTACTTACCAAACTCTGGTGCGAACCCTCATAACAGGGGACGGCGTGGTCGCCGTTCCCGTGCAAGGGCATCAGCAAACCACTCGAGCACAGATGGAATGGTGACGGAGCGCAGCGGTGTGTTTTACCATGATGTTAGTGGCAGTTCTAATGCTAGCGCAGGCACTTCTTCTCGGCCTAACGGTGGCTGGGCTGAGAGAAGAGGAATAAGCAACCGGAATCCAAATTCAGCTAGGGGCAGAGGTGGGATGCAGGATAGCAGAAGACAGCGGACAAATTACAATTGATGGTAATATTCGGACAGGCCTGGAGATAGCAGCGATGAGATAAACAAACAAACTTGTTAATCCTTCATCTTGTTTTTTTCGGTTCATCTCTCTTCACCCTTTTGTATTCCGTGGCTATGCTCACCTTGTTAAACATGTTCTGCATATTCTCTCCTTTTCCCCTGATGGAATGTGTGATAGACTAACTGAAATGCTATGCTTGGTTGATGTTAGTACTTACCTGTAACATCATCTACATCTGATACAAGCACTAGATTGTGGAAGCTAAGATCCACTTCATATTATGGACAGGTTAGGTCCTGTCTAGATCCACTTCATATTATGGAAGCTAACCTCTAGATTGTGGATTGTTAAAAGCTGTGTTAAATGCTAGTGGGACTTTTGGATCCACCATCAGATTGTGGAAACTGGTAAAGGTTGGGATGCCTGTTTACGAATTTCACAATTTGGAGTTAGTAGTATATACTAGTAGATTATAAAAGCCAGATTTCACTATCTGGGTGTTTGGATTACAAGCTTAGGTTGCACACAATCTAGGTGGATCCAAACAGGGCTTTAAAGCATTTAGGCCATCTTTTTAAGTAGTTTTTAGGCCTTTTTAAGTTTTTTAAGGAAAATTTGTAACTGGTGGCAGTGCTGAAACTGTCTTGGCAATTCCACCAGGAAGCATGGGTAGTCAAATCCTCTGATGTGAGCCTGTGATGTTTAAAGAACCAGTTGATTCATGACCCATCCAAAAGTCTGGAGAAATTAAATGGATACAGTCGCAAACACTGGAGTGACTGGTTTCTAGTTGTTGCATCGCCGGACCAAAACAATACTAGAGGGGTACATATGGATTAGTAACAACTAATGCAGAAGCTGGAGAACATAAGTCTAGCTAGTTGTCGTCTCCGTAGGCGAGGAAGCGGTAGCGCTCCTCGTACGGGCCGTCGAAGTAGAGGTCGGCCTCGAACCAGCGCGGGTACCTGACCAGGTCCCCGGCCACGAAGTGCATGTAGTCCTCGCCGTGGACGGCGCCGGCGGGGATGACCTTCACCTCGCCGGACACGATGTACACGAGCTGGTCCACCTGCCAGTCCCACGGCATCCGGCACCGCCCGCCCGTGCGCCACGACGACCACGTCTCCATGGCCCGCAGCGCCTCCGCGCGCGCGCGCGCCACCTCGCCGCGCTCCACGCGCACCTTGTACACGTCCTCCAGGGGACGCCCCAGCAACGCCGCGCCGCCTGCTGGTGGCGGTGGTGGTGGTGCCGCCGCCGCCGCCGCCCGTATCCTTCCTCCTCGTCCGCTTGCGCTGATAGGGAGCCTAGGAGGAGGAGGAGGCCGGTACGCCGCGGGGAGCGCGAGATGGAATCCGCCGGTGCTGGCGGCGGAGGGCCTCATCGTGATGAGTCCCCTATCCTTCCCTCTCCGGCTTGGGTCCTTTCGCTCGCTCTCTCTCTCTCTCTCTCTCTCTCTCTCTCTCTCTAACTCTCAAGAAGCTGGCCGAGGGGCAAGAAACGGGCAGGCCGCCTTATCCATGAGCCTTCTTGTTTCGCTGAGTGTCGACTGCAGAGTGGGAGAGCGTTGTCGTTGTCGACGAACGGGTTACTCCTCCTAGACGACACCTCAGACTCAACAACACGGCGAAAACATCGACAAATTGACACGGCGAAAAACAATTGGATCATGTTACCATGTGATGATCTCAGTCAATGGCATGTGGATCAGATGATGAGATAACTGATCAAAGCCTCTTTTGTGGTGTGACCAGCATGCAATTGCCTCGAAACCATGATGACAGATGCACAGATTCAGTTTGAAAAAACACCCAATCTCAACTTCTGCCACACTGCAATCAAATGACTGGCGTTTCATCAGACCAGACAAGCAGATCCTCTTGCATCTCAAACAGGAGCATAGTCGTATCAGATGCCACGGCTCAGCACAGACAAGCTCACAAGCACGTGTGGGATTCCATTTTTTCCGGTTTCAGATCACAAAACCACGGAGGGTCATCAATGTCATCAGTGGTGGTAGTATTTACAATCACTCCCACAAGCGCTATGGATGATGATGATGCGTTTTTAACTAAAGAGACGAGTACGACAATACCAGCCTCCCTTCGCAGTCGCGCATCATCACCGCCAGATCAGCGACTGCAACTCCGTCTACCTAGCCTTGCCCGATGCACCACCCAGTTTATAACAGGTATAGCCAACAGCAATTGGGGAAACAAAAATTAGAAAACAAAGAGTGCAAGTGTGCACATCCTGAATCGCAAGATGATGATCCTTCAATGGGCATATCACGAGGATCAAATCGTGTCTGTTCCTCTTGTTACATGTAGTTCAGGATGCCGATGATGATGCTATCCGCCCAGAAGCTCGCATTTCGTCCAGAGTAGTCGCTAGCCAGTCCAGCCCTTCATACAGGCCATCGCCTTTCAGAGCACATGTGCCCTGGATGTGCCAGATGCGGTTTGTCAGGTCATACAGCCCGAGACCCTCACACACTTCCATCGGAGTCATTGCTCCCCTCTGCATTAACATGCGCATTACCACAGTAAGCAACAGCATGGTGAAAAAGAGAAAGACTATTTATCTAACAAAAAGTACAGATAAATGAGATTTTTCACACATTTAAAGACGTCTATTCGTCTCAGCAATGCTTATGCAAAACAAGAAAACATATTGACATCTTCTGTTCAAAATGAAACAAAATTGCTTACAGCAAATGAAAAACAGTAGCAGCTATTTGCCTATTTCCAGTACAAGAATTGGCATGGCTGCAGAGTGCAGATGGAAGAAATATCATTTGCAAGTGCATATCTATTAATGGAACATAAGCATTAACATTATGTATGTACAGAAAACAACTAGGCTCAAACAGACAAAACCATAAGCCAGAACTTGAAAAAACAAGCAAAGAAATCAAAATTCATCTATTAAAAGTGAATCATGGTATATAATAAACAACCCAGAGAAAACATAGTTGAACATACGGACATACCATGTCTTGCTTGTTAGCAAACACCAATATCACACTGTTAAGCATAAAAGGGTCATTGATTATAGCCTGAAATATTTATAAGGTTTCAAAACAAGTTAGAATGGATATTACAAAGAATCTCACTGCACATAGGTACCCAATAGAGAGGATGATAGAAACCTGAAATTCTGCCCTGGCTCTCCCGATTCTATCTCGATCCAGTGAATCAACCACGTAAATCTGTAAGTTCAGCAAATTATGGCGAAAACCTTACATTTCAAGAAAACGGCATTTACTACAAAGAAATGGAAACTTGATAAACCAATGCTGAGATATAGCATAATGAATGAAGATCTTGAGCTAGGGTATGAACAGCACGAAGACTGAGCTGGTTTCCTACAGCAATTTTACCTTTTCTGGTTTTTATATCTGCACTAAGTAATACAGTAAGCATTAAAGAGTAATAAAAGATGCCCAAATAAAATGGGCTCAAGCATCCACAAAAACGTCTGTTAACCTATGCTTGGGAGTGGTACTCGTCTTCTGTAGTTACACTCTAGGGCCCGTTTGGAATGCAGGAATTTCACAGGAATTACGCAGGAATTTCACAGGAATCAGTTCAATTTCACAGGAAAAACGCAGGAACGGAGAAGTTTTCCCGCGTTCCAAACAGGCCCTAAGCTACAACTACTAAAATCCACATGTGCACAGCTAAGTGGAAGAAACAGTATAGCATGAGCACTTCCATGTCGAATTTCTACTTTGCATAGAATTTAATTTATGCTGCTGCACTTGGGAAGCAGAAATGAGAGTAAATGACCAGAGCATCAGTGTTGTTGAAGTAGTGCCTCCACAAGGGCCTCAGCTTCTCCTGGCCACCAACATCCCACACAGTGAAAACTACATTCTTGTACTGGACCTTCTCAACATTGAAACCTGCATCGTGATAAAGGGCAGGCAGTCACTAAACAGAAGAATGAATTAGCATGGTAGGTGCAGAGTTAGACAAAACTTTAATCCGCAACGATTGAAACCAAAAGGAATGAATTGCACAAGCAGACATGTGGAACAATTGTACCTATGGTAGGAACGGTGGAGAGAACTTCGCCAATGTGCAGCTTATAGAGTATGGTGGTTTTGCCAGCTGCATCTAACCCAAGCATCACCACCTGAAAAAAGGATGCTAATTCAGTTTGAAAGGGCACTGGTATAAATCCCAGAGGATACAAAAGTTGAGACCAAACACGCATGGATCACCAATCAGAGTTAAGAAGACACGAGACATGGTCGAAGCTTGAAACAGTGCATGCCCAGCACTTGAATTGGAGCGACGCCATACACGCTAGGAAAACATCCAGCGCAGATAATGAGCAAAGTAATAACTCATCAAGACCTCGTTGACCCAGGTAAGATTTGATCTGGCATATGAAAGATCACAGCAAACCATGGCTCGCCACCGATCATTTCGCTTTCATTGGATGGTAATGATTGGCAGCAGGACACAGGTTGTTGCTGGTACAAGGAATCTGCTACTACTAATTCAGTGCAAGAATCAAATCTATTACCGTCACAGATAGGTAAGATTAGCAGGACGCTATGTTTGCCCAGCATCGTGACTCATTATTCCCTGCCTTGTTTGTTAGTGATGGGTAGCCAAAACAGTGCTGGCAGATTGACCGCCGGACGCGTGATTCACTACCAATTCAGCGCTAAACTGAAATTAATGCTACAATACACGGAGATAAGACTGCGACATGACCGCCACCGCCCCAGTGAACGGATCGGTTCATTAAGGAGCCCGATTGATTGCAGCATCCTGTCGGGAAGCAAAGGGAGCGAAGGGGAAGATGAGGTGTAGCGTACCCGCATCTCCTTGTTGCCGAAGAAGGCATCGAAGAGCTTTCGGAAGGCCTGCCCCATCTGCTGACCTTGCCCCCTGGATCCAGTCGGATCTGTGGGAGGGCGCGGCGGGGAGGGAGGCGATGGGACAGGCGGCGCAGGCGGAGGCGGGAAGGGCAGCACCTCGAGTGGAACCTTCTAGAAGGTCGGGAGGAGGGCGGGCTAGGTTTTGAGGAAGGATCGGCGACGAAACGAGGGGTGGTAGGGTGGGTGTGGTGTGCAGCTGAAGCCAGGAGGAGGAAGACTGCCGCTGGCCTCGCCTCGCCAGAGTGGTGGGTGTGGTCCACTGGATGCGATGCGATGCCGGATCGGGCAATCTGGACCGTCCGTCCGTTTTCTATGCCGCCGGGTTCAACTGCTTTGCGACTTTTTTGTTACGTTTGGTAGGTTCGATGCGACGCCGCAGGTACTGTACTTATGATTGATGGCTAAAGAGATTGCAATTGTATAAATACTCCATATAACAATTGAGGGCATGTTTGGTAGCAAAGTTTTTAAAAACCATAGTTTTTAGATACTGTGGTGTTTAGTTGTACATGACACAAATACCACGGTTTTCAAATACCATGGTTTTTTCATAGTTTTGATGAAAACCAAGGTGTGTTTGGTTCCAAAGTTTAGTAATGCAGTATCCAACCGCCACCACCAACTCGTCCTCCGCAGCAAGCAAGCAATGCACCTCGCCGCCGCGCTCTCCCGCGTCACTATCAACGGTGGCTTTGGCTTGTTCTTGGACACCGCTGAGGAGGGGACTGGCCACGCCAAGAGGGGAGTTGTGTGACGAGCGAAGGGCAAAACTGGGGATGCAGCGTGGCCGGAGCCATGGCCGTGGATTGGAATCCCTCTGGCGATGAGGGAGGCGGAGGCCGAGGAAGCAGCGTGGTGGGAGCCAGGGCCATGGAGGCGGAGCCGGCCGCGGAGGTGGGATCGGCAGCGGAGGGAGCCATGCGAGGCGGCCACGGCGAGATCTGGCTGTGGAGGGAGCCGTGGGAGGCTGTCGTGGCGGGAGTGCGAGATCCGACCACAGAGGCAGGGCCGGCTGCGGAGGAAACCATGGGAGGTGGGGCCGGCCGCGGATGAAGCCATGGGAAGCGTCCATGGGAGGCGGGGCTGGCCGCGAGGCGGCCGCGGAGGGAGGAGGTGCCGTTGGTGGTACCGGCCGTGGGAGGTACCGGCCGTGGAGGAGCCGGCGGCAGGTGGCGGGGCTCGCCACGGGAGAAGCCAGGGGGAGGCGCGGAGCGGCAGCAGGTGGGTGCGAGCGGGGGCATCAAGCAGCGCAGAGGAAAAACGAAGGAAAACTGAGGTCTAACCTCAGTATCCAAAACTCCAAAAATACCATGGTTTTAGGTAAACCATGATATCCAAAACCGTATTTTGTTGGTATCAATCAAACGCCTTTTGGCTTTTAAAATAAACAGTATTGGCAAAAACCATGGTATTTGTGATGCCCCTGGCATCTCAAGAGCCTTAACACGCAACTAGAGACAAGTTAATAATGAATTGAGACTTGATTACGCTTAGAGAGCAATGAGAACTAGCTAGAGAAATCACTAAGTCAAAATTTTTCTAGAAGAATACGAAACCCTACGTGGTTTGGTTATTTAAGTCACCACCCACAGGCTTTTATGCAAAACACCAAATACTAAAGTCTTAGTTCAGGATGTTACCTTCAACTTTGGTATTATGATCATCCTTACAATCATATGCTATTAGGGTTAAAAGTCGAGGCCAAATCAAATCAGAAATTCCTGGAGAAGTGTCAATAGTGGTCGTGACCAAATTTGAGCCCTAATAAAACTTTCAAATTCATTAAGCACCTTTGCTTAAACTTTATATCAAACTTGTGGTGCAGAACATGTACTACGCTTTTGTTACACTGAGTATGGATCAAAACTGTCATCTGCTCATTCATAATTGCACCCAAATATCTCATGGAAACAACCAGGTCGGCCTACACTTAGAATATTTTTCCAAGTCTGAATTTCAGCCCTTTCCAAACTTAAATCTGAAATTACTTTTGATTTCACTATATAACTTCAAAACCTTCCTTTCTATAAAGTGAAATTTAGCTTATCACCTTTCAAATGCACCTATTGTGGAAGTGATTGGGTTCTATTTGATACTTCAAAAGTTGAAAAATAAGAAAGACTCTACCTAAACTAAAGCTGCAGTTTTACCAAACCCTCAACAATGTTTGTACTTGTAATTCAAAATCTGTGGTGATCCAAGCCAAACTTTATATACCAAACTTGTAGAAAATTATATTAGGAACAACTTTGGTAATTGTAGTGTTGACATGTACAGTGATTTAGATAGTGTTTTGGGACCTTTTCTGTCAGCGCGAGATTTCTATCAAAAATTGATTTGTTTAGTAATTTCAAATTTAAATTGGTCTACAGCCATAATATTGCAAAACTCCAATTGAATAAGTTGTAGGGCATGAAATTATAAACAAAATTGGTATAAAACTCCTTGAGTGAATGTGACCATAAGATGGACTTTTAGAATTTCTAAACAGGAGGGGTTTTTTTTGTCAAACATGGGTCAGCAGTTTAAATTCAAATTTAAACCATATTTTTGAATATAACATGGTATACAAGTTTATAAATAAAATGTAGAGAAACAAATTTAGAACATTTCATCCAATTGGATTTTTTCTAAATTCGGCCTCTAGTTCAATCAAAAACTGATATTTCAAACAGGGGTCCAAGCAGTCAAACTGGGCTTTTTCCTTTTCCCTTGATTTTCAAAAACCAGAGTCAATGAGAGGCGGATCCCACCAGTCAGTCGCGGGCCCCATCACCGCCCTCCTTCCCCAACCAGCGCACGCCGCGCCTGGGCGCCGCTCGCCACGCGGCTGCCGGCCACCGGCGTCTGAGGCCGCGTCTCGGCCTGACCCGTGCCGCGCCCTCTCTTCATCTAGACGAGAACGCAGCCTCGTTCACGCTTGCGTCCCTCCCTCACTCGCCTTCGTCTCTACCCGAGGGCCCCCTCCCTCTCTGCTCTCCAACCCCGGCCCCCATGGCCGCTCGAGCTTGAGCTCGTCGCGCTGCCGCCGTCCGGTCTCCCCACGCCATGAGACCACAACCATCACCTTCGCCACTCCACCACGCACCCGTAGCACTTGACCTTATCGCCATCCCACCGCTCCATCGCCGGGTCGAGCCGTGCCCCGAGAGCGCCCCGCCATGGCCACCATGGTGACGCGGCGAGCTCGTGCACTGGCCGCCTTGGTCCCTCTCCCTCCGCGACATAGCGCGTCTCGCGCTCGCCTCGAATCCCTCTACCGAACCCCCGAAGCCTCGGCCGCCACCATTGCCTCTAGCCCATCTCCCCATGCGCGCGCCACCGCGGCCGCCATAGCCGCCGCCCCCTCACCGTGGAGGACCACCCTCGGGCCCTCCCCTCGCCTCTACTCATCCGCCGGACTCGCCACACCGTCGCGCAGCCGAAGCGCCCCTCCGCTCCTCTTCCCGTTGCTGGAGCTGCGGGATCGAGCCCGCGGCCACCGAGTCCCGTGCGCCGGCGCCGCGCCGGTTCACTGGCTCCGCGTCACCCGCTCGCTCCACGCTGCACGACGAGGTTAATGGGATACGATAGCCCATCGCCGGGGACACCTTCGGCACCGTACTCGGCTTCAAGTTCCGGGCTCCCCGCACTGGTGCAAGCACGGGAAACTCGGCCCGCCGCGCGGCGTTCTCCCCATCCGGAGGTAGAAGATGAAGGCACAGTTTTGCAGAAAAACCCCTTCGATTAATGCTTATTATATCACTATTGAATGTGCCTTGATAAAACTGCAGATAACCCCCTAGATCTATTAGAGTTTCGCATTTTTACCCGAAGCTTTTCCTTTTTGCAGATCTAACCCTATATATATGTTGAATTAGTGCGCTATTGACAGAGTCTATGGATATTTGTTTGCTAGTCCCTGATGTATATAGTTAATTGTGTCTAGGTCCCTGCTCTGTATGATTTTCCATTTAAATGCATTCAAATCGGCTATGAACTTTGAAAAATCATATAAAATCACAGAAAAATCCAAAATGGGCAAACTCAGTTGCTTAGACTCCTCTTGAGTAGATCTACATGATAGGTATGAGGTGGAAGTGTGAAATGTCTGTTTTACCCTTGGCTTTTTGAATGCATGCTGTAGGTAAATAAATGGTAAAAGCGGACCAAATGAACTCCAAAAATTATAAAACTTGGACAGTAGCTTTGTTATGGCATCTAGTTACTGTGTGATTTTTGGTAGCCCTAGCATTGGCTGTTTAATTACTGTTTTGCCCTTATGCATGTGTTTTGTGTTTTTAATTAACTCGGGAAATGAAGGCTACATAAAATATGCTCAAACATCACCTCTGTTATTTTTCATATACTCTATATAGTATGGGTAGCTCACTAGTAGAGTATGAGATTGTGCATGTTTGTTTTAGCTGCTGTTTTGAAATTGACAAAATGCTACTAGTTGAAAAAGAAAATAGGAAAAAATGTATTTAAACTGCTAGGAAAATTATGGAAAAAATCTAGTAGCCTACTAGTGATGTCTTGATACCAGAAAGTAATTTTGTGCACTTTAATACCACTGTTTTGATTTATATGATTTTCATGGTGAAATAAAATATAGAAATTAGATGTCCTATCAAGTTATGGATTTTGTGCTTGCTAATTTTTATACATGATGTTCATGCAATGTAATAGTTGCTGTAGATATTTCAAATCCAAAACTCATTCCTATAAATTATGAAAAATCTGAGAAGCTATAGGGCTGAGAAATTGTTGTAATTTTAATAAAATAATTATAACTACAATTGAGTTGAAATTTTGGCAGTAGCTTTGGGTATGCAGAATCTATATGTCATAAAAGTTTGGTCTCAATTGGTTATGTTTTACTGTTACAACTTAGAGGCATAAATAACTTCACAAATGAAAATAAATTGCCCTAAGTATAAGCATTTGCAATGTGTTAAACTACCATACCATGTTTTTATCCATGACATACCTGCTGCATTCCAACTTTTGCATTTCACCTACATGCAGTGTACACTTATACCTGATTGATTCTTGTTTGCATAAGGTAAGCTAAAGGACAATTTAAGTTGGTAATTGAACAAGTATTAAATCCATGTGTTCCATTGCGCATATCCAATTGTCTATGTGCATACTTACTTTAGGTTCATAGAGGTACTCGTTGTTTAAGTAGTTTACTGATCACTCTTTCCGTATGCCCATGGAATGATTGCCCATATATGTACTTGATGATTATGCATCTCATTCCTTGCATCATTACGCATGTCATCCATACAGTGGCGCTTATTGCAGATACGTGATCGAGAACCAAGTGCGTGGAACTATTTCAACCAGCGGTGATCCAAAAGACCAACTAAGACCCATTCACGACCTGGAGGGCCCATCAGTCGTGGTTGGAAGGAAGAGTTGTCCAAGGGATCAAGGAGTTGCCTGGGGCAAAGCCTCACAGCCCGGCAAACTAACAGTAGCTTAGTTTGTTAGTTTTATTAAAGTGAATCAAAGGTAGGCAGGACCATACTATACCCAGCAAACATCTTATGTCTTGATGATTAGGCATATGCATCAGGAGTTGTTTGGAACCAACTGCATTAGACATCCTGGCCGCCCTGGCCCTAGATCTTATGAATAGAGTTCGTATGACGAGTATGCCTAGAAATGCTAGGTACGAGTAGATACGAGTAAGCACTGTCACTCGTCGCGTAGGTGATTTCAAGAATTTACAGAAATCTCACTGAGGTAAGTTGTTATATATGCTTCTGATTTAAATGGAGACCGGGCGGAGATTTTATGAGTTATTCATGGTTTATGGTATTGTGCACTGGACTTCGCTCGAGTCGCATAAGGCCCGTTCGCGGTTCGCCTGCTGATCGGCATAACATTGCTACTTGGTCCTACCATCGTGCTCAGGGGCGCTTGGGGTGTAGACTCGTGGAGGGCTGGACCCGGTGTGGCCGAGGTAACGCTCCACGGGGGCTAAACCTGGGGAATGGCGGGTTGGAATCGAACTCGGGATGGGACAAGTGGAGATGGGGGCTAGTAAGCATATACCCCTAGCATTTTTAGTTGTTCCCGGGAATTAACAAATCGATTCGAATCGCTGATGCTCACCAGGTGTGAGAATGCCAGATATCGCACACGGGCAACGTAGTAATAACTGTAACATGCTGTTTATTAAGTCATGCCTTTTTATACAACATGCTTGAATGTGTATGATCCGTCTCACTATTCAGGGTGTCGTCCATCCACTGCTAGTAGATCGATGGACTTGGGAGATGCTTAGAGGTCGAGGGAGGGCTGACCCGACGTACCGTGGTATCGCTCCTGAGACGGCTACTCTCAAGAGGTTAGATGGAGGCGCTGTGAATCTTGGGACGGGACATGTATTCATGTTTTACTTTCTTGCAAGTATTTATTTTTGATATAAGTGATATTCATGATTAATGGATAGCATTTGTCAAATCCTGCTATCTTATGTCAACATGACTTTGTTTAAGAATCAACAGCTAAGGATCCACATAATTAGTAAGCATGCTTTGCGTCAGCCGTAAGTCCAGTCCATTAAGTCCTACTGAGTAATAAGTACTCAGTGTTTGCCCCCATTTTTGGATCACAGGAACCGACGATAGCTGGCCAACTGTGTTGGAGGTGGTAGTACCGGTGGACTCGGTGCTACTCGTCTTGTTCATCTCTTCATGAAGACTACTTAAGTATATGGTTTTCGCTGCGAGATTTTAAAAATGCTTCCGCTATATTTATATACTCTGAATTCGCTTCCGCTATATTTTGTCTATGTATTTGAATTCATACCTTTGGTTTGTAAATTAAGTCTATTATTCTCTATTTCAACTGCCTGTGATGATGTAATTGTTGTGGCTCCTTCGAGAGTCGGATGCGTTTGATGTCGGTTTCTCGGGAAATGGTGTTATCGAGAGCCCGAAGGACTCTTGACGGACTACCGGGTTTAGTCTGGCCTAAGTGCACTGCGAGACAGAGGTGGCAGGTGTGCTTACTCTAGATTAAGCAGGGCGGTTCTGCCACAGTATTGCTTCAAAACCGTGAAAAAACTATGGTACCAAACAGGCCCTCAGTGTTGTAATTGCAACGATTAATGGAATTATTTATCCATAACATATGTGTTTTTCATGTTACTAACCAACCTGGCAGTATTCAGTTTTTTTTTATCAAAACCATTGTTCCTCCCTTTAAATAATATATGCTATTTAACTTTTTTTTAGAACAAACTTTCATCACTCATCTTATACTTAAAAAAATATATGATTGTTATTTATTTTCTGTGATTTCGTCTATCCTGTCATCTACTCGCAAAAAAAAAAGAGTTTTTCTTAATCTATTTTACATCTAATTCTCATCTAGTCAAAGTTATACCCGTACATTTGATCCTCTACTATTTTGATTTCATCCATTAATTTATTTGACACTAATCTTAGCTCGAGCGTACGCATGGTGGGTTGCAGGAGTAACCACCAGATCGGTTTTATAGGCACTTTGTTGGGGAAATTAAGGAGAGGGTATCTATAGGCTCTGATCATATACAGGCGTAGCAAATTTTAAAAATAAATGAAAACATTCAAGATAATCGAGGAACATAACCCACGTCAAAACGAAATATGCAGCGGATTATGATAAAGTTAAGCGTAGTTGTTGCATTTTTTGCGTTAAACAATTATTATTGTACTAACTCATCTCGATTTTGTTCCTATTGCTAATATGCATTATAATAATTCATCTTTTTCATAGTAATTACTATTTTAGCTTTACCCCAAAACTCAATATAATGCGAACATGGAAGGAACTAAATAGTGGCAAATATCTGCAAACACTGCATTACATACCAAATATATACTTGTCCAGGCTTCCTTTAGGTATATATTTTTTTCTCGAACCACGCAGGAAAACTGCGCGTCATTTGATTTAAGAAAGAAACAGAAGTTGCGTCAGATAGGCAAAGGATGCCAAATCCGACCCTAAACCCACACAACACTACAGACTTTTCACAAAAAGTTCACGACCCTACACCCAGTAACAAGCTCCTGGAGTTTGGAGGCCCCTGCCTTACACCATAGCTGACCCTCCTCCTCTACTCGCTGGATAACTCGCTGGACACACGGTTGACAGCCTTCAAAAATATAAGAGTTTCTGAACTTCCAAAGTTCCCACGTGACTAGTATGAATAGTGTGTTAAGCCCTTTTCGCTCCTCCTTCAGCACCATAGCACTGGAGTGCGCCCACCAGCTTTAGGCTGTCCCCAATGGAAATCCCTAAAGGGGTTCCCTAAAACACTGTTTTTCACTGTTTGACATAAATGCGGTACTGTAGACAGAGAGGGAGGTAGTTGGAATAGTGATAAAAAATCGGATTTGAGGAGTGTTGTTGGAGATAGTCTTAGGTACATATTCATAGCAGAGTAAAACTTCAGCTATTTCTACAATGATGTATCGTCCATTGTGCTGCACCACCTTCTTTATGTGTTTCATGGCAGAAGCAGAGGTGGATACAAGGAGGAGCGGGCAGGGGCCTGTGCCCCATGTGGCAAAAAAAAATTCACTAAATATTTTTAAATATAAATAAAATTTAAAAAATTAGTGCTATTGGCTCCTTCTGACAATGAAACATTCAAATGTCTGGCTCCGCCACTGGATAAAATCCAGTCAATTTCACTATATTTTCATACTGAACCGCCGTAAGATTTCCGACCTCGTTACTAAACGTTTTTTCATGTGACACAAGGGAACTTTCCATAAGTTTCTTCACGGCAATAACTTTCCCATCCTCTAGAATCCTCTGTATATCCTCTGTATAAAATTTAAAAAATTAGTGGTATTGGCTCCCTCTAACAATGAAACATTCAGTGCGCAAAATCCAATCAATTTCACTATATTTTCATGCTGAACCGCCGTAAGATTTCCAACCTCATTACTAAATGTTTTTTCATGTGACACATGGGAACTTTCCACAAGTTTCTTCACGGCAATAACTTCACCATCCTCTAGAATCCTCTGTGTTAAAGGCTTAAGCTTAACATACGTACGTAGTATACGTACGTACATACATACCACAGGATGATATGTTCTTAATCATCTTTTGAGAGGACAGAAAAAAAATCCATACGACACGTCAAACCAAAGCATGTCGGTGCTGGAGGAGGAGGAGTAATCGAGGATGACTGCCCCGACGTAAAGCCGCTGTTACCGAAGATTCAGAGTCTGTGTTGACTCCAAAGTCCCACGAGAGGCCACCGTCTTCGTAATCGAAGGAGAGCTCTGACGGCGGCGGCGGCAATGGCGAAGGAGGATTCCAGGGTGGAGACGCCACCACACATCCTCGGCCACGCCGAGGTTTACCCACACCCCAGACGGAGGGTCGGGGATGTACCTTGTAGACTATTCTGAATGCACCTTTACCAAATTCTCGTTCACGAGAGAAACCATTTGTGATTTGCTTCAGAAAGCTTGCTGGTATATTCTATGTCGACAATGTACTTAGAAGAAGCTTTGCTAGTGCCAGTGGTCATTTTTGACATTATATTTATATAGTTGTGGTGTGAGATGAAGTAGGTTGGACAGTTGAAACTTCCAATTTCTGAAAATATGACACAATGTAGTTCAGCAAAAACATAACAAAATCATTAGAAAACAAACGATGGTTGTAAGAGGATGCTTCAATGTTCGTTTCCGAGTGTTTCATGAAGGAAGTTATATATGAAACATGGTGGCACGGGATATTTGGTTTCCTTAGTAGGCACTCGCACTTTCGCGAGAGGTAGTTGGCCTCCAAGTCCCAATCCTCTGGTGGTGGAGGGTGCTATGAGGCTGAAGGTTCACTGCCAGCCTGTTTGGCTATAGATGGCACCCTTTCAGTAATTAGATTATTTTCAGCAATCTAATTTTTCTAATATATGTTCTACCTTCATAGTATTCCTTAAGCTCTACGCCGAAGTGCCATCATAAAACATTGGTAGCTTGTTATGGTGTGGGTATGTCGAAACATGTACATGTACCAAACCAACATTGGAGTAACGATTATGCTGCCGGGATGGATGTTTGTTTTCGCTACTAAAGCGAACCATGGTTTTTACACCATTTTGGTCCAATACGACAATGACTTCCGAAAACAAAGAACCGCTAATAAAAATTAACAATGTCAATTCTAAACCTTTTTATCGTACGTGGCGGCATTGAGATAACGCTACCGCCGTGGTTTGGCCAGACCAGGCCGCCTGCTGTGAAGGTTCTGCCAGGTAACCTTACTGCCAGTTGATATACCATTTTGTAAAAACCGCCGTGTCGACCGGTGATAGTGTGTATGGCATTTAATCTTACAAAATAAAAAAACGAACCGCACAGGTGGCGCCATGGGCCCGTGGCGGATCGTTGCCGCACGCTTCTTCATCTGCGTTGTGCCCAACCGAAATGATTCCTTGTCCGGCCTACCGCACCCAAAATGCTCGGGTCGTCGTCGCGCTGTTGACTCTGGGTGCGCAGCCCTAGTAGGCAGCGGATGCTCAATTTGATCTCGGACGGTGCTCTCCCAATTTTTTAGATGGCGTGCGCCGGCGCCCCCTCCCCGATCGGTAACTCTAACATCAACAATGTGTTTCTTCTGCAAGTAGGCCCGCGAGCATGAAAAAACGTTTGCCTGTGTTTTCCACTCTGTGTACACAGGCGTAATCATACAGTACGTTACTGTATACGGTGTCACCAGGAAGGGCATTCGTACTGTATACAGTGCGCAATCATTATTTTTCCACTCTGTGTACAGTGCGCAAATAGTGTTTTTCATGTCCATTTCCACTTTCTGGTGACTTTGGTTTTAGGCCGACGCCAGCAGATAAGGCAAATACCACATCCATCCACTGTTTCACCTACCCTCTCCGTAAACAGTGTCGCTGCAGTATCGTTTTGTACTATACCCGATCTTTTAACTCACCTGCTGGACTTAGCCTTGCTGTGTTAACCAGATGTTGTACTATGTACACTATGTAGCAAGTATGTTCAGTTTAATTTTCAGTTGTTATTTTGGTTGGAACCACGCCCACGCATATATGAGCTCACTCACTGCCTGCAGTGTAGATGCCGTGCATGGCGGCGTTGGTCGTGGCTACAATATCTGGCTGCTCTAATTTTTAATTTAAGAAGTTATGGAGACCGTCAAGTACGTACGCCATGTCAACCTGTACAAATATATACTATGCATCCTGCTATATAGTGCGGTGCGCTCAATCGCTTAGACTATCCGCAGTGGGCAGCGCGAAAGCCCACCCTAAAGTTTTAAAGTTTTAGAGTCGACTCGACGGCCCCAGCGGTCTGCCCTATCACCCACCCTACGGTAAGGCAAGCACTCTCTCACCTCACGTTTGCAGCCCGTCGAGTTCCAACCCTATCAGACTCTCTCCTTCACGTGGACAAGAACGGACGGCCGGCTCGGCTCTCTCCCGCACCTGCCGTTCTTTGTGCCATCGGGCGGACATGGAGCAGCCTTCCCCCGTCCGCGCGCCACCAGCGCAAACGTCGGAGCTCGAGGCTGCGGCGGCCGTCGCACTCTGGCGCGGATCCGGGGCCGAGGCGGCGGCGCCGGATCTTGCCGCGCGCGGAGGGGAAGGCGCCAACAGGAGATGAGGCGAGTGGTGAGGACAACGCCGTCGTGCCGGCGGGGAGGAGGAGAGGCGGAGCCGGCGGGGCGGGTGGAGGACGCCGCAGGGTGAAGGCGCCGGCAGAGGCCATGGCGAGAGAGATGGGCGCCGCGGGAGAGCTGAGTCCGGACGCGGGCGGCCGGATCCGCGCGCCGCTTGGCTGGAAAGGAGGGCGGCACGTGGCTCCCGGCGGCGGCGGACGACAGGGGGCCGGCGCCACGGCGAGAGCGGCGGAGGAGGCACGGCGAAGGAGAGGCAGTGAGAGGAGAGCCCGGCGTGCTGTGGTTTGGATCGGGGGAATTGGAGAAGGAAGGAAGAGGGTGGAAAAAGAAAAAGAAATAATAAAAAATTGTGATTGTTGATATAGAGCTGAGATACAGGGTAAACATGGTTGCAGAGGATTATTGAATAGAGTAGAGAATCTCGCTGATTAGGACAAAATATTTCTTTTAGAGTAGAAATTTAGGGTTGGATGAGTGCGGATAGCCTTAGCTATCCACCGCGGTTTCTTAAATGGTTTTCTCAAAACACTATTTTGCACTATTTGACATAAATGTTGTACTATAAATACAGAAAAAAATAGCCAGAACAGCGATAGAGTGGAATTCGATGAGTACCATAGTGAATATCATCACTGGTATTTCATTGTCTTCAGTTGCTTGAACGGAACACCAATGCGTGCGTTTATTTGACACAATACAGAACATTTGAGATACCCGCTGATTGCTTGCTCTAACGATATCACTAGTACGTACTACTAGAAAAAAAAACATATCGCACTCTGCTCCACTGCACTTTTCGGAATGTTTATGTGCTCTGCGCTGCGCGCGTGGTTTGAACATTCCAAACCTCCGATTCAGCCTACTGACATGCATAAGCTCACGGCATTCAGCAGCTGCACATATATGCTAGCTAGCAGCGGTTTCCCCGGTCCCACGTTCTCATCGTTATTTCAACTATTCCTCGCTCTATCTACAATGTTGTAACAGTGATAGACTGATAGAGAACATAGAATGAAAGCACCGTCTCCGAGGCTAAGCTTTAGCTCGAACGTACTCATGGTGGGTTACAGGAGTGGCCACCAGATCGGTTTTATTGGCATTTTGTTGGAAAATTATTAGGCTATCTTTAGCAAAATGCTTATCCACCCTTAACTATCACTATTTCAACCGCCCACTCTATCTACATTAGCGATACAGTGTCACTTTGTACCATAGACAGACCATATGGCCAACCTCCACATATGGGGCCCAACAAATTTTAAAAACAGTTTGAAAACATCCAAGGCAATCGAGGAACATAACCTATGTCAAAACAAAATATGCAGCGAATTATGACTTGAAAATTTTCAATTCTTTTTTACATTTCTTTGATAAGATGAGTGATTGAACTTAGTGATGGTCGACATCTAGAGTTTGAGTTATAGTTGAAATATTGTGTATACACAAATATATATTTTTTATTTTTTAGATTTACTAGATCGATCTTTTATTCACACCTTCTAGAACTCGTTTCACTATCACTAGCTATTTTATTATTATTTTGATGTATTGATACATCTCCATGATCTTTTCTAACACATTTTTTAGTCGTTTGAGTATTTTATTGAAAATCACCAATACATGTGTCGATAATCTAATTTCAATGGGATAGCTAAATTTAGATAGTTTTAGAGTTCATATTTAAAATTGGACAAATAACGAAGTTACAGGCAATGTAGATTTGTTCATAATCATAATTGCAGAATTGATCGTGCGTTGTGACTGTAAGACCATATGCAGTGGATTGGGTAAATGGATTGCCTATACACTTTAGCGACACTGTTCACAGAGAATGAGGTAGATGAAATAGTAGATACACAATGCATTTAGGCTCTGTTTGGATCCACCTAGCTAAAAATTAGCTCCTTTCTTTTAACCACTTTTAGCTACTTGGAGATCCAAACAGGGTGGCTAAAAGTGCAAAGCTAAAAATTAGCTCCCACAAAATCACTAGCTGGCCAAGGGTAGCTAAATGGAGCTAAAAGTGGTACATGGTTCCCTTTTTCCACCCCCTACCCTCCCCAAGTGGACCCCACCCCGTCAGTTTCCTCCTCCCCTCTTCCTACTCGCATGCCGCCTCCACCCCAGCCTCGCCGCCTCCACCCCCACCGGAGAAGCGCCGCCGCCGTCTCCACCCCTCGCCAGAGAAGCGTCACCGCCGCGCTCACGCTCACCGCCGATGACCTGCGGTGCCGGAACGCCTTGAGCGGGCTCGGGAAGTGCCACCCCCACCGCGCGCGCCGCTGCCGCCGCGGTCTTCGCCTCCACGGCCGTCGCGGACACTCCTCCTCGTCCCCCTCCGCCTCCTCCAGCTCCGCGCCCCGCTTCCAGAACGGCGGCCGCCCCCAGACGCGCGCCTTCCGCCTCCCGACGTGAGCGCCGCGGAGGCGGCGGGGCCGGCAGCGAACGCGTCGGAGGACCCCGCGGCCACGGACCACGACCGCGCGATCCGGTGCTCCCGCTCGATGAGGCTGTGCACGCGGCCCACCGCGTCGCCGGAGGCCGAGGAGGAGGAGGACGGCGACGCGCACGACGCGGCGCAGGGGCAGGGCCGCACGTGCGCGCAGTTGGGGCAGAGCCGGAGGAGCCGGTCGCGGAGGCAGTACGGGCACACCCCGCCGCCGGATCTCGCCGCTGCCTTCTCCGTCTTCATCGATCGATGCGGCCGCTTGGCGACGGAGGACGAGGACGAGGTGGCTTGGCGGCGGCGGAGAGGATGCAGTAGCTCGGGAGAGGAGGAAGGGCAAGGGAAAAGAGGTATGAATGTCTTTTTTTACCCATGGGCTAAAGTTTAGCTGGAGATCCAAACAGTCCATGGGCTAAAGTTTAGCCCCCAGCTAAAACAGAGCTAAAGTTTAGCACATGGGATCTAAACACGGCCTTACACGTCCTGCTGCACATAGTCTAAAAGGAATAGTTTCCTCCCTTTCATCACTGTGGATGTGCACTTGTCATTTACTCCAGCTGCTCGCGTTAACGACATGTGGGACCAGATTTCACACGGCCACATGTCATTAGCTAACTAATTAATGGTATGGTCGTATATAGACGAAAAATGCTGGCTGCAAACTGCAATTTTTAGGCTGACAAACATGGGTAGATAATCACTATCAGCCTTGGGGCCGAGCACATGGGCGCTGCTGCTTCTCATGCTTGAATCACTCTGTGTGTCTCTGTCCGCACTGCTGTTGTTGGTCAGGATCACAATCAGCGAAGCTGGCCTGCGCATGTACACGACAGCAGTGTTAATTATGTTACTCCACAATGGGTCATAATCCGTCCGTTGTGCCCTCTACCTACAAGTTACATGTGCAAACCTCAAATCAACCACTGACACAGATGCTGATGGTACAACTAGTGATTATACTAACACAGTCACAACTCATCACTAAGAACAGATCGATCTGGTAAAAAAAACTGTTAACTATAGTATACTATAGGGAACAGGCCTTCCAAACTGGTTTACTGTAGTGTGTATGTATGGTATCCTACTTGAACATTTCACCCGCCGTCTATCAATTCCATCTGACTCCCTCTCTCGTTGTCTGTGTTAGTAAAGTGGATCGAGACTGGAGTTGTGATGTCTCGAATCTCGATCGATGTGATGTGCCCACTGCCAATAATGAATCACTCGTCGCTGCCGCCGCCGCCGCCGCCGCCGCGATGGTGGTGAGGCGGCATCGGCTCTACGGCGACCTGCTTGGGCGTGTACCGGGCGGCGAGTACGACGTAGAGCAGCAGGTTGGCGACGCTGATGACGGTCCACAGCCAGAAGTAGTAGTCGAGGTGCCCGGCGTTGAGGTCCGGCGCCAGCCACCCCGGCCGCCGCGTCACGGCAGCCACCAGCGTGACCACGAGCGAGTTGACGTAGAACCCCAGGGAGAGCGCCAGGAAGGAGAAGGCGGAGCAGATGCTGCGCATCGCCGCGGGCGCCTCGCCGTAGAAGAACTCCAGCTGCGCGATGCCGCAGAAGACGTCGGATCCCGCGACGAGCAGGAACTGCGGCACCTGCCACAGGATGCTCATGGGCGCCCCGCTCCCGCCGTGGGCGGCGCGGAGGCGGCGGCGCTCGACGAGCGCGGCCGTGCCCAGCGCCAGCACCACGAGGAACCGGCCCACGCCCATGCGCTGCAGCTGCGTGAGCCCGCCGGGGCGGCCCGTCAGGCGGCGGGCCAGCGGGATGACGGCGGCGTCGTGCAGCACCACCCAGAGCAGCATGAGCACCACCTCCGCCGACACCAGCGACGCCGGGGGCACCTTGAACCGGCCGCCCAGCCGCGTGTCCATGGCCATCCCCTGCTGGATGAAGGTGGTGGTCATCTGCCCCAGCGACGCCGCGTACAGCACGCACGTCGCCCAGATGGGCAGCATCCGCACCAGCACCTTCACCGACTCCACCTCGCTCACCGTGCACAGGGACCACGCGCTGCTCGAGGTCGCGGCGGCGACGCCGTCCCTGCCATCGTCCTCCTTCACGACGGCAGCGGCCTTGTCCAGGCACCGAAGCCCCTTGGTGCGCGCCAGGCGCTGCTGCTGCTGTCCGGCGCCGACCGCGCCGACGCCGTCGGCCTTGGTGTCGTTCTCGTGCAGCGGCACCGCGGCGTCCAGGCTCACGCGGCGCTTCCTGAATGCGGCGACGAGCACCCTGAGGATGTCCCTGAGCGGGCTCCCCGCGGGCATCTGCACCCTGTACCACGGCGTGCCCGCCACGAAGGCGAGCGCGGCGGCGAGCAGGCAGGCGGCGCCGACGCCGAAGCCGAGCGCCCACGCCACGCTCTGCTGCAGCCAGGACACGAGCGTGCCGGCGATGAAGATGCCCAGGTTGATGGCGGCGAAGAACCAGCTGAAGAAGGCCTGCTTCCGCTCGGGGCGGCCGTCGGCGTCGTCGCCGTCGTACTGCTCGGCGCCGAAGGGGAGCAGCGCGGACTTGACCCCTCCCGTGCCGACGGAGGTGAGGTAGAGCGCCGCGAAGAAGACGGAGTACTGTGTCTTGGTCGCCGGCGCGCAGGTCGCCCCCATGGGGCACGCCGTCGCCGGCCGCAGCGACGGAACCGCGGCGGACACGGTGAGAAGCGCCAGGCCCTGCCAACCCATTCGTCGTCCGTCATAATTCTTGATCGAAATGTGAATGAGAAAGAGTATGCAAGGGGTGGCTCACGAGGAGGTAGAAGGCGATGGCGACGAGGATGGTCCTGTACTTGCCCCAGTAGCTGTCGGCGAGGAAGGCGCCGATGACGGGGACGATGAAGGTGGTGCCGTTCCAGGTGTCGACGTGGGCGGCGTTGAAGGCGGTGGTCCCGTGCAGCACCGAGGCCAGGTACACCACCAGGTTCAGCGCAACGCCGGAGAAGGCGATGCTCTCCAGCAGCTCGAAGGCTTAACATTTCCAGACGACGACATTACACATTAGTATGGAACCGAATCGAATCAGCAGCAGCTCGAATCAGAGGATGCAAGGATCGATCGGTCGCTCACCTAGGACGATCACGGGGCCCTTCCATGTGAACCGCTTCCTCGCCGCCGCCCCGCCGGATTCCATGGACGCGACCGTGTGGCTGTCGTGGTGGTGGTGGCCATTGGAGGCTCCCGGAGGGGGAGACATGCCGCCGCCGCCGCCGCTCTGCAGGGGACAGAGCAGAAACGATTCGTCTCAGGCAGCTGCCCTGTCGAGCCGACTCCTAGTATATAAAAACGCTTCTGCTGCTTGAGCTCGACTGGGGGGGCAGTGGAGCCGTGGAGGCGGAGACTGATGCGGTGGAAGTGGAATGGATCCGAGGGAGACGGATCATGGATTCATGGATCGGTGAGCTCCTAATAAGTCTTCGTCTCCATTTAATTTGAGAATTTTTATATGAACAGTGGGGGTGGGATAGATAGGGACGCGCCCTCCGATTCGCATTGCCTCGTGTGACTCTCTGATCCCAGGCCGCATGCGCAGGGAGAAAACTACGGGAGGGGAGGAGGAGAAGGAGAAAACCCAGGCGGGAGAAACGGATGGCGACTGGCTGGTGAAGATACAATTTTATACGAGCAAATAAAACCGGTAATTAACTGGAGAAGAGGAGGAAGAAGAGTCTGCGCTGTCATCGGCGGCTGTACCTGTACCATTCACTCGCTCTGCTGTCTCTCTCTCTCTCTCATCTCATCTGCCAACCAACCACCCACCCATCTAGCCCCGGCAGGCAGAGACGGATAGATCGAGCTGGGAATGATGCAGCTCCAGCCAGGCATCTGGCCCGGGGGTGCCAACGCCGCACGCGCATGCATGCAATCCAAACAACTGTACTGTACTGGAAATGGTCAAGGCGAGAAATTTAAAACCAAGCGCCCGAGCGGATGCACATCAAATGATCGAATTTCGAGGGGTAGAAGGAGAAGAGAGAATGGCATGGGGCACGCTCGAGTGAAGAGTACCTGCGGTGTCTCTTTTTGAGAAAAGGCAGCACATATATTAACTTAACATGCCTACCTGCGGTGTCTCTGGAATGGTTGGTGGGCGAGCCCAGCTGCCCAGGGAAAATGCAGAGCCAGCCAAGCCGGCAAACGCGGCGGATGGTTGCGAGGTGCGAAATCTGCTGCCTGCGATGGCAGATACGCGTCGACGTCACTCCGCCTCGCCGCCGCCTCCCCCCGGCTGGGCTCCCTTATAAGTGACTCAACGGCGGCAAGGAAACAACTCATCAACCGAAAGCGAGCAAAAAAAAAAAAAAAAGAAGGGCAAGTGACAATCTATCCGCCGATCGATAGATCCCCCTCCGACCCCATCTATCTATCCTCCATGCATCCTTTTGCAAGCAGAGTAGTACTGTACTAGCAGCGCAACCAACGGCGGTTGAAGCTCGTGTCCCTCTCACAGCACAGCAGACACTGAGCGCAAAAAGGGAAAACATTTGCAGCAGCAGGCTCTAGTATATTGCCCTGGCGTGGCAGCCGACGGGCCGGCAGCATCTCACACAACACGGGCCAGCTCTCATCGGCAGCTCGCATACCACCCCTCTGCAGTGATCGGTCGGTCAGCAAAGTACCATTGGTTCGTTCAGTCGTCTGAAGATTGGCAGACACGGGCCGAACCTCACGTTGTCTCACATGTCCACTTGCGGCTGACTTGGTTCTTACCCCTCCCCCGTTGCAAACTTTTTATAATTCGTCGTCTTTTGAGTCAACTGGAGATCAATGTTTTCCTCCGCCGGCGGTTTCATCACCGTCCTTTTGTTCTGGTGGTGGTGGACTGGAGGTGCTTCCCGAGTTTGTCTCCGGTGTTCCTCACAACCTCCTTGAGGGAGGCTTTTCAAGTCCTGGGCCGAGTGCATGTTGCACCTCTTGTACCATATATATACCAACGACGTCGACGGCGAGCTTCAGACGGTGCGACGGCGACAGAACAAACTCCGATGCATGGAAGTGCGTTGTGTGCACGTGTGTCTAAGTGTTGCATGTCCTCTAATATTTTTCTTTAATTCGGTCCTTTCTGATATTTTTCTTTAAAAATTTCTAATAGAATCTAAAGGCATGCGTTTATAAAAAAAAAATCAGCAAAATCTCGGTACCGTGCTACCTACTCGATAAGGATTAAATCAAAGAAAGGCTGCCTAAACAAATCGGGGCGGGTGGGGTGTCCATGCCTGCGCATGCTGCCACGGTGGCAGGTAGGCGGGCATCATGTGACTTCGTTCGTTGGACTCATGGACCGTTTAGTTTTATCTGTCTGTACATGAACACCATTAGAGGCAGCCAACCAGCAGGCAAGGTGGCTACCAACTCAATGCTGACCACAGCTTGCAGAGTCTAAAATTAACAGAGAGCTCTGCATGCGTGCAGCTGCGCTCAATTCAACTGGAACCAAAAAGTCGCTCGCTCCATCGATCAAATTGCCTGGTACCATCGCTGGCTGCGCAAAACAAATGTTCAACTCAGCTCCAAGTGTGCGCGTAAACAATACTAATACTCGCGCGTCCGAGATGAACAAAGTGACGCAGACATGTATAGTAATCCCTTCTCCATCAGTCAAAATGACAGGATATCAATCTCATCTGATCTGCCCGCCCACTGATTAAATTGAACAGAGGAAAAAAAGGACTTGCAAAATTCTTGTGCCAAAGCTTCTTGCATATACCATGCATGAGGTAGCAAATACCACCAAGCAGCAGGCTCCAACACATCCTTTCAATCTCTATGTACATATCATAAGTTTTTGGCAATGTTTAGGCTGTCACCAACGATGTTTAAATTTGATCCCTCAATTCCAGCCCTCACATTAAAGATTTCGTTATCTATATCAATATCAATTCCTTCTATCTATGGCAACACACTTTAGAGTTTAGATTGAGCTCGTGAATCGACCCATCCTGCTACCTATATATTTAAACTCAACATTTATTACGGTGCATCTACATTATATTGTTAGTAAGCATATAAGCACTCTAGTACTCTAAACCTTATATCAACTCCATACCTACCTTTTTGATATTTTTATGATTTTATATTCTTTATAGTTTTCTATCTATTTAATTTACAGAGCTCCACTCAGTCACTCACTCATCTAGTCTCTCTCTGACTCTCGGTACCAATGCGGTCGTCGGGTTCGTCCTCCTCCCACACATGCCCTCCCTCCATGCCCTCGTCACCACCTGCCAACGAACTATATGTGGCTAGGCACCACCGCGCATATCTCCTCTTATGCCGTCTTCTCCTTCGTTGTTAGGCCTCCTCTCCACCTTCGACACCCCTTGGTCGGTCCTCTGCATGCCTGGTTGGTTGATCCTATGTGTCTTATCCACCTTCCTCTACGTGGCGAGAGAGTCCACGTGACATGGGTAGAGGAGGTCGATGAGGCCCTCCCCTGAGGCTATCTCAAGGGGGAATGCTAAAATGAGAATTTTGGTACGGTTTCGCTCACACTTATTCTGTACATGACACGCAGAGTGGAGTGTGATTTGAAAAATGTGAATTAAAATTCTCTTGGAGATAGCCTAACATACTGAGCCTGAGCGTGATGAGGAGCTCGCTGAAGCGGAGTGGAGAACTTCAGAATAGGGTGGAGAACAATTTAGGGGCTACCGTTGAAGCCAGTCATGTTGCAACACAGATCATCTTTGCATGGAGGAAGAGATTACCGTGTACTTCCTCTGTCCCAAAATACTTGTCGCTTATTTCGATTTTTTTTGCATAGTAAATCATTCGTCTTATTCAAAAAATATTTAAAAATTTAAACGAAGGGTTTTCCGTACACTAAAATCAAGGCACGTGACAAGTTTTTTGAGAAAATTTCTTCTTTGGCCCTAAAAAAATTGCGGTTCCTTTTTTGGCCCAAAAAAAATTTTCGTTCCTTCCATGGCCTAAAAATTTTGTACCATGCCTTTCTTGACATTTTCATCCATTCCGTCAAATTTTCCATCCAAAGACAGTATGAAATGACTCTTTTGCCCCTGGCCCCACCTGTTAGCCCCTCCTTCTCTCTCCCTATCCTTTCCCTTCCAGCTGCCGGCGAGCAGGCAAGGCGAGCGGCCGCGGCGCCCCAGCCCCGGCCGCCACCCTGACGCCGGCCGCCCAGGCGTCCTCCGTTGAAGCCAGTCATGTTGCAACACAGATCATCTTTGCATGGAGGAAGATATTACCGTGTATACAATGGACACTGCGAAACGAATTTAAATTGGCAGTGCTTAGATTCACATACACCACACATCAATACAAAAGTACTGGTGGTCCCCGAGTAGTTTATGATAGCACACCAGGAAACACACGACGACATACCCACTCTCTCAGCTAGCACTGTCTACTATGCTACTCACGGACCACCTTCTTCACCGTGTAACGCTTGGCAAATGCCGTGTACACGACATAGTTCACCGCGCTGATGGCCGTCCACAGCCAGAAGTAGTAGTCGAGGTGGCCGTCGTTCAGGTCGGCCGGCAGCCAGCCCTGGCCGCCGCCGGCCCTGGTCACGGCCGCCACGGCCGTGACCACCAGCGTGTTCACGTAGTACGCCAGCGACATGGCCAGGAACGAGAAGGCCGAGCACAGGCTGCGCATCGACGCAGGCGCCTCCGAGTAGAAGAACTCCAGCTGCGCGATGCCGCAGAACACGTCGGAGCAGGCGAGGATCACGAACTGCGGCAGCTGCCACCCGATGCTCAGGTTGCCGCCGGCCTTCACGCTGCGCAGCCTCCAGCTCTCCACCAGCGCCGCCGCGCCCAGCGCCGGGACAGCCAAGAACCGCCCCACGCCCATCCGCTGCAGCAGCGTCAGGCCTGCAGGGTTCCCCGTGTACCTTCTGGCGATCGGGATCACGATGCTGTCCTGGAACACGACCCACACCAGCATGAAGATCACCTCGGCCGAGTTCAGGGACGCCGCGGGCACCGAGAAGGACCCGATCTTGGTGTTCATCACGTTCCCCTGCTGGATGAACGTTGTGGCTGTCTGGCACAGCGCGGCCGAGTAGAAGACGCAGGTGAACCATATTGGAAGCATCCGGATCAGGATCTTCACTTCCTCCACCTGACTCACTGTGCATAGCATCCATGGACGACGGCTATCCTTTATCTCTTGATCCTCTAAAATGACAGCGGCCTTATCTAGGCACCTGAAATGAGATGATATGCTCAGTAGAATGTAAATTTTATGGGTTTCTAGTTCTATAACTTCTTTTTCTTGTAATCAGGGGAACCATGTAAATTATTTTCTATTATATCGTGAAAGGGCACTCGGCTTGCCTCTCCATCAAAAATATGTTCAGAAGAATTCCAGACAAGATTACAGAAAGGACTTCCTTTTACGAAACAGAGTCCACAACATTGTGCTAGACAAAACATTAAAGAGGAAAAATGCAATTAACCATTCAAGAAAATGCATGCTTTTAGGATGAGAAAGGAGTAGACCTTTATCTAACAGAACATGACAAAGAAATGTCCATCACAGTTAGGACTTAGGAGAAAGAATGTAATTCAATCAGATAGGCATACAGGGGCTCAATTGTATTTTAAGCCCTCCTTTGGAACGCAGGGATTTCACATAAATCGTGTAGGAATTTCATAAGAAACAGTTCAATTTCATAGGAAAAACGCAGAAAACAAGAAAAAAAACTCGCATTCCGAAGGGACCCTAAGTCTTTATTTGAGTTGTGTGGCTATATTTCCCCCAACTGGCTCAGCTGTATAGGATTTTGACAGTTTCATAGGATACCATCCTTAACAAGATTTTGAAGCTATTTCCATACAGTGAAGCTAACTTTCGAGGTCCAGAAAAAATCTTAAAGGAAACAAAACTGAGTTTCATCTTTTGTGGGTATTGCTTTCCCCAACAGATCCAGCTATTGTACATTTTTCAAAAACATATAGCACTTCACAAGCCACCTTCTGCTTTTCACGGGATTTCAAAGCTATTCCAGTATAGGAGTAACTTTCAGGTCTAGGTCCAGATCTAGTATAGTCATTTTGTTGGTCAAATCATATAGTTTCAAGGCGCATTTCGGAGTTGTTTCTTCTTCTTACATAATTACAATGCTGCATAGTTGCAGGATCTGATGAGCACTTGTGATATTAGACCCTTTATATCTATATTTGAAAGGTAATGAAGTAATCAAACTTTCACTGTATGTTAGTGCACAGCCAGAATCTCTTATGTCTCAGGATGGAGGTGGTAGTTGAAGTCGATTTCCATGTTATGGCAAAGCGGTAAACATACCTGAATTCATCAGTGTGTGCTAATTTGTTTGACACTGTGCTGCTTGATTCAGCGTCATCCCCTTCAAACAGCAGCGTGCTATCAGCAGGAACCACCACTCTTCTCTTCTTAAAAGAGGCAACAAACACCATTACAATACTCTTCAGGGGGCTCCCAGTCGGAAGTTGAACCCTATAGAATGGTGTTCCAACAAAAAAGGCGACTGTGGCGATAACAATGCATATCGAGGAGATGCCAAATCCGAGAGACCAAGCGACATTTTGCTGTATCCAGACAAGAACAGTGCCCGAGATGAACACTCCAAGGTTGATAGACATGAAGAACCAGCTGAAGAATAACTGCTTGTTTTTGCTCTCCTCAAGGTTAGAATCATCGTATTGATCCGCTCCGAAGGGGAGTAGAGCTGACTTGACGCCCCCGGTACCAATGGAAATGAGGTACAATGCAGCAAAGAGCACGAAATACTGAAACCCTGTCGCAGGAGGGCAAGAACCTCCTTCGCATGAGGCAGGCCGCAGGGATGGTATGACGGCAGATGCGGTAATTACGAGCATTCCCTGTTTGCGTACAATTTGGAAAACATACCGAGTTGTGTTATAAACATAAGAAGTAGCACACAGTACTGCAAAAGGATTAGTAGTAAATGAAGGTGGTGTGCCTGCACTTACAACAACGTAGAATACAATAGAGATGGCTACG
This sequence comes from Paspalum notatum, assembly GCA_022530915.1. Taxonomy (NCBI): domain Eukaryota; kingdom Viridiplantae; phylum Streptophyta; class Magnoliopsida; order Poales; family Poaceae; genus Paspalum; species Paspalum notatum. Next base: position 20,785,162 of record CM039684.1, on the reverse strand, counting down.
GTCTTGTACTTCCCCCAGTATGTGTCGGCAAGAAAGGCGCCGAGGACCGGCATAAGAAACGTGGTGCCGTTCCAGGCATCGACGTTGGCTGCGTTGGAGGCAGTGGTTCCATGGAGGACCGTTCCAAGGTAGACGACCAGGTTGAGTGCTATACCAGAGTAAGCAATGCTCTCCAAGAATTCGAAGGCTGTGGGGGGATGAGAAGAGAAGCACGAGTCGTTAGACAAGCGGGGGTTGGTAGGAGAAACAAGACAGTGAACTGAACATATGTTTGTGCAGAGATGAGACAGCAGTACCCAAAACAATGGCAGGAGCCTTCCAGCTGAAGGGCTTGTTGTAGTGCTGGTTCGCCGCGGAAACCTGCAGGGATAATACACGAAATGGGTATGTTGTTATGATTATCATCAATCTTGTGGGACTGAAGCGAGGAAAAATGAAGCCTAGATCGGTGCAAGAATGAGCATCAAGTGGAGCATCCCCCCTCCCCTCCCTTTTTTTTTAGTAATAAATAGAAAGTGGATTGGTTATTTGATTCAGTTCATTTGGAGACTACAAATTCAGGCACCGTGTGGGAGTAGGAAGGATGGATGGGATTGGGTTATACGAAGAAGAAGGAAGGCGGAGGTGGAGGGCTCCGTTACCTGCGTCTGGTTTGGAGGCTGATGCTGCAGCAGGGGAGACAGCGCGTCTCCGGTCTCCGCATCCATCGCGGCAGCCGGCGGCGCGCCTGAGCTGAGCTTATCTCCTCCTCCACCTCCTCCCCCGCTCGTCGGACGCGAGAAGAAGACGAGAAGCAGCACGTTTATTTTCCCCCAACTCCCAACTAATTGGTCTGCCTCCACCAGAAACGGTGGTGGTCCGGTGGATCAAGAGAACAAGGACAGCTCCCCACCTGGATTGGAGTATCAAGGAGAGGAGGAACACAACTGTGAAGCTGTCAAGCTGAGGCTGACATCGCACCCCCGCCGGCTGACCATGTCGTCCTCGTCCTCGCGCCGTCAGTGTCCGTCTGCGTGACCTGCTGCCTGCTTTGAAGCCATCAACTGTGCTGTGCAGCTTCCCTACCCGGCTACCCCGTCACTGCTGACGCGGCTTTCTGGACTTCTTGTGGTTGCTGCGGTGGGGAAACAGCGACCCCCATGATTTTCTTTAATTGAAAATTAGTCAATATGCACGCGCGTGCCGCGCGTTATAAAAAAATCGTACACACGAAGACAGAAAAAACCAATTTGGACAACTAGTTTTGTCTAAATAAAGTGCACATGTATACACACTTCAGCAGCAGTGATCAAAAAATTAAGCATTCTGGTTTCTAAAACTCTCGCAAGAGGGAGAATGCTTATTGATCTGATGTTTTCCACCAACAGATTTGTGATGTAGTATTGGTTAATTCACATGGAAAAAACCACACAACTGTTCTTTCACACTGTTGTATCAAAATTCCATGTCTAAATGACTAACAACCTATGCAGTTGCTGTGAAACCTTGAAACAAGTCAATAAATATAAATTACTATTCTGCAGTGTGGATAGAGAACAATGGTGAATATCGTGTCAATGCCCTTAACGCATTGAATTAACATTGACTATATCTATGTTTCTATATTAAACACTACTTATCACAAGAAATATAATTATGTCATAGACAATAAGAAAACAAATAGGAAAGTGTTGCCATAACAGAAACTGGCATCCCGTGTTTCAGAAAACTCCAGTCAAACTCACCTTTCAGACACCTGTTTTCTTGATTTGATTAGGCCAATTCTCAATCCTCTCATGTAGACAATCCAACAATCAATAAATGATTTCTATATTGTCCAAAATGTTATTGTAAATGGAACACATGGTAATTATTTGGTTTCATCAAAAATAAAAAAATTGAAAATGACCCCTTCCTTGAGTTGGTTTAATTGGCTGTAGGGACAACCGCGGTTGATCAGAAACTCACCTGAGAGCATTACAAAAGGCACAGAAACACCGCATCTAGTATCAAGAATGAAAAATAGAATTAACCATCTGTTAATACACCAACTGATAACACCTTGATTTCTATATTACCTACCAGATAAATGTATTGTTGCTATTCTGCATGCCAGCACAAGGTCTCAAAGTTGATTCTGGTGAGGAAGCCACGTGCTTTGGGAAGTAGCCCATCGCTGGATCACCTGCTGACAGGCAGCTCGTGGAGGCAGTAGAACGGCTGATGGAGGAACAAAGTGCGCGGACTCAAATCGTTCCGTCAGAGAGTTGCGCCGGATAGCCGGGACGGTGTAGGCAGCCGAATCGCCGCAAATCGAATGAGAGCCGTTCTGGCGCTGGTCGATGGTGCATTGGGCTAGCGGGCGGCGTAGGTGGCCTGGAGTCGCAGGACGACACACGCGGGCGGCGTAGGCGACCGGGGCGCCGAGCGTAGCAGGCGGCTGAGGTGCGACCGCACGAGGCGTCGCAGCAGCTGGCGGCAAGGGCCACATCTTGTTCCCTTCCTTTTGAAATCACTTTGCATAGGCAAATAGTCGCAGTACAAATCAACCAGGGGCACATTGCTGCAAGTTATCAAATGCACAGCTTGGTGAAGATAAGTTAAACAAAAGTTATCTTACAGGTTCTGACTAAGCATTTCAAAGGCTATACATAGATCATTTTGGCAGCGGAAAATCAAGCATCCGGACAATGTGGTGTTGATCGTCAGCAAGTTTCTCGTTTAATTGCAGGCAATATTATAGTAATAGTTGTGCTGCCAAATTTTCCATGCATCCAACAAAAGCAAATACTAATATGCAATGTAGTGTTTCATACCAATCTAAATAGAGAGACCTCCGTGATATCCTCCTGGTAAAAGGCAGGTTGGTTCTTTATAATCTTCACTGCAACATAATTGCTTGCTTCTGGATCCCAGCATTTCGCAACCTGTCCAAAGCTACCTTGTCCAAGCATTTCTTGGACAATGAACCTAATTAACAAAATATGAAAACTGCCACGCCTCATTTAACAATGTCAATGGTTTAAAAATCCCGAACTCAAATGAGAACATCAAATAGCAGTGGAGCCAGTTAAGCTTTATCATATAAGGCCCACTTACTAAAAGAGGAATCTAAACATTGTGAAATCCCAACTCTAATAAACAATACATATTCAAGAATAATAAAAAATACATGTGGGGTTCCTTCTAAGCGGTTCCACTTCACCACAAGGCTAATTATCCTGCAATTGGTTGAGAGAACAATTCTTACCTCTAGGATTTCAGCAGTAACAAAATTCCAAGCCAACACACTGTTAAAACATACCGGCAAGATGTATCATTCATGTAAGTGTTGGATCTACTGCCTCAACTAAAAGTGGTTGCTGCAATCATTACTTTTCACGACCTTTCGACAACTAAAGAACAAAAATCTGAGAACAATTCTCTTACCTCTAGGTTTTCAGCAGTAACAAAATTCCAAGCCAACACACTGCTAAAACATACCAGCAAGATGTACCATTCATGTAAGTGTTGGAGCTACGGCCTCACCTAAAAGTGGCTGCTGCATTCATTGCTTTTCATGACCTTTCGACAAACTTTCTGAGGATGTAATTTCGGGAAAGGCAAACTTTCTTATTGTAATTTAACGGCCATGGTCAAGAAGAAAAAACAAAATCTGAGAATGTTCTCCAAAGATAATCGTCCAATTGGTTTGCTGCCTTACTTCAATAGAACTGATCAGAGAATTTCACATTTAGAAATAATTTTTCATTGCTATAAGATCAGTAAAAAATGAGAGCAGTTAATGACAATTGTAAGGTAGTGCTTTTTCACCTTTGTGTGGTGCCTGCATGTTGCTTATAGAGTCTAGAAACTCCATTAGTCATGGAGCTCTTGTTATTTGTTCACCCCCGCTCCAGCGCTACACGGCCATCTTCCTGGCAACACATGATCTATAGGCTACATTTCTTTCATAAAAAATGAAAGAAAAAGGGAACAGTTTGCAGTGTGTCGGCTGTGAGTAAGACCTACTGACAGGCAGTTCTTTCCTTACGAAGGTGATATTTGTTTGCCTTATTAATGACAATTGTAGTAACGCTGCCGTGGTAGGCAAGATTGTCATTATTAGTAATAACAGACTTCAACTATATATATCAGCCCAAGTGCAAAATCATATCTCGATCTCTAAAGAAAAAGAACTGGCAAATAATCTGATATCAAAAAAAAAAAAAAAAAAAAAAATCCTTGAACTTGCTTTCAGATGGCTCATCAAGCTTCCAGAAAGTAGTCTTTCTCGGTTTGAAATTAACCTGCTGTAGTTCCAACGTTCTTCAATGATTAGCTTGCATCTAACACAACTGATCAAACATCAAAGAAATCCACATTCACCGGCACCTGCAAGCAAAAGAAAGGTACGATTGAGTGGCCAGTTAGGCATGTACACATGCAACATGTAATTGTCATCTAGTTTGAGTAGGGATGGCAGTGAGGCGGGTTTGGGGCGGGTCCCCGCGGGTTTTGGACCCGGCGGGGGCGGTGGCGGTGGCGGGTGTGATTTCTCCCCCGCGGGTCTGCGGGTTCGGGGACCCGAAATGGAGCAGGGCGGGGGCGGGTTTCATGTTAAACCCGCGGGTGCTCCACGGGGACCCGAAATTCAACTCAGCAGCCTCTAAACATTTAGCCCATCAGTGGCCTGCTCCACCTACAGCCCAACTCTCAAGGCTCGCCTCATCCTCTCCGCTCCCCCCGACTACCTCCTCATCCTCTCACAAGTCCCGCGACCGCCGCCGTCCGGTCCCTGGCTCCCGCGTCCGCCGTCGCCCGGACGGCTCAGCACCTCCTCCCCGTCTCCTCCGACTGCCGCCGCCAGGCCGCCGCCTCCCTAGCTCTCACGACTACCGCTGCCGTCGCCAGGTGCCCAGGTACCTCCTCCTCCATGGTTGTCGTCGGGTGGCGGGTTCCCCGTCGGGTCTCGGGTCCCCGGCGGGTTCGGGGGCGGGGCGGGTTTCAACCTCGGATTTCGGGGGCGGGTGTGCAGACGCTCCACCCGCCCCGAACCCGCCCCATTGCCATCCCTAAGTTTGAGAATGCTTTTGCTAAAAATGTTTGAATTTTTTTTCATTTTCCAAAGGGCATGTCCAGCAGGAAAAGATGGCTCATGAAGAAACCATTCTACTTTGTACTTTTTCTGGTGCTATATGGACAATCGGAAAAGAGAAATAGATAGTAGATTATTTCTATGAGCAATGTGTGAATAGGAAGACGGAAGGCAAGAAGAGAGGGTCATACCAGATTTAATAGTTACCTTTTACACCTTCCCTCGATCAATTGCCAGTTAACAAAAAGAACATTTAATATTATTATCCATCGGCTAACACATGAGGACTTATATTTTACTAAAGAGTTACAAATTTCTACCTATTCACCTGAAGAACTTTCACTGTGAAGTGTGAACCATTTTGGTCCTTCTGAAAAGGATGCAAGAATAACAGGTATAGGTGTATCCTCCAACTTATGTATTTCCAAAGAGCAATATAGCAACAGCCAAAAGGTAACTTGCAAAAGCCAATTAGATGCACCTAAACACATTCCTCCAAAAAGAGTATTGAACCAATGCTGTGAGATAAGCATACCTCGACAATCTCCCTAAGCACCCAACCTTTTTTTTTGCAAGGACACCCAACCTTCTTGTGCACAGAACCCAAAAACCAATCAGATTCTTAAAAGCTGAAAACTCCAAAGCGTTCAAGATTGGCTACATAATTTTGTTCCTAGAAAAAAGATCCTGAGTGGACAAGTAACCAAGGACCCTGCAGATTTGACTGACAAGTAGAATCCTAAATCTTGCAACAAACATGATCATATGTGCAGAAAAAATCAATTGCAAATGATTCTATTCAGCCTAGGTACTTTGTAAGTTTGTACGTTGATCCAGCATCAGGAGAACTATTAAAGGATCATGTACCAAACATCATTTATATATTCCAAAGTAGCCTACATTTTAAGGACTTGGTGACTCAATGGCAGTGAAAAGAAATTTATTACTTCAACTACTGCATTGTAGGAACATTGAAAAAAAAATACTGCAGTAGACAGTAGTGTACCTCTTGTTCAAACATTGTGCCAGTTTGATTCATGCCATGCTCTCCACCTGTTAGTGATAGCCGAAACTTTATAACTTTGTAATCAAGGTGCAAAAATAGTTCCATATATTTTTACAGGGTGCCTTGGGGTTGGATATCTTCACTTGCCTAATTGTCAACGGAGTCACCTTTGAGAATGCCTTGATGTAAACCTCATTGCTGTGTCAAAACAAAATCAATTTTAGATAAACATCAACAAATCTTGATAATTGATAGACATGAAAATCATTTAAGTGCATTTCCAATAAGCTACAGAAGTAAGTAGTGCCCCCATGTCCACAAGCTCGGAACAACTACTACAATATATTTTCAATGAATTTTATATGCTCCCAATACGAGCGGAAAAAATCATAAACTAAACATCCTTCACAACAATAGGATGCATGTTCAAAATGAGTAGTAAAATTTTTACTTCTGCACTGCTAAATAAACAACAATGTATCCATATATATCCTTGTAACATGGTTGGTTGAATGAATTGAACATGGCTGGTGGAATGAATTGAACATGGTTGATTGAATGAATTAGAGTACCAACCTGTCCTGCTATTGTTCTAGAGAACCCTTATAGGACCTGAAATCTAAGAAAAAGTAAACAGCATGTTCAACCTGGTTGGATGAGAAATTTGACCAGCCTAAACTTTTATTCCCAGAGCTTCTTAAGGGGGGCACGTTACAAGGCTATTGTTTAAGAAACAAATTAATAATGCTCCCTCTATTTAAAAAACTCCTCCCAACCTGAAACTTGGTAAATATATACATTTCAAACGTGTATATGTGCATTTATCCCTGCCGTAAATCACATGAATTAAAAAGCTATGGTATTAATTTATTCCAGACAATAAACACCTATAGAACAAATCAGTAATGGAAGAAATCATGTGTATATGTGCATTTCCTTCTTGTTCCAAAACAACACCTAGTAGACATGGCTGCACCTGCGAACAAAGAAGGAAAAGCTTATCGTGATGGACTGCGCTGTGCGCACTGGAGGCCGGTGGCTGATGCTGTCGCCACTGCTCGGCGTCTTCTGCACGGGAAGAAACCCCGACGACGATGAGGACGGCGTCGCCCCGGACGCCGGCGTGCCGAAGTCTAGAAGGCCGCCGAGCAGCGGCGAGCCCAGCCGCCCCGCGCCGTCCGGGGAGAAGCGCCAGAACGCGTCATCCGAGGAGCACCTGGGCAAGAAGATCTCGTCCCCGAGCAATAATCCCCCCGCTGCCCTGGGCTCGTCGCGCGGGGACACGAGCCAGTTCACCGACGCCTCCTCCTTCTCGCTGCCGCATTTCGTCGAGCACGCGCCGGCCGACGGCGAGGACGACAGCCAACGGATGGACGCCCGGGACGGGCTGGCCGCGACGGGCTCTGGCCACGCCGAGCGGTGGCGGCGCGGTGGCTGCGCTGTGCGCTGGCTGGCCATGCGCGCATGAGGCTGGTGGCCAGGGGCTGGGAGCCGGCTGGCCGCGCAGGGCGGTGGCCGAGCGCAGGAGCCGGACGATCTGCTGCGCGCTGGAGCCTCGAGGTAATATTTGGAAGGTGCCTGTAGTTAGGAAGGTGAGAATTGACGGGTCGATTCCAATTTCTTTCACCAGTCAAATACATACTAGCGGCTACAGGGTAGAAATTAGGCGAGAAAAAAAAACGGATGAAATATTTTTTATTTATCGGTTTTTATCTTTTTCACCCGTCTACCAACCTGTGCAGTAGGACCAACGTTAAGGGTACCGTAAAACTATCTGAGGTAAAAATGATTTTACAAAAACTCACCCTTTTACAGAACCTGACTATTGGAACAAGCAACGGATCAACGGCCACCTCCGGTTTCTGCTTCAAAACACGTTGCGGTTCTTCAGTTCGATCTCGACGGCACCACTGGTGGATCCGCCTTCTCGGATCATCTCCAACCATTGTTTAAAAATGATTGCCTATCTACTATTTCAATTAATTCTCTCTCTGTCTACAGTAGCGCTATAGTGTCAAACAGTGTATAGTCAGTTCTTTAGGCAGTTTTCATTGGGGATAGCCTCACTCTCCCAATAAAAAATATCCTCACGTGGATTCGTAGAACAGTTGTTTTAGTTTTTTTAAAGGAGAGACAACGTAGTAGGACGCTATACGTCCCTCCGTTTCTCATCTTAGGCTCATTTACAAATAGTCAATGCACGTGCGTATACACGTCTTTATCGGAGCAAAAGATAATCAATATAAAGAAATATGAATAAATTGTCTTAAAAAACAACTCCGTCCCGGTTTATAAATCGTTTGTAATTTTACATCAAATTTAACCAACTCATCTTATTTAAAAATTATGAAAATATAGAAGAATTCAAGTCTTAATTAAAGTATATTATATGCTCAATTAAATCATAATAAAAATAAATTATAATTAAGAATTTTTAATAAAATGAGTAAGTCAGATTTGGTGTAAAAAAATAAAAAAACCTATAAATTGGTATGGAAAGACTATCAATTATGAATTTTTTAAGTCAAACTTCGCATAAAAACGTCAAACAATTTATAAATTGAGATGGCTATCTTTTATACGACAAAATAATATTTGCTAAAAAGCTTAGGATAAAACCAGGCCAAAGTCGCGTTTAGCCCAGCCCAAACCTCACCACCACGCTCGCATCCATCTGATTTCGATCGGGCGGTTTACAACAGCGGAGTGTATCGGTATATAAAGCCAAAAACCCTAACGACGACTGTTTTCCACTCCGCTCCGCCCCTCGTACTCGTGCCGCCTCCGTCCTCCTCCCCGCGTCCTCTCTCCCACTCCGCTCCGCTCCTCGGGCTGTGTTGCCGCCACCCCCGCCCCCGCGGGGGTCGGATCCCGGCCACCAGCCTCCGCCGCAGCCTCTCCACGCGCAGCGAGCAGTCTCCTCCAGGTGTATGGGCCGCCGCGCTCGCCATCGCCTTCCTCCACCCTACGGCTCCGGCAGCCGCGGCGTTCGCCATCGGCCGCTATCGATGGCCAAGGCGCTCTCCCATGTGCCAACTTGGAGCAAGCAGCCGGGATCCCGGCCACCCGCCTCCGTCACAGCCTCTCCACGCGCAGCGAGCAGTCTCCTCCAGGTGTGCGGGCCGCCGGCGCTCGCCATCGCCTTTCTCCACCCTATGGCTCCGGCCGCCGCGGCGTTCGCCATCGGCCGCTATCGGTGACCAAGGTGCTCTCCCATGTGCCGACTTGGAGCAAGCAGCCGGGATCCCGGCCTCCCCCTGCATCCAGGCGCCTCCGGATCGGGGTTTGATTTTCCCCCAGATCGATCCAGTGCCTTGGCCTTTTTGATTCTTGCTTGTTTGTTCTTGGTACAATGAATATTTGTATACAATTATTTGCAGTTGATATGGCGATTTGGTATTTTACTACTTCATCTGAGGTACCATGAAAGGTGTGTTTGATCACGATTGGGCTAACGTTCTTTTGTTATCGGGTCAAGAGGATTTCAGTTGTTGATTGAGTTGTTTGGTGTGCGATCTTCGGATGGGGTAGAAATTCGAATCGTGGGTGAAAAAATCCATGGAAAAAGACGCACCAAGTATTACGCATGGCGGCAGAAACATTTTTCTTTGTCGGTACGATTTTGCCGTGGTTCTTTGTAGCGCTTGGATCTCGTGAAGACTGCGTAATCATCCCCTTACGATGGTTAGGACTCTAGATTGGTGGGCCCAAATTGAATAAAATCGATGGTTAGATTAAACTGTACTGGATGATCCAATGGTGGGTTTACTTTTGGGTAGATGACAACGGGTTGAAAATTATTTATGTTTAATCTCGCTCTTTTATAGGGTAGATATCTGCATAGTCTTCTTATGAAAATGTTTCTCATCTTCATCTTATTGTAGGAGGCTCATTTAGAAATATCAGTATTATTCCTCTACATTAAAAACGGTAAATTCAAGAATTCTCATAATAACAAAAAACACATGTATGCATTAAAAAGGACAAATTCAAGAATTCTCATAATAACAAGAAACGCTCGTCTTCAACAACTGGAGGCTAAAATCTGGCTTACCGGTTGGTCATGATTTTCTTCAAATGCATGCCCTCCCTCCCCTTCTTCTCTCACACATTTTCTTCCTCATCCGATCCTCGCCTACCTCTTTGTTGTCAGCGCATAAAACTTGCATTAGTCTTCCGCATGGTCGATTGCCAACATGGAAGATAATCCTATTTCAGCAACCCCCAAAATTATAGCATGTGGTGGATGCGTAGACGTGCTACCTGGCTTGAGCAACTAGCATTGTGAGCCTACTGTAGACTAACTACATAGAAGAGCCGATATAACAATATGGATGAGTCAATAAAGACATGTGCTAGTAGTAGAGAAAATCCAACGCCTGGTTGATAGTTTGCCAGCTGATTGGGAAATTCAATGGATGATCGGACCATCCACTGAGCAAATCGGCTATGCTAGATAGGCAGATATACTCAATGATGTGCGGCATACTGAATTATGCTAGCAGATTGGACTTAACTAATTCAACACTCGATGAATAGTGTGCCGCGAGTAGAGATTTCAATGTACCGAAATGACACATCACTAGGGCCACATGACACATATAGAGAAAATCCCTATGAAGGATCGGTAATGTGAGTTAAGTAATATGGTGGTTGTATTAATGATTGATTGTCTCTCACTCTCTCTACACGATGTGCATGTTTACATAGGCTAGAGCACTTAACTCTTTCCTAACAAAAAAAAATATTGTTAAAGATATATTACAACTCAATCTTCCATTTCCTATTATAGTCACTCTAGAATTTACCCTTCCTGCGCCTCTTCTCTCCCACCGTTCCTTCCTCTCTCCTTCCTGTGAAGTCCTCGACGGAGTCCGGTGGAGCTCCGACGAACCAACAGCCAGATCCGGGGTCCTCCTCGCTGGATCCGCGCCTCCCAGCCCTCGATCTGTTCAGTCCGGGTGGAGGGATCCCGTCGTTCGGCAGCGCTGCGCTAGCCAAGGGTTCTAGTGGCGGCGAGTGCCGCTCCTATGGTGCTGGACACGCAGCTGGTGGTGCGACCTCGGGCTGCGCCGACGTCGGCACGACCCTGACTCCACGGGTGTTGTTGTCAGCGGCGCATCGACGGGAGTCGGCACCGCAGAGGTCGGGGTACAGTGCTGGCTGCCGGATCTGGTGGTCGCGGACTATGCAATGGAGGTCTGGCGTCCGGTCATGGCCCTCTGCGATCCGACGGTGGTTCATCTATCAATCCGGCCGGCAACAGGTGACGGGCGTTCTCGGGTGCTTCCCCTGATCGTTTCGGGTGAGCGCAGGGCTAAAAGCTTGGATGGGTGCATCTCCAAACGCAGCGGCCTCCTTTGAGGCATCCTTTTTGCCCTTTCTCCATCTAGCTGGTCTATTATTGGAGTTCGTCGCCATCTTCACTGCTTGACGTCTTGTCTAGATTTGCGATGTATGTGAGTCTGCAGCAGCGAAAGCTTTGCACTCGGTGCGCGGAAAGGTCTCAGACTTTCGCTTGTCCCACCGTTGCACAGGCTTCACGTTGGGCAAGAAGAAGCTCAATTGCATACAACTCAATGTGATCAATGGTTTGTTGGACATCTAATCTTTTGTATCGATCATCATTTGTAGTTGTCGGTTTTGTGGATGGTCAGCATAGAAGGTGTACTTCGGTTTTTAGAGATTTGTGAAATGCTTTAGATGCTCTATTCATCAATTTCTTTTGAGGACGACGATAGAGCTTTCATGGACTTTGACCATCTGACTCCATGGCAGATGAGAATAGGTGCCGTTGCACCAAGCTTTCACCATTTTCAGGTCTTTTGTAGTAACGGGTGGTATGAGTTGTACGTTGAATTTGAAATTCTAGATTGCTTAGAGCTTTTTAGGTTTTTTTTTTCTTTTTTCTTAGCGGAGTGCATTTTTAAAGTGGAGAGGTCAGAATATTATTTCATTTTGAAATAAAGCTTTCTTTATTAAAAAAGAATTTACAACTTAGATAACTCAATCTGCTTGATCTTATTGTGACGTGGAGTGATTTTACTTTTATTCCGCATTGAATATCTTTATGACACTTCTTGGTATAGCAAATCATAATGCTCTTGGACTCTTGATCATCATACCATTACAATTGAAATATTTGGCAGAAAATACTAAATTTTTCAAATTTTGGTGTTAATACTCTTCCTCCTCAGCCAGTCGGCCAGCTTTTTTTAGATGGAGTCGGCTAGCTACAGATCCATCAGTAGGCGTCGTGGTAGGCCGCCGTCGCAAGTGGAAATGCTTAAGACTGACTCCGATGGTAGAGTTTTGTGGAACCCTCAAAATATTGTTTTGCACTGTTTGATATAAATGCTGACATGTAGACAGAAAGATAGTTGAAATAGAGATAGAGAATGGGATTCGAGGGATAGCATTGGAGTCAGCCTAAGAGACTGGTCTTTGTGGGTCGCATGTGCGATGCAAAGTAGCACCCGAGACAATAGGCCCAAATTCTGGCCCGACCAAATCAAATAGGCCCTCAAAGTTCCATGGGCTCCAAAGGGAAATGATGGATCAAGACACAGAAATGGACGAACCCTAGGCCCGCTAAACACAGAGACGAGACCGAGAGCCCGGAGCCGGGACGGGAGAGGTGCGGATCGATGCGGCGGTGGTGGTGCGCCGCCGGCGGCCTCGGCCGCCGCGTCCTATCGTCCTCCACCTCGGCCGTCGCCTCCCATGCCCGCCCGCTGCTGCCACCCCTGATCCCCAAACCGCCCTCTTTGACCGTCCCTTTCTCCTCGTCCTGTAGTCGGCACCACTCTGTCCGGGCGTTCTTCCACCCCGCCGTCACTTCCTCCTTCCGCCCTCCGGTGAGCTTTCATCTCCTCTCATCTCATCTCAATTAGTTTGGGTGTCTACTTAATGCTGATTGCCTTCGTGGACGGTGATATGCAGTCCGTGCATCATCAGCAGGTGCGTCACTACGCCAAGAAGGAGACGAGGTCGCGCGCGCCGCTCACGCCCACCAAATCCAAAGTCAAGAAATACAAGATCAAGCCCCCCTCGTAATCGCCCGTTCTTTTTTTCATGCCCCTTCTCCCCTTCTCGGCGAGCACCGCAGGCAGCTGATTTTACGCTTTTATGGCTAGGTCCATGAAGTTTAGATTCAGAACCATGAAAGATGGACAGATCCGCAGGTGGAGGGCCGGCAAGCGCCACAATGCACACCTTAAGGTACATTTAGACTAATTTAGTGACCTGGTTTTTCTTCATCAATCACAGCAACACTACTTGAGTGCTGTATCGGCTGATATGGTTTGCCATGTACTGTGTACCACACCAAACTGAACGCTGCAATCAGCTATCCTTAGGTTTTGCCACCATGAAACTAAATTATATTTTCGGTTCAGTTCATTGAAGTAGTCAAGCAGATGTGTGGATCATTTGAGAGGGTGGTATAGATATTCAAATATAGTGTATAGAGTGCCTTGATAATTTTGATATGGCAGGAAGGGTTTTCATTTACTATGGTATGTGGTTAAACAACGCATGTTTTCGAATATGTATTTGGTACAACATAATCGGAAAAGTGCCATGTATGATGGAATCATGGGATATATATCTGCTAGTTTCTCCTATTATGTGGTATGGTGTCCAGCACAAATAAGCTCAACATTTCAGTAAATTATCTTCCCCTTTACCTGCAAATTGAAAAAGTAACTTGTCAAACTGTTAACAAAAGTACATTGAAGCTACTTAGGCTGCATTTTCTGTTGTAGACCTGTAAAGGTCAAGGAGTAACTTCTCAAGATTTTCTGTCCATCAATGTTAGGCATATTTAACTTGGCAAAAGTCAAGATTTTGACCAACCATTACTCAAGCATATGCTTATTTGGTGTGTAAGAGTTGCATCAGTAGATTCTTATTCAAAGTGACTTTAAGATGATATTAGCAATCGACAATTCATTTTGAGAGAAGTCAAGGATACTCTACTTCAGAATCCTTCCCCCTACCAAAATATATGTTACATTGATGGATGGAGGGTGTAGAAGCATAATCATTTGCAGTCTATTGGAGTTCTTCTTTGCAATTGAAAACCATCAAAAGGCATTCACAACATCTTGATGCCTTCATCTAGGACACACTCTCATGTTATGCAGATAGCTGGCATTGCTCATAATTGCCTTTTGCCACTGATACATTTTTACATGACAAAATGCTTGAACGTGATTTATTTACAAATTCTGCCGTTGCAGTCTAAGGAAGCCAAACGAAGACTTCGGAAGCCTGCATTGGTGCATTTAGCTTATGCAAAAGTTATAAAGAAGCTCAACTTCAGTGGGTAGGAAATGAAGACAGACAACATAGCAGAGTTTGGCAGTGCAAACTTGTTGACTTTTATTGACTGCCAACCGCTGCTTCTCAATTGTAAACGCTGGATTCTCCTCAGACTAAATACTTGGTTTTGTCAAGCATTGTATCCAGATTGTGTTCTCATATTCTGGGCCACTGATGAGAAGCCGATTGTTTTTTTTTTTTTTTTTTTTTTTTTTTTTTGCAAATGTAGCTAGCTGATATGAAGTTGTGCGACACTCTTTTCTGCACACAATGACACAATCCAAGAGAAATTCATCAGTCATGTGGAAATTGCTTCTGGCAAATAAGCGACTGTGCCACATCCAGTGGCTGTAGTTTCTGATTGGAGTTTTGATCCGGAAATTTAGAAGACAGATTGCATTAATTGGAAACTTTGCCAGCCAGCTAGATTGTTACTGCGATTGTGTTGCGGACTTGCAGTACTAGTTTTGCACCTATGTTACTGCAATCCTTTTTGAGGCGGAAGATTGTTAAAAGATGGACTAGAAAGAAAGGTTTTTTTTTTTTTTTTTTTTTGCACCGTTGAGTCTCATCAACAACTATGAGCAACAGTGACTGCATATTTGAATTGTGGCGAGAAGATTCTTGTTGTCGTTTGAGCTTTTTATCCCAGCATTCTGTCCTCAGGTTCTCCTTTCATCCTGCTCCTTTTTTTTTCTTCCTTTTTACTTTATTTTTGGGGCTCAACAGTGGCACAGTGCCGTTGGAGTTATCTCTGGCATCAATCATTAGCAAGGCAGACGGGGGAGTTGGAAGTGACAGGTCGAGATTCAGACATAATGGACACAATATTCAACGATATGTGTTTTCATATCATATATTTACGTATATAGCTTAAGATCAACGAGATACGTTTTTGAATTAGCGAATTAACATATTTACACATCCTTGAGAAATCAATTTGAGGGCTCTTTTGCAATGCAGGAATTTTTTCCGCGTTCCGATGGAGGCCTGAGAGTGTTCTCTTGAGCTCCAGTAAGTTTGATCCTCGTGCATATTTAACAATCATCCACAATGCTCCAGTAAGTTAGTAGTGTATGTCTGACAATTCCCCTTGGTAATAACTGTCACTGATCCTTTGAGTTAAAACTTAAAAGTAAATCAACAGGAAATAACGGTTCTAGAGTGAAATACGCAGTACCATGTAGCCTAATAAAACTGTAATACTATGATCTGTAGGCGCACGTTTAATTTTCATATGAAATTCGGCGGCCCGTCTATAGCTGGATGCATGTATGTAGATCAGTTCTGTTAGATCAGAAATGAACTGACGATGGACTAAGCACAGCAAGGTATATCTAACTGTAATAACCACCGTTATTTGCTGCTGTCTGATGATCTCCAACTCCAAATGAAGCGCCCACCCAGTCCAAGAAACTGAAGCTGAATGGATCCCGATCCAGCAGCTGCTGCTGCTTGTCTTCTTCCTCCGGCAGCTTCTCCAATTGATGAGCAGTGTCATGCTGTTGCTGCTGCTTCTTTGGGTGGACGCTGGACGCGCACAGGGCGTCGATGGCGCCGTCCATATCCGCAAACATGCCCAGCAGGTCGTGATCAGCAGCAGCGCCCTGCGCCGGCTTGGGGTTATCCATGTCGACCGCCGGCTCCTGCTTGAGTAGCTGTTGGTGATGGATACCGGGGGCGGTGACAGTGGAGCCCGGCGCAGTAGCAGTACTGTCGGCGGCGTGGCGGTGAGGCAGCAGTGTCGGATCAGGAGCGGCCGCAGGCGCGGGCGCGGCGGGGTAGTGGCGTTGTTGATGCTGCTGATGGCTCTTGGCCGCCGACGAGGCCGAGGACGCCGGCCTGGTGGATCCGGCGAGCGCGTTGCGCTGCGTGGGCCAGGGGTGGTTGTGGTCGGAGGTGTAGGTGATGACGAGCATGGAGGGGTCGGTGCGGCTGCGCTCCACCTGCTTCCGGGCGGAGCAGCCCTTGGAGCTGCTGCAGCGGTAGTACCCCCTCGGGTACGGCGACCCCTTGATGGGCTTCTGCCCGTACTTCCTCCACGCCCACAGGTCCGACGGCACCACCTCGCCGCTGCTGCTCGGCCGCCCGCCCAACCCCGGCGGCGCCGCCACCGGCGCGGGGATGCACAACACCTTCTTCGTCTGGCTCTTCCTATCATACGACACGACACCAATTGCAATCGTACGTCTTTTTATGCCGATTAATGACGCGCAAGCTAATTAAGGTACACGAACAAACTGATCATAATCAGATATACGGACCTTCGCTTGATTGCCGGGGCAGTCGCCATAGCGTCCAGGCCGCCGTGCTCGTCCAGCACGGGAGCGTCGTCCTCCCTCTCGGGGCAGTTGCTGGAAGCGCACGGCCGCTGCTGCGGCCCGGAGACGAGCTGAGGAATCATCAGTAGCCCCTCTGAATCTAGATAATGCTGTGGGTACAAGCCGGCACGATGATCGCAAGCGCAGCCGCTGTCGTCGCTGCCACCAACCAAGATCATCCCGGCCACGCCGCCATTGCCATGCACCAGCTGCTGCTGCGAGCGCGCTTCGTCACGATCGTAGTCATCGTGGCAGCTCACACGGCCTGGCGGCGGCAACAACTCCTCTTCCTCCGGCGTATGATTGCACCCCAACAAGGAGCCATGGCTGCAAGCCGGCAGCAGCCGATGGTGAGGCGCCGGCGCCGGCGCCTGCTGCAGGCTTGCTCGGACGACGTCGGAGAGGTCGCCTTGATGATCGGGCGGTGACAACCAAAAGAAGTCACACATGATGCTGCTGCAATGTTGTGGGTGGATCGATCTCGATCCTCAGAGCTAGACTACAGAGAGAGGAAACAATTTGTCACTGGGCTGCTAGAAATTCTAGGTAGGAGGCGAGAGAGTTAATTATACCCAGATCGAGCAGCAGCTAGTAGACAAATTAAATTGGCAAGGGAGCCATGGGAGATGGAGAATTGACTGTGAAGCTAGGAGGTCAGCTGGGCTGAGGCAGCACAGCACAGGTAGCAGCATACTTATATATAATGGAGCCGCCAGTTTTATCGATCTATCACTGTACTAACAATATAGAGCTAGCCAGTGGCGTGATGTTGTAGCGGCAGAGAGAGCGAGCGATGGATCAGCTACATTGCATGCGTGCACGATCACCGCACCGTCCAAATCAACGACACTATACCGCCACTGACACGCTCAGTTACATCATCGACCGGATGTATCCATCCCAGCAATATATGGCATGCATGCCATTTGACACAGACTGACAACATACGGTACGTGTGCGATGGGTGTAGCAGCTGCGTGCTAGTGATCTACTCCTGTATTTAAGCTATCTAGTGTCTCTTCATCTGTCTTTCCTACGCTTCTTTCCCCGCCATAGCTTATTGGGTTGGGCCCAGGCCCATCATCTGTCCGTCCGTTCCAGGTCACGCGCGCGCTAGCCCTTTCCTTTTGCATCCCGTCCACATCGATCCCGTGCTCTAGTTGTCTCAGCGCACAGGATTCATGTTTCACGATGGTCAGAGAAATGTGCCCGTCAACGCTAAAGGCTGTTTTCGGTATCCCTTAGCTGCATATATGTGTATCTTTAGGTATAGGTTGTAGGTTAGTGCGTGTGTAGTGGTGTGTGGTGTGTAATACGTGAGTTCAGATACTACAATTTATACTTGGAGGGTGAGGAAAAAAAATTTGACATAGTCCTGCCTATGTATATCATGCAGCCATATATAGCTCGCCATTTTTTATTTGGAGTAAAAAAATGCACCATTCATTGTGTTATATACTCCCTTCATTCATAAATGTATGACATGATTGATATTTTTTCAAAACTTCGATCATTCGTTTTATTTAAAAAAATTGTGAAGCTATCATTTATTTTGTTGTGATTTGTTTCGTTACTAAAGGTAGTTTAAGTATGAATTGTATTTTTACGTCGGAATAATTTTTTAAATAAAACGAATGGTTAAAGTTTTGGAAAAAAAAATCAACCGCGTCATACATTTGTGAACAAATAGAGTACGTATTTTTAAGTATCTAGACACCATTGGTGGTCCAAATGGGACCCAACCAACCTTGTGCATGGTCATGGCACCGCGAGCAATGGCTTACGTCTTCACTAAGACCGAGTCCAGCAGTCCGGGTAAAAGGCCGGATACAGTACACAACGACACTGTAACGATACTGTTTACAGAGAGGATGGTAGTTGGAATAATGGATAGATGGGGATATGCACTAGGTGCTGGACTCAGTCTAAGAGGTCCCAAGTGAGGGTAGGAGTGTAGGACCAACATCATGACTTCTATGATGACGTCAGAGCCCACTTGGCAGCCACGTGACAGCCACTATAGTCAGCATCACAAAAGCGCCACTAAACTACTATGTGCACCTTAGATCTGTCATCCGTCGCTTCATTTGAGCCCTTCCTCTTAATTTGTAACTTCCACTGTGTTACAGAGCGTCAAAGCCATACGAACATGTCCATGCATCATATTCTTTAACCACCTTCTCTTGATCCATCGTTGTTGTTTCAGACTTCAGAGTACAAAAGCCTAATTAACACGCATCATAAAGGTGTTATATCAGTATATCACTTGTACCGTTCTTTTATTAATATGACCCTCGCTATTTCATCACACCAATTAGGTCCCCATTGGCTCGATAGAAAAAACTTGTTTTAGAAGTGGCATTACAAGAAAAATATCATAGCACCTTCTTAGGAGATCCAACTCATGTTGGTTTTGTCCTCATTGCCACCATATGTTTCTTTTCTTGTGTCCAGTGGTTTCTTACTAAGGGCATCGATTGAGATCTGCGTACTCTCCCCATAGCATGACACCTTATCACATGCATCTGTTTCCAATGATCCAAATCCCAAGGGACAAATGGACTTTTCCTTTGTAGATGCTCGTGGCCACTTTGTGGTCTTCTAGTAGCATATCCATTATTAGTAAATGCAACAATTCTTTGAGACTCTTGTTAGTCCAATGATGGGTTTCTTTTAGACCTGGGCATTTCTCGGGTCGGGTCGGGCCAAAAAAAAAAAAACCCGGCGTTTTTTGTGGCGGCCCGAACCCGACTCGACCCGGCGGTTGGGTCAAAAAATTCAGCCCGCACCCGGCCCAACAACCGGTCGGGTCGGATCGGGTTCGGGCGGGTCGGGTCGGGCCCATGTAAATTGTCGGGTTCTTCGGGTTTCGGGTCAAATTTTTTGGCCCAAGCCCGCTCGTCAAACTTTTCGGGTCGGGTCGGATCGAGCTATTTTCGGACGGGTCGGGTCGGGTCTTCCGGGTCGGGCAGCCCATGCCCAGGTCTAGTTTCCTTTGGTTAAAAACCTTGAGGTTGCCAGTTAGACATGCCATTCATTCTTATAGTTACTAGCTAGTTAGGCTATCTCCAACAACACTCCTCATCTCACTTTCTCAAATCTCATCCCACTTTGTACGTCATATCAGCTACAGTACAAAACAGTATCAAACAGTGCCAAACAGTATTGCTATAGTGTTTTGAGGAACCATTTTAGGGCATCCCATTGGAGAGAGCCTTAGGACACAACAATGCCTTGGAATCTCATATGGATTCTTGGGATGTAGCAAACTCATCATCATTATATTCATCTTGCCCCTCGGCCTCGCACACCATTTTCTCAACATGGTCCACAAATTTATCAACACGAGCAACACACAACACCAATCCAGCCTTCTCCCATCGGCCGTAATAAGTCCCGTCGGTTTTTAGGGTTGCCGACGGGAGTTAAGTAACTCCTGTTGGCCAAACCGTAGCCGACGGGAATTAACTTAACTCCCGTCGGTTCATGGGCTAGCCGACGGGATATAATTAACTCCCGTCGGTGGACCTGGCGGCCGACGGGAGTTACGGAATAAATCCCGTCGGCTGCACCCCCAGCCGACGGGAGTTAATCCAAAGCCCAGCGTACCCTTTCTTCCCCACGCGCCCACGCCCACTCGCTCCCACACCGCGCCCACGCCCACACCGACGCCGCGCCGCCCGACGCGCCCCGCCGCCCCGCCGCCCCGCGGCCCGCCTCGGCCTGCCGGCCCACCGCGCCCCGACGCCGCGCCCAGCCGCGGCCTCCCCGCCCCGCCGCGCCTAGGCGCCCTGCCGCCCCGACGCCCGCCTCGGCCCGCCGCCCCGCCGCGCCCCGGCGCCGCCTCCCCGCCCCGCCGCCGCCCGCCGCCCGACGCGCCCCGCCGCCCCGCGGCCCGCCTCGGCCTGCCGGCCCGCCACGCCCCAACGCCGCCTCCCCGGCCCGCCGCGCCGCCGCCCGCCGCTCCGCGCGCCCAGCAGCCCCGCCCAGGCGCCCCGCCGCGGCCAGCCGCCCCGCCGCGCCGCCTCCCCGCTACAGGCCCCGCCCCCGCCGCCTGCACGCCCCCGGTCCGCTGCTCCTGCTCCCTCTGTTCCCCGCCGCGGCGCCGTCACCCGGCGCCGCCTTCCCGTCACCTTCGGCCCGACAAGGCGACCAGGTGAGTTGGAGTGCTTTAGGCGCATATTGAATTAAAAATATTGTTTATTCCCGTCGGTTCATGGATCGAGCCGACGGGAGTTAACTAATCATGATTAGATTAGGTGTAGTCTTTAATATCATGATTAGAGTTAAGCTTATTGTTATGGTCCTTAATATCATGATTAGAGTTAAGCTTGTTGATGTAGTCACTATTATTATTGTTGATATGGCTCTGTTTATCATGAAAAATGTCTTTGGTCATTATTGTTGTTGTTTAATTATATATACCGTTATTGTTGCATTTTTTATCATACAATGCACTCGGTTAGGGTTTCGAAACCTATGCGTCACCCGTTTCAGACCGGCACATCTCACATACAACGCGCGTGCATGTGAGATGTGCCGGTCTGGAATTGTCCCTTTTTGGACAGCCTCGGGATGGCCGATAGAGTGTGCCGTTTATGATGGCCCTGGAGTGCTCAGGCAAAATTTCGGTGGCATAACCTTGTTGTTCTCCATTGCACCAAATCGGGCGTGCAGATGGAGAGCAGCGGGGTTATGCTGCCAAAATTTTGCTTGAGCGCTCTAGGGTCGTCATAAACACGCACTCTGTCGGGCATCCTTGGGTGGATTTAGGACACATCAATTACCTATAGATGTAGGGCCGTGATACGTAGAAACGGATGGTTCTCATGAAACATTTGCATCGCATATGTAGCCACAAACATGGAAGACGACCGTGAGTGGATGTATACTGGTTGGAAGAAGGGCGGGTGTCACACAAAGGAATGGTTTGAGAAGACAGAGAAGTTTGTGGAGAATGCTCGTGGAGAGTCAACGACCCACGCTGTGATTAGGTGCCCATGCAACAAATGTGGGAACATGTATTCACATGACAAGAGAACTGTGACACTACACCTTTGCAAGGATGGATTTGTTCAAGGTTATAAGGTTTGGGATAAGCATGGCGAGTCACGGAGTATAGTATCAGCACAGATGGAGGTGGATGACGGTGAAGACGTTGATCGGTTGGATCATATGCTTGAAGATCTGCAGGCCGAGTTTGTCAACAATCCTAAAGATCCGCCTACAAAAGAGGTTGAAGAGTTGTTCAAACTCCTCCAAGACTTAGAAATGCCTCTGCACGGACACACAATGGTTACCATCCTCCAGTTCGTGACCCGTCTAATGGGCATAAAGTCAAAGTTTGGTTTCTCAGCCAAATGTTATAAGGCAATCTTGGACTTGATTAGTGATGTCCTTCCTGCCGATCATAAGGTGCCTAAAGACATTTACCGGTCAAAGAAGCTGTTAAAGGCTCTGGGAATGCCATATGAGAAGATCGATATATGCCCGTCGAAGTGCATGATATTTTGGCGAGATCGTGAGAAACTAGACAAATGCTTGAAATGTGGCCAGTTGAGGTACATAGAGGTGGTAAACGAAGACGGGGAGAAGGTGAAAACAAAGAGGGCACGTAAGCAGCTTCGCTGGATGCGTCTCACTCCAAGACTGAAACGTCTGTTCTTGGCTAGGAGAATTGCGAGGCGCATGAGGTGGCGCAAGAATCGTACGTCCCGGAAGGATGGGGTAATGCAGCATCCGTCGGATGGCGACGCATGGAAGGCCCTGGACAGCTTTGATCCAGAATTTGCTAGTGAAGAGAGGAATGTTCGTATTGGGCTGGCGACAGATGGTTTCACGCCTTTCAGTATGACCGCAGCGTCTTACTCATGCTGGCCTGTCTTTGCTATACCGTACAACCTTCCACCTGAAGATTGCATGACAGATGAGTTTATGTTCTTAAGTCTCATCATACCTGGGAAGGAGCATCCTGGCACAAACCTCAATGTTATGCTTGAGCCATTGATTGAGGAGTTGAAAGAGCTTTGGGAAGGAGTGGAGGCGTATGACAGCTACATGAAGCAAAAATTCAAACTTCGGGCAGCATATTTGTGGTCCATACATGATTATCTAGCGTATGGGATCTTTGCTGGGTGGAGAGTCAGTGGAAGGCTAGGCTGTCCTATTTGTGGAAAAGAAACATATTGTTTCTGGCTCGATAAGGGTGGGAAGTTCTGTTACTTCAATTGTCATAGGTGTTTTCTTCCTTTGGACCACCCCTTCAGGCTCCAGGCACAGGAGTTCAGGAAGGACACCATTGTCACGAAGGAACCCCCTAAGCGTCGCACCGGGTGGGAAATCGCTGAAGAACTGAGTAATCTAGAAAGAAATGGGGATGGGTTTGAAGGTTTCGGTGAGACCCATAACTGGACTCACAAATGTGGCCTTTGGGAGCTCCCTTACATGAGAGCATTGCAGCTCCCGCACAACATCGACGTAATGCACCAAGAGCGCAACATGTGTGAAGCACTCTTTAACACCGTCATGGATTTCCCAGATAAAACAAAAGACAATTTCAAGGCCCGAGTGGACTTAGGTAACATATGTAACCGCCCAACTCTCATGCTCAGAGAAAATGGAGGCAAGCCTCGTGCTGAATTTGCCTTGAGACCCAATGAACGAAAAGAAGTGATGAAGTGGATGAAAGATTTGAAATTTCCCGATGGCTATGGTGCAGGGTTCAGAAGATCTGTGAATTTGAAAACAATGAAGATCAATGGGTTGAAGAGTCATGATTACCACATAATGATGGAAAGGCTGATCCCAGTAATGTTTCGTGGTTACATTAACGATGAAGTGTGGAAAGCGATAGCTGAACTTAGCTATTTCTACAGGCAGCTTTGTGCTAAAGAAATTTCAAAGGAGATGATGCAGAAACTAGAGGAATCAGCACCTGTGCTTCTTTGCAAGCTGGAGAAAATATTCCCACCTGTGTTCTTCAATCCTATGCAGCATCTTCTTATCCATCTCCCATATGAAGCAAAGGTAGGTGGGACGGTGTATTATAGGTGGATGTATCCCATAGAAAGAATGTTGAAGAAACTGAAATCAATGGTGGGCAACAAGGCAAAGGTTGAAGGTTGTATAGCAGAAGAGTTCAAGTTTAAGGAGATAGCATTCCTCACAAGTGGTTACATGACTGAAGACCACAATGTTTTTGCCCATACGAAGAGGTACCATGAAGATGAAACGGAGCATCCGTGCAGTCATATTAGCATATTTCAATGGAACGGCAAGGCTGTTGGTCCACCAGTGCCATATGAATTCAGCGAGGAAGAACGGAAATCTGCTTTGCTCTACATGTGGTCAAATATAGACGAGGCTGAGAAATTCTTCAGGTAATAGTTTACTAGGCTTAAAGGATTTGTTTATGCAATGTTTTGTGTAAAAAATTGTTTTCTTACTCTCGTTCCTTTTTAGCGAGTTCGATAAAGAAAACTGGAGGTCTGCTCGTAACCGGCCACCAACGGTGAAACAGCTAGCCAACTTGCGTCTAAATGGATTGCAAGGGCGACCTAATTTTATCTCCTGGATCCGAGACCATGTAAGCCTTGTATACTTCGTCCTCGTACATCGTGTATTTGGATAACAATTGTAACACTTTTCCTTTCTTGATTGTCAGTTCGGAAATGTAGCGGATGACTCACAAAATTGTCCTGTGGGATCTCCGTCCCATGAGGGCATTGATTCTATTGGGAGTGTCCATTCTGACCTGCGTCAGCTTTCTATTGGGAGTGTGATAGTCAAGAGTTATAGCCGTTACGACGTAAACGGGTTTCGCTTCCGTACAACCAAATTTGAAGCTTCCTGTCCTTTAGCAGCTACGAAAAATAACGGAGTCGTAATCCGGGCTGCAAATATGGAAGGGCAAGAATCCGAGTATTACGGAATCATAAACAATATACTCGAGTGCCAATTTGTAGGGAACAAGGATCTGAGGGTGGTGTTTTTTGACTGTACATGGTTTGACCCAAAGCATTATAGAACCGAATTTGGAATGGCGCAGGTTAAGCACAAGCAACTACTTCAAGGGACCGATAGATATGTCCTTGCTCATCAGGTGGAGCAGGTGTATTACTCGTCATATCCATGCCCTAAGTTGAGTGTCTGGTGGGTCGTGTACAAAACCTACCCCCGTGATCGGTTGTCCACTTTTGTTCCCGATGATTACCATCGTGAGGGTCACCAGGTAGACGAGGTGTTCCAAGAAAAAGAGTTGCCATCCTCATTTGATATAGACCCTGCTCCTACATTGGATTCTCTAGGTGGAGACCTCAATGATATATCATTGCCACAGAAAAGGAAACGTGCTATTACATTGGATTCTCTAGGTGAAGACCTCAATGATACATTATTGCCACAGAAAAGGAAACGATAAGTAACAAGTTAAGTATAACAATCCTGGTTTAATTCCATATGCATGTTTATTTGTTTATGCATGTTTATTTGTTTACGCATGTTTACGTTAATGTTGGATAATTTTGTACCGTTTGTTTATTTATTTACATTACTCAGTTCTAATAAAAACTTTCAATTGCTGCAGGATGCCTAAGAAGATTAAGCAGGTGGTGAAGGGGTTCAGGGACAGCCTTTTCCGAGGGAGTTCCTTGAGCGCTAGCAGGAAGGAGCAGATCTACAGGTCCCTGCACCTAGAGTTAGACGGCCAGTCCTTGGGGTTTCAGAGAGGCAATGTAAGCAGCATTGTATTGTTGTCTTTAATTCGTGTAATACTTTAACGCTTGTATGTGATACTTGCCTTACTTGTTTGCAGGATGAACCGGAGTCAGATGCGGCTGAGGCTGAGAGTGGACACGAGGAGACTTCAGTTGAGGGTGGAGGTGAGGAGGCTGAGGCTGAGGCAGGAGGTGGGCAGTCTGAGGGTGGACACGAGGCTGACGCTGAGGCAGGAGATGAGCAGGACGAGGGTGGACAGGAGACTGAGGCTGAGGCTGGAGGTGAGCAGGAGGCGGGTGGACATGCAGCTCCCAGGCGTCCACGTAAGTTTAGAAGGCCCCACGCCGTACCACCTCCACCTGTTCCGACCACTGAGGCGGGGAAGACGGTGATCTCCCCCGTCGGAGATAGGTAGGTGCTATATCTTTTGATTTGAATCAGATGTATTCATCAAATGTAATCATGTTTGAGGCTTGACCGTCTTTTGTAGGGAGTGGTTGGACTACTCATTCACCGGCCAGGGTCGTCAAAAGCAGGTGAACTCTGTGTTGAGTTCGCTCCTGAAGCTTCACTACCCTGGTCTGGTGAAGTCGTCCGACGATCCCGACGTCGAGCCGGTCCTCGTCACATGTTGGGAAGATTACAAGCTGAAGGTGGATGTCACTTATGGCGATGCCCAGGGACTCGTTCGCGCTGATTTCTGGGTACGTAATCTTATGCATGTTATATGCAAGCAATCATATAATAGTTAGATAACATTGCATTCTTCTTGTAGGCACGTTTTCGGTTGGCCGACAGGGCTGACGTGAACCACACCGAAAGGGTGTTTCACGTAAATGCCTATCGGTTGGTGAAGGAGGCCCTGTACGAGGCAAGGATTCAGGCCACGTGCATGTATCATCAACAAATTTTAGGGCAAAAAATGAATAAGAAGACAGGGGCCTCGAGTATATACCTTAGCGAGGAACAGTACCGCCAGGTTATATTTGAATTCTATCTTTTGTGTTTGTTTCATTTGAATAGGTACTGATATATGTTTTTTTTATGAAGGTGGTGGTTCCGTGGATGTCTAACCGCCCAGAGGCCTACGCAGCTTGGTGTACGAGGTGGGCTTCAGAAGGCTTCCAACAGAAATCGAGAAGTCACAGGGGCAATCGAGGCACCATGCCGAACCACACCTTCGGTGGCGACAACTTCACGCGAAAGGCGAAACGCCTGGTAAGAAAACTAACAAATATGTTCAGATGTCATATATGCATTTATTGTACTAACTCTGTGCTGTAGAAAGTTCAATTAGGTCGTGAGCCGGCGCCCATCGAGGTATGGGAGGCTGGCCATAGGGGGAGTGACCCTTCCAACCCTTTGTGCAGCCAGACACAAAGCGAGCGTCTGGTGAGCAGTTGTCCTTAATATTCGCTTAATGTGCGCAACTTATGAACTAACTACGGTCATATAATCGATCACAGGCGGCATATGCGGAAGAGATGAAGGAGCGTCACGGAGAGGACTGCGATTGGAGGACCATGCCGATCGATGCCCAAGCCGTGCATGCTAGCGGTGGAGGGAAGGCACACGGACGGTGAGATGTTACATTACATGCCATTTATACAGTGAAAACGAGCATATGCCTTAATTACTCTTTCTATGATAACAATTGTAGGTTCTCTCTCTTTGATGGAATGATCAACACGAGGGATGTTAGATCGTCTCGGCGGTCGGCATCCGGGTCCGGGAGCTCTGCTGGTCCTAGCTCTCGTCGGCTCACTGAGCAAGAACTTAAGATCGCTAGGCTTCGCGAGGAGAACCGTCAGCGCGATGAGCAGTTGAGGGCTCAAAGTGAATACTATGCCTCAGTCCAAGCGCAGCAGCAGCAGATGATTCAAGTAAGTATATTGCATATTACTGTGCATTCATTGCTTTTAACATTCCATGCGCACTACTAACATGTTTGGTCAATAGTTACTAGCTCAGCAGCAGGGCATACCCTACGTGCCCCCTCCGCCTCCGTCGCAATGGACGTTCGTCCCTATGGGCCCTCCTCCACCTCCGCCGCAGCAGACTCAGTTTACCACACCGCCGGCACAGCTACCTGCCCCTGGATCACAGGTTTGTATTCTAACTCTCTAGCTATCGACGACAGTTCATTAGTTAATATGTATGACTGGTAACAAATTTCATTCTTGCTTCGTAGGACAACAACCAGGAAGGAAGTGGGACGATGCATGGCTTCATCAACTCGCTATTCGCGTACCCTACTCTGGACGGAGGCAGCGGCCAGAGCTCCAACAATCCTCCCGACGACGGCGGTTCGTGAATGTGATTGGACACTTTACTTTGTGATGATGTATGTGTTTGATTTAAGGACTTTATATATATCTGGTTGGATGAATGTGTTTGGATATTTCATATGTATGTGGTTGGATGCATGTGCTTGGATACTTTATATATATGTGGTGGTTGGATGAATGTCATTGGATGAATGTGTATGATCGATCCCACATATTGTGTGGGATGCTATGAATATGTGCTGGCTTTGGGGGGGGGACACAATAACTCCCGTCGGTATTACCAAGCCGACGGGAGTTATTCTGGAACTACTCCCGTCAGTAGCCCCAGGCCGACGGGAGTTAAGGATTAACTCCCGTCGGCGCGTCCGGCCGACGGGAGTTATCGGGCACCGGCCAGACCCCGTGGGCTGACGTGGCCGGCCGTTAACTCCCGTCGGCCCTAATCACCGACGGGAGTTAAGCGCCGGCTACGTCAGCCCACGTGGGTCTGGCCGGCGCCCGATAACTCCCGTCGGCCGGCTTCTAGCCGACGGGAGTTATTTATCTCCCGTCGGGGCCGACGGGAGATAATGTAACCCCCGTCGGATAACTCCCGTCGGCCAAATACCGACGGGAGTTAGCCAGAAACCGACGGGAATAGCTAATTCCCATCGGTAATGGGCTAGCTCCTGTCGGTTTCTGGCTGACGGGAGTAGCCTGGATTGGCGTTGTGACATTGAGGCCCCCTTTGCAACGCAGGATTTTCACAGAAATCGTGCAGGAATTTCACAGGAAACAGTTCAATTTCACAGGAAAAACGCAGGAACAGAAAAATTTTCCTCCATTCCAAAGGAGGCCTGAAACCTAATACGGCCACATCATTCATAATCCATATCTCTAGCTGGAAGTCTTTCCACAAGTCATCAATCGTCTATCCTTCCTTAAGGGATTCCTCCTTTTGTTTTCACGTATATTTTAATCCATGTCTGATCAACTTTTCACCAACCTTGTCTACATGTGGGAACTTCTTATCGCTGCAATTAATATCAACAGGATAAATGCATTGATATTTGACCATGATATGTACATCATATCCTTCTTTTGCAGCATCCATGAAATACTTCACTGCAGCTCAGGAAATCTAGTCTTGAGTGGGTATGGTACACCCAACTACTACCCGTTGTCTAAATATTGTGAATTAAATCATTTTATTAATAACAATCTTAATTTTGTCACTAAACATGTGATTAGTTTTTAATATAATTACACTAGTTTTATGGGATCTTGTGGTAGATTGGACAAATATAGTACAAAATCCAACAGAAATATAATTCCATTTGATTAAGATTTATTTAGGATACACTTGAAAAAAATGTGATCGCATTATTTCATAGCTGAAATATGAGCAAAAGGAGAACAAGAGGAGGATCGGAAAGGGGGATGGAGATTAATGTGCAAGCCTTCTTGATCCCTTGGACCAATCCAATCTTCAAACAAACAAAAGCCTTACCAAAAATCCCCACGCTTGACTTGGCTAGGGTTGGCGCCGTCACCTCATCAAAAATTGTTGAGCTCACATCTATATATATTGGCGTGCTGAATAACTAATAAGTGAACGCAATAAGTGATAAATTACAACAAAAGCACGTCACAAACACATAGATGAAACACTAAAGGCATAAATACAGTTCATTACCTACTATTTTCCACCGGTCACCCGTCACAAATAACCGTGCAAAAAGATCATGTGGATATCAAAGCTTGCCTTGACGAATGTGCGGTATAGGCGGTGTCATGAAAATGTCAATCAGTGGTGGCCAAGTTTTCAGATTTAAATTGAATCCTAAAAAGATACGCCATCTCAAATGGTCCCTCTCTGTATTTGTAGCTGACGAAATTTAGTCGCTTTATTCCTTGGCCTGCGAAAACTGCTCTGGACGACGAAAAACCTCTAGTTTCCTATAGTGACTTATGTGACCTTTTTCTTCGTCACTATCTCGTGTTTTTCACGTAGTGTCTTATTAAAAAAATTGAGAATATGTAGGTTAGTATATTGACAATAAAGTAGGAGTATGTAAATTTATGATATATATTATGAATTTGAGAGACTGGCATGCAAATAATACAGCATGATAGGACGGGTGCGTGGTTTGACGGAATAATGATGTACAGGTCCGAGTATGAGTGCTGGTCTGGTAGGAGGTAGTAATAAGGAAGCCAATGCAAGTGCCCACGATCGACGACAACGACGATGACGATGGTGATCGGTGAGACGACATGTAGTGAGATAGGCGGATGTGTAATGTAATGCGTGAAATGAGTGAATTGAAGCTCTCCCCGTAAGGATCGATCAGCGACAGGGAGCTAGCTAGGATGGATTTGATTAGACAGATCGAGTGAAGAAAAAGGATTGGCGGATTGGGTGACATGCCCCAACCTAGGCCGGTAGCCGCGCGCGCGCATTTCTTCGTCTTTCCCGCTAGCTTTAGCTTTACCACTCAACTCCACAAGTCCACATTATAGTACATGCATGATATGCGCATAATTAGTTGCGGCTTGAAAAATTACTGCGCCAGCCGGCAGACCGGCCGGCCGGCTTCGCCTGATCGAACGATCCGCATCTATCCGCCCGTCGTCGGCGATCCGATCGAATGCGCACGCTTGCTAATCAGTTTCAGAATCTGATGATGATGCAACTGCTACTAGAAAGTTACTAGCAGCTCCTAGCTCTAGAGAGAGAAAGATAAAACATAGGTAGATCGATCGATGGACAGCCAGCGACTGCGCACGTCTACATTCCATCTCATTTCATGCTTTGAGATGGGCAGCACAGTACTATCGTCATCTTTCTTTCTTTCGTTTTTCTCTTCGAATGGGATTGCTGGATGGATGGATGGATGGATGGTGTAGAGTGCCTATCAAGAGATTCAGAACGAGTAGGGCTCCTCGCACCAGTAGCTAGCTCTGACGGAATCCCCAGCGGGAGCAGCTGCTGCAGGACAGCAGGAGGACGACGACGACGACGACGTCCACCAAGGACGAGACAGAGACAGACATTGATGAGCTCCTGGGCTGAACCAGTGTCCGCGTCGACGGGCTGGGACGACGAATCAAGCCCAAAAAAGCCCATCACCATTTTGTAGTCTCGGCGGCTCGTCGATGGGCCGGCCCAAATAAATAAGATTCATTTGGGCCCCGACGGACAGAGCAGAGAACAGCGAAGCGACCAGAACAACCAGACCAGTTTCCACCACACCCCTCTTGGCTTTGGCTCCTCCGGTCCGGCGAGCGAGCGAGTCGTCGTGTCGCCGGCGGCATCCATGGCGGCGGTGGTGCGCGGCGTCTTGAGGGGCATCAAGGAGAAGGGGCTCGCCAACTTCCTCCGCGAAGCCCGCGACGAAGGATACCTGTGAGTGACACCCCTCCATTCCTATCGGATGTATTCTTCCTCCTCCTGCGCAGACCAGATATGTCGCGCCCCCCACATTGCGATTGCGATCCAGATCCCTCCTCTCCTCCTCTGCTCCATCAGTTCATCTGACGGGATCCTTTTTGTACATAAACCTGCTTCGCTCCCGACGTTTAATTCGCTTCGCCTATTTCTGCGGTGTGCGCGCTGGGACGAGGGGAAATTACAATTAGGGTTCCTCGCCACCTACCTTCCAATCTCTGTCTATATTTATTCCACGGCTAATGTCTACTATAACCCGGTTTAGTCTCACACATCACCGCAATCACTAGTGCTGGTACGATAGATAGGTATACAAGCGTGGATTCAGTCCTGACTCCTGAGATAAATCGTCTAAAATGTCCCTTTGCTCGTGTGCAGCATATATCTAACATTCGTTGCCTACCTATCTCTCAGGATTTGTTGCTATTGTTTCGTGCCTGTGAGCTCTCCAGCAAAGCCATAGCAGCCAAACTGTACATTTAGTGCATTTGTAAATGAGTTGTTGCCATATATTCTAACATCTTGCTATTCATCGCAGCAACTGCCTTCTGGATGGGAACCTTTTGTAAGTGTCCTCCTGCCTCTCTCTTCCTCCATTTTCAAGGAATGGGTGCGGTTGTGTGTCTCAGCACAGCTAATCTCTTTGTTTTCCTTTTCAGGCAAACAAAAATTCACAATATCGGCGCAACACTTGTAGGGGTTGACAAGTTTGGAAACAAGTACTATGAGAAACTACATGACACTCAGTATGGTGAGTAATACTCTCTTCTTCTATTTTAATCTGCCATAGTTGGTTTAGCTGTGGAATTCTTGTATTCAAATATATAGATCCTGAAGGCGATAGCCTGCCACTGACTGCAATTGGGGCTGGTCGGTTGGCGTTTATTCGGCTTGTTGGGCTGTGACTTAACAGCAAAGCCGATTGGTTGGCGTTTATCCTGCTGCTGCTACTGTTTCGGTTGAAGTGCTGGCTGTAGCGACTGTACAGGCTGAGATGTGCTGTGGTATGCTACTGTGCCGGTTGCGCAGCCACAAGCTAGCACAGCCAAATAAACTCCAACTGATCACCCCCATAATATTTCACTTGTTTTGTTTTTGTCTTCTCCAGCCTATGAGATATTTACCTTACCTGTTTAATGATCATTTGGGCTTTGCTTGACTGATGCGTACTATGTTACCGTGTTGCTGGCAGTTCTCCCCTGATAGTACACTAGAACACTAAGCATCGTTAACTTTTGCAGGGAGGCATAGGTGGGTAGAATACGCAGAGAAAGGTCGTTACAACGCGTCTCAAGTGCCTCCTGAATGGCATGGATGGCTGCACCACATCACAGATAACACTGGGGATCAGGCAAGTTCCCCCTCTGCATGTTAATTGTGTTAATTCCTGATTTCCTGGATAGTGTTCAGCGCTTGACACCTTGTTTCTTTGTCTTCATTATGCGAAGTGGATTAACAATTAACCACCTGTATTGATGATGTCAGATTTGTTTGACATAGATGACTAAATTCCTGTTTTTTTTTTTTTTTGAAAAAATATGTTCATGGTTTTTCTCTGCCACCCGATTTTTGAGCTATCTGCAAGGAGACTGAAGGTGGTGATCTTCAGAGGATTTGAAAGGTGAATCTGGTTAAAGCTGATATGGTTTCCTTTCCTTTTCCTGTACGGCAGCTGCTAGCCCAGAAGACTGCTAGGTACCTTGTGGAACACAAGCAGAATTACTCCGGTGAGGGCGAGGAGCTGATCTACCACTCCAAGGGGCATGCTCTGAACCCAGGGCAAAGGGACTGGACGAGGTACCAGCCCTGGGAGCCAAAGAAAGAGCAAGCCTAGCTTGAGCACATGTTGGGGAAGCTGTTGAATGTTTATGTCCTCTTGTATTGTGTTGGGTTGGGGTCAGGTATCGTCGATGTGAATAATCCATCAGTCATCGGCTCTGACCACCCTTTGGGTTCTTGCTTGGACTGAGCCTGAATAATGTTGTTCTGAATACCAATACTGTATAATTCGATCATCTTTTTTGACTTTGAAATGTTGTTATTTACTGCTTTGATAGCAGCTTTGTGGAATATCTCATGCGCTTGTTTGCTGGCTTACTTCCTTAGTTACCTTTTATCTCTGGAATGTACGAGGCATCTCGGTGTCCAGTTGTTTTGGGTGCTGGGGCCTGGGGGTGTATCATGTGGATCTTGTTGTTGCCTTGTGATTAGAGTGATGATGCTGGGTGAACGGTAGAAGTGTTGAAGCTGAATCCAGTAGCTTGCGCATCCTCTCATCCATTTTGCATAGGATATATACTCCCTCTGGCTCAATTTATGTCGTTTGACTTTCTCAATATATAGGATATATCCATTTTTTTTCATATTTTTGTAAATTGTTTGAATAAGAAGAGTTGTCAAACTTTGTGAAAAAAACGACCTATGAGTTGGGACGGAGGGAGTATTTTCTACATGTAATTACAACATGCGTATGCACAATTTAAGCATATACAACCTTTTGCATGAACTGCACTGGGTTCGAAGAAGAAATCAATCTACTGTACCCCTTCACCTAACGTGACTGGTGGTTGCGACGGTGACTGCAGGTTCAGCCGATCTGCCTGATTGCTCGAATGCCCTGCTGGGAGCCCGGGAGGATTCAGTGATAAACGTGCCTGGAATTGGAGCCTGCAAGGCAAACGTGCCTCTTGCATCTCCGATCCCCCTCCCTCAGCTACCTACCCGCACACGCGACCCGCGCACGCACACGCAGCCGCGTCCGTCTCCGAGTCTCCGTCCACAAGCCCTCAAAATCCCAGACAACTTTGAGACGAGACGTACACGTACTACGTAGAAAGGTCTCATCGTGTACGCTAACGCCACCAGCAGGAGCAAGACCAGACCAAGCCCGGCTCCTGCTCCAATGGCCGCCCGTCCTCATCCCGAGCCTTCTTCCAACGCAGACAAGGTATGGAGGATGGATGGCACGCCCTCCCGCCCGACTCGTCGATTAGTTCCTTTCTCTTTCTCTGCAAAGATTTTTCTTCGACTGGACTTTGGTCCAGCAGGGTCTTGGCGAGCACGAGGAGATCCACGTCTCCTCCGGCGGCGTTCAGGCTTACACCGACGAAGAGGACTGCGAGAACAGGCGCCCCTTGCTGCACCCGACTCCCGCCTCCGCGGAGTCCTACTCCGTCTCCGCCGCCGTTCTCCCGTAACTCCCTCCCCTTTTCAGTCTTTCTCTTCTACTACCTGCCCTGCCTCTCTGATTCATGCCGTCTGCCCAGCGTCGGTCAATTAGTGTCGTACCTCTCCACGGAATGCACTTCTGATTGCTCGCCTGGCTCTCCATCAAAAGTTCTCACTTTGCCTGTTATTATTGCACATAATTTTTTTAGAGACCCTGCTATTTCTTTGTATATCATTATCGATTCAATGCCAGGCAAAGATTTCAGTCTTACTTACCACACACATGTACAATTACCGTATCAACCCTTTCAAAAGAAACAATTACCTTATCAAAGAAAGTCTTCCATTTTTGTGATTCTGTTGCAGATTCTTCTTTCCAGCTTTGGGAGGTCTTCTCTATGGCTATGACATTGGGGCAACATCCGGCGCGACCATATCACTCAAGGTAACATTGTGCATGCGTGATCATTACTTCTCATAAATACAAGTGAAAGAAAAACAGTCGGTAAATAAAATTTATTGGACCCCACCGATAAACACAAAATACCGGATCATATTAAAACAAATATACATTTTTTAGAAACAAAATGCCACTGTTTTTTCTCAAAAAGATTTATTTTTACCAAAAACGCCCATGATTTCCAACCGTCCTCCTAAACCTCCCATGGTCGGTGGCTACTGCCAGCCTGCCCCTACGACTGTGGCCAGCCTACCGCTGGTGTCCTCCATTGCTCCATCGAAGTTTTGGGATTTTGTGGTGACTCGCCGAAGTTGAAGCCCCTAACCCTGAACCCTAATACCTAGCTGCAGATAGGGATGTAAGGCATACTTGCGAACATTGTGGCAAGTTATTTTTCCGCTATGTCCACGAGTAGGCCCGCTTGCATCCCTAGCCGCAGATTTAACCAGACATGGGGAAGAAAACAGCATAATTTCACTCACTTGGTATGATCATATGGTACAAACACTGGGTGTTCATCTTCTCTAAAAAACTTGGTTGTCCATTAGCTTTTCTCCACCAGTAAGCACAAAATATTAGACCAGACTCAAAAAAATATTTTTTTGAGTTAAAAAATCACCATGATTTCCTTACAAAATATCTGAGTCTGTCTCCAACCATTTTCCCAATACATCTTTCCCTACCTCATTTCTTCACTACCTTCCCTAATCCCTACAGAGATTTTTTTTGGAAAGCAAATGACAGGAAATCTCCTTTCAATTAAGTATAGGGGAAGAGAGTTCAAAACCAAACTGGTATTCAGAATCCCTACAGAGATTCGTTCCACATATCTCACTCCTCTCCAACAGCTTCCCCTACACCTTTGTATACGGAACACATTTTTAGATAATACATATGGGGGTCATCATTGGAAGCTATAGGGAATGTATTCTTTCCAATACAGCTTTAGGGTGTCCCGTTGGAGATAGCTAATCCATCTACGTCACAATTGCATATAACAACAAAGAAATAAGACAATGTATCACAAGCTCATACCACACATTAGATAGATTCAATGAGATAATATATCACAATTTTGGTAAATAATATTTACCAGGCCCCACCGATAAACACAAAATTTTGGTTTTCTCTCCTGAAATTTGTTACCTTGGGTGTATATTGCTAACTTGTTAGTATCTAAATCTGTTTTGCAGTCATCAACTTTCAGTGGTACAACCTGGTACGATTTATCATCTGTGCAAACTGGCCTTGTGGTAATGCTTTATTCTGCATCATGTAAAAAATATTCTGGCTTCATCAAAGCTGACTTGACTTACTACTGTCCAGTTGCTAAATGATCTACATTATGCGTGATGCAGGTCAGTGGCTCCCTGTATGGTGCTTTGATTGGCTCTGTCTTGGCATATACTATTGCAGACTTCTTAGGTCTATCATACCTCTTTCTTTTCCATGCTACTGCTGATTATCTCCCTAGTTGGTTTGGTTTTCTCATTATTATTTATTATAATTACCTTTCACAGGGCGACGAAAAGAGCTCATCCTTGCTTCTATCTCATATTTGATTGGAGCCCTTCTGACAGCAGCAGCACCGAACTTTGCTATCATGGTGGTTGGCCGCTTTTTATATGGCATAGGAATTGGATTGGTAATGGAATCTTTTTTGACATAGTTGACATTGCAAAACATATGGCCACACACATTGCTTGGTGAGGCCTAATATTTTGCTTTGGAAAAAAAAGAAGATATGAGGCTTATGTAAGCTGCTTTCATCAGGCTATGCATGCTGCTCCAATGTACATTGCAGAGACTGCACCAAGCCAGATAAGAGGCATGCTCATTTCTCTGAAGGAGTTCTTTATTGTTCTTGGGATGCTTGTAAGTGTATAGTTTTTTCCCTCTATATCATTCATTCAATAATCTTTAAGTCTTATTATCTACTTGTACTTCTGTAGCTTGGTTATATAGTTGGCAATCTGTTTGTTGAAGTGGTTTCTGGTTGGCGTTACATGTATGCCACCAGTACACCATTATGTCTCGTAATGGGAGCCGGAATGTGCTGGTTACCCTCATCACCTAGGTGGCTCCTGTTATGTACCATACAAGGAAAGGGAAATCTGCTGGAGACAAAAGAATATGCAACCCAGTGCTTATGTCGATTGAGGGGTCAGGCTTCACCTGATTTGGTCTCAGAGCAGGTTAACTTGATTCTGGACGAGCTGTCATATATTGATCAAGAGAACCAAGCTGGCTTCAGTGAGATCTTTCAAGGAAAATGTCTTAAAGCAATGATAATTGGGTGTGGTTTGGTGTTCTTTCAGCAGGTGCTTTCGCTAACAAGGGCATTCTTTTCTGAAAAAGAAAATATTATGGTATTTCATCTGACTCTGCCATATGTGTATGTCAGGTCACTGGTCAACCAAGCGTGCTATATTATGCTGCTACAATCTTTCAGGTACTGATGTACTGTTGCTTTCCTATATGGAATTATCCAATTCAAGCATACTTTGGTGTTCTGGAAGACCATTCATATTAGGACTTGCCATGATGAACCCCATTACTCCAGTATAGTGGAAGGCTTAAAAACATTGTCAATTTAAATTTCAGGGGGGGAAGTAATTGTTAAATTTGTATATGGGCAACTTACATTATTAGGACCTTTTTGAATCCCAGTATTCCTCTATGGGCAACTCTTCCATTTCTTTATCACTCATATTTACCATTGTTTGTGAGCAGAGTGCTGGGTTCTCTGGCGCATCTGATGCCACTGGTGTGTCAATTCTTCTTGGCTTACTGAAGGTACGTGTCAATACTTTTCATATTCTTTGCTAAAGTTTGACCTGCACTGGTATTTTCTATTTTAATCTGATTAATTAACGCATCTGAACAAGCTGTTAGCAATGCAATCTGCAATTACATCATAATGTTAGAAAGGAAGCACATATATATTGTTTTTAGTCTTAGTCCAATTCCATTGTGTTTTCCGTTGCAAGATTACAAGCATTCTTAATCACTACAGCATAATGTTTTTATGGTTTCCATACCGCAGTTGATCATGACCGGAGTAGCAGTCGTTGTGGTCGACAGACTTGGCAGAAGACCATTACTTATTGGAGGTGTCAGTGGAATTGTAAGTGTGCTTTCAAGTAGATTATCAATAAACTGGCAATCTGTTTAAACTTTTAGAGTTTTAATGGATTCAAATACCCTATGGAGGGTGTTCCTACGGTTACTGAAATTACCTGCTGATTCTATGATGTGCAGGCTGTTTCATTATTTTTGCTGTCCTCCTACTACACCTTACTGAAAGATGCCTCCTATGTAGCTGTAATAGCACTTCTAATATATGTTGGCTGTTACCAGGTACTTTCTCCTCCTTGTACACTGCACGGATAGCCATCTTTGCTCACTTGAGAACTCCGATAAGGATTATTGATAACTTCTCTCGGCTGAAGCAGTATACTTGCTTCATAAAATAGTGATTGAAATGGCTTTGCTTTGGGCCAATGTAAATAGTTGACTTTTGTATCTGTGACTTTATATGTGGCAATATGTCTGATGAAGAGAACTTGCTCTGCAGCTGTCATTTGGTCCTATTGGCTGGCTTATGATATCTGAGGTGTTCCCATTGAGGCTGCGAGGCCGTGGATTGAGCATTGCTGTTCTTGTGAATTTCGCATCCAATGCACTGGTCACCTTTGCTTTCTCCCCGCTGGAGGTATGAATATGAATCTGCGCTGTCCTTTTTGTTTTGTTCGATTCTTTTTCCCCCCAAAGAGTGTTGCTGTGTTATCATGTCATATGCAAGATGTTGCTACTTGCTACATATGTGGAATCAGCTGGGTGTTGATGATAACAGTATGTAATCATGATCTCGTAGGATTTGATTGGAACGGGAGCACTCTTCTCTGGATTTGGGGTGATTGCAGTGGCTTCTCTTGCTTTCATATTCTGGATCGTCCCAGAGACGAAAGGACTCACCCTGGAAGAGATTGAAGCGAGTCTATAGTTGCCTGATCAGAGGCCATGTTGGTTGGTCCTAGTTTAGCTGTACTGAAGGGACTCCTGGTCCTGGTATCTTCTTGTTGTAGTCAGTCTGATGTTTTAGCTAGGTTATTCGCATATATATGCTATATACAAGCTTCTGTATCAATACTTGCTGCAAGATGAATTCATGAGGTGTATTCGTCAGAGTAACATTGCTTCGCTGCTGTAGACTCGAGAGCCAGCACACTTTTAAGCCACCTTTTTTTTTTTGAAAAATACTTTAAGCCACCTTGACTTGGTTCTTGGATGGGCTTGATCGCTGCTGGGCTCTGGCTTTCGTGTGCTTTCTTGGGCAGAAACGACCAGTGACCGGGCTGTAGCGTGTGGGCTACAGGAGTCATATAGACACTTATACCAAACATTTTCAATGAGTAGGATCAACATTACGCAGGACATATCAACATTGTCGAAGAACAGATTTAATAATTACTACATATACGTGTTGTGAGATAATTAAAAAAACAATAGAAAAAAAATAGAATTAAAAGAAATGAGACTTCTTTTCTCATTAAAACCAAGAGAAGTAAAATAACAGAAAACTAAGAGAAGCAAAGTAACAGGTGAGTTTTCTTTCTCCCTTTCTCATTAAACCAAAAGAAGAAAAATAACAGGTGGGTATGGGTATAAAATAGGGTGACAAATAAAAAAAAAGTGGATGAAACATTTTGCATCTATGAGTTTTAGGCTTTTACACCACTTTCCAACCTTTTCCAAACTGCGCAGTGGGACCGGTGTGAGAGGTATACCTATGCCTTTCTAGGTAAATTTTTTTTTAAAAACTCGCTTTTTTATAGTGTAGATTACCTTCGTTCACAGATACACCGCGTAGTTGATTTTTCCACAACTTTAACCTTTCATCACATTCAAAAACTTTGCTCAAACATGTGATTTTTTCCACAACTTCAATCTTTCATCACATTCAAAAACTTTGCTCAAACATGCACTACTGGGCATCGGATGAGTTCCAATTTGATAAAAAGATCGACCAATATGTCCACCAGATATATGTGCACCCGAAACAGATGTTGTCTTTAATACCGGGTGAAAATGTGTTGGTCCCTGGATAGATATTAATATTGGTTCGCAATACAAACCCATACTAAAATGTATTTTTTTAATGCCGGGTGGAAAGGTACTGGTCCCTATAGAGACATCAGTATCGGTTGGCAATACAAACCCATCCTAAAAAGTATCTTTTAGTACCGGGTGGAAATGTCACAGAAATTAATGTTTATAAAGACTTTTAGTATCGGTTGGAGTTACTGACCAGTACTAAAAGGTACCCTTTAGTATTAGTTTTTAACACCAACCCATATTAAAGCCTTACCAACCGATACTAAAACCTTCCAGATACTTGCAATAAAAGAAAAACATCCTGTATGTAGTCAGATATGACTGTGTGGTGTAGTGGTTGGTATTTTTACAACCGGTACTAATGTGAGAAGCATTAGTGTCGTTTTGGTAGTGTCAGTAGCGATTTCAATACTAAAAGGAGTTCTCAACCGATGCTAAAGGCCCTTTGTGTAGTAGTGATGTAAAAATTACAAATACTCAGGCTACATTAGTAATAAATCAAATAAAATCAAAATAAATAATAATTTATGGAATGTTTCGAATAAAACGAACTATGAAGCTTTAGGAAAAAAAGACAATCATGCCATACATTTGTAGGAGGGAGTAGAAAACGAATCGTTTGGAGGAATTGTAATTCTGGTGGGCTACGACTAGGTTTGTAGATGGCTAATTTAGCCCGACTCGGCTAATGTGTGGTCGGCTAATGCAATTGGCTTATCATATAAAACGACCGTAAGGTATAGTACTACTCTACTATCTCGAAATGACTGCCGTTTTTTTAGGAACACAGTACACTGCAGGCACTTACGCGCGCGTACACTCACCCCTATAAACGTATACACGCACATTCTATCTCTATGAGCACCTTCGTAGAACTGGGTTGGACCGGCATTTCGAGATTCACGAAGTCGCCACAGACATAAATCAAATAAAAACAAAATAAATAATAATTTATGGAATGTTTTGAATAAAACGAACTATCAAGTTTTAGGAATGCCATACATTTGTAGGGGGGAGTATGTAAGGTACGAAGTCGTCACATACGCCTCGCTCTCGAGGGGGACGTCGCCTGTGACCGAAAAAAACAAAACCGTTAAATCATGCGAACACCCGTACCAAATCGAGGACTTGAACCTAGGTGGATAGGTTCCGCTCAGTTCGCGAAATGACTGCCGTTTTAGTTTTAATAATTTAAGTTTGATCAAGTTTATTAAAAAGATAATCAGTATATTTATAAAATCAAATATATATACTATGAAAATATATTTAACTAGTAAAAGAGATATATAGTTATCCTAGCAATACATAGTTGGATAAGGCTAACGCCAGTAGGTAAAATAAAAGATCGGGTATAGTATAAAATGACACTGTAGCGATACTATTTATAGACAGAAAAGTAGTTGGAAAAATGGGTGTATACCCTGTTGGCCTCAGCCTAACGAGAAGCGATGAGGCGGCGCCGCAGAGTGCGAGGTCTCTTTCCCATTGACGTGCGCGTCGCGTGCGTCGGCTCTCACGCCATGGGATGAGACGAGACGACGAGAGCACCGGCGCTGGCGGGTACTGTCGTGTCACATTCACATGGGGATCCCTCCGCATGTGAACCATCACATTCTGATATACCGACAACACAACACACTCAGGAAGGCAAATCATCTGTGCTGTACTCCACCCTAGAACTTCTCGGCAAAGTTGAGCTGTCGGGTGCACTGCACGGTGATTCTAATTAAGGCTATCTCAATAAAAACGTGTAAAAAATTGTCTATATACGTAAAGACCGAAATTGTTAGAATAGCGGAGAAATAGTTGATAGATGTCTTTTCTGACATTTTATTAGGGATGGTTTAAAATCGACATGGTTTTGAGACGGGGAAAAGGAGAGAGCAAGTCATTTGGTGGTCGTGGTCGTCGAGCTGTGTGCTTGGCGTGGTGTAGCGTAGAGTTTCTTGGAGGTGGTTGGAGCACATGGCGCGGCACGCATGCCCTCCCGCATCAGCGTTTCCTCGGCCGAGAGGCAACTGTCCTGGGAAGCCTGTTCTCGCGCTTCGGCGTGTTGCCGCCTGTTCTCTCTCTCTCTGTGCGTCGTCACGTACGGCCCCTCGTCGTTTCTTCTTCCTGCTGTCTGTCAATCATTCCCTTCCTTTCACAGGCTGCAACTAATCGCGTGATTATCGGCCGCTTTGCCCGTCGTCATCGGTCACGCTGAACTCAAGTACAGCAGAGGAGCCAGCAAAAAAACAAAAAACTACCATCACGGCCCAACCAGACAAAGCGGATTTTTTAAATATATACGTGCACACATGGACTATCTTACCCGTTGAATATGTATCGGGATCAGTGCAGACAGAAGGTAGGTATGGAAATTATGGGTAAATAAAGAGAAAAGCTAAAAGACAACCGGTTATTACGAAGGATTTCCTCATCCGGTTCGCCGTTCGCCGCGCCTACCTCCGCGGGAGGCGGGGAGGGGGGGGGGGGGAAGGTCTGCCGGCGTGCGGGAGCCGCCGCCCGAGGTGCGCGCCGCCGGGGCCGGAGGCGGAGGCGCTCGCCGCCAGGGCCGGAGGCGGAGGCGCGCGACGGGGGGCCCGCAGCCGCGCCTTGCCCGGGAACCGCCGCCGCCCGAGGTGCGCGCCACCGGGGCCGGGGCCGGGGCCGGAGGCGGAGGCGCTCGCCGCCGGAGCTCGGAGGCGGGGGGCGGATCTGAGGTCGGAGGTGGCGGTGGGGGTGGGGTAGGGGTAGGTGTGGGGAGTTACACTGTAAAACTGTAATTACAGTATAATCCTGATCATACATCTAAGATTCAGTAACTAAAAATTTAGATGCTGATTGATGTATAGACAGACTCTAAATAAAAGAATTATGTGTTAAGATGCGTACAGAAAAAAAAAATACTTGCGGACACATATACACGTGGTTTTGCATTTTCGTCCAACCAGACCCCAACTTGACTGCACCACTACTACTGGAGCCAGCCAGCCAGCCACCGGGCGCACCGCGTGCTCCGCTCCGCTGCCCGCGCCGCGTGCCACCGCGCTTCTCATCTCATCTCCCAGTCCCCCTCCCCTCCTTCCATTTGCAGCAGCTTCGGCGGCTCCCTGCCTTCCTCGCCACCTCCCTCCCTCCACCTCGACTCCCCCTCCTCCACTCCCGAGCAGTCGGCGTCGGCGTCTCGATCGGAACTCGCAATGGCGACGCTGGAGGACCTGGGCGTCTCCGCCTTCATCAACATCCTCAGCGCCTTCGTCTTCCTCCTCCTCTTCGCCGTCCTCCGCATCCAGCCCGTCAACGACCGCGTCTACTTCCCCAAGCTCTACATCGCGGGCAAGCGCACCCACGACCACCGCTCCCGCTCCTCCGCCGTCACGCGCTTCGTCAACCTCAACCCCTGCACCTACGTCGCCTTCCTCAGCTGGGTACCCGGCGCGCTCCGCATGTCCGAGGCCGAGCTCGT
Organism: Paspalum notatum; assembly: GCA_022530915.1. Classification (NCBI taxonomy): domain Eukaryota; kingdom Viridiplantae; phylum Streptophyta; class Magnoliopsida; order Poales; family Poaceae; genus Paspalum; species Paspalum notatum. The sequence goes on along the minus strand of CM039684.1, from coordinate 20,741,824 downwards.
CGCCCACGCGGGGCTCGACTCCGCCGTCTACCTCCGAATCTACAAGCTCGGGTCAGTAATTTAATTACTTCCCGTTCGTTGCTACTGCTACTAGTTACCACCTAGCTATTAGTTCTACAATTGCAATCGTTTCATCAAGTGTTTTTGGAGAGTCGACCAGTTAAAAAAACCGCATTTTGTTTTTGGGGTTCGTTTCAACCGAACCACCCATGGGCTGGCTGGCCACGGGGAGGGGTCATCTATCTCTTTTTGCTGAATTCCGGCAATGCAAACGGCGGTGTGCCTGCCTGGTTGGATCAGCACATGAGGGCTTGCGTTGCGTCTGGATGCTGCATTCCTCGATCTCCTCTGCAACTTGCTTCCCTCCATCCGCGTTTATAAATGACACCTTTCGGCCGCACTCGTGCTTGTTTCGTCGTCTCATGCACCAAGGCCCTCTCTGCGGATTGCGTGCTGGAGCAAAATGGAACGGCATATCTTTTTTCCCTTCCAACAATAATAACCTGAAGATTTTTTTTCCTTCCAAAAGAGGGCATAATTTTTTATCCTTTTAAAAATAATTGTAGTACGATCTTTTCCTTCCAAAAAGAGCACCATTTATTCCTCCTCGTAAAAAGAAAATGCAATTAGTACCGTTTTATTTCGGAGCAATCTTCTGATAATTATTGCGGTCGATTTTTTTAGTCAATCACATAATAATAACTTGTCGGTTCCACGGAATCCTACTAATATTCCCTATCCATGTGATGACAGACAGAACTGCTAGAGCTTCTTCTTCTCCTTCTTTTATTAACGGTATTGCTTGTGCTTGATGACAGCGGGTTGGTGATAACGTTGTCCTTAGCACGTTTCGGCCGCGTCGTTATCCCATCCAGTCGCGGCGTTGAAAATGGTGTCGTCAAATAATCTTGAGTTCATCCCCACGATTCCTGGCTTTCTTTCGGGACGGCACAAAGTTCTGTGGTTAATTTATTTTTAGAGTATTTCCTAGGCAGCGTGCTAGCCCACTACAGACCAACGGTTTCGCGTTCTAGGGCCCCGGCAAACTTTTGTCCTTGTCAATAATGTGATTATAGCGGCAAGTACCAACTGATTCGTATTCTCGCAATCCGTGGGGACCAGTTTTTTTTACATCTGGAGATGCTTTTCTTGTGGTACTAATACCTGTTTGGTAAACTTGCGATGGAAATTCACTCGAAAGGTTTTCCCTATTCGAGGTGCAACTGCAACCATGGGTCGATGACGGCATGCGTCCAAATTTCGTTTCGACGGGTGTCGTCGTCTGGTCTTTACTGAACTGAGAATAATGCCACCTCGGCACCACCACCCGGTCTTGGATTATTTAACTCTCAAGGCATGATTGGTAGTGAAGTATTTCAAAACTGCAGTATTAAGATACCATAGTATTTTTTTGGTTGTAACATCAATACAACGGTTTTTACATACTGCAGTAAAAACGCAGTATGCCTAGAAACCAGCAACCGTTTGATTTCATGGTAAAACCATAGTATTCCCATTCAATGACATTGTTTATAATAGCCCCAAATCATCGTTACAGACCCGAGAACAACCACAATAGATGACAGAAACATAACAGAATCGTTCTATCCGTTCCCACCAATTCCATCTCTAAGCCAAAATAGTCAACGTGTTCCCACAGGAGACAATATCCTTCAAAATGTTCCATCTATTGCAGGTTTCAGTTTGCACTTGTTCCATCTAGGGCGGTGGCAGGAAGCACAAATCAAGAACACAAGGCAGCCCAAGCAACAAGGGATACCCAGATCGGTTAAATCCACAAAGGTACTAAGGTAGTAAAGTTAAGATCTTGCAGGGAAGAACATAGACTGAGCAGGATACGAGGGAACAGAGGCAATATCTTGCTATCTTGTCTGTGAAGAAGTTGGATCTGGGAAAGGCAACGTGAGGAGTGGGGGAGCAGAAGAATCACCTAGGAGATGAGCGCCGCCATGCCAGACCGCAGGAAGATGAGTGGAGGACTTGCGGAAGTGCGGAGTGGGGAGAGGTGCTGCGAGAGGACCAGGTGGGCGCTGGGGGCTACCCAGGCAGCGGCGGCGGATCCGGTGGATGCGCAGGTCATGGACGCCGCCGCTCGAGCGCTCCCTCACCTCGGCCTCGCTACAGACCTCGCGCGCGGATCATAGCCAAAGCGGAAAGAAAAGGGGCGAGTTGGATCCGAGACGAACGGGAAAGAAAAGTTCCACGCAGCAGATTTTCTTTTCTTCGCTCCTCCTCGCATGCCGGTGGGTGAAGGTGAAGACGTCGTCGGCAGCAGCGGTAGGAGCGAGACGAGCAAGAGGATAAGGAAGGGTTCGAGAAGGGGAAAGAAAGCGCGGGGGATCAAGGGGGCACGTACGCTGTCAAGGGGTATGGGCGCGCAGAAGCGCGCGGAACGGACGAGTCTCACCGAAAACTTTGGTAGGGAGTGCAGTTTCCAATACTGCAAAAAAAAAAATTGTGGTTTCAGACATACCGTGGTATTTAAAACTGTGGTTTTTATAGACCAACCAAACACATATGTATCTAAAAAACCATAGTATTTCTCAATACTGTAGTTTTGGACTGAAACCACAGAAATACTACACTACCAAACAGGCCCTCAGCTGCTTCTCCTTCACGTTTTAACCTCACACATGGGCAATGCTTTGCTCACAATTCGTGTGGAAGATTTCAACCGCCGTTCGTCAGGCTATAATCTTTTGGCCATTGCCCCCTTTTTCCCTGTTGGCAGGAATATTTGCAATTGTTCTCGCAAAAGAAAAATTCAGACATTTTTTTTGTTCAAGGCAACTCAATAAATGGTCTCAATGCAACCTGCTGACACAGTTTTTTTTTTCTTTTGTCTCCTTGGCAGCCTCAAGATATTTTTGCCCATTACAACTCTTGCGCTGCTGGTTCTTGTTCCGGTCAATGTTTATGGCGGCACATTACGTGGTCTAGGAAAAGATATTGCTTTCAGTGATATTGATAAGCTTTCAATATCGAATGTTAGCCCTGGATCCAACAGGTAAGGATCATATGGCCAGAATTCTATGCCTGTTACGCAGTTCTCTGCTTGTAAGTTGTGACTATTTGAAAACTATCTGATCATTGTCATTCCAATTTATTTCAGATTCTTTTTTCATCTCCTGATGGCATATGTGTTCACATTCTGGGTGTGCATTATGCTGTACAAAGAATACAGCAATGTGGCATTTATGAGACTGCATTTCCTGGCTTCCCAGAAGCGTTGCGCCGATCAGTTCACTGTAAGTGCATTGACGAAGCGTGATGCGATATATGAATCATATAGATATGATCATATGAACCTTTCTCCACTGCATTTGTGGTGGATAGCTAGGAAAAGGGTAGTTGAACACATGCCCTAGTGCAGATTTGCTGAGCAGGACATATACCACAATTGTGCCATAACTAACATATTCACATTTTGAACCGAGATCCTCAGTACTCCTGTAACATTTTTTTTTTTCAATTACAGGTGATTGTTAGAAACATTCCTCGTGTCTCAAGCCACTCAACTTCTGAAACAGTGGATGAATTCTTCCGACGAAATCATCCAGACCACTATCTTGGTCAGCAGGTACAAAACAAAACCCTCCCCTTTTCTTAAAAATCATTTGCCTTGCATTTTGTCAGGCTTGATTTCCGTACTTCCTACTCAGTTTTCAACCAATCACAAATTATGGCCATTGAGAAATGTGTGATTACAAAGTAAACCTTACTTTTTTACGGTCAGCCTGTCTACAATGCAAACCGGTACGCTAAACTTGTGAAGCAAAAGGAGAGGCTTCAAAACTGGTTGGATTACTATGAGCTGAAGTTTGAAAGGCATCCTGGAAAAAGACCAACTGGACGGGTAACGATTCCAACATTGATTCTGTTCTTTCATTTTTCTGGTGTACCTAGTTCTTCAGCCATACCCAATGTTCTTTTTACAAGAAATGCCTCAGCATGTTATTTTTCCTGTGTTTCAGACAGGATGCCTTGGTTTCTGTGGAAGCGAAGTGGATCAAATAGAATACTACCGGGCTAGAATCAGTGAGATAGAGAGGAGGGTAAGTCCGCCGAACTTGATGATATGATTCTTCAGCAATGACATGCACAATTTTCTGAATCCGTTGACCAAAATTCTGGATCTGGTGCATATGGAAAGGACCCAGAAGGATCGGGGTTGTTATGTCTCTCGAATTAATTGAGATCTAAGCCACCATGTACATTATAAGCATCCCATGAAAATCCAGATCATCCACAGTTTGCAGTATATTTGTATTCTTACATGGAGCACACACAAATCCATTATTTTCTTGCATGCACAATTTTAACGCAGTCTGTTTATTGTCTTGGTATTTTCAGATGGCATCCGAGCGCCAGAAAGTTCTCAATGACCCAAAAGCTATTATGCCAGTTTCTTTTGTGACATTTGACTCGAGATGGGGTGCTGCTGTTTGTGCACAAACACAACAGTCTAAGAACCCAACACAATGGCTGACTGATTGGGCTCCTGAACCACGGGATGTTTATTGGCAGAATCTTGCCATCCCATTTTTCTCTCTCAGTATCCGCAGGTTTCTGATATCCATTGCAGTCTTTGCTTTAGTGTTTTTCTACATGATACCCATCGCATTTGTGCAATCACTTGCCAATCTTGAGGGTCTTGAAAAAGTGGCTCCCTTTTTGAAGCCAGTAATAGAAACGTAAGGCTTCATTCTCTGTAAATCATTTCTCTTGCCTGATGCAAACAACTCTAACTGCTACTTACTGGGTATATTCCTTTCCTTTTCATATGCTCATTCGGTTTGCAGAAAGGTGGTAAAATCCTTCCTGCAGGGGTTTCTTCCTGGTCTGGCTCTGAAGATCTTTCTCTACATCCTCCCTACAGTTTTGCTGATCATGTCAAAAGTTGAAGGCTATGTCTCTTTATCATCGCTGGAAAGGAGGACTGCTTCGAAATATTATTACTTCATGCTGGTGAATGTATTCCTCGGAAGCGTAATAGCTGGCACCGCATTTGAACAGCTATATGCGTTTCTGCACCAGCCTCCTTCACAGTAATTCTCTTCACACATCATTTCTTTCCCTGCATATTTATGAACCTAAAAGACCTTTTAGCTTGTTATTCGATTTTATGCAAAAAAGTAAATTGCACTACTACTTTTGCTTGCTAACTTCTAAATGCTATTTAATAGAGTTTCCATTGGAATGCATAGTCGTAACCTATGAGAATCTAAGAGGGCGTATCCTTTATACAGAATACCAAAGACCATCGGAGTAGCTATACCAATGAAGGCCACATTTTTCATGACGTTCATAATGGTTGATGGCTGGGCTGGTATTGCTAACGAGATCCTTCGAGTGAAGCCTCTGGTGATTTACCATCTGAAGAACATGTTTATCGTGAAAACGGAGAGGGACAGGGAAAGGGCTATGGATCCTGGCAGCATTGAACTTGGAGAAAACCTTCCATCCCTGCAGCTGTATTTCCTCCTGGGTCTCGTATACGCTGTGGTCACCCCACTTCTCCTGCCATTCATAATCATATTCTTTGCATTTGCTTTCCTCGTCTACAGACACCAGGTTAGTTGCTCTGATAGATGATACTTTCACCTTGTGATGACCGTAGGATTAAATTTCACTAAACTCCATATTTCTTACCTTTTTTGGTTTCAGATCATCAATGTGTACAATCAGGAGTACGAGAGTGCTGCTGCATTTTGGCCTCAGGTGCATTCCCGGATAATAGCGAGCATGCTCATCTCTCATGTGCTTCTGTTTGGGTTGATGAGCACAAAGAAAGCTGCATACTCCACCCCTCTGCTCATTTTCCTGCCACTGCTGACGATCTGGTTCCACAAGTACTGCAAGAGCCGGTTTGAGCCTGCTTTCAGAAAGTATCCTCTAGAGGTGAGCCGTGGGCCGGTCTGCGGTCTCTGCTACTAGACAAGAAGAGACACCTCTGATCTGTCCTGATATTCCTAATGCTGTTTTGTTTTTCCAGGAAGCAATGGAGAAGGATAATATGGAGCACGCATCGGAGCCTAACCTGAACCTGAAATCCTTCCTGGCTACCGCTTACCTGCACCCCATCTTCCATCTTTTTGAGGAGGCAGCGAAGGAGGAGGCGGCAAAAGAGGAGGAGACGGTGGAGGTGAGGATCGACAAAGCCCAGAGGCAGCAGAATCGCCATGAGGAGGCTCAGGCGAGAAGCTCATTGCAGCACCAAGAGACACACTTCAGGAGCACGCACGAGACATATTACCTCCACGAGGCAAGCCATGTCAGCAGGAGCACCCAGTATCACGAGGGGATCCACGTTAGGAGCGACACCGATTCGCCGTCACCGCCGCACTTCATCTATCACTATGACATCAAGTCCTGATGGTGCCAAGAGGCAGTAGTATCTAACTTTATTTGATCTTATCTTGTGAATGCTTATATTAGTTACCCTGCTTCCCCCAGAGGTTGCTGAATTGCTGATAATTGATGAATTGTTCGATGTACATGCGAGCGTGTAGCGTTGTTACCCTGAACAATGATTCCCTGCAGCAAAATTATGAGGAGTCAGCAATTGTGTTTGTGCATTCGATGAGTGCCTCACGCTGAATTTGTGATTCAACATGATGGTGAGCCGAAGAAATAGGACAGCATGCTTTCTGCTATGCTTTACACTAGCACAGCATGGTTGCTCTTCTCGGAGTCACGTGGAACGATCCGAACCTGTGCTGTTTGGTTCACGTCATCGAACCAGTCCGTCCGTCACAAGGTCATCCCACAGCATAGCTAAAATCACGGACAGGTTGATTCCTCACAATCTACCGGACGACCTCAACCACTAGTAAACAAGCGCTAGCAAAATAATCATAATCCAATCCGGCAAGGAATCAATCCACTCTGGATCGACTCAATCCAGACCGGTCACTCCACAAACCAAACCGGCTAAAATTTATGTTTGGTTCTCTACCCAATCTTGCCAATGTTCCCCTTACCAAAATTTAGCAGAATTGACCAATTATTGCAAACATTTGTGGCAAAATTGGTGACCAAAATTGGCAAGCCAAACTTTGTTGGGGGGTTTGGACAGGAAATTTTGGTAGCAAAATCCAAACCAAACAAGCACGAGATATGCACCCAGAGGTAGCGTCCCAGCCGCTAAATTGTGCTCCTCATGACCTCATTACGTTGTTTGAAATAGCTAAAAATTAGCTATTATTATTTATTAATAGGGTCTGTTTTGATGCAACCGGTTATTTATTACTCCCTACATCGCAATTTATAGGGCGTTTGAATTTTTTAGCGTCAAGTTTGACCGGCTCGTCTTATTCAAAATATTTGCGATAAATCACAATGAAAATAAATGATAAATGTGAATTTTTTAAATAAGACGAGCCACTCAAACTTAGTGTCCAAAAAATCATACGACCTATAAATTAAGACGGATGGAGTAGTTGCCAAGGCGGCAAGGCCTCATTTGGAACGTAGAAAGAACAACGGATATTTGAATGCTTCATTTTATACGGAAATTTTTTTCATGGAACCCTTAGAAACAAAGGATTGAATTCTACCGATTCTTTTGAAATTTCTATGGAATGGCATCCTCCATAACAATTTTGGAGAAAAATAAACATGTGTTCAACCTTATGTTTTCTTCCCTCCTATCTTGCATTTCTGTTTTTTCTATACATGATCTAAACACGTATTTTATAACTTTTTTGTAAATAAATTCATGTAAGATTTCAATTGCATGTGCATTATAATTTTGTGTTTTTCTATTTCTATGTTTTGAGAACCATGCGTTCCAAAGAGAGCCAAATTTAACTAATTTGGAGTTGAGCAGGTCTTACTAATAAATCAAATAATATGTATTTAATCTATTAGCACTCGTTACTTGATTTTTGCAGCTCATTTATAGCTTAGCCGATCTAAACAGGGCGTAGGCAGTACCGCTGTAGGCAGAGCTCATCTGTGCCTAAAGCTGCTCGATTCAAATTTCAAAGTGAAGGATATCCATGAAGTCGCTGAAGCGTTACGATGGATGTCGGCTTCTGAACTCAGCCACACTCTGAAGCTGAAGCAACGGCATGTTCTGCCAGTATGTTGACGCCCGCCAATCTGCTGAAGCAACTCGGCTGGCTCCAACGGTACCATTCATAATGAGGAAGCAGGCACTGTTTTGACATTGTTTCGTACTGTTTTGCATTATTTTGCACTGTAGATGACATGACGTACAAAATGGAGGAGTAAGATTTGAGGAAATAGAATAAGAAACCTCATCGGAGATTGCCTCAGGAGCTAAGAAGCCATGTTCATAGGACATCTAGAACAAAAAGAATATAAAACAAATGGGATATAGATAATTTGGACAGTTTTTTTGAGGACTACTTTAGAAACCTCATTTTTCCCTTTCCCCTCCATTCCCTAGGGGAAACGAGGTTGCCGCTCTGAGCCATGGAATACATTGTTGGTGTAGAAGGAGCACTGGTGCGAAGCAATGTTCCTACGAGGGAAGGAGTGAATAAACAACATAAATATAAGAGAAAAGAGTAGAAAAAGAGGACATGTCAATCCTTTTGCCCCTTTACTCAAATGAACCTCCGCTGCCTTCCTCAGTCGAAGGAGGTGTTTCTAGGGTCGTTAACATCAGACCAGGTGACTTTTTGTCTTTGAGGTTTCTATTGATGTTCCGGTGGCTATTGGTCACCGAACCACCGGATGCCGTCCCTTATGTTCCTGTTGTCAGAATAAGGTTCGATACGACGAGGAACAAAGTTCCCCGCTTCTTTGCTCAGGAGTCATCATCGACCAAACTTCCATGTCTGGCTGCTTGGCCCGTTGATGCTACACCGGTCAACAATAATCATCATGACGTCCTCGATCAATCAATGAACAATAACGATGTTTTGTGCACAGGGTCATATTTTTCTCTTCTGAATCAATGAACAACAACGATGCTTTGTGTCTAGGGTCATATTTTTCTCGTTTATTGCATTTGAAGGAGCGGTGTTCGCATTTAAACCAACCATATCGACCGACCATGCTCTCGTACATTTAGAGTTTTATGAGACATATACAGATTAAAGTGGTTAGACTAATTTAATTAATAGTGCTATATATTTGTAATATAGAGACATATATCTATTTTTTAATTTTTATAAGCACATATATTTTAAAACATTATTATTGCACATGGAATTTAAACGTAGGTTTGGCTACTTTAATTTGCCTTTAATAATGATATAGGTGCACTATTTAGAATAAGTTTAGGAATTTACACGCCATATCATATATCATAATGACAAATGTGGGTAATCTATGTATAAATTTATGAGCTTGCTAACATAAATATCAACTCATTGTTACAGGTACATTTGTGTTACAATGGGTGGCATGCATGCCTCGCATGTGTATGATTGCTCAACACATTTTCTGTTCCATATGATCTCTTTTTTCCTTACCAACCTCACCTACTTCGTAGTGCTTTTAGTTGCATATAATGTTGGACCTGTTTTGAAATTAATTGATGTGGAAAATAATTATTATTTGAGCTAGCTAGTGTCATTATCGTTACGATAGGGGTTATGTAAGGATGATTTTTTTTTTCTCCCATTAGGTTGAGTCCAGCACAACGTGCAATTGGGTATGCATGTGCATTTGGTGCATGTACATACAAGAGAATATGGAACGCCAGTGTAAGGCTGCTGCCGGATTGTGGAACCGACGTGTAATAGTCAAATATGTGGACGTGGTACCTCATAATTCTAGGATGTATTTTTGATCGTCGCACAAGCCGATCCGCCTAAGGAGGGCAAAATGTGCTCCACTTTTGCTAGGGTGAAGCAGGCTAGTAGTGAATATAGGTTCGATTTAGTAAGGAAAACACTAGAAATAAATTAATAGGCTCAATCGATTAAGTGGTTTAAAAATTATTTTAAATGCGAGCTATGATATGATAACTGGTCATCTAAATGATCTCTATATGGTCCCAACTTCACAATTTTTTGGAGCTACTGATGACTAGCTGCACCAACTTTGGAGAATGAAGTCCAGTAAGGCTATGAAAGGATCGAGATGTCCAAGAGCGGATGAATTAAACTTCTAATGTCGAAACTTGAATTTAAATCATATTGTTTAAGTCTCAATTCACCCTTGTGCCTAGATAGTGTGCCTAGAGAGCTACACGATAACAAACAACTTGCAACCTAGAGCCAAGTATGCAATTAGGGTGATTTGGATGACTAGGGTGAATTAGAGATCAACGATAACAAACAACATGAAAATGATAAGAGTGAACTATGGGTCATGTTGAAACTTGATTGATTAGGGTGATTACAAATGTAATTGGCATTAAAGGAGATGATTACTTGATGGGACCAATGTATTTTCTGGTATGGCCCTTACTAGCATACAATAATTTAGCATGATTTGTTGATATTTGGGACTGAACAAACATTTTAATGATCATAACATACACGATATGATATATGTGGATGTTGTTTTTGCGTAATATCCAAAAAAATATTCGTATTCAAGGATATTTGTACCCGACTTATTACATATACGATCCGCAACAATCCGCATCCAGCAACCGAGATATCCGCATCCGTATTTGTATTTTTTTTAACTGGACGTATTTGTATTTGACAAAATTATGTCCGAATCTGTATTTAAAAAAAATATAAGATACGGGATCACCGCTATCCTTTTGTATCCAATCCGGTTTCATGGGCAGTTGTTGCTGAGAGCCGTGGCTTCCTCTTTCCTTACTCAAGGGATTGGCTCGTTCCTTGTTCTTATTGCACTCATGGATCATGAGTAAGAAAATTCTTAGATTAATGGTTGTTATGGAACCGACACATGTTGTATCGTGTTCCTTCTTTTGTATGTATTTGCGCATAGTTGGGATATCGCGAATCTAAATATATATCAAACACACGAGGAATACGAGCAAAGGCATATTTTTTTAAATTTTTCTGTATATGTTTATTTATGTTTGCACCAACGTGGTTGTTGAGAAATCAACAGCCGGGGTCCCAAGACTCGGGGCCCTAAGAGGATCTTTTTTGGAGCAATAGGGTGAACACAAGATCTACGGTTGAGGTGAAGTTGAGGATCCACCATAGACGAAGGAGATGCCGAAGTTATAGAGGTGTTGATGTCGAGTTTTGTCTTAGTCTAGTTGGACCAAAACGCTCAGAAGAAGCACATGGCGAATGAGCCCATTTGGCTAGGCTTATATCTTATGTTTAGCCAAATATGAAGATAAGTGTGCGCTCAAGGCCCAAGCCATGATGAAGTCACAAGCCTAATCCATGTTAAAGCTAGTTGTTCGGACTGCAAAAACGGGCGCCCAGACCACATACGGACCTCATTTGGGGTGTTCTACATTTGAATGGAAAGCTAAGGAGATAAGCTTTCTGACACAACCAGAATCACATCCAGATACGCTCAGAGTAGATATGAGCTGGGGTTCGGCACTTCGTACTGGGGTTGTCTAACCCCCGGGGCTTGCACCCCTATCTGGGGGTTGAGCGCGCCGTACAAGAGCTGGCCCCCGGCCCCCGGGGCTTGTGCCTTGGCCTGGGGGTTGGGTGCTCCGTACAAGGGTTGCGCCCTAGCCCCCGGGGCTTGTGCCTCAGCTTGGGGGTCTGGTGCGACGTACGGGTGCACGTTCATTAGTTTCTGGCGACGGCGCTCACGGCTACACTCAATAGCCAGCCGGGCATCCTCTGTCGCTCTGTTCCTGCTCAAGACTTCACACAGATCACGTGGTCGTGGCTGCTGAGGTTCCGGTGGCGGTTGCTCCCGCGCGTTGCCCTGAGGCGCACGCGAGTGGTTGGTCGGCTGCGAGTGCTGTGCGCCTTGTCCCTCATTAACCTGAGAAAGAGCAGGTGCGACTCGACCAGCCGCGGCGAACTTGGCGACGTCGTTCCTCCATTGCTCATGCGCCTCTGGCGCCGCGTTTGGTGAAGGCGGGTTGCGTAGCAGAGCTTCTGCTACATCTAGCTCTCCGAGAGCTTGCTCGGAGAAGTCCAGCCGACGGCGCGCGCGGCGGCCAGAGACCGACCGCTCCCCAGCTGCAGGGTCGCGCACTGACTGTGACACAGCCCCCTGCCTCGCACTCTATTGAGGGAAATTAAGCACATCAAACCTTATACTGCAAGCGACAGTATTGGTGTAGCCTTTTTCTAAGATAAATATCATGGATTTTGTCGATCAGTGGAAAACTAGGTTTAAACTATTATTAGTCAAAGATTAATCAATTACTAACTAACTCTAATAGATTTAATAAGCTAAAAAATGATAAACGATATTCTAATCACAAACCAGATATAAAACTAACTATAGCATAAAATGGATCAAGAACAAGAGCTTAATAAGATCAAACTAAGCAAAATCGATTATGAAGCTAATACGGCTAAGGGATTAGCAAGAGATCCGAGACAAAATTCTTATAAACTATGAACCATGCTGAGCATGGATCTAACGTGAAACATAGAATAAACATGATCATAAATGTCAAAGGATTACTCAAACATTTCTTCAGCTCTATTGTCACATAGCAACCAGGTAATCGACGAACTAGTAAACCCTAACCATTTCTAAGTATGAGCAGATTCGATCAACTAATTAAATTTAGAAGATCTACTAAAAGACATGTGGATTAATCAATCAGGCTTTATCATATGTAGAGATGAAGCATTGCAAAGACATGAATCATATATCATGTATAAACAATGTATAAACAAAAAACTCATAGCAAATAGACTATTTCATTAATCGAACTTAAGGTTTATCATAGTAAAATAAGAAGAATAGAGAGTTACTCGAGATACATCATGAACTTGAAGCGTATAGTTGTCGACTTCGACGAGATGAACAACATATCCGAAGATGAACTCGAGAGCCCCTGGGAACAGCTGGGTGGGCCGACCCTAGGGGGGCAGGTCGGCCGACCCCCTCTGGTCCTGCCTCCTCTCGCTTTCTCCTTTCGCTGAGATCTCTTTCTTGATGAGTCTTGTGAAGATAGACCATAAACCTTATTTCTATGTATATACATGCGTCTGGAAGGGTTCTTGGGCGTCCATATATTTCCTTGCTTGGAGATGAAGTCATTGTCCTAGTCCTTCCCAAAATCGGCTTTCCATATTCTGCAGCCTATAGTATTTCGACCATAACTTCCTCATCCAGAGTCCAAATAAAACAACTCGGACTCTAAATTGTAGAGCTCGATGATATCTACAATTTTGCTATTCAAACTTTCTTCATTTGAAGTAGTTAAGGTCTTTGAATTGGACCCACAAAGTGTTGCTGTCCTGAAATCCGAGAATATCTCGAGATATAATTGGAACTTGGATTGGTCTTGTGATAAACTTTTCTTATCTTTGTATTCTTCGTACTCAAGCAATACTTAGCTTCCAAGCAATCCTTAGCTTCCGAAACCTTTTCCATAATGGGTTTGGGCTTTTTTTTGGACTTTAATTGTTCTTTTTTTATTAATCATTCCATCTACATGGACTTGTAGCATAAATCCTTTTTTCGAAAAATCCTCAAAATTATCACAATTATACCTTATTTTCCTGCAAAAATCAATATTGCACAAAAACAAAGAGCATTCTCAAATATGGGGTTATATGTTAGAAAAACAAGACTAAATCATAAGATTAGCTTCTGAAAAGACATAAAATTATGTAAAAATAGAGCATAAATTTAGTCAAAATCTTGTGTCAACACACTCGGAGCAAGAGGTTGGCATGGCGGTGCGGCTACCGGTGGAGTATGTTGCGGCTGGGCCTGTGGTGACTGCCCCTGGGGTGGCCGCCCGCCTGCAGGTCTGCCGCACGCGGGTGGTGGCAGATCTCGTCCCCCAGCCAAAACTGGAACCCTCCGCCAGGTGAACGCGGAGCGGCATGGTCGCTGAGGTGGGGCCGAAGCGACATGCTGCTGCGCACGCACCGCTATTGGAGTGAGTAGCCGAGTGCACGGCTCCATCTGGTGACTGCTCCCTCTCAGCCATCAAGACCTGCGATTAGCGCGCCCAAACCCCTACCTGGCGTGCCAATGTCGACATTCCCGACACCAAGGGAAGGGTGAGAATGATCGATCCCTTCTCTAGGTGCACCTCCCCTCCTTTTTATAGTCCAATGGAGATCCCTTATCTTCGTTTTTATCGACTTTGGCTTTGGATTGGATCATCTAGCAAAAATATCAAGGATGGTTAGCTCTAAGTGTCACAAAAGGAGTAAGAAGGACACATAGAGGTTCTTTGCTAGTTTTAGTAGTCATACTGCAATTATTAGGGGTCGAGGTGACTAGCTTGAAAAACCTCCTATTCATTGCCATACTTAATTTTGAGTCATTCTAGGTCTTAGAGCTCGCTCAACATAAAATGGTACTAAAATCTTTTGGAAAACACTTAGAAACTCCATAGGAACCACCTCAAACAAAAAACATTTTAACTGAATTGAAAAGCAGTGTAAAACTCGATTTTTTATTTTTATAATGCCCTCGCGCGAGGCATTGTGCGTGGCTTGATTCTACCCCCTCCGGAGAAGGACAACCACAAAGAGATCTCCTGATCTTTGCACGGGTCAAAGAGTAGTTTATACCCTTGCATGGGTGCTCCAACGAGGATTAGGAGGATACCATGGAAAAAAACACACTTTGCCTTGGTTTTTTACTCATGCAAATATATTTTCCGCATTTACTTTTCTATAATTGCTTGATTGGCTATATACAGGTTGCAAGTCTTTTTTTTGTCAAGTAGCTTTTTAGATACACTATTTATGCACTAGGGACCGGGGTGAATTGAGATTTTGAAAGAAGTCCAATTCACTCCACTCTTTGTCATCACGATCCTTTTATGGCTCCGTAAATGATAGGCGTCAAGTGATCCTCCTTTGAGGTAGTATTGTTCGGTTACTGTAGGGAGAGTAGAGTTTGAAATATGAAGGTGAAATAAACGGATCGGTTGCACGTGGCCTCCAGTGCAATCCTAATCTGTTGCATGAAGCATAAAGATTCCTCGCTGGTTCCTTCCTGACGCTTGAAGCCGTCGCCTTGATGAAATGCACCGAAAATCAGCCTCGCTCGCATCAGCCGCCGGCTGAATCCCGTCTATTTATACCCGTGCATATGGTGTAGCAATAGTCCAGCAGAGTAGCAGAGCAGGGGAAGCCAGAGATCAGCAGCAACAGTGACAATGCAGGACGCCGTGGCGGCCCACTGCCCCAACAACACCACCGCCAACGCCGCCGCCAAGTTCTACTGCGCCGCCACCGGCGTGTACGCGAGCACTTACCCTCCGGTTGCCCTCCCCAGCGACCCCTCCCTCTCCCTCGTCCCGCACATCTTCGCCCGCATGCCCGCCGCCCGCCCCGACGGCCCGGCCCTCCTCGACGCCGCCACCACCGAGGCGCTCTCCCGCGCCGACCTCCGCCGCCTCGTCTCCGCCCTCGCCGCGGGCCTCCGCCGCCGCCTGGGCCTCCGAACGGGAGACGTCGTGCTCCTCGCCCTGCCCAACACCATCGCCTTCCCCGTCGCGTTCCTCGCCGTCCTCGCCGCGGGAGGCATCGCCGCCACCATGAACCCGTACAGCGCCCCCGCCGAGATCGCCGACAGGGTGCGGGACACCAGCCCGGCCCTCGTGCTCGCCGCGCCCGAGAACGCCGGGAAGATCCCGCAGTTGCGCGTGCCGGTCGTCCTCGTGCCCGAAAGCTTCCGTCTTGCGGACGGCGGCGCCCCCGAGTTCGCGCCATTCCGCGCGTTGCTGCTGCTCGATTCCGACACGGCGGCGGCCCCGCGGGTGGGCCAGGACGACGCGGCTGCCATCCTCTACTCGTCGGGGACGGGCGGCCGGAGCAAGGGCGTCGTGCTCACGCACCGCAATCTCATCGCCACGGTCGAGCTCTTCGTGCGCTTCGAGGCCTCGCAGTACGCAAAACCTGCTTGCGACAATGTCTACCTGGCGGCGCTGCCCATGTTCCACGTCTACGGACTCTCCCTCTTCGCCGTAGGCCTGCTGTCGCTCGGCTCCACGGTGGTGGTAATGAAGAGGTTCGACGTGGACGAGGCCATCAAGGTCATCGACAGGTTTAAGATCACGCACTTCCCGCTCGTCCCGCCCATCATGGCGGCTCTGGTGCACGCCGCCAAGCCAGCGGCTGTGAAGTTAAAATCCTTGGTGCAGGTGTCCACCGGTGCAGCGCCGATCACTGGCAGGCTCATCAACGACTTCGTCAAGGCTTTCCCCAGCGTCGATCTTATTCAGGTGCCTGCTTACCCCACCAACAGTTAGTTCATTCGTCCATAGTCTAGTAGTCTACTACTGCTGGATGCTGGAGACTCTGTTTTGGTAGGAGTACATTGTATACAGTGGTGCACAAACCAGTTAACGACGGGTTCAGATTTTCCGTAGGAGATTTGATTTAATTTTTTACTCAGTTCTAACTATATGGGGAAAATATAGTTCAACTGTATGTCTGGAATCTGGATACATATTTTTCTAAAATTATTTGTTTTATACGACAGAATTTTCAATTTTACTCAATTACTCAAGAGTAGGCAGCCATGCAACTGTTAGAGACTTAGAGCTCCACACTCATGCCCTAACTGGTTTAACATGCCCCCAAAAAACTTAGGTGTCCATGTAACACTGGTAACGTTAGGTGACATCGTTTTGCTCTGATTGTCCACACTCAAAGAGTTTACTCCATAAGAAGCGACTTCCTGGTTTTAGAAATATGTTTACACAATGCAAGTCTGACATAAAGTCTTCAAGTCATTAACTGCGTATAGGTGTTCTGAACATACAGACATCTTACCGTGGCGTTTAAATTTGAACTGAAATATCTGACTTCAACCTGTTCTCATTTTTTGTACATAAACATTGTTAGAGTAATGAATCTTTTTTAATTTTGTTGCTGTCCTTGGAGATTTTCTCACTTTTATTCCATTTTATTTGCTGCTTGTTCTTATTCTTAATGGAAAAATATGGAGAATCTCTGTATTGAAGAAATTTGTTTTCCATCCTATGCTTATCCTCATGCAACATATATGTGCGCACAGGGTTACGGCATGACAGAATCTGCTGCTGTAGGAACTCGCGGCTTCAATACTTCAAAGCAGAAGAAGTATGCCTCGGTAGGACTTTTGGCTCCAAACATGCATGCCAGAATTGTTGATCTGGAAACTGGTTGTTTTCTGCCTCCAGGCTCTTGTGGGGAGCTGTATCTCCATGGACCAGCTATAATGAAAGGTACAATCTCATCACTTGTTTTTTTATCACTTGTAGTAGTTCATCAATTGTTTTTTATGCACTCTGTTGTCAAAATGATGTGTCCTCATAAATTATAGCATTCAAATGCTTGGGAATCTTTAAAATATATAGGTAGACATGTTGCTAGTATGGAGTCTATTACAAGGATAACAGGCGTGATTTTTCTTACATCTTCTTTGAGCTGGTCACTGAAAATCCTTATGGGAACTTCACATATGTTGTATGACACCATTATGTTAGGTCATCAAGATAACAGGATCGTCCTTGTTTGCTGCAACTGATCCGACTGTCTCTGATCTAGGCTACGTGTACTTATTTCCTTGAACCCGATGTCAATCTATAGACACATGATTCAACTTTGCGGTGCTAACTGCGAAGTATATCCAAGTATCCCATCATGCTATCTGGCAGTCAGGCAGTCAGTTATTGAATCTGAGATCGATTGGACTGTTTGGTTAACCGTTAACTTCTGTATTTCCATAGTTTCCTCCTTGGACGAGGTCCAGCCTGTTGCATTATTTTGTCCTAGTACTGCACATGAATTAGGTTTTATGTTAGGTACCTTTTTCTTCCTGCTTATTTGTATTTGGATTCTGAAAAAAATGGTTTCTTCACAGGTTACTTGAGTGATGATGGTGCATGCGCAATAAACAATGGCTGGCTGCGAACCGGTGACATTGCGTACTTTGATTCAGATGGGTACTTGTACATAGTGGGCCGCTGGAAAGAGGTGATCAAGTACAAAGGGTTTCAGGTATGCAGGCCCAGCTGAAGTGCACTAATTTAGTAATTTTGCCATTGTTCTTGTGTATTCTGTGCAAGAGAAAGGTGTTAATTTAGTTGTTTTCCCATTTTTCTGACCATCAGATAGCTCCGGCTGACTTGGATGCAGTTTTGATCGAGCACCCTGAAATCGCTGATGTGGCTGTGACATCGTGAGTTTTGACTAATTGAGTTACCGATGCAACTTCATCTTGTGCCATTCACCTGAACCTATTTCTTTGAAAAAAATGTGTATGGATTGATAGTGCCAAGGATGAAGAAGCTGGAGAGATACCAGTAGCCTTCGTGGTGAGGAGATCTGGAAGCAGCCTTTCATGTACGCAAGTGATGGAGTATGTGGCCAAGCAGGTAAGGAAAATACTAAACCACACACTACACTCTGCTCTTTCTTCTTCAGCTTGCCATGCTGTCACGGTATAGCACGACGCCCCTCTCCTACCCATCAAGGTTCAGGCAAAGCGTTGCAGCAGATCTGCATACATACAGCTATGTGTTGCTTTCGCTCCCAAAAAGGTCTAGTGACTAATAAGGTAGGCATATTAACAAATTTGAAAAATTGAGGCTGATGGTTTGTGGTTGCCATGCATGCTCCCCACCTGTACAGCGTTGCTGTCCCTGCGCTTTCTAGAATCTAGATACAGACATGGGCGTGCATCGTGTGTGCGTTCTCAATCACTCTCAAGGCACCAGCACATCTGTAGGGATGGCAATGTATAACTGACTGGTAGCGCGAGTGAGGTCAGGTGGTTTGGCAGCAGCAGGCTGCGTAGCCTCATAGTAGTATCATACCGTCGCATCCCGGAAAGAATCGATCCTGGGCTAGCTTTCTTATATTCCAAAGAACTTTGAGATTAACACGTCATCTAGTAGGTGCTATTCTAACAGGTCAGGCTGGCATGCACTCCTCCCATTGTTGATTCTCGATCGTTTCCTTTGAGGATGACGATGATACGCTAGCTGCTTAAAATTATGTGGTAGACGAGAAAGAAAAACACTGGCCGTTCCTTGGCGATCTTTTCTTTCACAGGGAGAGTCGCAGAGGAACACTAGGTGGCGTCAAGGAATGAAGGAATCTGTTTGTTCCTGACTCTGTCAACTAACATCACCATGAATGAATTTGATATGATGTAAAGCCTTTACAGCGTACACTGCAGTTGATGGTGTCACACATTCAGATGTATCCAGATACCTTCTTTTTTTTTAATTGCAGATGTATCCAGATACCTAGGCTAATGGGATTGGGAGATTCTGCTTTTGTTCTACTGAAGTTTATTTGTGATGATGGTGCAGGTGTCCCCGTATAAGAAGGTGCGGAAGGTGGTGTTCGTGGAGTCGATCCCCAGGTCACCGGCTGGAAAGGTTCTCAGGAGGCTCCTCAAGGACTCTCTCGCTGCTAGCACTGTTGCTGATCCAGCAAGTTATTCCGAGTCCAATTCCAAGCGCCATTCGAGGCTGTAACCGCAGGCAGGCTGGCAGAAGATGTCGGTCAGACTGCGCCGGCGTTTTCAGCTGTATTTGAAGCTGCCGTGGCTTGAATAGGTCTTGGTGATCGTCAGGGCAGGGCATCCATTAGACGAATGATGCCCATTCGATTCGACAAGTTGCGAATTAGTTGAAGTCCAACTGCGAGGGCGATGTTTCTTCTTCTTCTTTTTTATCTGTTCAAAGTTCAAGGATACCAAACAAAGCTGAAATTTTGCAGCACAGTTTGACAAGAATGTAGCCAGATTACTCCTATCGTTTAAGATTACTAAGCGTATTGTCTCCTTAGAACAAGCCTCTTTGACCAACAAATCTTTTATTAATGTATGATTTTTAATGCAAAATTGATGCCATTAGATTGTATAGAAAAATATTTACTTATGATATAACTAGCATTTTCACACGCAAATACATCTTGATAAAGCAATGGTTGGTCAAAACTTTGTTAAGGTAAAATGTAATACGGCTACTAATTAATTTCAAAAGGATGTACGTAGTATACTTTCTATTCAAAAAATGATTCCACACTTTATTGGTTGCAAGGTCTTAACTGATACTCCATCTGTTCGAAATTGTAAATGGTTCTTTCTTTTCCGTCCATAGAAACAAATGAATCTGGTAGATGCCTAAAACTCCGTACAATTTAAGATGGATGGAGTAAAACAACGGTTAAATAAAGCCTATAACTCTAAAGATCGGGTCAATATAAATATGACCTGTGCAGGAGTAGTCGGAACGGAACTTTCATGGTTAATTCGCTGATGCAAGTCACGCATGAATCTGAAGCTAGTACTAGCGTGCGTGAAAGCTAGTTTTCTACTAGGAATATGCGGTCGCCGTTGGGAATGTACTGCTGCCACTGAAAGGAAGGAAGGAGGCCGTGTGGGCAGGCGGCAGGTGTTGGTTGGTAGTTGGCTTTACCAATACCATCTGCCGATCGACGGCCCCGTATCTGTATGTATAGTCGTTCTCGTAAATAAATTTTTGTTTGGCCGGCACCGGCAGCACCGCAGCATGCTGGATCTGTCAACCAGCCGATCTGCTCGTCGGCAATGAAGGGGCAGGCGGAAGCAGCTCGTCTAACACAGGCCAACGCGTTTTTGCTCTGCTCAAGTAGTGCTCATTTACTCTCTTTTCTATAAAACAAACAAAAACACGCTAAGATTTTTTACAGCGCAGATTGGCCCATGGTTTTGTTTCACACCTACTCCCTCATGCCTAAATTATAAAAGGTTCATGACTTTTAACTCTCTACTGGATTCATTCATTTTTTTCATATATGATTAGATTCATCAATTTCCATTTGAATAGGGACAAATAAAAAAAGAAGTAGAGAACCTTTACAATTTGAGACGGAGGGAGTAGTTGGCTACCTAAGGATACTAGTGTACCCGCATCATCGAAGCCTCAACACGAAGATAACCTCATGGCAAAGGTTGTCACCATGTATTTGAGCAGGCAAACATCGAGACCGCAACACAAATTTGTTATGAAGGTAATCTAAAACACACTTAAAACTTCTCCATGAAGACTGGCGCGATAGAGATAGAGACTTCCTAAGCCCAAAGAGAGTGCTGCTTGGAAAAGCAATTATATAAAGACATTTATGTCTTCCATGATTGTTTGCGATGGTTAATCAGACCCATGAAATTTTATCGTGACCCAACAAATCATTCGTCATATCTGCGGATATGCCATAGCTGTCATTTGGTTTTCTTCGTTGCCTTCATTAATTCCTATGAGTGGTTAAGAAAAGATATCCCTACAAAGCTCTACATTTTTTAAGGCACGATAGTAACCATATCTTTGCAAGTAACAAGCCAAATAACCTTCACAAAACTCCTGGGAGGTTCACTAAGCCCAAAGTGCAAGTAGTGGCTATTCCTAAAATCACGCTCCCTTTGCTACCGATGAAATTTGCCATATGGGTATTATCTTTATGGTTCGACGTGAAACCAACCATATCTATAAGTGGCGTTGTGTCTTCCTTTTAACTTCACACGGTAGACAAAACTGCGGCATTTGTTCCATATGTGCTTCGTAGATCACAGGTAGAGGCAGGGAAACGAGGAGAAATCGCGGTCCATAAAATCCACAGTATTTGCCGGCCGGTCCCGTTGTGTTACCCTTTCCTGCATCCATCGTCGATTAAGACCATGACCACCAGAACGTGCATTTGTACTCTGCAGATCGATGGAAAATAAAACCTCGCCGCCGACGAGTGCAGTGCCCTAGCCCCCCTATGTGGAAAGGTGCGCGAGTGGCTTTGGTCGCGCTTGGCATGCAGCAGGTCCCACGCGGATAAGCTGCGCCGCGTCATGCCGCCACGTAAGATACGCCGCGCGGGCGGTAGCTGCCAAGCCCAGACACCACTACGTGTCAGTCGGCACTGCTCATCACCCATCAGGGATTCAGGTTCAGGATAGGCCGTCGCCGGCGTGAGCGTGACCAGACAGCCAGAGACGGACCCACGGTACGGGGCGTTGGCTGGATCTGGATGGAGGGAGCTGTGGAAGTGGCAGCGATCAGTAGGGATGCAAACGGATCGGATCGGAGCGGATAATATCTTTTCTATATTCTAATTCTATTTTTTTTGTCGGATTCGAAGCGGAGCGGATATTACTCGGTTACGGATATGGATACGGATTTTTTTCGGATATCGGAAATGGTGCGGAATCGGATCGGTGTCGGAGCGGATGCGGATTTAAAAATATCGGATAATACATGTTACATATAGTTTTTTTTACGATGATCAACAAGTTATATACTAAAGTATAACTGTTCACATCATAGTTTAAATATCAGTAACAAAAAAATAATAGTGACGGTATTTTTAGCACTAATCAATCATCGTTGACTCTTATGTATTTGTCAAACTAATCGGATTATCCTATTATAATCATCGGATAATCCGCATTTAAATATCGGATACTCCATATCCATCAGATTTTCGTGATACCATATCCTACTCCGCATCCACGTGTAAATCGGATTCGGATTATCCATATCCGCATGGATATAAAAACTCCTTCTCCATATCCGCATAATTAGAATTCGGATCGGATCGGATAATTATCCACGCCACTTGCACCCCTAGCGATCAGGTTGGCGCCCCGGCGTCCGCGCTCTGCTCGCATCGCCGGTGTGGACTCGGAGTTCACCCGCGGTCGGATACGACGCGCGCCGAGAAAGAGAGGAAAAAAAAGGGGCAAATAAAAAGGGTACCCCCAACCGCCACGTACGAATCCGGACGGAAACGGAGACCCTCCCATCCCAGGCGACCTCGGATCGCCGTCGCTCCCACCCGCCCGCGCCTTTTTATTGACGCGCCCGCGCGCGGCCTCGGCCCCCCTCCCACGACCGGGAGGAGGGCAGAAACCACCACCAGGAGGTTGGATCAGGGAGCGCGGCGCCGGCTGCCCCCCCGTTGCCCTTCGTCTTCGTCGCGGCAGATACCATTCACCGCGCACAGAGGCCCACCCCACAGGGAGGTTGGGAGGGAGAGAGATGGCGCGCGTGTCCAATGCCAAGAAGCGGCAGGGGGGCAACAAGCCCGCCGCCGCGCCGCCGTCCTCCGCGGCCGCAGATCCCGCGCTCGGCCGCAGCGGCAGCAAGAGGAAGCAGGCGGAGGGCGACCGCCCCGTGCGCGTCTACGCCGACGGCATCTTCGATCTCTTCCACTTCGGCCACGCCCGCGCCCTCGAGCAGGCCAAGAAGCTGTACGTCCCCGGCCCGTTCCCCAGCACACGCCTCTCCTCCTCTCTCATCCTCCTCCCCGGTGGCGCCGGCGCGATGCGTGCGTAGATCCGTCTCCTCTGCCCTTGCCACGCCGCCGCGGCCAACGCTTAGATCTGGACGCCGGGGATGCCGATCGTACCTCCTCCTCCATCAATTGGATCTGGATTCGATTGCTTCAATTCTATGCGTGCCATTTACTCTTTACGTGCGCGCTCTGCTTAATTTTGCCCTTCTATGCGTGTCTAGTATCTATTGGCAACGCATAATCGCTTCCAATACTCGCAGGTTTCCCAACACGTATCTGCTCGTCGGATGCTGTAACGACGAGCTCACCAACCGCTACAAGGGCAAGACCGTCATGACGCAGGAAGAGCGCTACGAGTCCCTGCGCCACTGCAAGTCAGTAAAATCCAACCTTTTATTTACTATACTAGCTACCTCAATTCGTTCAACGGGACTAGCATTTTTCTTCTACGATGTCAACTGCAATCGTATTCTCTGTAAATGATATCTTCTAATCAAGTCACGGCATTCTCCCTCTGAAATATATGTTCCTTCCGCATCATAGACTCTGAATGATAATACGTATCAAGATCTCCCAGCAGAATGGGATGCAACCCATTGTGTACAACAATAGCATGTAACATAGTATCTCATTACATCCTAGATTCCTTTTTAATCCCATGAATTGAAGGAACTGTAAAAGTTGTGGTTCCTGGCTTGTTTTATGCCTACTCGTTGACCTTTTCCATCACAGCTTGTTTCTATTGTTTTAAGCACCTGAGATTGTGTTGAGCCTCTTCTTGTTTTGCTAAAGATGGTATATCTACATGACTACATAGGTGATAGCAAAATCCAACTATCGCACGTTCTTCATGTTCTAAATGTTCCTTTTTAGTTCCGTCTAAATGGAAGGAATTGTAAAATTTGCCGCTGATGCGTCCTACAGCTTGTTTGGTGCCTTGACTTTGACCTTTTAATCACGGTTTGTCTAGACTCGGTCAGACACCTGCTTTTTCTGTTTAGCTATAGATGATATATGGGTATAGGCTAAAATTTAGCCCTGATCCTTCCTGGCATACTGATCGTCTGACCGTCTGTCTACTGCCTGCTTTTAGGTGGGTCGATGAGGTCATTCCTGATGCTCCGTGGGTTCTCACACAGGAGTTCATTGACAAGCATCAGATTGACTATGTTGCTCATGATGCACTACCGTAAGTTTGATCTGCACAAGAACCTAGTATTTCGGATATCCCCTTTTCTTCCTCTAATCAGCTAACTAACTACCACGTCTTTCATGTTTCTACAGTTATGCTGATACCAGCGGAGCAGCAAATGATGTCTATGAATTTGTAAGTCTTGTTTGTTACTAGTAAAAAAGTGAAAAAGGTTATGTATATCTTCCTTTTACAGTCAACACTGAAAGTATTGCTGATCTATATATCAGGTTAAAAAGATAGGAAAGTTCAAGGAGACAAAAAGGACAGACGGGGTTTCCACTTCGGACCTTATAATGAGGATCTTGAAGGACTATAATCAGTATGTCATGAGGAATTTAGCACGGGGCTACTCAAGGAAGGATCTGGGTGTGAGCTATGTCAAGGTTAGACACTTCTCGGATAGCACATACTGATGGGACAGAATTAATATTTTTTTTTGTTTTGCTAGCGGTAACATATATTTCTCCTCTTATTGTTCTCGTCAGGAGAAGCAACTGCAAGTTAATATGAAGATTAATAAACTGCGAGAGACTGTGAAGGCTCATCAGGAAAAGGTAGCGGTGTTGCTTTGGTATACTACTTCTGTTCAAATGGAACACTATGGCAATCAATTTTACTGATATCTAGTTTTGTGTGAATGATGCCTTGCAGTTGCAAACAGTGGCGAAGACTGCTGGTATAAATCATGAAGAATGGCTTGCCAATGCGGATCGATGGGTTGCCGGTTTCCTGGAGAAGTTTGAGCAACACTGCCACAACATGGTAGTTTACTTTTCTAAGAATGCAATATTTCCAAAGCTAGCTAAATTAAATTTTATACTCTCTCCGTCTCAAATTGTGAGGGGTTCTAGCTTTTTTTTTATTTGTCTACGTTCATATAGATGTTGATGAATCTAGAAACATATTGAATACATACATGCATGGAGTAATGAATGAATCTAGTAGAGGATTAGAATCTCTTACAATTTGGGACGGAGGGAGTGCAAGTTACATTAGTGAAAAAAAAAAAACATATCAGAAAGTCGGCACTCATAACAATTGGGGTAGATTTGCTGGCCTTCAGCTCGAACTGATGCCTTGCAATTACTGCACTCAGGAAACTGCCATCAAGGACCGGATACAAGAGAGGCTGGGAAGACAGCTGAGCAAAGGAATAAGCACTGGTCTTGTGCAGGAAGTGATGGCAGCCTAACAAAGTGTCTGCTGCAGTGCAGATGAACCCTACAGGGCCTGCTGTCAGTCTAGAGTGAAACGGACCGATGCTTATGAGCTCATCCTCCCCTGGGTGCGTGCGGTGTGTGTATGTGATCACATGGAATGCGATGCTTGTAGGAGTGCAACGCAGTTGCTGAGGCGTTTTAGTTTTGTGAAGCACGTGGAGTCTTCCCGTATACAAATGTCTATAGGAGAGGCGTTTGGTGTTTTGGGTATCGTTATGGTCGGGTTTTCTTTGTATCTGTAAGGCGTTAGATTAACCTTTTTTTATTGGGATTGATGTTTCTTCGTGCTATATATCCTTTCCATCCATAATGTATTTATGTGGTACAGCGCATTCAGTCAAAATGAAATCCTAGACTTGGGTTATCACTTATCAGACTATCTATTCTATTATCTATTATATTATCTACATTTTAAATTCTACTTTTGCAGTGTTACTATTTATACGGAGTACGTGTCTAGATGTATGCACTCTCTATAATTGTCGTAACAGTACTGTGATGATTTTTTGCCATGTTTTTATCTAGAATAACTAAGAAAAAATGTTATAAGTTTTATTTCAAAAGCTGTAAAGGCTTCAACGGAGACGAAATTAGGTTTCGTTTGGAACGTGGGAGTTTTAAGAATAGAGATTTTGGTGTTTTTGTCCCTAAACTGTAATTGTGATTTTACCTTTACTTTTTTAACTTTGTGATTTTGTTCTTTGCTTTTGAAGTTTAATGTGATTTTGCTCTTGGTTTTTACGTTTTTACTTTGTTTCCGTTGATCAAGGGCAAAATCATTTTGATTTGTGAATAGTAAAAGGCAAATCACAAAGTTAGAAAACTTTTACCTTGTTTCCGTTGATAGGGGCAAAATCGCTTTGATTTGTGAATAATAAAGGGCAAAATCACAAAGCTAGAAAATCAAGGCAAAATCACAAAGTTAATCAAAGGCAAAATCACAACTGCACTTTAAAAGTAGGGGGTATGAACACCATAGCCTATTAAAAATAGCCTCTTTGTCCCAAATTATAAAAGGTGTTTCTATTTGATTGATTCATTACTCCATGTAAATAATATGATTCATCAACATCCATGTAAATACGAATGGTTAAAAATAGAACTAAAATTCTTATAATTTAGGACGAAGGAGTAGTATTTATAAGACCGGTGGTTTCAGATATAAAGTTTTCTCAAATGTGTCTAAATAACTTTTTAACCTAAAATAATATGATATTGCATATACAGTGGCATTGTATTGCCGACAAACGCTTGTTGTTTGCTAGCCACCTGTCGGCCACCTCATTTAACCAGTATAATAAGCTTTCATTTGTAATTAGTGGATTGTTTATTACCCATTCCATAATATAAGACATGCATGTTTTTTAAATTCAAAATTTTAAATCTTTGACTAATAATTCGGTAAAAAATATATATTTGTAGTGTATGCATGTTATATACTTGGATTCGTATTCAAACATATTTTAATGCATTGATAAATTTATATTTATTGGTGATATAATATGAAAGACGCTAGTTTTGCTTTAAATAAAAGGAGTACCATTGATTTTAGAATAAAAAAAATAACCGTACCAACTGAGCGGCATTTCATATCATGCCACTATACGATTAGCATCCGGTCGTATAGTGCTTCGCTTAGCCATTTGTAGTTCTGTAGTCCGCATAAAAGGCTCACATGGTAGAAAACCCTTCTTTCTTTTAGGAGTAATTAATAGATTTATTCCTTTTTCTTGTTGGAATATGAATTAAAAACAACTATTGATAGAAGAGAATGTTTGACCGCAGAAACAATTGTTCCATACGGACAAGGTTAACACGCAACGGGTCGCATAACCCATTGTCTCCATTGATGATATCGTCTCGTCTCCACCTATTCGCCTCTGCCATCAGCATCTCCTCTTTGTCGCCGCCAGCCTTCAAACTAATCTTGTCGCTCCTCACACCGTCCTCCTAGCTACCGCCTCCACCACCGCATGTCGTCGCGCCCACCGCCAACCTCGCCGTCACCTCCCCTACTCACAGACCGTCCTCCCCCGCTTGGCTCCGGCGTTTCCACCGCCTCCGCTCTAACCTCCCTTATCCTCCGCCTCTATCTCTACCTTCGGTGGCACCGAAGCCCCTACCCTCGCCGGTGGCGAACGTGCGGCGGCGCTTTATAGACCGTGGGGCGCATGCTCTGTACGCAGCGTGATCCGTCGCTCCCTAGCCTTTCTGTTCCACATGCATTGTGTACTCGCTTTTTTTTTTTTTTTTTTTTTTTTGAGGTGAATGTACTTCGCTCTTTATGCGCACCGTGTTTGTGGAGTGGCCCGGCCCAAGGCCATAGCAAAGCCGGGCGCTACTGGTCCGGCCGGCTTCACTTTGAAACTTGAAAGGGCTCTTGGTGGCGTCACTTTCGTTGTAGCGTAGGACGACGACGAGAGAATCGATTGATCCATCGATCAGGTCAGGTGAGGTGGTATCTCAGCCCAATGATCTATCTCACTCTCAACCTCATCCTCGCTAGCTTCCATGCCGATAACTTCTGGCCACACTTGCCTAGCTCACTAGCTCCCATCCGCCCCCGACGAACCCCGGTCACCACCTGCCTCTGCTCCGGGCGCCTCGCGGGGGAGGAGCAAGAGCAACTCGTCAGCCAGCGAGAGGGACGGCAACTCCTGTTCTCTCGGCAGTCCACGACAACGGTTCCCGGCCGATCCATGGCGGCGACCGCCATGATTGGGCTCACCCCTTTACGTTGCCGCCACCACCACCCGATCAACTCCCTTCCCCCCCTCGCCACGTCGCCCGCCCGCTCTTGTACGCTTCCTCCTCGATGCCGCCATTCTGCTTCTTGTTGCTCTGTTCCTCCTCCCGCCTGCGGCCGCCGCGCAACAGCAGCATTGAAGCGCGTCCCTGCTGCCGGCTGCCCAGGCTTCATGGGCCCAGCAGCCAACAATGGCGGCACCGCACTTCACCGATCGTCATCGTCGTCGTCCGACCTTCGCCGCCGCCTGATCGTCCCCAACTCCACCGCCGGCACCGGGGACGCCAGCAATTCACCCGGACTGCTGCCCACCGTGAGAAGATCGATGCTTCTTTTCACCTTTCTCCTCCTCTGTTACGCTCTTATTTACTAAGGTCGCATCTTTTCCTCTCTTCTGGAATTGAATCCGATGCGGCGATGCGTGTGTGCAGATTCTTGGCGTCGCGCACCTGCTCGTGTCGCTGGGCATCGTGCTCGCCACCGACAAGTACCTCAAGCAGGCATTTGTCGCCGCGTCCATCAAGTTCCCGAGCGCCCTCTTTGGCATGTTCTGCATCTTCTCCGTGCTAGTCGTCTTCGACGCCTTCGTGCCGGCTCTCGCAAAGGCGTTCATGGACTTCTTTGAGCCCGCCACACTGTTCATCCAGAGGTGGCTGCCATTGTTCTACGTCCCGTCGCTGGTCGTGCTGCCGCTTGCCGTCAGGGATGTACCAGCGGCTTCGGGCCTCAAGATTTTTGCAATCACCTGTATGCAAACTTCTCTCTCATTCTCTCTCTTTACAACTAATTTAATTTGTCTCTATATCTATCTTGTAATATGATGGATCAACGTAAACTTGAATTACGACGGTATACTGCAGACTTCCCAAAACTAATCCGTTCATGTCTGCAAAAGGCAGAGGAGGTTCTCCTCCTCACTTGTGACAGTATATCTGTAGAACTGCAACCGGAAAAATGCATCCTGGTGCTATGCAGCATTCCCTCCGCTGCATCTCATGTTCTGTAGCACTGCATTATTTCAGGATTCAGTTCAGCAACCTGAAGCCTTAGTAAACAAAAATTTGAAATTATGAAGTACCTCACCAATCAATAGTCATTGATACAATCTTGATCTTTTGTGTTATGTGTACGGTGTACCTAGTTATGTGGGATGATTGCACAGAAACAAATAAATTTTCAACAGTTGGTGGCTGTTGTTTATAGTCACTATAAATTCTACAGGAGGAGTTTAGATTTGGTAATAGGTCCATGCAAGACTTGCTTATATAAATTTTCCTTGCTGTCTACATCTTCATTTTTAAAAAATAAAATTATAATATCTACATTTATGCTTTTTTCATTTTGCTTCATTTTTCAGTTGGTGGATGGTTTGCTTCACTCGCGGTTGCAGGATATACAGCATTAGCTGTGAGAAAACTTGTGAAGACACAGCTTATACCGGCAGAGCCAATGGGCAAGCCATCACCTTTTTCAACATTGGAAATCTGGGCATGGGCTGCTATATTCGTTGCATCATTCGGTGTTGCATATTTCAATCCCACGGCACTTGGTACCACAGCAAGAACATGCCTTCCTTTCCTGCTCGCTGCCACTGTGCTGGGATACATGGTTGGTTCTGGGTAAATATGCTTATATAAACTCGATCAATAGGATCCAAAGTATGCACACAGTTTATCCTGTCTTGCCTGATGATTTTGATATTTTCAGGTTACCGTCCGGTGTCAAGAAAGTGTTACATCCAATCATCTCATGCGCACTTTCTGCAGAATTGGCGGCGGTAGCATATGGGTACCTCTCCGGGTGTGGACTTGATGCTGTGCTAGGTTCATAAGCTATAAATCCTAATACATAGTCCTACATTAAATCACAAATTCTTTAGTTTCAGAAGCGTTTCCTTGAAATCATTAGTGCTGGAGTGACATACACATAATATCATAGTGCTCTCAGAAAAAAGTGCTGTCCAGGTGATTACCTCACAAAGGTGCCCTCAAACCCTGGAGCCGGCGATGTGTTAATGGGTTTCCTTGGGTCTGTGATCTTATCATTTGCATTCTCAATGTTCAAACAGAGAAAGGTACTACTGTGCATGGTTATCTTGTGACTTTATTTGGGTCAAGCTCTATTTCTCATTTTCTCTGCAAGTGCCTTTTATCTGATCACCACCTTATTCATGCTCCTGACTTTACAAGCAGCTTGTGAAGAGGCATGCAGCAGAGATTTTCACATCAATTGCCATTGCATCGACATTCTCTTTGTACTCAACTGCTGTCATAGGGCGCCTCATTGGTCTAGAGCCATCGCTAACCATATCCATTTTGCCAAGGTGTATTACTGTGGCGCTGGCTCTGAGCATAGTATCTTTCTTTGAAGGTAAACCTTGGGTCCATCCTTTAGCGAATTTGTTTGTGTTCCTATAGTAGAGATGAGGAAACTGGGTTATCATGATAAATTGATAAGTCCCCTAGCTTGTATTCACAGACAAGTTAACCGTAGGCCAATTACTTCACCTAAACATGTAGTGATTGACTCGATTCCTTATAGTTAAATCCTCCCGCCATGTGTCCTTGCAGTAATTTTCTGACCTTCACTGATGGTTCATGACTTTTCTTGTGGTTGTTCAGGTGTAAACTCTTCACTGACTGCTGCCGTGGTTGTCCTTACCGGGCTCATTGGCGCGAATTTTGTCCAAGCAGCTATGGATAAACTTGGTCTGAACGACCCCATCGCCAGAGGATTAGGGACAGCTTCCAGGTAATTTGCTCGAAATGTGTCGTCATTCTTTGTTTTCTGAGCGTGATGCCGCGATCAAGCCCTGAATGGAATGGAATCTTGTTTGATTGATGGCTGCAGTGCTCATGGACTGGGAACAGCAGCATTGTCAGCCAAGGAACCTGAAGCGCTCCCTTTCTGCGCCATCGCATACGGTCTAACGGGAATATTTGGCTCGCTGATTTGCTCGGTTCCAGCAGTCAGGCAAAGCTTGATATTCATAGCTGGTTAAGAACAGCTCAAAATGGGCTGTTTGTTTTCGATTATAAGCCGATGAACGCGAGAAGCGAAAATAATCCCGTCAAACACTTTGCTTCTTGCACGCTTCTGTGGACTGTGGGTCGACGCTTGAGGACACGTCGCCGTTATGAACTACGAAGCGAGAATCGCAAATCGCAAACTAAATCACGATTCTGCTGGTTGCTGGACTTGCCCAATGCGTGTCCGTGAGTCGCGCTCCCAAACAGATCCAATGAGTAATGCACTCACGCCATTGTGGTTAACAGAGCATCTCTGATTATGATCTGAATTAGATTGTTCAGAAAAAAAGAAGCATTTTTTTCTGTTACAAGGAGTCATGTTCGTAAGATGACGAAAAGCAACGCCCCAAATTTTTCGGTCAGAGTCTATTATGTATAGAGGCTTGAAGGGTGAACAATTCGGTAATCAGGATTTATCTAATTAAAATACTACTCCGTACACCTTTTGTGGGAAAAAAAACCCTACACCGTTGGTGCACTTGCAAATGCTTACTCCAACATCACAATTATCCAGTAGCCATACTAGAGCAACATTAGTCTATTATATGCTGTTTGACATTTGGCCGTTTGAGATATCACGTCTTTCCGGTGGACGGATCGCTGGAGAGGGAACGATGAGGTCGATAGATAGTCACTGACCAGTGACCACCCACCGCTCCTGTGCAGTGCAGGACTATTTGAAACGGAGGATTAGAAAAATATAAAAATAAGATATCAACGCATATAAAACAGAGGATTACGAAACATAGAAAAATTATAGAGGTGGATTTGCAAGAATGACACAGGAATTCAGGAAATTCATATTAGTGTTGATTATATTAGCTTTATTTGATACGGATTATTCTTGGATGGTTGGTTAGCATTGGCATAGGAAAGAATGAACATAGAGATTTACCTCGATCCTACGCTTCGCAGCAAGAAAAAAAAATGTTGGAGTGGATGCTAAGGCCTCCTCTAGAATGAAGAAAAAACAAAGAAATTCTAAAGAATTCGATTCCCGTGGAAAATTTTCCTATAGGAACCTTTGGAACATAAGATTGAATCCTACCAATTTTTTTAATATTCCTATAGAATGGCATTTTTCATAGCAATTTTGGAAAAAGATAAGCATAAGATACAACTTCATGTGTTTCTTTCCTTTGTGTCTTGCATTCCCGTGTTTTTCATGTGTATGATCCAAATATATGTCTTTGTGACTTTGATGTGTTATAAATTCACGTAAGATTTATGCATTATCTAATTCTATGTTTTTTCTATTCCTTTCCCTTGAGAATTCTGTGTTTAGTAAAGGGATGTTTTCTGTGGTTTTCCTCTCAAATGGAACGCAAAGGAAATTTCCTACATCATTCATATGCTCCATTCCTGTAAACCAAAATAGGTGAACGTAGCTATTTCTATGGATTCCGAATCCTATATTTGTCCTCCATTTTTTTAATGAACAATGCTTTTTTGAAACACAGAAATTTTACAGAAATTTATTAAAAAATAATTTAAAACACAGAAAAAATATACGATTTGAAAAACTTTTCCACGTTCTAAAGAGGCCCATGGGCCATGGTACCAAATCCAGAAGACAGGGGTCAAGTGGGGTCAACAGGCAACAGCGGTGTCTCGGTCCAACATTTTACGATCTACTACGCTCCACTGCGGGAACTGGAGTAGCAATCTACCCCCCAGATCCCGCAGATATCCTCCTAGCCAATCATGCCGGCGACGAGGAAGGCGGTGGTGGTAACCGCCGCCTCCACAGGCACGGCCGTAGGAGGAGCAGGCTGGCCGTGCAGCGGTGGCCTCAACCTGGGCGTGAAGCTCAACGTGCTGCTGCTGCTGTCGGTGGTGGCCACCAACCTGGTGTCCCTCTACCACCTGTCCCTCCGCGCCGCCACCGTGCCGCAGCTCCTCCAGCAGCAGCAGGGCGGCGACCAGGAGGAGCTGGTCCTGATCCGGCAGCTGGACGCCATCCGCGCGGGCGTGTCGCAGCTGAACCACCTCCGCTCCTCGTCCCCTCCGCCGCCGCCTCCCCCGCCGGAGCTGCTCCTCTACTCCCGCCTCGCCCCCGTCGCCTCCGCCTGCTCCGCGCACCCGGACCTCCTCCACCGCTACATGTCCTACACCCCCTTCGCGCCCTGCCCCGACGACGCGCTCTCCCTCGCCGAGCCCCTCCTCCTCCGCGGATGCCACCCGCTCCCGCGCCGCAGGTGCTTCTCCCCCACCGCGGCCTCGTCCGCGTCCAAGCTCCTCCTCCCCACCGACCCCTTCTCTCCGCTCCCCGACGCCGCCGTCCGCTGGCCCAAGGACGGCAAGTGCCGGTCTTTCTCCTGCCTGCCGCCGTCGCTGGGCTTCGACGTGGCGCGCACGGAGGCCGCCCGGTTCCTCCGCGCGCGGGGGCCCCTGGACCTGACGGCGCCGCAGCTGCTGCGGCTGGCCTCGCTGAGCCGCGCGGGGCCCATCCGGCTGGGGCTCGACGTCGGCGGCGGCACGGGCACGCTGGCGGCGCGGCTCAAGAAGCTCGCCAACGCCACGGTGCTCACGACCACCATGAACCTGGGCGCGCCCTACTCGGAGGCGGCGGCGGCGCGCGGGGTGGTGCCGCTGCACGCGCCCCTGCAGCAGCGGTTCCCGGTGGGGGACGGGACCATGGACGTGGTGCGGGCGGGGCACGCCGTGAACCGCTGGATCCCGGAGGCCGCGCTGGAGTTCCTGTGGTACGACGCCGACCGCGCGCTGCGCCCGGGCGGGCTGCTCTGGGTCGACCACTTCTGGTGCCGGAGGAGCGACCTCGAGGGCGTGTACGCCGCCATGCTACGCAGGCTTGGCTACAAGACCATCAAGTGGGCCGTCGCCGACAAGAGCGTCGCGGCCGGCGGCAACAGTGGCAAGGATGAGGTCTACCTCACCGCGCTGCTGCAGAAGCCCTTCAGTTAGGCTTAGGCAGGGGGAGAAGGACACACGGGGAGTTCATTCGTCAATCGAGTGTCTTCTTCGCTGGAGAGTGAAGAGACTGAAGACTGAAGCAAGCAATTGCGAGAAATGAGGCAGTGCAATTTCTGCAGGCGTCTGTGCAAGCAGTAGAACTGGTAGGCAATCTATACCTTGGCAAAATTCATTATTGTAAATGGAATGGGGTTCCTAGTTCCTTCCATGATAATAGGGGCCATTCCCTCTCGAGAAGTTCTCCATTTTACTGGCTGGCCAAGGATATTTAGGCTATCCGCACTCATTCTATGTTCCGTTCTAGTCAGCAAAATTCTCTATCTTATACCACAATTCACCGCAGTCATGTTTACCCTAAATCTTTATTCTGTATCAACTACCATATTTTTTATTATTTTTCTACCTTCCTTTTTCCCTTTCCCTCTCCTTCCCCACTCCAAGTCTCCACCGATGCGCCTCCTCCCCTTCGTCCGTGCACCACGCCACGGCGGCCTCGGCCGAATCCACAGCCGCCGCCCCGCCGGAGGGAGCCGCCGCCCCCGTCTCCTCGACCTCGAGCGTCGATCGCCGCCGCCACCATCTCCTCGAGCGTCAGCCGCCGCCGTCGCCGCCATCTCCTCGAGCGGCGCGCTCGTCCTCCCCGTCTCCTCCTCCTGCCGGCGGCGCGTGGATCTGACCTCTGGCATGCCGTCTCCCTCGTCGCTCTCTCCTCGCGCGCGGATTCAAGGCTCTCCGCCTCCGGCGCCAGCAGCGCCTCCTCCTCGCGTCATCGCCGGCCTCCTCCGCACGTGGGAGCGCCGCCGCCTCCTCCATGGGCGTCACGCCTCGCCACCGCCGCCTCCCCCACACATGGCACAGCCGCTACTCTACCGGCGCCTTTGCCGCCGCCGGCCATGGAGGTGGCGCTCTACTCCTTCGGCCGCCAGGGACCACGCCGCCGCCTCCGACGCCGGCTATGGCGGCTTCCTCCCCTCCTCGCCTCCGCCTCGTGCTCCAAGCCCGGCATCGCCTCTCGTCCGGATCCGGCACCACGCGGGAGCCTCTGGCAGTTGTCCACGATGGAAGAGAGAGGGGATAGGGTGAGCTCCGTACCAACGCTGCAAATGAGGTGAGAGAAAGCTCACCCCTACCGTAGGGAGCCATCCCAGTTCGCCCGCTGCACCCTTCCAGTTAACCCTAAATTTTTAGGGTGGGGTTTACAGCTCGTGACTGAGGATAGCCTTATAAGCGGCGTGTAACTATCAAATTGGATAAACAAAATACAGCCAACACAATTCGTGCTGAGTAAGAGGAAACTTTGCCCATAGATTCTTTTGCAAATGATCATGGGACAAAGCATGGTATGTTGGGGAATTGTTCTGTTTTTTAATGGATGCTGGGAAAATATTGTTCGAATAGGAATTTAACTCCCATTAAACCACAGAGGCTCTTTTAGAACATATGAATGTAAAACAAAGGAATGGGAGAAAGCACCTAAATCAGTAAGGGAATAAAGGGTGTAAAACAGAGGAGAAAACATTGGATGATTGGAATTTGATGGGAACACATGTTTGGAGCACAGAAATATAAGCACCAAACAAATTGCTTAGCCCTTTTGGAACGTAGAATTTCAAAAACACGCGAATAGGAAAAATACATGATTAGAGTTGTATGTCATTTTTTATCTGACAGGAACTAACATAGGAAAAGCACACAAATGAAAGTTTTTAAAAGGTTGGACTTTATGTTATTTTTCTCCAAGACGCGTTGAGCCATTTGATAAAAATTTCATAAGATTTGTAAAAATGCATTCCTTTATTCAAAAGTGCTGCATAAAAAATTTTGCTAGAGAATTTTAACCCCTCAAAATTCTATATTTTTTCCTTTGTTCCAAAGAGAACCTTAAACCAAAACCTCACTTACATGAGCTTCTCTTAAGAGCACACTATGAAGCATTAGGAGTCAATGCTTTTGGGGACTTCGTGAAAGAATAGAAACGATGAGTAGCGGTGGATTCTTTTTTTCCCATGAAATGTACTACTACATGAGCCTTTACTGTGAATTTGATGGATCCTCTATTCCAAAAGCATACAACTGGTCAACTGCATGAACCTTTCCTCCCCGATCATCTATTACAAACACTGCTACAGTAATTAAACTATAGGGATTTGTTTCATCCAAAATTCCCTTGGAAATCCTATAATCCAAATAGGATCTGATAATGCAAAATCATCAGCGGCCAGATCCCATGTGCTAAATTTGGTTGGGTGAGATGGGAGGAGAAAAAAAAATCATCCATGACTAAATATGCATCATCTTATCACACATGTCCACAAGTCATAACGCAAAATGTTGCACTTGCACTAGTAACGGCAAGGGGCCATTCATGGGGATTCCAATAGTACACTAGGTAATATATTATCAAGGCCATATAAATTAGTGCAACAAAAAATGTAGCCAAATTGCCATATGATAAACAGACTAACTAAACAAGTCATAGAAAAAAAAATCATACTTCATACAATGATAGAAAGGAACTGAGCAACATCTTAGCATCCCATAGTCACAAATTCACAAATACATAAAAAGAATGCAGACTTGTCAAATTAGTAATATATACCCCCACAAAATTTTACACTACCAAAATCCAGAAACAGGTGACATTAAGTAGCACATTGTTGTCACACATGTTTAAATAATATCCAAACTATCATACCACATGTACAACCTTTATATTTTGGGCTGCCTCCAACACGTATTCACCTTGTGCCTCGATCATATAAGACTTGTGGGCACAATTTATCACTCGCAATCGTACACTGGGGGGATACCCATAGTCCCATACATGCAGGTCTAACTACAACCCTAACTATCCATCTTGACATTGTGAGGAAACATTTTAACAACTAATAGAAACTATTACATGGGATTCATATACAAGCATGCCAGCACGTGGAAAGCCTAATATTAGGCAAGTCGCAATAGAGTGTTTCGTATTGTTATTTTCAAAAATGTTGTCATCAACAAATAATAGGTGCCTAATGGTTGAAACAAAATAACATGGAACGCATAGTTTCGTTTTGCTGTTTTCTTATGTCATCTTTGCATTTAATTCTATAACATGTTTTGACTTGGAAAACAGTGTACCTAAAATAAAACGCTCTTCATCCCTCCCTTTAAAACTTTACCATGTCATCAAAATTGTTTGTGCCACATACTATTAAATGAGAATAAAGCTCACGTTAAGAATGCCCTTACACTAGTAGTGTACAACTTGGTTTCAACTCCCTTTAATCCATGGAAGGCTAAATGTACCGGGGCCTCGTGTCCATCTTTATAGAAGTTGGTAACCATTATATCTTTCAGCCCAATAGACCCTCGTGTTCATTGGGTTACAAATTTTTCATTTCAACATTTCTTTGAATTATTCAACCGTTGATAAAACCCTACCCAACAATCCGAATAACATCAACGTGCCATGTTGTAGTATTGAAATAACACATCTATAGCGCTAAAATAGTAGTACATCTGAAATGTTAAAACGACATATAAAAAATGTTGAATATGATGTTCATAATATTGACACTTGTTAAAAAGATGCACCTACCACGTACTATCGCATATTTCGATTATGTTGCATATGCCCACTTTCCCGCATGCGTGTAGAGCCTGCCATAGTGGCTTCTAAACACACCATTGTCAAACAACCAACACGACAACTAATTAATATTATTATTAACTAACAATCATCTAATCATTCCTAGTCTAGATGTTAGATTTGATGTTTTCGACTAGCGTCCATGCTTAGGTAGATGAACACTTATCCATGTCAAGGATACTAGGCTGCCCATCTTCAGGCTTTGTTTGGTAGCTAAGTATTTTTACGGGTTGCAATGCAATGTCGTGGTATTTGAGAATATTATAGTATTTCAGATCTAAGGTGTGTGGTTAGTCTTTGCAAATCAGTATTTTCGGTAGATAGAGTAATATTGCCAAACCTTTACTGTTCTTAAAATATTGAATACTGTAGTCTAGACCGAGGTTTTCAAAAACCATAGTATTTTTATCATTCACAGGTGTAGACTGGTGTGTTTGTATCTAATAAAGACTTTGGTAGCAAACAGCTCGATTGTATATGATTTCAGGGATGCTACCTGGCCCATGGGCCGCGTTTGGTCGTGTCGACGGGCCGGCGGGCTCACGCAGATTGCCGCATTGGGCAGTCCGCACGGTAGCCGTCGTCTCCGACTCGTCTTCGTGTTCTCTTCTCTCCCCGTTGCAGCCGCCGTGGGGTTTCTCTTTCTTCCTAGCACTTGTAGCGGAGTCCAGAACTCCAGATAGATCTAATCGACCGATCCGGATCCTTCCCTTCCGTCTCACGGCAAGTATCTCCCCCGTCTCCTGCCTCCGCCTCCGC
This sequence comes from Paspalum notatum, assembly GCA_022530915.1. Taxonomy (NCBI): domain Eukaryota; kingdom Viridiplantae; phylum Streptophyta; class Magnoliopsida; order Poales; family Poaceae; genus Paspalum; species Paspalum notatum. The sequence goes on along the minus strand of CM039684.1, from coordinate 20,702,986 downwards.
CTCCGCCAGCGCTAGGGTTTTTTATTTTATTTTGGCATTGCTGTCGCCGGTGGTTGTTACTCACCCTCCTCTCTCGCCGTCTCCCTCGCAGCCGCCGTCGCCGCGGCAGATCTCCCCGCGGGCCCTACCTAGCCACCAGCAGCTGCTTGCTCGGTCCCGGAACCCGGGGTTGGCGTTGCGATGGCGCTGCAGTACGTGGAGGCGCAGCGGCAGGCGCGCCCGGACCTCGCCGAATGGTATACCTCCCTCGCCGACCTCTACCAGCGGAAGCTGTGGCACCAGCTCACCCTCAAGCTCGACCAATTCCTGCAGCTGCAGGCCGCACAGGTTCGGTTTCTCCTCCTCATCATCACCCCCTCCGCCTTCCTCCTCTTAGGGTTTGGTAAGGTTTTGCCGATGGGTTACAGATGCGTTAGTTCATGAGGCGGATCTCGCCGCAAACCCAGCCCCACCTCCCAAGTGCTCCTTGCTTTGATAAGATTTAGAGTTGTGGCTGGATAATTGTTGCTAACCTAATCGTTACGTACATGTGGGAGGAAGTACTGAACAAGTACTGGATACAGTTTTACTTATATGCAGTACTCGTTCTTAATTCAATTCCCATATATACTGCTAGATGCCAGCTTTACCAGCTTGCATCTTGGACCAGTAAAACTGCATGCATGCTCTTCAAGTATCCTTCTGCAGCTCCAGTTTGCTTTAATCAAACAAAATCGAAATAGATAAAAAAATATTATCAGGAGTTGTTCAGCTTCTCCTTTGTCGTCAATACACAAGATCCTCAGTTGAATGGTAGGTTTGATATTTATCAGACATATTACATGAATTGCCACTGAACAAAGCTTAGGTAATTGACGCTGAACTAAGCTTGGATATTAGGAGCTGGTTACACGCTAACTGCTGAAGAACAATGATGTCACAGGAAAATCAGAGGCCGAGGTGCCTCTTCACTTGTTCCTTATCTCATGTACATGTGTACTCTGTCAAGAGGTTCTTTGCTGCTTAGTGGATATGTTGATTTTTTTTTGTAGGCTATAAGCGTCACTTGTTCTTGTTGGTGGTTTGATTATCTATAATGATTGAAAGTTTCGTGAATTTTAAATTGTGCCACATTATTTCGTCTGCTGTGTTTTTTGACTAATTGTCTTTTATGATTCTAATGGCACTGCTTCTTCTACAGACCGGAGACACTATCATTCAGCTCTACGACAATTTCATCACAGACTTTGAGACCAAGATTAATCTGCTGAAGCTAGCCCATTTTGCGGTGATAGCTTCTCGCCAGTATCCTGATAAGGATGCTGCTATTACTTTTTTGGAGGGGGTGATCACAAAGTTGCGTGAGACAAGGGAGTCGCGAATTAATGAACCAATTCTCTATGTGAAGATGCAAATTGCAGCAATTAATCTTGAGAAAGGAAACCAAAAAGAGTGCAAGAATTTGTTGGAGGAAGGGAAAACCACTCTGGATAGTATGACTGATGTGGATCCCACAGTCCATGCAAGCTTTTACTGGATATCATCTCAATACCACAAGGCCCGCCAAGAATTCGCAGAGTTCTATAAGAACGCTCTTCTCTATCTGGCATACACAACTGTGGAGTCTCTCTCAGAGTCATTCAAGCTGGTATGTCTCATCTCTGATAGCACTGTTAATTGTAAAAAAAAAGCAATGCTTTTCAAGGTTCATCTAATTTATTGACTATTTTCAATTATGTAGGACTTGGCTTTTGATCTTTCTCTAGCAGCCTTGCTGGGTGATAATATTTACAACTTTGGGGAGTTGTTAGCTCACCCTATTGTAAGTAACACTTTGCTTGTGCATGCCTTCTATTCTCATCCATACTTTCTGTGTAATTGTATTCTTCTTTTGACAGTATCCATTCCACTTGCTACATATTTTGTGGCTTTATAATTCTGTTGTACAAAAATACCAGACGCATAATTAATAGTTTATCATTGTCAAGTGCATAAGTTTATCTGTACAGTTATTGGTTAGAAAATAAAAATGCAAACTGGAAATGTATCACATAATTTAAAATTTTGAATATAAAGTGCATTGGTCTGATGGACATACTACAGACACATGTAAGGTATTTGTCATCACAGATTGATTTATTTACATTTTTTTGGCCCACATTGGAGATGATACAGCAAATCATCTGGACATTAATTTGTGCATGTAGACTACTATCCTATGTCAGTGCAAGACGAGCTGACTAGTGTAACATGAACATCATTAAATCGTAGCTAGAATTTTTTTTCGCGAATTACCTATTTGATTTGGTACTTCTTTGATCTGAAATTTATTTTTATCTGTATATGCCTTAGATCAATAGTCTTATTGGAACCAAGGTGGAGTGGGTCTATCATATGTTACAAGCGTTCAATACCGGCAACCTTGCTCTCTACCAAGAGCTTTGCAGGGTTCACAATGCTGCTCTTACTGCGCAACCAGCTTTGGTGCAGAATGAACGGAAGTTGCTCGAGAAAATCAATATTCTTTGTCTGATGGAGATAATCTTTAGGTAATGTTCTCTGGAATATATATTTTCTAACGTCGCATTCACATCCATTTTCTTTTCTTTTGACATAATATTGTCTTCATTTACAGCCGGCCGTCAGAAGATAGAACTATCCCATTGAGTGTTATTGCTGAGCAGACTAAGCTTTCTATCAGTGATGTGGAATATCTTCTTATGAAGAGCCTCTCGGTAACTTCATTAGCTACATTCTTTTTAGCATTAGATTGGATATTCTTTTTGTTTTTCGTGAAATATTTTGTGATGGACCATGATCTTTGTTGAATGCCAGTACCCCCACTGGCTTTACCCTCTATTTCTGTTTTACTTGGTCATTGGAAACTCAATGCATGTTTGCAGGGTGGGTAGCTCTGAAACAGCAAGATAACATGTGATACACATCACTATCTTGTCCTCCCTTTTCACTTGTGCTGTTTTTGTTGCCATTATATTTTGAATGGGTGGTTTTCTGAAACTTAATTGTTTGAATTATCTCTATGTTACATGTTTATGAATGTTTTTTACTGTAATATTTGGCGATCCCCACGTACTTATACCTACATATAAGCCGTCGGCAGTGTTTGTTTGTCCGATGCATCAACTAGACTTTCTCTCAAAGCCTTGACACTAGTAATATTTGATACTAGTTTGTATTTGTAGCCTTCTTATGTAAGATTAGTTTTATTAGAGGCACTGCTCTCAGATTGTTCTTGCAGAAGTGGAACCTTTTGATGCCTTTTATTTAAGTATCACTGGAGTCTTCGGTGTTGTATATCCATTGTCTCATTTGACTGCTTATGGTTGACAATCCATTTGTAGTATTTCTGACTTTGTTTTCCAATGCAGGTTCATCTTATTGAGGGAATAATTGATGAAGTGGACAGTACGGTTCACGTCTCGTGGGTCCAGCCTAGAGTACTTGGAATTTCACAGGTGAAGGCTTTGCGTGAGCGGCTGGATGCATGGGTTGGAAAGGTGCATACCACATTGCTTTCTGTTGAGGCAGAAACCCCCGACCTTGTTGCTGCGTAATTTTGCAGCTGTTCTACTTCTGCGAGAGGCTTTGTCAGCAAGGTTTCATTGCAAGATGAGAGATGCACTGCGTGTGATGCTTATAGTCATCTTCTGGATAATGAAACCTGCTGCCTTGAGAGCGATTGTCCGACTCCGTCCTGATCAGGGTCTGTAATTTCCTTTTTGTTGTCCTCTGGACATGGATGGTTAGAACTTCACGCAGTGTCACGGAGACGGTGCCAATGGATTGAGAATTTCATACTAGCAGGGTGTTACTGTAGTTTTCACTTGAATTTAATTTGTAACTGAGTTTATACTCATCAGCTCGACATGGATGCAGGAGAATCTTGCTGAACTAAGGTCGTTGGAGTTGTGCTTGTTTGCATGTTCGATTGTGATAAACTGGGTTTTTATTATTTGCTTGCGTTGTACTGTAGTTTTTCCCCGAAGCAACAGCTGAAGGTTCGGATGACAATGCGCTCTGTTTGGGCTCACGCTGGTACCTGTAGTTAGGGATGAAAGTTTACTAATGCGTACCCATAAATAGTTCAGTTTTTCATGGGTTTTTGTAAACCAAAAAAGGAAAACTATTAGTGCGTTTGTGGGTGAGCCTACTTTCATTCCTACATACATTGTGGCGACTCATAGCAGGGGTCATTTGATTGTTTGATAGGCTATGGAAAATGTCTGCAAAACCTCGTGGAGTTTGTGGGGTAGGACATATTTACCTTGACTTTTAAAATTAGGTTTTGTGCATCCTGGACTATCCGAAACCATTCAAATTTACTATTTAGGATGGACTATCCGAAACCATTCAAACCTATTACTTAGGATGGTATTGGAGAGTGATTTAGCCATGTGGTGCTCTACTCTTAAGGTCTTTTTGGTAGCAAAGTCCTTTTACAATTTTAATGCAATACCATGATATTTCAAAATAATCTTGTACTTCAAGCTTAAAGGTATTTGGTTGGTCTTTACAAAACAATGGTTTGATGCCATAGTATTGCCAAAAGCCAAAAACTGCATTTATTTTGGAGTATTGGACAAAAGTTTTCTAAACCATGGCATCTATGTGACAAGCAATTCTAAACCATAGCATTTAAAAATTTTGGTAGCAAACATGGCATAACATACAATCGCCATGATGGTTGTCTTGGCCCATATCTGCCATGATGATTGTCTAGGTCCATATATTCATATGCACCCATATGTTTGAATGGATGCCTTTTTTGCCTTTTCTTTGTTCCTCCAAAACAGTTATTGCTCGTTGACGAAAAAAATCATTTGACTGCGCTACTCTTGTAGGCCACCAGTGTTGCCTACCCACCCACCATGCAAAGCCACCTTCACTAGATTGGATCAAAGCATACTCCCTATCTTTGTGTTTGGCCCTACGAGTAGTGCCGTTGGTTCGCCCAAGTAGAGTCGTGTTGTTGGTTCTCATGTCCGGCGGTGTCGAGTATCCCCATGCCATGTCATTGTTCCATTGTCAGGCCATCCTTTCTACAACGACACCAATATACACCACCGTTGTCGCCAACCGCTTGGTGTTTGCAGTGTATGCCCCATTAGGCGTTGTTGTTAGCATGGAAGGGTTAGAGTGGAGAGGTAAGCAACCGACCATGGGGTCGGCGTGGCGGTGGATGGGGAAGGTCGGGGACTGACACCAATGAACTTGTGGCCTAAGGCTAGGGAGCAGCAATTGTATAGGAGCCGATCACATAACTTTGGTGGAGTAGGGCTAGGCTTGTAGGCAACAGGAATGGCCTATAGAGTCGTGGCCGTGGAGCTTAGGCAAGTGGCGCCATAGGAGAGAAGGAATGGGGCCAAAGTGCAAAGTGGCTACTGTCCATTGATAAAAGGGGAATGAGGGGGTTGGTGTTCTAGAGATTAAAGAGAATGGGTGATAGACGAGGCTTGTGCAACTAGCGTAGAGTACCACGTGGATAAAACACTTTGAGCATCATCTCAATACTTTGAGCATCATCTCAAGACTTATTTAGACTTTTACTGTAGGCTATTTGCAACAAGTATTAGTGTGACATATTCCCTTTGTTTTAAAATATTAATTCCTTATATTTTAGGTGGAGGGATAGAAATTTTCTATCCTATATATGTATCTTGAAACATGTTAGAGATATTACAGTGTGCAATGGTGGAGAATGCCTAAAAACCAATGTATGGCATACATTTAACTAAAAGAAGGGTTGGTGGCAGAATGGCCTCAAGGGGAAGGGGAGCCGAAGATGGTGCCGGTCGCCAGGCTGCTCCGCCATACCCTTCTCGCTCCCAACTGCAGCAGCTCTCGCCGCCTTCGTTGCCGCTCGCCACCCTCCTCCACCGCTAATCCGACCTCGTCGCTCCCCTTCCCCATCGCTAGTTAACCAAGGTGACAATGCTTGCCTCCTCGTCGTCGTCGACACCCCACCCCACCTTGGCCCTCCCAACCGCCTTCCTCTACCTCCCGTGGACGGCGTCGCCTCATCTCGCCCCACTGGCTCCAACCGGCGCCACCATCGAACCGACAGCCTCCCCTGACCCTCCCTCTAGGTCCGGCTCTGAACCTTAACCCTAGCCTCGCTGGTGGCGAGCGCAGCGATGGTGTGTGGAGTGGGCCGTGGGCCGCCGAGGGTCGCGCGCTAGCGGACGAAGGGGGCCGAGTTGTAGGCTTGAGCCGCAGTGGACGTGGGCTCAGGCTGGGCCGAAATTTCATGGGCTACCGCCAGTACCCAATTCTGCTGTGCGGTTCCTCCTGTGCTCCTGTCCAGCCTAGACGCCACAGCCGCCACCGCCGCTGACCAAACGAACGCCGCCGTGAGACAGCCAACCGGCGGCGTTTGAGCGCCGCGCCGTCCCCGTTGCTTGTTCCCTCCTTCCCTCCCGCGTATTGCCCGCGCTTGCAATGCCAGCGAAGACGCCTCCGTACCCGTCCACTTGCTTCCATGCTCCACGCCGCGCGCCGCAGGTGCACGCCGTCGCTCCCTGCCGCGCTCGCAGCCGCCTTCTTCGCCTCCAAGCCCCAGCCTCCGCCTCCGCCGCAGCTTCCAACCCCGAAGCTCGTAGAAGCCGTCGTCTCTCGCTGCCCCTCAGACGGCCTCGCGCTCTCCTTCTTTCTGTGGTGCGCCCGCCGCCCCGGGTACTTCCACCCGCCGTCCTCCTTCGACCACCTCCTCCCCGCCGCCACCCGCCTCGCCTCCCGCCTCGGCACTGCCCACGCTCTTCTCCTCGAGCTCCAGGGTCTTGGCTGCCCCATCAAGCCGCATACTTTCCTCCTCCTGCTCAGGCTCTACTGGCGTGGGGGCCTCTACCCTACCGTGCTCGACCTGTTCGATCAAATGAGCCTCTGGGGATTCCAACCCAATGCCTTCGCCTGCAACGTCGTCGTCGACGTCCTGCTCAGGACAGGCCATTTCGACGCTGCGCGGCGCACCTTGCAGCACTACCCGGCGCGCAATTATCTCACCTACGCCATCGTGCTCACTCATCTCTCCAAGGCTGGGAGCTGGACAGGCGTGCGGAGCTGTTTTATAGAAATGCTGCAGCTGGGGTTTTTTCCCAGCACAGCTTCTCTCACGGCGGTTTTTGCTTGCTGCAGTAAGGCTGGAACTATGTCCGAGCTTCTGCAGCTGCTTTCTTTCACACTTGTCTCGGGTTGTAAGCTCACCTCGGCCATGTGGACGTGTTTGATCGCTCGTCTGTGCCATGAGGGGAGACTAGAGGAGGCTTGTAGCGTGCTGACCAAGATGGTGGATTCCGGTTCTTCTCCTTCGGTGGTCACTTACACTCCACTTGTCAGAGGATTCTTGCGAGCTGGTAGGCATGAAAAGGTTAGTGAGCTTTTGGGATCCATGGAGTCTGCCCGCTGCAGCCCAGACATTGTTCTGTATAATGTTCTGATGGACAGCATGTTAAAGGAGAGCAGATACGACGAGGCCCTAGATATTTACATGCATATTCATGGCAGCCAGATAAAGCCTGATGCATACACTTTATCTACTTTAGCTCGGGTATTACAGTGTTCACAGAACATGGGTCTTCTTCAAAGGTTGATCCTACGCTCAGATATCTCTTTTGATCTTGTGGCCTGCAATTCTGTGTTGAGTGCACTGTGCAAGTCAGGTTTTCCATCAGAAGCCATTCAGTTCTACACTGATAGGATTCATGCACGCATCAGCCCAGACAGCTACACTTATGTCGGGTTACTCGATAGTTGGTGCCAGCTGGGAAGGGTAAGGCATGCAATCCGTGTCTACCACAATATCATTGCGAATGATCCTGAATCAAACATCTATGTTCATACAGCAATCCTCCGTGGTCTTGTTAGACAGGGCCAGAGCGCTGAGGCCTTAAGAATTTTAAGAGAAGCCATCCGTGAAAATTATGCTCTTGATTCTGTGTGCTACACTATTGTTTTACATGGTCTTTTCTGCACTCACCAGGTGGAAGAGGCTTGCAGGTTGTTTGACCAGATGAAACAATCAGGAACAGCACCCAACACTTGTACATACAATGTAATGCTTCGTGGACTTTGTAGGACCAGGGATCTGAACGCTGTCAAGCAGTTGCTAACAGAAATGGAATGTGCTGATGTTAAAATGGACAGTATATCATTCAACACAATAGCTGTGCTCCTAGTTAAGTCAGGGCATTTTGGATCAGCTGCGGCATTGATCATAGACATGCTTAGTCTAGGCATGAAACCGAGTACCATAACCTGTTCTTTACTTTCTCAGTCTGGTGGGTATAGATTTGTTCTGGAGGATAATACCACTCCCACTGTTGATAGTGATGGGTCAGACTCATCCAGTGATCTCCTTGTATGCTCAGCTTCATAGGCCATATTATGTCAACTGAACAAACATATTGTTTCTCTCCAACTACAGTAGGTCATGCACAGCTGCATAAAGTGATATATATACAGTTCTAAAGGATGACGAATCCTTAAGGACTTTCTGCCCTAAACAAAGGTGTGCACCATTTTTCTTTTGGTGTCCAACAGCAAGTACCATAATTCTTGGATAGTTGTTTTACCTCATAGATGTGAGTTTCTTAAATGTTCTGTTGTTATGTCACTTTTCTCATGCTTTTTCTTTAGTTCAGCACCAACTATTTACTTTAATGTATATATAGGTACATAATCTGATTAACTTATAGCAGCAGATGCAGAACAAAACCTTAGGCAGGTTGCTGTCAAACATGGTAATATATCCAACAATCAACAATGGCATAAGAAAACACTTGACACATGCACAAAGTAGCTCTAGGCTCTAGTGTCTTGTGTCTATATGGCTAGAAGATGAATTCATGCTATGGTCGTAATGATAACTGTTCTTGGAAACCAAAAACATGAAGGAAAACATATACACTAAGCAGTTGATTATGATATCTATTCTTGTACTTGCCAAGCCAAGCCATGAAGAAAACATACAGCTAAATCCTTTTTTTTTTTTTTGCTTTATACTGATTAATCGATTGTTTGGATTGTTTCTCAATTCAATTTCATAATAAATGGTAAATTGGCCATTACTTTTGTGTTCCAGTGCTTCAGAAGAAAATAACTCCATAAGTAAACCTGCCTAAAGTGTGGTTATGCTCTCCACACAATGCACTCCTATATGTAGAACGAATCCATAATTAATTGCTGGCTTAGTGCAGGCAGCTGGGCCTCACCAAGGTGGTGTATTCACCCATGCTTATTACTGCAGTTAATTCTTGATTCATTTTCATTTTTCGAATGTGTACTTATAGTCCATCTTACTAATCATGGGTCTCCTTTTTGGAAGAGCGGCTACTGGCCTACTATGGTGAAGTGCTGGTGGCAATTGATACAACATTCTGGTGCATTTGTGCTTCTACCTACATGTATGCCTACTTTTAATAAATAATAACTCAAGAACTGAAGTTTAATTCTGTACACACATGTCAACAACTCATTTTTCTGTTTGGTTGATTCTTGCTTAAATACTTGTATGTGTAATACCGAAGTGATGAGCCTGTGTTCTACTTTTCTTTTCTTGAACAACGCAGAAGAACTGTGTGTCATTTCATTAAGATAGAAAATTGTACAACGTGAGAGGCTAAAGCATCCCCCCAACACACTCTACCCACACACACCAAGGGTTTCGACTACAGCCGCGCCACCTAAGAAAAAAACAACTAGAAAACCCAAGACCCCTACCGATCTAAAAGGCCTGTGTTTTCTTATCTATTCTAGAGTATTTTGTTTCTGGTTTCTATCTTCATGATTCGGGATACTTAACACATTAACTACTACACTTCACAGGTCGTTTGCGGCTAAGACTAGTAGACTACTGGGCCCTCTAATCCCATTTGCTCCGCTAGCTTATGATTCGGGATACTTAAACACATTTGCTACAATACTGCACATGTCGTTTGCGGCTAGGACTACAGGGGTCTCTAATCCCATTTGCTCCATTAGCTTTCGTCTCTCAGTGTCAGTGTAGGGCCAGCAGAGTGCTTTTGCCATTGGTTTCTTTTCGATCTCAATGCCGTTATCCAAGTTGAAAGGGATAAGTGGGATAAGTTGAACAAGTATGGTCATCCTTTATTGGGATGTATTACTATTAAACTAAAATTGGAATTACCTGCAAAAAATTACGATAGAGCATGTTATGATGTCTGCGTGGTGGACTTGATTTTACCAAAGATGATGAAAACATAAACTCACAACCATTTATGCAAGAGACTGTAAGCCTGTTCCAGTCCCTTTACTAAACTTTTCTTATTGGGTTAACCATACATTTCACATATTTCTAGCGAATCACATGGCATCACAAATCGAAACAATTTGGATGTAGCTGTTCTGATCCTCTGGTTTTACTCTGATACAGGTTGGTGGACATGCTGCAGTGAAACAGAGCCACGTGGACAATATTACCCAGTGCAGTAATAAAGTGGTCTGGTGCTATAAACAATTAATTATCAATTCTTTATGTGGAATTGCAGTCTAAATAGTTCAAATGATTTTTCAACTGGCCTTTCACTTGATCTGAGCGAATATGCAGGTATGCTTCAGATATTTCACATCTTTCACTGAAGACTGTTATCCTTGAAATGGTTATCTTGAGAAACTTGCAAATTTTCCCCATTCCCGCCTTTCATTAAAGCTGCAATTTCCCCCATTTCTGGTTTTCATTTTGCCCTGGAGAATAAAGATTGGCACTCTGTGTGACTGCTACTGCTAGTTAATTGTGCTAGTTATGCACTCTAAATTGTTGCCCTGATTAAAAGAACTCAAATAATGAAACTCATCTCAACTGAGAAAAACCTTTTAGAAGATTATTAACATGCTTACAGCATAATACACCTTTTTCACATGATTCAAATGATAGTGAGCTCTAAAGAAATAAAAAATCAGAAAGAATCAAAATAGTGGTTCCATCTTTTGATGCGCTAGAATAGATATATCCTATGTCCTCCACTTGAGATTGAGCTGCAAAATAACCCATTGTCTAAACAACCGGGTATTCTTTAGGTCTTCTGTGAAACCTGAATGTTGTTTCGTGGCTTCCACTGATTTCCTGCATCCATCCAGTGAGAAGCTGGTTTCGACACATGGTTGGTCAAGGGAAAGAAAATGACCCACCAAACTGCGAGTTGGCAGCTTGTGATGGAGGCTTGATCGCAATCCAGAGCAATGAGATGGTGATTGAGACAAGTCCGGACCAGACATACACAATAGTGGGTGTCCTTCCTCTCCTGCCCATGAGCCCCTTTGCAAATGGATATAGATGAGCAAGCACCCAGAAGCTGAAAAACACTCCCCCAAGAAGCTTGCTCCATTGTGGGATTGTGCTGTAAATTGTTCGGCTGAAGCCAACAGCAATGGCAACAAGGTTGATCATGATGATGGTGAGGGGTGGTATCATTAATGATGTCCACTTCACTATGTATAGTTCTGCAAATTCATCCTCTACATCATCACCCACTTGCTTTGAAGTGAGAGTAAATGAGATCTCAATCCCTGCAATCACTTTTAGAAGACCTTGCAGCACAGCAGCCAAGTGGGCACTAGTTCCACCAATGAGCCAGAATTGTTCATTTCTCCACCACTCCTCAAGTGCAATGCCAGACCACTTGATCTCCAACATGGCCAAGAGGCAAAGAGTGATGGTGATGATAAGTAGGTATGTCAGGAAGGTAACGTTGAGCGTTTGCACAATGAACTGTCCTGAGAAGAGGGAGAGTGCTGGAAGGAAACAGTAGACAATTAGGAAGACAGATGTGAAGGGATAGATACCAACATTAAGGTATGCAATCCTTTGGAGAACCTGTTGACACAGAGAAAGTTGGTCAATCTTTTGGATGAAGAATCCACATTACATTAGTTGGGAATAACAATGCTTGAGGAGCATATGGTGCAAACCTTCATCTTGGAGCTGGCAAACAATGCATTGTTACGGGAGAAGAAGATTTCAACTGAACCAGTAGCCCATCGAAGCACCTGGTGAAGGCGGTCAGTAAGGTTGATAGGAGCAGTGCCACGGAAGGCGTCGCGCTGTGTGACACAGTACACTGACTTCCATCCACGATTGTGCATGCGGTACCCTGTCACAACATCCTCAGTCACAGACCCATAGATCCACCCCACCCGTATACCCCATTCTGTCTTCTCCTCATACCAACATGAGATCACACTGATTGCTTCTGCTACGATGGATGCATCTAGCATTTCACGAGGGATTGTTAGAGCACCAGGTGGACGCCCGTTCTTGACCGATGGATGGTCAGCCAAGGGTCTTCCCTGGAACTCTGCTACTGGAATGGAGTCAATCAGAAAGCTTGAATTGCCAAACTTCTTTGGGAACGTTGCGAGGTTCATGCTGTCCCCTTCAAAATCACCCATGCGAAGAGCCATTGTCTCCTCGGGGTTAGCATTGGAAGCTGATGCCTTACGTCGCCGTGGGAGACAGCAACTACAGAATCCTGGGCTGTGATCCTTGGAACGAGGAGGGTCAAAGCCATAAAGAGCAATTCGACGGAAGAGGCATCCAGTACCAACGTACACAGGTCCTTGCAGACCATCAAGTGCACGCATGTTGACGTCAAAGAAAACTGTGTTGTGGTTGGCATAACGATCAGAAGGGTCGATACCTTCAAATCGCTGAGGGAACTGCACATAGCAGAGGCGGTCACCACCACGATCCATCATGAAGCACATGCCCTCCCTTAAGGCCTTTGAGTTGTATACATAGTGATCACAGTCCAGATTTAGGATGAATGGACCATTGGACATGATAGCCGATGCACGGACCAATGCATTCATAGCACCTGCTTTCTTATTGTGATCATATCCTGGGCGCTTCTCTCTTGACACATACACCAACATTGGAAGCCGTGTATCCACTCCTGCAAAGTCAAGAGGTGACTTTTCATTGATGTTCCCGTACATCGGCATGTCACGTGGTGGTTTCAGCATAACCTGAGGTACAGAAGAATGCATGTGTTAGTACAGTTCTAGGCCATATGGAGGTGATACGTGATTGTGATGGAAGCGGCACCTGTATGATTCCTGCATGATCACCTCGAGCATGATCCTGTGAGGGTTGGAGCCAGGTACCGGGCCAGTGAGTGCCATCAGCCATCCATGTTGCCTTGGGGATCTTCACTGGCTCAAACGGTTCATCACCTCCAGCCTTCATCTTTTCCCTCTGAAGGTTCATTGCCTGGATTTCTTCACGGGCATGGTAGGCATCAGAGCGGCGGCGGATGGCATCTGGCAAGCCATTAACACGGACCTTGAACTCGTCATATTCACGCTTGATCCGCCTTCTGTCCTTGACAAAGTCTGGCTTCACCTTGTTCTTGAAGGGATCTCTCTTCAGGTTGAAGTAGCTGTCGGGGTTCCTGGGTTCGATGTCATGCTTCCTGCAGAATGGCACCCAGAGATTGGCAAAGCTCGCCGCCTCAGCCATCGCTTCGAAGGTGAGCAGCGCCCCTCCATCGTCTGATAGGTAACATGCAAGCTTCTCAACAGGGTAGTCAGCCGCTAGGATGGAGAGGATCGTGTTTGCAGTGACGAGGACTGGCTCCTTCTCTGGATCAGCAGTTGACACAAAGATGTCAATTCCAGGGAGATCGGATTTGCCTGTTGGATTGTTAGGCGTGGGCGTCTCAAACTTCTCCTTCAGCACAGAGAGGTCTGTTGCACGGTTGATAGGGCACAGCTTTGGGAGCTGATCCAGTACCCATGAAAACGCAAACCAGAGCTCACAGACAATTGACATTCCCCAGAGCCAGATGGCGTCGTCATTTTGGTGTTTGATACGCCACATGAGGAAGAAGGCCAATGCGACCAATCGGATTAGGACGAGGAGCCTGCATGGGAGGAACAGTGAATATCAAGACAGAAGATGGCACAACGGATTGCAATGTAGATGTAGCAGCAGAAACTACCGTTATTGTTTATAAGTACTGCAATATAATTCAATACAAAATACTGCACTATTGTTGAATTTTATATAAGCTTTCTCTCGAAGTTAGTATTTTATTATAATCATAGGTGCATATATATAATAGAAACTAGGTGATTCCTGCGCGGGAATTTTTAAATTATTTTTAAAGTGAAATTCGAAGGTGAAAACATTGACGTGATTGCAAGGAATATTTTTCAAAGGCATTATATTTGATAGAATATTCATCTTGGTTCGGTTGAGAGTGATCACTTTTAAACGATTGATTCTCCGTGTGTTTCTTATGCAGGAATTTTGTAGCTGGTACTTGTATGTACTAATAGTTGAATGCTTGGGTGTTATTACTCAAATGGAAAACATCAATAGAGGATCCCAGTAGAAGGTGAGATGACTTCTAATTTGGTGGACTCATATATAACATTGATAGCTTATATGTCGTGAGAAATAAAGTTAATAATGGTTAGTAGGCAAGTTATATGGATAACTAGCATGCTCTTTTTTTTTTATTTGGAGTGCAATGAGAGCGCTAGGTAGTAGCATTGTATCCTAAAAATTCTATCCAGTTTCAGCCAAAACGTCTCTTCATGGCGGTTGGCGGCTATAAGATATTCTTTGGTAACGAAACATGTAGAATGCATGATGCTCAAGACTGCGGCACCTGTACGGGCTGATGACGGCAGCTGGAATCCTGAGCTTGCGGGTGAGGGGCCGCCATGGTTTGGCCAAGAGCTCCTTGGGGTGCCCTGGCCCAGCCGGGGCGTCGCCGTCGTCGTCCGCACTGTCGTCCTGGGGCCAGATGGCGTTGCCGTAGCCGTAGGTGCCCTTGGTCTCGAAGAGCCAGCGGTTATGATCGAACTCGCCGGACTGGCTGCCGGCGTTCTGCTTGACGAGCGACAGGCGCCTGTCCATCTTGTGGCCGTTGGCGCCGCGTGGCAGCGAGAGCGCCCTGGTGACCTCGGCCCCGCCGGCGAGGTCCTCCCAGTCGGTGTTCTTGTACGGCTCCTTGCACCCGGGGCAGGCGCCGCCGCCGGCCTTGACGGCGTCCGTGAAGCAGTCGGCGCAGATCCTGAAGTCGCACTCGCAGGGGAGGACGTCGTCGCCGCGGGCGTCGCGCATGGCCCTGGCGTCGCACCCCTCCACCATGCAGGCGCCGGCGCCCTTGGCGCGGCCCCGGCCAGTGCCGCCGCCGTCGGGCTTGCCGCTGCTGTCCATGACGTGCGCGCGGGTAACGCTGTTGAAGCCGCCGGTGAAGAGCGAGCCGGAGACGTATCGCTCCTCGGCGTGGGCGCCGGCGCGGCCGTCGTCGTCGTCCATGGGCTGGTTGTCGGGCGTCATGGGGATGTGGACGTGGTAGTCCTGGAAGTCGACGCTGCTGATCTCCGAGTCGAGGTCGTCGCGCGAGTAGCTGATGAAGCGGCCCGAGTCGGTGCGGCGGCCGAAGACCACCGTGGGCGCCGAGGTGGGCGCCGGGGGCGGCTTGCCGCCGGCGCCCTGCGGCGGCGGCGGCATCCGGCTGGAGGCGCTGTTCTTGAGGATCCCCTTGGACGCCATGCTGTCAACGTAACGCTCGGCTCGTCGTCTTGGTCTCTGGACTCTGGTCTCGTTGAAACTTCAAAACCGGCTCTGCGCTGCTGTTATGGCGATCCGCGGGATCTGCTGTTGCCGAAGCGAAGGATGGAAGCTTTTTTGGCATGAGCAAAGCAAAATAGGCATGTAATGATATGATGGAATTTAGAGCAAAAAAATGTGAGATGAAAAGCATGAGTGCAGCAGCAGCAGATCAAGAAGGTAGCATATGGTATCGCTGAATATATGATGAAGGGATCTTGTCATCAAATGGTAACTCTGTTTCTGAATCTGTTTGCAGGAGGGAGGTGAGGGAGGGAGGAATGCAGAGTGGATTCGTTCACATTACCTTTTGCTCATCGTCTGACGACCTGGCGAGAGCACTCGACCTTGCACAGGGAGAGGCCAAGTCCAAAAGAAGAATCGAAGCGTAAGGAGGCAAAGGTAGACCTGCGCAAGAACGCCGCCGGAGTCTGAACCTGTCCAACCAAAGGCAATGCTCTGCAAGTACGCAGTGGATCGCGTGCCTCAAACCATCAGCGAGGCACAACAACTGGTAATGGCGGCCATGGCATGGCACGCCAGCTGCCCCGGCATGGTTATTTGAATGCTTGGAGCTGGAACCCAATGGATTGATTGGCCACGCCGAGGAGGAGGAGAAGAAGAGGAAGCGGGGTGGGGCGCACGAAGGGAAGGCAACGACCGTGCCCATTTCACTGCCATGTGGGGTCCTACCTAACCGACGCCGTTCCGATTCCCGTCTGAATGTGCTGCTTTGCGCGTTGGTTCTTCAGGCTTCAAAAACTCCTCGGTTTGCCACGTTATTAGTAGGATGGCGGCAATTACTAGTCTCCTACGTATTAGATTGGTGTGGTAGTAAGATTAAACGTCTCCAGTGACATGCATTTTTTTCTTGCGTGTGTAAGCTTCACGTTCACCAGTTAGTTGGTCAACCGTCTGTCTTCACACTTGCACCCGGCCTTTGGTCGTCCATGGTAGTAGTAGTATGCGGCCAGTTACATTGGCATGCTAATGTGTTGAAGAGAGGCAACGAGCAATCTCAAATCAAGATGTTCTTTTATCCTCTTTTTATGTTTCACCTGACTGATTAGTTGTGCTGTGCCATGATGATCGAAGCAATGGTCCAAAGTCAAACGCAAGAGAATAAGAAGAAAACAAATCATATATTTTTTTTTTGAAACGAACGGAAGATGAACGAACGGAAACAGCAGGCAGAGAGAGAGAGAGAGAGATCGTGCCTGCAGCTCCTGTCTGAGCCCTCCTCCCTCCCCTTCTCCTGACCCTGGCACTGCCAGTACAGGACACCACGATGCAACACGATTGCAGTCCAAATGCCCGGCCAACCGCTGCCTAGGTATATACTACTCGCTCCGTCCAAATTGTAAAAACTTCTATGCCTCAATTCATTCATTTCTTTGTGTATTTGTATTCAATATGTATCTATATTTGTTAACATTCGTATGAACATAGACAAATAAAAAGAAAGATAGAACCTTTACAATTTAAGACTGATGGAGTACGTGTTAATCTCAATAGTTAGGTGATTTGCTTGCATTAGTGTAATTCCATCTAATGATTACGATGCAACCCAGATAGATTAAACATATATATAAATATCTGCATGTACCATGTACTAAGTGGTTACTTTTTCCCCAAGCCCGCTGCTTTCGTTGAATTTGTCACTGACCTGATGTCGTGCTACGAATACCGGGGGAAAACAAAACGTGCTAAAGCTGCCCTCGCAGGTGACGTCCAAAGCTCTGTTTTGCGCTTTGCGTATACTGTAATATAGAAAAATTTGAAATATAAACGGTTAAATGGACGGACTGATAGAAATAGTCTAATTAAAAAGACTAGTTGAAGGGGGACGACAGAGGGGATCCAAAGAAAACACTGTCAAAAAAAAAAAATAGGGTGCGAACCGGCAATCCATTCCATTCCCGTACCTTGCAGAGGTCAACGACGCGCAGGTTTTCCGTCCACAGACACAGAAAAAAAAAATCAAGGCGCCATACACAGCTCTCCACACGCCTCGTGCGAGTTGAGTTGCGCACACGATCCATGATAATCCCTTGCACCGATTCTGCTCCCAGCTCACGCTTGAAATGCATTGGCCTTTTATTTTATTTTAGGATTTCCGAGTTCGATTGGTGGATACTGAAACGTGCAGCAGAGATTGCACACTACTCGTGTGCACTTGCCCAAGGCCTAGTCCAATGCATGGCTTCGCATAGCCCAGCAACCAAATACGCCTATCCACTTCGACTTTTACTACAGAAAATACACTCCAAGGTATTCCAGTGTTTGGGTGAAATGATACAAGAAAATATTCAAAAGAAAGAAAAACTCGACCGGTGAAGAAAAAACCTCCCCCATAGCATTGTAATTAAGGCAGAAGAGTCCAATCTTAACCGGTCAAACAAACCCTCCGAACTCCGACTTTTGCCAATGGAGGAGTTTTTTTAATAGCCAATAACCTTCCGTTTAAATTTGTTTTCACAAAAAGTCAAACCCAGAACCTCAACACCCTCAAGAGGTGAAAATACCAGCCCTCTGGTAAATATTCAAAAGAAAGACTCGCTGGCACTGGCACTGAGTCCATTCCCAATGAAAATGAGTAAAAGCATTGCCTATCCCTATTTGTCCTTTTTACTCCACTATTGGGGATAACCTAAGTCTAGCTGCATTGCGCAGGCTGTAGGATCGGGTGTATGTCGAGGAGCGCATCTTGTGCGGAAAAGACACGGAATTTTCTAATCTCCTGGGCCTCCCGGATCCAGGCCCATGCCTGTTGCGTCTGGCCATGGCGTGACCAGCCCAAGACGGCGCACCAAAACCTCCGTTAGACCGCCAGTTCACCACGAGATCGACGAGGAGCAGCACACCAGTGTTAACGACGCTGGCAATGGGACGCGGCGCCGCGTCGTCCCAGCGAAGGGACACGATGTTATTGATCAACTAGAACCTCTCTGCTTCCACGATGGCCGGCATGAAGAAGGCCGCTGGCAGCTCGAGGCCCATTTGGTTTGTAGCTGAAGTTGGCGAGACTAAATTTTGACCATGTTTAACCATATTTGAATTTGAAGAAATATTTATCTAAATAACAAATTTTTTGGTTTGCAAGTCCGGTCAACTTGGAGTTCAAACCAAACAGGCTCTGAATGTGCCATTGGGTCTGCCGGCCTGGCAGTTTGCGAGCGCCCTCAGGTGCTACTTCGCCATATCTTTGTTTATCTGCTGATAATTTATGCATCTTCGGCTTCGCCAACAAGTCCGGGTACCCTCCTCCGAACGAGAGCTGCGTCCAGTCGGCTTGGGGCGAATAAGCCAGAAGAAAAGTATAGGAAGGGGGACAAACAGACTATATATACACACTAGATTAGCACTAAGTTAGCAAAATTATTGGACATTGCGCACCCCCCCTCGAATCGCCTTTGCAGCCGGGGGAGAGGGCTGTACTGCCTGTCCTGGACTAGACCTCAAAGGCGAACAGCCTCCCTTGCTTGTTGGCGAAGCCAGAGATGCATAAGTTGTCGGATCGCATGAACAAGACGATGCGATCGCCCTCGTTCATTCGTGACCATGATTCTTATCTAGGTTGCCGGTGCATTTCAGAGGCATTGGCGCCTGAGGACGGGTGGCCCTTATCCACCACGACGCCATGTTGGACGTCCAAGCCTGAGATGAAAGCAATTGGGGGGCGGGGGGGGGGGGGGGAGGCTTCCTATCTATCTTCTGGAAGACAGTTAGTCTATTGTATCTTTAAGCCAAATAGGCCTATTAAAATATATCCGTTTCAGCCCAACAATATTGCTACAGTAGCACATAGTTGCACCAATTGATTTTTCTATTTCCATATGTTTGTGTTATTGTAACATGTAAATTTAATTATATTAGTTAAATTTTATTTATTCTTGCTTCAACATTTTATTGAACTTTATTTGGTTAAACTAATTCAACATTAGTAAAAATGTTGAATCAAGATATCTATAATGTTGAGGCATTACATTCGAAAATTTTTAAAATAAAAAAATAAAGTATATCCTTATTGGATCTTATATTGTTGCATTAGTTTCGAGCGACAACATGGTTCACATGGATTCGAAAACGGATATGAGAAAAACTTGATTGAAAATTTAAAAGGGAACACATTTTCATTCAGCCCAACCAATCATGGAGTGGCACGTGTCCATGGTGTCCCGCCAAACACTCCATCCCGCCCCCACACTTTGGTCGGCTCGCAGCTCAGCCCAATCATTTCTTTTTTGATAAAAGTGTGTACTCATATATTAAAATAAAAGAAAACACAAAGTACAAAGGTTGGGAACCTCTGGTCCCAAAAGACACGATTGTAGCAACATAGCTACGACAAAGGAGCCAGTAACATGACTCATGGGAATGTGCTCATCTATCTGCATTTGTATGCAAAGTGGTCTAAAGAACAATATCCACCTCTTCTTCAGGATCAGACATGGGTGACGTCTCCGTTGGGGGCGTTGGGCCAAGGGCGGGCCACAACAGAGGCATCCGGGATCCTCCATATTGCACTCCGATAGTACAGTCGGCGCTCCCTTCGACTGTCTGACCGGCCTTTGTCGCAGAGGATTGAACATCTTGAGTCGTAGATTTTTGATGAGCATCACCGAACTCAAGAATATGGCTTCACTTCTCCTAGCGTCGAATCTGAGGACCTTCTTCGATAGGAATCGGAGGTCAACCCGGACACTTGAAGTAGCACTACCACTTCCATATCTGATTACGTTGAAAGAACGTGGCCTTGAAATATAGTAGACCTTATCAAGCTTGAGTCTTCTTAGGTACACCATGCCTCAGTATTTCAGAATCTGCATGCTGGACACGCAAGTGCATACGTGGAACCAAGCCCGGCTTCATATTGATGTGAGGTGACCATGGTGGGGCCCACTCTAACCTTGGATCTTCTGCGGGGAAGCTCATAGAACACCTGCTGACTTTTGTTGGTGGCCGGTGAAGAACTGACGGCAAAATCCAAGAACCGATGGTGCTGAAATGATTTAAGCGAAAGCAACAACCCGACGACTCAGGCAAGGACGCCATAGGCAAGGCAGCCGACAGTGTCGTTCACTGACATGACTTGAAAGTACGAACCAGCTCTGGGAAGAGGATGAGCTTGTGAAGGGGGAAAGGAAATAGAGGAACGTAGGTGGCGGTGGCGATGGGGGAAGCAGAGGGCAGGAAGGCGGAACGGGCGATTGGAGCGGGGAAAGGAAACTCCCCTCGCAGATCCAACAACTCCACACCTCGAATCGGAGAATCCATGGCCGCTGGCCGTGGATGAACAGATAACGAGGGAGGAGAGGCAAAAAAGGCGAGAGAAACAGGGAAAGCCATGGCGGTAGAGGAGGAGGAGAAGAGAAACGAAGGAGCAGAGAGGAAAGAAAGAGGGTTATTCGAAGAAGACTCACCTTGCAGAGAACTCCAGTCGGTGGCCGATGGTGAGCGGCGACAGAGCTCCCCGCCCCGGGCCGACGCCATAACGGCGGAACTAGCAAAGAGCAAAAGAGAGTAGGAAGGAGGACCTGGCCCTCCTCCTCCTCACCGCCGGCAAGGAAGCCGGAGGTAGGAAGAGAAGGCCGGAAACGGGGCGGAGGAGATGCGACGGCTCGCGGCTAGGGTTTGGGGGCTACCACCGACTAGCGGCACAAATGACGAGGAAGCATCACTAGTGCAGCACACTAGCTCAGCCCAATCATTGCCACTATCCTGCCATGATTCTATTGGTTGCACGATAATCGAACATGACACATTTCTATTCTACCTTTCAGAAGTTGTATAGGAAATATATGGTAGGGAAACGCTGATTTGAATTTTTGTTAGATTTTAGTGACGCCTTGACTCATGTTATGTAGCCCATTAGGTCATTTGTTCTACTCTATAAATACATCTTGTAATCCTTCACGTTCCGTAAACATTTACCGACATTCAGATATCGTGAAGTTTGCGGGCTGGTGCCTATCGTTTTTCTCACAAGGGATTTTTATGTAAAAATCGTGTCTCGTGTTCGATCCTATTTTTTTATTATTTACTAATAAACGGTAGTTACGAGATTTACTAGATTAAAAATTAGGGTTTGACACTCCTTTCATCGCGCCACCGCGTGTTCGTCAGATGAGGGCGAAATCGATCTGTGGGTGGTGTCATCGTTGCACAGCTCTTGGTGTGTTGCTGCTCCATCCTCAAAATTTGACGGAATTGGTTTTTCCGTCATTCCGTGTTGCGGCACGTCTACTGCTGCCCTGTTGCTCGCTGATCGAGTTCAACGAGACACCCCTGCGCGCACTCAGATCGAGGTGAGAGCAGTGGCGGTCCAGACATTTTACAGGTTCAGATCAATACTTAAAATAAGGTCTTTCTAATAATAAATAATAAATTACAGGTTCAGATCAATACTTAAAATAAGGTCTTTCTAATAATAAATAATAAATAATAAATGAGTATTCTGCGCATTGCAGCGAGAATTTGGGTGACATCTTGGGTGTATGCCATGCATGCATAGACTCGTAAAAAATCGTTGAAAGATATAAATATGAGATTTAGTTGATTGTGATGTGATATTCAACTCAGCGGGTTTATGATGTGACATGACTTCAATGCATGTTAAGAGAAATAGGGCAGCAAAATTCTCCTATTTTGATATAGAAGATTACTGAGCTCCAATAATTTTGGCCAGACCCCCGCTAGAGCATTGACAGAATAAAATCTGCTGTCTTAAACAACATCTTAGAGGATGGGCAAAACATGTGTGGCACATATAAAAAAGAAAAAAAATCCTTGATAAGCTTGATGAGTTAGACATAAAAAGAAGAAAGTTCTATCCTAGGACAAGATGAGCTGAATTTAAAACATGCTCTTAGTGAGAGATTAGCTCATGTATTGAGGGAAGAGGAGCCTAAATGGTACCCACGGGCAAAAACCAATGACCTACTCAAAAGGGATGCAAGTACGAAATATTTTCACCTAGTAGCTAATGGTAAACATCGCAAGACTCATATTTTCTAGAACAAGAGGAGGATTTAATTAGAGGGATGCAGAACTTAAATCATTCATTACTAGATACCATAAAAACTTATTTAGGGCTCCAGATAGTTCTTATATATCATTGGACGAAACTAGGACTGATGATATCTCTCAAGTTACAGCTCATGAAAATGAGGTGCTAGTAGAAAAATTCACAGAAGAAGAAGTTAAAAATGCCATTTTTCAAATGGAACGTAACAAAGTTCTAGGTCCAGATGGGTTCCCACTAGAGTTCTATCAAGTCTTTAGGAATGTTTTGAAGGATGACTTAATGTGTCTATTTGAGGAGTTCCAAGTGGGATCTCTAAATATACATGGCCTTAACTTTGGAACCATCATCCTGTTACCTAAATCTAGTGAAGCAAAACAAATTCAGCAATATAGGGCCATGTGTTTACTGAATGTTAGCTTCAAGATCTTCACCAAGATAGCGACTAACGAGCTAACGAAAATTGCTTAAAGAGTAATTTGACCTTCTCAAACAGCTTTTCTTCCGGGCAAAAATATAATGGAGGGAGCGATGATCCTTCATGAAACCCTTCACGAGTTGTATAAGAAGAAACATAATGGTTTGGTTTTTAAGATAAACTTTGAGAAGACTTACGACAAAGTTCATTGGGACTTCATGCAACAAGTGCTTAGAATAAAAGGTTTTTCTCTAACTTGGTGTAACTAGATTAAAGCTTTTACACAGGGAGGAAATGTAGGGATCAAAGTTCCCGATCAAGTTGGTGCCTACTTTCGGTCTAAGAAAGGGTTACGTCAAGGAGACCCACCGTCAACCTTACTGTTTATTATAGTTGTGGATATGTTGGCAATCCTCATACATAGAGCAAAAGATGCAATGAAAATCAGAGGGGTTATTCCACACTTGGTGGATGATGGCTTATCCATACTACAATATGCTGATGATATTGTGACCTTTTTTTACTATGACCTGGAGCAAGCCAAAAAAATTTGAAGTTCCTTCTATGCGTGTTTGAACAACTACTGGGATTAAAGAGAAACTTCCACAAAAGTGAGCTATTTTGTTTTGGTCAAGCTAAACAAGAGAAGGAGTCGTACTCTATGTTGGTCGGATGCAAACTAGGTTCTCTCCCATTTAAATATCTAGGCATTCTGATGCATTTTAGGAAATTAAGTAACAAAGATTGGAAGGCGGTGGAGAATAGGTTCGAATAGCGGTTGAGTGGTTGGAAAGGAAAACTAATCTCAGTCGAGGGTAGGCTAGTGTTGATCAATGCTGGCCTATCTAGCTTACCTATGTTTATGTTATGCTTTTTTGAAGTCCCACATGGTGTTCTTAGGAAAATGGACTACTACAGATCTAGGTTTTATTAGCAGAATGACCAACACAAAAAGAAGTACCATATCACGAGATGGGAAATCCTTTGCCACCCAAAAGATCAGGGAGGGCTTGGCATTATTAATCTCGATCTTCCAAATAAATACCTACTTACCAAGTGGTTGTTTAAACTATGTAATGAAGACGAGATGTGGCAACAACTATTCTGAAGCCAGGTGCGCAAAAAATCAGGCGACTCACATTTTTGGTCAGGCCTAATGGATATTAAAAACCAATTTTTGAAACTTGGATCCTTTATAGTAAAAAATGGGACCCAAGTTAGGCTTTGGGAAGATACGTGGTTAGGAGACCAACCTTTAAAATACAAATTTCTTTCTCTGTTTATTATTGTTCGGAAAAAAAATGCAATTGTAGCTGAAGTCCTATGCTCATCGCATATGAATATCCTTTAGGAGAGCTTTGATGGGGAATAAGTTTACAAAGTGGTATAATCTAGTACTTAGAACAGTGAACATAGAATAAACAAAAGGGAATGGTGTGTTTAGTTGGAAGCTTCGTAGAAACGAGTCTTTTTCAGTGCGGTCAATGTGCAAACATCTTATCTACAATAACATTAGTGTGTCACAAAATATTTGGCGTACATAGTTATCATTAAAGATTAAAATCTTCTGGCGGTACATTAAAAAGGGGGTGTTATTAAATAAAGATAATCTTAGTAGAAGGAGTTGGAGAGGGGACAAAAATTGTGTGTTTTGCAGCACTACTGAGACGATACAACATCTCTTTTTTTATTGTCCTTATGCAAATTCTTGTGGCGTATGTGCGTAAGGACCGGGCCGGGGTATCCGACCCAAGAGGAGGAGTGGGTGAATTAGGTAGCTAATCGCTCTTCTAAAACCTAGAGCTTTCTAGTGCATAAGATAAACCTATTGCGTCCTACACATGCTAGTCAAGTCTAAGATTTATCTATTTGCTCTCTAACTTACCCAAAAAACTTGCAACCAAGAGCCAAACCTAATCAAACTAACTAGGAAAGCTAAAGGCACACAAGAAAGTAAAAGTAGAAATGTAAATGTGGTAAGTAAACAGGTAAAGGCAAGGGGGTGCAAACTCATGAGAAGACACGAGGATTTAATGTGGTTCACCACTAAGGGCTATGTCCACGCGCTCGCCATCAAAGGCAATATCTGAACCAAGCACCAAGACTCTTTCTATCACCGTCTTGCGCTCACCACCAAATGGCTCACGGCAAGCAAAGGCTAAGTGCCACCAAAGCCTAGCCACCACAACCGTCTCTCTCGATCATAAGGCATCAGATTCTTCACTACGGAGTTTGAAGGGTCTCCTAGTCCCCGCACAAGTTATCGCCGTCACTCCACACCAATGAAGGAGGGTCTAGCAATGAGTACAAGTGGATTGACCACAGCCAAAGCTTTTCCAATAGCTCACGCAGGAGCTGCACTCAAGAAAAGCTCGCAAGCTCACTCTCTGTAAGCTCTAACTAGCTTGGATCATGCACCAATCTCACTTTTGGTGGTTGGAGTGGATAATATGCTTGGAATACACCTCTATACTTGCTCTAAACTTTGGTGGCTCCAACTCTCTCCTACCTCCTTGAAATGGCCGGGAGGGGTAGCTTATATAACCCCCAAACACAAACTAGCCGTTGGCTAAAAGGGCGACTGAAAGTGCATAGACCGGATATGTAACGCCCCAGTTTCTATAATGGGACTAAAATGTGCTTTATTACCATCCTAGGGTTTGGTAATCACATTCTTACATCGGAGTGATACAGATCCGCCCTAACGGGTCGGACAGTAAAGGGGCGCAGCCCTGAATCTAAGCAGCAGAATATAAAACGTAGGCGCAAACTTCCACACATCACGTTTGGGAAGTAGGTCGTAGTCCTAATCGCTTCCATACATGGTGACTTCATTGTCTCCACTGGAAAAACATCAACAAAGCAAGGGTGAGTACATATGTACTCAACAAGTCCACCTTCCTCCATAAGGAGTAGGGGTATAGCTATATCTGCATGCAAGTCATATCTGGAGCTCAGAAAGTTTTCCATAAAAGCATTTTGTATGCAGGGTTTGAGTTAGTCTAACAAGTTTTAACAAGTTTTAGTCATTCAGAAAATAGGGTTTTTCTCAAAAAAGGGTGCCATTGGACTTCTGGTCCTCATGGTCAATGACTTTCCAGCCGTCACACTTTCCACATGGTTTTGTCCCCATAACTTAGCATCCACCCAAAAACCACTTTGTCCTCAACCTAAAACCAAACCAATTCCCACCATTTTTAGTTTATGAAAAGTGCTAATTGAAGAACCAAGCCGTAACTCATCCATACCAGTGGACTCGGACTATTCGAATAGATTTTACTACTAGCCAGTGTTGTACTAGTTTCCACAAGTTGGACTCAGCGATTGTTTACCGCTAAATAAGCGTCCGAATTCCAAACTAATCAGTTGCCTTTGTTTTATCACATAGCAGTACTTTAGGGGTTCAGGTCACTGAGTCACTCCAGTACCCCGTAGTTTTCCCGTTGGTACCCACCCCGTCCTTAGCCCCTTGTGCGCCAGCACAGAAGTTACTAGGCTATCCACTCCGGCTCGGGCCTACCCAATGCCTCATACAGAGCGAGTGGTTGTACTAAAAGAGTTAGGCAAGATGAAAATCAATGCGGTCCTTATAGAGCTCAGGTAGAACCATTTCCACTTTCCATTGCTCGACACCGCGAGCATCCACCTACCCGGTCGTCTCCACGACTCCTAGGACATGGGTAACCGCGGGTTGCTAAGTTACCGTTCATACCCTGCCCTTTAAATGGCGTATCCCGACCCATGGGTCGTTTGCCGGGGTTCTTCCCCATTTTATTTCAAAAGCACACACACCTATCCTCATTCCCAAACCCATAAAATTCCACAACCATAATCCCAATTTAACATCAAGTTAAGTGAGCGATCCCACCTGTGCGCACTACATATAAAATAGGGTTAGGTGGCTGTATATTTGTGGGGTTACCTTAGCAAGCAAAACATGCAAGTTTTATGCATCA
This sequence comes from Paspalum notatum, assembly GCA_022530915.1. Classification (NCBI taxonomy): domain Eukaryota; kingdom Viridiplantae; phylum Streptophyta; class Magnoliopsida; order Poales; family Poaceae; genus Paspalum; species Paspalum notatum. The sequence continues at coordinate 20,676,011 of CM039684.1, read as the reverse complement.
AGTGGGGATTCCAATGGGCTTGCCGTGCAAATTGTTGACGAAGCGGACGGTGCATCGGTCGAGGGTCCACCCTCGGTCGAGCACGTTGGTACTCCAACTGTTAGGCGTGATGGAGTGCTAACCACTCGATGTGACGACACAGCATCCGCTGCAAACGCCGGTTACTAACTTTGAGCCTAGTAAGGGTCTTTGCGAGGGACGTACCGGCTAGAATATCTGGTATAACCTACATGCACAAATAAGGAAAAACACATACATCAAGGCATAACATGAGCTCAACACAATGAAAAGATGTGTTTGGGTGGGGTGGATATTATTTGGGTGATTTGTTGGTGGCGCTTACCAGTGGTGGTTGTTTCGGTAAGGTGCGAGGGGCAACTGGTTGGGCTGCAAACCGCCGGCCATGACGGTGGTCACGGTAGGGATTGTTGCGGACATGCTAGGGAAAAGGATGTGGGCGGCTATGGCGAAAACAGAAACGGCTAGATGGTGGCCGCATGATGATGTTGGGGAAAAGGTCTTTTGTGAGATAAATGGAATGAAAATCAATGGAAAAGATATTCAGATGATTTTCGATATCGTCATCATCCGAATTGGAAATGAGAAAGACTAAGACAAGGATCTTTTGAGTTGGTAGAGAGTAGGAGGACAACGGCATCACACCAGGCACACAAACTTATGTGGAACCAGTGTGAAGCACTGACTGGGTGTAAGACGCGTCATGGTGGCATGGCGGTATCTTCCGGCTAGGGGAAAAAACTATGTGGAGTGTATGGATAGATAGAGCAGGAATTTAGATGAATTTAGAAAGAAGAATCACAGGCATCGGAGTTGGTATGACTGAGATATTGATTCTGTAAGTTTAACAGCATAGTACGCAGTCTGCGTACAGTATTTGATAAACGAACGATCTAAATAGTATCTGTTTGTGTATTGACGATGAACGAATGGTCAAACGACGGACGAACGACCGATGAACGGACGAGACGAATGAACGGACGGACGGACAGATGATCTGAATAGTATTTGTTTGTGTATGAACGACGAACGAACGGACGAACGAACAAGAAACGGACGAATGAACGACGAACGGACGATTAGAATAGTGTCTGTTTGTGCTTGTGTGTGTAGCAAACAGAGGGTGTGTGTGAGTGTGTGTTGTGTGTGCAGCAAAGTGTGTTGCGTGTGTGTGAGTGAGGCAGGGAGCTCTCGGTGGCTATTTATAGCCACGGAAGGGGGAGTGGACTGCATGCATGCAAGTGGCCGGCCACTTAGTGGCTAAGCACCTACTTAGCGACGGCGACGCACTGATTAGCCGTAATTAGCGTATAAATACGCATAAAATGCCGATGTCGTATTATTTAAAGATAGTAGGGATATCTGTGTATGCGGTGACGTAGTGGCGCGAGTAATAGCAACAATATTTAAGCGCAGATGACGTACGCAACGACGGTAATTAGCGTATAAATACGCGTGTCGCATCGTTTGAGGCACGTACGACAACCGCGAGCTGGATATAGGACATACAACGGCTTACTTGGTGGAGAGGGCGTCGTGGCTGCGATAGGGCGTGATGCGTGCTGTACGTACGTACAGACAGAACCGAGAGGGAGGGAGGGAGATGGGCCGGCGGGTGGAAAAACGGTCCGAAGAAAATTTCTCTTTTTCTTTTTTCTTTTTAGATATTTGGAAAAAAATTTGAGAAATCTTTCGTGAAGATTTTTATATTGAGCTCAGATTAACACACAACAAGCAAACAAGCAAGGTTTTGAAAAATGATTTTGAATTAGGGGGAATTAGAAGAAAATTTTCGATGCTAATTTTCAGGACGTTACAGGATAGTCCGAGCTGTTCACTTTGGCATACTTCGGATTTTTCGATCCGTTATACCTACCAACTAGCCATTGCACTAGCCGTTGAACTAGCCATTGTATTGTCCGAAGCGTTGCCCGTTCTCATAAGTCGGACTGTCCAGTCCATTGTAACTTGTCGACTGCTGATCTTCATAGCTCCGGGTTTCTTTGTCCAAACCTTTGTCCGGACCTGTAGACCATACTGTCCAGTCCGTTGTTCTTGGTCGATTTTACTGCTTCATTAATGACATTGTTCGGTCCTTTGTTTTTCTTCAACTTCGGATTATCTGACCTTCATATTTCTCCAGGCTTTCCAATTCTTCATTACCTCATCCAGAATGGTCCAAAAAAGACCGGACCTTTTGGTCCATTGAATCTTGGTCGCTCTAAAAACTTCACCCCTTCGGGAAACTTGGACCATCCATTACTCAGGTATCACAGATCAAATTGTCTGGTCCTCACAAGGCTGTTGGGGCAGAGCCCCCGTTGGGGCGGTCCTTTGGGCCTTGCCTTTGACTTTTCTTCTTCATGATCCCTTAGACCTAAACATATGAGAATGTGTATCTGGATAAGTTCATTAGTCCAAGTTTTTATTGTCAATCAATCACTAAAACACAACTATGGAAATATGGCACATGGGGCTATTTTCCTTACAATGTGCCATATAGCCTTAGGTATTGATCCCCACCTCTGGGGGCTAGTAATCTTTTTGGAACCTAATCTCAAAATGGTGGGCAAGGTAATTTACTTTTGTTGATAGGAGCAGGTTTTTGCTGGGCTTTATGGTTATCCAGAAACGATGTTGTTTTTGAGAAAACTCGACCAAAGTCCTTTCTGTAGGTTCTTTTCAAGAGAACTCACTGGCTTCGGCTATGGCTAAGTTGCAGCGAAGTGAAGAGCGAACTGAAATGATTGTTGAAGGTTGTGGAAGAATGGAGACGGTGACCTTACAAGTGTTCGCGTTTTTTGGCTAGCCACATGTGGCTAGGATTTTCTCTTGAATAATTTGGACTCTGTACTGGTCGTTAACTTTCTTTGGAGTGGTTTGTAATAATCAAGGTCTGATTCTCTTGTTTGAGAGTTGAAGCTAGAAACTAAGTTTCCATTATCTAAAAAATGGAGCGCTCTAATCCCAAGATTATTTATCCTTCAACAAACTCTAATCAATCAATTATAGGTGTCTGTCATGCAAATCAATAAAAATCATGAACCTATGAAATCATATTACTATTTACCAATCAATCTATCATCGTCAATGAATACATCTAAATCTCTAGTGAACTAATCATCTTGATCAAGAAAATTAGGGAAGATTATACCTTTTGTACCATGATTTCTGTTGGAGAACTGAGAATCGGATACCGCGAGGCCACGATGAATAATCCAATCACATATATGATACCGTGAGGACACGATGAATAATCCAATCACATATACGGAGATGACATACCGTAGTCCGTACAAGTATATCAGCAAGAGGCAGAGGCAATGAGCATCACATCACATACTAATTGTGGTCTCGTGTACTCCAGATGACTACTCTCCTGTCAATCCATCTCCGTCTAGTCACCGCGCCGGTGAGTTGACGTCGCTGTCTCCATGACATCTCATAGGGAGATGGTTGTCAGACTTTTTTTTGATCAAGTATCCCTCTTTTTGAATATTGTTGGTGTTTCTTACAAGTGGCATGATATGCTTCGAGATGTTAGAGCTCAAAAACTAAAGAAAACACTTGAATTGGGTGAAATAGAAAGTGACAGCGGGTTAAACCAAGAGATGGGATTGGCTAGCCTTGATGAGACTCGATGGGGTTCTCACTACAAATCTATTTTGCATATCATCAACGTATATTCTACAATCATGGAAGTACTTGCAACTCATGGAAATGATACAACACAAAGGGATGATTGGCCAAACATACATGTTATGCCTCATGTTTTGGAGTCATTTGAGTTTGCTTTCGATGCACACTTAATGCTTGTCATTCTTAGATACATAAATGAGTTGTGTTTATCTTTACAAAAGGGAGACCAATATATTGTCAATGCTATGTCACTTGTTGGTGTGGCAAAGAAAAGAATGCAAAAAATGAATTTCCTCCTATGGTACTACCCGGTGGAAACAAATGATGATCACTACAGAAGAGAAGTGTACATTGGTGTCATTGATAGAACTAATCAAGAGTTTGAGAATCGGTTTGATGAGGTTAGTATGGAGTTGCTACCTTGTATGCTAGCATTGAATCCTTTCACTTCATTTGCCTCTTTTGATGCCCAAAAAATACTTAAGCATGCAGCTTTTTATCCCAATAAATTTAAAGGCTCTGATTTTTACAAGACTTAAGCTTCAAATTCAGAAGACTTGAGCTTCAAATTCAGAATTATATTGACGATGTGACCGAGGATGATAGATTTGATGGCTTGAACACTCTTGGTGAGATCTCTATTAAGCTTGTTCAAACTAAGAAACATGATCTTTATGATATGGTATTCTTACTCCTTAAAATCGGTGTTGATTCTACCGGTGGCAACAGCAAGTGTGGAAAGAGTATTCTCTGCAATGCGACTAGTGAAGAATCATACGATGAATCATATGGGTGACAGTTATTGAATGACTATTTGGTCACTTTTATTGAGCGTGAAATCTTCTCTAATGTGAGTGATGATGACATAGTTCACCGCTTTATGGCTATGAAAACCATAAAAGAAAAGCTATAGAGTAGTCTATTATTATAACATTCTATTTATGTATGACATTGTCTATTTTGAACTCTTTTATTGTAATTTATGCAAGTTTCGGACTTATTCATTGGATTGATCGAACTATGAGATGTTTGCGTTCATTTACCGAATTGGTAAAAATTATACAGTCATGTTACCGATTAGTCTATAGCTTTTACTGAATTCCATGCCGAATGTTTTTGCTTGGCCTACCTTGGGTTTAAATCCTAGGTCCGCCACTCATTAAGTCTGGGACTCTTCTAGGCAAACTCAAGCCGAAGCGAAATGAGAGAAGAAACACCGCGAGACTCCATGCAGGGCCATACGTACCGGACATATAAAATATACTAATATACTCCCTCCAGGTACCAAAAGATTGTCATTTTAGACATCGACACGGTCTTCGAAACATAAGTTTGACCAATGTTTTTATTAGAATAAAAATAAATATCATAAAAAATTTATACTTTTATAAAAGTAATTGTTAAGACAAATCTATACCTATGACTTTCAACATTCAAAACTAAATCATATAAAAGTTATATATAATCAAAATTTTAAAAGTTTGACTTATAGCTTTTCTAAAACGACACTCTTTAGGGATCTGGAGGGAGCACTCTATACTAACTATACCACATGCGTAGTATAGGACCAGCAAGATCGATGCCACCGGTCGACCGCCAAGGGCCGGCACTAAGTATAGGACCGGCAAGATCGATGCCACCGGTCGACCGCCAAGGGCCCGCACTACGTGAGAGAAGTTTTGGATCGGCTGTTCGCACATGAATCAAAGAAGGATTGCTGCAGTTCTGTTGCTGTTTGTGCGTAGGAGCAAGTTTAATAATAGAGCTTGTAATTGATTTTATATGGAAAAAATCTATTTTTGATCATCGAACTGTCGCCCAAGTCTGGATTTAGCCATCGAACTAGAAAACCGGGTATATCAGACCATTTAACTATTGAAACCGAACAACGTGGTTTCAAGAGTGGTTTTCATTTTTAAAAATAATAAATAAATCTATTTACTTTTTAAAAATTCATAACTAATTTATTTTAAATCAAAAAAAATGAAACTAATATCGTTTTTTTCTAAATATGTAGTCTATCCAATAATACTCTACTTAGAATTATATGGATCTCATTCATTACCCCTCTAGATGTTTAATTGATATGACAATAAAACACTAGGGAGATCCACATAACTATACGTAGAGTACTAATGGAAAGATTACATTTTTAGAAAAAAAATTGGTGTTGGTTTCATATTTTTTGAATTAAATGAATTAGATATGAACTTTTAAAAATTAAATATGTTTTCATTTAAATCTTCAAAAATCATAACTAATTCATTTTAAAATAAAAATATGAAACTAGTACCAAATTGTTTCTAAAATCCACTAGTTAGAGTTATATGGATCTTATTTATTACCCTTCCTGGTAGCGGTAATAAATGAGATCTATATAACTCCAAATAGAGCATTACTGGATAGATTACATTTTTAGAAAAAAAATGGTAATAGTTTCATATTTTTTTGATTTAAAATGAATTAGTTATGATTTTCAAAGACTAGATAGTTTTTTATTTTTAAATATGAAAACCTCCCTTGAAACCACTTAGTGCACCAAATTTGTCTGGTTTCAATAGTTGGATGGTCAGATATATCCAGTTTTGAAGTTCAATGGCCAAATCCAGACTCGGACGATAGTTCGATAGTAAAAAAAAACGGACTTTTCTATTTTATATTGTTGTCATGTCACGTAGAATTTATACATAGTAGAGTAGATTTTAAGGTTAGCTCTTAGATTTATCTTATGCCTTTCTCTTTTCTCTTTTGTTTTGGGGCTTGGATAGAGATTGGCTCTTGCATAAGAGCACATTTTTTTACTTTTTCACGTGTCTTCTCTTACATGGATAAAAATACTATGTAAAAAGCCTATTAATCAATTATTATACTTGATCTGAGGTAGAGAAAGTCCTACTTCCTGTTGACTGTTGCGCACATGAATCAAGGCGCGAAGATCAGACTAGCGTCCTGTTCCTTGCTGAAAATTCTTGTTAGCATTGTTAGGCTGCTCTCACCAGAGTGTCTATTTAGAGTGGTCAAAACACTATTTTACAGAGAGATAGTTGGAACGGTGGATGAACGAGGTGGGATAGGCCCTCTGGTGAAAGCAGCCTTAAGCGCACACATTTGTTCTGCCAGGAGATTTGTTTTGGTTGTTTCCTGCTACATTCCCCTAGGAAGTGCACACAGAAATTTATTTTCAGCTATTTTAACTTCAGATCTTCTGGTTATTTTGTCTCATTGCTTCCATGTAGTATGGTATTCTACACCTAGATCATAATATAACTTTTTGCGGTGGCAAGTTAAGATGCGTATTGTTTTGTCACATGCTGTTACGGACACACATTTAATAAATTCGGCAATAAAGATTCGAAGTCTTGGTTTGATGAAGAAGAGATAAGAGATCGTAAGGCTTTATCTCAAATTCATTTTTATTTATGTAAAAATATTTTGCAAAAGGTTCCTCTGCTCCTCTCCCACCGCCGTCGTGTTTACCGCCCACACCGCAGGCGCATTTCGGTCAAGAAAGAAGCACGATCAAAATTGGGTGGGAGGGTCGTTGTCCGTGGTTCGGTAGGGTCTGAAAACGATTCAGTCAACTGAAAACGATTCAGCCAAACATAAAACGATTGCCAACTGCAACGCAGTAGGGCCTTAGCTTCGCTCAGTTATGTGGTCACAAACAGAGCTTTTTTTTTCAATGAGTTGCTAGTTTGTTACGGCAGGAAAGCTTTTCTCAACAATGGCCACCGCCCCATCTCAATTATTGCTCCCCGTCCTCCTGCTCGCCTTTGCCCGGCCATTCTTCGCCGGTTCAGTGGAGCCTGGAGCTGCGGCCGGTCTCCACCCTGTCGTCCTGCTCCCCGGATACAGCTGCAGCCAGCTCGACGCGCAGCTCACCGACGAGTTCGATCACTCATCGGCGCCGAGCTGCGGCGGCGCACACTGGGAGAAGGGGTGGTTCCGGCTGTGGCAGAACCACACGGCGCTGCAGGAGGATCCTGCACTGGTGCCGTGCTACGCGGAGCTGCTGCGCCTGGTGTACGACCCCGTCGCCGGCGACTACCGCAACGTGCCCGGCGTCGAGACCCGCGCCGTGGCGTTCGGCACCACGCGCGGCTTCGGCACCGGCGATCCCGCCACAAAGTAATACTAAGATACACTACATCCTTGAGATTATCTAATCATCATCTTAACCGAGATTTGCATCTTATTATTGTCATCATGCCACACTCGCTCGATCGTCAGGAATATCTGCATGGAAAAACTCGTTCGGGCACTGGAAGGACGACTGGGATACAGACAAGGAGAGAACCTCTTCGGCGCGCCGTACGACTTCCGATACGCGCCGGCGCCGCCCGGCCAGGCGTCCAGGGTGTTCGCCGGCTTCCTCTCAACACTGCGGGCGCTCGTGGAGCAGGCAAGCGAGATGAACGGCGACTCGCCGGTCATCCTCGTGACGCACAGCCTCGGTGGCCTGAACGCCAATTTCTTCCTCCGACGGAGCCCCTCGGCGTGGCGCAGGAGGTATGTCAAGCACTTCGTCATGGCCTCCACCGGCGCCGGCGGCAGCGTGCCATTGCTGCAGCTCGGTGGCTCGTCGACGGCGACCGACCTCCTGTCGTTCGCCAACACTCGGTGGACCTTCGCCAGCGTCTTCTCCCCTCTGCCGTCTCCCATTGTGTTCGGCCACGCGCCGCTGGTGGTGACACGAGCCAAGAACTACTCCGCCTGCGACATCCCGGAGTACCTCAAGGCCAATGGTTTCTCCGACGACGAGGCGGCGCGCTACGTCACCAGGGTGCTGCCGGTGACGCTGGATTTCGGTGCGCCGGCGGTGCCGACGACATGTATCAATGGCGTTGGTGTGCCGACGGCGGAGAAGCTGATGTATTGGGACGGCGACTTCGGTGCCAAGCCTGAAGCGGTTTACGGCGATGGTGATGGGGCCATCAACATAGCGAGCATGTTGGCGCTGGACACGTTGATCGGAGCTGATCCGGCGCAGGATTACTTCAAGTCCCTTCTGATTCACAACACCAGTCACGTTGGCGTCATCTCCGATGACTATGCTGTCAAGCGTCTGGTCAATGAGGTTCTTGAAGCGAATCGTGCCATTGATTAGCTTGTGCTTCAGTGCTTAACTCTTCTGCTCAAAATCACCTGCCTACTTGTGATGGGTTACTCCCTCCGTCCCAGAAAGAATGTCGTCCGCCTTGATTTCAGTGCACGTTTTGGCACTCGTTTTATTTAAAAAATTAATTCAAAAATTAAAAACAAATAAATTATATAAAAGTACTTAAGATTAATTACAAACGTAATCGAAAAAAATTAATGATATTTATAAAAAGATTTGAATAAGGCGAAGGATTGAATGTAGCACACTGAAATCGAGGCTGACACTCTTTTTAGGACGAATGGAGTATATAAAACCGTACATTAATTCGAATTGTATATACCTCGGCACCTAAGGTGCGTTTCTGCTGGAAAGAAAAATTTTCACTAACACAAAGCAGATGACAGCATTGCTTTGCATATGTTTGCACATCTCCGAGGATGTGTGACCTATGTGTAATGTGAAATGAAACTTTTTGCATCTTCATTTCCGCCTAGAAGTCTACAACGCGTTTGACAACCACGTCCATGTGTTTGAATTTTTCTTTTCTAATAAAGACTTAAGTCCGGCCGGCCGTACTTTTCTCGCTCCCCTCCACTTCTGCCGCTGCCGGTGGCTATGTGCGCGAGGAGGGCTAGCTCTCCTCCGGCGCCGACAATGACCGACTCGCCCTCTACCTCCGCCTCCGCCTCCTCCACCTCATTCGTGCTCAGTGGCACACGGATTTGGCATAGCCCCACCCCTGCCGCCTCCTCCTTTGCGCCGGCAGCACACGGACCCAGGGAGGCCGCGCCTCGTCCGTGACTGGCGACCCCTCCACGCCTCACTGCGCTCTGCTGGCCCGGCCGCAGCCTCCCTCGCCTCCTCTTTCGACCCCCACCTCTTCCTCCTTCACACCGGCGGCGCGCAGGTCTGGAGAGGCCACACCTCCTCTGTGACCGGCAGCCCCTCCGCGTGCCGCCGGTGGTGCTCCGTGCTTTGTGCGGACGCGCCGTCTCCTCTTCCCCACACAGGGCTCGGCCTCAACGCCGCCTCGTCCTCACATGCATCGCATTAGGGACTTTTGTAGGTTTTCGTTGGGAAATGTTTTTTTGTTAGGCAAAATATCATTTGATTGTTGCCTAATGATACTAGTATTTTTTTTCTAGTGATCCTAGTATTTTTGTTTAACGAAAACACTATAATTGTCTATTTGTGATTTTGTGTCATGCGTTTTTTCTACTTCCTATGTGTTTCTTACGTTCTGTGTATGGATGAAATGTGCCAAAAATCAAGTAGGCGACAAAAATTTACTTTAGAAAAGTCTGTCTCCAGAAATCGAAGGGTTTAGTTATGCTAATTAATCTCTGTCGATGGATACATGTTGTACGTATTTCCGTAGGAAGGAAATGTATTGATAGGAGAGTCAACGAACCGTAGTACTCCCTCCGTTCTAAATTGTAAAATTATTAGATTTATTCATTTCATATATGTGTATTCAATGTGTCTAAAATTCATCTATATCGATATAAATGTGAACAAATAAAAAAGTTAGAACCCTTTGCAAATAAAGGGATGGCAATGGGTGGATACCCGACGGGTGGAGCAAACACCCATCCATATTGACACCTATTACATCAAGACACATCCGCACTTGTAATACCTAACGGGTGCATTTTCACATCCACACTCGCACCCGTTGGGCACGCGCTGGGTGTTGGTAGCGCTGGGCATTCGGGTATACCCGAAATTTCGGGTCGGGTATTTCGGGTTTCAAAAAATTCGGGTACTTGCAGACCGTACCCGAACAACACCCGAACAAATCCTGTACCCGAAATTTCGGGTACCCAAATTATCGGGTTCAGGTTCGGGCTAACCCGAGGTACCCGATACCTGGTCAGGTGCAGCCAATTGCAGATGCAGGCAGGCAGTGAGACAGACAGACAGTCAAGCAGCACTAAAGCAGGATGCAGCCGCCGGTAGCAAAAAAAAACTTGTAAAGAGAGCAATACATAAATATTGTGACACAAACTGAACTGCTCGACAAAAACTTGTAAAGAGAGCAAGACATAATACTGTGACACAAACTGAACTTCTCGACTCCATGAATCAAGACCATGAGTCCATGAAAATTGACATAAATTAAGTACTTAACCAAGTAGTAACCAACACCAACGGCAACATGCCAACAGCCAACAGGAACAGGTCACAGGACAGTCTCACTCTCACACTCACAGTAACATTAACATGTTCACAATTCACAAATCACATCACCACACTTAAAACATAAATTCATAGATAAAGCAGCGTTAGAATAACAGCCACAGCCTCAGATTGGTCGCCAAGCTCCTTGAGAAGTTGAGAGTTGAGCCCCTGACTCTCTCCAATCCAATTAGTTGCCTGCAAATGCAAATGTCAAATAAGTACAGTATCTGCTAGGCTGCTACAGCCTACAGCTGGGTGTAACCAAGGTTAAAATAGTTGCATTCTAAGTGGTGTAAAGTGATTACCAATACATTTAAGAGGTAGATTTTCTAGGTTTTGGCAAAGGGCACTTGCTGCTGCTTGGTGTTGCTTGAGATTTAGAAGTGGCAGCATTCTCTTTCTCTTCTTCTTTCTCTTTCTCTTTCTCTTTCCCTTTCCCTTTTCCACCAAATTCTTCAATTAACTCTGTCATCAAATAAAGTCAGCTAGTCAAGCATGAGCTAAGTTAACAAATTACAACAAATGAAGGATTAAAGTCTGTACCATTTTCAATCAAGGCTAATTCCTCCATATTCTCTTTGATGTCAATTGGAGTAGACCTTCTCAGCCAATCCTGGGTGCAAACAAGTGCTTCTAGCATGAATGGAGTAAGCGATGAACGAAAGTCATCTAAGATACGCCCACTTGTGCTAAAAGCGGACTCTGCAGCCACTGTTGACATAGGAATAGCAAGCACATCACGGGCCAAGTGAGATAGTACTGGGAACCTCTGTGAATTGACTTTCCACCATGCAAGAATGTCAATCTTTGTTTCTGTATCTTCAGTCTCTTCAGATAGATATTTTTCAAGTTCTGACTTGGTAGTGCTGCTTGTACAGTTGGTCAGCTTCATCTTCTTGGCAACGACTTCCCTAAGTTTGCCTCCTCTACCACCCTTTGATCCACTGGAATCAGTTGCATCAGCATCAGTTGTTACTTCAGATGGAGCATACATACGCCTATATTCTTCAAACAGATCATGGACACAAGTGTTAATAGCTGCCCAAACTAGCTGACTCTTGTCCTCACCAAAAATCTCTTCAACTATTATCTTTGTGTACATGGATAACTTGTATCTTGGATCAAGGAATGCAGCAACAAAAATCAGTAGATTAATGTTCTCTTTCTCTTTCTCCTTTCCCTTTCCCTTTCCTCTTCCCCTCCCCTTCTCCTTCTCAGTCTCAGTCTCCTGCCCATTTTCATTCTCCTTGCTGTTGATGTGCCAAAGTCCCCAATACTTGTCAAATTTTTCTTTCATTCTCATACCCATTGTTACTTGCAGCTCATCTTCACTACTCAGCCAAGATTTAATCAGCAAGTGGATTTCAGCAATTTCATGAAAAAAGGTGTTGCTAGTGACATGCAAACTAGAGGAGATACGCACTGTTAGGTCATGGAAATGCTCTAGAAACTCTGCTAGCTTCTTCGCATTATCCCAATCAACTTCGTCAGGGTGACCATGACCACCTCTCTCTTCAGATAGATCAAGCACATAGTTGTTGTCCTCTTCGATCAACCTTAGGAACACCTTCTCATATACAATTGCAGATTTCAGCATGATATATGTGTAGTTCCATCTAGTTGGGACATCAAGCTTAAGAAATGCCTTGCTGTTCACATTCTCCTCCTCAGCAATTTCTTTAAACCTGACCAGTCTTGAAGTCCCATCCTTAATATATCTAATAGCGCCTCTAACACGCTTCACTGATGGGTCCACTTCTTTCAGTCCATCTCGAACAATGAGGTTAGTAATGTGTGCACCACACCTGATGTGCAGATGCTTGCCATTTGCTACCAGAATTTTTTGTAGCTGCCTCCTCAAATAAGAAATACCACTATCGTTCGCTGATGCATTATCAACTGTGACTGTCATTACTCTCTCCAATCCCCATTCAGTCAAGCATCTTAGCAAGTTCTTTCCAATGTCATCTCCCTTGTGTCCCTTAACCTTGAAAAAACCGATTATTTTCTTATGTAGATTCCAATTACCATCAATAAAACTTGCAGTCACTGTCATATATCCATCTTGCTGTTGGGAAGTCCAGCAATCTATTGTTATGCACACTCTTTGACATGAGTCTTTAAAGAACTTCTTTAGTTTGGCTTTCTCTTGGAAGTAAAGGCGCACCGTATCCCTAGTGCTGGTTCTTCTAGATGGTGATTGGAACCGTGGGCAAGCTCTAGACATGAATTTCTTGAAGCCAGACTTCTCACCAAAAGCAAATGGAAGCTCATCTTCAATGACCATCTCAGCAAATGCCTCCCTAAGTGCATCTTGATCAAACCTCCAAGTAGAAACACCTTCCCCATGAATTGCTTGCAAAGTACCCTGCTTTTCATCTCCCACAAACTTGTTAGGATTTCTCTTGCAAGTAGCGAGGTGTCTCTTCAAGGCAGATGTGCCATGGTCCTTGGATTCTGCCTTCATGTTGCGACCACAATACTTGCAAATAGCAGCCCTCAAGATATCATTGTCATCTTTTACCTTATTGAAATGGTCCCACACATTTGATCTTGGAGCCATAGGTTTTCTTCCCTGATTGGGTGCACAGTCCTTCTCAAGGTCAATCAACTCTCTTTCAGGCCCCTGTGACTGTGGTGGTTGTGCCCCATCATCATTTGCCATCTCTACAATTGCATGTTCAGTTCCTTCAGTCCCAGTTCCTAGAGTGCCGGTGCCGGTGCCCACTGACTCCATCCCCATGTCCATTGCATCGTCAGGATCAGGCATCTAGAATAAATAACAGAGAATACGTCGTGTGAAAAAATATACATAACAGAAGCAATGTAGCACAATCATACTGTAATTATATGGAAATGTAGTATTGTGAAAATAAATACCACAATTAGTCAATTAGGTAATTATAGCAAGAGAGCTGGATCTACAGGGAACCAATTCGTTAAACCTATATTCAACAGGTGCATTACCATCACAGGAAAAGACCAAACAATGGAAATAATATATGGGCTGAAAGCAAAAGAGCACATACGTTGCACGATTCCTCAGATGTTGGGGCCGTTCTTCAGTCCGCAGCCGCAGTGAGCAGTGAGCTTGCCCCTTCCACTCTCCAACAGACCAACACGCAGAGTTGCAGACTTGCAGACGGGAGACGGGTGACGTTGTTGGAGGCTGCAGCCTGCAGCTAGACGACGACGGGCGGACCGCGGACTGTCGGACTGGTGGCTGCGGGACTGCGGGTCTGCGGCCTGCTACTGGTGGGTGGATGGTGCCATGGCGGACTGCTACGGCGGGCGCCGGCGCGCTAGGGTCGGGATGGGAGCTGCGGCTGTGGAGTCTGGAGGGCCGGAGGGGAATCGAGAGAGCGGCAGTCCGGCAGAGGCGCAGTCGCGCAGAGCGTAGCGCTGGGGGCTGGGGCGGCGGCGGATGGATGGATAGGGTATTAGGGTTTGCCGGTTTGGTCTGCCTGGATGGGATTGGGGACTTGGGGCGGCGCCTGTTGGGCTTGGCTGTTGGGCCTCATTGGTTGATGGGCTGCCTCATATTTCGGGTAGGTCGGGCTTATCGGGTACCGGAGAGCAAGACCCGAACTGTTCTAGAAAATTTCGGGTACCGGGGTGATGCACCCGATTTTCCATTCGGGTAATTCGGGTTCGGGCTATACGGGTTCGGATTCGGGTATTTCGGGTTCGAGCTTCGGGTATCGGGTTTTCTGCCCAGCGCTAGGTGTTGGGCACCGATTGGGTGACCGACATTTGCAAATATTGCAAGCTTAGAAAGATATCACTACACACCACACCACAAATATCATATAAAACATACATAGAATATATAGGTAATCAATTTACCAACACACAGCATGTAATCTATTAACAATTCATATAATAATATTGTTTTAAACTCAATTAGCCACATAATAGTGTTGTAGGAGGTTTAATGATAGACCAAATCAAACTTCTCATACTTCAGATTAGCAATGGTGAAGTCACCCTTGATAAAACAATGATTATTATATGTTCAAATAGCTGATGAGCATCAGAATAAAGAGAAAAAAGGTTCAAACACAGTAGGTTCTAAACTCTAGCGAACTAGGACAAATTCAATTAAGACTTAGGACATTATGTTATTATTTATGGAGCCCATTGGGTACTCACGGGTGGAAATCCATATCCACACCTGACATGTCTTAATACAGGTCTAGATGGGTATAGATCATAGATCTAATTTGACGCGTCCAATGGGTGTGAAATACGTGGACATTCACACCCGTGGATCTGACTGCCATCACTATAAGTGCTTGCTTCGACGTCCAGTGTCCGCTGGTTTGACTCGACATGGATAGAGTAGTTGTATCCGCCGTCCGGCCGGGTGCGTGCACTTGGCTTTTTTTTTACCTCAAGGACAACACGGGTGCATCCTACGATTTCATCTCCGGGTCTAGACGTGTCCACGTGAACAACACGTACGGTGTTGTGCTGGACCCAAGGCACCCTGTACGTCCTCGGGCGCCAACGTACGTCTCTTGATTGCACCAGCGACTTGGATAAAGCCAATCGCGACACTCATCTTCAATTCAAACTCCATTCTATTTATGGTATCAGAACAGTGCCAAACAATACAAAAATACATACCGTTGGAGTCACCCTAAGAATCATGGTCACAAATGAGACGAAGGCAACCGCGCCGTCTTATTGATGTGGTCCGACAACTTGTACATCTCCAGCTTCGCCAACAATGCAAGCAGGGGAGACTCTTCGCCTTCAAGGTCTAGGATGGTGCCTCTCATCGATCTCGCGGTGGTCACGCACCTCTATATAGACAGATGCAGCAGGCATGGGCAGGTGCAACGAAAAGGGGAGCAAAGGGAGGCAAGCTCCCCCTAATTAAGATCATTTGTTTAATAATATTTAATGATCTCTATAATGTTGATGACTTTTAGGTACATAAGCTAGTTTGCCTCCCTATAGGTGAGTGCTGGCTTTGCCCCTTGGCATGGGCCTAGATCTGGGAGGCCTAGAAAATTAGAAAATTCCAATCTCCCATCGGCAATTGATGGTGGGGGAGCACGACATATAAGATGGGGGTAGCCCTCATCTAAGAGGCTATTCTTTTGGGCTGAATTTTATGTGTCGGGAACTTCAGTATATGGGCCGCGGCTTGTGGGCGTGAAGCAAGCCGGACCGAAAACCGTTGCACCACTCTAACAGAGAATAGGACTGTTATAGAAAGTTATAGGGGGTTTCTGAATGAATTGTACGAAAGTAGTTTTCTTTGTCAACTAACTTATTTATGGTCACTACATTATTTTACCATGTTTTGTGTCTGACATTGTTTTCTAGGTCTTAATTTCTACGTATAACAGGAAAGTAGTTTACCCATTTACTACACGGAACAGTTACTTTTTGTCTTTCTGCTTTTGTCAACCATGCTATCCTGATCGGTAGCAGCAAACTGCATCTTGGCTCTAACAGATAATAGGACTGAGCTACTGTGTTATAAAAGGTTATAAGGGATTTTTTTTATTCAAGGTATTTGAAAATTGGTGAGTTTCTGAATGGATTATACAAAAGTAGTTTTCTTTGTCAACTAACTTATTTATGGTCACTACATTATTTTTCCATGGTTTTGTGTCTGATATTCTTTTCTACGTCTTAATCCTTGAGTTCTCCCAGGTCTTAATTCCTACATACAACAGGAAAGTAGTTTACCCAATTACTACACGGAACAATTACTTTTTGTCTTTTTGCTTTTGCCAACCATGCTATCCTGATTGGTAGCAGCAGACTGCATCTTAGCTCTTGACGAAAGCTTAGCACTTATCTTGGCTCTTTATGAAAACCAACTACCTTCACATTTGCATAACTTACATTATCTCATGGCAGTTCAGATTATAGTGATTGATAAATGTCTTTAAATTTCAATTGCATGTTGATCAATGGTTCAATGCACATGAATTCTGCAATAATTTTCAACCGGCCATATAATTGTCTATAGCTAAATTTATTTCGTGGTTTAATTCGTTCAGATGGTAGTACTGAATATTTTTAAATTGGTGGATTGCATATGTCCTATAAATATACCGTTATTACATCCAAACTCTGATATTAAATGTTTAATATTGTTCTCACTTCCCAAACTTCACAGCAAATTAAATCTCTGTTAAGCGACAATGCATGGCAGTTATGTTGCCATGTTTATATGTTTATATGTACTCGAAAATTTTTACTTACACTAAGAGGTGATCCATGTGCCTCTCAGTTTCTCACTAAGCCTGTTGCCTCTTTTGCCTTCAAAATGCCATCCCCTTTCTTTACTGCATACATACAGTTGTTATGCGCAGCTGCAGGGAGCTCAGTTTTCCCAGACACGAACTGCCTTTTTTTTTATGCAGATAGGACGGTATCATGGCCCATTGATCCCATGTGCCTCCGCGCATCTTCCTTTGTAGTTTGACTCCATTCATGTTTTTTTCTTTAGAAAGACGATGCATGCCATCAGATGGACAACCCATGATCAGCGCAACAAACATAGAAATCATGTGGGTGCACATCGTAGCCCAACCGGCCACGCAGCAAAGCGCGCCACTTATCCTAGTACTGTACATCACTGAAGGTCTGCCTGCTAACTTGTTGAAATATATCTATATATAGACTATATAAGCCGCCAGGCAGGGTTCAGAAAACGTTATCACTGAAGGTCTGCCTGCTAACCCGTTGAAATCTATACCTAATATTAAAACAAATAATGATTTCCGGTCCGTCGTGATAGGCGGGACCAAATAAAAGTTTAAAGTCCATCCTAGTATATGGGATCCGCTTGTCAATAATATGATTCGGACTGCAGAAACAGTCCACGCGAAAACGAATGCTCAGATCACATACGGACTCCGTTTTCAACATTCTATGTGTCGATGGAAAGCTAAAATCATAAACTTTCCAACCAAATTAAAATCACTTTAAAATTCGATCTTGTTCAACCGGAAACGTCGAAACAATGTGAAGTGAAATTTATTCATGAACCGGATTCGGACCGCAAAAGAAGTTCACGTGAAAACGGAGCCCAGATCACATACGGATTCCGTTTTCAACATTCTATGTATCGATGGAAAGCTAAAATCATAAACTTTCCAACCAAATTAAAACCACTTTAAATTTTGTTCTCAGTCAACGAGAATCGTCGAAACAATGTGATGTGAAATTTATTCAGGAACCAGATTCGGACCGCAGAAGAAGTCCACGCGAAAACGGACGCCCAAATCACATACGAACTCCGTTTTCAACATTATATATATCGATGGAAAGCTAAAATCATAACCTTTCCAATCCAATTGAAACCACGTTAAAATTCTCTTTGTCAACAGAAATCATTAAAATAATATGACATGAAATTTATTCGCGAGGCTAATTCAGACGGCAGGAGCAGTTCGCTCGAAAATTTCACCGCAGTCAACGAAAAAATTCAAAACGATAGGACATGAAATTTATTCGTGGGGCATATTATTATAAATATTGATTTAAAGGTGTTTCAAAAAGTTTTTCTTCCGTTGCAACGCACGGGTATTTTGCTAATATATATAAAAAACTATAAGCCGCCGATGAGGGTTCAGATAAAGCCTGTGTCGAAGATTCCGATCAAAGAAGACGCACGATAGCTGCAAAGGTTTTGTATCGGAGCTCGATTTGATAACAAGGCTGTCGCAGCAGAGCCTAGCTAGTTGCTTTGCTCTCTCATCCTCTGTTCTAATCTAATCCATAGGAGCAGCTTTGCTCCGCGGCTGTGCCTCTGGCCTCTCCCTGCAGCTACAGCAACAGCAGCATAGAATGCTCCGTGCTAGTGTCATCAGCCAGTCCCAACGGGTGTTCAATGGAAACGCACGGGGTCTTGGCACCATCTACCGTGCGCCGGCGACGAAGACAAGCATGGCCACACACGGACAAGAGCCGCCTGTGCAGGAGGAGGAACCCTCTCCACCACCACCAAGGCAGAGGCAGCACTCGCCGGAGACGGCGGCGCCGTGGGTAGAACGCTGGCTCCTGACGCCGGCGAGGCCCTATGCGATGCTTGCCAGGCTCCACAAGCCCGACGCCATCTGGCTTTACGCATGGCCCTGCTTTTGGTATGTCGTATACTCACTACTGCTCTCCTGCTACCTGGGATGGGATCGCCCAACTGGACTTCTTGTTTATTTACCCTGATCTGCAGTGTGACTGCATGCACGATCAGTGGGATGTTTCTCTTTTATTTTTTGGAAAAAAGAGAGCAGTTTTTATTTCGGCGACAGCCAAAACTAAAGGCTATTTCGGTGATCGACCGCAGTCTCCACCATGGATCGCCCAACTGGACTTGTTTATTTGCCCTGCTGATCAGTGTGCCTGCAAGCAACGATCAGTGGGATGTTTCTTTTTTGGAAAAAAGAGAGAAGTTTTTATTTCGGCGACGGCCAAAACTAAAGGCTATTTCGGTGATCGACCGCAGTCTCCACCATGTGACATGCCCACTTCGACCTGATCAGTGTCTTATCAAAAAAAAATAAACCTGATCAGTGGACTGTATCTGCTGCTATGACGACAGAATTTACATCTGTCTTAGGCGTTTGGGGTAGCATTCGAATCACTGTTAAGAGAAGACATATTATGAACCAGCGTTTTTACGTATGTACAAATTCAGGGTAGCTTCATATACTCCCTCCGTTCCAATTAATAGACCATTTGATTTTTTTTTAATTTAATTTTGGCTGACTCATCTTATTTAAAGAATTTATAAAAAATAAAAAAGTCTAAATCATACTTAAAGTATATTTATGCTAAATAATATCACAATAAAAATAAATATTAATTTATTTTTTAAATAAAATGAACCGGTCAAATTTAATGTCAAACAGCCTAAAATTTCAAAATGGAGGGAGTACATAATTAGAAATTTGCTTATGTCCATAAAAAATTGACAAAGACAACAGAAGGCAGGCATATGGCACCCTCGGCCCCATTCAGGCCATCAACATTCAACAGTGCGATGCAACATGCAACAGCCAATATGGCGCAGCTGAGGAAGGATCAAGTGGGGTCCCACCACAGGAGCATAAACTCAACTTTCTACATGTCACTACAGGAACAGCTAGAAGTTTTTCTTAGACCCAACGATAGTAAGTCAACAACCAATGAAAATTTACAATATTTTATTCGATGGCTCAAGATCAAGTTGACACTGATTATTCAGTTTTGGTCCGTAGCTTGGTTGGCCAACAAAGGTTGTTAATGGGCAAATCGGCCCACGATCCTCCTCCTCCCCCGAGCGCCGCCGCCACGCCTTCTGTGCTATCGCCGCTCGCCGTCGTCACCGGATGCGGGTTTAAGGTTGAAGTTGGGTGGTCGGCGCCCACGAGGTCTCCTCCACCTCAGACCTTATAGGGATGGTCAGGAAGACAGCCGTCCAACAATGGTGGCAGTTGGACGGGCAGTAGGGGCGCCGCCAGTAACGGACAGGAGAAGATCATCGGTGAGTAGAGTCGGTGACGAAGACACCACAGATTAGTGGAGGACGGCGGCAAGAAGGCGAGGCGGCGAGAGCCGCTAGCCGCGGGCTGCAGCCTGCAGGCGGTAGCAGTGGAGGCGGCCGTGGGCACGGCGCTGAAGGGCGGTGGGCAACCAAGTCTAATCCCCGCCATGCCATGCTATACAGTAGCCGCAAGCCAGGGCACGTTTCTACCGAAAATCATCCGGTACACCTAGGTGTACGAAAACCACCGTCCACCCACCCCTAGTCCATCTATTTCAGCTGTTTTGTTGGGCCTAATTCAGTCCGATTTCTCTTCCACATCTGAGTTTTCTAGATTGCTTTGCTGTTTTTTTATGATTTTTTTTTCCGTGCTGAGGCGGACGTTCCACGTCTGAGTTTTTTTCCGTTGCTATTTGGTTAATGTGTTTTGTACAGGAGACCTGTGGTGTGCGTGCCATAGTTTTTTTCTTCTTTTCCGGTTTTCACTGTTTGTACTGCCGTACCGTACTGTAGCGTGTGCGTGTTTGTTTTTTCATTGATCATGTGTCTTCGGTTTCCATGAATGGACGTTAGATTTTTTTTTCCTTTTTTCTTTTATTTTATTTTTAAATCTTTAATAATGTTTTATTTTCATTCTTATTTTTATACCACATGAATATTATTTTATTTAGTGTTTTTTTGTCCGTCTGCAAGCCGTCAACAAATATTTTTTTTCTAGGTGTTAGTGGTATGTCTATCTTTTTTTTCCTCTTTTTCGGAGTACACGTGCATACATTTGTTCGGTATGGTTAACTATTTACTTTTTCTACGAGTACAGTTATATGTGTGTATATGTCTAGTTTGGTTCATTATACCACATGAATATTATTTTGTCAATTTTCTTTTTATTTAGTGTTTTTTTGTCTGTTTACATGCCTTAAGTTCAACAGATGTTTTTATCTCTAGGTGTTAGTTGTACTGGTGTGTAGTATATACTATCTCCAATTACCAAAATAAATAATAATTCCTTTTATTTATTTTATTATGCTTGCTAGTTACGATATTTAGATGATTATCATATTTTCATTTCATTTCTAACTTATTGGCTAATTAAATAATTTTGATTGCTGCAATGTGGCATGTTTTGGGTGGTTCAAAAAGTAAATGCAAACTGTGAACAAAAACCCCCTGGATAATGAGTAGCTACTACTTATTTTTATCCTTGTATTACTTGTTTCTTGAAATGGTATAGACGTTATTTTGTAAACCTATAATATTTACATACTAAACTTGAATATTTTCCTTGTGACTTAGAATATTCTATTCCTGATGTTAGAATATTTTACAAATGAAGATAGAATATTTATATCCTATCTTGTGACGTTATTAGTTTTTTGTCCGTCTACAAGCCTTAAGGTCAACCAATATTTTTCTCTCTAGGTGTTAGTTGTATGTCTATCTTTTTTTCTCTTTTTCGGAGTACATGTGCATACATTTGTTCGATGCGGTTAACTTTTTTATTTTTTCTACAAGTACAGTTATATGTGCATATATGTCTGGTTAGTTCACTATACCACATGAATATTATTTTGTCAATTTTCTTTTTATTTAGTGTTTTTTATTCGTATATTTATGCTTTATGTTCAACAGATTTTTTTTATCTCTAGGTGTTAGTTGTACCGATGTGCAGTATATACTATCTCCAATTCCCAAAATAAATAATAATATCTTTTATTTCTTTTATTATGCTTGCTAGTTACAGAATTTAGATGATTATCATATTTTTCATTTCATTTCTAACTTATCGGCTAATTAAGTACTTTTGATGTGGTATGTTTCGGGTGGTTGAAAAGGTAAATGCAAACTGTGAACAAAAATCCTCTGGATGATGAGTAGCTACTTCTTATTTTATCATTGTAATCCTTGTTTCTTGAAATGTTATAGACGTTATTCTATAAACCTATAATATTTACATACTAAGCTCGAATATTTTCCTTGTTACGTTAGAATATTCTATTCCTAAAGTTAGAATATTTTCCTTATGAATCTAGAATATTTATATCCTATCTTGTGACGTTATTAAGAAGTTAAAATTTTCTTAATGAAATTTTATTCCAATTCTTGGTACATTTACTGTGAAGAAGGGAATACTATTTTAAATCTCAGAATATTTATTATGTGAAGATAAAATATTGTATTCCAAAGCTGACATATTTCCTAAAAAATAGAATATTTTTATTTTGAAAGTAGAATATTTATTTGATACACGTAGAATATCTGGTTTTTAATAGATATTTTCATTTTAAAAAAATAATTATTTTAATTATTTTCTCCGAATATATTCAGGTGTGATCCTATTTTGAAGATTTTATTGTCAGGAACACAGTCGTGCAATTGGAATTTGATTTAAACTTGCTGTTTAATGGATATAACATTTTTTTAACTTGAGTTGAGTGTGGAGTCCACGTGCATTCACTGTGGGCACGGTACCACGTTGAGTTGCGAAAGGACATGGGTTTTCGTCGCGGCCTGCTAATTGACGAGCGCTCGCTGGATTCGTGGCCAGCGAGCGACTGCCCCACGGCCCCACTTGGGCCCAGGTAAGATTTTTATTTTTTTATTATGATAAGTTATGGTTGTATAAAAATATTCGTGATAAAATTATGTTTATATAAAATTATCTAGATAGGTAATAACTAATAATAATCTAGCTGGGTAAAGTTATACTTACATAAAATTTTCGTGATAAATTATGTTGCATAAAACATTCGTGATAAAATTATGTTTACATAAAGTTATTGTGATAAGCTATAGTTGCATAAAATTATGTCAGCATAATTTTCTGTGAATAAAAATCGTATCAGTATAATTTTCCGTGAATAAAATTATATCATAAAATATATGGTTTGAAAAAATAGAAAAAAAAATCTTACCTAAGCCCACGCCCATCTTCCGCCGCTCCACACGAAGCGAATCGCTCGCCCGAGCCGAGCGAGCGAACATTCGTGGATCGGGAATCTCGATTCTCGTCACATTAGGCTTGAAACAAATAAAATTTGAGCATAGAAGGTCCACAAACATAGCTACGAGGGGTGGGTGGAGGGGAGCCCTGTCCACCTAGGTGGGAGCGACGACGCCCCCGTTTCTGCCCCCACTGGATTAATGGCCCTACCCCCAACCCCGGACTGGGCCCTCCATAGCAAGCCATGTTGCCCGTGTCCACTGCCGCCGGCCTCATGACACGAACCGGCCACCACTAGCACCGGAGGCCGAAGACAGACACCCTGCGCCTCACCTACACTCTCGTGTTAATTTTTAATATTTCTTTGGAAGAGGTTGAAGTTTATTTTCATCTGCCCTCATCTATAGACGGATGAACATTGTGATTAGAAGACTTAATTAGTATAAATATCGAATTGCTATTTTCACTGATTACGTGTTTATTTTTTCACAACACTATTAAAGTAGAACAGACCACTCATTAGATGGATCTAGGAAAAAATCTCGACAAAAAACTGAAATTTGCAGGCTTTTTATTGATACTTTACATGAAAGCTGTCGGCAAACCAAATTTCAAACTTTTTGGCCGCACAATAAAAAAATGTTGGCTTACATTATAAATAAACCACTTTATATAAAAACTCTGATTTTTTTCGACATGCTAATGATTTTGTGGACAAAATTTGTCAGTTTTTTTTTTTTTTGGTTCAACGAATTTTTTGAAACCAACATTTTTTTTTCATGACTCGTGTAGTGACTGCTAGTTTACACGTAGGAATGAGAAATTAAATTTGCAAGATCATGAGTTTTGCTAGATTCCTATGTTAACTATAATACGAAGATGTGGCCTGCGTTCACATATATTGAGAGTAATTAGTATGTGTATTCAAATTGAGAGGCTATGTACATAACACATTTTATCTTTGTGTTGACGACGGGATGCAACCTTTGCTTTATTACAGGTCTATTGCAATAGCAGCCAGAAAGGGGAGCTCCCAGACATGAAAATGCTGACTCTTTTTGGATTTGGATCGGTAGTCTTAAGGGGTGCTGCTTGCACGGTGAATGATCTTCTCGATCGAGACATTGATAAGAAGGTGATTTTGTTCTGAAAACGTTCAGAGTGTTGTTTTAGTTTTCTTTTAAGTACAAAAGATTTTTTTTGCTTTACCTACTAGTTAACCTAGAGAGCCTCTAAGACTGTCACAATCAACATTCTAAAATAAGTTTTTCCATTCAAGAATTTCAATTAAACCGCAGTTTCTTGAAGTGCAGCTACCGCTGCTCCTTAATTACTCAGTGGAGAATGCAACAAAGTGCTTACCTAATGGTTTTTAACATGCATGTTTTCCCTTTCAGGTTGAGTGGACAAAAAAAAGGCCTCTTGCATCAGGTGCTCTAACCCCTGCTCAAGGATTTTACTTCCTTGTATTTCAGGTTCTACTATGGGTCGGTTTTCTTCTTCAACTAAATAACCGTAGGTATGTAAGACATAATCTTCATTACAAGTGTGACTTAAATGCACATTTTGGTATGTTTGGGGCCATTTGTACTATATATATGGCTAGACATTAAATCTCTACCCCTATAAAAGTTTGTATGGTTCTAGTCCCGCGTGTGTCCGCTCCGCCCTGTTTCCGCTACCCCCACGCTCCATCCACCGCCTCTCTCCAACTCGCCCCCACCCGTTCCGCACTGCCTCTCCCGCGCCGCCCCCTGGCTCAGCCACGCGCTGCCCCTGCCGCCCTGCGCGCTCGCCTCACCACTGGCGCCCTCCCCCAGCACGGTGGTGTTCCATGCCCAACGGGTGCCATGGCCAGGATCCGATCTCCATGGCCGGGATCCGGCCGCCCGCCATGGCGCGGATCTGGCCCGAGGAGCTGTCGCCGGCGGCCATAGCGGGACCGCCGGGGAAGAGAAGGCATGACCGCGGTGGGGAGGAGGATGAGGTGCGAGAGAAAGTTGAGGGAAGGAGGCCGACGAGGAGGTGGTGCGCCGCCGCAATGCGTCAGGGTGACATATCCCCAATCCCCGTTGGGGCTCCATGGGGCCGCTGCAAAGGAGAATCGCGCCGGCGCTGAAGGGGAGGGCAGACGCGTAGGTAGAGAGGAAACAGAGCTGCGCTGGAGGTGGAGAGTGGATGTGGTACCTGTAGGTCAGCTCAGGGAGAATCGCGCCGGCAATGGAGAAGAAGGGCGGACACACACGACGTGGAGAGGAAGCAGCGTCGCGTGCGGAGCAGCAGGAACTCGTCACTCTCACGCTTCAGGTACGCCGGCTTCTCCCTGAGTGACGCAGAGGTCTGGAGTCTGGACCACCTCCAGCGACCTCAGGTCCCAGGGTCCCGGTTACCTCTCCGCGGTGGAGCTGCAGCGTCGCGTGCGGTGCGGAGGGCGGAGGCGGGAGTCGGAGAGAGGGAGGCCGAACGCCGAAGAGGTGCCATGACGGAGATGCCGAGCGGCTGCGGCGGCGTGGTTCCTTCGGCTGAATGAATGGAATTGGTGTGGGGCTGTGGGCTGCCTTAGAATTAGTTTGTTGGGCTGAATAAGTGCTATATGGGCTGGACGAATACTTGAGTTTTGAGGCCCCGTGAGTTCCCACGGTCCAAATCATTCCCCAGTCCCTGCCCCGTCAATAAATGGGGACCCCGCCCCCTCTTTGTAACTATTGAAGAATAAAACAAATGATTCCATTGATTGTGAATGAACATGGGTTACATATATTTATACATGGTGAAGAGACATAAACATGTCCCTTCGGAGGGACGAGTCTCTCCGTAGAGGTGTCTCTTGTGAACAGACACCTCTTCGCTAATATCTACTAATTACATAACTGTTACACTAATTGATCACTGTACAATTATTTCTAACACTCTCCCTTGATCAATTTGCTCCTTGGATCTTATGTCTTCTTGTCACGGTCATTCTTGAAATCAATGCAGCTGAAATTCCTCAAAAAACCTCGTGGGAAAAATCTGAGGAATATATTGATATACCATGATGTCTCCTTAAAACCTAGTAGAAAAATGAGGAGTACATCACAATATTTATTATTTATAAATAAATCTTATATGTCTAATATCATCCTCTAAAAACCCGGTGGGAAAAATAGATGACAGGACATACTGATAATTCTCCTAAAGCACCGTAGGAAGAGAAGAATCATCGATATCTCATGAAAACACCTTGAAGAACCTAGAGGGAAAAATCAGGGATACATCATGGTATATTGTTTGTTCCATGAACTTAACATGCCTAATATCATCCTCTAAAAACCTCCGTGAGGAAAAATAGATTATACGGCATATATCCTAATGTTAATATTGCCTCATTAAAAACTTTACATGAGAAAATCTCAAACAGGAAAAACTCATATGAAAAAAAAAAGTAAAATATAATGTTCAACAAGTTTGTGAATCAAAAGAGAAACTCCCCTTGATTTCTATAAAACTTAAGTTGCCTTTACCTACTCCCATAACATATTTATAAAATATGGACTATGGAAAAAAAGTTGTGAATATCTCTGTGAGATTATCACTCAACTTAATTTACGACATTTTTTCCTGTCCATCATCTGAGAGAAACTATCTTGGGCAAAATGCATAGTAAACTTGCACTAGATATAACTTGTGTACATCTAAATAACATAAGGTTGATAGTTCAATAAAATTAATACCACATTACAAAAGTATGTAGCTTATCATTCTGCGAAGTCAAAATTATTCTTGGACTTTATATAATCAACATGATTATTTATCAGAATGAATGGTGAAAATGGCCATAGATATCTTTATTGAAGACATCCACAACAAAGGACATTTCTCACACTATAAGTTTATAAATT
The DNA here is from genome assembly GCA_022530915.1 of Paspalum notatum. Taxonomy (NCBI): domain Eukaryota; kingdom Viridiplantae; phylum Streptophyta; class Magnoliopsida; order Poales; family Poaceae; genus Paspalum; species Paspalum notatum. The sequence goes on along the minus strand of CM039684.1, from coordinate 20,648,757 downwards.
GTCTGTGATATGGCATTTAAAGGATCAAATTATGCCAAAAATCTCGGTTTCTTTTGTATTAGATACCAAGATGTATCCAGTCAAAGTCGAATATCAGTTTCTTTAGTAAAAGATACCAAAAACGTTCTATGCCTTGAGATATCTTGAAGATATCCCTTAACCCTAACCAATATCATTCGGTAGGAACAATGCTATACCTTTGCAAGTAGATTCATTGTAATTGCAATGCCTGGCCAGATACTATTTGCAAGATATGTAAGCATATAAAAGGCATTGATATATGGAACATAAATTTCTATAATCTTTTCTCCATCTCCCCATTAATGTGTAAAAAGGGTCCTCTAAATTTAATTAGAGATCTGACAAACAAAAGGATTTTAGATGGTTACGACTTATCTATATTGAGTTATATCAATATTTTCTGGATTTAGACAATTTTTTGAACACAATTGTTCAAACAATATTGAATTATAAATCCATATGCCCCATTGTATACTCCGTCTTTAGATTACCATGTGTTATTTAATAGTGTTCATCGCTAATGATATCAATTTTATTGACCAATCATTAAGGGAGCATAAAGTCCAATCAAGGACTTCTAGGAAAACACCCACATATGTTGCAGTAATCTTTGTGTACCCTTCTCAAGAAAGAGTTCACTAAGTCGATTGTATCTTTCTCGACTTAAATGCTTTTAAGCCAAACAATGACTTTATTAGCACTACACTTTATATGTTGCATATTTGTGTATGAAGGTTTAACACATAGTGACCCATGATACATTTGTCGTCACTACATCTATCAACTGCATGTATAGATAATTTTGTACTGCCAATAGTTATCGAAAATTATTCATCTTACTAGTAAAGGGTTTGGGTGAGTTTCTCGTTAAAAATCTCTAAGCCAGAGAGAATTGATTGGGCTTCTGGGTTAAAGCCCTATGCTACTAGCCTTGTTCATATCTCACTACTTTTTTTCCGAAGGCCAATTTTGGGCGGAAAAATTTTGGGGTATCAGCATACAAGCCTATACCTCTTAGTGAACAAAGCTAACTCTGTTGTATTGCAACATTTCGAAAATCCAGAACGAGTGTTGGGGACACCCTGCCATGGTCTTATTCTCTGGATGGAATATTGTACTCAATTCAATCAGAGCAGTTTGTTTCGACACATGTAGCTTAAAATATATTATTCTCCAATTAATTAAATCTCATATATATACACGCCATTAATCTATGGTGGATTTCCAATCACCATAATTAGGGCTTTCCGATATCCCATGTTTGACCATGCGCGCATTCGAAGAGGGTTCATGGATCAAGTCCATCTAGGGGCTCATCAATTTCAGATTGATGTGTATTCACTGTCTTTCTCTGCCCTAAAACAGATTACTCCCGCTGAGATACCTTCTTCTCCCCCTCTTAGCATTGACAGGAGTAAGAGTGGTTTCATTTGGTACCTCCACTCTTTCAGGCATATTTCTAGCTGGAATAAAAGACTTCATTACGCTCTTGTAATTAAGTAAATGCATATGGCAGTGCATATGGCAGATTAGCTTGCAAAGTATTGCAAACCATAAATTTCTAAATGCAAAGTTCAGAGTACATAATCCCGAGCCTGAGATAGTTTCGGTTAATTTTCTGGCATTATATTGGTACATAATTCTCCCCCTAGTGCCTGGAAAATGCTCATTTACAACGGTCGTATATGGATCCTCACCAAGAGGATTCAAATACCAAGTGATTGACGGAGGCTTTAGTCTCAGAAAGATCCTTATTTCTAAGAGGGCCCATAAATGTACGTTAAGGTGGTGAGATCAGATTGTATACAAAACAAACCCGAATTTACCCAAATTAGGGAATACAGTGAGATTACGTTATTTTAAAGGAGAATTTGCAGTTTAATCACACAAGCCAGGAGCATGTAGCACTACCTGACTCCCAAACACACTTGTTAGGAATAGAGGACAATCTATTGTTATGTTATGATCTTAATGCAAAGATTCTAATTATCTTGATATGAATTATAGGGGCCATACAATCATCATTGAAGGCACAAGCTATGAATTCAATAATGTTTAGGATAATGACTTCACAACTTGAGTCATCATATTCATATCTTCATGGTTTTATGTGAACACTAAATCCGAATAAGATTATCTAAGGATGTATCTTTAATCATGAAAAATACCTAAACTGTCCATACATTATTTGTATCGGACTACACATATCTTCTCTTGAAATGTGTTATGAATCTTAGATATATTTAGATCATATTTTTAAGGTAAAAGGATCTTAAAATAATTTTCCATGTGTCATTGATCGTACACATACAATAGGGAAAAATATAATAATAGCATTGCCAATAATTTCACAACATCCCATAGGGATGGACAAGTCGAAACATACCAAAGTTTTGGAATGAATCAAGTGTCTAAGAAATTATTTTATTTGCAACATGTTATACGGGCGTGATGTATATGTCATATCCGTTGTTGTCAACATATGTTTATATAGGAAACAAATTGTATGGATGTCTCTATGATTCAGTAAGATATGAGTTACACTCATTGTCCATAGGGGGACATGATAGTGGTACGACCATTTCAACTATCATATCACTTGCAGTGATTGCCAAAACTTTTCATCTTCCATTCAGAAGAGCCTTAAAGTTTTGTTTAGTCCTAATTATAGAGTTCGTGACATTCATCTATCATAGTAACAATGCCTATACACATCTATATAAAAATATATAATAATTTATGATATATTGTTGAGTCTCAAATACATAAGTATGAGATATACAACAAACATGCCTCGACAACTTTTAAATAAATATTACAACATTTTTATTTGGACATTTTTGTGTGAATAGACATTGATATTACTAGAATTCTCAAAATTGAGTCATCTAAAATATATTCGATGAGTGTTATATGCATTCTTGTGAGGTTCTCTTACTTGAGAAGAGAAATGTTGTTACACGATCTATAAGATCCAGTGTTAAACAACCAACCTCTAACTTATATCATCCTTAAACAGATCAAATTGGAATTTTATGAATATGGCATTGTTAAGCAAAAAGCCAAACTGAAACCACAATCATGACAATTACTCGTCATTTTTGGGTTCTATGTTGCCATTGTTTCACTTTTGTGCATTGACTTTTCTTCATCAATTTGAATAATAAACCAAAAATGCATTAAAATTGCTACATGAAATATTTTTATCGAATATCTCTATGGTATCATATGGTTTCTTAGCAATAGCTAAGATACCAATTTATTTGATCCGTTGTGAAAGCTACTCTTGATAGAGTTCCAGTATATGCTTCCACTAGTTCAAAGGATAAGACTTATGTTAATGTCCATTATATATGGGGATTAAAGATGTCCAAAGGGCGAGTTCATAGAACTTCGTATCTATTATCCATATCATGGCATAAAATCCAATTGTTTAATGGCAATATTGTAATAATATTAAATGCAAAATTAATCAAGTTTTCATATCTTGCCAATGTGTTTTGGATCATTAGAAGCTTTACATAAAATGTCGACTTCACAAATCTATCATTATCAATAATTATATACACTTTGTAGATAATCTCTATGTGTGAAACATAGAGTAGATTTCTTAACAGTAGGCAATTAAAACTGCTGCTTTAGACATGGTCTCCGGGCTGATATATTCATATGAGAACATACCGCAGCCAATGTCTAAGACTCTACTATCTGTGTATAACCAAAATTAAAAAAATGGTTGTCACCATGGTGGTGTAAACCATAGATCCAAAATTTTCATTTCACGGGAAACACTATGTAGGTAATCATCAAATTTGGAGAAAAATGATGTAGACCTCTCAGTGACAGACGAATAATTCGTTGCAATAGGCATGGTATCCGGGCAGAATTATTCATGAGAATAAAACGCAGCCAATGCCTATGACTCTATCACCTTGTGTTTTAGTACCAAAATGATACAAGACATTATTGAAACTTTTGCTTTCAATCCTAAGTCGATTAAGGAGTACTTAATTGAGAGGATTATTTTTTTATTAAAATGCAATTGCTAAAGGAATTGCTAAAATTAATAAGGTCTGTTAAAGTCGTAGATTAAAAACAAAATGCACTTATATGGCAAAATAATTAAATAGGGCTATAGTTTGAGAAATCTATTTTGATTCACCACAAAAAAGCCATATCTCGCGGAAAAAAAATCTAGCTTTTCTCGCAAATTTCCCTTATGGACAATTAAATGTTACTTTAATTGTGAGAGATTAGTCATAAAAACCCTTGACAAATGAAATTAACATAATTGTGAGAGTTTTCGGTATATTTTTGTTAAACATACCTTCACATGCAAATATACACAAACATATATATACATTCAGATAATAAATATTACATCAGGTGTCTAAATAATAAAGACACTTGCCGATAAATAGTGCAGAATGCATAATTACTTAATGATAGGGACTCAAATGCAGTCTACAGAATATACTGAAATTAAATAAAAATCAGTAAATTGATAATTTAGTTATGGGCGGCAGTCACCTACAACCACTGCTAGAGCCCATTGGAGGGGCGCAGTAATGTTTAGCAATTAGCAGGGAGACTGGCGTGTGCCTGTTTCTCAGGCGGCCCAGACTCCGGCGCGCAAGGGGCGTGCACATGGGCCATAGCCCACGGCTGGGCTGAAACGCGCAGTGGAGAGGCGGTGGCCGAGCCGGCCTGACGGCCCACGGCGGGAGCCCGGGTGAGGCGGCCCGAGCCGGCCTACAAGGGGAGATCAGTTAGGGTTTGTCTCTCCTCCTTTCCCGGTCGCTGCCGCCGCCGCACTCCGTCGGTGAAGGCCCCCGCCGCCAGTATGGAGAGTTCAAGGGTCGGATCTCTCGGATCCACCTCCTTCGGATCAAATCCCCCTGAGGCGGGCGAAGAGCCGCGGCTTCACTAGCGTGACGGCGTGACGCAAGGCGGTGCGGGGCTGGGGAGCGGGCGGCAGCAGTCGTCGGAGGCGCGAGAGTGGTGGCAGTGACACCGGGGCGCCGACCAGTGGTGAACACCGCTCTGACCGGGGGACATCGGGACTAGGAGCGTCCTGGCCCCCATGGCGAGGTCGACGGGGTGCGCCAAAGCCGAGCACCCGGTCTGGCCCCCATGAAGAGGGCCCGACGGATCGTTCGCGCAGTCAGTCGGGGTCGAGGACGCCAACGCGGTTGGCGCGGTGGATCTCGTGAAGGATGACGACGGTGAGGACGACCGTGACAGCCGAGTCCATTGTAAGAAGGCACATCTTCTCACCTTCTCGGCGTTCTTCTCGCTAGAGTTTGCCTCTGTCGTTCTTCTTTCGGCGAGCTCCTGAAACATGTTAACTTTGATGCCAATGAACAGATTAAGAAAAGAAATTTAGGAAGAACCGTTGGTTCTGCAAATAACAGTGGCGACGAGCCATTGCTGACGGCTTCAAGATCTTCTTCTTCTTGCGTTGAACTTGTGTGGCGGCCAAATCAATGCCTCTGTTCCTGTTCGTGGCTTGGGCAGGGTATGCTGTCGGAGCAATCGCGGCTTCGCGGGCGCCTGTGGGTTGAAGATGGCTGGACAAGTAGCGGCCTGTCCTCAGCGGCGAGGACGGCGAGGAGCCCGCACGTGGAGGCGGAATTGCGAAGCCACCGTTGTTCATCGTCTTCCTCCGATCCTGTCTTCCTCAGTGGCGAGAAACAGTGCTGATAACGTATTGAAGAATAAAACAATTGATTCCATCGAGCGTGAATAAACATGGGTTACATATATTTATACACGGTGAAGAGACGTAAACACGTCCCTTCGGACGGAGTCCGTAGAGGTGTTTCTTATGAACAGACACATCTTCGCGAATATCTATTAATTACATGACTATTATACTAATTGATCACTATACAATTATTTCTAACAGTAACCGCCGACCCGCGGTCACATACCTCAATATTGGCCACCGCCTTGATCAAGATTTAAAAGCACACATTTCAAGCTAACGTGAATAGATATCACTCTCCGGGTTAATTCAACTTCGTGTTCGGCTGATTCAACCATTAATTTTTTTGGCATTCTTGTTAAAGTATTTAGTTTACCCTAATTCTAATATTTTTGCTCCTGCTAATTTTAGTTTGAATCGAACTAGATCTTTCAAAGAGCTGATACATCCATTTTACATGGGCTTGACATGTTTGACAAACATGAAAAGCCATTTGGCCGCTTGTTGCCAATTGTTCCTGGCTCAAAGCATTGAACTCCTAACTTCAAAATCTTTTTGAACAAATTATATTTTTCTTTAAAAAAATATTCGTTAGAATAATAATTATTTCGTCAAATATAAGATAATAAGATGTCCGTAGCAACGCACGGATCAATTGCTAGGAAGGACTATATGAATCCAATGCAACATTATAAGAAATTGATAAAATAAATCTCATTAAACTATAGATTTAATGTGTTAATGATCATGAAACTAAATATTTAAAAGTTATATCGCAGAACTAAAGATTTAGTATACCAATGATCTCAAAACTATATATTCCACAAGCATATGCAGTTTGTAAATCATAAAGACACTAAATATATATATTGTAATGCATTAAAAGTTAAAACTCTAAATATTTAGTTTTTTGTGAATGGAGAAGGAAACGAATAAGAAAATGCTAAATAAAGAAAGAAATCAGAGAAAGAGAGAGAATATTGAATACTAAAAAATGGAACACATATAATAGTAAATGATACATTAAGCATGGTGTAGCAAGATAATGCTTGGTCACGCAGACGAACGACAAATGGTATGATTAGTTCAACAGAAGAAAACATTAATATTTTGTCAGCCTCGACTATTACTGTCATGTCTTTTGGATAAGCAGACGAAAATGACAATTTTTCATCTACCTCTAGATAGACTATCTATCTATCTACACTATAAAAGAGCGAGTTTTAAAAAAAAATTATCTATTATGATTTCAATGTATCCCTCATGTTGGCCCCACTAGGTTGGAAGTGGTAGAAAAATATTGGAAATGGTCTAAAATTGATAGAAGAAAAACATTTTCACCATTTAGTCTTTTATTTTCTCGCCTTATTTTGTACCCATACACACCGGGTATTTTGTCTTGGAATTAACGAGAAAAGAAGGACGTCAATCAAACATGTTTCCTTCCTTTTAATTTATCTTTTATTTTTCTTCATTTCTATTGTCCGGTCATCTCATGACATGTGTTTGTTGTATGTATATCTATGCTAATCAACAAAAATGGGTGACTAGTTTTGTTGGTCATACCACAAGCTGATAAAAATGCTACATTACCATAGGCTAGAAAGGAGGCCAACGAAAATTCTAAGGCAGCTAGACTTTCATCAATTTCGCTGACCACTAGAACTGATGATAATAACGGTTGCCCAGCAAGGCTTGACCATGTTGCCTGGCTTAGTTTTTTTTACATCCTGTAAAGCCAAGTGGGTGTTGAAAATAATGGTCACATTCTCAGATTTTTTGGCCAGTCAAAAAATAACAACCAAAATTCTAGAAATTATATTGTCAGTCTAGATTGCCAGCAAAATATTGTAAACTATGGACAGTACAGATTTTCATCTCCCTTCATAAATAGCCCTTATTTGCCTCAAAAAATTTTCATTGGCTCATTCTCATCGGGTGGCCAATGAAAATAATCATTTTCATTGGCACAAGTCGTTTTCCTGCAGCATGGTTAAACAATGAAGGTAAAATAATAAAATTACAGCATATGAGGAATGGATTATTAGTAGCCTTTTAATAAAATTGGAGATTATGACCAAACAAGCTACATAATTTGACTAAAACATAATCAAATACTAAATTCGAGGAGATGCCAGTAAGGTGGGATTCACAGTAAAAAAACACTTGGTGAATGAAGTGAAAGACGAAAAAAAAGAAATAGATATGTGTGTTAATCTTTCTAGTAGCAGTTGCTTTAGATTGAGTATAGTGGCACTGGCACATGCATGTGCAAAATGTGCAGCCTCTTTTTCCACGCCATGTGAACGCTCCCTCTCTATATATGTACATGCATGGTCTGCTTGCTTCTCAAATCGGACATCTAAAATGCAACCATCGTTTTTCTTAGTCTTGTACATGATTTTTTATTCTTTAATAATATCGAAGCATTAACATTCGTCTGTATTTTTTTTGTCATTTTCTTTTTATAGCCTTATTATGGGAGCTTCTTGGCTTGCTCTATTTTTTACCTATCCCCTAAGGCTATCCACTGTGGGTTTTCTCAAATCTCACTCCATATCACTATTTTAACTACCCATCTCTCTGTCTACAGTGCAGCATTTATGTCAAACAGTGCCAAACAGTGTTTTTAAAGAACAGGGGATAGCCTAATGAAGAGGCTCACACACTGGGCATGCACGAAACACAACGACCCTAGCTTCAATTAATGCATTCTTAGTTTATGTAGAGCTCACATACATGCCCTTTAATTTATTCCACTTTAACAGCCTCAAGCCTGCTTCACCATCAGCAGCGGAGTTTTCTTTGGATCGACTGCTATTAAAGAAACCTTAGATTATGCAGTCCTTCTTCCGATGTATTTTGCTTGTGTATGTTGGAGACTAGTATACGACACAATATGCGCACATCAGGTATTAATCGAGCTATTTTTATTTTGTAATTTTCCTGTTGGAAACCATCTTGTCAGGTACTAATTAATCGAGCTGTTTTTATTTCAGGACAAAAAGGATGACTTCAAAGCAGGAGTTAAGAGCACAGAGATTTGGAGATAATACCAAGTACTGGCTTAGTAGTTTTGGTGCTGCATGCATTAGCAGCTTAGCGCTCACCGGCTACAATGCTCACCTTGGTTGGTGCTCAGCATCACATTTGTTATATGATGGTTACTTGCTTAGTAACAACATTATAATTTCATATTTGATTAGTGATTGACTACTTACCGATCATTTGGAACAGCGTGGCGCTACTATCCTTTTCTAGCAGCTGCGGCTGCACATTTAGTATGGCAGATTTCTACTGTGGACTTAGCCAACAAGTCAGATTGCAACAGAAAGTATATGTCCTTACATTGAATATCCATTGTTTATTAGTCACATTCATAACAATGGATGTGTTTTGTTTACGTTAGTACTATTATTAAGTGCTTAAATAAACCTTATTCTCAAAAAATTCTATTTCGCAGGTTCGTGTCAAACAAGTGGTTCGGAGCTTTCTTATTTGGTGGAATTTTGTGTGGGATGCTTGCATCATGATAAGCGAGGCATGTATTGTCAACATCTCTTTTTCATAGTAATTGATTTAATAGTAACGCTGTTAAAACCTCGGAGGGTCATACATCCAACACATCACCACACAAAGTAAATGTATTATTTTGAGTTCTTTCTAACATCTGTTTTTTATCCTTTGTTTTTCGGATCATTTATCCAGACTGGTAATTATGTGTGGATTGTCCTGGTGCTCCAGTTGCAAGAAGAAAAAGGAAATAATAGATATCAGCTTGTGAATGGAGATACTTCTACCAATAATCTAGAAATATTATTGAATACCTTTCCGTAGAAAATGCCAGCAAAAATCACAAATATATATATTTGAAATGCTCAATTGCAATGTGTAAGAGAAGCCACTTGGTTTGGTGATAGGAAATTTCCTGCAATCTATTGTGCGATGGTGTGCATTCCTGCACAGACAATCAATATTGTGCATTTTTCATGAAAAGACGAACATATGAAAGGAAGACTGCATTGTCGCTAGAACGTTGCCGCCACCTTCTTGCACATAAATTTTAAAGTTCCACAATTGACAGGTCTTCTTTTATGGATAACTTTTACTTTTTCCAAGAGAGAATTCTCTATTTGACACTGAGAAATTGTTTCGTTTCTTTCTTGATGCTGCAAAATAAAATCTTCCCTATTTGACACCCACTGTTTTTGTGGTTCCTAATATGGCCTTCTGTTAGCACATATCGTTGACTTCCAACCTCTGTTGTTACATTTTGTTTGGATGGACAAAAATACCCTTAAGGCTCCGTTTGGATGTTGTGGTATTGGAAAATTGTGGCATTGCAAAACTGTGGTATAGCAATATATTATACTTTATATCAAAATTTACATATTATTAACTTCAACAGGGGCAAAATTGTCACTTCACACCATTAGGTGGTAAAATTGACAGAAGTATTAGATTAAGAACCAAAAAATAGTTTTTATCAAATAGGGAAGATTTTATTTCGTAGGGCCAAAAAAGGAACGTGGCATTTCTCAGTGTCAAATAAGGAATTCTCTCATCTACTATTGCTTGGTAGAAAATGCTGATGATAGATACAGGGCCTTGCTGCTACGGTTCCAGCTCGAAGTTGAGACATTACACGCAAGAAAATTATACTTGAGCTTGGCACCAGGCCACCAGCGCGCCATTGAAGGAATTTGAAAACCTGGCGCCTAAAAGCTCTTATTCGCTTATCAATGAAAATAAAAAAAATAAAAGTACAGAAAGGACCGATCCAGAACATTGAATCCAACCATCAGCATTCACAAGAAATAGAAAGAACTCGGTTCAAAGAATTGCTTCGGTCTAGAAACAAGTCTTACGAGATCATGTCTACGTGTTATTAAAACATTATAAAGTTGATGATTCTCACCAAGAATTTGATTGCTGGGTCGGGCTAATTCCATAAGCTATGGGAGCAAGGCCATGGGAGCAGCTTCAAAATACAAGCCATCAACCAAGCACACCCACGATAAAACTCTAAAGCGTGACTTCTGAATCCAGTGTGGGAACTCTTATGCCAGTATCTGCCAATCAAGTACATTATGCGGCTGCTACGTCCATTTATGTACAGCAAAGCAACTCTCATTGTCCCGGTAACCAACCAAAAAAAAACACTGATAACATCACACGTCCGCGGCAACTAACATATGGAAAGGCAGAACCTCATAACTGGTTACAGGTTTATTATATCTAGCCATCAGAAGCTGATGAAATCGTCCTTCTGGTCCTTTCTGGGAGTTGTGCCCTGCTGAGACGAGGTGCCACCTTTCTTACCAAATATCATGTCATCCAGATCCTGGAGCAAATCATCCCCACCAGACCGATCTCCAGAGCTTCCTGGTTTCTTCACATGGCCGTCATCTTTACTCATGGCGCAGGGGGATTCCTCAGGCTCCACGGTAACTGGAATCATCGCTGGCTCTGGCTCTAGCTCAACATGAGCAGGTTCCTTGAGTTCTTCATACTTGGACAGGACCTTCTGCAGTTCCTCATGAATGCTTAATGCCTCAAAAAGCTGAGCCTCGTTATCACCAGCCGTCTCAACAATTCTCTGGATCGTGTACTGACATTGTTGGCATTGTTGAACAAGAGTGGTTGTCAAGTCATCCTGCATGCGTATGTCTTACAGTCAACGCAAATATGATGACAGGGCATTGAAATGATGGAGAAGAAGTCCCTATTTCACCTACTGCCAATTAATTTCAGACATTGCTATGTATGCACCTACAGTAATCAGAAAATAAAGAGAATTCTTCATGTATAACCCTAGATAAATTCAAGCAAACGTCTACAGTACTTTGGAAGGAATGTGCGCTTAACCAAGTCATCTAAGCCAAAAGATTTAATCAACGGGACTAAGAACAGACTAACCTGTAAAACCTCTTTTTGTGGAGAGGAAGATAGCACTGTGGAAAGAAGCTCAACACTATTACGAGCCACCTCAAAAGCCTCATTAACTTGCATAGCAGGAGCAGTGTGAACTTGAGCAGTGCGAACTGGAGCAAAATTCTCATCTGGAATTTCTTGATACCCTTCATGCGCTGCCTCAGAATAAGGTTCAGCTGCAGGTACTGAACGGGGAGGAGTGAATATTGGTGCTAGGCTCTCATCATCACGTCCAGGGAAGCGAATTCCCCTAGATCTTAAGCTCTGCAAAGAACACAAAAAGGTAATAATGACATAGTTCAAGTACGAGAAATCCAAAGCTTGACAGGACGAGTTCGAAGAACTGGCTATATGAGACACGGCATCAAGAACCATTTCCATATGAATTACCTACCTAAGATCATTCATAACAAAAATAGTTCTATCTGCAGTTTTCCAGATAAGTTGCAAACCGCTGTTTCAGGTTAAATTCCATTAAGCTGATTAAACAGTAGAGCATTGCTTTGCATTTACCTTGTAAGTTTCTTCATACACTGGAAGGTAGCGGAGGTCATCTCCAGATTCTCCCCATGCTTCAATAAGCATAAGAGCCTTGTTTCTGTTGTTAACTATAGTTTGTGGATCATCAATGAGCTTTACCATCTCATCAAGCACCCGCTCCGCAGCGATCTCAGAGAAAGCTTTTTCGCAGTTCTTAACAATGGTCTCAAGTAGGACAAGAGATAGATACTGCACCCGTGGATTCTTCAACATAATTCTTCTCTTGACAGCACGGATCACTTCAACACTGTTAACCCCCTCGTTGTTGACCATATCACAAATCTCAAGGTTGGTAGCCCAATCGGGCGTGTCCATGGTCTCCAATGTGGCTTCATCGACAATCTTGTCCGCCATGTTCTGGCCCTGGAAGAACTCCTTCATCTTGAAACTCATGTTGCTGACGCCAACTGACATCTTCCGGCTAACTTCTGCCCCACTTATCTTGAGCCGCTCACCAAGGGCATTGACTTTATCCATCAGATTTTCACTCATCTTGTCAGAGTGCTTTACTACTCCAGACTAATGTAGTTCTGCAGGCAAGTTGCCTGTGGTATTAGGAACTTAGAATGGAGCAACAGAAAGACCATTGTTAATTACGGAATAACTGTGAAAGCAGGCGATAAACAGAATATGTTTGTAGCCCAAGACACGGAAAAAAAGTTTAAGCAAGCACATAAAGAAGCTAGTATGCCTATGACAGCCCAAGATATTACTTTATGCAGGCAGGATATTAGAAACCAGTGTTGTTCCTTGTAATATAGAGTTGTCTGCCACTGTACTATGAGTCTGTGATGCTAAATTCTGGTCATAGAAGTTAATGATATTTTCGAAATAAAACCCTAGGAACGGTTATTCCACTAATCGTATTCCAAATAGCAGGAGAAAGTGGCACGGTCAGGGGCACCTGGATTGGTCGCATCAACAATATATATAGGAAACAGTAGTCAATCTATGCTACGATCAAATCCAAGAGTATTGGCGGGGCATAATCCTCTCCCTTTGCCCTAATCTTTGGATCGCAGCAGCCGCAGCCGCAGCGGCAGTATAGCGAGAAAAGAAAAGAACAGAAAAGAAAATTCTTTCTCAGGTTGCCTCGCCAGACTTGGGGAAAAAATCACCTCCCTAATCGCGGCGAGTGGGAGATGAGGAATGGATCGCACCTGAGTACATGTACCACCCGATGGCCGCCGCGCTGGATTTCGCCCTCCTCCTCCTGCTCCGTTCCTTTCCTCTACTTTCCCTTTCTCCCTCTGTAGCCTGCACTCTGTACGCGCGTCCGCACAACGAAAAACGGATTCGTTCCGCGTCGCGTGTGCCAGCCTCTCTTCACCGCGTGCGAATCTCGACGCGTCATCTAGGACCCAAAATACATTGTTAGGGTTTGTAAAAAAAATGCATTTGTAAATTTTAGACAACTACTTAAACATTTTTTTAAGATATATACTCCCTCCGACCCACAATAAATGTTGTGTGCTCCTTATTAACCGATTAAACTTTCTCTTTCTGTGGTGTCTGCATGCATGCAAATTGATTTTCTTTCAAAGACAACTCCTAAGACAGCATTTATTGTAGAACAAATTTTAAATGCTAAAACAGAATTTACTGTGGGACGGAGAGAGTATGCGCTTAATTGTATGTTTTTCTCTTCAAAGTTTGTGCACTCATTCTCTCTGTAGTATATAGGTTTTTTATTGTACTCCCTCCATCCTAAAAAGACTAAGGCATAGATTTTTTTTAGTCAATATTTTAAATCTTTGACTAGCAGCCGAGTAAAATCCATAAACTTTTAGTGTATGCTTGTTATATAATTGATGGTCAAAGTTTTTGCTTTAAAATCATATCAAAAATATATATGCTTACTTTTTTAAGATATAGGGAGTATTTTTTTTTATTTCCAAAATTTGGTCTATTTAAATAAACGAGCTTGGTTTATATTAGATGAACCAAAGTCTTTCACAATAATACTAATCTATGTAAAGAAATTCTAAAAGCAAAATTATCATGGGAGTTACAAAAGGAGCAGAGGCCTGTTTGATTGGAAGCCAAAATTTTATCCGTCGCCGAATTAGTTTATGATGAATGAACTCTATGAACTTTGGCTTCAAACTACCAAACCGCTCGATGCTCTGCCATTTGAGTTTGCAACAGCCGCCCTGCCCTTTATACATTGCAGATAAAAACGAAAAATAATAGGGACAATAAACATGGCATCATCCACTATGCCGATGTCCTACTTTTATGCTCTGCGATTTTTTTTCTTTTCGTTCGCAAACAGCAATCGTGCCTCATTCATTTTTGAGAAAAGAAAAAGGCCTCGTTCATTTTCGAGAAAAAAAAAGGCTGGTATGGTGGTATCGTCCAGGACCGAAGGCACGAGATTCCTGAGTCATCTCCTTCGATGTGCCGCCGCTGCCCTTTGTGGAATAAACCTGCTACACATCGGATGGTTCTTCTGGAAGGTGCAGAGAAAACACGAACCGGGAAGCCTGGTTTGATTTGGACCAGCTCCTCCCCCTGGAGTCAAGTCCACTCTTGTTGTTTCTCCAATTCTACTGTATTTTCTATAAACAAAAATACCTCTCTCTGTCTCTCCTAGGAGTCAAGTCCACTCTTGCTGTTTCTCCAATTCCACTGTATAAATATAAATACCTCTCTCTGCCAAAACGCATCGGCCGCGTGCTCTTGTCGACAGACACGGCCAATTGTTGCTTGTTTGACCTGCACCTGTGCCACATGACCACATCAGCTTCACTCCCAATCGCACGGTTCACATTCCTGGGCAAATCCACGTTAAATAATACTTTATCATCATATCGAACTCGTAAAGTTTGTGACAAATCCATCCAGTTTGTCTGTCTCCCCCGCTCAGGCTGGTCTTCGTCACAACGCCAACAGGGTTTTCAAAAGTGGGTGTGTTTAGATCCTGAAAACTGGCATTGTTCTGAACTGAAAAGTACTGTAACACTTTTCGTTTGTTTGTGGTAAATATTGTCCTACCATGGTCTAACTAGGCTCAAAAGATTCGTCTCGTAAAATACATCTAAACTGTGCAATTATTTTTTTATTTCATCTACGTTTAGTACTCCATACATGTACCGGCATTTTGATGTGATGGAGAATCTTCTTTTTCATAGTAGAATTTAAGAGAAATTTTTTGGATCTAAACAGGGCCACTACAAAAACAAATCACTCCGCAGATAGTGTATCCCCAAAAGCAAAATTCCTACAGAAGCCGCCAAGTCAGTGGCATCACGGAGGGCGGGATATTTTTTTTCCTTTTTCATCCTGACTTCCAATGAGTAGAAAAAAGGCATGTTAGGCTGTGTTTAGATCTAAAAAATGGAGGCGAAAAACAGACAAAATCTGTCAAAATTTGGCAAAAAACATCACATCCGACACTGTAGCGCACTGTAGCACATTTCGTTTGTTTGTGGTAAATATTATCCTACCATGGTCTAACTAGATTCAAAAGATTCGTCTCGCAAAGTACATCTAAACTGTACAATTATTTTTTGATTTCATCTACGTTTAGTACTCCATGCATGTACCGGTATTTTTGATGTGATGAAGAATTTTTTTTGCATAGTAAAATTTGGGAGAAAGTTTGGATATAAACACAGCCTTACATGATTACATCCAGAGGTACAAGGGCAAACAAAGAGAACCGACCATATGGATGTCATAACTCCTGCCACTTTTATCTCCAAATGTGGAGCCAAAAAGACTCAGATCTATATACATGAGACAATACTAAAAAAACGCTGATGACTTTAACCGTACAGATCCACAAGCTTGAATGCTTTGCATCAACAACTAGGCAAAAATGGATGCAACCTCATGGATTCCCCGGTGCACAACCAGCACATTCTCGTGCAACCTGTGGCAGCGGCATGAGGACCACATGCAACATTTGCTTTCTCCAATCAAGCTTGACCAACCAACAGCGCAGGCTTCTGTCACTACAAAAGCACAGGGCACAAGCAAATAATACAGTATGGTGAGGGCAGTTGTGAAGGGAGCAAAATGGTGCTTTTCCATGACTTAGAGGCTTACAGGATCTGCATGACAGTAGCAGGCTCCTCCATGATTCATAAAGTGGTAATATAAAAAAAAAAAGTTTAAAGTTCAGGGATTTTCCCCAGCAAAATTGCACAACGGCAATTCGCCTGCTCTTCTGAGAAGTAAGGTAACTTGATTAACGAATCTTGACCTGAAAATAGTAAATTTTTTCTGTTAGGACACTCAAACATCACTGTACTATGCCTCAAGTTCAATGGTCAAACTTCTTACTTTATAAATGGGCCAATTAACATAAACATAAGATCATGAGAGCTACCTACAGTATTCTAGCTGGGATTACTTGCTCAATGTGACTGTCAGGTTGGAGTATGGCTCATTAATCACTTTCAACAAACATTAGTATCAAATTGATAATAAAATGACAGTTGAAATGTTCCGTAGGGTAAATAAAAAAATAATAGGGCAACAACTAAAACAAGGGATTGTTGTTGTAAGAATTCAAAAGTTCAAATCATACTTACCCTAACATACTAGTATTTGTCAAGCAAATAGTAGATAGAGAAGGAATTTAAGTTGAGGTCAGTGTCTAACAAAACTGAGAAAGCTAACCTTTATCGCCATGGCTGTGACAGTGAGATAACAGTGTTTGATACAGCTGCTCCACGATCTCTAAAGATGGCTGATGTGAGCACATTGTACTGATTAACAACTGAGCTGTACAAATTATTTGTGAATAGCTCCTTTCCCTGCATGAAAGAAAAGAAAAGAGGGCAGACATAACTTCCTGGAACATACAACATTCAACAGTTGAAGACAAGCTAAGTGAGCAAGAAGCTGATAATACCTTGGAAAAGTTATAGGCACTATATAAAGTATCATGTACACTCCTTACTAAATGAGTAACATTTTGTCACAAAGATCAAGGGACTAAAAGATTTATAGCAATGGGAAACTTGACAATTAAACAGGGCAATTCAACCACTAAATCCAAGCACGAGCAGTAGGGTTTGTGAAGATCATATAAAATCAAAAGACATCTATAAACTAAAATGAGAATAGTCATTTTCTTATTAGTTTTTCGTAGCATGGAGAAAAGAGAGATGAACCAGTGTTGATTCATCCTAAGAAGTCATAAACGAAAGGGACCCAA
This sequence comes from Paspalum notatum, assembly GCA_022530915.1. NCBI lineage: Eukaryota > Viridiplantae > Streptophyta > Magnoliopsida > Poales > Poaceae > Paspalum > Paspalum notatum. The sequence goes on along the minus strand of CM039684.1, from coordinate 20,631,385 downwards.
GAGAGATGCAGTACCCAGGCCAATCTACTAATTTCAACTTTGCTAACAGCATAAATATCCAACTATTTCCACCACTTTAAATAAATTATTGTATACACATTTCACGATACTTGTTGCTAGTTAAGATCCTACCAGAACTTCTCAGTAAGAGAACAATCAAAACCGTAGAGGCGTAGAAGCTTATCTACATGTAACAATGAAAAATTATTGTGCACCTGACTGCCCAAAACGAAATTCCACCACCCAACCTCAATCTAAAAGATATATTAATATTGAGTAATCAAACAACAAAGCATTTTAGTCCGAAGCTAGTTGAGATAGGCTAGAGTTGAAACCCAATAAGAGCTACCAACAAAAGGGGAAAGAGAGAAGATAAAGAGCAGGGCTTAAAAAGATACTGATAGGTGGCAAGAAGCTAAGCAAGGTTTAGGCACGTGGATATTAATAGGTGCTTTCCAATAACTTCCATCCAAAGACAACTCTATCGGTATATTCCATCCCTTCAAGTCCTTTTTGATTGACTCCTCCCATGTCAAGTTTGGCCAGCCCTACCTCTTTTCACATTATTGGCGCGTCTTAAGATGACACTTGCTACAGCTGGATTGGTGGAGTAGATTAGATGGATAGCAAGGTTTAAACCAGACTCACCCTCCCCCTAAGGAGGTTCTGAGAACATAGTTAGTCCTTGCTTAACTTCTTTAGTGGGCCAAGAATGATACATATAGAGCATGTGGAGTCCGTAACACCACTATGCGCAGGTGCCTCGAGATGCCTCCTTTGTATGTGCCCAAACCGCCTCAACCAATGTTGTGCAAGCTTTTCTTCAATTGGAGCTACCCCTAGCCGCTCATGTATCTCATTGTTTCAGACTCGATCCATTCTTGTATGGCCACAAATTCAACATAACATACACATATGTGCTACACTTAATTGATGAACATGCCACCATTTAGTATGCTAACATTCTGCAGCATACAATATTGCAGGTCAGATCACCGCCCCAGAACTTGCCTTTTCTTCTGCAATACCCTCCTGTCAAAGAGAATGCCAGATACTTGACGCCATTTCATCCAACCTGATTTAATTCTATGGCTAAGATCTTCATAGCCATATTGAGCAAACCAGCTTATAAAATATTGAGTAAATCAGCTTATTGCATAGCACAAGTTCACAAGCAAGCTAGCAATTTATAGGCACATCAAGATATCCAATGATGGCTCCTGCCAACAAATAGCCAATTACCACACAGAACTAGTGGCAGGAGCATCAGCTATCAAGGAAGAATGATAATGTATATAGATATCGTTGTGAACAAACCTCATCGGCATTCTTGGTATGAGCAACATCCCCATACTTTATTTCTTCAGCAACTGACAAGCCTACTCCGTGGAAGGATATCACCCTTTGCTCACCAATCTCTTTCTCAACCTATTCAATTACAAGAGAAAGGAAAATAAGAAATTGGTGCCACAAAAAAATGTAACTGATATGATGAACACTAATGTAGTAACGACACCTGTTGTGGTGGAGGCATAATCTCATAACACAGCAATGATAGTGGATATATGTGCCCAGGAACACCAGCATGCTCCAGAAGCCTCCTCATATTGTCCACTGCAGATGAATCGAATGGCGCCTGCCCTTGTTTTTACAAGTAGTAGTAAACAAAGTAAACATAAGGGAATGTACATGCAAAGCCCTTGTCTTCAAATCATTGTCTTTGGTAAAGGGATAATTCTTATCAGCCATATCACAATGCTATTACGTTGATATAAAAGATGCACAATAATGTATAGAAAAGATGAAAACATGATGCACTAGTCAAAATGGAAGAACAATACCAGCAGGCAAGAAAATATACCGGGTACCATTCACCTGTTGAAGGATCCGGGCGGTCTCTACCACCACTAGGTGCAATCCAAATTAGCTGTGAACCACCACTGCGTAATGTTGTAAGAAGACAGGTGACATCAAACCCAAGTAAGAAAACGATAAAGACAACTCCATACACAATGATTCAGACAGAATAAATTTTGCCTCACTGGAGAAAAAGTAACAACATAGCAAATGCCTAATGGTGTGAAAAACTTTATGAAATCTATTGACATTATATTACATCTATAATAGTTTGAGCCTAATAAGTAATCCTCACCCAAAAAGCATTGTAAGGTAAGTATGATTGATCACAGAAATATCAACTATATTTTTTTACGGCAAGCGTATAGCTCTTTAAACTTTTATTTGATAAATTTGTGTCATTAAGCACCAGCTTCTGCTACAAGTCATCAAGGTAAAACATCTGACTAATAGACTTAATATTCATAGAGAAAAAGGATTAAAAGTTAAAACTAACATGTTAGGGAAGATACCGTAAAAGCAAGGCCATTTCCTTGAGACTTCGGGTATTTGATCTCCTCTTCATCTCAATTAGCTCAGGATAATCATTCATATGCTTTTTCGAGTACACACAAATGAGGTTTCTGATGGGAGAAAATGCTTAAGTGACAAATTGATGGAAGAAAGCAGAGACAACATTATCACATATCACAAAAAATTCTGGGTGGAGAAAAAGACCTTCCCATGCTAAATGGCTTGCAAAGCGGATCTGTGACAACCCTATCACCAGCAACATAAATCTACAGCAGGTAGAAAATTTAAGCTGTTTTAATTGGTCAATATAGTTCAGCAATAACTTAACAGTGTATATTCAAAGAATGGCCTTACTATGTTTTCACTAATCCACGGATTGGTTTTTTCAAGCAGCAAGGAGATGATTGCTGGATCTGCTTCTGTCTGATGGTTAGACATCAAAACAACATTGTGGCCCTGCGATGATGTACTTCAGTATAAGAATTTTCAGAACCATAGATTGCAAGAATGGGCATGTCAGAAAAAGTACTACAACAACTTCATGCCTGGTGCTTCAAGTTGTAACAGAACTAGCTAGATGCATAAGTATATGTGGTTTCTGAAGTATGATGTGTACTAACTGCCAGCATACCTTCTCTAAAATATGAAAATTTTGGACCATGATTGATCTATAGTGAGTGATAGTTACTGAATAGAGAAACATGAACTATAGTGACGATTAGATGAATTGACCTGGTGGAGCTTCTCTTCTATGTCATGAAAAAGGGAAATGTTGCCAACATAGGAATTCCTAAGGATATGAAATGAGATTAGCAAAGGATAAGGGAACTAAGTCGAAGTCATTTAGAATACACATAAATGTATCAAGTCTCCCGACATGGCTTGGTAATAAAGTAAACCAAAATACCTTAGCAGACAGTCCTAATTTATGTGTTGATGGAAGATAATGCACCTAAAAGTTTATGAAAAGTTCCAACCAAATATGTATGAATAGAGCATGTAATCATCTATGTGCGTTCAAATTTCGACCTTTGTGCAAGGAGAAACAATAAAGAGAAATCAGCTTGTGAATTCTTTTTGGTTGCAGATTACACAAACAGTTCCACCTGTAACAGTTTACATGCCGATTTCTCTTTTTTGTTTCTCCTTGCACAATTTTTGTTCAAGCTCAAATTCTGTGTGCACATAAATGATCACATCGCCTTATAGATGCATTTTGTCCACAGGACCATAGGAGCACAGTAGGTGCTTGGAGCATGTTCTTGTTGAACAGAGATTTCTTTCTCGCTAAACTAATAGTTAATAAGTAAATAAGCGCTTGCAGCAACAGAACGGCAACAAATGGAGCATGGCCTCCGGAGATGGAAATGAAGGTTACACTTAGGGCCGGGCACAAAATCCGATACCCAACACCCGAAGTGGAAGTACCTGATCCCAGACTCGAAAGCGGAAAAATTGGGCAAACATCGAGTATCAAGTCCGGGTACCTAGAACTATTACATATATTCGAGTTTGATCCTAGTACCCAAAATAAGTAAAAGGCACATATCATAAATCACACTTTTAATCAGCCAAGCCCATGGACACATTCATTGCACGTTCAATGATCACCTAAACGCTAAAAAGTCGGCCGCCTATTGTTTAGCATTTTTTTCAGACTAAACAGTCATTTAAACGGATAAATAATAAATTAAATGGGATAAGAGGCCAATATACACAAACAGTTGGCCACTAAATATTGCTTAAATAATGTTTAAAAGGACTATACACGACCGTTTAGGCGAACAGTGTGCACGCTGAACCAGCCTACCTACCCTAGCTGCCATCCTGTGTCCTGTGCCAGCCGCTGCAACTCTCCTCGTGCATCCTGAGTCACACCATCACCTCCCTAGACGCCGCTCATGTAACCCCCTGCCTCCACAGCCACTGGCATCCCTTACGCCACTTCATCTGCAAGGATGCTACGGCACCTAGAGCCAGCCCCATCCGTGGTACCCACACCGTCAGCATTCGTCCACCCTCTCTTGTCTAGCTATCCTGTGCCTTCCTCATCCTAAGGCTACCACCCGCTATCCAAATTCTCTACAAGTAAGCATCATGTCCCCATCAAGGTCAACTTTGTGTGCTTGTCAAATCCTAGTATGTGGGTACTGATTTGTAGAAAGGGTTTTGTTCTTACATTAGATTCAGTTAATTGGAAGTTTGGAAAATGACTCCTTAGTCCTTGCTGCTTTTGGTTGATTCTTATTGATTATGTACAGAGTCGCTCTTGTTACAAATTGTTCTTCCTTTTGTTCTATTGGCTATGATATATTCACCTGAACCCAAAATTTCAGGCATCCGAAATATAACCCGAATTACAAGAACTGATTTTTCAAGTACACCCAAATGTCTACCCCTAGCTACAATATAGATTAACCAGATATTTATCACCTTCATCTATGTTAGACTCAAAACCCTCAACAGTCACAAAATAATTGTGGAAATATCTTCATATAACATTTGTTTTATATGAAAATTACCAATCTGCAGTTGCACAACAAGCTTCGATAAGTTTGCAAATCATGAAAACAAAGGAGCCTCAAAAGTCAAAACTCTGTGCTCTAGATAATTAGTTCACACCAAATGAAAACAAACAACAACAGTGAGTCAGATGATAAGGCATGTTATCCACCCGTCAAAATGAATAACATCCATAAGGGGAACAGTAAACTTTGTGGAATTATTTGAACTTAAACCATGTAGATAAGTCAGATATTGCATTACCTAAAATCTACCAGTGGCCTAATGTAATTCTGACCAAACATGTAGTAGTCGAACGGTTCTCGCATAGCTTTGTGATAAGGTGGAAATGTAAATGGATTCTGCAAAAGGATGAAGCTCGATATGGTAGGCCATCATAGAAAATATATAAAATTGTCAGAGAGAATTGTGAAGGAAATCAGAGTAGACAGTGGATACCTGAACATCCAGTAGAACACGATCAAACAAAGCCGTCATATTTGAAAGCATGATGTCATACACATTAGGATCTCCATTTTGCAGTACCTGGTAAAACAAAACATTCAGAAGACGTGCACCATAATAACATTCTCACAATAGCAAATAAACAATACTGCAAAGATCAACCCAGCAGTTGTTACCGCATTCTTGTAATTATAATACAGCTCCTCGAGGTTACTGGCAACATCTGCAGGCAGTTTTCCATTCTCCAGTTCCTTTCTGATGTGTGAAATGAGCTCTGCAGACCGTGCAAATGTGTGTGTGTGTGTGTGGGGGGGGGGGGGGTGGGGGGGGGGGGGGCGGGGGTGTAAAGAAGAAGACGTCAGTTTCTCTGCATAATTGATGATTCCATATTAATGGGGCAAGTGGAATTTATAGGTTCTTTCGTCCTGTATAAATGTGACTGTGACTACGCAAGCAATTTGGCGTACACTACTCCGACGAGGTAGCTGAGCCTTCGCTCAGCAAATTCAGCAGCAGTAACAGTGGATAGTGACGCAAACGCAGGTATTCTAGTGCGTATGTGAAACAATAAAAAAAAACAATGGGCGGGCAATATAAGCGGGACTTGCATTGGGAGGCCGCGCCAGCACAGCAGCAAAACGAACCTTCCTCGTCGAGCAGCGGCGAGGGTCCCACCACCTCCTCGGCGCCCATGTAGGAGGCGAGCACGGCGCCCTTGGCGGGGACCCGCGGGCCCCGCCCCCCTCCGGCCGCCCTCCACGCGGCCTTGGCTTCCAGCCGCAGCGCCCCGCGGCGGGACCGCAGGAGCCTCGCCGGCGCGGTGAGGATGGCGGCCCGCGGCGAGGCGAGCCAGTGCGGCGACGAGGAGGTGGCGGTGGCGGGGCAGGCGCCCCCTGCGAGCGCGACCAGCGGCGGCGCCTGCATGGGGAGGCGGCGGCGGGAGGTTCTAGAAACCTAATCCGAAAACCCTAGTGGCCTGGTGGGGGCGCTGGCGGGCCTGGCCTGGGGATTTGCGCACGAGCACGAGTCCAGCTGCGGAGGAGGACGGACGGAGAGGGCGAAGGCGGCATCGAGATGAAAGCCTCGGCCTGATCACCCCCAGCTAGTTTTTTCTTTGTGTGTGTATATATCTTTTGTTTCTTTCTGCGCAGAAAATTAAAATAGAAAAGAAAAGGGTGATGATGATACGATATTTTAATATGCCGTTGTGTGTGGGTAGGATTTGTTGCGCGAGACCACTGGATGGACCTTGCCTTTTTTCACACACGTCCTTGTCTATGCCTATCCTATATGTCTCCCAAAACCCTATTGGCACATTGCACTAATCTCATAATTCTCAGTTGGAGAGGGCGTGATAACATAGAAGACTATTTATTTACCTTTTAGATCTCATAGACACTTCAGGTATGCTTTGTTAGGCACAATATTTTATTATAGAGGAAACATGATAAGTACAAATAGTCGTTTAAAGACTGTCTTATTATTGCTGGTGCCTCGTAAGCATGCAATACTTGGACTCCATTTGTAAAGTTCTGCTTATACCTTCACATTCTCCAAAGTGAATCTATTGATGTAGAAGAAGTGGAAATGGCCTCTTATGCCATATTTCCCATCCAATGTTTCTTAGGTTTTTTTTTTAGGTCCAAAGGATGAACGCACAAATTGTTAGTCGAACAAAGTGCCTCACGTGTTCAGCATTCTGGCTATGATAGAAGAGACCGAGAGCTAATCCTACACACCAAAAAGTCTGATGGTAGAGGATTTGTAAGCATTCACAGACCAATTTTCCGGTGTTTAGAGGGCTTAGCCAAAGAAAAATAAACATGTTGGACAATCTGACGTGTGCATCAAACAAGTTACACGAAGGTGTGTTTCTTAAACGGTTGGAGGGCGCTTGTCAAGTATGCGCACCTAACACTCCAATGTATATCATTGAACAACTGATGTCATTGCTCAAATGTCTAGTTCAATGATCGGCTCAACAACTACTTTGGGAAAAGTACACACCAGATAGTCCAAAACTCCAATATGCACACTAGATAGTCCAATGTTGATGAGTTTCGCCAGCCTTTTTTTCTAAATGTTAGTTTGGTATCTTAGGATATTTATAACACATCCATTGAATCCACTATGATGTAGTCCATATAGCTGGAACAATTGAAGGAAAACTATAAGCCACATTGAGTGCTAAAGGATCAATCTTGGGCCTTTGCGCACTTGTAAGAGAGTGTTAGCTCTTATGAGAGTTGAATGTATAAGACAACTCTTCGATTGCAAGCGATTGTACTAGTTATTGGACCTTCCAACTTGGTGTGGAGTGGCATGACACTTTATGCAATGGCGAGGAGCAACCCCTTCTCGGTGATAAAACATCACAGCGAGGACAAGGCCATGGGGACCGAGAGAGATGATGGCAGTGGCCTTGACTTGGTGACTTAATGACACAACCTTTATTCACCATCGTGCCTTATGGTTAGAGGAGAATAGTCATTAGAAGAGACTCGGTAATTGGATGGTGAGCCAACGTGGAGTAGGAGTGGTGAGTAGGCCCCTAACTGAATCATAGGAAAAATCCTCATGTCTGCTCAGGAGTTTGCATCTCTAGCTTTAATCCCTTTACCATGTGCATTTAACTTTCCTACTTGGTTGATTTTGGTTGATTATGTTTGACTATAGGCTTCAAGTCTTTTGGGTAAACAGAGGATCACATGGTCAACTTTAGTGTTAACCAGCAGGTGCAGGCCGAGATGGGTTTATTTTATACAATAGTTTGAGCCCTAAGTTCAACTAGGACCCAGTTTACTCTATCTTTGCTTGGTTTAGATCCCCTTTAATGTATCTTTGCCCAACTTAGTCTGTTTATACGTATAGTTTATATGTTATAAAACAATTAGCATAGATACAGGTGTAGGACACACGCTGTAAACCGTGCCTCAACTTACATACTTGATCGGCCTACAAAGATCATGTGAAGAGTAGAGGCATCAAGTTGGACCGACGCCTAAGAGAGGGTGAATTAGGATTTCTAAAACTAAGGCTCACTAAAAACTACAACTACTAAGTAAAACATATGCAAGATAAAACTAACTCTATGCACTAAGTTTTTTGCTAAGTGTTACTGACTCTACCGTGGTCAAGTCTTGTAACCTAGTTCCACCTATAAATTAACCTATTTAGCTAGTCTAGGAAAGTAAGCACACAATTGTAATAATGTAAATGCGGAAGTTAAAGAGATAGGCAGAGAGAACGCAAACTCACGATGGTGATGATGACGATGGAGATTTTTTTCGAGGTTCGGGGAGGCCAACATGCCTCTACCCCCTACTTCTCGTTTGGTGCCCCTAGTAGGGCTTTGCTCTCGCGTAGTCCTCAAAGGAATACGGCCTCGCCTATGTAAGGGTGAAGGATGGCAAAGTGACTTCTGCGGAAGTCAAGCAACCCCGGTCAGGTCTCTGGATATCCTCGGTACACACCCACACAAGCCCTTCTCTCGCGTAGTCTTGGACTACGGCCTTGCCCATGCAAGGGTAGAGGATTGTTGGGGCTGTTGGGGTCTTCTGAGTCCTTCTCTCGGAGCTACCCCATCGTCTCCACTATGGGATGCTTTTGGCCAACGTGTCGAGGGCCTTCCTCCCTCTCACAAGTAAGGTAGCGGCCACTTCACACTTCGAAAGATCTCGCAAGACTTACAAGCCCCACATTTACAAAGACGACGTGCACGCAGGCACGGATACTGGACAATTTAGCCTAAGCAAAGATGCTTTGCAAACTCTAGCTATGTCGGGATGTGTCTATTAGCTCTTGTGGTGGTTGGGCTCTCAAATGTATGTATATGGCTCTATGGATGGATCAAGATGGTGCCTCTACACTTGTGTTAGCACAGGAGTCTCTAACCACCAAGTGGAGGCCGGCCATGGGGGTATTTAACTATTTATAGCCCAAGCCTCAAAATTAGCCGTTAGAAACAAACTTCTCTTTTTCTGCGTAACCACCGGACGGTCCGGTGTGTGTAAATAGCTAGCTATTGGAGTTCACTGTTGGATTGGGAAGTCAACCGTTGGAGCCACTGGACGGTCCGGTGGTTCCATCGGATGTTCTGGACTGAGAGCACTACAAGTCGAAGACCCAACCGCCAACACGCACTGGACTGTCCGGTGATGAACCACCAGACCGTCCGGTGCGTTCAGCGCTGGGACTGAGAGCCAATGGACCGGCCTCATTGCTCTTCTAGTGTGATGAGTGATTATCAACAGTACAAGTCCTCCGATGGGCTGGAGGCCCTCCGATGGACTGGAGATAGAGGACGACGAAGACCTTGATGGACTGAGGCAAAAGCCCTCCAATGGACTGGAGGCAATGCTCGGTGTCGGTCGGCTATGGAAGCTCGGTACACGGAGGGACGGTTCGGCAACGGTGGTGTAAGCCCTCCGATGGACTGCGAGGCAACTCCGATGGACTGGAGAAGCCGGGTGCCACCGTGGTGCTCCAACCCGAGTGCATGGTGCGAAGGCGTACGAGGGAAGATTTGGCGGCTTCGGCTCAAAACCGCCACCCAAGTTCAAATGACTTGGTGGGTTGGGCTCCAACTCGCCAAGATAGAAGACTGGGCCAAGACCTGGCCCAGGAAGCCCGCAAAATAAAGTTTTTCGGTTTCTGATTTCAAAACCGGGGGAAGTTTCCAGACTACTGGCTACGTGGCGCACATCCAAGCGAGGCGTGGAGAAGAAGAAGATCAAGCCGTCATCGTAGTCGTCCGATTGTATCTTTTCGGTTTGGCCCCCTCCGGGCATTTTTAGAGTAAGGGGTCTTAGTGTAATTGTGTCGCTTAGGGCCTAGGGTATAAATAGACTTGAGAGGCTTCCTTGGAGCTTATCTTGGCAGCACAAACCCTAGGTTTTCCCTAACCCTAGCAGCTAAGGTCCAAAGAGAGAAAAGAGAGGAGATTTGCTAGGAGATGAGTGCCTACTTTAGTCAAATCTTGTCATTAGTGGGAGGATGATGGGAGGTAGGCTCCAGAGAACTTGTGTAACCTGAATTTCATGAATAATCAAAGTTTCCTCGTTGTGTAATCCATGTCTTGAGCAGCTCAATTTCGTCCTCCTTTTTCCCTCCCCGTTCCAGTTCGTTTTTGGTTCCAATCCTTGGATTTTGGTGTGTTTCGGTTTGTCCAAGGTTGGGATCTTTTTTTTTGCTGGTATTTTGCCTTGCTATGATGTGGTAAATCTCACTAGCTAAGTGCTAGAATCATCAAACCACGAGCAAGGGCCATTCTTGTCGTATTTCGAGTTTTCTACCTCACGAGATTTGCAATTCCTGTGGAACCCTTGATCTTTTCAAGTGGATCTTTTGGGGTTTGCTAGGTAAGGTCTTTAGGATTGTCCATGCAAATTTTCATGAAGTTTCGTTGAGATTTGGCCCCGTTTTGATCGATTTTTCGATGGGGTGTCGGGCTGTTTTTCTGCGCAGTTTTTCGGAGAACTGACAGGACAAATCAATTGTCCTTAGGTTTGTCCGAAGTAGGAACTTCGGACTGTCCGGTCTATAGACCTCGGACTGTCCGGTCTGTTGTGTTTTTGGGCTATTTCTTTCCCCTTCTTTGTGTTTGTCCGGTCAGGCCTTTTGGTGGAGAGAGGACTGTCCGGTCTAGCCTCTTTGGGCTGTTTTTGCGAGTTTCTTGCTCCGCTTGTCTTGGGGTTTGTTTTTTTTATTTCTTTGGTTTTTGGAGTGTTGTTGTTTGCTTCAAACTTGTTTTGTGTCAACCACTACATGCCTATACTTTTCACTCACTAATCTTAAGTAAAGCATGCTTCGGTGTGTTGAGTGGCTAGTGTACGACACTTGCAAGCTTTGTAGCTTGTCTTGTTTTGTTTGTGCTTTGTTGTGTTCGCTTGTTTTGTTGCGTGCTTCAGTGTTTTTCCGTTTAGGGTTTCTCAATGTGTCATAGGATTGGTAGCTTGTCTATGCTACGCAACTCTGCACATTAGAAAGGTGTAGTTTTAGGTGTAGTTTGGTTGCTCGTCTTACGTCCGTTTCGTTGGGCGTTAATTCTAGTGCTTCCGCTTTCCACCCGATACGTATCTGTTCAGTGGACGGTATCGAGTGTGCGTGTGTTTTCGTGAAAACGCACTTTGGGGGTTTTGAGTTTGAGTTTTTCAAGTGCTGCTGTTCACTCCCCCTCTAGTCGCACGTCTCGGTCCTACAGGGACTTGGTCGTCTTCACGTCGTTGCCCTAGAACGTCCGGTGGTGCCACCGGATGGTTCGATGCTGCACCACCGGACGGTCCGATGCATGCAAATGCACCGGTTCTTTGAGTCTTTATCCTGGGGCTTATTCTTCTTTTTGGACCATCTGATGGGGCCCTTTTTATCCTTCCAATGGCCTAAAAAATCGGACCGCGACCGATCAGCGGGACCGCCGTGTTGTGCACCCGCTTGTAACTTGATGGCGGCTTGGGCCTTCTCTTCTCTTGTGTCTTTTGAGTCATTTGAGGTTTTTATTTCTCAAGTCCATCTTTTGCACCCTGGGACTTAAACAAAAACATTTGTACACAAATGACATGTGTTGTCACATCAACTACCAAAATCACATTAGGGAACTATAAGCACAAAGCTCATGGCTCATTTTCTTTACAGCATCAAAGGAAGAAAGGATATGGCCGGCCATGCAATCAAGTAGGGGCGGATCTACTGGGCTGCCAAAGTATGATATGGCATACCCTAAGCCCAACCCAAAATACAAGGGCCTATTTAGAAAAAAAAAGGAAAAACTCTCCATACCTGTTCGGACTGCCTAGAGTCCATACTGCGTTGTAATGTGTGCAACCTTGATCTTTTTGTTGTTGACTCTGAGACAGTATATGCTATTCTGTGCTTGTATACCGAATTGGTTGATGCATTTTATTGTTATTTACCGAATTATAAATGGAAAATTTTGTGCGGCATACTCTTTAAAAAAAATCATAGGTCCGCCACTGAATCAAAGAAGGCGGGAAAGGAAATTAAAAATGAAATTTAAAGAAGGAATATCCGTTTAATGGATCCTCTTGGATGCATAAAGTTCTTGAATATATATCTTGTCATATGCCAATTTTAACCAAAATATCTTTCCACTTACGTTACAATCAAATCTTTGTCCAAACAAGCAAAACAACATTGAGACTATATTATAACAATTTCATCGCCTCTTTTATAATTTAACCTTTTATAATATAACAACTTTAATCTTAACAAATCCAATGCAATATAAATCTTCTCTTGTTTATGCAAGCAAGCCATAAATAAGACCAACTAATGTTCATATATTCTTGTGTCTCTTTTGCCTTGATAAAATGCTTGCTAGATATGAGATTGACTTAAATAGTCTATCAATAATACCTACTAAAACTCAACAAAGACATTAGACCTTTACTTATGTTTATCGTCCAACCATCGAAACCCACTAAGGAGAATAGATGCACTTTCATGCTCCACGCTCGCACCAGCCACCTCGCCCCGCTGCCCCACGGCACTCGTCGGTGCTACACCTCGACCTCTTTGCCACCGCCGCCCACGGCCATCCCATCCCCATCACGCGCCGCCAGCCACCTCGCCACCGATGTGTGCGGGCGCTCACCGCGATTTTTTGTGAAAGTAGTGTCGTTTAAATTTATGGATTGACATGGACCACGAATTTAACATATCCCACGCAGATGAATTCATGGGTTTGTGCTAAGCCCATGAAATTAACGTAAATTCATGAGGGCCGACGAATTTAATCCGTTAATTTCGTGAGAACAAATTTGATGAATAAATTTAGCTTAAATTCGTAGGTATAGGCCTAGAAACATAGGTTTCTGGCCCATGAGTTTTGGTGCCGTTCTTGTAGTGTACGGATTACAGGAAACTCTCGTTGCTATTTCTAACACACATAGTAAGTTTATTAAGGTCCGCCCGAATGGTCATTGTCTTTAGACTTGATTTTTAGGAGTACCTAGACTCAAAAGACTTGCAATCTCCAAAATCAACTATGGTTAGTTAAACTATGACTTATTATCCTCGCACTCAACACCTGCCTTGCAGTTTTAATAAATTCTGGTGACCAAAGGTCTACCAAGAAAGCCGTTCTCTGAGTCTGCGTATAGCTACTGCATTTGCTTTTTTTTTATCAAGGAAAGTTTATTGAAATTCATATCAACATATAAAGGTGATACAAAGTCTCGAATATTACTCCCAACCTCTACATAACGGGATGCACACTGCAGCCTACAAGCATACAAAGTGGACCTGACATACTAATGGCAATCAATCATAAGACTAGACCACCACTCATGCTTTTGGGTAAAAAAGGCATTGGCCACACGCGCAGTGTTGCGATGCCGCCACAACTGTATCCTGCGATGTTGGCCGCTGTAAAATAGCCCATGACCGGAGCCAATGAACAATCTTGAAGATAACTATATATATAAGTAACAATTGAGAAAGTTAGGTGTCGCTTTAGAATGAACGAAAAATCACAACACCAACAATTTCTTGGAACGATTTTGGTTCTTTATTCAGCGCCTAAGGCTGCTCTCACCAAAGGGTCCAAAAGGAGAGCCCAAAATACTCTGTCCTAGAAAACAAGTCATTCTGAGTTTGTCCTAAGTCAAACTTTCTAAAGTTTGACTAAATTTATACGAAAAAGTGTAAATGCTTATAGGACCAAATGAGTATTGTTAGATTCCTTGTCACATATATTTTCATTAGGTATCAATTTGGTTCTGTAAATGACGATATATTTCTTTATAAATTTGGTCAAACTTTACGAAGTTTGACTTAGGACAAACCCAAAACGACTTCTTTTCTGGGACGGAGGGATTGTTTTGCACTGTAGACACAGAGGGAGTTAGTTGGAATAGTAGATGAGCGGGATTGGATAGACGCTCTGGTGAACATAGCCTAAGCATGCAGTGGGAAGGAAACCGCCTACAAACGCAGGCGCAATTTAGAATTAGATGGGTAAGATGCTGGCAGGAACATATCTACCCTATAAAAGAACGAGTTTTTAAAAATATATTTTGCACCTAAAACTCTCCTGCCTAAATTTATACCGACCCTTAGATTGCCTTCTATCCATTAATCAAACAGTCGATTGTATTGGTCTTGGACCCATAAACTTTCTAACCTTAATCAGCTTCAGGATGTATTTCGGTGTCAAATATTTAGAACGAGAAAAATCTTACAGAGCGCTTACGTGAAACACGATGATGTGTAATTCACATATAGTGTGTATATATATATATATATATATATATATATATATATAAACAAATAAACAAAAAGTAAAACAGTTGATCGGATGCCAAGACAAATCTGAACTGTGGGAAACATTTTCAGAGCCCGGCATCACCACGTCGCCTCTCCACCAGCACCGCACGCAAACCAGAATATATAAAAAAAGATCTGCAACGTATGGACGGCGGCGATGCGACTGCTATGGGAGGAAGAGACCGTTGACCGGCTCTGCGAGCCGTCCGATGGCTCGCCGGACGTCGGCATCACGGCGTCGCCATTTTGCTTACGGCGCAAGGCAAAGGCGGGGCAGCTTGGCATCCAAGTTTAGAGCGCTCGCGTACCCGCGCCGCTGTGGGGTCCGGGCCCACGTGTCGGGGAGCGTGTTGGGGGACCGGGGCGGTGGGTGGGAGCCGAATAATAATAACACCACCGGGTGGGGCCCGGAGGCACACGGCAAAGGCGTGCGTCGACCTCGCCCTCATCCCCGTCTCCTCCCCCAATAATTCCACCGCCGCACGCCTCCTGCCTTTCCTCTCGCCTTCGCGCTCCGCCGCCGCCGCCGTCGATTCGCTCTGCGCTCGCCTGTGTCTCTAGTATCGCCGGCGAGGGGAAAAAGGAGCAGCAGCAGAGGTGAAGGTCCGGCGACGACCCCCACCTCCGGCCATCGCCGGGGATAAAGTGGGTCGGTAGGAGAGAGCCCTAGGGGGAGCGAAGGGGATCGGATCGGGAGAGATGAAGCAATCAGTTTGTTCGTCCGCCGTAGTCCCTGCTAACTCCCACGCTGCTACTAACCCTAGGTAAGGCTCGTCGATCGGCGGATCTGCTCTTCTGATTGCTCCGTGAAGAGGACCCTTGAATTTCATGTGCGATCAAGGCGATAATTGTTGGGTAATGCATATTTGAGAGTCCCAACTTGAATATATATGTTGTTGACTTGTCAAAATTACAATTTTGGTCATGTGGCCGCACTTCTGGTTAATTTACCTGTTAGATTCGCTGAAATCCTTGCTTGTACATGCGTGTGGCTCACTTTCCATGGGGAAATTTGGCAGGATCCCTTTGAACCTTGTGCCTTTTTTTACTTTTATTTTTTATTATGTGAGACAGTTGTCGCCCCAACTCTGCTATTCGTGTGTATGGTATATGGTTCATGTTCTCTTTGCGTTCAGAAAAACAACTGCGTTCAAAAAGTTCTGTTGCTCGCTGTTCAGTTAAACCCATGACTATATATAACTACTAACTTGGGCATGGAAGAGAAAATTAAGTGCTTTAATTCATGATTCAATTGATGAACCATGTTATATGTTCATGACTTAACAGGATAAATGGAAACCTCTCTATCTGTCTGAACTGTCTGTATGCTTGCAGCATGCCCTGTTGTTGGTCAATGGTTGACTTATTTTGCATCGGATGGCATTGTTGTGCCACTAGAAAAGGAATATGTGCATCTATGATCTGTCTGTCCATACTTAATATAACCACCAGCGACAACATTAAAATATATCTTACTAATATTTTTCAATCTTCCCTTTTCAGGATCATTCTGTCTTTATTTGTTTCTGGTCCGACTCTCTTTCGTTTTAGCACTGTTGGTTATGAGATTGAGCTTCTCCAGAAGCTTTTGTACTAGCTTAGTGTAAATAGTAGACTTCCTCGGCTTGAGTTTGTTAGGAAGAATTAGTCTCTGGTTTGTGTTCATTTCTGCTAGCAATAATGGCTGCGATGAACGAAAAGGTATTGGGTAAATGTCAAAGTAACATGGGTACTCTCAAGAGAAAGCGGGAGAGCCCCGCTGCATATGATGCTGATGCCTACCGCACATCTAAATTGCATCAGCGTCCTGCCGATTCTGCTGCTGTTAGGTTTCATGTTGATCAAGACCGCAAGGCAAAGATTGTGTGCCACTTCAACAAGCAGATTTTGCAGAGCTATAAAAATTTCATGACTAGTGCACCACCTAAGCGTATTATGCTTCGCCAAGGTGCTCACTGGAAAGACTTTCCAGAAAAGATTGTCAAGTTGGCCCAAGCTGACTTCAGGGTAAAAAAGACAATCACAGAAACAGGATATCAGAACCAACTATTTTTGCTAGATTTTGCACATATGACATTCATAGACTCGAAGACGGGTTTTCAAAGGCCGATAGCTTGGATCGATGAAAATGGAAGGGGCTACTTCCCAGAAACATTTCTGCAAGATCAGGACATATTTATGAGGAAGGATCTTGGCAATGGAAATCACGAATATATTAGTGTTGAGCCAAATGGGACACGAGAAATGAATGGCCAGCTCGGAACACCAGAAAGTTCTGCAGAAAGCTCAAACTTCGATTCAAGTACTGAAGATGTTTCCAGTCCTAAGAGGGCTAGAGCTGAAAAGAGCTCCATAGGGAAAAACTATGGTGATATGGTAGAAGCTATTGGAGAAAATGAGCCATGCTCTTTGTTGCCTACAGCATGTAACCTACTGCCACACCAAGCTAAGCTGGGTGAGGTATCACGTGCTCAGCGCACTATTGAAGCCGTGGAGAAATTGTTGCTGCAGGGGATGAGTTCTGTTATTGGATCCAAGGACATCATCGGAATCTATAGGACTCCAGTATTGGATGATTGTGGACAAGTCCGTTACCATCTTCACCAGAAGCAAGTGCAGGTTACTGGATGCCATCGTGGAAATGCAAATGTCCGCTATGCATGGCTTGCTTGCTCCAAAAGCACTGTTCATGAAATGATGCTGAATGGTGTTTTGCAAGTTCATAAGCCCGTTAAGTGCACAGCCTATGGAGAGGGGACCCTCTTTACACCAGCAAATCGTTCTGATACCTGGTATGTTCTTGTTTTCTGAATTATTGCATAAGCAACACATTTGTTGTCTACCTTTCTTAAACAAAATAATTGCTGGCAGCCTGTCACCTAACTCTGTTGTCTCCTCATCTACGCTTTCTAACCGTTCACACATTCAGTTAACTCAGCATCTATATATCTCAGCTGCTCACGCATTCCTTAGTTCATTACCCTTTTTACTGACATGTTGTTCACACTATTGCTTCATTTTTTTTCTTGTTCCTCACCAATTTATTTCTCCTTTCCCTAACCATTACAAAATTCAATATCTGTATTTTTTTTGTGTTTATTTCTCCTTTCCCTAACCATTACAAAATTCAATATCTGTATTTTTTTTGTGTTAATTTCTGCAGTGTGAAATACTCTGATGTTGATGAAAATGGCATAGTCCATATGATGTTGTGCCGTGTTATTATGGGGAACGTAGAAAT
This sequence comes from Paspalum notatum, assembly GCA_022530915.1. Taxonomy (NCBI): domain Eukaryota; kingdom Viridiplantae; phylum Streptophyta; class Magnoliopsida; order Poales; family Poaceae; genus Paspalum; species Paspalum notatum. The sequence continues at coordinate 20,613,522 of CM039684.1, read as the reverse complement.
AGTTCACCCTGGATCTAAGCAGCACCGACCTAGTAGTGACTATTTTGATAGTGGAGTAGATGACCTTAAAAACCCACAACATTACATTGTGTGGGATATGAATCTGAATAGGCACGTCTATTCTGAGTTTGTAGTCACCGTCAAATTGCCTTCTAAAACCAAAGGTAACTAATTGCGACTATTGTGTCTTAATTTGTTTAGCTCATTTAGTTCTTGATCTGTGGCAACCCAAATTTCCTTATTATAAGCATTTTCTGTGACAGATTCCTTAGTTACACACGAAGATTGTCAGAATTCGTCTGACGTGTCACTGGTGTTGAATTCTAGTTCGCCCGACCTTATGTCAGAGGTAAGATGCTTTACATGGGGTATCGACAAGATAGTACTTTCACAATAGAGTCTACTTCTATTGTCATACAGACAAGTTCCACTGTTGGATCAGCAAGAGCGTGTTTAGATTGTGTGACTTGACTCAATAATTGACTTGTGATTGCACTGTTGAGATTATAACTTGGAGCTGAATATATTCATTATCTTTGATAGAAACCTCCAAATATGATAAGTTTCCTTGTGAAACCATGCTATGTTTGTTATGTTGTTTGTTAAGGCACAAGTTAACAACTTTTATGCACAAAAACAGGAGATGAACCTTGAGGCACCTCCAGCATTGGGAGGTGGAAGCGCAGCCCCCATGCTAGGAGATTCAATGGAAAAGGCTCCAAGCTCACCTTGGATGCCTTTCTCCATGCTGTTTGCAGCAATTTCTACCAAAGTGTCTCCTGAGAATATGGATACGGTTATTGGTTGCTATGAAGAATTCAAGGTCTGGTGCTTTATATATTTTCTTCTTGAATTTTACCTTCCATTCTTCGGCGTCCCAAGTCACTGATTTGCATTCACATTGTGTTTTGCCAGAACAAGAAAATAAGCCGAGCAGAACTTGTAAAGAAGCTGAGGCATGTAGTTGGTGACAGAGTGCTAATATCTACGATAATGCGGCTCCAAGATAAGGTGTGAAATGCTCTGCTTGTATTTTGCTGGTGCAGTTCTCTTGTATTCTTGCTGAAAGCCTGAAACCCTTTTAGCCAGAAGGTGTTTCAGCTGGTGGGGGTTCCGGGATGGACCGCCACGCTTTGAAGGCCTTCTATCTTTTGCAGCGCACAAGCTACTTTTCAAGAGCATCAGAACAACAGTGGTTTGATGATCTGTTTCTTTTCACACTGTTTTCTAAGGAAAGCCTTCTTTGTTTTTTTGTCTATTTGGCTGCAGTTGCCTCCAGTGGAGAGGCGGGAGGCATCCAACTCATCGGCGGCCGAGATGGTGGCGAAACCGTGAAGTGGTTCTTTAGCGAGGGTGAGAAGGGAGAAACTGGCCGACTTGACATAAATACCTGGGAGGCAGCAGCGGTGAAATCCTCTTGCGTTAGCTTGTCTACCTTGTCCACGGCTGCTGCTTGTTCGAATTTACATTGGCAAGAAATGTATCGGGTGTTTTTTTTTTTCTCCATTGCAGAAGGAAACTATGCATGCAGCTTTCTCTTTCAGCGAAAAACGCTCCTTGTTACCTTCCGGTTTACCCTTTTGAGAGAAGAGTTAGGCCTTGTTAATTAATGTTGGTCTTATATACAACACAATCTTTTTGTGTTTGGTGTGCTGTGTGTGTTCTACAGCCGTAGAAGCTTACGCCAAGCGTTCGTCGTGCGTCAACCGGTTACAAAACAGAGTTCATGCCGACCGAGAAATAAAGCATGTTTGGATCAGCTAATAACTAGCTGCTAAACAAGACATGCTTGATCCAAATCAGCCAATTCCTTTTAATTTCCAGAAGTTAATTAATTAAGGGCATCAAAACATGCTCTAGATATAGCTGTTCAGAGAAATTGATGTTATCGCCCCCCAGTAGAATACAGTTCGTTGCGGATGATGAGGATTTAGACATTGGTAGGTGGAGCGTCAGATTCAGGGTCCCAGCCTGGAGGTTCGATGTTGGGCCAATCGCCTCTGCAACCTAGCCGGATGTAGAGGCTCTTCTTGCCTGTTAGCCCCCCACCAATCCATAGCACAAACCAGCATTCCATCAGTACTCTGATATTGGTCTTGATTTTGATGTCCATGCAGCTAACTAGTAATAATCTTTCTCAGCCAGGGATTACCGTACCTGCCAGCTTCTTGTCTGCTAAGGTTAGCTGCTTGAGGGCGACGAGGCAGCCTTGCGCAACAGCTCGCGTGTACTCCGGGTCCCACCCGCCCAGCTTCACCACCACGTCTGCCTTGGCGTAAGCAACGCTTCCACTGCTCACACTTTTCCGGGCCTCTTCTCTGGCCGTAGCTTCGTCTATATATATATATATACACGGATAACAACAACACACAACTCAATCTCTCAAGGTAAATGAAGCAAAATCTCCAGACCAATGGGGTAGATGGGTTGGGTGCCTTACCGCTTGCGCCGGACACCGACAGCCAAACCGTGAACCCAGAATGAAGGTACTGCCACTTGTCGAATCTGCTGGCTGCTCCTTGCTTGCCCCCGAGTGTTGCAACTACAGTGCGGACGTGGCTGCAACAGATACGCGTTCACCTTTATTGGAATCATGGCGAAGTCATCAGCTATGGCCTATGGGTAAAAGAACAACCTGCTAAGGCTTTCCAGGACAACAGATTCAGCTTCAGCTACAGAATCCACACCTTCCGAAGCCATCCCTGAAAGTAAGTGCAGCATTGTGTTGTTTTGTGCCAATAACATCAACCATTCATGACTCGATTGACACTAGATTTTGGTTAAGACTGGTAGCCCAGATATCACATCTTTTTTATCAATGAAATGCCACTGGGGAGAAAAATCTTACATGTGTCAATCGACTTTTGAGTGGCGCTCTCTAGTAGCTCACTTGTGCAAACAGGAAGATACCTGCAATCTCATGGAACATGGAGACAAATTTCAGAAGAACAAGCATGACAGAAAATTCATGAGTATATTACCAGACATCAAGTTTGCTAATTAATATTTTACGTGTGCTGACAATGTTCATCCTAGAATGCAATATGCACAACATGTTACCTAATTGAAGATTGAACAGCAGTTGAATCAAAGAAAGAAATAGACAAATAGCACACACCCAATGCCCCCAGCTATCTCTTTAGCAACCGCCTCATTAATGTCTGTAGAATCACCAACAATGTGGACACTGATCCCTGTCAATAACTGGGTGATCCCAGAAGTGAGGGATTCCCAGGATTCATCTATATCAGGCCATTTCAACTCCTGCTCGACTTTCTTCAGATTCACAACCAATTGATCCTCATCGATGAACCTGCGAGGTAGAATGAGTAAATAAATAGGTTCATACAAGTAAGATTGCAATACTAAATGGTTGGTGCGTACCATATGGTCTCAGAAGACTTAATCCTATCAAACAGTGTTTGGACATTCATCAAAGTCCTCAGTGTCCCATCAGACTTTGCTCTGATCAATAGAGATGTATCATCAACATCAACAAATACATCTTTGGAGCTTTCTATGCCAAGCTTTTGGATGTCCAGTCTCAGCTCCACTTCTCCATTTCCATCCGCGAACTACAGAGGTAATACCAGATGATTTTGGATAAGAACGCCGGAGGAACCATGCCCAACAGAGTTTCTTTTACATGAGGACATGAACGAACAGCAGTAAGTTATGCCTAGCGCATTAACCAATACATATGCTTATAATCCTTCTATTTCATTCAATTGTATCCTGCACTTTTGTTCCCTGTGGTCTTATTATCTGCACACAGGGGGAGAACAGTAAAGTAAAGCAGGATGGTTCGAGAGCTTTCTCTGAATCTATTTCAGAATGACAATGTAATCAACCATAGGAGAGTACGGTTCCACTTCTATGTTTTGGTAGCGACAATGATTAGGCTACCATTCCCTGTTGTTTTTGGTCACTACTGATTATACCAATTCCAGTATATGTGATTTTGATTTTGTCATGGACAGGTGAACTGGTAGGAATTATGTTACCATTCATTTACAGCACATAAATTATGCAGAGTTAACAAGTAAGCGATGGCAATGGTATTCTTATATTTGATTTGATTGTATCCTGCACCTGTGTCCCCAGTGGTCTTACAATCTGAACGAAGGAAGAAACAGCATGACGATATGAGAGCATTCTCAGAATCCATTTCAGAGTCACTCACAGTGTAATCAACCGTAAGAGAGCACGGTTAACTTCCATGTTGCTAGCGATAATGATTAGTTGCCTTTTCGTTACTACTGGTTATACCACTCCCCAATCAGTACATGTGATTTTGACAGATTTTGTCATGGATTAGTTGCACTAGCAGGACATGTGCTACCATTTTCTCAAGAGCAGAGCCGGATTAATTGCGACACTCTTTGTTGGCAACAGATTACACACAACATCACGCAGGTGTAATAACAAGTAAACAATGGTAATGAGAAGAAAGCTGGGCACGACTAAAATGAGCAATGGAGAGTAGTAGATGACAGGATTTGGTGCGTCAGGCCGCAGAGTGCCTGCCCAATCGTTACAGATGCGGTAGCTGGCTGAGAATAGTTAAAAGAAGAGAGAGAGAGATTTCGGATAGCTTGCCTCGTAGTCTTTGGACGGGGCGGCCGACGCGGACACTGAGGCTCGCGGGCGGAGGCGACTCGCCGGCGGCGAGGCGGCGGCAAAGAGTGAGCGGAGCTGACGGAATTGCGCAGCAGGGAGGCGAGGGAGACGGGAGCAGCTGGGGAGGCTGCTGGGGACGCGCCGGCGCCGCTGAGGGCCTGTCCTTGTGGGGAAGGAGCAGGCAACGGAGGAGCAGGCAGCCATGTTTGCTGCTGTTGCTGCTGACCCTATCCTCATGGTAGCGGTTTGGATGGCCTAAGCTAAGCTCGTTAATGAAACGACCATTTTCTATTTCCTTTGTTAGCAACGAATACAGCCAGCCCAATTTGGGGGCCTGGAGCGAGGTTGTCGAGTGCCGCGCCGGCTGACGCTGGTCGCCTGTGTGTATCACGGCATCACGCATCAGTCGGCGATGCTGAAGGCCCATCGCTGCTATAAATCACGATGATTAGACTATTGATTAAAAACTACTATATGATTTGATAATTGATAATTTGATACTTCGTTGGCTCATAAACTTGCAGCAGATTACTCAGAATTCATTACCTCATTAGCAAGGGATTTTATTGATTCTATTTTATTGAAAGATATCTGATTTTCGAATTTCAGAGTTGTGTTATTCCATGACTACATAATCATCGCATCTAGATATGCTAGAAGAAGCTTTTCAGGTAATACCGTGATATGCACTACTTTCTTTATATATTGTTATTATGTTGTTGGATATGAATGTTTTCTTTGAACGCATTATAGAAGCAAGGGCCCTCTATTTTAAATCTCGTTCTGAGCCCCAAAAATTTTAGGACCGTCATTGTGCTCAAGAACAGAGGTAGAGACGGCGTAGTATTCGCAAACAACGTTCATCGAACATGGCACCGGCTGTTTTGTTAACTATTGCCTATTGGGGATTTTTAATTGCATAGCTTAACACTTACCCAACCACACATATGAAATTGTACATGTAGAGCTCATGATGCACACATGAATAATACATGAAATTATATGCACACTAGGGGTGTCACAGACACGTGTTAGTTGTTACATAACAACATCATACATTGCCAAAATGTGTTTTTACCGAAGCACTAGGATTGTTGTATTGTTATACGGAAAGTTTGTGCACATGATCACATCATCACATGGACTTCTTGTGTTTTTGGATCGTGTGGAGTCCTCCTTTGAAGTTGAAGTGTTGGGAAAGAAACTTGCAGAAGTTTGAGCTCATGATACATGGTTACACTCAGTTACGCAAACATTTTGATTCTTGGATTTGCAGTAGAAGTGGACTCGTTACCTTGTTTCGTGTTTCTTATATAGTGGGAGATTTGTAATAGTTACGAATTTGGCATGTCGGTCATAAGTGTGTCAAACCAAGTCAGATTGATGGATGACGATCCTGCTTAACTTAAACAAAATCCATCCAGTTTAATTAAAATAATTTAGATGGTTCCTAGTAAGTTCAGCCCAGACTTTGTAAAAACCGAACTCCTATCAATAGAAGTCAGCGTCATGCCAACTGATAAAAAAAAAACAATCAATAATAATGCCAAGTCGGACCACAACTTCACCGAGGTACAACATAACATTTCTATCCACAATTGATGACAGCAAAGAGCAGCAACACCATGACGTAGGGACACCAAGGATTGGATTAAGAAATGAATCACTATTGAATTGAATGTTAAGCAGCAGCAGCAAGTTAAAGCAACAAAAGAATAGAGTTAGCCATAGTGTAGCAGCTAAGCTTGTTTACAGAAAATTACAGAAGGAAAGGCCGTAGGTACAGTGAGAGAGAGATATACAGCTAAGCTAGCTACATGCTCTAAACACTGGCACGGAAAGTAGCGAGGTTCTCTTTACTTTCTGTCACTGATAGCATCAAAGAGCCATCGGCAGTGACCGAGAACCTCCAGCAACAAGAATATTATCACGTGTCTTCTAAGAGTGCCCCCAGAGGCCTCAAATTGGAGGCCCTGCTGCACAAAAGAATCGATTAGCCAGCCACTTCCTTTGCTGCCCATTCTAAAGTCAGTCTGCACTTGTGCTAATCAAATCAGCTTTGCCACAACCACAACCTGATTCTTCCCACTCTCTCCTGCCACCTCGTGTTTAGTTATAAATGCACCTAAACAAATAATTCATCTGCTGAGTAGAGGTTAGCACCTGTGATTGCCCTAAAATGTACGTGGAAAACCAAGCAACAACTTGTCGTCCCTCGCAAATCTCTGCCCCGAACTGCGCTGCTGCTCAATCTGTCTACTGGCACTAGGAGGTAGCCGGATTTTCACTCGTTTGGGCCGGAACTCTGCTGAGGCGTCTCTAGTTCTTTCCACTAATTCTTCCCGAGAACTGCTGGAAGGCGGATAAGACTGCAGTTTTGCACCATGACCTGTACGATCATGCTGAGTTTCAAGGTGCCGCCGCTTTATCCTCCAAGAAATGGGAACCGTATCTTCTCTTTTATCATCAGAAGACAAAGGATTCGAGTTCTTGTTGCTCAAATGGACAGTACGAACTGAGGAATTATCAGTTTCCTCCGGATGCTTACTGCCCCGCTGTACTTCAGAATGCACCTTCTTCAGCCGCCTCAGAACCTAATAACAGCAAGTCAATACTATTTGAGAAGCATGCACACACTAAGAAAACTAGGAGACTGGTTAGAATATTCCCATTTGATTTTCTCAGTCCAAATTCCAAACTTGTCTTGGGTTACTAACTTTGGGCTTTATAGAGAATTTAGGTGTTGAATACAGCTGGAAACTCAGATAAATGATATATAATGAGGATGAGTTTTAGTTTCATCCACAGTATAAAGGTGGTTTAGTTTCATCCTAACTCCAAAAATGCAACATCTAAAACAACAAATTAGTTTCATTGAAGCCCAACATGAAATGTCTTATTACTCCTTTTCCCCCCTCTTATATAGAAAGATGCACACCTCTCCTGCGGGTTCAAGAAAAAAAATATGTATGTACCTTGATCACAAAACTAAAATACCTAACATTTTGGAACAAAGGCGGTACAAGCTAAAAACCGGATATTTATGTGACAAGCAAGACACACGAGGTATCATCACACTTCACTATCATGCATATGCTTTTCCCAGATGAACCTATAAAGTAACAGGAAATATTGTAACTCATCATGGTTACATGGATAAAGTCAGAAGAGCGGACACTCAAACAAATTGGATTCCTCACTTCCAATACAAATTCTAGAGTCTACAGGATCAAAGCAAACACACCTGCTGTTCAGACAAGATCAATGTTGTGTCAGGAGTAGGTTTGTCAAATGAGGTGGACCTGCGCTTGACTCGGAAAATTTCAGTTTCAGAATCAGAATTATCACTGCAATCCATGGTTGATGCATTACATGAACCCAGTTCATTACAAGCATCATCCATGCCGGATGAACTCTCATCCACCGTATTCGCCCCTTTGACCAATGATGTTTTTATTGCCTGCTTGGTAGTGGAGTAAATCTGGTTAGTTTGTGTGCCATGGACCTTATAAAAGAGCAAGAATATTAATTAACTGGATAGCAGATGCAAATAAGTTTCAATACAAGCCTAGTAAACCAACCTTTGCTTCTGAATGCCTAGGAAACTCATAACGTGAAGATGTCAAACTTAATACTGCAAGAGCAGTCTTTGAATCATCGGCAGTCACAAAGCCTGGACTGCCAGCTTTATTGTTGCCCAAATCTAGTGTATTCCCAAGATTTGGGACATGTTCAACATTAAGATCAGATACCTCATCCTCCTTACATGAGTCAATGCACCTCCTTTCCTCCTCTTTATATGAGTCAATGCAACTCCTTTCCTTATACAAGGAGATATCGTGCTCAAATTTTCTTGATAGAGCCTCTAGCTCGAGTATGTCCTCTCTAACATAGACAACACGGTTGGACTTACAAGGGCAGCTCCTCACTTCTTGTTCTGCATCCCCAGTTAAAACAAAATATTAGCCAAAAATTAATTAAAAGCTACAAAAGCAGCAATCTTTAGCACAAATTACCATGATGCAGGCAGACAGGATCAAAGTTACATCTACACAACACATGTGTGACGTAGCAATCACGCCGGCACATGCTACAGGACAGATTCGGGAAAGTCTTTGGCTTATAGCATATTTGAGAACCCATTTTAGCAAGTAGGCCACGTGCACGCCGCTGGAATCGTATCAAACGCACAAAGCAGGATTTCACACAATATTGGGAATACGGATGTTCTGACTTAGCCAAGGATCTTGGATCACAGTTCAACAGCTTTTGAGACAGAAGCACTGCAGATCGACAAAGTAGCTCCTCATGTGCAAGCAATGGAATTCTGTTCAAGAGTGCGTAGCGTTTACTAGCCAGAGAACCAAGAGGAAACCAATCACCAATAGCAAAATTAACAGCCTCTCCACAATTGAAGCCTGGGTAATTCACAAATTTCTTAGGATATATAGATGCAATAATGCAGTCATAAACTTTTAGTAAGAAAAACATGAGGCATACCGTGGCTAAAGCCTGCATGGTAGGAACGAGGGAAAGTAATAACAAACTCTCCAGGTCTTTGTACAGCTTTATATACAGGAACATTGTGATCTACCAAGACATTTGGAGGGAACATTGTTGTCTTCCCCAGCAGAACATCAAATGCTGCATCCTCTCCATCACCAACCAAAATGTCCTTATTATATACATACTGGCTAGCAACCCTTTCAAACCCAGGAGCCGCATCGCCTGGTATTCCATACCATGTCTTAAATGCCCCACAGTGATGGTAATTGATGCTGGTCAAATGATCAAAATGTCAGGATTCCAAGCCTTTAAAACAAGTAGCCAATCATTCTCAACAAGACTCTAGATTTTTTTTTTACCTGTACAAATAATGATCTTCCACATGCCAAGCAAACATGCTGAAGAGCATCCCAATATAAAGCATTGGATCTGTCACTCCCTGTTTTTGGATCAGAATGTTTACGATCATGACATGTGCCGTGGTAAAGAATGTATACAGCATTAATGCAAGAAGTATATTACTTACTGGAATTGGTGCCTGAAGAAGTCTCAGAACAGAATTGGGGAGCCGTGAAAAATTCTGTAGGCACGAAAACAGAACGTCAATAAGGACCACTTAGCAGATATAGCGCACAACCCCACACACATGGCAAACGAGCTCAAGAGCTAGAGAGAATATTCACCTTAAGGTTCCAGTTGCTTTTCCCAAGCTGATCATGAGGTGAAGAAGAGAAGGCACTGCCATCCACATCACAAGCATATTCTACGAAATCCATTTTGCCAAAAGCAATTTCACGCCAGAATTCCTCCTCCACATACCTAGCTGGAAGACAACTAGAGCTGGAATATTTCTTGGAGAACACTTTGTTGGCCATTTTCTCATAGTCCCGGAAGGTGTACTTTCTGCAGAGTCATGCCAGTTATGATGATGCTCGGAACATAAGCTAAAGCAGTAATGAAAACAGACAAATAGAGGGCATACCTTCCACTCATGAAGAAAGTGACCGTATCATCCTCAGCCCATTCAGCGAGACGAAGGGGCTGAACTCTAGTCATGAACTTAAAATTAGGCTGTTCCTTCGTCAACACAACACCGGCAGGAACAGAAGCGCTCACAGGAGACACGATTTTACAAATACCTGAAGTAGAAGCAACATATTTGTTATTCAAAATGTCTAGCGAGGCCATTGGATCGATGAATTAGGACATTATTATGATGCAGATGATGCTGGGGGGGGGGGGGGTGTCTGTACCAAATTTTGCAGCCTCAGGTGAAATCTTCTGTATGTAAGCGATTGGATCCTCGAATTCCTCCCTGGTGGGGCAATACACGGGGCACTCTGGTATCTTGTCTATCCATTCAAGGTTGGACATATCAAACTTCTCCACGTTGCGCTTTGCAAAAGGATCCTTGTCCTGGACATTTCCAGGTATTAAACCAGTACTGTTACTGGAATGCAGCCTGACTCCACAGTTGGCGGGGCTCCTCAAGGCATCCCCACCGCTCCTCGCGGCCACCACATGATTGTCACCACCCGCCTCGTTCTGAGCACTCAAACGCATCCTCTCCAGCCTCCTCCGCTTCAGGGTCTCGAGCCCATTCCTGACCTCTGCAGGGAGACAGCTCCTACCCTCCACCTGTGGCATAGGTAAACACGTCAGGCTTGTCATTTACTGCGGTTGAGTATTGCAAGTAGGCATTGACCAACAGAGACGGCAGGCTGAATCAGCAGCCAACAGCTCGGGTACCACAAACTGGTCTGAGGTAGTACCAAAAGAGCAGCAGCTCGCAACCGAGTCAAGAAAGCTGTAGGTACTGAACTCAGACACGGCACATTGATAGTATCGCGGTTGCTTCCCTACCACGACCGTAGTCGCAATCAGTCAGCGGTCTGGATTTTTGCAGATACAAATCCGCTCCGGTTTGCACTACTACAAAGCAACTATTCATAACAGTGGCACTTGCTTAATACATAACACATAAAAACATTATTAGGCCCCTAACTTGGTTTTTGCAAGACCCATATAATAAATAAATAAAGTATAATGGGAACACAGAAAAAGAACGGCGTGTAGGCCCTCTGCGAAGAAAGAAAAAGAAAAGAAAAGAATAGAAGAGCAGAGAAATCTTCCAAGCAGACGCGGTCAAACGGAGAGGGAGCAATTTACGCACATGCGTCACGCCCATGGTGGAGCTGGCGCTGGAGCGGAGAAGAAATCGTGGAAAAATAGCGGCGGGACAGGAGAGGTGGCTGGCTGGCTGGCGCACAAAGCCGACGGAAGGCCCACACGGCAAGAATCGGGACAAACGCCCCGTAATAACTTGGCTTGTACTGGTGGTAATTCGGCTCTCCAGCCTCATAGCCCAAACGAAAAGGAAACGGAAACTTGGAAAGAGATAGGCCGAGGCCGATGGCCGTACGGGGAGAGGGCCGAGCGCGTGACGATTCCACGCGACGACAGGTGGTGGGCGGTGGCCAAGGACAAAGGCCAATTGGGGTTAACCTCGGGGGGGTAGAGGGTGAAAACTAGGAAGGTTTGGGTTGACCTGCTCCTCCGCCTGCGGCCTGGGCCGTGTGAATCTGATGTAATCCTACGCACGCAGGCCCCGGATTTGACGAGTTTTCCAGGAAAGGCAAATCGGGGTGCCTACTTTTCCCGCATTGACGGGAGCCGTGGAATTCACCGCGGAGGCGGCAAACTAACGAAACTACCGAATTGGGGGTGCGGCCCGGGGAATTCACGAACTCATGGCCTCGCTACGACAGCTTTGGACCCCGAACCGCTCCAATTGGAGGCGGAATCGACCTGGTTATTAGGCTATTTTAGAGGAGAGAATTGGACAATTTGATTCGTTCGTGCTTTTTTTTTTCTTCCGCGGAGCAACATAAACAGGGCGCGAACAGAGGCGCGGCGAATCAAACAGTAACCAATTTAGGCAGGCCGCAGACGAGCGGCGGCGGCGGCGGCGCTGGTGCGCAATTAATTGCGGCGTCGACGGCGGCCGCGAAACCACGCAAAAAAAAAAAAAAAAAAGGCGCGAGGCTAGAGGAGGAGCGGGCAGGCGGGGCGAGGCAGCAGATCTGCGCGCGGGGAGGGGAGGGGAGGGGAGGGGAAGGGAGGGGAGGGGGAGGCACTCACCATGGCGCGTCGCTGTGCGGGCGGGCGGAGACGCGTCTAGGGGAACCCCCGGCGGCGCGCGTCCCACATTCCCCTCCGGAGGCCCCGGCGAGCGGCGGGAAGGCCGGGGATCCGAGGCGCCGGGAGGAACAGGACGACGCCCTCCTCCTCCTCCTTTGCCTCTCTCGGCTTTGGGTCGGTTAGTTTCCCGCGCGGCGCCGGACAGAGAAGGCGGAGGCAATGGGGGTGGGGGCGTGAGGCCGGCGGGGCCCACCCGGGCGGTGCGGCGTCCGGCGGGAGGGGCCTCGGCCTGCCGCCGCCCGTGAGGAGGGAGGCGGAAGTGGGAGAGAGAGAGAGAGAGAGAGAGAGAGAGGAGGGAGGAGTAAACGGGACGGAACGGAACGGGGTGGGGGGCGAGCCGTGGGTGGTGGGTGGTTAGTATTTGTGGGTGGGGGCGGAGCCGCGGAGGTTGGAGAGCAACCGAAGACGAACGACGCGGACGGGCGGGTACACGGGCGCGGAACCGAGGAGGGGACGATTCGTACCGCCCCGTGGCCTTCCATCCTCGCTCGCTTTCCCCGCTCTTTGCGTTGTGTTGTGGAGGTGCGGCCGGGGTGGTTGTCGTGGGAGTCCTCCGTCCGCCACGTCCCGGTGCGCGGTGCCGCGGGCGAGGAGAGGACTACTCTTCAGAGTTTGTTCCACCAAACGCCCCACCGCTCGCTGATAACGGAACCGCGTTGTTTTATTTATTTATTTTTTTCCTCCTCACCGCCGGCCGGCCGGGCCTCCATCTACCACTCCAACAGAAGAGAAGACAACGGAGCAACCGCTGCTCCATTTGTTTCTCTCGTCTCGCCCAGCCCATCCGTCACCCGTGCCGTGCTGCCTGCCCCTCCACATTGCCAGGGCGGTCATTGCTCTTTAATTAATTTATTAAGAAGATTATCAATTAAAAGAAGAGGAGTATATACTGGTAGGACTGGTATTTCCCTGCCCTCTGCTGGGCTACCAGTACTAGTAGTCCTTGAAAGAGAGAGAGAGAGAGCGCACGGGACGACGAGGCAGGGATGGCTGCCACCTGCTTGCATGTGCGTCAGTTTTTTACAGCCTATCCTATCCACCTGGCCACGCCACCGGGCGGGCGGGCAGTTGGCCTAGAAAGCGCGCTACCCTACTCTGCTCTGCCCAAGCGGTGCTGTAGCTTTCCTCCTGCTCCTGCTGTGTGGCCATTTCGCTACGTGCACACACGCCGGCAATGTGTGTGGCCATTTCGCTACCGGCACCATATTTCGCCTGTGTTGTTGTTGGAAAAAACAAACAGAGGCGAATCTGCCATTGTCCCACTCCCACGTGCAGATCAGCCCTCCAAACTCTTCCTACTCTGCCCGGTGGGCCATTCGCGTTCTTAACTGTAAATTGGCAGTGCACTTGCCGTTTCCCTCTTTCTATTATTTTTTAAGAGTAAAATACACCATTAGTTCATTAACTTTTTCGAAAATGTCGGTTAGATCTATCGACTGTTGATGTGCATTTTTTATCATTAACTTTTAAAATTGTATCATATAGATCCATATCGCACCTAACATTAACAAAAAAATACATATAAAATTATGTACGTATTCAAATAATATATAATCAGTGTTCATATCTCTGTATTGATGAAATCTACACAATAGAACTAATTTGACGTGCATATATTACCTCTATTTATGCTAAATAAAATTTTAGTTACTTTTTAATCATATCTAGTATTGTTCAGTACATCTAAAATACCATTATGTATGTTATGCTATATGTATATAGGTATACATTTATCATGGTTAGTGGTTGCTATTTTTTTTTAAAAAAAATATGTCTTTATGAATCATGGTCTTTGAAATGAAAAAAGCATGTATGGCTTGTCGTGGTACTTAATAAATATCACAAAAATCATGTCGTTTGAGTCAGTATATGTATATGTAAAAATTTTATAGACAACACTTTGTATTTTGAGATCACAATAAATAAAAATAAGTTTTAGATCTATTTTACCACTTAAATAGAGGTAAAGTGGTCAATTTCAATTCCAAGGTGTAGATCTCATCGAGACAGAGCTATCAAAATTGATTCTATAATTTTTAGATGAGTGCATTGTTTGATATGTATCTTTTTTTTGTTAATGTTAGTTAGAGTATGAATCTGGATGCTACATTATAAAAAACTAATAGATTTAATAATACACATTGATAGTTAATGTATCTAATCGAGACCCAATCCAGAAAATTAATGGAACAGCGGTGCATTTTATTTTTTTAATACAAAAACCCCGGGCGGGTTTCAAAACATCTCCGACATCCATTGCAGTAGCCTGTCCTTTATAAAAAAAATTTGCAGTAGCCTGTGGTCAGTGCGTGCGTGCGTGCTTCCCATTGGCTGGTCTGCAGTGCACCACCACCTGGAACAGTAGTAGTAGAGAGTAGTACTACGTCCTACAGTAGCCCAGGGCTCCAGGCTAGGCGTGCGGCCCTGCCCTGCGCTGCAACTGCAACGGACCTCCACGAAAAAAAAATAAAAAAAAGCTACGTACTGCTGGGCATTCACTCCCCATTCACGGACGCTGTCCCGGCAACCAGCCATGGCGCGCCCCCTCTGGGTCCTGCCACCGCCGCGGGCTGGTCAGCTGGTGACGGGACGGGACGGGACGGAGGAGACGCGCGCGGCGGGGGCCATGCCGCCGATGCCGTCCCGTCCTCCGCGAATCCGCGATGGAGGGAGGGAGCCCCTGCCCTGCCGTGCCTGCCGTGTCGAGAGGACCCGAGGCTGGCACCCCCGGCGGACCGGGTGGCTACGCGGTTGGACCGGTGGAAGCAGCAGGGAATCCCATCCCGGGCCGGCGCCTGGCGCCTGGCGCCTGGCGCCTGCGCTGACTCGTCGTCCTCGTGGCCGCCGTCGCCGTCTGCTTGGCTCCGCGGTGGTCGCCCATGACGACGACACGAGTGGATGACTCGAGAGCGTGCCTGGTGCTCCGGGTGCCGTGGGCCGCGTCAACTCCTCCTCCCCCACCTGCCGGGCGGGCGCGGCCGCGGTTTTTGCTTTGCTTTGCCGCCGACGCCGACCCGCGGTTTGCGAGCGGCGGCCACGCACCCCGTCGCCGCCGCTGCTGTCCGCTGGAGGCTCTGCCGCTATACGATGGAAACTGGGTCGGGTCGGGTCGGTTCAGTCTTTGCTTTGCGTACTCTGCACTAGTTTATTACGGATCCTCTCGTATTATCAATTTGAGTACATTATTACTCGATCGTTGGATGAGGCGTTGGTTGAGTTGACCATCAGTCGGGTGGGGTCGGGTCGGGTCGGGTCGTCGGAAAGGGCCATCGCCCATCGGCGTCGATGGCGGATGGGCGGCGTCGTGGTTGACCTTGCCTCGCGTAATAATGCGTCTTCCTTTTCGAGCCCTCTCCTCATCAGTCTCAGCGCCCTGCACTGCACTCCGCCATTGCGCTGCGCCCTGCTACTAGCTCGCTTCACCTTCACCACCGTACGTGCGTGGGGGCGTGGCCGTGGCCATGCGTGCGTCCAGTTCTAGACTTCCAGGCGAGTCCAGCCAGGCTGCAAGAGTCAGGAGGCGTGGCCATTGCGGGGCGGCGGCCCGGGGCCCCGACCCGATGCATGGTCGCACCGGCGGACCGGCCGTGGTCGATGGCTTTCTCTTTCTCTGCTTCTTTCGGCAGGATGGGTTGCAAAGGACGGGGCGGCAGGCAGCCGCAGGTGGGTGAAGTGGACCACCACCGCCCGCTGCTGCCACTTGGCCTAATTAACAAAACTTGATCAATTAATTAATTAATTAATTGCGCCTGCTACTGTATATATATACTTATTATCTCGTATCCTCCTCAATCCTCATCCGTGGCCCCGCGGATAGACTAGACAGACGGCTTGGTAACAATGACAATAACAATTAACAAGCTCGCCGGATCACATGCGTTTCCGTCTTTATGACTACTAGTAAATGGGCAAATTAGCTATAGCTGAACGTACTACTACCAGCGCACTAATTAATACTCCTCCAAACTAGTGGCAAGTAAAAGTAGCTTCGCGAACAATAAAGAAAGAAAAACAAAATACCCCAACCACCGAATGCTAGGTTGAGTTGTTAAGGTTGACTGCGTTGACTAAGTATACTAGTACTACTCGCACTTTGAGCTGTTGTTAAGCTGGGTAGCATGACATGAGTACGTACATGACAGGGGCCCAGAAAAGAATGAAGCGTTCCTGCCTGCAGAACGAGAACGAGAACGAAAAGGACGTGTTTTTTCTTTTTGATGATAAGGTAAAGGACGTGTGTGGCATCGGATGGGCCTGGAAATGAAACACCAGAGACCAGCGCGTGGCGGGCGCTGAATCAGCGAATCCTTCAACCGGCAAGGCACGCGAGGCGCGTATGCAGGCAGGCAGCCAGCATCCGCGGAGAGAACATTGCATTGTTGACATGGTCAGCCGGCAGCGCGAGGGAGCCACTCCAGAATCTTCACTTGCCTGGCCCTCGTCTCCTACTCTTTTTTCCCCCTTTTTGACGGGGCAAGGAGGAAAAAGTGCGGTGCCCTGCCGCTGCCGGCTGCCGTGCCTGCGGGTGCGGGCAACCAAAGGCACGAGAGATGCGGCAATACCAGAGGCGCGCGGGCGGCCAAAACTGTGGTCGTCCGCCAAGAAAAGAACATCCCCAACGTCCATTCCATTTCACCAAACAAGGGCCGGGGGCCTTTCCTCCTGCCGCAGCAGGACAGTAGTACTAGTATACAATTAGCAGCTGCTAGTGTCGCCGTCGTCCACCACACATGTGTGTGCAGTGTGGACACGCGCGCACGCCTTTCCTACCGACCCAACCCAACCTGCTCTGCCAACAGGGGCGGAGCGGATGTAGTGGTCACCGTCACTGGTGACAAAATAGATTAGAAAACGCACGCTTTATATTTGTTCTGTTTCTCTCTCTCTCTTCTTTTCTTTTCGGTAATATAATGGAGTAGTAGTATACTGGTCTGGTCTATGTTGTTTAATTTCGCTGGAAAAAAAAGTACAGTGCTCAACAATAGCGGGAGCACGCATGATTATCAGGAAACATATTCTACGATACTATGTACTATATCCGACGCATTTGAATGGCATGCTCGTACTACACGCCTTGCATTTGGTCGTTGCTGGTGGAGAATCGAGGACGTGCTGCCGGTGTCCTTTCCCATCACCATTTCAGCACAAGAACGTACTAAAAAGGTACGTGCTTGCAGGGAAACCGCACCGATGTCTGGTTTTAGATTTGCGTTTACTAAGTTGGCAGTGTTTACATCCGTTGAAATTGGGACTGAAATGCACTGTAGCGAAAAAAAAAATACACTGTAGCATTTTTCGTTTGTTTGTGGTAAATATTGTCCTACTATGGTCTAACTAGATTCAAAAGATTCGTCTCGCAAAGTACATCTAAACTGTGCAATTAATTTTTTATTTCATCTAAATTTAGTACTCCATACATGTACCGGCATTTTGATGTGATGGGAAATCTTTTTTTTCATAGTGAAATTTAGGAAAAAAGTTTGGATCTAAACAGGGCCGTTCTCGCTTTGCTTTGAAACATGGTAAGTATAAAAAAAACACTCTCGCAATGTTTTTGTGGGATTTCAATGAAAATCATAAGTTCTAAAGGACGTTGTAAGTTTGTCTTTTCAGAAAAATAATAGCAAAAGTTAAGGAAAATAAATGTCGCGTTCTACGCAAGGCCTAAACGGTATTGATTTCTCCCATATCTTTGTTCGCCCGCTATCATGTCCAATAAAATCCGCTTGGCATCTCGTCCTGGCACAAGATGTCATCCCAACATGAATTGCTCGTCCTTTCGGTATCATCTTGAGCTTTTAGTTATTCAACTGGTCAGGGATTAAGTCGCTCCTGTAATACCCGAGAGGATCAGATCAAGGGATTTATCCTGTTCCGCACTAATGTTCCGCACTAATGTAGTGCGGAAGTTTCACCATTTATTTTGGACAAAAATATCTATATTGCATTCTCAACATGAAAAAATGACTGTTAATAAAAAAAATTGTTCTGCTGCAGTATAACCCCCATATACCAAAATAAATAAATAAACAGAGTTTCAATACATACTTAGGGGCTATTTGGTTTCTAGAGATAATGAAAATCCAAATAAAGTTATTTCCTTAAAAACCAAACACTTCTCATTCTCAAGCTTAGATTTTGTGCCGCAAGAATCGATCTACTATTATCATCCAATATCTCATATTCTTAGATAACATGCACTATCCAGATTCTTGAAATCCTAGGGAAATCAAATACCAACTTTCAATAGGAATTTCATAGGATTTT
Organism: Paspalum notatum; assembly: GCA_022530915.1. Classification (NCBI taxonomy): domain Eukaryota; kingdom Viridiplantae; phylum Streptophyta; class Magnoliopsida; order Poales; family Poaceae; genus Paspalum; species Paspalum notatum. The sequence continues at coordinate 20,594,928 of CM039684.1, read as the reverse complement.
GAGTATTTCAATCATTTGTTACAAAGGAGTTTAAAAGCAAATTTTCCTATAGAATTGAAATCCTCTAAAATTCCTCGTATTGTCATTTGTTCCAAAGAAACCTTAGTTTTGTGGGACGAGAAAGAGCGAAAGTATATAGATGTCGGTGGGGCACAAGGCGAGCAGGTTGCAAAGCTATAGTATGTATTTTCGGGACAGACAACAAGCAATCTATGCACACAGATCAGAACATCTCAGGATTAGGCTTGTTCATGAAAGGCAGATTACAGGATGCCAATTACAGGCTAAAAGTTCAAGCGCAAGGAGAAAATGCAAACTCCCCAATCCAAGCAGAAGCTCAAGCAATCCATTTAGCTCAGAAAACTGCCTCCACACTACAGCTGCAAGACTGCACCATCTACTCCGACAACCAAGACTTGATCACAACCCTGAACTTAAACAATCCAGTTGAAGGTGCCCCTAACTGGAAATTAAGACCACATATTGCACAAATTGTGGCACTCAAAGGGAACAGGTCCTTCTCGCTCAGGAAGATTCACAGATCAAATAATTTAACCCAAAAGCTAAACGGAGACCCCTCTCTACTTAGTCTTAGGAGGAGACCCTACTATTTTAGGAAAGATTTCTCAAACGGAAATATTCTTTTATGTACATAGCGCATGAAGTGTATTTCCCACCCCACCCACATGTATGCTTACGTAAGCACTTGGAGAAACGGTTACATCATTTAAAAATCCATAACTTTACAACGGAACATCCAAATTAAATTCTGATCGCACCATCTTGTTTGTTTCAACAAAAACTTCGAAACAAGATCCCACTTAACTATGTTTTGACGTTTTTGTGAGAAACAAGCCCTAAAAGGTAGAGGTTTCTATGATTAATGACAACCTAATGTCGTTTATTAATGAATTCATGCTTTGAAGATTTTATATTAGTACTTGAGCTCATTGGTTAACTAAAAGAGACCCCTAATTTCAAATTCTACTGGACGGCTTGTGGTTTGATCGAGCTAGTAAGAAGATCGGGTGTTTCTCTAACTCTAAGTGCCAAAAGGTGAAGAATGACACTTAGTTTCCTCTTTGCTGGTTTTTAGTCGAGCCGTACTATCAAGAGGGGTTGAGGTGAGTAGTTTGAGTCACTTTAATTCGAGAATTCTCTAACTTTCGAGTGCATCTATGTCCTAAAGCTCAAGCATCTTAAAACATGCCAAAACACACTCACTTTTGTAAGATAAGTCAAGAGAAAGCCCTCCGAAAACTTTACAGAACTCCGTTTGAAAACAGCACTAAAAACCAGAATTTTATGTACACCGGACTGTCCGGTGGCTGTCCGGTGGCGCAAAAACTTAGCGCTGAGGTTGTGTCATTCGGCTGAGCTTGTTCGGTGCCACCACCGGACGATATAAACTGAGGGCTTTGCTTCCTTTTGTCCCAGGCAAAATAGCCCACCGGACTGTCTGGTGCACCACCGGACGTTATAAACTGAGGGGTTGCTGAGTGGCCTACGCCAAACTCACCACCGGACTGTCCGGTGGTTTATAGCCACCGGACTGTCCGGTGACTCTAAGGCCCTTGACGCGAAATGGGAATTTGAATTTATATACAACCTTTGTGGGTATGCAGAAAAACGGTTTGGAGCTCCCCAACGGCTAGTCTTGGAGCTCCACCTTATTTAAAGGCTCCCCCTCCCCTCATTTACTACCTTTGCAACCCAGGAACACTCACATACACTCAAAGGTCACCTACACCACCAATTCCACACTAAATCTTGAGCTTTGGGCAAGAGAATTGAAGGGAAGAGAACTCCTTGATTGGGGTTGAATCAAGTGAAGCCAAGACTTATTACTCTTGGTGATTGTTCCGTGAGCTCCTAGAGCTTGTGGGAGAAGCAGAGCAAGCCCTTTGCGAAGGGATTGTAACCGGCTCAAGCTCGCCGGTCTGGAGCGGAGAAGATCTTCATCAAGAAGAGAGCACTTGGTCCGTGGATCAAGGGGTTGCTTGACCTTTGCGAAGGTCACTTTGCAAACCTCATCCCTTGCGAGGTTTGAGGCCGGGATCCTTACGAGGAGCCCGCGAGAGCAAAGCATTGCGAGGGGCGCCAAACGAGGAGTAGGGGGTTGAGACCGTGTGTCTCTCCGAACCTCAGGAAAAAAATCATTATGTCTTCTCTTTACATTTCCACATTTACTTTCCGCATTTTACTTTCCTAGAATTGCATGCTTGGCTCTAGGTTGCAAACTTTTTTGTGCGTGTAGCTCATTAGGATTACTTGTTTAGGCACTAGGGTGAATTGAAACTTGTGCGATAGGATTTAATTTTGAGTTTCAAAATTAGAAGTCCAATTCACCTCCCTCTTGGACATCTTGATCCTTTCAGTTTTAAATAAATATAACGAAAGTTACATTTTTACGAAATAAAAGTTACATTTTTGCATGAAAAAGTTACTTTTTATATAAATGTTACATTTTATGTATCGAATGTTATTTTTTAGACATCGAATGTTACTTATCTTTAAAAAATTACATTTCATATATCCAATGTTTATTTTCTCGCATCGAATGTTACTTTCTACGCATCGAATGTTACTTTCTATGTATTGAATGCTATTTTCCATGCAATGAATATTACATCCTATGTATCAAAATGTTGCTTACTAATGAATGTTACTTCGGTCACCACCGATGCAACCACGGCCAACACCCCTCCCTATGCATCACGCGAGATCAACGAGAAAGAGAAGCAAAGGAGGAATGGATGAACAAGAACTCACCGCGGGATTGGCAAAAAAAAACTCGCCCCCTCTAGGATGACGCGTCGCCGGCGGGAGTCACCCCATCTAGTCGAATTGTTGGCAGGATGGTCGGAGATCTCAGCCTCGCGTGTTGCAGTGCTCCTAGAGCTATTTCTTCTCACTGTGACTAAGCGAAGACAAAAAGACTGCCGCCAGAAGGGTCGGAGTCTCCCTGCCTCACGTCCTCCGGTGGTGCTATGTGGTGCTAGATGCAAGACGAAAGGAGGAAATGCTTTATCTCTCCTCGGCATGACTCCCGAGATTCAAATTGATTTGGAGTCTATGGCTTCAAGTCTGAGCGGCCAGTGGAAAACGACGCACATGTGTTCTCCAGCGTAGGATCGTAAATGGACGCGATCGAGGAGGGTCTCCGGATAGGGCACACCTTTTATAAAAAGTAACAAATTTTCTATAGAATGTAACTTTTTCATCATAAGTCACATCCTTATAGCACACATTTTCTATACAAAGTAACAAATTTCTTATAGGATGTAACTTTTTCATCATAAGTTACATCCTTGTACAACATTTTTTATAGAAAAGTAATAAGTTTCCCATAGGACGTAACTGTTTTTCATAAGTTTCATCCCTGTAACACACATCTTTCGTAGAAAATAACAAATTCTTTATAGTATGTAACTTTTTTTCTATAATTTACATTCTTGTAACACACGTCTTGTACAGAAAATAATAAATTCCATATTTTTTATCATATTTATATGGAATCATCGAAATATAGTAAGTGAGATCTTGTTTCGAAGTTCTTGTTAAAATAAACGTGATGGTGCGATCGGATTTTGATTTGGATGCTCGATTGTGGAATTATAGATTTTTTTTTAAAATGCAAATCTACACAGTAAAAGAGCGAGTTTTCTAAAAATCTTTTTTACCTACAAAGTCATAGATAGACCCCTCACGCTGACCTCACTGCGCAGTTTGCAAAAGGTTGGAAAGGAGTGGAAAGGCCCAAAACACATAGATGCAAAATGTTTCATCCAGTCTTTCTTTATTTTTCACCTCATTTTATAACCATACCCACCTGTTATCTACACTATAAAAGAGTGAGTTTTCTAAAAATCTTTTCTACCTACAAAGGCATAGGTATACCCCTCACGCTGACCCCACTGCGCAGTTTGCAAAAGATTGGAAAGGGGTGGAAAGGCCCAAAACCCATAGATGTAAAATGTTTCATCCGCTTTCTCTCTTTATTTTTCACCTCATTTTATACCCATACCCACCTGTTACTTTCCTTCTCTTAGTTTTAATGAGAAAGAAACGACGACAATCAATCAGAACTCCTTTCTTTTAATTTTATTTTTCTTTTTTTTTCTTTCTATTGTCTGTTTGATTATCTCACGATACATGCATGTTGCACGTACATATATGTTAGTGTTTTAAAAAGGAATCTTTCTTTTTATGGCAGGGTTTCTACGTAAAACCAAATGGAGAGGGGTCTCCTTTTAGCCATGTCCATAATTTAATGGTGCATAACTCGGCAAAAAGAGCACGGCAATCTATTCCAAGCATTTGTAATTTCAAGTGCTCTAATTCTTCGCATGAGAATTGCCCTGTAATAGCTTGTCACTTCTCTTCCACTTTGAGTGGTGAGTCCCGAACATTCAGCTTGTTCTTTGCTTTTGATCAATATAAAGCTGACGTCTCTTGTAAAAAAAAAAAAAAACAAGCAATGGTAATCTATGAACAGTGGATACGTGGCTCGACTGACTGGATCCGGAACAGGCAGACACGGCCGGCAGTGTCTGCATGGGATGGGAACACAGCTGGGACGGATTGATCTCGATCTCTCGTGATGGGTAGCTGAGAAGAGGAGAGCAGAACAGAGGGGCGTGGATGGCGTGGCACGAAATATATGGTTCATCCATGCTAGGAATGGTTCATGGATGCGCTGATGGATGGATGGCCATGGTGGCTGTCTCCATACCCGTTCTGTTACTCTCAACAATGCTTCCATATGAAGTTTTTAAAATTAAATGCAGTAATACGGTACAATTTTGCACTATAGACAGAGAAAAATATAGTTGAAATAGTGACGGAGAATGAAGGATGGAGGCCGTTAGTTTGAGCCTAACAACGTTTGTCATGAGATGGAGGAAGTAGTCTAGGCTGCGGTCGTGTCCCCATGTGGCCATGTCCAAATAGAATTTAGCTGCGTTTAGCCTGTGACATGGGAGTGGATGAAGAAGGAATTTGGCGGCATTTGGTTACTTTAGATTCTCATAGTGCAGCAACCACATATCCATTTGTAATCCATCGTGTGTGAAGCTCTGATATGGGAACGGATCAAGAAGCACCAAGGGATCCGAGGGGAGTAGTGCCCGTGAGCCATTCCTTTATTTTATTTTTATTAGTAGGACGCCTGCGGCACATGGAGCGATGGCCGTGTGGCATAGATGGCTGGAGAGTGGAGACGAATTGCCATGCCAGGAGATCAGCAGCCACGCACTGATGACTGAATCAGAATGCCGCAGTTGCCGCAGCTCCCGTCGCCGTTCCTTTGCTTCCCCTTCGCTTTGCTTGCGTTCCAGAATTATTATACATCCAGCGAGCAAGGTGTCCGTGATGCAGGAGCGAAGACGCGTCAACATCTTCCCCAACTTGGATACCTTTCCTCCTCTTTTTTTTCCCCTTTCGCATCACATTCCTTTCCTTCCTCAGTAATAACAAGAAACAGTGCTGCTGCTGATCATGATATGGACGGGCGAGTGCACGAGGTCGCTCCTTGGTTTTCCGCCTCACGGGCCGTCCACTTCGAGCTACGGCGGCTTCAGGTTTTTATTCTCCCATATTCCCCTACTCCTATAGCGCATAAAGTGTCGCTATGAACACGAGCGGAATTGTAAACGTTTAATTGTGCAACCATGCGCATGCCTCAAATATTTGCATTGCATGCACTTGAAAAAAAAAAACACCAAGAATATATGGAGTTACCTGCTGTGGGTACAATCTAAACTGTCTAATAATCCGTCGTCTAAAACGCGTAGGAGTCTAAACAGGAGGGGGAGAGTGTGCTGATAGCGTTAAATCCATCCTCAAACTTTTTTTTGCCTTTTTTTCTGAAGAAGGAAAGGAGGAGCTCGAGAGCTGTATATTGCATGCATATGGGTCGCTTGTTGTTGTATGATTGGTTGTGTGTACTTCGCGCCCGTCTCCATCCGCATCACGTGAAGGCAAGACACTGCATATATGCTGCGGTATGGTATACTATCATGCATAGAGTATCTCACGGATTGTGTGGCCCATTGCCATACATCTATCTAGGGCCCTTTTATTTTATGCGTGCTTCTTTTCCTCGTGACTTGGCGACGGAAAAGATTCACCCAGTGTAGCATCCCGATTGGTGGTCGTAGACTCTTCTCAACTGCTGTGGCGCCGCAAGCTTTTCTCCCTCCCTTTCTCTCTTTCGCATGAGCTCGCATCGCAGCTGAGGCTGCAAATTAATAGCTAGGCAGCCACCTGAGCAAAAGCACCGACCCCCGCTGGATTGTTTGGCTCAGCAGCTGTTGCTCCGCAGTCCTCACACCCAGCACCTGACCTGCCTACCTCATATCTGCCACCCACCTAACCGGTGGAGCTACACTCCGATCCCTCTCGGTCTTTCTATCATCAACTCAGCGCCTCTTTGGATTCTGCCAATAAAATTGAGCTTCCATCACATCGGATGTTAGGACACTAGTTAAAGTATTAAATGTAGTCTAATTATAAAATTAATTACACAGATAAGGACTAAACAGCGGGATGAATTTATTAAGCCTGATTAATCCATAATTAGCAAATGTGGTGCTACAGTAACCATTTGTTAATCATGAATTGTTTAGGCTTAATAAATTCGTCTCGTTGTTTAGTCCTCATCTGTGTAATTAATTTTTTAATTAAACCAAATTTAGCATTCGATGTGATCAGGGCTAAAGTTTAGCTCATGGGCTAAAGTTTATCCGTCGTTCAAATATTATTCCAATCACCGGATGATGTGGCGTGATGATCTATTCCATGGACTAACCGATAAATTGCTCCGGTGATCATTTTTTCTATTCTGGTGCATTAGCCTGGGTGTTCATTTTCAGTGGTTTTGGCATGTTTTCTTGAATGTCTTTTGTTTGTTTGTGTTGCCTCGTATAGTTATAGTGCGATATCAAAAAAATTGGTTTTGGTTTCAACTCTAAATTCTACTGACAACCAAACAACACAATTTAGAACAATTTCAATTCTTCAATTCCAAACTCCAATCCAATATATACATGCAAACAAGGTGAAATGATACAATGATGTTACACACTAAATACGTAAAAAAGACAAAAAAAAAAGTAAAACTTATCATCAGTGGGCCCGTGGGATATTATGCATCAGTATTCGACTCCGAATCCATCCAGAAGGCTTGATCCGTCCATATCTAAGAAATCAAAGTTCGATACAATCATACGTGACATCTAACAATATTTGTATTTGATCGAATTTAGAGAATACAAATACGAAGAAAAATAAGAAATTATATTCAATCTGACACAGATAACCATATGTCAGCGACTTTGAATGCTACATGCATGCATTACTGCGGTGGACACGACACGAGTCCTGTCAGCCATCCTTTTTTTTTTTCCTGAAAAATTCAGCCATCCTTGTAGGTCGCTATACATATAGCTGCTAAGGCTGTTTTAATTGGAGTGTTTCAAAATACTGTTTGGCACTGTTTGAAATAAATGTTTATACCGTAGATGAGAAAAAAATAGTTAAAATAGTGTTTTGAGAAAGTGGATGAGGAGGATAATCGGGAACAGCACGTTGGTTTATCCCGTTGGCAATTTGCCAATTTGGCACGGTACCGGGCGGGGGTGCGCTCCTTGACCATTCGTGCCGTCCAATGCCATCCCGTTGCAGTTGCCGGACTGGCGGCGACCGGCGAGGCAGCGGCCGCAGCCGCAGGGGAATGGATGTCATGCAGTTGGATTGGACCGTCAGTGTGGAAGAAAATGGCATCAATGAATCCGGCTGACCGGCGGCTGCCACGGTTTTGTTTTGCGGCTCTCGCGTGTCCCGTCCCGCCGCCGCCTGCAAACCCAAATGCATGCATGCGTCGGTTTCGATTGCGTATATATATAGCGACACCACACCACCACAGAGCTGATGTTGCTTTTCAGGCTCTGCTCGATCAGCGCGTATGCATGCATGTAGCACGGGTGACGGTGGCACCTTGTTGGATGCAGCGTCGTCGTCGTCAGCACTCGTCGGAGCTCTAGCTTTGGTGCTGAGAGGCACTCCGATCCCTCCTCCCTTGTGGCTGCCACTGGCACTAAAGTTTTTGCTGAAATCTTTGTCAAAAGAAAAGGTTTTGCTGAAATGGGAAGAAGCTAGTTGCCTGGCCTGATGGCCACCACCTGACCCAGTGCCACGATAATAGATCGTCCTCGATCTAGTGCTTTTTGGATAAGAGCAGCTCCAGCTCTACCGCCGGCGTGTGGTACGTACAAATCCAACTAATATCCAAGTGGGAGAGAGGAGGCGGATGTCGCACATTGCAGCGTTCTGTCGTTTGAGTGTGTGAGACCTCAAAAGCGCTCTTGATGAAAGATGGTTCCTTCTATCCGCCAGTAACCACTAGGGCATGGAATCAGTTAGAAAACAAGCATGCGGAAGCGTCTATGGATCGATCGAGATATGGATCGATCGAGATACCCATGCACAATCACAGATGACTCCGTAGGCACGATGTTTATTATCGAGGTTCAGCCAAAGCCTACATCCCCAGGGCATGACTATGGACGTTTCTCCCCATTATCAGATAGCTATGCCGGCATCCGGGTACGCCGCGGTAACGCCTCACCCCTAAACCAAGACATCCAGGGCCCGTTTCTTTTGAAGGAAACTCACAGGAACCACAGAGGAATGGAATCTGAAGGAAAGGAAAGGAACCTATCCGTTTGGAATGGAGGAACGTAGCATTTCATTCCAGATGAAAGGAACTAGAATGCACACAAAACGCAGGAAGAGAAAAATCCATTCCGACTCAATGGAATCGTCACTTGCTCCAACAGCCAGCTTCCTCCAACTGCTAGTTTGCTCAAATTATTTCCTGTAATCCAAACAGCCCGAACTTCTTATTCCTGTGTTTTGGAATCACGTGGTTTTTCACTTTTCGCAATCCTCTGTTCCTGTATTTTTTTTCTATTCCTATGTTTTTCAATCCTTCGTTCCAAACAGAGCCCTAGTCGTCGTGGTTACAACAGCAACCCTCCCCTCATATTTATCAGGAGGTCCGGGTAACAGGGTTTGACTAGGAGTCTACCCTATACTATACTGCTAATACAACTCAAAATCCTACCGTAGCCAAAACCATACACATATTCGACACAAACTCTAACAGAATCTCTGGCCCTCAGCAGTTGTGGCTAAGCATATGCATGCACCCGTCTAATGTCACAACTTACAACGGCGACCCAACCCACCAAGTGGACGGAATTGAAACCGGACTCCCATTGTGCGTGGTCTAGTGATGGAGAAACAAGGCTTCGTTCCTGGTTTTAGTTGTATATATCCTTCTGTCCAAATTCGTAGGTCGTTCGACAACTTACTCATCTCATTCAAAAAAAAATATAATTCTTTTATTTTTATTATGATTAGTTCAGTACATAACATGCTTTAATTACATATTAAATCTTTTTATATATATTACCAATTTTTTTTGAATAAGATGTGTTGGTCCAATTTGGTGTCAAAAAGTTAAACATCAACTAATAAATTGGGAAGTAGGGGTACCACACACAAACACTACAAGTGTGCTCTAATACTTGATTGGTAGGCGAATAATGTACGGCCAATCAGAGCAGGCGTTTTGTTCATTGAAACTGGAAACCAATGACTTCTCTTTTGGAGCGGCACCTACTACTTAAGTGGCAAGTGGACTTACTATGCCGAGAATTTCTTTCTTTCCTTTAACCATGGTCACTTTCCATTTGTTGGGTTTTATACACGTTTCTATATATTTGCCACACGAGATATAAAGTTTCTTACATCCACTTTTACCGACGTGGCACACAAAGTTCAGTGGCCATTGAGGCAACGGCAAATACCAGGGTTGTCAAATGTCTATAATGCCACCTCTCCTATATCAGCCAGACAACCACCATCTCTCACCTATGACAGACACGTTAGGGTCCTACAAGCCGTTGGCAAAGCAGATGTGCATGGAGCATGACATAGGCAATGGCGCTACAGAGAAGAAGAGCATGAAACTAAGCCCCACCTAGCAATACAATGTGAGAGGGAGTGATTGTGGAACAGGGTTCAGCTGGTGCATGGCGGTAAGATAAAGGAAAAGTGAAAGGAGACAAAGAGGAAGGACATATTGCTCATTTCGTGTTGCAAGTGTGTACCGTTGCCTCGCTGGCTGGCATAAGTGGCACACCACATCAACAAAAGTGGAAAGTATGAAATAAATATCGGGCATATTTGGATTCTGAAGCAGCTTTGCCTTGCCTGGCGGGCACATGCATGCCCCGAGATGCTTGCTTTGCCCAGCAAGCTGAATCAGCTCTCCCGCGGGAGCAAAGCAAATCTTGCTAGCATAGACTTCAAGATGGGCTCTCTAACTTTCCAAACACATTGAGAACCTCTCTCTCCTGGCCACACATGATTTGTCAAGGGATCCAAACATCCCCCTTGTCTCTCCTATGGCAAAAATGTGGAAGTAGCTATAGAACTAGCAAACTGAGAGTGGCCTTCTGCAAATGTGACAAAAAATATCACATTATCTCATAACTTCTCTTTAATTATTGCCACATACTACCCTACAGTCCCTCCCATATGTTCGCAATGTCCCTCCTTCTAATCTACCGCTCTCCGTCTATAGCTGCTCCAGAAGACTTCACCCCTCCCATATGTGTTCCTCGACATTCCTACTAGTGAATTACTTAGATCTATGCCTCCATCCTTGGGGAAATATCTTTGGTGAGTTTAACAAATAGAAGTCTATTTTTTAACAATTGAACTATTATCTTAGTCTATATTTAACCATCAAACCATAAAACCAGGTATATTCGACTATTGAATTATTGAAACCGTTCAACTTTGACCATCTAACAGTTTTGGCATACGTTTTCAACTTTGACCTTCCTACTCTCATTGCACTCACTATGTGCCTCCTCTCCCTCCCCATAGTCATTCTCTCTCCCTTCTATGCACACTCTCAATATGGCGGCAGACAACACACCAACTCTGTCTGTCTTTCTCGTGTCACACCCATCTGCTTCTTCACATAGGCAAGCTCAATTTGGGCTACGACAGGATGCGTTGGAGCAATGGCGGCACAATATCGCATGTGTGTAAAGAGGCATTCGGTGGTTTTGGAGGAAGCAGCTTGGATAATGAGTGTTGTAGGATGACTAAGCCAGAGCTCACCGGTATGATGGCTCATTTGCCCTTCTTGTCAGCCTCCTCTTCAATGGCCTCTCCCACACCTAGATCTCCACTGTAGCTGTCCAAACGTTCGTGCCGGGCCAACCCGGCACAGGCACGCCTGGGCACGGCACGGCTTGACCATGCCCAAGCAAGGCACGGCAAGCTCTCGTGCCGTGCCGGGCCAGCATGGCGTGCCCAAGTTTTTGCCCAGGCCCGGCACGGTTAACTGTAAATGGGCCGTGCCGTGCCCTGGGCACGGTGAGCCCGGTGGTGCCATGCCGGGCCCGTACCCAGGTCACAAAAATGCACATTCAGCTCCATTCAATTAATACTCAACAGATTTCATAGGAACAAACTCTAGAATTCAACAACCCATCACCAAAACTCCAAATACAAGCCAGATCATTCAATCTACTTAGCTAGATCATCCACACATTCAAACCATCACACAAACACAAGACAAAACAATATCAAAATATAAATGGAGCCTTAGGGCAATGCTGCCTCATTAAAAACCTTCCTAGGTAAAAACTCACACTTCGTGAGAAAATCCTAGGAAGAAAAAGAGTATAGCCAGCTCCTTATAACTTCATAGTTCAGTCCATGTCCATAAGTCCATTACAATACAGTACATAAATAGATAGAAAGATGAGATCAAGTCTTTTTGCCTCTTGAACTTCCTGGCTCAGGCTCCTTCTGGACCTGCTCCTTCCTCTTCTTGCTTCTTGTTGCTTCATCAGCTCCTTCTTGCTCATTCCTCTTGCTCTCTGGTGATACTTCTTGCTCATCGTCTAGGTACATGGCTTCAAAGGCAGCTTCAAGTTCCTTGGTCTCTTTCTCCATAGTGTGCTGCTTGTGCTTGTCAGCTAGCTTCCAGTCCTTGATACATGACAACACCTCCACCATGTCTGTTGCGCTGCTCCTCGAGCACCCTGCTAGCTAGACTGAAAGTAGATTCTGAAGATATGATAGAAACAAGAACAGTCATAACATCTTTAGCAAGTATAGAAATGATTGGGTATGTCTGGTTATGGCGCTGCCACCAGTTAAGAATGTTAAAATCAGCTCCAAACTTAACCTCAGTATCACTATCAAGGTATGAAGAGAGTTCAGATAGAGCAGATGAACTACCAAATAGAGCAGATGAACTACCAGATGCACCCACTCCAACAGGATTAAGTAGATCATCATCACCATATATGTCATCCCAAGCCTCAGTACCCTTACCAGAACAACCACCTGGCATTGTTGGAGCACTCAAGCAAGCAGCACCAAATTTCTTTTCATAAACCTGATACATCTTAGTCAACTTGTTACGAATAGTAGATGGGAATCTAGAATAATCAATACCAAGAAGTACTTGTAACTTCTAAAGAACTTTATGGAACCCCCACATCTTAGCTCTAGGATCAAGAACAAAAGCAAATGCATAGAGAATTGGTATGTTCCTCCAGTATTTCAGAAACTTTGATTTCATTGGAACAACAGCATGTCTTAGCAGTTCATGGTTCTCATATGCATTTAGATGTCTAGCAATTTTCAAGACATGATGTATGTGATGCCCTTGGCATCTCAAAAGCCTTAACACATGATTAGATGAAAAGTAACAATGAAGTTACTGTTTAATCGTGCTTAGTGATATGGAGGATTAGGTGGATGAATCATTAAGAGTCAAAATTTTCCATTCAAAATACAAAATGTCTAACTCAAGATGTTGACTTTAACTTTTCTAAATTGACCATCTTTAAAATCAAATGTTATGAAGCCCAAAAGTGCAAATTAAACTAACTAGCAATTCTAGAAGGGTGAAATTGTGCCCTTGATCAAATTTGGCCTTAGAAGAACCCTTGCATTTCTTAAGCACCTGAGCTCAACTTCATTATAAAAGTTATAGTACATGGCATACACTACACTTTTGCTACACTAAGTGTGGGCTAAAACTGTCATTAACCCATTGGGAATCTCTCCATAAAATCTCTTGGAATCAGCCATACCAACCACACTTAGAATATTGCCAAAAACTGGAATTTCAGCTTTTCCCCAAGCTTCACTCTGAAATTACTTTAAATCATCCTATACAAGTCAAAAATCTTCCTTTCTATGAAATGAAATTGAACTTATCACCTTTCAAATGCACCTATTGTGGGAGTGATTAGCCCTCATTAGATACTTCAAAAGTTGGAAACAAGAAAGTCTCTACACAAAGTGAAATTTCTGTTTTAATAAACCTTGGAACATAATTGTGTCTATAATTCAAAATCTGTTGGGATTCAGGCCAAATTTATGTTATCAAACTTGGAGATAAAGTTCTAGGGAACAACTTTGGTCATTAGAGCTTAGTCACCTATTGAGGCTTACATGGTGTTTAGGGCCATTTTCTACCAACACAGAAAACCAGTTCAATTCAGTCCTATTTAGAAATCTCCAATTTGCTCTAGCCTGCAGCCACTTTCATGCAAGACTCCAATTGGAAAAGTTGTAGGATTTGAAATTATAAACAACTCACTCAAAAGGTACATTGGGATAAAAGGCTTGGAAATAGGACTTTTCATTTTTCCAAGCAATAAAAGTACCCTGTCCACAACTAGGGCTGCTAGTTAAATTTGAATTTAAATCATATTTACCCTTGGAATCTAGGGTAGTCCATTTTGACAAAGTTGTAGATATCTCAGAGTAGAACATTTCTACCAATTGGGACTTTTCCAAATTCGGCCTCTAATTGGGTCAAAAGTGCGAATTGCGGAGAGGGAGAAAGCACAAAATGGGGGGGGGGTGTTTCTCTGAGTCTATGACAGGTGGGGCCCACGATCCGCGGTCGCGCCCACGGCGCGAACCGGCGCGCGCCGCGTGGCTCGCCGGCGTACAGGGCGGACGCCGCGGCCGCAGGCGGCGCCCCGAGCGCGTCACGGGGTGGAGGGATAACCCCTCAGTCGAGCCGTCCGCTCTCCCTCGCGTTCCGTCCACTCCCCACCCCGTTTTGCGCTCTCCGAACCCGAGCCGCCATTGACGGCGAGCTCGGAGCTTGAGCTCTTGCGCCGCCCTGTCCACCGCCTCCCCCGGCCTCCAAACACCACCACCGCACTCGCCGCGACCCCGCGCACCCGTAGCGCTTGGCCTCGTCGCTTTCCCCCTCCCCTTCGAGTAGATCGGGCTACCGCTCGGCGTCCGCGACGCCGAGTTCACGGCAGGTTCACCGCTGGTTCATCACCATAGCAACCACCCTCCACCTCCTCCCGGTGTTCCAGACCCCCACCGCTAGCTCCGCCTCGGCCTCGCGCACCCAACGCGCTAGGTACCGCTGCCGCCATCGCCTCCTCCACCTCTCCCCGCGCGCGCCACTCGCGTGCACCCGCGCCACCCATGGGCTCGTCGTGGAGAACCCCCTTCGGGCCACCACCGCGCCTCCACTCCACCACCGCCGGTTTCGCCACCCCGCCACGCACCTCACGAGCCCACCCGCGCCGCCTCTCGGTGCCCGAGCCGCTGGAATCGGAGCCGCGCCGCCGCCTCCGCGCGCCGTCGCGCCGCGCCGGTTCATCGCCGCCGCGCCGCCTCCCTGCTCCACCCCGGGCGACGACGTCTAGGAGGAAAGGTAGCCCGCGGGCGGGAACGCCTCCTCGGCCCCGATCGGCTCCAAGGCCGGCCCGAGGAAGAAGAAGAAGAAGGAGATTTTGCGATCCGGCCCCCGACCTTTTGAAGTTTCACAAAGTCATTCGGGGCACTGTGGTATGAGTCTGGTGATTATTGCATGCTAACCCCCGAAAGCTATGGTTAATTACGTTCGGGTCCTTAGTTTGAGTAATTTTCTATTTAGATGCATTTAAATTGACTATGAACTTTGGAAAATCATATAAAATCACAAAAAATTCCAAAATGGACAAACTCAGTTGCGTTAGACTCCTCTTGAATAGATCTACATGATAGGTATGATGTGAAGGTGTGAAATGTCTATTTTGCCCTTGGTTTGTTGCATGCATGATTAATTAGGATAAAAGTCAAAAGTGCACTAAATGAACTCCAAATAGCATGAAACTTGGATATTAGCTTTCTTGTGGCATTATAGCACTATGTGAATTTTTGTAGCCCTAACATTTGAGGTTTAATTACCCTTTTGCCATTATACATGTGTATGTGCATTTATCTAACCTAGAAAGTGGAGGCTACAAGGAATATGCTCAAATTGACTCTCTAGCATTTTTTCTATACTTTAGGTAGTATGAGTGTCTCACTGGTACAATACGAGCCCCTGCATGTTAAGTTTTAATGGCGATTTGAAAATGATAAAAAGGGTGCATGTTGGAGATGATGGATAGAAAAGTGGTCATGACTTGCTAGGAAAATTCTCCGGAAAAATTAAGTAGCCTAAGGTTGATGCATAGAGTCTAGAAAATATATATTTGATCCAGGTCCATCGAGGTACTCCATGTTTAGGTAGTTTATCAATCACCTTTTCGCCTGTTCATTGAAATGGTTATTCATACGTGTGTTTCGTATTCATGCATCTCATTTCTTGCATCATTCCGCATGTCAATCATATAGTGACGCTCATTACAGATACGTGATCAAGAAACAAGCGCGTGGAACTACTTCAACCAACGGTGATCCAAAAGATCAACTAAGACCCACTCACGACCTGGAGGGCCCATCAGTCGTGTTTGGAAGAAGGAGTTGTCCAAAGGATCAAGGGGTTGCCTGGGGCGAAGCTTCACAACCCGGCAAACTAACAGTAGCTTAGTTTGTTGGTTTTATTAAAGTGAATCAAAGGTAGGCAGGACCATGCGAATCCCAGCAAACAAATTATTTTGAGTTACGCATATGCATTAGGGTTGATTGAAACCGGTTGCATTAGACTCCCCGGCCGCCCTGGCCCTAGCACCTATACTTAGGGTTCGTAGGACGAGTGCCTAGAATGGTTAGGCGCGAGTAGACACGAGTGAGCACTGTCACTCGTCTCGTAGGGTTTACTTTCAAATGATACATTCTCATTACTATGAATTTATTATTGCTATGTTATGCTTTCAATTGAGACCGGGCGGAGATATGGGGTTACTATGTTGAAAAATGATGTGGATGGCATGGTGGACTCCGCCCGAGTCGCATAAGGCCCGTTCGTTATTCGCCTGCTGATCGGCATAACATTGCTAGAATGCTTATCCGGGAAATGGGACCGGTGAAATCTTACTTGTGCCATCCGAAGAACAGAAACACATTCCTACCCACTGGTTGAGAGGAAGGTGGCCCGAGGGAGCTTGGTACTCATGACGGGGAGACCGAGATGTCGGCAGGCTCGTCATGGGGGCACAACCCGGGAGTCAGGCGGGAGTGAATCGAACTTGGGATGGGACAAGTGGAGAAGAGGGACTATATGTGGGAAAGCCGTCGTGTTAGTAAGCATATGGGCCCTTGGCATTTTCTAGTTATTCCCGGGAATATAAAAATCTATTCGAATCGCTGATGCTCACCAGGTGTGAGAATGCCAATATCACTGACGGGCAACGTAGAGCTGTTTGAGGCATGATATTTTATGGAGATGATGATTGCTACTACACAATGGATATATCTGTTTTACTTCATGCAAATTACTTACTTTATATTACCAATGAGATTCAGGATAAGGACTAGCGGCTGTCAAATCCCGCTATAGCATGACACTAAAACATAGTGGATAATCATGATTAAAGGATTGCGACTGTCAAATCCCGCTATCCTATGGCAACATCTTACAGTTTAAAATCAATGGCTAAGGACCTACTTGCTGGTAAGCTGAGCTTTGCGTCAGCCGTAAACCCTGTCCTTTAAGTCCTACTGAGTAATTAGTACTCAGGGTTTGTCCCCACTTTTGGCTCACAGGTACTGGCGGCATTGGATAGCTGCTTGGAGAAGGGTAGAACCGGTGGGCTCGGTGCTACTCGCCTCGTTCGTCTGTATGAAGACTACTTAAGTATTTGGTTTCCGCTGCGAGATGTTTTGAAAACGCTTCCGCATTATATATATTTTGGACATGTATTTGACTATATACATTCTTGGTTTGTAAACTAAGTCTATCTATTCTATATTTCAACTGCCTGTGATGATGTAACTGTTGTGGCTCCATCGAGAGTCGGCTGTGTATGATGTCGGTTCCTCTGGGAAATGGTGTTATCGAGAGCCGAAGGCCTCTCGACGGACGACCGGGTTTAGTACGGTCTAAGTACATTGCAAGCTAATGGTGGCAGGTATACTTAGTCCGTATTAAATCGGCGGTTCCGCCACAATGTAGCATTAAGGGTGATGTAGGGTAATAAACACCAGATAGTGCAACAGTTGATTGATAGAATAACTCAAGAAAAGATAACAACTTCTCTGCAATAGCCCAGTGATTAGGAGTCAGCAAAAAAGAGCCATCCTCTTTGCGAGGGTGGTTTGTTTCAATCCACACAGAGAAAGTACTTTGATAAGGAACTAAATGCTTAAGCATCAGAAAAGTTGAGTTCCATCTAACATCCATGTCCATCCCAAACTTACGAGGGCGGACTCCAACACTTAGGCAATAATGTTTATAAGATGCAATGTGTTGATTTAAAGAATTCAAAAAAGTTATAGCAGTCCTAAAATCTTCAAGATATGGTTGCAAACGTTTCAAACAGTTCTTAACAATCAAATTAATAATATGGCAAGCACAACGCTGATGCAAGAAAATAGCACTTAGATCTTCTTCATTCCTACTAGGTGGAGGCAACAAATGGCCAATGTAACCAGAGAACAAAGGTTTTAGAACATCCATAGCTGTTTTGTTTGATGAAGCATTATCAAGCACAATAGCAAAGATTTTATCAGTAATGCCATAATCATTTGCAACCATTTCAACACGCTCAGCAATATTAACACCTGTATGAGCTACTTCTATAGATTTTAGACCAAGCAACCTCTTTTCTAAGCACCAGTCAGAGTTCACAAAATGAGCAACCACACTAATGTAGTCCTCTTTAGCCTTGCTAGACCAAATATCAGATGTAAGTGCAACAGATGAAACACCAGATTTCAGAACATCTACAAGCTGTTCCATACGATCATTAAACAGTCGGATCAAGTCTCTAGCAGTAGTTTGCCTAGAGGACTTTGCAAACATAGGATTATGAGCGGTAGTAATGTAATCCTGAAAAGCATCAGATTCACCAAAGCACAGAGGCAGGTCTAGTCTAGCAATCAAACGGCAAAGCTCTGTTCTAGCAACAGAAGGAGAGTACTCCTAGTGCACAAGAGAACCATCAGCATTAAATTTAAGCACAGAATGAGTTCTACCATGTTGCTTCTTCTCTTTCTTAGCCGGACACAGATCTAGGTGACGGCACAAGTGCCTAGTTCCAGAAGAAGATTTAGCAGACAAGAGAGCCTTGCAGTGAAGGCAGATAGCAGATACTCTTACCTCCTTTCCTCCCTGAATTTCAGTCACCTCCTCAAAGTCTAGCCAGACCTTGGAGGTCGGCCCTCTCCTCCTTGCGAGTCTAACGGACATGCTCGTGCCGGCCGTCGAGCTAATGGATCCTGTGCGAGTGCCGTTGCCCGTCGTCCCCGTCCCCGCCTCAGCGCCGGCGCCATCCACGTCGATGGCAGCACCTGCGCTGCTACCGAGGATGAAGCACCGGGCATCGGCGGCCTCATTCTGCGCCTCAAGCTCCCGCTCCTCGGCGTCGGGCTCGGCGGAAGCATAGTAGTCATCGTCCATGGAATCCTCATCCACAGACATGGCCGCCTCCTCAGCCGGCGTCTCCGGCTCCCTCACGGCCACGCGGCACCTGATCTATGGACTTCAAACCATAGCCAGCGACCTGCAAAACAAGAATAAGAACACAGATCAGAGAAGTTAGGGTTAGGGTCAGAGAGCCTGGCGCGGGGAAGGGCGGACGGCTCACCTGCGCAGCTGGAGCACCAGATCCACCGACGAGGGGCACCGCCGCACCGGAGCGGAGCTTGGCACAGAACCAGAGCGGATCGAGGTTAGGGTTAGGTTTACAGACACAGCGAGAGAGGGAAAAGGATAGACCGATAGAGCGAGAGAGGGAGAAAGGGAGGTAGAGGATCAGCGAAGGCGTCGATGGCGGCTCGCCGGCGTTCCTCTCTGCCGGGACGGTAGGCTAGGCGCCGTGAGGGCGGGAGGCGAAGGCGACGAGGCGATTGCGGCTGGCTCGGTGGGGAATAGGGATGCAAACGGATCGGATCGGAGCGGATAATGTCTTTTCCATATCCTAATCCTATTTCTTTTGTCGAATTCGGAGCGGAGCGGATATTACTCGGTTACGGATATGGATACGGATTTTTTCGGATATCGGAAATGGTGCGGAATCGGATCGGTGTCGGAGCGGAAGCGGATTTAAAAATATCGGATAGTACATGTTACATATAGTTTTTTTTACAATGATCAACAAGTTATAAACTAAAGTATAACTGTTCCATCATAGTTTAAATATCAGTAAAAAAAATAATAGTGACGGTATTTTTGGCACGAATCAATCGTCGTTGACTCTAATGTACTTGTCAAACTAATCGGATTATCCTATTATAAACATCGGATATTCCACATTTAAATATCGGATACTCCATATCAGTCGGATTTTGGTGATACCATATCCTACTCCGCATCCACGTGTAAATCGGATTCGGATTATCCATATCCGCATGGATATAAAAACTCCTCCTCCATATCCGCGTAATTAGGATTCGGATCGGATTGGATCGGATAATTATCCACACCACTTGCACCCCTAGTGGGGAAGGCAGGAATGGCTAGGGTTTACGGGGGGAGGGGGTTGAGGGTTTATATACCCGCTCCTATTTACCGGGCCGATGCCGGGCCGACCTCCTTACCGGGCCGGGCTCGTGCCTGCACTGCGGGCCGGCCTGGCCGCCCAAGCACGGCACGGTCGCCGTGCCGGGCCAGCAAGGGCACGCGACCGGCCGGGCCGGGCCGTGCCTCTCCGTGCCGGGCCACGGGCCGCCCCGTCGGGCGGCCCGTATTGGACATGTATAATCTCCACCTTGTTTACTCCATTTCTCTCTGCCTCAAGGAGTTCCATGCAATGCCCTTTGGCTTCACATCGGTCATCGTCCACCCTTTCTCCCAAACCTACTATCAAAGTTGATTTTTATCCTTTAATCACCTCTTTGAGTGCCAAAATTAAAAACTTATCAAATAAATTTGCCTTGATGTATCCATCATAAAGTATTCAACGATATGTCAATATCTCTTGGTGCAGCTTACCCTTCCATGGATCATCCTGTTTTCACAACCTCATTTGAAAATGTCAGTGCATATTCGTAATAGTTGTCATTAATTACCAAAACATCAAATAGGGTCTAGATGCTCATAACAACAATATACAGAAGAGGTGAAGAGGCGAAAATGCACTGATGCCGGAGGCCGTGAAGATAAGGCTCGCTCAAAAAAGAAGAAGAGAAAATGGACCACAACAAATTTAAATTTCCTTTTCCTTTTATTGAATGAAATAATTTTATTAATATGAGTGTTATTTTCTAAGGGATTTTATAATTTTGTGTAATTATTACAAAGATGTTCATAATAGTTATAAAAAACAGTTGGAAACGATTGGAAGAATGATAATTTTTTTTTAAGTTTCCTATTTTTTCTTGAAAAGAGCACTAATAATGGTATTGCCAGAAACACATATGTTGTCGATATTACGAGAACTTCTGGAACGGGAACAAATCAATATTGGTTGGGAATCGATAATTTATAATTTGAAAAATGTTTAAATACCATGTATGAGTTTAGTAAGTTAAGATTGTATGATAAATATGTTTGACTGTTTTAGTGGCATGCCAAATTGCCAACAGTACACAAATTGAAAAATAAATCACCACATGTCACATACCAAATCTCAAATCTAATAATACAAGACTGAAGACAATTAAACATTTCAAATCCGTAAATACGATTACTGAGTTACCATCCCAACATGCTCACGTGTAGATGGCCATGTAAACAAAATCTAGTCTGATGGAATGTAGTAGAAGTGAGGATGATTGATAGGCCTTGTGTTGAATATAGGCGCTTAGGCTATACAACTAAAACAGCGTAACATCGACAGTAGTTACCACCAACATACGGTAAAACTTGGAAATGGTAGGAGGCGTGAAAATTGTTTCGGTTTCCATTTCCATATTTTTTACTGTTACTGATTCCATTATTGTCACCATTTCACCTAAAATTGCGGTAGAAAATGAGCTCCGTAAACGAAATTTTCAGTCAGGGCTTCCATCCCTACGAATAATCATTTATTATACAGAAAAAAGGAGACGGAGGTTAGAGATTTGTGTATGCAACATTGGGTGGTTGGATGTAGACATATAGTAGAATGATATATTTGTATATTTGGTAATCTGGCTGGTTGAGAATATTTTTTGAGGAGAGACACGGAAACCATTGCCGATAGCCTGCCGAGTGCAGCGCGGAGAGTGGAGACTGGACTCTGGAGAGGTGTAGTCCTGTGGACGGACAGACAAGAATGGGCAGCCGCTCGGTGGGATGTTGGATGTGATGGGTCAGGTCTCTGCGAACAGAGAGACAGGACGCGACACAGAATCTGGAAGTGTCCACCCGACCCCTTTCTCTGCAGTAGTACTACTCTGCAACTCGTAAATAATAATAAAAAAACAGCACGGCATGGCTGCCTGCTCTTCTGTGGCGATGCAGGATGGATCAGCGCTAGTCTGGCCGCCGCCCGTCTGGGTGGGTCGTCGGCTAGCTAGGGAGCAAGAGCGGCGGGCCGGTGGCGCGGGCGTCGGGACGTGTCCGCCACGCCAGGCGCAGCCCGCCATCTCATCGATATGAACCAGCCGGCGGCGACAGCAGCAGCAGGAGTGCTATACTTGCTCCGGTTGTTTCCAAGTAGGGAGTCCAACCAGGCGCCAAAGCGTAGAGGGTTAGGCTATCCCCAGCTGTTCCCCGTATTGGTCTGTACTGGTACTGCGCTATAGACAGAAACATGGTTAGTTAGAATAACGATGAGGAGTGATTGGGGATGGGATGGAGGATGTGCCGGAGACAGAGCAGCATATGCTAAGAGCTATAGACACGCAAGCGAAACATTTTTCTTTACATGTATGTAGAATAATGTTAGTTCGCATAATTCATTGCGATAATGCAATTTTTCAAGTAAAAAAATAACATGGTGGATATGGCATTTTTCTTAGATGTCGTCCGCGCTGAGGCTATTTCAAGATGTCGATTCAAATGAATGCTTAAAACATTGTTCTAGTACAAATGGAGTTTGAAATTTATGTAATGGAATGAGAATTTTAGTGGAGATGGTCTGAGCGTACTCTTACTGTCGACAAGACACGACGGACTAGTCACACCCGATACAATTATGTAGTCACTCTATCCCAAACTATAGGTTCTTTGATTTTTTTTAACACCATTGTCGACGTTCTCGACACTGAGATACCGTACAGGTACCCTGCTTGTATGAAGAAGCGTAGGGACGTGGCCACTACCACTGAGCTCTGTTGCGAGAGCATGGGTAAGGAACAAGATTTAGAGAGGTTTGGGCTACCGGTTTGGTGTAGCACCCTACGTTCTTTTGGTGAAGATCTAGTATATAGGAAACGAACACAACTTACAACCTGAGTACTAACCTCCAGATGCCGGAGGACGTGCTCAGTGTGAGTAAGTAGGGATGTATGTGGTAGTGTTGGAGATCGATGGTCGATCGCGTCTACAGGTGCACCATTCCTCCCTTTTATAGACCAAGAGATAGAGCAGTAGTACAAAGTTGGTAGCATATATAGTGTTACAGTGGTGGTTTCCATAACTACAGACCTAGGTATGGTCTTAATAAAGTCTTCACTCTGACACTGATCAGTGTCACGTTCCTACCCCGTACTGATCGTGTACGACGCCCGTGCCGCACTGTACGACGTGGGCTGTGCTGTTTCATCCCACATCTCCGGTTTGCATAGGCGGCATGCTATCCCATTTGGTCTTCTCTTGATGAGACCTGCAGGCCTACTTCTCAGCTGGAGAAACCTACTGCATTTAATGCAGTTAGGAGCAGGTTCCTTCCTCTGGAAAGGGCCAAGCCCCAGGGTTAGGCAGGACTGGCGCGTCCAGTTGCCCCAGGCACGTGGCGTTTCCTTTCGATGTGGTCCTCTAGCATGACCTACAGTCTCTTGTGGGCCCTGCTGTCAGGTGACCTCCCCTCTTGGGATATGGAGCGGTTGTTCTCAACTCGGGAGAGACTCTATGTACACGTTTCTAGGGTATGGGTTCCCCAGTATGACTCGCTCGTTTTATTTAAAAATTATAATTGTTATTTATTTTATTGTGATTTATTTTATTAGCGTATAATATACTTTAGCTATGATTTATTTTTTCGTTTTTGTAATTTTGAAAAATAAGACGAGTTGATTGAATTTGGTGTCAAAAAGTTAAATGGCCTGTAATTCGGAATGAGTGAGTATGTATTTGTTTAGAAAGTAGTGTGTCTTGCCTGCCCATTGGGCATATTTTATTTTTAGCTTCTCTCCCTAAAAAAGTACGTACTAGAAGGCTGTGTACAAATAAAACAACACTAGGATCCAAAATCAGTTTACTTGGCTGTTTGGAAGTAATGTAATTTAATGATTTTAATGTAATACTATGGTATTTAAAGATAATATGATATTTTGTTGAAAAGATGTTTGGTTAATTTTGAGAAAATTTTATTTTTCTGTACCATGGTATTGACAATAACATGAAAATTTTGAGCATTGTAAGCTCCACTTTATATCAAAGGTTTCAAATCTAAGTGAACGAGACTTAAACAATAGAATGCTATGGTTTTAGAATGAACGAAAAATACTATAGTTATATTATAATCAATACTATAAATCATAATATTTTAAAACTATGGCTTTTGATTCAAACAGTTTGTGGGTCACTGTTCACCCAAACACGAACAGGATCGGTACATGCCGCGTCTCTATGCGGCGGCTGCCGAATGCCGATGTGCTGGTTGACTGCTCTCGTCATGTTCTCCTGTGCCCACGCCCAATGTGACTGCTACCTGTGCCGTGCGTCACTCTGACGTATGTATGGGTCGTCCTTCCCCAACGACTAGTGGTTAGTAGAAGTTTCGAGTCTTCGACGACGAGCCGCGGCCGGTCAATAGCTCTCCGCTTCGCCTCCGCGGTAGGTCAGGTCAGGTGTGCGTGTGCGACGCGCTTGCTCTATTATGTGTTGACCAGCCAAAGAAATATACGGGGGCAGCATAGCAATTATCGCACTGTAGCAAGTTTTTTTTTTTTTGAGGGGACTGTTGTAGCAGTAGCAACTGAGCACTCCCCTCCCAGGGATCATCAAAAACCGGGCTGGGCTCCAAAGCAGTGTGGCGATATAGCTAGCGGGCCTCCCTTGTTGTAACTCTGGGCTGTCTGCGTCAATTATATGGTCATGGTCATAGGCCCGCCGAGCTCAACAGCCCAGATTCGACCCGTTCCCGGTTCCTTGCTAAGATCAAGGTCACCAGAAAAGGCACCGTAGACAGAGGAGAGGGTAGTTGAAATAGTACGGATATCATAAATTTTGTCCTTCCTGATGACCCTGGTCTAACGTCTCCAATCGCGCTCAATTCCTCTGCTCCTTGTTAGAATTTAGTATATCTCTACACTATAAATAAATAAATAAAAATGAGTTTTCGCAATATCATTTTTACCTAAAAAAAACATCGCATTGGCCTCACTGGACATGTTAGAAAGTGATGGAAAATGCCTAAAACTAATAAAAGGAAACAGTATCCACCCTTTGATTCGTTATTTTCTCATCTATTTTTGTACACATACCCACCATGTAGTTTTCTTACTTTAAAATTAATGAAAAAATAAAGGACATCAATCAAGCAGACCTCATTTCTTTAAAGTTTTTAATTTTCTTTCATTTTCCATTTTCTGTTGTCGGCCGGTTAGTTTATTCTTTTTTCGACGTCTTGGATTTAACACAAGCACGTATCTCTACTCTAAAATGAATGGTATTTATTAGATTCTAGACACGCGCCTTAAGCGTCTTTGATTCCTAATTGACTACGCACTCTATTACGAGTTATAAGGGGTTTTTTTAGATTAGAGTGTGTAGCAAACATATGTTATTCATGATTTCTCCGCGCGTTGCTACGGAATTTAAAGAGTGATTTTAAAAAAAATTAAGAAAGAAATACTACAGAATCAAATGTTCATTTGGTAGAAAAAATAGAACTGCCATGGGTCTGTCAGTACTCAACCTCTGATAATAATTCTAATAAACCTATTTAATTAAAAATACTAAAAAGATTTGTAGAATGGATATTTCATCATGGCAAGAGCAACACATCTCTAATGATGATAACTTATTATCTCTGGATGCGCTTCCTAACAATACGTGAATCAAAGAGCTGCATAGAGAACTCAATTTACTTGACTTTTTTATCACCTATTGTCTTGCATAGGGGGATATTACATAATTATTTAGGTAAGAAAGACAAATGCCTTCGTATAATTTGAAGTCTTATATTTAGAAAGTGTAGGGAGACTAATACACGAATGAATGTGAGATGTAGGGAATAACTTCAACTTGGTGCTGAATGAACTGCAATGACTAAAGCGTGATGGGGTTCACTTGTGTATATGTGTGTGTGAGAGAAAAAAAGATATATAGTTGCATAGTAAACCGAAGAGGTGGATGATTTGAACATGTATTTCACAATCCTTATTAATAGAAAACTTAGGCTAAAAGAAAAATAAATAATATATGGAAAGTAGCACACACCTTAATTGGCACGTTGTTGGGGATGCGGAAATTTTTGACATGATTTCTAAATTAGTGGACTCAAAGATGGCGTAGACTTTGAAAGTAGAAATATACTAATGTATATTGCATGACAACATTTTTAACACAGATGGTAACTTATTCATCTTAATTTAAAGAGATGGACTTTTAAACGATTGATCATCTAGAATGACAATATTTTTTAAACACAATATTTTTTAATATGCTATTTTTTAAACACATTATACTTAACTTATTTATTAAAGATTGACTTTTAAATGATTGATTATCTGTGACACATTATTTTTTAATATACTATTTTTTTAAACACATTATATTTGATAATTTATTCATCTTAGTTGAGAAAGATTGTCTTTTAAATGATTGATCATCTGTGCTATATTATTTTAACGTACTATTTTTAAACACATTATACTTGATAAGTTATTCATCTTAGCCGAGAGAGATTGACTTGGCGAAGTGTCGAAAAAAAAAGTTGCATGCATGGATGCTATTAGCCACAGAAGATCGGCGAAAGACATTAACAGAGTGTCCTAGTGGATGATGACATGGCTTATTAGTGGATGATGACGTTTGCATGTTGAGATATGACCTTAACGGTCTCCATCTATATAGATATACTAGGTGAATACCCTGCGCGTTGCCACGGTAATTTATGAATGATTTTATATGAGCACTGGATGATCAGTGAAGACTCAATTTGAATGCAAATGAGGAAGCAAGAGTTCACGCTCTTTAAACTAGAGGCTTAAAACATGAAGTATAAACATAAAACATATTAAGTAAAAATATAGGATACGTAGAGTTAAATAAGCCTAGCCTTATTATTAACTGCGTGCATATATCTTGGAAGAATTGACCGAGGACCTACGAAGAGAATCCTACAAAAAATATACTGTAAGCATATAAGTTAATATACATGATGGAAATAAAAAATGAAAATAGTTTTATAGAATGAATATAAAAGAGAAAATAATTGAATAGTATTGGTGTAGGGTGTTGGTGCATCCGCGACTCGGTGTGCAGCAGCACCTTCTCAGTTCTTCCCTCCCCTATTCCCACCACTATGTTGATTGGTGAGCATCGAGGAGGGAAGCAGCACATGCGCCTTTTCTTCCTTGGCTCCCTCTCCTTCATATGTTCTTCTATCTTCTGTGTGGGGGAGGGCTGGATTCATGCGATGGAGACTGATCTGCGCGGGGAAGGCCAGATCTAGTAGCGATGGTGTCCCCATGCCGACGGTGGCTAGCGGTGGACAACTTAAGCGTGGCACCGCTGGGAGCTCTTCCTTGGGTGTCCTATTCGTGCCCATGGAGGACACTGTCTCGTGCAACATAGCGTCACCAACGGGACCAGTTTTGATCTTGGAGAAGGTAAGGCCTCCATGGATCCTAACACGCTTCTTATATACTCATCATCAATCGATGAAGTAAATATATTTTTTAATGTGGAGAATGAGAAATGATAGAGGGAGATGGTGTTAGATATGTGTCGAATATGTGTACAGTTTTGGTTACGGCAGGATTTTGCGTTGTATTAGCGGTATAGGGTAGAGTTCTAGTCAAACTCTGTAACCCAGACCTCCTCATAAATATGAGGGGAGGGCTGCTGTTGTAACCACGACGACGACTAGATGGTTTGGTTTGGGGGTGCGGCGTTGCCGCGGTGTATCCGGATATAGGCATAGCTATCTGATAATGGGGAGGAGCGCCTTACCCCGGGGATGTAGGCTTCAGCTGAACCTCGTTAACAAACATCGTGCCTTCGGATTCGTCTGTGATTGTGCATGGTTATCTCGATCGATCCATAGACGCTTCCGCATGCTTGCTTTCTAACAAGTGGTATCAGAGCTCATGGTTGTAAACCTGAAAAATCTTGTATGTCATTGGTGACGGGGGAGTCTGTGGAGGTCTCCGGTAGGTCACATGTGTGGTGTGATGGGAGATATGGACTCGTGTCAGCGGTCTGGGAGATGTTTCGGAGGTCACGTGTGCGGCGTGATGGAAGCATGGGACCGATGTGTGATGGGAAAGATTGTTAGGTTTAGTCCCACATCGGTAATTGATGGTGGGGAAGCACGGCATATAAGGTGGGAGCAGCCCTCACCTAACGGACTGGTCTTTTGGGCTGAGTTAGGCCTGTGGGCTTTATGTGTCGGGGACTCCAGTATATGGGTCTGGTGGGCTGCGGCTCGTGGGCGCCAAGCGAGCCGGGCCGAAAACCGCTACACCACTCTAACAAGTGGTACCAGAGCTATGGTTGAATTGGATCTCGAGATGTATGCGGCAGATCACGTGGAAGTACGAGGAGAACATGCTTGACAGGCGCCAGGAAGACAGTTCGATTTGGTGCAAGGTGGAGCATGGGGCGATCGACGATTCGATCGGTGGTGTCGAACATTTCAGGCGGGTGGCCTGAACCCTTCGTGGGTTGCAGTTGACGGGGATTGATCAGACGTGATAATCGAGTCAACATGGTGGCCGGCGAGATCGTTATAGGCGACGATATCGGCGCTTAGGATCAGACCATGCGGTCTAGACGTGGAAAATCTTGGAGAGATTGGAGCGGACGGGAGCAGCGATGCGACCGGGATGTTATACGAAAGCTAACACCATAACACGTCGAGCTGGTTGTGCCATGGATGTAAGGTCAAGGTGTGGCATGGCGAAGGATTGCAGATTGGTTTTGAAGACCGCAGAAGTTCCGTTGTGGCAGATAGGTGTGTATGCAGCAAATAAATTTCGAAGCATAATTTGGGTGCACAAACCGTGTGCTGCTAGCAGATCTGTGTGGGAATTTCTTTTTGCATGCGTGAGGTTGTCTGGTTGTGGACGGTGCATGCACGGAAGCTCTGCATGCATGAGCCATGGCGTGGAGCCGTGGAAGTGCAGCGCTCAGGGCCCTGGCAGGCGGCAGGAACAGCTCCCTCTCAGACTCTCGGTCTCGGGAGCAGGAGACGTGCAGAGGCGGCTCGGAGCGGTGGGCGCATGGGGGCGGCCACTTTGGACTCTACGTGTGAGTTGGAAATTTGGAATCCAACTCTATGATGCGAAGGAGGCGTCGGAGGCGGCACACGTAGAAGGCGCGGGACCCGGGAGCGGCGAGCATCGCGTGGTGGCTCGTTGAGGCAGCAGGGGCACAGTCCGTGAGATCCGAGGCACGGTTATCACATTGGCTGGCGGCAGGAGTCCCGGACGGATTGGTGCCTAATGTGCAAGCACAGGGTTCAGACCCGGAGAACATGTGGAGTACGCACAGCGACACGCGGGAGGACCAGGTGACGCGAGAATTTTTGGTTGGGGTCGGATTTAGTTCGACAGGAGGCCGAAAAATAGCGTGGAGCAGCGGTATAAACCAAAGAGCAATCAAGCTAAAGAAAATAGATCAAGTCAAAGCAGAAGAGAGAACCCTGGTATCTAGGGAGAATTAGATCTGCGACTTAGAGAAACGCGCGTGATGTTCAGGACAGAACGGTCTTGAAGGAAGGCGGGCGTTCGAAGCGTGTTTTTTTCCAGACGATGTGCGACGATCAAGCGGATTGACTTTATCGTGTGCGAGCGATGGCATGGTCAATAAAACTTGCGAGGGATGCGATGGTGCGGCGACATACGCATGAGCATAGTACTGGCAGCGGGTGCTATGGTGGTGTGCATGTGTGCTGCGAGAGGCGTCCAGGCGAGGTCGCAGGTGTGCTGGAGACACGTGTTTTTCCCATTAGTTGAGCTGTGGCAATAGGCAGTTTGACTTGTACGGGGTCGACTGTTGAAATCGACAACTGCGGCAATTTCTAAAGGTTGACTTAGGCAGCAGTGGTGGTGTTCTCTCAATATTAGGGAAACAGTCGGTTCAAGCAGGAATATTAGATTCAACGAGTTTTTCATGCGACACGGGAAGAAAGTTGTTCACTTCGGACAGGGCTGGTGATTTTGATTCACACTATTCGGAGGCAACATGGTTTGTCGTGTTATTTGAATAGGCGACGTCAAGATCAAGATGCAAGGCGGAGTGGAGCGGATACTTCATGTTGTGAAGCATGAGGTGGAGCTTGGGAGAAATCTAATTTTGCTTGGTGCGCCAGATGGTGGTGATTAGTGTTATGAGGTGAGTCAGATGGAGTAACCATGGAGATATCATAGAAGGCGGCACGACTGTGTTGATAGGAGGAAAGAAGTTTACGTCGGGGGGAGCTGCAAGATACACCATTGAAGGTGGAGTCATGAGAGATGAAATTGTGAAAGCAGTCTGTTCTGAAGGGACGGGTCTCGCACAGGCTTGTGGCTGTTGGAGATGAGCAGCCGAAGACAAAGACTCAAATTCGGTACACGGAGGTTCGCACAAGATGACGAAATCAAGGTGGCGGACATATTCGCCAAGGTGGAGTTTGTTAGATATGTGTCGAATATGTGTACAGTTTTGGTTACGGCAGGATTTTAAGTTGTATTAGCGGTATAGGATAGAGTCCTAATCAAACTCTATAACCCAGACTTCCTCATAAATATGAGGGGAGGGCTGCTGTTATAACCACGACGACGATTAGATGGCTTGGTTTGGGGGTGCGGCATTGCCGCGGTGTACCCGGATGCCGGCATAGCTATCTGATAATGGGGTGGAGCGCTCATAGTCATGCCCCGGGAATGTAGGTTTCGGCTGAACCTCGTTAACAAACATCGTGCCTTCGGAGTCGTCTGTGATTGTGCATGAGTATCTCGATCGATCCATAAACGCTTCCGCATGCTTGCTTTCTAACAGATGGCCCAATGGCATGCCACTGCTAGAAAAAAGGCTTGTAGTGACGCTTTATTTCTGTAATAGACACGTTTTATTTCGTATTTACATCAATTTTGGCATATTTTCGGAAGTGTGTCAGGGACGTCTTCGCAAGCACCGTGTCAAAGCTCATAGAGACGGATTATAAAGTGTATCTATAGTTGATAAAGAGATGTTCCATTGAAACGTTATATGCATGTTTATGTATTTTGATATACTTTTATAATATATTTATACAGCATGTCTATAGACGTTGTTACATTTTGTAAAAGCACTTCAATACGTGTTTAAAAATAGTAAAAACTATTTATTGCTGCTAGTTAGGTTTTTTATGCAATTATAATCGTCAAGAATCAAACCCACGACCTCATACCTCACGTGATGCGTCCTAACCATTAGACTACTATCACATATGAGTATTTAAGTGATGCACTTTTTTTGTATTTACCGTTAATGAATTTTAATTTTTCAATATCTTGTCAAAGAACGTCTTTGTATGCCTATAAGCACGCTTGTCTAATACGGTTTATAGTGCGTCTTCATGCTATTGACGGTTGAAAGCGTGTCAAAATTCGTGTTATATTAAGATATTTTTAAGATGTATCAAAAGGTATATTCACATGCATGTGCATGTTTGTTTGACATGTTTGATATCGTCTCTAGATGCTATTGATGGTTTATAGCGTGGCTAACCACGTGTTATATTGAGATGTTTTAAATAACATGACAGTAAGTGTTACTTCATATCTTTCAACACTCTAACCGTGTCTAACATCGTGTCAATTTGAGACATTCTGAAAAACGTGTCAAAAGGCATCTTTACGGCTTTTGTACAGTGACACTTTAGCCAGCGTTGCTTCCAAAATATATCTACAAAGCCATTTTCTTGTAGTGTACGGACGTGCAGCGGAGGAGCTAAGAAGTGGAAGTGGTTTAATGGGTATAATGAGGAGAATTAGAAACGGAGAGGGAGATGGATTGCCAAATGACATGCGGAATGGGTATAACGAGGAGAATGAGACACGGGGGAGGGAGATAGATCGCCAAATGACATGCGGACGTGCAGCGGTGTGCAGGAGCTAGGAAGTGGAAGTGGCGCTCAGCATGCAGAACATGCAAAGGACGATTGGCTGTTGCCTGTTGGGTTGGCTAGATGACGTGGACACGTTGCATGTTGAGAGAACTACAATCAATGACTTGCAGTGGGTTTCATTTATATAGGTATTATAGATATTCCTAATTAATCACCATCTGCCTTTGTCATTTGCCATGTATGTTTTTTTAGGATCATCTGTGTTAGGCGGCCATACATTAATTACACGAGACCAACTAGCATAGGCCTAGCCCACTTTGTGGTTCAAATTACTTTTGGATTAATCGATTTTTAGGTTCATTTTCAATCCTAATGCCTACTTACCCATGGCCCAAGTCTCCATTATAATGATAATCGTAATGCGAGGTTTGTTCAGTAAGATAAATATATATTCATAAATACATTAGATGTTCGAAGTTGAAATACATCAACATTGGTCAATCTGTGCTTCTCTAACTAAAAAACTGATGCTAGAATTTTACAACTCGTAATAATGGTCTTGTACAATTAATGATGATGAACTTCTTGTGTACACTACTTGTTAAAAACATGATAGCAATGAGTAAGCTTATTCCCAATCTGAGCGCATTTTTTGAAATTATTTTTTACATAGAATGATCAAAGTATACTCCTAACGCTGAATCCACTGTGCAATTTGGAGAATGTTAGAAAGGGGTGAAAAGGGTTAAAAATTATAGATGCAAAATATTTATGTTGTTTCTTCTTTTCTTCTCACATAATTCCTATTCCATACCCACCAATGTGTTTTTGGTTGAAAGTAGAAAATTTTTGATCGAGAATTACCTTTCTATTTTTGCGGCACCTTCCTACGGTACTTGCGCCGCTGTAGGCCAGCGCCTACCCCTCGCCTGTGTGCGCTGGGGTCCCTCCCTTGAAGCACAAATTTTGTTTTTTTGATCCCTGATCTAATTTATTTTCACAGATGACTCTCTACAGAAACCATTTGCACTTTTGACCCTTTCTGCGGCGCCACGACCCGTGGCGCCGCAGCAGTACTTTGCGGCGCCACGGTTGATGGCGCCGCAATATTTGCCACGTAGGAGCCGTCCGGATGGTTTACAGTGGTCTGCCACGTCATTTTCGCGGTCAAAAGCTTGCGGCGCCACTGTTCATGTTCTCTTTAAAAAATCGCATTTTTTGTATAACGTCGGATTGCGATGATCTTTATATGAAAATTGTAGCTCCCAACGAGATCTACAACTTTATAGTTTTGAGTTTTTTCATTTGAGCTCGTTTAGAAGATCTAAAAATTCATTATAAATTGATCTGTATTGTACGCAATCTCTGTTTAGAAAAATTATATTTTTTACATGTGACACCGGATGAAAATGATCTTTACATTAACATTCTAGCACTCAATAAGATCTACAATTTTATAGTTTTGAGTTTTTTTTCATTTGAAGTCAAGTAGACGATCGAAAAATTC
Source organism: Paspalum notatum (assembly GCA_022530915.1). Lineage (NCBI taxonomy): Eukaryota > Viridiplantae > Streptophyta > Magnoliopsida > Poales > Poaceae > Paspalum > Paspalum notatum. Next base: position 20,561,622 of record CM039684.1, on the reverse strand, counting down.
ATTTTAAATCTAACCGTAATCTGCGCGTTTTTAGTTTTTTCAAAAAATATTTTTACATGTGACGTCAATTGAAAATGTGTCTATATGAAAATTGTAAATTCTAACTAGATCTATAACTTTGTAGTTTTAAGTGAGTTATTTAAATGCTCTTAAAATTATTTTAGTTACAATATAAACGACGCGCTACAGATTTAAATATTAGCATTTGATAAGGTTTTTGTGACATCAGAATAATGGACAGTGAATGTCCATCTTTATCATAATAATATTTCATTTTAAAAAATATATGGTCATATGAAATAATAAATGTGAACGCTAATATCCAATAATAGATGTTCAGTAATAATGATAGAAATAGAGCGATATATGGAATCATGTGTATTATCAACGTCGGGTTGAAGCAAACGCAAAAAAAAAATGATGTCATTTGAATACGTATACATTATCGTATAGCAATAATAATATAAATATATATTATGCTCTTCTCGTTAGATTTGATGGCACATCTAACAATATAAAAAGATAAAAATATTATAGTAAAATATGATTTTAATAACCGGAAGTAGTAATGTTGTTAATGTCTAATGTTTCAATGTGTTTTATTTTGTTGTTCCATGGCTAAAAGAATAAAAAAGGCTAAGAAAAATCATGTTACGAGAACAAATGAGAAGAATCAAGTTAATACATCGAAATTGAAAACGGAGCCTTTTGCAGATATTAGTTACGGTATTTTCGGGATAAACTTTTTTGTTTAATATATGTATCGATTGATTTTAAATTATTATTTTACAATGGATAGTTAGAAAAATATCTAATTAATTTTAAATAAAAAAACTCAAACCTATTTGAGCCGTGGATCTAGTTGGGAGCTACAATGTTTATGTAGAAACTTCTCATTCAATGTCATATGTAAAAATATTTTTTTAAAAATATAAAAAGACGCGCAAATTACGGTTAAATTTAAGAGACAGCTAAAATACAGCCGTGCGTGCTATTGACATTTTGCTTGCACATGAAAAGTAGCACTTCTGCTACTTGCGGTTGCCGCCCACTGTTTGTATAGCCTAATTAGTTTTTCATTTTAAACAAACTTCTTACAACGCAATATTATTTTCTTAACGACGATGCTACTCATACAACTCCTACAAATAATAACAAATATATGTATCCGCATAGCTTATTTTTTTGCACACTTTACAACTCACGCAAACAATAACAAACGCGCAGATTACGGTTAGATTTATAACGAAATTTTCAATCGTCTAGATGACTTCAAATGAAAAAAATCCAAAACTACAAAATTGTAGATCTCGTTGAGTGTTAGAATTTTCATATAAAGATCATTTTTATCCGGTGTCACATGTAAAAAATATAATTTTTCTAAACAGAAATTGCGTACAATACAGATCGATTTATAATGAATTGTTAGACCTTCTAAACGACCTTAAATAAAAAAACTCAAAACTACAAAGTTGTAGATCTCGTCGAGAGCTACAATTTTCATATAAAGATCTTCTCAATCGGAAGTCATATAAAAAAGATAAGATTTTTTAAAGAGGAAGAGCCCACGGCGCCACACTTCATGGCGCCGATGAACAGTGACGCCGCAAATTTTTGACCGCGAAAATGGCGTGGCTGACCACTGTGGACCACCCGTATGGTTCCTACGTGGCGCACAAAGTGCTGCTGCGCCGCACAAGGGTCAAAATGCAAATGGTTTTTGGAGAAAGTCATTTGTGAAAAGGTCATTGATCAAAAAACAAAATTTGTGCCCCTTGAACGCCAGAGCCACGACGTCCGGCCACCTAGAGCGATGACATAAATTATTTTTTTATTTTTCTCTCTTTCACGTCAACCAGCTATCTGCTAACAATATCTTCTTTTATAAATGTGCCATGTCAAGCTTAATTAGATTCAAAGTACATGCGTCGTTGCACGGTTTGCGCGGGCTCAAGACACCTTGATCGAGTAGGTACATACAAGAAAAGGATTGCTGGCGATGTATGCAAAGCACCTTCACCAATCACCGTCCACTCAATTTCCTTTGCCTGTGTTCCCTTGGGTTAACGTCATGGGGATTCATCCTATCCGGCCAGTCACCGAAAAAGGACGACATAATGTAGGCGTGTCCATCTGTATATGCCGATATAGATAGATGGATGATATACACACATACGGACATTGCTTAACTCTCAAACTGGTCGAATTGGATTGATCAATGAGGTATGGTCCATGCAAGAAAGAGACAACAAATACAGAGCATAGCGTTCTAGCCAGCTAGCAACTAGGATCTGATGAGGCACACATATTCAAACAATTCGGATGAGGGTATCTTAGCTTATTCTGTATTCACATTCACTTGTGTGATGCCTGTGGTTTCTGTTGGAGCTCATCAGACCCTTATTTGCTTGCTTCACCCCCGCTTCCCAAGCCGGAGCGAGCCAGCTCGGCTCTCTTCTTTGATGAGCCAAAAGAACCAAACTCGGTTCTGGCTTGGTTGAGCCGGCTTAAGGGCCATGAGGCATGAGCCATTTTTTTTTCTAGCTCTAGTGGAACTTCCCTTAATCCGTAAAAAGAAGCAAAGACTAGAGTCGATATTTAATTCGGCGATTTAGAAAAAATGGTTCATATAGGTATATAAATCTTGGAACAGAAAACTGGGACCGGGCTAGGGCAGGGGAAAAAAAAAATCACATCAGCATCACGGCATAGCTAACCAATCGGCAGCGGAAATGTGTGGACAACCTATCAGTTCCTTGTGCCGTCCACGTCTCCCTTTTTTTTTCCCTCTTGTACTGCTATACACTAGTGCTGTTTTCTTGTGCGTGCGGGGAGGGGATTACTACTAGACTGCTTCAGCAGGCAGCAGCAATCGATCAATATTATTATTGGTGCCTGCTTACGCGTCGGGCTTCTGGAAAGTGAGTGCTATGAACCAACTCAACGGGGGCAGCAGCAGCCAGCACTTTCCTTTGTGATGTTCTGAATATCTGTAGCTAGCAGGGACGGTGAGACATCGTGATCAAGCAAACACGGACTAGTTCGCGGTGACAAAGAAACAAACTTTATTAATCACCGTACCCAGCCCAAAAGCATACAAGAGTTGGTCAGTCTTCCATCACCAAACTTTTATACCGATCGATCAGCTATTATCGTAAAGAAAAGATCATACTCACTGTACCACAGCCCTAGTACAACAACTTACTTGCAGTCGCTAAAAGCCGCTATAGCGATTAATCATCAGTCGCTATAAAGTTATACCGACCAACACCATCTGACGCTGTAAGTGGCGTCGGTATAAACTTATACCATCGGACGTATTTATAGCGACGGATGCTTAGACAGACAAAAGATATAGCGACTAACATATTTTTCCCGACCGACTGACGGTTAGAAATTGTAACGGTGCTCTGTTAGACGAAATATAAAAGTTTATACCGACCAACAATTCAACACTATATTCATATAAGCACCAAAAAATTATATAAATAATTTCACATTATCAATGCAATATTTTAACCATCAATCATACAATCTTAATAGCTCATATTGCACTATCATACACAGAAATAGCCAAACATAGCTCACATTTTCATTTGTGCCAATAATATTAGTGCTCACTTTTAGCGACGCACGTGAGACGGTATTTGTGCCAATCATCCAATATTTGTGCCAATAAATAATACCGACGCACTGGCCATAGCTAATTTATCACTTTTAGCGACGCACGTGAGACGGTATTTTGGTGTTGTGGTATAGTGCTCTGCTCACAGTCTACACGTAGATAATACTAGGACACAGATCCACTGTCCCTGCAGCTGGGATATTGACGTGTGGCCCTAGGCTCACAGGTTAGTAACCAGAGCATTATTGTAGCAGAGCCTCGTCCAAATAGTACTTGCAAGAAGCCTGGCAGCTGATCTACTATTTTTTTATCAATAAGTGTGTAAAAATCATATTTATTAAGAGAATCTAAACATAATCATATTATTCAGAAAAAAAATGAACTATTGGATCATATAAACATCTCATGGTCTATAAAAAAATCAAATACTTTATATCAAATACCTAAATGGCCATTGGATTAAATTTGATTCTTAATTATCAACACCACTATGAAAAAACATATAATGAACCCAAATTTTCTCTCTAAATCGCTCCCTTCGGTCATTATGAAAAGCGTGACAGCACTTTATTTTAGATCTAAAACACGCACCTCAACGTACGATTGCTATGAATAACTAAGACGTGGCACATTAATTATGCATCTAATTTTCCCAATTTTTTTCATATAAATCAAATCACCCTATATCCTATATACATACTTTCAAATTTCCCTCATATGGCATTATTAATAAAAGTAACCTAAATCCACATTTAAATTCCCCACCTATGCTATAACAGAGAAAAACCCAAATTTCCAACTATGTATTTTCCCTATTTACTACTTATATCATTGTCAATATCTAGAAAAAAAAGTACACAAACGTGATGACACCACGATGCAGATCATGTATGCTGTATGCATAGATGAAGGAAGCGATGAACATATAAGTTTTGACCTTTTTAATTAGTAGTTGTGGCACCAATTTACCTGTAAAATTGATTGCTCGTAGTAGTACTAGTGCACAAGCACGGGTCCGGGTTGGTGGCTTGATCTTGATGGGCGATTACATTTCGGTTGAGTATTTTGAGCTATTATATTCTAGCCGACGTGTAATCTGTTGAACGTCATTACCTCTGGCTATGGCTGTGGCTGTGGCTCGCTCTCTCGCTCCCATAAAATCAGCCTTGTGATGGCGTCAGTCATCTCACTGAACAAATCTATACACGCAATGCACGAAACAATTAATTGTAGGAGGTATACACGAAACCTACAAAGACTAGAAATTCGGTTCATATATAAAAACTTATTATGGCTGTCAATTTTCGCCCATGCTGATCTCAGGCCAGCACCTCCCTTCCTTGCATCCACAGAAGCCATTTTCCTCTGCCTATCTACTCTACCCCCAAGATATAGCCTACGCACGTACACATCATCACAAGAAATGGATCAATAGCAAGAAAAATACAGGCAGCTCAAGAAGGGGCAACTTAATTAAATTAAATCAGAGTTGCATACGTTGACGTCGCTAGCTTGTACTATCCCTATTCTCGAATATTTATGACTAGCTAATTTATTTTTAAACTAAAAATTTTATTATTAATAAAAATATAAAAAAAGATGGAGTATGTATACTCAGACGTGGCACACCAACACAGGCCGGCCGGTGCAGCCAGCGCTCCTCAAAGGCAGAATATATATGGAGCCAACACAACAAGCGAAGTCAGAAACAAGACGTCGGACTAGCTATAGTAGGAGGCATGGCGATGGCGCCGCCAGCAAGTGCTGCTCTCGCCGTACAGATGATGCTCATCATCAGCTGGGCGGCGGCGGCGGTTCCGGTCCTCGCCGCCGCCGCCGCGTCTCTGGACACGACGCCGGTGACGTTCCGAGCCCGGTACATGCCGCTGTTTGGCGGTGACAACCTAGCCCCGTCGCCGGACGGCCGCTCCGTCAGCCTCAAGCTCGACGCCCAAACCGGTATATATATATATACAAGCTAGCGATATATATGTGCTATTAATCTGATCTTAATTTCTGCATGCATGCTTAATTAGTAGCAGTGTTGATTGATTTGTTCTTCGCGATCCTCTTCTCTTCTTCCTAATTGATCAATCCCTTTATATGAGATTGATGATGGGAGCGTGCATATATGAATGAATATATGATTGATTGATCGTCGATCGTCCAGGCTCCGGGTTCGTCTCCAAGTCGGCTTACCACCATGGATTCTTCAGTGCCTCCATCAAGCTGCCTGACGATTACACCGCCGGAGTCGTCGTCGCCTTCTACGTAAGCTAGCTAGACTGTTTCTCTCCAGTCTCCACCCGCACTCAAATTAATTGATCTCTCCCTAGTCCCTAGTACATGCGTATGCAGTTGATTTTAAGACTAACTACGCGTCATCAATCAGTGCAAGCAAAAGTTCAGAAACAACTTGCTCCATGGGAATTCCTTTTTTCCATATGCCCACATATCCGTTTTTATGTTCCTATATAAAAAAATGTAAATCATCCCTTTGGACAAATCAAAATAAAAATGTTGTGGTCTTCTCCCAAAGAAATTCTAAATTCTTTACAAAAATAAAAATAGAAACTGGGCAACTTGCTGATCCACACACACACCGGGCAACTTGCTCGCCTTTCCTCCTTTCGGTCTACCCAGAGGAAATAACATAACTGATCAGCCATAGAAACTGGCCATGACACTGGGTATGGTGTGCCTACTACGCAAGTTAGTTACAAGAAAGTATGCTAGCTAGGTAGCTTTAGCAAAGGCTTTGCAGCCATGGAAGAAAAGAGTGGCTCCAAGAGACCTATCCACAACTACCTTTTAGAAGTTTGTACTCACCGACCTAATGAATTGAAGCCTCTAGAGTCTTGGACTACGCATCCTTTTTTCCCTTTTATTTATTGCCCAAAGTATAGGATATTGACGATGTGTCCTTTCTTTTTATTTTCCGAAGTATTTCGTTGGACTAGACTTTCTTAGTATTGTTTTTTGGCATAAAGAATTTGGACCATACATTTTAGATACTAGATGAATTTGGACCATATGTAATGTATTGCATTCATGAAACCATAAAAAATCGATGGAAGTTATAAATAGATGGCTTAGTGAACTATGATGTAGCATGCCACTAAGTGACTTATTTGATGATGTGGTTTCATTCATATTTAAAAAAATCTCATAACAAAATATGCTTATTTAGAGATAGAAGATAAGTGAGACTAATCAACTGATCGATTCAAAAAACCGGCAATGGAAACGATAGACACTGAAATTTCCTTGTAAAAAAAAAGTAAAAGCATAAACAAAAGAACCCCACTCAGGACTAATTAAGGAGCATGGCAATTTGAGGCGAGTGGACTTTTGTAAAGACCGGAAAAGGGCAAAATACAAATACGTTCGGGATATGTGTTGATGAAGATACCTCATCATGCTGGTCCATTCGAGACTTGGTGGACCCAGACTAGGATCGGAGTAAGGCTGAGTTCAATGGGACTCTCTATATGAATTTTCTATACACTGTTTTGTACTGTTTAACATAAATGTTGAGAGAGAGGGGTACTTGGAATAGTGTTTAGAGAGTGGAAATAGGGAGTTCCATTGAACTCAGCCTAAGGGCCGGTTCAGATATAAACCCATTACAAGACGTTAGCTAATAAGTGATGATATGCACTCTTCGATGTTAAATTGTTTGTACGTATATGTAGCAATGCTACTATGATCAATGAGACAGACTATGTAATGTCTCCATCGTCGTCCTCCCTGCCAACCCGTCAATTAATGTGGATGCAATTAAGGTGACTTATATATCTTCGTCTTATTAGCTTTGCTAGCCTGCAAAGTGAAAACTACTGCAACTACATTATATTACTATACCTTTCGCATCAGTGTGGTCATGAGTGCGCGGTTGATGGCTAGTTGTGGGTGGTTGCTCGAAGCAAAAACTACAACTAAAGATGAGACGGGCACTACATGAATTACATATATATATACTATACTATATACACTATTAGCTCAATACATATTAATTGTTAGAGTGGATCGATGGAAACGGTTGGAGACATTTACCTGTCACGCACCCACATAGTATATAGAGTACCTTCAGCAAAGACGAAATGGCCGGCGCCTACAAAATTCTCGCCTCCCACTCCCGGCCGATTTGTATAGAGTGTAGACACGCATCGCATCTCGTTAAGCTACCAAACACGTACGTGTCAACTGTCAGGTAGTCGTTGTTGATGCTCTACTCTATATGGACCCACTTAAGCTAGGAACGAAAGTGTGTGCTCGTTGTTGTTGTTTTTTCTCTCTTTCTGATTAATATCAACTGTTCTGTTCATAGTTTTGTGTTATGTCTTCTTTCACGCTCAATCTACATATGCATAATAATAATCGATCCTTCATCATGCATCTATCAGCTGTCGAACGCGGACGTGTTCCCTCGCAACCACGACGAGGTGGACTTCGAGCTGCTGGGCAACCGGCGTGGCCACGAATGGCGCGTCCAGACCAACCTCTACGGCAACGGCAGCACCTCCCGCGGGCGCGAGGAGCGGTACCTGCTGCCCTTCGACCCCACCCTCCGGCCGCACGCCTACGCCGTGGCCTGGACCCCCACGGCCGTCATCTTCTACGTCGACGGCGCGCCCATCCGCGAGGTGGTCCGCGTGCCCGCCATGGGCGCCGACTTCCCCGCCAAGCCCATGTCCGTGTACGCCACCATCTGGGACGGCTCCGCCTGGGCCACCGACGGCGGCCGCTACAAGGTCGACTACGCCTTCGCGCCCTTCGCCGCCGACTTCTCGTCCCTCGTCCTCACCGGCTGCCCCGCCGCCGTCGGCGCCGGCGTGGAAGACGCGCGCTGCGAGGTGGCGCTCATGACGGCGGGCTGCGCCGTCATGACGCCCGCCAAGCGCGCCGCCATGCGCCGCTTCCGCCGCCGGTTCCTCCTCTACTCGGTCTGCCACGACAGCTACCGGTACAACGGCACCATCTTCCCCGAGTGCGACGCCGACGCCGACGGGCGCGGCGGCTTCCACAGGTGGGGAGAGTCCAAGCTCGTGTCGCCCACCCGCCGCGGGTACAGGCAGCAGCGTGCGGACAAGGCCGTCGCCGTTAACGTTGCCGCGGACGGCCGGCCCAGCACGTGGCCGGTCGGCGGAGCTCTACGTGCAGACTAATCCTGCTGCATGCTGGACGTGTTGCCATTCCATCAGGAGATTATTGGTAGTGGTTTCAGAAAGATTGCATACACATACAGTCAGATTGCTTCTCTTCCTGGCAAGTCTTGAACTATATACATCGATCAGAGATAGGCTCCATATATACACACTTCTCCCCCTTACTTTCCAGCATACTATAATACATGTGCGGTATGTCTTTATTATTTATGAGCGCTAACTGTAATTTTGTAGCACTACTAAGCTCAGGAGCAGCAGCAATTGACCCTTTTGTTGAAAGCTGCTATAAATTGGTTGTTCGTTGCAGAAAATTACCAATCAAGAATCGGCAATATATTTATGTACATTAAGCAATGCCATAAACCAACTCTCTACTACAACGTTTATGTGTGCAATCTAGCTAGTGCTGAACTGACACATCACATATAAATTTGGTTGTTATCATGCAATTTGGGCCCCCCTTAATTCTGCCTCACGCTCCGCCACTGCCTAAGGTTTCAGTCCCTTCGATCCAGACAACCAAATCCTGTAGGTGGATACAAGGAGGAGCCCATTAGTTTTATTTTTGTGGGCCGGTTTAGAGAACCGATGGTACAAATAATCGAGCTCCAGCGCAGAGGCCTACACATGTTTGATTCGCAATGACTGGAAGACATTTCGGACATTAACTAAGTTTTAATGGCATTGCGACATTTAATCAAACAGGTTGGTTGTGTATTTAATCGAACTGGAACGAGTATCTATGGTTGAATCAAAATTCAAAAGCCAACCAAAGTAGGAAGGGAGATGTACATGTTGGTTGTGGTGGTGCCTTATCTGCCCATACAACAATTGCACAAATTTGACGTGCTTACCCTGATCGCAGCGCCTCCTTCCGGCAGGCTGACGGACATATCCCGGTGGCACCAGCTTAAAACTGTCCACAACAATGCTATCTAAATTCTATTCTCTAAAAAAATATTTTACTAATTTCCTAACATAATTTAATCCTTACAATTAATTTTCCTTCAACAATACCCCTACATCACATCTTGCATATTGTCATGTAGCGAGATTTGCTCGAAGAGTTTTTACTATGTCATTTGGTTTACATTCTCCAAAAAACGTGGCTGCTCTTTTTAAGACTTGGTTTAGGTAAGTAGACCAACATTTGCGCTCCCAAGTTTGTGTGGGTGCCAGTACAATCTTATAGTCTATTTGGCTTTGCATGAATGACATTGTTTTTAATTAAAAAAGATTATTCTTTTATCTACATATCATTTTTAGAGTTTCCTGTTGGACTCGTTTCTGGAGCTTACTACAGAAGGAGAACAGGCTGATCATAAAGTGGGCTAGAAACTATAGCCATGGAGATTTTCGCCAAGCACAGATGATCATCTTTTAAAAGAATTTGTTCTTAATATCTACTCTTTGAGAGTTTTTTTTAGTTTGTAATAAGTTTGGTTAAGTGTAAACCGTTTGTAGAGACCGGAATAAAAAATTTCCTTATCGTAAAAAATCACATCTTGCATAACCTCACCATCCAATATTATAGTATTTTATAAATTTCTTAAAAATTCTATTCTCCATTGCTCACCGCTCACTCCTTTCTCTCTCCTCTTGCATGCTCCGTGACAAGGTTGAAAGTTGGAAGATCTTCGTGCATCTTTTGGAGCGTTTGGACGCCAAAATATGATAGAGCAACATTAGGGTGAGGGACTGAGCGGGGTCGAGTGGAGGCAGTAGGGGACGTACGTGCCCAAAGTTGCAGCGGCCGAGGCGAGGCGAGGCTTGAGCTAGGAATTAGGCTAGCCGGGCCAACATGAACTGGGCTCCATCGTGCTCCGTACTAGTTGTTCCGTATCATATTGTTTTTAACCAATATGCATGGATTAATTTTATGCTATGCCGTTCCGAACATAAAAAATTCAGGCAAGACATGGCCCAAAAACACAGTGGGCTGCTGTCGTGCCGTGTCGACCCAAATCTGATACGAAGATTGTTATAATTGAAAACACTATATATTTAAAAAGCATTTAAGAATTTCTCCGATACTCAAATAAATATCATTATCTATATAAAAAATTCATCTTGACATTTTGTACAACTTTTATAATCCATATAGATTAATCTAAGCATGAAAAGACCACAAAATACTAGTTTTCAATCTGTGCCTTACTTGGTGCAATGTCAGAAACACGACCCATCAGAACATGCGGTGCCGTGTCGCTCATCGTGTCTGGTTATCAAACACGACGTGACACGGATTCTGTCTGCGCGGTCCATTTAACTTCGTACCGTGCTACGAACTGCTTTGAACTGCCTCGAACAGCACGGCGCAAACTCGTAGCGCGCTAGGCGAGGCAGTGGCAGGCGTACAGCTCTCAAACCGTGTCTGCCCACACTCGCCGCCCACTCGTGCTTTAGGATTCGCGCTGGTCAACCTTGGCAGTTTCCCTGCTCTCCTTTCCCGGCCGGCCTCGCATTCCCACTCCGACTCCGGGCCGCGTTTCGATTCCCCCCTTGCATCCGATCCCGATCCCGATCCCTACTTGCTTCGGTTCCTGATTGCTCCCTCCGTGAAACTGATGCCTAGTCGGGACGTTCGACTAGGCATCGGGTGCGCGGCACGTGACGTGCGATACCCTCCGTAAAACCAAGCGCGAGGCGAGGTCGTCTATTCCGCGGTAGCCTCGTCGTCTCCTGCCCACCAAATCTGGTCTGGCCCATGGTTTCCTACACCGCCCACGACGAGGAGGCCGCCCCCGTGCGCCGCGGCGAGAAGAGGCGAATGCGCTGCGGCGGCGGCGCGGGAGCCTCGCCGGGCACCGGCGCCATTGCCGCGACCTCGCCGCAGGTACGGCTCTCCCGCACGTAGATCAGGAACTGATTGTACCGTGGATGATTCCTTCCCTGCGCCGTTTTTTCGCCTTGTTTATTATATGGTCAACTACCTCTTCTTATGGCCGGACGGGTACCAATATACCGTTTTTCGTGTTGTATATGATGTTTGCTGTCGTGCGTGAAATCATGTGAAGTTTATTCTTTGGAACTGAATCCTGATGAAATTGGACGGCGACACGAGGTGGTTTAGTGGATCGATTGTCATGACACGTCGATTTGAGGTGGGAATGCGTTTGATGCGGTTTCTTTAGGGGATGGGATTGGGGTGGGAGGATTTTTTTTTTCCCACTCCTGATCGGTAGGAGAATGTGACCATAACCTAAGTGAATTGATTTTGCATGCTTGTCATCTGCTATTGGTTGAATCGATTGATTGTGTTCCTGAGTAACGATGGATCCATTCTGATGTGCTTGATTTTGGAAAAATATTGATTTTTACCCCCTACTGAATTTCCAGTTTCTAAAATTGGTGAAGGGAACATATCTATTTGATTCGTACTTTGTTACTCTTATTCTGCTCGTGGCTCTAATTAGATCAAAATAGATATGTAGGAGTTTATGAACTCCATTGCAAATCAGGGGATACGTTGTTCAAACAAACTGTACTATACAGAATCAGTTGTAATTAATCTGTTTATGATAAGTGAATAATCACACGCCACACAGTTTAGGTATAAAGTTCTGCATACTTTCAAAAAACTGGAATTCATCCAAGAAAGTTAACGCTGGGATGGCTAACTTCTATTTGTTTTAGGATCACTTGTCATCAACAAGTGGACTTATTCCAAATTGTTATGTGATTATTTGTGTACCTAATATATTCTGCTCTCCTGTTTTACTTGATGTGGATAGATGTGTGGAAAGTGGCATCCGGGTGAATCACAGAGACCTGAAATTGATGATGCCCCCATCTTCACTCCTACTGAAGAGGTCAGTGGAATATGCATTTCTGCGCACAAGTTGTGCAATGAGATATGCTTTTCTTAATAAAAATAAATACTCATCTGTTCTTTCTATTGATGTTTCAGAATTCTTGTTGTCGAACTTTTAAATATTTGAACTACTAGGTAGTAGGTACTTAAAAAAACTATCAAGGTTGGACAAATAAAAAACTAGTTAACTTGACGTTTGTTGCAAGAAATATTATTAATTTGTTAGTTTGTAGTACTTTTTACGGAAAATAATAGTGTCATTTGAATAATATTGTTTTCTCTCAGGAATTTAAGGATGCAATCCAGTACATTGCTAGCATTCGTCCTCAAGCAGAAAAATATGGAATTTGTCGTATTATTCCACCAACTTCTTGGAGACCTCCATGTCCGCTGAAGGAGAAAAGTTTCTGGGAATGTCAAGAGTTCAATACTCGAGTTCAACAAGTTGACAAGCTTCAAAACAGGGAGCCCATGAAGAAAAGAACACAACCTCGGGTTCAGAGGAAAAGAAAGAGAAGAAAGAGACTGAGGTTTGGGATGACACACAGGCGTCCTAGTTCAAGTGCGGACTCTGAAGAGAAGTTTGGTTTTCAATCTGGGTCTGATTTCACATTAGAGGAGTTTCAGAAATATGCTGATGAGTTCAAGCAGGAATATTTTGGAATGAAAGGGAGCGACGAAATTTCTCTTTCTGAAATTAAAAAACACAAAAAAATATGGGAACCATCGGTGGAAGAAATTGAAGGAGAATACTGGCGGATAGTCATAGGCCCTACTGATGAAGTTGAGGTAGGTTGGTAGATCAAATGTAGTTTATGCCCTTATATATTTATCATATTACTAATATCAATCTTCCTCTGCCTAGGTGGATTATGGTGCTGATTTGGACACTGCAACATTTTGTAGTGGTTTTACTAAATTATCTTCTTCAGATGGAAATAACAAAGATCCATATGGCGTGTCTTGTTGGAATTTGAATAATCTGCGACGGCTGCCTGGATCTGTTATCTCACTTGAAGACGAGGATATATCTGGTGTTGTAGTCCCATGGCTTTATGTAGGAATGTGCTTCTCATCATTTTGCTGGGTAAGATCCTTAACTAATCTGTTTCTACATTTCTCTCATGAAATGTGGATCCCTTACTGCTCAGTAAAGAGATTATATTGGGGTTGGACCATGCAAATACTTAGGTAGTGTTCGGTTAGTGGGACGGAGTGGAATGGAACCATTCCATCCCACCAATTCTAGCGTTTGGTTGAAAGGCTGAGGAATGGATCCGTTCTAGAAAAGAGAATATTCTCTCCAGATTCGGGACGGGCAATTTCCGAAAAAATTCTGGAACGCAACTGTTCCACCTGGAATGTGAGACTGACAGTGGATCCAAGCTCGGAATCTGGGACGGAGCCATTCCATCCTTGGAATCTAGGACAAAAACATTCCATTCCTAGAATCTGGGACAGAACCATTCCATTCCACCTCGCTCTCCAACCAAACGCTACCTTATCTAATCACTAATCTACATGTACTGTTCAATGTTTCGTTTGGATTAGCTTGATATACGATGGTCGGAGAAAAATCCGTTTAAATGATTTGTGACATCTTTGGTGATGGAGCATATTCTCATATATATCTTTTTCTATTACTTTTCTCCAGCATGTTGAAGACCATTTTCTTTATTCTCTGAATTACATGCATTTTGGTGAACCAAAAATTTGGTATGGCGTTCCTGGTGGTGAAGCAGTGAAACTGGAAGAATCGATGAGAAAGAACCTACCCAAACTGTTTGAAGAACAGCCTGATCTACTTCATGAGCTGGTAACTACCTTTTTCTTTTATGAGATTGGCAGATCACTATATAATTACCTATTGCCAAGTTCCATTTTTTTTATTTTGTTCTTACATAACATAGTTGAATGGCAACAAGCTATTAATTGTTAAAGTATAAAGCAGTACATTATGCCTTTTTTGTCGTGAATGTTGTACTTGGTATCATTTCATATAATTTTTAGGATTCGTTACTAGATTAGGAGAGGACAATTAGTAGTTAGGAACGATTTTGTTTCTCATATAATCTTTAGGATTCATTACTAGACTATGAGAGGACAAATTAGTTGTTAGAAATGTTTTGTTGGTACTTGGTTTCTGATTCCTGTAAACTATGCTTCTTTTAAGTATAGATATTCCTTTTCTGTGCTAGACTACATCTTATGTCTTCTGTTTTCATTCTGAATTTTGTTGGACCAGGTTACACAGTTATCTCCATCTGTTCTAAAATCAGAAGGAGTTCCTGTTTATCGTTCTGTTCAGAGGCCGGGTGAGTTTGTTCTGACGCTACCACGAGCTTACCATTCTGGGTTCAACTGTGGCTTCAACTGTGCGGAGGCTGTAAATGTTGCTCCTGTGGATTGGCTGCCTCATGGACAGTGCGCTGTTGAGCTCTATAGAGAACAGCATCGTAAGACATCAATATCACACGATAAGTTATTACTTAAGGCTGCAAAAGAAGCTGTTAGACAATTTTGGATGAACCTTTTCAACTGCAAGAGTGGTGAGGAAAAATACGTATGGATGAACACATGTGGAAAGGATGGAGTCCTGACAAATGCAATTAAGGTAGTAGCTCACTAATATTAGAACTTATTATCTGTTTCTTAATGAAATAAAATAATCATATCTTCTATTGTGCTATTTCAGACAAGAGTTAAAATGGAGAGTGTAGCATTGGAGGGAAATGCTACTTTGAAAAGTAAGAAAATGGACAAGGACTATGATTCTGTTGACAGAGAGTGTTTTACATGCTTTTATGATCTCCACTTGTCTGCTATCAGTTGCCAGTGCTCACCAGACCGCTTTGCTTGCTTGAATCATACAAACCTTCTTTGTTCATGCGAAATGGACAGGAAAATCGCATTCTTCCGATATAGCATGGAAGAGCTTAATACTCTTGTAGCAGCTTTGGAGGGTGATCCAACTGCGGTATGTTGGTGGGGACAGAAACACCTTGGCTTAGTTTGCCCGTCTGGCTCTGTGGAGCAGAGGAAAATGGACTCGTGTAAAAGCAAAGAGGTTTTTGGATCAGCTATTGTTGACAATTGTATTTCTGGATTTGGTGGCAGTCAGGATCACTGCCATGACCTTCAAAAGCCAGCAGGATTTCAGCAAGCAAAAGAAATCCAGAATAATTGTTTTGATCTCAACATAGAAGATCCACCAAACAGTTTTAGAATGAAAGAAGAACATGGTGAGGATATGGGCCCTCTACAGAATACTGATGGCCCATTTAGATTGACCTCTGATTGCCGTTCACCGTTGACTTTAGCTGGCCCATCCAGCTTATTCTCTCATTCAAGAGTCCAAGCCAGCAATTCTGAACTAGCTTGTAAGACTACTGAGAAGCCATTTGGTGTTGACATCGGAAATTTGGCAAACCATTCTGATTGTCATGTTGGTCAAATGGTTAAAGCTTCAGGCCGATCTGATGTGGTGTCTAGGCCTTTGTCAAGTATGGCCCCAGAATGATTCCCTAGGAGCCATTAGAATGATCTAGGGTCACCATTGATTTACATTCTTATAAACTCAAAGCTTCTCATAGAGTAGTCCGATTCATTCTAAGATAAGACGGGATCGCTCAGTTGTCCCCTAATTGTTCCCCTGATCTGCCAATTTCATTGTAACCAATATAGCAAGTTATTTGTTTGTCTTAGCAATAGTTTCCATGTACAAAACATTCAGTGCTGGAAATCAGAAAAGAAATGAATAGTTTTTTGCTCATATGGTGTGCAGTGTGCTACCTGCAACATCGCCCGTGGGATGAATAGTTGTTTCTGGCGGCTATGGCGGAACTACACAACTTCAACTGAACGTTCAAGTGCATTTACAACCCATGGTAAAAATATAAAGTCCGGCGAGATAACCCGCGGCACTCAGCCCCCCTTTGGCAGCGTTGCCATCGAGCTCTACTCCGCTCTGCTGCTCGCTTCCTACTGCTCTGGCTCTCTACCGCTGTCCTCTGCTCGGCCTCGTTTGGTTGCAATGTGTTAGAGAGATGGCATGGAGGAGAACCAGGAGAGAGTATGTTTTTCCGCTCCTGTCCATGTAAAAAACGAGCAGAGGTTCAGGGAGTGGAGTGCGCCATTTTGCGTAGCGCACGTCGGATTCACTTTGTGGAATCTGAGAGCGGAACGCAGCAAATGAGCCATGAATGTAATACTCCCTCTGTTTTTTTTACTCGACGTTCCGACAATCAGATTTTGCATGTGCGCAGTACAAAAATGCTGTCCGAAACGTCATCTATTAAAAAACTAAGGTAGTACAAGTTAAGCCCGTAAAGGAGCCACATAATTACAACTTGTTTTATATAAATACTAGCAAAATGCCCGTACATTGCAATGGGAGAAAAATATTTAAACACATTTAGATCAATACATTTAAAAATAGGCATCGCCAATAAATTCTACGTCATATTGTTTCGATTTATCTCGTTACCTGTGAGAAAAATTTAGGGTGATGGTTCGTTTTCGCGAATAACTTAAATTTCAGACAAACAGGCCCACGTGTAAAGTATATGAGATCGGACCGTAGAATCCTTCTATCTTTTATTATTAGGTAGAGATATAATTTTGATTATTACAGAACATGTTCTCAAATAATATGTAAACATATCAAAATTTTGAATATAGAGCTCAAATATAAACTCGCTGTGGAAAACTTACTATACAAGTTGTCGTAATCATGAGTACTATACAAGTAGTGAGGGCTATATGATGCAGTGCTAGTGAGACTAGACAAGTAAAGTTTGATCAAGGGTGACAGCATAGTCTCTGAATTTTCAAGTTGTCATAATCACTATACAAGTAGTGAGGGCCATATGATGTAGTGCTAGTGAGACTAGACAAGTAAAGTTTGATCATAGGTGAGAATTTTCGCCATCGTCTAGTTTGTTGGTTTGGGGTGGCCTCTAAACACCTTGCCAGCCAAAAAAACATGCATTTTGAGTATTTTTTTAAGATAGGTGGAGTCCCATTCACATATTTAATGCCTCTCCCATCAAAGTGAGGGTATAACAAAAATCTCCGGAAAATCAGCACAACTAGATAAGACCTTTTTCTCGCAAAAAAAAAAAGACCTTTAGTATGCTTACATTGTGATTGCTCCACAATCTTTTATCTCTAAATAGGTGCTCTCCACTACCAATTTTTCTATATTTTGGTGAATCCACATCATCATCATCATCAACCAGGACTTAGCAAAAACCACCGCATTTGCCACTAAAAATCTCTATTTATGTCTTCCATGGATCATCTGTGTCTAAGCCACCTCATTTGCCACTAAGAATCTCTATTTATATCTTCCATGGATCATTTGTGGCTTAATATACATACATGCACGTGACTCTTTTTATGATTTTAGTACTTCATATACTATTTGTCAATCTATAAAATTCTCGCAGCAACGCGCGGAGTATTGTATAGTTCACACTACCAGCTGGGCACTCCTTGCCTCCTTTGTGCCACATGAAGGGTGCTCAAAGCAGGGCAAACCCATAAAAAATCTTTTGTGAACGTATAGGCATAACTTCTAAATTTTTTTCTATTTTGGTTGATTTTGGCATTTTCCTCGTGAACATATATCAACCTGGTAATTTAATTCCCGTTTGCTTAATTTAGTTCTTTATGCATTTTTGGAAAAGTCGGATTGTGTCACATATACCACACACCAATTGGGTCTTGAGATCAAGTACCGTAAGTAGATTATAGCCTCACATTTGTTTTCTTTTATTCCGGAGTGAATAAACATCTTGCTACCAGAGTGTGGCTTTGTTGTTGTATTCATACATGTATGTAGGCATCTATATTTATACTGTGTTTTAGGGAAAACAATGTGAATGGACATATTTGATGACGACCAAATATTGGCGGTCCGGCGTAGATCTGTGCAAACGTCGGGTTGTGTCACATGTTGTATATGACAGTCTGCACCCGAGCCACGTATAACACTAGGTCGGGTTGATTTGGCGCATGCACCTTTCACAGATGCATCAGGTCGGGCTTTTTTAGCCTTGGGTAAAATATAGTGGTCCACGTTCAACCCATCAATTGTTGCGGGTTAAAGAACCCACCCATGCCCACTCGTTGTGTTGCTTGAATCAAAACGGGTCGTATTTTTTTTTCGGACGGGTTGGGTCTGGTGTTACATGGGCCTCTCTATTTGTTATTGAACCGTGGTCCACAGAGCGAAGGCCCTTATCAGAGAAAAGAAGTGGTCCACAGCGACCTATCCTCTACCCGAGTCTGATCCCGAAGGCCCACAAGAACAAGACGGCGTTGCCGTTCAGCAGCCCAGCCCAGCCCAGCAACGAACCGAGCAACGGCTAGAAGGGAGCAGCGAGCGGCGCCGGGAACGCGCCGTCCCCTCGTCGTCCGTCTCCGTCGAGACAACGGTCATATTACCGTTGTACTGCACCCACGGCTACAGACCTTTTAAAGCTCTCCCCGCGACCCCCCTCCGCCGCCGCCGTCTGCACCCCCTGCTTCCCGCACGCCGTCTCCTCCTTCCCCACCAGCAGCAACGCGTGCGTGTGCTCTCGTCTCGCCAAGAAAGCAGCGCCGATGGAGACGCCGCTGTCCACCAGGAGGATGACGCGTTCGCTCGCCGCCGCCGCCGCAGCATCCGCCCGTGAGTCCTTTCTTCCTTCTCCTTCCCTCTCGCCTCGCCTCTCTGTTTCTTGATTTGCTCCGTGCAACATCGTTTTCCGCTATATTGGTGCGTTCTTTCTTGGACGTGTTTCCTGACGAATTTCGTCTTCGAATTTTCTGCAGAGAAGAGCGCCGCGGCCGGGAAGGACCCCAGGGCCAAGAACGCCGCCGCGGGGGAGCCGCCGCAGCCCCGCGCGGTGCTGCACGACATCACCAACGACTCCCCCATCGTCGGCCTCGCGGCGGGCGGCCTGCAGGGCGCCGACAAGACCCCGGCCTCCACCGCCGCCAAGACCCGCCGCAGGGCCCCGCGCCGCACGCCGGGATCCGGAGAGGCGCTCCTGCGCGGCCAGGTCAAGGCGCTCCTGCACAAGGTCGAGGAGGAGCAGGGCTGCGCCGCCGCCGCCGCCCTCGTCAGGCCCGCGCGCATCCAGGCGCTGCTCGGCGTCTCCAGGTCCCCGGCGCAGCTTCTTGCGCCCACGCCGGCCAACACCCCGCAGGTTGGGCCCGTCTCCGCTGCCAGGGAAGGCCCCCTTCTGCATGATGCCGCCACCGTGGTGCCATGCGTCCTCGAGGAGGAACTGCTGCTACCTAAGCTTCAGGTAGGATGATGGTCGATTCTGCAATTATGGCTTGTGTGATAGAATTCTGATCCAAGATTTCTGTTCTGAGTGGGAGATTCCCAATTTTCAATCAAGAAACGTTTCTTTCTGTTCTGAATTCGATGCAAAAGTTGTGCACTGTAGTATTCCATCCATCTTTATTCGTTAAGCTTCTTGATGCACATATATGTGTTAGTTGCACTTCTACTATATCTATATGGCAAGTTTGATGCAATAGTTCTCCCAACTGGCCAGCTGTCGATTCCTGCTGTGTTCCTTAGATAGTAGCAGTAAAGTAAGTAGCAATCTTGTTGTATAATGCATTTTCTGATAATGCTCATGCAGCGTTGTCTGGTCTCTCAGCGATATTTGCTGAAACTCATGATTTCTGATCTGAATTTGATGTAAAAGTGTGTATATATTCCATCCTTCATTAATGCATTTTCTGAAAATGCTTATGCAGCGTTGTCTGGTCTCTCTGCGATGTTTGCTGAAACTCATGATTTCTGCTCTGAATTTGATGTAAAAGTGTGTATATATTCCATCCTTCATTACTCGTTATGCTTATTGTTTCATATATATGTTAGTTGCAATTACGCACCATCTTGATGGAATATAAATTTTCACCAGCTGTCGATTCCTGCTAAGTTCCTTAGATCGTAGCAGTAACGTAAGTAGCAGTCTTGGTGTATAATGCACTTTCTGAAATTCGTCATGCTGTGTTGTCAGGTCTATCTGCATTGTTTGCTGCATCTTGCCCGTCCTCAACTCTTCCAAAACTGCAAATTCATGTTCGATGCATCGGTTGAGTAGTTAGTGCTGCGCTTGGTCCTGAGTCTGCTTTGCTGCTCCCCTCTCTCGTGCAGGTCATTGTAGCTTCCCTGCCGCCGGCACGTCAGGCAGAGGAGAACCTGGGCGAGTGCCAGCTGAACCGGGCGCTGGTGTTCGACGACTCCCCCGAGAAGTCCGACGCGTCCAACGGATCGGCCGCTTCGTCATCCGTCGCCCTCCAGGAGAGCAGCTCCGGCAGCTGCGTGGGCAAGTCATCGTCACCTGAGGACGACAGCTCCTCGGCCTGGTCCATTCAGGTCCACGCCAGCTCCGAGAAGGGCGACGAAGAAGAGCTGGGCGTGGAGGAGGAGCAGCTGGGAGCGTTCACTGAAGACGAGTGGGAAGAAGACAGCGACGATGATGACTGCTACGACGATCTGTGCGAGGAGATGAGCAGGATGACCGTGTTCGATGAAGAGGAGGACAAGAAGGCTGGGCTGCCGCCGTTCGAGGGGAAGCACACCAGGTTCATCTACAACAGTGACGACGAGATCGAGCGGGAGGAGGTGGCGGATGCAGCTGAGGCGAGGGCGGAGCTTGCCGCGTTGATGCTCAGAGGCGTACCGGTGCCGGAAGGGAGACACCTGCGCTTCCACGAGGACGAGGATGACGAGGAATAGAGCAGCATAGACTCTTCAGTTCAATTGTGTTCGGATGGATGGGGGGTATATCTGCAGACTGTAGTGGGTGTCATTCCCTGACACCAGCCAAACATTCTTTTGGGGGTTCTGTTCTGTTTCTACATTTCGATTCCGTGTTTTGATTCATGTCTCAGTTCTTCAGAGAACACAAACTGTCTTGCCAGTTCAACTCTTCTGAAATGCAACATATCCCCAGTTACTGAATAAATCTATTCTGTGGCATTTTTTTTTTATAGTTATTCTGTGGCATTTGGTACATGTGAAGTCTTCATTAACCTGTAATTTCTGTGTCCTCAAGGGCTCTGTTTTACTAGTTCGTGTTCTGCAGAGCAAGTTCTCTGTATGTTAAGTTGCTGGTCGTAGCGTCGATAGAGCTGGTGTAAATCTAATCGCTAGAGGTGCGTCCGCTTCGGTGCGTTCCTCCCCATTCAGATAGGAAAAAGTCTATTTTAACCCCTAGAGTATACCCTGCACTTAACCTTCTAAGCTCAAAAACCGATTTTTTACCCTGCACTTTGCAAAACTCACCTCCGAGGCGGTTTTGATGGGTGGTTTTGGCCACGTGGAGGATGATGCGGCTCCAACTTGCTGTGGACTCATATGTCAGTGATAATACAACTCACTCTCTAAGTGGCAGTCTTCTCTCTCCTCGTTCTCCGGTTCGCTGTTCGGGAACGCCTCGCCGCCGCCGCTTGCACCCGCCGCGCTGCCTCCTTCCGTGGCCACCACACCGTCACCGCATGCGCTCGTCTCGCCGCCTCCTTTCCATGGCCGCCACCTGCACCAGCCCTGCTGTCGCCGTGTGCGGCCGCTGACAGCTCTCCACCAAGGTCAGCTACCTCCTGGGCCTGCGCATCCCTATGCTAGGACCAAAGGAGCAGGCGCAGACGGTGCGAGGCGGGGCGTGAACGTATGCCTCCATCTCCACCCCTCCACCTCCCCTGCTTGCTTCGCCGTTGCGCATGAATTTTGCTTTTTGATCTCTGGCCTAATTTATTTTCACAAATGACTCATATCAGAAACCATTTACAATTTTGATCCTTTCTACGGTGGCGGCACTCTGCGGCGCCACAGTTGATGGCGCCGCAATATTTGCCACGTAGAAACTGTCCGGTGTGGTCTACAGTGGTCTGCCACATCATTTTCGCGGTCAAAAGCTTGCGGCGCCACTGTTGTGCAGTGTAGCGCCGCAGGCTCTTCCTCTTTGAAAAATCGTATCTTTTTCATATTACGTCGGATTGAGATGATCTTTATATTAAAATTGTAGCACTCGACGAGATCTACAACTTTGTAGTTTTGAGTTTTTTCATTTGAGATCGTTTAGAAAGTCTAAAAATTTATTATAAATCGATCTGTATTGTACACGATCTCTGTTTAGAATAATTATATTTTTTACATGTGACACCGGATGAAAATGATCTTTACGTGAACATTCTAGCACTCAAACGAGATCTACAATTTTGTAGTTTTAGGTTTTTTTTTTAAGTCATCTAGACGATCGAAAAATTCGTTATAAATCTAATCGTAATCTGCGCGCTTTTGTTTTTCTTTAAAAATATTTTTACATGTGACGTCAAATGAAAATGTTTTTATAACTTTGTAGTTTTAAGTGTTTTTATTTAGAGTTATTTAGATGCTCTTAAAATTATTTTAGTTATAATATAAACGACGCGCGGCGGATTTAAATATTAGCACTTGATAAGGTTTTTGTGACGTCGGAACGATGGACGGTGAATGTCCATCTTTATCGTAATAATATTTTATTTAGAAAAGAGTATGATTATATGAAATAATAAATCTGATCGCTAATATCCAACGATAGATGTTCAGTAATAATAATAGAAATAAAGCGATATATGGAATCGTGTGTATTATCAACGTCGGGTTAAAACAAACGCACAAAAAAAATTTGATGTCATTTGAATACGTAGACATTATCGTACATCTATCGTATTATTACTGTACGATAGATTTTATATCAGAACCTCATAATTCTTTTATACGATAATGTCATGTATATCTTTTATACGATAATGTCTACGTATTCAAATGACATCAAATTTTTCTTTTGTGCGTTTGCTTTACCCGACGTTGATAATACACACGATTTCATATATCGCTCTGTTTCTATCATTATTACTGAACATCTATCGTTGGATATTACTGTTCAGATTTATTATTTCATATAATCGTACTCTTTTTTTAAATAAAATATTATTATGATAAAGATAGACATTCACAGTCCATTATTTCGACGTCAAAAGACCTTATCAAGTGCTAATATTTAAATCCGCCGCGGGTCGTTTATATTATAACTAAAATAATTTTAAGAGCATCTAAATAACTCTAAATAAAAAAAACTTAAAACTACAAAGTTATAGATCCAGGTAGAATTTACAATTTTTATATAGAAACATTTTCATTTGACGTCACACGTAAAAATATTTATAAAAAAAAACCAAGAACGCAGATTATGATTAGATTTATAACGAATTTTTCGATCGTCTAGAAGACTTCAAATAAAGAAATCCAAAGTTACAAAATTGTAGATCTCGTTGAGTGCTAGAATGTTCGTGTAAAAATCATTTTCATCCGGTGTCACATGTAAAAAATATAATTATTCTAAACAGAGACTGCGTACAATACAGATCGATTTATAATGAATTTTTAGACCTTCTAAACGATCTCAAATGAAAAAACTCAAAACTACAAAGTTGTAGGTCTCATCGAGGGCTACAATTTTCATATAAAGATCATCTCAATCCAATATCATATGAAAAAGATACGATTTTTCAAAAAAGAAGAGCATGCGGCGCCACACTGTGCTGTGGCGACATGAACAGTGGCGCCGCAAGCTTTTGATCACAAAAATGACGTGGTAGACCACTGTATATTACCTGGATCCTACGTGGCAAATATTGCGGCGCCATCAACCGTGGCGCCGCAAAAAAAATCGAAATTGCAAATGGTTTCTGATATGAGTCATCTGTAAAAATAAATTAGACCAAGGGTTCGAAAAGCAAAATTTGTGCGCCGTTGGCTACCACCGCCTCCCCTTGACTCCTCGGCGCCATCCACCGCCACCGCCCGCAGCGCGCACTGCCGCCCGTCGACCGCCGCACGCGTCGATGTTGGCCTCGGTTCGCGGCCGTGCACCGCTACCCGCCTCG
Organism: Paspalum notatum; assembly: GCA_022530915.1. Classification (NCBI taxonomy): domain Eukaryota; kingdom Viridiplantae; phylum Streptophyta; class Magnoliopsida; order Poales; family Poaceae; genus Paspalum; species Paspalum notatum. The sequence continues at coordinate 20,537,075 of CM039684.1, read as the reverse complement.
ATCCGTCGCCACCGACGTGTCCGCAACCACGGCCGCGCGACGCTGCCCACCTCGATCCGTCTCGCGGCCGTGCACGCCAGCCACCTGCAGCTCGCCGCACGCACTAACACCAACCTCAGTCTGCCGCCGTTCACGCTCCGCTCCCCAAATTTGGCAGCGGCGGCATCCCGAACCTGTCGGGCGCAATGGCATGCACGACCAGTATACAGTGGCAGCCGCTACCCAGCCTTGATATCTGCTGGCTTGGATGCGCCAAGCAAGCTGGCCTGGCCTGGCCTGGCCTCTCTGATGATCTCTCCAGCTCCCTAACCTGCCGTCGATCTGCTACACCCGTCTGCCCATCGCAAATCATGTCGCCATGCCAACCTTGCAACTGTGAACACCTCTCGTGCCGTGCTTTTTCTCCACCTGCAATGCACATAGAGCGCCCTAATAGATTGGCCGGAGAAGCCAGCATGGCGGGCATGGCCACACAAACGCCAATGTGGTGGCCACGTCGGAAAACCACCTTGCCATACCACCTTTTGGGGTGATTTATCCGGTTTGCCATAGTTTAGTATGCAAAATAACTAGTTTTTGAGATAAGGAGGTTAAGCAGACGCACCCGTATATTTTAGGAGGCTAAGTAGACTTTTCCCATTTGGATATCGTTCTCTCTGGTCGGATTAAAGCAGCAACAGGATTATTTTAGTTCCAACCCTATGATGCGAGAATATAATAATTTAACTGGCGCTAAGGGGAGGAGAAATCAAAGAGATCGACAGATATAGTACAGAAAAGCGACATGTGCAGCTGGCCTGTTGACTCTCGCTTTGTTTTATGTGCTTTCTTCCTGGGGCTGCGTTAAGCACACCAAATTCTCTCAGTTTTGTTTTAGAAAAAAAAAAACAACTCGGTTTTAAATTCTCTGCCGTTTTTGTGCGTTGTTGGGCTGGCGCCATCAGCCTCAGCGTCCCTGTTTAAAATTGTATTGTAAGACCTAACTTACATTTTTAGAATAAAGAAAAATTCTATTCCGTTCTCTGCAAGAAGTTTACACTTAACCACATTTATTAAACTAAGCAAACAAAAATAAATTTTTAGGGCTAGTTTGGCAACCCTATTTTTCTAAGGATTTAGACCATCTCCAACGGGATGTAAACACTTGTATCCTTATTCATCCACTATTCCAACTACCTTTCTCTCTGTTTAGAGTCGCGCTACAGTGTCAAACAATACTATAGACATTCCATTTACTCCATCCGCTGAAGATAGCCTTACTGGGGATCCTTTTCGATCCCCAATTCCCTTAGAAAAATAAAGTCGCTAAACTAACCCTTAAGGGTCCGTTTGGAACGCAGGAATTTCACAGTAATTGTACAGGAATTTCACAGGAAACAGTTCAATTTCACAGGAAAAACGCAAAAATGGGGAAAAATTCCCGCATTCCAAACAGGCCCTAAAGAATAAAAATATTTAAGAACAATTCTTTTTAAAAGACGACCCTTTGTGCATTAATGACCTTGTTATAGTACTGAGTAGTACTTGTGAAATCTTTTTTTGGATCGATATACTAATTTTTAATCATGCGAAAAGTAAAAAAAGCTAGGATCATGGTTTTTGTATTATGCGCAATCATTAATACATGTTGTTAACAGGCGACGTGACTTGACGAAGAGATAGCATACCACCAGGGGCTCACTAACGTTGATAGTAATACAGTTTGTTTTTATAAGAGATAGATATGGGGTGGAGGGCAACGAATTAACTCGACTTCTCGCAATTAGGCAAGCGCATGGAGCCACTCAAGCTTCATTTTGATCCTCATCCCTGATTAATGAAGCACTCTTTTCCTTGGGTAGAAAAAAAAAAAGAAGAGATGGGAGTGTCTTGTGGACGTGGGTACCCGAACTAGCCGCCCACGTTTGCCGTCTTGCCGAAGCACGCATGTTCAGCAACCTCGTAAACTTTGCGGAGTAATCCTGATGTCTGATTAATGAAAGCTGGGGCTACACACTTGTCATGAAGGTGATAGCGATGAGACACTGGGCGCATCCGCGTTTATTATTGTAATCTAAACAGCCTGTGTGGCTGGTTGCTTGCCCGCAGAGTCTCCTGGTGAGGTCCCACAAGAGGCACCATATTAGTATATACAATGATGAGTGTGATGTGGCGTAGAGGATTCAGCGAAACCGTCTGCAGTCAAAGCATTAAGCATAGACGACGCAGTAAGCATTTGCGCAATACTCGCTGTTGCCTGCTGCTCATGGTCACTAGCCTCCGTCGCCATCACCATCATAAGTCATGGTTGTTCTGCGGATAGTTCTTTACAGGACAGGGCAGAACGACGACAAGGTTGGGGGTGAAGCAGGTGGCAAGGCAAGGCTGAGATCGTTTTGGAACATAGTAGTTTTACAAAGATCTTATATACTAAATTTTATAGAAAATAGTTCAGTCATTTTAAAAAAAATTATGATTCAGCAAAAGTTCAAGCAATTCAAAGACGACTGAAATGCTCCTTCTTGGAAAGGAGTTACCACTCCTAGATGTGAGATGCAAGATAGATTACACGCAAATTCGCAAATAAATCATTTTTTCACGGATTTATGAAAAGAGATTTACTATTCATCAGTCGATTGAAATTTTGCATACCTGTCAGTCGACGGCCTCCTCTATGGACGGCGCGGCTCCTCCTCCGCCGCCATCATCTCACCGGGGAAGAAGGTGTCGCCGATGCGCCTCATGCGGGAAAGAAGGTGTCGCCGTCGTGCCCCGCTGTCGCCGGGGCTTTAAGGGTAGGGTTCGGGTGTTGGAAGTGGCCGACCGGCAGGGTCTTCTCCACTTTTTGCCTTAGAGGGAGGGCTAGGGGCAACCGGCCGGCCCAGCGGTGGTGGAGGGCGGCCAGCAGCTGAGACCGATCGACGCAGGCGAGGATGGCAGTTAGGGAAGGTAGGCGGAGGGATGGCCTTAGAGGGACGATGTTGGCTTTGCCGCTCTAGTGAAGCCGGATTAGCTAGCGGCGAGTGGAGGGGGCGGCAGCTGCCGAAGACGGAGTAAAAGGGCGGGAGATGGGGGAGCTCCACGCCGGATTAGCGTGAGCCGTGGAGGAAAGCGGCGCGCGGAGGCTACGACACACTGCCGATTGCCGAAGCCTGGCGGGTAGGGGCCAAAGACGGGGGAGCTCGCCGGCGACGGGTGGGGTCAGGCGAGAGGAAGGCGGAGCTCTTGCTTAGGCTAGGCCGTTGGGAAAGAAGCGTAAAAAGAGGGATTGATGGAGTAGATGGAGTCAATCTCAACCATTAGATCCACATCAAACGATCAGTAAAGTTGATAAATAAAAAAAATGGCGGTATGGAGTGACTTTGATCGGTGAGGCCGAGACCCGAGAGGGTGCGATCATCAGCAGCGATGGCGGAGCACGGGTCGGCAGCAGATGGGAATTCCCCATTTGCAGCGGCAGCCATCGGCGCAGAAGTGCCCAAGTCAAGCGGGCTGGTCTTCCCCCTGCCCCAGCTGCCCTCGCGGCCTCGCCCTGCACTGCTCCACTCCACCACTTGCTCCTCTTCCGTGCGCGTCCCGTCCACCGCACCCTCCTCTCCCCCTCCGCCTACGCTTACGCCATCACAACCCCAATCAACGACCGCGCCCCCCATGCCCGCCACCCCTTGCTCCTCCCAAGATTGACCGCCCAATCGGCTCCCCGCTCGCTCGGCGCCCCGATCCGTGTCCCCATGGATCGCGCCACCAGCAACAGCAGCAGCAGTAGCACCGCCAGCCAGAACCCGCACCTCGGCGTCAACAAGCTCGGCCGCTCCATCCGCAAGGCCACGCCGCCGCCGCCGCCGCAGCAGCAGCAGCAGGCCGCGGCTAGCCGCCCGCCGCAGCCGCAGCCGCAGGTCTACAACATCAGCAAGAACCAGTTCCGGGACATCGTCCAGCAGCTCACCGCCGGGACCCCGTCCCCTCCGCCGCCGCACCTGCAGCAGCACCACCACCAGCACCAGCACCGCCCGCCCCCGCCGCCGCACCAGCCGCAGCCCAAGCCGCCGTCCATGCGCCTCCAGAGGATCCGCCCGCCGCCCATCGCCACGCCAGTCGCGCGCCCCCCGCCCGTGCACCCCAACCACCACCACGCCCACGCCGTGCCCCCCAACCCTAGCCACAACAACCCCGCCTTCCACCGCCCGCCGCCGCCGCAGCAGCAGCACATGCCCGCGCCCGGCCCCGCCTGGTCCGACTCCCCGGTCTCCGCATACATGCGGATCCTCGAGAACTCCCTCTTCAGCGCCACGCCGCCGGGCGCCGCGGCGGCCGCGGCGGCTGCTGCGGCGGCTGCAGCAGCTGCGGGGCAGGCGCCGCTGCAGCAGCAGCACCACCCTCACCCCCAGCCTTTGCACCCCCACCCGCCGCCTCCGCCGCCGGTGCCGTCGCCCGGGATACTCCCTTCGCCCAGCGGCTTCCTCAACCTGCTCTCGCCGACGCCCAGGTCGCCCTACCCGCTGCTCTCGCCGGGGTTTCAGCACCCGCCGCCGCTGACGCCCAACTTCCCCGCGCTTTCGCCGTTGCCGGGGACTGGCATCCTCGGCCCAGGGCCCATGCCGCCGCCGTCGCCGGGGTTCTGGTTCCCGCAGTCGCCTTCCGGGCTCCTTTCTCCGTCAGGGTTCTTGCCCCCCATCCTCAGCCCAAGGTGGAGAGATAATATGTAGCAAGGTTTTCCTTTCCGCAGCTGCTGCCCATGTGAAGCAAGGCGAGGCGGCGGCGCCGCGCCTAACATTTGACGGTAGGGACGTAGCCACCGTGATGAGGCGAGCTGGGCCGTCGGCCACAGTTGCCTGGAGTTGGAGGGAAGACAAGACACAGGTGGGTTGTTACTTTGGACACCGATATCTGTTGCTGCTGCTACTTACTGCTTGTGTGATTGATTAGTCAGTCAGTCTGTATGTCTCGGTAAAAGGAGATTGGTTATATATTTGTAATTGTATAACTGGGGAAATTTCAATTCATTCACTTCTTTTAGCTGCAAAACCTGGACAGGTTAAACTGGGCTGGGCATGCTCTAGTTTAGAGTCTCGAGTTATTAGGCTTCCATACATGTAATTGTAAACCTTCTAGTTCAGGAAAGATTGGCTCTTTCTGCCTAGCTCTTTCTGCCAACTCCCGAACTGATTGTTGTTGTCTGTCTATCTATTAAGGCATGTCATGTATTCCTTTTCTTTTTTTTTTTTCTTTCCCCTCTGATCAAGAAGAAAACTTCCTACACACCTGCTGGCCTGTAAGTCACAAACAACAATGTTGTTTTTCATATCATGAACTATTGGAAGAGCTTTATCACAAGACCTATGCATCATTACTATGGCTATTAGCTAGTACTCACAGGATCATACTATCCTGTGCTTGTGCTAGCATGGCAATGGGCATAAGCAGTAACTTCTTTGCAGGGAGCCAGGGACCACATTGATCCTTGGTTTTGCATTAGAAAACACTGGCTCCTATGTACTGCCCACGGTAACACAGGATAAGATAATATTGTACCTGCCTATGTCAGGGTATTACAATTGAAAAGGAAATGTATTCACATCTTTACAGACTTGTACACATAACTAGCTTATTTTTCTTCCTTACACTAGTTGAACTAGCTGTAAGGTTATGCAACATCATGATTCGAGACACACTTACTCCTTATATAAGGTTATCTTTGAAGTTTTCAATGCCCAATAATTGTCTAGACTCTAGATTGACATTTTATCAAGTGGTATTCTTTGATCCACACGATGCTTGGAGACCCCAAAGTTGAAGTCTTTTTCCTTGTGGGAACTCTCAGGCTATGTGAATGGTCTTCTAGGTTAGGAATGATGATGCACACTATGGCACAAATTCAAGAAAAAAAAAAGAATTGTCTTTCCAAGTTGCCTATATTATTTTGCAGTTGTATGCTATGTAGCATATTATAGTTTGTTTGTGCCCTCTTTTTAGAATTAATATATGACATATTCTACTGGACCCATTAGTATGCAGTGCTAAAGAGGCAATAAGGAAAGGGTGGTCCTTATCGTTCAAACTACTATTATGTGTGCTGCTTCACCTTCTGAGCAAAGATTATTTTTAAACAAATGGTATGCTATTGTAGAAACCATTGCTGAATTTATTACCACACTGTTTTATTTTGGAAGTTGTCCATGTGTAAATATATCCAGGGATTTTATGTACCAAGTCATTATTTTCACTCTTACCGAAATGCTTGAGGTATTTTCTCCTGCATCTGTAGAGGCTGAACTAGACTTGACAGTTGACACTAGGGCTGGCTTGTTACTGATGAATCTAGAGCGGGTAAGTTGATGGTCTATGTATGTGTAAGCTGTCTGTGTTATTTTAGGCTCCTTTTCACAACAATTGTCTCCATGATTTGGCATTGAAAGAAGCCATGTTTATGTTTGCGGATCATTCTGCTGATGTGAACATGCTTTGTAAATGTGGCTGTGGACGTCAGTCCTAAGATCTAATGTTTGGTGTTACGCCACTTCTCCATTCTGCCCACTGGGATGGAAAGGTATATCTTGTTAGTTTAGCTAGGCCTAGAAAGGAATATTTATAAATCCATAGACACTATGCACTTTCTCCATGACGATGCTGCTGTCTGCACTTTTACGTTGGTGTCTGGTACTCTGGTTTTGTATTGAGGCCTATGGATTTGCGGATGGTCTCCTTAAGTGCCTTTTTGGCTGTAACAGTGACAGTGTGTGCATTCCTCCAGGGGCTTAAGGATCTAGGGACAATTCTTGATTACTCGCTGCAGTACCTTTTTTTTGTGTTGATACCACCTGTTCCAAATGGAACGCAATTCTGGCTACGCGTCTGGACCAGTGAGCTTTGAAGGGATTTGGTGACTGGCAAGCACGTCTCCTTTTTCTGTTAGTTATCTTGGTTGACTTGGGAGCATTGAGAATGGTATTGATGGATATGCTTGAAGTGTTCTCTGGGGTCCGGGCTATGTAAATGTATTTGGTTAGCCTGCAACCGTGTACTTGCATAATTTCCTTGTTTGTTCGGCATGCGAGCTGTACCCTCAACCCCCCGAAAAATCTGTGACAGAAATGCCTCTAGCTCGCTGGATTTTTTTTTTTTCAAAGAACATCCTGATGATTGAATTGCTTGTATGTATAGTGGCGTGCCCGCGTGTAGAACAAGCAAGTCAGCCAAAAATTTGGGAAATTTCTGCAGTCAAGCAAGAAACTGGAGTGATCTGGCATATTCCAATGGATCACATTTTTCCTTTTTTTTTTTTCGCGTGCCCCACAGATGGCTGACTTGGAGAGGAGCCAATGCTGTATCTCCGAGCTGCCTGCCCTGCCCTGCCCCTAGTCCGACTGGATCTGGTCCTTGGTCAACAAAAATCTGAAACCATCGGCCAGATCGGTCTGTTGATCTGGCACTCGTCTGAATGAAAAAGCAACTCCGTGGCTGTCACTGTCATAATTTCATCGTCACCTGTTTTACTACTTGTTTACCGGAGTATAGTAGTACTTCCTCCCTCGTCGCCCTTTCCCCCTTGTTCTTCGGTAGAAAATTGGAGAGCACTTCCAAAAGAGGGGAGAATATTGTGAAGAAGCAATCGATTGGAGTGTGATGGCGACGTGTTTTTGGTACACACGAACCTGCAAGAAAATTCAGCACTAGAATTGTTTTTTTTTTTTTTGGTACCGAAGAGGCACAAGAGTGTTACTGTAGGTTTTACTGTATCATATTAGGAGAGAAAAGGGGAAATTAAAAGAGAGTTCAAGAGCTACTAACATCCACCCCAAGCTACCAAACTAGAACTGCAGCTGAGCAGAGTGAGAGGGGGGGGGAGGTGAGGTCGAGAGAACAACACTGCTGACTCGAGCAGCCAAACACAGAAAAGGGTAAAAGGCAAAACAAAGGAAGAAAACCAAGGGACCACCAAAAGCACTGAACATTGTGTATCAGTCGTAATCTGTGTGATTGATCTTTATATACAGATGATGTATATCTTAATCTGGATTCGATAGGGATTAAGCAAATGGTGTGTAGCATCACATCACTATCAGGGTGCTGTAGGAGGGACCCCCCTGCCTACGTCCTACTAAAATCTTCAGTCTAGCCGCTGTTTTCGCAGAGGAGAGATGGAGGAGGACGACGTGCTAGCCTTGTGCATCTCACGTCTGTGTGGTCCGTTCGTGCGCCTCCAACTCCAGCCCGTCCTCGCCCAAGTGGGCGCCGGAAACGGTGAGAGCGATGGCTCTCTCAAGGGTCGCCCCGCCTGCGCCTGATCGCGACGCCGGCGACGGATCGTTGTAGCAAAGCCGGCGGCTGCCCGGTGCCTCGTGACACCTGGCGCCATACGAACAACAGCTAGCGACTGGATTTCTGGATGCAGCCATGGTAACCTCCCGTCGTCAACTCCACCTCTACCTTCTTCCACAGTCCACGCAACACCCTGCTTTGCGCTTTTTTTTTCCTCGAACCCGTAGAAAAGCTGTGTCATCAGGGGCGGATTTAGGGGGGGTGCAGGGTGGGCTAAGCCCCCCCTTCCCTTGCAAATGCCATGGAACCCCACCTACAATTTTTTGAGAAAGAAAAAAGAAGAAAGGAAAGAAATTGAGAGAAAGAAGAGGAGAAAATGGAGGAAAAGGAAGAAGAGAGTCCCACCTACATTTTCATCCAGCCTCCGCCACTGTATGTCATTGTATTAAAAAGGTAGAAACGGTACAGCCGAATCCATGGCTTGGGTTAGTGCTTAAAACTTAACACGCCATGGAAAATAGGAAACACCTAGCTTAGCCTCACTCCAACAGTGGTACCTATTTAGAGTTGGCATTTGGTTTTTTGCCAACCCATACCAAAATACCTACGCTATGCATTTTGCAACGTACTCCAACAGCAAACCTAAAGAGATAGCTAAATTAATAAAAAAGCAATATATTTACTTCTCAACTAGTTCTCTCTCCTCCTACCAAACTGCACATCATGCGCCAACAAAAATGCATATGAAGAGAGAGAAAACCCAATTTGCCTTTCCTCTCTCCACAAACCCAAAATGCCTTTTCCATTTGCCAACTCTGTTGGAGTATGTATGCCTCACGCTACAGTGCACACGGAGAGGCATTTTAGGTTTGCCAACCCAATTGGCAATGCTGTTGGAGAAAGCCTAACAACACGACTCAAGGCATCCAACAACCTTACCAACGCCTTGGCTCCGACAAGACCCCACAACTTGGCTTGATTAGCAGAGACTCCAGCAGCACTCCCTAGATGGAAGGTCGCTCACCATCGAAGATGCACTTGTTTCGGTGTTTCCATAGGTGCAAGCCACCAAGATAACCAAGGAATTGAATCCCTTCTGGTTGGACGTGGCACTCGCCAATAGGCCTGGGCAAAAAAACCGAAACTGAGAAACCGAACCAAAATAATCGAGAACCGAAACCGAACTAACCGAACCGAAAGAACCGTTGTGAAATTTGGTTCCCCTCTCAGATAACCGAAAGAACCGAGATATTTTCGGTTATAACCTCCAAAGAACCGAAAAACCGAGAGAACCGACGTATCTTAAGGCCGGCCCAACAAATCAGTGTGGCCCAAGCCCAAAAGGCGACATCCCCTAAACCCTACCCTACGGCGGCGCACCCACCAGGCCACCACATCCCGGGCTGGCTAGCTCCTCCTTCCCCTCATCCGACGACGCACCCTCTCGCGAGTCGCGACCCCGACGGCGGCGGTCTGTGGTCGGCGGCCCCTCTCCCGCGGCGGCGCTCGACGGATCCCTCTTGTGATGCCCCTGGCATCTCAAGAGTCTTAACACACAGTTAGACATAAACTAATGAGGAATTAGGACTTGATCATGCTTAGAAAGTAATGAGAACTAGATGGAGAAATCACTAAAGTCAAAATTTTCTATCCAACGTACAAACCCACACAATATTTCATTTGGTAAGTCAGTTCCCAAAGTGGATTCTGAAATTACTTTTGAATTCACTATACAACTTCAAATTCTCCCTTTCTATGAAATGAAATTAAACTTATCACCTTTCAAATGCATCTATTGTGGAAGTGATTGCACTTCATTTGATACTCCAAAAGTTGGAAACAAGAAAGTCTCTACTCAAAGTGAAATTTCTGTTTTAAAAAAACCTTGGAACATAATTGTGTCTATAATTCAAAATCTGTTGGGTTTCAGACCGAAGTCATATTACCAAAATTGTAGATAAATTACTGAGGGACAACTTTGGTAACTAGAGTTTGATCATACATTGATTTTTAAATGGAGTTTAGAGTCATTTTCTACCAACACAGAAAACCAGTTTAAATCAGCCCTATTTAGAAATCTCCAATTTGCTCTAGACTGCAGCCACTTTCATGCAAAACTCCAATTGGAAAAGTTGTAGGATTTGAAATTTTAAACAACTCACTCAAAAGGCATTTTGGGAGAAAAGGCTTGGAAATAGGACTTTTATTTTTCAAAGCAATATAGGTTTTCTGTCCATAACTAGGGCTGCTAGCAAATTTGAATTTAAATCATATTTACACTTGGAATTTGGTGTTGAACCTTTTGACAAACTTGTATATCTCTCTGAGTAGAACATTTCTTCAAATTGGACTTTTTCCAAATTCGGCCTAGAGATGAGCCAAAATTGCGAAATACAGAGGCCTAGAAAACACATTTTTCCTTTTCCCGGATTCTGAGTCACTGACAGGCGGGGCCCGCGATCCGCGTCGCGTCCACGGCGCGAACCGGGCGCGGCCGCGTGGCGCGCCGGCGTACAGGAAGTACGGCGAGGCCACGGCTGGCGCCCCGGGCGCGTCAAGAGGAGGAGGAGTCACCCCGCGCCCTAACCATACCCCTCTCGCCCGTCCCCGTGCTTCTCCATCCCGTTTCCCCGCTCTCGCCGCGCCGCGTCGCCATTGCCGGCCCGAGCCGAAGCTCGTGCTCGCGCCGCCGTCTCCCGGCCGTCTCTCGCCCTGAGACCACCACCACCGCAACCGCCACTCCACCGCGCTCCTTCCCCGCCTAGTCTCGTCGCCGTTGAGCCCTCCACCGCGGAGATCGACGCCGCCGCGACGTCCTCGCCGCACCGACGCCGCTCCGGTTCAAGCTCGGTTTACCACCGCGCATGGCCATCTCCGACCGCCTCGCGCCTCCAGATCCCCACCGCCAGCTCCGCCTCGGCCTCGCGCACCCAACGCGCTAGGTACCGCCGCCACCATCGCCTCCTCCACCTCTTCCCGCGCGCGCCGCTCGTGTGCACCCGCGCCACCCACGGGCTCGTCGTGGAGCCCCACCCTAGAGCCATTCCCGCACCCCCACTCCGCCGCCGCCGGATTCCCCTTGTCCTCGCGCTGCTCAAGGGCCCTACCATGGCCTCCCCCATCGCCTAGGCCGCCGGAATCGCGCCGCCGCCGCCGCGCCCGTGCACGCCACCACCGCTCCGGTTCACCACCCCGCGCCGCTCGTACGAGCCTCCCCGCGCAACTAGACCTAGGGGAGACGAAACCCCGTGGTAGGGAACACCTCCGGCCACCGCCTCAGCTCCGAGACGCCGCCCCTACGCGCCGGCGCAAGCGCCGGAACGCCGAGCCGCGCGCCGTCTCCCTCCCCGGACGAAGGTAGAAGAAAGAGGTGGGTTTTGCAGAAAACCCCCTGTGAGTTTCCATTTCTACACGTTGGTTTTATTTACTATTCACTGAGTCAGCGGAATCTTCTGTGCTGGCCCCTGGAGTCTACGGTTAATTACGTTTAGGTCCCTAGTTTGAGTAATTTTCTATTTAGATGCATTTAAATTGACTATGAACTTTGGAAAATCATATAAAATCACAGAAAATTCCAAAATGGATAAACTCAGTTGCGTTAGACTCCTTTTGAATAGATCTACATGATGGGTATGAGGTGAAGGTGTGAAATATCTGTTTTGCCCTTGGTTTGTTGCATGCATGATTAATTAGGATAAAAGTCAAAAGTGCACTAAATGAACTCCAAATGGCATGAAACTTGGACAGTAGCTTTCTTGTACCATTATAGCACTACGTGAATTTTTGTAGCCCTAGAACTTGCTGTTATTTACTCTTTTGCCATTATACAGGTGTTATGAGCAATTATTCAACTAGAAATTGGAGGCTATACAAAATGTGCATAAAATAGATCTTTGGTATTTTCATACACTTTGGATAGTACAAATAACCCAACTATGAACTATGAGCCCCTGCATGTTAGGTTTGGAAGGGGATTTAGAAAGGACAAATATTAACTTGTATAAATAGATAAATGGAAAATGTGGCACAAATAAACCCCTAAAATGATGGGGTCTTGTTTTAGTCTTTATAGGGTGTAGTGGTACTGTGTAAGTGAAATGTGGACTATAGCCTAAATAGTTTGCCTTTTGTTCCACCATTTCATGTATAAATTGCTCATTTATGCGACTAGGAAAATGATGCCCATACAATGTATGCTTAAAGTGACATGCCTCTATTTTTCCTATGCCTTGCATGGTATGGGAAGCTCACTGGTAAAAATTAAGGATGTGCATGTTTGGTTTGGTCACTGTTTTGAAATTAACAAAAGGCTACTTGCTAAACTTAAATGGAAAAAGTAACCTTTGGGTGTATAGAAAATTCTAGAAAAATTCTAGTGTGTTGCTAGCATGATATGGAGTCCAGAAAGTATATGTTTGAACTAGGTCCATTGAGGTACTCCGTGTTTAGGTAGTTTATCGATCACCTTTTCGCCGGTTCATGGAATGGATATTCATATGCGTGTTTCGTGTTCAAGCATCTCATTTCTTACATCATCCCGCGTATTATTCATATAGCGACGCTCATTGCAGATACGTAATCCAGAAACGAGCACGTGGAACTACTTCAACCAACGGTGATCCAAAAGATCAACTAAGATCCACTCACGACCTGGAGGGCCCATCCATCGTGTTTGGAAGGAGGAGCAGTCCAAGTGATCAAGGGGTTGCCTAGGGCAAAGCCTCACAACCCGGCAAACTAACAGTAGCTTAGTTTGTTGGTTTTACTAAAGTGAATCAAAGGTAGGCAGGACCATGCAAATCCCAGCAAACAAATTATTTTGAGTTACGCATATGCATTAGGGTTGATTGAAACCAATTGCATTTGACTCCCCGACCGCCCTGGCCCTAGCACCTCTACTTAGGGTTCGTAGGACGAGTGCCTAGAATGGTTAGGCGTGAGTAGACACGAGTAAGCACTGTCACTCGTCTCGTAGGGTTTACTTTCAAATGAGAAATTCTCATTACTATGAATTTATTATTGCTATGTTATGCTTTCAATTGAGACCGGGCGGAGATATGGGATTACTATGTTGAAAAATGATGTGGATGGTATGGTGGACTCCGCCCGAGTCGCTTAAGGCCCGTTCGCTGTTCGCCTGCTGATCGGCATAACATTGCTAGGGTGCTTATCCGGAATCTATGGGCCGGTGAAAGTCTTACTTATGACGTCTCAAGCAAGGGGCACGTTCCTACCCACTGGTTGAGAGGAAGGTGGCCGCGGAGGCGGGTGTCAAAGGAGGGCAGAACCCGACGTAACCGAGGTAACGCTCCTGCGACAACGCGCTCCGGAAGTCAGGCGGGAGTGGTCATCGAACTTGAGACGGGACAAGTGGAGAAGGAAGACTATATGTGGGAAAGCCGTCGTGTAGTAAGCATATGGGCCCCTGGCACTTCTAGTTATTCCCGAAAATATAAAAATCGATTCGAATCGCTGATGCTCACCAGGTGTGAGAATGCCAATATCGCACACGGGCAACGTAGAACTGTTTGAGATATGATGTTTTATGGAATTGATGATTTGATACTACACCATTGATATACATGCTTTACTTCATGCAAATTATTCACTTTATATTACAAATGATATTCAGGATAAGGACTAGCGGCTGTCAAATCCCGCTATAGCATGACACTAAAACATAGTGGATAATCATGATTAGAGGATAGCGACTGTCAAATACCGCTATCTTATGGCAACATTTTACAATTAAAATCAATGGCTAAGGACCTACTTGCTAGTAAGCTGAGCTTTGCGTCAGCCGTAAACCCCGTCCATTAAGTCCTACTGAGTAATTAGTACTCAGGGTTTGCTCCCACTTTTGGCTCACAGGTACTGGCGGTATTCGGGTAGCTGCTTGAAGAAGGGTAGCACTGGTGGGCGCGGTGTTTCTCGCCTCGTTCGTCTGTATGAAGACTATTTAAGTATTCTGTTTCCGCTGCGAGATGTTTTGAAAACGCTTCCGCATTACATATAATTTGGACATGTATTTGACCATATATCTTCTTGGTTTGTAAACTAAGTCTATCTATTATGTATTTCAACTGCCTGTGATGATGTAACTGTTGTGGTTCCATCGCGAGTCGAATGTGTGTGATGTCGGTTCCTCTGGGATTAGTGCAAATCGAGAGCCGAGGGCTTCTCGACGGACGACCGGGTTTAGTACGGTCTAAGTACACTGTAAGCTAATGATGACAGGTGTACTTAGCCCGTATTAAATCGGCGGTTCCGCCACACCTCTCCTGCGGCGGTGGTCGGTGGCAGCCTGCCCTCCCCCCGCGTAGCGGTGGCGACGCTCGGTCCCTGACTTCCCCAGTCGGCAGCGGTGGCAGTGGCGCTCGGCCCCAGCCTCCCCCACGCAGCGGCGGCGGCAGCGGCACTCGGCCCCGGCCTCCCCCACGCGGTGGCAGCACCGCTCGGCTCCCACGCAGTCTCCCTCTCCCCTCTCCCCATGGCCGTGGTGTTCGTTTCTTCGGTTCGGTTTTCGGTTCGGAAACCGAACCGAAGGAACCGAGAACCGAAAAGATCGGTTCTGATTTCTTGAGGACCCTATTTCGGTTCCTGGAAATCCTCATCCTGATGATCTGAGGCGCGACATCGGACAGTCCTACCTGCTGCAACACCGTGAACCAAACTCGTCGGGAGAAGGCACAAGAGATCAGAAGATGCTCGATCGTCTCTTCGTCTTGATCAGACAACAAGCAACACCGGGGGTTGCTGTAGGCCTCGATGGGCAAGGCGATCAATTGTCTAACATCCAACACCTGTTGTGCGCCAGCCACAAGAAGAACTTGCACTTCAGAGGCGCCCTGGTCCTCCAGATGCGACGATGAGGCTCAAAGGCTACTGTCCCAGTGAAAGAATCGTTTGTATGCCGATCGGGAGGAGTACCGGCCTGAAGAGGCAGCAGTCCACACGATTTGATCTTGCTAGCCCTCTTGGAGTTGTACCTGCTCCGATGCCTCCCACAACTGCGGGAAGTCCACGATTGCCCGAACTGACAAAGCCTCCAGCGATGTCCTCTTGCTGTGCACATAGAGACGCACCCCCTCTTGCTGTTGCAGATTTAGTTGCATGATTCAGCAACGTTAAAATAGCAAGAAGAAATTGCTAGATATTTCTCAACATGCATAGGGTTCATGTAGGCCTTCTTGTCCGGCGAGCAGCACATGAACTCCGGCGAATGGCTGGGAAGCTCGCCAACATGACGATGTAGGTGGTATGGTGAGGCAACGATGACATCACCTGACATGGTCACTCAGAGTCGTAGTTCCTCTGGTGATGGCAACTCAGAGCCAGGCGTGTTTGAAACCAGTCACAGTGCCTATTGTCCTATTCCATAGGATTACTGATTTCTCCAATTTTTTATAGCATGATCGTAGAAACACAGATTATATAGAAAAAAACATAGAGATGGAATATGCATGTATGTTGAAAGAGTATGGGCTCGATGAGAGAGGCACAAAGGAATTTTTTTTTTAGACTCAACTTCTTGGTACAATTCCTCCAAAATTCCTACTAAACAAGCTGTTCTATATGAATTTTGTACTCCCTCTGTTCTAGAAAACAAGTCATTCTGGGTTTGTTTTAAGTCAAGTTTGACCAAATTTATACGAAAAAGTGTAAATGTTTATAGTACCAAATGAGTATTGTTAGATTTATTGTCACATATATTTTCATTAGGTATCAATTTGGTTCACGATATATTTTTTTATAAATTTGATCAAACTTTACGAAGTTTGACTTAGGACAAACCTAGAACGATTTGTTTTCTGAGACGGAGGGAGTAGTATTTATGGCTGCACAATCCTTTGTTTCGAACGGCTTCAAAAAAAAATTCATGTAGGATTCTAATTCTTCAAAATTCTTTCATTTATCCTTTGGTCAAAGGAGGTCTTAGCTGGTGTGGATCCATATCTACTACCTCTTTCTCAAAAAGAATGCAATTCTAAGTTTATCCTAAATTAAGCAAATTTAAATTTGACCGACTTTATATAAAAC
Source organism: Paspalum notatum (assembly GCA_022530915.1). Classification (NCBI taxonomy): domain Eukaryota; kingdom Viridiplantae; phylum Streptophyta; class Magnoliopsida; order Poales; family Poaceae; genus Paspalum; species Paspalum notatum. Next base: position 20,520,797 of record CM039684.1, on the reverse strand, counting down.
AATAGCAATGCTTATAGTGCCAAATAAACATGATTCAGTCTACCATGAAACATACTTTCATATTATACATGTTTGGTAACATAGATTTTGATACTATTCTATATAAACGCAGTCAAGCTTTAAAAAAAGTCTGATTTAAGAAAAAATTACAATTACATTCTGTTTTAGATGAAGGTAGTTGCTAGTTGCTACTAGTAGGTAGAGATAGGTGAGCTGAAGTTTAGCTAGGCATTAGGTTCTTACTATCTCACTGATCTAGCCCAACCTTATTAAAAACAGCTAACCTGGGCTGAGTAGGCCGTTTTACCCCGCTTCATTATCCATTCTCATACCCACCTTTTAGTCATCGGGCGTTTGGGCTTTCTTTTTGTCTTAACTATCTTTTGGTCAATATATTAGTTGTGGATCTAAACAACTTCCAGCTAATTATTAGCAAGCCCATTTTAACTAGCTTATGGTTATCAGTTATGGATCAAAAGTTCCAAACATACCTTTATTAGCCTGTCTAGACTAGCATAGATGTACGTGCAGCACGCACGTGTTGTGAAATAATTAAACAGACAATAAAAAAAGAAAAAAAAAGATCTGATTGATTGGTATCATTTCTTTTTCATTAAAACCAAAAGAAAGAAAGACTGATTTCAGCAGGTGGGGTAAAACCCCATCTATCCACTATTTTAACTACTCCTCTCTCTCTGTGAACAATATCGCTGCAGTGTCGTTTTGTACTGTACCCGACCATATACCCAGACTGCTGGACTTAGCCTAACAGGTAAATATGGGTATAAAATGACGTAAGAAATAAAAAAAAATAAAACATTCTGCGTGAAAAAAGCTAACCGTCATCTGGTTGTTTCTGTAGTCCGCAACACGCGAATTATTTGCCGTTGGATTGATCTGTCCGTTGCGCGCTACCGGTCTGATTTTTCAAGCTATATGTCTGCCTTTTTGTCAGTTTGACACGACGGTACAGTGCATGCGGACTCCATCTCTCGTCCTCGTCGTCCTGCAAATGCAAGCTGCATTCGATGGATATGCACCGGTCACATTCTGCGCAGGTAAGGCTGACGCGAACAGCTAGGCTAAAAATCTCGTCTATCCACTATTCCAACTATTTTTTTTTAAACAGTATCGCTATAGTGTTATTTTATACTATACTGAACTTAGTTTAATAAAAGTGACGACAAGAAAAGAGGTGTCAGAAGTTACTATGCAAGAAGTTTCACATAGCATTTATTTGCATAGGTGTTGAGTCAGAACTACAGGAGGCGTTTGTCTTGCGCTCTTGCTCGAGATTTACAGTGTACATTGGAGCAATAATTATACTGCACCTAAATTTACACTATAATTATGTGCACAGTATATTTTTTACTATAGTTACACTGTAATATTTGTCATTTATAGTGTAATTAAACTGTAATATATGCCATTTTACGGTGTAATTACAGTGGAAGATTGTAAGTGCTATGTTTTTTTGTCGGGTGTATCTCACAAGAGTGCACAAAAGATCTGTGACCCTTTTGGTTTGTTATGTGTTTAAATGCTAGGTTGGTAACCAGTTCAAAACTCGAATGGATGCACGTGTATATACACTGTAATTACAATGTAATTATAGATTTGTTCTTCTTTATACCTTTACGTCTGTCGCACTCTCGCAAAAAGCTGCATGGCTATATTTTCTCGCCACAACTTGTCACCTAGGCCGCTAGGCAGGCGTACCGGAAAAATCTAGAATGGAAATCTGCATGGCTGTATGAGTGTATGACCGTTTGATATGTTTTGTGAAGCGGCGGATTTCGTGTGATGAAACGCCTAGCAATGACCGAACGTGGTGGCCGATGAAAATCGAGTGTTATAATGACTCCCAACAACCGGGTGACAGATGGTCAAAAAACATGCGAATGACAACTAGACAGACTTTGTTTTGGATCTTTTCACCTTTTTCAACATTTTTCAAACTGCGCAGTGCGGTCAGCGCGAGAGGTATACCTATGTCCTTTTAGATAAATTTTTTTAAAAAAAAAATTATTCTTTTATAGTGTAGATACAGAGTATTTTCTTAGCAACTAGAGTATGATTCAGCAACGGTACAGACTCGTAATAGTTGAGTGGAAATTTAGAACGAAAGAATAATTGCAGAAAAATATGCAGCACAAGTACAGGAGAGACTAATGGGCAGGAAAGCAAGTTGCTTTCTTGCAACTCGGCCCAGTACAGATGTGCTTTTCTTTACTTTCACAACCACAAAAATTGTTCATAAACCTACAGCTTGGATCACGTACTCATCACGTCAAATAGTAGAAAGGCCTTTTTGCTCAAGTTCCAATTCAGTGTGTTCTTTTTTTGGCCGCTACGAGCGACTGCTCAGCTTGGTGAAGTGAGATTTCTTCTTCAGCAGGCTCCCAAATTTCTTCAGCAGAGCCCTCTTCTTCTTGTGGACGTGCTGGTCCTGGTTGAACGACGACGTGGGGCCATGGATCAGCAGCCCGTTCATCTGATCGACGCGTGCGTCGTGGTCCCCCCTTACCTCAACGTCGTCGTCCTCATCGTCGCTGGGCTCGGAATCGTCTTCACCCTCTTTGTCATTGGACAGGTCGTCCTCTATGATCTTGCTGTTCTCCAGCTCCAAATACTTGGCGTCCACTGCTGATATCTCCATCTCCTCCTCACGCTTCACCTGCCTGACCGTCTCTATCTCCACGTGCTTAATATCCTCCGTTTGGACGATCTCGCCATTGTTCTGATCGTCGTCATCCCGGACGACGCTGTGGTGCATGGGCGAGCAGATGAGTTTCATGAGCACGCTCGGCTGCTTCTCCGGGCTCCTCGCGACGACGCCCCCATTCAGTAATAACTCTCCTCCTCCTCCTTTCCTCGCCGCCGCCGTCGCCTCGGCGAGCAGCGCCGCGAGCTCGTCGATCCTCGCCTGAGCCGCCGCTTCTCTTGCCCGCGCCTCGCTGTTCTCCATTGCAAGGCTCGCCAGCTCGTGCTCCTTCTCCTGCAGCGTCTCCTTCAACCTCAGGCTGCTGATCTTGGCCTCCTCCGAGGTCAGGCTGGCCTCGGTGATCTTGGACTCCATCTGCCTCAGCTTGCTCTGCAGCCGCACATTCTCGCCATTGGCGGCCCTCGCTTCAGCCTCCGCGGCTTTCAGCGATTCCAACACCTTGTCTGTCTCCAGCTTGGCGAGCAGGGCCTTGGACCTGTCGGCGCTTTCTTCCTCGGCCTTCCTCGCCGTCACCTCCGCGAGCAGCTTGGAGACCTCGCTAGCCTTCTCCGACGCGGATCGCTCTCGCAGCCGCAGCTCGGTGAGTTCTTGGTTCAGAGCCAGCAGCTCCCTGTCCTTGAATGACAGCAGGTGTTGCAGGTGTGAGCTCTCTGCCATTGCTTCCTCAGCGCCTGATGAGCTAGTGTTCATTGCCTGGAGGACTTGAGATTCTTCTTGCAGTTTATTCAGGAGCTGGGCTTTGTCTGCCCTGAGCTGATTCACTTCGTTCTCTGCAGAACGCAGAGACCCCGTCAGCCTGTCCATTTCCAACCGGACAGAGATCAGTTCTGACATCTGACGATGGGCGTCGTCCAGCTCCGCCTGTTTCGCGAGGACCCTCTCCTTGGCCTCCCTTGCCTCCGACGACACCTCCCGTAGAGCCGCCGCAAGATCCTCGACGGCCTTCTTCGCCTTGTCCCTCTCTCCTCTGACGTCTCCGACCTCCTTTACCAGCCTGTTCTTTTCTTCAGTGAGGTGGCCGAGCCGCGCGCTCGCCGTCTTCCCGGCGCCGACAGCTTGCCGATGCGCCTCTTGTAGCAGCTCATGTTCAGACCTCAACCTGTCAATGGGGGCTCGCAGCTCGCGTGCTTCATCCGTTGCAGCGTCGAGGCGCCTGCTCGCCTCGACGAACTTCTCCTTGTACTCGCTCGCTTCCTTCTCCAGGGAGGACACCTGCCCTTCGAGCTGGAGCACCTGCGACTGCTTGTCCTCGAAGCTCTTGGTCAGTGACGCGAGCGACTCCTCGTTGCGTTTGTTCAGCTGCGAGACTTCTCCGAGACGAGCCTCCAGCGCCGCCGCCGTGTTCTTCCACTCCTCCTCCGACCGGTTGGCGTCGGCCTCGCCCCTCTTGGCGTAGGCGACGTCAACTCGGAGCCGCTCCGCCGCCGCTTCCGCCTCGGCGAGCTTCGTCTCAAACGCCATCGCCCTCTGAATCTCAGCTCTCAGCGCAGAAGCTTCGGACTCCATCTTCTCCACCGTCTCCGCGGCTTCTCTCGCCTTGCTCGCCAGCTGGGACTTGAGCCGGGCCACTTCCGCCATCAGGACCTCCACTTTGTCGGCGCGGCCGTCGGCGACCCTCCGCAGCTCGTCCGCCTGGTTCACAGCCGCGTCCCTCGCCTGCGCCGCGGCCGCCAGCTCGTCACGGACGCCGCCGAGCTCCCGGGCGGCGGCGATGAGCGACGCGACGTCCTCGGCGTGGCGCTTCTCGATGCTGTCGTACTTCCTCCGCCACTCGTGCGCCGTCTCGACGGCCGACTGCTCCCGCTCCGTGAGCTTGAACCGCTCCAGCTCCGCCGCCTCCTCGGCGCTCCGCTGCGCCAGCAGCGACGCCTCGAGCTTCCCGCCGGCGTCGTCCGCCAGCCGCCGGGCGGCCGCCAGGTCCTCGAGCAGCCGGGCTCGGTCGCTGTCGACGGAGGCCAGGTGCTCCCTCGCGGTCCTCAGCTCCTCCTGCACGAGGTTCAGCTGCGCCTGCAGCTCCGACGCCGCCGCCTTCACGGCCCGGGTGCTCCGGGACGCCGCGGTCGGCGCCGTCTTGAAGGGTCGGCGCTCCGGTGCGGCTCCCCCGGGCGATGGCTTTGCCGACGCCGGCAGGTCGATGGATGCCGAGGACTTGTCGAGCGAGGCGCCGGCGGCGGCATGGTGCAGCGGGGACTTCGAAGGCGCGCGATCCGCGGCTGGCTTGCTCGCTGGTTTTGCTAGCCGGCTGACTCGAGGTGCCGAGGTTGCCCTGCTGCGGTTGGAGTTGGAGGACGGCTGCTTGTGGTTGGAACCTTCAGAGATGACTCTGTCTCCACTGCATTCAGTGACACTCCGTTACTCTCATATGCTTACGAATCAACTGTTGATAGAAAATTCCATTCTAATATAACGGCATATGCAACTTCAGAGCTGCATAAACATCTGCTCAGCTATGTAGAGAAGACATCCAAATACGATGATTAAATTCAAGTCCTGAACTTTGTTATTAGCAAGACTAGTTGAAGGAAGCATTGGCTTAGAGTAGAGAGAGACAGCATTTGTAAGAGGAGGGCTGCCTGAGAAAGCAGAGGTTTAGGAGTAGTATAGTAGGAAGGAAAGATACAGGGTTCCGATGCTTGCTTACTTGGGTTTGGAGGCCAGCATTGTCAAACGTCCAGTCTCCACTCTCCAGTGCACCTGGCCTGAGATTGAGAGCAGTAGCAGCTTCTGAACAAGTTTCAGGAATTCAGGTTCAGGCACCAGCCCATGAAGCAGACGGAGGTGAGAAGAAGAAGACAACAACAGGGTACTATGGTGGTGCCGACGGGGTGGTCGTGTCGTGCGGCGCATGCTCCACGCACCCTCAGAAAATACATGCTAGTTTTGGTCAGCGACTGATGATCTGATCCCTGTGTGGCAGCTTGGCAGGCGACGTGCAGCGCAGTTGGGTTCAGCATGGGCATGGCGCTGGATTATCATTAATGGCAGCCCACTACAGCACGAGTGCCATGCGGAGGTTGGCTTCGTCTGCCGTGGGAACTGGATGCAGAGCTCAAGCAGGCCTTTTGTTGTGGAGAAGGAACAGTTCCCAGATTAGGCCCATTAGTATGGATTGGACCCTTTGTATTTTTGTCAAACTGAAAAAAATGGAACTTTTTAGGCCTTCGTTCCAGCGAGTAGCAAAATTTTTTTTGAGAGAATTACTTATTTGGCCAAAAAAAATTTGGCGCTTCCCTTCTTAGCTCAGAAATTTTTTTTATTCCCTACTCAACTCAAAAATTTTGTTTCGTTACTTTCTTGACACTTCCGTCCATTTGGAGCCATAACGGTGTCAAATGCAGTAACAAAAAATTCCCAAAAATACTTTCTGATCCCTATACACAACCAACCTGCTTCTAGATTTTTAATGGAATTTATTACAAACATAAATAAACATTTCTCTATTATGTAACTTTATTTCAACATCATTATCATTTTCAAAACACCCATGAAGCTTTATATGTTGAGGTTCAAACTTTTACAGCGAGCTACATATACAACAAAGGGAACATAAAATTTTTTTATGTAATATTTGGAGCACTTTTCCTATAGCAAGTATTTTTTTTCAATTCAATTTTATTCTAAAACAAAGACGAGGGTAGATCTATCATTTAATTGTAAATTCTAGGCTGCAAAAATCACCATAAAGCTATTGTCCAAGTTTCATGATTTTTAGAGTTCATTTAGTCCATTTTTTATATTTCTTTTATTTTAGAAAACATGCAATAAACCGAGGGCGTAAAAACCTTTTCTGGGATTAGATCTACTAACAAGGAATACAACTCAACAAAGTTTGAATTTTTAGCATTTTTATTCGATTTTTAATGGATGTTCAAGTGGATGGAAGTGTCGAGAAAGCAACGAAACAAAACTTCTGGGTCGAGTTGGGAACAAAAAAAAATTTTGGGCTAAAGAAGGAAGTGCCAAAATTTTTTGAATCAAATAGGTAATTCTCTCTTATATTTTAATTGCTCAAAAATAAAAAAAAATTCCAAATAACTCTGAACTCTCTTAATATTATTGACCATTTGCAGCTTTGACACTGAAGCTCAGTCATCACCTTGCACTGGGAATTACTAAGGTTGGTGTCACCAGACCGTGCATATGGACGTGCAAAACACTGTTTAGACACTGCAGACAAAGTGGAGTTTGAAATATGACAGTAGGATACACGACACCTGGTGGTGACAGAGTCACACATAGTACTAAAGAGAGGCAACTACGTGGCGGCAGGCCGGCAGTGCGGCCAGAGGACAAGCAGTTCCCTGTGTTCATTCAGTCCACCAACAACATCCAAACAAAGAATCATTTTGATTTGTATGTAGGGTTAAAGTTTGCAGATGCGTAAACCTGACGTGGAATGCTCTACGTATGTAGAGGAGCTGGTTCCGGTGATAGTATGTGCTTGTGGCTAATTCGCTAAGCTGGTTCAGTAGTTGGGACAGCATCCAGCAGGGGGTAGCAATGAGTGGAGTGGAACAAGCTAGGGAGGAACACCATAAATCTAGCAGGAAGAGTGCAGTATAGTACTTGCACAGTAAATCAGATCTCATCTGCTCGGACAGACATTCCTCTCCTGCGACACGATATAATAGACAGAGGACAATATAAATGTGTATATATATTCAGATGCCCACAAGACCACAAGATAAGTACTTATAATAATTATGATACTACCATGGCATCCGATCCTTCACGCTAATACCACTCTCCGTACGTCCTTTGAGGTCATCGATCACTCCTTTAATCTTGTGGGTCCCTGGCTAGGTTAGTTAAGCAAGCACACATGCACTACACCATGATCATACTCTACTCTTAGCTACTTTATTGGTAGAATTCAGTACATAAAGTTTTCCCTTGGCTCTTCCCCGTTCAACTGGGTGATGTGTTGTTTTTCATCTTTATGTGCATCCACTTTCGTTCGACTCTTGTTTGCGCAGCCGCTTATCATTTGATGTGTAGTAATATATATCCACTAGTACTTAAAACATCTTCTATGTGTGTGGCCGACAGGCCGAACTAAGTTTCAAAGGCTAAAGCCCATTGTGCATGACATTTCAAAGGACAAATATTCGATGTGAACTAGCGATTTATATTATATACTAAAACACATATTTGCAAAGTTTTAGAAAAAGCTAAAACGATGCACATCCATAGCGCATAAATAGATGTACTCTCTGTAGCAATTCTGGGATGCAAACTGAATGACAAATTTAAAATGCATGTTCAGCAGAAGATAAAATTGGTATGTGTTTGTCTTCTACTGCACTTGCCATGCACCTCAAATCTATTAGTGCTACCTATCTTCCAAAAAAGAATGCTAGATTTGTCCAAAGTCACTTTTTTCAAAGTTTGGTTCAGTTTACAATGCTTATGGTGTAACATAAGTGCCAAATGGATCATCCTAATTAACCCCACCAGACTGTCGTTGTGTCAACGTATTGTATAGCACATGAATACGTACGGTCCTCAACTGCGTGTCACGCTAGTAGATTCAGACGAACAAAAAGCAAAGGACAAAGCCAAGCGAAAGCAAAGTGGTCAAAAGGGCTGAAACACATGCACACGGTAGATGGACGCCCTGCAAAGGGAAAAAAAAAAGGATACGATGTCGATGCACACAAAGCAAAGGAAAGATGCCTAATGTTGTTAATGTATGGTTAGCGAGTGATGACTGATGAGTGCATGCGACCAAACGAACCTAACAAAACTTTACCCCCTAGCTACCTTACCTAACGCGGCATGCCAAGCCAAAGAGTTTTTTTTCACGGCCATATAATGCGAAATTGTGAATTAATGGAGGTTCAGTTTCAGAAAGGCAATGGCCGTGCTGACCTTAAAATGTGCAATGCATGGCAACTGGCGAGCAAGGACTGAAGGATGGGAGACCCGCAAAAAAAAAAAAAAAAAAAAAAAGACTGAAGGATGGGAGCGCATCGACCGATCTGTTTCGGCTGCTGCATTGCTGTCGTCGGCGTTGCGGTTGCTTCCCCCCAGCTCCACCGGAGGATGCAGCGGCACACAGGACAAGACAGTATGCAGCAGAGCAAGGCTCCAAATGCAGTTGATCAGTCGTCTCCGTCTAGGGTGCTAAATATATCTCTCCAAGCCGTAGCAGCAGCAGAATGCATGGCCCGCACAGCACAATCGTCCACCTTTGCTTTTTCTTGTGCTAGTCTCCAAATTCCAAAAAGATCATAGAGATGACGCTTTAGCTTGATGCCAATGTGGCACCTGCGACTGACTGACGTCGACTTGACTACGTTGCTAGTATAGTTGCTACTACTCTTTGATAGTATATGGCCTACTGGTACACTGTGCTGACGTTATAAAATATAGTATAATGATATAGAGTTAGTTACATCCTAGTCAATCAACGCGTGCGAAAAGTTACATACTAGTCAATCAATCCTTGCTTTCGCACGGGTTAGATCTTAAATGTATTATGTGTAACCGTACAACATATATAGATATATTTTTATACTTAGATCTTTATAATATCATATCTTGCTATTTTATATGTATGCTTAATTAATTTAAATAATCTTTGATAGATTGCAAAAATATGTGATTTTAATATAATTTCGAGGGTTACTTTCATTATATTATCAGTCATAATAATTATTAAAGAGGATATTTTGTATTATCCATCAAAATAGCTAATGTGAGCAATTAGGTATAAATTTAGGGTGTTATTTCATATTTTCTTTTATATTGGCAGAGTGGGTAGTTAATATGTAGTTTTAGGGGTTATTTAATATTGTTTTGATAATGGCAAAGGTGGATAATTACTTAATTAGAAAACAAATCTAATAGCTATTAAGATTTCAACCTGTCAATTGATGATCGGGTGTTTTTATTATTGTGAGAATTTCAATGATTTTATTTTTTTTCTAGCGCATCTTGTAAGGATTGACGTAGAAATTTTAAAAAGAGTACAAAATATCTGTTTTATGGAAATGTTTCTAGCATCTTTAATGGAAAAAAACAAAAACTGAAGGTAAATTTGAAAATGGAAAAATTCTAAAAAAAAAGAAGAAGATATTTGTTTTCGTTGAGAATTGAACTCAAGACCTTTTATAATGGCAGAGGTGGGTAATTACTTAGAAAATAGAGCTAACGAAAAAAATGAGTATATTTGCTTTTGTTGAGAGTTGAACTCGAGACCTTTCATAGTGGTAGAGGTGGGTAATTACTTAGAAATAGATCTAATGTCTATTAATATTCTAATCTGCCAATTGATGGTCGGATGTTTCTGATTATTGAGAGAATTTCTAAAATTTATCTTTTTTTTCTAGCGTACTTTGAAATTAGTGTTTCTTTTAGAATTTTTAATTAGTAACAGTAAGATAGATAGAGCTCTAGGTGTGCAGGGCTTTGAGGAACCTGCCTCCCTCCCAGTCCCTGCTTGATAGTATATGGCCTACTGGTACACCGTGTAAGGAACATCTGCGACTGCGACTACCTGCAACCATCCAAGGCTCCAAGTCCCTGCTTGATATCTGCTCGCCTTCCTGCATGTGCAGAGATGAATCTACGTACGAAAATTCCATCCGGGCAACAGCTAACGGCATGAATGCTGCACCCGTCCAACCCAAAATAGTCAGGTGCAGTAGGTGTACAATAACAGTGGCCACACCACGCATCTCGATCTCGTATGCTGTTACCACAGTACCGCAGCATGCTCATGCTCATGAAGAATATACGTACCCTGCTACTACTAGGTCCAGTGTCCAGTCCAGGCCCCGGCCGGACGGGGGAGAGGTGTTGCCACAAGTTTCGTCAAAATGGTTGGCATATGCCACCAATGCCATATGTTTCATCTCCATTCGGATCGCAGGTCGCCATCGGGCATCAGATCTCCGTGCTGGGGCCCTCGATCACCAGCTCCCCGATCGGCTGCCGGTTGGGACGTTCCTGTCCCGGCTGTCCGGAGAGGAGAGCCACAGGCAGGCAGGAGACGACGGGCGGACGCCGACAGCCGCGACGCCGATGGAGGCAGCCAACGCCCCTGAATTGCATTGGGGCTCCAACCAACCATCCAATACACGACGAATTCACACGTCATTCGCGGTTGGAGTTGGAGCCGACGAGCTACTGCGAATCGAGCGTCAGGACACGCACAAAGGGCATAATGCATCCGACAAGATATGAAAAGCCTGCCTGCAGATGGTAGGGCATTAAAGTAATCAAACCTGCTGCTGGATTGCCAGAGATGGTATGATATGTTCCTCTGCTGTCAGTGTGGTAAGAACTGATAGCCATTAGCCAGCCAACCCAACCCAACCCAACCCCCCGGGCATGCCTAATGATTCCAATCCAGTCACACCTGCTGCGCCTTGAGCACCTTTTTCCTGCACCTGATCTCATCGGTGCCATCTTCTTAAGCAACCCAGCCCTGATTACAAGAGCGGCTGCAACCAAACCAAGACAATCATGAGCCAACTCATCTCATTGCAAGTGCTCTGCATTATGATGTGTAAACTGCATGCCACACAAAACATTCTATTCTCCTGGTAGCAGAAGAGCTCTAGTGGATTGCATCACGTCCAGGCTAGGTCACTGGCACATTACCATGACGTTACATTACATTACATTCAAGGAGCTTTGCACAGTTTATGGAACGAATAACCATTCTGATTAGGAGGAACCCCATTTACACATCAGGGAACTGCCACAAACGTGTAGATAGCAGCCAACATCATATAGGTACGGTCCCAAGTTAAAACGAAGAAAAAAATCACGACACCCACAAACTTCTCCAATCACCACAAATACAGGCATTGGCAGTAAACGCATAGGAAGCACAACACCTCGTCAAACAAACCAAAGAAGAAGAATCAAAACAACACTAATAGTACAAGCGCTGCTGTTCGGCTACTTGCTGTTCTTCTTTTTCAGTAAGCTCCCAAACTTCTTCAGCAGAGGCTTGTTCTTTTTCTGCTGCTGCGGTTTCGTCGGAGATATTGCCACTTTACTCGCCGCCGTATCCTCTGTTACGGTCGACCCGTTCATGTTCTCGACGCTGCTGTCCTTCTTTGAGTCCAAATCGTCATTGGAGGACTCGGTTTCTTGTTTTCTGCTCTCGGCCTGCGCTTCCTTCTCCACGCTGACTTTGTCGCTCTCTTGTAGGCTGCGCTCAGTTTTCAGTTCCTCTTGGTCCACCTTGCTCTCATCTTTCACCTCGTAAGCCGTGTCTCCGTTGGGGTTCATATTGGTCACATCGGCTTCAAGATTTAGCTTTTTATCATTGGTTTCCTCTGTGTCTTCATTTTCTGCAAAAGAACGGGTGACTTCTTCACGCATAGAATTGTGCACCTCATCAACAACCACTAGCTTCTCTTCCTCTTCAGGATGCTTCTTTGTCATGGCTTCGGCGAGCAGGGCGGACAGCTCCTCTATTTTCTTCATGGCATCAGCTTCTCGCATCCTGAATTCGTCATTCTCCTGGGTTATGCTTTGCAATGCATTTTCTTTGTCAAGTAGCCTCTCCTTCAGTTGCGAACTCTCAGCCAACGCCTCCTGCACAGCCTTGTTGGCTTCAGCGACCGCCGACTCTGTGATTGTCAGTTTCTCTTGAAGCCTCTCCATCTCAGTCTTTGCTTCTTGCGCAGCCATGTTGGCCTTGGCAACCACTGATTCTGTGTGTGCAAGTTTCTCTTGAAGCTTCTCCTTCTCAGACTTCGCCTCCTGCACGGCCTTGTTGGCTTCAGCAACTGCTGATTCTGTGTGCAGCAGTTTCTCTTCCAGCCTCTCTTTCTCTTCATTGACTGCTTCAAGCTCCTGCTCTGCACCTTGCAGGGATGCTGATACCTGCTCGGCTTCTACTTTAAGAGCAGCGATTTCTTGTTCAGACTGTTTGCTTGCCGCAATAAGGTCAAGCTCCTTAGATTCACATTCCTCTCTATACTTTCTCACGTCAGCCTCCAGCTTGTCGACAGTTTCCCTTAGGGAAGCTAAATCATGGTTTGCCTCATCAAGCATTACCTCATAACTCTGCTCCATACTCTTCAGGGCCATCTTCAGATCACCTATCTGCGCAAGAGCATGTTCGCAGTCATCTTCCTTCTTCTGAAACCGATCATGTGCTTCCTGTGCTTCACAAGACGCCTTATCCAATGCAGCAGTAAGATCCTCCACTGTCTTTCTCTCTCTTTCCTCTCTATCTCTAGCATCATCCAGCTCACTAATAAGCTTGGTTTTCTCCTCGGCCAGGCCTTCAATCTTTGTGTTAGCGATCTTCTCGTTGTTCAAGGCCTCTGAGGCAGCTAGTTCCGCAGCCCCAAGCTTGCTCCTGAGAACATCTATTGTTGTCTGCAGCCCAAACACCTCTTGCTGTGATGCATCCAAATGCTCATTTGAATCATTTACATCGGCCAAGAGCCTAGCCACCTCAATTTCCAAGGCAGTTGTCTTCCCTTTAAGAACTTCAATTTCAGATTCTCTATCTTGCAATACTGAGTGGGTCCTGTCCAGCTCTTCAGTCATGGAGGCAAGGGACTCACTTTTGAACTTCTCAGATAGAGTAACTTCCTCCAATTTCATCTCAAGTGACCCTGACTTCTCCTTCCATTCTTCTAACTGCTGGCGGATGTCTGCCTCGACCTTCTGCGCATCAGCTATCTCGGATTTAAGCTCCTCAATCATTTTTTCTGCCTCGGCCAACCTCTCCTCAAGGGCTTTTGCCTCCTCAAGCTTGGCTTTGAGAGATGAAACCTCAGCTTCCAGATTCTTGACAAGTACCTCGGCTTCACGGTTTTTACTCTCTTCGCTTGCAGCAGTCGAATCAAGCAACCCTTTCAAGCGAGCAACCTCATTTGAGAGGATCTCCACCTTCTCCGCGTTGGCCTCGGCGATCTTCATGGCATCATCAGCATGGCCAAGCGCAGCATTCTTGGCCTCATTTGCCATCGCAAGATCGCGCCTGAGCCTCTCCAGCTCCTCTGTCGTGTTGACCAACGTCTCCAGGTCGACCGCGTGCTGGCCACGCACGCACTCGATCTCCCTCTGCCACTCCTCCTCCCGCCTCTGCGCCTCGTCGATGCCTGCCTGCTCCAGCTCGTCCGCGCGGAACTTCTCGATCTCCGTGGCCTCCTCGGCCCACCTCTTGGCCATGAGGGCATCCTGGAGCTTCTCGTGGGTCTCATCGGCGACCCGCTTGGCCTCGTTGAGCTCCCCGACAAGCCGGTCCCTCTCTCCGACGATGAAGGCGAGCTGATCCTTGGCCTTCTTCAGGTCCTCCTGCGCGGACTCGAGCCGCGCCTGCAGCTCGGCCTCCCTCCGCGGCTGTTTCTGCAACCCGGTGACAAAATCACAGCGATCAGGCACGGTGCGCGTCAAGAACCCACAGGATGCCGGCAATGCAGCATCATTTCCGTTTATTTTTTTTCAGTGGGAAGAAAAATAAGAAAGGAAAACCAGCGCAGCGCAGTGGGGCTTACATCAGGAGGCGTGCCGATCTTGGGCACCCGGCGCTCGACGACGGGCTTGGAGTCGGCGGATCTCGGGGAGCGGTCGAAGGAGAGGCGTGGGCGCGCGGCCTGCGCGGCGGCCGACGGCGGCGAGTTGGGCTCGGACTTGAAGGGCGCGGCGCCGTTGGTGCGGGAGCGCGGCGTGGACGGCGTGCCGACGCTGCTCCTCCTGGTGCCGCCCGGGGTGGAGGGTCGGTGGTTGGAGGAGGGCGTGGAGGGGCGGTGGTTGGAGGAGGGCGTGGACGGGCGGTGGTTGGACGACGGCGTGCTCGGCCTGCCCCTGCTGCTGACGGGCGACTCGTTCGGCCCAGATCTGCCAATGGCGACATCCATCATCAAATCAAATTTATTTAAAAAAAAAATGGGTCGCCGAAATCGAGTGCGAATGGCGGAGCGGAATCAAGCAGGGCAGGCGGGCAGGCTGAATTTCTCTCGTAAGTCGTAACATGGATCGAGCGAAACCAGTGCAATTAAGATTCACTCCACCAGCGAGATGAGGCGGCGGCAGTTACGATCGAAATCTGCGAATTTGCGGAGACGAAAAAAACCACAGACGGGCACGCACAGGAACCGACGGAAGCCAAGCACGGACGGGGAAGAAATCCAAACGAGAATAGCGAAAAAAATTCCAAACTTCCCCGACCAAGCGGAGGGGCGGGTAGATAGATCTGCGGCAGTGAGAGAAGCGGCCGGATGAAACCGACACCCCCCCCAGTCCCCAGACGAAGATGCGAGCGAAGGAGAGGGAATGCAAGCAGGCAAATCACCTTGATCTGGAGGGCAGCATTGTGGACATGTGGTCCGACGAGGCCGGGGCGGCCGGCCGAGTGGAGGAGAAGAGGAGTGTGGTGTGGTGTGGGGAGAAGAGAGAGGGGAGGAGTGGGGCAGGAGGAGGAAGGGGGAGCAACCAAAGCAGCACAGCGAGAGGGAGATGAGAAAAAAAGAAGGCTGCAAAGACGAAAGGGAAAAGGCGTCCGGCCGAAAGGGACCGCAGCCGAGGCGCGCAGGCAGGCAGGCAGGTAAAAAAGAAGCGGCAGATCAGATGAGGTGCGGAGGAGGAAGCGTCCGCCGTCTCGTCGCCGTCGTCGTCTCCCTCTGCCGTCGCCGCCGCATGCGCTAGCAGGAAACCCCTCTCCTTCCTTGGTTCCCGCCTGCTGCTCACCAACGGCTGAGGCGGCGGTCGTTGCGGTGCGGGCCGTGGTACACTCTGACGCTGCTGCCTGCTGGGAACTTATAAATAATAGCAATAATGATGATCTCTTGATCTCGTGCTTGGGAGGTGAGATTGGTGCGACGCAACCTCCACGGGCACCCACTGACAGTACTGATTGTGCTGCGTTGCAGCGTTTACGAATTATTGTCAAGGATGGACGCCCACCGTGGCGTGCACATGCCCGTCCCCCGCCTCCTAGCGTACCAGTACCGTTCTACTGTCCTGGACACGCACTCTGCGCGGCCCAATAATATGTTTTTGGTGCCAGAATGGAAACTGAGCTGCGACACGCATAATAAGGGCATGTTTGGATGCAATGGGAAAGAGAAAGAGAAAGTGCAAAAGGGCAAAAGTTTTGCACTTTTTTTTGCTATTTGGATCAAACACCCCAAAGTGCAAAAGGGCAAATGCTACCGTAACTTTACTAATTATAGATTAATTAGACTTAATAGATTCGTCTCGGCGTTTAGTCTTCATCTATGTAATTAGTTTTTTAATTAGACTATATTTAATATTTCTAACTAGCGTCCAAACATCTGATGTGACAAGGGCAAAAATTTTGCCATTTGCCCATTTGCCCTGCATCCAAACACCACCTAAATAATGCTTAGCACGATGCAAGCCTGGCTTATTATATATATATTAAAGTAAATATAATAAAGAGAAAAAAGGATAACCGTAGTAACTGCACCGACTCGATCTGGTGCGCGCGCATGGCATGGAACGAACTCGAAGGAAGATACTACGTAAAGGAGAGGAGTGCTAGCCCCGCCGTTCCGTTCCGTTGCCGCCGACGGAACAGTCTGGAGGCCGCACCGACGCACGTGCTCCCCCTCGCATGGCATTACCACCGGCAAGATCATGGTTGGTTTCAAAGCCAAGACAAAGAGGGACTCCGTTCCGGCTGTGAAAGAGCCTGCCGATCGGACGGACGGGATACAACAGACTGGTGCAAATTAATAAAGAGGGGGGGCCGGGGCGTGCTCCTGCACCCGCACCTGCACTAGCGCTGCGCGGCGTGGCAGTACCAGTACGTACGTGCTACAACGACCCGAGCTGCCTCCTGACGGGCAAACGGCCGTTGCATAGCTGAAAGCCTGAAACAGACGCCAACCCGCACATCCCGCACAAGCCGACGACGGACGCCTCCGTCCGACCCCGGCGCGGGGCTCCTCCGTCCAATGCCCGCGCGGCCGTTGCTCTTCTGCATGAGCGCCCCCTGGACTGGAGGGAGCCTTGCGTCGCGTCGCGTGCATTGGACGGCTGCGCACGTCGCATCGCGTCACGCCCACCCAATCACCCAGCCAGCGTGGGCCCCGCCGGCCCGCCTCTCTTTCCCCAAAGGCAGAGCGCGAGAAAACGCTACCCCAACCCACCGGCACCAACAACCCACTTTTTACTGCTAAGCGCTAGTAGGTCAGCAACGGACGCAGCCGGGATATGTCACGTGCACCACTCCAACGTGTTTCCTTGCTCTCTATATCAACGGATTTTTTTTACTGCTTCTTTAAAAACGGTTATTGTAATGGTCGGTCCTATGACAAAACTTAGGCCAAATGCAGCGGTCCGGGTATATGGCCGGATACAATATAAAACGACACTGTTTACGAAGATAGGAGTAGTTGAAATAGTGGATAGATGGGGTTTTACTCCACCTGCTGAAGTCAGTCTTACGATTCCTTTTAATCTATATGACAAAGCAACAGCCCGTTAATTCTCTAGTCCTTCCACTGTTGTGTTGTTTTCTAGTATTCTCGGTTTTGTTTCTTGCACGCACAAGACACAGAGTAAACTAGCGTCCGGAACCATTGACAATGTAGAGATCCTGCTCGGGATAGGCAGCCGATCAGATTTTTGGGGAGCGCACAGCGCGATTGCTTGATAATTCGCGACATCGACATCGCCTCATTCGTGGGATCGGCATCGGTTTGTTCGTGGGATCTCGTTCGTGTTCTTTTTCCCAGTGGATGTTCGAGGGACGGTATTGCGATCCTCATCCTGCAACGATTTTAGATCGACTACTTCGAGCACGTCGACTCGTGGGAATGGAGCAACTGGTGGAATGGATGCCATCTTAACACTGTTAGCAGTGGACCCCTCTTGTCACTCACACCGTCCTGCTCATCGCCGGCGCCACCTCTCTCTGCGTCTCCCGCTTCCTGCCTGCGTCGTACTGCTCCCAGCCGGCACGGCCCCGTGGCTCCTCCCGCACCCTGCCGCCGACGCTCCTGCTCCTCCCCCCCCCCCCGCCACCGCCCCTGCGGGATTGGGCCAGACCCCCAGCTGTCTCCTCCGTCTCTGCCTCGCGTGCGCCATTGCCATGGCCGCCGCCGCGCGTTGCCGCTCTGCCTCCGCGGGATTTGGACGAGGCCGCCGCCGCGGCACTCCGCCTCCGCGCTTGGGCTCCATGGCTGCAAGGACCTAGAGGGCGGCGCTCGGGCTGGCCATGGCCGAGAGAGGAAGGGGGCGACGATGGGGGCGTGCCCAGGAGGCGATGGAGCGGAGCGTCGAGCTTGTCGGCGGCTGGGGCCCGCTCCTCCTCCAGCACGCGTCACCGGCAGCCACAGAGTCTCGGGTGGCGGAGACGGAAGAGGCCACGCGAGAGAGGGACGGCTGCGTCCCACTTTTTTTCAGGGATGAGGGTATATTCCCCTGGTGGGATGTCCCCATCCCTCCTGTCCCGAACCAAACACCCCCAAAAGTGGGTTGGTCCCGTCCTGTCCCATCCCGTCCTCCAAACCAAACGCCACCTAGGTGAGAGCAAAGGAATGTGTATGTATCATGCCTGTATGTGGATAAAGATGTGTGGTGGTCTGTGGATGTTGCTGGAGATAAAATATCCTTTTCCCCACGGAGTACCACATAAATAATCTTTCATTAGACAAATATTTTGTGAAAAAACTAATCAACACTTCCATTAGTCAAATATCTTTATGATTTCCATATGTAGATTCTTGCGATCCAAACAACCTAAAGTTTCCATTCCTACCTTTTAGATTTCTGTAGTTTTTCACTTTTCGCTCTCTTTTATTTCTGTGGTTTTTTCGTTCGTTCCTCTGTTTTGTTTTCCTGTGTTCCACACAGGGCCTTAGACTTTTGTTCAACTTCAGAACTTGAACATCTGATTCTTTGCTCCTCTCCAAATTTTTTCTTAGAAAACAGTACTACTACTACTACCCCCTAAAAAATAAGGCATATACATATTTTTCATGTAGTTTTAAAAAGGAGGACTTTGACCATCTTTTTATTTAAACATATGTCACCAATAAATACAAAATTGTCATCATATTTGCATAGATGTACGTGCAACACGTACGTGTTATGATATGGGAACTAGATCCTCTATAGTACCGTGGAGTCACTAACACGTGGGGTCGAATCCACGTGTCAGTGACTCAACTGCAGAGCGACG
The DNA here is from genome assembly GCA_022530915.1 of Paspalum notatum. Lineage (NCBI taxonomy): Eukaryota > Viridiplantae > Streptophyta > Magnoliopsida > Poales > Poaceae > Paspalum > Paspalum notatum. The sequence goes on along the minus strand of CM039684.1, from coordinate 20,501,940 downwards.
GACTGTAGAGGATCTGCTCACCGTGAGATGATCAGCCGGGCAATAGAAAAGATAGAAGAAAGAATTAATTAAGGAAGAAGATATGTTTGATTGGCGTCCTTCCTTTCTCGTTAATTTTAAAATAAAAAAAGTAACGGGTAGGTATAGGCACAACAGAGGTGAGAAAATATAATACTAAACGGTGCAAATATTTTTCTTCTATCGGTTTTAAACTTTTTCCAACACTTTCCCACTCTTTCCATCCTGCAGCACAGTGAGACCACCCATATGTCTTATTTGAAACTTATTTTAGGAACTCAGACGAAAGGGTATGTCTCCTTGATGATGATTATTTACAGAAAATGTGATGATAATTTGATCGTATAATTTTAGATAAAGCTGGCAAAAAGAAAGAAAGGTATGTCTTCTTTGTTAAGTGACTAATTTTCCATCAGTCAACAATACACATCTTTTCTTCCTCCTTCTCTCTTCCTCCGCCCACGACCCTGCCTCTGGCCCCTCCAGCCACGACGCGAAGGGCTGCTGCCACTGCCCGCCCCTGCCGCACCGGCCCCTGACGCCACCCGCCTGACCATCACCGCCTTCCCGGTGCCGTGACCTCCCGCCCACTGCCGGTACCACTGCCGCTACCTTGCTGTGTTGCCCCACGTCTGTCGCCACCGTCCACTGCTAGCCTAGCATCCGCCTCGCACCGCCGCCAACCCTCCTAACCACCGGTCTCTTCGCCGCCCGCCACCACCGCCAGGCCGGCGCCACCCTCGGCCTGCCCTCTAAGCCCAGAGGTGGAGAAGACATTACAGTCACCTGAACCCCAACTCGTCAACGACGATGACGGAGGAGGAGGCGCGTCATCAACGCAAGATCTCAATCGACTGATATTGAGTAGATCCAAGAAAGAAAGAAGTGTTATGCAAATCAGTGAACTTGAGGTTTACTGCAATTTCCTTTTACTTTAATTTAAAATAACAAAATCTCAGTTTTTCCAAAACAACAAAAAATGTGCAGATCTAACAAAACTGTTTACTGCGGTATGGAAATGCCATTTACAAACCTCAACGGGATTCCTTTTGACATCGTTGCCCTTACCTGCGAGGAATTACGCGAGCACTGTATTTATCTTGGTCTAAACGTGTCCCGATAAACTAAAAAGAAGTGGATTCCTTTTTTGCGCCGATGAGAAATCACAACGCGGCGACTGAATTCCTTGCTTAGCGCTTAAGAATCGTCCCGGTCGGACACTGTCCCTGGAAATTCCGAACACGTCTGGGCAGAGGGGAAGGCGAAGCAAGCTCGAAATTCCATTCCAGTTCCAGGTGAGCGTGGCTTGTTGACAGTTGAGGAGCCGCTGCCGAAAACTACCACCTTGGCATCTCAAAGCACTGGAGGACAGGAGGTCAAGTCACCTCCGGCGCCGTCGCCTCCGGATCAACAGCACAAAGAGAGGAAAGGGAGCCAACTGCCCCGGGAGCGGCGGCGATGTGGGTGGAGATCCTGTGCGGCCTGGTGGCCTACAAGATCATCCAGCGCTTCTTCTTCGCCGACGGCGGCGACGCTTCCTACCTCGCGGACCTCGATTGCTCCCATTCCGACCTCTGCTTCGCCGTCGCCGCCAGGTTCTTCCCCAATCTTTCTTCTCCTTGTAAGTTATTTCTTCCCCTCGTCAAATTACGAGGAGGGAGAAACCCTACTGACTCACTAGTCGGTTCCAATTCCGGTCAGGCTCGAGAAGCTCTACGCCGGCCGATGCTTCGTCGGCCTCCGCATCCCCGACCCCGACGCAGGCGAGCGCCAGCACATCGACGTCGTCCTTGTTACCAAAAGGTCTGTCTGCCATTAGTCTGCTCCGTCTCTGTGGGTGTCGGCTACGGCCCTGTTTGATTCACCCAATTAATTATTAGGAAATTACGGAAAATTAGCTAGTTTACGTCCAAACATGTCTGGCTAATAATAAATCAGCTAATAGGGGTGCAATCACCCACTAGCTAGTTAGTTACAACTAATGCTAACTAATATTTAGCAGCTAATTTTGAGCTTATCCAAACATCGCCTACGTCTGTTAGAAAAAAAAAAGGTGTTTCTGTTTAGAGGTTAGCAGGACCTGTGCCAGTGGTTGAATATACTGTCTTCAGATCACAGAGATAATTTATTACAGAATAAAAAAGTCTCTACCAAAAATGTGTAGCCTGCCTGGCCTATATTGTCCTTCCTTTTCCTCCAGTGCTTTATCTGACTCTTCCTAGATCCTCCAGAACAATTTTTGGACGTGTCGTGCCTCGCAGAGCTAGAGAGATAGGGTTGACCCATTGCAATGGCTGCTTGCAGATTTTTGGCAACTTCATGTCTGAGATACTTCTCCAGCTTTATTACAGTGTTCTAAATTGCTTCTGAACTTGCCGAATTTTACTTTAACTTCCATATATCATATATGTCATCACTACTGATTAGTAATCTATGTACTCTCATTGCAAAATGTATCTACAATTATATATGGAAGTTAAGTTATTTGACCCAATGACTATGATCCTGTCCAAATTAGAAAAAAATAAGGTTCTGATCTTTGTATACTGAACAGGGAAGTGATGGTGGTGGCGATCAAGAACTTCTCTGGCTTCGTTGAGGCTGACAAAGATGGAAATTGGTCTTGTCCAACTGACAAGAAGCGTAAGCAAGAGATATTCCCAAACCCGGTATGTTGTTTTACCACTACTTTCTCTGTGAATTTTGTCGACAAGACTCCCTCATGAGCAGTGTTTCTTGGACACCCATGTTGGATTGTGATACTTCACGACTCCAACTGCTATTTTGGCGTGTCCCAGAAAAAAACTGCGGTCAGACACCTGCACCCTGCACCCGTATCAATGTAACACTGCTCATGAGTTATTTCTAAACATTGGGTTGGAGCTACCATGTGGGCATAACTTTGTGTTGCACCACCAGCTTCCTCGAACTCATCCTCATTTTGCCCTGCTACTCATATGCATGCACGCCCCTCTCAGCATAAGCACTTGCACTGCCTACTGCCTTAATTATCTGGCTGCTCAAAATGCACATGCATGCCCATATTCAAGGAATACTGGAGCTAGCCTTGACCCCACTAGCCAAACTGTTGTACTTTTCAGTGAAAAATCATGCATAAAGTTGCATATCCTGATGTTTACTTTATTGTAGCACTACGATGCATAGAATGCTCGAGTTGTGTATTTGTATTTCTGTAGTCTCAATGTGAAATTCTTTGATGTAATATTCTTGATAGTAAAATTTATGCTCCATACTTCCATAGTCCCTTGCTACAAAACTGTGGAATCGTTTTCATACCCAAGCTATATTCCAAGTGCGGAAATCAAGTGCTTGCAATCAATGGGTTTTTTAGTTTCTTTGTGGTTATTGATACCTGTATGTTAAATTTAATAGTCCTCAGTTGTATTCCTGTCAATTGATTTTCTACATTTTGTTCTGTAGGTATTAGAAGTCAACAGACTAGCTGCTAATCTTCAATCATACTTGGAGCAAAGGGGAGCAAAACTGCCTGACGGGCATATCATTGGAAGAGTTGTTCTGCCAAATCCCAATTGCAGGTTAGTTCTACTTATGAGATTATGTTTTGTTTGCTCTTCGTCTGTCCTATGCTTCTTTGTTTTATTATCATTATTCCTGTCAGGTACTTTTAACTAAGTTTCTCCATCAGGCCTTCATATACTATAAGTGTTCAGCCAGAGGTTATGTTGTATGATCAATGGAAGGATCTCAAGCCAGACTCAAAGAGTGGACTATCAACATGGATTAAAGGTGCATTTGCTGGAAGCAAAAGTGACATGCAAGATTCGCTACTACAGAACCTACATTTTATTCTCAGCACATCTCCTATGTGGGACAGGTGCAGTACTTTGTTTCTTGTTCCTATTCCTCTTTGTTTCCCTTTTGGTATATTATCTCAATGTTCTATGCGAAGGAAATAGAATGACCAGAATACAAATGATTATGTGGGAATAAGACTACAGGCCCTTTATATTTGGTATTTTGGTTGTAGATCATATTGTCTAGTATCGAACTCAAGTTTCTTGTCTTGTGTCTCAAAAAAATGTTCTCTATTTTAATTTTAGGACATGTTGAGGTGGTTGATGCTTTTTACATGTAGCAATTCAGTGCAAAAATATAGAGGTTTTTCTTCAATCATATAGCTGCACGTTTCCTTTTGTAGGTTGGAACTCAAAGGAGACAAAAATGTTCTTGGTGAATTTATCGAGTTCAAAGGCAGGCATGAGGACATCCAACTTCTCAAAAATCTCAAGAGGTCAAAAGTCAGCCGATTAATCATCCAGAAGTCAACTCTTTTTGGTGGTTTTGGTAAGTTGTATGAGGCTCTCTCCAACGGTATAGCTATTTTGAGGAATCTAGCACTGTTTGGAACTGTTCTGGCACCTGTTGGAGTGAGCCTAAACATTTTGTTCTTGTTATTTTTCCTATCTTCACCAAAAAAAATTGATGTGATTTGTTGTTCAAGGTTAAGAGCTTATGGATCTCTTATCACTTTTGGCTAGTAGAGGAATGCATTTGCTACATACAGAGATGTTGTACAAGGGACAAGGGACCAGGGACTCAGGAAGGATGGATTGTAAGACCGTCTCCAGCGGATCGTATATATGGGCTGCCTATATTACAAAACGATACTGTAGCGCAACTTTAGACAGAGAGGGAGGTGGTTGGAATAGTGATAGATAAGAGTGGAGTGGATATAGGTCTAAGGGACAATTAAAACAACAGATCCATAGGAGGCTTATGAAAAAAATTATGGTTGCACGGTCATCTTGGTAAAATTGATGAAAATTCATGTTCAGTGATGGTCAGTAGTGGTCTAGGTGAAAATCTTGTGCTAGTTTCTTACATAGATGATGTGCATAACTTTAATTTGTTTGGTTTGGTTTTGTTGCTTATGCAAATGCAGGTAGGTCGCGAGTTCAAATATTGTATTCTCCTCGTGATTATCGAGCCGAGGGTGCTTCATCTTCAGAGTGGAAAGAGATTTCGGTGAAGCAATTCACAGAGATTGTTTTCCAGCCATTGCATTCCAAAAAAGTTCGGAAGTTCAAGCTGTCAAGCGTTGTTTCTGTCACGCTTAGTGCCTAGCAAGCAGAAATCTTGCCCGTCATATTTAGCCCTGCCATATCTCTTGTACTTTGTACCTCTTCGTCCATCTAACTCGCTGAAACTGTGGTTCTCTGTTTCCACCTGTAATTATGTGTGACTATGTTTGACGTGGAGAAAAGTGGCTTGCAGCAAAAGCCTAATTAAATGTGGACTGACTGTGCGCCGGTCCTGCCGTCCTGGGACCTGATTGAACCCCTTTATTCCTGGTGAGGACCAAGGCCCAGGTCCAATTTCTTCTGTAGTACGTAATTGTCTTATCTTTTTTTTTTTTGGCTAGGATTTGAATTATGTTTTCTGTGGACCACCTCATATATGTGCAAAATTGGCCGAAGCGATTCTTCGGACTCTCAGTTCAAATCTTTAAGTCTAATATAATCGTCTGTTAAAAAATACGTGCAAGGTTAGAATCCTAAAATATGTGCATGCTTTATAAAAAATTGTGGTTAGCTCAAACTTGTAGAAGCCTGGTGGTGGCATGATCGTTGAAACTTGAAAGACATTTTGAAGGTGTTCTTTTTATAACCTCAGCTCTCATTGAGTTCCTTTTGTGGGTTGGAATTCAAAAGGAGGGGAAAATGTTCTTGGTGGATTCATAGGGCTCAAGCGTAGGCATGAAGACGATTCACTTCTCAAAAGAAAAAAAACCTCAAGAAGACAAAAGCCAATCGATTCTTTTATCCAGAAGTCATCTCTTTTTGGTATTTTTGGCAAGTCATGAATCTTGTGTTTCCTTGTTCGTTTTGCCAGTCATTCTCTTCACCTAAACTTTGTAATGTGATTCAATGGTTCAACCGCTCAATGTGAGAGCTTATGTGCCTCTATCATATCACTTGAAGGCTATTACTAGAGGCCAGAGCAGTGCATTTGCTGCAGGGAACTAGGGGGTAATTTAACATAATAGATGCATATATTGAGAAGTCATCTCTTTTTGGTATTTTTGGCAAGTCATGAATCTTGTGTTTCCTTGTTCGTTTTGCCAGTCATTCTCTTCACCTAAACTTTGTAATGTGATTCAATGGTTCAACCGCTCAATGTGAGAGCTTATGTGCCTCTTATCATATCATTTGAAGGCTATATTACTAGAGGCCAGAGCAGTGCATTTGCTGCAGGGGACTAGGGGGTAATTTAACATAATAGATGCATATATTGTTATAGAAAAAGTCTATATAATGTACGAGTGGTCGTCTACGTCAATCCCTAAACTACAAAACTGGATATTTTACACTTTAAAATATTGAAAACCAGACAAATAACCTCTTTAGTGCTTTTGCTAGGTGGTTTTGATGACGTGGCAGTGGAGCCCACATGTAACGGAGATTTGTCCAGATAACCCCTTAAACTAATATTTTGTTCAAATCGCATCTCCAACTATTTCGTTTGGTCCGAGCTACCCCTTAATAAAATTTATCTTTTTTGTTGAACTAGGAACAAATTTAATTTTAGGTTCAAATTTTGTGAGGTGATAAAAGACATCATAGTTTATGCTAGAAAATATCCGATGATTTTATCACAATTTTATAGGTTAGGCATCAAATAATCAATTAGCACAATTAATATCAAATTGTATGAAAGTAATGATAAATAATAATAATAATATATTTTCCTAAGATAAAATTTAACAATACTAATGTAAAATTAAAGTAATGATGAATAATCACAATATTTTTTATAATATAATTATAAAAATATATCATAATGTTTATCATTACTTTTCATACGGTTTTATATTAGTAAGGTTAATTCATTATAGATGTCTGGCACATAAAATTATGATAAAGATATTCATATTTTTTAACATAATATGATGTCTTTTTTCACACTCAAATTTTTGAAATAAGAGGCGGCTTGGACTAAATGAAATAGTTGAAGGTGTGATTTAGATACAAAATTAGTTTGAGGGGTTATCTGAACAAACTTCTGTACTCGACATGTGAGCCCCATGCCACGTCATTAAAACCACCCAACAAAGCCACTCAAGTGTTATTTGTCCGATTTTCAATACTTTAAGGTGTAAAATATCTGGTTTTGCAGTTCTAGGGGTGACGGAGGCGACAACCTATGTATATTAGAGGGTTATATAGACTTTAATGCCATGTGCAAATGGTCTTTTTTGGTAAAATCAAAGGAGATTTGTGTACTAGGTGATGGCCATGTGCATATATTGTTCTACGGTAAAATCTTGTGACAGTTTCTTACTATTGTGAGAGATTTATGTCTAAATGATGTGCATGACTAATACTTGCTTTGCTCCGGGATGCTGTTTATGTAAATACAGGTAGGGCGTGTGTTGGCGTACGGGGGACCACATACCCAGAGACACCTACTCAGAAATACGCCAAGTATACGATGAGAATTCTCTCTCCTTAGGCAAGGAAGAGAACCGGAAGGAGGGCCCACGAAAAGGCCCCACTGGTCCCACTGCCGCGTGGCCGAGCCGCTGCCAGGCCGGCAGGGACGCGTGGCAGCGGGCGCAACAACCCCCGCTCCACCAACGGATGGGGAACCCCCGGAGGGATGCCACCGACGGACGGGAAACCCCGGGAGGGTTATTCCTTGGGAGGCGAAGCCGCCCACTCGCCTCATTAAATGCGGAGGGGCCCATGGGCCCAGGACAGTCCTGCACGATGCGGGCGGCGTGCAGGTCACATCGTGTCCCCACGACCAGACTAGGGCAATCGCCCTTCGCCGCCGACCGTGGAGGCGTGCAGCACAACAGCAAGACGATCGCGACCGTGCGTGGCGTACGGAGCGAATGGAAATGAACATAAGCCATGACGTTGCATAGTAGAAGCAGTACGCACTATGGATATCGAGGCCACACTGTAGCGTGGCATGGCAGGCTTGTACCTCCCACTCCTCCCTTGTTCTATAAAAGGGAGGAGAGGGATACATAGAAGAGGACTTTTACGCTGACCTTTTTTCCAGGAAGCTTTCAGAAGGCCTCTGGCTCACACACACAACATAACACTTGAGTTCTGGGTTACAGACCTCAACACCATGCCAGAGGATCCCTCTGGTGGTAGCACTAGGCATACTCTTCGTATAATCTCACACTCTCAAGATGACGTAGGGTATTACACCACATCGGCTGCCCGAACCTCTCTAAATCTTGTTGTTCATTCACCTTTTGCAGCAGCAGCTACTAACGGTAGCGTCCACGTCCCTACGCTCCTTCATCTCTGCGGGATACCTATACGGTATCTTGACGTCGTCACCGTCGACAATGTGAGTTCAAATATTGAATTCTCCTCGCAATTCATCGAACTGAGGGGAGGGGACTTCATCTTCAGAACGGAAAGAGATTTCTATGAAGCAACACTAAGATCCTCTTTGGAACGCAGGATTTTAACAGGAGATTTAAAAAAAAAAACAGTTCCATTTCAAAAAAAAAAAAAAACGCTGAAATAAGACATTTTCCTCACATTCCAAAGGGGCCTAAGAGATTGTTTTCAAGCCATTGGCCCACTGCACTTCAAGAAAGGTTGGGAATGCAAGCTTTCAAGTGTTGGCTGTGTTTAGATCCAAAAAGTGGAGGCGAAAAGCAGGCGAAATCTGTCAAAATTTGGCCAAAAACATCACATCCGACACTGTAGCGCACTGTAGCTCTTTTCGTTTGTTTGTGATAAATATTGTCCTACCATGGTCTAACTAGGCTCAAAAGATTCGTCTCGCAAAGTACATCTAAACTGTACAATTATTTTTTGATTTTATCTACGTTTAGTACTCCATGCATGTGCCGGCATTTTTAATGTGATGGGGAATCTTCTTTTTGCATAGTAAAATTTGGGAGAAAGTTTGGATCTAAACACAGGCGTTGTTTCTTTGACAATGAGTACCTACTAAGTTGCAGTCTTTCTTGTCGCGTGTAGGCTGCCACTTGACCACTTCAATTCTCTTATATACCCTCAGTCCGCGTACCTCAGAGAGAAGAAACTGGGCCGTCTGTGGTCTATTACAATAGAACCATCCGTATTTCCGTCTGGTAATATGCGTAACTTAATATGTTTCGTAATTTATTTCAAAACAAATGTTTCGTAAGCTTGTGCACTCAGGGTCTCAGGCAGTAGTAGAGACTGCTGGCATAAACTGAATGGTGACCTGAGTTCCTGAGCAGCAGCAGCTTGCAGTAGGTAACTAGGTATTGCTGGTGAGTGGTGAGGGGTTGTCGGCCCAGGCCCAGTTTCTTCTTTAGATCACTTCTCATTTTAGCTAGGTGCTAGGATTTGAATGGTCGTTTTCCCCGGACCACATAAATGGTGTGCAAATCTGGCCTAAAACGACTCATCGCTACTCATGTTTGTTCATTGTTGAGGCTTGAAAGCAAGCATTACGTAATGTGCATGCGCATGCTTTTGCGATGGCCTTGATTGATAGATACTCCGAAACTCTTGTGCTCCAGTACATGCGTGTTGTGTGTTAGCTTCAACTTGTCATGTATGCCAAATCTATATCTAGGGCGGTTTCAGTTGGAAAAAGGACGGCTTTGTACTGAATCTATCACCTGTATGATCTGTCAAAAGATCATTCATGTGATTCTGCTGCATGCACAATTAAAGATTTCCATCAACTTTTCTGTACAAATCATGTCAATCACAGAACTCCAAATTTATTTGCCCTTTTGTTGAGCCTAGACACAAGACACTTCCTTTGGGCTTGGCAATCCACCACTCAAACGACGCTCTCCCCCCTTGGCAGGGCTGTATCAGTATCCACACACGGAGCATACTTGGCCATGTACAGCGTATGCACATTTGCCAACCAATCAAACAAATTTCCCCCCTTGAGAGGGGAAAAAGAAAAAAAAAAGAAAAGTATACAAGTACTAGTACTAGATACGTACAAAAGAATACAACCCTAGTTGCATTTGTGGGATAATAGTAATTAAGATTATAATTAAATAAATAGAGGGGGGAATTCCTAATCCAGCTCTCCATATACCCCGCTTTCGAACTCCATCATGAGCTTGTTGAGCTTCTTGTTCTGAATCCTCTGTGGGATCACCTTCAGCTCATCGCTGCAAATTACGTACAACATTCTATTAGAAGGCAGTACAAAGAAAACCTTGTACGTAGCAGATGATGATGCGGTGCGTTACGTTGACCTTGGTGGCGTGGAGCGTGGCGCGGCGGGCGAGAGCATGTGCGCGAGCTTGACGGCGTCCTCGGGGCGGCACACGGCGTTGTCGAAGCAGAGGTAGCGGCCGTAGGCGGTGGGCGACTCGTAGGCGGCGACGTGCGCGTCGGCGAGGAAGTCGAGGTCGACGGTGACGAGGACGCCGGCGTCGTACATGTCGGGGGCGCCCTTGAGGTAGGGGTGCGCGGCGGTGAGGCCCGGGCCGGTGGGCAGGCCGGCGTTGATGGCCACCATGTCGACGCCGCGGTCCATGGCCAGCGCCCACGCCGTCTTCTCCGACAGCGTCTTGGCCAGGGCGTGCCACAGCTGCAGGCAGCAGAGACGAAGACAGTCGTGGAGAGTCAGGCCATGCCATGGCATCGGTTGGCAAGTCGATGCTGTGGATCAGTATCTGTCATTCTCTGCCTAGTGCTACTTACTAATCATGGGAGAGTAAGGTTATCTGTGGATCAGTATTAATTGTTTAATCAGAAGAATTGGTTATCGGAGCAAAAGAACTTCAACACCGTTGGTCCTCTACGACTGAAGAATGATGATGGATGTTTGTTTCTGTTCTTTAAAGTACTTATTACTAGTACGACTCAAAACTATGTTTGTGTCCCCTAAATTCCTAATCCTGAGGCAGAGACGACGGTTGGCAAGTCCGGCTTCAGCAGCAGCCTGAACCAGAATTTTCTTTGGATACGCACAGGTTTGGACGTTTCTTCTTTATTATTTAATTAACAACAGTCCCAGCACGGCATCGGCATCCGGCATCCGGCTACCACCATGGTCGTAAAAGGGAAGCAAACTGATGATGATGCCCGGTCACCCCAGTGCAAGAAGAACGAAGAACCTAGATTCTGAAAGCACGGCGCTGCCAGCCAGCAGAGCTGGACTTCAAGGAGGCATCCGATCCGTGTCCGACCAGAGCAGACCACAAGAACACAAAAAACGGACGAGGGACTTGTCAGTTGTCTGGACTTTTTGTCTCCGCTCTCTAAACACTATTTAACACTATTTCAATTACCCCTGTTTCATTTAACACTATTTCAACTACCCCTGTTCCATTGGACTCAGCCCCCCCCCCCCCCCCCAATGGCCCAATGGATGGACGCATGGATGGTGAAAGGTACCCGTGTCCGTCCGGCCGGCTCGCGGAAATGGATGAGGACGTACGTACTACTGCTACTACGTCGTCGTCTCCAACGCCCCCATCCATCAGGGTCAGGGCCAAGTGTGCCATAGGCCACGTCAGGCCTCATCTGATTTGATGATCTTGTGGAATTTAACAGCCAGTGCGTACCTTGAACTTTCGGCAGAAGGCGAGGTCGCTCCAGCTCCTCTCGTCGGCGACCTCCCCCTGCGGCTGCGGCGGCGGCGGCGGCGGCGGCTTCCAGACGACGGCGGTGACGGAGGAGGTGAAGACGACCCGCTCCATGGTGTCCGTCTGCGCGCACGCCTCCAGCACGTTGTGCGCCGCACGGACCTCCGTCTCCACCGTCACCTCCTGCACCACCAGTCCATCACAAACAAGCGGATGCATATGAGTAATCGATTATATTCGTTAATCCAGCAAAGGGTGATCCATGGACGGACGGACGGACGGACGGACGCAGCAAAGCAAGAACTGGAACGACTGTGGGTCAGAGAACCAGCGAGGACGACGACCAAGACTAGAAGAAGAGTCAAGCTTGCTGCTTGATAGTAGTTGCTCGCAGCCGGTCGGGACGGCACCTGCCATTGCCATGCCATGTGAAGGGTTTAATGCTTGCTCGGCCGTGGAGTGGTGGTGACCAGCAGTCTTGGAGGGAGCTATTAATGCGCTGTACTGTGCTGCTAGCCTGCTATACTCCCTCCGCGGTAGGAGGAGGACAGGAGCAGGACCTCATCCCACCTGGAGGCTGCTGGAGCTGGACGACGACGACGAAGAAGCACTCACAGCCACACATGAGCTGTGCCATCATTAATGGAGGACAGGAGGAAGAGGACGGCAGGAGGAGGAAGAGGAGGAAGAAGGAAGGAGACTGAAGGGGAAAAGGGAAATATTGAAAGGCGCCATGAAAGCCTCCGATCGGCTCTCCTTTGCTCTGCCCTGCCCTGCCCTGATTATAACTAATACATCCTAGTACAGTCCAAGCTGTGCGTGTAATTAAATTTTGTAATTTAATCCAAGGTGATGATGCATCAGTTTTTCGTGACATAGGCATAGTAGTATAGTACAGCGAGAAGAAAGAGACGAGCTTCCATCTTCCCTCTGAATATTGGATAGCAGTAATAATAATACAGAAGAAAGGATACAAAACAAGGCATCCAATCCAAGCGAGGCAGAGAGAGAGGATTTGGCGTGCTCACATCGCATTGGGCCTGGTCGTCGGGCGTGTTGAACATGCAGAAGACGCCGGCGCAGCCGCGGACGGCGTCGGCGATGGCGTGGTAGTCGAAGGGGTCGGCGCGGAACACCTTGAGCCGGTGCCCGTACGCGTCGCCGCCGCACGACAGGTGCTTGAGCAGCGCGCTCGCCGCCGCCGCCTCATCCTCCTCCTCCTCCTCCTCTTCCCCGCGGCCGTACGTGGCGGCGTGGACGGTGTAGCCCCGGCGGAGGAGGCGGTCCACCAGCGCGTGCCCCAGCGGCCCCGCGGCGTCCATCACGCACACGCTCTTGCCCCCCGCCGCCGCCGCCTGCGGCTCCACGGATCCTGGACACATGCTCCCTTCCTTCCTTTCTTGCCTGCCTCTTCTTCTTCTTCTTCTTCTTCTTCTTCCTCCCTTCTGTCCCCGCTAGCTCCTATCCTAGCTGCTCGCGCGCAGCCGACAATGGTGGTGGCCGGCAGTGGGCTCGCACGAGGCGAGGCGTGAAGATGAAATGACACGGATCGCAAAGAGGGGAAGGTGAGGCAGAGGAGTTTATAAAAGAAGAAAGAGAGGTGAGGGCGAACCCGAACGGCAAGGCTTGGCGAGGGAGATGGGATTCCGAGCCGGGAAGGAGAGCCAATACTGTGGGCCAGCCCGGTCAGAGGCAGGCGAGAGAGTGCGTTCAAAGGCCGTGCCGTGCCGTGCCGTGTCTGCTTTTTTGATGGCCTTTTGGTGGCTCTTCACGCCTTCGCCACTGCCACACGGTGTTTAGAAAGAGAAAACAAAACTGACAGCGTCTCATCTTCAATATTATTTCCTAGAATTTTAAAACCACAGTTTTGGATCCACAAATTTGTTAGTTATGCCATTTAGGTTCGAAATCATGTTAACAAACAAATAGCTACGTTTTGTGGCGATTTGGCATGTTAATTTCCTATATAAGAGCATTTCTAACGGCGTCTAAAAAATACCTCCAAAAAAAAGAGATTTTAGAGTGGTAACAGAAATACTCGCTTTTCCAACAAACACAAAATTCAGTGAAAAAAACTATGAGCGAACTCAAATGAAATCCTCATTTGATTTTTTCTCAAAACTCCAAGAAATGCAGACGCCTGGGCACTTGAACCCACGTGGGTAAGTTTCACCATAAGTAACATAACCAACTGAGCTATGCTTAGTACACAGTCCTCAATTTGTTGGTCATTTCTAAAACATAGGTTTTGGCAATTGATTCCTAAGAGCATGACCAACTGCTTTTCAATAAATCATCCCCCCACAGGATTGTATTAGGGCTAGGTAGATGCTTTTCTACATCACCGGCGTTTTTATTTCCAATAAATTTGGTTTCTCATTCATCAATTCATTTTTTTCCTCCTCTTTGTCTGCTTTCTGCACATGCATTGCCTCTCATGCGCTCCTACCTTCACCAAGGCGAAGCAAGGATCGGCAAATTCCCACGACGTGATCTAGGGTGGGGGTTTGATGGCCAGCGGATTGAGCCCCTTGCACCTCCCATCTCTCTTTCTTCTTCTCTATCGCCCCGCCTTCGGTTGTGATCCTCGCCGGGTAGCTGCCACCATGAAACACATCATATTGAGTTGGTAGAGGAAGGAGAGAGCTTAACACTTGGATGTTTTAGCAATAGTGATGTTGGCAAGTCCTTGCATGGTGCGCAGGGCCTTGGCACAAAGGGAGCAACAAAGTTGACGTGGGTGGGGCAGTGTGGATTGTGCTGAGCAAGGAGGTGACCTCGGTGGCACATGCACAAGAGGAGGCTATGCTAGAGGTGACATGCAACCAGGACTGATGATTGGTTGGTTTGGCAAAATAGTAACGGGGAGACGATCCAATTATAATGAAAGTGTTGGTGAACTGCTGGATGAGTAAAAGACCAAATCTCTCTTAATATTTTAATATTAGTAGTTTATTAGGGGAAGGAATTTTTTTTATAAGAGGAGAACAAGGTTGCTGCTGAGATGGTTTTAGGCATTGTCGGAGATGCTCTAACATGGCGGTCTATGTAGTGCTACTTGGTATGCAACGTAGACTAAGTTTGTGCAGATCGTAGTGGAGGCTCGGAGATTAGGTTTTTCAGTAAAGGGTACATCTTGTTGATATAAATACAATACGATCACTCTTGGTCTCTACACTTATGGGTTCGCGCAGGGGCGAACCTATGATATATTATCAGGCCGTCCAATTCCAACAAAAGTTTCTAAAATCCGTTGTAACATAAAAACACTGATATAGCTACTAAAGTCTCTATTATATAATAGAGTTGATTCGACGACGACCCTGATGAACGATGATATCGTAGGTTAGATAGATTCACCACTGGGATCAAAGTTCTAGATACGTGGTATTTGCAATAAGAGTTCAAACACCTACTAGATAACACCAGGTCACACTTTTTAGAGTATTCTATCTATGTTAGCATCAGCGTGGTTCGAATATCTGTGGTATACGCACGGATTGGCAGGGAGACACCGAGAGGTCAAATGATGGACCTTGGCTTGGACTTGGGACGGCGCCGGGAAGGCTGACGGTGGCAGATCTATCGATACCAGTTGGTAGTTGGTAGTTGGCGCAAGTGGTTCCCGGTGGTCTCAGCTTCCACTTGCACGCGTACGCGTGCGTGCGCAAACCATTCGCTCCAGGCCAGGAAACAGTACGTGCTGCTACCCATGGGCGCGCGAGACGAGACCTGCAGGCAGCTGCGTGCACGCCGAGAAGCGTCGTCGCTGGAGCAGCCAACGACCTAGCCAGCCAGATGGACGGACCGCGGCGGATGGGGTTCGGCGAGAAAACTCTGGCGAGACCGGATCCAGCGGCGGCGGTTGCGTGGGCGTGGCACTCGCGTCGGCCACCGGTCACACCTGCCTCCGGCGCCGGAGCCCCCCAGCTGCCAACCGATTCCCAACACCTCGAACAGAAGACCAAACAACACAAACGCATGGTTTTTTATATCTCCTAAATATAAATAAAAACAACACAAAAGCAAGAGCGGCTGCGTGGGCGTACGCATGTTTTTTTATTAAAGAAACGCCACATGCTTCAGTCCAGTCCTGGTATTTTCTTTTCTTTTCTTTTCTTCAAACAGAGAAAAATGAAAGAAGAAGAAAAAAAGACACGGTTCACATGAGGGGAAGTAGCCCGAAAGAGCTGAATGAGTGAAGGCCATTCATTTCGGAGCTGATCTGAAGCATCTCCTGCCACTCCCAGAAGTACAAGTGCACATGTTCTACGCTGGAGGTCTACATGTATTGATTTCTTCTTCTTCTCCCTAACTGGCTACTACTACTTAACAATCTTCGGCGGTCGGTGCATATGGTACGGTCGTGTATCTGTATTTCCAATGATTGATTAGACAATTTAACAGATCGTAGGGACACACATGAACGGCAGGTCAAATTAAGGATAGATTGGGTGTAGCTAGCGGTGGAGATGATCAACTAGTGCACCATGTTTCGGAAATCAAATCGATCTGCACACAAACTAATACGTATGATCCTCACATTGCGCTCATGTATTCACCATTTCTGTATCTGCTAGTTGCTACTGAAAACTTGAGTGTCTTTGTTTTGTTATCTTTAATTATGGGACAGCCTCTTTAATTGTCTTCTTATTCTGACTTGTAATAAAAACAATCCATTTTTTTATACAAGCCAGGCACAAAGAGTTGCCAGCTACATTAAGCATAGAATAAACGACTAGACTAGAGCCACTAGACAATTCACGACAAATCATTGGATTGAGACGTAAACACGCATCGTATAAACGCTAGCACAACACTCAACTCAATATACAAACACCAGTCCTGAATGGGACCTCAACACATGCCACACAACTACACCACCTCAGCACCACTCGACACCACCGCTACACCTGCACAAACCACTGTTGCTTCGTGAGCGCCACACTGCCACCCGCACCTCTTTGGGAACAAAGCCCCGCCAAGTCATCGTCACCAACTATGATCTGCACATAGATCCAACCATTGCCATGCAATGTTGGCCGTTGTTGAACACTACAAACCGTGTACCCATCTCGCCATTAAATTCGCCTGCATCACCATACGACATTTTTCCACACCGCCGAATAGAGATGCAAGCGGGCCTAGTGGCAAGTCAAGTTTGTGCAGAAAATTGGCTTTAGACCCCCCTAGATGGCCACTTGCATCCCTAACGCTCAGTGCATTGCAAACCATTAGGCGTCTCTCACCAAGGCACCCAAATACTTCGCTAATAACACTATTAACTACCGTGCGCGCACTGTAGATAGAGAGAAGTTTGAAATATAGTCAATTGGACAGACGTTCTAGCAAGAATAGCCTTAAGCTATCTACAACAATAAGAATAGCATTAGGCTATCTACGACAGCATACTTGTTCGCATTTCATACTCGTTTCCATTTTTCAAGTTCAAACTCTATTCTATCTGCAATGTCAATGCCAAACAATATCAGAATACTCAAAATAAGTACGTTGTTGGAGTGTGCCTTACAACCTCAAGCTCCATGTATGCCTAAATAATAAATAAACACAAGGAGCTGCCTCTCTTCTTGATTTTATTTTGGTTCAGCTGCCACCCTACTCTATCATCCATAAACCATAGACCATAGTACGCATAGTCCACACGCAAGCATTGGTTGGGATTAGGAGGCAGTTGGTCCATCGGTGGCAGACGGATATATCGGTCCATAAATACCGTACCATCCATCCAGCATGCAACCATACAAGACAATCTGTCATTCCGTTGGTGTGTTGGACGTGCACACGCACATGAACACGTCCTGTTGTGAAGCAAGCAATTGCTAATCTTGCCTAACCATTTCACTATTTAGGACCTCGTACTTGCCAGTTGTTTCCACGTCGTCATTCCAGGTCAGCTCCGTCACTGCCTAGTTGGCTACCTACCAACAGCTTTAGCAAATAGGGGTCGCAGACGTACGTCCGAGAATGCATCATCATCCCCATTATTAGAATAAATATATCAGATAGCCTAATTAGTACGATGTTATTGGAGAGCTGAAGTCCACATGTTTATGCAGGCCATCGATCTCATTTTAATTTAACCCTCTACTAACTGCACCTTTGCACACACGACCACTTACTTACGGGGCTCGATTGATTTTTGGCTAAGCCATGGACTTTTCAGACACTGAATTAGCTCTTGTTCCTTTGCATTTGTCTCCCGGCACTTTACTGGCCTGTGTGCCCTGGTTGATGGCCACGTGTGCTTCATGTCCGCCCGTCCCCGGCGGCTATGCTAGCGAACCGAACATATTCTTTGCATGTAGCGGCGACCATGATGTTTTTGTCGATGACCTTAGCTCTTGCATCATCTCAGCTACAACTACTAAAATGTCCTTGTCCATCTATCTCGATGTAATACTAGTAGCGCTAGAAGTCCCCTGATGGACGTGCTTAAGACAAGACAAAAAGTAACGAGCTCAAATAAGAAAAATAAAAAACGGAGAACATGACAAAGCCGTAATAAAATGGGAAAAGCCCATTTGTAGAGCTTTGATTCTTCTATCTTATATTGTACGGAAAAAGTCCAAGATGAGGACTTCTTTTAGATTTTCCATATTAGACCTGAATCGCTGCCCTGCTTTAATTTTTAGCTGCTCTGCAGATATAGCTGCAACTTGGCGCCGTTTGGTAGAGCTCACGTAGCTTAATTTCTTTCCTAGACAGAATCACTTCCATCTTAAAGAGAAAAATATAACTGGTTCCAAGAAGGGAGAGAAGTTCACTTCTCCATTTTGTATTTTGTATAAGAGGGTAGGAGAAAAAAACTGCCCGCACTGCTCCCAAGCATCAATGCACAAACAGAAATCACTTCACAGACATATAGCCAAATGTCATTAAAGAATCACTCAAATCATTACACAGGATAATTAGCTTCTGGAGTTGGAGAATCTTGGAGCGTAGCTCTACCAAACATGCACATATACACTTTGATAGCAAAGTAGCAAAGTTTAGAAGTAGCTACAGCAGATACAGTAAATATGACAGCCGATCAGACCTGCTATCTTCACATGACGCACTATGAAAATATAGGTTATAGATTTTTTTTTCACACAAAATCAACCATAAATCGGTTCAAAAAAAAATCTTAATATCCATATAGATCAATTTTATTGTCTAAATAATTACATGTCTATGTTATCAGGCAGTAAAAAATAGCATGCTAAATCTAAGACTCAATTACCCACCTAACACTACGAGTCGTTTACACATCTCGCCATCAAATCCGCTTGCATCACCATACGACATTGTTCCATACCGCGAAATAGGGATGCAAGCGGGCCTAGCGGCAAATCATTTTTTTTGGATACGATCATATATAAAAAATGGTTTGCCATTAGACCCATTAGGCGACCCGCTTGCATCCTTAGACCCTGTTTGGAATGCGGGAATTCTTCCCCATTCCTAGGTTTTTTCTGTGAAATTGAACTGTTTCCTGTGAAACTCCTGTACAATTCATGTGAAGTTCCTATGTTCCAAAAGGCCTTTAGGCTGCTATCACCAGTGAGCCTATCCAACCCCGACTATCCATTATTTCAATTACCTCCGTCTCTGTCTACGGTGCAAAACAGTGTTTTGGACTATCCTTTTGGGCCACCTGGTGACAGCAGCCTTACTAGCGAATTGGATCGCAAATCATTACAACCTCATGATCCATGTATGTCTAAATAATAAATAAATAAACGCAAGAAACTGCCTCTCTCCATTCCATTTTGGTTCAGCTGCCAGCCTGCTCCATCATCATCCATAGACCATAGTACGTACTAGTCCACACCCAAGCATTGGTTGGGAGGAGGCAGTTGGTCCATCGGTGGCAGACGGATATATCGGTCCATAAATACCGTACCATCCATCCAGCATGCAACCATACAAAACCATCTGTCATTCTGTTGAGCGTGCGTGCGTCGCGTTCTATTATTCTCCGGTCCGGCCGTCCTACACCGATCGTCGGGAACATGCACATGCACACGTCCTGTTGTGAAGCAAGCAATTGCTAATCTTGCCTAACCATTTGACTTAGGGCTTCGAGGACTTGCCAGTTGTTGCCACGTAGTCATTCCAGGTCAGCTCCATCTCTGCCTCGTTGGCTACCAAACAGGGTCGCTGACGCACGTCCGAGAATACATCATCATCCAGATTATCAGAATATCAGATAGCTTAATTAGCACGATGTTGTTGGAGAACCGACGCATACATGTTTATTATGCAGAGGTCATCGATCTCATTTTTAATATTAACCCTCTAACTGCACCACCTTTGCACGACGACCACTCACTTACGGGGCTTGATTTTTGGCTAAGCCATGGACTTTTCAGACACTGAATTAGCCCTTGTTCCTTTGCATTTTGTCTCCCGGCACTTTACTGGTTTGTGCCCTGTTTGATGACCACATGTGCTTCATGTCCTCCCGTCCCCGGCGGCTATGCTAGCGCGAACTGAACATATTCTTTGCATTTTTAGATAATGGAAACAAATCCGGCTTCCGCCCTCGAGAGAGGGCTTCAGACCTCAATGTTACAACTCATGAGATAGAACGATGCTTATTGTCCAATCCTAAATCTAAAAGGCTATCCATAGAAAGAAAAAACTCCATTGCCACTGGCTCTAAACATCTAGAAATTCGCACTATATCATTCTTTATGTCAATGCGATCTAACTATGCCCAAAATCGCAGCCAGCGAGTCCCCCTGAATAGAACCTGCAAAAAAATTTTAAATTGGTTTTTGTTAAACACTGAGTCATTTCTAGTAAGTCATAATGCCCAACAGAAAGCGGTTGCTCCTGTTAGCAATAGCGAAGCTAGATTTGAACCCCATTGCTTGTGCCAACTTCCAAATAAATGTAACATGTTATTTGGTGGTATCAAACCAATTGTACTAGAAGCAACTCTCTAAAGAAATTTAGCATATATGCATTCAAAGAAAAGATGTTGTATAGATTCAGATTGGTTACAAAATTCACAAGTCCCATTACCCAACCAATTTCTTCTAGCCAAATTATCCTTTGTTAACAAAATTTCTCTCTTTAGAAACCAGAGGAAGATTTTGATCTTCAAAGGAATTCTTAAACCCCAAATTTCCTTAGACATGTTGATGCCATTGCTGATAAGTGCTCTATACATAGATTTCGCTGTAAAAGAACCTTGCTTATGTAGCCCCCATATGAAAATATCGGTACCATCCTCTAGATTAACATTTTTGCCAGACTTGCAACGAGGCTATGCCATTCGTAAAGCTTATTGCCTACTAACGCCCCTTCTAAAAAAATATTTAGTGGAGATGAGCTAAGGACCTGTGCCACAGTTGCATGTTTCTTTCTGGAACGTATTTTTTTGCATGATGTGATATGAATACATCCAGGTCTCCAGCATGTAGCGGCGACCATGATGTTTTTGTCGATGTCCTCAGCTCTTGCATCGTCTCAGCTACAACTACTAACTTGTACTTGTCCATCTATCTCGATAATGTACACTAGTAGTACCAGAAGTCCCCCTGGCGCACGTGCTTAAGACAAGACAAAAAAGTAACGAGCTCAAATAAGAAAAAAAAAAAAAACGGAGAACATGACAAAGCCGTAATAAAACGGAAAAAGCCCATTTGTAGAGCTTTGATTATTCTATCTTATCTTGTACGGAAAAAGTCCATGATGAGGACTTCTTTTCGATTTTCCATATTAGACCTGATCACTGGCCCGCTTTTTAGCTGCTCTCTGAAGCTACAGTTGCAAATCTACGGATCGTTTGGTAACTCTACTTCTGAGTAGAATCACTCCCATGCCAAGCAAAACATGATCTTCTCCGTACAAAGAGCGAAGTGAATTACTCCTCCATTTTTTTAAAAAAAAACTGCTCTCACCGCTCCCAACCATCAATACACGCAGACAGGAATTACTTCACATACATATACCCAAAAAGTTCATCACAAAGATTCACTCACACCAAAAAATCACTTAGAAATCAATCCACCAGAGAATTACCTCCCGAAGCTAGAGAATCTAAGACCAGAGATCTATCAAATAGGCCCTACACTTTGATATCATTGTGGCAAAGTTTGGAAGTAGTTGCAGTCGCTACAGTAAAGATGGTAGCCGACCAGATCCGTATCTTTACAGGACGCACCAGAAAAACAAATCATAGAATTTTTCACAAAACTTCAACCATAATTCGGTTGACAAAAATCTTAATATCCATATAGATCTTTATTTTATAAATAATTACATATCTCCGATATCATGAAGACAATAAAAAAGCACAAGTCTTAATTACCCACCTCTATTATTATGTTACTAAATTTATATATAACCTAATTGATACCCTGCGCGTTGCTGCGGGAATTTTTAAACTAATTTTAAAATTGAAAATTCTATTATGAACGTTATTAAATTAAATTTAAAAGTGAAAATACTACTTTAATTATAAAAAAACGTTTTATATCGTATTTTACAGCATGTTTATATTCGTTGATAGATTGACTTTTGAATGATCGATGCATGGACTATAGAAATTTTGTAGCTTGGTATTCATCTGAACTAAGAGGCGCATGCATGGATGCCTTTTGAAACGCCCCAGTTACCATAATGGGACTAAAATGTGCTTTATTACCATCCCAAGGTTTGGTAATCACATTCTTACATCAGAGTGATACAGATCCGCCCTAACGGGTCGGACAGCAAAGGGGCGCAGCCCTGAATCTAAGCAGCGGGATATAATACGTAGGCCCAAACTTCCACACGTCACGGTTGAGAAGTAGGTCGTAACCCTAATCGCTTCCATATATGGTGACTTCATCGCCTCCACTGGAAAAACATCAACAAAGCAAGGGTGAGTACATACGTACTCAACAAACCCACCTTCCTCCATAAGGAGTAGAGGTGTAGCTATATCTACATGCAAGTCATATCTGGAGCTCAGAAAGTTTTGCATAAAATCATTTTGTATGCATGTTTTGAGCTAGTCTAACAAGTTTTAGTCATTCAGAAAACAGAGTTTTTCTCAAAAAGGGGTGCAACTGGACTTGCCGGTCCACATGGCCTAGTGACTTTCCAGCCATCACACTTTCCACAGGGTTCTATCCCCGTAGCTTAGCATCCACCAAAAACCACTTTGTTCCCAACCCAAAACCAAACCAATTCCCACCATTTTTAGTTTATGAAAAGTGCTAATTGAAGAACCAAGCCGTAACTCATCCATACCAGTGGATTCGGACTATTCGAATAGGTTTTACTCTGATCAGAGGTTATACTAATTCCCACAAGTTGGACTCAGCGACACTTACGGCCAAATAAGCGCCCGAATTCCAAACCAAACTGTTGCCTTTGTTTCATCGCCTAGCAGTACTTTAGAGGTTCGGGCCACCGAGCCACATCCTGGTGTCCCTCGACACCCCCTCGGCACACAACCCTTTCCTTTGCCCCTTGTGCGCCAACACAGAAGCTACTAGGCTATCCACTCCGGCTCGGGCCTAGCCAATGCCTCATACAGAGCGAGTGGTTGTACTAAAAGAGTTAGGCAAGATGAAAATCAACGCGGTCCTTACAGAGCTCAGGTAGAACCATTCCCAACACCTTACATTGCTCGACACCGCGAGCATCAACCTACCCGGTCATCTCCACGAAGACCGGGACATGGGTAACCGCGGGTTGCTAAGTTACCATTCAAACCCTGCCCCTTTAATGGCGTATCCCGACCCGTGGGTCGTTTGCCGGGGTTCTTCCCCATGTTATTTCAAAACACACACCTATCCTCATTCCCAAACCCATCAAGTTCCACAACCATAATCCCAACTTAACATCAAGGTTATGATAGATATAATTAAGTGAGGGATCCCACCTATGCGCACTACATCTAAGATAGGCTTAGGTGGCGGTATATTTGTGGGGTTACCTTAGCAAGCAAAACATGCAAGTTTTTATGTGATTATCAGGCCAAGGGTTGTGGTTGTAAAACGTAGGAATTTTATGCATCAAGTGGGGATTCCAGTGGACTTGCCGTGGTCCTCCCATTCGCTGGATAATACGTCGGCGTAATGCCCAATGGTAGGCATCCTCGTGCTCCTGCTGTCGATGCCGATGACGTACTAGCCGCTGGTGGCGGAGGTACGCCATCTGCCGAATGCGTTGGTATTCCAACTGCTGGGCATGATGGTGCCTCAACCACTGAGCATGCCGAGCACGTTGCTGTGCACGGTGGCGCGCCATCCATTGCGCGTGCTCAGCTAGCATCTGCTGTAATCGCCGGGCGCAGGCCTCAAGTCTCATGGAATTCCTTGAGAGAGGCGTACCAACGAGGATATCCGGTATAACCTACGCACATCAAAAAGAAAACACACATATCGAGTACAAACATGAGCTCAACATTAATATTAGGCTTGTGGGAGTCTGATGTTATTTAGATGGTCGCAGCTTACTAGAGGGGTTGGTTCTGGAAAAGGGTGGGGGGAGTTTGCTGTGGTTCGGTTGGTTGGTTATGGTGGCGGTTGTGGAGGTAAGGCCACGGTAAAGGGAGCGGGCGGTTAGGGCGGGGACGGAAATGGTGAGAGGGTGGTCGCATGGTGATGTTGGAGGGGAAAAGATCCTTTGTAGAGTGTATGGATAGGTAGAACTTGATTTTAGATGAAATTAGGCGCGAAAATCACCTAAATTGGAGTTCAAACGGAGGAGATATGAAGTATTTAGTGTCTAGGGGGTAGCTTTAATCACTAGAGATAGTTCAAGGGGTGGAAATAGACTTTTTGGCTGGCGAACCCTTGGTTTTGGCCCGCGGGAAATAGAACCTAGGCCGGGGGTGGACCGGACGGCGGTGGTCCGAGGGGCTCACCGTCGATTCTCGTCACCGGCGGCGGTTCCGGCGAGGAGGGGTGGTGTGCGAACACCAGGGCGGAGGGGCGAAACCGATGACGGTATCGTGGAGGTGGTTAGGCGACGGGAAGGGGGGTCTCCACGCTGCGGCGGCGTGGGTGCGCGTCGGCGGCGCAGAGCGCTCGCGAGGCGGCGGTGCTGTGGTGCGGGAGAGGGGACGACGAGGCGTCGGGAAGGTGGAGGGGCGAGGCGGAGCTTGGACTCTCCGAAATTTGGGAGGGGAGGCGGTGGGGGGTGGCGGCTCTTGACTGCGGAAGGAGCTCGTGGCGCGCTCTGCGCAGGCGAGGGAAGGGGAAATTGAAGATGGGCGGGGGTCGAGGTGGATGGTGTGGTGCTCCTCGCTAGTTTAATTGAACCGAGGTGGCTCACGCGTGGAGAATTCTGCGGCAGACTCTCGCGGGGAAGAATAGAGAATGGAGAAATTGGAGGAAAGGGAACGGTGTCCGCGGCAGGCAACGCCCGGGTGAGCCGGGGCTGGTCGCGGCGGTGCAGGGCGGTGAGTGGTGAGCAACGACGAAGGGCTTTTATAGCCGGAGCAAGGGGGTGGCCGGGGCTCGGCACGGCGTTGCGGTGCGCGGCGGGGGCCCGGGAGACGGCGGAGGAGGGATCGAGGGCAAATGTAGAGCGCCCGGACTGTGGACGGAGGGGGCTGGGTGAATGAGGGTGCCGAGGGAGCGGCGGTGAGGCCTGGTAGGGGCCGGAGCGCCGGGGTCAGGCGTGGTCGGGGTCTGGCGCGGGGTCACGACGCGCGGCGCGCTGCGTACAGGCGCAGCGGGGACGAGGGAGACGGGGAGGAGGCGGACAGGCGGGGCCTATCGGGCAGTGAGAGGAGGAGGAGGGGTGTGGCGCTTGGCGGGCCGCAGCGGGAGCTGGGCCGGGAATGGGCCAGGCCAAAAAGGGGAGGCTTGGGCTGGATTTGGCCTGGGAAAAAGAAGGGGTTCTTTCCTTTTATCTTTTGGATTTTGGTTTGAGTATTTGTATAGAATTTGGAGAAGAATTTTGAGGAGATTTTTGGATGGAAACTTGTGGGGAATTTGGTGGAGAATATCTAGGATTTTTGTTGAGCTCTTATTAGCACACTCAAAACAAACAACAAACAATCATCGGGGTTTTCGAAAATCGATTTTGAATTAGGGAGGGATTAGAAGAAAAATTCTGATGCTAATTTTCGGGGTGTTACACCTTTAGCCATAGTAAATCGATAAAAGACATTAATAAAGGGTCTTAATGGATAGTGATGTGGCTTCTAACTTAGTGGAGTTACATCATGTTTATTTTCGTTGATAGATTGATTTTTAAATGATCGATGCATGGACTATAGAAATTTTGTAGCTTGGTACTCATATGAACTAAGAGGTGCATGCATGGATGCCTTTAGCCATAGTAAATCGATAAAAGACATTAATAAAAGATCTTAATGGATAGTGATGTGGCTTCTAACTTGATGGAGTTACAGCATGTTTATATTCATTGATAGATTGACTTTTAAATGATCGATGCATGGACTATAAATTTTGTAGCTTGGTATTCATATGAACTAAGAGGTGCATGCATGGATGCCTTTAGACATAGTAAATCAATAAAAGACATTAATAAATGTTCTTAATGGATAGTGATGTGGCTTCTAACTTAGTGAAGTCATGGATGACGTGGACAACTTGCATGTTGAGAGAAATAGAATTAATGATTGTTAGTGGGGCTTCACTTATATAGGTTATATATAGATATAGATTACCCTTCTTAACTGGCTATTATGATAGATAATATGGAATAACCGTCAAATTCATATCCAAATCGTCCATCTTTGCTGGGACTTGACTTCGTCGATCCCTTTGTATATAAAAGATAGGGCAGAGACTCCTCCAAATCAGGAGAATAACATTGAACATTACAGGCATCAACAACATCAATACAAATCGCTACACAAAGGACGCAAGACATTATACAATCTAGCATCTGACCCTGTTTATATCGTGAGTTTCTTATGATATTTGTATTACCATCGCGCTCATCATGTTCCACCACATGACACGGCATCGAAACTCACTTTGGAACCTAGATGCTCACCGATGTAAGACTACGTTCTACGGTTAACTGTGAGTTATTCACCTAATCCTCGTGAGTTACGGTCTAAAAAGGCATACAAATGTAGCATTCAAAATTTATCCTCATTAATACGTATTATTTAGTAATTAGTAGTATCTACTAAACAACATGCATCACAAAATACGAGTTGATGGTATAATTTTTTTCTGTCCATTTTAATTTGTTTTAAAATTCTAATTAAAAAATTATATTTATAGATCCTAAACTCTAAACCTTAACCTTAAACCCTAAATAGACGTGATTTTGGTGAGGCCGGTCCGACCCACAAGCTGAAACATTGTATAATTAACAACAACTGTTGTGGAGAAGCACCTCAGACGGTGCTATGACAACTCTTTGTAAAGATTTTACATCAGTTTTTACCTCAGCCGTTTCTTGTTTCTGTTGGGCTAGTGACCTCTGAAATGTCCCCGTCAACCATGCAAAAATCAAGTTTTAATTAGCTCACCTAGTTCAAGGTTGTTTTAGCTCGACGATTGCGAGTTCCAACCTAGAAACTGTTTTGTTTTCAACTACAATTGGAACTTTCAAGATGAAGATAGGAAACTAAAAGCGAAACTTCAAAGTTTAAACTACAATCTGAACTTTCAAACTAAATCGAAGAGACTTTTTTTTAGAATTAGACATCAGAGACAGGCACACTCACAAACATGCACATACACACATTCCTATAAATAAACACATGTACATTCTAAGCTGCCAAATTTTAAGATTAATGAAGTCACTTATGTTTTTCTCACAAGCATACATGTACACACAACCTATAATCAAACATGCACGTACATTCACTCTAAGCTGCCAAATTTTAAGATTAATGAAGTCACTTATGCTTTCCTCACAAGCATACATGTACACACAACCTATAAACAAACATGCACGTACATTCTGAGTAGGCACATCTTAAAATTGACAAAGTCATCCTAGGCATATCTCTACTGACGGAAATGTCGTCTACCACTAAAAAAGCAACATGGATGAATCCTGAAACAAATCTAGAACAATATGAACACCTATGTCAAGTCGTCTACCACCTGAGTCTAAGTGGACATATGCTACTACAAGAAACATGACCAGCGAAGCTATAGTCAGTTTGCAGACTTGCTCTAAATTGCACATGAACCTTAGGAGGTGAAGGGGATATCCACATAGATTGCTTCATGAAGAGTGTTGTTTATACATGGGAGGGGTCTATGGCCCATAGTGAAATGTTTTGGAACTGCCATATCTGGTCAATTAAAACCAATAGGTTCATTAACATGTACTTTCATACATATTAGAGTCTTTAGAGACGTGTATCAAAGTTGGTACATAAATTTAATGTTGGTAATTTATATACAAGTTTTGTTGTTTTAATTTATATGTAGTAATGATAGGGGTGTGTAATTAGATACAAATTTATGGGATTATTTTTTATATTTAAAAATAGTAAATGCTTACAATTTACTATAAACCTATAAGGTTCTTTTAAATTATTTTTAAATAATAAATGTGAATAATTTAGATATAAATTTAGGCGGTTGTTTCATATTTTTTCCATAATATCTGACAACGGTAATTTAGATGTAGACTTAGGGGTATGTTGTTGTCATAATATCAGAGACAATGAATTATTCAAAAAACATAATAGATATAATGGTATTATGATTTCAGTATACAAAAGCGATGGCCAAATGTCCTTGATTATTTCTTTGATTTATTTTATTTCTTTTCTAATATCTTTTGTGGGACTTAAAAATATAGATGCTTCAAAAAGGAGTCTCCAATTAGCAATGGTAAAAGATGCACCTTGTGTGAGCTAATTTTATATGATTGATTTAGCTTACAGTTTATGTATTGTAGCTTAGGTTAGTACAATCCAAGGCTTTTTTTTTTTGGCTTGCAGACTGTACCGACCTGTAGATTGTAATTGGAGATCCGCAAGTTAAAGGGCTAAATCACATGATAATGTTGAGTGCGTTTGAAACTGAATTATGTTTTGGAAATTGTGGCCGCACTTTTTCAGAAATTTAGCGACGTGCTCGTGCACTGAACACAGTTGGGGCTTGACGAAACCAAGCCAGCACGCATTAAACTCTGCATCGATGTGTCCTAGTGGAGTGCGTTGTGCGCGTACACTTTGGGTTCGGGCCAATCAATATAAGTGTCGGCTTTATGGGTTTGATTACGGGTCTGATTGGATCAAGACCTAAGTTGACCAGGCTAAAGTTTGGTTAAGTTTGACCATGTTTGAATTTCAAAAGCTTTTTAGTTAAATGATAAATTTTTTATTTGTAGGCCTTATTTAGGTGCCAAATAAGACATACGAACAAAATGTTTTTTATTTAACCAAATATTTTTCGAAATTCAAATATGGTTAAATTTGGTCAAAGTTTGGCCTGGGCAGCTAGGCCTTGATCCAATCAGGAGCGGACGTGCACATTCTAGGCTTAGGCGTTTTTTTATTTTTATTTTTTATTTTTTCGTTATTTACAAGAATATACCATGTGTACACACAATTGCAAATATAGTCTACCGACGCCTGGGGGCCGGGTGCCAGGCCCATGGCCCACATCGCCCATGACGAGCCGCTCCAAAAGGCGCCTCCGCGCCGACCCGAGCCGCGGCAAAAGTCCGTGAGGCCCGCGCCTGGCGCCCGGAGGCCAGGCGCCAGGTCCTGGCCCACCTTCGCCCGTGACGAGCCGCGCCAAAAGGCATCTCCGCGCCGAGCCGAGCCGCGCCAAAAGTGCCTGCGCGCCGTGGGGCCCGCACCTGGCGCCCGGAGGCCAGGCGCCAGGTCGCCCAGAGCCCCGACGCCAGGTGCCCCCATATATATACGCGCGCGCCCGGGCGCCCATTTCTGTGCCCATTTGCTGAGTTGAGAAGGCGCCGAGGAGGGGAGGAGAGCTGGAGAGGAGAGGGAGAGGGAAAGGGAGAGGGAGGAGAGGGTGAAGCGGGGAAGCTCTGCTGAAATTTGACAGTGAATCAGGTAATTTGTGTACTTAACTTTTTATTGCCATTAAGTATTTATTATTTATATTAGCATAGTCAAATGTGGTAGATCTGGTAGTATAGGAATTTAGAATATTGTAGTTTTTTTAATGTAGTATATATAGTACAATATATAATGTGTTTGAGCAGATCTGCATATTAGTGTAGTAGTGCTCATTAGTAACCCTTAGATCTACTGTATTAACTTGATGTTAGAAAACATTTGATTTTAAATTATTATGTATTACTTTTTAATATTAGTATTTAGTATTAGTATTTAGTATTTAGTTTACGTAACTAAATTTTAGCGGTATAAGTTATAGAAATATGTGGTATTTAGTATACGTATTGTCATTATATATCTATGGAATTTGAATGGTTCAATATATTGGCAGAGATGTCAACCAAGTTGCAGTTCGAAATATATTATGGTGAAGGCAGTGTTGTTGGAGGTCCATATGGAGTACAATTGAATGGGTTTAGTCGTACGTGGAAGGGAATAGATAAACCTTGGGACAAATGATTTGGTTCCGTGCATAGGTGGCTAGAGCGTGGGTTCCAGATTGACACAGAAACACATATGCTCACAGTCCAAACTCTTGTGACATGGGCAAATGAAGGTTTTTTTCTGGGAGTTGATGTTGATCCGCAACACCTTTGACTGAAAGATGTACATTAGTACGGCTCTTCTACGTGGGTGGCCCCTTGCTATGCTTGTCCAGAGCATTCCAAAGGCCATTGTTGCTTACCAAGCCGTTGAGAACTACGGGAACACAAGTGCTGCGATGCAGGAAGATGTAGGGTTAGAACATGGAGAAGCAGTTGTGGATGGGCACACTGATTCGGGAGCTCCAGTTGTGGGACATGGGGCCAGTGGTACTGAAGTTGATGACGAAGGGAATGGTAGTCAACGTGAGGCGCAAGAACAAGCATATGAGGGGCACGGTAGTCAGGCAGAGCCGCAAGGACAAGAAGACGAGGGGCATGGTAGTCAGGCAGAGCCGCAAGGATAGGCAGATGAGGGAGAGAGGATACCAAGCATTGTCCAACAAATGCAGAATGAAGAAGAGGAGTTTGCTCAGGCGCAGCAATTCGGAGAAGGGTCTGATGAAGATGAGGACTACCCAATACCCGCAGAGTGGAGAGAACGTGGATTTGGTAACAATGTTGTACATGATGCTAAGCAGCAGGAGTGGGAGTACAGACAGAATGAGGTAGTTCAAGGTGCAAGATATGCTTCCAGTGAACTTCTTAAGGAAGCAGTTAAGCTATGGTCATTATCTCTTAAGAAGGAATTTAAAGTAGTGAAATCTAGCCCAAGTGTGTATGATGTTTGTTGTGTCAGGGATGGATGTCCATGGCGAGTTCACGCCTACAAAGGAATTCTGAAATTCCATTGGAAAGTTTCAATTGTTACGGAACATACTTGTTACAACAGAGAGGTGCCAAAATACGATCGCAATTTGATCATGGCCGCATCCTGGACGCGCCACACTTTGAGCCAAAAAAGATAATCAGAGAGATAGAGCTGGAACACAAATACACCATAAGTTATGCAAAGGCGTATAGGGCGAAGCAGAAGGTGTTTGAGATGAGGTTTGGCACGTACGAGGATTCATATGATAATCTTCCTCGTATGCTCGCTACAATTGCTGAGAGAAATCCTGTAACCTATTACGATGTGATGCATTTTCCAAATCCTGAAGGAGGTCCAACCATCCTCCAACGTTTTTTCTTTTTGCCTTGGTCCATGTGTGAGGGCATTTCAGTATTGTTTGCCACTACTCTGTATTGACGGCACTTTCTTGACAGAAAAGTACAAGGGCACTATACAGCTATCGGGGTTGATGGAAATAACCAAGTGTTACCGGTTGCATTTGCATTTGTTGAGAATGAGAATGCCGAAAGTTGGTATTGGTTCCTTGAACGTGTGAAGGCTCAAATTGTTTCTTCGCGGTCTAATGTTTGCCTTATTAATGATAGGCATGCGGGAATATTAGACGCAATAGAAAAGCTCCAACATGGAAGTGGCGCATCTTCTCCCATATGGCCTGGTGTGCATAGTCGATGGTGCATGAGGCATCTGGCGGCAAATTTCCATGATTATTTTAAGAACAAGGATCTAATGGATTTGTTCAAGAGGTTGTGTTCGCAGAATCAGCAACGGAAGTTCAATGCTATTTGGAAGTTGCTTGATGAGTTGACCGCGAAGCATCAAGCAGCCAATCCAAGTGCAAGTTCAAGTGGAACGACAACCAAACCATTCTCACAGTGGATTCAAGATAAACCTAAGGTGAAATGGGCTTTGTTGTATGATACAAATGGCAGACGTTATGAAATTATGACAACAAATCATGCCGAGTGTTACAATATGGTGATGCGTAGTTCAAGGGGCCTTCCTCTAGTGGGAATAGTTGAATTCATTTTATATGGCTGTGCAAAGTACTTCAGGGAGCGTTACATGGCTATAAGTGCAGATTTGAGTACTCCATCAGTGTTGTTTGGGAAGAGAATAACCAAGTACATGGAAACTAAGACGGATAAGGCACAAACCCATAATGCTAGACATATGGGGACAAGAAAGAATATGTTCGAAGTTTCATGCAGGGACATGCCCCGACGTGGTGTACACAGAGAGAGGACGGTGCAGGAAAGCCTCATTGGGAACGATGGCACCATTCACTGCTCTTGCATGAAACCAACACTTCTGCACTTACCATGCTCACATGTTATTGCTGCATGTAGAGAGCTTAGTGTGGATCTTACGAACTTTGTCTCAACCTTTTATACGAAGGGGGCAATTGCAGCAACCTAGAACCAAGAGCTTTTCGGATATGGTATGGTGCGAGCATATACTGCACCAAATCAACAGAAATGGTACATTCCAAATCCATCACTGAAGAGACTTAAAGGCCGCCGGCAGACACGTCGTATTCGGAATGGTATGTATGAGGTGGAGGCCGAAAAGCGTCCTAAACAGTACACACAATGTGGTGCTGTGGGTCACAACTACAAGAAATGTCCCCAAAATGCAGTTCCTTCAGCTGCCGAAGCGGGACCATCAGAAAATACAACGGATGGTGCGCCTCCAAATTTTGATATGCCCTCCGCAAGCCGTGCTCGTTCCCGGCGATCGGTTTCTACCCGATCGGGCGTATTTTAAGTATCGTAGTATCGTATTATGCTGTTGTATTTGTAAGGACCTATTATGATTTGTAAGGACATATTATGATTTTTAAGGATCAATTATGATTTGTAAGGACCTATTATGATTTGTATGGACCAATTATGATTTGTATGGACATATTATGGTTCGTATTGAAATATTATGATTTGTGATGACATATTATGGTTTGTAATGAAATATATTGCAATTTTGATCCTATTATTGTTTCCTGTAGGGTATGGCTGAGGAGGAACCGACGCCTAAGCTGCTTGACCCAGGTATTGACTCGGGTCACCGTTCTTACTTGAGCGCCGTGTAGCACAAGCACCTAGCAACCTTTCAGTGTCGGCCCCCTAAAGAGTACCTAGGACTTGACAACCGTTGGATCGAGAGGTTAGCAATGATTTGTTATAGTTGTTTCATACTTTGTATTCCTCCATTCTGATGTTATTGTAATGCTCTTTCAGGTTGCGCGGTGCAGGCCTACTTACTTTCTGCCGGCTGGTTGAGGGTCGTCTTGTCGGGCGGCACGGTCGCACCAGACCCAGGATGATGATTGATAACTCCCTTATCACAGTCCTAGTTGACAGATGGAGGCCGGAGACCCACATGTTCCACCTCCCATGTGGGGTGATGGCACCGACTCTACAGGACGTCGCCTACTTGCTTGGACTTCCAATTGCAGGGGATGCAGTCGGGCCCCGTGTGGTGACTGCTTCGTGGAGGGTGACCTGGGTTGACCGTCTTGACCATCTAGGTCCACTCGCCCCGCACCCTAATTCTCGGGGCCTGGCAAAGAGTTGGTTGTTGCAGTTTTATGTATATTGTTTATCATGGTTTTAACATGTTTTTGTCCATTACTGAACCACATTTATTTTGTTGAGATAATAATATTTACACTTCTCCATGTAGGCAATCAATCTGCATCGGGACACAGACGATGACAGCGTCCGCCGGTCCTTGGAAGCCTACCTGCTGTGGTTGTTTGGGTTCATTATGTTCAAGAATGGCACTAACAACTCCGTCGATAAGGTCCTCATACCCTACGCGCAAGAGATAGCAGATGCACCCGAGGATGCTGTTCCCCTTTGGAGTTGGGGTTCAGCCGTGCCGGCGGCGACCTACCGCGGGCTTTGTGATGCGTGCATTAAGGATGAGAGCAATGCAAGGTTTCAGGGGTGCGCGCTACTACTGCAGTTGTGGTCGTACGAGCGGTTGGCCACAGAGCCTATAAGGCACAGTACTACGGTGAGCATGACGACGATGGGCCGACTATGGGTACGCGTTGGGTGTGCCCACGCGAGGTACGGTTTTTCAGTGACGTTTAAGAAAAAAAAATTGCATGCCACATTGTAACGAGGACATTCATATTTATTGCAGAGGACTTGGGAAAATGAGCAGGCCAGGTGTACATATCCGAACTTCGTCGTCGAGCTTGATCGGCTTGTGGCCCAAGATGTCGTATGGGAGCCATATAGTGCAGAATTTGTGGCAAGTCGTGCTCCTTATGGGTTGTCTTCTTGGTGCACATCGAACGAGGCTTTGTGGTATACGACGGCCTCATTGGTGTATGATATCTACATCGAGGCACACAGTACGGACAGAGTTATGCGACAGTTTGGATACGCCTAGAATTTTTCGGTGCCATGTGTGATTGATCGGGTTTCACAACAGGACCACAGGTACGTTCCATATTATAAAATGCACGATTTCAGATGCAAATCATGTCACAATGCCAATATACGATCATTTTCTATTGTATTTCAGGTTGAGTAGGATTGGGCAACCATGCTCAGCCACGTGGGTGCACAAGGTACAGCCCTACGTCGACGCTTGGGCCGACGCTCACGAGCACGTGGTGCACCCCGTCGGGCCACAAACAGAAGAGTGGTATCAAGCTTTCCTGATGTGGTACCGGCCCCACACTCGTTGTCACGTCACGTATGCCGACACTGAACCGGTGACACATGAGGCAAGCTCGACGGATGCGTATGCCCGCCATAGGGACGAGGCACTAGCGGGAGCAGTAAGTTAATGTTTTAATTCTTTCTTTCATTTTTGTCAATGTTCGACACTAGGAAACATACGCAAATGTCGGTGAATTTGCAGATGCACATATGCTGCTAACTACAGTCAAGTACCCATGAGGCGCTACTGTGGGTACAAGGCGGCAACCCTTTTACCCCAAACGAGCAGTTGCAGCGGTTGACCGCGGCGAACCAAAGCATCCTTTCCATGATGGACGCATGGGGTATTTCCCCTACCCTGCAGGGTCCCGCTGCCCAACAGCCACCGATTCCTCCACAGTACACAGGTAAATAAAAATACAGCGTTAACTAGGACAATATTTGTTTTTGTCATGTATTGTTCCATGCCACATTGTTTGGTTCTGTTCCAGCACCGTCCTGCTCATACATGCCAATGGATCCTCCAATGACGTCATACACGCCGATGCGTCCGTCTCCACAGCAGTTCTCACCGATGGGTACTCCACTGATGCCTCCTCCGTCCATGTCGTACCCACCGATGGGTACTCCACCAATGCCTCATCCGTCCATGTCCTACCAGCCGATGGGTAGTTCACCGATGCCTCATCCGTCCATGTCCTACCAGCCGATGGGTCCTCCCCCGTCGAGCTCGGTCACGCCGATCCGTTCACAGACAACAGGTTCTATTATACAATCCTTTGTATGGTTCTCTATTTGTGCGGTTACATAATTAACTTTTGTTCACAAACACATAATATTTTCTTTCAGGATTCAACCAATTTCAAGGCATACGAGACCAACCGTTCCCCTTCTCAGACATGGGTGAAGAGTAGCAACATGTCATTGGCACGTCACAGTTGGGGGGTGCTCCACTGTTTGGGACACAGGAGGCCATACAGACTCCGTTGGAGCAGACACGGCCACACCGAGTGCATAGGTCTCCTGATCCTTTAACGTACTCTGTGGGCAATGTTCACGCGCAGCAGAGGGCAAAGTGAGGTCGGACTCATAGGGGAGGGTAGCTGTGTCGACATGTATGCTTTTAATGTGACTATACGCGATAGACCGGTACGCATTATGTGACTTTGTTTCTTTTTCCCAGTGAACTGTCATGGTACACTTTATTGCATTGGATTCTCTTTACTAGGGCATCGGATTCCCTTCGTTCGTGCCTTACACTGCATCCTACCATGCTGCTTTTATGATGCCGGATGCAGAGCGCCGTCTCCATCATGTCCTCCCACTAAATTTGTCCTGGACCCGGTCCATAGCATGATGCCCTTGGCTATAAAATAAGAAGCTCAACCATCTTTACCTCCATCCCGCAAAAACTCAAACATCCTACCAACAGCACCTTAGTCCTCAACAATGTCGTGGAAGGATGACCCATTCGGGGTTCCACTATGGAGTGAGTGACCTAGGTGTCGTTGCGGATTCCGCGCTTGGATGGTCACAATCATGGATAGAAGCGACCGCAACTACAGTCGTAGATACTTCAAGTATCCTGACTTGGACAACGATTTCATGGTTAGATCCTCCCATTATACACCCATCATCTCTAAGTTTTCTAACCATATTTCTTTTCATATGTAGCCATGTCTTTGAGTGGATTGATACTCAAAGTGCACCTGCTTGGCCAAGACGGATACCCGAGGAGACAGAAACAAAAGGTCGATACATGGTCCGGATGGATGAGGCCCGTGAAGCTGAGCGTCAAGCAATACTTGAACGTGAACGTCAACTAAGGCAACAACAGACCCGTCTTGATGGAAAAGATAAACAATTGAATAGGAGGCGTGACAATCTAGTTGCAAGAGAGATAGAACTTAAGAGAAGGGAGGATGATCTAAAGCGACGCCAAGATCTTCTTCGCGCAGCAGAACAACATGGCACAAATGATCATGGAACATCATCCTCCAGGGGAGATAGGAAGGGGAAAACCTGCGGTTCACTCAGTAGGTTGTCTAGTCGAGCACAATGTGCTCTACATCTTACCCAGCTTCTAAATTCCCAAGGCGTGTATTCATAGAGCTACTTAGGCACTATCAAAACATGCCAACGTAAAAATGTGGTAGGTTGTCTAGGTCATAGTCACTGGTGAGTGCATGTTGAACATGTACCGTAGTAGTAGAATCAACTATGCCAAAAACCATGTACTATGTTGTGGTTATTATCTGCAAACTATGAGTTATTTATTTTCATGTGTTATTTATTTTTTTCTTATATTGTGATTTACTATGTGTCTTGCAATACCGAAATATACTTTACAATCTCGCGTCCAACAAACGCATTGTTTGCCATTCACAAAAATTTCTGTGTTACCTTTTTAAATAAAAGCAGTATTCAATTTATGTGTTACCTGACACAAGAAAAGACCCAAGCCGCCATCAAGTTGCAAGAGAAGGTCCTGACTCGGCGGTCCCGCTGACCGGTCAGCGGGCCGATTTTTTGGCTCAAGAATAGAAAAAAAAGTATGCACCGGACAGTCCGGTGGTGCAGCACCGGACAGTCCGGTGCCTACAAGGAGTCGAGCCAAAAGCTGAAGAACCGGTGAAAAATTTCATGCACCGGACAGTTCGGTGGCTCACCACCGGACGATATAGACCGAGAAGGACGGGGCGAAGTCCGGAGCAAAACCTGCCGCCGGACAGTCCGGTGGCTCACCACCGGACAGTCCGGTGGTGCCACCGGACGATATAGACCGAGAGCATTCCAAGTTGAAGACCTGGCGCTACAACGCACCGGACAGTCCGGTGGCCCACCGTCAGACAGTCCGGTGGCTCCAACGGTCATATTGTCAGAGCAACGGTCGACTCGAAGAGGAGAAAAATTACACGCACCGGATAGTCCGGTGATGTAGGTACGCAGAAAAGTGGAAAATGCCTCTAACGGCTAGTTTTGGAGGTGAGGCCTATATATACCCCCTTGGCCAGCCTCCCCAGTGTGGTTGGAGCATCCTGAGCCTAGCACAAGTGTTAAGACACATTTCCATACCCATTTGAAGTGTAGCAACCACTTTTGTGAGCCCAACCACCATGTGAGCAAATAGACACATCCCGGCATAGCAAGAGCTTGTTAGCATCTTGGCTTAGGCCTATTTGTCTAGTATCCGTGCCTGCGTGCACGACCTTGTATCAAGTGCCGTTGTAAGTCTTGCGAGACCCTCCGGAGCGTAGAGTGGCCGCCACCATCTTGTGAGTGGGAGGAAGGCCCTCGGCTAGTTGGCCGAAGCTTCCCATAGTGGAGACGGCGGGGTAGCTCCGCGAGAAGAACTCAGAAGACCCCAACGACCTATCCATCCTCTACCCTTGCGTGGGTGAGGCCGTGGTACGGGAGGACCACGCGAGAGATAGGTTCGGGTGGGTGTGTACCGAGGATATCCGGAGACCCGACCGGGGTTGCTTGACTTCCGCGGAAGTCACTTTGCCAACCTCCACCCTTGCAAAGGGAAAGGCCGTATTCCTTTGAGGACTACGCAAGAGCAAAGCCCTTAGTGGAGCGCCAACGAGGACGTAGGGGGTAGAGACCGTGAGTCTCCCCGAACCTCGGGAAAAATCTCCGTGTCTTCACCGTATGCTACCATCATCGTTATCGGGAGTTTGCATTCTCTATCCCATCTCTTTAGCTTCCGCATTTACTTCTTGCAATTGTGTGCTTACATTCCTAGACTAGCTTGTTAAGTTAGTTTCTAGGTGGAACTAGGTTGCAAGACTTGGCCACGGTAGAATTAGCAACATTTAGCAAAACCTTAGTGCACATAGCTAGATTTACTTGCATAGGTTTTGCTTAGTAGTTGTAGTTTCTAGTGTGCCTTGTTTTTAGAAATCCTATTTCACCCCCCTCTTAGACGTCGGTCCTACCTTCAATTGGTATCAGAGCCGGGCCGCTCAATCTACTCCATTTTATTTTCATAAGAGCTCACAACTCATATTTGGACTTTTTGGCTTCACCGCCGGATTGAGTACTAGAGACGTCTTAGAGTGGGAGGATGAGTACCGGTAGCGCTCCTCACTTTGACGGCACGAACTACCCCTATTGGCGTGTTAGAATGGCTAGTTATCTAGAGGCCGTAGGGTTGGATGTTTGGAGAGTGATGAAGGAAGGAACGAAACCCCTCTTTCGGGCGGCAAAACCGACCAAAGCCGATGAGAAAGAAATACAATTCAATGCCATTGCTCATGACATTTTGTTCGGGTCTTTGAGCATTGATGTATTTAGTAGAGTATGTAGCCTCTCAAGCGCTCATGAGATTTGGGAATCGCTTCAAGCACTCCATGGCGGCACAAGTGACGTCAAGGAGCAAAAGCTTGGCTTGGTTAAGCGTGCTTTAAATTCCTTTACTATGCTTCCTAATGAATTAGCTAATGACATGTACTCACGCCTAAATTTTATGTCAATGAGTTCAATTCAATAGGTGAAACCAAGCTAAGCGATGCCGATGTTGCAAGGAAGATCGTCGAAGTGTTTCCAAAAGACAAATATGCAAGCATCATCACCTATCTTCTCCAACAAGATATGAGCACCTTGACGTCCACCAAGGTTCTTGGCAAGATCATTGCATTTGAGCAATACCAAGGGATTGGCCAAGACACCTCTCCATCCAAGTCACATGCACTCACCATTCATGGTGAAAAGAAGAAGATGGAGAAGGGCAAAAGCAAGAAAGAAACAAACTCAAACTCAAGTGAAGAAGAAGAAGATAATGATGAAGATGATCAAGCCCAACGCTCCTCCTCCGATGATGATGAAGAAAAAATTGCAATGTTGATCAAGAGGATGGAGAAGGCATTGAAGAAGCTCAACTCCAAGGGCGTTCCTATCACCATTGAGGAAATTGAGCACAACCGCCAAAAAAAGAAGGAAAGAAGAGGCGGTTGCTTTGGATGTGGTGAGAAAGGGCATTACATGGACTCATGCACTGTCATTGCCAAGGAGGAAAAGAAGAAGAAGAGGCACAAACTCAAGAAGAAGGAAAAAGAACAAAGAGATAGGCACAAGGCGCTTATGAGCATCGGCATGTGGGTAGATGTGTCAAGCGATGAAGATCATCATAAGAAGCACTCCCACAAGTCTACTTCGCGCAAATCATCCTCTACATTGCACAAATGCCTTATGGGCCATGGTAAAAATGAAAGCGATGTAAGTAATGATGGGGCCCTCTCCCCTAATGAGCTTGAACAAAAAGTAGCTAGATTAATTTGTGAAAACGAGAGTCTTAAAGCTCAATTAGCTAGCTCATCAACCAATTATGAAGAATTAGTGCTCTAGTTTGATATGGTCCTAGACCATAATGATGAGCTAACAAAGAAAGTTGAGGCACTTAAATTAAGAGCTATTTCAAGTGATGCATTCACACTCTCTTTTGAAAAATCTAAAAAGGATGCTTCTACCTCTTGCTTTGATTTAATTGCTAAACCTCACTCACCCCTTTGCAAGCCGTTTGTTAATTGGTATGAAGAAACTTGTAGGGAGGAGGAATTTGAGGTACTTAAGCAAGAGGTGGATTGGCTCAAGAAGGATGTGGCAAGGCTACAAGGTCAAAGGGAGCAAGCCCAACCTTCTCAAGATAACCGCCTCAAGGTGGTGAAGAAGCTTGAGGAGAGTCAAACCGTGGTTTGCTTCTTTTGCAACAAGGAAGGCCACAAGTCCTACATGTGTAGGTTGAAGAGAAAAGAGGAGGCCAATAAGAGAGAGGAAAAACAAAAGAAGAACGTCACTCCCAAGGCACCGTAGAGCCACAAGGGCAAGGAGGACTTGGAGACTTGGCTAAATTGGATATAAGGTTTCAAGTGAATAAGTCAAGTGTTGAAGCATATTCAATACCCAAGTTCTCCGTGTGTTGGTAGCTAGGTTTGTTTCTTTTTGTATTTCCTTTAGAATCTAGTTGCCTTTCTTGCCTAGGTTTGCATGAGCATATTTAAATTCAAGTAATGCATGCCTCGACTATCTTATGGTAGATTGCTTGTGTCTCTTGACTAACCCATGAGCAACCTACATGGTTTCTTAGTTTAGGTCCAAATCATAGGGTGAGCTTCTCCAATGGACTTAACGTCTAGTGCATGGCTCTCACAAGCAATTCAAAGCTTGTATGCACATATTTATGGGGAGTCCATCCTATGGTTTGTTACTTTGAGACTCACAATGTTTTCAAGTTTATCATGTGTGTAGTCTTACCCATATCCCCAGAGGTACGCATGGAGTTAAAGGAAAATGGGCTTCAACTTGGTAACACCTTCCTTGGTGTACATCTCAATTATTTATAGCTACCTCGGTGCATAATATAGTTTAAGCTTACCTTGACTCAAATGACTAAATGTGCATATGGTTCATCGACCATCTTATGTGTGCACACATTTTGAAGCGTCCCAGCCCTTAAGCAGGACTAAAATGTGTATTGTTACCATTCCCAAGAGTTATGGTAACCACATTTGTTCATCAGTTGAGTACAGATCCGTCCTAACGGGACAGACCAAACGGGGCGCAGCCCGAAAACACAGCAGCGGAAACTCTTTAAAAGCGCGACCCAAACTTTCCCACAACAGCACAGTTGGGAAGCAGGTCGTAACCCTCACACGTCCATGGTCTTCTTTGCTCTGTAAATCAACAACAAAGCAAGGGTGAGTACATACGTACTCCGCAAGTCCACCTTCTTCCATAGGAAGGGGGATATAAGCTATTATTACATGCAAGATATATCTGGAGCTGAAGGTAAATTTGCAGTAAAACATTTGATATGCAGGGTTCCTTAGTTCTCAGTTTTAATTGAGAAAACATCTTTATCCCAAAAGAGGTTGCCACTGGACTTGCCGGTCCATCGCGGCTCGTGGCACGCATGCCATCACAATTTCCACATACACACCTCCTCGGCAACCGCAGCTGCCTCAAAACCATCATTTTGATCCCATCCCAACCCACATTTTATAAGAAGCTAGTTCCGAAACCAAGCCGTAACTCGTTTGTCCATACCAGTGGACAGCGGACTATCATGATAGATTTAATTATACTCTGGCCAGAGGTGCGCACTTTACCCACAAGTTTGGTCCAGGTACTCATGATCAGTGAGCCCCTTTCCGCTCGCCGGTTTTTCCCCCGCAAGGCGCCCCCAGACATCAGCCATGAGAGAAGCGGGACCACCTGTTGCTCAGACCCGCAGCCACGCAACTGTCGACCCCTGACCGCAGCCAT
The DNA here is from genome assembly GCA_022530915.1 of Paspalum notatum. Taxonomy (NCBI): domain Eukaryota; kingdom Viridiplantae; phylum Streptophyta; class Magnoliopsida; order Poales; family Poaceae; genus Paspalum; species Paspalum notatum. The sequence continues at coordinate 20,460,029 of CM039684.1, read as the reverse complement.
GCGACCGCGCCCCTTTCCCAATCTCTCATGCATCCCAGCACACCGGCTTATATCTGGTTTGTCCAAGGCGGGTTCTAACCGAGGGTTGCCACATACAACCTCGAGTGGTTGCACTAAATGAGTTAGGCAAGATGAAACGTCAACTCGGTCCTTCAGGGTAGAGCTCCCACAACTGCTCATCAACTGAGCCAACACCAGCCCGGCCCTCGCAACAAGGACCGGACACCGGGGCATCCGTGATGACGTATCCCCGGGGTTTCTACCCCGTAGTGGCTTCAACAACCGAAGTCGTCTGCCAGGGTCTTACCCTATGTTTTACTGAAAAACATCCGTCCATACCCACCATCATATTCCCATCATTTTCATCAATATTAATGTATATAGTTGAATGAGCGATCCACCTAAGTGCACTACATCTACAGTGGCTCGGGAGGCTATATCCTACTATGTTTACCTTAGCCAGCAAAACATGCAAGTTTTATCGTTATACAAGGCAATAGGATGTGTATATAAAAAACTGGGTAATTTATGCATCAAGTGAGGATTCCAGTGGACTTGCATTCATTTTCGTCGAGGTAGCCGGTACGACGGTCGTTGCACCATTGAACTCCTGTTCCGGTCTCTGAGTTAGCCATTTCAGAGACGGAACCGAACGGCTCTCCGAGAAAGCCTACACGTACAGACACGCAAAACACACCAAATCAAGGTACACTCTGAGCTCATCGTGAGATGGGTTTTGTGGGGCTAATGATATCCTTAGGGTTTTGCATGTGAATAGAGCGGGAGTCAAACGGATAAATGGCGCGTTTGGCCTCCCTTTTAGGTATCAAGAGTTTGATCTTTAGTGCCATCCATGCTGGGCTCATGAGACGGATTTTTCGGCAGCATGAGGGCAGCATGTTGGCAATAAAGATTAATTTGGAAGAAGAGAGAGACGACACGGGCCAACTCTGGCGCGTGCGGTCCAACTCTTCCTTCCGATTGGGCTCGGTCTACTCCCACAGCGCGATGGGCTTACATCGCGGTGAGGGAGAGAACGACGAACTCGGGCGGTGCCAACCATCCCCTCCTGTCGTCCGCATTACGGGGACAGGGGTAGAGTTTGACAACCGTCCGGTTCGGTTCAACCAAACCAGGTCTTCAGTGAACCGATCGGCGAGGGCGGAACTAACGCACAAGTGGCTTGCCACAGGTGCCCTAGTCCCGTCGTCGCGGGTCGACCCAAAATGACGTAGACCGTGAGTCTTCGTGTGTTGTGGACGGCGGAGTGTGTGGGAACATTATAAAAAGTACATGAATAGATAGAGCTTGATTTACAGAGCATTTTGGTACAAGAATCACATAAATCGGAGCTAGAACGGAAAAGATACGGGGTATTTTGTGTCAAGGGGTAGATATGAACTTTCTGGATAGCTCAGGGGGTAGGAATAAACTTTTGCTTGGCGACTTTGATTCTGGCCCGAGGGGAAAGGCACTTGGGCCCGGAGAAAGGATTCGGCCCATGGGGCCCTTCTTCTTTTCTTCTTTTTCCCTGCTTTCGGCCCGGCCTCTGCTCTTGGCCCACGCGCACACAGGGGCCAACGGGCCGGCCCATGTGGCGCAGGCAACAGAGGTGGCCCGGGCGCGAGCGAGCGAGCGGCTCGGCTCGGCCGGCCGACGCCCCTGCCTCGACGCGTCGGAGCGTGCTTGCCGGAGTTCGCCGGGGAGGCTGCTCCCGGCCTCCGCTCGCGGGGCCGAGAGTACCGGTGCGACGCGGGGAGTGGCGCGGGTCCGTCCGCGGGACTCCGGGTGTGAGGGGAGGCGCGGAGCGTGGGCGTCCACGGACGCCGAGGGTCGCGGCCGCGGGTGCTCGTGGGGAGCCTCGCCGGAGCGACTGAGGAACAAAAGGAAGTGGGGCGGAAGTAGAAGGAGATGGTGTGGTGCTCTCTGTGCAACGAATTGGACCGAGGTGGCCCATGGGCGGGGAATTTGGTGGTGCGGCGTCGCGGCCTTGCTTGCGGCGAGCGGCGCGAGAGAGAGCAGGGGGAAGGGCTCGGGATGGAGGAGGCAGCGTCGGCGTGGCTCGTCGAGGCGAGCGGCGCGGGCGGCACCAGCGGGGGAAGGGGGAAGGAGAGCTCGCGTCGGGCGGCTCCGGGTCGTGGCGAACCGAGGCCGGCCGAGGCGAAGAGGGAAAGAGCAGCGCGGGGAGGGAGAGCTCGGCGCCTTTCATAGGCGCGGCGATGAGTGGCGGCCGGTGTCATCGGGCGCGGCGTGCGCTGTCATGGCGCGTGTGGATGCGGTGGTAGGGGGCCGGGTACGGGGAGCACCGGAGCAACGAGCGGCTGGCGGGGAGCGGCACGGCGCGCGGGTCGCGTGTGGAGTGCGAGTGGGCGCGGCGCGGCGCGTCACGGGATGGCCCGGGCAGGAGGCATCGGCGCGGAGGCGCGTGGCGACGCGAGGCGCGGCGCTGTCCGGGGTCCGGTACGGCGTCGGGGCGCGGTGGCTTGGCGCGCGACGCACGGCGCGCGTGCGCGGCGCGGCGAGCAGGGAAGGGGGAAGGAGGAGGGCGAAGTGGGCCGGGGGGGGTGGCGAGGCCCACGTGGGAAAGGGGGAGAGGGAGTTGGGCCACGGGGAGGTGGGCCGAGAGAGGGGGGGAAGTGGGTTTCGGCCCGAGAGGGAGAGAGAAAGAAGAGGCTTTTCCATTTTCCAGATTTGAATTTGAACTAGGATTTGGAGAGGAAATTGAATGAATTTTGGAGAAACTTGAGAAGAGATCATGGAGGATATTTGGGATGATTTTTGGTTGAGCTCAGAAAGGTACACTTGCACTCAAACAAACAAGTTTTCTAAATTCATTTTGAATTAAGGGGGGAGGTTAGAGGGTAATTTGTTAGGGTAAATTTCCGGGGTATTACACATTTAGGGGGAGTTTAACCTATGTTATGCGAGTCTCATGCATTGTGATCCATTTAACTTCCATATCTTAAGGATCATAGTGTGTGGGGCTCTCCCTTGTGCTTTTAATGCTTTTCTTTTCGGTGTTTGATTCCAAAGGGGGAGAAATTGTGGACCCAAGCAAGCATGAGCATGTAAGGAGTTGAACATGAACCGGGAAGGGAAGATCAAAGAGGACCAAAGGGGGTTGCCGCATGATCAAGAACAATGGGGGAGAAATGAAGATCAAGATCAAGGCAATGGTCCAACAATAAGAGGGAAGTGGCATTGGAGTAAGGGGGAGCCTTATGTCCATTGACCACGAGAGGGGATAAGATCATGGCAAGGGCAAGACATGAGCAAATTCTTCCAATTTTTGGTGGAATAAAATGTCAATTGGTATTATTGCATATTTCAATTAGCATCTTTGATCTTGCCTTTGCATTGCATCCTAGCAAGTAGCTTGGTTGTGTTTTTCAATTTGTATCTTTTGTTGCTTACTTGGTCGTGTTGTCATCAATCACTAAAAAGGGGGAGATTGTAAGGAAAATGGGAAGCCTTATGCTTAGTTCCCATATGTGATTTTGGTGGTTGAACTGAAAACACGTGCTATGAGACTAATATTTGTGTGCAAATGTTTTTGTCTAAAGTCCTAGGGTGTAATTGGTGGACTTGGGGTACAAACACCTCAAAGGAGGATCTAAAAGACACAAGAAAAGACCCAAGCCGCCATCAAGTTGCAAGTGAAGGTCCTGACTCGGCGGTCCCGCTGATCGGTCAGTGGGCCGATTTTTTGGCTCAAGAACAGAAAAAAAAGCATACACTGGACAGTCCGGTGCCTACAAGGAGTCGAGCCAAAAGCTGAAGAACCGGTGCAAAATTCCATGCACCGGACAGTCCGGTGGCTCACTACCGAACGATATAGACCGAGAAGGACGGGGCGAAGTCCGGCGCAAAACCTGCCGCCGGACAGTCCGGTGGCTCACCACCGGACAGTCCGTCACCGAACGATATAGATCGAGAGCATTTCAAGTTGAAGACCCGGCGCTACAACGCACCGGACAGTCCGGTGGCTCACCGTCGGATAGTCCGGTGGCTCCAACGGTCATATTGTCAGAGCAACGGTCGACTCGAAGAGGAGAAAAATTACACGCACCGGACAGTCCGGTGGTGTAGGTACGCAGAAAAGTGGAAAATGCCTCTAACGGCTAGTTTTGGAGGTGAGGCCTATATATACCCCCTTGGCCAGCCTCCCCAGTGTAGTTGGAGCATCCTGAGCCTAGCACAAGTGTTGAGACACATTTCCATGCCCATTTGAAATGTAGCAACCACTTTTGCGAGCCCAACCACCATATGAGCAAATAGACACATCTCGGCATAGCAAGAGCTTGTTAGCATCTTGGCTTAAGCCTATTTGTCTAGTATCCGTGGCTGCGTGCACGACCTTGTATCAAGTGCCGTTGTAAGTCTTGCGAGACCCTCCGGAGTGTGGAGTGGCCGCCAGCATCTTGTGAGAGGGAAGAAGGCCCTCGCTAGTTGGCCGAAGCTTCCCATAGTGGAGACGGCAGGGTAGCTCCGTGAGAAGGACTCGGAAGACCCCAACGACCTATCTATCCTCTACCCTTGCGTGGGTGAGGCTGTGATACGGGAAGACCACGCGAGAGATAGGTTCGGGTGGGTGTGTACCGAGGATATCCGGAGACCCGACCGGGGTTGCTTGACTTCCACGGAAGTCACTTTGCCAACCTCCACCCTTGCAAAGGGCGAGGCCGTATTCCTTTGAGGACTACGCGAGAGCAAAGCCCTTAGTGGAGCGCCAACGAGGACGTAGGGGGTAGAGACTGTGAGTCTCCTCGAACCTCGGAAAAAATCTCCGTGTCTTCACCGTGTGCTACCATCATCGTCATCGGGAGTTTGCATTCTCTATCCCATCTCTTTAGCTTCCGCATTTACTTCTTGCAATTGTGTGCTTACATTCCTAGACTAGCTTGATAAGTTAGTTTCTAGATGGAACTAGGTTGCAAGACTTGGCCACGGTAGAAGTAGCAACACTTAGCAAAACCTTAGTGCACATAGCTAGATTTACTTGCATAGGTTTTGCTTAGTAGTTGTAGTTTCTGTTGAGCCTTGTTTTTAGAAATCCTAATTCACCCCCCCTCTTAGGCGTCGGTCCTACCTTCAACCATATGCAGTCACCGCTAGATTCAGTCTTAGGATTCTTATGCCATTGCCTTTATGCCCTCGGTCCCTCCTACCATTCTGGCACACAAGGCTTAGGGCAACTCTAATGGATATGGCAAATCAGTCCATAAGAATCGGACCCACCATCGGTAGTCCATAGTACGGAAAGAGTCAAAAAAGTAGCAAATAAAATGGGTCCCATTAGAATTCATTTTTTTCATCAACATTCTCAACAACAACAATAACAACAACATAACCTTTTAATCCAAAGCAAGTTAGGGTAAGCTAGAGTTGAAACCTAAACCAAACCACTAAAGAGTAGAAAGTTTTTTTTAAATAGGTTGCTTTCAAACAAGAAAAACAAAGTTTTAAAGGATTTTGGAAATAAGCACAAGGAAGAGCCTAATCAAGGCTCAGGCACGTGGATAGCTGCTTTCCAAGCAGCACTATCTAAGGCTAACTCTCTTGTTATATTCTAATCTTTTAGATCTCTGCTCCTCCTAGGTTAAATTTGGTCGGCCCCTACCTCTCTTCACATCATTGTTCCGCCTTATGATGCCGCTATTGAAGCGCCTCAGCCCGTAAGCGGGACTAAAATGTGCTTTATTATCATTCCCAGGGTTATGATAATCACATTCTTACATCAGAGTGGTACAGATCCGCCCTAACGGGACAGACCGAACGGGGCGCAGCCCGAAACATACAACTGCAGCGGAACTTAAACGGTAGACCCAAACTTGACCACTTCACACCGTTGGGATAGGCCGCAACCCTTACACGTACAAACCCTCTTTAAAAGGCGATTTCGTCTTCTCTGAAAAACAACAACAAAAGGGGGGGTGAGTACGAAAACGTACTCCGCAAGCCCACCTTCCTCCATAAGGAATTTAGGGTCAAAGCTATTATTATATGCAAGATATATTTGGAGCTCAGGATAGTTTTGCCAGAAAAATATGCAAGGCTCATTAATTCTCAGTTTTATTTTCCAGAAAACACTTTTTCCAAAAGGGGTGCCACTGGACTTGCCAGTCCATCGTGGCTCACGGCACGCAGGCCAACATTTTTCTCCACTGCTCCCGGGCCACGCCCGTAGCTTCCAAAAACATCATTTTTACCCAACCAAACCCCCGTTTTATAAATCACTACTGGTAGAAACCAAGCTGTAACTCGACGTCCATACCAGTGGACAACGGACTATCCGGATAGGTTTATACTCTGGCCAGAGGTGCACACTTTACCCACAAGTTTGGGCCAGGCACTCATGATCAGTGAGGTCCCTTCCCGCTCAAGGCTCTACCCCCGCAAGTATTTTCCCGACCTCAACCCAAAGAAACGTGGGACCCTGTCGCATCAGTGCCAGCAGACACGCGACGCCGCTTCAGTGCCAGCAGACACACGGCTTCCAACATTCCCAGTCTCTTGGTGCTCTCAGCCTACGGGTATTGGCTGGTTATTACTTGTGGGTTCCGGCCAAGTGTTGCCGCATACAACATCGAGTGGTTGCACGATAAAGAGTTAGGCAAGATGGGACTCCAAATCGGTCCTTAGAAGAGCAGAGCTTCCTCAAACACCGCTCAGTCCTCTCCACGAGGCCGGGCCCCAGTGTAACCGTGAGAACGGTACCCGGGCTCTCCACCCTTCAACCACGTGGCCTAGTCGACCGAGATCGACTGCCGGGGTCTTTCCCCATGTTTTCGCAAACGCACACCAACCAATTCCAACTCAAGTTCCACAACGAGATTAATATGTATGATATTAAGTGAGCGATCCACCTGTGCGTGCTACGTCTAAAAGGTTCGGGTGGCTATCCTACCAGTTTTCCTTAGCAAGCAAAACATGCAAGTTTTATCATTAATCAAGGCAATGGGTTATTTATCAAAACTGGGTAATATATGCATCAAGTGAGATTTCAGTGGACTTGCCGTTCACTTCGTTGGGGTCTATCGGGACGTCGACGGCCGAGGGCGAGGGTTCATCATCCTTCGGATACGTTGGCATTCTAACTCCCACTGATGGGCGTGATGGCGTTCCATCCACCTAGCGTGCTCGTCGAGAATCTGCTGCATGCGCCGGTTGCTTTCTTCGAGTGTTTCGAACATCCTTGCCATGAAAGCCGTTCCGACCAGAATCTCCGGTATAACCTAAGCGCAACAACAGAGAACAAACAAACAAGGCATATTATGAGCTCAACAAGGGTTGATGGTGTTGGGAGAAGGATCAGAAGGTTGTACCAACGGTTCCGGAATCCATAGGCTAAGTGGCTCCATGGTTTGGCGCTGCATCGCAGGGTGCTGAGCCGAGGGCCGATCGCACCGCTGGACTTGGTAAGGGTCAGAGGAGGTGTGCCACTGCTGCGGGTACGGACGGCCATGGCGGGGGCGATGGCGCCGAGAGTGTGGGGGTTGCATGTTGGTGAGAAAGATTTCTGTAGACACAACAACGAAGCGTGTGAGAGTCATGAGATGTACATGGCTGCGTAGACCTTGATTTATGGAGAATTTAGGCGCAAGAATCGCCTAAATCGGAGTCCATACGGTCGAGATATAAAATTCTTTAGAAAAGAAAATCATAAATCGAAAAGAAAAAGGAAAAATGAACCGCGGGCCGAAACCTTACGCGCGCGGCCCACTTTCTTCCCAACCTGGCTCGGCCCGCTTGGCCTTTCGGCCCACGCGGCGCGAGGCACGCGCGCGGCCTGGCGGCCCAGCGGCGGCCCACGGGCGGGGGTGACGCCGACGGCGCGGCTCACGCCATTGGCGTGGGACCCGCGTGGCAGAGACAGAGGGAGGGGACGGCGTCACGGGTCGGCGGACGGCGGTTCGGGGAGAACCGAGCCGAGCTGGTTCGCGGCGGCTCACGGGGCCTCGCCGACGGTTCTCGTCACCGGCGCCGGTTCCGGCGACGAGGTCACCGGCAGGAGTGCCAGGGTGGGGAGGCGAACCCGAAGATGGTTACGTAGAGGGGAGTGGGTGGCCGGAGGTGGGGTCTTCACGGCGAGGTGCGGTGCGTGCTCCGGCGGCGCGGCGGTGCTCTGGCTCTGCCGGCGCAATTCCGGCAAGGGGAGGAAGGGAAGAGGTGCGCGCAGGGGTAGTGGAGCTCGCGCCTACCTCAATTTGAGGATGGGGTGTTGGAGAGAGGTGGATTGGAGCGGCGGTGGCGACGATGGTCACGGCGGTGTCTTCCCGAGAGCACCGGCGAGAGGGAGTGTGAGTGTGTGCGTGAGTGGACGTGTGCGCGTGTGTTCTGCAGTGAGTGCGCGTTCGGTGTGCGTGCGTGCGAGTGATGCCGGGGAGGCTTGTCGGCCTCTTATAGGCGCGGCGGCCGGCGTGGGCGGGCGTCGGCTGACTCCGCTGTGTCGGCGTGGTGGTGAGATGGCACCGGGGTGGAGCCGAAGCGGGGTCGGCCGGAGCGGAAGCGGCACGGCAGCGGGGCCAGGACGGAGCGGGGGCGGCACGGCGACGACGCGCTCGGTGGCCGGCGCGACGTGGGGGACGGGGGAGGAAGACGATGGGCGAGCGGGCGGGCCGCTTGGCAGAGGGAGGGGAACGGGATGCTGGGCCGGCTCGGCTGGGCCGGGGTGGAGGGAAGGGGGGCTGGTTGGGCCGGGAGAGGGAGGCAGAGGCAGCAGGCCGGCGCGGGCCGAGGGAAAGGAAGGGGGGAGAAGGGGAGGTGGGCTTCGGCCTAAGGAGAGAGAAGGGGATTTATCTTTTTCTGATTTGGATTTTAGAATTGAATTTGGATATTTGGAGAAGAGATTCGTGTGGAATATTGGTGGAAACTTTCATCGGATATTTTGAGAAATAACCGAAAGGAGCGGGATAGAATTTTGAGGGTCGATAGGATTTTGTTGAGCCCATAACATACACTCAAACAAACAAGATTTGAAAATCTAATTTTGAATTAGAGGGAGATTTAGAGAAAATTCTCAGGGTCAAAATTTGGGGTGTTACAGACCTACCCCACTTAAAATGAATCTCGTCCTCGAGATTCGGCTCGGAGGGTTTACAGGGATAGCTTCTCTTCAGCTAAACAACTTTTAATACACAACAGCACTTGTTTTCTTGACATGGAATGGCAGATGGAATTTCAACAACAAACTGCTTGATCCCCCTTTTTCTTTTCATTTCTCTTTTCATCTCTGGGGCAGTGGCGCAAGCCTTCCACACACAAAAGATCTTTCGATCTCTTTTACTTCATGGACTTGGAAGGTTGTCGGGGTACCTTTTGGCGAAAGAAGCAGCAACATACAGCAAGGCACTTTCTTTTCCATTCTTGCTGCTCCTCGAGGTGAAATGTACGGGCAACCCATCCATAACCAGAAATTTGCATGCCTCAAATTTCTGGGCCTTCTTCTGCCAGAGGTAGCAGAAGGGAGACTACCCCACTTAAAATGGGCGAAAGCTCCTCTTAAGCTCCTTGATTTTTCTTCTGGAAGCGGGGAGCTGCGGTGCCTTCCAACTGCTGCTGTTGCACCGGCAGGGGAGAAAGGGTTGATGGGATGCCGGCCACTTGGGATAGCCGTCTTCTTGTTACGACTCTTTTTATCCTAAGCACCTCTTGTTACGATTCTTTTTATCCCAAGTGTTTCTTCTTCTTGTCTGTCACCAGCTCTTTTCTTTACTTCTTCAGCTCTGCACAACTTTGCTAGCAGGAAGCTTCTTCTGGGCCTTTTTCTGATCGGGGAAGGGTTAGGAGCCGGGGAAGGATCAGGAGGCATAGGAGAATGATTTCGGCGAAGAGTATGTAGCGAACTGGGATGTAGATTTTGGGTTCTGGGTTCATGCCTCGGATGGGTCCAGGGGATAGTGCGCGAGGATCTGGCTTATGCGGTCTTGGAATCGGACTATGCTTCTTGCGAGTAGGAGAAGAACTTTTGAGATTTTGTAGAGTAATACGCACTGGATTAGAAAGAGTATGATGAGGGCTAGGTTTATCATCAGGCGGTGGAGTTGGCAGCTGGTTTAGGGCGATTTTGTTCCGAGGGAAGGGGGCGGTGGATTTCCCAAAGGAGCAAGAGACCGAAGATGATGGTGAAAACGCCGATGGCGTAGAAACCGAAAAGGAAATGACCTATCCCGGTGTCGTATAACATGGGAAGAGAGGCTTTAGTTGCTGATTTAGCTGGGGGGGAAGCGATGGGTTTGCTTGCTCTGTGAGGTGAGTGGGGAGCGAAGCTCGGGGGTGTTTTATAGGCACACGGGGTGCGGTGGTTGTGGTGCGGCGGTCTGTGCACCGAGGCGACGTGAGGTGGAGCGAGGCACATGGTGGTATGTGCGCGAAGGCGGAGTATGGGCCGGGTGCCAGCTGATGGGGCGGGTGACACGCGGCGGTGTGAGAAGCAACAGGCAGGGGCTGGGTGCGGCCAGCGGTGAGGCGGGTGTGCGCGCTGCTCAAAGTGGCAGGTGGTGTCGGCGGAGAGCGCTTGCGGCAGCGGCGTTGGTGCGTGCATGCAGCGACACAGGTGAGTGGGCGGTGGGGTCGGTGGCAGCGGATGCGGCGGAAGCGGTAAAGACGGAAGCAGCAGTGATCACTGTGGCGGTCACTGTTTTGGATGGCGAACTGGGGATTGGACTTTTCCTCCTGCCTTTTCCAGATTCCCAGGCTACTGTACTACCCTGTCGGGGTTTGTTTGCTGTTACTGTTGGTTGTTTCGTTGGATCGCGGGTTGGGTCTCTTTGACCACTTGTCTGTGCCTCAGGGGGCTTTTCTGATGGCTTTGTTCAGAAGACTCTGCTTTTATTTTTGAGCACACGGGTTTAAGATGAGAGGAAAAAAGCAGGGACGAGGGCTAGGTCTAATACTTTCTTTATTAGAAGCACACAACCAAACAACCAGGCTGGTCTTGACTAGCAAAACCAAGGCGAGCCACACACAAAGAAACAGACACAAACCAACTACCACACGACGCACTAGGTACTAACTCGGCTACTCGAGCTGGATTGGCTCCACTTGCAGACGGCTTGTCGCTCCTGGCTGAGAGTTGGATCCTTCTCCTGGAAGCGAGAGCGTTAGGAATACGCCCATTCTTGTTTTATCCTCTTGACCATTGGGGTTCTCTGGCTTCCTCTCTTGAGTCAGCTGGTGGTTGAGCAGGGAGGGCTGAAAACTTCCAAAGTGACTCTGCACCCGCTGGTTAGGGTGATTTGAACTTTCGCCCGTCATGGGGTACTGCATTTCTCCTTGGGACGGGTAGCGTGGACCGGACATGGCCCTTACCCTTACTCCACGACTGAGAGAGGTGTCTGTTACTGACCCTGGATGCATCCAGGCCCTCTTATACTCGGCCAACTCTCTTTCTGTGTCTTGGTGTCGGGCTACCAACTTGTCATGCAGGTGGCTCAGCTTTTCATACTCGTTATCCAGGGCGAGCAGATGTTGGACTAGGTAGGCCATGGTGGGATCTCCGGACTTCTTGATCTCTGTCAAGATCGCAGTCCTCTTAAGCCAAGTTGTGGCATGTTGGTTCACGGGCGGAAAGAATCTCATAGGGCTATTTTGTGCTGCCCCATGGTAGGTCGAGCATAACCTTCTTACTGCTCCATGAGCGGCAATGTGACAGGCTTCTAAGAATCCAATGCCGATGGCTCTGCAGTACCAACCGTTGAGATTGAGGTTCTCTCTGATATATAAGGTGACGGTCCATCCTCGTTCTCCTCTTTCAGGGAACGCTAATCCACAGTACTCCGGATATCCTGGGATCCTGAGATGCCGCATGGTATCTCTTAGCAGCTCGGGAAAACCACTTTCTTCTCGGTAGTAGCTGACATGGGTGACACCTTCCATCTGATCGAGGCACGCAAGGCTTGGCCTAGCACGACGGACACTCACACGTTGGCTAACACACAACGGATACAGACTCTGTCCACAAGGTAACAACAACAAATACACACGAACTACACGGTTTACTCTTACAGGGGTGCTAACCAAAGTGGAACAAGAACTCCACTACCCAATGTAAGAGGGGAACTGGGCACAACTAATCGCCAGACCATGAGCACGAGGTCTCGCTTCTGCGGGAGTTGGAGCTTCCCTCTGAATGCTCTTCACTGGAGCTGACGACGATGATCTCGGGTGATGACTGTGTTGAGGCCACGGGGTTGTGTTCTCCAAACAGCCACCAAAGCGAGGCAATGCCCGATGTCTCGATTCTCGCTTCTGTCGATGAAGTTGTTGGGCTTGGTGGGGGACCTCGTGGTAGTTCCGCTGATAGCGGGGAGGTTGGTGCAGCCTCTGGGGGATCTTCCTTCGCCAGCAACTCGGGGTTGGGTGCTGGAATCTTCTTCAGGGTGAGGGGTTCTGCTAGCTCCGGTGGAGGAACTAGGGAGGGTTCTGGTTGGCTTGGAGGCTCTGGAGAGGTGGCTGGGATGCTTTCCAAGACTGGGACTCCATCTATGAGGTCTCTGGCCTTTCTCTTCTTAAGGAAGGTGGGGATGCCGGTGAGAACTGGAGGTTGCTTGTCCATGGCTGCTCACACTTGAGTGGTTCTGGGCTCATCTGGTCCTCTTTTAAACACCTTGCCAGTGCATTCAGGGCTGGTCGCTGTGTCCTTCTTGAGCGGTGGACACGGTGTTAGGCGGCGATTCCATGCAGTGCTGTTGACGCACAGTCTTTGTCTGAACATTCATTGTCGACTGTGTTGCACTGTCCATCCTTATTTATGGCAGGGTCAGCAGAAGTCATGTCCTTGTTTCCCAGGTCCTTGGGGTGCACGTCATGCGCGGATTCTGAGGCTGTCGCTGACTTTTGCGGCATGTTGTGCATCTTCATCTCTGGTCTTGTTTGAGCACGGATCTGAGAGCGGATCGTTTAACTAAAGCAGGGCGAAGAAACTGACTAAACTTGGTTTAAAGTGGATCAAGGTGAGAAGCAGGGGTACTTTTTAACTGATTTTGACTCAAAAATATTTTTCCATCCTAAGGGTTACGTCCTACGGCCAACTTACGGCTCTGATACCACCTTAAGCGCCCCAGCCCGTAAGCGGGACTAAAATGTGCTTTATTATCATTCCCAGGGTTATGATAATCACATTCTTACATCAGAGTAGTACAGATCCGCCCTAGCGGGACAGACCGAACGGGGCGCAGCCCGAAACATACAACTGCAGCGGAACTTAAACGGTAGACCCAAACATTCCCACTTCACACCGTTGGGATAGGCCGCAACCCTTACACGTACAAACCCTCTTTAAAAGGCGACTTCGTCTTCTCTGAAAAACAACAACAAAAAGTGGGGTGAGTACGAAAACGTACTCCGCAAGCCCACCTTCCTCCATAAGGAATTTAGGGTCAAAGCTATTACTATATGCAAGATATATTTGGAGCTCAGGATAGTTTTGCCAGAAAAATATGCAAGGCTCATTAATTCTCAGTTTTATTTTCTAGAAAACACTTTTTCCAAAAGGGGTGCCATTGGACTTGCCGGTCCATCGTGGCTCAGGGCACGCAGGCCAACATTTTTCTCCACTGCTCTCGGGCCACGCCCGTAGCATCCAAAAACATCATTTTTACCGAACCAAACCCCCGTTTTATAAATCACTACTGGTAGAAACCAAGCCGTAACTCGATGTCCATACCAATGGACAACGGACTATCCGGATAGGTTTATACTCTGGCCAGAGGTGCACACTTTACCCACAAGTTTGGTCCAGGCACTCATGATCAGTGAGGTCCCTTCCCGCTCAAGGCTCTACCCCCGCAAGTATTTTCCCGACCTCAACCAAAAGAAACGTGGGACCCTGTCGCATCAGTGCCAGCAGACACGCGACGCCGCTTCAGTGCCAGTAGACACACGGCTTCCACCATTCCCAGTCTCTTGGTGCTCCCAGCCTACGGGTATCGGCTGGTTATTACTTGCGGGTTCCGGCCAAGTGTTGCCGCATACAACATCGAGTGGTTGCACGATAAAGAGTTAGGCAAGATGAGACTCCAAATCGGTCCTTAGAAGAGCAGAGCTTCCTCAAACACCGCTCGGTCCTCTCCACGAGGCCGGGCCCTAGTGTAACCGTGAGAACGGTACCCGGGCTCTCCACCCTTCAACCACGTGGCCTAGTCGACCGAGATCGACTGCCGGGGTCTTTCCCCATGTTTTCGCAAACGCACACCAACCAATTCCAACTCAAGTTCCACAACGAGATTAATATGTATGATATTAAGTGAGCGATCCACCTGTGCGCGCTACGTCTAAAAGGTTCGGGTGGCTATCTTACCAGGTTTTCCTTAGCAAGCAAAACATGCAAGTTTTATCATTAATCAAGGCAATGGGTTATTTATCAAAACTGGGTAATATATGCATCAAGTGAGATTTCAGTGGACTTGCCGTTCACTTCGTTGGGGTCTATCGGGACGTCGACGGCCGAGGGCGAGGGTTCATCATCCTTCGGATACGTTGGCATTCTAACTCCCACTGATGGGCGTGATGGCGTTCCATCCACCTAGCGTGCTCGTCGAGAATCTGCTGCATGCGCCGGTTGCTTTCTTCGAGTGTTTCGAACATCCTTGCCATGAAAGGCGTTCCGACCAGAATCTCCGGTATAACCTAAGCGCAACAACAGAGAACAAACAAACAAGGCATATTATGAGCTCAACGAGGGTTGATGGTGTTGGGAGAAGGATCAGAAGGTTGTACCAACGGTTCCGGAATCCATAGGCTAAGTGGCTCCATGGTTTGGCGCTGCGTCGCAGGGTGCTGAGCCGAGGGCCGATCGCACTGCTGGACTTGGTAAGGGTCAGAGGAGGTGTGCCACTGCTGCGGGTACGGACGGCCATGGCGGGGGCGATGGCGCCGAGAGTGTGGGGGTTGCATGTTGGTGAGAAAGATTTCTGTAGACACAACAACGAAGCGTGTGAGAGTCATGAGATGTACATGGCTGCGTAAAGCTTGATTTATGGAGAATTTAGGCGCAAGAATCGCCTAAATCGGAGTCTATACGGTCGAGATATGAAATTCTTTAGAAAAGAAAATCATAAATCAAAAAGAAAAAGGAAAAATGAACCGCGGGCCGAAACCTTACGCGCGCGGCCCACTTTCTTCCCAGCTTGGCTCGGCCCGCTTGGCCTTTCGGCCCACGCGGCGCGAGGCACGCGCGCGGCCTGGCGGCCCAGCGGCGGTCCACGGGCGGGGGTGACGCCGATGGCGCGGCTCACGCCGTTGGCGTGGGACCCGCGTGGCAGAGACAGAGGGAGGGGACGGCGTCACGGGTCGGCGGACGGCGGTTCGGGGAGAACCGAGCCGAGCTGGTTCGCGGCGGCTCACGGGGCCTCGCCGACGGTTCTCGTCACCGGCGCCGGTTTCGGCGACGAGGTCACCGGCGGGAGTGCCAGGGTGGGGAGGCGAACCCGAAGATGGTTACGTAGAGGGGAGTGGGTGGCCGGAGGTGGGGTCTCCACGGCGAGGTGCGGTGCGTGCTCCGGCGGCGCGGCGGTGCTCTGGCTCTGCCGGCGCAATTCCGGCAAGGGGAGGAAGGGAAGAGGTGCGCGCAGGGGTAGTGGAGCTCGCGCCTACCTCAATTTGAGGATGGGGGGTTGGAGAGGGGTGGATTGGAGCGGCGGTGGCGACGATGGTCACGGCGGTGTCTTCCCGAGAGCACCGGCGAGAGGGAGTGTGAGTGTGTGCGTGAGTGGGCGTGTGCGCGTGTGTTCTGCAGTGAGTGCGCGTTCGGTGTGCGCGCGTGCGAGTGAGGCCGGGGAGGCTTGTCGGCCTCTTATAGGCGCGGCGGCCGGCGTGGGCGGGCGTCGGCTGACTCCGCTGTGTCGGCGTGGCGGTGAGATGGCACCGGGGTGGAGCCGAAGCGGGGTCGGCCGGAGCGGAAGCGGCACGGCAGCGGGGCCGGGACGGAGCGGGGGCGGCACGGCGACGACGCGCGCGGTCGCCGGCGCGACGTGGGGGACGAGGGAGGAAGACGATGGGCGAGCGGGCGGGCCGCTTGGCAGAGGGAGGGGAACGGGATGCTGGGCCGGCTCGGCTGGGCCGGGGTGGAGGGGAGGTGGGCTGGCTGGGCCGGGAGAGGGAGGCAGAGGCAGCAGGCCGGCGCGGGCCGAGGGAAAGGAAGGGGGGAGAAGGGGAGGTGGGCTTCGGCCCAAGGAGAAAGAAGGGGATTTATCTTTTTCTGATTTGGATTTTGGAATTGAATTTGGATATTTGGAGAAGAGATTCGAGTGGAATTTTGTTGGAAACTTTCGTCGGATATTTTGAGAAATAACCGAAAGGAGCGGGATAGAATTTTGAGGGTCGATAGGATTTTGTTGAGCCCATAACATACACTCAAACAAACAAGATTTAAAAATCTAATTTTGAATTAGAGGGAGATTTAGGGAAAATTCTCAGGGTCAAAATTTGGGGTGTTACAGCTATGCACTGGTGCCTTTGGAGGTCTTCATTGCACATGCCGAAACCATCTTAGTCGGTGTTGCACAAGCTTTTCTTCAATTGGAGCTACCCCTAAACGATCCCGTATCTCGTCGTTCCGCACTCGATACATCCTTGTATGCCCACAAATCCAACGCAACATACGCATCTCCGTGACACTTATTGCTGAATATGTCTTCTTTTAGTGGGCTAACATTCTACACTGCACAACATCGCAGGTCTAACAGCTGTTCTATAGAACTTGCCTTTTAGCTTTTGTGGTACCCTTCTCCTTCCATCATATTTCTTTAGTGTTTTGTGGGCATGGCAATGTATGTTTATGCTTTTTTATTGTCTTATATGTAGTCCATATATAGTGCTACTGGTAGCTTTTGATATGTCTTTCTTATGGACTAGTGCAACAATACTTCAGCTAGGCCATATACAATATTTTAATCACTATAGATTACTTTCTCTTTACATTATGGAAGCCCTTAGGTTGCATCACCGGCCCTTTCGCTTGTTCCTAGACCTAGCTCCACCCTTCGTCTTGCTTGCAACGCCTAGATCTAGGGGTTGTTTGGATCGATGGTTTTGTAAATACTAGTTTCCGTAAAACCTGCTTTATCCTAACTACCCCTAAAATTTGGTTAGGATAGTCCAACCAACTCCCATACAGGATAAATCGACTTTCCAGAAAACCTATAAAATGCGGATTAAGAAAAATGGGTCCACGCCGTAAATCTCTGCCACTGATCGGATGACACCTATTGTGCGAGGTAGGGGTGAAAACCATATGGGTACCTGAGTCGGGCATCGGGTACGGATATTAAAACGTGATGATTTTTTGGATATGGATAATATTTTGTTCGGATGGATATGGGTATTACCTAGATAAGAGGTCGTCGGATACAAGGCAGATACGAAGCGAACACTAGCCGGATACTACTCGGAAGACACGGTCGGTCATGGGTACCCAAGGTTCAGGGATCTTTTTTTCTTTTTCTATGTATTTTATATTTAAAACCTCCACATATGAACTCGTACAAAAATAAAAATTTATATAAATTTGTAGTGCTCAACGAGATCTACAACTACGTAGTTCATCATTTTTTGTTTGAACCCATCTTGATAATGAAATAATCAAAATAATATCTATAT
Organism: Paspalum notatum; assembly: GCA_022530915.1. Lineage (NCBI taxonomy): Eukaryota > Viridiplantae > Streptophyta > Magnoliopsida > Poales > Poaceae > Paspalum > Paspalum notatum. Next base: position 20,442,431 of record CM039684.1, on the reverse strand, counting down.
CTATTTCAAAGTAACAAAAGATGGCACATGTCTGTATATTTCTTCATCTTTAGAAAATCATGTACTAGCGTGTGTGTATATGATACAGAGTGTTGCTTAGGCTGAGTCCAATGGGAGTATCTATCCCCACTTCCTAAACACTATTCCAACTTCTCTTCTCTCTCAGCATTTATGTCAAACAGTGCAAAACAGTGTTTAGGGAACCCATACAGATACTCCCATTGGACTCAGCCTTAGCATGCTAATTATGTTAGTAACGTTTACAAACTATATGTCAATGCATCGCATATACAATACAAGCTATCACTATATGTTATACTTTCATAGGGTCATGTGTGTCAATCTATTATACTATATTTCGTTCACTCATTATGTTAAGCTTTATCGTAAATTTCCATTGTAAGTAGTTTGCTGGCTATCCATCAAGTATCGTGTATCCATTTTTATCCAGCCGGATAATATCCGATATCCATTTTCTACAGCTCGAACATTATCCGATCCTGTCATGAATCCGTCTGACTTTTAACTATCGAACCCGATCCTGAATCCACTAAATTTTACCTTCATTGGTGGAGGTTTTGGCATCTGATCATCTGGTGTTGAGATATACAAAAACTACAAAGCAGAGAAACGACCTCTCTAGTCACACAATTTCGATCCAAAACTTAAGCAAACATTCTCCAAAAAAATGTAAAATTTTAGGGTCGCAATTTCTAACCCCATCTAGAAGGTAATACAAAAGGATACACTAAAAAATACCTTGTACTGACGATGAGTTAATTCATACAAATGGGAAAGTTTTCACTGGCTTATGATCTAGAGCTAATCTGCATGTGCTCGTGGTTTCTAGGAGTCAAGCTATAGGCAAGATTGATTGTAGCACAACATAGCACAGAAAATATACCAAAAGAATAATGGTTTGTTCCATGGATGAAACTTATGAAAGAACCACAAAAAATCCAAAGGATCTTGCCCAAAACTTCAAATGAGAGGGGGTGGAAGAATAATTTGAGATAAACTTTACAAGAACATGAGTCAAGCTGAAGATTGACCTTGAATGAACTAAAAGATTTATGAGGAAGTCACAGGATCTACAGCCTACCTCCCTTCATGCTCCTTTGTATGGGTGGATTACAAAGATCTAGAGGTGCTCACTGTCCTAGATCTAGGCTCTCCTCTTCCTGAATCATTTGATTGTAGTTTAGACCTAATGTAAGTTATTTGAGAGTAAGAGAGATGGCTTGAGAAGCCAGTAATCCGCTCTAGAAATAGACTCTATACTATACTCATGACCAGCTTAAGCATAAATTGGGAAATAGATTAAAAGCCCATATATAGGGGCAAACTAAAAATATACAAATAGCTCGATCGGTGAAATGAGACACCTTATAGACATTGCTTTGCTTTGATATCCATGGCCATAGTTTTTTTTTGTTTTTATTGTGCCGTGTCCTGTGATCCAACGGTTCCCTAGTGTTTTTCCTAGACTCCGTAGGTCCACTATATATTGGTACGGTGTGTGAGTTTGGTGATTGCTAGTAAAGCAATTTATGAGGCCTTATTCTTTTGCAGAAAAATTTAGGCTCACACTCATAGCGCCATAGTCGTCATTCCTGGCCCTTCATGCTTGATAATAGATTAATGAGTAAGTCAATGTATTAGGGTTCTGCAGTCCGAGATAATTTTTCTTTCTTTGCCAGTACTATATTGCCAGTCCTGCATGGCCTTGGCTGTAGCTGTACTTGTACTAGAGCTTAGCTTTTTGTCTCTCACCTACCCTTCCCGGCGTCTTAATCACATTGCCGTTCACTCCGTAGAGGAAGTGATTAGTTCTCTGTATACATGTTGTGCTGTTGTCGTTTGCCAAGCTCTAGCTAGCTCATCAGCTCATAAATCCGGAAAGCAACCATCAAGCAAACATCCACCTCCATCCTTCTCCCAGCCGCCTGCCTTGACTCCATGGATCACTATTAGATCTGTTTGGCTCTATAGTTTTAAAATATCATAGTATATTTTAGTTATGACACAAATACCGCAGCTTGCTGATACTGCAGTATTTCACAAAGCCATCACATGTTTGATTCCACAGTATTCGTATGTGCACACAGGGCCGGCTTTGGAGACAGGCCGACGGTCAGTGCCATAGTCGTCTACATCTCACCATCTCGAGGGCGCGGTGGCGCATCTCACCAGCTTGTGGGCACAGCGGCGCGGGAGGTCGCGGCGGCAGCAACCGTTGGCAGGGAGGACACCGCGGCGACTGGCGGCGGTGCGGACGCCGTGGCGACGGCCGTCGGCGCAGGAGGCCATCGCGACAACAGGCGGTGGCATGGGAAGCCGCGACGCCGATGGTCGCCGGCGTGGGAGGAGGTGGCGGCACACATGGAGACCGTGACTACGGGCGACTGCGCTGGTGCGAGGCGTCGAATCCGTCAACGGGAGCCCTCTCTCGCCTCTCCCTCGTGCGGAGGATGCCGGCGCAGCGGCGGCCGAAGCGTGGCAGCACGATCACACGGACACGGAGGAGGCCAGGGCGACGGATGGTGCACAGCAGGGGAACAAGGAGGCACGAGAAGAAGGTGAGGTGAGTCTTCCTGCACCAGACGAGCAAAAACTTTGGTCCACGCCGAAGTTTTCTAGACTCCAAAAATACGGTGGTATTACTGGTACCACAGTATTGGATACAGGGTTTTGCATGAAGCTGCCAAACACCTTTAAACCAAAAATACCAATGTTTTCTCCAATACTGCAATATAGCCTCAATACTCCAAAATATTTTTGTACCAGCCCTTAGTTGTTCATTGTGGTAGCTAGCGTGCCTATGCAATCCTTTCCTCCACTCCGTCCAGTTTCTTCTTTGGTTAGATATAGATACTTGTGCTGATGGAACTGAATTTGGTTTCAATACTAAATCAGATCGGTACTGGAAATGATTTGGATAGGAAGAAATTGCTAGATAAAATCTAATTCTACACAATATAACTAAAAGTGTTAAAGCTTCGAATTGGAATAGATAACCTCTTGTTATAGTTTAATACTAAGAAATTATGTTCTGATTCCAATTTTAAATTCTACACGTAACTAAACAAAAGAATTGAAAAAAATCATATTTCAATTTCAGATTCTAGACTCCAATACCTATGTCCAAAGCGCAGGCGTAAGAGAGAAATCGAGAGCGGATCCCGATTCCCTACCAACGTCATTCTCGTAATCTTTTACGATATGGGCCTAAACGGGCCTATGAGAAACTATGGTGACGTTTGGTTGAAGTAGATTTTGAGAATCCCATGCATATTGCACATTACCCAATGCAAGAATCATATAATCTAGTAAACCCTTAGTAATTGACGATAGTAGAGAGAGTACACATTATCCAATGCAAATATCCAAAGATCCAAACACTAGAAGTGATCAAAATCTGGTGTACAAAATCTAGCCCCCGTTTGGTTGGCTTGAGATAGTGAGTATTCGATGGCAATGAGATATTGATCCAAACGAGAGCTCATTTTTCAGTCTTGGATAGTGTGCGCAAGAGAGAATCCCTAATTGTCAAGTCCTCCCTGTATTTTATTGAGTAATGTGCTCTCGTTGAATTATGAGAATATGAAGGCTTCCAAACGGGCCCAGATTCTTTTTTTTTTTTTGAGATGGGCCCTTGATTCCTAAAATCTACCTGAACCAAACGGGGCTAAACTCTATCTGGGCCAGGCCCAGTTAGTCACTATTCCGCGCTGCAATTATCATGGGCCACTACCCCGACTCGTCTCCTCCGTGTCAACTTCCCCCTCCAACTAAGCTCGCGAGTCCACACAAAAGCCCAAACCAAGTTTCAACTCAAGCCGCAGCGGCAGCCATGGCGACCACCACCGCCGCGCCGGGCCTCGCCGTCGCCGCAACCGATCCCATTCGCTCCTTCCTCTCTTCTGCCGCTTCCTCGAGCGACCTCTCCGACGATCTCCGGGACCTCGCGTCCGCCCTCACCTCGGACCCCGCCGTTCCCTACCGCTCCCTGCGCGCCATCTGGTGCGCCTCCTCGCCGGACACCCGCCCGCCGCTCCGCAGCCTCCTCCGGGGCGCCGATTTCGTGCTGCCTAGCCCCAAGCCGCGCGAGAAGGTTCTCCCTCTATTAATCCCTTCTGTCGCGGTCGATGCGGGCCGGCGAGTAGCTGGATTTTGATTCCGATTCGGCTTGGTCTGCCGTGCGGTTGCTTTGCAGAGCGATGAGCTCAAGGCGAGGCTGGAGAAGCTCCGGGAGATGCAGGAGAGGAAGGAGTACGCGGAGCTCGTCAAGGACGTCGCGCCACCCAGCAAGGACGACACCCCTGAGCCCTTCTCATCCTACAAGGACCAGATCGGATTCGGTACCTACCAGCTGTCCCATTTTCATGCTCTTTGCTGAATAATTCCTTTTTACTACATTGTACTAGCAAAATTGCTTTGCGCAATCTTCCAATTGCTTGCTTAACGGAGTGCACTTGTTCCATTCCAACTAATAGGGTGATCCCTTGTGTGTTTCATCAGAATTATAGCTTTCTTGGGCTTAGTCTGTGGATCTGAGAAACTGTCTTGAGTTGAGGGCTCATGGATAAGCATGAATCACTGATACTGTACTAGGAAAATTTGAATTTACTGCAACCTTAGTGGTAGCCTATTTAGCGCAAAAGCATTTCTGTTATCTAAGTACTCCGCCGTTCTTTTTTATTTGTCGTGTTTTAGTTGAAAAATGAACGCAAAAGCATTTCTGTTATCTAAGTAGTACTATATAATGGCTAGATGCTGAATTTTGATGGACCTATTTTATTCTTTTCTATTATGCTGGCCACTGTGGGATGGGAACTGTAACTCTTTTCTTGATAATAATTGAATCCAGGGACATAACGGGAAAAGTGAGAACTGTAATTCTTTTCTTGATAGTAATTGAATCTGGGGGCATAATGGGAAAAGTGTATTTTCAAGTTTAAACTTGTGAAAGTGAAACTTGTAGCCAAGATTTCACTTTTCACTTTATCAAAAAAAAAAAAAAAAATTCACTTTTCACAATGGAACGATCATACATGCCAATAGTAGTCAAACCATAAAAAGTTATTGTTCACTAAAATTTACTACTGCCTCTGGTTTTTTCATTTGTCGCATTTTAGCTCAAAAATGAACTAGCTGGCGAGAAATATTTGAGAACGGAGGTAGTACTACACAAACATAGTGCACAATCAAGCATGCTTGTATAACACAAGAGTTGTTCTTTTTCGAATTTGCAACCTTTTAAGTCCCAAGTAGTTTACTGCAGTATTGGTATTGCAGTAGTTAATACATAGTTATAACATCACTTCTTATGGGACAAATTTTGAATCCTAAGCTCTTGTGGGCCGAAGGGAGTAGCGTTTTTTACCAAGCTACCCAATCCACTTGGAGGATGTACAAGGCAGCCACTATTGAGGGTATTGCTGTATTTTGCCATCCACAACCAACAATCCGCACCAAGCCAGAAAATAAGCTAGGTTGCCAAACAGCCCAACTGTTTATTTCCCTCTAGCTTATTATAAGCCAGGACCTATAAACCATCTTATATAGGCTTAGTAGGAAAACAAGTAGGCCCTAAGGCCATTCTTACTGGAGGGTTTCATTATGCGGTTTCCAATAGTGCCATGTCATGTCTAGATGCTTAGGTGGATGAATGAAAATCCTCTCTCAGTGCACAGTTTCATTTTGATGTTTATGGCATAATATTTAAATGTTCCATGGTGTTGTGATCAAATGTGCCATATAAATTGTGTAGCCACGTGCAATTATATTATTTAGTACACCGGGTATGGCCATGCTAGATCTAGACAACGTGTGTAGATGAAACTGATCACTCTTAGTGGAGTTTCATCAGTGTTTCAAAGTACTTAGTAACTGTGTACACCAGGTTTCATCCCCATGAAACCCAACTCTCCTCTCTCATCATTAATTTGCTGCCATGTCACCACTTTTGCCTATGTGGAATCTCAATTAATGAGAATGAAACTCCCACTGAGAATGGCCTAAGCATAAACGGGATCTAACATTTTATTCGCCTGTCTGCTATATCTATTAGTGTTCTGCAGTAAATGCCTCTTCTTGATAATAAAATATTTGTAGCCATAGCTGAAACTGGTTAAGTTATTGTAAATGTATGCATGGTTGCTTTGGTTTCTTAGGCGCCCATTAGGCAATAAAAAGGTTTTGAACCGACGCTTAGAGGACACCTTATCATTTGTGCCATGTTGTCCTTGGGGCGTCCATGGGCACTAGGCAGTGAAATGGATGGAATAGACAAGTCTAATTGGCCAGCGCCTAGCCATGAATATGGTGGAGATTGGAGAAGATGGCACTACCAATACCGACTATGACTTGATAGATGATTATATATGGCTGAAGAGGGTTTGAGGTTTTAATGTTTTCATACATTATTTTGTGAACTTGTGATTTGTGGACTATGCATTATGATGCAAAACTATGTCATTTTGTGACCTATGCATTAGGACTTGGTGTCTTCATCTATCTATTATACTGCAATTCAGTTGTTTTTAGTCAGTTTACAACCGCTGAAGTTTGTTTGACCTAATTTAATTTTTGAGATTTGATTTTCTTTGTGTTGGTGGCCAAGGTGGGAAATGTTTGGCTCGTTGCTATCGAAATACTGGGGGTGCTGTGGGAAAAGGAACTTTTCAATTAAACTAGTGTATGCAAAACTTGTAATCAAGGTTCCAGGGAAGTTAATATTAGTGGTTAATAAAAGCATACAAAATCATAACAATTATGCATGCCAATGGTAGTCAAATTGTACAAATGCCTTGACTAAAATTTACTACTACACAAACCTATTCCCATTTTGGGTGGAACAGTGTAATAATGTATAACCCTGCATAATCTCGAAACAGTGCACAATCAACTAGTGGGAATAGTTGGTCACTTCAATTAGTCATGGCTTTTTTACATAGAAGGTTACATCCTACTTTGCATTCCTGAAATTACTCTTGATATATCCATGCACCAGCCTTTGAATAGGTCCTTCATTTTGGCTGTAGCAACACACTAGCAATTCTTTGTATCACCAATAAAAAATCCATATGCCTAACATTGTGCCAATATATTGTTTCTATGTCCAAAGACATATCTTCTTTTTCTATAAGTGCATTTATGCTCTTAGGCCACTCTACAGTCTACATCTGAGCTTAGGTTGCTAGATTTTCTCGTATTTTTCAATGCTCAATTGGCTTCTCTTCTTCTTTTGCAGGTCTGCATGTCGTGGTTATTATGTTCACAGGTTATTTGGTCGGATTTGCTACATTCAAAGCTCTGTTCAACAATAGTCCTGCACTGGTAAGTCCCTAAGAATACTGCATCCTGTCCTAACTCCTAAGGCATGTAATCTACACTCTACAGTGACAGTGTGCCTCTTGTTTTGTGGACACCCATGCTGTATCATATAGACTAAGGTTCTGGTAACTGTGGGCATAGGTTTAAATCCTCAATCCTCTTATTGAAATATTAGATTTGTAGCTGTTACTTCCCACAACTCGGTGATTAGGGAGGTTGCATTGTACGTACAGCAGTGCAATTTCTTGTATACACTGGGCGTGAATGGCCAAATATAGGTGCATATGTGTTTGCCTTGTCCTGTTAAAGATTAAACCTCGCAGAGTGAACCTTGTTGTGCTTTTTCAGAACGCTGCTGGAGGTATCTTGGGATTAGTTGGCGGCATGCTGGTGGAGACTGTTCTCTTCATTATCCGATCATCAAGTAAAGAATTGGCGTCTTCTGTTCCAAGATCGAAGAAAGTTCAGTAGACGCTTGAAGTACTATCATTAGTTGGTGGTTGGAGGGATAAGAGGCCTTACCTAGTGAAGCCTCTGGAGCATTTGTTTGAATTGAAAGGATGCAATCCATGGGATAGATGCAGTTAGATATCCAGTTTGAGTTTGCAATTTGCATCAAGAAGGGGCAGAAAGAAGGATGACTATTTTTAGTTACCCAAGAGTTTGTAGCTCGCCTAGTGTCTGCCTTGCTGATCATTGACGAGCATGCTCCTACGCTGCATATAGGTAAATGTAAAAAGTACACCCAATGCAAGGCTGATACGTATTTAAAGAGTGTATATTGGATTGATGTTTTGCACATAATACAAGAGGTTTATTTTTTGGTATGACATTTATAATGTACATCTCCATTGTATTACCTGATTCTTAAGACCCCTTGAACACGGGAAAGTTTTCAAATCCTGCATTTTTTCTGTGTTTTTGAATTATTTCCTGTGAAATTTATATATAATTTCTGTGAAAATCCTATGCTGCAAGGGGCTAAGATTTTCCTTGAATTCAAACCAAATTTTGTTAATTTATCCGCATAACACTATAACAGTATTCCTAACAAGATGAAGTACTGGTGCAGAATGTTTGGGAGGAAAAGCTGGGAAACCTTTAGTAAACCGCAGTTCAAGATATTAGAAGGGATTACCGAAATAGGGTGTCACAATCACAACGATAAGCTCAGCTGATCTAACACGCTAAACGCCGAGACAAAGCGGCAAATACGTACAAAGCAGACGTGTACGATCGAGATAGAGAATTGACAAATGTAAATCAGTTACCGATACCGATAACAGCCAGTGGTACCTTCGTTCTTAACATAGTACCGATGCAGACACTTATATACTCCCTTCGTATTTAAATATAAACCGCGATTGCAATCGCTCGTTTTATTCAAAAAAATTATGTAAAAACAAGTCATCCTAAAACTTTTTACAATGATAAAATAAACCACAACAACAAAAATAATAAATGATGAATTTTTTGAATAAGATGAGATATTGAAAATTAAAAAAAATCAACCGTGACTTATATTTAATTTAAATACGGAGAGAGTGCATGTATACTTGCCCCTATGAACACACGCACACCCATCTTACCTCTACAAGCACATTTGTAAGACTAGGCTAAACCAATATATTGAGGTTGACAAAGTCATCACAGGTGTCTCTCTGTCGACGACGTGAATGTCGTTTACCAGCATTGAATGAATAAGCAATTAAATTCTGAAATAATTTCAAAAAAAATATGAGCACACATGCAAGTTAGAAGATTGAACCTAGGTGGTAAGCATGTTGCACCACAAGGAACCTAATGAGAGTAGAGATACGTTTAGTTTACTCTCAAATATATTTGTCGCCAGTTCATTTTTGAACTGAAAAGCGTCGAAACTCCCCAAAGAAAGTATATGATAGTTGCATGGTCTTGTATAAACTTTTGCTACGACTACGATACATATGAAGATACTAATTCATAAAGTTATACATAAACAGTCATTTATACATTCGAGTCTCTTGATAGCGTTTTTTTCGTGAACGTACAAAGCACGTTTTCATTAAGAGGGAAGCAACAAGATTACAACAACCTTAGTAAGTCTAGGCTAACCAAGACACAAGCACAACCTCCACGCCACTTAACTAGGTTCTAATTTATATCCTAGACTGGCGATCGAAAAAGAGCAGCCATAAAACAACCAACTGGCGGCAACCGACACCCAAAAAGGGCAATCAGACCACAACGCGGTCTACCATATGTTAGAAGTTAGAAGATTGAGTGAATGGATCTGTTTGTAACTTTCCATTGATTTTTGTATGTACTTATACACGGTGAACGGGTGCAATGGCACCCATTCGTTGGATTACAAAGAGACATATCTCCTCATGAACGGAAACCCTATTATATGCTTCTTGTCTTTTGTCTCTTCTTCAACAGTGAGATAACCTTTCCTTGTTTCTCAACACTCCCCTTGATTGAATCCACTTTAAGTAATTATCTTTGGAATGTTAGTGGTAGCCTTTATGCCTAATATCATTCAAAAACCAAGTGGGAAAAATAAATGATACGACATATACATTATGTCGATATTGCTTCATTTAAAACTTTACATGAGAAAATCTTAGTGAAGAAAAAACACAATATAATGTTAAAAGTTATAACTGTCAACGTACTGGGAACATGGCCCCCAAAATGTTGGCAAAGTGTTCTAAATGAACCAGCAAGCCACGTGTCAAGACACGGGGCCGGACGCCTGTTGGCAGTCGATAAAATCCATTTCGACCACCAACATTTCATGTTTGAGAGTATAATTTACCAAATTTTCATGTACTACTAATTAGTTCCACAAGTTGTGCATGAAAGTTGTATGTAGAGGCTTTTCATGATCAAAACAATGAAGGAAACGATGGAAAACAAGTAAATGGACATAAAGGAAGGCTCCCATGTAATTGGGCATGGTCAGCCGACCATCTCCATGGTCGCCTGGCCATCCAACATGGCCGACCGACCATCCCATATGGTTGCCTAACCACCTCTTGCCATGGGCTGCCCTCCAAAGGTCCAAAATCACAATTTGGCCCAAGAAGCATGGTCGCCCGACCATACCATATGGCCGCCCGACCATTGTGACTACTTTAGCCAAATGACATGTTCTTCGACCTACATGCAAAGAACCACAAAATAAGTCAATCCCAACCATGGAACCGTGTATCCAATGCATCCAAGCATTGGAAGACCATCACACAAAGGATTGATGATGTCAGCAATACGAGGGGAACAACATGCAACCAACCAAAAGAAAACACGTGGCCGCTCGACCACTTACATGCCCGGGCGACCATGTACCTACCCCATTTTGCACGTGTTTCAACTATTGCAACTGTCATCCGACCCGAGGAATGCATTCCAATAAAGGATCAACCAAGGCAGTTCATTAGATGGCCGCCTGACCTATGGTCACCGGCCACCGCCATAGCCGCCAGCCACCGACCTACACCCACAACCGACTTAATTCACCTACAAGTACCCTCTCTCGGTCTCCAATCTATAAATACCCCCCGGGAGGTCACATGTAAGGTGTCGGAGATTAGAATAGAAGTGTGGTTGTGTATTTAGGTGTATAGTATTGTAGTAGGGCCACCCTTGGCATTGTAGAGAGAGCCACCTAATCTCAAGAGAGAGTAGTGAGTCAAGCGTGAAGGAGTTAGAATTATCTTCGGTATTCTATTTCCGAAATTCTTTATTTCAGAGGAAGAATATTCTTTTCCAGGATTGAGTAAAGTTCCTTGTTCTCTTCTTTATATATTTCATACTTAATTTATTTACGTACTCACTACTCTACCCAATAGTTTATGGGTGCCAAGTGTGCTCTATGAAGTTTAACTATACAATTTTGCTTACTCTCTGGCTTCGAACCAGTGCAGTAGTAAACTCATCCGTGTAGACGTGGTGTCTAGACTAGAGTTTGCCTTGGAAGGTGTCTTGTCCCACTCAATTTTGGTTGGTAGTCCCACCTGGTGACAACGGGTGTGTGTCTTGTGTAGTTCAACCCCGTCATTCGGATAAGTAGTCATCGACACGTAGCTGAGTTTTGTAGTGCTCGCCTTTCTCGTATGGGTTATTAGCACTCTGGTGCCCGGAAGTGGTTCTATAGCCTCAGTTTCCAAGTAAACCTGTTGAGCAGAATACTAGTTTGTTTAGTAAAAAGTTAAGTTGTTATATTAAAGTAGTGATCCTGCTCTACTCTGTTATATATCTTTACAATTGTTGGCTTTACTATTCGGTTTTATCCATTGTATGTTAAGTTACTCCTCGTTCCTCGTGGATTTCGATGCCCTTGTATACTCTTGGCTGAAAGGTTACAACATGTTTTCGTGTGCTTGTGGATTTATATCAGTAGGCTAAGAAACGCCAACAACGCCTCTGAGGGGACTCGCTCTAGGACTGCTGTGGGGCAAGCTGCTAGGTACCGGAGCCCAATGCGTGACTGGGTCCGGTGCTCCCACAAGACCGGGTCCGCCGGTCCGGTGCCCTCACGTGGTCAGGTCCGACACCCTCATGTGGCTGGGTCTGGTGCCCTCCCACAGGTCCCGGGCTGCCACATGGCGAGAAGGCCTCTGCACCATCCAACAGGTGTGGGGAGAGAAGTTCCCTGCGCTTTCTCTAGCGTGGGATGAGAGGTCAAGCATCACACTTATTACAAGGGTATTGTTGATGTCACTTAGCATGTCACACATTATACTGCAAGCGCACAATATCGCTATAGCTTTTTCCCAAGATAATTTCAAGGGTTTTGTCAAACCAAGGATAAATATGCTTCATTAATATATGATTAATCAATTACTAGCTAACGCTAATAGATCTAGAAAAACCAAAGAATGATAAACAACTATCTAATCACAAATTAAGTATATGTCTAATATGTAGCATAAAATGATCTTAATCAAGAGATAAGTATGAACTACTTTGCAAGAATAAAATGAAGCTAACACGGTGAAGGCATCCACAAGAGATATGAGACAAACTTCTTATATACTAAGAACCACCTTGGGCTATGATCTTGCATGAAACATAGAATAAGCATGATCATGAATGTCAGAGACTTGCTCGAACCTTTCTCCCGCCCATGTAAAGTAGAAAGAGTTAATTGACGAACTAGCAAGCCTAAACCATCTCTAAGCATGAGCAAATTCAATCAACTAATGAAGGTAAAAGATCTACTAAAAGACATGCAGAATTCTATCTTAGCCAAGAACATGTAGAGATGAAGCATTGCAAAGACATGGATCTTACATCATGTATAAACACGGAACTCATAGTCATAAGACAATTTTATTGATCAAACTCAAGGCTTTATCAAAGTAACCATAAGAACAAAGAGTTACTTGAGATACATCATGAACCTGAAGTGCAAAGTTATCTAATCGATAAGATGAAGAACATATTGAAAGATGAACTCAAGACTCGCTGGGAAAGCTTAGGGTTAGCCGACCAGAACCCTCTGGGGTTGGCTGACCCCTCGCCTTCCTGCCTCCTCTTGCTTCCTCCTTTCGTCGGGATCGACTTCTCAGCGAGTCTTGCAAAGATGGACCCCTAAGCATAGCTTTGGAGCTCTGTATGCTTTGAATTGGCGTGCCCTTCCTCTTGGGAGGCTTGGTTTATTTACCCCTCGGAGGTGCCCTATACATAGAAAGTCTAAGGTCGGTTCCAGGCTTGATCTTATCATCATTCGATCTCTTTCCATGTACAATCAACACCTCCCCCCCTCTATTGGGCTTAGCTTGGTAGATATCCCACCATGTCTAGCATAATTCAAAGCCTATGCTTGTATAGCATCTTAGGTACTGTACATGTAGGGTTTTTTTCTACTGTGCCTTAGCTTGGCACACACCTCGTGTTTCCTCCTTTGTACCATAAAAGGAAGGGATGTGCATTGTAAGGGAAACGCCTCCTCGGAGGATCCTTGAAGCTGGACATAAGCATACAACGGCTTGCGCATACACCACATAGTACGTAGGGTATTACGCTCCGGCGTCCTAAACCTCTCTAGATCCTTCTATCCATTGTCTCATAGCTAGGACCAACATCGGCATAGGCACTCATAAAGGGGCCACTCAGGGTGACCCTATCTGTTGTTCACACGACAATATCTTTAAAGACTTACTCCCCTTGACTCCTGCAAATATCTAAGTCGTCTCATACCTATTCCTTCAACACATTTTGAAAATGTAGAATAAGTTAGAGATTTCGTGAATCAGCAATATTAACACATGACTTAGTTTGCAAGATGTTTACCTCCCCATTCTTTTGCGACTCATGAGGATAAAAAAATTTTGGAGCAATATGTTTAGTAATGTTACTCTTAATATAACGTGTTTCCATCTGAACAACACATGCGCCATTATCTTCATAGATAATGGTAGGTGTGGTAGGTGATTGAATACATTCAACACCATATGACTTAAGTATATGGTTTATCATTATGCGAAGCCAAACACATTATTTTGAGGCTTCATATAAGGCGATTATTTCAGAATGATTAGTGGAAGTAGCCACCAAAGTTTGTTTGGATGATTTCCAAGAGATGGCAGTTCCACCCTGCAAGTATACGAATCCGGTTTGAGATCTGGCATTGTGGAGATCTGAGAAATAGTGAAACGCCCCAGTTTCTATAATGGGACTAAAATGTGCTTTATTACCATCCCAGAGTTTGGTAATCACATTCTTACATCAGAGTGATACAGATCCGCCCTAACGGGTCGAACAACAAAGGGGCGCAACCCTTGAAGACTAAGCAGCGGAATATAAAACGTAGGCCCAAGTTTTCCCCACGTCGCGGTTGGGAAGTAGGTCGTAGCCCTTATTCACTGCCGTATATGGTGCTCTCATCGTCTCCACTGAAAAAACATCAACAAAGCAAGGGTGAGTACAATCGTACTCCGCAAGCCCACCTTCCTCCATAAGGAGTGGGGGTTTAACTATATCTATATGCAGGATATATCTAGAGCTTAGGGAGGTTTTGCATAAAGACACCTTGTATGCCGGGTTCGAGATAGTCTAACAAGTTTTAATCATTCAGAAACAGGGTTTTTCTTAAAAAGGGGTGCCACTGGACTTGCCGGTCCGCATGGACAATGACTTTCCAGCCATCACACTTTCCACACCGCTACAGGGTTCTACCCCATAGCTTAACTTCCACCCAAAAGCCATTCCACAACCAAAACCAGACATTTCCCACAGTTTTAGTTTATGATAAGTGCTAATTGAAGAACCAAGCCGTAACTCATCCATACCAGTGGACTCGGACTATTCGAATAGGTTTTACTCTGATTAGAGGTTGTACTAATTCCCACAAGTTGGCAGCGACACTTACGGCCAAATAAGCATCCGAATTCCAAACCAAACCGTTGCCTTTGTTTCATCGCCTAGCAGTACCTTAGAGGTTCGGGCCTCCGAGCCGCACCTTGGTGTCCCCCGACACCCCCTCGGCACACCACCCCTTCCCTTGCCCCTTGTGCGCCAGCATAGAAGCTACTAGGCTATCCACTCCGGCTCAGGCCTAGTCAGTGCCTCATACAGAGCGAGTGGTTGTACTAAAAGAGTTAGGCAAGATGAAAATCAACGCGGTCCTTACAGAGCGCAGGTAGAACCGTTCCAACTTTCCACTGCTCGACACCGCGAGCATCCACCTACCCGGTCGTCTCCACAACTCCCGGGACTTGGGTAACCGCGGGTTGCTAAGTTACCGTTCATACCCTGCCCCTTTAAATGGCGTATCCCGACCCGTGGGTCGTTTGCCGGGGGTTCTTCCCCATTTTATTTTAAAACCACACACACCTATCCTCATCTTAAACCCATCAAGTTCCACAACCATAATCCCAACTTAGCATCAAGATTATGATAGATATAATTAA
Organism: Paspalum notatum; assembly: GCA_022530915.1. Lineage (NCBI taxonomy): Eukaryota > Viridiplantae > Streptophyta > Magnoliopsida > Poales > Poaceae > Paspalum > Paspalum notatum. Next base: position 20,427,195 of record CM039684.1, on the reverse strand, counting down.
GTGAGCAATCCCACCTATGCGCATTACACCTAAAATAGGCTTAGGTGGCTGTATATTTGTGGGGTTGCCTTAGCAAGCAAAACATGCAGGTTTTATAGTGATTATCAGGCCAAAGGTTGTGTTTGCAAGACATAGGAATTTTATGCATCAAGTGGGGATTCCAGTGAACTTGTCGTGGTGTTTTGCGTTGATGCCTCAGCGGCGGAGGTCGCGGGTTCAGCATCTGTTGAATACGCTGTTGCACCATTCTCTCTCGAGCACATTCACGTACTAGCTGCTGGGCACGATGGTGTGCCATCCACAGTGCGTGTTCATACAACATCCTTTGCAAGCGTCGTTTACTTTCCTCGAGCATCACAAGGATCTTGCGAGGGGTGTACCGATCAGGATATTCGGTATAACCTACGCGCACAAACAGGAAAAACACACATATCGAGGTATAAACATGAGCTCAACGTTAATCTTGGGTATGTGGGAGTTTGGTGTTTATTTGGATGGTTGGATCTTACCAGAGGTGTTGGTTCTAGAAAATGGTGGAGGGGAGCTCGTGGTGGTTCGGGTTGTTGGCTTGGCTGCCGGGCAAGGTGGCGGTTATGGATGTATTGCCACGGTAGCGGGTTGGGGCGATTAGAGCGATGGCGGAAATGGCGGGAGGGTGGTCGCATGGCGATGTTGGAGGGGAAAAGATCCTTTGCAGAGTGTATGGATAGGTAGAGCTTGATTTTAGATGAATTTAGGCGCAAGAATCACCAAAATCGGAGTTCAAACGGAGGAGATATGGAGCATTTAGTGTCAAGGGGTAGATTTGGACTTTTCTGGAAAGTTGGAGGGCTAGAAATATACTTTTCTCGGATTCAGCCCGAGGAAAAAGGAACTTGGGCCGGGGGGGGGGTTTCGGCCCGCGCGGCCCAGCCGGCTGGGCCGGCCCACGAGAGGAGGGGCGGCGCGGCTAACGCCGTTGGCCGGGCCCACGTGTCAGGGACACGGGGAGGGCGACGGCGTCTGACGGGGCGGTTTGGTTCGGGCGAACCGGGACGGCGGCGGTCGGGGGAGGCCTCACCGGCGGTTCTCACCGCCGGCGGCGGTTCCGGCGACGAGACCTTGACTGCGAGCACCAGGATGAGGGGGCGAATCTCGCTAGGGTATTGTGGGCGTGGGTTGGGAGCCGAAGGTGGGGTGTCCACGGCGCGGTGGCGCGGGCACACACGGCGGCGAGGGAAGCGCGCGCGGCGGTGGTTTTGTGGTGCGGGCGAGGGAGCGGCGAGGGGTCGGGGAGGTAGGGGATGGTGGGGCGGAGCTCGTGGAGTGGGAAATTGAAGTATGGCGGCCGGTGGGTGGGAAATTTTGGCCGGCGGTGTGGTGTGCACCGTGGAGGTGCTTGGTAGATGTGGTGCGGCACCTCGCCGGGGTTACCCCGGGGCAGATTCGGGCCGCGAGAGGGTGACAGAAGTGCGCGGCGTGTGTGTGTGGTGAAGGGCGGGGATCGGGGCTTTTTATAGCCGAGGAGGAGTGGCCGGGGCTCGGCGCAACGGTGTCGTGGCGAGACGCGGCGACGCGTGGCCGGGTCTGGGGGCACGGGAAAGGTAGGGGTCGGCCGCGAGGTGTGGGGCTAGGTGGTGGCGAGCGGCAGGGTGACGAGCCTGGCGCGGTGGTGTGCGGACGGCGGGGTTGGCCGGGGCAGGGATGCGGTGCGTCGGGGTCTGGGCGCGGCGTCGCAGGCGCGACGTCGTGACACGAGGGGCGCGTCCGGGGTAGGGACCGGGTGAGGGGAGACGGGCCCCGGGGCCGGCGCGGTGGAGGGCGGAGCCAAGCCGGGGGGGTCCGGCGCGACTCCGCAGGGCCGGCCGTGGCACGGCGGGGCCGGGGTCGGGCGCGACCGGGGACCGGTGCGGAGGAACGCGACGGCGCGCGGCGCGTGGCGCCGTTCGAACGAGAGAAGGAGGAGAGAGGAGAGAATGACCGGCGGGGCCCAGGTGGCAGTGGGAGCGGCGGAAGGCAGGCTGGCTTGGCTGGGCCGGGGAAGGCGGGCCGAGGAGAGGAGGTGGGAGGGAGGGTTGGTGGGCTGGGGCGGCCATGCCGAATAAGGGGGGGAGGGGGAAAGGGTTTGCGTCGGGGAAGGAAATTTCGGCCCAAGGGGGGATGGGTTTCTCCTTTTCCATTTCTGATTTTGGGTTTGATTTTTGGGAGGGAAATTTGAGAGGAATCTTGGTAGAGATTTTTTCGTGGGGAAAATTTTGGTAGAGTGTTTGAAAATATTTGGAGATTTTAGTTGAGCCCATATTACCACACTCAAACAAACAATCATCGCGGTTTCCGAAAAGTGATTTTGAATTAGGGAGGGGTTTAGAAGAAAAAAAAAACCCAACGCTAATTTTCAGGGTGTTACAAATAGTCAGCATCTGTATATCAAATCAAAGTTTGATCTCGATTTCTTTCATAAAAAAAAACCAAGATCTCTTGTACCATTGAGATATCTGAAAATATTCTTTACTCCAGGCCAATGACATTTGGGGAGCTGCATATATTTGGCAAGTAGATTCACTGCAATGCAATGTCCAGCTAGGTACAATTTGTTAGATACATTAGCGCACCAATCGCACTGACATATGTGAATTCTGGTCCCCAAATATCTCCTCTGTCACCCCTATGTCGAAAAAGGTCCATTTCCATGTCCAGCGATCTGATTATCACATGGGCTCTGGATGGATAAGTTTATCCATATTGAATTTTTCTAGAAACTTTTTTGATATAAGACACTTGGTATTCAAATACTTTTGAAGTAAATGCTCAAGTTGTAAACCTAAGAAAAATTTGGTTTAATCCAAATCATTTCAAATTCCATCTTTAGATGATGGTGTGCTTCATTTATATCGATTTCGTTTCCAATTATGTTAAGATCATCAATATATACTAAGATAATGCAAAATCCTATGGAGTATTTTTTTTGTGGAAACACATGGACAATCATCATTACTAGTGTATCTTTTAAATGAACAGAATTCACTCAAGTGTTTGTTCCACAATCCACATACACCCTAATTGTTTTAAGCATATAATGACTTCTGCAATTCTACACAATACATGTTACGATTCGCCTTTGCATTCAAGACTTTGATTCCATCTGGAACCTTCATATAAATTTCAGAATCTAATGTCATTTATAAATAAGCGGTTATTACATCTATAAACTGCAACAATAGAAGATTTTGTACTACCAATGATAATAAATATCGGACGGTTATGCCACTCATATTGGAGAATAAGTTTCGTTGTAATCAACACCGTGCTTTTGCGTGATGCCTTGTGTTACTAACCTTGCTTTATGTCTTACTACTTCAATGTTTTCATTTAGCTTTTGAACGAAAACTCATTTGTATCCTACTGGGAAGGTACCTCAAGGTGTAAGCATTACTTTTGAGAATACTTCTCTTTCATAATCGAGGCTATTTTTGTTTCAATTGTTTCCTTCCACTTAATCAAGTCCGAGTGTTTTCTACACTTTTCTATGGTTCTAGGAACTGGATCATTAAATCAGCAACTGATCAGAAAAATGAGACAATGGTAGCCTTTTCGTCACAAGACTCTTCGGTCTCAATGTAATTTGTAGCCATTTCGTTCACCTTTAAGGATTCATGATTTCCCTTGTCAATGATCCTCGAATTTTTCTGATGTCCCAAGTTCAACATGCGTGCAATATTCAAAGAGGGATGTGGATCAAATCCACTTGCATCAACATATTGTTGATGTGCATTCACCATCTTTCTCCGTTTCAAAATGGATGAATCATGCTTGGTCGCTTTGCTTCCCCCACTTATTGCTAATCGGCGGTTGAGTGCTTTTCTTTGGTACTTCCACTTGGGCAAGGGTGTTGCTAGCTGGAAGAAAAGACTTCAAGACACCTTTGTAGTCAGTAAATGCATCTAGGAGATTGTTTGCAATATTTTGCAAAAGAATTATCTTTTGAACTTGAAGTTTAGTTTCTATAGTATGTGGATCAAAGGAAGAGATACTTTTGGCATCCCAATCAATTTCTCAGCATTCTTCTTTTTGGTACTTGAAATTGCCCCTGATGCCATGAAATGTTCCTTACTAAAAATATAGTCAGTGAACGGGGCTGTAAATAGATCTCTTTTTAAGGGTTCTAAAGACGTTGTAGTAGACGAAGTTTGATATCCCACATAGATCCCTAATTTTTTATGGGGGCCCATAGTGGTACGTTGCAGTGGTGAGATCGAAATGTAAAGTGCACATCCGAACTTACGCAAATGGGAAATACTTGGTGGATCCCCTCATACTAAATGCATGGGAGAGGAGTCATGACATGCAGTTGGTCAGAATTGAATTAAAGAGCAATTCATTAGTAATGGATGTGCAATGAGTTTAATCCTCTTGATTGAAGAATAAGCTAAACCATTTTGAGTGTGGACATAAGGAACTGAGTGCTAAACCTAGATTCCTAAAGCTATGCAATAATCATTAAAAGCATCATAGGAAAATTCAGTAGCATTGTTCGTTTGAATAACTAAATCTAATGTTCAAAAAAATGTGCCTTTAGCTTTATAATTTGAGACATTATTTTGGCAAAGAGGTTTGTTGTGGATAATAAGCACACATGTGACCATCTCATAGATGTGTCAATTAAAACTATAAACTATCAGGAGATGACTCAATTGGATCACAAATATCACGCTTAATTCTTTCAAGGAATTGAAGTGGTTGTGCTCAAATTTTAAGTGCTGAAGGTCTTAAAATCAATTTCCTATAGCACACCCTATGCACACATAATCATTATTTTTGGGAAATTTTGCAGCAGACAAATCATGACCATAGAATTGGTGGTAATGTTTCTCATCATTCTGATTCTGAGGTGCCCAAGTCGATCATGCCAACTTTGAAATGCATCGACATTCTAAAAAATTACCTTATATGCAACATGTTTTATGGGCTTGATGATAGTACAAACCTAAATCTTGAGTTGGAATTTTTTCAGATATTTGTTTGCCGTATCCATAAGTTTAGTTAAGAGAAGATATTCCTCTTTGTTTTCTACAAGTGTGTTTCCACATGAAAATCATTCTTACGAATATCTCTATAATAACTCAATACGGTACGAGTTGAATCAGGATACAACAAAACATCCACAATTACAATTTGTGTACCCGTAGGGAGAGTGACAATGGCTCGACCAGGGCAAACTAACAATGCATCACGACCAGCGATGGTTAAAACATTTCCTTCTCTTTTCTTAAGAGTTTGAAAATATTTTATCTCCGAGTATAGAGTTTGTAGTACAACTGTCTACATGGCATAATTCTTCCTCTAACAAATTGACATCATTACATATACTATTATCTTGACACAAATAATTGTGCACATGAGTTTTTATTATCAATTGTACAACTCCTAATCACACGTATTTTTTAATTATTACAACATATAATATTGGTAGATATCGTTTACAGATTTAGAGATCTAAGATAAATCTCCATATATGTCATTTGAAGTGTATTCAACGATCATGTCATCTGTTGTAGAAAGATCCATAGGCTCAATAAAGGCTTTATGGTTCAACGATTCATGGGGAATGGGGGCGAACATCCAACCTCCATAGACTTCTCCGTTTGGTTGATGTGTGTTTCACATCTTGCTTCTTTCTTTTTGTTATCTCGAATGGATTTTAAGTAAAGGTCAACAAAATGTTTAGGGGTATGACATGTAGCAACAAAATGTGTATTGCAACCACACTTATGACAAAGCCTTGGATTGTCACGATGGGTTTGTGCATCCACGTGCTATCTTGTTATATTTGTGTCTGTGGTTTTTGTCGAAATTTCAATTGCGACGGCCAGTGCAATTTTTTGGGTTCCCAGATGGAGATCCCTTAGATTTGTTTTATTCATACCTTTATTATGAACATTATGGACCTCAGGCACATGTGCTTAACCAACAGGGCGCAAATTATGATTCTTCATGAGAAATTCATCATTTCACTCTCTGACTGAGTCAGTGAATGAATTAGTTGTGAATAAACATGGTGTTATTCTTTAAGGTATTGGTTGCACTTTACCTTATCCGCTAGATGCATAGTGGATAAAGTTTTCTGTATCTTTTCTACATCAGACAGTTGTTTCTTACAAAATTTCAACTTTGTGCAAATGTTACGAACAACATGATTGTATTCACTCACATATTTAAAATCTTGAATGTGCAGTTGATTCCATTCATGTTGAGCACCAAGAGATATCAAATCCTTCTGCTATCCATAACATTTCTTAAGGGAATCCCATAGGACATGAGGATCTTCCCCCAAAAGATACTCTTCCTTGAGATCTGGATGAAAGGATATGCGTAACCCAAATAACGTAGTGTACTTAATTCATTTGGTCAGTTATGGTAGGACAATTTTTTACTAGTGCATTTATAGTACTTAAAATCCCTCGGGATGCAAATGAGATCTTGATATACGAGGCCCGTGTAGGATAATTTCTCCCATCAAGGGTGAGTTCTTTATACTCCTTTTGCATTATCTACATGATATAACCATCGATTTATAATAATTTACCAGCTTTGGTAAATTATTAAAACCTAATGGTTGTGTTGTAACAGTTATTGTAGGATTTTTCAAAACATATCTTAGTTTTAGATACGAGAAGGTGATACATCCTTCAAAGTTACATGTTATAACATATAATCAAGGTAATCTCCATGGATGGAGATGATGCAGGCTGTCGCGCGTGTTGGACGTTATCTCGATCTTATACGACAGTCTGCTTACTCTAGCAGTATTGAACTTTAGTGTGGTATACACTCGTCTATTGAAGTTGTCTGTATGTTCCCAACTTATGTTTTAAACGCCAACTGTTGTGTCTACTACATTTTATATACCTAATGAGATTGATATTTCTTTTATTTTTGTAAAACAAATCAATTATTTTTATAAAAAATATGTGGTGATGCCTATACACTGTGAGGAACCAACTAAATCAACAATAATAAGATACATCCATGTCTTTCTGGTCCCATCTGGAGTCTGGGAAGTAACACTTCGATCTCTGGCTGTTGGGTTGTTCATGCGTCTACTAGCTATTTTGGATGAAGCACTACCCTTGATGAGTCAACCTAGCTCGATATGCTTATGCATATCATGTGTTCTACCGAAAAATGCACCAGTCACTAGAAGCATGGACAAGCTGCACATGCTGGGACATGAACAATATGGGGTTCTTTACTATTGACCCCGTACCTTAAATGTGGAATATGGACCAATTATGCGAGTGCTAATGAAATCTACTTGAATTGTACTTAGGTATGCATTAAATCTCTGAGTTCAAACTTCAAAGTAGCAAAATAGTGTCCTTACATTCTCCTAAAGTCACAATGACACATGCATAATGGCAATATTCAAACTATGATCAGCAAGTGCACACTTGGATCTGAACATATTCCCACCATAAACAAACTAGTACATTATTGCTGAAGCAGTCTCAAGGATCATATTGCTACCTCTGCATAAATAAAGATAATAAAATCACAAACAAATGATGTTGTTCTTCATCTCATCTCTTTTGTGGCACATACACAACCTCCAGATTTATCTCCACAAAATCCATCTTGCAGTGGGACAACAATCGTCGGAAGAGCAGCCATGCTATTGTGGTATCCAAACACACAGGCACCAAGATTCATCTCGATCTCCCAATTTCTCCCAAGTATTTTCCGCCTTGCATGTATCCATGTCATAACGTAATACCATTCCGCGTGTCCTCCATCGCTGCTACACCCCAATATAAATCCAACGCTCACTCTCTAAACTAAGTGCTTGAACAGACCATCTCTCACAGAACTTTGTCTTCCACCCATTGCGTAGGTTCATTGAGTGGCAAAAATGGAATGCATCGTCACTCGTCTCCATAATGTCTTTCCATCCTTTCTTATGTTTCATCTCCTAATAGTAGCGATCACCTCTTTTCGCAGGCCAGTGCATGGTCAAACCATCTTTGTCAATGGTTGTGCACATGAGCATGCCATTGTTAGAGGCATCAATGTTATGATCTTTCCATTCATCAGGCTTGGACCCTTGTTCTGCTTGTAAGTTCCAAGGCATCTCGATGACCCCAGCTACACTTGTAGCAACATCAAACCAGACTATATTCTCCTTATAGTCCCAATATAGGACACCGCCTGAATAGATCACCTTATCACAGTATTTTGCTTTGATGTTTGTAGTAATAGTAGTACCTAACATGACCCAATGACCAGTGTTTGAGGAGAAAATGACAAAGCGCAAGTCGGCTAAAGTATCATTGTGGTTGCAAATGATGGTAATGCCTGGACAATCATGAACTTTAGTTTGGATGCAGGTTCATCTGATGGATCAAACACTAGCCCTGTGGCCCTACATTTCGTTAGATGTTGAGCTACACCTAGGATCCCTTTGGCTTGCCGAGTTGCTGGATTTGCAATGAAGACGACATGTGGTCCACCTCTATAATATAATGGATAGTAGCGGGTGCACAAAAGACCATTTGATGAGGCAAGAATTAAGAATTGTCCTTCATCTGTGGGGCAATCAAGGAAGTCGAGGCTGATGACGGAACACCAACTGTAGTAGGTGTTGATGAAAGAACACTGAGGGAGTAATATGGTGCATTTGGATCACGGCGACCCATGTGAATGAGTGCAGGACATGACGGGCAGAGTGCCACCTATTTAACGGCAAACCTGGTGTCATTTTTTTATATGACTGCAACAATGTTGTGATATGGTCTTTAAGGATGTGACCAACTTGAAAGGAAGCTAGGCGTTAAAAAATGTTGTCGCATAGGACCTCTTCTGGTATGTCTTGGATTATCATCAGTCTTGATGTTCTATTAGCCATGCTAAGACGGTTATAACGAGTTTCATGTCAAATTAAACTATTAGAAAACAAAGAGGTTATGATCATTTTGCTAGCTTGAATCCAAGCCCAAAAATATTGCTAAAAACATAATAGATGCAATTGTGTGCAGGATATATTCTATTTAGCCAAAAAACTATCTATAACTGCTAAAAACTATCTATAACTATCTATAATAGATGCAAGTCCTAATGTGTGTTTCATTAAGGATATATTAACCATAAATGCAACTAATCTTTTATATCCGTTTCCTTATGGACTATTGTTGCTTCTCGTTGATTTGAATGAGGGAATGTAGCAGTTGTTGTTACTTACTCTCTCCGGTTTTAAATATAAGTCGCGGTTGATCTTTTTTTAAAACTTTGACCATTTGTCTTATTCAAAAAAATTTACAAGTTACCATTTATTTTGTTGTGATTTGGTTTATTACCAAGGTTAGTTTGATCATGATTTGTTATTTTATGTATTTGAACAAATTTTTTGAATAAGACGAATGGTCAAAGTTTTGAAAAAAAAAGTCAACCGCGACTTATATTTAAAACCGGAGGGAGTATAACTCATTAGTAACCATTGTTCGGTGCTCATTCCATTCCACATTATAGTTCATTTAGTTTAGTCATATGTAAAACTTCTTTAACTTGGACCAAGTATATAGGAAAAGAAAGACACCAACATCATGAGTACCACATTAGTTCTATTAAATCTTCCATTAATTAATTTTGGTAGTGCACTTATTTGATATTGCAGGTGTTAATATATTTTTCTAAAAAAGTTAGTGAAAGTTGGGAAAAAAAATGTTGACTTAGGACCACTGTTCACCTAAATGGTCATTTATCCCATTTAAACACCATTTAAATGCTAAATGGTGGCGCATTGTTTCCGTTTAATTGGCCATTTATATCGTTTAAACATGTTTAAACAGCCGTTTAGCACCGAATAATGGCTACACAGAAGGTGATCGACTGTTTATCATTTACGCTAACATTGCTTAGGACAAAACTAAAATGAACCATAATTTGGAAACAAGTGGCTATTAATGTTCTTATAAATAAAGAATGAAAATTATGTGTATTGGTAGCTATATGATGCATCCACTTAAAACTATATAATTATGCTTTACCTCTAGATATTGTATCATATATATATCTGTATAGATAGAGGCCACTAAGGTCATTAACTATTTTAAAGCTCGCACCACATTGAGCCACATCATCTATATGTTTCAGCCGTCCGATCTAATGCAGACATCACAATCCTAGCTAGGTGATGTCTCCACCACTTTGTATTCCACCCCCTATTATTCTTCAACTTTTTGGCTTCCTATAAGTCAGCTTAATGCTGCAAAATTGCCACCACCACTAGCAATCAATGGTCCATTTACTATCAGGCCAACCAAAATGCCAAATGCAACAAATATTTGATGTAGCATTCATTGCCTCTTTATGCCTCAGTTCATCATATAGACCTCTCTTTCTATGACTCAATCTTTAAAGAGCCTACTCTCTTCATGGTGCCACGACACATGTTCTTCAACTACTCGTGGTTCAGTGATGGTATAGAAACCATAGCCACATTGTCTGTCATCTCTTGGCATGGCCTTTCACGTTATGTGAATCACATATCTCTTCCTCTCATTTATCTACTGGAGTGCATGGGTTTTACATCCCTTAAAATTATAGTACGTTCATCTCACCAATCATGGTTATCTTCTATTCGTGTGATTTTTCCTTTCATGAATTAATGATGCTACACCTCTGCAAGATTCTAAAGGCAACCTTTAAAACCTATGAAGGTACATGGCTTTCTTTCCCCATTAATTCTGTAATATTACCCTCTAAATATTAATTAGATTGACCCTATCTTCTGCTTTCTGGTTGTAAGTTTCTCTCAATTTTTCATTAGTGCTACTCAATTTGAACGAATCTATCAAGCCTTTCTATTCAATTTATGCATGTCACGGTTCACGAATAAGTAGTGTTAACCTACTCTAAATGGTAAACAGTCGGTCACCTACTGTTTAGCCATTATTCAGTGCTAAATGACCGTTTAAACAGGTTCAAACGGTGTAAATGGCCAATTAAACAGAAATAGTGAGCCACTGTTTAGCGTTTAAACGATGTTTAAATAGACTAAATGTCTGTTTAGGCAAACAGTGGAATAAGGTTACTTTTCTTTAGACAGACACTAATTTCTACATGCTACCTTCAAGATAGAAATCTACGTGCAATAATGACAATAGTTTGTCCATGACTTCTGATCTGTTCCAAAGCTGATTCAAGTATAGGTAGAAGCGAACAAAGAAGCGGTACCAATTCATACATATTCCCATATTGCAAGTTCAACATTTAATCTATTCCAGTCTGTTGTTATCATGTCAATGCATAACACATTTTTTCCAATTAATCCTGATTCTTTTCATGCAAGCTAATGCTTCATATATATTTGCAAGTGCAATAAGGTCTCAAGTTGAATCACCAAAAACCATTTTATCATTTGATATCTTCAATCAAGCAGAAGAACCATACCATGGTTACATTATTTTATTTGTTTTCTGTTGAGTGCATAATTGACTTATATAGCCTTTCTTTCTTCAAGAATCCATTTGAAAACACTCTTTGATCCCACAGCAACGCACGGGGAAATCACCTAGTTATCTATTTTTGGCAAAAATTACGACTTGTGGAGAATGCTAGATTATATTGAAGGTGGCTAGAGGTGGAGCTCTTAAGAAAAAAAATGCCCGTCCTCCATTTCCTTAGCGAGAGAAAGGAGAGGGGGAAAGAAAGAGAGAGAGAGAGTTGCACATGATGTATTTGTTATAGGCAACCAGGAGGCCCCTATGTAGGCCCTATACTAGTGCTCATGCTCACACAGCCCATCATGCCCTAAGCCCATGTGTAACCCTAGTGCCTCCCTATTTGTGTTAGGATGTGTGGTCAAGGCACACATGACAACTTCACCCCATTAGCCTAATCATGACTTTTGCCTTTGGGGTTCTGTGGCCTGGTTATCTCAAACTCCACCCAACAACGACAACTTTCCTTTGAACTTTAGGGCATCACCTCCTTATTTGTTCATCTCTTATAGGTTTCCTTTAATTTTGTAGAGCCATTAAGGCTCTGGTAGTGCCGGCCTAGTGTCTAGTCCATATAGACCTTTGATTAACTTAGAATTTGGTCCGAAATACTTGTTGTGCCTTGATTATGATTGCCTAATTTAGGGTTGGATGTTGCATCCTAAACAAGAAAAGCTCAACAAGAAGAACTAGACAATAATGCAACATCCAACCCTAGTGCCTCCTCACCTTCATCCTTATATGCAATCAATGCATGGTGGATGGCACATGCCTACTACCACTTGCCTACTACGCCTCCATGTGATATGTTTCATACACTCCAACCCATGTATAAGAGCTTAGTGCCACATCCATAGCTTTACTTCTTGTGAGACATAGGTTGAGGGAAGTCTTGAATGCTGTCAAGCAATGTACAAGAGGTGTTGCTGACTGTTGAGGTCTTTGTGGCCTTGCTGGCAAGTTGATGACTCTCTGAGATCTGTGTGGAGAGGTGATGATAAGAATGCAAGGGACGAGGGGATTGTTCATTTGTGGAGAAGCCTCTTAGTGGGCACAACACCTAGGTGACCAATAGAGATGGTGGTAGTGTCTAAGCCTTGGTATCTTAGTAAAAATTTGTCTTTGCTTGGTGGGAGCCTTATGGAAAGCCCAAGACGTGATCAAAAGGAAATAGGTGATCATGTCAAATATTATGTATGGAGAATGAACTTGGACTAAGGGTGTCGTTGACATAGATACCACTGAATAAATCATCATATATAGGAGTTTACTCTGTTAGCCCTCACCTTTACTTGCACGCATTTAAGATTTCACATTTACTTTATGTGGGAATTCGGTCCAATACCATTTTGGTCATGATTGAGCTCCTCACCAATCTATATCTCACAGTCCCTATGTAGCTCAGTATGGCTATCTCGGGTGGGTGTAGGAAACATTACAATCTCTCCTATGCTTACGAATGACACTCCTTCAGGTGTGATGCATGGTCCTCTCACAAGAGCTCGTGCACGACAACTAAATCAACAGGTGAGCTCGTTCTTAAGTTCTAGTTTATACACTTGTGAGGATAGTATGCTACCTAATGTTTCTATTGATTATATTATATTTAGGAACTTAGGAGAGGAACATAAAGGCCATGGGAACCAGCAAGGGTGAGGAGGAAAGCAAGGGGGCGTCCAAGTCAAGTTGGAGGCCCAATTCATCTCGGAATAGGCCCCCCCGGCCTCCAGGAGCAGTCTGCACCAAAATCGTCGCCCAGGCCACAAACGGGCTTCGTTTTTTGCGAACCACATATCCCTAGAAAGATAAAAAACATAAGCTTTCCAATGCTGCCAGTTTCGGGCCTATTGGAGTTCGGAGTCAATGGGAAAACGTGTTGGAAGTTGGCGGACAGAATCTGTCCTCGGTGCTGCGCGCCCCACTTGGGCCATTGGGCCATGTATCGTGTGAGAGTCTTTTTAGTTTGCGTCTAGGAGTCCTTGGGTGACCCTCAGGTCTATAAAAACCTTAGCCGTCGCCCAAGTTAGGGTTTGGGTTTTGCTTAGTTGTTTCTGTCATCGAACAGTACTGTTTGGAGATTACTCCGGCTCTGTGTGAGACCCCACTTGTGAACTTAATCATTCATCAGCAATTTTCGTTGCATCTTTCTTGTTCTTGCTTGTGTTCTCGATTCACTGGCAGGGATTAGCCTTCGTGGTGAGGTCAACCGGGCAGCGTACGGTTGATAACCAGAGGACGCGTGGTGCTGCAATTGCAAGGGTCTTGATCGTGCCGATCGGGAGCCGGATCGTGAGTGTCTCGTGCCACCAAATCGACTTATCCTCCACCTGACAGAAGATCGGGAACCCCCTGGTCCCCATCAAGTGGTATTCAGAGCAAGGTTTACCGTCAGGTTTGCCTACAGTTATCCTTAATAGACTAGTTTCGTTCCGTCCCACAGTCCACGAAAACCCAAAAAAAAATCCATACCTACAACCACAACGTTAGCCTTTGCACAATTTCGGTTTCGGAGTCTGTAATTCTGAGTTTGTGTCTAAGGTCGAGTCGTGTTGCTGGTTTAGATAGCATTTTTTGTTTTAGTTAGGGTTGTCGTCGCCGCTGTGTTAGGGTTTCCCTCATCCAAACCCTATTTTGCCACCCTCCGCCTTCCCTGCTCTCATCCACCAGCCACATACATCCACCATCGACCCTTACCATCCATATCCACGCCATACATCCTTGTTTCCGAAGAGGTGTCACACTTCGAAAACCCTATTTCGGTGTCCTTCAGTAAAACGGCCATAACTTTTCGCTCGGAATTCGAAATAGGGCAAAAATATACCATGAAGTACTTTTGCGAAAATCAGCCGGGAAGACCGAGATATCGGGCCCTGAAGTTTCTGCAACTGGTGTAAAACGGGCTTCCAATCACAGTTTCTGTTCCACAGACCACGTCTTGTGTCCAGTTGTTCTGAAATTTTCTGTGACACTTCCTCTGGTGTGTGTGAGTTAAAAAAAATATAGTGACAAACAAAAGAGTGAAAAAAAAGAGCAAAAAAAATGTGAAAAGGAAAAGGAAAAGAGTGCCAAACAGGAAGTTTTTGACCTTGTGCTATGCTGATATCTGATCTAACAACTTGGTTGCTTGTTTGTTCTATGTTCTCCATTACTTCATACCATAACTAAAACAAGGACACATTTAGACCAGCAACTAGGGCAGTCTTTTGGACATTTATTCAGCATTACTATCTGTTACTGAATTGTGTGCCACTAATACATACATACAGCCTTCCTATAGCTCCACAGATTTTATCTCCTGATCAGCACAGGTGTTGGCCCTTGCAATCGCTTCATCACGCCCTCATGGTGTCACGAACCAGCCACCGGTTACACCGTCCTTTGTTGTGTTGGTAAGAACCGGGTAAGAACTTGATAAGTTTGCTCGAGAGCGTAAGACCCACCCACCTACCTAGTAGTCAAAGGGTTCATAATACTTGTTCTTGTTGTCTTTCTTGTTGTTTTTCTACGCTAACCATGGCAGGTGGCAAGAAGGGCGATAAGGGCGACAAGGACGATGACATTGACCTTTCAGAGTGTGTTCTTCATTCTGAATTGGCAGATATGCTACCCAAGATCAATGCCACGATCACAGAGGGCAATAAGGCGACCAACAAGTCTCTCGACACTTTGACTCGAAGCGTATCCTCCCTTATGCAGAGGGTGGATGCCATTGAAAAACAGCGTCTTGAAGAAAGTGCCAACAAACACTCCCCCACCAAGAGCGTTGTCAATGATAGCGACAAAAACAATGACAATGACAAGGACAAGGACCAAGATTTTGAAGACGAAGACTTAGGCGAAGACGAAGAAATTGAAGATGAGCCTAAGCTGCAACATCGACTACGTAACCGTCTTCGTCGCAATAAGAAAGGTATGGGAGGTAACAAGGGAGGTAACTATATCAGCAATGATGATCCCTTCGCCAAGGTAAAATTCACCATCCCTTCTTTTTCTAGAGCTTACGATGCTGAGGCTTATTTGGATTGGGAAATCACCGTTGAGCAAAAATTTAATTCCCATCTAGTTCCTGAACAACATCGGGTTAGGCAAGCAACTAGTGAGTTCAAAGATTTTGCTATTATTTGGTGGACTGAATTAGGTAGCCTTCGCTTACAACCTGATACATGGAATAGATTAAAAGAGGATATGCGTGAATGGTTTGTTCCTTCCTCTTATAAACGAGATTTGCGTAAGAAACTACAACGCTTAGAACAGGGAGACATAACCGTTCAGAAATATTATGCTGAATTGCAAAAGGGTATGATTCGTTGTGGGGTTAAAGAGGAAACTGAGGATAAAATTTGTCGTTTTTATGGTGGGCTACGGCGGGAAATTCACGACATTGTTGACTATAAAGAATTTTCTACTGTCAATCGTTTGTTTCATCTTGCCATGTTAGCAGAGAAGGAGTTGTAGGGACGCCAATCCAGGACCAAGAGCAACGCCGGCAATTCCTTCACTCCTCGGACGTCGACAGGACAAGCGAGGACAGCACCTACCTCCACCTTTCGACCGGCTGCACCACCTCCTTCGACAACCTCACGACCAGCGATAACGGCACCCTCCGCATGTGCCACGGGTAGCAAGGTATTGCCGCCGCCTGTTCCTGCCAAGAGCTCCTCCTCTGTTGCTTTCACAGGCCGTACATTGACGGAGATTCGCTTCCATAAGTGCCAAGGGATTGGCCATGTCCAGAGGGAATGCCCTAGCAAACGGGCATACGTTGCTACTGATAACGGGGGCTACATTAGCACCTCCGATGTTGAGGATGAAGAAACCGTCACAAACGACAACGGCGGCGTTGATGATGAGGGCACCTACGGGGCCGATGATTCTGCTACTGCCCATGCCATCATTGTGCAGCGTGTTCTCAGTGCACAGATAGAGAAAGCTGTGCAGCAGCAGCGCCATAACTTGTTCCAATTTTTATTTATCATCAACAACCGACGAGCACGCGTCATCATTGATTCCGGGAGCTGCAACAACTTGGTGAGTACAGATTTGGTTAAGAAGCTTGGTTTGACCACACGCCCGCACCCACATCCATACCATATTCAGTGGCTAAATGATTCCAGCAAAGCTAAGGTAACACAAACATGTCGGGTCCATTTTTCCATTGGTGCATATGCTGATTTTGCTGATTGTGATGTAGTGTCGATGCAAGCTTGCTCTCTTTTATTGGGTCGTCCATGGGAATATGACATTGATGCACTTCACTATGGTAGAAGTAATAAATATACCTTCATGCATAAGGGAAAGAAAATTACCCTTCTACCTTTAACAGAAAATTACCCTTCTACCTTTAACACCTGCTGAAATTATTAAGTTTGATAAAGAGAGGCTTGCAAGTGATAGGAAAACCAATGATGATAAATCTAAAATTCAACATGCAGCAAATCAAATCAGATTGAAGAAACCTGTCTTACTTGCTACAAAAAATTATCTTGCTGAAATTAATTCTGCTGCTATGTGCTATGCTTTCATATGCAAAGATGTCTTGTTTTCTTTGGAAGATATGCACCATACTTTGCCTCCTGCGGTCACTAACCTTTTGCAGGAGTATGCGGATGTTTTTCCCGCTGAGATACCTCCAGGGCTGCCACCTATTCAGGGGATTGAACACCAAATTGATTTGATACCAAGAGCGAGTTTGCCAAACCGAGCTGCTTATAGGACCAACCCTGAGGAGACTAAGGAAATTCAGCGACAGGTCCAAGATCTCTTGGACCGTGGGTACGTACGTGAGAGCCTTAGTCCTTGTGCTGTTCCGGTTATTTTGGTTCCTAAGAAAGATGGTAGTTGGCGCATGTGTGTAGATTGTAGAGCCATTAACAATATTACTATAAGGTACCGTCACCCTATTCCTAGGTTGGATGACATGCTTGATGAGTTAAGTGGTTCAACAATTTTTTCTAAGGTTGATTTGCGTAGTGGATACCATCAAATAAGAATGAAACTAGGAGATGAATGGAAAACAGCTTTTAAAGCCAAGTTCGGGTTATATGAGTGGTTAGTCATGCCTTTTGGGTTAACTAATGCACCTAGCACCTTCATGCGATTAATGAATGAGGTTTTACGAGCATTTTTTGGAAAATTTGTGGTGGTCTACTTTGATGATATATTGATTTACAGTAATCTTTGCACGAACATATGGATCATCTACGTGCTGTTTTTGATGCCTTGCTGGCTGCGCAATCATTTGGTAACATCGAGAAGTGCACCTTTTACACCGATCGAGTCTCCTTTCTTGGTTATGTTGTGATGCCGCAGGGAATTGAGGTTGATGAAGCCAAGGTGCAAGCTATTCGTAGCTGGCCTACGCCTACGACGGTCTCACAAGTGCGAAGCTTTCATGGACTTGCTGGATTTTACCGTCGCTTTGTGCCAAATTTCAGCACCATCGCTGTCCCATTAAATGAGTTGACAAAGAAGGGAGTAGCGTTCTATTGGGGTAAGCCACAGGAAGATGCATTTAATCTTTTGTAAGATAAACTTACTCATGCTTCTTTGTTACAACTTCCTGATTTTGGTAAGACCTTCGAGCTTGAATGTGATGCCAGTGGAGTATGCATTGGTGGTGTTTTGATGCAAGAAAATAAACCCGTTGCTTACTTTAGCGAAAAATTAAGTGGTCTTGTTTTGAATTATTCGACCTATGGTAAAGAATTGCATGCTCTTGTACGATCTTTGGAAACGTGGTAACATTATCTATGGCCTAAAGAATTTGTTATTCATTCCGACCATGAATCGCTAAAACATATTAGAAGCCAAGTGAAACTGAACCGTAGACATGCTAAGTGGGTTGAATTTATTGAACCGTACACAAGAAAGGGAAGGATAATGTGATTGCTGATGCTTTGTCTAGGAGATATACTATGTTGCTCCAACTTGATCATCGTATATTTGACTTAGAATCAATTAAAGAACAATATGCTTATGATGAAGATTTTAAGGATATCATGTTACATTGCAAAGAGGGTAGAACATAGGACAAATATGTGATAAATGATGGATTTATGTTTAGAGCTAACCGCCTATGCATTCCAGTTGGATCCGTTCGTCTTCTTTTGTTACAGGAGGCTTATGGAGGCGGATTGATGGGTCATTTTGGTGCCAAGAAAATGGAAGCCGTGCTGTCCGCACATTTCTTTTGGCCAAAGATGAGGCGAGACGTTGAGAGGTTTGTATATCACTACACTACATGTCAAAAGGCTAAGTCACGATTAAATCCATATGGTCTATATATGCCTCTTCCTGTTCCTAGCACCCTATGGGAGGATATGTCTATGGACTTTGTTTTAGGATTACCTAGGACAAAGAGGGGGGATAGTATTTTTCTAGTAGTAGATCGCTTTTCTAAGATGGCTCACTTTATTCCTTGTCATAAAAGCGACGATGCCGTTAATATTACTAATCTCTTCTTTCAAGAAATCGTTCGCTTGCATGGTATACCTTCTACTATTGTTTTAGATCGTGATGCCAAATTTTTAAGCCATTTTTGGAGAACGCTATGGAATAAATTGGGGATGAAGCTATTATTTTCTACAACCTGTCATCTCCAAACCGATGGCGAAACCGAGGTAGTAAATCAAACTTTATCTACCATGTTGAGGGCTGTTTTGAAGAAAAATTTGAAGATGTGAGAAGAGTGTTTGCCGCATGTTGAGTTCGCATATAATAGGGCGGTGCACTCCACCACCAAGGTAAGTCCTTTCCAGGTAGTGTATGGTTTCAACCCTCGTGCTCCTATTGATCTTCTACCTTTACCTACTAGTGAGAGAGTTCATCATGATGCAAAGGAACATGCTGATTTTATTCTAAAATTGTATAAAACCACTAAAGGCAATATTGAAAAGATGAATGAAAGGTATAGGGATGCGGGTAATAAAGGTAGAAAGAAAATTAACCTTGAACCGGGTGATTTAGTATGGTTACACTTGCGGAAGGATTGTTTTCTAGATTTGAGAAAGTCTAAGTTAATGCCTAGAGCTGATGGTTCTTTCAAGATAATTGAGAAAATAAATGACAATGCATATAAACTTGAGTTGCCTCCCGAGTTTGGGATTAGTCCCGCATTTAACAGTGTAGATTTGAAGCCGTACTTGGGAGAAAAAGATGAACTTAAGTCGAGGACGACTCCACTTCAAGAGAGGGAGGATGATGAGGACATCTCTCCTATGCTTACGAACGACACTCCTTCAGTTGTGATGCATGGTCCTCTCATAAGAGCTCGTGCACAACAACTAAATCAACAGGTGAGCTCGTTCTTAAGTTCTAGTTTATACACTTGTGAGGATAGTATGCTACCTAATTGATTATATTATACTTAGAAACTTGGGAGAGTAACAAGAAGGCCATGGGAACCAGCAAGGGCGAGGAGGAAAGTAAGGGGGGCGTCCAAGTCAAGTTGGAGGCCCAATTCATCTCGGAATAGGCCCCCTCGGCCTCCAGGAGCAGTCTGCACCAAAATCGTCGCCGAGGCCACAAACGAGCTCCGTTTTTGACGAACCACATATCCCTAGAAAGATAAAAACATAACCTTTCCAATGCCAGTAGTTTTGGGCCTATTGGAGTTCGGAGTCAACGGGAAAACATGTTGGAAATTGGCGGACAGAATCTGTCCTCGGTGCTGCGCGCCCCACTTGGGCCATTGGGCCATGTATCGTGTGAGAGTCTTTTTAGTTTGCGTCTAGGAGTCCTTGGGCGACCCTTAGGTCTATAAAAACCTTAGCCGCCGCCCAAGTTAGGGTTTTGGTTTTGCTTAGTTGTTTCTGTCATCGAACAGTACCGCCGTTTGGAGATTACTCCGGCTCTTTGTGAGACCCCACTTGTGAACTTAATCATTCATCAGCAATTTTCGTTGCATCTTTCTTGTTCTTGCTTGTGTTCTCGATTCACTGGCAGGGATTAGCCTTCGTGGCGAGGTCAACCGGGCAGCGTACGGTTGATAACCAGAGGACGCGTGGTGCTGCGATTGCAGGGATCTTGATCGCGCCGATCGGGAGCCGGATCGTGAGTGTCTCGTGCCGCCAAATCGACTTATCCTCCACCTGACGGAAGATCGGGAACCCCCTGGTCCCCATCTCATTACAACATATGCATCACTATGATGGCCTCTAAATAAAGCAACCTTTCTCTTGGGTGTCATATGTATCTTGTGTTGTTATCTCTAATGTTTAGTATTAACCCCCATTGATGGCATCTATGTTGGCATAAAACATGCCTTGGAGCAAATAGATTGGCATGAATTCTTGATGGTGGAGAAAGATGCCCATCTTCCTTCTTTTTTCATTAACTCGAGGGATTTTGTAGACTATATATTGTTACGGATGATGCGAAGTCCCCTAGGACCATGTTATACCCTTGGGTGGGTATAAATTAAAATATTTTGGATTACCAAGAGTCAAATATGTTGGAGGAAAGATGACACAATCACAGCAATTGGCGTGTCTACCTAGGCCCAACTGAGCAATCGTTGTCACATGACCTACATGGAGTGCTTGCACTAGTGTTTCATTTGTTGATGCAACCTTGTTCATTTAATGCAACACATTTAGGGCATGTATGGGAATGCAATCATGACCATAGCCCCCCCCCCCCCCACCCTAAATTGACCAAGCTCAGACTTGGCCCACCTTGACAACTTCTCTTTAGGCTTAGCGGCCTTCCCTTCAAACATCTTAGCTCCATCTAGTTCCCTTCACCTAGAGGCCATATACCTCTAGTCATGGTGGTGGGCCTAAGGGTGTGGAAAACTGTCCCCAATAGTCACGATGTTTACATTCTACTTAAGAATTGCCCTAAGAAAATATTTTGTGATGTGGTGTGACATAGTCATTAGGACCTCACAAAAGTATGACAATCGGAAAAAGGGAGATTAAAAGGGGAAATACAATAATATCAATATAAAGAATAACAAATAATCACTTGCCTTTGTAGTTCCTTCTTCAATAATAGGCTATGGAGTTAGGGCTTAAGCAATCCCCAAATATTAGTTCCTTCGATGACAATAGCAACACGCAATGAGTATGGCCCTTGATTCACCAGAGCCAAGGAAGTGGTGCAAACGAGTCCGATGAGATCCACAAAATTTTAGAGATGATATGGCGGATGTAGTAGCAGTAACTGTTCACTAAAATACGTTAGAGAGGCAACATGAGCGGAGTTAGTACTAGAACAAGCGATTTGTTAATAATTTCTTGTACTATGGTAAACAAATACCCAAGGCATGTGGATATTAATCACCTGAATCATGGTACTTAAGCAAGAAGGAGCAACACGTTCCACCATGTTTTGAAGGAGACCCAGGATGGCAATTGCATCGACAATACTTGTTTAAGTAGAGCAGATCAGGCAGAAAGTCATGACTAGGAGCAACCAAGGGGAGATACTGTTTGTGGTGGTAGGTGCTTGTGCTAGAAGAGAGTGGGCAACGGCGAGGTGAAGACTGTTTTGGATTAGGGTCTGGTTTTAGTAGCAAAGTATATATAGTCAAGGTTGGTGGATCTAGGCCTAATGCAACTTGGCCTAACCCATATAGCATAAAGGCCCACTTACCCCCTCTGTGTTTGTGGCCCAATCAGTGTTTTGATAGGTATGTGTAGGCATCGGACAAAGCCCAATGCATGGGCTTAGACACCACACACAAACGAAGATATCTCACCCTCTAGAATGTGATTGAGAAAATTCCATATTTGACACTGAAAAACCTGTGCATTCCTTTCTTCGCCCTTGAATGTTAAAACCTTCCCCGTATGTGCCCCAGGCCGGCGGCACCAACCTTCCGTGCATGCGCCCAGGCTTCGTGGAACCTATCGGTCAGCGGTGCCCGAGGTAAGGAGCACCTCGCCTGACACCGATGCTCTCCCCTACACAGTGACCTCTCAAGATAACACATATCAACTCTGTCTACTAACACCAGTAGGGGTAAAAAAAGTCTTTTGTCTTGCTATGTAAGACTCCAAAATTTGACCATGAGATTTTTTCTAAAATCTCCCTCTAATTCAAAATTTGATTTTTCAAATCTTGTTTGTTTGAGTGCACAATCATGAGCTCAACAAATCCTATCAACCTTCGAAAATTCTATCTCGTTTCCCCAATACTTCTCAAAAAATTTGGCAAAATTCCCACCAAAAATCTCCTCAAAATCCCTCCAAAATTTCCCACCAATTCCTAGCTCTAAAAACTCAAAATCAAATTCCAAAACCCAAATCAGAAAAGGAAAACTCCCTCCCCTTTTCGGTCGGGTCGCAACCCACCTGCCCTTTCTCCTCCCTTCCCTCGCACGAGCAGCCCATCTCCCTCCTCTCTCTCCCTCTAACTACCGGGCCCCGCGTGCCAGCCTGCCTCCCTCTCTCTACCAGTGGGTCCCGCCCATCTGTCATCTTCCCTACACCCAGCGTCGGCTTTCGCTGAACAACGCCGCAGTTGTTGTGCCGCCTCCGCCTCCACCTGGCCCTGCTATGGCCCTCTCCCTCTCTCCCTCCCTCTTTATCTACTAGGGAACCCACTGGTTAGGCAGCCTCGGTGTCATTTTTGCCCCCTCCAACCGCTGTCGCCTCCCTTTTCTCCTCCTTCCTTGACCACCGCGCCTATAAAAGGAGCCCCGGCGAGCCTCGCCGCCCGTTCCCCGACCACACGCGCGCACCCAAGCGCACTCGCACACACCCACGCACTCTCGTACACACACCCTCTCTCCCCTCCCTCACCGGAGTGCTCGCGGTGGGCTGACCCACCAAGGAGACCTCATTGTGTACCTCCTCCCTCCACCCCCAAAATTCACCCTCCTCCGGCCATCCTTGATCAAATCAAGGTGAGCCCGTGCTTCGCTGCCTCTGTGCGCACTTCCTCCCCCGCCCCTCTGGCCGAAACCGCACAGGCAGAGCAGGAGCGTCGTCATGCCGCGACTCCCTTTCCTCACCGATGCTCCAGTCGCACGCCGCTAGAGCCGCTCGTTGCCCCTCTCACCTCCATGCCACCCCTATCCGCTTCGCCGCCTCGCCCTCCCCCTCACCGACATGACCTCATCGCCGGAACCGGGCCACCGGTTAAGAACTGCCGGTGAGCCGTAGCCACGACGGCACACGGTTCGACCAAACCGAACCACGTCGTTTCTCCTCAGTGCGGTAGACGTGTGGAACCCACCGCTCTGCCATCGGATCATGCCGTCCGCCCCGTCTCCCATCGTGTGGGCTGGACTACTAAGGCCCAAGGGCGTGAAGGGGTGAACGGGCCAAGCCGGGCGGTATGGAAGTGGGCCGCGCGCTGATTTTTCGGCCCGCGGTGCCATTTTCTTTTTTTTTTTTTTGTGGGTTGGACTACTAAGGCCCAAGGGCGTGAAGGGGTGAACGGGCCAAGCCGGGCGGTATGGAAGTGGGCCGCGCGCTGATTTTTCGGCCCGCAGTGCCATTTTCTTTTTTTTTCTTTTTGATTTATGATTTTCTTTCACAGAGAATTTCTTATATCTCGATCGTTCGAACCCCGATTTAGGCGATTCTTGTGCCTAAATTCTCCATAAATCGGGCTCTACACATCCATGCACTTCATCGCTTCCATGTGGGTTCGGTTAATGGGGCTACACTTAACCTGTTAGACAAACTGTACGTGAACCGTTTCCAATAGGTCTAATCTGCCCTTCTCCTAATCACAACAATGTATGACTATCGGGCCCCATTGTTGCGATAGGTAAGTAAAGCTGGGAACTTTCCCTCAATCGCACTAGTAGTTAGCTGTTAGGCACCATAATCGCGATGGGCGGAATGGTCTAAGCTCACCACAAATTGGAACTGCTTTATCCTGTCTCGGCCTTGTTTCTGCTAACCTCGTAATAATCTGCCTCATTCTTAACCCTTGTTGTCCGCAGGAACCCTTCACATCACCATGCAACCCCCTTGCTCCCGAAGCCCCCGCTCTTGCTATGGCCGTCCGTACACCCGGCCACATCATTCCTTCCTCGTCTGCTTAAAAGCCCAGTGGAGTGATTGGCTTGTAGCTCAACGTCTCGCTGCACACCCCCTAGCCATGGATCAACTCCACTCGCTAGAGCCAGAGCCGCCGGTATGATCTACCGGAAAACCCATAAATCCCTTCCTCAACAAAAACCAACCTCCTGTTGAGCTCATAATGTGTCTTGCTTGTTGTTTTCCCTGTTTGTGCGCGTAGGCCTTGCCGGAAGTTTCGATCGGTCAGGCCCTCTTGAAGTTCTACTCTGACCTTGAACTCGACACCATGAACATGGAAGCACTACCCCAACCCAACGAAGAGCAAGTCTACCGGAATCCTCACCTGATGCATGATTTACCCGGTTTTCGATACACAACCCATTTTCCTATTAAATAATAATACCTGCATGTTTTGCGTGCTAAGGATACATGGTAGGATAGCCTCCTGAGCCTCTCTAGATGTAGCGTGCTTAGGCGGATCGCTCACTCAATTATACATATTACTCTTGTGGATATGGTGGTGGCGATGTGTGTGTGGTTTTGAAAACATAGGGAAAGACCCCGGCGGACGACTTCTATCGACTATGCCACGAGATAGAAGGGCAGAATACCCGGGTACCATTGCCACTGTCACTTTGGTGTCCGGCCTCGTGGAGAGGACTTGACGGTGTGAGGAGTTTCTGCCCTGAAGGACCAAGTTGAAGTCTCATCTTGCCTAATTCCTTTGGTACAACCACTCGACGCTATATGGAGCAGCACCTAAGCCCTAGCTAGAATGGATAGTCTGGCAGTCATCGTGTGCCAGTGTGGCGAGCGGATCAGGATTGGAGCTTGGGTCGCGTGTTTGCTGCTGCTGGCACTAGGCGATAAAGCTATCTGAAGTCCTCTGTAGACACTGTTTGACAATGAAAGGAAGTCAAAGGCTTAGCTTGAAATTCGGACGCTTATTTGGTCATAAGCAGTCGCTGAGTCCAACTTGTGGGTCATACAATCTCTGATCAGAGTATAAACCTATTCAGATAGCCCGTTGTCCACTGGTATGGACGGGTTATGGATTCTTTACGAGAACTAGATGTTTTATAAAACTGTGTGGGCTTGACTCGGTGGAAAACTAGTGTTTTGGATGCTATGGGGGTGTGGCCCCATAGAGGTGGAGAAAAACTTTTGGCATGCGTGCCATATGCCACTATGGATCGACAAGTCCAGTGGCACCGTTTTGGAAAAGGCGATTTCTTGAGATAAAACTAGGAACTAATGAGCCTTGCATATGAAAATGATTTCTAGCAAATTATCCCCAGCTCTAGATATATCTTGCATGTAGTAGTAGCGTTAACCCCACCCTTATGGAGGAATGTGGGCTTGCAGAGTGTAAGGAAAATGGGCCCTAAGCCTTATGCTTAGTCCCCATATGTGGTTTTGGTGGTTGAATTGACAACACGCGCCATGAGACTAATATTTGTGTATAAGTGTTTTTGTCTAAAGTCCTAGGGTGTAAATGATGGACTTGGGATACAAACACCTCAAAGGAGGATCCAAAAGGCACAAGAGAAGACCCAAGCCGCCATCAAGTTGCAAGCGAGGGTCCTGACCCGGCGGTCCCGCTTTTTTGGCTCAAGAACAGAAGAAAATGCATGCACCGGACAGTCCGGTGCCTACAAGGAGGCGAGCCTAGAGCTGAAGAACCGGTGCAAAATTCCATGCACCGGACAGTCTGGTGCCTCACCACCGGACAGTCCGGTGGCTCACCACCAGACGATATAGGCTGAGAAGGATGAGGCGGAGTCCGGCGCTGGATCCACCGCCGGACAGTCCGGTGGCTCACCACCGGACAGTCCGGTGGTACCACCGGACGTTATAGACTGAGGACAATCCAAGTTGAAGACCTAGCGCTACAACGCACCGGACAGTCCGGTGGCTTACCGTCGGACAGTCCGGTGGTGCCACCGGACAGTCCGGTGGCTCCAACGGTCACATTGTCAAAGCAACGGCCGACTCGAAGAAGGGGCAAATTACACACACCGGACAGTCCGGTAGTGTACCACCGTACTGTACGGTGGGTACACAGAAAAATGGAAAATACCTCTAACGGCTAGTTTTGGAGGTGAGGCCTATATATACCCCCTTGGTCGGCCTCCCCATTGTGGTTGGAGCATCCTGAGCTAGCACAAGTGTTGATACACATTCTCCATGCCCATTTGAAGTGTAGCAACACCATTCGAGAGCCCAACCACCACAAGAGCAAAACTAGACACATCCGGGATAGCTAGTGCTTAGTGCATCCTTGCTAAGGCCACCTTGTCTATTCCCCATGCCTGCGTGCCCTTGTGTGTGTGCGGTTGTAAGTCTTGCGAAACCCTCCGGAGTATGGAGTGGCCGCCACCACCTTGTGAGAGGGAGGAAGGCCCTCGGCATTTTAGCCAAAGCTTTCTCTAGTGGAGACGGCGGGGTAGCTCCGCGAGAAGGACTCAGAAGACCCCAACGACCGTATCCATCCTCTACCCTTGCGTGGGCGAGGCCGTAGCCTGTGGAGGACTATGCGAGAGATAGGTTCGGGTGGGTGTGTACCAAGGATATCCGGAGACCCGACCGTGGTTGCTTGACTTCCGCGGAAGTCACTTTGACATCCTCCACCCTTGCAAAGGGCGAGGCCGTATTCCTTTGAGGACTAAGCGAGGGCAAAGCCCTTTGTGGAGCGCCAGCGAGGACGTAGGGTTAGAGGCACGTTGGCCTCCCCGAACCTCGGGAAAAACATCGTCGTGTCTTCACCATGTGCTACCATCATCGTCATCGGGAGTTTGCATTCTCTATCACATCTCTTTAGCTTCCGCATTTACATTCTTGCATTTGTGTGCTTACGTTCCTAGACTACCTTAATAAGATAGTTTCTAGGTGGAACTAGGTTGCAAGACTTGGCCACGGTAGAAGTAGCAACACTTAGCAAAACCTTAGTGCACAAAGCTAGATTTACTTGCATAGGTTTTGCTTAGTGGTTGTAGTTTTTAGTGAGCCTCATTTTTAGAAATCTTAATTCACCCCCCTCTTAGGCGTCGGTCCAACCTTCACAGAGTACGTCTTCGTACTCACCCTTCTTTGTTGTTATTTTTCAGAGAAGACGAAGACTACCCCCAAGTGACCTTGTGCGTGTGATGGTTATGGCCTATCCTAATGGTGTGATGTGGGAAAGCTTGGGCCTCCGTTTTATTGTTTCGCTACAATGTATAGGGCTATGCCCCGTTTGGTCTGTCCCGTTAAGGGCGGATCTGTACTACTCTGATGTATGTAATAATATGGTTATCGTATCCCTGTGAATGATAATAAAGCACATTTTAGTCCCTTAAGAAGGAGGGGCGCTTCATGCTACTTAACATCGTTAAGTGCCACTTAACATCGGAGTGTCAAACGGGGGATCCACAAAAATATGATTGGCAAATAGGGAAGTTTTAACTTTTGAGGGCCAAGAAAGGAATGATGCCCCAATCTAGTGACGCTGACCTTTGTGCCCTAGGATTCGCGGCGCCCATCAGCCGTCGACCAAGGTTGCATGATGCCCGGATCAGCCGCCAGCCCCCTGTTGACGGCACTTAAACACGGCAAAACTTATACTGCAAGCGACAGTATCGTGTGTAGCTTTTGTGGCGGAACCGCCCTGCTTAATCCAGACTAAGCACACCTGCCACCTCTGGCTCGCAGTGCACTTAGGCCAGACTAAACCCGATAGTCCGTCGAGAGTACTTCGGCTCTCAATAACACCATTCCCAGAGGAACCGACATCAAACACATCTGACTCTCGAAGGAGCCACAACAATTACATCATCACAGGTGGTTGATAGACTTAATTTACAAACCAAATATATGATCAAATACATGTTCAAATATAGCGGAAGCGAATTCAGAGTATATATATATCGGAAGCGTTTTCAAAACATCTCGCAGCGGAAATCATGATACTTAAGTAGTCTTCATGCAGTGATGAACAAGGCAAGTAGCACCGAGCCCACCGGTACTACCACCTCCAACATAGATGCCCAGATGTCATCAGTACCTGTAATCCAAAAGTGGGGGCAAACCCTGAGTACTAATTACTCAGTAGGACTTAATGGAAATGGCTTACGGTTGACGCAAAGCTGGCTTACTAAGAATTTGATCCTTAGCTGTTGATTTTAAACAGGATCAAGTTAACACGTGGAAGCAGGATTTGATAGCTGCTTGATTTATCATATAGAAGCAGGATTTGACAGCTGCTTAGTTCACCATATCAATAATACTAATCATGAGTACAAAGATAAGTTGCATGAAAGTAAAGCATGTATAACCAAGCATGTACTATTCAAAACCATGAATTGATAATACAACATATTCAAGTGGATTACTACTTTGTCCATTAGTGGTATTGGCATTCTCACACCTGGTGAGCATTAGCGATTCGAATCGATTTTTATATTCCTGGAAATAACAAGAAGTACCAGGATGGCATATGCTTACTAACCCCCGGCGTTCCCACATATGCCTCCCCCATCTCCACTTGTCCCATTCCAAGTTCGATTCAATCCTTCCGTAGTTCCCAGGTTGTGCCACCTTAGGAGCGTTACCTCGGCGTACCGGGTCCAGCCCTCCCTCGAGTACAAGCTCCCTAAGGTATTACAGTAGGAGTCTGTCTCTGTTCTTCGGATGGCACAAGTAAAACTTTCACCGGGTCCATTATCCGGATAAGCACCCTAGCAATGTTATGCCGACCAATAGGCGAACAACGACCAGCCTTATGCGACTCGGGCGGAGTCCACCATACATTATTCCAATTCTCATCAAACAATTCCATATCTCCGTCCGGTCTCCATTTAAAACATAACATAATCCAAGTAAGATTCATAATAGTGAGATTTCTTCTCTGAAAAGCAATCCCTACGGGACGAGTGACCTTTATTCACTCGTATCTACTCGCACCTAACCGTTTTAGGCACACGTCCTGTGACTCTAGGTATAGGAGGTAGGGACAGGGCAGCCAAGGAATCTAATGTAATTGGTTTCAACCAACTCCTAATGCATATGCGTAATCAACAATTATTTTATTTGCTGGGAATAGCATGGTCCTGCCTACCTTTGAGTATTCTTATGAAAACAAACAAACTAATCTAAGTTAGTTTGCCGGGTTGGGAGGATTTGCCCCAGCCAACCCCTTCAAACAAGGACGGAGGAAATCAGCGACACGTCGTCTTCTTTCTCTTGGTGCAATTCGTTGTTCGGCTTATCGATCAATAGCAACTCTTGTGTCGTCCATTCTTTCGCGGAATTTATATGCATGATATAATATGCAAGTGAGTGCAAAAGAACGTAGATACATGCATATGGTATAGGTTATATGTATGACACAGTGCAACGAATGTCAATGCGTGCATGAAAATGCAAATGAAACAAACGTATGTCAAGTAGCTTGTGACAAAAAGACTCAATTATACTTAGTTCAAATACTTTCCACAATGAGAAACTTAACAACTTTCTTAAAAAATCATACAACCCATCACTAAGAAATCATACAAACCATCATCACATTTTATCTCTGAAGTTATCATAAATTTCTGTCTTGTATGTGTACACAGTCCCTATCAATTGAAATGAAAGTGTCTCTTAAAAGCCCTCCATTGCATACCCTTGGAATCACAAGATGTATTTGATGGGTTGCAGCAAATAACTTTATATAAGCACAAAAATGTTGTCACTTGCAGTTAAACATAAACATGCAAATTAATGGACACGCTACCTTTATTAATAAAATGCACTTATAAGTTCATGTAGTTAAACAACTCAAATTGATCTCAAACTTTTACCACATACAGAAACATGCTACATAATGCTACTGCCAAAATTTCAGCTACAAACAAATTATAATAAATTTATTAAAATTCCAGCAAGTTACCAGCCCTATAGCTTCTCAGATTTTTCATAATTTATAGAAATGGTTTCTGGACTTGAAATTTCTACAGCAATTATTTCATTGCATAATCATATACAAAAATCCACAAGCACAAAATCTAGTTTTATAGAACATCTAATTTTCATATATTTATCTTATGCAAATTAAGATGCACTTATAAACAGTGTTAATAAACTCTACAAAATCACATTCTGGACACCCTATCATACTAGTAGCATACCAGATTTTTCATAGAATTATCTTTGCATTCTAAAATCACTTTTTCTAATTATCAAGCCTAGCAAGTACTATTTTGCCAATTTCAAAACAGCCGCTAAAACATACATGCACAACCTCATACTTTACCCATGAACTACTCATACTATCTCAAGTGCATGAAAAATACCAGAGGTCATATTTGAGCATATTTTATACAGTATTCATTTTCCAAGAGGAATAAATACACAAATCACATGCATAAGGGCAAAACAGTAAATTAGTCAATTCTAGGGCTACCAAAAATCACACAGTACCTAGATGCCATAACAAAATTACTGTCCAAGTTTCAAAATTTTCGGAGTTCATTTTGTCCACTTTTACCATTTATTAACCCTCACATGCATGCAACTTAAACAAGGGTAAAACAGACTTTTCACCCATCCACATCATACCCATCCTGTAGATCTACTCACAAGGAGTTCATAACCACTGAGTTTGTCCATTTTGGATTTTTCTACAGTTTTATACGATTTTCTGAAGGTTTCAGCTCAAAATAACATATTGACCCTGATCTAGGACTCATACGTAATTAACCGTAACCTCCAGGGGTTAGATTGAGAGATCCACAAGACTCACTGCACAGCGCACTGACTGAAACTTGAATACGTGAAAATGCAGGGGCTAGATCGTGAAAAGGGTCCTTCTTCTACCTTCGGCCGACGGCGTGAACGCGCGGCGGCCCGTCGTTCTCGCGGCGGCGCCGGCGCGTGGAGGGCTGGACTTGGAGCCAAAGGGGTGGCCGATGGTGCTCCAGGCCATGGCGACTCCAACCCGCTAGGTCTTGAGGAGGGAGGAGGTCAAAGCGGCCCAGGAGCTCGCGTGAACCGGAGGCGCACCGAAGGCCGAGGACGCGGCGTCGTGAGTTCGATTCGGCGGCCTCGAGGTGGAACGGCGACGATACCTAGCGCGTCGGCTGCGCGAGGACGAGGCGAAGGCGGCGGTAATGTCCAGGAGGCGTGGGGAGGGCCGGACGGTGGCCTCCCACGGCGAAGGGCCGGCGGCAATGGCGGCCATGGGGGCGCGCTCGCGGAGGGAGGTGATGGAGCCGATGGCGAAGGGCGAGGCGATGCGAAGGTGGTGGAGGACGGTGAGGCGAGCGCGAGGTGCGCTTCGGTGGGGCAGGAGGCAGCCCGAGGCGGTGGCTGGGAGAGCTTGCCGCGGCAGCTCCAATGGCGGCGGGGCTCTGCGCTTGTGGAGGGAGAACGGGAGGGCGGAGAGGCGAGACGAGTGTGAGATAAGAGGGAGCGAGGAGGAGTGAGCGAGAGTGTAGGTGGCCCGGAAGGCATCCAGGTGAGGCCTTGGGCGCGGCATCGGCGTCAGCCGGCGTCGGCCACGCGCGGCGCGGGCAGGCGTCGTCCGCCGCGTGGGCGCGCTAGAGCGGGGAGGAGGGAGAAGGCGCGGTGAATGGACTTGGTCCACGGACCGGGGCGGCTGACAGGTGGGCCCGGGGTGAGAAAGAGAGAGAGGTCCATTGGACCGAGTGCACTGGGCAACGCGCGGGGGTGGGACCCACTGGTCCGATTTTCGTCCGACGCGGCGGGAAACCGAAGTGGGCTGACTTGTGGGGCCCACTTGTCATAGAGACAAGGAAAAAGGAAAATCCCAAAAATTGGAAAATCCAGCTTTGACCGCAGGAAGCTCCGTTTGTATTTCACGTTTTTGAACAGGTTAGAGGCCAAATTTGAAAATGACCCAATTGGATGAAATGTTCTACATTTCGATCTCCACAACTTTATTATAAACTTTCATACCATGTTCCACTCAAAAATATGATTTAAATTTGAATTTAAACTGCTGACCAAGGTTTGACTCAAAGAGTTTTATACCAATGTTGTTCAGAATTTCAAGACCTACAACTTTCTCAATAGAAACTTTGCAATATTTTGGCTTTAAGATCAAGAAAATTAAAAATTACTAATCAGGTCATGTTTGGACAGAATTCACACGCTGACAAAAAAAGACCCAAAACTCTATGCAAACCTTACTGCATGTCAAAGCACCAATTACCAAAGTTGTTCATCATGAAATTGTCTACAAGTTTGGTATAAAAAGTTTCACCTAGATCATAACACATTCCAAGTTATAGCGACAAGTTTGGAGGCCTACTCAGGAAAAACTGAATTTAATTGAACTAATTGGATCCAAGACTATAACACCAATTAAGGGGTATTAAATAGAGTCTAATCAAGCTCTAATTGGATCCAAGACATGCATGATATGGGCGCCACAAATAGATAAGAGCAACGAGATAACTCAAGGTAGACAAGCATGATCAAGCATAAACTTCATAGCATAATTAAATCAAGATCAATCAACCTAACCCCCTAGATCGGTTTAACCTTTCCCCAGACTTTACTGTCACTAGTAATCAGGTAATCGACGAGAAACTTTCAACAATCACATAATTAGAGAATGCACCTCTAATTACTTTATATGGTCTAATAACATAATTAGCACAACTAGAACCTCTAACCACCATGATCACAAGAACTAGATATACAACTATATCATTAGTAAGCTAGATCAATGATCAAGAACGCTAGAAGAATATAACCCTTAATAACATGCTCTAATTAACATGCACCTAGACCTAAAGTTAATTACAGCTAGAACAAGCATAATAAGGACAAGAAGATGATAATTAGACAAGAACAATGCTTCATTAATAAATTATATCATACTTACAACCATGCACTTCCCTTGATGATACAATTAGACCTCTGGAGCTAGGTAATTAGAGAGCCATGCAAGGTCTCTAATCACCTCTAAGAACTAGAAGTACCTCTAATCCTAGACAAGAACTCGACCCTCTACTCTCATCTAGTTGTTGTCCCTCCTCTCTACATCTTTGTTGCCTTGATAATGAATTGGATGGCCTTGGGGGTCTCAAGGGGGCTTGTATTTATACCCCGGAGGTGCCTAGGGGCGCCCTCTGAAGGGATCTAGGCCCTATTTGGTGTTTTGTTAATTGTGACAACGTTGTGTGGACTAATGTTTCAATTGAGTATATTGAAGGGAATTGAGTCCACTGACAAATGAGCTCGGTTTGTATACATTAAGCATGGTGATTGCTTCATGGATGGATAGCTCAAGGCAAAGGTATAAATATAGGTTTTGAGTTTTACCGGTCAAGCGGTGCTTAGAGGATGAAAATTGACCGGATTAATAGGCTAGATAGCCGTACTATCAAGAGGGGTCAATTGTCTTTACTTGACTGGGTCTCTAGTGCCTCATTGATCATATAGTTGATGAATTTGCACGAGGGATAACTGCATTTCAGCTTGGTTGTGTAGCCCTCTGAATTAGCTTTCCATAGAATCCGAGATCACCTAATTTGGACATCGGAGCTAAAAGTTATGGCCGTTTTACTGAGTGCTGGCTGGGCTGAAATTCAGAGTGGTGGACAGTCCGGCCTTGTGAGGCAGACTGCCGCAGTTAAAAGTAAAATTTGGCCCAGAGTTGGTCTGCTTCCTGTGTGGTTTCTGAGCCCCAACGGCGGACAGTCCGGCCTTGGAGGGCAGATTGTCCGCAGTACTAACTGGAGTTTGGGTCAGGGAGCTGGAGTTTTCTGCCGGGTGTTTTTCAGTTGAACAGCGGACCGTCCGGGCCCTTTGGGCAGACTGTCCGCAGGTCATTTTTTCCCAGCGCCCCTAGAGCAGCAGAGTCCCTAGTGTTTCTAGTGTGTGAACGGCGGACTGTTCGGGCCCTGTGTGGCGGACTGTCCGCAGTTCATTTTTTAGTGACTCCGACAAGTATCTTTTTGAAATATAGCCGTTGCGTTGAGTGGCGGACTGCCCGAGGTTTGTACTGCGGACAGTCCGCAAGAACTTTGTTTTCACGCGAAAGGCTTTGTAACGGCTATTTTTTGGAGTGGGCTCTATATATACTTGGTCCCCGGCCATGGGGGACTCTCTTGGGCATTTGGATCACTTATTGAATATTTTTGAGCCTTCCCTCTCCTCTCTCTCACTCATATTGCTTGGGATTGCATTCTACTGAGATTGAGAGGCATCTAGTGCATTGCATCAAGTGTTTGATCTTTGGGGCACTAGGGAGATCATCAAGCAAGGTCTTTGGCTTGTTACTCTTGGAGGTTGCCGCCTCCTAGACGGCTTGGTGGTGGCTGCCGTGGAGCTCTCCAAGGAAGATTGTGGAGGAGCCCCAGTGGAGATTGTGAGAGGCGTTGTGCTTTCCTCACCGGAGCGGTGAAAAGCAACTCTAGTGGATATCGAGGTTTGGAGAGGTTCTTTAGTCCGAGCCGTCTCGTATGCCAAGTGGATTCTTGGTTGGCCAAGTGGATTCTTGGTTGGGAGCGGTAGGATTTTATTGAATCCGCCTCAACATGGATTAGGGGTGACCGGCAAGTCACCGAGACCACGGGATAAAATCTTGAGCATTGTGTTGTGAGCTTTCTCTTACTCATTTACATCCAAGCATTTCTTTGTCATTTACTTTACTAGAGATTGAATTGTTATCTTATCACCCTAGGTTGCAAACCCACTTGGCTTAACATAGGCTAGAAGATTTAATTCTCTTGTGGTTCTAATTAAATTTGCCTAGTGTCTTTGATTTTAGCTGTTACCGTCTATTCACCCCCCTCTAGCCGGTAATCTCGATCCTACAAGTGGTACCAGAGCGGGTTACTACTTAATTTGCGGGTTTAATCATCCAGGAGTTTAGTTATGGCTAGTGGAAGTGGAACTAATATTCATATGGGGAAGCCACCTCGTTTTGATGGGAATAATTATGATTATTGAGAAACAAGAATGATGGTTCAGCTTAGAGCTATGGGTGGGAGAATTTGGAAAATTATGAACGATGGTTATGTTATTCTTAAGTAAGATGCACTCACTCCCACCGATGAGGAAAATATTCTTATCAATGATCAAGCTATGAATGTGTTGTATGATGCTTTAGATGTGGGTGAGTTCAACTGCATTAAGAATCTCAAAACTGCACATGAGATTTGGACCAAGCTCATGGAAATTCATGAGGGCACTACCATGGTCAAAAGTGCCAAACTTTATGTGTACAAGGGCATGTTTGATAAATTTGTGATGATGAAAGAAGAAAGTGTGTCAGAAATGTTCAACCAGCTGAATGAGATTGTGAATGAGCTCAAAGGTCTTGATTTTGATGTGGCAGATGAGGACTTCTCTCACAAGTTCCTTAGATCACTACCAAGTTGATATGATACAATTGTCACTTTGCTTGTGAGATCCGACTTGAAGACCATTTCTCCAACCGAAGTGTTGGGTGAAGTACTCACTCATGACATATTCAAGAGGTCACAAGAAGAAGCTCATGGTGAAATGGTTGATGAGAAGAAAAAATGTATTGCATTCAAGGCACAAGCATCAAAGAAAGGGATGAAAGATGATAGTGAAGATGAAAGCAACTCCAATGAAAGTGATGAATGATGTTAGAAATGGCTAAATTTCTTAGAAGATTCAACAAGTTCTTGAAATAGAAGAAGAGTTTCTCAAGAAAGAACCGATCATCAAAGAAGAACCCATTTGGTGAGATAGAGTGCTACAAGTGTGGTGAACCGGGCCACATTGCCATATATTGCCCAAGCAAGAAGAAGAAGGGCAATGATGATAGTGATGATGAGAAGAAAAAGAAGAAGAAGTACTATAACAAGAAGATGAAGAATGGTCAAGGCTATCTTGGTGAGTGGGATTCCGATGCAAGTTCGGACTCCGATGATGATGGCAAGCCTAGCAAGAGTGTGGTCGGCATTGCTATAAAAGAAGCACCTTCACTCTTCTCTACTCCACATTGTCTCATGGCAAGAAATGATACTATTGATGATAGTGATGAAGATGAGGATGAGGAGTACACTTATGATGATCTTGTGCGCATGCTCGAAGAGGCCGATGAGCACATGCACAAAGAAAAGGTGAAGTACAAGGCATTGAAAAAGCAAAACAAGTATCTTGAAGAATCCCTTGGAGAGCTAAAATCTTCTCATGAGAATCTCAAAGAAGCACATGACAAGCTAGAGGAAGTCAATACTCAACTTGTTCATGAAGTCACCAAGGCTAAAGAAAAAATGATTGAAACATGTTCTATGGATGGTTCCCAAGATGTACCTAGCTCCTCAACATCTCTTTTCGGCATGAGCAATGAAGCTTCCGCAAGCAATGGACCCTCTACTAGTTTCTCCACTAGTGATGGTTTTTCATGTGACGCCACTCTTCTTGTAGAGAATAAGATATTGAAGAAGAAAGTTGATGAGTTGACACGTGACTTGGAAATAGCATATGGTGGTAAAGCTTGTTTGGGTATGATCTTATGTACTAGAAAATGCTCCATCAACAATGAGGGCCTTGGCTATGAACCCAAGAAAGGAAAGTTGGCGTTTGTTCCACAAAAGACTACTTTCGTGAAGGAGAATGGCAAAACATGTCACAAGTGTCAAAAAGTGGGTCATGTGAAGAAGAATTGCCCTAGTAAGAAGATTGTATCCTTTGTCAAACTTGATCCTTGCTATGTTCTTACTAAGACTTCTAGTGGTGTTAGTGCAAAGTTTATTGGAACACCCATACTTGGTGCTAAAAAGAAGAACATTTGGGTGCCTAAAAGTCTAGTTGCTAACATTCAAGGACCAAAACAAGTTTGGGTACCTAAAAGATCTTGATTGCCTTTTATAGTCGGGATACATGTCCACTTGGTTCTAAATGTGGATATGCACTCCATATACTTCTCTTTGTCATGGAATGGGTTTTATGGATCACAATGAGTGCATTGGTCATTATGTTGCTCCCTTTGGTGAGATGGCAAGAGAAGCAAATTTTATTTGAGGTTAATATGCTTTAAGCTTGGGTGATCAAAATATTGCATATTCATTGGGGCTTCTTGTTTAAAATATCTATCTCATGAATATCACATCAAGTGAAGCATTTGTTGTCATGGGTGGCTCATTGAGTGAATAAATGAGGTTCTTCATATGGAATATAAATCTTTGCCTCAATGGATTATATTGCTATGAGTTGATTCTTTTGGATTATCATGATATCTCTATTCATGGAAGCATTTGAAAATTTTGGGCCTATTGTCATAGTGGTTCACCTTATATTGAAGGCATCTAGGCCGGGTGTTTTGGATTGTCTTTGAATTGGCCATCAAAATATTCTCTTATGATGAATGGATCAAATTATATTGGCTACTTATTTGGAATTAAAGAAAGTGAAGCCCATGGATTTTCGGAATCATCTCTTGAAGGATCTTTGGATATATCTTGGATTTCTATGTTGAGAAGTGAATTGAAATAAGTGCAATCTCAAATGCTATGTGAAAGTGGACACAAGTGCAATGTGTCATGTATCCTTCAAAATGAGACTCTCCTCAAGTATATATTTTGGCATTTTCAAGTTATTTAATTTTGTTCCTAAGTTTGTGCTTGTTTTGGACTAACTCTTGTTTTGTGCACTCATCTTGTTGCATTTGCTGCATTCATGCTCTTGTCCATCTATTTGAATCCATATTTGAGCAATGATTCTAAATCAAAACTCATTTGAGCAAAGATGGCAGTGTTTGAGGGTTTCTGAAACTTCAACTGCGGACAGTCCGCAGTAGAGACAAAAATTCGGACAGAATCTGATGTGTTGCTGATGGCTTTCACGAAATGAATGGCGGATAGTCCGCCACTAAACTATAGACTATCCGCAGTTGACAATGAAAGCTGAATAATCATGTTTTTCCTTGGTTGTTTACTTAAAGTATCAATTGAAATTCTCTATAAATGTTATTGATTGTGAGCCATGATTAGAGGAGATTATTTGCTCAAAATCAAATATTCTTATTTGGGCTATGATTATTTACTGAAAATCTTTGCAAGTTGTGTTGGCAGTGATATTGGAAAGTCTGTGAATGCACTTGCTACTAGATTCCTCCTCTGCCAGAAGATGATGATGCTCATTGAATGTCCTTTTGTGGCAATTGATGCCAAAGGGGGAGATATTTGAATTGGAGAAGTTATAAGAAGTTGAAGATGGGGGAGAAGCCATGAAGAAGCTCAAGCTCATGGGATGTTTGATTTAGGGGGAGCTCATATGCTATGGTTGGATGATGGACATCTACATTTGCTCAAGCTCATGGGATGTTTGATTTAGGGGGAGCTCATATGCTATGGTTGGATGATGGACATCTACATTTGCATAGCATCCATCTTGCACGCATTTGCATAGCATGTTTATTCTTTATATATCTTGTGCTCTAACTTGTGTGGTTGATCGAGGCGGTTTTCATTGATAACTGAATATATCTTGTGAATGTTGTTATTGGTATGTTGGCCCTCGATCACCACTTTGCAGGGGAGGTTCCGTGGAATTCTATCTTTAAAAGTGTGCATCTATATTATGAGATTGGTCTTCACGCATAGATAAGTGGTTCGTAACTCAAACTCTAATCCTTTCTATGCCTATGGTATAAGAATGGATTGAAAAACCTATTTCAACTTCTTATGTGTGTGGTTGTCATCAATTACCAAAACAAGGGAGATTGAAGGGATCTAGGCCCTATTTGGTGTTTTGTTAATTGTGACAACGTTGTGTGGACTAATGTTTCAATTGAGTATATTGAAGGGAATTGGGTCCATTGACAAATGAGCTCGGTTCGTATACATTAAGTATGGTGATTCCTTCATGGATTGATGGCTCAAGGCAAAGGTATAAAGATAGGTTTTGAGTTTTACCGGTCAAGCGGTGCTTAGAGGATAGAAATTGACCGGATTAATAGGCTAGATAGTCGTCCTATCAAGAAGGGTCAATTGTCTTTACTTAACTGGGTCTCTGGTGCCTCATTGATCATATAGTTGATGACTTTGCATGAGGGATAACTACATTTCAGCTTGGTTGTGTAGCCCTCTGAATTAGCTTTCCATAGAATCCAAGATTACCTAATTTGAACATCAGAGCTAAAAGTTATGGCCCTTTTACTGAGTGTTGGCTGGGCTTAAATTCAGAGTGGTGGGCTGTCGGGCCTTGTGAGGCGGACTGTCCGTAGTTAAAAGTAAAATTTGGCCCAGATTTGGTCTGCTTCCTGTGTGGTTTTTGAGCCCTAACGGCGGACAGTCCGGCCTTGGAGGGCAAACTGTCCGCAGTACTAACTGGAGTTTGGGTCAGGGAGCTGGAGTTTTCTGCCGGGTGTTTTTCAGTTGAACGGCGGACTGTCCGGGCCCTTTAGGAAGACTGTCCGCCGGTCATTTTTTCCAGGCGCCCCTAGAGCAGTAGAGTCACTGGTGTTTCTAGTGTGTGAACGGCGGACTGTCAGAGCCCTGCGTGGCGGACTGTCCGCAGTTCATTTTTTAGTGACTCTGACAAGTATCTTTTTGAAATATAGCCGTTGGGTTGAGTGGCGGACAGTCCGAGGTTTGTATTGCGGACAGTCCGCAAGAACTCTGTTTTCACGCGAAAGGCTTTGTAACGGCTATTTTTTGGAGTGGGCTCTATATATACTTGGTCCCCGACCGTGGGGGGACTCTCTTAGGCATTTGGATCACTTATTGAACATTCTTGAGCCTTCCCTCTCCTCTCTCTCACTCATATTGCTTGGGATTGCATTCTAGTGAGATTGAGAGGCATCAAGTGTTTGATCTTTGGGGCACTAGGGAGATCATCAAGCAAGGTCTTTAGCTCGTTACTCTTGGAGGTTGCCGCCTCCTAGACGGTTTGGTGGTGGCTGCTGTGGAGCTCCCCAAGGGAGATTGTGGAGGAGCCCCGGTGGAGATTGTGAGAGGCGTTGTGCTTGCCTCACCGGAGCGGTGAAAAGCAATTCTAGTGGATATCGAGGTTTGGAGAGGTTCTTTGATCCGAGCCGTCTCGTATGCCAAGTGGATTCTTGGTTGGCCAAGTGGATTCTTGGTTGGGAGCGGTAGGATTTCATTGAATCCACCTCAACGTGGATTAGGGATGATCGGCAAGTCATCGAGACCACGGGATAAAATCTTGAGCATTGTGTTGTGAGCTTTCTCTTACTCATTTACATTCAAAGATTTCTTTGTGCTTTACATTGCTAGATATTGAATTGTTATCTTGTCACCCTAGATTGTAAACCCACTTAGCTCAACATAGGCTAAAAGATTTAATTCTCTTGTGGTTCTAATTAAATTTGCCCAGTGTCTTTGATTTTAGTTATTACCGTCTATTCACCCACCTCTAGCCGGTAATCTCGATCCTACACCCTCCACCTTCCTCTTACTTGGAGTTGGAGGACTCTTGTTTCCCCCGAAATTGGACTTTTTTGTTTTCTGCACCTTCTGTATTTCAACCATATCTCTGTCATTCGAACTCCAAATAAAGAAAACACAAACTCTAAATTGTAGAGCTCGAAAAGATCTACAACTTTGGTATTCAAACTTTCTCCATTTGACATCGTTTAGGTCTCCGAATTGGGCCACAAGGTGCTGCTATCCTGGAATCCGAGAATATCTCGAGATTTAATTTGAGTTTGGATGGATCTCGAAATAAACCTTCCTTATCTTCAATTCCTTCGCACCCAAGTAATCCTTATCTCCTTGGAATCTTCTGGAAGAGGAGTGGTAGAAAGGGGAACAAGAGACGGCGCCTGAAGGGGGTGGTCGGCCGACCCGAACTCCTGTTTGGGTCGGCCGACCCGAACTCCTTCTTCACCCGGTTATTTCCATCTTTCGCGGGAACGTTGCTTGTTGCTTAAGAAATACTTGTACGGGGTCTCTCGGACTCTTGGGCTTTTAGAATCTTCGATATGGGCCGAGATTTGACGGAGTCTTCTGGTCTTTGATACATTTGACGTCTTTATTATGTAATTTTCTCCAATTCCTTGTATCTCTTGACACCTTCTTGAAACTTCTGGGTAGAAAGCCTTGATTAACATAGAGGGGGACATGAATCACTCAAGCCTTCCTTGTTTATGATCTTTAATGAATGTCATCTCAGAGGTCTTTTCTCACTCGACGTGGATCGTTGTGAATTTCGCGAAAATCGGTGAAAAACCTGTAAAAATCACATATAGCATATTTTCAAAACAATGTTGCAAAATCCACAATAATAGGTGATAATTGTTAGTAAAGGATATAGTTGACGCATAAAAACAGTGAAAAACCATATAAAATGATGCAAAATATTCGTACATAAGCCGCGTCAACACCCCCCAGGCCGCATGGTGCTAGGCTAGCAACGCCAGGAAAGTTGTGCCTGAGGCAAGGACCACCTCGCCTCAGCCGATGCCCTTTTCCTTCGAGTCCCAAGACAACATGTTAACAACGGTGCCACTTAACCCCGAGTACCAAATAGGGGATCGACACTTACGCTCTGTCAAAAATGTACAATGGTTCATGTATGGAACAAGAAGTGATAAATAGTCTGTCTTTTATGATCATCCATTTCATGGAATAGAATATACTATATCCAATACAACGGTTAATTTTCTGAAAGATTTTACATTGGTCGGAAAGGTACCAAAGGTACCAAGCGGTACCATTCCCTTTTAAGTTTTTTGTCTAAATTATTGAATAGTTAAAATAAAGAAAAAAAGTATATTGGCACTAGCTCCACTATTTTAGTTACCGAACCTTCTAAACTGTTGGATTCGCTCGATGAACGCCTTTCATATTTTCCAATCACCATAAAACTTGTATTTTTATTCGTGTTTTGAATTACAAAATTATTTAAATGAGAAGAACGAGTCAAATTTGATGTAAAAAAACCCAAAGAGCTTGTAATTTCGGATGGAGTATTTTGGAACTTTTGTTGATACATTTTACGCTGCTTCTCCTGCTACTACCAAGAGCAGCTAAATTACGGCCGGCCGTAAAATCGGCCTTCCGTACGCACACCCAAAAAAGGGAAAAAAACCCACACACCCGGTCCAAATAAAGAAATCAAGTAGAACACACGCATGCATAGGGGAGAGGGGTGGGGACGGTGGCCAGCAGAGAGAGGGGCATGGGACGGTCACCACCTTCGCCCCTGTGCCGGTCAGATCAGAGGAAGAAAAATGTGCACGTGTAAATCACAAATAGGCAATTATGTGTTTTTGATTAAGCAAAAATACTATAGTCATTAGGCAAATATACTGGTATCATTAGGCAAAAATAAAAATGTCGTTTTTCCCTAATGAAATCACCATTTTGCCTAATGAAAATTACCATTTTGCATAATGAACCCTACCAATTTGCTTAATCGACGATGGTGGTGGTGTGGCGGTGGCCGGCGAGGGGCATAGGGGAGGAGCGCGGCGGCGGCGGCCAGATCCGGCCGGCTACGCCGCCTCAAAGCGCGGTCGTGCCCGGATTTGGCCCACCATGGCCGTGAGGAAGGAGGAACGCGACGGCGCAGGGGCCGGTGGGCCAGCACGAGGGAGGCGTGCGCCGCCATGGCCAGCCACCGGTGCGAGGGAGCACGTTCGCCACGAGGACGAGGTCGGCTGGTGGCGCCTTGGGTAGCGCAGCGACCCGGTAGGAGGGAGGCGAGCACCGCGGAGGCCGGCGACCGTCGGGAGGGAGGCGGGGGGCCGACAGCATGCGGGAGAGAGGCGGGAGCCGCCATGGCCGGGCACCGCTTGCGAGGGAGCGTGTGCACCGCGAGTTCCGAGCGGGCCGGCAGCCGCCGCAAGGGAGGCGGGGGCCGGCGGCCGGCGGGAGGGAAGCGGGCACCGCCATGGCCGGCGACCGACGCGAGGAAGCTCCTGGAAGGCACGAGATGTGGACGATCCGAGAGAAAGAGAGAGAAACCAGATAAGAACGAGTGGTTGTGTGGATAAGTGTCTGGTGGAGGTGTGCATAGAGGTGAGTAAAAATACGGCCGGCCGTGTTAAAGTCTTATTGTTCTTTTAATCCTAAAAACTTTCTGGATGCTTATCTTTATCTCACTAAATACCGTTTCCATAATTAAGAACGTCGTTACCTCGTGGTAGTATCAACCATTATCAAACAAAGGTCCAAACGGCCACTGGCCATCTCAACTCTCAAGTCGGCGCGGCACAGTTTCTAGTGATATCGAAGGAACGATCCTCCTTTTTCAAAAAAAGAAAAAAGAAAAGAAAAGAAAAAGAAGGAACGATCCTCTGTGATGTGTCCATCAAATTTGCAGAAATACGGATGGGCCGGCCCTAGGCCCAATACACGCACACCAGTCCACCACCACACCGGCTCTTTCCCCAATCTTCCGCTCCGTTCCGTAGTCCGGCACCGCACCGCCAACCCCCGGCCTCCATTCGCCGGCAGAGGCGTCGCCGTTGACACGGGCCCCAGCCCGGAAGCCCCCCGGCCTCGAAGTCATGGAATCCCCACTGCCGCTGCCGGCCCTTACCAACGACCTCTTGGAGGAGATTTTCCTCCGCGTCGCCTCGCCTGCCGACCTCGCCCGCGCGTCCACCGCGTGCGTCTCCTTCCGCTGCCTCATCAGCAACCCGGCCTTCCTCCGCCGGTACCGCTCCATCCACCCGCCGCTATTCCTCGGCCTCCTCGGCTCCAAAGGCTTTCAACCTGCACAGGCGCCCCAACCCAACGCTGCTATCGCTGCCGCTGTCGCCCGCGCCGCCGACTTCTCCTTTGACTACCTCCCTCCCGGCACGGAGGGAGAGCGCTACCGGCGGTTGCGCCATGTCCTCGGCGGCTATGTCCTCCTCGAGTGCGGTGGCATGCGAGGCAACACCCACTACTTCGAGCTCGTGGTGTGTGACCCGCTGTTCCGGCGATACCTGCTACTGCCTTCCATCACCGACGACCTACTCGCCTCCGCTGACATCTGGAGCATAGATTTGTTCGATTCTGGGGCCTCCTTGATCCCTTGTGCAGGCATGGAGGATGAGACATCATTCTGTGTGATTTGCTGGATGACTTCCATGACAAGGTTCGCGGTATTTGTCTTCCCTTCCGTCTCTGGCCGCTGGAGTGTCGTTACATCTATCCAATGGGCTGGTCTAGGCTTGTACGGTGAAGAAGTGAACTTGGTGGGTTCATGCGGATGCGTCTATGGTTGCTTCTATTGGAAAATATACTGCACAAGCAAGTTGCTCAAGCTCGACATGAACACTATGGAGTTATCCACATATGACCTCCCTCCTGATCATGACAAGCGGAATATCATCATTGTGGAGTTAGGGGAAGGCAAAATTGCTATGGTTAGTCAACTTGATGAAGGCGTGTCTGTGGATTGTTACGCCTTTTTGCAAAATGGCAGTGAGATGTCCCA
Organism: Paspalum notatum; assembly: GCA_022530915.1. Lineage (NCBI taxonomy): Eukaryota > Viridiplantae > Streptophyta > Magnoliopsida > Poales > Poaceae > Paspalum > Paspalum notatum. Next base: position 20,382,380 of record CM039684.1, on the reverse strand, counting down.
TGAGTGGCATCTGATGAATACCATCCCATTGCCTGCCGATTATTCTATTCTACGCTACATCGATGGTGCATCTGAAGGGTGCATTTTCCTAGTGGGCACTCCAAAAGAACAGGATGTGGGAGATTTAGAAATTTTCTCAATTGAGATTAAGTCTTTCAGAATTGAGAGAGTCTGTACGACAAGCTATGGTTTTCAGTATGCCCATCCATATTTCGGTTTCCCTCCATCTATGTCACCAAGGAGAATTCAAGGATATTGAGTGGTAAGTGTCTTTGTTTTATCATAAGTCTTGCTGCCCTTTTGTGTTTCTAGAGCTTTATGTACCTTTCTCACGACCATGATGCAGGAATGGCTTTACATTTGTAGTGTACATGCTAGGCCTTTGCGCCTTCCGATGTACAGCGTTGATTGTGTTCATCAGAGTCTTCTAGATCCTTGTGGTCACCATGTAGCATCTGTGCCATTTGACAACTTGCTTATGTTAAGAGACTGCATTCCGTTCATATAAACATTATTTTTCTAGTGCCTAAGTTTTATCTGCCATAGAAAATGTACAACACACTCAGGAAAGTATCATGGTGTGTTAGCTGTGTTGTTCAACAACTAGTGCTATGTAAAAGAAGCATTGTACTATGGAGTATGGAAAACTTGTCTTAGAACATCACACAGTATTTAAGACATCAAGGAGCAAAAGAGACAATTTACATGACTCATTTGTCCTCAAGCAGTCAAGCTGTTGGACAAGAACTATAATGAAATGTATTTCTTGCAAATATGATGGTATCTTTAAAATTAAAATCCCATGTAGACAAAAAGATAATATAGGATGTGTTAAATACGCGGCTGTGGACCCAGATCTACGCGGGCACGGCTGCTCCTCCGAGGCTCCGGCAGAGGGCGGCGAGAGCGGTCGTTCAGCGCCTCCCGGCTTCCTCCCCCGCGCCGGCCACCTCCTCCCGCCGCCCGTATCTGTCGTCACCCGTGCTATCCCGCCGGTGATGCCGCCGCCGCGTCTTCCATGCAAGGGCGCGTGGATCCGGCCGTTGCTCCCCACTGCTATGCGTCCGACGTGGAGGAGAGAGGGGAGGATGGCGTCTGCACAGGGAAGACGCTGAATGTGGCGCTTCGAGGGCCTCATCGAATTTTTCCGTCCCAGATACCGTCCCCCGCTGTAGTCGATTTTTGGGTTGCGTTGACGCTATCCTTGCATGCCGTCGCAGTAGCACGCGAGTGTAGACCAGGGTTGGAAATTCAGACCGAAAACCACCAAATTTTGGTGAAAATTTTCGTTTTCGGTGGTATACGAAAAGCAAATTTTTGACCGGTTTTTGATGGATTTCGGTTCCAAATTCAAAAATACAAAAATCAAACTTTAGTAATTCTAAAATGGACATGCGTTCTTTAAACTTTTCTCACTGTACTATTCAGGTCCATGATCTTTCACAATGCACATCCAGATACATGAACTTAGCTCCCTGCTATGTCGCTATCCAAACATGTGGACTAATTTCGTCTACGTGGACATGCCACCGTAGCAAGCATCCGGTCCACCTGGCCTCATGTAAGGCTGTCCATACTTATAAGACTCTATATCTCAATTCTAAAAGAGAATAATCCGTCCAGTCATCGTGATTTTAAAATACAGTCAACAATTCTCCATACTCATACAACGCCATATCACCAACTCTATACCAACTACCACACTATTTTTTTTTTATTTTTTACCCCTCCCTTTCCCTTCCCTCCACAACTCCGCGCCGGCCCCGGCACCGCGAGGCCGCCTCCTCCCCGCCGGCCTCACCAGCGGCCGCCGCCTCCACGCGTTGGGCGCCTCCTTCCTACCGGCTATGGCGCAACGCTGGCCTTCTCCCTCGCCTCAGCCTCTTCCTCCCCAGCGGCCATGGCACCGCGCTGCCCTCGCCTCGTCCTCATCCGCGGCAGCCGCCTCCCCGCCGCCGCCTCGCACGGGGTCCTTCTCGCCGGCGCCTCTCGGTCTCCTCCCCGTGGCTATGGAGCCGGATCTACGCGGGCGCGGCCGCTCCTCCGAGGCTCCGGCAGAGGGCGGCGAGAGTGGTCGTTCGACACCTCCCGGCTTCCTCCCCGCGCCGGTCACCTCCTCCTGCCGCCCGTATCCGTTGTCGCCCATGCTGTCCCGCCGGTGATGCCGCCGCCGCGTCTTCCATGCAAGGGCGCGCGGATCCGGCCGTTGCTCCCCACTGCTATGCGTCCGACGTGGAGGAGAGAGGGGAGGATGGCGTCTGCACAGGGAAGACGCTGGATGTGGCGCTTCGAGGGCCTCATCGAATTTTTCCGTCCCAGATACCGTCCCCCGCTGCAGTCGATTTTTGGGTTGCGTTGACGTTATCCTTGCATGCTGTCGCAGTAGCGCGCGAGTGTAGACCAGGGTTGGAAATTCAGACCAAAAACCACCGAATTTCGGTGAAAATTTTCGTTTTCGGTGCCGTACGAAAAGCAAATTTCGGACCGGTTTTTGATGAATTTCGGTTCCAAATTCAAATATTAAAAAATCAAACTTTAGTAAAAAACGAAATTCGCTACAGTAAAAATGAAATTGTTAACACTTGTGTAGACAACCTAAGTGTTACGTCGCTATACCTGTTTGGACTCCTGTCGGGGCCGCACCGCCCTCGAGGTTCCGCGGCCGCTCCACTCTGCTTCGTCGTCGGCGCTTCCGGGCCCTGCTCGCTGCTCGGCCACCTCCTGCTCCTTCCTCTCTCCATTGCCATTGGTGCGTACCCACATGCCCACTTTTTTTATTAGACTATGTGCAGTGGAATGGGTAAATAAATTGTCTATACACTGTAGCAACACTGTACGCAGAGAGAAAGATAGTTGGAATAGTGAATACATAATGCATTTATACATTCTGCTTAGGCTCTCTCCAGCCCTTCCCTCATCCCCATCCTCCATCTTCTCTCTCATCACTATTCCAACTACTTTCCTGTCTGTCTACAGTACCGCATTAAATTTTGCAGAACCCATATGGAAGAACCGCTGGAGAGAGCCTTATGCAGCTGCGCAGCTACCGCCCTTGCTACGGCTCTGCCCTTCTTTCCTACTGTCCTCTTCCCCTCCGCCATGATCATTCTTCCTGGGCTGCTTTGGTCGCGTTCCTCTTCTTCGCCTTCTTCGATGGGTTTCCTTCCACTTGCGCCGTCTTTCCCTGTGTGCTTGCCGCTGGTCTTGCCCTCGCTCTATCGTGCGTTTGGCCGTTCCATCTTTATTTCTCTGTTCTCTCTGTCTATTCCGCGCCTGGAAGGAAAGGCTCGCTGCCACGTCGGTCCAAGCCAAATCCAACACCTCTCCGGCTCTATCCCGCATCACACATCGCAGCACCAGCACAGCACCCTATCCTTCCCCAAGTCCCCACCCCCCCCTCTCCCGCTCACGCCTCTGACCACCGCGCCGGCCAACTCGGAGGCCGCACGGCGCTGCCCGCCAAAGTTGGGGATGGCCGCCGCGCTCGCGAGCTCGCCACTTGTTCACCTAACCAGCTCCCGCCTCCGCTTCCCTTCCGTTTTGACTTCCGCTCCAGGCTGCTTGAGAGGAGGCGTGTGCTTGGGATGGAGGCTGACGGTGGGGTGGAGGGCCGCGAGGCGGTGCGACCGGGTTCGATGCTTCTCCACCGAGGGGGGCGACGGGGACGAGGGGGAGAAGCGCAGCGAGGAGGAAGCCTCGGCGGCGGCGGAGGCAAAGGTGGGCGCCGCAGAGGATCTAGGGTCCGAGCGGAGCAGGTCGGGGAGCTTCTCGTCCTCATCCTCCACGACCGGGGTAAGGTGCTGAGGTGTATTGCCTGTCATACTATCAAATGCACGCGTGGTCGACCTCACTTCTGGGATGCAATGGAGAACAATACTTGCTCATGGCTTTTGTTTTGTTGATATGTCATCTGTGGGAGGCATTGATCATTTCTATGGGGTAATGTACCCGCAGCTGCTGGATTGTATATTAGAGTTCTAGAGTAAATAATATACTTACTACTCTGCACTAGCATATAATGTGAGACATTCCAGAAATTGTAACTCTGGTTAACCCTTGGTGTGGTTGCCCAAAAAGGTCACTTGGTGTACACAGGCCCATACTTCTGAGGGGCTGGTCTGCTGATTTTGGGCCCTGGTATGCTGCAGGAGTTCAATCTATCCTTGCGATTTCAATGTTGTGTTGTTTTAATTTGATCTGGCATGTTTAGTATTCAGTAGTGGCAAATGAGTTGGAAGCAACCACAGTGTGCTTGTTCAGTTGTTCTGGTGATCAGTGGTCAGATTAAGGTGGTCATGTATCTAGTGAAAAATATTCTGGCACTTGATTTGTTGGGTGAAAATGTGCCCAAACATTGAATCTCATCGTCTCTCTCTATTATCTGACAATGACTACCATAATGAGTATGGCTACCTGTGTTTTATCCTTTGTTTTATGCAAGGTCTAATTGAGTATCAGTGTGATTTTTGTGTAGTTAAATCTGTTGTGGATCAAATGAATTTGTTCATTTTGTCATCAATCATCACTTTTTTGTTAACTGGAAAATCACCCTCCCCCCTTTTTTGTTTATTTTTTTTCGAAAACCGTGATTGGGCTTATTCTTTGTCTATTTGGCTTCGTCTTAAACTACACTCCCCTTATAATCAGATAACATTTGTATTAATACTATGCACATGGATACTTCTTTTATCTCAAACATGCTTTGTGACATTTTACTTTGATCAGACTCCTGGCGTATCAAGCGACCCACCATTGTTGAGTTTTAGTGTGGATAATATCGACACAGTTAAACTGTTGGAACTTCTAGGCCCAGAAAAGGTTGATCCAGCTGATGTCAAGGCAATTAAGGACAAACTCTTTGGCTACACGACATTCTGGTTGACAAGAGAAGAACCTTTTGGTGATCTTGGTGAAGGAGTCCTTTTCATTGGGAATCTCCGTGGGAAGAGAGAGGAAATCTTTGCAAAACTTCAAAGGCAATTACGTGAACTTACTGGTGACAAATACAACCTATTTATGGTGGAGGAACCCAATTCAGAAGGGGATGACCCACGTGGTGGACCACGCGTTAGTTTTGGTTTGCTTAGGAAGGAAGTTTCTGAGCCTGGACCTACTACCTTATGGCAGTATGTCATTTCGCTGTTGCTTTTCCTTCTCACTATGTTCTCCTGCGTTGAGCTAGGAATTGCATCAAAGGTATGTTTATCTTATTCTTCATCTGTTATATGCCACCATGTCTTAATATTAATACCCATCAACATCAAGTTCCTTACGCACTTTAAATTTATGCAGATTAGCAGTCTTCCACCAGAAATTGTTTCGTATTTCACTGATCCAAATGCTACTGGACCCCCTCCTGATATGCAACTTCTACTTCCATTTGTTGAATCGGCTCTGCCAGTGGCTTATGGTGTCTTGGCTATCCAACTATTTCATGTAATCTGTGCCCTAAATATACTGAGCATCTGCTTGCCCATTTGTTCTTTTTAATATGTGAAAGTGTATGGTATTAGTTCAGTGTACAATATTTGCTCCAGTTTGCGGTAAAAGTATTTTTTTATTAAAATTGACTTTACAGGTTTTATTTGTCGTGGATTAGTGAATTTCCTTATTCAGAATTTGTGTTCAATTAGTTTGAATCTTGAAAGTATTCTTTCATAGAGGTCTTTAAATAAAGCTAAGGATTGACATTGTCATGTTGCTTAGCTTTTCTTTCGAGAAGGCATTGTATTGCTTAATCTTACAGATGATTAATTGGAAGCACATTATTAAATCAATTATCTATGTGTGAACAAATTGGATTTTGGCCCGTTGATCCTTTTATATGAAAAATGTACATGGCTGTTAGAAATTGGAATTGCTTTTTCATGTGGCCTCTTTTGGTAATTGTTGTACCTCTATGTAATATTTGCCAATCTAAATGTAGGAAATTGGACACTTTTTGGCAGCATTTCCAAAAAATGTGAAACTGAGCATTCCTTTCTTCATTCCAAACTTCACCCTTGGAACTTTTGGTGCAATTACTCAGGTTAGTATTTTCTTCAAGGAGATCAAATGAATGGGAGTTTCTAGCACAGTTGGGCATATAGATGTACCTGCTACTGCCTTCTTATTTGTAGATATTGATCAGTAGCATGCCATGAAAGTCTATCTTGAAGACAATTTACTTTAATGCTTCCTTCTATATTTTAACTGCTTTAACAGCTGCAGACGTGGAGCCTACAAACATAACGTTGTAGTATACCTCTTCTTCCAAAATATCTCTGGTTGAAAAATTAAATTGATTGAAATGATGTTTGCTGTGATCATTCGCTAGAAGTACACTCTCTAGTTTAATTGCCAAGATAGCAATCAATTTTTGTTGGCTCCAACAGTTGCAGTTTATGGCTTTATGGACATCTATGTAGCTGTACTGTTTTTTGGATATCTTCTTATTTTGTTTTATTTTACTACTGTAGTTCAAGTCCATTCTTCCAGATCGAAAGACAATGTTTGACGTATCAATGGCTGGTCCTGTGGCTGGAGCTGCACTTTCCTTTTCAATGTTCTTTGTAGGTTTGTTACTCTCTTCAAATCCTGTTGGAGCAAGTGATTTGGTCGAAGTACCTAGCCAGCTGTTCCAGGGTTCCTTGTTGCTTGGGCTTATTAGCAGAGCAACACTTGGATACAGGTATCTGATACTTGATGTTTGCATGTCATTTTGAATCCAATCCAGGCATTAGTTTTTTTTTTTTTCAGTTCTGTTTTTCATGCCTGCACCTTTCGAGACCTATAGATGTCATTTCGGAATATATAGGACAGTTTTTGCCACTTCCCTTACCACTCGCTCACCAGATCAATTCATGATGAAATCAATCAACCACCAACTTATAGATATCGTATGAACAATTATATGTGATGCATCATTGTGGATTATACACCAAGATTCAGGTAGCACCTTTCCTATTTCAACTCCTGTTTATATAATTTCTGAGCACGTTAGTCTGACCATGATCTGTGGTATGATTTGAAACAATCTACTTGGCTGATTCTTTTTCTTCAAAGTCTGGCGGGCATTTTTTTGTTTCTAATGAACTTATATTTACCTCCAGAGCTATGCATGCTGCTACAGTTTCAATCCACCCCCTTGTTATCGCAGGCTGGTGAAGTATCGTTCACTAAATCCTTGAACCCTTGCAAACAAACAAGTGTCGATTTTCTAATTCTTCTTGCAAATTCTTTAGGTGTGGTTTAACTACTACTGCATTTAATATGCTTCCTGTTGGATGTCTTGATGGTGGAAGAGCATTACAGGTAAACATTCCTATGGGTTTTGATTATATGAAGTCAGAGTGTCAAACAACCAGTTAGCCACACTGTTTTCTGGGCATGCTTTTCCTTCCACCTCTGATGCCAAGTTTCTAAATAATGTCCCTTGCGATCCCATGACAAAACCACATGTGTAGACTAATGCCTAATTAAGTAATTATACTTGTGGGATGTCACAAGTATATTTTGTTAAGTCTGAACCAGGGTTCACCTTTCTGTTTTACTGTAGCAAAAATTTCAGTTTGACCAAAAAATTTGACCATCATATCGTAAGGTTAGGAACCGAAAAACACCGCTTTCCAGACTGAAATTCCCTTCCCGGTTCGGACCGGAAACGGAATTCCGGCCCGGAAAACCGGACTTTCCGTCCGGAAAGGAAAACCCTGGTCTGAACGCTTGTGTGTCCAAAAATTCATCACTGAAATATTACAATTTTCCTAGAACAATATTGTTTTCATAGGCTACTGTTAATCAGATACACTGTTAGGGTATTGCCATGGTTTTCCTCTGCAACTCCCTTCTAATCATGATAGGCTCTGGTAGTTATTTGTATTGTAGTGCCACATAAACAAGTACACAGTCAAAATATCATATCTTTGTTCTGGAAAAATACATTCAACGCGAGGATGAAGTTTTTGCGGTATGTTGGTCTGTAGGTAGGCAGTCTCTATTAAACTTTTTAACCCAAACCATGTTTTTTATTGAACTCTATGAATATTTAGCAGCAAAGCATTGAGTTTCTTCACAAAAAACGTGTTTTAAGTCCACTTATACATTCAACAGGGTGCTTTTGGCAAGGATGCTCTGTTTGGATTTGGCCTCACAACATACTCGCTACTTGGACTAGGAGTGGTAAGTTGCTCCATCTTGCCCTTCGCCTTATTATTGCAGTCATAGACAGCTTAGTTTCTAACATCTTTGAAAATGCTTTCTGTTATGACCGGCAAATACTATAGCCGGAGGAACAAAGAGCCAAGTGGCTAGGGGGTCGGCCGCAGCTAGGTGGTCGCACCGGTTGAGTCAGGTTGGTTAGGCTAGATAAGATAGGCAGCTTTAGGAGTTAAAATAGGAGATCTTGTTGGGATTGAGTTAGTTGGGCCAGCTATATGTATGGCCATCGATTGTATCCAGAGTTAAGCAGAGGTTAATCTAAGAAGGGTATATCTCCCTGCTTCCCCTCTCTCCAGTTCGCCGCCGCCGAGCCTACAGGCCTCGGCCACCCACCTCCTATCCCTATCGTCTCCGTCCTAGGCGAGGTTCTACCAATCTGGTATCAGGGATGCCGGGTTCGAACGACGGCGACAGTGCTGCAACCTCCGTCACTGCGGACGCCATCGTGGCCGATCAGAAGCTCGACCATGTCCTCAAGGTCGTCGCAGACCTCGCCACCAAATTCACAGACCTCTCCACCAAATTCAGAGACCTCTCCACACGCGTCACCAGCCTTGAGGGGCCCGCGTCCAGCTCCTCACCCTTCCCTCCCAATCCGCCGGACTTTCCATACGGCCTTCCAGGCTACGGAGGCATCCCCCTTCTCGCCGCGTCCTCAACCCCGAGTTGACCAGTTCAAGACCTCCTACCCGACTTTCAGCTCGAGGACTAGCTGTTTCTGGAGGAGGGGAGAGATGTTATGACCGGCAAATACTATAGCCGGAGGAACAAGGAGCCAAGTGGCTAGGGGGTCGGCCACAGCTAGGTGGTCGCACCGGTTGAGTCGGGTCGGTTAGGCTAGATAAGATAGGCAGCTTTAGGAGTTAAAATAGGAGATCTTGTTGGGATTGAGTTAGTTGGGCCGGCTATATGTATGGCCATCGATTGTATCCAGAGTTAAGCGGAGATTAATCTAAGGTTCCGCTCGTTTTCGCGTCGTTTACCCCGCAACGCAACAGGACAGGGCAAGGAGCTTTCTGGACGCTTCGCTGCCCAAATCAAACGGCGTTGCCGACTTCGCGGCACTGTAGCGGTGCGGTGCGGTGGGAAAACCGCTGGAACAAGCACTGCCTAAGAAGGGTTTATCTCCCTGCTTCCTCTCTCGTTCAGCCGCCGTCCAGTTCGCTGCTGCCAACCCTACAGGCCTCGGCCACCCACCTCCTATCCCCAGGCGAGGCTCTACCACTTTCATCCATTCGCTACGCACACAACTCATAACTCCTATCCTCGTCCCAAAAAATCCTAACTCATATTGGTTGCCTTGCTGAATACCTACTGTTTTCTCAAATATAGTGTTGTATTGGAAGTCAAGTCTTGCTTAATCTTCTTACTTCTTCTGGATGTATGTGTTCACATAATAGTAGTATTATTGTTTTCCTGTTTTACATTTGATTCTTGCTTTCAACCTTTAATGTTGTTCACTGTGTCTCGGTAATTTTACATCCAACTGTAGATTTCTAATGGTCCTTTTTTGGTTTCTTCCAGCTTGGAGGGCCGCTGTCTCTTCCTTGGGGCCTATACGTGCTAATATGTCAGGTAAAACAGGCAACAAATTGATGCTTCAGATATTCACCAAGACAAAATTCCTGCTTTTCCTGTAAAAAAAAAAAAACCTGTTTTCATAAAAGCAATGACTTCATCTGTGCTGCCTTATTTGTCTCAGAGAACACCTGAGAAACCATGCTTGAACGATGTAAGCGATGTTGGAACTTGGAGGAGGGCAGCCTTGATAGCTTCAGTGTTTCTTGTTGTGTTGACTCTCATTCCGTTGTGGGATGAACTCGCGGAGGACCTAGGTGTAGGGCTTGTTACCACTTTTTGAGATACCGCACTTACTCATAGAATTAGGCCATGATGTAGCTTGATTTTGTATTGAGTGGTAGCATCAATATTGGGGATGTTGTAAAGACGTGAAATTTCCCGATTAGCTGAGCTATGATGTATTGAGTGGCAAGTTTAATTGTGTTTTTACCCTCGTTTTTAAAACTTTGTGATTTTACTCTTATATTTTCAAAATGAAGATTCTGTTTATCCCTATTTCTAACCCTATTAAATGCAATTGGACTAAAACATTTAAAACAAATATAAAAAAACTTTCAAAGTAGGGGGAAATAAACTAGAGTGCCCTTTAACCTTTCACTCAGCCTATTGGAGTCCTATCGGTGAAATTTGGGTGTGGCATGGCCTAGGCATGGCGCAGCACGAGGAGACTCGATGGTAGCGGCACAGTTCCTAAGGCGCAACCCACTAGCGGCAGCACAAATAGGGTATTATCTCAAGCCGTTACAAAAACAATAAGGATAAAATCATACGGGTGTGATAGTTTTTTTTGGCACCGGATATGATTTTGGTAAGAAAAATTAACTAAATAAGGTAAACTCTACTTTCGTTTTGAAAACATAGAGGTAAATTTACAGAGTTAGAAACGAGGGTAAAATCACTGTTAGACTCCAACAGCATGTTCACTTAAGATTGCTTTTTATTGTGCTGTGGTTGTGGCTGCTATTGCTACAGTACAAGAAGACGACTACACAGTGCTAAACAGTGAAAACAACTGTAGCCGCAGGTAGAAAAATATCAAACGATCGGACCGCAAAGTGAGGATATAAACACCAAATCCCCTAATAATAAAGAACTAGGACGACAGTCGACAGGTCGCGCCCAAGTTGAGATATGCTATAGCTTTTATCTTTTGGCAGTTTATTAGTTCCAAATATATGTTATTTAGTTGGAAGTGAAAAATGCAGATTATAAAATTAAGCATAGTAGACCGTAATCTGAACTGAAAAATATTTATAGTCTAGTGTGCTCATTATTATTACATTATGCATGATGTAAAAGGGATCGCTAAATTTGGCTAGGCAGAGATTGTTAAATTTAGCTATGCAATTAGAAGCAGACCTCAGAATCAAAGTTATTAATCCACACATTGACCAAGGAGTAAATGCAATATTAACTTTTTCCATTCTATTTCCATCATTCCATCAACGTAAGGTATAGAAAAATTCAGAAAATAAACACAACCCTGAAGAACTGTATTAACTTTTTGCATATCATTAGCAAATCTGTTTCCTAGATCATTGCATTAATTGCTATCAGGTTCAAGGTTGTTCTTGGCAAGCAAAAACAGCAACAATCGGAGCGGCAGCACAACATCGTCCTCCCGAAATCGAAGTTATCCCCACTCTCATCGAAAGATCGGGAACCCCTATTCTCATCAAGTGGTATCAAGAGCTCCAGGTTGCTCAGTGAGAGTTTATCTACCTTTGAATTTTCGGTACAGCCTAAAAAAGCCAAAAAAATAGGATAGAACTGAAATCCCAAAACCAAGTTTCAGCCTTGCTGTTTGTACCTAGTTTATGCTTGTTGAGTTTTCAATTGCATCGAATTGGTCGACTTGCTGGTTCTTAGTGCTTAATCCTTAGAGTTTTGAGTTCTTGTCACGTTTTCTACCACCACCGTATCTATCACTATCAGTAGATCCACAACGTTAGAATTAGCACCGTTGCAATATAAATCTCTAGTTTTCAGCAGCTGAAATTTGTATCCCTTGGCAAAAAAAAGTGTGTATGCAAGATTGATTGATTTGAAATACTTTCTGGAGATTAAGGCTTTGGATTCCCTTGGAATACAAAGGAAAAAAAGAGGAAAAAAAAGATGAAAAGAAGAAGAGAGGGGAACAAAAAAAAAGAGCAAAGCAAAAGGGACAAAGCTGCTATTTTGTGTTCATCTTTGTGTATTTTGTTTTGTAGCTGTTCGGTGGCTAAGTTTGTGCCTAAGACTCGCGTCTCTAGCACGGTTAGGCCTAGGACCAGGAAAGTACCATCTTTGAACGATTATTCAACTCGTTTTAACTGACGTGGTTCCAGCTATTCCTTGTATTATCTCACAACCACCTATAGCCCCACAAATATTTACACGACACAAGTTTGTGCTTGCTGCAATCTTTGTTGCTGTCCTTGCCATCTGCCAATACCTACTGCAAAGCACGGTAAGAACTTGTGAGGATTTGGTTGTACAAGTGTGAGAAACATAGAGTTGACAATACCTAGTCGTAGATAGGCTTCAATTTTTGTGAACTTGTTGCTGTCCACTAACCATGACAGGTGCAACAAAGAAAATTGGTGATGGCTGGGTACAGCCTACCCACAAGTATTGGAGATTGCCTTTAGTTGAGGTATATGTTGATGATTTAGACATGGTTAAATCTGCGATACCGACTTTTGAAGGAAACTTTGATCCTCATGCATATATTGTTTGGGAATTGGCTATTGAGAAGGAGTTTGATAACTATAATTTATCTGAGAAACAAATGGTTCTAGCTGCTTCTAGGGCTTTAATTAAGGATGCTTTGCAAGAGTGGAAACATATTTGTAGACATGCCATGATACCTCACTCTTGGCAGGGCCTCAAAAATATTTTGAGGAATGTATATGTTCCTGCATATTATGTTGATTTGTTTCTCAATATACTGCAAAATTTGAAACAAGGTAGTAGGACTGTAAAGGAATACTACCATGATTTTAAATGTTGTACCGTGTTTGGTGGGTTAGATGATTGCATGACCGGTTTGATGGATAGATTTATAAGAGGGCTAAGTTCTGAAATTCAAATTTTGCTTGTCCATGAAACATATAATCACCTTTCACTTCTATTTCTGCAAGCATGTAAACTTGAAAATCAGATTGTGCATGCACAACAAAGGCATGCATGTTCCTGTGCATTGCCCCATCACTAACATTTCAGAATCGTACAATGATGGTTCCAATATCCCTATGCTGCAGCAAGTGGAAGAATACTGTTGTGTTTTTTTGCCTTTGCCTAATCTATTGCAGGAAACTAAGAACAATTCAATGCTGAGGGTCAAACAGAAAGATATACTATGTATACTTGTGGAGAAAGGAGAAGAGCATAATGATGCACAAGGCCCAAGACATGGTGTTGCAACCACTCAAAGTAAGTATACTCAGGCTGAACCAAAACATTCCATAGTACATGTTGATCTTGAGCAATCTTTTGCAGGTCCAAATTCTAATTTGTCTTTGTCAAATGTTGCCTCTTATTCTTGTGGTGAAGAGTTGTGTAGTCATAATTCCATTACATCTATGGCACAACATTCACAAGGATATGTCTATTCTATTGGAGAACATGCACCAACTGTATGAAAAAAATTATTCTGTTGGAGAACATGCACCAACTGTATGAAAAGAATAACAAGGGAAAGGACATCAATACGGTATCACGTAATTGTATTGGTTATAGGAACTAAAGGTTAGTATTTTCGCTTAAGTTGGTGTGGCATTTCATTGAGGGAAAAAGTATAGATAACCCCTAGACTATATGGTGTCGCACACATCCCCCTCCCCCAAGAAAAAAAGTACAGTTAACACATTAAACTTGTTGAAACCAGGTTGCTACCCCTTAGGCTGGTTTCCATGGCCCGAACGCTGACGTGGACGACTGTTTTGGTGTCTGGGCAACAGTTTAGTGGGGTTGGGCTTGCCATGTTGGCTGCCAGGGTACACATAGGCGCCGAGCCCACCCATCAGCGCGAGGGGACGGTTATATGGCGCCATGGCGGACACTGGAGTCCTTCCACGTCTTTTTGCCTCCCACTCCACCTTGACGCCTCCAAGTCTCGGCTGCTCCTCCACTTTTCCTCATCAGCGCGGACTGGAAGTTGATGATCGCGGGTGAGATTTGGTAAGCCGACATGGAGGGTATGCCTCCCAAGTTAGTAACCACAGTATGTTTGATCTTTTTTGCTTCGTAGATGGTCGGTAATCTATGGAGTAGGGATCTCTTGGTTGGGTTTTATGCATGATTTAGTTGAGGAATTTGAAGGTAGGACCGACGCCTAAGAGGGAGGTGAATTAGGATTTCTAAAAACAAGGCTCACTAAAAACTACAACTACTAAGCAAAACCTATGCAAGTAAATCTAGCTATGTGCACTAAGGTTTTGCTAAGTGTTGCTACTTCTACCGTGGCCAAGTCTTGCAATCTAGTTCCACCTAGAAACTAACCTATCAAGCTTGTCGTGGTTCCGGGAACCTGGGTGACACAAGCAGTAGATTTATTGTTCGGTGGGGGATGTCAGCACGGACTCGCTCCGAATGGTGAGCCGGTAGACTCAAAGGTTTATACTGGTAGGGATCTACGTCCAGTGGAGTGTGTTTCTTGTATTACGAGGTGTGTGGAGGTGTTACAGTAGGCGCAAGCGCAGCGGAGAGGGTCTCCCTGTTACTCGGCCTCTGTGCTCTTTCTGGTGTTCCTGCTTTCCTACTCTCTGTGAGTGCCTCCCTTCCTTTTATAGTTCAAGGGGGTAGCTTACAGTTCAAGGGGAGAAGGATAAAGAAGAGGAAAGGATACACAAAGGTGATGGAGGGACCCTGACACGTGGGTCCCCTTGTTACAAGAGTCCTGCCAGAAGTCCGTGCGTTCCCGGCATGCCCTTGTCACGCGTGGTGAGGTCGTCTGTCCGGGGTCCTGTAGCTGAGCCGTGCCGGGGGTTCGGTGTACCTGCGAATGCTTCTATTCTCACGGAGTCAGAGAGTCGTATGGGGGAGGTGTTTCGTCCCGTCCGTCCTGGCCTTCTTTCTTTAGCTCTTGGCGTCAGGCAGGCGTGATGTTAGGTGACGGATTATCCGGCTATGGGGCGTCCCTGCCGAGTTGTTCCGTCCGTCCGTAACGGTGCCTCGTGTATCATCGCGCCCTGCCGAGGGGTGAAGGTCGGTCGGTTGCCTTCCGCCTCATAAGTCTGTACGAGGCGGGGCTCGGTGGTCCTGTCTCTTGCGCTTGTTCGGTTTTGCCGGCCTCGCCACACCCTGCCAGGTATCTCGTTTTATAGGGTCAACCACTATCCGGCGTCATCCCCCTAGCCCCGTCGTGGCGGGGTGTTCCAGGCGTGCGGCGTCAGGTGGTTGATGGCACATTTTATCGCGAAGAGTACGCGTGCAGGCACGCGCTTGACAGGTGGTAGCAGCGTGACGTCGTTCCATCGTAGCAGGCGTGGGCGCAGGAGGGCAGCGTGTCGTCCCATCATCCAGGCCCATGAGTGGACTTTTCGCTGCCTGGTCGTGGGCCGCACGCCGGTGGGTCCCAACGTCGGGCGTGGCATCGGTCGGGACTCTCCGCCTCGCCCGAGCCTTGATCTGAGGATCGGCCGCCTCGTGGGAAGGTCGGCCACCTCCGTCCCGTACGAGCGTACGGGGCGGGGGTTGGATCGGTTCACTTGCCCCGGTCGCCGTGCGTTGGGTAAGCCTGTGGGCCTTCGGTTTGGACCTGTGCAGGCCTTTCTTGGGCCTCTTTCCTCTGGGGGGTTTTATATTCTCCCCCGTCAAAGCTAGTCTAGGAAAGTAAGCACACAATTGCAAGAAAGTAAATGCGGAAGCTAAAAAGATGGGATAGAGAATGCAAACTCCCGATGACGATGATGGTAGCACACGGCGATGTTTTTCCCGAGTTCGGGGAGACTCGCGGTCTCTACCCCCTATGTCCTCGTTGGTGCTCCACTAAGGGCTTTGCACTCGCGTAGTCCTCAAAGGCATACGGCCTCGCCCTTTGCAAGGGTGGAGGTTGGCAAAGTGACTTCCGCGGAAGTCAAGCCACCACGGTCGGGTCTTCGCATATCCTCGGTACACACCCACCCAAACCTATCTCTCGCGTGGTCCTCCCATACCACGGCCTCGCCCGCATAGGGGTAGAGGATGGATAGGTCGCTGGGGTCTTCCGAATCCTTCTCGCAGAGCTACCCCGCCGTCTCCACTAAGGGAAGCTTTGGCCAAAACGCCGAGGGCCTTCCTCCCTCTCACAAGGTGGTGGCGGCCACTCCACACTCCGGAGGGTCTCGCAAGACTTACAGCCGCACTTGATACAAGGTCGTGCTCGCAGGCACGTATACTAGACAAATAGGCCTAAGCCAAGATGCTAACAAGCTCTTGCTATGCCGGGATGTGTCTATTTGCTCATATGGTGGTTGGGCTCTCGAATGTGGTTGCTACACTTCAAATGGGCATGGAAATGTGTCTCAACACTTGTGCTAGGCTCAGGATGCTCCAACACACAATGGGGAGGCCGGCCAAGGGGGTATATATAGGCCTCACCTCCAAAACTAGCCGTTGGGGGCTTTTTCAGCTTTTCTGCGTATCCACCGGACAGTCCGGTGGTGCGTGTAATCTTCGCTGTCTCCAGTCGACCATTGCACTGGGAAATATAGCCGTTGGAGCCACCGGACTGTCCGGTGGCACCACCGGACTATCCGGCGGTGAGCCACCGGACTGTCCGGTGCGTTGTAGCGCCGGTTATTCACTTGTGATGCTCCTCGGTCTATATCGTCCGGTGGTACCGTCGGACTGTCCGGTGGTAGGTTTTGTCCCGGACTTCGCCCCGTCCTTCTCGGTCTATATCGTCCGGTGGTGAGCCACCGGACTGTCCGGTGCATGGAATTTTGCACCGGTTCTTCAGCTTTTGGCTTGGCTCCTTGTAGGCACCGGACTGTCTGGTGCTGCACCATCGGACTGTCCGGTGCATGCTTTTTCTTCTGTTCTTGAGCCAAAAAATCGGTCCGCTGATCGGCCAGCGGGACCGCCGAGTCAGGACCTTCGCTTGCAACTTGATGGCGGCTTGGGTCTTTTCTTGTTTCTTTTAGATCCTCCTTTGAGGTGTTTGTACGCCAAGTCCACCAATTACACCCTGGGACTTTATACAAAAACACTTGCACACCAATATTAGTCCCATGGCACGTGTTATCAGTTCAACCACCAAAATCACATATGGGGACTAAGCACAAGGCTTAGGGCCCATTTTCCTTACAGAATTGTTGTGGTTGAGGATTGATTTGAGAAAGATGGATGACGTGTAGGCATCAAAGTTTGATCTTTTTGTTGGCAGACATCATGGTTTAGTAGCTAGGGTTTACGAGAATTGAGCTGGGGTTTTGTAGTTGTCAAGTTCCATTTTTTGCCAGAATTTTCCCCATTTGTTGTGGCTCGTATGATATAGGGTTTTGTTTTGGTTTGTCAGGATGGAACCTTTCAAATTTCTTGTAATCAGGTTTCACTTCGGTGGAGATTTTCGTAATGTTGGAGGAAAGTTGGAGTATGTTGAAGGTACTACCGCCATGTCTTACGTGGAGTTGGACAAGCTTTCTTTTCCAGACGTGAAGGGGCACAAAAGCAATGTTATACAGTTGCATTGGCTTAAACCTAGGGAAGAGCTGTCAAAGGGACTGATGCTAGTTGTTGATGATGCTTCATGTGCAGTAATGCAGAAACACATAACTGATGGTGGAGTGGCTGATATATTTGTTGAAGATGTAATGATTGTTATTTGCAGAGTGGATCAGGGGCAGAAGAAATTGGGTTCCAGAGCAGAAGAGGATGAGAGAGGATAAGGATTACATATCCTTTATGCAGTTCTATAGGTCTCCATCAAAGACATGGACTTTAGGTGCCAATGTTGGGGCTACGAACAATGAAGAAGAAGAGGAAGGGACTGCAGTTCATGGTGAATCAGTGGCGATTTAGATAGTGACTTAGACAGTTGTGATGAAGATTTCATGCAACAACCTGAGGAAGACAGTTCTGCAAAAGATGAAGAGGCAATAGAGCTCAGAAAATTTGCCAAGGAAATAAAAAAAAAATTGAAGGCAAGGAAGATTGGCATACATGCAAGTCAAATTAGAGATAAGAATTAAGGCGGCCTAGTTCCTGAATTGTCCAACTTATAATCTTAGATGAGGCAGGCAGCCCATATTATGACTCAAGTGAAGATTACTCATACGAGGAGAATAGTGATGGAGAAACTGAGATGTGGTAGACCTTGGAGAATAGATATGACAGTAAAGCACTAATCCCTCTGTTCACTCTTGGCATAGCCTTTACGGACAACAGGCAGTTCAAGAAGGCCTTGGTGAAGTATGGGATAAAGACACACATACACATTGTTTACAAAGGATGAGAAGAATAGGGTTAGGGCAAACTATTCCTAGCCTGGTTGCAAGTGGCTGATTTATGGCTCCAAAGCCAGCAGGTCTGAATGGTTTAATGTGGTTATATTTGTGGATGTTCACAACTGTGCACCAAGAAGGGATGACAAATTAGTCACTTCAACAAGGATTGCTAAGAGATATTATCAAGAGAGCAGGGACAACCCTACCTGGAAATCAGAGAGTTGATCAAGAAAGCTGTTTAAGAACATGTTAGCTGATGTGTCCATTGCATAGTGTAAGAGAGCCAAGCAAATTGTGCTCAAGGCTGCACTAGATGCTATGAAAAGGGGAGTATAACAAAGTATATGACAACAGATATATTTTGATGTAACCGTTCCCCCGCGCTGACAGGTGGGCCCAGTGCCTAGGTGTACCCTGTCTGCCAACATGGCAAGCCCAACCCCAGTAAACTGCTGCCCAATCACCAAAACAGCCGTCCACATCAGCGTTCAGGCCATGGAAACCAGGCTAAGGGGTAATAAACGTGGTTTCAACAAGTTTAATGTGCTAACTATATGTTTTTTGTTGAGGCTGATGTGTGCGACACCATATAGTCTAGAGGTCATCTGTACTTTTTCCTTTATCGAGCAACTGGCGAACAGTATCCTTAACATGTCAAGAACAGCTGCTGGGCAAAGCAGGCAGAGATACATGGCACGAGGATGGGGAGGCTGTTTGTGCGGCTTGTGCCCCGATGCTTGTCTGCACACCACCGCACAGCTGCACCGCACGCGTCCTCCCGCATTGCTGGCTACGCGCGCCCGCGCCGCAGCTCCGCACGCTAGCCCGGCCGCGCCGGCGCGTCTTTCCGCTTTGCCAGCGCTGCGCGCCAGCCCAGCTGCATCGGCGCGTCCTTCCGCCCCACGTGCGCCGCCGCTCTGCGCACCACCGTGCGGCCGCACCGGCGCAGCCGCACCGCGCCTTCCTGCGCTGCCAGCTCCGCGTGCCCGCATCGTCCCTCTGCGCTCCACCGCGCAGTCGCGCCGGCGAGTCCTCCCGCGCCGCCAGCTTTGCACCGCCTCTTCGCTTTGCCGCGGGCACAGCCAAGGAGGCGACCGCAACTTCAGGCGGAGGCCGAGGCCGACGAAGCCCGACCGCGGCGGGGGCACGGCCGTGCACCACGATGAGGTGAGCTGGCCGTGGTGGCATGCGGGAGGGCGTGTGGCCATGTGTGACGGAGAACCGGCCACGGTGGCGGGGCGTGCGCGCGTAGCGGTGCTCACATGGCGCACGGAGGGAGCAGCGGCTCGCCCAGTGCCAGGTGGAGGTGGGTCAGGGCGAGTAGGACAGGCGTTGGTGGGGTGGATGATTTTGTTTTTGATGTCGTTGGCAGCGAATGGACGGCGATGGCATAGAAGGAATCAAAATCTAAAACCGATGGCATAGAGGGGATGTTATAATTTCCAGTAGCATAGAGGGGATGTTATAATTTCTAGTGGCATATTGGGGATCGGTATAATTTCCAGTGGCATAGAAGGAAATTTCTCTACTATTTGAGGAAGAAAATGAAAAAAAAAAAAGAGAGAGTAAGAAGGAAAAAGAAGAGAAAATAGAGGAGGAAGAAGAGAGTCCCACACCTCTCTCGGCTGCCTCTGCCGCTGCAAATAAACGAACACTGCTAAATTATAAGTAGGAATTGGAAAAAAGATAAAAGAGGGTGTTTTATAATATTATTTTTCACCAGCGAAAACCTTGTACCCTCAAATTGGTCTGACTGCATAGGTTGGAAAAGATTGTGAGTGATCAAAACATTATAAAAGAATTTTTTCACCCTTTAGCATTTTATTTTCCCACCTTATCTTGTATCCATATCCGCTAGGTAATTTTTTTAGAATTAATGAGAAAGAAAAGACTCAATCAAAGAGTCATTTATATTTTTATCTTTCCTTTCCCTCCTTTGATTGCTAAAAGCGGTGAATGTTGTAGTCCAGTACTCTCCATTCACAAATATATGGCATGGTTGACTTTTACACAGCTTCAATCATTAATTTTATTCAAAAATTCTTGTGACTTTTTTATCATTAATCATAGTTTAAGCATGATTTGTGTTTTTATATATTTGAATAATTTTTTTAAATAAGATAAACAATCGAAAGTTTTTAATGAACGGGGATAGTAATTGTGTCATCATTCCCACGTTGTGATATATAAACTTTTGGCTCTATTATTCTTAACAAAAAACAAACATATTTTCTTTAAAGAATAAACATCCCATCCAGAAGTCGTTTTCAAACATTGAATATTTAAAGAAATATAGATGGTTAAAACTAAAATATTAAATACACACATTCTGAACTAAAATATGTTGTACATTTATACAATGTTCATGTACCCATTCCTTTTTACGGGTCACGGCAAAGAAAATAAAGGCCCATTTCTATTCTGAAAAGGTTGGAGATAAAAGTGCAAGTTCAGCGACAGATCCAACGGATCTACGGTGAATGATAATGGACTGGCTCATTATTTGATCTTCATTTTTTCTCCGCTTCTGCCTCTTTTTTTTTCCTCCTCTTCTTTATCCATACCTAAAATTGTTTATAGGGTGGGCTTTATCCACACGTTGGGTGGGAGGCCTGGAGCCCACGCTATGTCTGAAGTCTGAACTGACAAGCTAATAAAATATGTTAATTCCCCTAAAAATATGTGTTAATTAGAAATCAATCATAGAGAAGTTTTGGATTGGAGGGGATTTTGTTTTGCAATATAGCGCACCAGAGCTGGTAGAAAATCGCATGATCCACCAACTACTCTGGCCGATGCGTGAAAAAGAAACTGATCGAGGGAGAGACTGGAGAATGGTACCACGTCATGTACGTACGTGTCCCGCATGCAAATTTGTAACCCTGATTTTCTAAAGGGGCACGGGGGCGTCGCACTTGCACAGCTGCACTCACTGTACCACGTCATGTACGTACGATTCCCTTGTCCTATCCAGGGTTCCGAAATTCATTTTTTTTATCAAAGTTTGACTTTCATATTTTTTTTAATTTGCATGGAATCTAAATACCCCACTTTCATATATCTATGTAAATTTAGCCGGATCTTCTTAAGCTATCCGCACTCATTCAACCCTATTTCTTTATCCTAAAAAAAATATTCTGTACTAGTCAGCAGATTCTCTACCTTATATTACAATTCTCCGCAGTCTCATTTACCCTATATCTCAACTTTATATCAACCACCATATTTTTTATTATTTCTTTTATATTTCCCCAACCTTCTCTCTACCTTTCCTCAATCCCACCGGGCGCAGCCGCTCCGCCCGCGAGTGGAGCTCCTCTACCGCTCCACCCGCTGCCGCCGGCCTCTCGCGCCATGGCCGCCCGCGCGCCGAGCCACTGGCGCCCGCGCCCTCCTCGTCCTCACCGGACCAGAGCTTCGTCGCCTCGTCGCCTCCTCCCTTGTCGACGCCACTCATCCCCTCTTCATCCTCCCCGCGCGCCGCCGGCCATGGTGTCCACCTCGCGCGGATCTCCACGCCTCCACGGCCGGCGTCCGGTCGTCCGCTCCGCCCCATGGCCACCGCCCTCGTCCTCAGATCCACCCGCCGCCAATGCGCTCTCCCTCCTCCTTCACGCACTCTTCCTCACCCAAGCCTTCTCCCTCCACGTCGGCCGCCCTTTTCCGCGCCCGCTCCGCGGGCCCGCCGCTGCCGCCCTCGATCCGAGGATTCGCCGCTGCCGCCTGTGGAGGAGGTGCGAGTGTGGCTGGGGTCGGCGAGATCCGCGTCGCCTCGTCCTCTCCGCGTCAGATTTGCACCGGCCTCGTCCTCCGCCATAGCCGCCGTCGCCTCTGGGGGCGAATCCGCCATGGCCGCTCTTCCTCTCCGCGTTCTCTCCCTCCCCGCCGACAGCCTCCTTCTCCGTCCACCGGCGTCGGCCTCGTCCTCCTCCGGCAGTGGCTTCAGCGGTGCCTTGGAGTATGGCTGTCATTCTCTCCTCGTCCGCACCATGGCGCGAGTAGCTCGCCGTTGTCCACGTGGATGAGAGAGAGGAGATAGGGTGGCCGCCCGTACAACGCTGTATATCGGGTGAGAGAAGGTTCACCCTATGGTAGGATGAGGTTTAGAGTCCTCCGTTTCAGCTGTTCAGTTCCCTCTACAGCTTTAGCTTTAGGAAGAGTTTTGCCGTCGGACAGCCTTAATGCATTGATCTTTAAATATGTAAAAACAAATATACAATTTTGTACCACTCCATTCGAAACGCACAGCATGTTGCCAGTTATTGGCGCAGTGGACCACGGCCAGGCCAGTAGTACAGGGTGTGCGCATCCCACTGTATGGAGCCGATGATGATGGATGGATACCCGTCAAGCGATGAGCGCCAGGACCAGAACAGGTGCCCACAAGCCACGATGGAGGAGAAAGCGCAGCCAGGTACACGTACACAAGGCACAAGCAGCCACCAGCAGGTGTCGCCGTCGGCCGGCCGAGCGCCGGGTTCGCTGAACAGGGCTCCTGACGTCACGCCGCGGCCCATCCATCCGCCCATGGATTTGCACGACAACGACGCCGCGCACTCCAGCCGCGCTGCATTATTATCGGCTGGTGGTGCTTGGACGTACGTGCTGCATGCGCCGCCGCAATTGCGAGCACTCTGGGCCGTCCGCCCCTGAGGGTATCCCACCGGATGTATATCATCTTTTCTATCACTGTTATAACTATTTTTCTCTCTATCTACAGTAGCGAAACAGTGTTAAACAGTGTTATATCCATCCTCTTTATCCATTCCATTGGGATGGTCTGACGCCCACACCCTGAGAAGGACATGCAAGTAGATCATAGATGGCAACAACAGTGTGCAGTGAACCAGTAGTAGTTGCTTGGAGTACTTTTTTTTTTTGATACTAGTTGCTTGGAGTACATTTTTTATTACCAGGGATAGGGAACGGTGAATTGCCCGGCTGGTGTGCCGACTTATTACGGCAGAGCATCCCGTTTCACGATAACAAAAAATCGGTTTAATAAAAAATAATTTGCATATTTTTAAAAAAATTGAAACTAGAATCTACCGTTTTTTGATTGGAAATCACATTTCAAAATCAGTACCGGAAACGGAATTTCAGACCGAAACTCTGGTGTTTCCGACCGAGAAAGTAAACCGTGAAGCTAAACAAATGTTTACCGCAAGCAGGCGTGTCGTGTCGTGTCGCAGTCCATGGGTAGTACACGAGTGGTAGATCAGGTGACTGCGCAACATTTTGTTGGCTACCCTGCCAGCCATTTGCGGCGGCGTTGGGAACCAGCCGACGTTCCGGGAGCGAAACCGGCGGCGGCCAAAGCCCAACCCAATACCAGGTGCACCGCACGCGCACGGCCCCCGTCTCGTGAGTCGCGCGACTTCTCCGTCCCTCCCCGGCGACCCCAGCACGTGTCCCCCGCTTCACGTGCTCCTCCTCTCCTCTCCCTGCTGACCTCGCCGTCCGTCCCACATGCCAACCCCAGTCGCCGACGCCGTCGATCTCGCCGTCACATGCCAAGCCTACCTCCTCTCCTCTCCTCTCCTCTCCTCTCCTCCCCTGGCCCCTGCTATAAAACTAACAACGCAAGCCAGCCTGCCCAGAGCAGCAGCCGAGCCAACCCATCCATCACCGCCGGGCGACGCCCCCCTCCTCTCCGATCCACGAGCAATGGAAGCCACATCGACGCGCCTCACTCGCTCCGTCTCGCTCTCCGCCGCCCGCCTCCGCCGCTCCGGCACCGCCAGGTTCCCGCCATCCACATCCCCCCGCGCGGCGCCCGCGCTCCCGCTCCGCCGCGCCAGGTCCGACGCCGCCCTCGCCGCGAGACCCGCCGTCCTCCTCCGCGGCGCCGCGATCCCGGCCATCCTCGAAGTGGACGAGCGAGAGACCCGTAGCGACGGCGACGGCAAGGCGCCGGCGGGCGTCCTCGACGGCGCGGGCGCGGGCGCCGGGGGCAGCGGCAACAGCCCCGGCGGCGGGCGCGGCGGCAGGGGCGGCGGCCAGGGCAGCGGCTGCGGCATGGGCGAGTACTACCGCCGCGTGCTGCGGGTGGACCCCGGGAACCCGCTGCTGCTGCGCAACTACGGCGCCTACCTGCACGACGTGGAGCGCGACCTGGGCGGCGCCGAGGCCTGCTACGCGCGCGCGCTGCTCGCGTGCCCCGGCGACGCCGACCTGCTCAGCCGCTACGCCCGCGTCATCTGGGAGGCGCGCCAGGAGAAGGACCGCGCCGAGGCATACTTCGAGCGCGCCGTCGAGGCCGCGCCGGACGACTGGTCAGTGACTCACTGTGTGTGACTGATTGTTAGATACGGATCCATCTCGATCCATTCGATCGATCGATCGATTATTGGCTATATATATTGATTGGTAGTGTGATCCTGATTATGCAGCTACGTGCTGGGGTCGTACGCGAGCTTCCTGTGGGACGCCGAAGAGGACGACGACGGCGAGGCTGATGAGGCGACGGCGCCTGCGTCGTCGTGCGGCTCCCCGGCGTTGGCGGTGCCCGCGTGCTGACTGCTGAGCGCGATCCATCCGTGCGCGGCGGTGGACGACGACGACCCAGGTGGAGTTGTAGCTGCTTCATAGAGGATCGCCTGTTCCGTTACTACTGTACTGTACATATAGAGGAGGGCGTACGCGGACCGGATCGGACGGCGCCGGGTTGACCCCGTGATGGTTGCCGCCGCCCCCGACGACGGGCCGCTGATCGATCGAACCGGCGGAAGAATAACGACGAGCCTAGCTAGCCGACGGCCGCTGCAGGTGATGTCGACGGACGGAGGCGTCAATGGGAGAGGATGGCGCGCGGGCAGCCCCGGAGCAGTGGCTGTCCGGGCTCACCGGCCTGGTCTCAGCCCGTCGGCGATCGGCTAGCTCTAGGCGTCGGCAAGCACCTCGTTTCTCTTTGATTATTACTTACTACTATTATTCACATAATATGTACATAGAGCGACCTTGGACTTACTCTATCTAGCTTGATGAATAACTGAACTTACTGATGATCAATGGAGTAGCTATAGACCTAGTCACTATCTGTACCATTCATGCTTTTGTGTTTGGTGGTGTGCTGATGGAATAAAATAGTGCGCTATTGCGTTTTGAGGACATATGTTAGATTTTATTGATTTTCACCGCTACGGGCGCTAAGTATAGCTATTGCGTTTTGAGGACATATGTTAGATTTTGTTGATTTTCACCGCTACGTAGTTACAGCTGATCGATTTACCGGCTAAGTATAATAGCGTAGCGTAAAAAATAGCCGCCTAAGTAGTTTAGCATGGCGTAAGGAATAGTGGTGCTATTATCATTTTTTGTCGGTGGAACAAAATTTTATGGCTACGCTCTATATAGGTCCCATCTTAGATTATGCATTTAGCGTTTTATGTTTGATGCTTGTGGTATTTTCAATTTGTTATGGAACTTGTTAGATGTTAGATGTTGTACGTGCATTTTTTTCTCTTTCATGTTATAGAATTTGTTTACTAAAAAAGCAAAATCAATTAAATTGTGCTTATATTTATTTCTATTTTTTCCATTTTAAAAAACGTTATTGTCTGTAGTGACGCTGTAGCGGCATAGCGTGTCTAGAAAAATATCGCTACTATTTAACACGTTATTTTAAATCATGCTACTTTGTTGCTTCAATCAAGCTGACGTAACTCGACGAGGGATTGTTTGGATTGAAAGAATATCAAAGAAAAATGGTAGGAGCAAAAAATGGAGAAAATGAAACCAAAACGAGCGTTTGGGACCGAGGAAACATTTTCTTCGAAATACTATAGCTCCCAAGCCATTTCACCGGAACAGAAACATCAATTTCAATCCGTATTTTATTTTCCTTCGTGGAAGCTTGAGCAAGGTCGCAGCTCGCGTAAAGAGAGAAACATTCAGGATATTTATTCTTTTTACCATTTTTTCATATAGATGGCAACTCCTCATTTATTATTTTGACGATTCTACATACTTACCGTTAGAGAGAGATTTTTTTCTAATAAATTTGTCATTTTCAGTAATGTGGCTTTTGGCTGATGTGGCACGCCATCTAAGCCTGCCAACGAGGCACGGGCCGAGAGCCCCTGCGCTCCCTCGAGCCGCACCGCTCTCTAGCCGCCGACCGAGAGCCCCCTTACTCTCTCGAGTCGTGCCGTCGTCCGCCGACAGCCAAGAGGCCCCGCGCTCCCTCGAGCCGCGTCGCCGCCCCCGAGAGGTTGTGCCCGCCGCCACTCACCCACGTGACCGCTCCGACGCACCACTCCCGTCACCCGCTTTGCGCCTCGCCCCCCCCCCCCCCCAGACCACGTGCGTGGTTGCGCCCCATCGCTAGCCCACGCCAACGCGCTGACTCGTCGAGGATGGGGAGGAGATGGCCGGCGGGATGGCTCTCGATGCGCATGGATGAGAAGCCGGATATCAGGAGCATTGTTTCATCGCCACGCTGATAGGCCTAGGTGCATGCCATGTTAGCGAAAATGGCCACGATGGCATGCCACGTTAGAAAAGGAGTAAATTTGTAAGAAACCATCTCTGTAATGGCAAATATGTAAAATCGGCCGTAAAAATGATAAATGAATAGTTGACATGTATAAAAATGGTAAAAATAGATATGGTTTCGGACGGGCTAGCAATTCTGGCCAGAAGAACTTGGTTGATTTGCTGTTGCTACTCATTCCGCCATGCATGGCTTTTCCATCGATCTAGAGCACCTGCTGCCTTCCTGAAACGACGCTGCTCCATTCGCATCCTGCGGCATGGTCTGCGGTCTGCCTACCTACCGCCGACGAGCTTAACACGAACGGATAAGAGAGAGAGCTGAACAGGATAATGATGAGCTTTTGTTTATTAACAGTTGGGCTTGCGCCCTTAATTTGCTTGGGTCCACATGTCGGTAGTCAAGATGCTAACTCAATCTATCACGACAGGTGCTCTATGACAACTTTAATATTTTTTTAAGTCAATTTGGCATCATCAAGATCCGATATGTATTTCTATAATCTGAAATTTCAGATTTCCTATATAATGGATTCCTACTATTCAAACAATCTAAACTTTTGATTTCTGTGTTTTAAGATCTTGTAGTTTGCAGTTTTTGCACCACCACATTTCTACGTTTTTTTTTATTCCTGCCTTTTGTATTCCCTTACACTGCAAGTTCAAGTTTTAAAATTCAAACGCAATCCTACTTTTGCAGTGATAAGTTAAAGATTTTTAATTTTAATCAAGTTTATAAATATTATGATCCATGTATTAGTTTTATGCTAAGATAACTTTTTTTAGTTTGTCAAGATTGCAGAGAACATATATATACCTATGTTACCAAGCATATATAAATAATACAAACATATTTTTTCCTCGCAAAAGAAATATGAACGTATATTTAATTCATATGAATTCAACTGTAATTCATTCATTGGCATCATAAGCATTACTTTTTATATAAAGTTAGCTAAACTTAAATTTGTTTGATTTGTTCCCAACAGACCCGAAGTGCTAAAAAAAAGCCTAGCTTCTAGGTGGCCCAAAAGGCCCATGTACACCTAGCTAACCCTAAATACAAACCACATACTTCTTCCCTCACTCCCGTCTCCCACCAGACCACCCCCAAACGCGCCGCCTCTGGTCCCCCAGTCGTGGAACTGCCTCCTACACCGCCTCCCCATCTCGGTTCTTAGCATCTCCTCCGGTCATCGTCGCCTCCATCGCTAGGCCGCATCCTTCCTATCTACCCCAGTCATTGTCTCCTTGAGCGGCCGCCGCACCACTTCATCCTCGTTTCCCCTAGCCGCCGCTGCTGTCTCCTCGTTCTTGTCTCTCCGTTGTCTCTACTACCCATCGCACCAGGCGCTGAAGCGCCCAAGTTTCCATAATGGGACTAAAATGTGCTTTATTGTCATCCTAAGGTTTGGTGATCACATTCTTACATCAGAGTGATACAGATCCGCCCTAACGGGTCGGACAACACAGGGGGCACAGCCCTGAAACTAAGCAGCGAAATATAAAATGTAGGCCCAAACTTCCATACATCGCGGTTGGGAACGAGGTCGTAGCCCTTACTCAAGCACGTATACGATGATCTCTTGTGATGCCCCCGGCATCTCAGAAGCCTGAACACACAATTATATGAAAGCTAATGGTGAAATTAAGACTTAGTCATACTTAGAAATTTTCTTAAGTCTGAATTTTCAGCTTAACCCAAATTTGCATTTGAAATTTCCTTTGGGTTCACTATACAACTTCAAAATCTTCCTTTCTATGAAATGAAATTGAACTTATCACCTTTCAAATGCACCTATTGTGGGAATGATTGGCCCTCATTTGATACTTCAAAAGTTGGAAACAAGAAAGTCTCTACACAAAGCGAAATTTCTGTTTTAATAAACCTTGGAACATAATAGTGTCTATAATTCAAAATCTGTTGGGTTTCAGGCCAAAGTCATATTACCAAACTTGTTGATAAAATACTGGAGAACAACTTTGGTAACTAGAGTTTGATCACACATTGATTTTTAAATGGAGTATAGGACCATTTTCTGCCAACCAAGAAAACCAGCCAAAACTGATCTGCTCTGTAATTCCAAGTTTTCGCTAGCATACACCCATAATTTGGCAAAGCCTTAATTATAGAAGTTGTAGATCCTAGAATTACCCACAATATTGTCAATAAGTTCTTTGTGTGAAAGTGCCTGGATGGGGGTCATTTGGAACTCCTAATATAATCTGGTCTGTAGGTCAAAATGAAGCTTGAGAGCTAAATTCAAAAGGAATTCATATTTGCACTTGGAATTTGGTGTTGAACCTTTTGACAAACTTGTAGATCTCTCTGAGTAGAACATTTCTTCCAATTGGACTTTTTCCAAATTCGGCCTAGAGATGAGCCAAAATCGCGAAATACAGAGGCCTAGAAAACACATTTTTCCTTTTCCCGGATT
Organism: Paspalum notatum; assembly: GCA_022530915.1. Lineage (NCBI taxonomy): Eukaryota > Viridiplantae > Streptophyta > Magnoliopsida > Poales > Poaceae > Paspalum > Paspalum notatum. Next base: position 20,353,261 of record CM039684.1, on the reverse strand, counting down.
CTGAGTCACTGACAGGCGGGGCCCGCGATCCGCGTCGCGTCCACAGCGCGAACCGGGCGCGGCCGCGTGGCGCGCCGGCATACAGGAAGTCCGGCGAGGCCACGGCCGGCGCCCCGGGCGCGTCAAGAGGAGGAGGAGTCACCCCGCGCCCTAACCATACCCCGCTCGCCCGTCCCCGTGCCTCTCTATCCTGTTTCCCCGCTCTCGCCGCGCCGCATCGCGTCGCCATTGCCGGCCCGAGCCGAAGCTCGAGCTCGCGCCGCCGTCTCCCGGCCGCCTCTCGCCCCGAGACCACCACCACCGCAACCGCCACTCCACCGCGCTCCTTCCCCGCCTAGTCTCGTCGCCGTTGAGCCCTCCACCGCGGAGATCGAGCCCACCGCGACGTCCTCGCCACGCCGACGTCGCCGCGGTTCACGCTCGGTGCACGGCCTCCTACGCCGCCGTCCTTGCCTCACCGTCGACGAGATCTACACGAGGTTGAATCCCGCACTCCCGCGCACCTCCGCCACCCCGCGTCGTGGCTCCGGCGAGCCCTAGCTCGCCGGCGCGCGCGCGCCGCGCCGCGCGGCCTCGGCCGACGCGAGGAAGAAGAAGGGGGTCGGAAAACTTTAGATCCGGCCCCTCGGTTTCCTTGATTTTGCATCCCGGTCCTCGCGCGTTTTGAGTGAGTCTTGCAGATCTTGCAAGCTAGCCCCTGGAAGCTACGGTTAATTGCGTAGAGGTCCTTAGATCTAGGTTTTTATTTTTCTATTTACTTTTTTCTCGGTTTGAACTTTGAAAAATCATATCAATTCAAAGAAAAATCCAAAATGGACAAACTCAGTACCTATGAACTCCTCTTGAGTAGATCTACAGGTTAGGTATGATGTGGCTGTGTGAAAAGACATTTTTACCCTCGGTTTTGTTGCATGCATATTAAAGCAAAATAATTACTAAAAGTGATGCAAATGGACTCCAAATGTTGTGAAACTTGGACAGTGGTTTTAGTGTGATATTTTGGCATTGTCTGAACTTTTGTAGCCCTAGAACTTGCTGTTATTTACTCTTTTGCCATTATACAGGTGTTATGAGCAATTATTCAACCTAGAAATTGGAGGCTATACAAAATGTGCATAAAATGGATCTTTGGTATTTTCATACACTTTGGATAGCTGCTTGGAGAAGGGTAGCACCGGTGGGCTCGGTGCTACTCGCCTCGTTCGTCTGTATGAAGACTTCTTAGGTATTTGGTTTCCGCTGCGAGATGTTTTGAAAACGCTTCCGCATTATATATATTTTGGACATGTATTTGACTATATACATTCTTGGTTTGTAAACTAAGTCTATCTATTCTATATTTCAACTGCCTGTGATGATGTAACTGTTGTGGCTCCATCGAGAGTCGGATGTGTATGATGTCGGTTCATCTGGGAAATGGTGTTATCGAGAGCCGAAGGCCTCTTGACGGACGACCGGGTTTAGTACGGTCTAAGTACATTGTAAGCTAATGGTGGCAGGTGTACTTAACCCGTATTAAATCGGCGGTTCCGCCACAGCTGGTATCAGAGCCGATCATACACAGACAACAGTTGTATCATCCGGATTGGTTTACAAAACTATTTTCGAAAGCCCTTTTTCAAGTAATTCAAAAATGAGAGTATGCGATATGCCCATATTAAGGATGTTAGTATTATCCAGGTAACATCATTGACATTCTGACCTAGATAGAACTCATATGCATATTCGGCGCTTTGGGAAGCAACTTTTCGGCTATAGCTGTCCCCAGTACTGGTGGAAGCTATTGGGTTTTGCGAATGGTTGTAAACTCTGCATTCATGCTGTATAAGTAAAAGCTCTTTAAGGGTGGTGGGTACGTTTGAGGTTTTCATACCCACCACACTTACATTCGGTTTTGGGATCTATCTTTTTCTCGACAATCCCCAGTACTGGTGGAAAGTCAGGCTTTGAGGAAAAGGTGCAGCGGCCCACCAACGTTGTCCACGCAGCGGTCACGCGTGGATGCCACATTAGGTGGTAATGTATGAGCATGCATTCTTCTGCAGGTACACTAACCACGTGCGAAACTAAGAACGACTAGAGAACGACTAGTTGCATTAAGGAGAGACGTGCATATGTGTCACCGAAATGTCGCTAGCTATATGTAAAATACATAGGATGTGTGATGTGAGACGGATAGGACGAGCATACATCATTCCATCTCATCTCATGTGCCTTACTTGTATTTGCTTGAAGATAACTAGGTTCTTACTGCATCTATAAGTATACTTGTTGGGTAGTAACAATTTGCATATGAATCATGTCTGCTGTTTTAAGATGTATTTCAAATTGCAAATAGAATCAACAGAAACTTATTATAAGAACCTAGTAGTACATGGAATTTTTAACAACTTATGTATAGATTACTTGCTCTGAAAGTGAATGCGAGCGAGGTACCAGTTTAGGACGTGTCTCATATCCATTTAAAACAAGTATTATATATAAAAGTTGTAGTGGAAAAAATTCAACCAACAAACTTATCTATAATGACCCTTCGGCAAAATACTCTGGCACTAACTTACAATCATTTTAAATCGAAGCTTAAATCTACTTAGCAAGTACGAAGTTTAGAAGATGAAGTTCGGGATGTAACCTAAGTGGCACAAATAAACCCCTAAAATGATGGGGTCTTGTTTTAGTCTTTATAGGGTGTAGTGGTACTGTGTAAGTGAAATGTGGGCTATAGTCTAAGTAGTTTGCCTCTTGTTCCACCATTTCATGTATAAATTGCTCATTTATGCAACTAGGAAAATGATGCCCATACAATGTATGCTTAGAGTGATAGGCCTCTATTTTTCCTATGCCTTGCATGGTATGGGAAGCTCACTGGTAAAAATTTAGGGTGTGCGTGTTGGGTTTGGTCACTGTTTTGAAATTAACAAAAGGTTACTTGCTAAACTTGATAAATGGAAAAAGTGACCTTTGGGTGTATAAGAAAATTTTAGGAAAATTCTAGTGTGTTGCTAGCATGATATGGAGTCCAGAAAGTATATGTTTGAACTAGGTCCATTGAGGTACTCCGTGTTTAGGTAGTTTATCGATCACCTTTTCGCCGGATTATGGAATGGATATTCATGTGTGTTTCGTGTTCAAGCATCTCATTTCTTGCATCATCCGCGTATTATTCATATAGCGACGCTCATTGTAGATACGTAATCCAGAAACGAGCACGTGAAACTACCTCAACCAACGGTGATCCAAAAGACCAACTAAGAGCCACTCATGACCTGGAGGGCCCATCAGTCGTGTTTGGACGGATGAGTTGTCCAAGGGATCAAGGGGTTGCCTGGGGCAAAGCCTCACAACCCGGCAAACTAACAGTAGCTTAGTTTGTTGGTTTTATTAAAGTAAATCAAAGGTAGGCAGGACCATGCAAATCCCAGCAAACAAAATTATTTTTGAGTTACGCATATGCATTAGGATTGATTGACACCAATTGTATTAGACTCCCCGGCCGCCCTGGCCCTAGCACCTATACTTAGGGTTCGTAGGACGAGTGCCTAGAATGGTTAGGCGCGAGTAGACACGAGTGAGCACTGTCACTCGTCTCGTAGGGTTTACATTCAAATGATGAATTCTCATTGCTATGAAATTATTATTGCTATGTTATGTTTCAATTGAGACCGGGCGGAGATATGGGACTACTATGTTGAAAAATGATGTGGATGGTATGGTGGACTCCGCCCGAGTCGCATAAGGCCCGTTCGCTGTTCGCCTGCTGATCGGCATAAACATTGCTAGAGTGCTTATCCGGGATCAATGGACCGGTGAAAGTCTTACTTGTGCCGTCTCAAGAAAGGGGCACGTTCCAACCCACTGGTTGAGAGGAAGGTGGCCACGGAGGCGGGTGTCAAAGGAGGGCAGAACCCGACGTAACCGAGGTAACGCTCCTGCGACAACGTGCTCCGGGAGTCAGGCGGGAGTGGTCATCGAACTTGAGACGGGACAAGTGGAGATGGGGGAAGCATATGTGAAACGCTGGGAGTTAGTAAGCATATGCCATCCTGGTGCTTCTAGTTATTCCCGGGAATATAAAAATCGATTCGAATCGCTGATGCTCACCAGGTGTGAGAATGCCAATATCGCACACGGGCAACGTAGAACTGTTTGAGGCATGACGTTTTATGGAAATGATGATCTGATACTACACACTGGATACACATGCTTTACTTCATGCAAATTGTTTACTTTATATTACCAATGATAATCAGGATAAAGACTAGCGGCTGGCAAATCCCGCTATAGCATGACACTAAAACATAGTGAATAATCATGATTAAAGGATAGCGACTGTCAAATCCCGCTATCCTATGGCAACAGTTTACAGTTTAAAATCAATGGCTAAGGACCTACTTGCTAGTAAGCTGAGCTTTGCGTCAGCCATAAACCCCGTCCATTAAGTCCTACTGAGTAATTAGTACTCAGGGTTTGCCCCCACTTTTGGCTCACAGGTACTGGCGGCATTTGTAAACCATCAACAAAGCAAGGGTAAGTACATGCGTACTCGACAGCCCACCTTCGTCCATACGGAGAAGGGGCATAGCTATATCTCTATGCAAGTTATATCTGGAGCTCAGGACGTTTTTGCGTAAAAACACTTTTGTATGCTGGGTTTGAGGTAGTCTAACAAGTTTTATTTACTCAGAAAACAGAGTTTTTCTCAAAAAGGGTGCCACTGGACTTGCCGGTCCACATGGCCAATGGCTTCCCAGCCATCACACTTTCCACACCACAACATGGATTCTACCCTTCTAACTCAGTATCCACCCCATAAACCATTTCTCACCCAAAACCCAAACCATTCCCAACATTCTCACTTTATGAAAAGTGCTAATCGATGAACCAAGCCGTAACCGATCCCAGTGGACGCAGCTATTTGAATAGGTTTTACTACTGCCAGAGTTGTACTAATTCCCACAAGTTCGACTCAGCGTCACTTACCGCTAAATAAGCATCCGAATTCCAAACTAAGCCTTTGCCTTTGTTTCATCACTGTTGACGCTCGTTATGTACTAAAAATATGCTCTATTTTCATATGATTTTATGTATTTTCAAGAGTTAATCCTATCATTTAATCTTGTTTTGCTAATAAATAACCCCGTTTTCGAGAATGCTCTTTGTTTTTGTGCATTATTAATTTTTGCAGAAAAATAGGGAATAATTGAGAATATTTGAGAATTTCTCGAATCAAGGATTTATGCTACAAGTTTAGGGAGGTGAGATGATTAATAAAAGAAGAACAATTAAAGCCCAAACTAAAGCCCAAGCCTATTATGGAGAAAGTTCCGAAGGTAAAGTATGAAGAATATGAAGATAAGTAAGGATTATTAAGAGTCCAATCCAATCTCCAAATAAATCTCGAGATATTCTTGGATTCCAGGACAGCAGCACCTTGTGGACCCAATTCGGAGACAACGACATCAAATGAAGAAAGTTTGAATACCAAAGTTGTAGATCTCTCAGCTCTACCAATTTAGAGTCCGAGTTTGCATTATTTGGACTTCGGATGAGGAAGTTATGGTCGAAATACTAAAGGCTGCAGAATATGGAAAGCTGATTTCGGAAAGGACTAGGACAAGGACTCTTCTCCAAGCAAAGAAGCTTCATGGACACCCAAGAACCTTCAAGACTCTTTTATATACATAGAAATAGGTCTATTAGGACTCTTGTAACCGACCTATTAGATTCCATGTATAGGGGACTCTCCGGAGTATAAATATATGGCCTCCCTAGATGGAGAGACTTCCAATTCATTGTAAATCAGCGCTCCAAAGTTAGGGTTTAGGGTCCATCTTCGCAAGACTCCTCGAGAAGGAGATCTCGGCGAAAGAAGGCGGCGAGAAGAGGCAGGAACCTAGGGTCGGCCGACCCAACCTGTTCCCGGGGAGTTTCGAGTTCATCTTCTGATATGTTGTTCGTCTCGCCGAATTCGACAACTATGCGCTTCAAGTTCATGATGTATCTCGAGTAACTCTCTGTTCTTCTTATTTTACTATGATAAGCCTTGAGTTCGATCAATGAAATAGTCTATTTGCTATAAGTTCTTTGTTTATACATGATCTTTGATCCATATCTTTGCAATGCTTCATCTCTACATGTGGCCTGGCCAGGGTTGATTTATCCACATGTCTTTTAGTAGATCTTTTTACTTTAATTAGTTGATTGAATCTGCTCATGCTTAGAGATGGTTTAGGTTTGCTAGTTCGTCGATTACCTAGTTACCAGTGACAGTAGAGCCCGGGGAAAGATTCGAGCAAGTCTATGGCATTCATGATTATGTTTATTCTATGTTTCACGTTAGATTCAAGCTTAGGGTGGTTCATAGTTTATAAGAAGTTTGTCTCATATCTCTTGCTAATTCCTTAGCCGTTTTAGCCTCATAATCAATCTTGCTTTTAATCCTATCAAGTTCTTGTTCTTGATCCAATATATGTTTTAGTCTAATTTTATATCAAGTTTATGCTATAGTTAGTTTTATATCTAGTTTGTGATTAGAATACCATTTATCATCCTTTAGTTTAGTTTAGATATAGATTAGTCAGTAATTAGACTCTCTTTTATCCTTTAGTTTATTAGATCTATTAGAGCTAATTAGTAATTGATTAATCCTTGATTAATAGCAGTTTAAACCTAGTTTTCCACGGATTGACAAAACTCTCGATACTCATCTCGGGGAAAGGCTACACCGATACTGCTTAAGTGCCGTCAACAATCACCTAGCAGTGCTTTAGGGATTCGGGCAACCGAGTCACCCCAGTACCCCGTTGTACTCCTGTGACACACCACCCCTTCTCTAGCCCCTTGTGCGCCAACACAACAGCTACTAGGCTATCCATTCTGGATCGGGCCCAGCCAATGCCTCATACAGAGCGAGTGGTTGTACTAAAGAGATAGGCAAGATGAAAATCAACGCGGTCCTTACAGAGCGTAGGTAGAACCATTCACCCTTTTCCTGGCTCGACACCGCGAGCATTCACCTACCTGGTCTTCTCCACGAATCCCAGAACCTGGGATAACCGCGAGCTGCAAGTTACCCGTTCATACCCTCCTCTTTAAAATGGCATATCCCGACCCGTGGGTCGTCTGCCCAGATTCTTCCCCATTTTATTTTAAAACGCACACACCTATCCTCATTCCAAACCCATCATATTCCATATCCATAATCCAACATAACATCAAGATTATGACAGATAATTAAGTGAGTGATCCCACATATGCGCGCTACGTTTTAAAATAGGCTTAGGTGTCTGTATATTTGTGGGGTTACCTTAGCAAGAAAAACATGCAAGCTTTATGGTGATTAACAGGCTAAAGGTTGTGGTTATAAAACATAGGAAACTTATGCATCAAGTGGGGATCCAGTGGGCTTGCCTTTCAACTTGAACATGAAGCGGTTGATGTTCGGGCATCATGAGTTCTATGGTTGCCATGTCGAATGTCCCGGGAACCGGATCGATTGGACTCTCCGATGTACCCTATGTACATAAACAAGGAAGCACACAATTTGAGGTATAATATGAGCTCAACGGGTGTTTCAGGTGGTGGGAGTATGAATGGAGAGGCTTAAGGATTATTTAAGGTTCTTACTAGTGGTATTACTTGAAGAGGTTGGCTTTGTGTAGCGAGCCTTCGAGCGAGGAGGCGGGCTTGGTAACGGCAGTTACAGCGGCGCCATGGTAAGAGTGGTGGAACGGCGATGTGAGGGTGGTCGGCCTGGTGACCCGAGCTCACGACCGGAGGTGGTGAACGGGAAGGCAGCGCAGAGGTGGTGGAGCGAGGGCGGACCCAGCGGAGATGGAGCAAGGTGGCGCGGAGGAGGTGGAGTCGTGGAGAGAAGGCGAGCAAGGGGGCTGAAGAGCCCCATTTTTCATAATGGGACAAAAATGTGCTTTATTACCATCCTAGGGTTTGGTAATCACATTATTACATTAGAGTGATACAGATCCGCCCTAACGGGTCAGACAACAAAGGGGCGCAGCCCTTGAAGACTAAGCAGCGGAATATAAACGTAGTCCCACGTTTCCCCACGTCGCGGTTGGGAAGCAGGTCATAGCCCTTATTCACTGCCGTATACGGTGCTCTCATCGTCTCCACTGGAAAAACATCAACAAAGCAAGGGTGAGTATTGTACTCTGCAAGTCCACCTTCCTCCATAAGGAGTGGGGGTATAGCTACCTCTACATGCAGGATATATCTGGAGCTTAGGGAGGTTTTGCATAAAAACACCTTGTATGCCGGGTTCGAGATAGTCTAACAAGTTTTAATCATTCAGAAACAGGGTTTTTCCCAAAAGGGGTGCCACTGGACTTGCCGATCCTCATGGCCAATGACCTTTCAGCCATCACACTTTCCACGCCGCTGCAGGGTTCTACCCCCGTAGCTTAACTTCCACCCAAAAACCATTCCACAACCAAAACCAAACCTTTCCCCACAGTTTTAGTTTATGAAAAGTGCTAATTAAAGAACCAAGCCGTAACTCATCCATACCAGTGGACTCGGACTATTCGAATAGGTTTTACTCTGATCACAGGTTGTACTAATTCCCACAAGTTGGACTCAGCGACACTTACCGCTAAATAAGCGTCCGAATTCCAAACCAAGCCGTTGCCTTTGTTTCATCACCTAGCAGTACTTTAGAGGTTCGGGCCACCTAGCCACTCCAGTACCCCGCGGTACTCCCGAGGCTCCCAACCCCTTCCCTAGCCCCTTGTGCGCCAGCACAGAAGCTACTAGGCTATCCACTCCGGCTCGGGCCTAGTCAATGCCTCATACAAAGCGAGTGGTTGTACTAAAAGAGTTAGGCGAGATGAAAATCAACGCGGTCCTTACAGAGCGCAGGTAGAACCGTTCCATCTTTCCACTGCTCGACACTGCGAGCATCCACCTACCCGGTCGTCTCCATGACTCCCGGGACTTGGGTAACCGCGGGTTGCTAAGTTACCGTTCATACCCTGCCCTTGCATGGCGTATCCCGACCCGTGGGTCGTTTGCCGGGGTTCTTCCCCATTTTATTTGAAAACACGCACACCTATCCTCATCCTCAAACCCATCAAGTTTCACAACCATAATCCCAACCTATCATTAAGATTATGACGGATATAATTAAGTAAGCGATCCCACCAATGCGCACTACATCTAAAATAGGCTTAGGTGGCGGTATATTTGTGGGGTTACCTTAGCAGACAAAACATGCAAGTTTTTATAGTGATTATCAAGCCAAGGGTTGTGCTTGCAAAACATAGGAATTTTATGCATCAAGTGGGGATTCCAGTGGACTTGCCGTGGTCCTCTTTGCTGCTGTATAACACGTCCGCGTAATGCCCAATATTGGGCATTCTCGTGCTCCTGCTGTCGGTGCTGATGACGCACTAGCCACTGGTGGCGGAGGTACGCCATCTGCCGAATGCGTTGGTATTCCAACTGCTGGGCACGATGGTACCTCAACCACTGTGCATGCCGAGCACGTTGCTGTGCGCGGTGGTGCGCCATCCATTGTGCATGCTCAGCTAGCATTTGCTGTAATCGCCGGGCGCAGGCCTCGAGTCTCATGGAAATCCTTGCGAGAGACGCACCGGTTATGATACCCGGTATAACCTACGCGCACAAACAGGGAAAAAACACACATATCAAGGTATATCGTGAGCTCAACACGATGAAAGGACGTTTTGGGAAGAGTAAATATTATTTGGGGGCCTATTGGTGGCACTTACCAGCGGTGGTGGTTCTGGTAAAGCATAAGGGGCAACGGGTTGAGCTACAAACTGCCGACCATACTAACGGGCCTGGTGGCGGTCATTGCGGAAACGCCAGGGTAGCGGGCATGGGCGGTTAGGGTGAGGACGGGAATGGCGACATGGCAGTCGCATGGTGGCGTTGAAGAGGAAAGGATCTTTTTGTGGAGTGTATGGATAGGTAGAGCTTGATTTTAGATGAATTTAGGCGCAAGAATCACCTAAATCGGAGTTTAAACAGAGAAGATAGGGGCTATATAGTGTCTAGGGGGTAGGTGTGAACTTTTCTGGAAAGTTAAAGGGTGGCAAATGAACTTTTCTTCGATTTTCGGCCTGGGGAAGTGAACTTGGGCCGGGGGGGTATCGGCCCGCGCGGCGCGCGCGCCTAGCGCGGCCCACGCGTGCGGCGCGGCGCGCGGCTAGGCCGGCCCACGAGAGGCGGCGCGGCGCGGCTAAAACTGTCTGCATGGGGCCCGCGTGGCAGCGACCGCACTGGAAACGGCGTCAGAGGAGAGGGCGGACGGCGCTCGGGCCGGTTTGGGGTGAACCGAGGGCGGCGGTTCGAGGGAACCTCACCGCCGGTGGCGGTTCCGGCGACCAGCGCACCCGCGGGAGCACCACGGGGAGGAGGCGAACCCGGTGAGTGTACTGTGGAGGTGGATAAGTGGTCGAAGTGGGTCTCGACGGCGGGGGCGCGCACCAGTGGCGAGGCAGAGCTCGCGCGGCGGCTCTGGTGGTGGTTGGGAGGCGACGGCGAGGCGCCTGGGTGGTGGGGTGGTGTGTGGCGTGGCTCGGGTAGCCGGGAATTGAGCTCTGGCGTTCGGAGAGGGGCGGATTTTGGGCGGCGAGCTCGCGGCGGTAGAGGACGCACTGGAGCAGAGGAAAAGGGAGGGCGATGGTGGTTGTGGCGTGACAGGTTCGCGGCGTGCGAGTGTTGGGAGGTGGATGGTGAGCGACGGCGGGCTTCGTGCGGGGAGGAGAAGCTGGGCGACCCCTTTTTATAGCTGGCGAGGAGGGGGAGCCGGGGCTTGGCACGGCAAGGCGCGGTGTTACGGCAAGGGCCTGGGAGAGCGGCGGAGGAGGGGTCGAGTGCAATTGTAGAGCGCCCGGACTGTGGAGGGAGGGGGCTGGGTGAACGAGGGTGCCGAGGGAGCGGCGTGGCGCGGTGGGGGTCCGGCGAGGCATGGGGTCCGGCGCCGGGGCGCGCGGCGTCGCACGGCGCGTGGCGCCGTTCAGACGGAAGAAGGAGGAGGGGGAGAGCGAGGAGGGAGCTGGGCTGCGGGATGGGCCAGGAGGCAGGCCGGAGCGGGAGTTGGGCCGGGAAGCAGGCCGCGTGAGGGAGGAAAGGAGGTGGGCTGGGGGCGGCCGGGCCGAAAGGTGGAAGAGGGAAGGGGGAGCTGGCCCGCGGTGGGATGGCGGCCTAAGGAGGAGAAAGAAGGTTTTTCTCTTTTTCTTTCTGGATTTCTAGGTTGAATTTTGAATAGGAATTTGGGGAAATGGTTTGAGGGAATTTTGGTAGGGTGTTGTGGAAATATTTGGAGAAGAATTATTGTGGTCGCGGGGAGAATTTTGTTGAGTTCATATTACCGCACAAGTCAAACAAACACACGTGGTTTTCGAAAAATGATTTTGAATTAGGGAGAGATTAGAAGAAAAATTCCAGGGCTAAATTTCGGGGTGTTACAGATCTACCCCACTTAAAATGAATCTCGTCCTCGAGATTCGGTTTAGAAGATTTACAGGCATAGCTTTACCTCAGCTAAACTAGCTTTACAATGGGAGCTCAGTCCCTACACGGAATGACAGGTGGAACTTCAACAACAACTGACTCGGCTTTTATTTGGCTACTTGTTTCTTCATTGGCGCCGTTGTGCAAGCCTTTCAAGGAGGTATTTCTATTTGTTTGGCCTTATGAACTTGGAAGGTTGAACCATCGCCTGGCAGCTTCAGGCGGAACTTTCTAGAGAGTGCCAAAAATTCAGCAAGGCACTTTCTCCTCTCTAGATGGCGATATAATCTGGGCAGCCTGTCCATAATCAGAGGAGTTGCTTGCCTTAGGGAGCCAGATTATCCTGCTCCAAAATCTACAGAAGGGTGACTACCCCACTTAAATAGGGCGGAAGCCCCTAATTGAGTAGGTTAGGCACTCCTCTAGGAGTGGGGAGCTGCTGCTTCTTGGCCGGTCTTGGGCTTCTTCTTCTTGGCACTGCTTTGCTAGCAGGAAGCATCTTCTGGCTTCTGCTCTGCCCGTGGGAGAGTTATCAACCGGAGGAGGATTAGGAGGCATAGGACTAGGATTATGGCGAAGAATATGTAGTGGAGCGGAATGCAGACTTGGGGCTCTGGGTTCATGCCTCGGATGAATCTGGAGGGTAGTGTGTGAGGATCTGGCTTATGCGGTCTTGGAATCTGACTGTGCTGCGCGCAAGCTGGAGGAGAACTTTGGAGATCTTGTAGAGGAAGGCGCACTGAATAAGGAGTGTGGTGATGGCTAGGTCCATCATCTGGTGGTGGAGCGGGCGGGTGGTTTGAGATGATTTAGTTCCGAGGGAAGGGGGCGATGGATTATCCAAAGGAAGAGGAGACAGAACGGAAGGGCAAAGGCGGCGAAAGTGTAGAAGCCTAGGAGAATATGTCCTAACCAGGAATCTCCGAACATGGGAGAAGCTGCTTGGTGTTCCCAACGTGAGAGGGGCGGTGGTGGGTTTGCTCTGCGAGGCGAGTGCGGAGCTGAGCTCGGGGGAGGGGGTTTTAATGGTGCTGGGGAGCGGTAGGCGCGGTGCGGCGGCTCGTGTACCGAGGTGGTGCAGCTGGAGCACGCGACGGTCGGTGGTGAGTGGCTGCGGGGCCGGGCATCCACTGACGACGGATATGCGACACGCGGCAGCGTGCGATTACCTGGGCCGGGCACTGGCTGCCGATGGGGTGAGGACACGCGGCGGGGGTGGCGTGTAGGGGTCGTTTATGGCCGACAGGGGGCGGTGGGTGCGCTGCCAAAGGCGGCAGGCGGGGCAGGCGGCGTGCGCTGGTGGCAGAGAAGGCGATGGGTGGTGAGGGCCAGAGCATTGGATGCGGCTGGCGCGGTAGAAAAGCGGCAAGGGCAGTGGAAAGGATGTGAGCAGTGGGGACACTGTTTGTAGGGTTACTGTTTGTGGTACTGGACGTTTTTCTCCGGTCGTATCCGATTTTTCCAGGGCTACTGTTTCCTGTTGCTTGTGCCGTTCCTTGGGCAGAGTTTTTGTCAGTCATTGTCGGTACTTTCCTTGACCGAGATTCCTTCCTGGGTGGCTTTTCTCGGAAGACACACCTTCTTTGAGCGAATGGGTTTAAGGTGGGGGAAGGAGACAGGAGGGGTGATGGTTGGTTCTAATAGGTGATTTTTTTAGCACACAACAAGACAGAAACACTTTAAAACAAGCGTAACAAGCAAAGCATTACAAACACGGAGATGGACATTCTAACGTGACTACTCGAGCCAAAACGGCCTCATCTTCTGGCTGCTGGTGGCTTCATCTGACGGTGGTCGCTGGTTGCGGGGTCCTCCTCTGGGGGATGAGAGTGTCAGGAATGCTCCCATGCTTGCTCTGTCTTCTGGGTGAACGGGGTTATGTGGGACCCGTTCCTGGGTTTGTAGCTGACGAAGGAAGGATTGCTGGAGACTTGCTGGGGGAGCTGGTACTGATAAGTCTGGAGGGTTTGATGTTCCTCCCATGTGAGGGAAACCGGACAAACTTCTTTTCCCTCTCCCTTGGAGGCTCAGGAAATTGTGGTATTGGCTGACCCGGAGGTGGATTAGTTCCGCTTCCATTTCACGGTTCCGAGTTATCAGCTTATTGTGTAGGCTCCTCAGCTTGTCATACTCGTCATCAAGGGTGTCCACATATAGGGCGAGGTAGGCTATGGTGGGATCCTTGGATTTACTGATTTCTGCCAACACTGCAGCTCTCTTGCGCCACGCGGGAGCCATCTTGTTCATGGGTGGGTAGAATCTCATGGGGCAGTGCTACACCATGCCCCGGTACGCGGAGCATATCTTCTTCATGGCGTCGCGTGTGGCGATGTGGCATGCGTCCAAAAACTCCTTCCTGACGACTGTGGTAAACCATCCAGTGAGTGCAGGGCTATCCCGGATGTATAGCGTGACCGTCCATTCAGGCCCTTCCCTTCCAGGAAGTGCTAGCCCGCGGTATTCTGGGTATCCTTGGACCTCGAGGCATCGCATAGTGTCCCTTAAAAGCTTTGGGAATCCGTTCACATCTTCGCAGTAGCCGACCCGGCGGTCACTAGCCATCTGATTGAGACACATAAGATTCGAACTACGCTAACAAACTCAACACACAAACAAGTAGAGAAACAAGACAAACGAATACAACGCACGCAAATCTACACGACTCACTCTTACAAGGGTGCTAACCAAAGTGAAGGAAAATCTTCACTACCCAATAGTAAGAGAGACACAGGGTACTACTACTTCGGACCTTGCTGCTTCATCCCTTGCTGAACGCAGTGGCTTATTCTGAAGAGGGGTTGGTGGTTTCTTCAGAGGTCTCTTCACTGGAGAATTCTCTGCTGGAAGATTCCTCGCTGGAACTGATGATGATGACTCCTGACGATGACTGAGCCAAGACCGAGGGGTCGTCTTCTTTGGTCAATCCCCAGGGTGAGGCGAGACCCGATGCTTCAGGCCTCAGGGATGTTGGTGGAACTCTTGGTTGGCTGGGAGAGGTAGGGCTTAGGGGCGGCCCTTTAGGTAGTTCTTCCTTCTCTAGGCACTCTACCTCGGGAGCTAGGGTTGCCTGGGTGAGGGTTTCTGCTAGCTCTTGTGGAGGATTAGGAATGGGCTCTGGTGGAACTGGTTGGTTATCTGGCTGGGGTGAGATAACTGGTATACCCTCAAACCACGGGATGTCTATGGAGAGGTCGATGCGCTTCCTCTTTTTAAGGGGCATGGGCGACCGTCAAGAATAGGCTTTTCTTCTGCCACTGTTGCTCGCAATAGAGTGGTCCCGGGTCTCTTCTACTTTCTACTGGGCCCTTTAAATAGCTTGGTTGGCGCGTCCTTTAGTGCCAATATTATATTGTCTACCCGAGAGGTCACTTGTCAACTGTGCTGCATTGATAGCAATGTACCATGTAGGGGCCATATCCTGGATTCCCGAGGTATAGGCCCTGGCCATCCACAGGGCCAACTGCTTTGACCAGGGTGGTCCATACCTTAGGGCCATGCCATGTGTCTCTGTGATGGTGATATTTCCGTTCTGTGAGCACTGGCTCCTTTAATATCGATCCATCATGTCCATCTGGTCTAGGTACTGTACTCATGTCCATTATTTCCTGGCTTACATGGGAAGTGGTGTTTCCTTCTGGCAAAAGCTTTGACTGACCTTGGTGGCAGCCGTTGGGGTAAGAAAGGGCCAAAACATTTTTAAAATAGAGTAGGTTGAGGAGCAGAGGTGTTTTTCAAACGGATTTTGGACTCAAAATGTTTTCCAACCTTAGGGTTACGTTCTACGGCCAACTACGGCTCTGATACCACCTGAAGCGCCCCAATTTCCATAATGGGACTAAAATGTGCTTTATTACCATCCCAGAGTTTGGTAATCACATTATTACATCAGAGTGATACAGATCCGCCCTAACGGGTCGGACAACAAAGGGGCGCAGCCCTTGAAGACTAAGCAGCGGAATATAAACATAGGCCCACGTTTCCCCATGTCGCGGTTGGGAAGTAGGTCGTAGCCCTTATTCACTGCCGTATACGGTGCTCTCATCGTCTCCACTAGAAAAACATCAACAAAGCAAGGGTGAGTACAATCGTACTCCGCAAGTCCACCTTCCTCCATAAGGAGTGGGGGTATAGCTACCTCTACATGCAGGATATATCTGGAGTTTAGGGAGGTTTTGCATAAAAACACCTTGTATGCCGGGTTCGAGATAGTCTAACAAGTTTTAATCATTCAGAAACAGGATTTTTCCCAAAAGGGGTGCCACTGAACTTGCCGGTCCGCATGGCCAATGACCTTCTAGTCATCACACTTTCCACGCCGCTACAGGGTTGTACCCCCGTAGCTTAACTTCCACCCAAAAACCATTCCACAACTAAAACCAAACCTTTCCCCGCAGTTTTAGTTTATGAAAAGTGCTAATTGAAGAACCAAGCCGTAACTCATCCATACCAGTGGACTCGAACTATTCAAATAGGTTTTACTCTGATCAGAGGTTGTACTAATTCCCACAAGTTGGACTCAGCGACACTTACCGCTAAATAAGCGTCCGAATTCCAAACCAAGTCGTTGCCTTTGTTTCATCACCTAGTAGTACTTTAGAGGTTCAAGCCACCTAGCCACTCCAGTACCCCGCGGTACTCCCGAGGCTCCCAACCCCTTCCCTAGCCCCTTGTGCGCCAGCACAGAAGCTACTAGGCTATCCACTCCGGCTCGAGCCTAGTCAATGCCTCATACAAAGCGAGTGGTTATACTAAAAGAGTTAGGCGAGATGAAAATCAACGCGGTCCTTACAGAGCGCAGGTAGAACCGTTCCATCTTTCCACTGCTCGACACTGCGAGCATCCACCTACCCGGTCGTCTCCACGACTCCCGGGACTTGGGTAACCGCGGGTTGCTAAGTTACCGTTCATACCCTGCCCTTGCATGGCGTATCCCGACCCGTGGGTCGTTTGCCGGGGTTCTTCTCCGTTTTATTTGAAAACACGCACACCTATCCTCATCCTCAAACCGATCAAATTTCACAACCATAATCCAAACCTATCGTTAAGATTATGATGGATATAATTAAGTGAGCGATCCCACCTATGCGCACTACATCTAAAATAGGCTTAGGTGGCGGTATATTTGTGGGGTTACCTTAGCAGGCAAAACATGCAAGTTTTTATAGTGATTATCAGGCCAAGGGTTGTGCTTGCAAAACATAGGAATTTTATGCATCAAATGGGGATTCCAGTGGACTTGCCGTGGTCCTCCTTGCTGCTGTATAACACGTCGGCGTAATGCCCAATATTGGGCATTCTCGTGCTCCTGCTGTCGGTGCTGATGACGCACTAGCCACTGGTGGCGGAGGTACGCCATCTGCCGAATGCGTTGGTATTCCAACTGCTGGGCACGATGGTACCTCAACCACTGTGTATGCCGAGCACGTTGCTGTGCGCGGTGGTGCGCCATCCATTGTGCGTGCTCAGCTAGCATTTGCTGTAATCGCCGGGCGCTAGGGATGAAAACCGTAACCGAAAATCCCGTTTACCGGGGCTCGTTTTCGAGATTTTACCGCTGTTTCAAAGAAAATGGAAACGATAATGGTAACCGAAGAAACGGAAACGATAACGGTAAAAAAATACGGAAACGATAACGAAAACGATTTTGCCTCTTTCCGATCGTTTCCGCGTTTTATCGTATTTCCCCGGTAATTTCCGCCGGTATTTTACCGCGTAACCTTCCTGTCCGATAGTACTCCCAATCTCCCATCGAGCTCCCAAGGCCCAGCTGGATCGGCCCATCTCCACTCCAGTCAAATATATACTCCAACCATCCATCACCCCATTCCAGAGGCCAGAACCCTAGTCGACCACAGTCCTCAACTCCTCGTCTCCTTGTCTCCTCAACGCTTCGACTTCGCCGCTAGCCCGCCGCCTACCTTGGAATATTATCCGGTACTTCATACCCAACTGCAAACTTGTTCTTTAGAAGGTTTTGTGAAATTAAGCTCATGCTCAATGAATGGTGCTCTAGTACAGACCCCACCATTAGTGAAATGGCCAATGCTATGATTGTCAAGTTTGACAAGTACTGGAAGAAGTCCAACGTCGCTCTAGCTGTGGCGAATGTTCTTGATCCTAGGTTCAAGAGGAGAATTGTTGAATTTTACTTGAGAAAGCTATACAGTAAGTCCTATCAAGTTGAGCTTGACAAATTCAATGTTGTTCTTAAGAAGATGTATCACTTTTATGCTGCTGCTACTCCTTCCTCGTGTGATGCTCCTGCTCCTGCGGCTTCAATGGATGCAAATCAGATAGTGGACAGCATAGATACTGAGCTAGATAGCTTCCTATTTGATAATGCAACACATGGTGATGGCCCTGAGGAATCAAGTGAATTAACAAGATACTTGGCTGAACCAACCATTAAGGTTAGTAAAGCCAATCAGCATACATTTGACATCTTAGCATGGTGGAAAAATCAAAAGGATGAATATCCTATTCTCTCCCAACTTGCCCGTGATGTGTTGGCCATGCAAGCATCAACTGTTGCTTCTGAATCCGCATTTAGTGCCGGTGGTCGTGTCGTTGATCCATATCGTAGTCGCCTTGATCCTGAGATGGTAGAGGCTTTGGTTTGCACAAGAGATTGGATACTTGCTGATAAAAAAGGTAAAAACATTAAAAAAACATATTGTGTTGTATTGGTATTGCTTTGTTCGTTCCAATTGCCATTTTGTATAGTTCACCAATGGAGCTGTTGTTATTTTTCGTAGGTACAAGGAAGGTTTCTTCAATTGTTTCTGATCTTGAGGTCCGCGAGAATGTGAAGATTCAACCTGAACTTGAGGTATGAAAAACTATGAAAAGTAAATTGATCGGTCATAAGTAGCTGTTACCACTATTTTATTGTTTGTAATATATTACCATTGCACTACAAGATTTTTGATTTGAATAATATATCCTCCGTGTAGGACGAGGTCATGGAAATGGAGATGGAGGTGGCTGGTGATGATAATGACATGCCTGATGTTCATCTGTAGCAAGCTAGACGTCTAAAGCTTCAGATGGCCAAATTTGCACTATTTTGTTTCTTTGTCAAATGTGTCAAACTTTGATATGTCATATGTGCATGTGTGTGCAGCAGCAGCAGCACTGCACTAGCACTACTATGTCACTTTTGAACCCTGTCGTGTGTTTTGTTTAATGCCATGTTGAGGCGATTATAAACTGATAATATTTTCCGTATGATCTTGCCTTATTGAACCTATGTATTGTCATGTCTAACCGTTTTTTAACCTATAAATTATCGATTTCCGACCGATATCGACCTATTCTCGATCGGATAGTTTCGTTTCCGAAGTTCCCGTATTATCGGCACCGTATTCGTTTCCGTCAATACCGTTATCGATATCGTTTCCGAAAAAAAATGTGAAACTGAAAACAATTGAGGCTTCTTCCGACCGTTTCCGACCGTTTTCATCCCTACCGGGCGCAGGCCTCGAGTCTCATGGAAATCCTTGCGAGAGACGCACCGGTTATGATATCCGGTATAACCTACGCGCACAAACAGAGAAAAAAACACACATATCAAGGTATATCGTGAGCTCAACACGATGAAAGGACGTTTTGGGAAGAGTAAATATTATTTGGGGGCCTATTGGTGGCACTTACCAGCGGTGGTGGTGGTTCTGGTAAAGCATAAGGGGCAACGGGTTGGGCTACAAACTGCCGACCATACTAACGGGCCTGGTGGCGGTCATTGCGGAAACGCCAGGGTAGCGGGCATGGGCGGTTAGGGTGAGGATGGGAATGGCGACATGGCGGTCACATGGTGGCGTTGGAGAGGAAAGGATCTTTTTGTGGAGTGTATGGATAGGTAGAGCTTGATTTTAGATGAATTTAGGCGCAAGAATCACCTAAATCGGAGTTTAAACGGAGAAGATAGGGGCTATATAGTGTCTAGGGGGTAGCTGTGAACTTTCCTGGAAAGTTAAAGGGTGGCAAATGAACTTTTCTTTGATTTTCGGTCTGGGGAAGTGAACTTGGGCCGGGGGGGGGGGGGTTCGGCCCGCGTGGCTTGCTCGCGGCGTGCGCGCCTGGCGCGGCCCACGCACGCGGCGCGGTGCGCTGCTGGGCCGGCCCACGAGAGGCGGGGCGGCACGGCTAACGCCGTCCGCGTGGGACCCGCGTGGCAGCGACCGCGGTGGAAACGACGTCAGAGGAGAGGGCGGACGGCGCTCGGGCCGGTTTGGGGTGAACCGGGGGCGGCGGTTCGAGGGGACCTCACCGCCGGTGGCGGTTCCGGCGACCAGAGCACCCGCGGGAGCCCCACGGGGAGGAGCCGAGCCCGGTGAGTGTACTGTGGAGGTGGATAAGTGGTCGGAGTGGGTCTCGACGGCGGGGGCGCACACTGGTGGCGAGGCAGAGCTCGTGCGGCCGCTCTGGTGGTGGTGGGGAGGCGACGGCGAGGCGCCTGGGTGGTGGGGTGATGTGTGGCGTTGCTCGGTTAGCCGGGAATTGAGCTCTGGCGTTCGGAGGGGGGCGGATTTTGGGCGGCGAGCTCGCGGCGGTAGAGGACACACCGGAGCAGAGGAAAAGGGAGGGCGATGGTGGTTGTGGCGTGACAGGTTCGTGGCGTGCGAGTGTGGGGAGGTGGATGGTGAGCGACGGCGGGCTTCGTGCGGGGAGGAGAAGCTGGGCGTCCCCTTTTTATAGCTGGCGAGGAGGGGGAGCCGGGGCTTGGCACGGCGAGGCGCGGTGTTACGGCAGGGGCCTCGGAGAGCGGCGGAGGAGGGGTCGAGTGCAATTGTAGAGCGCCCGGACTGTGGAGGGAGGGGGCTGGGTGAACGAGGGTGCCGAGGGAGCGGCATGCGCGGCGGGGGTCCGGCGAGGCACGGGGTCCGGCGCCGGGGCGCGCGGCGTCGCGCGGCGCGTGGCGCCGGGGGGGGGGAGAGCGAGGAGGGAGCTGGGCTGCGGGATGGGCCAGGAGGCAGGCCGGAGCGGGAGTTGGGCCGGGAAGCAGGCCGCGTGAGGGAGGGAAGGAGGTGGGCTGGGGGGGCGGCCGGGCCGAAAGGTGGAAGAGGGAAGGGGGAGCAGGCCCGCGGTGGGATGGCGGCCCAAGGAGGAGAAAGAAGGTTTTTCTCTTTTTCTTTTTGGATTTCTGGGTTGAATTTTGAATAGGAATTTGGGGAAAAGGTTTGAGGAAATTTTGGTAGGGTGTTGTGGGAATATTTGGAGAAGAATTATTGTGATCGCGGGGAGAATTTTGTTGAGCTCATATTACCGCACAAGTCAAACAAACACATGTGGTTTTCGAAAAATGATTTTGAATTAGGGAGAGATCAGAAGAAAAATTCCGGGGCTAAATTTCGGGGTGTTACAGGGGCGCAGGCGGCGCATCCGGCCTGGAAGTGAGCCGACGACAAGGCAGCACTCAGGCTAGCTCCCTTCGGGTGTTCCACTCCCGTCGGGCCTCCACGTCCTCGACCACGCTATGGAGTGGGGGTGGACGCCGCCACGCTAGGGAGCAGGGCGAGGCTGGGGAGCGGAGGCAGGCACCGTGTCGCCGCCATGCCAGGGAACGGGGAGCAGGCAGCGGCACGTCTGCTCTGCCGTCTGCGGGAGCCGAGAGGGGATTAGGTCATCAGGGCATAGGGGAAGAGGCTAGGCTAGGCCGGGACAGGAGGCGATGAGAGGAGTTGGGCCAGGCTAGGAGAGAGGAGGGGAGGTGTTGGGCCTGGCTGAGAGGGAGGCGTTGGTCCTTTCTGGTGGTTTGGTCAGGTCACCGGGCCGGCCCGCGGGCTAAAATTTTCTAGCCCGAGCCCTACCCAAAATTTCCACTGGGCTATGCCCGCCCGTTGAACTGGCCGAGTTGGGTCAGGTATTTTTCAGGTGGGTTGGGTAGGGCATGTTGGGCGTCCCATGCCCAGCTAGTTCAATGGCTAATGATACATGGTTTCAAAATTCAATGGTCAAATAGAGGCTCGACCAATAGTTAGATGGTTGAAAAATGACTTCTTCCAAAAATTATTTTTGTAAATTTAAACGGACTCATGACATTATTTTTATGCACCTTACGATTAAGCAATATTTTGTCACAACCAAATAATATGTTATTTTTATCGATTATCTTGCAGGATCGTAGAATCGGGATACCATTTCATGTAGGATTGTATGGAACACTTTTGTCAGATTAGATACCATATCGAATTTAAGGTACTTGGTGGGATTGGTGCCGTTTTGGACCTGTAGGATGGTGGTATTGTAAGATACTAAGATACATAACGGGATATGTGCATGACAAATAATTTATGCCCCCTTTTTGTGGCAAACAGAAAACACGAAAAAAAATGAAATAATGAAAAAATGTTGTTTTCAAGGGAAACCTTGAGAACTATTCTTAAATGTAAATTTCATTCTACAATTTCTAAGAAGCAACATCATCGAAACTAGTTTGGAGTTGATGAATTAATCAGGATCTCTCAATGCATAGTTTTATCTCAGACTTTCATAGACTAGCTATGCAATTAATTACAATGTATATGAGTGGACATAATTGGATGAAATGAAACCATCTACCTCATAGCAGTTTCAGTGTGTTTTACACTTTTGGATACACCTAGCTTTATTCCTATAAAACCCTGTACATCTCTCCTAAAAAAATACACCGCTATATCATCATATCTACTGTTGTGCCATGCCATTTAATAAGAATGACCTCATATGGAGAATGATCTAAAAAATAGAAGTACGCTGGTAGCTTTTTTTAGATGGAAAGCATGCCGGTAGTAAACATTCGCACATGATGCGACGTCACCATTTCGAAGCTTACGCACTCGTAGGCTCAGTGGCCCAAAGCAACGGCTTGGGCTCTACAGGCAGCATGGCCTTTGCCTGTGCAAATGCTATTAGAGGGCCCATGGGCTTCAAGCCTCGAACCTCCTTAGCGGTGCATTTAATGAGGTTGAAGAAGACAAGTCTTGAACCTCCTTAGCGGTGCATTTAACGAGGTTGAAGAAGTGTGTTTAACGATCCAAAGTTTTTTAATAAATCTTATAAAAAAAATTTTAATAAAAAAATCAAACCCGCACGTCCTTTCAAATAAAATCCTGCACATACTCACTTAGATTTGTTTGGTTGCACCGGTATTGGAGAGGATCCGATCTTTTTCTATTTAAATTTGACTAAAAAATTTGAATCCCTCTAATATACATGCAACCAAAAAAGACATGTACCGTTACCCTCTTTCTATCCAGCCTCCTAGGCTACGATGGATACAGATTTCAAATAGATTCCTGCACTACTCCATATACTTACCTTTTATCGGAAAATGATGTCCCTACATATAGCACCAAACTCTCAGAACATTACATTTTAGCTTTTGCCAACAAAAAGAGTGTATCTTTAATATATGTATCTGAATTCATCGACATCTACTCAATACATAAATATAGGCGGGCGAGGAAGAACCAAAACTCTTAAGTTGGAGAGAGTACGTGCAAAGGAATATATGCAGTCCATAACAAATGGCATCAATTACAAGTGGCCCAGTATCAACTTGAAGCAGCCAATTGGAGATCATTAGCACAAGCAACGGCAGCCGTGAAGAACGAAGCACCCACCGTTCACTCTTGGCCGATCAATTAGCTCAAGATTCCCAGGCCTGCATGCCCGTGCAGGTCAACTTGCAGGTTCCGTCATCCGTTATTATTATCTCCCCTCGCAGGCGCACATAGGTCATCAGAATCTCCTTTTCCAGATTAGATAATTAGCCACCAGAATCCATTAGCTTAATAATTAAATTAAACTGGTTTCCTCTGTGCTATCAGCCTATCACGAGAACAAATGATGGGAGCGGTCGTGCCTTCACCAGATGATGCTTGGCGTTTCCACGGCCAGAATCTGATCCCGTTGAGGAGAATCCTTGGGCTGGCCCGCCTGTGAGATTCCATGGGCCCCGGCGCGCAGGCCAGGCTGGCAGGGCCCTTGGGCGTGGAGCACGTGCGCATACCGACACGGCCGCGTGGAGCTGTAGCGCTCGCGCGCGTGGCGGCCGTCCCGTCGCTGCATCGCCATCTGGACGGCGGGGGGGCGGGCGTGGTGGGCCCCACATGCACGAGCCACGAGAGACCTGGCCCCGCCCCCAGCTCCGGCAGCCGTCTCCGTCCAGGCTCCGGAGGCAGCGCCGGCGCCGCGCTGGGCTGCAGGTGGGAGGCGCGAGATGCCACGTGCGCCGGTGGCGACGAGCGCCTCGCCCTCGCGCGTCTCGGAGTCGCCGCAACGGCATGAAACCTCACAGCCCCGGACACCAGATCGGGACCACGACGGAACAAGATGGACCAGGTCCACACATCACTAGCTCACTACCTGATCGTTGTGCACTTGTGCTCCAACTAAGCCTATGATCAGGATCATAGCTTGTTAATACCTCACACATTTTGCTAACACGAAAACAAATTTCTAGGAACCGCACACATGTTTTAGAACAATTGTCACACGATGGTACACAGGTTTTAGAACAAACTTTTCACTATTTTTCCTTCAAAAGACTCGTGAATGCATTATTTCATGGACAGAGGAGTAAGCAAATACATTTCACATATAACTCCTAAAAGTAAACCATGCTACTATTACATTTTTTTGACACGAGAGCACTCATTTCTATTATCACGATAACAGAAATACAGGCAGAGATTGTTTAGAGCAATCAGAAAGAAAACTCAGACAACAGGGGACCAAAGCGCACACCAAAAAACTACGCACGGCATTGACCTGAATCTGGTTTGCCGTGAATAAGTTTTCCGAGTGAAAGACTGAAACAAAGAGGAAGGAAGAATATATCTTCCCCGGCGCTACACAGTATACTACCCCCCATTAAAGAGTGGAGATGTCTAGAAACCGCACACATGTTTTAGAACAATTGTCACATAATGGTACACAGGTTTTAGAACAAGCTTTTCACTATTTTTTCTTGAAAAGACTCGTGAATGCATTATTTCGTGGACACAGGAGTACACTACATATCACATATAACTCCCAAAAATAAACCATGGTACTATTACATTACAAGGCTTGTGCAATTCCATCTTCATATGAACATCAACTTTGAAGAGCGTGACATCGATACCATGGATTAAGATTATCTTGACATCATGTTGGTCCCTAGTTGTGGCGCAAACCCAAACACAACATGTGGAAACCTACATGTATCCATCAGTGTGAGATGTAACTCGACGTTGTTTGCAATCGGTTCTTCGGAACAACTGCACAAAAGAATGCAGTCTAGCCTAAATTGACTAGTATTTTTTCAAGATTAAAACTATGATAAAATGTTTTGCCACTTAGAACCTTAGAAGCAATTGTTTGGTACACTTTATGTCAACAAAGTTACTACTAGTTTTTTTTTGTGAAATTAGTTCTAAAAAGGAGGGCTATAGGACTTATAGTACTTTCATAGCCATGCGTAAACAATTTTTGTTGTGTGGGATTAATTTTTAAAAATAAATGATTTGTATAGACTTATAGTACTTTGTGGACTTGTATATCTTGGTTCTCATGGTTCAAGACTAGCCATACGCAACTATTTACTTCGCTTTAAATAGATGATGATATAATTTGTGCAATTATGTTTTAGAAACTACTTTAACCATTAGTTCATATACAAATATTATGAATTCAAACATTATTAAAGCAACAATGTATTTCGATGAAACATGTTTACAAACCGTATACTTTATATAAAATTGTGCAAACAAATAGATGTGGAAACTAAACTTGAGATATAACGGCTTAGTGTTTTGGAGGTTCTCATAGGGTAGAATGTGTAGTGGCTAATGCACGTGAAAAAAAGAACATATTTGTTGAATACTGATGATGTTGTAGGATAGAATTTAGACAGTGGGTTATGTTGTTGTAAGACTGAAAATGAATAGACAAGGATGTCTTGTGTTTAGACACATTGGTGTGAAAAGAAAACTCAGCGAGTAGGAAATGGAATAAAATGATCTTATTTCTCAAGGATCCAAAGTCCCAAACAAATGGAGGATAGGTTTCAATTCATTTAAAAATGTCTAAATAGGGAATCTTTTCTCCAACTCACTCACCGCTTGCTACCTTTTGTCTATTGATGGTTGCTTAAGTCGATCAAGGCGATTGTCTTGAGTAGATCATCTATACTCATTTTGTATGTCTCTTTTTTTACATCTATATTATACCCCCAAGTGCTCCTATGCGTATGAGTATGCATGTCTAGCAGCATACCTATATGTCCCATAAAATGTGTGTATCCATATTGCTCGAAAGAAAATGTGTATCCATATGGATGGATCTAAACACGAAAAAATGATGGAATCATGAATCGGGGGCACATGCACCCTATGATTCTTTTCTTTTCTCTCCCTTATTTTATTTTATTTCTGCTTTGTTTTGAGATTCAAGTCTTCGGTATATAAAATTAACTATAGTGTAGAAAACTGAACTAGTAAAAGAATGTTTAGTTTTATGAAGGTCACTGGGTGAAAGGAATTATCTCGATCACAAAACCAAATCATATACTCCTACCAAACAAAAAAGTAATGAAACACGTTTTTCTAAACATCGTACGTATTTGCTCGAGCGACACACGGGGACGGACGCGGTGGTATTTTCCATTTGGAACTTTTTTCCCCCCGGTATCAAATGCGTCGTTGGAAGAGGTGAATGAACTCAGTCCACGGGGAACCCGATCTAGCAATAACCGAGAGCCGAAAAGCGAATGGCGAGGATTTGGTTTGGTTTATAAAAGACAAGGCATCACATCCGTGTCGCGCCTTTGTTTTAGAGCTTTAATCCTTCACCCTTTACCCATCATCACCTCCAGTCCACCACCACCTAATTCCAATTCCAACAAAATTTCAATCTCCATCCATCGCCTCCTCCCGACCTCGACCCGAGATGGCCTCCGACGCCGCCGCCCCCGCCGCCGAACCCTCCTCCGGCTCCGGCTCCGGCGACACCCATCCCCTACCCCCGCGCTACGCCATCGGGTACGCGCTCGCGCCGAAGAAGCAGCAGAGCTTCATCCAGCCGTCGCTGGTGGCCCGTGCGGCGGCGCGGGGCATGGACCTCGTCCCCGTGGATGCGTCGCGGCCCCTGGCGGAGCAGGGCCCCTTCCACCTCGTCATCCACAAGCTCTACGGCGACGACTGGCGCGCCCAGCTCGAGGCCTTCGCCGCGCGCCACCCGGCCGTCCCCGTCATCGACCCGCCCCACGCCATCGACCGCCTCCACAACCGCATCTCCATGCTTCAGGTCGTCTCCGACCTCGACGCCGCCGCCGACCAGGACCACCGCACCTTCGGCATCCCCAGCCAGGTCGTCGTCTACGACGCCTCCGCGCTCGCTGACTCCGGCCTCCTCGCCGCGCTCCGCTTCCCGCTCATCGCCAAGCCCCTCGTCGCCGACGGCACCGCCAAGTCCCACAAGATGTCGCTCGTCTACAACCGCGAGGGCCTCGCCAAGCTCCGCCCGCCGCTCGTGCTCCAGGAGTTCGTCAACCACGGCGGCGTCATCTTCAAGGTCTACGTCGTCGGCGGGCACGTCACCTGCGTCAAGCGCCGCAGCCTGCCCGACGTGTCCCCCGGGGACGACGCGTCCGCCGAGGGATCCGTCTCCTTCTCGCAGGTCTCCAACCTCCCCACCGAGCGCACCGCCGAGGAGTACTACGGCGAGAAGAGCCTCGAGGACGCCGTCATGCCGCCCGCCGCATTCATCAACCAGATCGCCGCCGGCCTCCGCCGCGCGCTCGGCCTACAGCTCTTCAACTTCGACATGATCCGCGACGTCCGCGCCGGCGACCACTATCTCGTCATTGACATCAACTACTTCCCGGGCTACGCCAAGATGCCGGGATACGAGACTGTCCTCACGGATTTCTTCTGGGAGATGGTCTATAAGGATGGCGTGGACGGGGACAACCATCATGAGGTGAAAGGGACCAACCATGTCGTCGTCAAATAAGACGATGGCACGATGATTGCAAACCTGCAATTCTCGGATGTCTGGGGAATGCCGCTGGTTCTGGATGCAGAATTTGATGAGGGGATTTAGCTGGGTTTCAACCGGCAGCACGCCAAGGTCCTGCGCCCTGCTGTGTAAATCCTTTCTCCTAACTCGTTCCATACCAGTTGTTTAGGCATCTCTGTTTTTTCGTCCTAAGTCACCTCAACTAGTTTAGTCTATCAGAACAAAAAGAGTGGGACAGAAATCAAACCGGAATTCTAATGAAAAATGTAGCTCTCCTCTCTCCATATGCAAGCCCTTTGTGCTTGGGCAGTGGATGAATGGCAACCTGATGTCGCATCTCTTCGTGCAACTCATTGAATTCAGGTAGCTTCTGTCATGGAATCCAATTGCCGCTTTGCAGTACTTTCTGTGCCTAACGGCAAATATTAAATATTTGCGGTTAGTTCAAACTTCAAAGCAAGAACCTAGAGAAATGGGTGACGGTTGATACAACTTTCCTTTTCATGCAACTGTCTTATTGGCATGTGAAGTAGAAGCTCTTTGTTGCAACACCGGTTTTCTCATCAGCTCTTGGCTATGCCACAAGGTTGAATGTGTTCCACAAGGATTGCTTGCCCCTTGTGTGAGTGATTGCTAAATTGATTGTAAACCTGAGAAAAATATGATATCCATTCACAACAATTAACCGAGTGCACTTGTGCATTGTGCCACTTGTTTGAGTGTTTACCTTTGTTGGAATCTTGGCCAATCAGCATGGGCTATTACTTCTTGTTATGGTGCCAAAAGTTCTGTAACGACTAACAACAAGCTGCACTTGGTAGTCCTTCAAAATGCAAACTGTTTTAAGTTAGTGTGCTTCCATTTTGTCTTATCTGTGTCTTGTTCAATGTAAACTGATTGATATACATATCATTCCTTCATTTACTGGGCAATCTTCATGTTTTATGTTTACATGTTTTCTTTATGGGGTGTGATATCTCCATCTCTTGACTCCGTCAATCAATCTTACCTTATAGGGCACAGTGGTATATTTACCATACGAGATGTGTGCACCTACTGGATTTAGCAGCTATAGTACACTAACAATATGTTTTGTTAGTTTCTTAATCCGTTGCAGCTATAGAAGTGACAAAATGAATATCCTGCCTTGGCAACTTGCAAGGGTAATAATAGGACAGTAGCAGTAGACTTTAAGGATCATGTAGGTTTTGTTTTCTTGGAACACTGCTGTAACAATTGAAGTTCTCGTTTCTTCGAAAAATTATTGGGATTGTGGATTATTAACTCAAAGGCTTCTTTTGGTGGCCTGCCATCAAGTTTGATAGTATTAGCACGCCACTGGCAACAGTAGAACGCATTCCTGTGATTTGCAGTTGATCGTTTGTAGTTGAGATGAGTTTGTTTTCTGTTTATCTCTATCTTATTCGTTGCAATGTTTGTGCACCTCATTGATTATAAAGTGTAGGGTGAATTCATATTCTGCCCTCAGAGTCATGGATAGTTTCAAGTGCGAATGAGGACGGCCTTGCCTGTATGTTTCTATGACTGTTTCACACAAAATCAACTCGTTAACATATTTTTACTGGGCAATCTGCATGTTAGCATCCTGATTCATCCAGCAGTTGTCCTAAAAGGCCCTACGTTTTGGTCGAGGGGAATTTATCCAGCAGCTGTTTTAAAAAGCCTTACATTTTGGTTGAGATGAATTCATCCAGCAGCTGTCTTTAAAAGCCTTACATTTTGGTTGAGGGTAATGCATGTGTCTGAAGTTCTTTTTCTGCTTCAGTTATGGTGATCT
The DNA here is from genome assembly GCA_022530915.1 of Paspalum notatum. NCBI lineage: Eukaryota > Viridiplantae > Streptophyta > Magnoliopsida > Poales > Poaceae > Paspalum > Paspalum notatum. The sequence continues at coordinate 20,323,980 of CM039684.1, read as the reverse complement.
GCAGAAGCTGTTTAGGGCCAATCCTTGTTGCAGATTGGGATAGGATCCTCCCCTTTAGTCAAGCCTGTCAGTAATAGTGTTTCCTTGTGATAATAATTGGTGTTGGAATTGGAAGATGGGTCTTAAATTCTTAATTTACAGCACAGAAAGCTTCAATGTGGATGGCAGGTACGTGTTTCATTTTTAGACTATGTGCAATGGAATGGTTAAATGTATTGTCCATACACTGTAGCGACACTGTATGCAGAGAGAGATAGTTGGAATAGTGGATACACAATGCATTTATACATTCTAGTGCACATAGTCTTAGCCCAGTCTGGAAGTTGAGTGTGATTGCGTGAGACGCTTTGTCCTGCAATTCGGTGGTTTCGACTATTGGTCCTGGGATTCGGTGGTTTCGGGTGGTGGCCTGTATCCAAATAAATCCCCCTTTTGCATGTCTAGCTGTGCATCTGGTTTCTTAATTGGGCTTCCTCATGTTGCATCTCCCCATGTTGCACATCAAATTAGTCGGTGACTGTACTTCTCTTGCCAGATTGTGAAGAGTACTCTTGTTTTAATAGACAGCTTGAGCATGTGTGCAACATCGGGAATGTGAATTATCGCTGCATCTGTGTGTTCTTTTAGCTGATCGCACAGATTTTGGCAAGCTATGGCTGAGCTGTAGGATAGGTTCCCACTTCCCAGACAGGTAGCATCGAGGCCCACGGCACTGAGCACCATTCTGTGCTCGGACGGTTATCATGCAAGCTGGGAAATGCTACGAGACTACTTCAATGGCGTCCTCCAATTTATCCCCTAATTAAACAAAATGCCGCTCCATGCGCTCTAGCGGCATCCCCTGTATGCATGGCCTTTCGTTTCTCAGGGGCCAGGGCAGCGCTAACATCGTTGTTGCCACTCACAAATGACAAACTGCCGTGCCGTACCGTACCGTTATATATCGGTCCGCATATGAATATACATATGCATTTCATAGTACCTATGTTTAGCTGGGAGAGATGTGCAAATATATGAGTAGCGGTGCAAAATGAAAAAGAAAAAGCTGCTGGAGAGACCTATGCTCATTACAACTACTTGGGCCGTGTAACTCTGGAGCTGAGCATACTCTTGGGCTACAAGCCCAGGCTCCTAAGATTTGATTATTTTTTTTTCATTTCATCTTTTGCAAAACCAATTTCCCTAATTAAAAATTATAAAAATATACCACTCATTTCATAAATACTGTCAAGTGAGATGGCGGGGCTGGAGCCACTTCACTTGGCGTTTCTTTTCTTTTCTACAACACAACTTTGAAAACCGTAACTCTTACATATGAGTTCTGGAAATAGAAAAAAAACAACTTAATCTCACATTCTTTGCATATTTGAGCTTGGATGGAGAAAAAATATATCAAAATTATAGTGCACAAAGAGATATACAACTTTGTAGTCTATACCATTTTCACTTAAAAACATCTTGATGCCGAAATAATCAATAGTGTTCAAACGAACTAAAAATTTGTAGATCGTGGTATAAAGCTTTTATATAAATTTTATCTTCATTTGAGTTCTATTCTCATGTAAAAGTTCTATTTTTTTAAGATAGACAATTGTAGCAACATTCATTCCCCTATATAGCATATCCTCAAAAGTTTTCAAAAAAATATATCTTTTATGTTTGAAGAAATATTGGTATTTAAACAATAAATACAATGTCTAAAAATAAAGGATATAAATATTATATCAAATATTTAGGCTTCAAATCAGAATGGTATGAGCTATAAAGTTGTGGATCCCTTTGATCTCTTTATTTTTCACATAAATTTGTCTCCATCCGATGTCATATCTAAATCATCCAATGACAGGTTCACATGGATGAAACAGTAGTCTGGCATTAAATTTAATAAAACCAGTGCAAAAGGTCATTAGTTTCCCTAAGTCCAAGTGCTATCTAGCTAGTAGTTGGACCATACGAGAACAGCGAGCAAAACATCTGTGAAGCGTAATTTGTTTCGTAGCAAGAATTGAAGATATAACCAAACCAGAAGTATTCTATACATAAACACCTCAACGATGGCCGTGGCCTCCGGCGGCCAGAGTCTCCTTGACTCCGTACCCATTTATTTGGCGTTGTCGCGACAAGTATTTTTATGATTTTTTTAAAACCATTTTAATTTAGTCTACAAACTCCAGAACCGTGTCAACAAGCTCTGCAAAGCTAACGTGCAATACAACAGCACAAACATGTGTTCTCACCGCATGCTGTCCCATGATAAAGGCAAAGAGACAGCAAAGTTCAAGTTATAAGATGATCAATTAGTAAAGATACTGGTAGATAACAACTGCCTTTCGCTACCGTGCGGATCAGAGGTGCAATGAAAAGCAAAAGCACCAAAAAAGCACCCTTTGTATAAACTTGACATTAGGAATCGAAGAACAAGGCATGAAGGTTCAAGCAACGATTTGCTCAATTGCACAACAGGGCAAGAGAAAGTACAAGCACAATAGTGTTTCCTTGGACAATATTATTGGAAGTCTATTGCGAACTTCAGATGTAAAAGAACCACAGCAGTTCCAAGTTACTAGTTTCAGTTCAATGGAAGGATCTGATCACCTGCACAGGGATACGAAAGACCAATGTAGTTATTCATGTAGTTCAAAAACAAAACACTTATTTACCTTTGTTTGTCTATTTTCCAGTTCATTTCTACAGATACACGGTGATTGTCATGACGGAACAGAGGAACCAACAAGTGAGAAGGATGACTATGTATTATTCCCATGAAATAAGAAATGAAGTAATTAAACAAGAAAAAGACTGTTTGAGTAAAAAATTGCACTCTGGAACTAACAAAATCTGTGAAAACATAGACAACAAAAAAAAGGGCAGTCCGGACCCACTTGGGGTCTATTGTATGCAGCATTTCCTTGCATTTCTGCAAGAGGCTGTTTCCACGACTTGAACCCGACCTCCTGGTCACAAGGCAGCAGCTTTATCACTGCGCCAAGGCTCCACTATTCCACAAAAATAGTGAGGAATAATAAGATCTTCCTTCCTTTCATGGCATAAGAATCGATCAAGTGGAACAAGAAGACATCCATATCAATATTCTAATTTCTTGACACCATTCAAATTGAACATAAGAATCAGGTAAAGACAGAATAAGAGATACAAAGACTAATTTCTTGACACCATTCAAACTTTGAAGCTGCAAGGTGGTAACCAGTGTTTTCATCTGTTCACAAGTACTAATGAGTATTTTTCAGCCATTCAGTTTGTATCTAGACAGCTTCAGATGCTCTTCAAAACTGATATTTGAGACATTAGTTTAACAACTCTTTAGATACTCTTTGTACAGCGCCACACTGAAAACCCAGAAGCGTACCAAAGTACCACACTAATCCAGTTCCCTGTCTATTACAGTGAGTAACCAGTATAGCAGGAAGGTAACTCGTATACATAATATTATGTCGCACTAGAGTCAAAGATACGGAAGTTAAACCAGCACAGATAGTAAGCAGAACCAAGGTCTGAGTCTCTCGTGAATTATATTGAAAGAGCGGTTAAAACATTTAAGAGAAGTGTTGGCCCAGGCCCACAAATTTTAACTGATGGAACTATAGTTGACTGCCTATCACTGCAACAGGTTAAATCAAGAAATTTAGACTGCTATCTCAGCTGTGTGAATTGTGATACATATCTTGGGTCCAGGCACACAACACCTAACAGGCTAACAGCAATGCTGCCACCTATCCAGTTGCCTTCCCAAATTCAAGTGTCCGTAACACCATAGTAGTCCAGTTCACTATTCATTCTAACATACTACTTCAGTCTTCAGGTTATACCTTTCATGTTACTACTGCCCCCCCAAAAAATGTATGAATGCAGATTCATTGCAATGTATTTCCAGCATCACAAATAGCTTTTGTAATCCATTTCGTTTCTACCACACATATTACTGCACAAAATTCATGGAGAAAACCATTTCATTTCAAGCCACGTTTAGTTTCAGTTCATTTCAAGCTGTGTTTAGTTTCAGCAGGCCTCACCTCTCCAATCCAGGAACAGCAGCACGAGAAGCCGCAGCAGCAGCTCCGCTACTCCGCCTCGACGGCCTTCTTGGGCTCTGCTCACCAGAGAAAAGACAACCAAATCAACCAATCGATCATACCTAGCGAAGTAGTATAGGACAAGGCAAGGAGTGAAGGGATTCGGACCGTGGAACTCGGGCGGGCGGGCGTCCTTGCCCCAGCCGACGCCGCGGGTAGCCTCGAGGTACTGGTCGACGAGGTGGCGGCACTTCTGGTGGTGGTTGACGCCCTCGATCCGGTAGCACCAGCGGAGGCGCTCCCGGATGATCTTGGCGGTCTCGATCTGGATCCACTTCTCCCGCACCAGGTGCTCCCGGTACTCCAGCATGGCCACCGGGTCCCCATACGGGTTCTTCGGGTCGAAGTTATCCGGCGGTAGCTCGTCGAACTCAACCTTCGCCTTCCGCACCATCTTCTCCGGTCGCCGCCGCCGGTCACTCGCTCTCTCCTTCGCTGCGGTTGGGGATGGGATTGGTGCGCTCGTCTTCCGTCGGACGGGAGGGAGACCAAGCTGGTTGGGTCGATGGGCCCATTTTGCCGAACCAGGCCCATGGGCTGGCACTGACTAGAGCCGTCCCAGTTGAGTGAAGTGGGCCAAAAGAGACCATATGCTTCTGTCACAGGCACCCAGCGAGGAGCCGACTCCCCGTCGACGACCCTGGTTCTTCCCAGGCGGAGGCGGCGGACCCGTGAGGGGGGTCGGCATCGATGAGCTCTCCGGGGAGGTCGACCATGTCGGCGGCGAGCGGAGGCGCCTCTGCCGCCGCCGTCGAAGACGTCGCGGACTCCATCGACGCGCTCTACCGCAAAGACGAGGCCATGGCTGGTGAGACGCCTCCCTCTCTCCCTCATGCAAGCCCTAGCACTGGATTCGTTGAGTGACTGACCGGTTGGGTTTGACACGGCGCAGAGCTCAAGTCTGAGGTTATGGAGGCGCTGCAGAGGGAGGTGAGGTCGCTTGACGACGACAGCTGGATGTTCGCCGCGCCGCGGTCCCGCATCAACCTCGTCTCCCGGCCTGGTAAGAACACAACGGTAGCTAGGGATTTCGCCTCGAATACTTGCGGTACCCAACATAGTTTTGTGATCTGTTTTTGTTTTCTTCGTTCTGTTTATGGTCAGAGTGTAGGAACTGTGTTACCCTCCTGAGACGATTGTTACAGATTTTATTTGTATTTTGCCACTGGGGGCATGTGTTTATCAGGTGCTTACCTGCCCAAGCAGCAAGGGAAACTCGCGGAACTGGGTCAAGCATCAAAGAAAACAAGGAACTTCTAGGGCGTAGATGTTTGTGCTTGCAAGTTGCAAGAAGCCTACTCTATGATGATAAATGAAGCTCCAAGGATGATTTAGTCTGCTTTATTGAAAAAAGAAGAGAGAGAACGATTTTGTCCAGATTCAAACTGATCTGCTTGCTTCCTGCTAATTCCATTTCAGGCACATGTAAGCATATTCAAGTGATTGATATGTCATGGTATTGGTCATGACTTGTGCCCTCCATACATGATATATCTCAATAGGTGCAAGTGCAATATGCCACTTCTGTTGAAGAGGCAACAAATATGTTGAATGTTGATAAATATTGAGCTAAGTTATGCTGTTCTTAGTCCTCACAAACACCAGCATTGCAACACCTTTTAATTAGTTGTGAGTTGAAATTTGAAAAGCTTGGAAAGTAATATTCATATCTTGGCATGAAAAAGATTAAGACACAGATTTGTTATTTCAACTCAGTTTCGGTTATGTTTTTGTATGACACTTGTCCCATACCTGATTCTAAATCCAATGGGTGCCTGAGTAGATGCATATCATTGTCCTAATTGAATACACTTTCATTATACCTACCTTAAATATCAACAAGAATGGTGTACTTGGCAATGAATGGTGTAGTGTCTAGCTAAAATTTTTTACCCAAATATTTATATACCCCAATATGCCGGGTTGAACTTGACAATGAATGGTGTAGTGTCTAGCTGTTTTGTTAGGGCCATATACCATTGGTTTTTATAAATTGTTTTGCTTAATTGACAATTTCGGCGTGTCCTGTAGTGAAAAGAAGGCACTTTACAATTAGATTAACATGTATGGTAATTCTAGAGTTTTCTATGATTCTTTTAGGTTTTTTTTTCCTTTCAATTTTGAAGGAGCCCTGCCATACACCAATCCATATGAACAAAACTGTGGGAGCCTATAACAAAACTGTGGGAGCCTATACAGATGGAATTATTTGCAGCTTGATACCATGGTCCAGAACTTAGAAATGCTAGGGATTCTGATCGGTGCGAATGATGTATGTAGTATGGTCTGTAGTGTACTTTACCTTTCTTGTAGATGCCTTGTTTTTTGGCACCTTCGAAAAGAATTTTTCAGTACCTACAAAAGAAGTTGGCTTTGCACCAGTCATTTCTTCCAGAGATAGTGTTCATTGTCAGTAACCATGTTACCCTGAAGAATGTTGCCTCAACTTGAGCTTAAAGTTAAACTTGGTGAGTGCATACTCCATGGGTTTAGACTTTAGAGTAGTGAAGGATGCAGTTGAAAATGTCAGGAGTCATACCACTTATTTCTTCTTTTTGTGTGGATTTTTCCAGTGTAAGACAGTAGCCTATAATTTCATGATGAATCGCATGATGGTACTTCCAGTTTAATATGCTGTGTAGTAGGGCATAATCAATTACTTGTAGCTGTACTGAAGCTTTTGCTTGCCCCTGAATTAGCAGCCTTGCGCTGGGTCAACTCTCTTGAACAATGATGCTCTTCTTCTTCAAGCAATAACTTGGCGCACAGACATCCTCTTCATTGCCATGCTGTAGGCATTCTTAAAGCTATGCCACAGAAACTCTAACCAAAAAAAAAAAAAAAAAAAAAAAAAAAAAAAAAAAAACTAAGAGGCTATGAGGTTATGTGACAGCCTCTTCCGATCATCTGGGAATGGAAATGCTGAGTTTATGGTACCTATGGGCAGTTGGGCACCTTGGCCTTTGCTGCTGTCCTCATATTGGTAGCTGATAGCATGATGTTGAGCATTTGCTTGTCGGCAGTTCTAATGGTATGGTAGCATATGTTTTATGTTTGGGCCATTTCTGTGCTAGTGACGTTCTATGGTTTGCTGGTGGGTGTTTATTTTTCCTGTTGTATGCTGTTTTTATTGGGTTACTTGTACGTTGTTGGTGCTGACTGCTGAGGAACCATGCTGTTTGACTGTAGTATTATAATGGGGATAGGCGTCAGGATGTGAGGCTTTTCTGTGTTATGTGGCTGTCGGTGGATGATCTGGAGCAATCTAAAGTGTGTCTGTAACATGAATAGATCCTTGTGATGCAGTTTACAGCACCATTGCTTGTGATGCTTGTGTCATTTCGCATCATTGCTGTTGGAGAGGTGGCTGTGCTTATTGCCATGCCAGGCGCCGACACCGACGGTGCCATTTAAACCTGCCGACTACTATTTTTCTCCTATTGCTGGGTGTATGCCTCATTTTTCCAAGATAGGGCGTGTAGTTTGTCGTCCTTTTCCAAGATGTGGTCACAGCATCAAGCTGTCCCTGGGACCTTTCTTCTTGCTGTCCTAAACTGTGGAAAATCCGCTGCATGTATTTTTTAAAAGAAATGCTTATGTGCCCTTAACTATTGGGCAACCTATCAGGTGCAAACCCGTGCAAACCTACTAAAATAAGTTTTAAAAAATTCTAGAAAAAATCATAAATGTACTTCTCATCTTACCCCATCTATATATAAAATTTTATGGTCAAATTCATCTTACTCTAGAAATTACAAAAAAACAAATTTGGGGTGTATTTGACTGTTATTGTTTGTCAGGAAATTTGTTTTTTTTTTTTTTGTAACTTTTAGAGTAAGATGAATTTGACCATAAAATTTTATATATAGATGAAGTAAGATGAGAAGTACATTTATGATTTTTTCTAAAAAATTTTAAAACTTATTTTAGTAGGTTTGCACGGATTTACACCAATTGTTTGGTTTGTACCTAATATGTTGCCTAACTATTGAGGGTTCCTTTAGAAAATGATTCAATTTAATGGAAAAAAAACGAGAAACAATCCCACGTTGATGTAACACTTGGGATATCTAACGCAAACGCAAAGCTGAATCATTCGCTCCGGTTGGTCATTTGATTTTGTTGATTTAGGCCTCCTTTGGAACAAAGGATAAATGGAGAAATTTTGGAGCATTAGAATCCTATAGGAAAATTTCCTTTAAATCTCTTTGGGACAAAGGAGATGTTCCAAATCCTATGAAATTGGCTTGTTTCATAGGGGTTTTAGAGGAATTCTACCAAGAAGTTGAACCTCGTAGAAAACTTCCTTCATGTCACTTTTTTTTCATTGAAATCCTGTGTTTTTCCTATGATCCATCCAAACACTCATTTTCTCATTTTCCTATGCTGCTTCAATCTATATGATTCAACATTTTAGCACATTCTATTTCTGTTTTTTTTCTGTTCCTACGTTTCTACAGTCATGTTCCAAAGAGCCCACCGGTCACCGGGCTGCTGGTAGACTGGCCAATTTGCTCCGACTCCCCCAACCCCCACCCCCACTCTCTCTGGGTCCCGGCTTTCCAATTTGCTCTGCTGATACTGGCCACTCGTGCTCCACTCTGCTGGGGCGGACTGCTGGACGGCTGGAGGCAATGAAATTTCTTGTGAGCGCCTGCAGCTGCACAGCATTGCCTGATGAGCAGCGAGCAGGTCGTGCTGGTTGGCTGGGCACGCACACACATGTGCCGCCTGCAACTGCAACCCAGCTCATACCCCTGGACCACTCGTCTCAAAAAATCCAAGGCTGTGTTTAGATCTAAAAAGTGAAGGCGAAAAGCAGGCGAAATCTGTCAAAATTTGATCAAAAACATCACATCTGACACTATAGCGCACTGTAGCACTTTTCGTTTGTTTGTGGTAAATATTGTCCTACCATGGTCTAACTAGGCTCAAAAGATTCGTCTCGCAAAGTACATCTAAACTGTACAATTATTTTTTGATTTCATCTACGTTTAATACTCCATGCATGTACCGGCATTTTTGATGTGATAGGGAATCTTCTTTTTGCATAGTAGAATTTGAGAGAAAGTTTAATCTAAACACACCCCAAAGGAAAGAAACACTACGACTACGATAGGATCCATTCCACCACGAACGAATATATACATTTTCCATCCAAAACGGACCTGCCATAATTTGCCACACTACAATTGTGGTAAATTTTGACCACGTTTGAATTTAGGTTAAAATTTGGTTAAACTTCTCATTTCCGTGTTTTATTTGGAGGCCAAACAAGACATAGGGACGAAAATTTTATTGTTTGACTAATTTTTAATGTAAACTTAAGCGCGGTCAAAATTTGGCACAAATATAGCGTGGCAAACTATGTCACGAACCAGACAAAGGCCGAGATCAGAATCAGCACGCAGCAGCAGAGAGAAAGCGCACTGCTCATCAGTCATCACCACAATGGCAGGTCGACTATGAACAACACCATTCAGGCGATGATTTGCGCACTTTTTGTTTTGCTTTTTTTTTCGCTCCATCTTGAATTCCATACTACTACTACATAGAATCCCAATCCAACTCCAAACGGGACGAAGAACACCCCAGCACCAGCCCACCACGACGAAGTCACGCCATTACTTCTACCAATTCTCACTTTGCAGTGCCACCAGAAAGGGGAACCAGACAAAAACGAATGGCACGATGAGGAAAAAGGTAGTAGTAAAAGTGACGCTGCCCCTCTGCGGCTGCGTCATCGGCGTCGGTCCAACGGCTAGCTTCGCATCTCCTGCGCTGGCGTCACCGCCGCCGCCGCGCCATCCCAAGCCTCCGCCCGCGGGACTGCTGCTGCTGCCGCCTCGCGTCCTCCTTCAGCCGCCGGTACACGCCACCGGACGCCGATGTCGGGTCAGCTGCGACGCAAACAGCCACACACAACAGCGAGGGCGTGAGAGGTCGACAACCCAAGGCCACGAAACTCTCATCAGTCGTCGTCCGTCGGGTACCCACCTCCGGCGGCGGCAACGGCCTCGAGGGAGCGAGAGGTGGCGGTGGTGGCCGCGACCAGCACGGGCGAATCTGCACGCGCAAGCAACGGCCATCCATCAGCGGGTCGACCGATTCGTGAGAGGCTGAGAGCGAGGCGTTAGGGTGGGTTGTCGGCGGCCCCAGCGCGGCGACGGAGACATACGTACCGGTGACGGCGGCGGAGGGGTCGTGGGAGAGGAGGAAGAGGATGAGGAGGCACAGCAGCGTGAGGACGGGGACCAGGTGGATGGACCTGTCCGGCGCCGGGGCCCTGACCACCGCCGCTTTCGCCGCCTTCTCGCCCGCCGAGTCCGCCTCCTCGGCGGCCGCGCTCGGGCGGGAGGGCCTCCCGGCCGGCGAGCCCAGAGAGAGGCGCTGCATTGCGGCAGCGGGCGATTTTGGATTTTTTTTTTTCTTTTCTGTTGGTGAGATGTGGGAGGGGAGAAGGGGATATGGAGGAGGTGCGGCGGCCTCGCCCGTGCGGGGGTTTAACGGAGGCACGGACGAAGGGAGGGAGCGTGTATTTATGTCGCTTCGTCCCACGCGGGGAAGGGTTTTTACTGCGCAATGGAAACAGAGCTGGAAATGCCATCATCTTTGGCCCGAGAGAAGGACCAACGCACACAGCGACGCCGGTGTACCATGTACGTGTGCCAGCTGTAAATGTTAGGTAGAGAAATAGCAATAATAATAACAGATTTACTCCTCTTCAGTTGCCTGGTGTTTATCTATCCATCACTCAAATTGTTTGTATGTGTTTTTGTATATGTTTTTGTTAAATTACTACATATATATACAAAAATTACTATATAATGTTGCATTGTAATTTTTTTAATTGCGTTATGGAATTTTGATGTGTGACTGATGGATTGAATTTTATCAATCAACTATGTTGTAGTATAAATTGTGATTGATATATTAAATTTTTTCAGTTGTCGTAGGGAGCCATCCGATTAACATCAGATGGTTGTAAAATGTGACCGATGAAAAGTTAAATATCAGTCACCTAATGAGGAGACACACTTCAATAATAAAACAGAATAAAACTTTCATTATGCATACTTCAAAATTATTTTGCAAACTACTACCTCCGTTTGGAACAATTAAAAGCCAAATATTTTTGTTGTTTAGCTAGGCTTACAATTATAGAGCGCACCAAACTAAGTTTTCTCCAAACAATTAGCAAACTTTTCATAACACCGAACATTTATCTTGCATTGCTCTTACATTATCAATCTAAAAAATACCTTATTTCTTATCAATATCTCTGCAATTGTAATACCAAGACTATATATGTCTGACTTGAATGTTATCTCTCCACTAAAAAACTCAGGCGCCATATACCCATTGCATGGAAACTTTCAAAGTCTAGTTAACCCAAAAGCCAAACGAATGGACCATATATAATACATACAAGACTTCATAAAAAACTATGATTAAAGGTTTTTAGCAAGCTTACTATGTCTCAACCACTTTTGAAGTTATAGCTCGGGTTCGTTTTTCATCAAAGCATTTCCATAGAGCAAAATCATCGATTTTGGGTACCATGTTATAGTGCAAAAGTATATTTACTGGTTTCAAATGAAAATGAACAATATGTTGCTGATGAAGATAATGTAAACCTTAACAAATTCCCTTAATTATTTGATAGTGTGTCCTCCACTCAAGTCCCTAGGATGAATGTGCAATGTGAAGAACTTATTTATTATTATTATGGAAAATGGGAGTAGTTGCTTGAAATGCATATTATTTGCAAGTGCAGCAAGGCTCCTTAGTATTTTTTTTGTGTATTGAGTGACAACACGATTAAAGGACTAACTTCTTTGTGTAGTGCCTTGACATATATTCATTGGTTGATTAATTATGATCTAATGTGAAAGAATGAATTCTCATGGATATCTCTAACGATCAAGCATAAATATTCTCATGTATTGAAAATCAAGGGCTTTCATTGTATATTATTCTCATGTTGACACTAATCGACCTATATTGGATATCTATCCTTAAGGAAGGATATTTGGCCAAAGATCAATCCATTGTTGGATATACTCATGGATCATTACATTGGCCTTATCATTGTTGCATTTGTTCACTATAACATGGACACTTACATTGTTGGTTATCTTATATGTGTCATGGTAAAAATGGTTCTATCAATTGAATGCATTGCCTTAGTTTTGGTTATCATATTGAGAAAAGTGACATAAAAGCTATTTCTTCCATTTTGACGTCACTATATTATTTGGACTCTTCGCAAATGACTAGTGGTTGATCATGAAGAATCTTTATTGCATATCTCAGCTACAAAGAATTAAAAGCACTGATGAGCCTATTTGAGAATGCCTATAGCGATATTGCAAATGAAAGTGCTACTCAATGTTACATCAAGCAAGTGAAAGTGGGCTTCAACTCTGCATCAAGCAAATAAGTGCTAAGGTGCCATTGCAAGAAACAAAAGAGGCCCCTCATTTATTTGAAGACTGAGGTGGTTTGTGCTCAAGTTCAAAACTCAAATAGTTTTGCTAATTTATTTCTTGAGTATAGGAACCGCCGTACTATCAAGGGGGGGTCGAACTTGCAGTGCTCCTAGTGTCATCAAGCTCACAAAGGTCAAGTCTTTCACAAATATCCAATCCACAAAGTCACATCTCAGTGAACCCCGGTTGAGCCTAAGGTTCAACCGGCCCAACCTCACTTCAATCGGAATGAGCTCTCTGTTTCAATTTGCAATCCCGGTTGATCATCCCGGTTCAACCAGTTCACCTCACTTCAAGCGAAATGAGCTCTCGGGTCTAATTTCAGACAACCCCAGTTGACCCTACCGGTTCAAGCGGTATCAGCCACTTTAACAGGAATGGGCTCTCGGGTTGAATTTCTCAGACAGTCCGGTTGAACTTGCCTACCTGTAACGGCTAGTTCGAGAGGGGCTGCTATATATACCCCTCATACCCCTTCACTCACTGATCTTTGCTCAAAAACTAACCTGAGACACTCTTGCAAAGAGCCTTCCTTCTTCAACCTCCCTCTCACTCACTTGAGCTCAAATCCATACCAATCTTTGAGTAAGTTTGTGAGGATTCAAGAGAGCATTCAAGAACTCCATATCCTCTCTCTCTCTCTTGTTCTTTGTGGGCTTTGGTGACCCTTGAAGCAATCTTGGTGGATTCGTTACTCTTGGGGCTTGGTGCTCCTAGACGGCTAGGTGTTGCCCGTTGAAGCATCTAATATCGTGTGGATTGCTCCGAGAAGTTTGTATTACCTGCTCTGTTGAGCAACTCATAATAAGTACTCTCCGCTGGTCTTGGTGATCGGGGAGAAAAGGATAGGGTTGCGAGCCCAAACCCTTGATGGGTTCCTCAACAACGAGGACGTACGAACACCTTGGTGGTGTGCCCAAACCTCGGGATAAATCCTTGTCTCGTGTGTTTGCTTGTGTTCTTGTCGTTCTTGGCCCTCTCACTTTGTTTTGGAGAGTTTTGTGTGGATCTCTTGTTCGTGCAGGAATCAAGGCAAGCCCCTTGTAGATCTACAAGGTTGAACATCAAGGAACACTCTCCAACTCGTGGATCCAAGTTTGGTTGGCTCAATTTGTAGATCAATTCAGTTTTCGTATTCTGTATAGGTTGAACCGGCCCAGGGCAGGTTCAACCGGTTTTGTACTGATTTGTTTGATTTTGGTCTCTAAGTTTTAGATCGCCTATTCACTTCCCTCCCCCCTGTAGGCGACATCTCGGTCCTTTCACTATTTCATCCATCTCTCTAAAATAAAAAGGAAGAATAAAAACATTGTCTAATACACATGGCGTTGAACCACTTATTATGTGGTACCAGAAGCACTGAACAGGCATGCACTAAGAGGAAAAGCATCTGAAAAAGCATTTTACATATACAGACTTTTTAATAAAAATGTCCACGTTAATGAATTTGGAACACACGTACCATAGGTATGCTTATCAAGACCCCCATTTGGTAGAAACTCAAAGCAGAGTAACCTTTGTCACATATCTGCCATGACATCTTCCCATCGTACTTCTCAGCCAGTGGCGGAGCCAAAAACTTAAATATTTCATTGTTAGAAAAGGCAAATAGCACTATATTTTTCGACACAATATCCAAGGAAGCGAACTATGTTTTCTTATTCACTCTTATGAGACTACTAACGTCTTGGTTGAGGTTTTTCTCATCGAGATCGATTGCCTGCTACAGCCTTTTCACAGCAACTATTGACCCATTTTAAAGTAATCCCTGTCACAAGCTCGCCTTGTCAAGATGAAAATGAGCTTCTAGATCAAATGTGATTAAGAATAAGTTAAGTTATTGAGAGTATGAGTACCTCATAAACATCTGAAAATCCATAACTGCTTTTTTTTTGTTTTTAGAGAAATTAGTTGTGATGGATTCGAGAAGTGATAACGGCGGATCTGTTGGCTCTATGTTTGCATCAACTAGCATTTTCTCCAAGTGAGTGCACTTAGAAGCTTCACGGTCTATTATATTTGTACACACATATAATTATGATGTCTTTATGAAAATAGAAATAATTGTGCCAGTCAAATAAAACAACAACAACAACAACCAGAAATGAGTACGTGGGTGATGAATGTTATCAATAACAATAGTTACAGAACTATGACCGTAAATGATAAAAGGATTTGTAGTGGTAACCTAATATGTTAAAGATTTCGGCAACAAGAACAAACAAAACGTAAGAGCAATGAGCTATGTTGTAACACTTTGCTACCACGGGATTTGGCACAAAAGCTCGAAACAGAAACACTCATCAGATTTTCTTTTCTCATTATCATGTAAGGAGGATTATCACACCTCATATGGCAGTTTTATGTTGAAGAGAAGATAGCAGGAGATGGATTCTAGAACCCTACTTGAAACAGACATATATAACAAGATCCATGCCACACACTTGTATAGAACAATTTTCAGACTATTAGATGAGCATAAAAATCGATTTCCAGATGCGGATTATCTCATCACCCGTGCTAGAAATGATTTCCACCCGCATATGCAAATGGAAATGGGATTTAGCTACCGTTCATGGCATTGTCCCACGAATCAATTAAAAAAAATATACCACGGCGACGTTCGCCTGTGCATTCCTCGACCACCGTAGCCCAGCCGTCGAGCTCGTGAGCCTCTGCAGCAATACATCCGCGGAACGAATGAAGATGAATAGTCCACCAATACTTGCACACATCCTCACGGTTGAGCTAATCCTTGAACAAATTGTATATGCCTACTCCGAAAGCAAAAAATATCGATGAACCGAATAAGGATTGGTATAGGTACCTGCATATGCACGGATGCTGCCGACGAGCGCGTGCGCGTCCATCCGCACTCCTGTGATGCCTCGCCGCCGGCCGCGCCCACAACGCCTTGCTGGGCCGTCGCGGCCGCACGCACTGCCGTGAGTTGCCATGCACAGCTCCGTAGATTTGGTGATGCCCCTTTCGCAGAGCGTTTTGATTTTGCTACCATCTTTTTTTCCACGCAAATCCAGATTGGAGTTGAGGAAAGAGGGTTTTTGAATCACTAAATTAGGCCCATCAACTATTGTTGAATCATGCTCGGTTAAAACTTTAATAGTTCATCTACACTATAGGAGAGCGATTTTTTCTAATACCTTTTTCATCAAATAAAAAATCTTTGTACCCTTCGCACTGGCCCCACGGCACAGAGGTTGGAAGGGGTTGGAAAATGTTGGTAAGGGTAAAAAACGATTTAAGAAAAATATTTCTATCCTTTAGTCTTTTATTTTCTCACTTCGTTTTGTATCCGAACCCACCGAGCACTTTCCTTTTCGTGGAATTATAAATGGAAAAGGGAAGAACGTTAATTAAACGAGTCTCTTTCTTTTTAAATTTTTTTTTACTCTTTCTTTTTACCCCTGATTGTCTGGATGGTTAGTTCTTTCTTTCCCTTCGATGTTTTTGATTGAAAAATAGGTTGTGTTTGCCTTTTTTAACTTTAATCGTTCATCTTCTTAAAAATAAATTATTATTTATTTTAATTATTGTGATTTGATTTATTACTGTAAAGAATTAGACATAACTTATTTCTTTATATGTTTATACAAAATTTTTGAATAAGACAAACTATTAAAGTTGTGGAAAAAGCCAACCGTTATTTATATTTAAATACGAAAGGAGTACGATGAAATGTACGAACTTGGTTTTTCATAATAAAGAAATAAAAAATTTGTTAAAGAACAACTTATTAGTGGATTAATATATCATTTTAAAATGGGCTATGCATCCTATATACTAGATGGAACCCCACGAGTTGCTGCGGAAATTCTTAAACTATTCTGTGAAAAGTGAAATTTGAAAATATAAACATCAATATGATTGGAAGGACTTCTTAAAAAAAAGACAATATTTTTGATAGCAAGTTTATCTTGGCTAAGAGATCATCAACTTTTGAATGATTTATCGCTAGTTGAATTTCTCCCGCGTTGTTGTGAGAAATTAAGAAATATATTTAGATGGTTGTTGGATGGATGAAGACCCTTAACAAATGAAGTTATGCAATTGAAATAATGCTAGCTAATTCTTGGGTGCATATCATCTAGGCAATGATATACAGACACTATAAGAAACAGGAGAAAGTTCGTGGGTTTTATTAAGTTCGTCGGCCTTCAGTCAGTCCACGAACTTATACTGAATAAGTTCGTTGGTTCTTACATAATAACCCACGAACTTATTTAATTTCGTCAGCCAAATCCTAGGCCAACGAACTTAGGGTGTTTAGTTTGGTTGGAGGGATCTCTTAGAATAAAACCATTCCATTTCAGTTTTGGAGTGTTTAGTTGGAGGATCTCTTGTGGAACTTATAATGAATACCTAGATCAGATCCAGATATAGCTGGGGGCATTGTGTACTCTCTCTCTTGGTCTTTTCCCATTGCGCCGCCACCGCGTCGCCACCCCCGCTCCCCCACCCTGCGCAGCCACTCGGCGTCTCGCCGCTGCCTTCCCCGCACCACTCGTTGTCTCATCGGCGCCCCCACGCCTCCGGAGCGCGCTGCCTCCCCTTGCGCGCGCTTCCAGAGTGAGAGTCGTCTCGCCGCCGCCTCCACACAAGTTCGGACCGCGCCGCCGCTTCCTCCTCCAACACCGGCACCACTCTTCCGAGCCGCACTTCTCCGGGACGGTCCTGGGATTTTGAGCCTGTGCCTGCTCCCGCTCTCGGCAGCAGAGCAGCAGGCAGCTAGGCCGCCGGTGCCCAGCAGCAGCTTCGGCCAGGTCCTGCCCTGCTCCTCTCCTCTGCGAGCGACAGCGGCACAACAGGAAAATCCTGCTCAGCGCCCTGTTTCTCCCTGCTGCAGGTCGCCCTCCCTTTATGCCTCTTCTTCTGCTCTTGGTGTGGACAAGGAACAGCAGAAACAGCAGAAACTGTTGGCCACCAGCCCTCTCCACCGGGCAGCACGCACCAATAGCAGCACTGCTCTCTGTTTTATGAAGGGGTATTGATTATCATGCTCATTGGTTGATCAAAAGAGACCCCTCCGTTCAAACTTTACGAAGGACGATTTATGGATTTAGCGAGAAGATCAAGTTTCAATAGCTCTAAGTGCCGCAAAGTCGAAAGAAGGATACTTAGAGATTTATTTGCTAATTTTTAAATGAACCATACTATCAAGGGGGTCGAGGTGAGTAGCTTGAAAGACTTGCTCAAAGTTCCACTCAATCTCGAGGGCATCTTAGTCCTAAAGTTCAAACACTTAAAATATGCTATAAACCACTCACCTTTCTCGAAAGAATCAAAATAAACTCTCTCAAACTTATCTCCAATTCAAAACGGTTCAAATGCAGCGTTTTAGTGTGCATCGGACCGTCTGATGGTCTGGCCATCAGACCGTCCGATTCACCATCGAACCAGCTAGACAAGGGAGTGATCAAGTTGGTTCCCGGGCTAAAACCGAGTATCAGACTGTTTGATGGTAGGTCCATCGGACCAGCTGGACAGGGAGGTTCGCCTCTGTGTGTTCTGGCTTTACCGTGCATCAAAGCGTCCGATAGTCCAACCATCGGACCATCCAATGGTCTCTCTACGGTGGTGGGAAAATGGAGTGTTTGAAAAATACATGCATCGGACCATCCGATGCTCCAACCATCGGACCATCCGATGGTCGCGCAGAAAACTGTTTTGTACAGTAACAGCTATTTTTTGAGCTTTTGCGTCCAGGAAATACTCACACACAAGTCACCCAAGCACCAATTCCACACAAATTCTTGAGCTTTGGGACAAGAGTTTGAGATTGAGAGAACTTCTTGAAAAGAGGTTGAATCAAGTGAAGACCAAGGCTTGTTACTCTTGCTGATCTCATCACGTAGACGGCTTGCGAGTCGTGCTTTCCGCGAGTTCTCCGGAGATTGTGGGAGAAGCAGGAGAAGGCTTTTGAGAAGGAGTTATGCACGGTTTGGAGCTCACCGTTTTGGAGTAGCGAAGAACATCCCGAAGAGAACGCTTAATCTTTGCGAAGATCAAGAGGTAGCTTGGTTCTTGCGAGAACCACTTTGCCAACTCCTCTCCTTTCGAGGTTTGGGGCTGGGATATTTGCGAAGAGCCCGTGAAAGCAAAGCCTTGCGGAGGGCACCAAACGAGGATTAGGGAGAGTCGCGATTCCTCGAACCCTCTGAGAAAAAATCGTCGTGTCATCTCTTCCTCTCTTTACATTCCGCATTTATTTTCCGCACTTTATTTTTCTAGAATTGCATGCTTGGTTCTGGTTGCAAAACTCTTTGTTATCATGCAGAACTCTAGACACACTTGTTTAGACACTAGGATAAATTGGGACATGATCGATATAATTTAATTTTAAGTTTTGAAATTAGAAGGCCAATTCACCCTCTCTGGACACACTTGTTATCACTTTATTAGTTCCGAAAGAATTGTTTCAGTTTGTGGTTCTGCTTGTTCCAGTATGTGGTTCTGCTGATGCAACAACTACCGTAACTAGATGAGATTTTGTAGTTGAAATATGCATGATATATAAAATGAAATGCAATAAATAGAATACTAAAGTATTAGAAAAAAATGTGTGTATGATTTTAAGCAAATGCATGAATGATGTTAGTCGCAAAAAATCGATAAAACCATCAATGGGCAGTGTATAATGGCTACTAGACCTTGCAATGACGTAGATAGCCTGCATGTGGAGAGAAATACTCAGTGCACTTCGCTATTCGCTATGGGTCTGTTTGTTTCCCTGGATAAGGGTTGGCCTGCCTTAGGCGATATGCAGGCATAACATACCCAGGCATAAGGTATGCAACGTGCCGGTCTTTGTTTCCTCTGCGTATCTTAGGCAGGGTTAGGTAGTGTGTGTTTGTTTTACCTGCATAGGCCTATTGCACTAGTTAGTCTTTGTTTGTTTTTCTGCATATGCACATGAAGATAAATCCCACCAAAACAAGTCCACACAGCCTACATGGCCCAGCAGTCCTCATTCGCCCCTTCCCCTTCCTTCCTCCTCACACCTGACGCGGCGGCTAGGTGATAGCTTCGGCGACTCCGTGGCTTTGGTGCTGGCGCTGATGACGAGATGGTGACCACCCGTCGCGGGACCATCATACGTCCGCAGTGGAGCTCCGACAGCAAGTTCAGCTCGACGGCGTCGGAGCGCACGCGGAGAGGAGGCAACCATGGCGGCCGCCGCGACGAATCGGAGGGGTTGGAAAGCAATGGGAGCGGCGGCGGTGACTCCTCCGACTGTAGATCCACATCTGGGCCAAGCTCTGAGTATGGTCCATTGTCCTTTTCAGGCGTTCAGGTCAGTCCTCTCCCAAACTAGGGTTGATTTGGCTACGGTTTCCCAAACCCGGGTGCCGATTGGGACCAGGGTTCCCAATCTCTGATCGATTTGGGTAGGATTCGTGTTCAAGTGATGGAATTGATCCTAGGGTTACTCATACAGAGCTTTTCCGCTGGCCTCCCTTGCGCCACGGTGAATCACAAGTACTGGAGTGGTCTCGACCACTCCCCTGGTGTGGTTTGCTCCCACGGGCTGCAACCACGCCGCAAGGTGTACCTAGGAGGAGAGGATTCTGGCCGTAGGTTCCTCGCATGTCAAATCAAGGTACTTTCTAGTTCATTGATCTTGCTTTCTCTTTGATTTCGGAGCCCAGTTGAGGATTTTGTTTCAATTGCAGGAAGTAGATGACCAGTGCTCTTTCAGGGAGTGGATCGATGATAGGTGGTCCGGCCGTGTTCGTCTTGCTCTGCATGATCTAACTCTAGAAGCCATGAATTATAGGAAGAAGAGGGATGCAGCTATGAAGGATTTCCACAATGCCATCGTGCAACATGGTGAAGAACTTGATGCCCAGGAAGCCAAGCACAAGGAGGAGCTTAGTTCACTGAAGGTGAAATGCAAACAGGTCCACATTAGGTGGTTTGTTGTGTGCTGTTGGCTATGCTCTGGCTCGCTGTCATTGTCCTGATGTTTAGGAAGTAACAAGTCCTAGGCCTATTATTTTGCCGATGAAACAACTTCATGAAGAACCACATTAGAGGTGGTTCTTCTCTAGGTTCATATTAGGGTAATGTCAGGTTCATGTCAGGTAATTGTCATGGTAACTCAAAACCACATTAGAGTAGGTTCTTCTCTAGGTTAGTTGAAGTATGAAACAATTTGGTTGGCAGAAGCTGTGATTTTGCTGTCAGTATGTGCTGAACCAATGTCAGTAGTTATTAGGGGAATATGAAACAATTCGGTTGGCTAAAGCTTTCATTTTGCAAATGTATGAGCTGGAACAATATCAATTATCATGGAATATGAAACACTTTAGTTATGGAAGTTTTTTTTGCAAATGACACTCAGCTGGAACATCCACCATGAAGTTATGGAGGCTGAATTACAACTCGATTAGCCTAATTATCATGCAGCATACATCTTTACAAACAGCCCTACTATGATTGCGAACTGGATGACAACAATGTATGACAGCAATTTGATTTTATGTCTATCTTGTGCTTCATTCCTGATCTTGTTCTCTCGACATGCCTTGTGTGCCTTGTCATCTTCATGGAGCCCATCTTTGGTTGATCCCAGACACATCTCTTGATAGCACTGAATTGCTGCCATCGCCTCTTGCCTAGTCTGATATCCCTTGTAGCAGTTGTTAGGGAATCCGGTTACTTGTTCATTGCAGTTGGACCACTCAGCGTACACCCCAGGTTTCCTCCCTCTGAACACAGCGTACCAAGTCATTGCGCCTGAATCACAGTTGTACAGACTGAGTCAGCGTACCAATAACACAAGTCAACCACACATTCCAGGAACATGCACAACTCATATTTGAATAACAAGCCACATAACATAAGATTGCAGTTTAACATGTCTCTAAATACAAGATGCAATCATGCCACCCATAAGCATGTTAAATGTTTCATGCCACGTAGCACATAAGGACCTAGAATTAGAAGTTCAAGACAGCTAATGGTCATGCAATCTCCTATCATGTTAGGAGTCAAAAAACATCTAGGTCACATGCTAGGGTTAGCATCCTAATCCACTGATCTTCATGATCACACGTTGAAGTAGGTCTTGGCCAGGTGAGTCGTCATCCACAGGTCTTTGTCTTCAGGTGTCATCTGCACAAACACGAGTCCAGTAGCCTTGTTCACTGTCAGCTGGTCAAGTGCATTCATCCTGGCCTCTCTACTGAACTGTGTGCACCCCATCACTGTATCATACACTCCTGGAGCAGTCTCAGAGTTAGCAGCCTCCTTCTCTGCGGCTGCAAACCCCCAGATTGCATCTGTCATGCTGGTCATGACCACCTGATCATCGTCATTGAAGACCCTCTTCCTCTTGCCAAGTGATGTACCTTCCCCCTTCTTCTTGCCATCAGACACCTCACAGCTTGAAGGTGTGTCAGTTGGTTCAGTCCCTCCTTCTGGCATGTCCAGATCAATTGTCTCAGCCTGGGATGGGTTACCCAAGGGCTCATTACTTCCAAGAGCAAACCTTCCAGTAGCAACACCTGAACCAAAGATGATCTGCATTGGCATGTAGTTGATGATTGGAGTATTGAGGAACTATGCATCCTTTGGGTGTGCCTGAAAACCATCCACAGTTTGCATTAGTATCATACCAATACAATGGCAGCACAAATACAAATGAAAACTTCAAAGTTCAAGCAATGCACAAATACAACTCATACCGTGACATGACCCTTGAAATGTTCTGCCTCCAGAGTGATCATGAAGTTGTCTTTATCCCATAGAGCCCCACTCAGCTACTTCAGTTGTCACACCTTCACCCAAATAGCCCTCCACTTCCTCAGATGGTTGTACACCTGCCTCCCATTTATTGTCCTCCCATTGTTCAGGAACTCAGTCAGGTCCCTTGTAACAGCATTGAGATGGCCATCCTTGAATCCCTTGTCAGTCTTCACTCCTTCTGCTACCAGGTCGACAAACCTCCTCAAGACAAAACCTGACATGGCTGGTGTCCAAAACAGCCTACCTTCCTGATTTTCCTGCCCTTCTACTTGACCTACATCGATGGGGGCATCACCTTCCATCCCAGCCATGTCCTAGATACACTGTAGTCAGCAACAATGAAGCAAATAACAGTAACCCCAAAAAAACACCATAAACCAAATAAAAATAATGCTTTTCCTATTTTAAACTAGTGGAGCAAATTATGGCATGACAAAACTAATAACAGGAGTACATTCATCATTGCAGTACTATTTAGCCTCAGAAACAAGTTTGAAGGTTACAATAAGCCTAGTTGCACGGTCTCAGAGTTAAATTATTACAAGCCATCATAGTTCTAGAGCTCAAGTCATGCTACACACATGCTTTGATGGGGTTCCTCACCACACTAAGCCCTACCATTACCCCTGTGCTGCCACATCTGCTCAGCCCACTCATCTCTCTTTGCAGCCCAAGTAGCATTGTCATGCTGCACATCGTTGTGTTCTTCAACATCAACAGGATTAGCATTCCATGACTCCTCTGCAGGGATGTGCTCATCATGGCCATACCTAAGAATCCAATTGTGCAGGATACAGCAGGCCAACACTAGTTTCACGTGAGTCTTGAATGGATAGAAAGGCTTGTTATACGGTATCTTGAACCTGTTTTTCAGTACTCCAAATGCCCTCTCAACGGTCACTCTAAGGCTAGAATGCCTTAGGTCGAACAATTCTCTTGCATTTTGGGGCCTCCTCACTCCATACTCTCTCAGGTGGTACCTTGTACCTCTGAATGGTGGCAAGAATCCTGGTCTCACTGCATAACCAGCATCTACCAAGTAGAATTTACCTAACCATTAAGGTG
This sequence comes from Paspalum notatum, assembly GCA_022530915.1. Taxonomy (NCBI): domain Eukaryota; kingdom Viridiplantae; phylum Streptophyta; class Magnoliopsida; order Poales; family Poaceae; genus Paspalum; species Paspalum notatum. The sequence continues at coordinate 20,300,564 of CM039684.1, read as the reverse complement.
AGGGTCAGTGGATGTCTAGTGTAATTGGTACTGCACAAGTGTTTATCTACTAATGGGAATATACATTGAGGCACCTTAAGGCCATCCTCCCTTTGAAGTGCATCAGCTAGAATAAGGGCATCATGTGCAGAACCCTCCCATCCAGCAAGGACATAGGTGAACCTGAGGTCGAAGTCTACTGCAGCCAACACATTCTGGGTAGTAGTATGCTTTCTCCCTATGAAGGCAGCTCTCTCCTTAGCTAGCACCCTAGCAAGCACATGTGTCCCATCTATAGCATCTACACAGTCCTACAATAGTGAAGGGATAAAGTTTATTAGGTTTGATATAGAGTGTAGGAATTATACAGGGCCTGTGCAAAGTATCCTAACCTTGAAATAGGGGTTCCAGCGGTGGCTGTGCAGGATTTTGGTGTGGGTCACTGGTGCAGGGCTCACAATCATTTCTGCTCTGAGTTTACCAACAGCATACAACACTTCCTGAAAGTATCTACTAACAGTCTCAATTGACCTCCTAAAGGTCATATTGATAACCCGAAAACGTTGGTTGTGCCCAACAACATGAAGGAACATGGCAACCTGCTCTTCAATGGTACAGTTCATGGTGTCTTTTAGGAGAGGTCTAGCACGGAATAGGTCACATAGCTGGAAAAAAGGTGCCTTTCTCACCCTAAGAAGGTCCACACACCGCACATCATCTGACTCGTAGATGAACCGAAGGTTGTTTTGCCTCTCAATGTCTCTCTCAGTTCTTGGTCCATATGGTAACCTACGGGTAGCAACAGCACGCTTCGCTAAACGGCCATACATCCAAGCAGTGACAGCAACAACAAGTGCAACGCCCCTCAAAACAATCAGTCGGCGACGAGTGGCAGCATCCATGGCCTAGTGCCAAAATTAACGGAGGATTAAGTGTGCACAAGAACTAGCCTAGCATCAAAGCAATGAGCTAGCATGGCTGCAAGATAATACTATCTGCCACCCGGTGCTACATGCAAACAAGAGCGGAAGAACATGTATGTAAAACAGTTCCTACCAAGGGTATTCATCATTGATCGTGCAACTAGATAAGACAGGATAAACTGTAAACATCATCGGCCAAGATCTACTGCTCAGATTATAATCCAAGAACTAGCCAAACAGATAAAGCACACATAGATCCAACCATTCCAACAAATCAGAACTCCAAAAAGTAGATCTAGAAAAGAACAGTAGTGGGAGACACAAATCAAAACAGGGGAGAGAAAGGGACTGATGGGATCTTCAATCTCCACCATGTGAATGAAAGACTACCTCACGTCGAGCTGGACTGGACCAGCTGAGACCCTTCGGCGGCAGGAGGCGGCGAGCGAGAAGAGGCGGCGGCGGGAGGCGGCGACAGAGAAGAGGCGGCTGGGCGAGGGAGAAGAGTTGGGAACGAGGGAGCAGAATGGGAGCGCACCGAAACCCTAGGCAACGGGGAAGGTCATTCGCCCGAGCGCCTGCATTGCGGGTGCAGGCCGATTGCACAATAACGCCTGCACTAGATGCGCCGCCGATTTTTGCATCTCCAGCAAGGCTGCATAACGGGCCTGAGCCTGCATAAAGCTAATGTTCAGAAAAACAAAGAGCAGGGTTGCATCCGGTAAGGCTGGATAGGGGTTATCCAGGCAAACAACCAGACCCTGTGTATATAGATAGATGCGTACTGCATGACCTGGCCCTGCTCACACCGTCACACGCCACGATGCGACGTGCCTCACTCTAGTCTACAGCGGATCTGGCCGCCTCCAAATGAATCCTTCCATGTTGGCTGCCTCGCTTGCTCCGGCCGGCGCCGGCGAGGTGACCACGTCCCGAGTTCCGGCGCCCAGTAGCTGTGCCTCTTGTCATCAGAGGTACTCCTATAGGAGTATCCCGAGCGTATATGTACGTGCGAGTGGCGACGTGCCTGTCCACTACTGATCCTTCCGATCCGACATTCGAGGGCGCGCGCCACCTTCCCGGCTCCAAGATCCGCCTTCTCCGGCCTCCCGCTCCACCCAATTCGGTGCTCGTCCTCCCTCTCTCTCCCTCCCCGCCCGCCTCCGATCCGACCCCGAGACATGAGCGACGCGACCACGGCCCCCGCCGCCGCCGCTGGAGCCGGAGACCACGTCGTCGACGCCGCCGCGCACAAGCCGCCGCCAGCCCCGTCGCCGGAGGCCACGGCGGCGGTGGCCACCCGACGGGGCGGCGGCTCCGTGGCCGCCACCATCATCAGCCAGGCGGCGGCGCAGCAGTCGCAGTCGCAGTCGCAGCAGTCGCGGCTGGACGACGACCAGCTGGCGGAGCTGCGGGAGATCTTCCGCTCCTTCGACCGCAACGCCGACGGCAGCCTCACGCAGCTGGAGCTGGGCTCCCTGCTCCGCTCCCTGGGCCTCACGCCCAGCGCCGACCAGCTCGACGCGCTCATCACCCGCGCCGACACCAACTCCAACGGCCTCGTCGAGTTCTCCGAGTTCGTCGCGCTCGTCGCCCCCGACCTCCTCGCCGACCGGTCCCCCTACTCCGAGGACCAGCTCCGCAGGCTCTTCGCCATCTTCGACCGCGACGGCAACGGGTTCATCACCGCCGCCGAGCTCGCGCACTCCATGGCCAGGCTTGGGCACGCGCTCACCGTCAAGGAGCTCACCGGGATGATCAAGGAGGCCGACACCGACGGCGACGGCCGCATCAACTTCCAGGAGTTCTCGCGCGCCATCACCGCCGCCGCGTTCGACAACATCTTCTCCTGATCATGTCCATCGACGGTTCATCAGTTTCTCTTGATCATGCCCTGCACTTTTCACCCTGTTCTTCTTCTTCTTTGGGGGAGATTAATTTAGGAAGCTATAGATGATGAGATGAGGTGTTCTTGTGAATAACGGAGCAAACAAAAAAAAAATCAATTTAGGGACGAATTCCATGCATGGTTGATTGTGTTCTTCTATTTCCGTCACTGCCTGCTTTCAGTCCATGAATTACATGCCATCTCTGCATCTGCATGCCATAGTTTAGGTTCGGCTGATAGGGGATGACAGGATCTTGGCACCACAGTCCTGATGTGCATATGGGATCACTCTTGATACGTTCTTGGGCTGCGTTATCCTACTTGTTCCACGCTTCTGGATCGTCCTCGCGAATAATTGAGTTCATGGCTCGCAATCACCATTTGTTGTTCTGCTCAATAAGTTATTAACACTTTCTTAAGAGAAAACATATCAATGGGTTGTTGATATTAGCTTTGCTGGCGGAGTTTGTTATATGCTTTGGACAACTAGGCAAGCAATCATGCTCAAGCGCAACAATGTGTTGGTCAGGTCCAGATGGAAGAAAAAGTCGCGAGCATAAACTTCTTCAAAGTTCCAAACGAAAAGTTCAAACATTTCGCGAAGCCTTGAGTCTGAAATTTGATCAGGTCAGGAAGCTGGTGCTTTCTTCAGCTTTGGCCGGTAGGCAGCAGCTGCAATAATATCAGGAAACGAGCTAAAAATAGTGGCTCCTAGAGTCCTAGTTACAAATTACAAACAGGTTGAGCTGAGCCGAGTTCATAACAAGCCGAGTTCAGCGAGTTATTGAACCATGGATTCTATATCTGGTGGCTCCGTTTGGTTTGTTACCAAACCTCGCCATGCTATACCATAATCTTGGTGTCTAAGTTTAGTTGGCTTTGTTTTGTGCCATGAGGTTTGGTGGCACCACAATATGCTACCGGATCCTAGTTTATTTTCTCTGACAAAACTTGCTTAGGGTCTGTTTGGAATGCAGGAATTTCACAGGAATCAGTTCAATTTTACAGGAAAAACGCAGGAACGGGGAAGTTTTCCCGCGTTCCAAACAGGGCCTTAACTTGTGGCGCCCAAATCAGCCTCCACACTTGTGGCGTCCAAATCAGCCCCCACACTTGTGGCGCGGGCGGGCGGCCACAGCTCTAGGCAAGACGGTAAAAGCCAAACAAACCTTTTGTCTCGAGAAAAAGAATCATAAGAATACACAGTCAATATAGTTGATCATTAGCTAACACATCAATGTCTGAATGTCCCTACGACCCTGACCAAAATATGATAATGTTTCCTTTGGCCTAAAGACAGGTAGAGGCCAAGTATTTGTGGGTAGTACCAAATCTTTGCCTTCAACCAATAGATATTCAGGTCTCAAAATTTTTATTTTATACCTGTTTTCTAGTCTGAATTGTAAGGGATGCATTTTACCCTTTTCGAGTCTAAATTATAAAGGATTTTAGATTTTGGATATGTTCCTATAATATTCAAATGTATGTAGTTTATACATTAACATTTATCTATCCTATACAATATAAAAGAGCTAGTTTTTGCAAAACAAATTTTCACCTACCGTAAATCTTTGCATCCCTCACATCGCTCCCATTGTGAAGGTTGGAAATAATTGAAAACGGTCAAAAATGATGGAAGAAAAATGTTTTCACCCTTTCTTCTTCTATTTTCTCACATCGTTTTCTACTCATGCCCACTAGATACTTTATTTGTCTTGGAATTAACGAAACAGAAGGTATGTTGGGTCTTCTTCTTTTTATTTTTTTTCTTTCTCTTTTTCTCCTTGCTTGGCTCGCTCGGTCATCAGCTCAATTCTTTCCCTCGACGCCTTAATTGCTCGTCTAGTCTTCACACGATCTGATTAGCCCCATCAAATATACAGACTGGGATACGATTTTATGGCGTGTGTGCCGCACATACATTTACACTAGTATGGAAGGGCACATAAAATCCCATTCGTTTATGCAATAACCACTTGAACCATAGGAGTTTAGAAGTCCCGAGACCGTTATGAAGGGTCGGGAAAGAATTACTTCTGTCTACGAAAGAATGAAATTCTAGTTTTATCCCAAATCAAAACATCATAAATTTAACTAAGTTTATATAGAAAAATGTAACAACATTTATGATATATAAATTTAGTCAAAATTATAACGGTTTGATTTATAAAAATAAAAATTTTAACTTTTGGTGAACAGAGAGAGTACTATCGTATCAGTCATATCGTATCATCGAACACAAACGGGGTCTGAGCCGAGAAAGCTCGACACGGCAGAGAAACGGTTCACGTGGACGCTTTCATGTTTAGATCACGTATCCTCGAAGTATATGTTTCTCTCTTGTATACGTAGTCTTGTGTTTGCCACATATTACGCCACCTTCGTCTTCCCCCTCACCCCCTGGCCCTGTTTCCTTCGTCTTCGTCGCTTGGCGCTTCCAGAAAAACCCCAAAGACGTCTCGTGTCGTCTCCACTGGTCAGCCTTGAACCCTCGCGAGCCAGAACCCACCAGAATCGGAAGCAGGCAAGCGCAACGCACGAAGCGATCCCCACAAGCTCGCCTTCCCGGCAGGTTTAGGTGGAGATGGAGGCGGCGGGGGCCTCCGACGAAACCCTAGCGGCCGTGTTCGCCCAGCTCAAGCCCCACACCGTCGCCCTCCTCGACCTCATCCGCAGCCGCCACCCCGCCTCCAGCTCCGTCTCCTCCCTCCGCGAAATGGCCGCCTTCCTCCGCGCCGCCCCGGCCCCGGCGCTGCAGCTCTGCTTCGAGTAATCCTCCCTCCCTTCTCCTGCACCTTCGTTTTTTGTTCCCTTGTTTTGTTTTTTGTTTGGGCCTGCTAATTTGTGTTTATCCCCTCTCCCCGTTTCAGTTACACAGTGTTTCCATTGCTCCTGCTCCTGGATGCGGCGGTGCAGTGCAGGAAGCAAGGCAATGCGCCGGCGCAGGGCGCAGGGGGCATTGACATCAGTGACGCCGTCGCCGAAGGTGGGCTGGCCTGCCTTGAGGTCCTCCTCACCAAGTGCCGCCTCACCTCAGTCAGTCAGGTCAGGCGCTTAACTCTGCTCTAGCCTAGCCACGTCTCATGGGATCCCTTAGCTACACAGCCTACCGATTAGTTGCTTTACTGAAAACCAGTCGATTCTGCAGTGTGAATAAGTACCTTTGTTTCAACAGTTGATTTTTGGTCAATTGAGGACAGTCTGGATTGAATTAGGCACACAATGTGGGTTCTGCTTTCTTCTGCACTCAATCCTTAGTTACGTCTGTAATCTTGTTCTTTTGTCCCCCTTTTCTAGATGGTCGCAATGCTGAAAAAGCTGACCTCTGGGGCTATGCTTTCACCTTTGGAGGCTTCGGAGGAATTCCGTGGCTCAATCATAAGATGCTTCAGAGCGTTGCTTATGCAGTTACAGCCATGCTCAAACCGCTCCTGTTCTTGCAAACAAGGAACAGTGTTGCCTACAACCCCAACCGGTACAAGCTTGGAGGCTGCAAGTGTAGTTCGCTCAAAGTATTCTGCACAGCCAGAGGAGTGCTTGCTTGCATTTCTTCGATCGCAAGATGCTTCAGCAGCTGTGGGACATTGGCTCTCACTTCTTCTACAGGTGTAGTATCCATTCCTGAAACATTTGTTTGTGTAACACTTTCTTCTCAGTGTGGCATAGCTTTAATTCTGACTTGGTTTGTTGTCATATGGAAGGCATCAGAACTTGAGGCATCAAGAGGGCACCGTGGAAGTGCAGATGTTAGGAAGGAATCATTGCACGCGCTGCGCATTCTCATTGCCAAGGTGATAAGATCCATACAATCTCTCGTGATGCATCCTTGTGGAAATGCTTAAGGGCATTTTTTAAAGATTCTTAAGCTTATCACTGGTTACCACATGCCGTGCTAATATATCTCCCTGAACAAAGCTTTGGACAAACCCATAGAGCCATATAATAGACTGAGGGTACAAGAACCAACACAATGCTTCGCAGTTGATAGCACTGCTTTGATTCTTTTAAGCCTTCATATCCTTTCACACATAGTTGAAATGCAATCCGATAATCTGGATTTTTTATTTTGGGAAACTTCTCAAGTTCTTTTGCCAAGCCTTGACTAATGAGTCTGCAAAATCTCTCGAATTGGTATCCGACTAAATCTGGGTATTGTGGGCATAATTACTATCAATCTAGCGGTCTAGCCATTAATTCAACTAACATTGTATTACCTACATCCATATATGGGATAACTATATCATTTTATTACGCTAGTAAGAGAATCACCCTTGTATTTGTGCTTGGCATGCCCCAGCACCTTTCTTTTCGGGACAGATTCTGTGTTGCATTAAGGTGTTGCTCAGTTGTTTTAATTTATGGCAGCATAATTACTTGTGCTGAGACTGTTTCGTTTCTTTGCACATCATGCATACAGTTCATTTAACTCCTTTTCTTGTTAGGTAGGTTCTGCTGATGCACTCGCCTTTTTTCTTCCTGGAATTGTCAGCCGCCTTGGAAAGGTTCTCTACACATCTAAGACTATGATTAGTGGTGCCGCTGGGAGTTCTTTGAGCATTGAGCAGGCTGTTCTTGGACTGGCTGAGGCTTTGATGATAGTCCTAAATGACAAGGAAAATTTTGGTGCTCTGGATACACCTATAAACGAGAATCATTCTCATTCTTCTGGTGGCAGCGGTTCAACTGAGCATATACTGCAGATGCTTCGCCAATTACCAACCAAAAATATATCTGACCAGATAGGCCAGGATGAAATTACAGATGACTCTATCCCTGATGTCAATAATTCATCTACTGATAGAAAGATGCTACATGTGAAGCGGAACAAAAAATGGCTTGAGGAAACAACTAGTAATGTTGATAAATTGCTTTCTGCCACATTTCCACATGTATGTTTTCCTTTGTTGCCCGAAAGTTAGAAATAAAATTTTTAAAAAAAATCTAATTTTTAAGTTGGCTTAAATTGTGCCCTTTTTTGCAGCTTTCTATTCATTCATCTGAGAAAGTGAGGAGGTCTGTAGTTAGTTGTGTAAAAGGGCTTTTGTCTAATTGCAGCTCTACATTAAAAAGAACAAAGATGCTACTTGTGGTATGTGAACTTAATATCTTTGTTACCTTTGAGAGCATGAAAGCATTGGATCTATAATCATCTACACATGTTGTACAACTATATCATCACAGCTGCACGCCTTTTATCACCTGAGATTCATTTACATGCATATGTTTGCCTTTGGTAGCATCCTCCTAGTGCTTGAGCTTGACCCAAGGCTATATTTATTTTAATTTGGCAATTGCTATATTGCAGGAATGCTTATGTGTTCTGGCTTCTGATGATGCTGCCGCTGTGTCTGAGGATGCACAAGATGCTCTTGATTATATTTTCAACCTGGGCCACAATTTTGTAACGGAAAATGAAATTTCTGAAATTTTTACTAGGTTTGTCCTCCATTCTTATCTAAAACGGCTAAAGTTGATGATGGCCTGTGAAAGCAAAGTTATAGCTGTTTTTCATGTTAAGCAGGCTAGTTGAAAGGTTACCACAAGTGGTACTTGGAACTGATGAGACAACTGCACTTTCACATGCTAGGATGCTATTGGCTCTGACCTTTTATGCAGGTCCTCAGTTTCTGATAAATCATCTTCACCGTTCTCCTGTGAGTTCTCTCCTGGATGTTCTTGACTTCTAACTTGATTCCTTGTGTGGATCTATCATTTTTCTATTGACTTTGAAATTGATTCCTTTGGCAGGTTACTGCTGCTCGTTTCTTTGACTGTTTGGGTTTATGTGTAAGTCATAGCTCGCAGTTTCCTGGTTCCATGGACAAGTTAATTGTATCGAAGCCACTAGCTATTGGGTATCTTTATTCAGTTGCTGAGTTGAAGAGTGGTGCCTATTCTAAAGATACGACTAATGATTCTCTGCGTGCCCTTTCGACATCTGCAGCCTCCAAAATATCTGTTATCCATGATAATGGTTTGTCAAATCCAATTCTTGGTACAGTTGAATATGAGTTGCCCCATGTGCCTCCGTGGTTTGTTCACGCAGGTAGTCAGAAACTTTACTTGGTTCTTGCGGGAATAATTAGACTTGTTGGTCTCTCAACAGTCTCAGGTACTTTGTGAATTACTACTTTCTTGTGCTTGTCAAATTTATGACTTATGTGCTGTTCCACTTGTCATATTTTATGAGTAGTGCCATTTTTATGTAGTAATCGTCACTCATTATATTTATTTGCTTGTGTTGATGCTAGGGAAAGAAACTGCTGCATCCTTACCTCTTTTTGTTGATATTCTACTCGATCAATTCAGGAGGTTGAGCACTGAGCTGCGAGCCAAAGATATTTACAAAGGTGGTCTGCAGAGGTGGTACATGAAAAGTGAAGGTGGACAAACACTACGCCTGGCAAGTTCAGCTGTTTGCATGCTCAATGAGCTCATGTATGGTTTGTCAGATCGATCCCTTGATATGTTTTTACGACATTTCAAGTACCGACCTGCAGAGATGGCAAAGACAGATTGTCTGAACAATGAACTGGTTGCTTGTGTTGAACATAATGGACTTACTAATGAAAGAGAAGCCTGGGGATTTAATGATAAAAAGGGTACTAAAGACAATGTTCTTCATTGCATCGGTAGTATTCTGCATGAATATGTATCTCCAGAAGTGTGGGATCTTCCAACAGAGAAGGAAGCTGAGCTATGCCTAATAGAGTTGAATCTACCGTTGCACTTCTACCGTGATACAACTGCATTGCACACGGTAATAATGAATAATCGTGATCCATAAAGGAGTTATTTCACGTTTCTTTTGCTACTCTATTTAAGTAATGTCCATTTGGAAATAATACCTTGTCTGCTCATTATTTCTGTTTATTTTTTCAGGTAATGCTTGAAGGAATTGGAGTCTTGGGTGTTATTCTTGGTCAAGATTTTGCACGTAGTGGGTTTATGCACTCTTCTCTTTATCTTCTGCTCCGCGAACTTATCAGCTCAAGTGCTCAGATAAGAACTGCATCTGATGCTGCCCTAAGAGCCCTAGCTGCTGCTGGTGGTCATTGTTCGGTAACATGTTTTCTACCTCATGCTAGAATTTATTTAATTATTATTGGATATTGTATTTAAAGTATGTCTTCCTTCCTGTACAGGTTGGTCAATTTGTTGTCACGAATGCAGACTACATTGTTGACTCTCTTTGCAGGCAGTTGCGCCACTTGGACCTGAACCCCCATGTCCCTGATGTTCTTGCTTCCATGCTAAGTTACATTGGTGCTTCTCATGATATCTTACCATTCTTGGAAGAACCGGTATGATGTAGTATGGCCGTAAATCTCGAGAGACAAAATTTCATTTTTCCAGTTATTTTTAAATTGATGGTGCTTCGTGTGTAAGAAAATTTCGTAATTCATAGATCCACAGTGCATGTGCCATCAGAGCACATTGATGTGCAGTCAATTGTTCTAGCATTTGTATACCTCTATTTTTGAAAGCCTGTTTGTTTTATTATTCAATGGGAAATGATGATCTAGGAGGCAGTGAAGAATAACGACTTTCCTTTAATAAAAAGCAACTAATTGTTGTGTGATTTCATCACAATGCATGTAAATTCTTACAGATGCGAGCGGTTTCTTCCGAGCTAGAGGTACTTGGCAGGCATGAACACCCACATCTAACTGTTCCATTTCTGAAGGTATTATTCTATACGCAATATTGCATGTTTTTTAGGTTTGACTGAAGCAGGATTTATTTGAGGTTATGTGCCAGTTATATGGTGGTATACTTGTCTGGGTTATGCCTCATACCTTTAACTCTAAAATGAGTTCACCAAGATTGATGCCTATAACATTTTTGTGGAGTTATGGAGGTTTTAATGATATTGGTTCTTGAGTCCATATGTGGTAGGACAGTAATACAACAAATTTTCAGGCAAGGCTTTCTAACAAAATGACTAGTTATGGAGGCTGTTCGGCTGGTCTAAAGTAGCTGCTGTGCAGCCGTTTCTGCTGCAACTTCTACTGTCCATGCTCTCCCAATGGCACTGTAGGGGCTGTACAGTCCAGCGGCAGCTAGCACAAACAAACACGCTGATGGTTATTTATCTCTTAATTAAATAAATTTATTTGAAGTCAACAAAATTTTCATCAAACTAAATTCTATACAAAGTCAAATGAAACAATATTATTCTCAGTGTTATGTGCAAAATTAATCTATAGTTATAGTATTCCTCTCTGTGTACAGTTTTTATCATCTTTTTCTTCGTAACAGTGTGCCCATGCATTACTTAAACTCTTAACCTTCATGTTTCATTTAAAAAAGCTATTTATTTCCATGCCCCTTTTTTGTTTATCTAGGCAGTTTCTGAGATTGCCAAGGCATGTAGACATGAATCTACTTGTTTGCCAGATGAGGCAAAGTCATTTTTTGTGAAAGTCAGTTCGGAAGGCCAAGAAGTCAAAAATATGGTCGAGAAGAGAATGGGATCCAGTGCAATGTCTGGTAATAACTTGACACAACTCCTGCTTTTCAGCACCTAGCCTGGATTGTAGTTCAATCATAAGTAATAGACAAACGATCAATAAGCATATATGCCCCACCATATCATCATGGGAATTTGTTTATCGATTTTTTTAATTATCTGCTGATATTTGAGTTTGATGATGCATAATATGCTAATACGCCTCTTGATTTCCTCATTTGGTATAAAAGTTTTTTTGCTTCTTTAATGTATACCATAGAACCACTGTAATCTTGGTTGAAGATCTGATTTATCATCCCCCTCACATTCCTTTCTTTACCTTTTTTGAAAATTTGAATATTTATATTCTTCTGTAGATATTTAGACATGGTGGTAGCCAGCTAACATCCTTTTGCCTTTTTACCGCACTAAAACTTCTTTTCTGGTACCTCATTGAGTTTTGATTTTAGTCTACCCCAGCTGCCCAACTTGCTTGGGAATAAAAAGCTTTGTTGTCATCATTGATATATAGTATTAGGGTTCAACCATTATATCCCTGCAAAAATGGCTTAGTCTTCTTGTTAATTTTTGGCACTTTATATATTTTTTATTTACTTCATTCAAAGAGTATTCACATTGTAGTCTCACTAATGCCCTGTTGTTATTGCATCAGAAAGAATGTGTGTTGATGCTCGACCTGATTTTATGAGCTTGGAATATTGGGAGGACTTGCTTTGTAAGCTAGATGAGATGAGAAGATATAGGAGAATAGTAGGATCTCTTGCAGGCTCTTGTTTGTCAGCTGCCACCCCACTTCTCTCTTCAACTAAAGAAACAACCTGTCTTGTGGCCCTTGATGTTGTGGAGGTATTTTTCTTTTATATCAATCTGACACCACATTGCAATAAGTAGTTGTGGTTTTTATCAGTCTTTTATGTGGAAAGCAAACACCACCACCTTAATTTCTGTGGCGTTGTGTTTGTCATGTGTTGCAATGCTTTCTTTGCTATGCTTTTCAGTCATCATCCGCTATGATATTCCGAATAATTGTTTTTTATTGGTTTATACATTGTTTTCTATATCATGGATTGGGTATCTTATGCTAATACAGTACCCATGCGGCAACTGTGTACAAGCTATTTGTTTTCCATTTTTTGTACAAATGAGACCAACCGTAAATTTTTTGGGAAAAGTCCATTTTACAACCTCAAACTGTCACGGTCGTCCGATTTTCAACCTTGAATTACGAAACCGGGTAATCTATACCCCTGAACTACCCAAACCGGACGAAAAATCCCCCTAACTGAGTTGAAAGTGGTTTCGGATGGTGCTTTTGTATTTTTCTAAAACAATAAACTTATTTAATTTCTTAAAATTCATAGCTAATTCATTTTAATCGGGAAAATATAAAGCATGTACCAATTTTTTTCTAAAAATATAATCTATCTATTGGTGCTCTATTTGAAAATATTTAGAACTCATTTATTCCTACATATATTGTATTATTGCTGTATTTAAAATATTAAAAATAGCAACAAATAGGTTCTAAAAAACTGTAAACAGAGCATCAATACATAGATTATATTTGTAGATCATTTGGTACAATGTCTCATATTTTTTCTAGTTTAAAGTAAATTAATTGTGATTTTTATAGATTAAATAAGGTTTTATTGTTTAAAAAAATATGAAACCACCATCCGAAACCGCTTTTTAATTTGGCCAAGGGGGTTTTTCGTCCGGTTAAGGGGTCCTGGTTACCCGGTATTGTAATTCAATGTTGAAAATTGGACGAGCGTGACAGTTCGAGGTTGTAAAATGAACTTTTCCCTAATTTTTTACCATTTCAACTATTTTTCCAGTCTTGCCACCTTATGTAGTTATGTACTTAGCACTTTAGCAGCATAATTCTCATATCCTAATTCATATAGTTGTTTTGTTAAATATTGGTGTTCTGTTTTGGTGCCATGTTACATTCACACCATATACCTGCAACTGCAATTTTCTTGTTTCATCCCAGCACAAAAGTTTTTTCTGATAGTTGTTGCCATAATATTAATATACTATCTACTGTCTCCAGAATTCTATTGTATCTATTGCCAAGGTTGAGGAGGCTTATAAGTGTGAATATCAAGGCAAAGGGGTTATTGCGGAGGCCATTCAGTTTCTATCATTTGATGAACTTCTTGATGATACAGATGCCACCGAAGATGTTGATGAGAATAGGCTACTCCCAGCTATGAACAAGCTATGGCCTTACTTGGTTATTTGTCTAAAGAACAAGATCTCAGTGGTACTGTTTTTTCACATATGATTGTTTTCCGTTGCCTTTTTTATTTGTTGTTTATTATCCTCCTACATTGTTCATTACCAAGGCTAGGTTTTCCACTTCTGCACAAAATTGTGGTTCATGGTTTTTGATCCACAGGAGTACTCCACACATCTGTTTGACTAGGGACAGACACGTGGTGAACAGGCCTACTCCTCTCTTCCTGCCCCCTTTGTAGGATTTCCCAATATGGTTTTGAATGTTATTTATGTAGAACACCTGAATTTGGTACATTACATGATGCTGTCTACTTTATAAGCTTAGTTCAACTCATCGATTCTTCATATCTTCCATTATACCTTTGTTCAGCTCATTTGTATTCTAATCATGGAACAAGTACTGCAACTGAAATAGACTTGATTTATATGCAGAGTTTGGGTCAGGAATTTGAATTGGTCAGTTTGGATGTCTAATGGATTCTTGCCACATTAGTCTACGGACAATGAATTTTCACATGTTTATATCTTAACTCTTGGTCTTTCTGTTTCTTGCTGCATTTAGATTGTGGGGGTATCTCCCTATCTGTGTTTGCTCTAATTTTAGCCTAGCTGTACATCTTGTACCTAAGACGTAAGTTCTTCACTTACCATACTGTTGTTTTCCAGTCGGTTGTTAGAAAGTGCACTGAAGTATTGAGTAGAGCAATTGGTATATCTGGTGGTGATTTTTATGTACGCCGGTTTCACAAGGATGGATCTATTATTTGGAGGTTGCTGGCTTTATCTCCATTTCGACGAAAAATAATGTCAACGATGGATGAAAAAGCAATCATTTTACCATATAGGGATACCTCACTTACCTCAGAGGAACCTATGGCTGAGATCTCCAGTCAAAAGATTCAGATTGCAGTCCTGGACATGATTGGCGCAGTATCTTCAAACAAGAGAAGCGCCATTGCACTAGAAAGTGTACTAAAGAAGGTTTGTGGCCTTGTGGTAGGCATTGCCTACAGTAGTTTGACAGGTTTGCAGGAGGCTGCTGTAAGAGCATTGGCAGGACTTGCCTGCATGGATGCTGACCTTGTCTGGCTTCTCCTGGCTGACGTTTATTACTCGCTAAACCAAAAGGAATCTTTACAGCCCAACCAAGATCTGGCAGAGATATCAGATCTTATGCCCCCTCCAATGTCTACAAGAGAATACCTGTTTGTACAGTATGGAGGCGAGGGTGTTAGGTGTGATGTAGACCCCTCGTCTGTTCATGAGGTTTTCAGAAGGATGCAGGATGTGCTTTGATAATCAGGTAGAATCCACAGCTTTCCAGCTATGCTGACAGGTTTTCTGTTGTCCTATTTCATTACTTACGAATTCCACTTTGTTTTTTTCAGGTTCCTGATCCTCTGTATGTAAACTTGCCGAGGGTTTTTTTCTGTGTCAGACTGGCAGCCCACATCATGCATTGAACGAATATTTTGGGAAACGGTAAACTTTTTCAGATTTTTTTTCTCACTCCACAAATCCGTAGTTACAAATTTCAATCTTTAAGATTGTCAGAGTAGAAGAAATCTATATAAACATGAAAAATAAATTACGACCAAAGCTACTTGTAATATTATTTTTGTTGTTGAGATTTTTGTATATACTGTTGAAAGTTGCTGGGACTGCCATTATTCTTTATTTTCATTTTGTATCCACACCCCTGTTTGGTTGCACTGATCTTGGATGTTCCTCACTACCACTGGTATTCGTTGTAGTTTCCAGCTAAACATCTTTGTAACCATTTAGCTAACCTTTGTGTAATTTCCCCTTGTCTGAATAGTGTCATTAGGATTTGTCACAAGTCTGAAGCATGCTCAATTGCTCATGACAAGTCTTTGACTATCATCTGTTCTTTTTAGTACATTAATAAGGTTGCAGTGGTGTGCTTTCTTAATGCGTATCCCTTGTTAACCGAATAGTTATACTGTGTACTGCTATTGTAATTTATCTTTTGACGAATTTATCTAATCTTGAGTGCCAACCTTTTATTTTCTTAAAAACATCAGGGATGACGACGAAGGATGTACTGGACTTGCCAGGGAACAATCTGTGTGTTGCAAGGTTTTGTTGATGGAATCGTTTAAGGATGTGATCTGTCTTCATCGAGGCATCCATTGGCATGCGTAGAAGTCAAGCACATCCACTGTTCTCCACAATTTTGTGAACAAGAAGCAGTGACTCCTTCGAGGTGTCATTGTACAGTTACCACACCGGTCAGAGAGTCGGATGGTTTTCCGATAGCGATAGCTCTGTAATTAAACATAGCAATCGTGTATCTTTTTCGGGGGTGTAGTCGTGAAGAAAAACAGTCTTCACGATCTCAGTCGATCGCCCCTTTTTAAGTGTTTTTTTTTTTTTGTCTGGCGTGTAAAATTCGTTAAAAAGAAATTGGCCTATTTTATACTCCCTCTGGAAAAAGTAATTCGCCTCTATTATACTCCATTCGAATAGTTGTTGTAGTTGGCTTTTTCTTAAAACTTTTGTCATTCGCCTTATATTTAAAAAAATTATAAGTTATCATTTATTTTGTTCTGATTTTTTAATATTAAAGGTAGTTTGTAAAAAAATGAGGCGCAATAAATATTTAAGAACAAAGAGAGTATGCGGCATGCCTAGAGTAAAACTAACATTGCGGCTATAATCGGGCTGGGCTTTTTATATCAAGAAGTGAGCGTGTAGGCAAATAGTAACGACGTTTTGCCGAGTAAAAGAACACACTACATGCCATGTTTGCCGAATTCAAGCATGGTTTGGCAAGCGTGCTAATACAGAACAAGCATCAGATGAACGTAGAAGTGCTTTAGCGCTGGATTAGCACTAAGCTAGTCAATTCAATGCTCATTGCTGAGATTTTATAGCACAGTTCATGTATAAATGTTACCCCCAACAAGATCAATAAACAGAATGCGAGGTGCCTTCTATACAGTTTCCGTGCATTTCTGAGTACCCTTCCGCGTAGCAACATATTACAAATTTACAATTGATCTAGCAAAGGGCTCCCCTCTTTCGCAAGAATGAACAAGCCTCCATCGCCCCTGGAGATTCTGAAGTCTTTGTCTAGGTAGGTGGTCAAGAGCCAGGATCGGGCTCTGTTGTTACCAGGAATCGGTACCTTTAGGGGTGGCTGCCCAGAAATGGACCCTGCAATGCTAGCAAATGCTTGCTGCAACGGGTTCAGCGCCTGCTGGACTGGCCCCAGGCTGATCTTCTGCCCGAATATATCAACCTCTTGAGGTAGATCCACCGATGATGATATTGCTGGAGGCTGGAAGCTTCCCTCTTTAAATTGGACCTGCATTCAAGTAATCACTAGCATGTAAGTTTGACTGCGTGCACATTACCACAAGACAGCTGATGGAATATGGTGAGGCTAACAACTGACAATGTTAGCATCTGGTGTCTGCACAATGAAGTGTCATTTGAGGAGCATGCAATTCATCAAATCTGGCAGTGAGCAAATCAAAATGGCAGCACCAAATTCCACATTTCCAGCCAGTACAAATACACAAGTTGGCGAAGTAGCTAAACGATGAAATAACTTAATAGCACGGTGCGACAGTCCTAATTTTCAAATAAGCAAATCAACTGGCGTTGGCCTATCTCAGGATAGGAATGGAATGGCGTATGCAAACAAGTGAATCAACTGTTAGCATGCTGATCAATTATGTACCTCTATTCTTGATGGACTTTGAACTTCAAATGAGGCAGTTGCACTGAATGAAAATGAAGCGAATGGAGTTGTAAGGGTGGAAGCATTGACTATCGTCATGCTTTTAGAGTCAATTTCTTGCGATATTTGCTTTACTTTGACGAAAGGTGTTGCCCCAGCAGCTAGAATCGGCAGAAGCTCAGAGTATGCTGTGTATCTGTAAGTCAATGATCAAACATGAGCCATTTGAGCTTGTGATAATTGTATCAAGAAGCTACGAAAGCAAAGCACCAGCAAACTCAATGATCAGAAACAGAAGAAGCTGTGTGCAGGCACGCACACATGTAGGCACGATTGTCTTTACTTTCTCATTAAATGAATCCTTGAACAAGAGGATATTAGTCCTACTTCATTTAAGGTTACAGTCCATCTGATGGTTTTACAAGCATCTCAACCAAACCAATAAATAGGCGAGCCCCAAACAAAACAGGGCCTAAGCCACATTCAAATCTCTTTTGAGTGGCACTGGGACTTCGAGGTTGAAGCATAAATTGCATGGCAAAGCTGTTCAGTTTTGAGCACAGGGGACAATCTACGCACAGGTGCGTCGGGAGCAAATGGTTTACCCCCAATCATTACAGATTTCAGTCCACCTCCCAATCATTTGAACGACATGGTCACGTGGACGATATACGTACGATTATCAGCAGACAGCACATCTCATCAACCCCGAATAATCGAAAGATCACATGCTAGGAGCAGAAGAGCTTTCGGCATAGCAAACTCACATGAGGATCCAGTTGCCGTCGAGGAGATCCGGCGCCTCGACGGGTGCGGGCGTAGGGTTGGCCGCCTCGAGCTGGGTGACTAGCTCGACGACCTCCCCCCTAACCTCCGTGGACGCCCGGAACCCGAGGTCGGAGCCGTACGCCGAGTCGACCAGGCACCGCTTGAGGTCCTCCCTCCTCTCCGCCTGCTCGTCCCACTCCGCAACTGGCACCGGCGCCGGCGCCGGCTCCTCCGGCTCCTTCCCCCACTCGTCGGTGGCGACGGGGGTAGGCGGGTCCGCGGCGGATGGCGGCTCGGGCTCGGGCTCGGGCTCCCCGGGCTCGCCCCACTCGTCGACGACGACAGGGCGTGCGTCGCCCTCGGAGGCGTCACCGCCCCACTCGTCTTCGTCGATGGGCGGGTCCGGCTTGGCGGGGGGCTCGGGGGCCCCCGGCGGAGAGCGTTCGCCCCACTCGTCGGGGATGTTCCCTCGACCGCGGCCGCGGCCGCGCCCGGTGGCCCCCGGGGCGCGGCGGAGGCGGAAGCTCGAGGTGCGGGGCCTGTGGGTCCCGCGGCCTAGGCGGCCGGCGGTGGCGGGGTCGGGGGAGAAGAGGGGCAGGAGAGACGCGTGGGACGCGGCGGCGAAGAGGGGAGCCATTCGCTTGCGGCTTGCCTGGGCTGCCGAATTCAGCTCGGGAGTGGAGGCAGCGACCGCCTCGTTGTTTTTGTTCACATGGGCGAGGAGAGTGAGGGCCGCAGCAAGGGAGAAATGGATAAGAAATTTAGAATTTTGCCGATACGAAAAGTGGGCTTCGTCCATTTGCCATCCTACGGACTGGCTTCGTCTAAATGCCATTATCAAACGTGACACACACGTTAGAATGCTTTTTTAGAGTTTTTAAAACGAAAAACCCAACTCTGTATATCAAGCGATCATCTTACCCCTTCTCCCATGGTCTCCTCCCCTCCACCGCCGGTGCCGTAGAGGGCGTGACCCGCCACCGCAGGGGGTAGGCACCGACGCCAGCCGAGGGCCTGCCGCCGCTGTCCCGCCAACCTCCACCGCCCCATCGTCGCAAAGGGCAGCCGCCGCCCGCCACCGGTGAGCTCATCCTCTATGCCTCGAGCCCTCGACGAGTCCCTCCCTTCCCGACGCCGGTGAGCTCATCCTCTCTCTTTCCATGACCTGATGCGGGCACATTCCCAGCTCTTTCCCTCCTCTCCATGGCCGCTGACATGCACATCCCTCCCCTCCATGTCTGCTGGCAAGCTCGGCCTCCGTGTGCACAGCTGGATCCAAGGAGGGCGAAGCGAGGTGGCGCGAAGGCGAGCCCCCAGCCTGCACCGAGGCAAGCCCCCTGCCTGGGCCGAGGCGAGCAGGATGCAGGAGGCAGCATTCAGGCTCCGGGCCGGGCCGGGCGGTGGCGTGCGTGCGAGGAGACAAGGAGAGAGCGAGAGACATGGCTGTCGGTCCAATCGATTGGAGAAGATGAAGGTCAGGGGTATTTCAGTCAGGCCATGCTCCTAAATAATATGGAATCTATTTTTCGTTTTAAAAGACTCCCAAAAGGCATTCTAGCGCGTGTGTCACGTTTGATAATGGCATTTGGGCGAAGCCATTTTGCAGAATGGCAAATGGGCGAAACCCACCTTTCATAATGGCAGAATTCCAAATTTCTCGAAATGGAGGGATATGAAGTTATTTACCGCTGTTTGCAATTAGATGGAAAAAATATATTTTACACTATCACCATTTTTATCGATCGTGGCATGATTTGTAGTTAGACTGAGTCCAATAGGACTCTCTATGTGGGTTTTTCAAAACACTGTTTTGCACTGTTTAACATAAATGCTACCCTGTAGACAGAGACAAGGGTAGTTTGACCTAAAGCATTGGTTTCAGCCTTATGATAGCCGTGGCTCAAGAGGAACGTGACAGAAGAAAAAACTACCATGTCCCTACCTTTCTCCCTTCCTTCCCCTCACCTGGCCACTCCTCCCATCTATGGCCACAAAATTGAGCTACCCGGACAAGGACAAGGACGCCTCATCCATCATCTACTTCATGGCCGGCTGTCACGGCCGTAGCGTGTGGCAACAGCGGCGAGCGGTTGCGATGGGCCAGCGTGACAGGCGAGCGGTAGGGCGACCACATTTGAAAGAAGCCCATTATGAGGCGCTGCCTCGCAATGGGCTTGGGGCCGTTGTCAGTGTCCTGAGCACCAGGTGCCTAGAACACGTGCCCATGCAGAACCTCCCGTCTGAGATCCAGAGCCGCCAAGCCATGTGGGCGGCTAGATGCGATCTTGCCCGCCTCAACAGGACCTGGCTGCTCCTTGTTAGATGACTCGGACCCAACTACTGGACCCGAAAAGCGGGTCCAACGGAACAAAGCAAGTGACAGGTGGTGTGCAGGGCCTAGCGTGCGTTGATCGACCGAGCACCATTAAATGCAGGGATATGCAACACTGCTATCGTATCTGACCAAATTGCGTCTCTCCTGGGTAGTACAATGAAGGGCCCTAGGCACATTTAATGCGCCCAGATGCATGAGAAAGGCACAGAGCGACATGCGGTATAAGACGTGAGCTGCAGCCATACAGCAACGCACTCGAGTATATTCACGAAGGAAATGTAGCTACCATATGTACTCATAGAGTATAATAAGTTCACCCTATGCAAGGGTAAATAGGACTTTTTTTGCATAAATAAACTCTAACCAAGGTGTGGGAAGGCTTAAGAAGTTGGTCACAAGGTTACAATAGTCCGCATATACACCACCAAAGGATGTAGGGTGTTACGCTCTGGTGGCCCAAACCTCTCTAAATCTTTGTCTCTCTCGCCACCGGTAGAGGCCACTCAAGGTGACCCTATATGTCATTCGATGACAACACCTAGGTGGAAGTTTGTTTTCTTTGTGAGCATATAGATCCATGGTAAGGTGTTTTTGGTGATTAATAGCAACACATATCATGACTAATGAGTTCATGTATGCAATTATAATAGTTATCAACTTATTGCCTATGCATGGATGGAGACGTCTAGGCCCCTAGCGAAGTTTTAACAATTGATTAACAACATGTTTATGTCACTAATGAGTTTGTGAAGCACGTAAATTCATAGCTAATATTGTTAGCTCATCGGATGACTAATGGACCCCCTAATTGAAATTCATTAAAAAAACAAACTTTGCTATCAAATTGGATCTCTTTAGGACTTGGATTTCTTAGGATTTCTGGGTATTCTCTTCAAGGTTAATGATCTTTCTAGTAGTCTAGGTGTCAGGCTGGCTCCGGCAAATTGGGTATATGCATGTACAAAACGACACTTTAGCGCTACTACAGACAGAGTGAGAGGTGGTTAGAATAGTGATAGGCCAGGGTAGATAGACATTCTGCTGGAGATGGTCTCATGAGGAGGAAAGACACATGAGTAGATAGGCTTTTTCTAGTTTGTAGAGTCCTCAGTATTGAGGGGGATTCAAATGCTAGTTTCTTGATCATGAGCTTCTTTGCCAAGTTTGACATACATAAGTTAAACTTTAATAAAAATCATCTGATTCAAAGCAACCAAAGCTCAAGCTAGAAGAATTAGCCAAGGACAAAGTCAAATGATTGAAGAGATGGACATCACGAGGGTGTTTTTGTACTCATAAAATCATCCAGCAGCTAGAAGTATGAGTTCATCTACTTGGCTGAAGTTACTACGAGAAAATGATACCATGGCGTTTTAAGAGGAGAGTGAATTAGGCATTCTACAAATTAAGGTTCACATAAACAACTTAACAAAACCTATGCAAGATAAATAATAATGACACCAAGGGTTTGCTAAGTGTAGCTACAAACTATAAAACTTAATTTCTAAATGTCCTTCGTCTTGTGACACCTAGGACTAAGATTATCCTTAGCCTTTGTAATCGGAAACCATGAAATCCAAGGGCTGTCCTTGAAAAATTTTGCAACCAAATTGAAGGGTCTCCTGTTTCTATGTATCACCTATGAGCACTTTAAATATGTTTTGAATCTACGATCACAAACACAATAGCGATGTCAAATGGTTGTTGTCCGAATACATTAAATTACAAGCCTAGATGCTCACACCACGTAATCGAAAATTATCAATGTTGCTTCCACTTTCCTACATGTGGCAACACCTATGTACCACCTAGTATTGACTAACCGCCAACAATAATAAATTCTACACCAAACAAACAATTTTTAGATGATCACCCGTCGTGAGTTAGCCAATAGCCGCACAACCAAAATCCACATGATATATCTAAAGATGGAATATGTTGCTCAAGCAAGTGATTCTGAAAATCCATACCAAATGGAGCATTTGAGAAGCCATTTATTGAAAAAAAAAATTGCTACCTCTCTTTACAAATGTACGATGTGAGTGAATTTTTTTTTACAACTTCAATCATTTGTCATATATTAAAAAAAATTTACAAATTATTATTTATTTTGTCATGACTTGTTTTATCACTATAAGGTGTGTTTTTGACTATTTAAATAAGTCTATGATTGTTTTAATGGTCTGCGGCTGCACCTGCGTCTCGTACGTCAAGTATGTGAGCCAACAGATACTAACATCGGACGGCGTGCATCTACTTGCGTCTGCGGGAATGAGCCCGCAAGGTTGAAACGTGCACCGCCTTAAATAAATGATCAATGTCGTAGAAAAAATTAGTCGTGCAAAGAATTATATTCCTATAACACTGATCGCAAAGAATTGTGTTTTTCTTTCGTCAAAGTATTGTCTTTTCCTACGCCTAAACGGTTTTCTTCCCCACCGGCCACCGCCGTGAATTGACCCCCGCAAAAGCAATTTCTTGTTTCTCTCTCTCTCTCTCTCTCCTGCTCGTCTTCCAACTCCGAGTCCCCTGTTCTCTCACCTCCCGCATCCGCTCTCTCATCTATCCCAAATCAAACCCACCTCTCGCTCGGATCCTCCCCGATTCAGACTGCCCCCTACCCTTCGCTTCCAAAACCCTACCCCTCGCGCCATCACCGCATGTGTCGGTGACCGTTCGTGCGTCCTCGTCAATCTGGGCGGGCGGCAGTGGGCATTGCGGCGGCGGAGGCGATCGCCAGGGGCCGCGGAGCATGGCGTCCGTGGGGTCGGGCGGCGGGGGCGGCGCGGGGGCCGGCGGGCTCAAGACCTACTTCAAGACCCCCGAGGGGCGGCACAAGCTGCAGTACGAGAAGACGCACTCCCCCGCCGTCGTGCACTACAACCACAGCGGCAAGACCGTCTCCCAGGTACCCGGGCGCCGTCGGGTTAGCGAGGGAGGGTTCGATTCGCCGTCTGGGGATCTCGATGGTCGCTCTGGGTTGGTTAGATGAGGAATTGGGCAGCGGGGTTGGGCTGGGCTGGGTGTTGACTTGGCCTGATCAGTTGCAGGGATTTGGATGGGCCGTTGTGGATGTGCTGGGGATCCGATCGGTCATGCGGTGGTTATTCGGAGGATTTTGTGCGTAGCAGTTTGGGCAGCCTCTTTGATGTCTTGTGTTTGTGGTGTTTCATGTTTGAATGGTCTTGCAACATGTCGAGTTACCATTCTAGAAACCTTCAATTCAATATAAACGACGCACGGGTGCCTGTTTGCTAATTCTACATTTCTAGTAGCACAGACCACGCATTTGCTAACTGCTTGCAGGGTATTGTGATTCCCAGTTCTATTTTGTTGTGAATTTTAATTATCCATTATCGGTTGTGAATGTGCCAGATGACGTTGGCGTATTTGAAGGAGAAGCCAGCTGGCCAGGGCTCCACGCCTTCCACACCAAGCGCGGGAAGTGGGATGCGGTCTGCAGCAGCAAGGCTGCTAGGCACTGGGAATGGGAGTCGGGCACTTAGCTTTGGGAGCAATGGTACCAGCAGGGCTGTCTCAGGAAGCAGCCGCATGGGTGGAGGTGTTGGTGTGCCGACTAGTGCAAGTGGATCGCAGGGCATGGCGAATTATGATGGGAAGGGCACATATATCATATTCAATACTGCGGATACGCTCTTCATCAGTGACCTCAACTCGCATGACAAAGTATGTCCTTTTCTCTTGCTGAATGCCTGAATGCATGCTGAGTTGTCTGTTACTTCGCTATCCTGTGGTTATCTGATCATGTGGTCATTGCATCAGGATCCAATAAAGTCCATCCACTTCAGCAGCTCGAACCCTCTTTGCCATGCATTTGACCCAGAAGCCAAGGATGGGCATGATCTGCTTGTCGGGGTGTTCTCAGGAGATGGTATATTGAACACCTTCCTAATTTGGAATTTTTTGTGTTTATAAGTTAAAAATGGACCATGTTTGACTTGTTTGTATTCGTTGTCCAGTCTACTCAATGTCACTGAGACAGCAGTTACAAGATCCTGGAAAGAAGCCTGTTTCATATCAGCATTTTATTAATAAAGACAAAGACAAAGACAAAGATCCAAGTCAAGGTGGCGCTGCCAGCAGGCATGTTTTCATTTGGCTGTTTATACTTGAAAATAAACATGTTGATTTTTCCCTTAATAAGCTTGGCGAATTGTTTTCCACATTACCTTACATGTATTTACATATAGCTTAACATTTGTTTGTCCATATGGTAGTGGTCCTACGGATTATGCAAGTTTGTAGAAACTTAAGCTAGGTAGCATAAATGTAGTGCATGATGTTGATACGACCTACATGCAATACACTGCGATTTGATACAATTTGCTGAGATACGGGCAAAAGTAGCGATGATCCATTGACCCCATATGCATGGAAGATACTAATGTTTTTGTTATCGACTTATAAAAAATAAGTGCTGAGTGAAGACAAATATAACATGTTAGCAATGAGTGACAAGTTCATGATTTTGGGCTAGTTTTGTCACTGGAAACAGTCATTTATGAAGTTTATCAAAATTTGAATCTGGACAATCACTGCCTTGGAACATATGTAACATAATTCAGAAAGGTGTTTTTGAAATCAGTGACAGTCAAATACTATATAAGGAACCTGTTTGGTTGTCTTGTACTTGGCCTAACATAGTAACATATTATATTCACATTAAATCTTTGAAAATTGTATTTTTGTGACATATTTAGACAGTTTTGAGAAGCTACCAAATTTAGTAGTGAGCTGTCCATTTTCTTTTGAGGTTAGAACATGATCGCCTAAAAGTGGGGCAAGGAGCATAGGTGTATAAGGTACATGTAATGGCTATGGTTTTCCCTGTGTTTGTGTGTGAAAACAATACACATTTGTATGCCTTTTGTTTATTTCATGCCACCATGGTTCTTTGGGATATCTTTTCTGATTTGTTTCTTGTGGTATCAGCTTCAATTGTAAGATAGTACAAATAGATATTATATTAGTATTGGTGGATAATGAAAAGCATCTACATTTCTATTTAGCTAGCTCATTTTGATGAAACATTAGTCAACATCTGCAGGCATTTTATCCTTAACCATTTATTATATATAAATAAGAACCATAATGCATATTTTCCCATGCTGCCTGCTTTAAATTGACATGGGAAAGCTGGGTTTATCCTGGTTTCTTCCATTAATTTAGTTGATGCTTGAAATCTGTTAGGTTTCTGGCTGCTTAGCACTTGAACTTCAAGAGTGTTCACCTAAATGCTAGATGCTAAACAGTCAGATACCCATCGTATAACCAACAATCGATCAAAATGGCCATTAATCAGGCCATTTAGAGGTCGCTCCTAGCATGGCTGGGGCCTTACTGATTTCCAAAGAGGAGAGGTTTTGGGTGATGGCTGGGGCTAGAGGGCTTTTCTTCTTGGCAGTCCTAGGCCCTAGCGGGTAGTGGATCGATCTGAGGTTGGCTCTATCCTTGTCACGTGCATAATTTCAACCTGTTCTTCCTCTTCAATAATAATGATACACAGCTCGCCTTCATGCTTGAGAAAAAAATTAGACGGGGACGGCTCACCTCTATGTAGTGTTTAAACAGCGTTTAAATAGGCTAAATGGCTGTTGATGTGAACAATGTCATCAATTAAGCTGGCTAGGTGGGAGGGTGGCGCTGAGCAGTGATCACCAAGGTGCCACCTATGCAGGCTAGGCAAGATTGATTTGTAATGTCTAGCTTGTTTTCTTACTGCATGAAAATGCTAAAGCAAAAGATACTGTACCAGTGTACCTTCCTTGTCTAGTTAAGAACTTAAGATCCAAAGTGAAGCATTTTGGTTAGCATGCATGTATAGGGTGCTGCTAAATCGAAACCTTGGCGACAGAACTACCAAAGAATGATGTAGATCTAGGGCAAGCTTCTGAGGCTGTTGCAGTGGGTGGTAGGAGTTTGAACCACTTTGGTGTCACGTACTCATGGTGATGCCATACTGTGCTGGGCAATGAATGAGGGGAAGAAAGTGAGAGGCAAGAGCAACAACTTAATCGTCTTGCTTACTTGCAACAAATGATAAGTGTTCGGCTATATAGCTGAATACTAACAAACCAAATCAACGAACCAATAAATATAAATATCATATGAAGAAGCTAACAAATCAAACTTATCTAGAATTTGAATAACCGAAGCCATGCTGCCACTTGTTTCGACACTGGTGCTTATCCGTGTCATCAGCCTCAACCATGCTGCCGCTTGTTTTGACACTGGTACGTCGAGCCAGTCATAACACTGATGATTAAGCCATGTGCTAGGCCTTTCTGGGATAATTTAATGGATTTTTCTTCATTTTTTTGGGGAGGTTTAGTTGACCTAATTTTCTTAGCTGGTAATTGCACTAGTGCAGCTTAGAAGATACTACTTCTGTGGTGTAGATGGATGATTTTCTTTGCACAATTATTAAATTACAATTATTTATTGATCTTTGGATTCCAATCTATTGCAGTCGGTGCACTTGCGTTGCATGGGTTCCAGGGCATGAAGGATTTTTTGTTGTTAGTCACGCTGATGGAAATTTGTACGTGTATGACAAAGTGAGCCCTTAATGCTCATGGAATTTTATCATGAAGCAATCGAACTTCAATAATTGTTTTCCTTTGCTGATAAATGTCCTTTTCTGCATTCAGTCCAAGGATGGAAATACCGACTGGACATTTCCAACTATAAAGGATCAAAGTCAGCTGCTGGTTTCACATGCAAAGTCGAGTAAGGTATCTCAAGCTATGAAGCTACATGATATCTTTTTACTGAAAAATTGCATTTACATGCCTATTATGCTACATATTTTATAATGGGGTAATATTAAAATGTTTTTTTCTGGAATTTTGTTATGGAAAGAACCTTCCTGGAACACTCTATTGTCCTTTGTTTGTAGCTGACATATAGCAATATGTTTATCACATGTAGCTGCTGCAGTTGAACAATCTTGCCTCTTGGTAGTTGACATAGAGTGAAAACTTATGTATACTTGGCCTGGCCTTACATCAGTTATTTGTACTTCTATGATATCAGTTAATGCCAACTGCCAAATAGTACGGCTACCATTCAAGCTGGTCATACACTCATACTGAAATGGTTCCCATCATTGATAGTTTGAAATGTTATTGCAAAAATACTGACTCAAGTAGAGCTAATTGGAAATTTTTGAGCACTATTAAGTCCTGATGCTGCAAATGCTATAATCGATCCTGTGGTTTAAATAACAATGCAGGCCAATCCAATTGCAAGATGGCACATCTGCCAAGGTGCCATCAATGCCATTTCCTTTTCACCGGACGGCGCTTATTTGGCAACTGTTGGGCGAGATGGTAATTTTCTCTGCCAAGAATGAGAATAGACAGTTTTATGCACAAAAGGTTTAGCTGTTGGAGGAGTTGTATATTGAACTAAAATAGTCTGGGTCCTATGCAGGTTATTTAAGAGTATTTGACTATGCGAAAGAACAACTAATATTTGGTGGGAAAAGTTACTATGGCGCACTGTTGTGTTGCTCCTGGAGGTAAGCTGCCAATGGTGTGTTTTGCTGCTAACAATACAGCACTTATTTTTGTTCGAGGTAGTCCTGCGTGTATTTTTGGTTCAGCTAGTGTGTAGGTTCATTGCTATTAGTGCTAGCTAGATTTCAGCTTGTAATTAGTTAGAACAATGGTCAGAAAATAGGAGCATTGAATGCATTATTTAGGAGATTATCTCACCATTCTAGCTTTCGGCTGTGTATGAATAGAGGAGAAAACCAGAAAGGCAGCGTATCCTGTGCAACCGAAGGATAGGGTGCAATCGTGCAACCAATAGCTCATGTCCATCCATATTGGATCAAACGGCTGCCTCAAACGCCCGCCTCATCAAAGTTTGCTTTCATTGAGGTCCCTCCCTTGCTAATGACTTGCGACATTTCGTTTCCGCGGCCGCCGGCCGCCACAGCCCAGATGAGCGCAATGGCCATGGCTCGGTAGCAGGGTGTCACGGTGCCGCTGCATGACGCTGGCGCCGAAGACCATCCGTGCGCAGCCACCATTGCTGGCGCCGTGGTGAAACCACACGAGGCCTATGCTCAGGACCATCAACCTGCAGCGGTCATGGGTCAGCAGCTAGTTGGTGCCACCATGGCCCTGCCGAGGGGTGTGGCGCTGCCATGTGACGTTGCCATGGTACGCCAGCCGGTCATCCATACCATATGTAGCGTTCAACTGGCATTGATCAATGATGAGATGTATCCCATGCCCTGATTCCACACACAAAGAAGGAGCCACGAACCCCAGAAACAACCTTCGGTGATTTATTCCTTCTGCTGGACAGTAATTTTTAAATCTGTCCTTTCTATTGCTGCCTTGTGAACTTGTTTTTGATCCTCCACTGCCAACACACCATTCGGTTACAGCATATTCAAATTGTTGTACAGAACTTACAAGTTTGAAGCTACTGGATACTAGACAACTTGACTGCTGTACATTGACAACTACATTGCCATTGCCATACATTCAGCACCGCACTCGACATATTGCACAAATTCAACATTGACGGCGGCCTCCTGGTAGAAGCAGCGTTCGGCGGATCTTGACAGCGCGGCCTCCTGGTAGAAGCAGCCACCGCGATGTCCTCATCCGTAACCAACAGGCGCTGGTCTACCCCAGCTTCGACTCTGGCAATTCGCGCTGCCTGCTCCAACTGTTGCTCCACCCGCTTCAGCCGTGACGCCGCCTCTCAGCAAGGCGCCCACGCGTGCTGCCCTTCCCGTGGTGGCACTCAGTGAGCTCAGCCAACGCCTGAACCTCCACCACCACCATGACCGGCGGGCCACCGTGGGCGTGCTGCGGGCTTGGGAATCCGCCCGACCTGCCTTCGCGCTGTTCTTGAGATTCACGAACTCCACCTGACCCGAGTTGCGGCAGCCGGCGGCCGCGGAAACGAAACGTCGCGAGTGATTAGCGTGGGAGGGAGGGACCTCAATAAAAACATACTTTGATGAGGCGGGCATTTTTTTTTTTTTTTTTTTTGCAAAACTAGCAAGCTGATTGAGGCAGCCGTTTGATCTAATATGGATGGACAAGAGCTCTTGGTTGCACAGTTGCACGCTATCCTTCGGTTGCACATGATACGCTGCCAACCAGAAAAGTTGCATTGCATTCCAGCAGCACCAAACCACTGTATTCTTGCGTGAGCTTCCTGGCTTGTCGTTTCTAGAACTGGAATATTTTCCCACATCCAAGTCTGAGAGATATGATGTATTGCATCAATTTTGCGGCTGTGCAATCTTTAGTTATACGTTTTTAACTCCTCGCTATTGTTTATTATGTGAATCACTATATCTCTGATCTTATGGTGCTTTCTGTTGTGAATCTTTTTAATTCTGAGATGTTTGTCAAAACTCAAAATTATTACTCTTCCAATTTTAGTATACGAAATTACATGAGCATATTATATGGTGTTCTGGAATGGAATGCAATATATACATATAGTTGGTGCACCTGCTCAGGTTTTCTTCTTCCTAAAATATAGAGTTATCAAATCTTAATGGAAAATAATATTGAATCTTATAAGATTGTTTGAAAGATGCAAGTTTTCTATTATTTGTTGATAAGAACTCATGATTACAATCATCTAAGTAGAAAACACAGAAGTCCCAGGGAAAAAATGGAAATGGCAAGATGGCAATTGGTAGATATCAGAGTAATTATAAGTGGAAGATGAAGGAATATGAAATGATGAAGGCCCATCTTGCACAATGTTTATATTTGAAGTGTGGTGACTGACATGGCTGAAATGTACTTCTATCGGCCATTTGTTGTAAGCTTGTAGCAGCTGCGCCACAGGACCATGATTTTTATCCCAGCTGACAACGGCCATGGTTTAGTGCTCCCTCCAAGTTTTAATGTATGATGTTGATTAGTTCAAAATAAATCAGAGTATGATATAACACATTAACACGTCAACAAATAATGTTCTCAGCTCATTGTAAAAAGATCTACTAGGCACAACTAAGCAGTGCTGTGGCCATGATGATGCCCAGTCAGCTTTTCTGAAGCCGTCCTGAACTCGGCCATGGTGGGGGACACTAGTTTATTCACTTTCAGTCTTTGCGCCATTTAGGTTGGAGGCTTAGGGGTGGGTGGAATTAATGGGAAAGAGGTAGCAGTGGGGTGAGTTTGGGGGTTGTGATAGGGTGCTAGCAGGCGAACTCCCCCACAGTTTCACGTAACAAACAAACTGCCAAACTGGCTGGTGTCTGCTATACTCCTTCGCAAAATTTCCCCTCCCTTTGTATGCCACTGTATTAATGGAAATGTCATCACAAATTCTAACCTCTAGCACCCCTCTGGGTTATTTCTCTATTTCTAGGATCAGGCAAAGTTGTCCTGTTCTGTGTAATGTTCATTATTCAATGTACACATTACATTTCATATTACTAATGAATGGACTATTTTACTCATACAATCATCTCATGCTTGATTCTTTTTTTATTCTCTCATACACTTCTGTGAATTGGAGAATATGGCATACAATCATGGCGTGCTTGATTCTTATTTTTATTCCCTCGTACACTTTTGTGAATTGGGAAATATGGTAGGTGCTAATTATTTCGGTTATGCTTTCCTGTTACAGTACCGACGGCAAATACTTGTTGTCAGGTGGTGAAGATGATCTTGTGCAGGTGTGGAGCATGGATGATAGGAAGATAGTTGCATGGGGTGAAGGACATAACTCATGGGTGATATTGTTGTTACAATTGTCTTTGTTTAATATAACATGGATGTTTTTAATTGGAAATTACATTTTGAACCAATTAATTTGTTGTTCTGCAGGTTAGTGCAGTTTCTTTTGACCCATATTGGTCCCCACCAAATTCAGATGAAACAGAAGAAAATGTCATGTATCGCTTTGGGTCCGTTGGACAGGTACCTAGAAGTTTATCCAAGATACCTTTTAATCTGTATTTATTCTTGTGGGTTATGTTTCTGAATCATGACTAGTCAACAAGTATTACTAATAATCAGCCATTTTTCTTTCTCAGCTTCTGATTTACTAAAAACAAATGCATACATAAAATTTTTAGTTTCTTCCTAGTTGTTGGGCTTTTAGCAAATTTTGTTACACTTGGTGCTACAAAGGGTGTGCTCCTGCTGTCCATTTGATCACTTGCTGTGCCCCTATTCCTTTGTGTTTGTTAATAAACTTGGGTGGATATTTTTTTCTTGGTTAGGGGATGGCTTGATATTTTGTGATTGTTTCCTGAGGATGTGCTATATGTGTTGCCTGTTATTGCTTGTCTGACTGAATTAATCTTGGCAATGCACATAGGACACCCAACTGCTTCTCTGGGATCTAGCACTGGATGAGATTGCTGTCCCTCTACGCCATCCTTCTGGTGGCTCACCGACATTCAGCAGTGGAAGCCCTTCTGCACACTGGGATAATGCTTGCCCTCCAACCGGTGTTCTCCAGCCTTCTCCACGGATGCGAGATGTACCAAAGCTCTCACCCCTTGTTGCACACCGGGTACATGTAGACCCCCTCTCTGGCCTGGAATTCACCAGCGAATCGATCCTCACCATATGCCGCGAGGGGCTAATAAAAATCTGGGCCAGACCCAGCCATAGTGAAAACCAGCAGCCGGATTCTTCTGAGCAGGTTGTAGGCAGTGCTAGTGCAAAGGATAAGATATTAACATCTTCGAACAAAGCAGGCGCTTCCAGCTCCAGCTTTAAGCAACCATCATCTGTTCTGTTCACATAATTTAAGAGGCTTTGCTAGCATTTTTATCATGCTTGCTTAGCCATGGCCATTCATCTTTTGTCACTAACGTGAGGATTAGTGGAGCGGGAGTAGCTTGAGGAGGCTGCCAGGAAAGGAGGTGTGCCGCATGCCCTTCTTTTTCCTGCATAGTCGACGTCTGTGGGTTACAGAAGTGTCATTGTTGCCATCTGTGTTGGCGAAAGAAAATAATGGAACTTGCTCCTGTACATATACAGATATTGCAGTAAGATCAAATGTTACTAGCTTACTGGTTTGATATTATTTGGTTGTTTTTTTATAACATTTCTGTAGGCTAGACTGTGTACCTGCTCATTTTTTTGTGCAAGCAATGCTTAGGCTGGGCGGCCAATGGATTCCTTGGCATAACGGTATTTACCCCTCCCTTGAGGCAATATTCAGTTTTCTGTTGTGGACATTGTAAACTGACGTAAGCGCTACGTTTATTCAGCAATTCCGAAGCCATTTTTGTTCTTTTTGACAAAATCTGGTTGACTTGATTTTGGGGAAACCCCGTGTGTTTTTAAGTCAATTTCCTCAGCATTACTCAAGTTCTTGTCCTTTTTTTCTCCATCTACTATTGCTTAGGCAATGCTGGATTCAGAGTGGTTCACAGGATTACAGGAAGCATTTAACCCAGTCAAATTTGATTTTGGAACGCTGGAATGTTGTTATACTATTGTGAGAATCAAAATGTTGTGTGGTTTTGAAAAATCGATTCTTTCCAAACAGGCTTTGAATTAATATGTGTGCTCGATTTTCAGACTCCGCTATAGATGGAGCTAGTGGCCTGGGCGCGCACGTGGTCCTACTAAAAATTGTCAAACTTGCAGAGTACAAGTAGCTGATCACATACCTAACCCATCTGCACTGGCCGTCACAACGTAATGATCCTCAAAACAATATTTAGAATTTACATTGAAAGCAAATCAACACAATGATATACTTGTTGGTCCTACACACGATAATCGTTTGGCACAAACAGATATCAATCAAGAACGTTAATGGCGTGAAACAAATACTACATTCGTATCGCTAGGGTTAGGGTGTCGTTCTAACTTTGTATCTGGACAAGTATTCTCATATTTTAAGAATTATTCCTTCCATTCTAATTTATAGGTCATTTGATTTTTTATATCAAATTTGACTTACTTGTTTATTTAAAAAATTATAATTATCGTTTATTTTTATTGTGATTTATTTTAACTATGAATTGACTTTTTTAAATTTTTGCAAAATTTTTTTTGATTAAGACGAGCCGGTTAAATTTGGTGTCAAAAAAGTTAAACTACCTATATTGAGATGGAGTTTTTTGACGAAGATAGTTTACATTATAAAGAATGTTGTTCTAGCCTGTGACCTAAGGCTTAGTTTTTTGCATCCCACCGTCTTCTCTTCACTCACTGGATACATGACTTCCAAAATGACAACCATAGTGTGTCCAAAGACATTTCACCTCTTAGTTAATTTTATTTGTTTATTTATTATAGGATGATACTATTTGAGTATTTGTGGGGCGGGTGTACTGTAACGTACTCCTTCTGTCTTAAAATATATCATTTCGTGTATTTATTCTAAATCAAACAATTCTAACTTTGACAGTTTGATCAAGTTTATATCCGAAACAGAGTAGCACAATCTTCTATATTTAAATAGTCAGCTCCTATTACCATATTGCTTTATGATTGTGTGAAACCACATCATCATATAACCCACTAAGTCACGTGCTATGTCATCATTTACTGAAACCATAGATTAATGGTTTATACCGATTTTGTGTGACTTCATGCTTGCAGTATAATATTATGCAAACTATTCAACACAATAAAATTATTGCAGCAACGTGCACAGAGGATCGTACCATCTAGCAGAAATACATGGCCAATCCCACAGCAAATCACCGCATTATATCCGGTTGACAAATCGGCGCGGGACTAGAGCCCCCGGCCGGCCTCCGGTCCGAAGGAAAATCCCGTCACACAGCCGCGGGCATGCCTGCCTCCCGTGTCTCCCCTTCCGAGTCTCCCCTCGCGCAGTCGCGCCTCGCCTCTATAATAAACGGACACCATCGCCACCACGCGAGCCCCCATGTCCACCACCACCACGGCCACCGGCATCTGGCGACGGAAATAGCAGGCGCCGCCGCCGCCCACCCCGCAGCGCGAGCGGCCCCTCGCCGGCGCCGCCAGCGGCGGATGCTGCGCGGCCCCGCCACCGCGACCGCTAGCTGTTGAGCATGGCCGCCGCTCCCGCGGGCGCCCAGAACCGCTGCGTCTTCGGTACGGCCCCCGCCCGCCTCCCGTCGCCCCGCCCTCGGTTTCCGCTTGGGGCTTCCCTGGCCGACGTGGCCCGGGAGCTCGGAGCCTTTGGTTCGGTTCGGGATTTTGGGAGCTTATTAATCTCGTTCCGTCCGTTCCGGTCGAGCTGTAGTTTGGCTAGGGTTTTACTGCTCTAGTGCTTCGTTGGTGTGCAGGGGATTTTCATTCGGCTGACAATTGTGTTCGTCAACCTGATTGCAGTTGGTAACATACCGTACGATGCGACGGAGGAGCAGCTCGTGCAGATTTGCGAAGAGGTCGGCCCAGTCGTATCCTTCAGGTGTGCTCTCATTCGCCTAGCATGTAAAATAGTTTAGCTCAGCCTTATGCAACAAATACCTGATTTTTTAATAGATATAGGCACATGTTGGGTTGTAGAAATCCATGGGTTACTGTCAAAATGTGTGCTTGGCCTTACTTTAGTCTATTTGAAAACGGGGATTGTGTTCGGGTATCGCCATATCGGCATTATTCCTACAGGTGAAGAGAAACAAACATTATGTTGCCTCACAACAGTCAGAACTCTAACTCATGATGAATCAATTGCGCAAGTTTGATGACTACATTTTTTTTTTTGGAAATAGGCAGGAACTGTGTATCATTGCAGTAAGAAGCTCGATGACTGAATTGTGCTTGTGTAAAACTACCTCCGTTATCGAATGTTTGTTGACAGCTAGTTCATTTTTTTCAACTAAAAAGCGTCAAATAATAAAAGCCTGAAGGAGTATGTACCTTTTAGCAATATAAACGAAAATAAGCAGTCGTGTAGCATATTTGTATCTCATGTTTAGTTTTTCAGCTATTTGACGATGTTGTTGACTGCTCCAAATTGCCTGCAGTTCTTTGGAAAAGGCTGAAATCTAATGTTGGTCAGGTTAGGGAAGACTAGAAAAGGACGTGGTGTAACTAGGTTCTCTCACATTAGCTTGCTTTCTAGATTACATCTCTTCCACATATATGGCGCTTCATTACGACTCCTGGTAATTTAATCTACCAATTAATTTAGCAACGGGGAACATATTAATTTCTGCTGCTGCTACATTCTCCCTGTGCAACACCGACTAAGATGGTTTGGGCATGTGCAATGAAGATCCCCAGAGGCACCAGTGCACAACGGCATCATAAGGTGGAACAATTAGGTGAAGAGAGGTAGGGACCAGCCAAATTTGACCTGGGAGGAGGCAGTTAAGAGGGATCTAAAAGATTGAAATATAATGAGAGAGTTAGCTTTGGATAGAGCTTCTTGGAAAGCAGCTGTCCACGTGCTTGAGCCTTGATTAGGCTCTTCCTTGTGCTTCTTGCCAAATAAAACTTTTGAAACACTTGTTTTCTTGTTAAAAGCTTTCTCTTCAAAAGTTAAAAAAAAAAAAAAAATCCTCCCTTCTAGCGGTTTGGTTTGGGTTTCAACTCTAGCCTACCCCAACTTGCTTGGGATTAAAAGGCTATGTTGTTGTTGTTGTTGCTGCCGCTACATTCTCCCTGTCCTCCTTACAAGCTGCCTGTATGAAACTGCAG
Organism: Paspalum notatum; assembly: GCA_022530915.1. Taxonomy (NCBI): domain Eukaryota; kingdom Viridiplantae; phylum Streptophyta; class Magnoliopsida; order Poales; family Poaceae; genus Paspalum; species Paspalum notatum. The sequence goes on along the minus strand of CM039684.1, from coordinate 20,264,619 downwards.
TTTCTTAAAGAGATGATTCCAAGAGATATTTTGGATGTAGATTAATGCTGGACATAAAGTTTAGAAGATTCTAAAACAGCATCATCCTAGTATCCGATGTCTTGCATACACACAGGCCTTTTCTTGATTGGGTTTCCTCGAATAACTGAATATTTACTGAAATTGGTTCTGGTTTCCTGCAGTCGAGTAACATATTGGGAAGTTTTTCAGCTATTTGATGATGTTGTTGAGCTATAACCGTCATGGCTACTGACTGCTCCAAATTGCCTGCAGATTGGTGATTGACAAAGAGACTGGCAAGCCAAAAGGTTATGGCTTCTGTGAGTACAAGGATGAGGAAACTGCTCTAAGTGCGCGCCGGAACCTTCAGGGTTACGAGATCAATGGTCGTCAGTTACGTGTTGATTTTGCTGAAAATGGGAGGAATACTGACAGAAATAGAGAAAAGGTCGAAGATCTTCAAATTTTTACTGTAGAAGAGCCTTTCCTACCACCTTTGGAGTTCTCTATTAATATGAGAAGTTGTATAGTCTTGGTTCTTATGAATGATAATAATTGCGCCTTCTTCAACCACCCTGTGTCTCCTGTTTCACTTTCTCACATAGCATGTTTGTGTATGTACGGCTGCTTGACTGTACATACACACATGTGCTATATCAATCCCTGTTATTGAATTACCGTTCTGGTCATCTGGTGTGGTGCCATGCTTTGCGGTCAGAAAATGCCCTTGTTATCTTGATTTTTCCTTCACGGAAATAGCGTGCCAAATAATTGGATTATAGTATGACAAAGCAGTTGGCCTAATATAAATACATTGTTATAGTTGAAAGGGCTTCAGAAGTGTGCTGACTGCCAAATATGAGAGATTTACTTTCTTCAAATAGCAAAAGAAGGGCTATAGTTTTATGGAAGATGTATAAGTAGTCTTTGGATATGCTTGAGCGAGAGGTTTGACACTGTTGGTCAATTGATTGCTGAAAAAAGTATATATCCAATCAGTCTTTTATGTATGTGCATAAGGATTCTCAGTTTTCTTTTGGCTTGTTACTACCTTAATATTTCCCTCACTGTAGCTGCTACCAACCAGCTTTGTATATATATTCTACCTATGACAGATGTGCCAGTTTTTTTTTTTTTTGTTACCAAAATGTCGAGCTCACAGAAGAGAGTGCTGTGTCCACTCACAAGTTCTCAACTCGATGCAATTGATTACATAAAAACACAGTTCTTTTTATGCAAAGTTATCTGAGACTTGTGAAATAATCTTGCGTGATTTTATTGTCCACAGAACAATTATTTCTCTATCTTAATTTATCGACTTTGCTTTTTTGGAAATTAAGTAACTTCATCACTATGGAGATGGAGTTGGTGTGTGTTCAGTATATAAATGAGAAATACAGAATGTCTCAACCAACTAAAGTTGATTTAGCTACAATGAGAACAACGGGTAACTTATGATGGATATGTTTATGCATTGTAGGGTCGTGGAGGACCAGGGATGTCATCTAGTGTTGGTTGGTCTCTTTTTTCATTCATCATTCAGTTTATATGTATATGCTTCGAAATTTCTAATAAGCAGATTTTATGTTCATTGATGATAACACTGATTTCTTGATCTAATGGCACAGATAATCAGAAACAGTTAGCTGGGACTTCTGTTGCTGGAGATACAAGCCTTCATCAGCCTGTTGGTCTCCCTTCAGCAATACATGCTGCATCTGTGATGGCTGGCGTCCTTGGTGGAGCTCAGACAGCAAATGTTCAAAATGGTTTACCTGTCCAGTATGGACTTGGAAATGACCCTCTTACTCATTATTTGGCCAGAATGTCAAGGCATCAGTTGCATGAAATCATGGCTGAATTGAAGGTTAACTTGTAGTCTCATATGCTCTTCAATTCATTGATGTTTACAAATGATCCAGTGCTGATTCTTGTATGCTATATGCCTTGTCTTAACCACAGTCCCTAACTACTCAAAATAAGGAACTTTCCAAAAAATTGCTGCAAGGAATTCCACAGCTGCCAAAGGCCCTGTTTCAGGTTAGCTTTTGCTAATAGTGATTGTGCTACAGTCAATTACATATTCTTTATACTACAGTCAATTACACATTTTTTCTTACATTTTGTGCTTGATTCGATCTTTTATTTTAGAGCCGTATTGCAAAGTTTCTACGGGTTCTTTGGGACAAGTTTTCAACTGCTTACAGAATCCTTTAAAAAACTGCTTACAGAATATATGCACTTCCAATTAGAGTTATATTTTAATAAACTCATGTGCTTCAGTGCTACTAATCTACATCAGACTTATCATTCATCATTTTCCACTTTGTTTTTTTATGACTTGGTCAATAGAACTTTGATACGATGCATGATTTTCTTGTGATCCTGGGAGGACGAAAAAAATCGTCTTATTGAAAGGACAGTTTGGTTTATGTATGTGCATGATATAAGAAAAAAATGACATGTTTGCTCGTGGCGGAACTGTTGGGAAAAAGAGAGATTCCCTATTCATTTATTTTATTTTATGTATATATGCAATGAAAGAGACTTTTTCTTTATTTGGGAAAAATATCATTAAGCCATTCGCTACCATAAGAATGGAAGATTAGAACCTTATGACTTGAATTTTTGCCTTGTAAACTTGTGCAGGCGCAGATAATGCTTGGGATGGTGACGCCACAGATGGTTTGTTCTTATTTCGAGCATAAGGCACCCATTTTTTTATTTGGCTTGAAATAATGAATCTATGTTTTGTACAAATTGCAGATGCAGATGGCAAAGAGCCAACAGCCGTCAGTCTCCTTGGCACAATCTCACCCCAATCAGCCATTTCCACAGCCTGATGCTATGATTCCAGTTGTATCAAGACCATCGAGTTTGCCAACTAACATACCAGCAAACCCAACTGTTCTGCAGGAACCAACAGCAGCACTACATAATTTTCCTCAATATCAACATGCATCTCAGCCTCCAGTCAAAATGTTTCCACATGGACATCAGTCTGGAGTTGCTGCACATCCTCCAAATCCACCTCAGCCTCTTGGTGGTTCTTCCAGTGTTCCTACTCAACCCCTTGTGACCTCAGTAGGCTTAATATCACAAGTTCAGCCACCATTTGTGGCACAGCACACTAGAGCACCTGTTATGCCTACAAGTGTACCACAGCTACCTTTGACGCACCCTCATCTCCCACAGGTACTTTTCTTCACTTTTAACAAGAGACATTTTCACTAATTATGTCTTTGTTTATGTACCAAATCAATGTTCATGATGAGTCATCTTCTATGTATTGGCAAATGGCAATGCACTAATGCCCAGAGATGAACTTGAATTGTTCCATTTTATCTTGTAGTAGTCACTAGTCACAGGATAACTCAACAATGTCCAATTGCAGGTTGCTGCTGCACCAGAGGCACTACCAAATGAAATAATGGTTGCTGATCAAAGTCACTTGGCAGAGTTTGCCCATCCTTCAAAGTTGAGAAAATTGGACGATGGAACCTCAGCGCCTGGAACAGTAAACAGCAGCCATCCTGTTTATACAGCTCCACCGCAAGTAGTGGGCCCTAGTGGACCATCAGGGAGCTATAACACTAGCTTTCAGCAACCAGGGAAGGAAGCACAGGTACAAACCATTTATAATGGATTTCTCAGGATTTGTTGTGTTCCATTACTTTAGGTTTTAACTACCCAATATTGGAGACTGGAGGTAGCTTTGGAGTTTTTGACCAGTCTATTTCTGTGGAGTTGAAGAGAAGATTGTTGTACTCCTACAAAGTTTCAGAAGAAGCATCATATTTTTCATGCACTGAAATAAGCTTGTGGCTCTTCTGCAGCTTACACCTGACGTGGAGTCAGCTCTTCTACAGCAAGTATTGCAGCTGACACCTGAGCAGCTGAGTTCGTTGCCACCAGAGCAGCAGCAGCAGGTGATTGAACTCCAAAAGATGCTTTCAGCTGGCAAATAGTGCCAACTGAACTAGGTTACCAAAATTGCTGGTTAAGAATGCTGCACAACACAGCATGACAACCAGTGGAAGTGATCCTCGATGCATTTATCGAGTTGCTAGTGTAAGCTGTCAACATTGTCGGCATCCCAACGCCATCAATTTTGCTCATAATTCTGCATATGCCTCAGACCAGGATAAAGAATGTGATGGGAGAAGATAATGTGAAGAAAGGGATACAAATTACCCATCACTGATGTATCATATAGGAAAAAGAATAATTTATCCAGAAAGGAGGTTCTTTTCAGCCTCTTCCCAAATGTATTGTAGCATCAGGTATCTGTCCCTTGACTTTTCTTGCAGCAGTTGCAATTGCAAATAGGAAATGGATCTTGTGTAAGCTTATGGACTTAAATTTGTTATATTGTTGCCATATTTCTCCTCATTATTTGATAATCACGGCATTGCTGTTTTGCTTCAATTCTACTATTGTTCTTCCACCGGCCATCGCAGTTTACAATCCTTTCAGCTCATGTGGTACTGCATGTGAATGAGGTTGTGAAATGTACACGCTTACTCGTTCAACGCTGTCGCCCATCCTCTTCCCACCTTTTTATTGGGCTGGCCCAATATCCCCGGCGCTACTGGCCTGGGCGTCTCCACCTCCACCTACAAGATAATATAATCACCGCATATGAGTGCTTGCATGTTATGAAGCGGAAGAGAGCAAGGCAGGATCGTGCGTGTGCTCTCAAACTAGACATGAAAAAGGCTTATGACCGAGTTGAGTGGTGGCGGCGCACGGCAGGAGTCCTACCCCTCAAGAGGTATCCGCCAGGGCGACCTGATCTCTCCCTATTTGTTCGTGTTAGCAGTAGAGGGCTTCTCATGCCTTTTAAAATCGAATGTTCAGTCATCGAATCTCCATGGGATCAAGGTGGCGCCATCAACCCCGATGGTAAACCATCTCCTTTTTGTGGATGACAGCCTGCTGTTTTTTCAGAGCAACTAGGGAAAGTGCGCAGAACATGCATCATGTGGCGCAGCAATACCGTCGAGCCTCAGGGCAACAGGTGAATGCAGGAAAATCTTCAATCCTCTTTGCTAAGGGATGCTCTAGGCAGCTACGAGAGGGGATTAAAGAAGAGCTAAATATTCAGTCGGAATCACTAAATGCCAGATACTTAGGGATGTCGTCTGATGTTGGACACTCCACGAATGGAGCTTTCAAATTTTTGAAGGACCGAGTCTGGGCTCGGGTTCAGGGGTGGATGGAACAATGTCTATCAGCAGGTGGTAAGGATGTCTTGGTGAAGGCAGTGGCACAAGCAATCCCCACCTACTCAATGTCTTGTTTCAAATTGCCGAGGGGTTTATGCCAGCATATCGAGGGCATGATCAGGAAGTTCTGATGGGGAAGCAGAGAAGGGAAGAGGAAAACACACTCGGTTGCTTTGGATGAGATGATCAAACCAAAATTCTTAGCTGGCTTGGGGTTCCGTGATATGGAGATTTTCAACCTGGCTTTGTTGGCTCGCCAAGCCTGGAGGTTGCTGACAGAACCTTCCTCCCTAAACGCTAGAATTTTGAAAAGCGTCTATTTTCCGGAGGTCAATTTCCTTGATGCAGAACTTGGATCCTCCCCCTCCCGGATTTGGAGGGCGATCATGGAGGGCAAAGATGAATCTTGCTCCGTGAGCGTAGAACAGCATGGCTGGAAGATATTGCTGGAAGATCAGATACTAAAGCTAAAGAGAAGGAGTGGACTACGTTATGGAAAATCAAAGTTCCACCGAAGATCAGAATTTTTCTTTGGCGCTTGGCACATCGGTCGATCCCGACAACTGATGTATTGCATAGAAGAAATATGGCGCAGCATGACAGATGCAGTCTATGTGAGGAGAAAGACTCGTGGAAGCTTTCTCTCCTGGATTGCAATATGGCTCACAGTGTTTGGGCACCGGAAGATGATGAGGTAGCTGAATATGTGAGAAGTATACCCGAGCAGAATGCGAGATTGTGGTTTGCAGAGGCTGCTAAATCCCTTAAACAGGAAGAGTTAACGCGAGTGGCATTAACTTTGTGGGCGATTTTGTTTGCACGGAGGAAAGCTATACATGAAAATGTATTCCAGAGCCCGCTATCGACACATTTCTTTGTGGAAAGATACTTATCAGAGTTGGGCAGCTGAGAAGCGAGGTCAGGAGTGCCAAACCACCGGAATCGGCTAGAATGAAGTGGCTTGCTCCGCCGGCTGGTGTTACCAAGATTAATGTCGACGCAGCTGTCTCAAAGAATGGGAAGCTAGGAGCTGTTGCTACGGTAGGAAGGAATGTGGAAGGGATGTTCATCGGGGCATCAGCTGTCACCATCGAAGGAATTTCAGACGCTGAAACATTGGAGGCAATTGCCTGTAGGGAGGGCATGGCCTTGGCAGATGATTTGGTGGTGCAAAGAGCCAAGATAGCCTCTGATTGCAGCGGAGTAATTACCAGTATCAAGGGAGACGGGATGTGGTGGTATGGCCACATCATGCGGGAGATCAAAGATCGAGTGAGTAATTTTAATTCAGTCGAGTTTGTCCATGAGAATTGGCTCTCAAATGAAGATGCTCATAGGCTAGCAAGACAATCGATTCACGAATCGGTTGGTAGGCATGTATGGTTTATTTTCCCACCTCTGGGTGTTTGTACCTCCTATTCCTTAACGTGATAATAAAGAGTGGGAGATCCTAAAAAAAAGCTAATTGTAGACCCGAGCTCCAGTGACCATCCCTACCCAATCCGTCTTCCCCCGCCACCTGTCCGGTCGGTGTCTCCACCCCTGGTCCAGGAATCTTCCTCACTTACCTCGTAGATAGGGAGGATATGATGATCTTCTTGGCAACCCCTACACCTTAACTTTAACCCGACCACATTTTTCTCATTGGCACAAGTGAATTGCAATCACTCGTAGCATACTTAGTTGTGAGTAGACATGAGTGAATTGGAGCCACTCATCGCATAGGTGCTTTGAAAAGAAAACTTTAGTAGTGTGGAAAATCAACTTTATCATGGAAACACAAAAGGACTCCGCCAGAGTTGTATAATGCACGTCTGATGTTCGTTTGCTAATCACCATAACCTACTAAAATGATTATATGAGATATGGGACCGATGAAGTCTTTCCGGCCTCATCCAAATGGTCGAAACATGTTCCTATCCACTGGTGGCCTGGGGAGCTTGGTACTCATAGTGAGGAGACCGAGATGTCATAGGCTTATCTGGGAGCACAACCCAGATGTCAAATGGGACGGGAGTGAATCGGACTTGAGATGAGACGAGTTAAGATACTGATATTCTAGGATATTTCTGAAAATTAAAAATCGATTCAAATCGTTGATGCTCACCAGATAGATGTGAGAATGTCAATATCACTATTAGTCAATGCATTAACAATCTAAAGTAAGTTTTTTAAATATTTGTTTTCAAATACCACGTGCTTGTATGAATACCCTAAATTCTGCTATTATTATATATGGTTCATGATGCAACATCTATTAATATGATGTATTAATATTGACTAAAACTTGGTTAAGGATTAACTAATAGTAAGCAAATGCATTACGCCGGTCAGTCCACATAAAGCTTGAATAAGGTCTGTTTATCAGATCAAGTCGTCTGAGTACTTTAGTTGTACTCAGGGTTCGCTGCCCTTTTTATGGGCGCACATGTGTGGTGTCATTTGCGTGGTCAAGGATGACTAGGTCAGGTGGACATGGGATTATGCTTTGGCGTTCCTCTCCTGCTGCACTTGTGCATTCTACTGTGAGTTCATTTGAGGAAAATTTTAAAGTTTCAAGAATGGTTAGGTATTATTTGAGTATTTGCTTTGTAACAATCAAAAGCTATGTGTTGTCACTAATTCACGCCAAATACTAACGAACCATAGAGCCTTCTCGCGAAGGACAAGATGGCTCGAGGTCAGCGCCGGACTATTTGGTGTGCCGGATTATCTGGTGGCTAGCGCCGGACTGTCCGGTATGGACAGATAGCTCGGGAAAACCCTAACGGCACCCGAGGAGATAACTATCACACTTATGTGGTGACGGACGACGAGGTTTACGAGAAAACCAACAAAGGATAACTATCGTACTTATGTGACGAAGAGTGGCTAGTTTACAAGCAAACTAGCAAAGGAAACCGTCGATGGCCCCACTTGGGAGGGACCCCGTCAGGGTGCGGATGCCGGCAGCGTGCCCTAGGTTGCTAGGGCACCATCCCTAGTCGTGGAGATAAGAGGACAAACAGTATGAAGGAGGTTAGGGTTTAAGAATAGAGGCAACATAAAAGTAAAGTAAACAATGAATTGGTTCGATTGTGGATGCCCTCAATCGGTCGTATCCCTTTATATTTATAGGCGTGGCAGCTATACTTAGCATGGGTTAAATCTATGGTTCCGCCAAGTTCTTAGAAAAAATTCCTAAATTGTTTTTTCTTCGAGTGTTTGAAGTTGAATTCAATTTCTTTCAGACCTTGAACATTAATTGAACTGTTCTTGATTTCTTTGACTTGTGTGTGCATCCAAACTCAACATATCTCAAGATCAAGCTATTAACCTTAGGCCTCGATTGATAGTAGGGAACTAGAAAAACCAATTTAAGCAAGGATCCTGCCTTAGCCTTCGATGATTCCATGAAAACCAATCCACATGAATGAAATTTAATACAATCAAGTTTGGGGCCTCCACTTGACATCCAATGAGCAATTTAATTTATATTTTTATTCATGTACTCTTGAGTTTATTAGATAACCATTAATCTTGTCATTTGATCACTGAAACTTACCTAGGGGACTAACGCTTACTATTGCATAAGGTTGTTAACACCAAAATTTCGCAAATCAGTATTATTTTACTAAATTAGTAATTTTGGCCAAATATGTCAATAATTAGTCAAGTGTCCAAAAAACAATATGATCAGCTAACCCCCATAAGTTTCATGGAGGTATTTATACGGAATATATATGATGAGGAGATATGAATCAACAAGAGGAAAAGTTTAGATAGCATCTTAGGATTACAGATTACTATATTACAAGTTTGATTTGTAATATATCTTTAGTTTAGATTACGAAAGAATTTGCATTGTGGGTCAAGTCATCTAGGCTATAAATATGTAACTAGGCACATCATGCAAATATAGACACAAACAATCATCAATACCATAACCCTTTTTGGCACACGCCAACCCCTTGACGAGGCTTTTATCGTATAAGCATCATGCTGCCCTAATAGTGTATCATTTTAGTGTGTCTCGACATCTCTACTCATGCCACAGCATCTAGCGAGTGTTGAATCAGTTAAATCAGATCCGCTAGTTTACTTCAACGCTTTGCGCATCATCGTGTCTCATAGGATTATCTAGCATTGCCAATCAGCTTGCTGGGTTATCCTATCGGCCATTGGATCTTCCTATCGACTGGTGGACATCTTCACCGAGACATCAACAATATTGTCCAGCTCTTCTTTGTGATCGGACAACCGTTGTAGGATAACCTTCCTGCCAAGCTGATCAAGCTTGGTGGCATGCCCACACATCCATAGCGTACTATATTTTTGGAGCAACATGAAAAGAGCCAGCAAATCTCCCTCTGGCAGTCGACCGCGTGAGAAATTCTAAAAGATAGATTTTCACATGACAGTTAGAGAGGTTTGGGCTGTCGAAGCATAACACCATATATCCTTTTTGGTGTGGGATTATATTGTTATTATGCCTGAGTATCAACCCTAAGGGAGTACAAGTTCTAAGCTCTAGTGAGACCTACCCCCTTACAGGAGCCTCTTTCTATCTTTTATAAGGCAAAGGAGAGGGATTTACATGATTAGCTGACCAATGGACCCTTCATGCAGAGGGACAGACCCACCGCTTATCATCTATGGTGTGGGCAACTTCCTTGGCATGTCGCCCCACCCTCCGCACGTTATGCGACACTGTTGCACATCTATTGTCACACACCATGTCAATTGTGCTACACTTGGGTTCGTAAAGTACTATTTATTGCCCATTGCCTACCATGCATTCTAGGGCTCGACATCTCTACCGTGCAGAAGGAAAGGCACCGGGAGAAACAGTGGTCTCTGTGTCTTGTGCTACAGTACTCTAGCGTGATTCACTGTAGCATCACTCTTCAAGAAGCACTGTTTGAGGAACACAATTTTGCACTATTCACTGATACTGTAGCATCAAATTTGGCTTGTACAACTCAGATCGGACGGTTCACAGCTAGAGAAAATGCACGGGAACAACGTTCCCTTCCATGCCTTCAGCAAGGCAAGAAACCCGAGTGTGCATTCTACTGGTACTTGATCGGGGTCATGCAACGGTGATGTCAAATTTGTTAGGCAAGGGTCGTGTGGGATTTGACTGCATTCCTACAAGAGTAAACATCCTTTTCTGGCAATGGATGCATGGTGAAAGGGTGCATGTATCCTCACCGGGGTCCTAGGGGTAGTGGTCACCATTATCGTGTCCTATGGGCGAGCACAGGGCGGAGGCCATGTGATAGCATAGAAGGTTGGACCGACGCCTAAGAGGAGGGTGAATTAGGATTTTTAAAACAAAGGCTCTCTAAAAACTACAACTACTAAACAAAACCTATGCAAGATACAACTAGTTATGTGCACTACGGTTTTGCTAAATGTTGATGTCACCCCCGGTTTTAAAAAGTAAACCATGTATGTGCCAGGATCGGAATCACATACATAGAACATGTATGATTCATTACACAGTGCACAAATGAGCGTACATGTATCGCTTATTAGAAAACGAAACGTTATAGCGGAAGTGTTTATAACACAAACAAAGCCTAATTGTCAGAGTAAACGCCGGAAGTGGCCTTCCAACTCCACAAGCAGCTGCCTGGCGGCATCACCAGCTTAGAACTCATCATAGTCCTAGAAAGTCTGGGTGTAGTCCTCAGCCTCTCCATCTCCTGAGCAGCAGTTGCATTGAACGCGACATAGTTGTTGAAAAAGAAAGCAAGGGTGAGTACTTGTCGCACTCAGCAAGTGTCCTGTTTAAGGTAAAGTGGACTGGCTTTATAGTGGACTGGCTGATTGCAGTAGCTTTTAGTTGGTCAACTTTTATTAATTAAAGATTAGCGGTTATCACTCTCAAATTACCCAACAGAGACATCATAAAGGTATGAAATAAAGATAAAGCATAGATAAATAGGTAGTCATCATTGATCATCATCACAACCCAAACCACATGTTTCTCTAATCATTTGAGGGTCGAGGCTGCTCATGACCGTGAGCACGACTGATATATCAGTTTGTTAACACCCTCGAGAGGTTGTACACTTTACCCACAGGTCATGATTCCCATATGCCAGAGGTGGCCAAACCCCATATACTCACTACCTTTGGTGAATCGGCAGGGTTTCACTACGAGACCTTTACAACGATTCACTAGAGAGTAGCCGCCCATTACAAGGATTCTCAGTTACTAAGCATAGAACTCCTTCCAAGAGGTGTCTGACAAAAGAGCAAACGAATAAACCACTGCACCCACCTTGGCAAAAGAAGGCATATGCCCTGAGGTACTTCATATGCCATATTTCAGGGAAGCAACTACAACTCTAGATCCTCTAATTAATCAATCAAGGATGTCCCATTCCATCCCACATGATTGTACTATTTTCCTGGATGGTCACTCGGTGAACTGATCCTTACACCGAGACACTCGGATAAAAAGGCCCAAGCTCCCAAACCAACACATTCCAATAGTTCCATAGTTCCATTAATTATCAAGATTAAATATTCCCATCCATGAACCAATAGATTCAGAAATTAAAGTTGAGCACTAGAAAAAGCTACCACATCACAGCCTAAGGTTATATCAAAGATAAATCAATGGCTAGTCATCCTTAGGTTGCTGTCAAGTTGTGCAGGAATGTAAATTTTCAATGTAAGGGACAAAGATAGGTAAAAGAACACTTGCCTTCTTCAAAATTATGTTCGGCTTCTTCCCAAACTAAGTTCTCAGGCTTAGGAACAAACTCCTCATCTACCTGTTACATAGAATGCAATCAATACTTAGACAAAAGAACAAAAACAGTACACCAAACAATGTAAACAGAAGCTAACAAGTGTTTAACATTATTTTATTCTCAGATACAAGTTCAATGCTTCAAAAATCACTTAATTTGGAATTAGGATGAGAAAGATATGCATAAAGCAAATTAATAGGGGCATAGTTTAAATAAATACAAAAGTTTCAGGGGTTCTAGTGATAGGATTCAGGGTTTCGGATTGATTTCTAAGAAATTCAGGGACTCTTTAGCAAGAAAGGTGGCGCTGATCGGTACGTGCGTCTGCTAGCCATCGGATGAAGGAGAAACAACGCAGATCAGAGAGGGGAGGGGATTTGGTCACCGGCGGCGACCTGGGTGCGACGTGCACGGGCGACGGCGACGGCGTGGCACCGGCGCGAGGGTGCTAGGGCCTGCAGGCTCTCTAGAGCACTTGGAGGTCCGAGGTCTGGCAGCGGACGGCAAGCGTGACGCGGCAGAGCCGATGGTGGCAGTGTGGGCAGAGTTCGCGTGACCGAGGATGGGCATGGCAATGGGACACAGCGGCGGCTCTAGGTGCGGCCACGACGAGCAATACCTGCTGGGGTGGAAGGGGATTCGAGACGAGGACAGAACGGGAGAGTTACTCACCTCAACACGACTCTCCTGGAAGTGGTCTCGTCGACGACAGGGCAGTGAAGACGGAGAATCGCGGAGGCGGCCTGTGCTTTGCGAGAACGACGGCGCGGCGCGATTAGAGGTGGCCGGTGCAAAATAGAGCCCAAGAATTGGTGATTCGGTGCATGAGAGGGTGGCTAAGCTCACCTCAGTGATCTGAACGAAGGGGAAAGGTCAGAGGCAGCGGAACGCGACGGCGACGGCGACGGCGATTGCGCTTCAAGCTCTGCAGTCGATCAGGTGAGAGGATTAGAGGAGCTCAAGTGACGAAACAAGGGAACGAGGACGCGCACGGGGCATGCGATGGCGCGGCGGACCTCACCTTCCTGGCCTGGACAGTGGGGGATAGAGGACGAGGTCGGGGCACAGCGGCGACTCCGGTGCGAATGGCGACGGCGCGCGCGGCTTGGAGAAAGCGGGATGCGAATGCGGAACGGGGAACCGACTACGAGTCTTCGGGTGCGGGATGCTTGGGGACTAATCAGAGAATGTGGGCGCGGGTGCGGGGACCGGGGTCGGGCGTGGCTCTCGTCTCGGTCCAGCTCGAGCGCGGGCGCGAATGGCGCGATCAAAGTGGAGTTGGCAGTTTAGAGGAAGGGGAAGGCGCCGACGGCGGGTTCGGGATGGCAGTGAGAGGGAGCTGGGGCGTGGTGAAGGGGAGCTACGCCGACAGCAGGGTGCCACATGGCGGTGAGAGAAGGCGGAGCACGCTGAGAGGAGTTGGGCCGAAAGATCACCTAGGCCGGCTGGGCTGCTACGTTTCGGAGGAGGAGAAAAGAACCAAAGAAGAGAGGAGAAAGGAAATTGGGCCCAAAAAGGCAACCCAGACTGTAGAGGAACCATTGGAATTTGTTTATCAAGGACATTTCTGCACGTAACAAGGGATTTGCAAATTCTTTCACACCATAAATTGAATCAAATACTTGAGCACACAAATACTGACATCCAGAAAATAAATGCAGCAGCATGAGTGCACAAATAAGTTGAACTTATATTTATTTTAGCACTTGACTTGAAAAAGGAATTAGATAAATTCATGGCATGATCACTAATCAATCAACTTAAGCATATTATGTTTGAGTTTGGACAAAAATTCAGTAAAGCAATTGGGTGTTACAGTTGCTAACTCTACCGTGGTCAAGTCTTGCAACCTAGTTCCACATATAAACTAACGTATCAAGCTAGTCTAGGAAAGTAAGCACACAATTGCAAGAATGTAAATGTGGAAGCTAAAAGAAAGGAAGAGAATGCAAACTCCCATTGACGATGATGGCGATGGCACAATTAGGAGGCACGGAGATTTCTTTCCTGAGGTTTGGAGAGACCAATGTGTCTCTACCCCTACTCCTCGTTTGGCGCCCCCCGTAGGGCTTTGCTCTCACGTAGTCCTCAAAGGAATACGGTCTTGCCCACGCAAGGGTGGAGGATGGCAAAGTGACCTCTGCGGAGGTCAAGCAACCCATTCAGGTCCCCGGATATCCCCGGTACACACCCACCTATGCCATTCTCTTGCATAGTCCTTCGTACTATGACCTCGCCCATGCAAGGGTAGAGGATTGTCGGAGCCATTGGGGTCTTCTGCGGGCCTTCTCACGGAGCTACCCCACTGTCTCCACTAAGGAAGCTTTAGCCAACATGTTGCGGTCCTTCCTCACTCTCACAAGCAAGGTGGCAGCCACTCCACACTCTGGAGGGTCTCGCAATACTTACAGCCGCACCTATATACCAATTACGTGCACGCAGGCACGTAGAATAGACAAATAGGCCTAAGCAAAGATGCAACTATGCACTAGCTATGTCAAGATGTGTCTAGTAAGCTCTTATGGTGGTTCGGCTCTCAAATGTGTGTATGGGGCTATTTGGATAGATCAAGATGGTGCCTCAACACTAGTATGAGCTCAGGAGTCACCAACCACAAAATGGAGGCCGGGCAAAGGGGTATTTATAGCCCAAGCCTCAAAACTAGCCGTTGAAAGCTTTCTTCCATTTTCTGCGTGACCACTAACCGTCCGGTGGTACACTACCGGACCGCCCAGTGCGCGTTGTTGGCTAACCGTTGGAGGCCCCGGACCGTCTGGTGCCGCACCACCGGACCGACCGGTGCATGTTGGAGCTTCGGTCTTCAACTTGATATGCCCTCAGTCCAGAACGTCCGATGGATAACCGGATTGTCCGGTGCATGAGCACCGACCGTCCGGTGCGTTTAAACGCCGGGATGCGGTCGTCTTCTTCTTCTTCTTCTTTGCCCAGAACGTCCGGTGATACCACCGGACCGTCCGATGGTGAGACCACCGGACCGTCCGGTGCGTGTAAACTGCACCAGGTCTTGAATCTTCATCTTTGGACATTTTCTTCTTGCTGGACCGTCCGATGGTGCGCACTAGACCATCCGGTGCATGAAAAATTCTCTTGTGATCTTTTAGACCATCTTTGAGGTGTTTGTTCCCTAAGTTCTCTTGTTGCACCATGGGACTTAAACAAAAACACTTGTACAGAAATTAGTCCTAAATGGTATGTGTTGTCACCACAATCACCAAAATCACATTAGGGAACTAAGCACAAGGCTTAGGGCCCATTTTTTTACAAGCATCAAGGCCCATCTAAAAGGATCATGATGTCGCCTAGCGGAGAGTGAATAGGCGCTCCCTACAAATTTAAACAAACTCGCAGCAGATACCTAGATGCTTTGAAATTACCCAGATGCTGACCTATATAAAGGAAGCTACAACATTCAACTAAGTTGACCAAAATCAAAGATTATAATTGAATCAAAAGATGAAAAATGAAGCCATGTGTAGTATTCTTATGATCCCTGATAGCATTCTATGAACCAGGTACCTAGGCCATAGGCAATCGTTCCCCTTTTGCCCGTTTGAGTGGGGTTTGGAAGCGACACGTAGACAACTGGACCCAGACCCACTCAACTTTGGATGTCCTTGACCGACAGCTTAGCCCCAGACGCAGCCTGTACACAAGACCTGTGCTGCAGCCCGATGTGGGCCTAGGCGTGCGCAAATTGGAGCCCTACATTGAATGCAGAGATATGCTACAGTGCGAGGGAATGCCCTTCCACTCACGCCAGTGTCAGCAGCCCAATGGAAAGCTTGGGCGCATTAAATGCATTTAGTGTTCAACGGGATGTGATACAAGGCACAAGACAGGTCAAGGGATGGGCTACAGACCCTGCGACAGAGAAGCACTCGAGTATGTTCAAAATGGAATGCCACATTTTTTATAACATAAGTCAAAAGCTACTCTTATATAGTCCTATGAGGACATACATGTAGGGCATAATTACTCCACCCCATACAGGGGTAGATAGGACTTTTTGTCCAATACGGTGCCCTAGCTAGGCATGCATCGGGGTGCGTTCTCTCTTATACTATAGAAGGGAGAACAACCCCCATGTAAACCTCAAGCTCTCTCAAGCTGACCGATCTTGCATATACACATCGAGGACATAAGGTATTACACTCCAGCGGCCCGAACCTCTCTAAATCCTTGTCTTTCTTTCTTCTCACATGTAGATCTCCATCGTCGCTAGCCAACCGCTGACCCCTCCTACTCACAAAGGGGCTATTCACAATGACCCTATTTGTTATTCCACAATAACTCCTTTGTAAGGAAAATGGACCCTAAGCCTTGTGCTTAGTTCCCATATGTGATTTTGGTGGTTGAACTGACAACACATGCCATAGGACTAATATTTGTGTGCAAGTGCTTTTGTCTAAAGTCCCAGGGTGTAATTGGTGGACTTGGGGTACAAAACACCTCAAAAGAGGATCTAAAAGACACAAGAAAAGATCCAAGCCACCATCAAGTTGCAAGAGAAGATCCTGACTCGGCGGTCCCGCTGACCGATCAGCGGGCCGATTTTTTGGCTCAAGAACAGAAGAAAAAGCATGCACCGGATTGAGTATCAGAGCCGGGCCGCTTAATCTACTCCATTTCATTGTCATTAGGGCTCACAACTCATATTTGGACTTTTGGCTTCACCGCCGGATTGAGTACTAGAGACGTTTTAGAGTGGGAGGATGAGTACCGGTAGCGCTCCTCACTTTGACGGCACGAACTACCCCCTATTGTTGTGTTAGAATGGCTAGTTATCTAGAGGCCATAGAGTTGGATGTTTGGAGAGTGACGAAGGAAGGAACGAAACCCCTCTCTCGGCCGGCAAAACCGACAAAAGCCGATGAGAAAGAAATATAATTCAATGCCATTGCTCATGACATTTTGTTCGGGTCTTTGAGCATTGATGTATTTAGTAGAGTATGTAGCCTCTCAAGCGCTCATGAGATTTGGGAATCGCTTCAAGCACTCCATGGCGGCACAAGTGACGTCAAGGAGCAAAAGTTTGCCTTGGTTAAGCGTGCTTTAAATTCCTTTACTATGCTTCCTAATGAATTGGCTAATGACATGTATTCACGCCTAAATTTTATTGTCAATGAGTTCAATTCAATAGGTGAAACCAAGCTAAGTGATGCCGATGTTGCGAGGAAGATCGTCGAAGTGCTTCCAAAAAAAATATGCAAGCATCACCACCTATCTTCTCCAACAAGACATGAGCACCTTGATGCCCACCAAGGTTCTTGGCAAGATCATTGCATTTGAGAAATATCAAGGGATTGGCCAAGACACCTCTCCATCTAAGTCACATGCACTCACCATTCATGGTGAAAAGAAGAAAATGGAGAAGGGCAAAAGCAAGAAAGAAATAAGCTCAAGCTCAAGCTCAAGTGAAGAAAAAGAAAATAGTGATGAAGATGATCAAGCGCAACGCTCCTCCGATGATGATGAAGAAGAAATTGCAATGTTGATCAAGAGGATGGAGAAGGCATTGAAGAAGCTCAACTCCAAGGGCGTCCCTATCACCATTGAGGAAATTGAGCACAACCGCCAAAGGAAGAAGGAAAGAAGAGGTGGTTGCTTTGGATGTGGTGGGAAAGGGCATTACATGGACTCATGTCCCATCATTGCCAAGGAGGAAAAGAAGAAAAAGTGGCACAAGCTCAAGAAGAAGGAAAAAGAACAAAGAGATAGGCACAAGGCGCTTATGAGCATAGGTATGTGGGTAGATGTGTCAAGCGATGAAGATCATCATAAGAAGCACTCCCACAAGTCTACTTCGCACAAATCATCATCCACATCGCACAAATGCCTTATGGCCCAAGGTAAAAATGAAAGTGATGTAAGTGATGATAGTGCCCTCTCCCTTTTTGGGCTTGAACAAAAAGTAGCTAGATTAATTTGTGAAGAGAGTCTTAAAACTCAATTGGCTAGCTCATCAACCAATTATGAAGAATTGGTGCTCAAGTTTGATATGGTCCTAGACCATAATGATGAGCTAATAAAGAAAATTGAGGCTCTTGAATTAAAAGCTACTTCAAGTGATGCATCCACACTCTCTTTTAAAAAATCTAAAAAGGATGCTTCTATCTCTTGCTTTGATTTAAATGCTAAACCTCACTCACCCCCTTGCAAGCCGTTTGTTAGTTGGTATGAAGATACTTGTAGGGATGAGGAATTTGAGGTACTTAGGCAAGAGGTGGATCGGCTCAAGAAGGATGTGGCAAGGCTACAAGGTCAAAGAGAGCAAGCCCAACCTTCTCAAGATAACCGCCTCAAGGTGGTGAAGAAGCTTGAGGAGAGTCAAACTATGGTTTGTTTCTTTTGCAACAAAGAAGGCCACAAGTCCTACATGTGTAAGTTAAAAAGAAGAGAAGAGGCCATCAAGAGAGAGGGAAAACTAAAGAAGGCCGTTACTCCCAAAGCACCGTAGGGTCACAAGGGTTAGGAGGACTTGGAGACTTGGTTACATTCGGATATAAGGTTTCAAGTTACAAAGCCAAGTGAAGAAATTCATCACATACCCAAGTCCTTCATTTGTTGGTAACTAGGCTTGTTTTCGTTTGGTATTTCCTTTAGCATCTAGTTACCTTTTTTGCCTAGGTTTGCATGAGCATATTTAATTTCAAGTAATGCATGCCTCGGCTATCTTATGGTAGGTTGCTTGTGTCTCATGTCTAATCCATGAGCAACCTACATGGTTTCTTAGTTTAGGCCCAAATCATAGGGTGAGCTCACTACTGGACTTAACGTCTAGTGCATAGCTCTCACAAGCAATTCAAAGCTTGTAAGCACATATTTAGGGGAGTCCATCCTATGGTTTCTTACTTTGAGACTTACAATGTTTTCAAGTTTATCATGTGTGTAGTCTCACCCATGTCCCCGAAGGTATGCATGAAGTTAAGGAAAATGGGCTTCAATCGGTAACACCTTCCTTGGTGCATATTTCAATTATTTAGAGCTACCTCCGTGCATAATATAGTTTAAGCTTACCTCTGTCTTAAATGACCAAATGTGCATATGGTTCGTCTACCATCTTATGTGTGCACACATTTAGGGGGAGTTTAACCTATGTTATGCAAGTCTCATGCATTGTGATCCGTTTGACTTCCATATCTTAAGGATCATAGTGTGCGGGACTCTCCCTTGTGCTTTTAATGCTTTCCTTTTCGGTGTTTGATTCCAAAGGGGGAGAGATTATGGACCCAAGCAAGAGGGAAGGGAGTTAAACATGAACCGGGAAGGAAAGATCAAAGAGGACCAAAAGGGGGTTGCCGCATGATCAAGAACAATGGGGAGAAATGAAGATCAAGATCAAGGCAATGGTCCAACAATAAGAGGAAAGTGGCATTGGAGTAAGGAGGAGCCTTATGTCCGTTGACCACAAGAGGGGACAAGATCATGGCAAGGGAAGATATGAGCAAATTCTTCCAATCTTTGGTGGAATAAAATGTCATTTGGTATTATTGCATATTTCAAATTCGCATCTTTGATCTTGCCTTTGCATTGCATCCTAGCAAGTAGCATGGTTGTGTTCTTCAATTTGTATCTTTTATTGCTTGCTTGGTCGTGTTGTCATCGATCACCAAAAAGGGGGAGATTGTAAGGAAAATGGGCCCTAAGCCTTGTGCTTAGTTCCCATATGTGATTTTGGTGGTTGAACTGACAACATGTGCCATGGAACTAATTTTTGTATGCAAGTGTTTTTGTCTAAAGTCCCAGGGTGTAATTGGTGGACTTGGGATACAAACTCCTCAAAGGAGGATCTAAAAGACACAAGAAAAGACCCAAACCACCATTAAGTTGCAAGGGAAGATCCTGACTCGGCGGTCCCGCTGACCGATCAGCGGGCCGATTTTTTGGCTCAAGAACAGAAGAAAAAGCATGCACCGGACAGTCCGGTGGTGCAGCACCGGACAGTTCGGTGCCTACAAGGAGCCGAGCCTAGAGCTGAAGAACCGGTGCAAAATTGTATGCACCGGAAAGTCCGGTGGCTCACCATCGGACGATATAGATTGAGAAGGCAGAGGCAAAGTCCGGGACAAAACCCACCGCCGGACAGTTCGGTGGCTCACCACCGGACAGTCCGACGGTGCCACTGGACGATATAAACCGAGGATAATCACGATTGAAGACCCGGCGCTATAACGCACCGGACAGTCCTGTGGCTCCAACGGTCACATTGTCAGAGCAACGGTCGACTCGAAGAAGGGGCAGATTACACGCACCGGACAGTCCGGTGGTGGGTACGCAGAAAAGCTGAAAAAGCCCCCAACGGCTAGTTTTGGAGGTGAGGCCTATATATACCCCCTTGGCCGGCCTCTCCAGTGTGGTTGGAGTATCCTGAGCCTAGCACAAGTGTTGATACAGATTTCCATGCCCATTTGAAGTGTAGCAACCACATTTGTGAGCCCAACCACCATATGAGCAAATAGACACATCCCGGCATAGCGAGAGCTTGTTAGCATCTTGGCTTAGGCCTATTTGTCTAGTATCTGTGCCTGCGTGCATGACCTTGTATCAAGTGCGGCTATAAGTCTTGCGAGACCCTCCGGAGTGTGGAGTGGCTGCCACCATCTTGTGAGAGGGAGGAAGGCCCTCGGCTAGTTGGCCGAAGCTTCCCATAGTGGAGACGGCGGGGTAGCTCCGCGAGAAGGACTCAGAAGACCCCAACGACCTATCCATCCTCTACCCTTGCGTGGGCGAGGCCGTGGTACGAGAGGACCACGCGAGAGATAGGTTCGGGTGGGTGTGTACCAAGGATATTCGGAGACCCGACCGGGGTTGCTTGACTTCCGCGGAAGTCACTTTGCCATCCTCCACCCTTGAGTGGGCGATGCCGTGTTCCTTTGAGGACCACGCGTGAGCAAAGCCCTTAGTGGAGCGCCAACGAGGAGTAGGGGGTAGAGACCGTGAGTCTCCCCGAACCTCGGAAAAAAATCTCCGTGTCTTCATTGTGTGCCATCACCGTCATCGTCTATGGGAGTTTGCATTCTCTATCTCATCTCCTTAGCTTCCGCATTTACATTCTTGCAATTGTGTACTTACTTTCCTTGAATAGCTTGATAAGTTAGTTTCTAGGTGGAACTAGGTTGCAAGACTTGGCCACGATAGAAGTAGCAACATTTAGCAAAACCTTAGTGCACATAGCTAGATTTACTTGCATAGGTTTTGCTTAGTAGTTGTAGTTTTTAGTAAGCCTTGTTTTTAGGAATCCTAATTCACCCCCCTCTTAGGCGTCGGTCCTCCCTTCACAAAGGGGCGGAGAGTGACGGCGGTGGCGGGTGGCTATTTATAGTTGGCGCGGTGGAGACATGGAGCGGCGGTGCGCTGCACACTTGGCGCGGCGCCGCGGTGCTAGGTGGCGGTGCGGCGCGATGGCGAGCTGCAGCAGAGATGGGAGCGATGGTAGGGCCGGGGAGATTTGGCTTGGCGCGCGGGGCTATTGAAGGCGCGGGGCTGTCAATGCGGGGCGGGCAGGCGGCGTCGTGGTGGGGTCAGCGGGGGCAGCGGCGCCTGCTGCGCAAGCGGTGCACGCGCGGCGCGGTTTGCACGCGTGGTGCGGCGCGTCCAACGTGCTGGGGAAGAAGACAGGAGGGGGGAGTTGCTGGTGGGTAGGGCGTGGTGGCCGAGAGAGGGGCGCGGTGCGGCTGTTGCAGCGGGGGCCGGCACGGTCCATGGTGGTGGCGTGGTGTTGCGCATCGCGGAGCGCGCGGCGTGCGCGTCGCATGCCGGAGGAGGAAGAAGTGGGTGAGGGAGAGCAGCTGACGGGCGGGGCCCATGTGGCAGTGGGAAGGAGGAGGGGGAGGCGCCAGCGAGCTAGGCTGGCTCGGCCCAGGTGGGCAGGGCAGGAGGGGGCGGGCCGCAGGGGAAGAGAGATGGGCCGGGGCGAGAGGGCTGTGGCCCAAGCAGAAATCCCCTTTTCTTTTTCTTTTCTATTTCCTGGATTTGATTTTGGAATTTTGGAGGGAATTTTCGAGAGAATTTTGGGGAGAATTTTGTGGAGGATTTTGGTGGCGATTATTTGGATTAATTGGAGATTTTTGTTGAGCTCATATTAGCACACTCAAAATAAACAACCAAACAAGGTTTTGGAAACCGATTTTGAATTAGGGAAAGATTAAGAAAATATTTTCCGGTGCTAATTTTCGGAACGTTACAAGGAGTCACCAACCACAATGTGGAGGCCAGGCAAGGGGGTATTTATAACCCAAGCCTCAAAACTAACTGATGGAAGCTTTCTTTCCTTTTCTGCGTGACCATCGGACCGTACGGTGGTACACCACTGAGCCATCCGGTGTGTGTATTCGTCTAGCCGTTGAGTCGACCATTGGATTGAGAATTCAACCGTTGGAACTAGACTTGAGCATTTCTCGGGTCGGGTCGGGTTCGGGTTGGGTCGAAAAAACCCAACGGTTTTGTGGCGGCCCGAACCTGACCCGACCCGGTGGTCGGGTCAAAAAATTCAGCCCGCACCGGTCGTGTCGGGCCGGGTTCGGGCGGGTCGGGTCGGGCCTGTGTAAATTGTCGGGTTCTTCGGGTTTTTTCGGGTTTCGGGTCAAAATTCTTGGTCCGGACCCGACCCGCCAGACATACCGGGTTGAAAATATCGGTCCGAGCCCACCCGTCAAACTCTTCGGGTCGGGTTGGGTCGATCCATTTTCGGGCGGATCGGGTCGGGTTTACCGGGTCGGGCAGCCCATGCCCAGGTCTAGTTGGAACCACCATACCGTCTGGTGCGTGTTAGCGCTTGGGTCTTCAAGTTGATGTAGTCTCAGTCCAGAACGTCAGGTGGATCACCGAACCATCCAGTGCTTACCGTCTGGTGCGTGTAAAGGCCGGGACGCGGTCGCTCCTTCTCCACTACCTAGAACGTCCAGTGGTAGACCACTGGAACGGTTGGTGCATGAAATCCGCACTGGGTCTTCAGTCTTCAACTTCGACTTCTTCTCGCCGGACCGTCCGGTGCGTGAAAAATCGGCCCTCTGATCGGTTAGTGGGACCGCCGTATTGTGCACACACTTCTGACAGGATGGAGTCATGAGTCTTCCCTTGTGATCTCTTAGATCTTCTTTAAGGTATTTGTTCTCCAAGTTCTCTGCTTGGAACTTGGGACTTTAAACAAAAACACCACAAATTTTTGGAGGTGGATAGAATTTGTTGAGCTCATAAACACACACTCAAGCAAACAAGGTTTGAAAATCTAATTTAGAATTAAAGGAAGATTTAGAGAAAATTCTCAAGGTCAAACTTTTGGGGTTGTTACAGCCTAAGAGGGGGTGAATTAGGATTTCTAAATCTAAGGTTCTCTAAAAACCACAACTACAAACCAAAACTTTTGCAAAGTTACTCTAGCTATGTGCACTAAGGTTTTGCTAAGTGTTGCTAATTCTACAGTGGCCAAGTATTGCAACCTAGTTCCACCTAGAAGCTAACCTATGACGCTAGTCTAGGAATTAGAGATGGCAATGGGTACCCGATACCCGAAACCCGATGGGTTTTTACCCTATTAGGGTATGGGTATGGAATGAATTTTACACCTGTGGGTATGTTAGTGGGCAAAATGTTGCGCCCGTCGGGTATGGCAGGTACGGGTGTGGTCACCTACTACCCAAACCCGTGTACCCGTGGGTAATATTTACCCGGTTTTGCCACACAGTTCCGACTGAATCTGGCCCAATCCTACAAGGCCGGCCCAACTGCTTCATATATAAGCAGACCTAAACCCTAGCTCCGCTTGGCCATTCCTCACTCTACTCAGCGCCGCTCCCCTCCCTGCGAGCCGCCGCTTGCGGCCTGCCTGACGCTCATGCCAAACACCCCCACAAGTTCGCAGCTCTAGCTGGCAAGCAGCAGATGCCTCCGACCTCCCCTCAACTCTTCTCACCGCGCATCCTTCAGGCTCCAGCTACCTCCCTTAGTTGAGAAATCTCGGTCTTCAGTCAACCAAGATCTGGCTTGAGCATTTATGAGTGTAGTAGCTGATCCCCTCTTTGCTTTGCCTCAATGTCATCTCCATCTAGACGAGAACAGCCCGCAACCAGGAATCCAGTGTAAATTAGTCTCGAAGATCTCAATCCTTGTTTTGTTTTCTTTTCACCAGTAGTTCAACGATGTACATTTGTACTAGCATATTATATAGGATTTATTTGGTACTACTACTTTTCATTTGTGAGTTTACATGTAACGATGGAGATGCAAGTCCCTGTTTTTTTCCTATATGATCTTTTGACTTAATCTTATGGATCAATGTCAGTGTGTCACCAAATAGCGGGATCCCCCAAATAGCCCATGTATTTGTTGGCACGGGTTACCCACCGGGTATTAAAACCCGCACGGGTACGGGTATCCTATCGGGTAGATTTCTTTTTCGCGGGCACGGGTATGGATTGGCACTACCCATCGGGTGTGTACCCGTTGCCATCTCTACTAGGAATGTAAGCACACAATTGCAAGAAGGTAAATGCGGAAACTAAAGAGATGGGTAGAGATATCCAAAATCCCGATGACAATGAAGGTGATGGCACATGAAGGAGACATGGCGATATTTTCCTAAGGTTCGGGGAGACCAACGTGTCTCTACCCCCTACTTCTCATTTGGCACCCCCCGTACAGCTTTGCTCTCACGTAGTCCTCAAAGGAATACAACCTCGCCCACGCAAGGGTGGATAATGGCAAACTCACCTCCGTGGAGGACAAGCAACTGGGTCGGGTCTCCGATTATCCCCGGTACACACCCACATGACCCCTTCTCTCACGTAGTCTTGGACTACAGCTTTTCCCACACAAGGGTCGAGGATTATCAGGCTGTTGGAGTCTTCCGTGGGCCTTCTCGTGGAGCTACCCCGCCATCGCCACTAATGATGCTTTGGCCAATGTGCCGAGGGCCTTCCTCCCTCTCACAAGTAAGGTGGCGGCCACTCCACACTCCAGAGAGTCTCGCAAGACTTACAAGCCCCACACTTACAAAGATGGCGTGCACACATGCACGAGTAAAGACAATAGGCTTAAGCAAAGATGCTTTGCAAGCTCTAGTTATGCCGAGATGTGTCTATTAGCTCTTATAGTGGTTGGGCTTTAGAAGATGTGTGTATTGGCTCTTTGGATGGATCAAGAGTATGCCTAAACACTAGAATGAGCTCAGGAGTCACCAACCACAATGTGGAGGCCAGGCAAGTGGGTATTTATAGCCCAAGCCTCAAAACTAACTGATGGAAGCTTTCTTTCCTTTTCTGTGTGACCACCAGACCGTACAGTGGTACACCACTGGACCGTTCGGTGTGTGTATTCGGCTAGCTGTTGAGTCGACCATTGGACTAAGAATTTGACCATTGGAACCACCGGACCGTCCGGTGCGTGCTAGCACTTGGGTCTTCAAGTTGATGTAGTCTTAGTCCAAAACGTCCGGTGGATCACCAATCATCCGGTTCTTACTGTCCGGTGCGTGTAAACGCTAGGACGCGGTCGCTCCTTCTCCATTGCCTAGAACGTCTGGTGATAGACCACCGGAACGTCTGGTGCATGAAATCCGCACTAGGTCTTGAGTCTTCAACTTCGGCTTTTTCTCACCGGACCGTCCGGTGCGTGAAAAATCAGCCCTCTGACCGGTCAGTGGGACCGCCGTGTTGTGCACACGCTTCTGGCAGGATGGAGTCTTGGGTCTTCTCTTGTGATCTTTTAGACCTTCTTTGAGGTGTTTGTTCTCCAAGTTCTCTACTTGGACCCTGGGACTTTAAACAAAAACACCACAAATTAGTCCCAAAAGGTACGTACGTGTTGTCAGCTCAACCACCAAAATCATATTAGGGAACTAGGCACGAGGCTTAGGGTCCATTTTCCTACATCACCCAACCTGCTGAAACCCCCACTAGGAATGACCTTAGGGGGAAGAAAGCAGTACCATCTAGACTTGAAAACCAAGGTTTGGAAACCATATGCATGTTTTGGGCCCATTGATATGTTTTGGACACCATATCTCAATTGACCTAAGAAACAAAGCATGGTATTATATACATTGCAGAGGTTGTACTATTCCCTCCTCGAATGAGATGGCATGGCATAAAAATGATACAATGTATTGAGAATAGCCTAGATATGCAAAGGCTCCAAACACAGTCACAATAGCCATGCAGGAGCTGGAGAGTGAGGAGCTTGTCGGATCGGTGGCGGATCTGTGCATATCTTCTACTACTACTATCTACGTGTGTAGCTAGGTTGGTAGGCTTGTTCCCAGTGACTAGGGTTTGTGATCCACCGGTTCTTTTGTCCCTTCACAATGTCTCCGATGGCAGTGGTGCTATCAACATTGCTTTTCTCGGAGACGGTGATGTGAGGTATGCTCCCTGCTCGAGAAATCTGGTTCGTTTTACTCCCTTCGGGTTTCTTCATCATCGTGTTATTTGGAGTCACTGGCGGTGCTCATGGCGTCATATCTCGTCTCTCTCGCGATGATTTGGCCTCTAGCCTTCTTGTTTTGCTCGGGCGTTCAAAGTTACAGGTGCATATCGTCGACATCAATATCCCGACTAATGAAGCTTCAAATCTGTATATGGCTTCTTTGGAAGCTTCTTCATCGAGGTGGGAATCGTCTTCAAGCTGCAAGCTTGGCGCTTCTCTCGTCCAGAGGCGTTGCGTAAAGTGGTGGCTCCTGTTGCCGGGGGACGAAGACGACCAAGAGATCTTTGCAAGGACTTGGATGTACTTTTCTTGTTTCACATGGATGTCCTTGTAAAGTAGTATGTGTAATCTTTTATGAATAAATGAAATGCAACCCATTTTCTCAAACATCCATTGTACCATTTTTTTTTTTGAAATGTGGTCTCAGCCCCACGAGAGAAACAAGAGAGAAACCGTTTCGTTTTGTCGTCCCCAAGAGAATGGGGGGAGATGAACAAAGATACCACAGCATTAGTGGGTCGATATCGGCTGTGATCCCGGTCGCTGGAGCAATGAATCAGGGAATAGAAGGGAGGATTTGGTGTGATCCGGTGCATTGGTTGCCACTGCCCACTACCACCTAGCGGCAGTACGGGCTGATCCTCCCCTGGTGCAATTACTGTGCCAAATCTTCCCTGCGACGACGACGATGGCTCGGCACACATGCACGGACGCGCGCTCGTCGTAGACCGTCGCGTCGCACCACGCGCGGGGGGGTCCGGCGGCACCGCACGGACAGGGAGGGGGCGTTTCGCCATGCCACCACAGCTCGTACGTACTAGGTAGCCCACCACCACCCCCACACTGCCACACAAACGCAGGCAGACCACGCACATGCGCCGCCGGCACCGTAACGCGGTTTCGCCACGGATCCCGCGCGCGCCGGCCCGAGATCGGACGGCCAGGCAGGGCCCATCCTGCATGCCCCTCCTCCGATCCTACAGCTGAACGCAGACGACAGCCGGGCACGGGCAGACACGACGAGGCAGCAGACAGAGGAGGAGAGAGGTGTTGACTTGTGTTGACGATGCTGTCGTCAGTCCGTCAGGCTCTTGGCTGGTCAAGCACGCAACGCGAGCCGGGCTGGCGCGCGCCCCCGGCGGGTTTCACTGCCACCGGCCCGGCCCGGCCCGGCCCGGCCCGTTTACTGTGCCTGCGGACGCGCAGTTATGGCGCGCATGCAACGCATGCATTTATTACCGCCTGTCGTCGTTCACCTCCACCCCCACCCACAGTCGCCGCCTCGATCTCTCTCTCTCTCCTCTCCCCCGCTGTAATCCGCTCCCGTAATTACCCCCGCCCCGCATTTATTCGTACCACCACCCGCCCACGATACGCGCTCGGCCGCCGGCCAGTGACACGCGGGCCGTCGCTGCCACGTGGGGTCCCCCGGTGGGTGGGGTCCTGAGGTCAGCGGGGAGAAGCGTCACGCGGAAGCAAACGCGGGGAGAGAGAGAGAGAGGTCAAACGGGAGGGAGGCGTCACATCACATCGGCCACACACACAGACACAGTGCACAACAACTGCAAACGGCCTGCTGGCTGCTGCGAGAGGAGGAGGAGGAGAACGAAGACGAGAGCGCAGGGCAAAGGCAGCGGAACGAGGAGGAGAAGCCAGCCGATCGACCTCGATCGATCGTCCTCTTCGTCTTCAACCTCGCGTCGTGTTCAGCGCGTAGGTGAGCCGGCCGCCTCTGCCTTGCGTTGGAGAACAGGAGAGGGAGCGAGGGAGGGGGGAGGAAGGAAGCAGGAGGTACGCCGAGGCATAGAACAACCGACAGGCTATTTACTGCCGCCATTTAACCCCCCGCCCTTGTCTCGCCCCCATTCCTCGCCTCGCCTCCTGCCCTTTCACTTCCATCGCCCCCCTCTCCTCTCCTCTCCCTCCCCAGAGCCTTCCCTTTCCAGCACCTCCCGCTAAATTCTCTTCCTCTCCCCCTGTACTCGGCATGCCGTTCTTCGTCTTGGGGTTTTAATTACTTTTGCTTCTGCTTGGGGGGGGTTGTGTTGGGGCGAATAATCATCAGGACAACGACGAGAGCACTTCATCGGCTCATCTGCCGGCCGGTCGGGGAAGGAAGGAATCAAGGAAGGATGTTCGGGGACTGCCAGGTCCTGTCCTCGATGGCCGCCATGGCTGGGGCCTCATCCTCGGCGGACGCGCTCTTCATCCCCAACCCAGGCGCGCTCGCCGGCTTCATGTCCTCCTCCTCCGCCGCCGCCGCCATGCCATTCCACCACTTCTCCACCAGCACCACCGCCCTAATACCTGTAAGCAGTGACTGCTCTTCGTAAGTAAGTTCTTGATGTGTCTGCCTGCCTGCCTGCTGAAATGGTATGCCTGTGTGCGCAGAAGGAGGAGGGCGGTGGCATTCTGGCCGCGCTCCAAGCGGCCAAGGACGAGGACATGGAGCTGGAGATGGACATGGAGCTCAGCGGCGGCTCCGGCAGCGGCCATCTGGACGGCCTGCTTAGCTTCGCGGACGTGGACGACGACCGGCCCGACCAGAAGCCGCAGCAAAGCGGCGGCGGCCTGGAGCTCCAGACCACCACGACGGCGGACGCCGCCGGGCAGCAGCAGCAGCAGCTGGCCACCAACGGCAAGAAGAAGCGGTACCACCGCCACACGGCGCACCAGATCCAGCAGATGGAAGCGTAAGAATGCATTCCGTTTCGTTTCATCGTCTTAATTGTTCCTTCTCTTCTCCCAACGAATCGAATCGAATCGATCTCTGATCCATGGACGATGCTGCCTGCATGATGCATGCGCTCTCCATTGCACGCGCACGGATCAGGCTGTTCAAGGAGTGCCCCCACCCGGACGACAAGCAGCGGCTGAAGCTGAGCCAGGAGCTGGGGCTCAAGCCCCGGCAGGTCAAGTTCTGGTTCCAGAACCGGCGCACGCAGATGAAGGCGCAGCAGGACCGCGCCGACAACGTGCTCCTCCGCGCCGAGAACGAGAGCCTCAAGAGCGACAACTACCGCCTCCAGGCCGCCATCCGCAACGTCGTCTGCCCCAACTGCGGCCACGCCGCCGTCCTCGGCGACATGTCCTACGAGGAGCAGCAGCTGCGCATCGAGAACGCCAGGCTCAAGGACGAGGTTGGTTGGTGTCATGGCATGCCCCGGCCCGCTCCCTAGTCCCCTCCCTCCCTACCTACTCAGCTCGCTCCTCCCTTAAACCCTAATAAGCACTCGCTGCACTGCATGCAAGAATCCTGGACACCCATGGACGAGCAAAGTACTGCTGATTTTTATTTTATTTTACATTTGCGGTTCGGATCGGACCACCACCAACACTGTTCATTTCATTATTGTGCCTGCAGCTCGACCGCTTGGCGTGCATCGCGACCCGCTACGGCGGCGGCGGCCGCCAGCCGAGCATGTCATCCTCGCTGGGCTGCCTATCGGCGCCCCCGCCGCCGGTGCTCATGCCGCCGCTCGACCTCGACATGAGTGTCTACTCTCGCCACTTCACCGAACAGTCTCCCGTCATGGGCTGCGGCGACCTCATCCAGTCCGTCCTCGCGCCGCCGCCGCAGCAGATCGCCGGCGGGGCCGAGCGCCACGCCACGTCGTCGTACGTGGACGCCATGGGCGGGCCTGTCCAGGAGCAGGACAGGCAGCTGGTGCTGGACCTCGCCGCCACAGCGGCCGACACCCTCGCCAAGATGTGCCGTGCGGGTGAGCCGCTCTGGCGCCAGCGCTGCCAGGGCGCGAGCTCCGAGGTCATGGTGGCCGATGAGCACACGCGGATGTTCAGCTGGCCAGTCGACGGCGGGAAGCAGGGCAGTTCCTCCGCGGCCGCCGCAGCAAGGACCGAGGGATCAAGGGACAGCGCCGTGGTTATCATGAACAGCATCACGCTGGTGGATGCCTTCCTGGATGCCGTGAGTTTTCTATCCCCACAACTTAATCTCCGATCACCCCAATCCCCAACCTATATCTTTTATTGTGTAATAATAAATTCTTCTTTCAGCGATTTGGTCTCGAATAAACATTTTGACAAAAAGTTGTATCTTGGCAGAACAAATGGATGGAGCTGTTCCCTTCGATCGTGTCCAAGGCAAGAACCATTCAGGTCATAAACCATGGAGCCGCATCTGGCCATCTTGGAAGTGGATCTCTCCTCTTGGTAACTAGCTCTCATACTCTTTACCTGATGATCCGTTTATTATGAGTTGTTAATAATGTAAAATGTGGCATCAAATGTGATCGATCTGATTGCATCGAACGAATTAACAGATGCAGGCGGAGGTGCAGTTCCCGTCTCCTTTGGTGCCTGCGCGGGAGGTGGTGTTCTTCCGCTACGGCGTGCACAACGGCGACGAGGGGACCTGGTCCGTCGTCGACTTCCCGGCGGAGGGGTTCCAGCTGGAGGCGCTGCAGACCTCGTCGGTGGTCAAGTGCAGGAGGCGCCCTTCCGGCTGCATCATCCAGGACATGCCCAATGGCTACTCAAGGGTAACCATGCCACTTGAACACGAGCGCGTGATGCATGCTCCTACTAGTCATATATGGGGATTGACACGTGTACTTTGCGTGCAGGTGGTGTGGGTGGAGCACATGGAGATGGTTGGAGAGGAGAAGCCGCTGCACCATGTGTTCAAGAATTACGTTGCCAGCGGCGCTGCCTTTGGGGCGACGCGCTGGGTCTCCCTGCTCCAGCGCCAATGCGAGCGCCTTGCCAGCGAACTTGCCCGCAACATCGCCGATCTCGGAGGTATACTCAACCATCTGTTGCTGCAATTATAAAACTCGATGTATCGTTGGTTTCAATTGCATATTACACCGCATCATCTGTTCATTCTGCATGCTTGTTTTCTGCTTAAGAGCTGCAGCTCGAAGCTTCAATTTGTCCAAATTCACAGATAATGAAATCTGTTTGTATAATTCCGTCTTGTCTACCAACTGTTCGACCTTTTGCCTTAGAGGGCACATTTCAACATAATGTTAGGGGTTTGAGTTTATCTTCATCTGTTTTGGAAAGAAAGCTGTTGCAGTATACTCCCAATCCATATGCATAGATAGGTGCCATTTAGAACATTTGGTCTAACCGTGTCATGTTATTTTTCACCTTGTCTTACACTGTAATTCCCAGTGATCCGCACTCCAGAGGCACGAACAAATATGATGAAGCTGTCACAACGGATGATCACCACTTTCTGTGCCAACATCAGTGCTTCTGGGAGCCAATCTTGGACGTCACTTTCAGAATCTACAGAGGACACGATCAGGGTCACTACTCGGAAGAACACAGATCCAGGGCAGCCCAGCGGTGTCATCCTGACTGCTGTCTCCACAAGTTGGCTTCCTTTCAGCCATCAGCAGGTCTTTGAGCTTCTTGCTGATGAACAACAACGTTGTCAGGTAGTATATGTATTTATGATTTCAAAAATGCTGTGTTATTGTCTGCATTCTTGGTTTTGGTGGCGTCCTGTTGTTGTTTAATTTGATTTAGTTGTGTCTTGAATCCTGATGGGTGTTGTACTTCTGCAGCTTGAGATTTTGTCCAGCGGGGGCTCACTTCATGAAGTTGCACACATTGCAAATGGGTCACACCCAAGGAATTGCATTTCTCTTCTTCGAATTAATGTGAGTACCTTATTTCTGCTTCTGATTGTTGGAGCTTGTAACAATAGTCCTCAGATTTGAACGGTAAAAGTTTATTGAGTTTATAGATGCTATATGCCGCTAATTTCCTGCTTAGGGCATAATCAGTTCTTGTACTTACCGCCGAAAGTTCATTTTAGCAATGAATTCTGAACTACGGATCGTGATATTAATTCGGACCGATAATTTAGGCCTATGTCTGAACTGTGAGAACTATACATTGTTGACTTTTATGATATGAACCTGTCCATATTACCAGTGGAAGAATTGTGCATATATCCTTTATGTCTATAACAAAAAAAGTTGTCAAATGGATTTTGTTTTCGTTTTTCTGTTTTTCTTTTCCTGCTCACTGGCACTGACTGACCGCAGTAACTGTTCTCTGGTGTAGAACTGTTGATCATTTTAATAGTTCTACAAGCACTAACTATTTGCTACCAATGCCAAGGACAAGAAATTAACACAGGTTACTTGAACTGCACAGTACTGAAGATGCCACAATAAATGAGATTTGATCTCTGCTCTGGGTCTTAGCACATGCATCATTTTGCTACCAAAATTTCAGTTACATTTCCTGTCACTAGTAATACCTTAAGATTCCATCTGGAAGGAAAGGAAATATTGTGTTTCATTGCATGTTGTTGCATGGAGCAAAGCTTATGTCTAAAAGATCCTCTTTTTATGGTATCAGCCCACATGCAATCATATGTTTTTATATGAGACATTTATAATATGTACTAGTACATTGAAGTACATGGGTAGCCTGACAGTCATATATTACATCAGTGTTTGTGGTGAATGATTTATGTTCATCTTTCTTTGAGTAAAAACTCATTAGTGTTCCTGATCATTTATTTATATACTTTGAGTAAAAAGTATGAGAACTGACGGTTTTTTTTTTTTTTTTTTTGCAACTGCTAAAAATAACAGGCCGCAAGCAACTCATCCCAGAATGTGGAGCTGCTGCTGCAGGAGAGCAGCACCCACCCTGAAGGCGGGAGCCTTGTGGTGTTTGCGACTGTGGATGTGGATGCAATCCAAGTGACAATGAGCGGCGAGGACCCTTCCTACATCCCTCTCCTCCCCTTGGGGTTTGCCATCTCCCCGGCCGCCAATCCTTCGCCTGGAGCACCCAGTGCAAGCTCCAGCAATGGCGAGAGCAGCCCAGGTAATACAGACGAGCCCACCAGCGGCTGCCTCCTCACTGTCGGCATGCAAGTGCTAGCCAGCGCAGTGCCCTCAGCCAAGCTCAACCTCTCAAGTGTCACCGCAATCAACAGCCATGTCTGCAACGCCATCCAGCAGATTACAGCTGCACTCAAAGGCGCCGGGTTGAGCCGGGCTGAAACGACGGCTGCTGGCTCCGACTAGTAGCAAGAGTAACCTGGTGGGGGAACGGAGGAGAGCAGATCGACGCAGACCAAAATGCCTTTCCCAAGTCTGGTTAGGTGCAAGGGAGGGTTTGACAAGAGCCCGAAACTAACACATGGAAAATTCAAACTCTTCTCTTTCCCGCCATACGCCTCTCAAAATGACAAAAATACCCCCCGACCAAACAAACAGTGTGGGGGGCATTTTGATCATTTTGGGAAGGTAGTGCTATCTGCAGCCACTAGAAAAAGGGTCTTGTCAAGCTCTCACTTGCACCGGCTGAATGGATCACAAGTAGCAACCTGGCATTTTTGGTCATGCAGTTCTTGCTGCTCTCAGTCGTTCCCCTCCCTGTGAAGGTTAGCTTCGGTCGTCGGTATGTTTATTTTATTTTTGTAATAATAAGATGGAAGTTTGCGCGCGTAATGGTTCGTTGTCGGTCGAGGAGCTGTATAACTCTGTGTTAGAGGTTTAAAACTTTATTGATTGTGTAGGAGAGGAGAGAAAAAGTGTGAGAGGAGGAGTCAAGAGCGAACCAAAGCAGTTGTGACCCTTGGATTGGATCCCAGGCCATGAGGGGGAGAAGGGTCTTGGTTCGGGAATTGACTTGTTCCCTCTCTGCACTGCCCTTGTCGATCTGTAACCCTGCTTGTTTATCATGTTATTAAACTCCAGGTTGTTTTGATTGCATTGGTAGATCGATGATCATGCTCATGCCTGTCTGCAGCTCTTGCTCTGGGAGTGAATGTGTGTGGTTCCCTTTTGTTTCTTGTGTCGACCTAATCTGTGGCGCGCTGGGCAGGGACTTGAATGCCCTGCCTTTCTGCTGCACACCACTGCATTGCATTGGATCCTGTTGCTACTGTGGTAGAGCGTGGAGGGCCTGGGCGCCTGGCCCAGGCGACCCAGTCCTTGAGCTGCACAAGGCAATGCAGGCATCCTGCTGGTTATTTATTCCTGCGTACTATGCATGGAGATGCGGTGTCTGATGATCTATTTGATGGGTAGTTGGGGAGATGCCCCCTCATAAATAGCTTTCCAGGGGGAGGCGAAGGGACCGGCCAGCTCCTCTTCTCCCCCCAGCTGCACTGCATTGCGTTTCTTTGTTTGATGCTTTCGGTTCTGCCATTTATGTGATGAAATGAAAGTAGCATCATGCTTTGTTTTAGCTGGATCAGGAATCCCTACCCCCTCTCTGTTCAGCTGGATAGGCCTTTGAAGTCCTGACACTGACCGGAGCTAAGGCTATCTATAATGAAACTCCTCAAATCCCATTTTCTATCACTGTTTCACCTACCTCCCTTTCTGTCTATTGCAAAACAGTGTTTTGAGAAATCTTTAAAATCCAACCATAGTGGATATCCTAAGGAAGCATGCTGCATTTGCTACCTGCTGTTGCCAAGGCAGAAAACCGTGCTTTACTTTGGACATTAGGATCTATTGCTATGCACAAAATGGCTTATACAAAAGAGTGACCGCCAAAGTGCAACAAACGCTCTAAACTACCATCCCCATTATTCGGCTAGTTGTATTGACCGGATAGTCTGCTCCACCTCCAAATCACTAGACTGGACAGTCGTTGCAGCACAAGGTAAAGTCAGCAAGAAGATGTACTGATTGGACCGTCCGAAGTTTGATCAACTACAAAGATCGGAGAGTCACTAGACATTAATTCTAGAAAAGGCTGAATTTTAGAGAAAAGGCTAAAGAAGTGAAGACCAAGTTAGATGAACTCGCCGAACAATGATCCCCATTAGGACAGTTGACCGGATAGTCTCCAATGGTTAGTTCAAAAGTACAATGGACTCGACTGTCCAGTGTATGCATAGGTGATAAGTACCATACTATCCTATCAATACAAAATCTGTCAGCCTCAATCTAAACGGCTACTTGGCTCTTAGGGGCTATAAATTAAAGCAACACCGCTCAATAATTTGAAGCTCACTGGAACTGAAGAACATCACTCTTGTGTTAAAACACATTCTTGAGAGGTCTAGTCATCCAAAGTGCTTGAGAGCATGTCCATCGCTTAGTACTTTGTGAGTGCTTGCTTAAGCCACTTAGTGCATATCTGTTGCGACCAAGGTTAGTGTTGAGAATTGCATGCTCTTGTTGTTGGCGCTTGTGTGTGCTCTTGCTGCTAGTGCTTGTGCACATTATCTTTGTAAGTGTAGGGCTTGTAAGTCTTACGAGACTCTACAAAGTGTAAAGTAGTCACCACCTTATTTGTAATAAGAGGGAGGGAAGCCCTCGATATTTCGTCTAAAGCTCACCATAGTAGGAATGGCAACGAGGTACAGTTTATATGCGTGCATGCATGTAAAAACCCGCGTAGGTGAGGATACATGCTGTCTCATGTTGTGTCCATGGGTGCGGATTTGAAGTTGAACCCCGATGGGTAAAACTTTGCGGGCACAAAAAACATGTGCTCGTGCCTCTATACCCACGTATCCCTTTGACTTGTGTACCCATCCTTATTGGTGAATATGAACATGCTACTTAATTATTTGGTTTCGAACAATTTGTTGTGTGGATTGTGGACCACTACTTTTGTTGAAGTGGCGAACTACATGATTGCTATCCATAGTATGTTAACAATGTATTGCTATTAAACTATCTAATTTATGTTGTTTATTCTTATTGGTGGGTTCGTGGACATACCCGAGGGTATAGATTTATGCCCTTCTTGGGCGTGGGTGTGGGTTTGAGATGTACCTCACGGATGCGGGTCTGTGTGGCCTCCACCTGTGGGTAATGTGCCTATTGCCATCCCTACACCATAGTGAAGCAGACATAGAACATCTGAGAGAGGTTTGCAGGAGTCCCCATTTGCGCGTGGAGGAGAATTAAGACATCCACGGAGTTACCCGACTGAGAGCTTGGCCCTTGCACAATCAACCTTTGCTCTTGATCCTTGCATAGGTTAAGGTTTAGCAAGGCTCTTGAGAGGGTCTCCAACGAAGAGTTCTGGTTAGTGTATATTGTTTTATCTGCATTATGTTTTCTTAAGTTGTTCTTAGAGATAGTTTGTAGAACACCTAATTCACCTTCCCTCTTAGGACGCCACAATCTCACGTTCAGTCTCCTATAACTTAAAAGGACTTCTGGCATTCCTTCAAACAACCATGAACTTGTACATGTGTGTGAGCATAGGCTCCTAAAGGTATGTTTATAACCATTGCTATAACGGGTTTGCGGATATAAGGTTATTAGATGAATTATGTGTTCATTGGTTATTCGCTGAAAGAAGCCCCTCAGTTTGGTTTGGATTTCATAACACAGTCATGGTTCTCACTCAAGGTTAAGAACTATTTTAGTCCGAAGTATCATAAGATGGAGAGGAATACTCAAGTTACTATAGGGATTTATCATGTTATGACTTAAACATGAGAGGTAGTTCTCGTTAGATTCGGAGTAGTCGTTATTGCTTTCCACAAACAATCAATAAACAAATGGCAGAGAAGTCGAGAACAAGGCGGATTAACACTTCTAAGTGACGAGCATATGCAGAATTATACACAACACAAATGTGTAAGGAAATGACTAACTGACTGAACTGAGGTTCACAAGAAGTGACCTCGTTCCTACATCTCAACAGAAAACTCTTTATACCCTGTACTGTGATATGCTGTGTACATACTACACACGAACGTGTTCTCTCCTAGTTCTGAGCTCCCAAAAATTCAGGGTCCAGTCCTGACGGTTAAACGACCTCCAAGACTCCACAAGTCCACAACAGAGACATCCCAGATCTCAGTGAATCGTACCACTACCAAGCTTGAAAAGGCACGGCAGTAGCAACCAGATGGTGCGTGCGTGCTTGACTAACAACCCAGGGATCCTGCCTTGCTCCGCCGTCATCCAGGATCCGGTTAACTTCTGCGAAAACACGGCGACGCCGTGCCGATCTGGGTCCTACAGCCTTCTTGTTGGCAGGCATGGGTGTCCGGAGCACCACGGCATCTTTGTTCTCCTTCTCCTTGTGCTGCTCCTTCGTCTTCCGGTCACATCTCTTCAGCCTGCGCATGCTTCGCTCCTTCGTCTTCTGGTCAGTTTGAGGCGTCGCCCCTAGATTGGCTGCATGCATGAATCAAGAGCTCAGTTTATTGCATCAAACAATGTACTGGGGTAGCGTTACTCAGATTATGAATTGGGTTCCAAAAGAAGGCAAATTTCTGACAACACCCTGAAGCCTGTACATGGCTACGTTTCCAGATTCTCGTCAGAAACCGTGTTTCCTGAGGATGCTATGTTCAAAATGCTTTACTCAAATTAAGGGCTGCTGATGAATCCATCAGATCCTAGTTCCAGGGTTCACATCAAACTTTAGAAGATTATGCATCTTAATTGTACTTATATCACCCCAATGGATTTATAAAGAAAAAGTGAACAACTAATGTACAATAAACTCTGTTTCTCGTCAAAAATGAACCTGTTACAGCATATTCTCATTCAAAAGACTAGTCAGGATCCCTCCCAGTGCCAGATTTATTAAGAGGAACACAAGCTCAGAGAAAAGGATGTAGTAGTACTAACTTTTGCACAGGACTGAAAGCGAAGCAATCACGAGTTCATGACAGGATGATAAAACGCAAACAGCAGCCTGAAGACTGCAATGGACTACTGTACCTGTACCTCTATGGACATTTTCAGTTTTTAGTCATACACTGTTTCTTGGCGAACTTCGTCAAAAGCTGTGTATAAATCATAAATGCCACTAGTGGAATTAAGCACTAACATTGAATCGAAATCGACCATGATGTAAGTTGTCAGCTGTGGAAGTATATACATGGTAACTATGAAACTTCATAGAGATCAATATTTTATCTTGACTGCTTGAGCATGCTTACCGTCAAGATGGCAGTGAAGCGAGGCTGCAGCTTGCTGCTCCTGCGTGCGGTGGCACATCTCACTGCTCTCACTAGCCTTCTGGTCTGCCTCAAGTGCCGCCTCTGGGACACTGTCCCTCGTCTCCAAATTGGCTGCATGAATAATTAAAAGTTCAGTTTCTTGTCAGCAATTGTACTGCAGCAATGAAATAGCGGTGTATCGGTGGATCTGGATTCCTGCTTCCATGTTCAGTTTACATAAATGACAAATAGCCGATATCACCCTGAAACCAGCACATAACTACTACATGGTATGATATTGCAGCATGAATTTCGTCAGATAACATGTTCAGTTTGCAATGCATTAAATGGCAATACTAAATTAAGGAGTAGCAATCAAGCTATCAAACCATACTGTCAATTCTGGAAGCTTATACACACTTACTAAGAAAGCACATTGGTATATGTGCTGTTGGTTCGAAAACTATCCTATCTGCAGTTCTGTAAAATTGCATATTCCTAACACTTTTTATTTCTTCAGAAAAAAACACTTATTTATACTAGGCAAATTCACTTTCTTGCTGTAAACATGTATTTTATATGTCACAGAGTCACTGAAAATGATGGGCGATTAATCTGTTAACCGGTTCTGAAATTCCATTTCTACATGTTTCCTTCAAAAAACCAACAGACAACACCGCCTTAGTTTCCCATTCTGCAAACAAACAAAAGTCATGGTTCAGTTAACCACATGACCTAGCCAGATTCACTGACCTCTCAGAACTAGCCAAGAATTTCAGTTTTTAGTCAGACACTGTGTTTCATGATGAACTTTGTCCGAAACTATGTTTAGTTGCCATTCAGTAATAACGATGACTGTCACATCATGATGTGGGCTCTGGAATTACATAACTATGAAAATTCTTAGAGATCAAGATGTATTGACATATCAACTAGGAGCTTGAATGCTTGAGCATGCTTACCATCAAGATGGTCGCGAGGCCAGGCTGCAGCATGATGCTCCTGCTCGTTCTGGTACATCTCATAGCTCTCCAGCTGCAGAGTGCTCTGGTTCAGAAAGCTCTCACTTGCCTTCCGGTCCGCGTCAAATGTCGCTTCTGGGTCACTGTCCCTCATCTCAAGATTGGCTGCACAAAATCAGAATTTCAGTTTCTTGCCAGATGTTGTACTCAGCAGCAGTAGAGGAATCAGCAAACTTCACACAGAAATGACAAATAGACGACAACACCCTGAAACAAGCACATAACCACTATACTGCTATGCTGCTGGCGTATGAAACCACATTTTCAGTTTTTTGTCAGACAATGTTGTTCTAGATGAAAATTGTCAGAAAAATTTTGAAACTATGAAAGTTTATGCACTCTTACTGTGGAAGTTCAATGGTATATGATCTGCCATTGGGTTCTGAAAGCAAATAAACGAGATTAACTTAAGCCGTTTTCCTGTCCAGATTCATTGACCTATCCTGTCTGCAGTCCTGAAATACTAAATGTTCGTTACACTTTTTCACCACGCCAATTTGTTGCACACATCAGCAGAAAGGCATCTAATCTATTGAGTCGTGTGGAAGTTTCATTTCGATATGGTTCATAACCAACCGATGATACGACCTCAGTTTCTCATCACGGATAACGAACCAAAAGGCAGGTTGGGGTAACCTGGTCAAAATTCCGTCCAGATCCATTGATCTCTAATGTTGAGCCAGGAGCCCAGGACAGAGCTTGAACATGTTTCTTACCGTCGAGACGGTCGTGAGGCCAGGCGAAGTAGTCCCAGTCCCACCTCTCGAAGTCGTACTGGGGCCGCCGCAGCTTCACCAGCGGCTCTCGCACGGCGGCCGCGAACCCGAACCCCGGGCCTCTGCAGGGCAGAGTGCAGCGAGTCGTCAAACAAACACGGCGAATTCAGGCAAGAAAACGGCAGAACGATCTTGCTGCTATGCAAGAAACCGGGACGAATTCAGCGTTCTGGGCGAAGGAGGGCGAATTGCGGGCGACGCGAGCACGAATTCAGCAGAGCGATCCGAGGAGGAAGAAGAAGAAGAAGAAGAAGAAGAAGGACGCCAAGAAACGGAGCAAGCATCCATGGACGCGAAAGGGTGAAGGCAGAGCAGCAAGGAAGAGTCATCCATGGTAATTTGGCGAGAGAAGCATCTGAGGAATCAGTGCAAGAACGCTCGATGCTGCAAGAACCCGATTGATGTTGATGCTCACCTGGGAATGGCGGATCCCCGGTCCATCTCGATCTCCGCTCTCAACCAGAAGCCACCGTTCCTGTGCTGTCGCCGCGGTGTCCACCCCGGATCTTCCATGGCCGTCTCCCTCGCTCGTCCCTCCCTCTCTATCTCTCTCCCACCGACTCGGCGACTCGCTCGCGCTGCTCTGCTCTTCTCCTTGCTTTCGATGGCGTTCGTCTTCTTGCGCTCGTTGATTGTTTTTATAGGCCAAGGAAGGAAGGCGAAGCAAGACGAATGCAGCATGCAGGGGGGTTAGTTACAACTCCAGTAGCCGTTGCGATGAGACTCCCTCGGTGTATTTCTGAGGCCTTTGGCCCTGTGGCCTAGCCTGTGTCTATCTTCGTGTGCTCTTGCCATTGGTCTGTCTCAGCAGTTTCTTTCTTTCTTTTTTTTTTTTTTTACAAGTCTCAGCAGTTCACAAGCCAATTATACCGTCCACGCCAGTACGCCACGCCATCTAATCGAGTCGGTCGAGCGTGAGGTGAGCAGGACGCCTTGACTGAAAGTCTCATGTATGATGCCCAATCGCCTGAAAGT
Source organism: Paspalum notatum (assembly GCA_022530915.1). Classification (NCBI taxonomy): domain Eukaryota; kingdom Viridiplantae; phylum Streptophyta; class Magnoliopsida; order Poales; family Poaceae; genus Paspalum; species Paspalum notatum. The sequence goes on along the minus strand of CM039684.1, from coordinate 20,223,555 downwards.
GCATGAACCGTTTCTAATCTTTTACTGTGGTGTTTTGAAAATCGCGTTTTTTTTTATAAGAGAAAAACGCGTTTGTGTAGTAGTGTGTAGCATGAACAAGAGAGACGAAAATGAGTGAGAGTTACGTCAGTTGATGATCTTCAGATGATACAGCCAATGAGGATGCTTCAAATGGACATCAGTGGATAGGTGTGATGACTTTCTTGTGGTATTAGAACAACAGAGAAAACACATTTTGCCGTGAGCATATCATTCACAACAAACACTGAAAAAAAATGTGGTTTCCTCTCAAGTGGCACATATATGTGGTTTTGGAGTCTTTTTTTTTTTTTTTTTTTGATAAAAGGTTTTCGAGTCATTGAGCGTGTTGGATTTATACACCTTGCATGGACCGCCCCTTTTAGCTGATACTACCTCCGTCCATATCACATTCACCATCAGGTTTAATTTCCCGTTTCCACATCTTCCCTTTTATTTATAATTGGAAAGTTTGAAGATGCCAACATAATTTGCCGTACACTATTAGAGTCTAAAGAAACAAGTCTAGCTCTTAAATTGGAACGACAATATATATTTTGATTATCTCTGTCTTGGCTAAAACAATATAATTGCCTGTCCAGTTATTAACTCCTATATATATGCTATTCAGCCCGCTGTATCATTTGAGCAACCATATATATATGCAACGAATAGTACCCACATTGCATCCACTGATCGATACAACTGCACGCGATTGCTGCTGAATGCGTCGAGGGCTTAGGTTCAATAATATTACTGTAATCTGCACTAGATAAAGAGAATAAAATGTTTTCCATTCATATATATTACAATAAATAAAAAACGCCTGAAACACGGTAGCAAAGCAATTTGCATGCACGTCGCAGTAGAACGTACGAAACCATAACCATGGACATTGGACAAGCAACTATATGAACGTAGTGCTAATAACAAACTACCGATGAGATTATTAGATGGATCGTGAGACGGTCAGGTTTTGGTCGGTGGCGCCGCTGTCCCGGCCGCGGCGCACGGACGCGAAGAACGCCTCGGTCTTGGCGCGCACCTCGTCCACGTAGGCGGCCTGCCTCTGAAGCTCGGCCGCGAGCGCCTCCTCGCCGGGCCTCGCCGCGAACGCGAGCGCTCCACGCCTGAGGCTGCCGGCCAGCGAAGCTATCATCTCGTCCATCCGAAGAACGCAGTCGGTATGCAGCTGAGTCCGCTCTTGGTCCTGTGGCGTGGCGAGGCGGCGGCGGGACGACGATGAGCCTTCCTGCAGGCCCGTCGCCGTCGTCCTGTCGGGCCAGGAAGTCCTCGAGGTGGTCGTCGCGCGCCGCCAGGCTCCTCAGGTTCTTCTCCTGCAGGCGGCGACCACCGCCTCCGCCTCGGGGCGCCGCGCGTTCGCCAGCGCGGCGTACCTTTGCAGCGCCTCCACCGTCGCCTCCTCTGCCATGGCCTCCGCTGCCTCCATCGCGTCGTCCTTCGTGCCCTCCGCCCAGGCCAACTCCTCGGAGGGTGAAGGTGCCTCCTTGCCCTCCAGCTCCTCCGCCTCACGCAGCAAGGCCCGCAGGCCCTCCCCCATGTCCATCACCTCATGCAACTCGCTCTCGGTCTCCACCAACGATTTTACTGCGAAAGCACGCGCATCTAGCAGATGCGCGGCGAGCATGGCTTCCATGGCGCTCTCGGCCGCCACACGCCTCCTGCAAGAGAAGGACCTGAGGGGGATGGCTGCGTGAGAGAACCTAGTTGATCCGCCCTGGTTGCTGGTAGTGAAGTGCATGCCCTAAGTCCTAGATTCTTCTCTCAAAGATGGTTGTGTGCCGTCACCGGAGGAGGTGGCTGCGGCAGCCGCAATTGAGCGTGTGGTCGAAAGTAGCGATGACGGTATGGCCATGCTAGCCGAACAGCTCAGGCGTGGCGCGGCAGCGTTCGTGGCGAGGCCAGGCGAGGAGGCGCTCGTCGCAGCGTTGCAGAGGCAAGCCACCAACGCGGATGGGATACGCGCTAAGGTGCAGATGTTTTTGGAGACCGTGCGACGTTTTTAGGCAGACAGTTTTGTTGATCCTTCTCTTTCTCCTCAAGTGAAATATCCATCACTTCTTCTAAGGGGTCAACCTCTGGCTTGAATTCTGTCCTGGTATTCAATGTCCGACTCATGCCAATTTCAAACACTTCTTTATCAACCTGGAGTTGTAGCTGCCCTGAATTTGTCATATTGATGAGGGAAGCAATAAGGAGCCCAACCATTATGAATGGCATGGGTCCTTCGGGAATGACTGGTATGACCCTAATGACTCTATGAGTATGACCCTAATGACTCTATGATTTTTCAACGATTCGTTCTTGTTCCACTTCAAGCGAATGTCGGACTTTGATCGTGGTTGAGTGGGGAAGTAGGTGTCTACAACATGTTTAGGAATGATGTTCACCCAACTCGTGGGTCATAGAGAATATCTTATGGGAGCATGTCGAATACATGGCCAGGAACGAGAGATGGTCCTGGGTAGGACTGAATGATTTTTTGTGTCAATTGTCTCTCTTCTAGCCATTCCCGATTTATCACAGTTGTAAGCTAGAGAAGGTTCTCTCTCATCTAATGTATATGTTGTGGAAAGATGTATGCTGGTTGGGAGGTCCTTTCGAAGCGTCGGCTTTCTTTGGGCAATCGAGATGTATTGCCAAAGCCCATGTGTAACTCGTCATCGAACGAGAACGGTGGAACCGATGGAGGATTCGTCACGGATGCACCGACCCTCTCAATGTCCTATGACGTGCTAGGTTCAGGGATATCTTCGATCATGAGAGTTTGATGAGATGGGGTGTAGGTGTTCTGGCCTTCTTTGTGGCAGTTGGTTTCAGGTGGATGTTGTGGATATGAGTGTGGTTTCTCGATCTTACTGCTATCAGAAGATTTTTCAAGGATTTTATCAAGGACTTTTCGTCCTTCTGGAGCAGATAAATGAGAAAACGATCCTCTTGAAGCTAAGTTCAGACATAGTCCTGCGCCTGGTAAGAGGCCTCGGACGAAGTGCTGCATGAGCATGGACTCTTGTATCGCCTTGTCTTGGCCAGATGCGACCAAAAAGGTGAAACATGACCAGGCTACTACAAACATCTCGTCACTTCCTTGCCGAAAGTTGAGAACTTCACATCGGAGGTCAACAACTCGATGTTGTGGGAAGAAGTGTATACAAAACTTGACTTTTAGTCTCTCCCAACTCCCTTCTATTGCACCAACTCCTCTATTGTACCAAGATTTTGCTCCTCCCGTAAGTGAAAATGGGAAGAGCAACTATCGAAGGCTTTCTCCAGGCATATGCCCGAGATAGCGATACAGCTGCACAGCTGCTCGAATTCCCGGAGGTGTGTGTAGGGACTCTCAGATTCTAATCATGAGAAGGACTGATCCCGAACCATGTCTATCAAGTCGGGACGTAGCTAATAGCCATCTATGATGATGGGGGCGGATGATGGTGGAGGCTCTAGAAAATCGCCCTTCGGAGCAGATAATTCGCAGATAGGCATGTGATCCATTGGGTGGTATGGTGGAATGCTGGTGGTAGTGGTTATATAGTGTGAGATAGCTAGGACGGCCTTGGTTCTGTGGTAGAATAGTATTGGCGTCTTTTAGCCTAAATAGATTTTACTCGCAAGTGCATGGAGACCGCTATAGCCTTTCACTGAGAGCATTCCAAGTATCTATTAATCCACAGGGAAGCAGCAGGCGAGAGAGTGTAATTGAATAAACTCAATTCAAAAAATCCATAAACTTAAATAAATGTACCAACTAGCAACTAGACAGGGGTAAGTCTGGTAAAAATAGGTGTATGGTGAAAAAGTAAAAATAAACTACCTAAGATACAGGTAGAAAGGTATAGTTATCTGGGAGGACAACGAGTGAGATAACGTTCCCAAACTCTATTCTATTCGGCTGCAAAGACTATATCGTGGTTAACTAAAGAAACTCAAGTAGACAAGTCAGGGTCTCGCATCGAGTGAAATTCCGGCGCCCTCGAGGGGTCAGGGGGTAGATAGTAGACAGGCCTAGACTACAGAGGCACACCACACGCTGTCACCGAGTGGGGCTACCAAGCATAGCTGCGTGGAGAGGATGGCACGCTATAAACATACTCAAGCAAAGCTTGAGCAACAATAGATCGTCCTTGATCAGAGGAGTGGACCTAACCAGAGCATGGCATACAAGTTGGATTATAGCACCGACAAGAATAACAGGACTTCACTAACCAAGGTAACCATAATCTAAGCCTAGCAAGTATGCAAAGAAAGGTACACCACACTTGCAGGAGATAGAAATCAAGTAAAGTAGATATATTATACTGGAGATAATGAAGGTACAAAGATACAAGGATACTTTACCACAGACCCGAAGATATCTCCAAGAACTCCAAGGCAAAGCTCGACCTATTCTAATTCCCAAGACTATCCTAACTACTAAGATGTGGAAATGGTACTCTCTAAGGTAGAATGTTGCTCTCTCAACTTCTCTACACCTTACAACTCCAGGACCCGAAGATATCTCCAAGAACTCCAAGGCAAAGCTCGACCTATTCTAATTCCCAAGACTATCCTAACTACTAAGATATGGAAATGGTACTCTCTAAGGTAGAATGTTGCACTCTCAACTTCTCCACACCTTACAACTGAGCTCTCGGGGCCTATTTATAGTCTAGAGAATGAGGGGGTATTTGTAGGCACACTAGGTCGGTTGGGGCCAACGGTCGGTGGTCGACCGACCATACTTGGGTATGATTAATGGTCGGGCGGCCACCCTCCTTACCAACTTAGTTGATCGAACGCTTGATATTGCTTCCCTACATTGGTTGGCAGTTGAAACGGTTGATGCACGTGTAGAATGTGAAACTTGGGTGGTCGGGCGGCCATGCACCATAGCAGGGCGGCCAGGTGTCTACTCCTGATTTGTTGCATGACACTTCCCTTGGATTTGTGACATCACTGATCCATGATTTGATGGTATTTCGGCCCTTGCATTCTTTGGATGCTTGATACAATGGTTGGATTAACGTTGCCTTGTGTTTCTTTGCATGTAGGAGTGAAGGGGAGGCAAACCGACATAGTTGGGTGGTCGGCCGACCATGAAGCATGGTCAGGCGACCAGCCAGGTGGCTGGCCGACCATGGGACATGGTCGAGTGGCCATGGGATTTTCCCATTTCGGCTCATCTTCACTTCTTGGCCTTATTTCATCCATTTTACATGTAATTTCATACCTGCTACCAAATATTTATACCAAACTAGTGGAGCTCATTAGTAGAAAGATTAGTCCAATTTTAATCACTTGTTTTGCTTCATTAGGTGGATAATTGAATGCTAAAATCATGAGATTATGACCGTCAACAAATAGCTACTGTTCCCCGGTAACAGCGCCCGAAAAGCTTGTTGGCGTTCCTTAGCCTATTAGATATAACTCCGCAAGCGCATGGAAAATGCGTTGTAGCCTTTCACCGAAGAGTATTCTAGGGTATTGAATCCACGAGAAACAAGGAGTATAATAACATACAATGCAACTGACTGAACTAGTGAAGCTAGCAATGTAGAGGATAAAAGACAAAGAAGCAGGTTCTCAAGAGACGTTAAATCACCTCACTATACTAATCATGCAAAGTACTATACTTATCATGTAAACATAGACACCAAAGCTGTAGAGCCACTGCCAGGCACCAGAGTGCTGAATACCCAGCCAAGAAATGTGGGCGCTACAGGATTCGGCTATATCGTCAGCGAGTCTATCTGATCGAACGGGATTGGAATACTGAGAACACAAAAGCTGACACCTAGTGTGTCTACCAACCAGAGCTGCGTGGGATAGCCAACCAATCAAGGTAAACTCTAAGTATGAACACCGTCGTGCCACTCAAGGAGTTTACTACTTACTGGTAATGAGCCAGAAAAGCAAGCAACACTATATAGCCAACACTATAAGCATGCACAAGGTTCCCGTAAACAGACAAGTATATAAGACTAAGTATGAAAGTAAAGTAAGTATGAAATAACAAAGATAGAGAGCAAGGAACTTTACTCAATCCTAGAATCAAATATCCTTCCTCTGAGGATACAAGCTCGGGAGAGAAGAGAAATCCACTCCCTCACTCTTCACCTCACTACTCTCCTTGATATGAGAGACACTCTCTCTACAAGCTAAGGGAAAGCTTCACTTCTTCAACACTATACACTTCACACTCTCAAGTGCTACTCTACCACTACACACCTCCAATCCACACCTCACCAGTGAGGTACCGGGGGGTATTTATAGTACCCAAGTGAGTGGGGGTACTTGTAGGGTCGGTATGGCGGTTACAAGGGGGAGGGCTAGGCCAGGAACCTAGGGGAGACCGGGCGGCCCCACTCCTTGGTCGTGCGGCCAGGGGGACCCTAGGATCCACCGCCATACTTCATCCAATGGTTCATCTTGAATCCCCAAGGCGGTTGTAGGTCAGTTGGCAGTTATCCTCGTGTACTTTTGCCTCAATCATTGGATTTACTTTGTGTTTCCAACCATTGGATGACACTCCCCTGGATTGCTGACTTAACCAATCCGTGGGCTGTATCTAGGTGAGGTGGAGGCATTCCGGGGTGTTTGTGCTTCTTCTCTTGGTTTCCACTGCAGACTTGTGTTTGCACATCTCATGTTGTATGCAGGTCGAAGCTAGTGGCATTTGGGGACAAAGACAAGCCCGACGGCCTAACCCATAGGCCGGGCGACGTGGGACTTAGTCCCTGGTGTTGGCATTTGGTGCCAAGAGGGATAAGGGGGCTGGGCGGCTTGGTAACGACATGGCCGACTGGCCTAGTTAATTGGCTGGGCGGCTAGGTCCAGCCCTGGTCCAGCTCTCCTCCATACATCTCTTCCTGGTTCACCTTGTTTCACCATATTTTAATGTATATTCCTTTGTGAAGTCCATTCCTGCAAGACCTTTGTACACAACTTGTGGAACCAATTAATATGTATGAATCTTGCATAAAAATCACCTGGAACATGGAATGTTGGTGGTCGAAATGGTTTATAACGACCGCCAACAGTGTTTAGTTTCGACAGACCACCACAAGATAGTGTTCGGGTGGTTTACGTTAGGGATAAGGCTAGCGAGATGAATCACGAAGGTATACAGACGCAAGAGACAGTGATTTAGATAGATTCGCGCCGCTAAATAGCGTAATCCCCTACGTCTTGTATGGGTGCTTTCCGCAGTTTGTATTGCGATGATTTACATAAGCCCCTAGCTCCCCTTATATAGTCCGTGGATCTAGGGCCACGGCTCAGTTTGTCTGAATTCTTGTCCCATTACATCTTCCCGTATTATGGGAGTAGTTTCCTTACAAGCCTACAAGAGTCCGACTGGTACTAAGCTTCTGGATGCTCCTGCCATCTCTTGCCTTGGTCTTCAAGTCAAACCACGCGACCCACATGTCAGGGTAGTGATAATCCGAGTGCATGAGATACCCGTAGATATACGATATCCACAAAACCCTAGAACTGCACATGCTCAAACTTCTAATCCGCGCCTGTCCCCTCTAAATCTGCTTCCCATGTCCAAAAATTAACGAAAATCGAAGAGATTAGATGCAAAGAAGAGGGATTGTGGTACAAACCCAAAAAACAGAGATCCCCCACCTTCATTCCTTCATAGAGTTGCTATTGTCGTCCTGTAAATCCACCCTCCACTGCGGATCTGTGCTTCTTCCTTGATGGATCCACCACCTGATTTTGAGAGTGAGATGAGAGAGATTGGGGAGAGTGGAAGTTATACGAAACCCATGAGAGAGAGAGAATGTGGGCGAAACTGAAGAGGATGGCTTGTGAAGGAAATGTGGCTGCTGAATAGTTCCTGAGATTTAAACAGTAACTTCTCTCTCACCGTTGATGCGGATGGACGGTGGAGAGGCCTACGCACGCTAATGGGTGGAATCCTGCGCGGTGGAAAAATAGCATTTAGGATTTTTTTTTTCCGAAGGACCTATCCACATGCTTGTAACTCGTAACTAAAAATAATATGGTTTTATTTCTTAAATAATTTTTTAAAGGGAACTCCACACTTTATTGATCAGTTAAGGAGTACAGATTACAAACACCATTCAGATGAATAAGCCAAACATGGCGATCCAAAGAAAAAAGAATTGAACTTCTAGCTACCCTATGAGTTTCACTTATGAGTAGTCTCAAAACAACTGAGGTAACTTCAGATCCACATAACTCCTAGTGCTGCTGAAAAAAGTGTGCAAGAAAACCATCCGGTCCTAGGACTTTTTAGTAAACATTTTGAAACAAACCAGTTTTAACTTCTTCTTCCCTAATGTATTCATCTTCTCAGTGACCTTTTTTGTGGGAAAAGAGAGATATGTATTAGCTAAACAGCAAAGTTTGTACAATCTGTGTGTATGAGCTCTTGGACACACAAAGGAGCCCGTCTCAACCACACGGCAGTATGTACATTCCTTCTAGCTTGCACTAACTCATGTGCAGCTCTGTTATCATCTCTCTTGACCTTCTAAACCCTCCATTGCGGTAGGGTACTTCCAATTGCGCGTGCCTTAGTCACCAGGAAGCAGAGCTCGGACCTGTCCATCTCTGTCGATGTGAGGGCGTTCACCTTTTGCGTGCTATCTGTCTCTAGGATCACCGGGCCTTGGCACCATTGTGAGGCGAGCCTGAGCCCCTCAATGCAGGCCCTTGCTTCCGCCTTGGCAGCGTTCTCACAGTCGAAGAGAACTCTGCTGTGAAGATGATCTCCCCTTGATGATCCCGTGCTATGATGCCAGTGCCCGCTTCTTTCGTGCGCTCCATGTATGACCCGTCGACATTGACCTTGCACCACCCCATCTCCGGATGGTGCCACCCTTCCTGGACATGCTGGGCTCGCCTTCCGTGTCTTTTGTTGCACTGCTGGCTGCTCCAATCTTGCCTTTGCCCTTTGCACTTGCCGTCTTCTCATGCGCCTGAGAGAAGAGATCCTGCATATTTAGCAAGAAGTGAACAGAATCAGTAATACTCATAGGTTTTGAGCAATGCATAATATCATTGTGCCTCGTCCAGGCTTGCCAGAGCACGAGCTTAACTAAATCCTTTTGTGTTTTGTTACAGTTATCCAGGAGCAAGAGCAGCCAGTCCGGACCCGTGTAACTCCACTGCTCCTCTGCCGGTAGTGGCCAATGGCACCGCATGGCCTCGCGCAGATCTCTAGCAGCACGTCTCACTCGCCTGACCACATATCACGCATCTATCATCTTCTTCCAGTGTCCTGACGAATTTGTTGTGTCTGGTAGGAAGGATGTCCTTGCAAAGTTTCCAAGTGAACACTTTAACCTTTGGAGGAGCCTCTCTCTTCCAGACGTTGTCCCACAGCTTCCGCTCACCCGAAGGGGCAGAACTAGAGATTGTTTCTGACTGAAAGTTCTTCAGTTTAAGGGCTAGGTTGTAAGCACTTCTTACTGAGAAAATGCCTGATTTCTCATCATGCCATGCAAGAAAATCCTCTGTATTGCAAGCAGGGATTTTGATTCCGAGAATGGCCTCTTTGTCTGCTGAGTTGAAGAAGCGGATCAGCTTGTCTTTGTCCCAGCCACTTTCGTCCGAGTTCAGCAAATCCGAGACCCAGTGCAGCCTGCATCTCCCTCTGCGTGATGAAACTTTCAGGGAGGTGCCTCGCGGGATCCATGGGTCCCTCCAGATTCTAACTTGAGTCCCTCTTCCTATCCTCCAAATTAGTCCCTGTTTCAGTAGCTCTAGACCATGGAGGACTGCCTGCCACGTAGCAGACGAGTTTGCACTTCTTACTGAATCCATGATCGAACATCTTGGGAAGTATCTGGCTTTTAGAAGTTTGGCACATAACGAGTCTGGCTTTTCAATCAACTTCCAGGCTTGCCTTGCGAGCATGGCCTGATTAAAGAACCACATGTCTCTAAAGACAATACCACCCTGGTACTTCTTCATCGTCATCTCTTTCCATGCAATCCAAGCTGTTTTTCTTCTGCCATTTTCACTACCCCACCAAAAGTCTCTGATAATGCTTGTCAGATCATCACAAACAGATAAAGGCAGCTTGAAGACACCCATGATGTATGTAGGCATTGCTTGAGCTACACTTTTTATTAAGACCTCCTTGGCACCTGCTGATAAGTGTTTTTCTGTATAGGCCGTTGGTCTTTTCCGGAGTTTCTCTTTAATAGATTGGAACTGATCGCCCTTCATTCGTCCGGATGGGGTGGGGAGTCCAAGATATTTGGCATCAAAAGCAGCAAGTTCTACCTCCAAGATCCTTCTGACCTGGTCTTGTTCCTCAACATCATCCTTTCTCTTCAATAATATAGAACATTTAGAGCGATTCACTAGCTGTCCAGTACTTTTTTCAAAATCTTGAACAACATCTTTAACCTGTTGTGCCTGCTGCACATTTGCTTTAAAAAAATAAGATAGTGTCATCAGAAAATAAGAGGTGCGAAATGCCCGGCGCCCTCCTACAAATCTTGAGCTCCTGGAGGTTACCACTTCGTGTCTTTTCCTGTATCAATGCAGACAAACCATCAGCGACGAACAAAAATAGATAGGGTGATGTGGCGTAGACCATGGGATGGGGAAAACGATGGCGTAGGGACGCCATTGAAGCACACAGAGTAGCGAACGGACGTCACACAAGCCATAATCCGTTCCACCCAATCACTTTGAAAGCCCAGCTTCAATAAAACATTTTTTAGGAAACCCCAATCCACTCGGTCATAGGCCTTGAATAAATCCAGGTTGTAGGCACAAAAATCCCCCCTTTCGTCCGAGCTGTTGTGAATCGCATGGATACATTCAAAGGCGATGAGAGCATTATCAGTAATCATTCTACCTGGAATAAAAGCACTCTGGCTTGGATAAATTATATTTTCCAGCATTGGTCTAAGTCTATTCACTAGGCACATTGAAACAACTTTGTACAGGATGGGACGAAAATCTTTAAGCGAAAACGGTGACAGAGACTTTGGAATGAGCACAATTTTTGTCTCGCTCAGCCCATCCGGCATAACACCTGATTCAAAAAAATTTCTTACCGCCCGGATTACCTCTTTCTTTCGGCATGACCCAATTGCGTTGATAGAACCGAGCCGGGAGGCCATCCGGTCCTGGCGCCTTGAGAGGACCAATTTGGTGTAGAGCACCGCCTATCTCTTCATTGCTGTAGGGCTTTGTTAGTTCGCTGTTCATATGACCAGTGATGTGTTCCTACAACAAATTCACCACCCTAGCATGATCTATGTTTGGGTCAGCTGTAAACAGATCACTGAAATAGCTTGCCGCCATGGCGCACATCTCTCCCTGCTCCATACACCAGCTCCCATCCCCTCTCTGAAGCCTTTTGATTTTATTTTTTTTTCACGCCACATAGCCTTTCTATGGAAATATTTCGTATTCCTGTCGCCCTCCCTAAGCCAGGATATACGAGATCGCTGCAACCACATCATCACCTCCCGGTATAACATTTCATCCATGGCTTTCTTTTTTAATAAGATTTGATTTCTATTACTGACCGGATCAGCCGATTCTAGATCATCCAACTCACTACGGAGTTTTTCGATCTCCCTAGACACATGGCCAAAATTTTCTTTACTCCAGCATTTCAACACTACAGTAATGCTTTTTAAATTTTCAGCCAAGACTCCCAAATCACTACCCGGGTTTCTCCTAGCCCAAGCTTTTTCTATTTCAACACTCAAACTCTCATCCCATTCCCACATAATCTCATATCTGAAAATAGAGTTTCCCTTACCTCTTTCCTGGGTCCCATCCGAAATAAGCGCCAGCATTTTATGATCTGAACATGAAGAGTTAACATGATTAATGGCGATGTTAGGGAATAAAGTAGACCATGCTACATTAGCCACCCCCCTGTCCAACCTCACTCTCACATTGCGCCCCCACCCCCCCCCCCCCCACCCCCCCACATTGTTATTGTAGGTCCATGGTAAACCAGAAAAGCCTAGGTCATGGAGATCACAATGACTCAAAACCTCTCTAAAGTCTAACATCTGACGTTCAGGCCGAGGGTGTTCGGATCTTCTCAGTGACTTTAACAGGCACTATCCATAGGAGCACCATGTTTGTAGTCCACTCAGCTGTGTAAAATTTACTGTAAAAATCAGTTGCCTAATGACTCATTTTAGCCGAGTTCTCAGTTGTTGTCCATCTCTTCAATATTCGATCTTATTTTTCCTACGTCGATAGCTGTACGCAAATGAAAAGAAACACATGTTTTTGTGGGACTTCCTATCCATCTAGTGGAAGGATGTTAAGCAATACAAATAAAAAGCCCACCAGGCCCAATAATATTTTTCTCTGTTTTCAACCTCGGTTGTATCAACAATTGCCAATATCTAATTCAACATTTCATTACACCGATTCTAACATTTTACAAATACTAGTTCAACAATTTATACATAAAATGTTGAATCGATATAGGTGAAAAGTTGAATCAGTGTATGTATAATGTTGAATCAGTGTAGGTAGGATGTTGAATCGGTGTAGGTAGAATGTTGAAAATAGTTGAATGGGGAACGCAGCAGCGCCCGGCAGCTCAGACAGGGGCAGAGGCGCATGGCGCTCAGCGGCGGCGGCGGCGGTGGCGCGCGGTGGGGAAGGCCGGCAGAGGCGCGCGACGCGGCGGGGAAGGCCGCTGGCGTCGTGGGCACGAGGAGGGAGGAGAACACACGGGAGGGAGGAGAGGAGGGAGACAAGGGAGAGAGAGGCTAGGGCGATGTGGATCCAATTGTTGGAATTATTTGCAGGAATCTCAAACATTGGAAGATACGAGGGCTTTTGTCCTACCGGAAGGTAGATATTAATTGTGTGTTTTTATCCTAGATGGACAACAAGGCCCAAAGCAGCATGTTCCTTTGGGTGGGCGGCCCAAAGGAATTCTCAGCCCATATACAGAGGAAGACCTGCGCGACTAGTAGCGCTCGCGCTTCCTGATTCGATTCCCGCCAGCCGCTCTTTCCCCTTCATGGCCGTCACCCGACGCCAGGAGCCCTAGATCATTCTGGTAGGGCTCGCGCTTCCTGATTCTATTCTCCCCATGGAGGTCCAATCATCAGATCAGCTACTCTTTTCGGATTTCCCCGCTGGGTGGTCCTGCAGAAGTGTATTTGCTAGAAGGAACTCGCCTCCCTCCGCGACGACGATCCAACTTCCGTGGAGGGCAGGGCCAGCAACGGCGAGCTCGTCCACGTCTCTTTCATCCTGCGTAAGTTGCCGGGTGCCTCCTGTTGAATTCGGTGTAGCGTGGATCTAGTGCCCGAATCCCATAACCACTAGGGTTCTAGGTGTTCATGGTTGTTCATGGACGGATCTCGTGATCCGGAGAGGGAGTGAGGGGGAAACAGAGGGAGTACCTTAGGGGACGAGCTCGACCGGTGCGCGTAGGCAACGGGGTTTCCATGGCACGAGCGACGAGGAGGGCGGCGGCGTGAGTGCAGCTGCGGTGGCGTTTCCCTCCACTGCCCGCACCCAACAAATCGGGTGTCTATTCGCGAGGAGGACATCGAATGTTGGTTCGCGTGCCACTTGAACCTCTTCTTTTATAGTAGTGCGGGGTGGAAGAGCGCCACAACCTCAAGGGAATTTTGGGCCTCCAATCAAGGTCTCGTTCAATATCCAGGCCCGGTTAGGACGTCTCCTGACCGGACCCGAGATCAATCCAACATTCTCCCCCTTGATCTCGGTTTAATCTTGTTTCTTCAAATTTCTTGCCCCATCCTTTGATAGATCAATATATCGAGACCAATGCGTTGCAGACAGCCAGTTACGTGCCACTGAACTCATCGACTACAATACACGTTTCTATCTCAGAATGTGGCTCTTTGTCATCTCCTCTTGAGATGGTGGCCCAGAGGCTGGGGTTTGGGGAGACATGATAATGGAATTGTGAAGAGCAAATTACTAATTTGACCTTCGTCTGTAAGTCTTTGTTTCTCTGCCCTTCGCCTACGCCATAACCTTCGTCATTCTTTCCCGAGCGAAGGCCCTAAACCTTCGCCCCAAATCTGCTGGGCCATAGCCCAACAATAACTAATAAGTAATACCTTTGATGCATTCCCAGAGCGAACATTAGCTGTGTTGGACAAATTAATCGTGGTGGGTTCATGGAGTTCATATTAAATAATAGGAATCCACAAATCATATAGTAACAAAAAATTAAATTAATACAAAACACGTGTGGATGTCATGGAAGGAATGACTTAAAAGAGGAAGGGATAATAAAGGTGGTTCTAATAACATTAGTACGGTACCTTTTTCCCCCGAGATGGTGGCGTCCGAGGACATAGGCGTGTCAGAAATTTTGGCACCTAACCTGCAACATCCAACTGTTAAGAATAAGACCCAGATCTGATGCACACGAGGCAAAAATACAGATAAAAAGAACAAACCTGCGTAGGAAATCACGAAAAAAATGTGAGGATGGTAGGATCTCTGTCCTACTCATCCACAAATTGCTTTAACTGTTGAACCTTGGAGGGCTCCATGGACTTCATGTTCGGTGTCTGCCAGAATCAACCGAATCAGCTCGATGAGGACGGAAATGTAGTGATTCTGATGAATAATAACCCACCTACTACGATTCGCTACATAGGATACCCTAAACTCCCCAACTCAACCAGACATGGGCACAAATCAAAACCCACATCCACAAAAATCAGAATCCAGTCGGCACAAATCGTCCTGAACTCTTGTCCACCAGCGCACAGACGATGAGGTCTGGAAGGTTGAGACCCAAACACACACCTCCGAATCCTATCACACCCGCGCCCATTGGGACCCCATATCGAGGGAAATCAAGCCTTAATCAGCTCCGATAGACATAATTTCGTCAAACAAGGGAGATGGGAGAGCCTTACTCCGGGGCGAAATCACACGACGCCGCGCGACGTGGAGGAAACGAGTGACGGCACGACGTTCTTCTACGCGTGGCGGTTGTGGATGCCTCGCGATCGCCTTCATGCGATCTGCATTGGTCGGTTCGCGATCGGTTATGGATACCGGGCCGCTTCAGCCTTCAGCCCGGGAAGCGCGGTGAGGTGGCGGCATTGCGCATATGAACCGGGTGCAGGTGAACCAGGTGGAGGAAGCAGCGGTGTGCGGGTCTGGTGCTGGTGGACTGCGTTGACGCAGCGGCAGCGGGGATGGCGCTATCGTGGCGCAGGCAGCTTGTGGCCATGGGCCAAGGTGGAGGCAGGAGTGGGCCTGGGTGAGGGAATTTGGCCCAAAGTGAGTGAGAGGGAAAAAAAAAATTTTTGTGTTGAGCAACTCCCAAATTGGCTTTGCCGATTTTTCAAAACTGAGATTTTTTATTCCAGGTCTGAAAACTAAAGTTGATCTAAATTTTTGTTGTCGATTGAAGTTAGGCCGATGGGCCATGTATCGTGTTAATATGAGTCGGATTTAGAATTAGCCTACCTAAAATAGGGTTTCTTTTAGAAAGAGTCGGACTTATCGTCCTGACTATAAATATGTATCCATATCCTACGAAATAAAATCGACGACATACGTTATCATGCAGCGGTTGCCTCCAAATTCTCTCGACGCATCGCCATCCCTGAGCAATTAGGGTTTTCAAGGTAATCGTCATGCTGCTTATTAGAGCTTTATGGCACAAGCCTCTTATCATGGTAGATCTTGTGATGAAGCGTTTTTATGGCAAGGTCTGCTAGTTATCCCGATGAATATCGCACCAAGCTTTGCCTAGTGCGAGATCCATCAGTTATCTTACAAGTTCATCGATTTGTTATGTACCTATGCTTCACGCAATAGATCAATTTTCATGTAGCTCGTTATATGTTGCCTTCACGACGTGCGTTGCAATACGTGCATGCAACATGCCGATAGATTAACGTATACCCAGTTTATGCATGTCATATCGGTTTCTGCTCTGTCTAGATGAGTCTCTTTGGAGGCTCTAGTTATGTTCGTGTGTATTTAGATCGGCTCATGTTGTGTTTCTTTCATACATAGCAAGAACTGATCTTGGTAAGCAGATCATTTATATCTTGTCATAGATGGGTTTTACATCTGTTATTTATCATGGATGCGGTCTTTTAATAATTTTCATATACTTTGTCTACGACCGAGACATCTACTGACGAACCCTCCCACGAATTTGTGATGTCGATCCGAGCGATCCGGCAAAAATTTAACGTTTACCTTTCTTTATTAATGTGACGTAGGAAGAATCGAGATCAACCGCCGAATCCACCATCCTTCCTAGTTGCAGATCAAGCCAGGTGGTATGTGTAAGGAATGTGTCATGGTATCCGACCCAAGAGGGGGAGGGAGTGAATTGGATCGCTAATCGCTCAACTAAACCATAGGGCTTTCTAATGCATAAAGATAAACCTATCGCGTTCTACATGTACTAGTTAAGTCTAAGGTTTATCTATGCGCTTTCTAACTTACCCAAAAGACTTGCAACCTAGAGCCAAACCTAATCAAACTATCTAGAAAAGCTAAAGGCACACAAGCAAAACATGTGGAAACGTAAATACAGTAAGTAAAAAGATAAGGGCAAGGGGATGCAAACTCCTAGGGAGACGTGGAGATTTAACGTGGTTCACCACAAAGGGCTATGTCCACGGGCTCGCCACCAAAGGCAATATCCGAGCAAAGCACCAAGACTTTCCCGATCACCATCTTGCGCTCGCCACAAAATGGCTCATGGCAAGTAAAGGCTAAGTACCACCAAGCCACCAAGGCTTAGCCACCGCCACCGTATCTCTCGGTCACAAGGCGCCAGATTCTTCACTATGGAGTTTGTAGGGTCTACTCGTCCCCGCACAAGTTGTCGCCGCTGCTCCATACCAAGGAAGGAGGGTCTAGCAACGAGTACAAGTGGCTTGACCGCAGCCAAGGCTTCTCTAATTGCTCTTGCAGGAACAACACACAAGAAGAGCTCACAAGCTCACTCTCTCTAAGCTCTATCCTAACTTGGATGTGCACTAAACTCTCATATGGTGGTTGGAGTGATGGATATGCTTGGAATACTTTCTCACACTTGCTCCGATCTTCAGTGGGTCCAACTCCCTTGAAATGGCCGGGTGGGGTAGTTTATATAGCCCCCAAACACGAACTAACCATTGCTCCAATGGGCTGCTGATGCAGTGTAGACCATATTATCCTAGCAAGTGTTGGTTGTCAATCAATCACCAAAACACAACCATGGAAATATGGCATATGAGGCCATCTTCCTTACACACGGCTTTGCGGAAACTCTATAGTCCGCGAAGAGACCCTTTCCGCGGAGCCATGATAACCAAGTGAATAGCTATCCCTGAAGCTGATTAACACAATTTGAAGTGCAAAAATCAGATCTATTGCCTCAAGCTGCGAAGTACCTCAGATTGCGAAGAGCTTGAAGGTCTTGAGAGCTCGAGGGGCTTCACCGAAGATCACGAATGAAAATGACCGCGTTCAAAAGAAAATGACCGCGGGTCCTCCGTTTATACAGTCTTGCTCGGAACCCCTGTTGGGGCGGCCCTTCGGGCCTATCCTTTTGCCTTTCTTCTTCTTCATTCCTTGGACCTGAATACCTACGAATGTGCATCTAGACAAGTTCATTAGTCCAAGTGTTGGTTGTCAATCAATCACCAAAACACAACCATGGAAATATGGCACATGAGGCCATTTTCCTTACAACATGCACGCACCACCGCTGATTGATTCTGCTCAGAGCCGATCGGAGTCGCACCCTGAGAGACGATCGTAGCAGCAATGTGACCGTGTGATCTTCGGCTCGTTGTGTGATCTTCGGCTCATTGTGTGCTCGACTGTAGGACGATCGCTCGCTGATTTCCTGTGGCAACACACTTTTGGTACGCCCAGTGGAACCCACTCAACAAGATCTCATCAACCAATTCTCATCGGCTGAAGAAAGCCGATCCTAAGGGCACCATTCTACGAGATGGGTTGTTCCTCCCTGAAGGAAAGACGAGCCCACAATAGGTCGATGACCTCGAAGGTGAGCACCTCGAGAAGTATGAACAAATCATCGAAGAATTGCGTGAAAAGGTACTCAAGCACTTTGTCTGGTCACGACATAGAGGCATCAGGTGCACTGGCTACCCTAAGTCGGCTCTCGACGAAGTAGACATATCTACAAGTGCTATGTTTGAAGATACTTGGAACTGATTCGTTCCTATTTATAATGTTATATTTGGAGAAAGAAAGTTAGGTGTAGGAATAAAATCCCACTCCAAATATCTTAAAACTGAGCACCACTTGATTGGTTATATTTTTAGAAAAGATTTGGTATATTTTCACATTTGTTTGATTTAAAATAATTAACTATAAATTTATATAGATTAAACAATGTTTTATTATTAACACGAATAGAAAACCACCCTCAATACCGCTTTAACAGGGCCCGAGGGGGTATTTCACCCGATTTGGTAGTTGGAAGTTGAAAGACGGATCACCGCGACAATTCGAGGTTGTTAAATGGACTTTTCCCTTTTATATTTGTGTGTCTCCTATTTTTATGAATAATACTGTACTCTCTCCGTCCCAGAAAACAGGTCATTCTGGGTTTGTCCTAAATCAAACTTTCTAAAATTTGACCAAATTTATACGAAAAAGTATAAATGTTTATAGTACCAAATGAGTATTGTTAGATTCTTTGTCACGTATATTTTCTTTAGGTATCAATTTGGTTCTATAAATGACGATATATGACAAACCCAGAACGACTTGTTTTCTGGGACGGAGAAAGTACCACTCATGGTATATAAATTCTTTTAAATTTTTTATTCTCGTTCCATCCCGATTCTAATAGTAGCAACCAAATAATGTCGCGCAACCAAAAAAGCATCTTTTGTATGAGCTCAGACCCTTCGTCCAACCTAGCTCATTGATGCGAGTCAAGCTAGGCTTGTGCGAACGGTAATCACACCTTTAGCCACCAATGCTGATACAGAAGGGCGCTGCCCGGTTCGAGTTCTTGTAAGTTCAAAACCCACACCCACTTGGAGCCACCTGTCAAGAGGACAGGAGTGGCTGGCTGGTGCTGCATGCACGAAACGGGTTCACCTAGGACTCTAGGAGGCTAGTAACTAACTGCTAACCGCCACCCTATCGATCGATCGGATGAGGGCGTGGAAGGAAAGGAAATGCTAACTAAGCTCGCTGCGCGGCCTTCGTTCCCGCCACCATCCTCTCGCGCGCCCCCTGCCGCTAACCCACCCCTCCCCATGCATCCCCAACGAAATATCCCCCGCATCGCACTCCGCCTTCCCTATGCACCGGCCTCCTCTTCTATTTATAAACACGCTCCCCGTCTCCCCGTCCAGACATCCATCGCCAGCCACCCACTGGCCAACGGCCCATGAGCATGAGCCCCACATCGCCGCGGCAGCCCGGTGGCGGGGCGCGGTCCGCGGCGGCGTTCAAGGTCCACAGAGACTCTCACAGCATACACAAGGCCGCCGCCGCCACCTCGTCGCCCTCCTCCTCCTCCACCAACTCCTCCGTGTCCTCGCCGTCCAACGCCGCCATCAGCAGCACTAGCCACCCGCCGGCGCTGAGGCACAAGCCCCCTGCGGCGCCACGGCCGCAGCAGCAGCAGCACAAACCGGTGATCATCTACACGCACTCGCCCAAGGTGATCCGCACCAACCCGCGCGACTTCATGTCCATCGTGCAGAAGCTCACCGGCCTCGACGGCCCTGGCGCCCGTGGCGCGCTGCACCACCAGGCCACGGCGCCGCGCGCCAACAACGGCGCCGTGCAGCAGCAGGCGGACGAGTCGTCGTCGTCCTCGTCCGAGAGCTGCGCCAACGCCAACGCCCACGCCCACGCCGCGGGGCCGCCTCCGCCCTACGCGGACTCGCAGCTGATGCCGCCGCCGCCGCCAGCCCCGGCACCGCTGGACGCGCACTTCGTGGCGCCCGACATCCCGCTGTTCGCGCCCGACGCATCGGACCACCAGCTGCAGCAGTTCTGCGCTCCGAGAGGGATCTACGGCCAGTTCCCGCCGGCCGATGCGCTCGGCCTCGGCGGTCCAGTGGTAACGGCGAACGTGAACGCCGCCGCTAGCAACGGGGCCATCTTCGCCCCGTCGATGGTGGAGGCCATGAAGACGTTCCCGCACTATAATTAGGGAGGGCGCATGGATCGATCGGGCGATGATGCAGCGATGCATGAGCCGTTGCCATGCCATGTGCAATAATTAGTAGTCGCAGGTTCAATTTTGCTTAATCCCTTTCTTTCGTCATGGTTGATGATGATTATTTGCATTTGGCCCTGAAATTAATTGTGTAGATAAAGAAAGAGAGCATGAGGAGGATAAAATGTGACATCGATTGAGATGTGAAACTAGCTAGCCGAGTTATACATCTCCGCCTGGTTCATTTTTTTTCTTTTTTTAGGAATATGCTTCGTTTTTTTCTGTTAATTAGGAAATGAAGTTAGTGATAATAATTCTATCAGATTGCATGAAATCTTTGTAATTCTTTTTCCTATTGTTTTGGTTTCACGTCTTGTCGCCTCACCGAAACGTGGTAGACATGAGGCATTTTTGCAGTGCATTGTTCGCGCGTGTGTTTTGTGCGGAGGTTTTGTTCTTGTGTTGAATATTCCAAGCCTTTTTTTCGAGGCACCCTTTATCATAACATCTAGGAGTCTTTTTTTACAAGGTTCTAAAGCTTGTCAGACAGATCTAGAGTGAATCCTAAACATGTCTTCGTCTTGCCCATTGGTGCTGGAAAAAGAAAATGCATTTTCATATGCTCATGCAAAGCCTAGACAAGAAAAGCAACTATATGCTAAAGAAAATACTTATACAAAGGGTTGTATGGAGTAACGGTATTTTTTTATTGTTCTTCCTCTCTTTTTGGCATCCCCATTTTTTACACCACACATGTAGAATTTTGTGGTCTTCTTGATAGCAAAGGAAGCACACTACGGCTTAACTCTACTCAAGCTTCTTCACCACCTTCGGCGGTTATCTTGAGATGGCTTTGTAACCTCACCACATCGTTGATGAGCTGATCCATCTCTTGCTTAAACACCTCGTTCTCCATTGCAACCTCATCATTGCTAGATTCTACAAAGCAAACAAAAGGTTTGCAAGAGGGTGAGTAAGGTTTATCAATTAAATCAACACAAGAGGTGGAAACATCCATTTTAGATTTTTCAAAAGGGGATGTGAATGCATTACTTGAAGTAGTTTTTATTTCTCTCAACTTCCTTTGTCAGCTCATAGTTATGGTTGACAACAATATCAAATTTAAGCACCAATTTTTCATAATTGGTTGATGAGCTAGCTGTGGGGGATAGATATCCCCTAATTCCTCGTAACGTGGCTCCTCACTAGCACTGATTTTTAAGGCTCGTTTTTACAAATTAATTTATCTAAAGCTACTTGTTGTTCACAAACAAGGGAATCAAGCTCATCATAGAAGATGGCATCATCATCACTTACATCACTTTCATTTTTACCTTTGTCCATAAGACACTTGTGCGATGTAGAGGATGATTTGCGCGAAGTGGGCTTGTGTTAGCGCTTCTTGCGATGATGATCTTCATCACTTGAAACATCAACCCACTCACCAATGCTAGTGAGCGCCTTGTGCCTCTCTCTCCTTTCTTTCTTCTTTTTGAACTTGTGCGTCTTCTTCCTTTTCTCCTTAGCAATGATATAACATGAGTCCATGAAGTGACCCTTCTCATCACAACCAAAACAACCACTCTTTATTTCCTTTCTCGTCCTCGATTATGATTCGGATGCCTTTAGAGCTTGCTTATTTCTTGCTCTTGCTCTTGCTCTTCTCCATCTTTTTTTTTCACCATAAATGGTGGGAAGAAGTGACTTGGATGAAAACGTGTCTTGGCCAGTCTTGTGGTAGTGCTCAAATGCGATGATCTTGCCAAAAACCTTGGTGGGCATCATGATGCTTATGACTTGTGTGAGAATATAGGTGATTATGTTTACATATGTGTCCCTTGGAAGCACATCGACAATCTTCCTCGAGATGTCGACATCATTTAGCTTGGTTTCACCTATTGAATTGAACTCAATAACTAACATTTAGGCGTGAGTACATGTCATTAGCCAATTCATTAGAAAGCATAGAAAAGTTATTTAAAGCACTTCTAACCAAGCTAAGCCTTTGCTCCTTAACGTCAATCATGCTGTCATGAAGGTCTTTAAGCGTTTGCCAAATCTCATAAGCGCTTGAGATGCTACGTACTCTATTGAAGACATTAATGCTCAAAGATCCAAATAATGCATTGTGAACAATGGTATTGAATTGAATTTCTTTCTCATTGACTTTGTTAGGCTTGCCGGCCGAGAGAGGTTTCGTCCTACGGCCGAGAGATATCTAGCCATTCTAACACATCAATAGAAATAGTTTGTGCCGTCGAAGCGAGGAACGCTACCGATACTCATCCTTCTACCCTCGGAACGTCAAGGGTACTCAATCCGGCGGTAAAGCCAAAAGTCTCAATATGAGTTGTGAGCTCTAGTGACAATAAAATGAATTTGAATTGAGCAGCACAGCTTTGATACCAATGAAAGTCGTGTGGACCGTGAGCCGACTTCCTAAGAGGGGGCGAATTAAGATTTTAAAAACTAAGGCTTTCTAAAACTAACTTACCAAAATCTATGCAAGATAAACAAGGTATATGCGCTAAAGTTTTGCTAAGCGTTGCTAATTATATCGTGATCAAGTATTGCAACCTAGTTCCACCTAGAAAACTAACGTATCAAGCTAGTTTAGAAATATAAGCACGTGATTGCAAGTAAGTAAATGCGGAAGGAAGAGATGGGTGGAGATGGCAACGATGGCACGAGTTGGAGACACGATTTTTTTACCGAGATATCAGGAAGGCGCACAAGCCTCTCCCTACCCCTCGTTTGACGCCTCTCGTAAGGTTTTTCTCTCGCGTAGTCCGCGCAAGGACTACAACCTCAATCCTCACAAATAAGGAGGTTAACAGAGTGACATTCGCAAAGGTCAAGCACTCCAGTCGCCAGTCGGGTAACTTTGGATATCCCCGATACACACCCACGCAAACCCTCAGTCTAATGTAGTCCACGCAAAGACTTGAAAGTCCACTGTGTATACAACGTCCTTGCAATGTTCTACACGTCCAAATGCACAGTGAAGTAACCTAGACCAAGTCTAACAAATCATCTATACAGTCGTATATGAAAATGATGCTGTAGCAGCACTGTAGATAGACTAAAGTTTGAATATAAACAATGCGATACGAAGGCCGAAAAATAGAAAATACTATATTACCATTGTTCTGTTTTACTGTATTTGATTATATCCTTTTATATATTGGAAGAAGAAAATACAAACTCCGTCGTCTTGCGATCAAGGTCACCAGACAGGGCATACGGATGTGCAAAACACTGTTTGCGCACTGTAAACAGAGAAATAGCTAGTTGGAATAGTGGATGCACCTCCTAGTGACCCCGGTCTGAAGCCAAAAACGAAAGCCAAGTGCTCTGCTGCTGAGTCCTGAACGAATCAAGGATCCCTCTTTCTACAACCAGCCTAGCCTTGGATTATGGACACTTATAAGACAGAAGATAATAAAAGAGTACTCATAAGATCGACGCTAGCAGCTAGGGTAAATGTTTCGTCCATCCACTGTTCCATCCACTCCTCTCTCTGTAAACCGTGTATTTTGCATTGTATCCGGCCTTTTGCCTCACCTGCTACGGTTAGAGTTAGGCTAATAAAATCGAGATCGGAAGCAAGCAACAGCTTGGAAAACGAGCAGAAAATATATAACATCTCGGGAAAGTAGCCAATCAGCCAACCGACCGATCAATCGATCGTTCGATCAATCGAGAATCGAGATCGAGGTACCACTAGCGCACGGCGCAAACTCTGCATTTCTGCAACAAATACCCGGCCGCCGCGCCGGCCAGCACCCTCCTCCGGTGACCGGCGAGGCGGCAGCAGCAGCAGGGGGGATCTTGTCTCCCTTGGAGATCAGACGCCGCGCTGGGGGCGATTCACTCGCGCCACTCCTCCCCTTCCCTACCCTGGTGGCAGTGGCGGAACCCTAATGCCGGCCCGAGCCTAGCCTCCATGGACTTCGCCAGCCGCCACGCCGCGGCCGAGGCGGCCACGACGGCCGCGGCCTCCGCCCCCGCCCCCGCCGGGCCCGCCGAGGAGCCCGAGTACCTCGCTCGGTACCTCGTCGTCAAGCACTCGTGGAGGGGAAGGTACCGCCGGATCCTCTGCATCGCCTCCTCGGGCGTCGTCACCCTCGACCCCACCACGCTCAACCTCACCAACTCCTACGACGCCGGCTCCGAGTTCGACCACGCCGAGGCCCTCACCGCCACCGACGAGTTCGCGCTCGCCGTCCGCACCGATGCCCGCGGCAAGTTCAAGCCTATGCGCTTCTCGTCCCCGCTCCGCCCGGGGATCCTCACCGAGCTCCACCGCCTGCGCCCGTTCCACGCCGCCCTCGACTTCCCCGTCCTCCATCTCCGCCGACGCACCCACGAGTGGGCCCCCTTCGTAAGCCGGCGCCCTCCTGAATCCCCTTGCCACCGACTTCACATCTCGCTACTGCCTATTGTATTGTCATGTCATGAACCAAAAAACTAACAATGCTTGTTAGGGTGAATTTCTGCAACGGATTTTGCTGTACAAACTCTATGCTGATCACTTGATGCTTCCATGCCCAATCTCATCTAGCACTACCCTACTTGCTGATTGAAGTTGTTTCATCCTTCATATTCTATTGTTGCATCTGATCTCATAGCACCACCGCACATTAGCTTAGCAAGCTACCACTTCAAGCATAACTCTTAAGATAATCCACAAATTTCCACAGTCACCATTCTTGCTCAATTTTTGTGCAATTGTTTACTAGAGGAGATATCGAATTTGTGCCACAAAATGTGCTAAAAATAAATGATGCGCTTAAGAAATAGATTAAAGTAGTGTGCCACTTATATGGTTGTTTAGATACCTAGCTGATTGTCAGCACATCTTTGATAACTTAACCACAGAATACTCTATTTTAAAAATATATACGGCTGTATAATCATCACATGGTTTCAACTCTAGCCTACCCCAACTTGCTTGGGATTAAAAGGCTATGTTGTTGTTGTATAATCATCACATGGTATCTAATACTTTGGTTACTGTGTGGGAACATTCTGTAGAAACTTAAGGTCACTTCGGTGGGTGTTGAGCTCCTTGAAGCTTCTGGTGATATGCGATGGTGCTTGGACTTCAAAGATATGAATTCGCCTGCTATCGTGCTCTTGGGGGATAGCTATGGGAGAAAGACTACTGAAGGCGGAGGGTTTGTGCTATGCCCTCTATATGGTAGGAAGTCAAAAACTTTTATGGCTGCTTCAGGCACTACAAACACTACAATTATTTCGCATCTGGTACACCATTCTGTCCTCATCCTTTTTAGTTGTGCCACTCCATTTTGTTAGTCATACAGATTTTTGCAGTTCTATGTAACTTCCTGCTGTTGGCTATTTCTCAGACAAAAACTGCCAGATCAATGATTGGATTATCACTATCTGTGGACAATTCACAATCAATGAAAGTGTCTGACTTTATAGCAAAAAGAGGTAGGCATATCTCCAGTGACGGTGAACTTTGCTTGTACTGTATGTATTCAAGAATCTCTTTAGATGTTGAGATAACTGCCTTTAACAAGGAGAAGGTGCATGTATACTTTTCTATATCTGTACCTGATGTTCCCATCGTATTATTACACCTCTAGTATCGCCTTTCAGTACATATGTGATATGTTTTTTGCAACTAGGAAACATCTGAATTAGGTAAAATGCCACATTCAAGCTTCAGATGGACAACAAAATCCACATTTGTCTCATGTTTTAGGTGCACCATTTATCTACTCTGCCAATACACTTATCTCGTGTAATAAAAGGAACAAAAACTCACACTGAGTGTGTTTGTTACCTGTGAGCCTGTGACTCTCCTCTTATTTTTAATTGCCTGCGGATTTCTTTCCCAGCTACGGAGGCAGTTGGAGCAGCTGAAACTCGACATGGAGAATGGTCTGTAACAAGATTACGTTCCGCTGCACATGGCACTGCTAGTATTGAAAGCTTAAGCTTGGGTGTTGGACCAAGGGGTGGGCTTGGAGAACAGGGTGATTCTGTTTCTCGTCTGCTTGTTCTTACAAACACTTCACTTGTTGAAAGACGTCCAGCGAACTACGAGGTAGACATTTTGTCCTCATTTTTTTTATAAGTGTTAAACCTTTTCTATGCATATGGCACACAGCATCCCTCTTTCTTGGGCTGTCCAAGAAATGATATTAGTTTTGACTCTTGAATGCCAAGGATTTAGATGCCGTCATGCATTTTCTCCCTTGGCGAATATATTTTTCCTAGATTGCTTGCCATATACGCCTCCCCAAACCTCCTCCAGCATGGCAGTTTCTTACTTGCTTCCACTGAATATCTTTCCAGGCTGTCATTGTCCGACCACTCTCAGCAGTAAGTTCCCTTGTTCGATTTGCAGAAGAGCCACAGATGTTTGCATTTGAATTCAGTGATGGCTGCCCGATTCATGTAAGTGCAAAGCATACAGTACAGGTCTCTATCCCATTGCAAAGAATAGCATCTAATTATTCTGTGTTTTTTCTCTCAGGTATATGCAAGCACTTCCCGCGATAACCTACTTGCAACAGTTCTTGATGTTTTACAAACCCAGGTATCATTTTTTCCCCTCAATTATAAACCATTTCAGGTCATACTGCCTTCGTATAGTTGGCACCCAAATTTAAGTTAATTAATATAAGCACTACTGCCTCTTGTACTTTAGCATAACTAATTCATGCATTTTAACCCAAGAAAAGGCATTCATCTTGGCCAGGACTGAAGTTTGCCATACTGCCATCTAGGTACCAAACTTAAGATTCAAACATTTATGCGCCAAACTGTACCTTTTTTCTCGAACGATGCTGGAGATCCGTGTGTCATTTCATTAAGTAAGAGAAACAAACAAAGGAGAGTAGACAAGACTTTTATTTGTGTGTCAACAAAGGTCCAAATTGCACATCGTTATCGTGTAATGATCATGTAATACTTAAATTTTATGAAACCAAAGGTTGGTCATGAGTTGCTAGATAAGATCCAATAATTTCTTTTAAAAGCTGTCCAGCTCCAAAAAGCTTACTTAAAATACAAAGCCATTTCCCTAGCATCTCTGTGTTGGAATTTGAATATGATTCAGCCAGGGTATGCCATCTTAGTTACCAGAATAAAATAGGACTGGAACCTTTTATTGACCTACTTATATAAGTTCAGGGATCTAAATATGCAATTCCTATGCTTGTGGACTCAAGTGACACCATTGCACATGTTTCAGGACCTAAGGTGCATTTTATTCTTTTGGTATCATTCAGTGTTACTGTTTATTTTCACTGGAGAGCAGTGCCATTCACATGATCTTATGTTCCATTCATAATACATCAGCATAATAACTTCAAATACATCAGCGATGAAACATTGATCTGCTGCGCAGCAAAACAGTGTAAACTGTTACGCAGCTCCATTTATTGTACTTGGATTGATCTCCTAATGTTATTTTGTTTCTTTGACTAAAGCATAGAGTAGGTGTGATACAGATCAGTGCAGCAGCATCCTAATCATGCTCATGAATCATGGTGCATGTATTTTCCATCATGCACCTTGTTCTTTGTGCCTCGTATTTACTTTTATTCTCTTTGATCTTTTCAGAGACTGTGTGCAATTCCAGTGCTACCAAGGTTAACAATGCCTGGTCATCGGATAGATCCGCCTTGTGGGGTAGCCCATCTTCAGATGCCTCATCATGGTACTGTTGATATGGAGGCTGCTACCATGCACATAAAACATTTAGCTGCAGTTGCTAAAGAGGCTGTGGCATCATCTGATACTATTCCTGGAGCAAAAATCAGATTGTGGCGTAGAATAAGGGAGTTTAATGCATGTATACCATACACTGGAGTGCCTGTCAATATTGAAGTACCTGAAGTGGTCTTAATGGCCTTAATCAGTCTTCTTCCAGCCATACCAAATTCCTTGCCTGCTGATGCTCCTCCTCTTCCGCCTCCCTCTCCAAAAGCAGCAGCAACAATAATGGGTTTTGTTGCATGCTTACGCAGGCTACTTACATCAAGAAGTGTAGCATCACATGTGATGGCGTTTGACGCTGCTGTTAGGAGAATAATGGGTTTGCTTAGGAATGGTTCAGAGGGAGTGGCAGCTGAAGCTGCTGGACTTGTGGCTATGCTAATTGGTGGTGGTCCTGGTGATACATCCATGTTAATGGATACAAGGGGAGAATCCCATGCCACCTACATGCATGCAAAGTCTGTACTGTTCTCGCAAACAACGTATGTTCCAGTCCTTGTTAACAGGTTGAAACCAATATCAGTCTCACCATTGTTATCTCTGTCCGTTGTGGAAGTCCTTGAAGCTATGCTCTGTGAACCCCATGGTGAAACAACCCAGCATGCTACATTTGTCGAGCTACTGCGCCAAGTTGCCGGTTTGCGCCGTCGTTTGTTTGCATTATTTGCACATCCAGCTGAAAGTGTGCGAGAGACTATTTCTGTTATCATGCGTACAATTGCTGAGGAAGATGCAATAGCAGCAGAGTCCATGCGTGATGCTGCCTTGAAAGATGGTGCTCTTCTCAGGCATTTGCTAAATGCTTTCTTCTTTCCTGCTGGTGAACGGCGTGATGTTAGTCGGCAACTTGTTGCTCTTTGGGCTGATTCTTATCAACCTGCACTTGATTTGCTGTCAAGAATACTTCCTCCTGGACTTGTTGCCTATCTCCATACAAGATCAGATGAAGATTCACAGAGCCAGTATGATGAAGCACCATTAAGCAGAAGGCAGAGACGAATACTTCAGCAGAGAAGGGTCCGAGGTAGTAAAAGTATGGCAGCACAAGAACAAGGGATCCCCCCTAACGGTGTCGATGAGGGAGAACTCTTCAAGCATACCAGTGGGGGCGCTTATGGAGGGGCAGATGTTCATCAGAGGAATGTTGGTCAGTACTCTTCCACTCACACCCCTTTGCCAGGCGTAAACATTGATCCGTCTCATGCAATATCATTTCAACATGAATTTGTGCCTGATGCCCTTTCTGAAAATAATCATCAAATCGGGACACTACAGCTGGATTCACATGTTTATTCAGTGGACTCCAGTG
This sequence comes from Paspalum notatum, assembly GCA_022530915.1. NCBI lineage: Eukaryota > Viridiplantae > Streptophyta > Magnoliopsida > Poales > Poaceae > Paspalum > Paspalum notatum. Next base: position 20,194,324 of record CM039684.1, on the reverse strand, counting down.
CCAATGGCAATCTTGTCAGGTCATTACATTCAGATTTTTCAGTTCCTGCACAAGTTGTGGTGGAAAACACTCCTGTGGGATCTGGCAGGCTCCTGTGCAATTGGTATGGATTTTGGAGGGCATTCAGTCTAGATCACAACAGGGCAGATTTGATATGGAATGAACGCACCAGACAGGAATTGAGGGAAGCATTACAAGCTGAAGTTCATAACCTTGATGTTGAGAAAGAAAGAACAGATGACATTGTACCTGGAAGTTCAGTCACTGAGGATGCTGATGGTAGTGACAACTTACCTCGAATTTCATGGAATTATGCGGAATTTTCAGTTAGCTACCCAAGCTTGTTCAAAGAGGTCTGTGTGGGGCAATACTATTTGCGGCTGCTGCTTGAAAGTGGCAGCAACTATCGAGCACAGGATTTCCCACTACGTGATCCTGTTGCCTTTTTTAGAGCTCTGTACCATCGGTTTTTGTGTGACGCAGATATTGGTCTTACTGTGGATGGTGCAGTTCCTGATGAATTGGGTTCATCTGATGATTGGTGTGACATGGGAAGATTAGATGGATTTGGTGGAGGCGGAGGGTCTTCTGTAAGGGAACTGTGTTCAAGGGCAATGGCTATAGTTTATGAGCAACATTATAAAGTTATTGGGCCTTTTGATGGCACTGCACATATTACCGTGCTCTTAGACAGAACAGATGATAGGGTGTTAAGGCATCGTTTGCTACTTCTTTTAAAGGTTTGTTGCTCTGTAGTCTTATTTCCTCTATTTTTATAGTAAGATGACACAACATATGCTAGATGCGTAAACGTCAACAAGCTTTATTATGGGATCTTTTCTGGGTAGTGGGCATTGTACAGTAGAATCACTAAATCTCTTGACATTGCCTTTGGTAATGGATATTAATAATATGAATTTTGCTGATGTGACATACCCTCGGATGCTGATAAATCTTCTTCTCTATTTTCCTTGTTTTTTATAGGCCTTGATGAATGATCTTTCAAATATTGAAGCCTCCGTTTTGGTTGGAGGCTGTGTTTTGGCTGTTGATTTGCTTACTGTTGCACATGAAACGTCTGAGCGGACAGCTATTCCTTTGCAATCTAACCTCATTGCAGCAACTGCATTTATGGAACCTTCAAAAGAGTGGATGTACATTGATAAAGATGGCACACAAGTAGGGCCACTTGAAAAGGATGTGATAAGAAGGCTGTGGTCAAAGAAGTCAATTGATTGGACAACAAAATTTTGGGCTTCTGGTATGCCTGACTGGAAAAGGTTACGGGACATACGGGAACTACGTTGGGCACTTTCTGTAAGAGTACCTGTTTTGACTCCTACCCAGGTATTTAAAGTTGCGATTAGACATCAGACACATGCCCACACCTGTGCTGCTATTTTCCTCCTTTTCAATAGCGAGCTATCAGAAAGTACAAATCTTTTCTCATGAATTTGTTTTGCACTTTCTTTGACTCAGTATTTCCTTTTACAGATTGGGGACGCTGCGTTATCTATATTGCACAGTATGGCATCTGCACACTCTGATCTTGATGATGCAGGTGAAATAGTAACTCCAACTCCTAGGGTGAAACGTATATTGTCAAGCCCAAGATGCCTTCCTCATGTGGCCCAGGTTTTCTCCAGCTTCAAGTGTTTGCTTTCTTTTTCTATCATCAGTGGGGACTGGAAAAGATAAACACTACACAAAAGTGACAGTATCTTAGTTTACAATTAAAATGTATTAATATACATATTGGTAAATAGAATGCAGCTATTAAACTCTGCTGATGTAAGTAACATTTCCTCAAGATATCACTAAACTGTAACTACATAGTAAACCTGTTAGTATAGCCATCTGCAATAGAATGCTACAGTTTGAAGCTCTGTTATGAGATAATTCATGCTATTGTTCACTCCATTAATGCTTTAATTTGTGATAATTTTATTCATCTCTTCAGTGTTCTAGTTCAACTTTCAGATGTAATTTTCTCTTTAATAATTTCATTGACCAAATGCTGACAAAAAAACTTGAAATTGTATAGGTTATGCTTACTGGGGAACCAAGCATTGTTGAAGCAGCTGCCTCGTTGCTTAAGGCTATTGTTACAAGAAACCCTAAAGCTATGATTCGACTATATAGTACTGGTGCCTTTTACTTTGCATTAGCATATCCTGGTTCAAATCTCCTATCAATTGCGCAACTATTTTCAGCCACACATACTCATCAAGCTTTTCATGGTGGTGAAGAGGCAGCAGTATCTTCGTCTTTGCCTTTGGCAAAGCGTAGTGTACTAGGTGGATTGCTCCCAGAATCTTTGCTGTATGTCTTAGAACGTAGTGGACCTTCTGTTTTTGCGGGTGCAATGGTGTCTGATTCTGACACACCAGAAATTATATGGACCCACAAGATGCGGGCAGAAAACCTTATTCGTCAGGTCTTACCTATAGCCGTTATTTTTATTTGTAAAATCATTTGCTTCAAATCATGAGATTTTAATCCCATTTCAAATTTTTTTGTTCATCTTTCTTTTGCAGGTTCTGCAGCATCTCGGTGACTTTCCTCATAAATTGGCACAACATTGCCATTCGTTGTATGATTATGCTCCTATGCCACCTGTGACTTACCCGAATCTGAAAGATGAGATGTGGTGCCATCGTTACTACCTTCGTAACCTATGTGATGAGATTAGGTTTCCTAACTGGCCCATTGTTGAACACGTGGAGTTTCTGCAGTCATTGTTGGTCATGTGGCGTGAAGAGTTAACTCGTCGTCCTATGGATTTATCTGAAGAAGAAGCCTGTAAGATATTGGAAATTTCTCTTGATGATCTTGTGCTTGGTGAGAATGGTAATAGCAAGGAGTCATCTGTGTTAAGTTCAGCTAATTCCAGAAGCAAAATTGAAAACATTGACGAGGAGAAACTTAAGCGTCAATACCGAAAGCTAGCAATAAAATACCATCCGGACAAGAACCCTGAGGGAAGGGAGAAGTTTGTTGCTGTGCAAAAGGCTTATGAGCGATTACAGGTGCTCCTTTGTTTGTATGCCCAATTGCTATTGATGCATGCTATCGTGCTTTCTCCTTTTGTTGTTTACACTCTTTTATCCAATTTGTCCTTGTATTTCATTAAAGTGACTGGCTAAAATATTTTTATCCTGTGCACCTTTTGAACTTATTTTCCTAGAATTTGTAGTGGAATATGTGCAAAATAGCAAGCCCCATTAAGGTATTTTTTCACACTGTTGACTATTTCCAATGTCTACCATCTCTACATGCAGGCTAGTATGCAGGGATTGCAGGGACCACAGGTCTGGAGACTGCTACTCTTGCTCAAGGCTCAATGTATCTTATACAAGAGATATGGAGATGTCTTAGAACCATTCAAATATGCTGGTTATCCTATGTTGCTAAATGCAGTTACTGTAGATAAGGATGACAGCAATTTTCTTTCATCTGATAGGGCCCCTCTTCTGATAGCTGCTTCGGAGCTAATTTGGCTGACGTAAGCTAACATACTTTATTATGTTTGTACCTTTTGTTGAAAACTGATCACTTCGATTCTTATAGATGTGTGTCTCTTCTTCATTATCTGATGTTCCTGTTGTGATGCTCTGTTAGGTGTGCATCTTCTTCATTAAATGGAGAAGAACTTATACGAGACGGTGGTATTCCCTTGTTGGCAACACTTCTTTCTCGATGTATGTGCATTGTACAACCCACAACACCGGCAAATGAACCAGCTGCAAGAATAGTCACCAACATAATGCATACCTTCTCGGTCCTCAGCCAGTTTGAGTCAGGAAGAGTTGAAATTCTTAAGTTTGGTGGCCTCATTGAGGACATTGTCCACTGTACAGAACTTGAATTTGTTCCATCAGCAGTGGATGCTGCGCTGCTGACAGCTGCTAATGTTTCGGTGTCATCTGAGTTGCAAAATGCTCTGCTAAGGGCTGGATTTTTGTGGTAATTGCCTTGCCTGCTATCCTTGTTGCTTCTACAATTAATCTTGAAATTATGATATATTAGCAGGAAAAAAAAGGCCGTTTCTGATGTATATAATTGAAATATACTTGCAGGTATGTGCTGCCCCTGCTGCTTCAATACGATTCAACAGCAGAAGTGAATGAGACATGTGAGGCACATGGTGTTGGGGCAAGGGTGCAGATTGCTAAAAATCTGCATGCTGTTCGTGCAACTCAGGCTTTATCTAGGCTTTGTGGTCTAAGTAGCGATGAGATACAGTGCCCAGATAACAAACCTGCATACAGTGCGCTGAGGGCTCTTCTTACTCCAAAGCTTGCTGATATGCTGAGAAACCACCAACCTAAAGAGCTATTATCAAATCTAAATTCAAATTTGGAGTCACCAGAGGTAATGAGTTCTATTTTAAGTGTACTATATGCCTAGAACATTTTTATGATTTCATATTAAATAAAAATATATCATTTAAATGCATCCGTCTAATATATTAATCGTTACCATCATACCATGTTTTTTTTTTTTTTTTTTTTGAAAAAAACCATCATACCATGTTGTGTAGTATGTTAAGTAATGCACACTTCAGTTTAGGAATTACAATCAGAGTTGATTTAACTAATTGTTAGCTGCGAAAAAATTGCTGGTTTGGATCCAAACGGGTCTAGCAAACAAAACAGCTAATAGGTGTGCCATCTGTTAGCACCCATTGCTGGTTGGATGTAGCTAATGCTAGCTAATCTTTAGCAGCTAACTTTTAGCTGGTCCCAACCTGGCCTTACTTATTTGCTAAAGGGCAGGCATGGCATAGTGAATTAGTGGTAGTCTTTCCACTTGTGGCCTAGAGGCCCTTTTGAACCAGCCTCTTTACAAAGCATATGCGAGGGTAAGGCTGTCTAGAAATTCCCTCCCCCAACCCCCACCTTGTCTGGGAGCTTTCAGCACTGGGTACGCCTTTTTCACATTTATGCATTCACATGTAATTTAAGAGTGTTTGGTCATGCACGCAGCATGCCATAGCCATATGAGTTTAGGGAATTATAATCAGAGTAGATGTATAACAGATAATTTCCAGTCAAATTCTCCCTACTGATTTAATTGCAAGTGACATGTCAACTGATTTAATTGTAAGTCTGACAGGTCATGTATGCATATGAATGCACATATACTCTCAGGATAGTAGTGCATATGCTTCATTGGTATGCCTCATGCTGTTGCTTTATAGCGAGCAACTACTGTGCTCCTTGTGGCACAATTTGTGCAAGTATTTTTCTTTAATCTACTTCTGTTTGGCCAAACATGAGTATATGATTCACTTCTTCAATATATGTTGTGTTGTCTCATAGTGTGCAATTAAAAGCTGCCCTTTGTGTAACGCCAATCAGAAAATTATCTCACAAAATCCACTAGTTTTTATATTGTATTTGCACAAATGATATTGAGCTTAAAAAATGTTCCTTCTGTTGCAGATTATATGGAATTCATCCACCAGAGGGGAGCTTCTCAAATTTGTAGACCAGCAGCGTGCTAGTCAAGGCCCTGATGGTTCATACGATTTGACAGAATCACAGTCTTTTGTATACGAAGCTTTATCAAAAGAATTGAATGTTGGTAATGTATACTTGAGAGTTTACAACAATCAGCCAGATTTTGAGATTAGTGAGCAGGAAGAATTTTGCATTGCTTTGCTTAAATTTATAGCAGAGTTAGTACAACAGTGGAATTCCATTAATTTGGATGTAAATACAATGCATCAGCATGGTTCAGTTGTTGACACGTCTACTTCTGACGGTGATGAAGTCAGTGATTCAGCTAATGAAGAAAAAATGGATAAGATGTCAGGGAAACAAAGTACAGGGACAGATGGAGATTCTAAAGTCACTTCAAACCTCCAAAGTGGGCTAACATCACTTCAGGTTCTCTTCATGAAAGTGTACTTAACCTTTTCTGTGTGAGGAACATTTTCTGAATTGCATGTCATATTTTTCTTTTTAATGCAGAATCTTCTGACAAGTAATCCTGGCTTGGCTGCTGTTTTTGCTTCCAAGGAGCGGCTGATTCCTCTTTTTGAATGCCTTGCACTCCATGTTCCTCCTGAAAACAATATCCCACAAATCTGTTTAAGTGTTCTTTCTCTGTTGACAAAGCATGCTCCTTGTTTGGAGGCCATGGTTGCAGAAAGGATGAGCCTCATTTTGCTATTTCAAATTCTCCACTGCAATCCTCCTTGTAGGGATGGGGCACTTGCTGTACTATATTCTTTAGCCAGCACACCAGAGCTCGCCTGGGCTGCTGCCAAGCATGGTGGTGTTGTGTACATTCTTGAACTAATATTACCACTTCAAGGTTTGATCTTTTCTTCAGTATATTGTTACTATAGTTAGAGCTGATGTATCTCCATTTCATTGCATGATGTGCATGATTGTATCAGTCTACATGTTCCAGTACTGTTAATTAATTGAATGCTTGAAATTATGGCTGAAATTACTTTTGCTTATCAACTTCCAGTTATGTTTTATACTTTGCTCCAATTAAATGCTCTGCACTTGGCTTTATTTATACATGTTCAACTCGTTACAACAGCTTTAATAGATCTAACTACATAGTATATGCAGTATACTAATCACTTTAGTTGTATTATGTAGAGGAAATCCCTATGCAGCAAAGAGCTGCTGCTGCATCCTTATTGGGCAAACTTGTTGGCCAACCAATGCATGGTCCCAGAGTGGCAATCACACTTGCCAGATTCCTGCCTGATGGTTTGGTTTCTGCCATTAAAGATGGACCTGGTGAAGCTGTTGTTTCATCTCTTGAACAGACAACGGAAACTCCTGAACTAGTATGGACACCTGCAATGGCAGCTTCTCTTTCTGCACAGTTGGCAACAATGGCATCAGACCTCTATCAAGAGCAGATGAAAGGGCGTGTTGTTGATTGGGATGTACCTGAACAAGCATCTGGCCAACATGTAATGAAGGATGAACCACAGGTAGGTTATGCTCTAGAACTTTCTTTTTTTGCTTAACATATTTCTGTAACGTTGTCTAAGATGCTATTATGTTGTGCAAATTTTAGGTTGGTGGAATTTATGTAAGACTTTTTCTAAAGGACCCCAAGTTTCCACTGAGAAACCCTAAAAGATTCCTTGAGGGGCTGCTAGATCAGTATGTGTCCTCCGTTGCTGCTACACATTATGAAGCAAATGCTGCTGATCCAGAGCTTCCTTTGCTGCTGTCCGCTGCATTGGTTTCCTTGCTACGAGTTCATCCAGCACTTGCAGACCATGTTGGTTACCTAGGTTATGTCCCAAAGCTTGTTGCAGCTATGGCTTATGAGGGAAGAAGGGAAACTATGGCATCTGGGCAGGCAACAAGTGAATCACACACAGAACCTAGTGAACCTGAAAACTCAGGTCAATCTGAAGCCACTGCGCAGACTCCACAAGAACGTGTCCGCCTTAGTTGTTTACGTGTACTGCATCAGCTTGCATCTAGCACAACCTGTGCAGAGGCTATGGCAGCAACAAGTGCAGGAACTCCTCAGGTATTGAATCATACAACTTCTTTAAGTTGAAGCTCTTTCTGGGTAAGGCATGGTCATTTTGCATAATATTCTTTTCAGTTTTGTTGACTTAAAAAGTTAAAACAATGAAACTGCTTTTGTGAACGCCTCCTAATAAGTTTGTCATGATAAAGCTTTTAATGCTAAAATCAGCGGTTTTGAAAAGTAATTATTCTGTCTAGACCTGTGTTGTTCCAATTGAAGTTTAAGCCTGTATTGATGATTCAATTTCTAGCTTCTTGTATCAGTTTTACTGCAGAGTTAACCTCTTAACTTTGGTATCAATCATTCACCACTGTTTCCAAAACTAGCCTGGCTTGCCTACCTAGTACCTCGTCCTCCATGACGCCACATATTGCTGCTGTTCGCCTACACGGACATATAGACCATTTAATCCGTTTTTAACCAGTTTAATCGGCCGTATACTCCGAGTCTCCGACTATTCGCTAAATGAAGGTGATCAACTGTTTAGCGTTTAGGCTAACACTGCATATAGATTTCGAACTATTTTACCTGACATCGTAGCTGGCATATAGTAGTATACTTTCCTTGGCATCATGAAAATACATAAATTCTCACTATTGTTTTGGGGGAAGAAACTAATAAGAATGTAGTATGATCAATACATAGCACATTCTTCATGAGTGACATCTAAGGACCCATCATAATTTTTTCTTACTTGAACTTTCATGCAGGTCGTGCCACTGCTAATGAAAGCAATTGGGTGGCAAGGTGGAAGTATACTGGCATTGGAGACGTTAAAGCGTGTGGTCGGTGCTGGTAATCGGGCTCGTGATGCGCTTGTTGCACAGGGGCTAAAGTAAGATGCTCCTATAACTATTAGTGCATAAGCTACATTTTCGTCAAAAACATTTGTTACACTATGATTTTACCAAAAAAGAATCTTGATAACTATATGTGACGATGCATTGTATAGCTGTTCAAAAGGCACATACAAAGTGGAATGGAACAGTTCAAAATTGTGCATTACTTCAGGGGATGAAATTGGTTGAGATTAATATGACACGTAGTGTCTCAGGTCATGCATGTTTTTGCTCGCTTATAAAATTACTCGAGCAAACCATTTCTTGATTATTTTCCCTTCTGATTAAACATGGAATAAGTTAATGCATATTTCTTTAAGTAAATTAGATATGTGACATTTTTTGAAGCCTTTTAACAAAGAAATGCTATTCTTCAGTCTAATAGATCATTTGCTTCATCTTACAATAAGTGGAATTATCGTTTATTGACGTAATTCACTTAAACTTGTCTTTCTATGAATCAAGTCTTGCAACGACTGATTTTTTTTTCATAACAAAACAAAACAGGGTTGGTCTAGTTGCAGTGCTCCTTGGTATTCTCGATTGGCGTGCTGGTGGAAGACAGGGACTCTGTAATCAAATGAAATGGAATGAGTCAGAGGCTTCAATTGGGCGTGTTTTGGCAGTGGAGGTAACTGTAAGCTTCCTTGTTTTTTTGAGACACTGTTAAGCTTTTTCAGTTTGATTCCTTACCATGAGTTTATTTGAAGGGTTGACTTTCGCATGAGATTGGTACAATAGAAAATAGGATTAGATCTTCATAAGGGAAAAAATCGAATCCAATCAATCTTAATGTTCTGTGGCAGATTATATAACCATTGCTTCTTTCAGATATCTTGATTAACTTTTAAAAAAACTGAACATCCAATATTCTTGGAATGTTTTAAACTTTAGGACCTGTTTGTAAGCAAAGTTTTCAATACCATGGTTTTAGAATATTATGGTTTTATATTGATCATGACATAACCATAGTATTTCTCATCCCTACTAAAACTATAGTATTCTAAAAAATGTTTGATTCCATAGCCATACTATGGTTTTACTAGTCTCTTGCTCACTTAGGGCATGTTTGGTAGTATGGTATTTTTGTGGTTTTCATGTGATACCATGGTTTCTGTGAATACTATGGTTTTTTAGGCCTTAAGGTGTTTGGTTGGCATCTCCAAAACATTGTTTTGAAAACCATGATTTACCCAAAACCATGGTATTTTCTCAGTTTTGGATACTGCATCTTGTACCTCAGTTTTCTCTCGTGGGTGCGCGCACCCGTGCTCCTGCGTCCCTTATCCCCGCCCTCCCGCACTCTTTCCGCGACTTTCCCCACCTTCCCTTCTCTGTCACCTGTTCCGCCGCCGCCGCCACCGATTTGGCCGTCTCCCGCCGCTTCCCCGCGGCCATGGCTCCCTCCGCAGCCCTTTTTCCCTCCGCGCAGCCGGATCCCGCCGCCCTTCCTCCCTCCGCGGAGGTGCTCTCAGGCTCGACGTGGCGCCCCAGCACCCCCGCCGGGGAGAACCTCGGCCGTGGCCACCCTGCAGCTCTGCGTTGACCACAGCTGCCTCATCTTCCAGCTCGCCCACGCTGACTATGTCCTTGGCGTGCTGGCGGGGTTCCTCGGCGACCACGGGATCCGTTTCTACGGCGTCGGCGTGGAGGCCGGACCTCTGCCTGTCCGCTAGGCAGGGGCGCAAGGCTGCGCCCTCATGGCCGGTGTCGTGGGCGTCGACCTCATGATGCTGGGTGACCATGAGCCATCGGGGTGCCGTGGCCAAACAATTTGCTTCCAGTCTGTTCTACTAGCGTACTTTGCTTGCAAATGATTTGTGCTAATGTGTTCAGATTGGTTCATATTGCAGTTGAGCTACACGTTAATGTGAGCTAATCATAGTTTGAACTGTGGTCTGTACCATTTTTACAGCTAAATACTGTATTCATAAACTTTGGAACCAAACAACCCTCGATTTTCAACAAAACTATAAAAAACCATGGTATTTGAAAACCATGGTATTTATGTCACGGACAACTGAAAACCACGGTATACAAAAACCATAGTTTTTGAAAACTATGCTACCAAAATGAGAAACTTTGGTATGTACTGGAGTTTACAATACTGCAAAAATACCATGGTATTGGCAATACCATAGTTTTAAATACACAGAGTTTCCAAACACCTTTTGGTCCAAATACCATGGCATTCCTAAATACTATGGTATTGTTTCCAAAACCATGAAAATACTTTGTTCCCAAACAGTATCAAGTATTTGGACAAAAGAATTGGATGTATAGATTTCCTATAAGTGGGTACTATATATGTTTATAAAAATTAAACAGAAATGTCTTCATGGCACAGAACTGTTCGATTGTGCTGATTTTTTTTTTTTGTTATTCTTGATGCACTTAATGTTGTCCACTACATTTCTACATGCTTGTAGGGCATCACCAATCTCCAACGCTTGTTTGTTTGTTGGCACTTTTTTTTTGGTTCTGTTGACTCCTTATCTAGTATGCCTTTTTTGTTTGTTTGACAGGTGCTTCATGCTTTTGCAACAGAAGGTGCACACTGTGCTAGAGTTCGTGAAGTCCTGAATTCCTCTGATGTAAGTAACTCCACTCTGCAGTACAAGTCACTGAACACTAGTTTCGATGTTAGCTTTATGAAAGTGGAAAGCTACATCTATGATAATGAGAAGTGATTCACCAAACAAAAAATGACAAAAATGTGGTGGGTTAACATTTTTCCCATTGTGTAGGTATGGAGTGCTTACAAGGACCAGAAGCATGACCTTTTCCTCCCATCCAACGCACAATCTTCTGCTGCTGGAGTTGCTGGGCTCATTGAGAGCTCATCATCAAGACTTACCTACGCCCTTACAGCACCCCCACCTCAACCTTCATTGGTCCGGTTACCATCTTCATCTCCCTCTCCTCCATCAGCTCCTGCAAACCCTGGTGGACGGCATTCTTATCAGCATTTGTAGTGGAAAAGGAAACATGTTATTTTGAAGTCGGTATGATTTGTAGAGTGAAGCCACCATGAGTGGGCTTGTTACAGCAACAGGATACAGTCGGTGCCTCCATACCCCACCGAAGAGCAGCTGATCAGTGGCTGCATTTCAGTACATAGCATTGTACAGGTTCGCATTACGTAGGACCAGTTTCACGTTTGTTCCTTGTACACATGTAAAGCATATGCTCTTTTTTGTAACATAGATGTCCATAGAATACTGGAGGGGGGGAATGTGTATCGATTCATTGCTGGGCGAATACACTTTCGGATTGCATGACTGCCTTGTCTCGTTGAGACGACGAGAGAAATAGATGCTTGTCTGTTTGACCCGTATTGTGTGGCTTGGTTAACCCTTTTTGGGTCATTCCTGTACGCAAGCTCCAATCAAGCTTCGCGCCATCAAGGATTTGTCTTGGTTCACGATTTGAAGCTTATGTCCCAGCAACTTTCACAAGTATTGGCATGAAAAAAAGCTAGGGGCCATCATCATATTTGATGTACTGTTTGCTGACAAGTCATAAGCTTTCGCATAATAAAGGAAAAAAAGGAGAAAAAGCGTGCACACAAGTATTGGCATGAAAAAAAACTAGGGGCAAGCATCATATTTGATGTACTGTTTGCTGACAAGTCATAAGCTTTCGCATAATAAAGGAAAAAATGAGAAAAAGCGTGCACCAGCCGGGAATCGAAACCGGGTCTGTACCGTGGCAGGGTACTATTCTACCACTAGACCACTGGTGCTTACTGTCAGATGTGCTAAACAATTATTTCCTTATTGTTTCCGGCCTCTGTCTTTTACAAGTGCACTCAGCAAGACAAGAAAAAAAAAACACAAAAGACAAAAACCTAAGAAGCTCAAAGTAACCTAGAATTTCACATCCAACATACAACTCACACCACCTATCAACACAGAGACCCAACTACGGTGAAAGCTTGATGCAACCACACATATTCTCATAAACTACGAAGTGAGATAGTCAAAATCTATGAAAACTCTGTCGTTCTCAAAAGAAGTAGATGAATAGGGCTTAAAGCATCTCACAAATCTCCGAAGTCCACCTTCTACGCTGAACATCCGCACGACCGACGACCACAAACGATATCGATACAAAAGACTCGATGGCCAGCAAACCAATCACTCCAATGAGTTGCATGCAGATGAGATTCCTCTCTCCGCTTTGCTCCCACAAATAGGAACCATAATACATTGTCTCCTGAAGCGACGTCCCTCTGGATAAAGGCATGTGAACAGCGAACAACCTTCAGAACTTGATGCCTATTTCACTGCCCGATTTTGTCGTACTCCTTATGTCCAAGAATATATGTTATTCTAAGTTAACTATTTTAGCTTGACCAAATTTATATGAGAATTTGTCACTAAGTTAAATCTTAGGATAATACATGAAATATATTTTCATAATATTCTTAATTTAGTGGCATAGATGTGCATTTTTAATATTTGAAATGGTTTGACATATTTCTACATTTTAAGGAATTTTGTTATTTATTCGTCGACAAATTTAGAGGGGGGAAGGAGGGATTGTCAACTTTCTTCTTCTGTATCCTTCTCTGTATCTAGCTATGGGGAAGATGGTGGTGGAGGTGGACAACACGGGTGGTACGGAGAGGTAACAAGGGCACTACCCACTGAGGTGGAGGGGAACTACAGTTGGGAGGAGCCACCGCCGGGGTTGTCGAGATTTGAAAGATTAGCAAGGTAGTGAAGGGGGAAGGAGGAGGAGACGGGGAGCTCGCCGGCTCAATTGGCGAGAGAGCGGTCATGGGGGGTAGCGGTTCCGGCGATGGTGGTGCCGCTAGAACCAAATAGGGATGGAGAGGAGGTAAATGAGTGCGGCGTCACGCAAGGAGGTGGGGGAGTGCGGTCGAATAGGGATAGTGGCAGGAGGTTTATTTGGAGTCACAATGTTCAAGGAGAGGGTGGTTGGTGTTATTTGTGAATGGATCAATCTAGACCCTTTGATTATCATCCCACGGCTCAAAATTTGATAAATTTGGATGGGTAATATCATCATATAGGTCGATAGACCCTATTTCAGGTAGAGAGAGTACTTATTTTTCAGCACATCCTTTTTCTTACCGGATTAAAAATAAAATGATTAGAGCTGCAGCTCAAGCCGGCAAGCAAAAACGGAGCCCAGCTTCTATGCTTGCAGTGCGCGGCAATGGATGAGGAACACAGCAAAGCTCCTTTTGTTCGTGGGTGATGGCCGGCCCAGGCTGGTGTAAATTAGTTAGTCACATGCGCGATAAGCAAAGCCGCACGCCACTCTTGTCCCCTCCAGAAAACATGTGTACCGGCTCTGAGGATATTAAAAACATCTCAAAAAAAAGCTATTTGTGGCATTATTAGTATTATGTACTAGGAGGAGTATGTCAAAACGCATGTGATAGGTCCCCTTGCTTCGTACTCAGTACTTTGCTATACAAAAATATCTCCTGTGACATTTGATTACTTCACAAGAGTACATGTATAATGTATTTCATAGCCATCAGGCAGTGGTTGGCTGGTCACTGGATAATCGTGCGTGTTTATGCAAGTCAAGACCAGAAGTCCAGGACTTATATCTATTTAATTCATGCGGGAACTTTGCTCCTCCATGTGAAATTCCTGCCGATACAGGGATCATGCAAGTTGCTCTTTCGCCTTTTTTTAAAGAGGAAATTTTTGCTTCTCCTCACTTGCCTAACTCTATCTTCGTCGCTAGTAGTGCTTGCACGTGCTTGATGGTGAAGTCTACCCAACTCACATGCCCCCTACTGCGATGGTGTCTCCATCATGTCATGTGCAAATCCTACTGTCGCTCATGTTAAACTCACGGCCGGTCACGGGTGACAGGACACCCACAACTTTCAGCTCATCAGATGGTAACAGAAACACAGCCAATAAAGGGTTAATCGTTGAGTCAAGATACAACGACATCGATCCACAAAGGTTTTTGAACAAGAACCGGTGGTGAACTGACCGCAGACCATGCGTTGTTGTGGGATTAAAAGAAGGAAAAAACAGACTCCATTCCAAGCGAGATCCTGCTGTAAAGTAAAATACATACATCAGAGCATCGTCTACACGGCACAACGACGACTGATCCATCCTATATACAGTTTCTGATTCAATCAACCAACGCTAACGTCGGTTGATCGATCCATCATCACGACCCATAGCAACAGGTGTAGGTAATTAACAACAACGGATGGACGGTTGCTGGTCCCTTAATCCTGCTAATTAACACGCTACTAGCAAAAACACAAGAAGATGATGAACAGCAGCTGGTATCATCATCCATCTTTCTAAAGTTTACAACAACACCAACCAGCATCATCGTCTTCTCCCTCCTCCTGAATCTCTGGCTACTGTGCTGTAACCATGGCATTGACGACGATGACAGCCCGGTGGTGAGTAGCAGTAACGGAGGGTATCGTCCCTAATCTGGCAGGCAGCCAATGGTGAGAGCTTGGCTCTCGCCGGTCGATTACCTGCCCCCCATGGCAGTAGCGCCGGGCTCCGCGAGGCGGCTGTAGAGCGCCGCGCTGAGCTGCTCCTGCGAGTATATGCGGCTGGCCATCTTGACGGCGACCTGCTGAATCATGAGGTCCTTGACGACGGAGACGCTGGCGTGGTAGACGTCCAGGTCCAGCTCGCGCAGCGCCGTCATCAGCCGCGCCGAGGGGTGGTTGCGCTTGTGGCACTGCACGCGGATCATGGCCTCCAGCCCCAGGATCTTGGCGTCGATCTCCACGGCGTGGCACCGCGGCCCAGCGTCGTGGCCGCCGCCGCCGGCGTGCGGGGCCGGCCGCGCGTCGCGCTCCTTCTTGAGCGCCTCGATCTGGGCGTGCAGCGTCTCCTTGTCGTTCTCCAGCGACGACATCTTGCCGCGGAGCTCGTTGATGTAGGAGATGGCGTCGCCCAGCAGCGACGCCTTGTCCATCTTGGACACGTTCGGCACCACGGCGCGCAGCGCGTAGAAGCGCTGGTTCAGCTTCTCGCGCCGCTGCCGCTCCGCCTCCACGTGGTTCAGCGGCTCCTCGCGCCCGTTGGCCGGCTTCCGCCCGCGCTTCCGCGGCCGCTTCTCCGCCTCCGGCGGCGGCGCCACCACGCGGCTGCTCTCCACCTCGCGCACCGACGCGTCCAGGTCCGAGTGGTCCGACTCCGACTTGGCCGGCGCGCCCGTGCCCGTCGACGGCCGCGTCGTCGGCGCCGACGAGAAGGACAGCATGCCCTCGTTGGCCGTCGCCGCTGGGTGGTGGTTGGTGTTGCTCGCGCGGGAGGTGGCCTCCATCGAGCGCTTGTTGGTGTTGTTCTTCGCGTCGTTCGCGGCGGCGGCGGCCGTCATGGTCGCCGTGTGCTGCGAGAAGAGGCTCCCGGGCGCGGTGGTGAGGCTGGCGGTGGCGGCGGGAGGCGCCGGCGACGGGTTCCTCCGGCCGTTGCTGTCGGGACCGAAGCTGAGGATCTCGCCGGACTCGGGCTTGAAGAAGGGCGGCGCCGCCGCCGCCGCCGCCGCCGCCATGGAGGGATTGGACGCGAACTCCGAGAAGTTGAGCTCCCGACGGAAGGGCCCCTGCTGCTGGTTCTGCTGGTGGTGCTGCCGCTGAGGCTGCGCGGCGGCCGGCGCCGGCGGCGGAGGGGGCGCGGCGTGCACCGAGGGGCTGGGGTTCTCCGTGAGCGTGCTCGTGCTCCCGTTCTCGAAGTGGATCTGCGGCGCCGGCGGCGGCTTGGTGACGGAGATCTCCGCGGACGGGTGCGAGAGGGAATCCTTGATGTCCATGACGGGCGCATCGGCGAGCCAGAGCACGGAGGGATCCGTCTCCGCCTGGTCCGCTCCGGCCGCGGGCTGCTGCTGCTGCTGTTCTGGCTGCACGGGCGGCCACGACGAGACACCCCCTCCTCCGCCGCCACCGCCAAAGAGCGAGCGGATCTTAGCCATGCTCTCGGCCGTCTGGAAGACGACGTCGGTGGAGCCGAGCTCGAGCACGCCGGTGCCGACGGGGACGCAGACCATGGTGCGGAGCCCGAAGGTGTAGGCTTGGCGCGCGCGCTCGCACGGCGCGCCGGAGAGGCCGGAAGCGATCCAGGTCGGCTGCCCCGCGAAGAGCGCCTGCCCCGGGAGCCCCGAGCCGTTGAGGAAGGACTGCGTCATGGAGACGAGGAAGAACCACTCGGTGTCGGTGACCTCCTCCTCGACGGCCTCGTCGGGGGCGGCGGCGGCGCCGGAGATGAGGGAGTTGAGCTCGCGGAGGACGCGCTTGCGGTGCTCCTGCTCGGCCTGGGCGGCGGGCGTGAGAGGCCTCTGCTTGCGCTTGTCGTCGTCGCAGCCCTTGTAGTAGCCGTCGCCCCAGCCGAGCAGCGAGGCGCCGGTGGCGGCGTCCACGGAGGCCTGCCAGAAGATGGCGTAGGTCCACGTCTCCCTGGAGCCCTCTATGATGGCCTGCAGGCGCTGCTGCAGCGTGTCCTGGTTGAACCCCGGCGCCACCATCGCCGCGGGCATCTGCGGCGGCGGCGGCGTCGCGGCGGCGGACGAGGCGCCGCCCCCCGCCGGCGCTCCCCAGGGGAAGGTGGGGAGGTCGGCTGAGGCCATGAAGGCCTCCATCATGGAGGCGTTGTCGTCCGTCCACAGGTTCATGGGGAGGGAGCCAAGGTGGAGTGGAGGGGCAAGGGCGCGTTGGAGACGGAAGGGAAGAGGAGGCGAGGCCGCGAGGAGAGGAAGAGGAAATGAAAATGGTGGGTGGAGAATGGTGGAGGGCGAGGGAGAGGGGAAAGCGAAAGAAATGGTTTAGAATGCGGAATCCATGGGATTATGGCCCAAGCCCGAAAAGGCCCATGGCAGGGGTGGGGCGCTTGTGCCGCTTCTTCTTTGGCCGACGAGGGCAAATCCGGAAACGTCTCCTCCCCGCGGGGCCCGGGGGCCTGTGCGGCGCCAGGTGGTAAAACGGGGAATTCGTCGGGGGCTGATTTAGGAGGGTTAAACCTACGATTCAGGGCTGGGTTTGTGTGACCGCCGGGTTCGTAGCCTCCTTCTGCCAAGTGGGCCCACTTTTCCATAGAACGCCTTTCTCATGGTTAAGTAAAGAGAAGGCTATGCTCTTTTTAGGATGTGGTTTTTGTTTAGGTGGGTTGTTAGAATTTTTAGCATGATATATGAGGTGCGGGTTTTCTTTACACGTGAGAATGGTGTGGGTCGCTAAAAGTGGATGAGAGAGAAGTAAGGCGCAGGGCATGCCTAACGGCTGGATCACATTGCTAACTTCCTAAATAAAAAAGTGTTGAGTTGGATCACACGCGTCTCATTCACCACACCGTCTATTGGTAAAAGATGTTACTACAATTTTTCTTTCTACGCGAATGTTTGTTGAATCTTGATGTTAGGGGGGACGAATACTTTGTGCGCCGGAATACAATGGACCATCAACTATGGATGGGAAAAAGGAGGGTCAGAAGATCATGCATATACACTAGATCATATAGCCTACTTTTTTATACAAGGCAACATTGAATTGTGATGACACAAAGGAATCATTTTTGTTTTGTTGTTTGAGTCAAGCAGTGATGGGTGTTTTTACATTTGAGAATGGCGTGTATCACCATATATGGATGGGAGGGGAGCAAGGTACAGAGCATGCATATTGGCTAGATCTCATTGCCAACTTGCATAAAAAAGTGTTGAGCTAGAATGCATTAGCTCTCGTTCGACACCCCTAAAAAGGCTAGCAAATTCTTGGTGAAGATTATACCTTGCTAGCCTAAAACTCACTAGCTATTTTTCTTCTTTGGGAAACTATATTTATTACTACTATTGATAATAGAGGGAGCAATGGAATGAGAAGTTGATCATCATGTGTGTCATTTGGATCACATCGCTAATAAGAAAATGTTGAGATTTGCAACGATATGAATGAATATGTGTCATGTGTTGCTAAAGACATTCTCAAGGTGTCATCGGTTTGTTGTCACACATTTCACAAAGCTTATTTGCACATTAAATCACTATTCTACGACTTATTGTGAAATTTGAATAGTATACAAATGTAAACTAAACTCCTGCTCATGCCATTTACGATTTGACCACTACTGTTGTTACCTATGGGCATTTTCTTTAAATACGTTATCGAGGGATATGCATTTTCTATGTCAGAATGCACCAACACACCAGATGTTTTAGTAGGTTTGCGAAGGGTATATGACGTGCAAAGTGCTTATCAGCATCCCCTCGTACACTCACACTATCACACGTGGTTCACTATGTGGAAAGGAAAATATAGAGATCTACTAGGTGTATCAGAAATGATTATTGGAGAGAAACCCGCTAATAACCTTTGTGGAATAGAAGATGCTGTTTTGTGATAAAAGCATGACCAAAGCTCGAAGATAACATGTGATTGGTGTGCTAGCATGGAAGGATTTGCATGCGTTCCACCATATAAGTCCATTGCACAGCGGCTCCTTTATTAGCCTACAAGAGTACCACCATGGGTACGATGAAAGAGTTTAAAGCGACGCATCACCTAATACCAAATACTACGTACTGGCGCTTTATGAAGAGCTAATGCATTTTTTTAATGGCATTCAGTTAGGCCCTTTGTTTGATGGGATTCATGGCCCGATAAACGTTTTCCCCTTAGGTTGACGTGTAGTAAATCGTTATCCTATTAAGAACAAGTTTTTTTTTTGCTATAAAAAAAAGAGTAAGTATTTTTTAAATCTTCATCACTCAGATTGTCAGGGCGCAACGAGTTTATCCATAGCCACGTGCAATATGTAAACACATACTGGTATTTTTGACATAATAAAAAAACTAAAAACATGGCATACTGTATTTTTTCCACGGACCAAATGTGTGAGGCGCTTCAATTTCGCGGAGATGGCGCACGTGCGCGAGCAGCGTGTGGCACGTGGGAGGAAGAGGTGAGTGAGCTACTGAGAGCTGTGAGTGACTGCCCCCTGCCCATGCCCATGCCCACCAGTCCACCACCACCAGCGGTCCATCTCCATCCCGTTCCATCCGAGCCGGCTTTGTTTGACCGTTGACTCGACGCATCAGGTGGCCCACGTGCAGTCAGCGAGAGAGAGGGGGCGAGGAAGGGGCCGTCGGGCCCATCCGCTGGCGGGCCCACGCAGGAGACAGGCGAGTAAAATAACAAGGCCCGCCTATCGGCCAGCGCGGTGCGGGGAAAGCGACCCGCGTGCGATCTTATCGTTTAACACCTGCCGCAAAATTTGGGCCGTCCGCCCGCCTTCACGTGTTTGGCGAGCCTGGCATCGTGCGATGTCTGCCTGTTTTGCTTTGTAGTATACAGTAAGTACTACTATTATATAATATAAGTATAATAAAAAAAGTGTATGGCGCAAAACAGACTCGTCGTGCGCGTGCTTATTAAACTAGCAGCAGCGGTAGTAATAATAACAATAATACCAACAGTGGAGCGGCGTATTTAAATAAACGCGGCGTGATTCGGTGATCCGGGAGTATAATAAAGACAAGAGGGCAGGGGGCGGGCGAGGTGGCCGCCGGGTTGCTGTCGCGGCCCGCGCGCGATTACTCTAATCTTAATCCTCGCGCCACTACTACCCTTTGGATTCCGAGCGGAAATGCTACGCTCACCCAGTAAGTAGAGTGGGGGCGTGGCGTGCACGGTGTACACGTAGCGGCAGCAGGAGATACTATGTTGTTTAGTAATTTTATAACGGAGCCCATGTCCAGCCATCATTCCGTATTCCCCACGAGGCCGGCCGAGGACGGGCGGATGGATGAGGCCGCGGAGGGGAGGAAGCTTCACGGCACCGGGGTCGGGGGTGGGCCTGGATGGAGCACGTTTTGCTCGCGTGGTGGGCCGTCCGGCCTCGCGAGTGCAACGTTTCCCCCCGGTTGTCGTCACGTGGTGGTGGTGGTGGTGGTGTGTGTGTGATTGGCAGCGGCCGCCGCACGCGTTCCTCCTGCTTTCCCATTTCACTTTCTCCCTGTGTCCTGAGTCCTGACCTGCCGTCGAATTTACGCGTAGCCCCCGCGGATCTATGGCTGTGTTTAGATCCGCTGAAATTGGGATTGAAATGCACTGTAGCGTTGAAAAATACACTGTAGCACTTTTCGTTTGTTTGTGGTAAATATTGTTCTACTATGGTCTAACTAGGCTCAAAAGATTCGTCTCGCAAAGTACATCTAAACTGTGCAATTAATTTTTTATTTCATCTACATTTAGTACTCCATGCATGTGCCGGCATTTTGATGTGATAAGAAATCTTCTTTTTGCATAGTGAAATTTGGAAAAAAAATTTGGATCTAAACAGGGCCTAATGCAAAAATTATTAGGCTGTTGTATTTTGCTGATGACCTGCAGATGGATGCAGGAGCGCGAGGTCGTTAAAAGGGAGCCAGAAATCACGGCCGGGCCGGGCCGGGCCCCGGACCCGGCGAGGCGGCCCCGCCCATGTCAGTACACGCAGTCACGCACGCGGCAGTCTAGGCCCAATCACCCTAATCGTCTCGTCTCCTCCATCCATCCATCCATCCATCCATGGCCATCCATCCCCGCACCCCGCCGTTGTTTGTCTCCGTCTGCGACGGCCGGCCAACCAGAACCAGGGGTGCGATTATTACCGTCACGGCGTCATCTGGCGAGGAGGCTACAGACAGCGCACGCCGCCGCCGGCAGAGCGCATCCGGCCGCCACCGCACAGGTAGGAGTAGTAGGCGCCAGGGGGTACTTTGTGCATTTCTTTTTTTTTCCTTTTTAAATAACAAAAGAAAGAATTCGTCCTCCCCTCCAGTCCACCACATGCACGCCCATCAATCAATCTGTCAAGATTTCTGGTATTATTATGTTTTTCATTTGCACCACGGCAGTGTTTAGATCCAAAAAACTTCTTCCAAATTCCACTATGCAAAAAGAAGATTTCCCATCACATCAAAATGCCGATACATACATGGAGTACTAAATGTAGATGAAATAAAAAATTAATTGCACAGTTTAGATGTACTTTGCGAGACGAATCTTTTGAGCCTAGTTAAGCCATGGTAGGACAATATTTACCACAAACAAACGAAAAATGCTACAGTGCATTTCACCCCTTAAAACTTTGGATCTAAACACAGCCCACGTGCTTAGTAGTAATGGGATCACGCACGCGGATCGATTGCTGCCTTTTTCTATCTATTCTACCACTACAATAATATAATAATGGGAGCATTCACTTTCTGTTGAAATGGAATCAGGAAAGAGGCACCACCATGCGCCCATGCCCATACGCGACCTCTTCTCCTACTTGTCAAAAGCATATATAGCACCGATATGAATGGATCGCTGTCTCTCGATGCTTACGTTAATTTTGTCCTGGTATCACCATCTATCGGAGATGTTTGAACATTTCCATTGAGGTGAGCTAAATATTACCATACTACTGTTACAGATAGACTCAACTGCGGATTCATTTCTTGGGTGAAACTAAACTAAACAAACAAACAATATCAAATGTACCACCTACCAACTAGTAGTTTACTATTTGCAAAAAAAAAAAAAAAGGAAGCGTTTGATGTGGTTGATGTTTGCGTGTTTTTCTATAAATTCGGTTAAAATAGAGAAGTTTGGCTAAGAGTAAAGCTAGCATAATCCATAGTTTGGGAAATGGATAGAGTAATTCCTAGCTCGATTTCATAACAGGGGTCTTTAACTGTCTGTTATATGGTTTCTTTTTTTCCCTTTCCCATAGACATATATAAAGGAAGCGGCCATATGCTTGATTTGTTTCGGTTCATGAACCCTAGTTAGGTGTAGACAAGCAAGAAACGAGAAGGATGCATTGCATCTCATGGATTGCAGCATCACGCACGTGTATATCGTTTCTTCACCAAGCGATCCATCCACGCTGCCGCTACGTACGGGATTCATGCACCTACGGGGGGTTCCATCCATCGACCCATCCATTTCAAGTCGCGTCAGCTTTGAGCAGGAGTACTGGAGCTGGAGGGGAGCGGAGTGGAGTGGAGTTGAGTGGTGAAGTGGAACCAACCAGGCCACTGGGGTGTGGGGCCATCGCATTCGCATCTTCCCTGCCCCGCTGCGGCATTGCAATTTGCAATTGGCTACATCCTACATTGCATTTTTTTTACGCCTCTTATCTGGATACAGCTATACTATCTGTTCAAGTACACTGCACACACCGCTGCACACGCACATCTACGTACTCACATCCCATGCACTTAAACAAACCTACAACTACACTCAGACCGAAAGTCGCGTCCTTGAAGAGATCACCGGACCATCCATGGCTCTGTGGTTTCACGCGTGAGAGGCTTCAACAGTGTCCGATGAAAATCCCAGGCCGAGCAACGCTCGAACCTGGGACCGGTGCCTTCATAACTGGAAGTGCAGACCGCTCGATCTACGGCTGGATCCCCTCCTGCATTGCATCTACCCTCCAACGTCGCCCCACACACAAGTAGGTCCCCCGCCTCGTCCAAGAAAATAAAGCATTTTCGTCTTTTTTAGGTGGTCAAATAAAGCATCGCTACATTGATGCTATTATTACAGTTACATGTGCCGGCTAACGGCCTTCGTCCACCTCACGATGTGTAGAGACGAGAGCACCTAAAATCGGCGATCTTCGTCACCCCATCATGATGCCCCTGTAGTTAGCTTGCTGACACGGACCCAACGCACACGGGTTCCACGTGTCAACCCAACTGCATAGAAGCTAGATCGCAGCTACAGGGCTATATGAACTAGGGAGGCAAGCGATGGTGGCAATAGGGTGAAGGGAGCAAGGAGGAAAGATAACAGGGACATGGATGTTTTTCCTACGACAATATCCGGTCCATGCTAACCGCCATTAGACTATGTGCAGTGGATTGGATAAATAGATTGTCTATACACTGTAGTGACACTGTTTACAGAGAGAAAGGTAGTTGGAATAGTGGATACACAATGCATTTATACATCCTACTGCATATGGTCTTAGGCCGCGTATGGATGCTACCAGTATACAGGGCGATCACAAGCTGCAGTGTCCGCGACGGCCGCTCGACGTCGTTCTAGTTCGATGTCCGGGAGGGGACCGATGATCTAGCCACAAGGTTCCAGCGTTGCTTAATCAAATGAGCAAGCAGGAGCTCAGCGTCAGAATGGTTGCAAAACGTGGATTGATGCCATGGCTCAAGCCCACTATCTTCGCAAGCGCGACCTGACCTCGTTCAGGTGGAGGAGATTCTGGACCGGATGACGCTCACGGAGACGCAAGACGTGCGCAGCTGCTTTGGTGAAGGTCAGGATGAGAAGATTCACGCAGGGCTGCTGTACCAGCTGATTGAAGCACGCCAATCACCACCCGCAATGTCCGCCTTCATTTGGACTAGCCGGGCACCACCGCGCGTCCAGTTCTTCGGCTGGTTGGCCTCCAAAGACAGAGTACAATGCCGCCGTAATCTTGTGAAGAAAGGCATCGTTCCAACGGACACATGTGAGGTTTGCGGCCAAGACACTGAAGACACTACCTACATCCTTCTGAAATGCGAGTTCGCGGCTCAATTCTGGGGAAAAATCGGCGTCGACCTCAACACCGATGTCACTGCCTCAAGCCTGCACAAAATGCCACGGCCAGCGCGTATACCCCCTGCTGAGTTCAGCACCTTCGTATTGCTATGTTGCTGGCAGCTCTGGAAGCGGAGGAATGAATGGGTGTTCTGGGAACAGAGACGCAGTCTGTCCGAGGTGTTGCGCGAGTGCAGGAGCGATGCTCGACCGTGGAAGCATCGATTGGAGAAGAAGAACGCGGATAGCATCGCTGAAGCATGGTGTAATGCGTTGTGTGAGTAATCAACTTATGTACTTCTGATGCACGGAATTATGGGCGACCTCTCTCTGTAAAAGAACCAAGCCATTTCGGGCCATGAAAAGCAATAGAAATACGTAGGTGGGGGAGCCTTTCCCCCTCCGAACCACTAGAAAAAAAAGAAGATTGCACAATCTACTCTCTCAAATTGTAGAATATGAGAAGCTAGACCACTCTAAATTTTGGTTTCCAAAATCCAGATTGTAGAATTTAGATGGATCCATACGGGGTCTTAGTGTCATGCCATGAATCTCCCGTCGGTGGTAAATCTATAGAGTTAGTCAGCCGTATGGGGTATGGAGTAGATTTCAGGCGCCGTTTAGATTCAGGGTTTAAAATTTAGCCTCATCAAATATTTGAACGCTAGTTAAAAATATTAAATATAGTCTAATTAGAAAACTAATTATACAGACAAGACTTAAAACGATGAGACGAATTTATTAAGCCTAATTAATCTATTTTGCAACCGGCACCTGAGAGGTTTTGGGTTCGATTTCTATTGGAAGCGAATTATTTCAGAATTTAACGGTTTTGATTATTAAGTGATAGGCGACGTTTTCGTCGACAGTGAGGCACCCATGGTGACTTCATCGATTTTAAGATATACCGGTCCAGTCTTTCGGATTTGCTCATAATTTAACCGTTTTGTTCATTACGACGTTTCCGTCGATAGTGAGGCACCCGTGGTGACTTCATCAATCTTAAAATATACTGGTTCAGTTTTTCGGAGGTACTCATAGAGATAGGATGTACGTGTGTACGTTCATAGGGGTGAGTGTGCGTGCGTGTGCGAGCGTCTGCGTTTATACTGTGTTCTAAAAAAACAAGTATAATGCTACCGTAACCATTAATTAATTATAAATTAATTAAGTTTAATAAATTTGTTTTTGCTGTTTAATCCTCTGTATGCAATTTGTTTTCTAATTAAATCATCTTAATACTTATAACTAAACTCCGAACATTCGATTTGATACGGACTAAAGTTTAGGCTCAGATACAAATACGCCTTCAAACAAAAGAACGGAAAAGCCATCGTGCATCGGTGCATTGATGCATCTGCTTCCGCGTGACACGATGTTGCACTCGCACAAGTACTGACACACCGCTGCTTCTGGAATTCTGGTCCATTGTTGGACGGGAAGGGAAGGGACCCATTCATTGCATCTATCATCATGATTTTCTGGTCCACCGTGGCCTCTGGTTTTGTCTCTGCTACTTGTCGCGACTCCTGCCTGCCTCCTCGCGCCTGGAAGGAACGGAGAGAAAACTCTTGTCCTCGTGCTTGGGCACGCTGGAACGCCGGCGCCACACCAAGTTACCCATTTGGTTAAGTCACAGAAATCTCATAAGAAGAAATTCTCGCACTCCAAATAAAGCGTAGAAATGTGCTGCACTCTAGCGATCAATAAAATGTAGCAGTAAAAAAGAATCTAAAAATTAATGAGAGTAAACCAAATAGAAGGCAAGAATTTGTCTAACCATTCACATATTTGTGGCTAAATTAATTTCACATGGTTGTGTGGCCAACCATTCATTGGCTGAACAGAGTGCAAATTAATTTAGTCTAACCATTACAAGTCTCATCAAGGCCCTTGAAACGAATGCTTTCACTTTTTCGAAAATGTACTAGCACTTACCATATGCATATCTCAATCTCTAAATACAATCACACATGACGATCTAGGATGGACAGGGATGAATCGATGTCTAGCAGTCGTCACGAGATCATGCATTATATTAAGTTGCTTTTGGAAGATCAACAACGCGCTAGAACGTAGTACTTCCGTGCTCTAAAAAAACTGTGGTGCTTTAATTTTGTCCAAAAAACAGTAATGGCTTGTGGTGTACATTTGCGTGTGCATTTAATTGTCTTTTTTCTTTTTGAAGGTGCATGCACATTAGTTGCACTTTTTTTTGCCAAATACATATACATGATTACATAGGGCCACCTAATTAAATCATGTCACATGAGTACTAATATGTCTGAAAAATCATAGAATTGCGTGTTATTTTTAGAAGGGAGTACAAAGTCATGCATATTAAACGTGCACAGTACTACATACCACTCCCTCTGTGCTGAAATAGGGAATGTAGAGATTTTATGACAAGGTTGCGAATGATACATGTATCCCTGGCTGAAATCGTAAGAGGCTGTGTTGGTGCTAGCAATTGGTGGCTAATCTTTTGTTTTGTGAAGTCTTAACTGGTAGATAAGAGGACATAGACTAGGATCAATGCCGAAATAAAATTGGTTAGCTCCATTCCTTTATAATATAGAACAAATATATTGAATGATTTGTTTCGTTATATTCTAGGATTCTAGGATAGGGAGGTAGATGTCAAGACCTGTCTAATTACCATCTTTGGAGGCCTGTTTGAAACCATAAATGAGGCCTAATCCAAAACTCCATAGCTATGAGGCACTATTTTAGGATTATTGGCTTTCTTTAAACATAAATAGGCACATACGCTTACATAGCGCATGTATATTCAATTATCTTATATATCTAAATAGCTAGCCCCACTACCACATTTCTCTAACCCACTAAGTCACATGCCATGTCACCATCCACTAAAACCATACATTGATGGTTTCTATCGATCTTATGTGACTAATAGCGTTCATGCATACAAACCATACAACACAATAGAATTTCTACAGCAACGCGCAGGGTATCATCTAGTTCTTACAAAATGAATATACACATGCCTTATATTTATGAGCACCTCAGAAAATAAGGCCGACATATTTTGAGATTGACAAAGTCACTACCAGCACCTCACCATCGACGGAAACGCCGCATACCATGAAAGAATAATGCCATTAAATTTTGATTAAATTTAGAAAAAACAAGAACGCGCGTGTCAAAATAAGGACTTGATTCTTATTGTAGGGCACTAGGGCTTATGTTTCTTGTGGATCTTTAGTAATAAACAATGTTCGCCTACACAGGTTACATGGCCGTGTAAATGTTACATGATGTGTTGGCATGGCAGTGTAGGCCATAAACGGTACATTAAACGCTACACAGTGTTACATGGTCAAACACGGTCTTACACCCCTTAGTCGATCTACACGAAACGGCCAAAAACTGGGTTTGCATGTCGTTTTCAGCGTGTAATGCCACATTTAGGTGATGGACAACTTCCGACTTTTGGTCTGTGGGCGTGAGATGAAAATTTCAGCCCGCCCAACTTCACAACCCTATATACCCGATCGCTAGTGAAGGTAGGACCGACGCTTAAGAGGGGGTGAATTATGATTTCTAAAAATAAGGCTCACTAAAAACTATAACTACTAAGCAAAACCTATGCAAATAAATCTAGGTATGTGCACTAAGGTTTTGCTAAGTGTTGCTACTTCTATCGTGGCCAAGTCTTGCAACCTAGTTTTACCTAGAAACTAACTTATCAAGCTAGTCTAGGAAAGTAAGCACACAATTGCAAGAATTAAATGCGGAAGCTAAAGAGATGAGATAGAGAATGCAAACTCCCGATGACGATGATGGTAGCACACGGTGAAGACACGGAGATTTTTTCCGAGGTTTGGGGAGACTCGCGGTCTCTACCCCCTACGTCCTCGTTGGCGCTCCACTAAGCGCTTTGCTCTCGCATAGTCCTTAAAGGAATATGGCCTCGCCCTTTGCAAGGGTGGAGGTTGGCAAAGTGACTTCCGCGGAAGTCGAACAACCCCGGTCGGGTCACCGGATATCCTTGGTACACACCCACCTGAACCTATCTCTCGCGTGGTCCTCCCGTACCACGGCCTCGCCCACGCAAGGGTAGAGGATGGATAGGTCGATGGGGTCTTCCGAGTCCTTCTCGCGGAGCTACCCCGCCGTCTCCACTATGGGAAGCTTCGGCCAACTAGCCGAGGGCCTTCCTCCCTCTCACAAGATGGTGGCGGCCACTCCACACTCCGGAGGGTCTCGCATAACTTACAGCCGCACTTGATACAAGGTCGTGCACGCAGGCACGAATACTAGACAAATAGGCCTAAACCAAGATGCTAACAAGCTCTCGCTATGCCGGGATGTGTCTATTTGCTCATATGGTGGTTGGGCTCACAAAAGTGGTTGCTACACTTCAAATGGGCATGGAAATGTGTCTCAATATTTGTGCTAGGCTCAAGATGCTCCAACCACTAAGGGGAGGCCGGCCAAGGGGGTATATATAGGCATCACCTCCAAAACTAGCCGTTAGAGGCATTTTCCACTTTTTCTGTGTACCTACACCACCGGACTGTCCGGTGCGTGTAATTTTTCTCCTCTTTGAGTCGACCGTTGCTTTGACAATATGACCGTTGGAGCCACCGGACTGTCCGGTGGCAACACCCGACTGTCCGACGGTGAGCCACTGGACTGTCCGGTGCGTTGTAGCGCCGGGTCTTCAACTTGGAATGCTCTTGGTCTATATCGTCCGGTGGCACCACCGGACTATCCGGTGGTGAGCCACCGGACTGTCCGGCGGTAGGTTTTGCGCCGGACTACGCCCTTTCCTTCTCAGCCTATATTGTCCGGACTGTTCGGTGGTGAGCCACCGGACTGTCCGGTGCATGAAATTTTGCACCGGTTCTTCAGCTATTGGCTCAACTCCTTGTTGGCACCGGACTGTCCGGTGCTGCACCACCGGACTGTCCGGTGCATGTTTTTTCTTCTGTTCTTGAGCCAAAAAATCGGCCAGCTGACCGGTCAGCGGGACCGCTGAGTCAGGAACTTCGCTTGCAACTTGATGGCGGCTTGGGTCTTTTCTTGTGTCTTTTAGATCCTCTTTTGAGGTGTTTGTACCCCAAGTCCACCAGTTACACCCTGGGACTTTAGACAAGTACACTTACATACAAATATTAGTCCCATAGCACGTGTTGTCAGTTCAATCATCAAAATCACATATGGAAACTAAGCACAAGGCTTAGGGCCCATTTTTCTTACAGCTAGGGTTTGGATATTTTCTATCTCCAAATTTGGAGCCGCCCAATACTCTATTAGTTATTAGTTATTGTCATGTTGGGTTGGTAACTCTAGCCTTTTGCATTTAGATATTGGGCCGCGAGCCTTGAGACCTTGACCGTCACTTGTGAGATTATTTCAGTGTTTCTGTCACCTATATGTTTGTGACAAATGACAGCTGGCACTTGTCTGTTACTGCTATTTGTAGAATATACGGGCTTGGCCCATCCATTAATTCCTAGAAAATCTCAAAGGCCCACGTGTGAGCAAGAGGAGTATGGAAACTTTAGTCCCACATTGCTAGTTGAGAACGAAGTTCACCTACTTAAATATGGTGACTCTCCCCTCACTCTTAAGTCATGGTGTGGTGGGAGAAGAAAGATCCCACATACCCGAGTCGGGGCGATGGGCATGGTGCGCGCCATCTGCCTGAATGGTCTACCAAAATCGGCTCTTGACCTTGCAGGTGCACGGCATCTTTTTGCACCTCAATCGGCTCTTTTACCGATTTTGTTTTTGGTGACTTGGGCTGCAAGTCTAAGAGTTCTTACCCGATTGGGATCGTGATCGTGACACGAGATCAGATCGTTGGTCTCTATAAAAGCAGCTTACTGACGTCGCTAAGAAACACACAAAAAAAAACTAGGGTTTACCACCGCTCGCAGCTACGCCACCTTCGTAATTCTCTCCATCCCGAGCGCTGACGTGCATCTGCAATCTGGAGAGCAGGTCTCCGCAACCGTTTGCCTTTGAGCTCCTACTCCGGAGGCGAAAAAGGTTTTTGGAAAGTGCGCTGCGCGACTGCTCACCGTCTTCACCACGGGTTGTCCACCTGCTTCCGCTACTGGAGGTCATCACCGGCAACTCCTTCATGGGCTGCAAGTCTAAGAGTTCTTACCCGATTGGGATCGTGATCGTGACACGAGATCAGATCGTTGGTCTCTATAAAAGCAGCTTACTGACGTCGCTAAGAAACACACAAAAAAAAACTAGGGTTTACCACCGCTCGCAGCTACGCCACCTTCGTAATTCTCTCCATCCCGAGCGCTGACGTGCATCTGCAATCTGGAGAGCAGGTCTCCGCAACCGTTTGCCTTTGAGCTCCTACTCCGGAGGCGAA
The DNA here is from genome assembly GCA_022530915.1 of Paspalum notatum. Taxonomy (NCBI): domain Eukaryota; kingdom Viridiplantae; phylum Streptophyta; class Magnoliopsida; order Poales; family Poaceae; genus Paspalum; species Paspalum notatum. The sequence goes on along the minus strand of CM039684.1, from coordinate 20,164,056 downwards.
AAAGGTTTTTGGAAAGTGCGCTGCGCGACTGCTCACCGTCTTCACCACGGGTTGTCCACCTGCTTCCGCTACTGGAGGTCATCACCGGCAACTCCTTCATGGGCTTCTCCATCGCACTGTGTACAGTACCCGTGACGTTCACAACACGGTCATCGTTGACGTCGTTAGTACGAAATCGGCTCTAGCCGCCGATAGGTATAATCAGATCTATCAAATCTATTTGTTAATTATGATCTGCGAGATCTTTATTGTGTTCGTTGTATCCAGGGTTCACCTTTCGTTTTACTGTAACAAAAATTTTGGTTTGACAAAAAATTTAACCTTCATATCTTAGGGTTAGGAACCAGAAAACACCGCTTTCCGGACCGAAATCCGCTTCCCGGTGTGGTCCGGAAATGGAATTCCGGTCCGGTTTTCCGGACTTTCCGTCCGGAAAGGTATTCCCTGGTTGTATCTAGTATGTTAAACGAGTACATGCCAGATTGTGTCGTATTTTGCATGATTTACTTTGGAAATTAATACAGATGTTGTCTAATTTCACAACACTATTTAATTTTTTTATTTACAAAAGTATAAAAAATGTGTAGTCTGTGTAAAATCGTGTGCATGGTCTCCACAGTACTCGACACCCCACCGACCGTTTATAGTCTACACTGGTAATAAATACCCTACCCTCATTTTGAGATTGAGCGAGTTCGTTATTAATTAGTCCTTTGTTTCTCTTTACGATGTTACAGCCCGAAAAATATTCCTGCAACTTCGAACAATTAAGGTCGTGTCTATTTAAGAGCCACGTCATGTTTAGAGCTAGTAGAGAAAAGATAACCTTTTATTTTTCAGTACCAAACACTGTCTATATGGTTCCTGTGGGATCCATTTGTTGTGGAATTCGATTGGCTGCATGCAGAAGCAGCAGAGTGGAGGAGCAGCGCACTGGCCTGCTGCATGCATGCATCCTCGGTTAAGACGCTTGGAGCTAGCGACGAGCAACTCGCCAGCGATTTACTTTTCGCTCTTTCTCTTACCTCCACATCACTCCCGAGCCTAGTCAGCTGTCAAATCTCCAGCTCAAATCGACCCGTTGGAGACACCCTAAACACTAGTTTAAGTGTGATGCATATACGCAAAAGAAAAAAAACTTAAAAAAGAGCTGGAAATCAGTGTGAGCACGAATAGGAGACAAGAGCGGAAGAGAGCAGGACTATTTGTGAGCTGAAAATAAGATTGGGCTACATAAATAAATAAGTTAAACAAGACCCAGCTTATTCTACCATAATTCTGAATTATTTGTCATCATTAATTCTTTTCACAACTTTAACCATTCATATTATTTAAAAAATTTATATAAATATATATGCTTACACTATCTTTAACTACAAACAAATATTGCAATAGATAAATAAATAAAGGATGTCCAACTTGGAGGAGGACATGAGATGTGGGAGGTAGCATGGCATGGTAGGCAAACGGTGCCGAACAGATATGCTTTGCCCGCCTGTTATTCCGTTAAGACACCACCAACACGTAGCAAAGATAACAGAAAAGCAGCACCATAACATGTGGTGTTGTCGCCACTCGCCCAGCCCCCACAGATCACTTGTTGGGAAAAATTTGGAATGTTTGATCCTCCCCAAGTCCAGTACAGATGAACCGCCAAATCCATCGTGACTCGTGAGCTGAGCAGGGCTTCTTGTCGCGTCGCGTCCAGTTGCTGCTGCGTTGCGTGTCAAGGGGCTGCGTGAGACTTGAGGCAGCAAACGAAGCAATCTGACGGAAAACTTTTTGGTTTTTCCAGTCCATCTAATGGACCGTTCCTGCACGCGTTCACACACATCTAGATATTAGCGTTTGCATTTGCGGCTCGTGATCTCAAGACATCAAATAAAGCAACGCAGCAGTGCACGCGCAGCGTTTATTTCTTCTCTGGTCAGTGGAGGGAGCACTGTCTGTACCTTGCCTGCGGTAGCCCAAGGCCGAATGTACCATGTGCTCCCAAGGCCCAACCGGCCCAGTGCATCCAAGGCCCAGACGAATCGTTTTCGTGTGGCGGTGATCCCATTGTGTTGAGCTTCTTTCGGGTCTCGCTCTTGCTTTTATTTTCTCAATGGGCCTGTGAGTTTCGGCCCAACCGCCCTCACACACGCGCGAATCAAGCATTCGCTACGGCCCACAGAAAATAGAGCCCACAAGCATCTACGACAACACAAATGGCCCAACAAGAGACGCACGTGACAGGAGAAGCATTTTTCTCCTCCAAATTGCGCGAAGAGAAGACGCAACGCAACGCACGCAAAGGCGGAGGGGCAGCACCGTCCACCTCCACCATTTCTTCCTCTTCCTCCTCGCCTCCACCCCTTATTCCCCCTCCCATCTCCTCCCACCACTCCCCCACCCCACCCTCTCCCGCGCCGATCGATCGGTGCCTGCCATCGATCGGGCACGGGGCACGAGCTTCCGGCCCGGAGCGAGCGGCTTCGGTTCCGTCGGGTTGAATCCGCTGGTGTCGGTCGGTGGGGAGGGCGCCATGGCGGCGACGGACGCCTCCGCGGATAAGAACGCCGTCTTCCGCAAGCTCCGCGCCAAATCGGACAACAAGGTACTGCTGCGGGCGGGGGGTTCGGTTCGATTTTTTTTAGGGAGTGATCGATCCGATTGTGGATTATTCCTATATCGTTGATCGCGCTTTCTGTCGCTCTCTGCGAGCGCGAGCTCGGAATTCCGGTCCTGATGGTGGTGGTGCGCGCATGCAGATGTGCTTCGACTGCAACGCCAAGAACCCGACGTGGGCTTCCGTCACCTACGGCGTCTTCCTCTGCATCGACTGCTCCGCGGTGCACCGCAGCCTGGGTGTCCACGTCTCCTTCGTCAGGTCACTCACCTAACCTGATCCTCTTCTCACAACCGTCCACGTACGTGACCGCGTGGCCAACCCTCACTGACTGCATAAAGTAGCATAAAGTAGCATATATACTAAATTTGCTGCAGTGGCTCGCTCCGTCACTGATCGATCACGTGTTACAGCAACATTTTCTTTTTGTATATATTATAGATAATATTACATGAATGAAAAAAAAATCTGAATTTGGTTCTGCCCGATGTAGTTCCCTCCCTCCCTCCCTTGCTTGTTCTTAAAAACTCTGTTTAAGTTTCATATGTCTGGTATCCCGGGCTATTTGATGCAAAACACATTTCTAATTTCCTGTATCATAATCCTGAGTAATGTAATGTAACTACTAACTATCACAGACTTGCCACTGTTGACATCTGATTTTGAGTAGACTAATCGAAGTTGACTTAACTTTCTAAGTTTCTATGAATTGCAATTCTTTGGCATATAGGTCTTACATCTCAGCACGTGGCTTCCCTTTTCCTTCGGTCCTGACCTCCTATCATCTTATCGTTTGGGGACGTCTAACATATTTCTTGAACATTGTTATTTATCCAATTGCACATCGAACGGCTGAATCAAACTTGAAAATGATGTACCGCTGAACTATGCAGGTCAACAAATTTGGATTCGTGGACTCCAGAACAGTTGAAAATGATGGTTTATGGAGGAAACAACCGTGCACAAGCTTTCTTTAAGCAGCATGGTTGGACAGATGGTGGAAAAATTGAGGCAAAGTATACTTCAAGAGCCGCTGACTTGTACCGGCAGTTGCTTGCTAAAGAGGTTGCAAAGAGCTCCACCGAAGATGGCAACAATAGCTGGCCATCTTCCCCAGTTGCAGCTTCCCAGGCTCCAAATCAAGCTGCTGCTTTTCCAGATCTCAGGCTTACAGAGGCATCAAAAGAAAATGTAAGCGAAAAGCATGAACCTGAGATGATTCGTTCACCTAGAGCTCCAACACATTCTTTCAAGAAGCCGATCGGTGCAAAGAAGCCTGGAAATAAGACCGGTGGCCTCGGTGCACGGAAGCTTACATCAAAGGTACTCATTCTGTCTCACAAAAATTGCAAACCCGGCGATCAGTTTTTTTCTCAGAAAGATTGCAATCCTGGGGTTTGGACTTAGGTGGGGGGCCAGGAGGGCATGTCATTAGAGTTTGCGGCTTCATTTTGTTTTGCTGATAACTAAGGAGTTTGATTTGCTTGGAAAACTGTTCAAATTAATTGCCTTAGCAGGCAGACCATATGGCCTGCTCCTTGGACCTCGTGGGAGGTGATTAAAGGATAGTAGTACATGCGTCAATTTCACTCTCCACTAAATATTAAAAAATAGGATTGGCTTTATTTATTGTGAAATGGAGAAAGTATGCTTTTTGCAGTGTACAATGGAGTGTGAACTTCATTAACTCGAGATCATTGCAGCATTTTGGTGCTGTTCTCTTCTATATACAGTGTCAAGTACAGTGTAACACTATTTTCTATGTTTCCAAGGGATTGACAAAAGAAAGTGTAACTATATGTTTATTGTTTCCCATTCCCACTAAATTTCAAAGATCAACTTCTTTATTTTCTGTTTAAGTAAAGTGAGATTGGTTTCCAACTGCTTCTGCGCCTTTTGTAGCCAAATGAAAGCCTCTATGATCAGAAGCCCGAAGAACCAGCTCCTATCCTGCCATCAGTGACTGAGAGTACTACGACTAGGAGCAAATCACATATTTCCCGGTTTGAATATCTAGAAGATACACCTGCTGCTAGGACTGGGAGCAGTTCAGAAGATAACCGCATGGGAGGGCATGTTGCACCCCCAAAGTCTTCGAACTTCTTTGCTGAATTTGGGATGGACAGTGGATATCAGAAAAAATCTACATCCAATTCATCCAAAGCGCAGGTAAATATCGTTTTATTCAAACAGACATGACGAATCATGAATATTTGAACTATATTATGTTTTGGTGGTCCCCAGTTGTCTTAATTCCAAGTGTTATGTACAATCAGAACAACAAAATGGACCATTTCATTCCACCATTCCACTTAATTTGAACTCGTCAGGAGAAGAATTTAGAGATGTACCAAATTTTCGGGAACGTTCATCCCTTAGATCATCAAACTCTGCCACTAGTGCTATGGAATAAGTAGCTGTTACAAAAAACGCTATGACTTTACCTGTCCATGTTGAAGTCTTATTAGTGAGCCACAATAGTTTGAAATGCTCAATTAATTGATTGGTGGTGAAAGAAATCCCATCATATCTGCTTATAGATTGGTGTAGACATCTGAAGCTAAATAGTGCTATGAATTCTCCCTCATTGGAATATTGGTTATGCATGTTGGACAGGTACTTTGACCTTTCATGCTTATTGGCAGCAATATGACCAGTGATCATAGCTCATTGATGCGGCTCTAGCTTAGAAATCTCCGAATTGTTGGTTCCTTTATGTTAGTTTGAGAATTGTTACTCTGCTCGAATCTTTTGTTGGTAGAAATTTTTTACCAATGCATTTAAATGTTTCTAGCCCTTAAATGCCCATTCTAATGATCTATCTATTCCAATTTTGAGTTCGTACTGTCATTATTCTTGTTTCTGTAGTTCATACATGCATAACTGATCATTGTCTGTTCCTTTATGAAATAAGACCTTGTTGCGTACATCATAGTAGCATATTTCTTTTGTTGACTTCCCTTTTGAGATGACTTCGAAGTAGTCAGAAATAATTTGTTTCAATGACATTCAGATTGAGGAAAGCAGCGAAGCAAGACAGAAATTCTCGAATGCGAAATCAATTTCGTCCTCTCAGTTTTTCTGTGATCAGGCTGGTTTTGAAAAGGATGCTCAAGTCTCTCTCCAAAAATTTTCTGTAAGTATTACTGCCTCACAATTTTGAAATTACCGTATTGGTTATTTTACACTCCCGACTTTTCCCCCATTGCAGGGTTCCTCTGCCATATCAAGTGCTGACCTATTTGGCCATCCAGCGAACAATTCTCGTGCTGATCTCAATGCTTCAGATTTAATCAACAGAATCTCATTCCAGGTTACACTCCAGTTCATATGGTTTTGATTTCCCTTGGCTGACTTGAGTTTAACTCATGGTTGTGTTGTCTTGGCAGGCCACTCAGGATCTGTCTTCTCTCAAGAACATGGCAGGGGAAACCGGGAAGAAGTTGACATCAATGGCTTCCAACATCATCACTGATCTTCAGGACCGGATCCTCTGAGCTCAACTCTTAGCATTAGTCTCCTTTATGTTGCTTCAGTGGCCGATTTTATCCCAGCAACTGGGTGACAAACTGGCCCGGCAGATCTCTCTAGGACTTCGTTGGCTTCTAAACACTTCAAATGGAACCGAGAGAAATGGAGAGGAAACCTTATGGCGATAACTTAATGTATGCACCTAGATGTAACACAGATGTTTTTGCCCATGGTTTTATTTCTGTTTTAGAAGGAACTCACAAGGAATCTAAATATACATATTAACATATACCTTCGCTTTGTAATGACCATTCCAAGAGCAGTTGATCCTAAAAATACAGTTACATTTAGATTTGTCAAACTATTTTAGGTTTGACTAAACTTAGATGAAATTGACTTCTATGGCACTAAGCTAGTGGTGTTATAGTGTACTTATTTGGTGTTATTGTTATTATAATTTTTTTTCTATAAACTTGGTCATACTCAAGAATCAAGATAGCTTAACTTTGCACATTTTAACAGAAATTATGTACTCTCTCCCTCTCCCACTCTGGATCCGGATCCGCACCATGATCGACGTTGGCCAGCGAGGTCAGGTCGCTGATAATCCAAACAAAGATCTGGTGTCATCGTCGATAATAATCCAGACAACGAGTATTGCCTAAGGTCAAAAGACCCGGATCGTTGTGTGCCACCGACAGCGTGCCCAAATGGCTCCTTTCTAAGGTCAAATTGCTTCCTACCCTGTTGGAGCTAGCCGCGCACCGCAGAGTTGTTCCGGGCGTGCCGTGGTAATCTCGTGCGCTAAGACTAATAAGAGGCATCTGGCGTCTGCTCTCCCCTACCGTTTTTCATACACTGGATCGTGTAGGAGTATGCCATGCGCTTCTTCTTCCACCTATACGCCGTGGAACCATTGCTACAGGTCAACAGCTAGACACCCGTCGTCACCTTCGCCTCCTCTTCTTCAATTTCCCTACTGCACCTGCCAGTATTCTTCTACAGAGAGCAAAATGCCTTGTTACAGCGCGTTGTTGCTTCCTCTTCCTCTTCTTACTCGAGGCCTTGCGTTCACCACCAGACTTCCGCTTCTTCCTCATACCCGCTCTGCTGCCTTCTTCCACGCCACCTGCAAAGCAAAACAGCATGGACATCTGTAAAAGTTAAACAGTCTGTCAAGCGAAGGAAAGAGAATTAATGGCATCACTCGAAGTAACACACGCACGTGTTTCTATGAAAAAAAGAAGAGAAGAAAACGTTCTACTCCCAGTTTTGAATCTCGTGTTAAAAAAGGATGCAGCTATTAACCATTAAACTCAAAGGCGTGCCATAAGATTAATAAAAATATAAAGTACACAGACACGGGCAATCGCATGCTAGTGGTAAACGCTGATTTACATATGGTGCTTTGTTTCTATTCTGTGTATTTTAGAAACATCCACGGCTCATTGTCTCAAGGGAGAACATAGCAGTGACTGGCTGCATTACTAAAAAGCGGGATTTTTCTAGGCTGCCTACTCTAATCTGTGGATTGATGACACAGCTAACTCAATATATCTATTTGCACTTGCCCTTACTAGTGCCCTTGTCGCCGTCTCTCAGCACATTGTTGGACGTGGACTCTAGCCTTCCACCCTCTGGGGTGCACATGCTTGTAGACGTCGCACCACAACAATCGTCGAATTCATCTTCTAGAAAGACAATAAGATAAGACCAGTAAGTCTACTACGACAGAACATTTCAAGTTGTATCAGCTCTAGTACTGTGGACATATTGCATTAGCAGAACTATCAATTGATAACACAGAAATGTGATCATACTTACCCTGCAAGGAGGCATTCCTACAATGACTGTTGTCTTCGTAATTATGTGAAAGTTGGAGTAAGCTGTTGTTCTCAATCATTCGTGGCGGAGAGCCTCTCTGTGTAACTGCTTGATCAACTTCTGAAGATCCATGTGTCATTGGTTCCATTTCCTCCATATCCTTTGATCCCCTAGAGCTGACATCTTTCTTCTCACCTATTGTCTCCAACAACCCGCCAGCATGCTCATTCTTGTCGCCTGATCTGGCAAGACTGAGTTCCTCCGCTGTAACTATATGATCAAAGCTGAGTTCATGTGTGCTGAGTTCTTGTGTTCCTAGTGATGCACCTTGTTCTGCGAAACTTACTAAACCATCTACATCCAGTAGAGAGTTATCTTCCTTCTCAAGTAAGGTGGCAAACCATGGAGAACCTTGCTTCACATAGAAAAGTAGATAGGCTGTGGTCTCCAAAACTTGAGCCTCAGAATAATGGCGCACCTGCACAGCTGAATGATTTGTTATATCTGCACATGCAACTTGAGCAACAGCTTGGAGAAGAAAACATTATGTTGCTAACAGTAGATAGATTTCTTGCCTTCTCATCATTTAATTCATACCAATCATCTTCAGATGACCGGATATAGGACACATAATGACCTCTGCCATATGTGCCAGTGCCACGGTGTTCTACAATAGCATATAAATCATATTTTTGTACAGCCTGCAACATAGTTGTACATGAGGCAGCTAAATAGTTGGGGACTAAACTCAAATATAAGAAACAACAACTCACATCATTCGAAGAGCTCATGAAGGAGTTTATATCCAGCTCTAAAGGGTACTTGAGCTTGTCCCAAATCTTTACCCCGTGATTAGTGAACCGCTTGAGATGTATTACAAGAACTTCAGGTGCCTGCTCTATCTTGAATTGCTTTTCCATTTTTACACGAGATTTGCATCCATCACACACGAAGTCTTCAATTAACTCAATTTTTGTAAAGGATTGCAAAGCATCCAGTAGGGTATCCACCATGTTCAACTCCAAGCTTAGGTCAAGAAAAGGCTCAGATTTATCTGAGCTATGGTTACACTCTGGGCATCGCAACTAAGGAAAACAAGGGGAAATAAGTCTATAGGAATTAATAACAAAGCATTGGAGATTATCAGTATCAATAAAACATACCTCGCTTTTCAAGCATCCTCCGAATATTTCTTTTGCAATGCTACCTTGTTCAGTAGAAGAGGGTTCCTCTGAGGAACTAGGGGCAACTGAGGCCTCATCCAATTTTTCAAGCAAACAGCGGAGAAACTCTTGCGCATCTTGCTGTACTCCAATATCAAAATCTGACGAGATTGCTGCCAATCACATGTGAAGAGCCATATTGCCATATTAAGTTCAATGTGTCATCACCACCATTAATGTATATTTAAATCATGCTTTCCATCATTCCGTGCAGTTATGAAGGACTTTATAACAACATGACTACACAAGCATTACATGGAAAAAACTATGAAGAAAATGGTCAGTGGGTGCAGCATCATTTCCCAGGGAGACTACGGACTCAGGCGACAACTTGAGATAGTAAGGCTAATTTATTCTTTTGCTTTGATCTGAATGTGTATGGTTCCTCAAATACAGATGATGCTAAATCCTAACAGAAGTATCTGACCAAATGCAATTAACAAACAAGATTATGCAGCTAGAAAATTAGAAATAAAGCTTGACCACCAAGCAAGTTCTATCTGCTATATTACCATAAAGTAAACTAGTAAAGTTCACATGAATAGTACAAGTTCTGCTACGCATAACACCACAGTTACTTAAAAATGAATTACATTCTAGAGGCAAAGCAACAAGCAGTGCAAGGCAGGAGTAGAGAAGGAAGCATAATACATAGCAAAGTGGAAAGGTTGGTTGAATAGGCATACATTTCAGGCAATTGACAAAACTCTTAGGGTAGAAAGAACTTCCAGAAAGCCTGATACATTCATCAGTATGCAGTTTTAGGGAGCAATAACAGCAGAATCCAGTAGCACCTATGGAATCACAATTAAAATGGCAAAAGAGGTAAGAATGGTGATAAGATGATGCTGAGTAATCTCATGCTGATTCAAGAAGGTTCCTTACGAGGACATGGATCTGGATGATCAGCTTTCCGAAGCTTCAACATAAGAGGAACGGTGTGAACCATACATTGGAGGATGCAATTAATAAAACATGTCCAGAAATGAGGATTGGATAGCCCAGCACCCTGTGCAAGCAACACAAGTCAGTACAGAAACTTGAGACCTTGATTTCAAGTGGAAAACAACTGTATCAGACACAAAACAGAAACAGAAGTCGAGTTTACCACAGTGTATCTTTTCTTTCCACAGTCTGGTTCTAGAGGGGACCATTGACTCTTCTTTCCACAATCTGATTCTAGAGGGGGCCATTGACTCGCCTAGGACAGAAAACAAACGTGGAAGATAGCAACATCAGATATTTGATAGAGAAAGATGTGACTAGGGTATCGAAGTATAAAAAGTGTAAACGATAAAATTCGCAATGCTCAGTGTCAAGAGCACGGAAAAATTATCATGCATGAAATAAAACACAAGTCCAGATTACCAAATTGTGTCTATTATTTCTGTGGTCTGGTTCAGAAGAGGGCCACTGACTCCAATCATCATTACAAACAGAAGCCTAGGGTAGAAGCAGAGAAGACAGAATTGAGGATGCGTAAATCAAACAATTCAAAAGGGAAAGAAAGAAACACAAATATAAACAAGGAAATTTTCACTGTCTAATCTGAAGATGGAAGGCTGCAAACATAAGCAGAAAAAAATGATTATTGAAACCAGTGTATTCTAGGTACAGCTTACCATGGGATTGTGTGGATTCAGAAAGTCATAGGTCAAGCCATCATTCCAATGGTTTGTTCTGGAATTACAGCTAAATGGATATCGACAATATCTTCTACCTCCTCCTCCATGCATAAATAGATAGTGATCACGCTCATGCCAACGATCTAGTGGATAATGCCAACGATCTAGTGGATTATTGTAATCATATTCATCGTCACTATTGAAGCTTTCTTCGCTAGAGTTCCTTGTGGGCGAACCATCAGAAAGATCATTAACGTCCTGTAGAACAAATGGAACAGAATATAACACTGTGTATACATGGAACCAGAATATAAGACTCTATATATGGTCTCTAAAGTTCATGCATGCATGCAGTGGCGAAGAACGGACGAAAAATTAGTTATGGCAGGATAAACTGAAGGCTAGTTGCTGCAGGATAGATTGAAGATTAGTTGCAGCAAAAAGAACTAAAAAAACCTGTAAAATCGTACTACTGTGGAATAGACTGAAGGTTAGTTGCAGCAAAAAAAACTAAAAACAACCAGAAATTTTGGGACAAGCTGCGATTTGAACTCAGAACACCCGTTTTAGAAGGCTCAAGTCCTACCATTGCACCACTTCCATGTTTCTGTATAGAAAAATTATATGGTATTAATTAAATTTCTTAAGGCGAGGTATGACGGCAGGTCGACAGCTATACTGCACCATAACGGGTGCTCCGCCCCTGCATGCATGCAGGTACGTATATGCCACTCACTCACTCACTCTTCTCTATAGAAAAGTGAAGAACACATATGCACCCTGGAGATGAATCTGATCATTGAAAGAAAGAGATTCCAAGTTCATCCATATGTATAAACGGGGATGATGATGATGCTAAGGACACCCTCTCTTTGTACAATAGTCATGTTCATTGTAGGCTCGATTAAGTTACGAGCACAAGCAGCAAAAGCTTAACAAATAACACATAGCTTAGTTCAAAATGAATATGACTACACAAGACCAAATCACAGGACAGCAAGGAAAAATTAAAGAGAATAATGGAACCCTGAGTTCAGTAAGAACACAAAACAGTGTAATTTTGAACAAATATCAAAGGTAGCAAGTTTAGCACATCAAATAGGACCATGAGAGCACCTAGCATAGATGGCAGTAGGACAAGTAACTGGTTGCAGGGCAACACATTGCTACTACCGAAGAAATACAGGGGTTGAAGACAGGCATACAGCATGGTCGACAAGGTAAAAGTGATTCATTGGAAGGAACTAGAGAAATAAGTTAAGTGATTGTCACCTTACGCTTTTGCTGTTCGTCTGAATGACATGGTGGTATAACAACCTAGGCAATGGATCAAAGAAAAGAAAACAGAGGTAAATGGATATCAAGTTCATAGATGAGTCAGAAGTAGATGGCTACAAGTGCGACTTGCGATACTTAGAAGGGATGCCATATGGTAATATATATCTATTGTAGTATTGTACCATGCCTATATGCTAGAATGTGGACGATCTACGAAATCAGGAGAAATTATAATCTTACAGAAGTAAAAGAAAGTCTAAACAAGATTGAAGCCAACACAAATTTCTAAAAAAGATTAAAAAAAACAATCAGGTCCATCTCCTTGCTAGAACACAGCACATCCTACAAACCTCGATCAGACGTGACGATTAACATTACCAAAAGCTAGGCGTGCGCTAACCACACAGCAAACACAAGCACATTGCACAGAAAAAGAAGAAATTTTGAAGCATAAATACATGATCGAGGACTCCAATAGGGGTTGGGGAGAGCATTGCACAGAAAAAAGAAGAAATTTTGAAGCATAAATACATGATCGAGGACTCCTATAGGGTTGGGAGAGCATTGCACAGAAAAAAGAAGAAATTTTGATGCATAAACACATGATCGAGGACTCCTATAGGGGTTGGGAGAGCAAGGGGAGTCTCGCTACCGTTTGCTCCGACGGCGGAGGCAGAACGGCCGGCGCCGGTGCGCCGGCGTTCCCCGGGGCGTCGTCCGCGGCCATCATCTGCTGCGGCGTGACGGCGGCCTCCGCGCCGTCTGCGGCCGTCGGCGGCGGCGGCGGGGCGACCGGCTCCGTCGTTGCGACGGTCTCCACTCCATCGCCGTCGGGGGCGACCAGCGGCGTCTCGACCGGCATTGGGGCGCACATCGATCGGCTAGGGGCTAGGGTTTTAGGCTTTTTTAAGCTCGGGGGAAGCGAGGGTTTATACGAGAGATTTGGTGCGCTGCGTCATTGGAGTCCATCTCCAACACGAGCGCGGCGGCCGCGTCGCGGATTCGGGGGAGGGGGCCGCACGGGACGCGGGAGGGGCGGCCTGGCCGCGCCTGGTGGTTTGTATACTCTGCACGCGCGCTGGGCTGGTTTGGGACTGGGCGGCGACAGCAAAAGACACAGGGCGCGGTGCGCTTGCATGGAAACGGTTCCGATGCCGTCGGTTGTTTCGGCACCGCAATCTCCTACGCAAGCGTGAGCGTGTGACATGTTGTAAATGGTCATTTTTATCCAAACATGTCCCGCATTCGATCGATTTTATGACGATGGTCGGCTCCATGGTCTATATTTTTGCTAGAAAAAAAATCACCCTCACAACTTCGTGTCAAATTCAAACGAATTTAAATTTCAGAGAACACTGGGGTTAGTGCCTAATAAGTAACTCAGGAACCGGACCAACGTTCCGGCGAGTGACGGTGCAGCGCGAGGCGAGGGTGAGGTTGCCAGGCGCTCAGACGTCGCCGGCGGCTCGAGACCAGGGTTGAGAGAAGCGATTTTTTTTTAAAAACCAGTACAGATGTACGTGCAACATGCGCATATTGTGAGATAATCGATCAGACAATAGGAAGAAAAAAAAAGAAAAATACGTGCAACATGCGCATATTGTGAGATAATCGATCAGACAATAGGAAGAAAAAAAAGAAAAATAGAATTAAAAAAAATGAGTACTGATTGATTAGCGTCATTTCTTTCTCATTAAAACCAAGAAAAAGAAAGTAATAACCATGAGAAAGAAAATAATAGGTAGGTATGGGTATAAAATGAGGTGAAAAATAAAGAGACAAAGTGGATGAAACATTTTGTATTTGGACCTTTTCATTCCTTTCCAACCTTTTCCAAAAGGGTCAGCGTGAGGGGTATACATATACCTCTGTAGATACCAGATGTACGTGTAGCATGCACGTGTTGTGAGATAACCAAACAGACAATAAAAATGAAAAAAAGGAAAATAAAATTAAAAGGAAGAAGTTCTGATTGATTAGCATCATTCTTTTCTCATTAAAACCGAGAGAAAAAAAAAGTAACAAGTGAATATGGGTATAAAATGAGGTGAGAAATAAAAAAAGAAAGTAGATAAAACATTTTGCATCTATGGGTTTTGGGCCTTTCTATCATTTTTTAACTTTTTCCAAACTGCGCAGTGGGGTCAGCGTGAGGGGTATACCTACGTAAAAAGATTTTTTAGAAAACTCGTTTTTTTTTTGTAGTGTAGAAATTTTTTTAGAAAACTCGCTCTTTTACAGTGTATATAGATAGATAGAATAAATAGATGATTGAATCGTGGTTGTTTTGGGTTGAAAAGCGATTCGAATGGCCTAGTATCCTGGATGCCTTTTAGGCTAGTTTCGGCGTGGTTTCCCAAAGATTTGGACTGTCGTAGATTTCTTTCGCTCTAGCCATAAAGCAAGAAATTTTAGAAATTTCAAACTGATCGAAACTATGAACCGTGTTAGCTCCATGTGTTTTGTTGATCAAACATATACCTTGAGTCAATTCTATAAAGTGGCATGAAAGTGTTATCACTCGAAAATTGTTTTGGCAGATTTACTGCTACAATTGCGACCAATCAGCTAAGGGTGACAATGGTGTAGATAGTTTCTAAAATTGATCTAAATTAAATTCGAATTGCGTGGATAAGGCTATTTGCGTTTTTAATCCGTGGACATGGATAATCTGAGTCTAATTTGTTAGTTCAAATAAATCGAATTGGTCACCATTGAAGCTATCATTGAATTTGTCACTACTGTTTGGTAGCAACAGTCTAACTCCGGCCACATTTGAAGCCCAGGCAACCAAACAGATGCTAAACCGAGCAGCGACAGTTGCGAGAGCCTACCAAACAGCGGCTCTGGGCTAATTGGAGCCTGAGTACCCCTAGGCTGGCCACGGATTGCAGCCTGGCTACTTGGGAAGAGCTGCCAAACATGGTACTATCATTGAAGCTCTATATGTACTACATTCACATTAGCATATGATTATGATGAGTTTTGGCCTGATTTGTCGTCTTAACCCAAAATTGAGTGTTACCGACAGTACTAAAAGGTACTCTTTAGAAAAGCATCCTCTTGAGTTGTAGGGGTTGGATGGTTCTCGTGTGATGCCATTGATATTGAGTGTCAGCTTTTTACGAACTATTAGTATCGGTTCCTACAGCCTGTATTAAGCTAGTACGTGTAATTTGAACTTTTCCTTTCAATTTCATAGAATAGAAAGATAAAAAAAGGAAGACATCTTACGTTCGGTGTTCTGTGTCCTCTATTACTAGAAAATATAAACACCAACTTGAAAAATTTCTAGTTTTGACTTCTCAATCTATGGAAACATGAAAAAAGAAGATAGCGTTTCCAACTTCTTTATTTGGGGATCGAGTGCTATGCCAAGAAGAAAAAGGAAGAGCAACTTTCGAAGCGTGGAAACAATCTAGGAAAGGACTACTCGAAATACGATCCTGGACTATATATGTTATCATTACTCAAAAAATAGATTTCTTTCTCTGCTTAACGTAATGAAAACTTTTTTTATGTCTACTAAGGCTGAGTTCAATGGAAATATCTATCTCTACTCTCTAAACACTATTCCAACTATTTTTTTTAGTATTTATGTCAAACAGTGCAAAACAGTATTTAGAAAATGCATATAGATACCCCAGTTAAACTCAGCCTAACGTGCTGTGCCTGTGTGGCAGGCAGTTTCAAGCTCTTGACCTCTTTTGATCATTCTGGGCTTCTGGCCGCCCCGGCGGTGCTACTCGGAGTCGTTGGCAGGCACGGAGGACGCCGCAGGGGAGCGACCCGAGGGAGCCGGAGGGGCACGTGACGCGGCAGCCTTTTGGGGTCGGGTCGTGGCCACGCGTCGCCCATCCACTGGTCGCACCCTGCCCGGCCAGGCCTCTGCCTTACGCCTACGCGCCGCGCAAGTAACCTCTGCTGCAGTCTCTCGCCACCCACTCGGCCACTTCCCACTCCGTACCCACCTCCCGTGGCTCCCTGCATCCGGGTCCCACCTTCCCGTGGGCCACCGGTGTCATTGAGCAATTAGCGTAGGTCCTTTCGGTGAACCGGGTGCTCTTCGCTGTTCCCCCCCGTCCCCTCGCCACGCGCAGGCGACTCCGTGCACCGGGTGTTTGGTGCGCCGGGCTACCAGAGCCCGGAGCCTCGAGGTGACCGAGGGGACCCACTGCGCCTGGCGCACCAGCACCCGGTCCACCGTCCCCCCGGCGTGCCAAAAGCAAGCGAGGATACCAGGGGGAAGAGGACAGGCGAAATCCGGCACCTTCTCCTTCCTCGCGAAGCTCTTGTCTCTTCTTCACGAGGACGATCGAGGCGACTCAGGCGAGACTGCCAGAGAGAGGAGCGATGAATCGGCGGGGCCAGGCAAGGAGAGAGGCGACGGCGGCGCCATTCGTGTACTGCCGCTCCACCACCGACGGCAACAGTACGCGACCCCGCGCGCTATCTCCTCCCTCGTCTCCCATCCCCTCTCCTGTTGCTGATCTAGGCCGCGTTTCTGACGGTGCATCTCTTGGCGCGTTGTTTGTTGTGTGCGCAGGTGAGAACGGGCTTCTCAAGGCCGCGCTGGACGGCGACCTCGGCCGCATCAAAGGTATGCTTGCTGCTGCCACTGCCAGCAGTGTCGTCGTCCTCTCTACTCCCTCTTCGCCGCGCATCGATTGATTGATTCCCGTACAAGGCTAGCCCTTTGCATGCTCCTGTGCCAAATCGCCCTACCTGCTGCGTTTGTCGTGCCTTTTTGCAAGTTATATTCTGCGTGTACCTGCTTTCATCTCATCATGTGCCAAGTCTAGCCTTTTAGCATCGCGCTTTGAATTAGTAATCCAGAGATGCGTCCTCATTCGTCCAAAAAAAAAGAGATGTGTCCTCCAAGCTCTTCTGTGTCCAAGATACTGCAAGATCCCTAACCCTTTTACGTGCCCTTTGCATTGCTTGCTCTTCATCGCACCAATCGATCTTGTAAGGAGTTTAGTTTGTCGTTTCCATGCTCCGATAGTCCGATTCACCCTAGCTTAATGCGTTTTTAGCTGGCTGGTCACGCTTATGTCATGTTTTGAGTTGGGCGAGTTTTGCTGGCCCTTGCATGCTCCTGTCACCATCATGAACCTAATTAGTTTGGGTTTACCTCGCTAGGGATGCATGATATAAGGGCTGGGCTCACTAGAGCGCCTAAAAGAGGGCGCCTATACACTGTGCGGTACTGTAGACAGAGAGAGGTAGTTGGAATAGTGGATGGACGGGGTTGGATGAGCGCCTTGGAATAGTGGATGGACGGGGTTGGATGAGCGCCTTGATGAGATGTGTGTTGCGTTGGTGCTTCAGCTTCTTTTAGAAAACCAAAACCTTTACTTATGTTGTGGAATTTGTGGGAGTTGTGGAATGCTGCGTGCATGTACTACCTCATTGTCTCTTTGAAAGTTAAACACTGACATTTTTTACTGGTGACACTATGTGTGTCTGTATTCTTTTGATTGCTCCTAGAGCCTGGATTGACAAGGGTGCTTTGGGATTTTAGTGGTCTAGAATCTAGATGTCCTCCAAGTTATTTGCTTGCCTATTGATTGATTTCAAGGTGACACCTAGATCTTAGTTCCTTCGTTTTAGCTACTTAACTATATAACTGCTGGACAATGCTATCCTCTTCTACTTTTATTTCAGAAAATGTATTGCCAGGTACTCTTGATGTATATGTCTCATGTTACTTCTGCAGTTATGTTGTCCCCTTCTCACTAGTAATGCTATTGTTTGTGATTGTGCGTTCATATGTCGGGCAGTATTTTTTTTCCTCAGCGTGATGTCTTGTTTGTGTTTGCTTTGTATGAAAGGTATCATAAGGAAGCTTGGCATGGAAAATGGCGGCCGATTGGCAGTTAAGTCTTTTCACAAGGATGGCTTTGGACTGCTGCACTGCGCGGCATGCCAAGGCCATCTGGAGGTCTGCAAGTACCTAGTTGAGGAACTAGGGTGTGATCCAAATATGGAAGCAGCATGTGAAGGTCTATTTAAAGGTTCTTCTCTAGCTCTTTCATCTTTCTGGATATTGTATGCTCTCATATTATCAACATTTGTCACTTGGCAGCATGAGATATGTAAATTGTACTTTATGCCTTTCTTTGCAGGTGGGACACCGTTTATGGCCTCTGCTCAGTCAGACGACATTTCCACTGTGAAGTATTTGCTTGATCATGGTGCTGATCTAATGAAAGCAGATATAAAAGGATGCACAGTTCTCCATCATGCCGTGTCTGCAGGTTGGTGTCATCAAGTTTTTCTCTGTATTAACATGGAAGTGCTTTACTAGAAATCCGCTGGTGCCATTGTTCATATGTCATGTCACTAATCTAATTACTAGCCTGTTTTTTATATGTTACTGACCAAAGTTGTTTAACTCTGCTTTTTTATATAGCTTGCTTGCTTGTAGTGCCGCGATGTATTGGTTGTTTGGTTATTTTTATTTTGTTTAATTATGTCGCTCACGTGCATTATCTCTCTCACCACAGGAAGCTGTAAGGTAACAGAATTCCTCCTTTCAAAAGGAATACCTGTGGACATAGACTGTGGCCATGGAACACCACTTTACCATGCTGCTACCAATGAGCAGGATAAGACCTTGAAGATTTTGTTAGATCACCATGCAAATGTATACACTGTTCTTGTTTTCTTTTCGCCTCCTTTTCAGTAGTTATAAGGTGGAAGTGTAGAACGGACACTGTGATTATCTAACCAATTCCTGTTACACTGCATTGGCATGACTATGAATTTGAATTTCCTTGTTTATTGATTTCTAGAGGTGACATGCTCATACTCTGCTTTCAGCCCAACGCCATTCTCTGTGGCGCCGGCACTCCGCTCCTGAGTTCTCTTGTTTACCATTCATTGAAGTGCATGAAGCTACTTATTAAGGCCAGTATTTTGTTGACTATTTTTATTCAACCAATGATATGTTGCCATTTTACTTACTGAAAATACCTGCACCTGCTTTTTTTTAAAATTTATGTTGCCATCCTTATGCAGGCTGGTGCAGATGTTAATGGAAAAGGTTCCATTTTAACTCCTCTACTGTTTGCTACACAGAATGGAGGGTATACCGACTTTGTTCGGTTACTGTTGAAGGCTGGGGCAAACCCTAATATTTCAGATGATGTATGTGACTATGTTTTTTCATATTTCTTAATTGTTCTCCTGAATTTGATGTCTATTCTTTAAGGCTCTAATTATACTGAGTATTCTTTTGTTTCTCTGATAATATTGTGGGCTGTTTTAGTTGGCTGGTTTGACAAATAAATTCATTTGTGCCTAGGGTTAGCTATAGCAAGACCGTTCGGTTCAGCCTTTTCATTCCTGGAATCCAGCAGTAAACAGGGATATGATGCGATCCAGCTCGTATACATTTCAAAAAACAAGGCCGAGCGGAAGTGCAGAATATTCTGTTTCTTCGGCTTCTGCACTGGAAGGCTCTACCGAACGGAGCCTGATCATTTTGAATACAGTTTTATTAGTCTGTGAAGTATATGTGTGCTTTTGATTCAGATCTCAAGTTTTCCGGAAAGAATGATTTATTATTGCCGTGCAAGATTATATATAGGCTAGTCTGTCTGAAAGACAGCATAACATGGGTTGTTGGCCATATAGTCCACAGGCATCGTAGCTATATCAACCATGGTTTTCAAGGCGTCATCTAACAAATTCTAGGAGCTAAGAAATCGTGGGCGTATCCATTGCCATGCCAAAAGGCACCTTTACTGCCTGGTTCCATCATGTATCAGTTGTCTCTTAAGACTACTCTTGGTGAAGTGAATCTCCTGTAGTCCTTGCTGACAACAGACTTCATGTCCCATGTTGATATATGGTGTTGGAAATGATCCTGTAACGTAGAGTATTGGTGTGTGTATGCATACTAGACATGCAATGTGATAAGTAGAAGTCTGTTTGATATGTTCATGCATGGAGGCACTAGATGGTTCATGAAACATATGTTAAGAGATGTCAACTTGATGCTAGTTTGCTGGACATGCATAGCAAGTTGACAGCCACTAGTTTCTAGTGTTAGTAGCATTTTAACACTGCCATGCATTATATTTGATGTCGTGGCATACTAAGTGTGTGTTTGCATAGTTCAACTTTCTTAATAAGAAATCTGGAGCATACTTGTTTTTTTAAGTGCTAGCCTGTTTGGTTTGTGCCCACATATTCCACATTTGGCTGGCCAAAAGATTGGCTAAGCATTCCGCCGCCCCTAATTAGCCGTAGTGTGCGAGAAAATGCAAGTGCTGGGCGCAGTCAGCTGTGGTCACGCCAAAATTGATGTTGATCTAAACAAGCGGTTGGGTGCATGGTGGCGTTGTTCCAAACATCTTGTTGGGTTAATTTCTGGTTGAAACATACCTTATCCACACCGTATCACAATTTTCAATACGTATTGTTTCTCCCTGGTTTGTGCCACTATGTTATTTTTCACTGGAATGATATATTTTTACCCTCTTGTTTCAGTTGGGGAGGTTGCCAATAGAGCTTGCTGCGATACGTGAGTGCAAGGAAGAAATCGAAATGCTGCTGCCCTTAACCTCACCAATTCCAAATATCCAGAACTGGAGTGTCGATGGAGTAATCTCTTATGCAAAATCTAAAAACGAAAAGCCATTGGTATGGGACGTTTTGCTCAAAAAATATTTTTACAACGTTGCTATGGATAGGCTGTGGCCTACTGTACTACTTTGAATTAGATTAAAGTTCCTCAATGAGGCTACTTTCCAAATCATCATTTACCTATGATTTCCCTCTGAATTCCTTAATACCCAAGTCTGGTCCTTTGTGAGATTTTTACTTTCAGGTTTATGACCAAATAGCATCCACATCAATAATTTTTTCTTCCAGATATTCCAGACTGATATAGCTAATAACCGTGTCAATTGCATATTGCTTCATATGTCAGTTAGATATCTGTTATTAACTTAGAAAGTTTAATTTAGACTCAAGCTGAAAATTGATCTGCTATGTGGACATGCATTACTGTATAATTGTT
Source organism: Paspalum notatum (assembly GCA_022530915.1). NCBI lineage: Eukaryota > Viridiplantae > Streptophyta > Magnoliopsida > Poales > Poaceae > Paspalum > Paspalum notatum. The sequence goes on along the minus strand of CM039684.1, from coordinate 20,142,996 downwards.
TGAAAGAGCTTGTCACCTACCTACCAATCTATGAAGAATTTCGAAGACGGATTATAGCTTCATGTTATCACTGAAATCATCCTAAATAAATGTTGTTATATTATAAAATTTGAATGCATGATCTGAGCTTCATTAAGCTGTCACTACTTTCTTGTTAGGATAAAGGGCAGGTTGATAGAAGAAAAGGTATTATCAAGTCACAGGCAAATCTGGCATTCAAGCGGAAGGACTATGGCGTCGCATTAAAGTGTTATACTTTGGTAATTCTTCACCTTAGCTATGATTTCGAAGAAAATATTAATACTTATTTCAACTAGATTTGTTCTCTAATTTCCATCTGTTGAAGAAGATGCAGTGATCTGGTAACTCAATTGGGAAGGATGATGCTTGCACTGTATTGCGAAGTGAATCATATATTGCGATCATATTTCATGCTATTATGAGTCGGTCCAATTGGGGGCAACTTAAGTTGATGTACGCATGAGCCCTTATCTAGTTAAGAATGCTCAGAAATACATACTTTTGATTATTCGAAGTAGAATGGAAGCATATTCCAGTGCAGGGGGGATTTGGAAGTAGGTCATGATTTATGAATGGGGAATCATGTCTGTGCATGCGAGTGCGGGTGAAAAACAAGCTTCGGATCATGAGAACAGAACATGTGGTATCAACATAAATAAATTACCCGTCTTTTTAAATTGATTATTTGAAGTAGAATGGAAGCATATTCCAATACAGAGCTCATGTAGGTGAATTGGATTTGGAATTAGGTCGTGAATGGAACTATGGAAGCATGTATGTGCATGCATTTGTGTGACAAACAAACTTTGGATTATGAGAACAGAAATATGTGGTAGCAATAAAATAAACTACTCCTATCTTTTTTAAAACACAGCAACGTGCTATGCCACACAGTGGATTCTAGTCTAAGAAGTTTGTAGACAGGTTGCTATATACTTGTTCTTTTCTTGATTTTTGATTGGATTTTATGTTATAATGTTTAGAGCCTGTAGTCTACAATTCTACACAATTGTTAGCATCTACTTTCGTATTTGAATATTTGTTTTCGTTTATTGAGAGATATAAATTTATAACCCGTCATGCTTGATGATAGGCGATAAACATTGAACCAGACGCAATGCTGTATTCCAACAGGAGCCTTTGTAAACTGAGAATGGGTGATGGTGAAGGCGCTCTATCAGATGCTTACCTGTGCAGGATGATGAGACCTGACTGGGCAAAAGCTTGCTACCGAGAAGCTGCAGCTCACATGATACTCAAGGTGAAATACACTTCTTGTCCTGTGCCAGCCTGTCCTTATACTTCACATTAAGTAAGGTGTGAACGTGTGCTTATGTCTTAATTATGCACCCGATCGTGCTGTTTACAGGAGTACAAGCAAGCTTATGACGCTCTCCTTAACGCCCAAAAATTGGATCCTGGCAATGATGAGATCGAGAGGGAGCTAAGGTAACCTGCTACCTTTTGTTTCTTTCTTTTTAGTGTCTTCCAAAAAACACAACCACAAACAGTTGCATGGACCGCATTAGGCATACGAGCTATGATTTTCTTTTTCAGCATTTCTGCATGCCATTCTAGCTTGAGTGCTTGATTTAGTCGGTTCTGTGATTTACGGTTGAGAAATTGACATTTGTTTCATTCTTTTTTGTAGGAAAGCTATGGAATTGATGAATATCTCCCCTGCTGAAGATTAGGAGTGAATCATGGTGGCCATCTGACTTGAGAGTGTATGCTGGTTGTAGCATAGTGCAATCAGCTGGATACTTCCACATGATTGCTTAGTGGATTCTGGACACCTTATAGTATTGTTCTCTTAGTAGCGTTTTGTCAGTTATCTGATGAGCTAACTGCAAGAATGTGCGGGAGATATTTTGGTCCGGTGATATTGAGAGTTGAAGCGCGTTTCTTTTTTGAACTTGTAAGACTAGCCTAGGACAGGAGGGTACCTTTGCAAAGATACGTGGAATTTCTGTGAACTTACAGCTGGCAACACACTGTTTGCTGTTTCCGTGAGATTTGATCAAATTGCCCTTGGCTTTGTCACACATGCTCATGGTTTACTGTTTTGGCCTTTTTCAGCTACAATTGCATGACGAAGGCAGCAACCTGCCGCTTTGGCATTGATCATACGAACGCATTGAGCCACGTTGACGCCGAGCCACCAGACGCATAGCCAATCACCAATCCTCGGGCGTGTTTTAGAAGGTCCTGTTTTAGGAGGAAAACTGTGTTTCATGCCATGGTATTGTCAATTTAAATTTCTCATCTAAACGACCAAGGCTTGTTTGGCAAAAAAAAAAAAAATACCGGAGTTTAGAATACCATGGACTATAAGGGCATATTTGTGAGTATTGTATTTGGGAAATGCTCCAATGGATCTTTTTTTCAATTTGCACGATCTTAAAGCAAATCTGGATAATTAGATTAATTAATTCAGATGGGTTAATTAGGGCCCGACCCTATCCAACCCTAAGCCCAGCCTAGCCCGGGTCCTAATGGAGCGACACCTTCGTTATCCTTCCGTCGACTCGAGGCAGCGCATCGGTTTTCTCTTCTTCCCGGTCGAGCACACCGGCGGCGCTAGGTGGGAGCAGAGAGGGAGAGTACCAAGCGGCTCCGGACGGTCAGCGCGACGCCGCCAGCCAATAACTGCTGCTGCCCAACCATCGCCCAAGCCTCCGGCTACTCCGGACGGTCAAACGCCGCCGCGCGCCTCGCCCCACGGTCGCCCTGCCCCGAGGTCGCTGGTGCTTGCCAACTCGCCTCCGTATATACATGTCCAGATGGGCGGCCCGGCCCGGCTGGACTAGGGCCCGACACGGGCACGACCCGGCCCGCCTAGGCCCACCAACCTTACCGGGCCAGCCCACGGGCCACAGCGGCGGCCCAGGCACGCCACGGTCAAGGGTCAACCGTGCCGGGCCGGCCCGTAGCCCGCCAAGGCCCACCGTGCCCGTGCGAATTTATTGGAGAAATGACAAAAATATGCATGGGATGGGGTTTGAACCTAAGGCTAAACCCAACCATTCCTTTATTCTCCATCCCCTACCACTGTCCAACTACCCCGCACTCTGTCTATAGTGCACGAATTTATGTCTACGGTGTTTGAGGGATGGATTTTAGAGGAACCGTTGGCTATAGTCTAAGACCTCACAAACCAAAGCACTAAATTGCATCTGCAAGCCAAGTCAGACATAGTTTTTTTTGTGTTTTAGTTCATATAGTTTGTGTTAATATATGTATAAATGCGCTAAAAAAATAAAAAAAATAATCGTGCGGCACGGCGTGCCTGACCTTCGGCCCAAGCACGACACGGCCACCGTGCCGGGCCGGCACGGGCCCGCTCCATGCCGTGCCAGACCGTGCCCGCTTCGGCGTGCCTGGCCACGGGCCGCTCGACGGGCCGGCCTGGTTTGGACATGTATACCTCCGTACGTCGCCCTCGCCCCGCCGCCGCTCGCCCCCGCGCCATTCTGGCCTGCGCCGGCCTCCTCGCATCCCCACGCACCCCTCTGGAAGTCGCGCTCCTCCGTCGCGGCGCCGCCACATAGGAGGGCTGCCACCCCCGTCCTCTGAGTCTCCGACCGGGCGCGCCACCACTGCTCCACCCTGCGCCCACAGCGGTGCTCACAGTGTTACTAAACTGGTTGCACTCTGCGTGCCGTCGCCGTCGGCTCCCCCCTCTCTCCACACGCCGCCTTCGACAACCACAATGGACAGGCATCGTGACCCTAGCAGCACCACGAATCGGCAGTGGCGCAAGGTATGAAATTTGTTGTGTCATCTGATAGTGAGACGCTGAAAAAATTTTAGTATCCCTTATAGTTAATGGAGTAACTAGACTGCAGAATCTGGTGAATTAGTCTTCTATAAGATGAAAGTCTCCTGCTTGAAGATACTGAATATGAACTGAACTGCTAAAATAACAGAATGTCAACCGGAGCACGTGCGACCTGCAATTGACTGGGGCTATATATGCACTATGATAAGTAAGAACAACCAGTGAGTCTAGCCTGAATCTGTTTCTTTAAGGGAAGACAAAATAAAACATACAATGGTGCAAAATAATTAAGCATTTATTGTGCAAGCAAAGCTGTGGAGGATCATTTTAGAGCACTATAAAATGGACATATGGTAGATTGGTGCTATTGTAAACTATTCTGTGCCAAATATTAACTACAGGCGGAAAGGAAAACAACATATATCACAAATATCCTTCCAGTTATGTTCAACATCTTATATTCCAAATGAAAATTCTGAGCAAATTATCCTTGCAGTTTTGTTCAACATCTTATATTGCAAATGAAATCCTTCACCACATATATTGTATTTTTTTTTCAAACATCTAAACATCATTTATGATTCAAGAAAACAAATTTTACAATTCTAAATTGATTCATTTTGGAGACATCTTGTCCCCGGGCTACCAGACAATGTTGCCACTGAACCTCACACAATCCAATCTTATAAATCACATTACAGAGACTGATTGGTCTCACAATTGGCACATGTTGCCAAGCAAGCCGACGGGTATGGTTATATGTGGAGTGGGTACTTGATTGTTCGCCATCCTTTAATTGTCCATTGCCTAATGTTGTTTTCAAATTTTCAATTTTTCATGTGGGCTATTTATTATGAAATACAAGGAGCTTTGGGATGACTCTAAACTTCAAAAGAAGTTTGTACAGGTTGGCATTTTAAGTACATTTGTATTTATACCCATCATTGGCACTCTAGTGTAACTAAAGCTTACATATTATAATGTGTTTGAACTGCAGAAGTATGTGGACAAATTCAGGAAAGAGCCTGCTACTGATCTTATATTTTTTGAGGCAAACGAGATCTAGGAGGTGAAAGAAACGGTTGAAGACATCATGAAACAGAACAATTGATTGCTCATCGTTTCTCTAGCTGCTATTATGTTCACTTAGATTAGGCACATAGATGAACATTGTGTGTTTCAGTTAGGTCATTTTTGTTCAGCGGGACCATTACCTACTCTTTGTCTACGATCTGTTGTCTTAAGTTGGTATTGTTCAAGGATGGTCTGCTAGTATTTAATTATTTAAGTATTGGTCTTGAATGTTCGAATTCCATACCTCATTATCGTCTTGGCATTGACCGCATGGCTACAGTTAAAAAAATGAAGTGAATTCTCTACGTGTTGTGGGTAATAATGATGAAGATTCGAACTTTCGTCTTGGTAACAACGATGATTGCAGGCTAGGAGAAGGCGACATGAACCGGAACGATTAATAGCTCGTCGTTTGTGTACTTGCAATTATCTTCGGTTACCTTAGCCCATGTGTACTGTCTGATTATCAGCTTCACTACATCGTCAGCGTACCTTGTTGGAAGAACAAGGAGAAAACCGTTCTCCAGGTCAGGTTATCTTGGGACAAGAGTTGGTGAACGTACTGCTACAGGACATGCATTTTTTTTTTTTTTTTTGCATTCTTAGCACATGCTGAAGAGCACCGATTATAAAACGAAGTCCGTAGCATTTGATATCTTCTTCTGCAGGTGCATATCTATTTCCACTGGGTACACGAACGAAATGCACTTAATCATTTCTCCGTGGCGGTCCTGATTTGCCCTCTCACCTCGGAAAGAAAAACTGCTCAATCTAAACGTGACATCGTAGCTCACTGGATTATGGATTATAAAAATACATCTGGTATTAATCTAGTGGTGGCCAAAACCATAACACAATTTCAGGCTAGCCCATTCATAGAAAATTATCAACATCAGAGGTTCAAAACCATTTTCCATAACCAGTACGGGTAAAATGTTAGCAGTCATGGTATTACCATGGTCGATTGTTCAGAATCAGGTAAACAAATCTCAACAGAGGCAAATTAATTCACATGGAAATTGGAAAATTGGGGTGGCGCTAGGATAGCATGAATTGAGGTAAACACGGTGGTGGTGAACATGGAGCAAGCGGCGGTTTATTTATTGAGGCGGCTGCAGTAACTTGGAATCTCTCGCCACTGTAAGACTAGGGTCATCAGAGAGTGGAAATGGGTGTGAAAAACACTGTTTGTGCACTGTACACAGAGTGAAAAAATAATGATTGCGTACTGTACACAGTACGGATGCACTTCCTGGTGACATTGGTCTAACGTCAGAAGGTCATGGCGATGCTTTCCTGTCTCTTGCCAACCTCTTTGCGTTTGCCATTGCATCTTCTGCTGTTACTGTAATGATCTCATCAGTGACTGAGGTGCCCAGGTTCTTAGGCACAAACCCTCAGCCCCCTCCCTGAATTTTATGCCGAGAAGGCTTGCCACCTACTGTATAAAAATCAGCAAAGCTATTATGAAACCGTAGTAAACTATTTCAAAGTGCACAGTTTATTTACAATTTCAAATTTTGAATTCTCGTGGCATTTGATCACTCAGTGAGGAATTTTATGTTTACAACTTTACATGACTGCAGGGTTACCAATTTTACCTGAAATAACTGGACTCTCAGCAGGCTCAACACAAATGATCTTCACAGCCTGATATTCTTCGTGTATTTGCCGACACCAGAAACGGTACATCCTGTGCCAGAAACAGTACCAGGAAGAAAGAAAGAACACGATACGCTCCCGTGGATTAGGCGGACGGAAGGAAAACGAAATGTGAGACTACGTCAGGTCTAGTCTGGGCTGGGCTTAATAAGGTTGGATAGGGTCGGGCCCTAATTAATCCAAGCAAAATTAATTAATTTAATCATCCAAATTTGCTTTAAGATTCGTGCAAGTTAGAAAAAAGGTCCACTGGAGCATTTCCCATTGTGTTTTTCCCATAGTTTCTAGACAATGGTATGATTTTATGATGTCTTTTTCTGACTTGTGAATTGTTTTTGAATCTAGTGGCGAAGCTAAAACGAAATGAAGAGGGTGCAACAATAAAGAAGCGATAAGTATTTACCAAAATGAAGGAGGACATGATAGGTTAGGAATGATGGTAAAATTCCTGAATTATGCCTTCTGAATTATAGGTTGGCAATATTTCTCTTAGTTTTACCAGTACAACGGCACGCAGGAGCAGGAGGAAACAACACAAACGACAGGTTGGTTATGCTTTTAACTGATTTGGGGACCAAACATTGCAAAATTTCTACTACTACATCAAGTAGTAGTCCGTCAGGTGTTGCCATGGCTGGCAGCATAGAAGAAATTTTAGAGTTTTCGAAGCAAAATTATGAATCTTTTCGGCTCCATGTTTTTGTTGATCAAACATACCTTGCGTCAATTTTACAAAATGGCATGAAAATGTTAGCACTTGAAATTTGTCTTGGCAAACTTATTTTGTGTGTTCAGTTGAGATTGCTACAGTTGCACCAAATCAGCTATGTATAAATATATATCCATAGTGTTTGTAGATACATAGATATTTAGGTCATGTTTGTTTCTTTCTAATAATATAATCTTAAATGCGAAACACATATTATCCTATTATTTACTCTAAGTAATCTATACACTTGATTGTGATAATTCACAAGCAACCTTTGTGCTTATTTCAGCTTATTATTTATCTAGTATTTTCTTTCAGCTTTTATCAGCATGACTTATATAATTTAGCAACAAGGATGGTGGCACATAATTTATGTTTACACAAGGAGTTAGTTTATATAAATTAATAGTGCTAAAAGCGAGTATTATAAATTTATAATGTCAAATTTTGAGTTTTGTTACAATACATTTGACAAATAAAATTGACAATTACAAGCAAAGCCGCATTCCAATAAAAAAGAAAATGTGTGCCATAGGTAGTTTGTAGACAGGTTGCTATATACTTGTTCTTTTCTTGATTTTTGATTGGATTTTCTGTTGTAATGTTTAGAGCCTGTAGTCTACAGTTCTACACAATTGTTAGCATCTAGTTTCGTTTTCAAATATTTGTTTTCGTTTGAGATTGAAAGATATAAATTTATAACCCGTTATGCTTGATGATAGGCTATAAACATGGAACCAGACGCAACGCTATATTCCAACAGGAGCCTTTGTAAACTGAGGATGGGTGATGGTGAAGGCGCTCTATCAGATGCTTACCAGTGCAGGATGATGAGACCTGACTGGGTGAAAGCTTGCTATCGGGAAGCTGCAGCTCACATGATACTCAAGGTGAAATACACTTCTCGTCCTGTGCCAGTCTGTCCTTATACTTCACTTAGTATCATGTGAACGTGTGCTTATGTCTTAATTATGCACCTGATCGTGCTGTTTCCAGGAGTACAAGCAAGCTTATGACGCTCTCCTTAACGCCCAAAAAATGGATCCTGGCAATGATGAGATTGAGAGGGAGCTAAGGTAACCATCTACCTTCTGTTTGTTTCTTTTTAGTGTCTTTCAAAAAATGCAACCACAACACAAGCAGTTGCATGGACAGCTTCTGGCAAATGAGCTATGATTTTCTTTTTCAGCATTTCTGCATGCCATTCTAGGTTGAGTGCTTGACTAAATTCTGTGATTTACTGTTGAGAAGTTGACATTTGTTTCATTCTTTTTTTTTTTTTGTAGGAAAGCTATGGAATTGATGAATATCTCCCCTGCTGAAGATTAGGAGTGAAACATGGTGGCCATCTGACTTGAGCGTGTGTGCTGGTTGTAGCAGAGTGCAATCAGCTGGATACCTCCACAGGATTGCTTAGTGGATTCTGGATTAAAACTAAACCTTGTAGCATTATTCTCTAAGTAGTAGCGTTTTGTCAGGTATCTGATGAACTAACTGCAAGAGTGCGCGGGAGATCTTTTGGTCAGGTGATATTGAGAGTTCAAGCGCCGTTCTTTCTTGAACTTGTAAGACTGTAGCCTAGGATAGGAGGGTACCTGTGCAAAGATACGCTGAATTTCTGTGAACTCGTCATTTGGAAATATTCCGTGAACTTACAGCTGCAAAACACGGCTTGCTGTTTTCGTGAGATTTGATCAAATTGCCCTTGGCTTTGTCACACATGCTGCATGGTTTACTGTTTTGGACCTTTTCACTTTTTCAGCTACAATTGCATGACGACGGCAGCAAGCTGCCGCTTTGGCTTTGACCATACCAACGCACTGAGCCATGTCGGCGCCGAGCCGCCAGGCGCATAGCCAATCACCAATACTTGGGCGTGTTTTAGAAGGTCCTGTTTTAGGAGGAAAACTGTGTTGCATGCCAATGCTCCGTAAAACACGCCCGATGATTGGTGATTGGCAATTGCCAATGCTATGATTTTACTATGAGGTCTTTTTCTGTCTTGTGAAATGTTTTTGAAACTAGTGGCGAAGCTAAAACGAAATGAAGAGGGGTGCAACAATAAAGAAGCGATAAGTACTCACCAAGATGAAGAACGATATTATAGGTTAGCAATATTTCTCTTAAGTTTTACTGGTACAACGGTACGCTGGAGCAGGAGGAAACATCACAAACGATCAGTTTGGTTATGCTTTTAGCTGATTTGGGGACCAAACATCGTAGAGTTTCTACTACTGCATCAAGTAGCAGTCCATCAGGTGTTGCCATGGTCGGCATGGAAGATTTGATTTCATTGCGGCGTCAAAGTCAAACCTACGTGCAAGTTTACCAAGTAGAAATTTGAAGCACGCTCCTTTTCTTCAGCTTGGAAATTAGAAGAGTCTAGTCCATGACAGGACAAAACCTGAGCTCTCCAAGGCATGGAAATTTCCATGTGCTCATCATCTCCAAGTCATTGCAGCTTCCCGTCAACTAACGATTGGTTCCAAATGAGTTCTTGGTGGTGTGAAATTGCACCGTGGGTACACCCTGTTTCCTTCTCACACTTCTCAGCCGTTGTCTTGTCCGGCTTTTGGTCTTCCGTGTCTAAATTAAAGTACGACATCTGGTAATCAAGCATCATAAGGAACTGTCATCCATGCTTGGGCAGGGCCTAACACACTATTACCTTGCTTGGGCAGATTTGTCCGTGCCTCGCCACTTGTGGGCAGCAAAAGGTAGCAAGCTAGCAGACATGTCCACTGTAATAGTGTAATCACAGGCGCAGCTGCTGCACACAGGTGGGCGCCCGTAAAAACCCTATTGCAATTTGCAAATAGTGGCTTTTCGTCCGACTCTGAAAATTCTATTGCACCAAGCGTTTGGTTTGGTCCGAGAGAATCAATCATCAATTTCCTTTCTAGGCAGCGACGTTTCCCTTCGAACTACTACTGGCTAGCAGCGTACCACCACCGTCGTCATCATCACGCATAACATAAGAAAAATCAGCGGCCTATTGGTATTGGCCAGCCAGCCTCCCTCATGTATATCTTCAGTTAATATAATTAATCCGCCACAGATGGGTGCAGAGTATGGATTACGAGAGAGAGAATTGGTTCATCCATCCATCCATTCATATTCCAATTCCATAGGCCGCATCAGTGTCAGCGACGGCAGACAGCCCAACCGACGGCCAGGAATGATTCCCTCTTTTTTCCTGCTCACCTAGATGCCGCCCATTGCCCCCTTCTTATCCTCTCCCATCCATCATCGACGACAGAGAAAACGCATGCTCTGTCAGGTTTCTTTCTCTCCATGGCATTCCATTATATAACCCTGAAAAGTTTTTGCTTTCGACCTGCTCTACAACTCAATGGCCCATTCATATACAACGAGAGGTGGTTAGCTTAGCAGCCGCGAAAGGCAACAATCGTTCCGTGCGGTGTTCACAGTGTCAAAAAGGGAAGAACTCATCAAGAAAGAGGAGCCGTTTCATGAGCATTCCCCAGACCATACGGCAAGGCAGCTGTTTCAGTGTTCCAATTCAGCTTGGGTGTGTGTGAGCAGCTAGAATAACGCATCGTAGTAATATTGTAATATTGTATCACTGGCAGAAACTGCTAACCAGCTGGGGTTAGCGACATTAAACGAGTCGATAACCGATTGACGGTTGCAGGCTGCACGCATCGATGTTAGCCAAGCAAGCCCCCCAGCTTAATTTGGGTGATCAATAGACTATAGATGGAGAGAGAGAGATTTATTAAGAGCCTGCTTGGAACACGGGAAAATTTTTATGTTCCTGCGTTTTTTCTGTGAAATTGAACTGATTTCTGTGAAATTTTTGCGTGATTTCTATGAAATTCCTACGTTCCAAACGGGTAATAAGTTCTTGCCCTACCGCGGCAGTTAGCCGTTGTTTTCCTGCTGCATATAATGCGGTTTGGTCCTTTCACTGCTTTTGCTGACATCCTGCATTTCTCCCCAAACTGTAAACGGCACAAGTGGTCAAGCACTATCTATGAATGCGAACAGTAGAGTTCACGCGCACGGCACAAAATCTTTTTCTTGCGCGCTCAGCATCAGGAAAAAGAATCTACTGTTTCTTGATCCAAATCAATGCCAAATTGCCGATAAACACGCACAATCACAACTTAGCGACGTCCTGAAATGAAAGACGCTGAACTTCCCTCCAATTGCTAGCCAACACCCGGGAACAATCACAAGGCAACAGTGAGGGGATTTCTCGGGGCTGTCCCTTTCCTCCCCCTGTGCTGATGGGTGATGATTCATCACACGGACACACCTCCATTGATCCAACAGCCGTCTTCTTTCTCTGCCCTGTTGCTTTTGGAGATTCCAAGCACAGCATCATCCATGACGCGGCACGAGGGTTTTCTTAATCTTTAAACATACACTACACAGCCTCATTTCCCAAAACAAAGATACTCAGGTTAATGTAAGGACCCTTGTGAGGAACAGATGGACAATTTCCCTTCCACTCCATTTTTACATGGATTTTTGCCTTCGGATGGATGGAATGGAACCAGCACACATGTGAAAAGGTACTAGTATACTATTTCCCCACTTGGACTTTGACCCGGCAGTCGTCGGACAAGGAAAGGAAACGAACCGGTCATTCCCGTTGTTCTTGTCCCTGGACAGCATGTTCAAAGTCAGTCAGCCCTCAGCCAGTCAGTCCTACTCACATTTCATATACTACTCCACACGTCTGAAAACTGGCTAAAAAAAAATCGATTTTCTGATCCATTTCGTTTCTCTTTGTTGTATCTTTTCTTCTCAACGGATTCATGCGTTCTGACCTAGATTCTTGTGGCCATGCTAAAACTGGCTGAAATGTGTTGCTGCCTGCTCCACAAACCCAGCATTCTAGATTAGCAGCAGTAGCAACAGATACTGCACACTACAATTCCAGAGCAATCGGCCTGAATGAACGAATGAATGAATGATGCCTTCCTGGTCCACTGCCTGCCCACCCAACAAAAACCGCAGGCATCATTTTTCTCGTGCCGGTTCCGTTTCCGACCACGACCACGCTCGCTCGGCAACACATCTCTCATCTCTGGAGCAAGTTGCGGATGGATGGCAGCGACTCGCCATTGCCATGCTGCTTGCTGCCTACCCTTGTAAGTAACTGTCAAGTGGTGGCCTGGCCCGCTGGCCGGCCGCTGCCTTGATTTTTCTTTCTCCCCACCCCATTGCCTTTGCCTTGGTGCGCAAAAGGCAGGATTTGTCAATGCACGCTACGCATATCTCCAAGGGATACGGTCAGGTCGTTTTCAGGCGAGTGCCTCTCTGTTCTGTTCTGTTAATCGGTGGTGGTACACACGCACACACGCTTTGTTTGGGTTACAGGAAAATCTTCTTGCTTTTCGTGTAAACACACAGAGACCCAGTCTATATGTATGTAGTGAACGAGTTCAGGATACCTTCCCCTGTGGAGGAAGGAACCAAGACGGAACTTAGCATTATTCAGAGTTCAAAACCGTGCAAGTGGCAGGAGACAGGGCTGCAGTGCACTGGCTTCCTGAGGTGATTCCTTTTGGGAACGAGGAGGGAGAGGGAGAGGATCGGATGGCTTAATCACACTGTCCTGGTTTAGAGGAACGAGTGTTGTAGTACCATAATAATGTGGATTACTAGGATTTGAAAGAAAGCCAGCGTGCATTCACTGCATTGGCTGCACCCTGCACTGCACGTTTCTGAAGATGCAGGTAGGCATGGAGAACATGTGCCGCGCTAGCTGACCCTGCATTCCTGGGCTCCTCATGTCCCCTACTGGTACTAAACTAGTATTGATAGTACTTGTAGCACTAGCCTACTGGCAGATATGTTCAGTTCAGGTAATGGCCGTGGCTGATTAGTTAACCGAGGGGCTCCACTGCACCTGCATGACTGCCTGCTTGTAACAAAAACAAACCAAGAGAGGGGGGAGGCAGGAGAATCAGAGGCATGTGAAGAAAGAAGGGCATCTGAAAGCAGGGCCGCAGATGGTAGGGCGGATGAGGAATCTGACGGTCCCTCCTCGGCTATGCTATGCATGGTGGTGGCGCCGGAAAGCGCCTTTGCGAGGAGGGCAAGGCGGAATCTTTTATTTTTTTTTGCCTTTCAAAATTCAAACTTTGTTTCTGTGCCCTGCCTGCCTCAGTGCCTCGCCTTACTGCACGCGGCTCTCTCTGTGCTGTGCGCCATCATCTTCGGTCCATTGAAAACCTGAGGAAGATTGTTAGAGGAAAACACAATCAAGAAACCTGCCCCCTCTCTTTTTTTTTTTTCATTTCTTTTTAGCTGGGGACAGGAAAGGTGTGATGAGGAGAGAGTACTTGAAGAGAGAAACAGAAGCTGCATATAGAAACTGAAGGTCATTATTAGGAAGGAAAGCTGCATTGCCAGTGGTTGCATTATCAGTAGATTAGTTAGGAGGAGAATTTATTATATTTTTTTTATGGAAAGAAAGCAGTAGTAGCACCATTATTGGAGGCAGGCAGGGGACTAATAACAATGTAGCAGGGAGTAGTAGTAAGCAAAGTGAGGGGGGCGGCCAAGGCCAAGCAATGGTGGGTGGGTGGCAAAAACAAAACCGATACGAATGATGGTGCAGGTGCGCACCCGAGCCAAGCCATTGTTTTTCTTTTTCCCCTTTGTACTTGCGTATTTAATATGAACAGCAACACCAAACAAAGACGCGATCATCGGTAGGGAGGAACAGCTGGAGGAAGGCAGTACGTAGGGCACTAATCACAAATCCAGCGGTTGGAGTCGAGGCATCAGACATCAGTGCATTAGTACTAGCATTAGCAGCAGCAGCTGTTTAAAATAAAAGAGCAACCGTATGATAATATTCCTAGTAATTGAAAGAGAAGGTCCATGGAGGCACCATGAACAGGAGTCAGGAGACACCAGGACCTCTCGCCTAGATAGGGTTTGCAGAGATTGCAGAAGAGGAGCGCACACCATGGGTGAAGAAACCAACTTGAGCAGCACGAAAGCAAGCCGCCATTGCCAGAATGCCAGTGCAGATGCTTCCCCTCGCGATCGAAACCGGAAGCTGTGCCTGGTCGGCACCGTAGCGCAGGCACGGAAAGCAACGCGAGGCTGGCTGGCCTGGCATGGCCTGCCATTTCCTTTCCTTTTTCCTTTTTTTTTTTCCGCATTCCATCCACGCGCAAACGCGGCGGAACGGACAATGGGGCGGTGTGCGTGCGCGTGTGTGGACCGCGCCGGGTGCGCCGTGCGCTTTCACAGCCTCTGGATTAGTAATGTACTAATACCCCCCATTGATTAACAAAACGATGGCTGGGGTCAGGCTCAAACTAAACTAAAGTACGCCCCCCCGCTGGCAGCCGCCGGTGCTGCTGCGATTTCGAATTTCAAATGGATGACGAGCGCTGTAGCAGCAGAGCTTACAATCAATCTACTAGTATTGATTAATTGATTAATTACACTAGTAGAATTTGTGGCGGCGTAAACAAGGGAATCGAAGGGAGGGGTGGATTGGACTTTCTTTGTTTCTGCAGATGCGACGGCGACGACGACTGAGACCCGGAGGAAGAGAAGGGATAAGAACGGCGAGGCGAGGAGACCCTTCTCTTGTGGCTTCTTTGTTTGTGCCGAAGCCGCCGCCGCCGCCGCTCGTCGCCCGCTTCCCCTTGAAAACAGTAACGGACAGCGACCTGCCGATTCGCGGCCGCGCCGCGCGTGCATAAAAGGCCCATTCCACAGCCCAATTCCCCATTTGCTTTGCTCCCTCGCCTCCTCACCTGCGGCCCTGCCTGCCGCCCACATTTCCTTCCCTCCCGTCGCCTCCTCGCCGCCTCCAGGGAGGGCCCCTAGCGCGCAGCGGAAACCGCCGCCGCCCCGGCTCTTCTTCTTCTTCTTCTTCCTCCTCCTTTGCGTGGGAGAGGAGAGAGCGAGGACTACAAGGAGGGGCTTCTTGGAGGGAGCAGCGCAAAGGGTTTCTCGGAGGGGAGAGCAAGCAGATGGCGATCGACCACGAGTCGCCGTTCAAGGAGCTCCGCCTCAAGAACCGAAGGATCATGGTGAGCCCATCCCCTTCCCTTCTTCTTCTTCTTCCCCTCATTGGGTCGTCGTCCTGTTCCTGCAAAATCAATCGATCGATCGACAAGGGCGGTTTCTTGATTCGTCTTCTTTTTCTGTTCTGTTCTTTCGCCGTTACTGTCGTTGGATGCAAAAGGTTTTGGTTCGGTAAATCGGTAGAATGTTTTGCGGGTTATGGGCAATGGCGGCGAGGCCAAGGGCTGATTTTTGGCTGGCTCTGGCTTTGGGTTCTCCGCATTCCCCTCAAATCAATCCGCCAAAGTTTCTTGGCGGCGGTGGTTCCAAGGAGACAACTTCTTGTTGGAACTTTCCTTGCAGACTACTACCAATCTGATTGATTCCAGATTCGCCAATGCCTAAGCTTTCCTCTTCCCAAGCAACCGATTCGAGTTCTACTGCGATACTAACGCCTGTTGCCATTCAGCAGGTTGTTTTTTTTTTTATACTACTGATGACGGTGATGGCTAACCAATCCGTCTGTGTTCCGTGCATCAGGGCGGCGGCGGCCCCGAGCCGGAGGAGGAGGCCGCATCGGCGGCGGCGGCGTACGGCGACCAGTGGCCGCTCTGGCTGCAGCCGCTGCTCTCGGCGCGCTTCTTCGCGCACTGCAAGACGCACAGCGACTCGCACCGCAGCGGCGAGTGCAACATGTTCTGCCTCGACTGCTCCGCCGCCGCCGCCACGGGCGCGCTCTGCTCGCTGTGCCTGGCGCAGGGCCACCGCGACCACCACACCATCCAGATCCGCCGCTCCTCCTACCACGACGTCATCAGGGTCTCCGACATCCAGCGCTTCATGGACATCGCCGGCGTGCAGACCTACGTCATCAACAGCGCCCGCGTCGTCTTCCTCAACGAGCGGCCGCAGCAGCAGAAGCCTGGCGGGTGCGGCGGCAGCAAGGCCACGTCCGCCTCCGCCAACCTCTGCGAGGTCTGCGCGCGCAGCCTCCTCGACAACTTCCGATTCTGCTCGCTCGGATGCAAGGTCGTCGGGTGCTCGCCCGACGCCGCCAAGGCCAGGAGCTGGCTCCTCCGCGCCGCCGACGGCGACTCCACCACCTCCTCCTCGGCTGCCCTGCGCAATGCCATTGCCGACAAGAAGCAGCAGGGGTTCACGCCTCCCACGCCGCCGACCAAGCGGCGCAAGGGCATCCCGCACCGCGCGCCGTTCGGCAGCCTCATCGTCGAGTACTAGACCTGCAGCTCGCCATCGCTATCCCCGGCGGCGGCGGCGGCGGGCGGCTGCATTGGCACTTGCACGCGCGGTAAAGTAAAAGTACTCTTCAGTTCAATTGAGCCAACGGAATCGCACAGTGAGTCAGTGAATCCGTCCACTCCTGAATCATCAAATCAATCAGCCATTATACGGCGAATATGGGTTCGGTTCGGTGGCCGCCTTCCTTTGCCATGGCACTTTGGTTGGTTGGTTGATTGGTTGGTGGTGCTTCTCGAGGTGGATGCCATTTGCTCGCTGGCTTTGCTTTCCACAAAGGAAGAGAGAAAGAAAGGAGAAAGGAGGAGAGGGTGCTTGCTGCTAGACAGCCACTACGGACGGCTGTGTCTGTCGATCAGAAAAAAACTAGCCTTTTCCATCATTAAGAGTTAAGTTAATTACCGTCGTTAGGACACAAGATAAGTGATATATTTCTTTCTCTGGTGATAGAAATATATGTACATGTTTTTTAGTCCTGTTCAGTTCTGTTTCATATACCGTCGTCATAGTGGATGAGCAGTATAGCTAGCTTTTGTGATCAAGGATGGATGGTTTTTACTATACATAGCAGATTAGGATTGTCTGAACAAGGCATGGCATGGCCAGGAGATAATTATCAGTCAGTGCTAATAAGTAATGGGATTGGCAAGCTCTGCTCTTCTCTCTCTGTTTTCATAGTTTTTGCGATGAAAATGTGGTGCTTAATTGGTTGGTGTTTTAAGTGACGACTGATGCTGTGTGTAGTACTACTGCATTGCCTAGATGAGGATGGATGAGTCGATCAAAATCCTGAACAAGATTCTCTCTGCGTCCATGGATAATGCGGTTCAGTTCCTTTGGATTAGAATCAGATCATTAGAAGGTCCTCTGCATTTGCAGCTTGAGGTCAAGATACCATCGCGCTTGCCACTTGACGATTGGTACTATCAGGAAGCAAGGAAATGCCGTCACGTTACTGCCCAGCCGGGTTCCGTTGAAACAAAGCCACTACGAATGCGATGGCCTTGTATGAATGATTAAGCCCTGATTATATCTATTTAATCAGCATTGCTCTTGTTCATCTAACCCTGAATAATTGAATCGAGTCAGAGCACTCGACGACACAGCGCCGCCGCTGATGTGTGAATAGTCAGTGGCGGCATGGATGGATGGATGGAGCCATTGAACAGCCTGCTTTAGTTTAATAGGCCAAAGATGGACAGCGACCAATTGGCGACCTAACCTACTACTATAGTATAGTATATATAGTAAACAAGAAGAGGAAACGGAGCGCACGGCGTTTATGATTAGACGCCATGAAAACGACCTGGAACAGAAGCATCCACAACAGCGCAGCGCGGTGCAGTGCAGAGAGAGAGAGAGAGAGAGAGAGAGGAGAAGGGCAGCGAAGCATCAGCTTTCAAGTTTCAGCTTTGCGAGGAGTAGGAGGAGCAGCTGCTGCTGAAACATATGCCATTCTTTCTGCCTTCCACGCAACTTTTTCTTTCTTTTTTTTTTCTTTTTTTGGCTTTGCGAGGCGAATGCGAATCGTCTTGGCTTTGGAGCTTCCCTTGCCTGGAGGGGATGCTACAGCTGCAGCGACTTGGATTCAAAAGTGGGTGGGGGCGTGACATTTCCCAAAAGGTCAGGGGCGAAAATGCTACTAGTACGTTTTGTGAATTCAAAGCGGTGGAGGATGTCGACGTGGATGGATGTTTTGGCTTGGCTGCAGGAGCTGCGCAAGATGCCATGCCATGTGTTGCTCCGTGGATGGGATCGGATGGTCTGGATGTGCCTTTTCGTTTCCTTCTCTCCTCTGCCTTGTGCCGTCTTGGGAAAAAAAAAACTTGGGAGTGCACGTAGCCGCAGCGAGCGAACGGAAAGAGGCATCCGGCCGCTCGTCTCGTCAATGCGCCTCGCCATTCCCGTGTGGTCTACACGTGTGGTTGGGACGTCGACGTGTCGCTCGCCGATTGGTCCCGCCGCGTCCCCGTACCGGGATGCTCGGCGCGGGCCCCGCCACCCGTGTGGGCCGCCTCCTTGCAAAAATCCTCCGCGCAGCAGCCGCCGCCGCCCGATCTCTCGTTTCCTTGTCTTTCTCTCCCCACGTTTGGAAATGCAGAGGGCCCCGCGCCGTCCGATCAGGCCCCTCGTGTGGCCCGGATGCCGTCCCCGCTCCCCGGCCGGCCAGCGTATTCCCCACGCCGGCGCACGCGTGGGGTGGGTGGGGGCGCCGGGTGACGCCAGCCGTTGCGTGGCGGTGACCGGGGAGGCCGGCGCTGGCTGGAGACGTGTCTCGTGTGGGGCAGGGCGAGCTGACGTGGCCAGGGGGTGCCGGGTGTCCCGTGTTCGGCGCCGGCGTTCGCTGATCCGGGTGCGGCGGATGATGCATGGGAGTGGAACGCGTCGGATGTTTCTAGAAACCAGCTGCCGGCTGCCGCTCTAGGGTCTCTGCAATTCTGATGAATCTGCCTGCACCTACGGCGTGATGCGTGCTGGTCTCTTCAGGTACGGAGTACTATAGTATCCACGGCAGGATAGGATCACCATGCGTCCACGCCAGCGCACGCCACGTAGTACGCTTTGCTTATTTGGTCGTCCATCATGGCTAATCATGTCATTAGCCAGAGACTCACAAGTCCCACGACGTTCGCTTTTGCGACAGCTGATGAAGTGGCCGTTCAACCTCAGGGTTCTGAAAAGAGACGAGACCGAAAAAATTTAAGTCTCTTTCGAACACAAAATTTTCACAGAAATCTTATAGAAATTCTACGGACAACAGTTCAATGAGAAAAACACAAGATTAAAGAGAAAAAACACCCCACGATTCAAAGGAGGCCTTAGGCCGCGTTTGGATCCAGCAAAATTTTGCAATCTACTGGCTTTTATAAGATGAGTTTGGATCCTAACAATCCCTCAGCTTTGTAGTAACTTATGATCTTCAGCTTTTAAAATCTTATATGTCGTTTGGAATCCAGATAATAATCTTCAAAATACGGATAGTGGAATCGCATAACACGGAACGTTTAGCTCCTTCGTTTTTTCTCCTCGGTAAATGTGCAATTTAAAATCTTCACCGCAAACCCACACCGTTTGGCTCCTTGCCTGGATTCTGTCTGGAGGAATCCACCGAACTAAATGAGCTCTTAGGCTAAAGCTAGCGGTTTTATCATTCCCCTCCTCCGTTCCTGAACCAAACGGGTTCTTAGGCTGAAGCTGGCGGTTCCCCCATTCCCCTCCTCCGTCTCTGTAGCGTACAGAGAGAAAGATAGTTGAAACAGTAACAGAGAACAGAGGATTTGGGAACCGCTGGTTTCATCCTTAGAAGCTCGTACAAGTTGGAAGCTGGATTGAAAAAGTTTGTTGCCTCCAAACACGACCTAAAGTGGGAAAGGAAATGAGGCTAGGTGATGACGCGGAGAGAGGGAGGGAGGGAGGCAGGCCTATGCATGCATGATTAGTAGGGGCAGGTGTATCGATTGCTGTGGTTGGAACGATTGGAACGATCACTGTGGAGATTATTGAACACAAAAGAAAAAAACAAAGAGGCAGGCGTGTTTAAACCTGGACTCTGATATGATTATGTGGGTGGTTCAGCAGCTCAATCATGGCACCCTAATCATCCATATGTGTGCAAAACGGCCATTGGGCAGCAGGCAGCTATAGATGGTCGATGGTTACGTCATAGATGTACTCCTCCAGCGCTCGTGTTTCATAGGAGTGCAATCTCCCTGCCTTTGCCTGGGGACTCCAATGCATATCTAGCCAAGTCAATAAGCAGTCGGTCAGTCAATGGTCAGAGTCACACATAGTGCGCGTCGGACCCGACGACTTGGACTTGGCCGTGGCTTGGGGGTGGGGGGGCTCCCTCCTCTCTGCTGGTCTGCTGTGAGGAGACAGACCGTCTAGTGATATGCCCTTTGGTAACTGCCGGTAGTTAATAGTAGACTATGTTTCGATCTTTGTTTATTTGATTCTTAAAATTGGTAATTTATCATGTTTGGCTAATAAAATACCAATTTTCATATTTTTACATGCATGAATATATGTAAATGTATTTATTTTTAATAATTAAATGTTAAAGTTTAATCAGTGTAATACCGTGTACATGGTCTAAACGCTGCACGGTGCCTCACCGACCTTTCACCGTTTAGGATAACATTGGTAGAGTATAATCGGTCCAAGCCCAAAGAGCAGGCAATTGAATCATCATCGACGGTAATGCTGAACAGGCAATTACAACAACCATTTGTGACAAATGTGCTTTGTGAACACATGTGCCATAGCAGTGTTGTTTGTTGAGTCAGCCTAAAGAATTGGTGACCTTATGAGCTTCTAAAATTAGTTAGCTACTCATTTTAACAACACCAACATGATATCAGAGGAGGGTGTGACAATGGGTTGGTCAGTGGGTGATGAAAGATGTGATTAAATTTTGTTTTATCTTCCTTGCCACTCATCGCCCTTCCAATTGCATTTGTTTTTTTTATCAATTTGTTATAAGCTATCCCACTGTCTATATTCCAAACTATAGTTATGGCTTAGTAGTTTTACAATGGCAAAAAACACAAAATCAATTGCTTTCGATCGTTCTTTACAGTTCCAGTGGCTTGGTTCCTCTAACGCAAGGCTACTCATCACACGTGGGCTACTGCAGTTCAATTTCAGCGTTGGGACAATTAAAAAACTTTCTGAATTACTATATGCTCGTGTTGTGGAAGCCAAACCACTTGACCAAATAGAGCCTTAGTTTTTGTTTTTCTCATTGTCCTTTTCTTTTGTTACGTCTCTCTTTTGTTTTATTGTTGGCATATAGATACATAATATTAACTTTGGTTTTTTCAGTCCTGTTTTTGTGTCATATAAGAATAAATAAATAAATAAATATGTGTTTTATTTTTCTTTATATATCACATATGATCTTTCTATGTTGAAAAAATATTAAAAAAAATTCTTAGTTATAGCCTGGGTCCACTATACTAATAGGGCATATTTTATTTTCAGTGGTTAATATGGTAACTTTGAAGTGTTGATATAGATAATATTGTTTTAATAATGAATTATGGTGATTTTTCTTTTTGCAAAATTCATTCCTTTTATTATTTAAATTTTATTTTAATATTTATATTAATCTGGATCGTTGGATGTTGATAAACGGTGGTGTAACTATGTATTTGTTATTACCTATATTTGAGTAAAATATTGAGATTAATGTACACCGTTACATGTTCTAAGATCTAATGTTCTAGGATTTTTTATCTTTTTTCAGTTAATTTGGTAATCTCAATGAATGTGGTGGCATTTTTAACAACCCATTGTTAAGATAACAGCTAGGCGGTGGAGACTGTTGTTGTCCATGCGATTCTATGGTTATATTAGTTTTTAAAAATCTATTATTAAGCTAAAGCTAGGTTGTGGAGATTATTGTCTTTCTATATAATTCTATTGTTTATGTGTATTTGATAAAAATATTTGAATTAATGGATGCTGATAACAACCAATGATGTCTTTTGCATTGTTTCTTAGAAGAATTTCTATTAATATTTGATTTTATTGTATGGTTAGATGTCAATAAATCAGATGGTGATGTTTCTATTTTTTCAAATAGTGTGGTAATCGCTAGACCCTATCGTGAACATGGTGTTTTTTTTTAAAAAAATAGCTACTTTGTTTGTTCAATTTGGTACAATATTTATATTAAGTGGAATTTTATCGTTGTTGTAAAAGTATTCGTAGTAGCACTTGATACCTTTCCTCCTCACCAATTATTTTCATCGTTGATTTGGGAAAGGCGTCTAATGAAGCAAATCTAAATAGCAATTTTACAGTGGATGTGAAATTCTCTGGTACCATCAGGTACCATTTCTCACCTATTATTTATGACCGCTAATCTAAGAAAAGTTGTTTAATAAATAAATTTAAATGGTATATGACTAACAAATTTGGAACCTTTCAATACCATTGTTTTGGGAGACGTTTTACAGTTGTTGGAATGGAACCAGGCGGTACCAGGCGGAACCATGCATTTTTTTAATTTTTATGTATTGAAAATTATATAATTAAAATAATTATTGGTACCGAACCCACCGTTTTTAGTTCCGGGCCTACCTATTTGGTTCCGTCTGGTTCCGGTTCCGTGTTTCCGTCTATTTATAAGTCGTTAGATCTCATTTGATGAACGACTCTTATTTTTTCCAACCACCATAAAAGTTGTATTCTTTTGGTACCACCTAGTACCATTGCTTTTTAAACCGTCAGATTTTGCTCAATTGATGGATTTTTTTTTCAACCACCATAAGACTTATAGAATTAAAATAATACTGACTCCATCTTTTCTGGTATCAGACTACTGATTCAATACATTTCAGTATCAACCCCTTGGCACCATCTATTTTTAAATTGTTTGATTTCGCTTGATAGGCGGTTCACATTTTTTAAACAATGTGATAGTTTTTTTCTCATTTGTAGTTGTATTTGTTATACTCCCTCCATCCTATAGAATAGGGTGTGCATGTGTTTGGAAAAGTCAACATTTTAAATATCTGACTAATAAATCGATCAAAATTTTTTTAGTGCATGCTTGTTTCATATTTGAACTTGTATTTAAAATTATTTGAAGATAACCGTAATTTAAAGAATTTATATAGCCTCGTCATAGTCATAAGATGGTACAATTCGTTTGGTCCTAGGAAAAATTGTGGGAGACCAAAGTAATTGTATCAAATATGACATTGTCACATTTGGAAATGAGAATTACTTTTATTAGAGACGGTATTTCATCAAGCCTTTTTTGAGTTTGATCTATGATGTGAAAACTCATGATTGCTTACTATATGTGTCAAAATGTTATATTTATTGTTATCACACTAAATATGGAAGAATTATTTATGATAGTTTTTGCCTTTTTTAGTTAGATTGGAAACTCATAATTGTTTACAATTGTATCAAAATGCCCTGTAGGAATGCTATTTTTTATTTCCTATGGAACATTATATAAAAATTGTATGTAGTATTGGCCCTTAATTGAATGTAGATAGTTAGATATTGGTAGAATCTAATGGTTTGATTCTTTTTTTATCTTTTTAACATGATAATTTGTAGATACTCTTGGCGAATGTTGCGGCTTCTTTCAATAGTCCTTTATTAAGGTGACGATGACACAATAATAGATAGATTAGTCTAAATTTTTGGATGATCATAACAGCAATGTTGTTATCATGTCAGGAGTATTTACATTGATCCAGACTGTTAGATGATCGTGACAATCGATCAATTGTGTAGATCTTTTTTTTAATTCTATTTGAGATATGATCATTTTAGGCATATGTTTAGGAGTTCATAAAATCCAACCGACCGATTCATCCTAATTCCAACTGATATTATGACATAATTGATGTGTATTTTTTAAAATATATATTTGGGAGATTATTGCCTTACCTATGGCTACTTTCTAGGATCGATGGATTTAACTTAATTGAATCAATTGTGGTGGCATTACTCTTATATTCATCGGAGCACTTGTTAGATGTGGATTTTCTTATTAACGTAAGAATCAAGGTTTCCTTATGTACCTACGTCAGTCAATTGTTGGATACATATTTCACCCCGAATAAAAAATGACATGTAGTGAGATAGCGTGTCATATTTAATTATCGCACTAAATATGGACGAATTATTTATGATAGTTTTAGTCTTTTTTAGTTAGATTGGAAACTCATAATTGTTCACAATTGTATCAAAATACCTTATAGGAATGCTATTTTTTATTTCCTATGGAACATTATATAAAAATTGTATGTAGTATTTGCCCTTAATTGAATGTAGATAGTTAGATATCGATAGAATCTAATGGTTCGATTCTTTTTTTTATTTTTTAACATGATAATTTATAGATACTCTAGACGAATGTTGCGGCTTCTTTTAATAGTCCTTTACTGACTAATAAAATCGATCAAATTTTTTTAGTGTATGCTTGTTTCATATTTGGACTTGTATTTAAAATTATTTTAAGATAATGGTAATTGAAAGAATTTATATAGCCTAGTCATAGTCATAAGATGGTACAATTCGTTTGGTCCTAGGAAAAATTGTGGGAGACCAAAGTAATTGTATCAAATATGACATTGTCACATTTGGAAATGAGAATTACTTTTATTAGAGACGGTATTTCATCGAGCCTTTTTTGAGTTTGATCTATGATATGAAAACTCATGATTGCTTACTATATGTGTCAAAATGTTATATTTATTGTTATCGCACTAAATAAGGAAGAATTATTTATGATAGTTTTTATCTTTTTTAGTTAGATTGGAAACTCATAATTGTTTACAATTGTATCAAAATACCCTGTAGGAATGCTATTTTTTATTTCCTATGGAACATTATATAAAAGTTGTATGTAGTATTGGCCCTTAATTGAATGTAGATAGTTAGATATTGATAGAATCTAATAGTTCGATTCTTTTTTTTATCTTTTTAACATGATAATTTATAGATACTCTAGGCGAATGCTGCGGCTTCTTTTAATAGTCCTTTATTAAGGTGACGATGATACAATAATAGATAGATTAATCTAAATTTTTGGATGATCATAACAATAATGTTGTTATCATGTTAGGAGTATTTACATTGATCCAGACTGTTAGATGATCGTAACAATCGATAATTGTGTAGATCTTTTTTCTAATTCTATTTGAGATATGATCATTTTAGGCATATATTTATGAGTTCATAAAATCCAACCGACCGATTCATCCTAATTCCTACTGATATTATGACATAATTGATGTGTATTTTTTAAAATATATATTTGGGAGGTTATTGCATTACCTATGGCTACTTTCTAGAATCGATGGATTTAACTTAATTGAATCAATTGTGGTGGCATTACTCTTATAAATTGTGATGGAGCATTCGCAAAATAAAGCAAGCAGGGTGCGTGGGGCTTTGTAATCCGCGACCATGAAGGCAGTGGAGTGCTAGCAGGAGCTGGAAAGTTGCAGGAAGTCCCTAATGCTATGTGTGCAGAGGGATATGCTTGTTTGGCTGCTCTGGAGGCAGCCATGAATGCTGGGATGACACATATCATTTTGGAGACAGATTCATTATGTCTAGTTTATGCACTGAAAACAGGGTCTTACGATTATTCCATTGTAGGTATCCTGTTTGGTGAGATAGCAGATCTTTTAAGGTCACAGTTCTTTTCTTTTGAAATTTGTCATGTACCAAGGTCTTGTAACGTGTGTGCCCATGAACTTGCTAAGTATGGTTTGAGTTGGGACCCAGATCAACCAGTAGTGTGGAATGATCCCCTCCCAGAGTTTGTAAACATTTGGGTTCATGGTGATCTCAATGATCGCGCAGGTGAATAAAGGTGCGAAATTTGAGAGGTCAAAAAAAAAAAAAAAAGTTTCCTTACGTGCTAACGCCAGTCAATTGTTGGATACATATTTCACCCCGAATAAAAAATGACATGCTGTGAGATAGCATGTCATATTTAATTTGTGTCCGATAGAGTTTTCGTACAATGTCATGTTTGATATGACTTAGAAACCATTAGCGTGTCATATTTAATTTGTGTCCGATAGAGTTTTCGTACAATGTCATGTTTGATATGACTTAGAAACTATTTCTATATCAAAAATTCCGTAGTATAGGGACTGTTCTTGTTGAATATAGACCGTTAGTATTTAATTTTTGATAGAAACAATTTTGTACAATGCCTTATTCGATTTGTGTTAGAAACTATTTCTTATAAAAAAAAAATTTATATATGCAAATCTCTACCCCTTAAAAGTTTACACGGTTCCCATTCCGGTCGGCGGACCACCATCCCACCCCGCCTCTCCAGCACCGCCTCCCATCCCCGCGCCGCCTTCCAGCCTGCCTCTCCCGCGTCGCCTCCCACCCCGCGCCTGCCACCTACAGCTGCCTCCCACGTGGCTGGCCCCGTCGCCGCGTCCCCCTGCCTCCCGTCGCTGGGCGCCGTCTCCGCGGCCGCAGGTGGATCCGACGCGGACAAGGCAAGCGCGACGAGCAGGCGGAGGGAGAAGAGAGGCGGCCGACGGCAGTCCTTCCATGACCGTGTTTGATGATAAAAAAATTATATATCAATATTATGCGTGATTTATTTTCCTAAAGCCGTACATTATCGTCCATATGGGTTGAGCCTATGACTTGTGGCCCTCACAGAGTCTAAGGATATACTAATCTCTAATTTGTTTAGAGAGAGTATACATTGTTTGGTGCCGAATTGAGGCTTAAGTCTCAAGCTGGCACAATATTGATGAAGCAATTAAAAAGGCAAGTTGTTTGGAGATAGAGCCCCACGAATATACTAATCACAAGCTAACGAGTTGGAGGTGGACGCTTAGCTGGTTAAATTTGGAGGCTACGTGATTGTTTTCGGCTGAAATTTAGGAGATTGATTTGATCCCATCCTTATCCCTAGCTTGTACATACCACGCATGACCAGGGTCCGCCTATATATACCTGACACGCACCCTTGCCGCGGGGGATGGCGGGCCGAATACCTAATACGCTGCATGCATATACATACTTCTACGCTGCCGCCGCCAGGAGGCCGGTCATTCCAGCCTGCCAGGCCATTCCCATCTGCTCCATGTATGCGCCACCAGCACCAATCATCTGTAGATCGAAGCTTGTGGTACGCCGCGCCGAGATGCTGCCGCCGCCGCCGATGACGAAGAAGCCAGCGCAATGATCATGCCATATTGTATCTGTTGAAGAAGCAAACCAACACCTGAAGGCCAGCGTTGTTACTGCTCAACAACGACAGAAATACAGCGTCAAGCCGGCAGCATCAACGCTACAGACTGTCTAAGTTTCATCGATCATGCGCCTACGGCCTATCTACTACCTCGATCATGTTGCACGCCTCGTCAGCAGTATGTTCTCCTGTGAGTATATTTAATCTGCTATGATGAGTTGCATAGTAGAATAAATCTGCCTGGTGTTTTAATCTGCCATGAGGATCAGAGTTATATTAGATTAGAATAAATATATCTATGCTCTTTCGATCTGCTGCGTTCAGATTAGAGGAAAACTTGTCAAAATAAATCTATGCATGCATATACTGTTAATCTACTATGCCAGAATAAATACATCCGTGACCTTTTAAATCTTCCGTGTGCCACTATGAAATAAATCTATTGGAGTACGCATATCTGTATGCACTTTAATCTACTGCCTCTAGATTAGAGAGATTAGCTAGAACACATTCATATATGATCCTTTCAATCTGTTGTGTTGAGATTAGAGGGAAGCTTGAACAATTAGATCCATGCATGCGTATGATTTTAATCTGTTGTGCCAAGGTCAGAATAAATATACGCATGTTCTTTTCATGTGCCGTGGTGACATTAGGAGATTGGAATATTTTAATAGATATTTCTATATGCTTTTTGATCTATTGTGATGAGATTATGCTCAAGTAAGAATAAAACGTATCCGTCTTTTCATCTATCACGATGTGGTTAGGAGACATGAATTGATTAATAAATATATCTATGTAATTTCGATCTAGCAAATACACATATCCATATTGTTTTGATCAACCGTGATGATGTCATGATATTTAAATGAGCATGCCCATGAGCAACTTTATTTGATCGACATGCTATTATTCCTATTGTTGTTCGACTATTGTCCTGCTTATGTGGATGATATCAGAAGCTCAGAATTAGTATTGAAGCTCTTTACTATGGCGGCACCGTTACTGACATTTTTTATAGCAAAACGTGTGACGGCGGCTATCATGACAATGCCACGGTGATGCGCTACTGAGACATTTTGATAGCAAAGCGCCCGACGGCGGCTATCTCGATAATACTACGATGGCATATCTACCAAGACTTTCTGATAGCAAAGCGCCTGATGGCGGCTATCTTGATAATGATATGGCGGCATTTGCACTGAGATTTTTGATAGCAAAGTGCCTGACGGTGGCTATCTCTACAATACCATGGAGGTGCACGACTATGATTTTTCGATAGCAAAGCGCCTAACGGTGGCTATCTTTACAATAAGGCAATGGTGCGATGTTAAGACTTTTTATAGCAAATCGCCTGATGGTGGCTGTATCTACAACCACTATATGAGATGGTCCATTACCAGATATTTGATGAGTGCCTATGATAGCTATCTTCACAACTCCCATGATGGCCAGTCATTATATTCGCCGATTGAGGTAGCAAAGCACCTGATGGTGGCTAACCTCACAGTTTCTGCACCTCGTGTTCAAGTTGGACGACATGCTCCCGCTGTGACACGTCGACCATGTCTAATTTTAGCTTACTATAAACCGTCAGTGCTTAATATGATCTACACAGACATTTTGAAGCCACGGCTACAAATAACAAAAAGCTCCATGAAGCTGAAATATGTGTTCTCTGCAATATGAAACATGTATTTGTGTCATGCAAATATACAGAAGAGCAATTGAATTATTGGCTCTTTTATCGACCGAGTCTTCTTCAATTACTTTGCAACGCCCAAAAGGCCGTCTGAAAAATAGTCATCGTGCAAGCATTGTTCATATGTTTCTATATTCACACCGCAATTTGCGGTCTACAAATTTTTACTCCAACACATCTAGTGCCGACGAGGCTAGATGAGTTTTGGGCCAAGTGCCGACGAGGCCCGGTCACTATTCCACCGACACGTCCCAAATAACGGGATCGGATACATCGTTGCTGGGCACCAAAGAGGCAAAGGCAACACTTACATCCGTGTTTGATGAAGCCGGACAAGGATGACTGGGCACCGATGAGGTGAAAGTCACTCCCCTTTATCAACAATTTATTCTGTTTACTATGACGTGGCGATGGACAGTTCTAACTAGGTTTCGGCGACACAAAGCCACCCGTTCCACCCACAATATTTCTACACTATATATCACATATGGACAATGAGCAGATGATTTATTTGACGACGACCATTAAAAGCGCAGCTTAATCGGAGGTTTTCCGTTGACTCGCTCTGCGGATGTAATTAACCGGCCGCGCCTAATCTATAGGCCCCGGGAATCAGCGAACTACACAATCTCTACAAAGTCAGACCTCTCCTTGAGCAAGGCGCTGAAGGCAAGCGAAGACTCAGTGTAACACCCCGAAAATTAGCGTCGGGATTTTTCTCCTAATCCCTCCCTAATTCAAAACCGATTTTCAAAAACCCTGATGATTGTTTACTTATTTGTCTTGAGTGATAATATGGGCTCAACAGAAATCTCCAAACCTCCAAACAAATTCCACCAAAAATCCTCTCCAAAATTCTCCCAAAATTCCAACGCCCAAAATCCAAAAGGAAAAAAAACCCCGGATGGGCCAAAACCCTTCCTTCTTCTCTCCCCCGGCCAAAAGCCTCTCCTCTCCCCTCCCTCACTCGGCCCGGCCGCCCCAGCCCACTAACTCCCCCCCCTCCTCCCTTCAGCCCGGTCCACCTTCCCCCTCGCCTCGGCCCGCCTTCCCCGGCCTAGCCGAGCCGGCCTGCCTCCCGCTCGCTCCCACTGCCACTCGGGCCCGCGCCCCACTCCCACTTCCATGCGGGCCCCGCCTGTCAGTTTCCCCTTCCCCGGCCGCGCGTCCACGCGCTGCGCCGGTCCCCGCCGCGCCCGGGCCCGCGTGCCGCGCCACCCGGCCCCGGCCGCACTCGGCTCCCCTGTCACCGCCGTGGTACCACCCCGACGGGACGCACTCGTCCCCCACCTCCCGCGCCTAACCCCGGCTGCGCTAAGCCGTGCCGCGCACACCACGCGCCACGCCGCCGCCTCGCCGTACTCCGGCCCCGGACGCGCACGGCCCGCCTCCGCACCGTCTCGCCGCGGCCGTCCCCCACCTCCGCCTTTACCCGGCCCCACCTCCGCACCATCTCGCCACGCCACCCGGACCCGGCCGCGCATCGCCACGTCTTGCCACGACGCCGTCGCGCCGAGCCCGGCCACTCCTCCTCGGCTATAAAAAGCCCCGACCCCCGCCATCGCTCTCCACACTCGCCACGAAAGCACACCGCGACCGGCCACCGAGGTCTCGGGCGCCGTTAGCCGCAGATCCCCACCTCCCTCTCCATTGCCCTGCGAGCCTTGCTCCGGCAACCCGCCTCCGAATTCC
This sequence comes from Paspalum notatum, assembly GCA_022530915.1. Lineage (NCBI taxonomy): Eukaryota > Viridiplantae > Streptophyta > Magnoliopsida > Poales > Poaceae > Paspalum > Paspalum notatum. The sequence goes on along the minus strand of CM039684.1, from coordinate 20,112,377 downwards.
CCACTCGCCGACTACCATTCCTCGATTGATCGTACCTCGAGCTCCGCCCCATTACCCCCTACCTCCCCGAGCCCTCCTCGTCCCTCTTTCGCCCCACCCGAGCCACCACGGCGCACGCCCTCCACAGCCAGAGCGCGCACGCGCTACCGCTCCGTGGACACCCTACCCCAGACCGGTGCCGTCGCCTTCTGTCCAACGCCGTCCACCGCCTCAGCCGCTGACACGTGGGCCCCGCGCTTGATGCCGTCGCCGCGCCTGACGCCGCCCCCCCTCCCGCCGCGTTGGGCAGGCCCAGGCAGGCCACCGCGCGCGCGGCGCGCGAGCGGGCCGAGCCAGGTCGAATTCCCCCCTCCCCCCGGCCCAGAATTGTTTCCCCGCGGGCCGAAACCAAGAAGAGGCCGAATCTACCCCCTAAACTTTCCAGAAAAATCATATCTACCCCCTAGACACTATATAGCCCATATCTTCTCCGTTTGAACTCCGATTTGGGTGATTCTCGCGCCTAAATTCATCTAAAATCAAACTCTATCCATTCATACACTCCACCAAAGATCTTCTTCCCTTCAACGCCACCATGCGACCGCCATGTCGCCATTTCCGTCATCACCCTAACCGCCCCGACCCACTACCGTGGCAATATCTCCATAACCGCCATCATACCCGTCAGCAAAGCCAACAACCCGCACCACCATGAGCTCCTCTCCACCACTTTCCAGAGCCAACCCCTCTGGTAAGATCCGACCATCCAAATAAACACCAAACTTCCACCTACCTAAAATTTATGTTGAGCTCATGCTTACACTCGATATGTGTGCTTCCTTGTTTGTGCGCGTAGGTTACACCGGGTATCATAGCCGGCATGCCCTCGCAAGGATTTTCATGAGACTCGAGGCCTGCGCCCGGTAATTACAGCAGATGCTAGTTGAGCACGCGCAATGGATGGCACGCCACCGCGCACAGCAACATGCTCGGCATGCTCAGTGGTTGAGGCACCATCGTGCCCAGCAGTTGGAATACCAATGCATTCGGCAGATGGCGTACCTCTACCACCAGTGGCTAGTGCGTCATCGGCATCGACAGCAGGAGCACGAGAATGCCCAATATTGGGCATTACGCCGACGTATTATCCAGCGAATGAGAGGACTACGGCAAGTACACTGGAATCCCCACTTGATGCATAAAATTCATATGTTTTGCAACCACAACCTTCGGCCCGATAATCACATAAAAACCTGCATGTTTTGCTTGCTAAGGTAACCCCACAAATATACAGCCACCTAAGCCTACTTTAGATGTAATACGCATAGGTGGGATCGCCCATTTAATTATATCTATCATAATCTTGATGCTAAGTTGGGATTATGGTTGTGGAACTTGATGGATTTAGGATGGGGATAGGTGTGTGTGTTTTAAAATAAAATGGGGAAGAACCCCGGCAAACGACCCACGGGTCGGGATACGCCATTTAATGGCAGGGTATGAACGGTAACTTAGCAACCTGCAGTTACCCAAGTCCCGGGAGTCGTGGAGATGACCGGGTAGGTGGATGCTCGCAGTGTCGAGCAGCGCTCTGTAAGGACCGTGTTGATTGCCATCTTGCCTAACTCTTTTAGTACAACCACTTGCTCTGTATGAGGCATTGGCCAGGCCCGAGTCGGAGTGGATAGCCTAGTAGCTTCTGTGCTGGCGCACAAGGGGCTAGGGAAGGGGTTGGGAGCCTCGGGAGTACCGCGGGGTACTGGAGTGGCTAGGTGGCCCGAATCTCTAAAGTACTGCTAGGCAATGAAACAAAGGCAACGGTTTGGTTTGGAATTCGGACGCTTATTTAGCGGTAAGTGTCGCTGAGTCCAACTTGTGGGAATTAGTACAACCTCTGATCAGAGTAAAACCTATTCGAATAGTCCGAGTCCACTGGTATGGATGAGTTACGGCTTGGTTCTTCAATTAGCACTTTTCATAAACTAAAACCGTGGAAAAGGTCTGGTTTTGGTCTGGAATGGTTTTTGGGTGGAAGTTAAGCTACGGGGGTAGAACCCTGTACCGGTGTGGAAAGTGTGATGGCTGGAAAGTCATTGGCCATGTGGACCGGCAAGTCCAGTGGCACCCCTTTTTGAGAAAAACCCTGTTTCTGAATGATTAAAACTTGTTAGACTATCTCGAACCCCGCATACAAAGTGCTTTCATGCAAAATCTTCCTAAGCCCCAGATATATCGTGCATGTAGAGGTAGCTATACCCCTACTTCTTACGGAGGAAGGTGAGCTTGCGGAGTACGATTGTACTCACCCTTGCTTTGTTGATGTTTTTCCAGTGGAAGCAATGAGTGCACCATATACGACAGCGACTAAGGGCTACGACCTACTTTCCAACCGCGATGTGGGAAAACTTGGGCCTACGTTTTATATTCCGCTGTCTAGTCTTCAAGGGCTGCGCCCCTTTGTTGTCCGACCCGTTAAGGCGGATCTGTATCACTCTTATGTAAGAATGTGATTACCAAACCCTGGGATGGTAATAAAGCACATTTTAGTCCCATTATGGAAACTTGGGCGCTTCACTTAGTCTCGATGATCATGTATTTTGTAAATTCAAGAAAGAATTAATGAAATATATGGTTCTCGGATATGTGTGCTCATATGTGCATATTTACTATTTTTCCGTCTTCGCCATTCCTATTTTTTGTTTGTTTTCTCGGAAAACAGACCGGCGCGGAGGAGAGGAGGCGGAGGCGACCGCGGAGGAAGGGGCGGGCGGAGCTTTGGCCGAGACGAGGCGCGGAGTTTGAGGACAAGGCGTTGCGGAGGATGGGCGGCGGCTTCCGGCAAGGCGTGGAGGACGGGCCAGTGGCGTGGGACGGGCGCAAAGAAGGCAGGGCCGAGGGCCATGACGCGCCTCCTCTCCTCCCCTCCGTCAGGGTGCCGCAAGATTCGTCGATGCCGCCTCGAGCCCGGCGTGTGGCTGCCCGCATGGAAGAGGACCGCGTAGGCCGGCAGCCGTCTCGGGACGGATATGGCTGGATCCAGCTAGGAGGCGGAGCGGGAGAGCTCCATCGGGATGGATTCGGCCGGGCAGCGGCGCGGCACGGCAAGGAGGCCGTTGGCGCGGCAGGCGGAGCTCTTCCAGCCGGTGGAGCTCCCAGGCGGATATGGCGGGATGAGGCGCGGGGGGCTCGGATCCAGCCGGGACACGGCGTGGCGGATCTCCGAGGCGGAGAAAGAGGCAAGGGAGGGAGGAGAGGGAAGGAGGGTGAGAGAGAAAAGGCGGCTGGGCAGCGGGCCGACGGGGCGAGGGGGAGTTAGAGGGTTAGGGTTTCGGTGGGGGCAGCGGTATCACCAACTGGGCTGAAAATTAGGGCACCAATAGCTGGGCCCAAAACTAGGATCATGTTTTTCTTTTTTATGTTTTAAAGTTCCTATTTAAATAAATTTGAAGTTGTTTTATGCGTGCTTTAAAAATATGGTGTGAACCTTTATAATTTTTAAGGTGTTTGGGATGTGAATTATCATTTTAAGGTTTTAGTATAATTATTGATTTTTCATTGTTTATGAATAAGTTGTCTTAGTGCAATATACAATTAAAATGGTTAACAAATTTAAATTTATATTTGGGTGTGTAGATTTAAGAGGCTTTAATTTTTATGAAACATTTCATGCACTGCTCAAAATAAGTTTATGTTTTTAATTTAGTCACGTGCGTCCCGTCTCCCCCACCCCACCCGTTCCATGAGTCCGTCGCCGTTACCCGGCGGAGGAGGAGCCGCCTTGCCGTCCCCCCTCCTTGCCTGCAACGCCCCCGCGGTGCCATCGAACTGCCTTGTGATGCCCTCTCACTGCCATGCCGCCTCCCACACCCGTACCACCTCTCCTTGAGGAGAAACTTAACAAAATATCTTAGACCAATAGAAAAAGAATTTCATTGCCCAAACAAAATATAGGATCAAAGTTTGCAAAATTTAGTTATTTCCCGTTGCAACGCACGGATCAATTGCCAGTCTATTATAAGAAAAAGAGCTATTTTTTTAAAAATCTTTTTTACCTAGAAAGGCCAGCCCTACTGCACAGTTTGGAAAAGGTTGGAAAGGGGTGGAAAGGCCCAAAACCCATAGATGCAAAATGTTTCATCCACTCTCTTTTTTTATTTGTCACCTCATTTTATACCCATACTCATCTGTTACTTTCTTCTCTTGGTTTTAATGAGAAAGGGAGAAAGGAAACCCACCAGTTATTTTACTTCTCTTAGTTTTAACGAGGAAGGAATGATGTCAATCAATCAGATCTTCTTCTTTTTTAATTTTATTTTTTTCTCCTTCTATTGCCTCCTTGATCATATCACAACCCGTGCGTATTGCACGTACATCTATGCTAGTTTATTATAAAAAGTGTTAATTGGGTTGAAATATGGACCGTTAAGTCGAAAAGAGTCCATATAGTATATGCAAAGGAAAGAAAATAAAAAGGAAGGGGCTTACGTGACGTGGGAGAGTAGGAGACCGGCCAAGATTTTGATTCCGACTCCCACCACGTGCGAAGGAAAAGAAAAACAGCCGAAGGATTTCGAGCGGTAATATTTTTTGTTGGTGGATCAGATATATTATGGAATATGGACAGGTAGATCTTCATAAAATTCGACGATGGAGAGCTTTTCTCTTGGACCGTTAGATTTTCATAAAATCGAACGGTGAAAAGCTTCTCTTTTTTCCGATTAACGTGAAAATTTCTTGGTTTTTCGGTGAACGTGATGATTTCTTTTAACACTCCCTTATTAATATAATAGATAGATGAGTGTGAGATCGTTGTAGTATATGAGAGTGAGATTTACCTTTGGGATTTCGGATTCAGATGATTTCTATTTTTTTCCTAATCCAGGTTATCAACTACATGCACAATAATTGCATCACTATTGTTAAATATGGTGATAGAATTCCTTTTTATGGATTATACATGTTTATTTGTTCTGTATAATTGGTAGTTTTTATGCACCTTTTGCTAGCAACTAAACTAATCAAGATCTTATTAGTTGGAATAAATGCTTATAGTAGGCTAACCTTTTTTTTAGCTGGCCATTGCAATATCAACTGATTTTTCTTTGAGATGGCAGAGTTTAGACTCTAGAATCGGTATTCAGAGATTTCTATGTAGGGGAAAATTGGAAGCCGTTTAAAACCAAAGACAAATTCCGCCAGCTGCCCAGCTCTAATCAACATGGCTGATTGGGAGATTAGCCCACTTGAACTGGAATTCACAAAAGCAGTTGTCATGATAACCCTCTTATTCAATAAAATTGTTTGATAAGGCATTAGTGTAGTTTACTGATTTACTTCAATTTAATTTTAGTTCTTTTTGTATCTAGGTTATCTTAAGTTTGCTAAACCTGCTACCTACAACATGGATCTTTTGGAAGTAAACTGGTGAGGAACACCTATTGCTGTGAAGACACATTCTTCCATCCCTATCTGATGACAGGATGGTGATGTAAGTAAACTATATCAGAATAATTGTCAAGTAAGCATGAAGCCAACTTGCTAATAAAGTTGAAGCCTCCAAAAAATGGAGCAATTATAGAAACCAAGCCTTTGATGCTTGTTACTGAGTTTCTACGAGGAGTATGCTTGCATTGTGACTCTACTGTTATTCTGTGTGGACAAGATGAAAGCTGCTCAAATCAAGGTAAATGCATATTTAGGGTGATCTTCATCGATGATATCTGAAGGCGAAAGGTGCACTCATGAGTGGCCTGCACCCTAGACATGGATGGAGCCGTAGAGAAGATGATAACGAACTCACTTGAGTGTGTACAACAACGTGAGCCGGCTCTGCTGGTGACCGATTTTAGATGGAGTCCATGACAACGATTGCTGATTGTCTTCGTTTCTGTTCCCGTCGTGTTCCTTATGAATGACATTGTACCCATGTCTATTCACATAGTCAACAAGATTTTAAATCATGGAATATTTACTGACATATAAATCAATCGTGCATATAAAATCAATCCTACCAATTGATCTCAACTGTGGTATTCCGAAAATTATCATTTGGTGGAAAAGTTAGCTTTCAATGTACATGTATAATATTGGGTCTTGTGCACTTTCATTGTAGTGTGTTTGCACTTTTCCAAACACATCCATCACCTGCAATCTAGCTCATATTGTAGGGAAAAAAAAAGGGAGCACCGTTTCATCTCATTGTTTTGATGAATGTTTTAGTTTCTACAAATTGGCACACAGGTAGATTGATTAGGAGCTAAGCCATGAACTTTGATGTAGGAGCAAATCTGCAAACGGTATCCTACTTTATATCGAAATTGGTTGTGTATATTGCTTGTGACATAACTGAATCTTTAGCTTAATAGATACCAACCGTATGACTGCTAAATCACTGTAAGGTAACTTAGCATATAATAGTTCTCTACTGCTACAACATACATTGGCTGGTCTGCTTCATGGGTGGCGTGGCAACGCCACGCCTGCCTTTCTAGTGATAGCATATACACTACATCAATCCTAAAATTAAGGAATACTCTCTCCATCTTAGATCAGTTTTTTTTAGACTGAACTTGCCAAAAAGCTTGAATAAATGTGCGAAATACTATACGTGCACCGTAAACAGAGAAATTTTAAATTTTAAACAATAGGATTTGACAAGTTGGCGAGCTCAGCTTTACTGTTTCAAATATTTTTTTATAAAAATGTTTTACATATATTTAGATTATCAATAACCACGTACCATTATTAACGGATAGAAAAGCGATAAAATAAAGCGTAACTACTGTGGATTCATCGATCGGGCTCATGCTTCCACTGACAGAATAGATCCAAACTTGGCCTCCTCACGTCACCAAGTATCCAGACGGTATATATCGTACTCCTTCCGTATTAAATACAAGTCACGGTTGATTTTTTTTCTAAAATTTTGATCCTTCGCCTTATTCAAAAAATTTTATAATTTATCATTTATTTTGTTGTCGTTTGTTTTACCATCGTAGATAATTTGATCATAACTAGTTTTCATACGTTTACCTAAATTTTTGAATAAGACGAAGGATCGAAGTTTTAAAAAAAATCAACCGCGACTTATATTTAAGTACGGATGGAGTATTTGTTTTTACATTTTTTTTTGGATTCAAATTGGATACGGATTGGTCAAATGTGTCGGATAAGATTTGAATGATTATCGACATCATATTTATCCAATCTTACGGATACGAATCGAATACTAAATATATGGACTTAATACGAATCAGATTTTAACCCTTGTAAACAGATCGAAATATACGAACGGATAATTTCCGTACCATTTACAGCCCTCACCAAAGTATATACCGGCGACTTCTCGCTGCGCAGGCCTGCTTCGCTTCACTAGCTCCACTCTCACAAAGTAACGAGCTGCGAAATCTGCAGTCACGCTTCCATCACGCACGTGGCTGATGGCTCTGTAAAATTTGGGAGAATCCAGAACCTAAAAATCCACTGTCCAGTCCCGCAAAGGGCACAGCTTCAGTAAACAGGTCTCATAAAAAAAAACCTTCAGTAAACCGGTGGTTCTTTTTTTTATAAGAAAACGTTGCTTGTTGATTAGTACATGTGTGATACAATATGATGTGGCAATGAGCGTTCCTGAGCCTAAGCGTAGCGGAGATATGTGTTCATGTACCCAACCAAAAGAAATGAAAGGAGCATTACTGTCACATGTGTTTTGGAAACAACCTGCTTCTTCATCTTAAAAAGGGAAAAGACACGCATTGTATGTACTTGTGGATATGTTGAGAGTACAAGATTTAGTAATCCTGAAAGGAGTGCATCTCATGACAAAAAAAACAACTCCAAAGGATAGATCATAAGGAAAATACGCCTGCAATAATTGAGTGGGATCATATTCATCAAATTCCAGTCAAAGAAGAATCCAAATCCAGCTTATGGAATCCACATATTAGGAACTCAATCAACCTCAAGATAGCTGTAGTTGGGCTTCATGATTCTAAGCTCCCATCAGGCCCATAAAGTCCATAGGGCCCACTTTTCCCAGAAGCGAAGCCCATAGGGCCCGCTTCATGATTCTAAGCTCCCATCGAAATTTTTTATTTTTATATTTTTGAAATTCGTTTTTTGCAGAAATAATTTGGTGTTTCGGAAATTTGCAGAAATATACATATGCCGCCGGCCGAACTGGCGATTTTTAAAAATCGCCGATCCGCCCGGCTATATGTTGGCAGTGTGGCAGAACCGGCGAAATGGTGGGGCCCCAATGCAAAAACCGCCGGATCAGTCGGCTGTTTTTTAAAACCGCCGGACCACGCGGCGGTTTTTAAAAACCGCCGCGTGACACCGCCGGAGCACGCGGTGGTTTTTAAAAACCGCCGGCGGGATCAGCGTTTTTAGGCTGATAAACCCGGCCCGGGGTCCCTCTTCTTCTCTTTCTTTCTTCTTCTCTTTCTTTCTTCTTCTCTGTTCTTGCTCGTCGCGAGCTCGTCGCGGTTGAGGGAGAGGGCGGTCACGGTTGAGGGAGAGGGCGGAGAAGAAGAGGAAGGGAGAGGAGCCAGGGACGCGCGGCGCGTGCCGGCGCGGACAGCGCGGCGGTGCGGGAGACGGACGGCGGTGCGGGAGGCGCTGCGAGCCGTCGGTCGAAGAAGAAGGTAATCGTCCACTGAATATTTAGGTGTTTAGCAGTAGTTGATGATATTAATAGTAGTTTAGGTATTATTTGTTGTAGTTTAGGTACTATTGGTGTTATTTTATGTAATATTAGTAGTAGTTGATGATATTAATAGTAGTTTATTTAGTATTTTTTTTAGTTTAGTTAATAATAGTGTTATTTCATGTAATATTAGTAGTAGTAGTTGATGAAACTAATAGTAGTTTAGGTAGTAATTGTTGTAGTTTAGGTAATATTAGTGTTATTTCATTTAATATTAGCAATAGAGTAGTTATATTTAGTAGTATGTCATGTAAAATCACAACGCCAATCCAGGCTACTCCCGTCGGCTAGAAACCGACGGGAGTTAGCCCATTACCGACGGGAATTAGCTATTCCCGTCGGTTTCTGGCTAACTCCCGTCGGTATTTGGCCGACGGGAGTTATCCGACGGGGGTTACATTATCTTCCGTCGGCCCCGACGGGAGATAAATAACTCCCGTCGGCTAGAAGCCGGCCGACGGGAGTTATCGGGCGCCGGCCAGACCCACGTGGGCTGACGTAGCCGGCGCTTAACTCCCGTCGGTGATTAGGGCCGACGGGAGTTAATGGCCGGCCACGTCAGCCCACGGGGTCTGGCCGGTGCCCGATAACTCCCGTTGGCCGGCCGGGCCGACGGGAGTTAATCCTTAACTCTCGTCGGCCTGGGGCTACTGACGGGAGTAGTTCCAGAATAACTCCCGTCGGCTTGGTAATACCGACGGGAGTTATTGTGTCCCCCCCTCCCCACAAAGCCAGCACATATTCATAGCATCCCACACAATATGTGGGATCGATCGTACACATTCATCCAATGACATTCATCCAACCACCACATATATATAAAGTATCCAAGCACATGCATCCAACCACATACATATGAAATATCCAAACACATTCATCCAACCAGATATATATAAAGTCCTTAAATCAAACACATACATCATCACAAAGTAAAGTGTCCAATCACATTCACGAACCGCCGTCGTCGGGAGGATTGTTGGAGCTCTGGCCGCTGCCTCCGTCCGGAGTAGGGTACGCGAATAGCGAGTTGATGAAGCCATGCATCGTCCCACTTCCTTCCTGGTTGTTGTCCTACGAAGCAAAAATGAAATTTGTTACCAGTCATACATATTAACTAATGAACTGTCGTCGATAGATAGAGAGTTAGAATACAAACCTGTGATCCAGGGGCAGGTAGCTGTGCCGGCGGTGTGGTAAACTGAGTCTGCTGCGGCGGAGGTGGAGGAGGGCCCATAGGGACGAACGTCCATTGCGGCGGAGGCGGAGGGGGCACGTAGGGTATGCCCTGCTGCTGAGCTAGTAACTATTGACCAAACATGTTAGTAGTGCGCATGGAATGTTAAAAGCAATGAATGCACAGTAATATGCAATATACTTACTTGAATCATCTGCTGCTGCTGTGCTTGGACTGAGGCATAGTATTCAGTTTGAGCCCTCAACTGCTCATCGCGCTGACGGTTCTCCTCGCGAAGCCTAGCGATCTCAAGCTCTTGCTCAGTGAGCCGACGAGAGCTAGGACCAGCAGAGCTCCCGGACCCGGATGCCGACCGCCAAGACGATCTAACATCCCTCGTGTTGATCATTCCATCAAAGAGAGAGAACCTACAATTGTTATCATAGAAAGAGTAATTAAGGCATATGCTCGTTTTCGCTGTATAAATGGCATGTAATGTAACATCTCACCGTCCGTGTGCCTTCCCTCCACCGCTAGCATGCACGGCTTGGGCATCGATCGGCATGGTCCTCCAATCGCAGTCCTCTCCGTGACGCTTCTTCATCTCTTCCGCATATGCCGCCTGTGATCGATTATATGACCGTAGTTAGTTCATAAGTTGCACACATTAAGCGAATATTAAGGACAACTACTCACCAGACGCTCGCTTTGTGTCTGGCTGCACAAAGGGTTGGAAGGGTCACTCCCCCTATGGCCAGCCTCCCACACCTCGATGGGCGTCGGCTCACGACCTAATTGAACTTCCTACAGCACAGAGTTAGTACAATAAATGCATATATGACATCTGAACATATTTGTTAGTTTTCTTACCAGGCGTTTCGCCTTTCGCGTGAAGTTGTCGCCACCGAAGGTGTGGTTCGGCATGGTGCCTCGATTGCCCCTGTGACTTCTCGACTTCTGTTGGAAGCCTTCTGAAGCCCACCTCGTACACCAAGCTGCGTAGGCCTCTGGGCGGTTAGACATCCACGGAACCACCACCTTCATAAAAAAACATATATCAGTACCTATTCAAATGAAACAAACACAAAAGATAGAATTCAAATATAACCTGGCGGTACTGTTCCTCGCTAAGGTATATACTCGAGGCCCCTGTCTTCTTATTCATTTTTTGCCCTAAAATTTGTTGATGATACATGCACGTGGCCTGAATCCTTGCCTCGTACAGGGCCTCCTTCACCAACCGATAGGCATTTACGTGAAACACCCTTTCGGCGTGGTTCACGTCAGCCCCGTTGGCCAACCGAAAACGTGCCTACAAGAAGAATGCAATGTTATCTAACTATTATATGATTGCTTGCATATAACATGCATAAGATTACGTACCCAGAAGTCAGCGCGAACGAGTCCCAGGGCATCGCCATAAGTGACATCCACCTTCAGCTTGTAATCTTCCCAACATGTGACGAGTACCGGCTCGACGTCGGGATCGTCGGACGACTTCACCAGACCAGGGTAGTGAAGCTTCAGGAGCGAACTCAACACAGAGTTCACCTGCTTTTGACGACCCTGGCCGGTGAATGAGTAGTCCAACCACTCCCTACAAGAGACGGTCAAGCCTCAAACATGCTTACATTTGATGAATACATCTGATTCAAATCAAAAGATATAGCACCTACCTATCTCCGACGGGGGAGATCACCGTCTTCCCCGCCTCGGTGGTCGGAACAGGTGGAGGTGGTACGGTGTGGGGCCTTCTAAACTTACGTGGACGCCTGGAAGCTGCATGTCCACCCGCCTCCTGCTCACCTCCAGCCTCAGCCTCAGTCTCCTGTCCACCCTCGTCCTGCTCATCTCCTGCCTCAGCGTCAGCCTCGTGTCCACCCTCAGATTGCCCACCTCCTACCTCAGCCTCAGCCTCCTCACCTCCACCCTCAACTGAAGTCTCCTCGTGTCCACTCTTAGCCTCAGCCGCATCTGACTCCGGTTCATCCTGCAAACAAGTAAGGCAAGTGTCACATACAAGCGTTAAAGTATTACACGAATTAAAGACAACAATACAATGCTGCTTACATCGCCTCTCTGAAACCCCAAGGACTGGCCGTCTAACTTTGGGTGCAGGGACCTGTAGATCTGCTCCTTCCTGCTAGCGCTCAAGGAACTCCCTCGGAAAAGGCTGTTCCTGAACCCCTTCACCACCTGCTTAATCTTCTTAGGCATCCTGCAGCAATTGAAAGTTTTTATTAGAACTGAGTAATGTAAATAAATAAACAAACGGTACAAAATTATCCAACATTAACGTAAACATGCGTAAACAAATAAACATGCATAAACAAATAAACATGCATATGGAATTAAACCAGGATTGTTATACTTAACTTGTTACTTATCGTTTCCTTTTCTGTGGCAATAATGTATCATTGAGGTCTTCACCTAGAGAATCCAATGTAATAGCACGTTTCCTTTTCTGTGGCAATGATATATCATTGAGGTCTCCACCTAGAGAATCCAATGTAGGAGCAGGGTCTATATCAAATGAGGATGGCAACTCTTTTTCTTGGAACACCTCATCTACCTGGTGACCCTCACGATGGTAATCATCGGGAACAGGAGTGGACAACCGATCACGGGGGTAGGTTTTGTACACGACCCAACAGGCACTCAACTTAGGGCATGGATATGACGAGTAATACACCTGCTCCACCTGATGAGCAAGGACATATCTATCGGCCCCTTGAAGTAGTTGCTTGTGCTTAACCTTCGCCATTCCAAATTCGGTTCTATAATGCTTCGGGTCAAACCATGTACAGTCAAAAAACACCACCCTCAGATCCTTGTTCCCTACAAATTGGCACTCGAGTATATTGTTTATGATTCCGTAATACTCGGATTCTTGCCCTTCCATATTTGCAGCCCGGATTACGACTCCGTTATTTTTCGTAGCTGCTAAAGGACGGGAAGCTTCAAATTTGGTTGTACGGAAGCGAAACCCGTTTACGTCGTAACGGCTATAACTCTTGACTATCACACTCCCAATAGAAAGCTGACGCAGGTCAGAATGGACACTCCCAATAGAATCAATGCCCTCATGGGACGGAGATCCCACAGGACAATTTTGTGAGTCATCCGCTACATTCCCGAACTGACAATCAAGAAAGGAAAAGTGTTACAATTGTTATCCAAATACACGATGTACGAGGACGAAGTATACAATGCTTACATGGTCTCGGATCCAGGAGATAAAATTAGGTCCCCCTTGCAATCCATTTAGACGCAAGTTGGCTAGCTGTTTCACCGTTGGTGGCCGGTTACGAGCAGACCTCCAGTTTTCTTTATCGAACTCGCTAAAAAGGAACGAGAGTTAGAAAACAATTTTTTACACAAAACATTGCATAAACAAATCCTTTAAGCCTAGTAAACTATTACCTGAAGAATTTCTCAGCCTCGTCTATATTTGACCACATGTAGAGCAAAGCAGATTTCCGTTCTTCCTCGCTGAATTCATATGGCACTGGTGGACCAACAGCCTTGCCGTTCCATTGAAATATGCTAATATGACTGCACGGATGCTCCGTTTCATCTTCATGGTACCTCTTCGTATGGGCAAAAACATTGTGGTCTTCAGTCATGTAACCACTTGTGAGGAATGCTATCTCCTTAAACTTGAACTCTTCTGCTATACAACCTTCAACCTTTGCCTTGTTGCCCACCATTGATTTCAGTTTCTTCAACATTCTTTGTATGGGATACATCCACCTATAATACACCGTCCCACCTACCTTTGCTTCATATGGGAGATGGATAAGAAGATGCTGCATAGGATTGAAGAACGCAGGTGGGAATATTTTCTCCAGCTTGCAAAGAAGCACAGGTGCTGATTCCTCTAGTTTCTGCATCATCTCCTTTGAAATTTCTTTAGCACAAAGCTGCCTGTAGAAATAGCTAAGTTCAGCTATCGCTTTTCACACTTCATCGTTAATGTAACCACGAAACATTACTGGGATCAGCCTTTCCATCATTATGTGGTAATCATGACTCTTCAACCCATTGATCTTCATTGTTTTCAAATTCACAGATCTTCTGAACCCTGCACCATAGCCATCGGGAAATTTCAAATCTTTCATCCACTTCATCACTTCTTTTCGTTCATTGGGTCTCAAGGCAAATTCAGCACGAGGCTTGCCTCCATTTTCTCTGAGCATGAGAGTTGGGCGGTTACATATGTTACCTAAGTCCACTCGGGCCTTGAAATTGTCTTTTGTTTTATCTAAGAAATCCATGACGGTGTTAAAGAGTGCTTCACACATGTTGCGCTCTTGGTGCATTACGTCGATGTTGTGCGGGAGCTGCAATGCTCTCATGTAAGAGAGCTCCCAAAGGCCACATTTGTGAGTCCAGTTATGGGTCTCACCGAAACCTTCAAACCCATCCCCATTTCTTTCTAGATTACTCAGTTCTTCAGCGATTTCCCACCCGGTGCGACGCTTAGGGGGTTCCTTCGTGACAATGGTGTCCTTCCTGAACTCCTGTGCCTGGAGCCTGAAGGGGTGGTCCAAAGGAAGAAAACACCTATGACAATCGAAGTAACAGAACTTCCCACCCTTATCGAGCCAGAAACAATCCGTTTCTTTTCCACAAATAGGACAGCCTAGCCTTCCACTGACTCTCCACCCAGCAAAGATCCCATACGCTAGATAATCATGTATGGACCACAAATATGCTGCCCGAAGTTTGAATTTTTGCTTCATGTAGCTGTCATACGCCTCCACTCCTTCCCAAAGCTCTTTCAACTCCTCATTCAATGGCTCAAGCATAACATTGACGTTTGTGCCAGGATGCTCCTTCCCAGGTATGATGAAACTTAAGAACATAAACTCATCTGTCATGCAATCTTCAGGTGGAAGGTTGTACGGTATGGCAAAGACAGGCCAGCATGAGTAAGACGCTGCGGTCATACTGAAAGGCGTGAAACCATCTGTCGCCAGCCCAATACGAACATTCCTCTCTTCACTAGCAAATTCTGGATCAAAGCTGTCCAGGGCCTTCCATGCGTCGCCATCCGACGGATGCTGCATTACCCCATCCTTCCGGGACGTACGATTCTTGTGCCACCTCATGCGCCTCGCAATTCTTCTAGCCAAGAACAGACGTTTCAGTCTTGGAGTGAGACGCATCCAGCGAAGCTGCTTACGTGCCCTCTTTGTTTTCACCTTCTCCCCGTCTTCGTTTACCACCTCTATGTACCTCGACTGGCCACATTTCAAGCATTTGTCTAGTTTCTCACGATCTCGCCAAAATATCATGCACTTCGACGGGCATATATCGATCTTCTCATATGGCATTCCCAGAGCCTTTAACAGCTTCTTTGACCGGTAAATGTCTTTAGGCACCTTATGATCGGCAGGAAGGACATCACTAATCAAGTCCAAGATTGCCTTATAACATTTGGCTGAGAAACCAAACTTTGACTTTATGCCCATTAGACGGGTCACGAACTGGAGGATGGTAACCATTGTGTGTCCGTGTAGAGGCATTTCTAAGTCTTGGAGGAGTTTGAACAACTCTTCAACCTCTTTTGTAGGCGGATCTTCAGGATTGTTGACAAACTCGGCCTGCAGATCTTCAAGCATATGATTCAACCGATCAACGTCTTCACCGTCATCCACCTCCATCTGTGCTGATACTATACTCCGTGACTCACCATGCTTATCCCAAACCTTATAACCTTGAACAAATCCATCTTTGCAAAGGTGTAGTGTCACAGTTCTCTTGTCATGTGAATACATGTTCCCACATTTGTTGCATGGGCACCTAATCACAGCGTGGGTCGTTGACTCTCCATGAGCATTCTCCACAAACTTCTCTGTCTTCTCAAACCATTCCTTTGTGTGACACCCGCCCTTCTTCCAACCAGTATACATCCACTCACGGTCGTCTTCCATGTTTGTGGCTACATATGCGATGCAAATGTTTCATGAGAACCATACGTTTCTACATATCACGGCCCTACATCTATAGGTAATTGATGTGTCCTAAATCCACCCAAGGATGCCCGACAGAGTGTGTGTTTATGACGACCCTAGAGCGCTCAAGCAAAATTTTGGCAGCATAACCCGGCTGCTCTCCATCTACACGCCCGAGTTGGTGCAGTGGAGAACAACAAGGTTATGCCACCGAAATTTTGCCTGAGCACTCCAGGGCCATCATAAACGGCACACTCTATCGGCCATCCCGAGGCTGTCCAAAAAGGGACAATTCCAGACCAGCACATCTCACATGCACGCGCGTTGCATGTGAGATGTGCCGGTCCGAAACGGGTGACGCATAGGTTTCGAAACCCTAACCGAGTGCATTGTATGATAAAAAATGCAACAATAACGGTATATATAATTAAACAACAACAATAATGACCAAAGACATTTTTCATGATAAACAGAGCCATATCAACAATAATAATAGTGACTACATCAACAAGCTTAACTCTAATCATGATATTAAGGACCATAACAATAAGCTTAACTCTAATCATGATATTAAAGACTACACCTAATCTAATCATGATTAGTTAACTCCCGTCGGCTCGATCCATGAACCGACGGGAATAAACAATATTTTTAATTCAATATGCGCCTAAAGCACTCCAACTCACCTGGTCGCCTTGTCGGGCCGAAGGTGACGGGAAGGCGGCGCCGGGTGACGGCGCCGCGGCGGGGAACAGAGGGAGCAGGAGCAGCGGACCGGGGGCGTGCAGGCGGCGGGGGCGGGGCCTGCAGCGGGGAGGCGGCGCGGCGGGGTGGCTGGCCGCGGCGGGGCGCCTGGGCGGGGCTGCTGGGCGCGCGGAGCGGTGGGCGGCGGCGCGGCGGGCCGGGGAGGCGGCGTCGGGGCGCGGCGGGCCGGCAGGCCGAGGCGGGCCGCGGGGCGGCGGGACGCGTCGGGCGGCGGGCGGCGGCGCGGCGGGGCGGGGAGGCGGCGCCGGGGCGCGGCGCGGCGGGGAGGCCGCGGACGGGCGCGGCGTCGGGGCGCGGCGGGCCGGCAGGCCGAGGCGGGCCGCGGGGCGGCGGGGCGCGTCGGGCGGCGGGCGGCGGCGCGGCGGGGCGGGGCGGCGGGGCGCGTCGGGCGGCGGGCGGCGGCGCGGCGCGTCGGGCGGCGGGGCGCGTCGGGCGGCGCGGCGTGGGCGTGGGCGTGGGCATGGGCGCGGTGTGGGAGCGAGTGGGCGTGGGCGCGTGGGGAAAAAAGGGTACGCTGGGCTTCGGATTAACTCCCGTCGGCTGGGGGTGCAGCCGACGGGATTTATTACGTAACTCCCGTCGGCCGCCAGGTCCACCGACGGGATTTAATTATATCCCGTCGGCTAGCCCATGAACCAACGGGAGTTAAGTTAATTCCCGTCGGCTACGGTTTGGCCGACGGAGTTACTTAACTCCCGTCGGCAACCCTAAAAACCGACGGGACTTATTACGGCCGACGGGAGAAGGCTGTATTGGTGTTGTGAATTAGTGGATTTTTTGGAGTGCAAGGTTTAGGAAATAGGTTTAGATGAAATATTCAATAATTAGGATAAGTCGAAAAATTACATTTAGGATAACTGTATGATTTATATATAAATGTAGTCACATATTTACTAAGTATTTATTTTGGCATTGCCACATTTGTTTAGGCCATGTTAGATAAAACATACTTTCAGATTTACTATGGTGAAGGGGAGATACGTTACGGTCAGTTTGGGGTAGATTTGAGTGGGTTTAGATCAGTGACAAAAGGGCTTGATAGAGCAACTGAGAGGCCATTCCGTTCGGTGTATAACTGGTTCATGAAGTGTTTCAAGTTGGATGATGATGAATGCGAATTGCGCATTTCAGCAGTCACAACTAGGACCTCGTCGCCTGTTTATTGGGAATTAGTTACAATAGATAATACCACCTTCTGGAAGAGGTTTGTTGATGTTAGCCTGCGGCGTGGGTTACCTCTGGTTCTTTTTGTGCAAGCATACGAGAAGGTGAATGTTGAAGCACAAAGCCTACAGGTCTATGATGATGCCACAATAGTTGAACAAGTTGTAGAAAACAATATGAATGAGCTTAATGAGATTGGCGATGATGAGCAAGGTGAAGGAAGCCAAACCGTTCGGGAGCCAATGGGTGAGGTAGACGAGGGTGAAGAAATTCCAAGTTTGGTTGAACAGATGCAGCGGGAGGACACTGAGGGAGATGTACGTGATGATGACGATTCAGATCATGAAGATGATAGGCCGGTGCAAGTTCCAAGTCAATGGAATAACTATAATCACTCTCAACTGTTGGTGAATGAAGGTGAAACGGTGCCATGGGAGTATAGTGAGAATGAAGTATCTGTGGGTGCTATTTACCATAGCAAGATAGAACTGAAAGAGGCTGTGCAAAGATGGTCGGCTAAATGCTTGAAGAAAGAGTTCAGAGTTGTCAAGAGTAGCCCACAAGTTTATGATGTGAAGTGCATATGAGATGATTGTCCTTTTAGGGTCCATGCATACATGGGAAAGTATGATACTTTTTGGACAGTTTCAAGAATTGAACACCATACATGCATCCTTGAAGAGCTTGAAGGTCAGCACCATAACTTGACAGCTGATTTTGTGGCTCAACATATATACTCAAAGATAGTAAATAATCCAGGATATGAGGTGAAGGCAATAATCAATAGCATAGAGGACGACTTCCAGTACAAAATAACTTACAGCAAAGCTTATAGAGCGAAACAGAAGGCGTTTGAAATAAGATGGGGAACGTATGAAGCATCGTACCACAACCTCCCACGTGTGCTGAATACACTGTGTGAGCGGAATCCCGGTAGTTACTTTGAGATCAAGCACTATAATTTGCCTCAGGACCCCACAAAGCGTGTTCTTCAGCGTGCTTTCCTTGTATTGGGGGCGTGTATCAATGTATTCCAGTACTGCCGCCCAGTGATATGCATCGACGAAACCTTCCTAACAAGGAGGTACAATGGCACAATGCTGACTGCAATTGCGGCAGATGGTAACAATCAGGTTCTCCCACTTGCTTTTGCGTTTGTTGAGAGTGAGAACGGGGACAGCTGGTACTGGTTTTTAGAGAGGATCAAGTCATGTATTGTTCAGGATCGGCGAGATGTCTGTGTCATTCGTGATCGCCATGGCAGCATTATGCAAGCAGTGCAAGATTTACAGGAAGGATCTGTACAACGTCAACGAACACCGAAGTGGGTTGATCTGAAGAGTCGGTGGTGCATGAGACACATGGGTGCAAATTTTCAAAAGCAGTTCAAGAGTAAGAAACTAACCACACTTTTTAAGAGGCTGTGTAGCCAGAATCAAGAAAAGAAATTCAATGTTCTGTGGAAAAAGCTCGATGAGCACACGAAGAAGCAGGCTGCCGAACTAAGAAGTAGGGGCGTGAATGCAGAAGATGAAGAGCCAATTGCAATGGAAAATGTGGGTGTTGATGGTCCTAATGTGCGACGGAGGCCTGGTCGTTTGATCAAGTCTTTTTCTGAGTGGATTGAGCATGAGCCAAAGGAGAAGTGGGCTCTGTTGCATGATGAAGGGTTACGGTATTATGACCACGAATCTTGCCGAGGTGTACAACTGGGTCCTACGTGGCAGCAGAAGTATGCCACTTGTTAGAATTGTGGAATTTTACATATACCGCACAACACAATATTTTCGGGAACATTATCCTAAAGCGAAGAAGGTGTTTAAGGACCACCGCCTCATATATGGCTAGAAATTCTTTGAGTACATGGACAAAGCAAACAAAAAAGCCGCAGGACATCGTGTGAGAAACATGGGTATCGCTGAGCATCGATTCGAGGTTCTTTATAGGGACAAAGGACGGAGAGGAGGCAATCATGAGAGGCACGTGCAAGAATGTGTCCTGTACAATAACCATTGTGTGTGTAGCTGCTACAAGCCGAGGTTATACCACAGGCCATGTACACATGTCATAGCTGCGTGTCAAGAGGCTGGAGGTTTGAATGCACATATGTTTGTGTCGCCCTATTACATGAAGGATGCAATCTATCACACCTGGAAGTCCGAGATATATGGGTTTGCCATGGCAGGCAATTTCACCAGTACTCCAGATGGTGCCCCTGATTTCATATCCAATCCTCACCCTGACATGAAACAACAGATAGGTCGGCGCAAAATTCGTCGCATTCGTAACAACATGGATGACGCCGAAGCTGGGCCACGAGTTGTCATTTGTTCCAGATGCAATGAGTTTGGACACTCGTACAAAAAATGCAAAAGTACAGGTCAAGGAACCATGTCGAACATACCTGAGACTGGATCATCGAGCCAAGGTCGACGCAATCGTGGTGGAACCGATGAAGTCGTTTAATGTAATTTAGTTTGTGCCATGTATTATAATAACATGATGTGTGGAACCTTTGTCTACTATGTAACTGTTGTCTTAGTTGTAGCTCAGTGTTAGTCCGTTGCAATCGTGGATTGTAATAATTTGATGTTCCGAACCTACAGTTGTTATTAATTTGAATTTGATGCGATGTTATGTTAATGTTTTTGTTAATTTTCATATAGTTATAATGAGGACTAACGATTTCAATCATTCTGTAGCGATGGCTGCCCCACAGGGTTACGTGACCCCTGAGCTGCTCGATGCAGCAACGGACAGGAAGCATCGGTCCTACTTCAGTGCTGTTTTGGGTTGCTCGCTTGGACAGTTTCGTGCACGTGTTCTGATGGAGACGATGGTTTTGGACCCTCGTTGGCTACCGAGGTTCGCTTCTCGTTCTTTGTTGTGTTATTTGGATATATTGAATCGCATCGAAATATATACAATGGATCACTAATCCGCTTTTTGTAGGTTACGCGCTTCGGGCCTCCTCTCCCTTGCTCGCTTGGTCGAGGGAGAACGACCACGTTTCAGCTATGACTTCTCTCTCCTGGCTGCACTGGTGGATAGATGGAGACCGGAGACACACACTTTGCACCTCACTGTGGGCGAGATGGCGCCTACGTTGCAGGACGTGTCGTACCTGCTTGGGTTGCCGTTGAGAGGTGATGCCATGGGCCCCACAGACGTCGGGGAAGGCTGGCGGGACGACTTGCTCGATCGGTTCGGTCGTGTACAGCGTAGTAGCACCGCACAGGCCTATAGGGAGTTTGCACCGACGCACACGGGCGGTCCACCAAAGTGGTGGATTCTTCAGTTCAAGGTGAGTATTTGTCCGACATAAATTAGACCGCTACGTGCAAAGTTTAAAATCATATAGTTGTGACCTAAGTTCAACTTTTTACAGGCGGACGACATTCGAGTAGGTGCGACAGAGTACGAGGTTGCCAGGCACTTGGAGGCCTACGTGTTGTGGTTGATGGGCCGGGTCATGTTCTGCAGCTCCGCGGGCAGCTTTGTGCCGAAGCACCTACTGCCTTTCGCACGTTACGTCGCCGACGGCCCACTGGAGGCGATCCCACAGTTCAGCTGGGGGTCCGCTGTCCTAGCGGCGACGTACCATGGCTTGTGCACCAGTTGTTTGAAGAGTTCCGGAGCGGAGCCCATCTTCGGGGAGTGTCCGTTACTTCTGCAGCTTTGGGCCCACGAGAGGTTTCAGATTGGTCGGCCCGCGATCGTGCACAGCCCATACGAGGCGTACATAGTCGACGACGTAGATGGTCCGACAATGGGCTCTCTATGGTGCGACCGACGAGTAAGTGCCTTGATCCTCTTGTACTTATTTCGGTCTGTGTCTACTTATCTACATTAACGTCATAATTGAATGCTTCGCAGTTCGCGTACGCTCACGTGCAGACTAGGAAGTCTTACCCTGACTTCGTAGGCCAGTTCGACGTCCTCCGTGACGGTGAGGTTCGTTGGGAGCCCTACTCTGTGGAGGCAGTGGGCAGTCGCGCACCTGAGGGCCTATCACCTCTATGCGTACGCGACGCCGAGTACTGGAGGACACGCAGCCCACTAGTGTTCGACATCTACGTCGAGGAACACGCAGTGCACCGCGTGCTCCGTCAGCTAGGTTTGTTCCAGGAGATTGTCGTGCCTCGGAGCCTTCTACCGCCACACGTGCACCGGTTCGTGCAAACGATGTGTATTTACGTGTTGTTTCTTTCAAATATTTCACAAGCTCATTCCATTAACACAACTAGATTTTACTTGCAGGTTAACTAGATAGGGCCAGTCCGTTGGTCAGCTTTGGGCACCACGTCTTGCCGAGTTCGTGGCCAAGTGGACCACGGCATTGGATCACGTCGTGTTGGAGGGTAGGCCACACGACGATGCAGCCTGGGGTCACTTCCTCCGGTGGTACCTACCTAGGACACGAGTTTGTGTCCTATCGACGCCACAGGAGTTACCACGACGCACACCGTCCGTCACCGACAGTTACCCTACACAGCGAGATCAGAGGGCATCTCTAGCAGTAAGTTTCTTTACTGATTGTCGATTACTAATTGAAACACATCGAAGTTTGTACTTCCTTGCAAACTAATGCACACTTCATGAAACAGCACGACATTGTCCGACAGATCCATGCGGAGGCCTTGTCGTACAGTCATTCTTCCCTAACCATGGCCCCACAACAGCACAAGGCGGCGTACAACAAGATAGTTGAGTTGTGCAAAAGAGTTTCTAGGTCGTTGTCGTGCCGTGACGACGATGTTGGCTTTCTACCATAGCAGCCGATGTTTCGTGCCCCTGCCCCGACCCCGCCACCACCAGGTCCTGTTCCACTGTATGCACAGACTACGCCGATGACCTATCCGCCGCCAGGTATTTCTTGTACATGTTTTCGTGTACACAAGTGTTAGACAAATATTTATACCAGGTTCGTGCTGCAGGTACGCAGTACGGGACCCATGCTGGGTCGTTGTCACGTCCCCCTCCCTGCTACCAGGACGCCTTTGTTGCAGGGACGTCGTCACGTCCTGCTCCCTACTACCAGGACTCTTTTGCTGCAGGGACGTCACGGCCTCGTCCCCTTGAGTGGGGTAGGTGGCTTTCCAATACTGCGCAATGAAAATAATTTTACTCTGTACATTTAATTCATGTGATTGTTATGCAGGATATGACGCTGGCACAACCCCAAGACGATAGCTACGGAGCTGGCCACGCTGCACACAGTCCACCAGGAGTAGCAGAGCAGATGGCGCAGTCCTTGTTCGCGTCGCCTACACACGATGAGCTTGGTTACTCACAGCTACACGACGCGCCACCTGGGGCCACTCAGTAGTCACAGGAGCCGCCAGCGCACGATACAGCTCCTCCCCGACGTACACGACAGCCACCCGACCCCTTCAGTCACGGGTCACGGCACACTTGGGCTGTCCAGAGAGCTGCACGCAGGAACAAGAGGGGTCGTATCTAGTATGTTATCAGTAGCTGTGTCCACATGCATTCTTTTAATGTGACTGTACGTTATCGACCAGTACGCATTTATGTCACTCTGTTTCTTTTGCATTGGATTCACTTGAGTCGGACATCGAATTCCCTTCGCCCGTGCCTTGCACTGGCCATGCTGCCTTTATTATGCCGGATGCCGAGGGCCGTCGCCATCATGTCCTCCCACTGACTTTGGCATGGACCCGGTCTATAGCATTGATGTCCTCGGCTATAAAATAAGACGCTCAACCATCTCTACCTCCACATCGCACAAACTCAAAAATCTCTACCTCCACATCTCTACCTCCTGAACAATGTCGTGGAAGGATGACCCATTCGGGGTTCCGCTCTGGAATGAGCGACCTAGGTGTCGTTGCGGATTCCGTGCTTGGATGGTCACCATCATGGATAGAAGCGACCGCAACTACGGTCGTAGATGCTTCAAGTGTCCTGACTTGGACAACGATTTCATGTTTAGATCCTCCCAATATACACCCATCATCTCCAAGTTTTCTAACCATATTACTTTTCATATGTAGCCATGCACTTTCTTAGAATGGATTGACACTCCAAGTGCACCGGCTTGGCTAAGGCGGATACCTCAGGAGACAGAATCAAAAGGTCGATATATGGTCCGGATGGATGAGGCCCGTGAAGCTGAGCGTCAAGCAATACTTCAACGTGAACATCAACTTAGGCAGGAACAGATCCGGCTTGATGGAAAAAATAAACAGTTGAATAGGAGGCATGAGAATCTAGTTGCAAGAGAGATAGAACTAAAGAGAAGGGAGGATGAGCTCAAGCGCCGCCAAGATCTGCTTCGCGCTGCATAACAACGTGACAGAACTGATCAGGGGACATCATCCTCCAAGGGAGATAAGAAGGGCAAAAACATTCGCTTCACCCAATAGGTTGTCTCCTGAAGCTACTATTTCAATAAGTTTAAATGCAATATGAGCGCTATGTACTGTAATCTCTTCTACTTTATTTGTGTGTTAATGTAATCTGTTGTACTTTATTTGTCGTTTCTGTAATGGACTGTTGCAATAATATTAGATCCACTGTTTCTCATACTAAATGTATCACTATATGACGCCTTTCAGATACAAAATATAGCC
This sequence comes from Paspalum notatum, assembly GCA_022530915.1. Taxonomy (NCBI): domain Eukaryota; kingdom Viridiplantae; phylum Streptophyta; class Magnoliopsida; order Poales; family Poaceae; genus Paspalum; species Paspalum notatum. The sequence continues at coordinate 20,088,032 of CM039684.1, read as the reverse complement.
AATTCAGATACTCAATAGCCTTTTCAGATGGATGTGATGCAGCATTGTCCGGTAGCCTTTTCAGGGTTTAGGCAGCACCCTTTTCAGATGGATGTGAGGCAGCATTGCCCGATAGCCTTTTCAGATACAACTCAATAGCCTTTTCAGATGGATGTGATGAACCATTGCCTGATAGCCTTTTCAGGTTGATGTGAATACTCAACTGACTATGCAGGCAAATATGAATACTCAGCATACTTCACATGCATCAACAGCCTTTCCATCAGTGTGACCTGAGCATGACTATAAATACACCACCAGCCTTGCACATACTATACAAACAACACCTACCGAGTGTGCAAAAAACAAATGGCAGCACCAGCTGGGAGAGGTCGTGGCCGTGGGAGGAGGGGAAACCCACCTCACCACTTTGTCTGGGAAGGATCCTTTGGGCCTGAAGAGTACGAGCCTCCACTAGAACAGTTCCCTCTAGAGGGAATTCACACTTTCGTGGGTGCACGACGACTTAGGCCTTATGATGATTGAAGGGACGAGTGGCCAAAGTGTGCCCATGGGGAGCACTGTGTTGTGCAAGTGTTCGATTCATGGATAGATGGTGGCCGTCGGTTCTATCGCTGCCCCAATGGCTATGTATGTGTAACTATTACCTTGTATTTTTTCTATTTTCCCAATCCTAACAAAACTTGTCTTTGCAAGACTACTATGACATGGGAAGCTGTCGCTTTACTAAGTGGGTTGATCCTTCAAACCATCAACACATTGACGAGTACATCAGTTACCTCAAGGACCGCATCCATGACCTCGAGGACAAGGTGAAGTCACTTGAAGAAGATGAGGAGAAAAAGACACCTTTGGTGGTCAGCCTAGAGGATGACCCGTTGTGCCCAGATCCATTCTGCAAGTGCCCATACCACCCGAGAAGTGACTGGCCCCCTAAGTCACCACAATCTGGGGGACATGGGTTCTACGAGGAAGCAGGATCCTCACATTTCTCATCCGCACATTATGGTTAGACATCGGAGCAGAAGGTAGTCTAGCTCATACCCAGCTTCTAAATTCCCTAAGGCGTGTATTCATAGAGCTACTTGGACACTATCAAAACATGCCAACGCAAAAATGTGGTAGGTTGTCTAGGTCATAGTCAATGGTGAATGCATGTTGAACATGTACCGTAGTAGTAGAATCAACTATGCCAAAAGCCATGTACTATCTTGTGGTTATTATCTGCAAACTTTAAGCTGGGTTTAGTTTCACGTGTTACTTTTTTCTCATTCGATTCTAACTTTTTTAAATCGTGCCTTGCAATACCGAAATATTCCTTACTATCTAGCGTGAACCAAACAAACGAAGTCTATGCCATTCAAAAAATTTATTTAAATAATGCTTCTTATTTTCTCGCGTCAACCAAACGCTCTAAGCATAGCCATCCATCGTATATTCTTCTAAAAACGAATAATAAAAAAATAGCTAAAATAAAGCCAGATGGGCCGGCTTTATTTAAATAATGCCAAATGGGCCGACGTTATTTAAATAAAGCCGAATGGGCCGGCGTTTTTTATTTTATGCCGAGCCACCCCAGCGGTGCACAACCCTAGCGGCGGTAAATGAAATAACGCCGGCCCAATCGGCGGTTTTTAAAAAACGCCGGCCCAATCGGCGGTTTTTAAAAAACGCCGAGCCAGATGGCGGTATTTATAAAAACCCTGCCCAGATGGCGATATGTTGCCAGCTGCACCAGGCCGGCCATCAGATAGGCACCACGTCATTATACCGCTGCCCCATCTGGCAGTATTTAAAAATCGCCGTTTCGTCCGGCGGTATAAAGTTACTTTTGCAAATTTCTGGAACACCCAATTATTTTTGCAAAAAAAGTTTTAAATAAATATAAAAAAAATCAGCTCCCATCTTGATTCACTTGCTATTAATTATGTGCTAAAAGTTAAACTTGCTATTAATTCTGTTTTGACACAATTTCAGAAAAAATCTTTTCTCAAAAAAAAAGAAAAAAATCTGTTTTGACAAAAAGCTAGGACATACTAGTCTTGCGTACAAGTCTCGTCACACAACATAACTGTACATTATTCATTTCTAGTCATAGAATAAAGTATATAGAAGTATTATCTGTATCTATATCTATATCTAATATTAAAGCAAATAAGGTTTTTTGGTCCCCGGTTTCGCGGTCCGTCCTGACAGGTGGGACCGAATAAACCTATCCACGTGAGACCCACCTCTATATCTATCCATATCTCTACCTAATATCAAACCAGGCTTACGGACTCACTCCCCGTGACCATGGGTCAGGCACCGCCGCCCCCTTTCCGTGTCGTTTGCTTTGTCCGTCGCATATCGTTGCAAGTGGACCCGACGGCCCATCATGATAAAAAAAAGCCCAGAACAAGAGGCGAGGCAAGATCGATGAACATGACAACATGATAATTGATTCTTGACTGTCGGCCAAGAACAACAGGAAAAAAAACAATAATCCCACCTCGCCTCATAAACTTTATTTATACATGTTCATAGTTGTTAGCGAACCATCGGAACCAAAGCAACAAGATAGGCAAACAAAGGTGCAAACATTCAGATCGCCGCGCCGGCTCCTGCGACGAAGCCGGAGGCCTGCGCTCCGCGGTGGTTGAGGCCCAACGGAGGCGCTTGGAGGAGGCGGGGCCGGATCCTTGGAGGCGTGCCGGCGGCGAGGAGGTGGGCGCCGGCCGGCAGAGAAGGCGCGGGGCGCCCCTAGGTTCCACCTGTTCTCACGGGACCTGGACTTGGAAGAAGGCTTCATGAAGAAAAAGAAAAATAAGATCAAGAATAGAACGGGGAAGAAAGAAGATCCGACCTGGACTTGGAAGAAGGCTTCATGAAGAAAAAAGAAAAATAAGATCAAAAACAGAACGGGGAACAGAAGAATGACTGAGAGAGAAAGAAGATCCTCATGACCTGAGAAATCAAGGGCGAGAACTATGCACGTTAGGGAATTCAAGAAATCGCTAGCATGCACATGCCTGCGACCCGGCGTTCGGTCCAAGAAATCGCTAGTATGCCTGCAACCCGGCGTTCGGTCGGCAGTGAAAGAGAAAGGGGAGAAAAAGCTAGGGTTTCTTCGTTCTGCTGTGCTCACGCTATATATATATATATATGAGGTACCAACGCAATCTGGTCCATCCAAACCGAAGATTACATAGTATATCGAAATATCAGTTATTTCTATTCACAAACGTACGACGCGATTGACTTTTTAAACCTTCAATCCTTTGTTTAATTTTAAAAATTTTCAAATATGTGAAAATATAAATCATATATTTATTAATCTCTATCTCTACCTAATTTTAAAGCGAATAAGGATTTTTGTCTATTCTGACAGGTGGACCCCACCTGCTAGCCTCCCAAGTCCCGGTCTGCATCCGGTCTCCGTCCGTCACCCCCATCTGGTTCCAGCCTCACCATCCGTCCAGTCTCTGTACGTCGCGGTATCTGGTCTGTCTCCGTCTTGGCCCCCGGCGACGCGGCTGACTAATTAAATAATTATTAGTCATCGAAAATTGATGTTATTTAGATTTTACTAATTTTGCACAAAAATGGATTTTTACAACATTAATAAACCAGGCAATGTTGAGGATTTAAATGATCAACCGCAAAAGAAAGCAAAAATTTCTAAATCGTGTGAATATGAGTCAGTCAGATAAACAGAGGACTGACTATGGCATATCACCATCAGGGATTACATTTCCGTTGATTGTAACCCGAATTTCGATTTTTACTAAAAATTTGAATTTTATAATTTTGAATTTTGAACCGGAATCCATCAAATTTCAGAACGAAATATGCTTTTCGTATAGCATCAAAAATGAAAAAAGTATTAAAATTTCAGTCTTTCCGAACGAAATTGTGATCCTTGATCACCATCGCCTCCATCACCAAACATCTCAACATCATCTATGGTTATGGTTAGTTCACACCCTCAATCCCAAACAGTACAATAAAAAATTATTAATCTCCGAATTGACAATTTTTATAACTAGATAAATCTTTCTTTGTCTATATTGTTTAACAAAAATAAAACTAAAATTATAACTTCAGTGGAAATATACTAACATAAAATTTTGAAATATCCCAATACCGTGCCATTAGATTTGAGAAAAGGAAAACAACAATAAATGCAACTAGAGCTCCATTTAAAACATATGAATTTCAATAAACCATGTACATATTACAAATAAATATCTTTTATAACAACTAAAATAAACAAATAAGATACACAAAATATATTCATAATATCACACCCGGTGCAACGCATGGATATTTTTTCTAGTCTAATATTAAAGTAAATAAGGTTTCTTGGTCCCTCGGTTTTTCGGTCCGTCATGGCATGTGGATCCGGCTGATCAGTTTTTTCCCATCCTGTATCCGATAACCCAAATCACACCTACAATACGAACCAGATTCCAACTGCAGAAGGAACCCACGCGAAAACAGACGCCCAAGTCGCACACGGACTCCGTTTTCAGTGTTCTGTGTATCGATGAAAAGCTAAAATAATAACCTTTACAACCAAATTGAAACAACTTTAAAATTCGGTCTCAGTCAATAGAAATCTTTAAAAAAATATGACGTGAAATTTATTCGCGAGTCCGGAGTGCAGAAGCCGTCCACGCGAAAACGGATGCCCAAATCGCATAAGGACTCCGTTTTTTACGTTCTATATGTGAATGGAAAGGTAATATAACAACTTTTTTAACCCAATTGACATCACTTTAAAATTCGCTTGCAATTAACGAAAATCGTCAAGACAATATGGACTACAATTTATTCGGAAACCCGATTCATACGGCAGGAGCAGTCTACGTGAAAACGGATACCCATGTCGTATATGGACTTCGTTTTCGATGTTCTATATATTGCGGAAAAGTAAAAAATAATATTTCTTACCAAACTGACACCACCTCAATTTCTATCACATACAAGAGAAAATTCAAAACAATATGATATGAAATTTATTTGCGAAACTATTTTTATATGTATTGATCTAGAGGTGCTTAAGGATCTTTTTCTTCCGTTGCAACGCACGGTCATTTTGCTAGTTATGTATAAATCCCCAGGTCATCATGCAGAAATATATTATCTCCCTACCACTTGACAGTCAATCACACGGTTGCTTCACTGGCAGGGATCTTGATGTAGTCGCCATGGGCCATCTCCTCCTTGCTCTCCATGGCTTGGTAGTAGTACACCGTCGTGGCGGCGAAGTAGAAGGTTTGGCCCAAGCCGGACACCAGAGCGTACACGGAGAGCAGAGCCAGCGCCATGGGCACGCTCTTATTCGAGTAGCCAAGAGCGACGGCATAGAGCGGGGACGGAACCATCGCCACGAGGTGGACGACGACGACCAGCACGCAGCCTTCCTTTCTCCACACACGCGTCATGAGCCGCCACGCCTGCCGGAGCGCGCTCACGCCGCGGCACTCCGTGTCGGCGACCGACACGGCGACGGCGACGATGAAGACGACGTTGAGGTAGAGGAACGCGAGGAACGGGAGCACGAAGAAGACCGCCACGTAGAGCGCCCCACCAGACTGGCGCATCGCGAGCTGGAGCAGCGCGGCGAGGAGCGCCAGGCACGCGATCACAAGAAAGCTCACCGTGGCCATGGTAATGAGAGGGCCCCTGAGGCGACGCCCTTGCATGATCACCTTGGAGAAGAGCTCGGGGAGTGAGTAGCGGTCGCCGGAGTAGGTGGTGGAGGCGGCGAAGAAGGCCAGGATCTGCTTGGCGAAGCCTAGCACGAAGGCGACGACCGCGATGGCGATGGCGATCGCGGCGAGCGCCTTGGCTTGCTTTAGGACCTCCGCCACGAGCTCGGCGTAGTCGGCGCTCGAGGGGTCCATGCTCTTGATCTCGTTGATGCGGCGGAGGAGGTCCTGTGTGAGCGGGTGGATGAAGAGGACATTGGTGGTTTGGATGAGGAAGTCGGGGACGGCGAGCAGGAGGAGGACGGGGATGAAGAGCTTGGCGTTCTTGGTGGGGAGCAGCAGCGCGTCCTTTAGGAAGGAGAGGCATGAGGAGGAGGAGCTTGCTTTGGCTTTGGCAGCCATGGCTGATCACTATGAAGATCCAAGACTAGCTTGAAGAATGAAGGATCTGCCAAAGCTGCTGCAGAAGTTCAGAGATGGACGTTGGTGGTGGGCTTCTTGTGGCCTAGTGGCAAGTCTGAGGTCTACCTAGAAGACTTGGAAAATTATGCGCTGGTTAGGAGTCAAAGCAAGACGAAGACGGCAGGTGCATTGTAACTAAAATGATATATATGGAACAAAAATAATGCCGTATTAATCCCAATGATGGAGACAAACGGCACTGCAGAGTAACCATATACTCGCCCGGAGTCCGGAGATAGTGAAGTGAAGAACCGGGAACAACCACAAGGTATAATTGAACAGGAGTCAATTCAAATTTAAATTTAAACCTCAAAACCTCTATTTCTGATGGCGCCTGGATCGTCTATCCATGATAGGTTTTTGACTTTTGAGGCAACCTAGAAATATCGCGAGGAAAGCACAGAAGCAGCGAAAAGGAAACAAGTAACCAAACACCTACTATGGCCTCCAAGGCACCTTTATGTCGGCACCATCATACAGCATGCACCATTGCCTTGCCGCACATATGTCTCGCCAGCCCCATTTATCCTGTACACGTTCTTCCATTCCTTGGCTAAATGGATGCACTTTATCTATTTTTCTGGCTGCCTATTATTATGCATGTTTTTTGGCGTTCCAATAAAAGATATTTTTGGGTAGTTACAGACAATTTTCTTTCTCCCCATGCTCATACGATGCAGAGATCCCTAAAAGGCATGATGCATCCCGGGTGCACTTTCTTTCGGTCAATGTAGCTCGTTTCAAGTTGCAGCCCATAAATTGTTTCTAATATGATAATATCGCTCCTTTTCTTCTCCGCGGGTGCACTTTCTTTCGGCCAATGTAGCTCGTTTCAAGTTGCAGCCCATAAATTGTTTCTAATATGATAATATCGCTCCTTTTCTTCTCCGTGCCTTTTTTTTTTCTTTACTGGCAAAAAATGGGTCCATGCATTGCCACATCAACACTATAAAAAAACGAGTTCTCTTAAAATCTTTTTTACCTAAGGTGGTCCCACTGTACCCCTTTCATTGACCCCACAGTGCAGGTTGGAAAGGGTTGAAAGAAGGTGGAAAAGGCCAAAAGTGATCGAAGGAAAATGTTTCATCCCTTTCTTCTGTTATTTTCTCACTTATTTTCTACTCTGTACCCAGCGACGTTCAGCACAACTCATGACTTTAATTACTCTTTTTTATTATTGTCTTTGATTATTCTTTCCTTAATTTGTACTTACATATCAGATTGGTACTGCAATATCCCACATCGCCTATTGAACTAAAAAATTTTCTGTTCATAACCAGAACACAAGACCTCAGGACGCAAGAAAAAGATGCAAAAGGCACCTTGGGCAAGGAGGCGCGCATCGAGATGAGGGACGGAGCCTACAGCGCACGGACGCCCTTGGGGCGTTGGAGACCCACACCGGCGGTGGCCAGAGCACGAGTCAGCGCGGGCGCCGACTGGCCTGAGGAGGGTCCAACGGAGGCCATGGCGGATCCAACCTTGGGGAGCAGCCACCGGATCCACGCGCTGCGGCACGCGCGGTGACATGAGAGAGAAGAGGAGGGAGAGGAGCTGGAGAGAGAGGCGGCGGCGGCGTGCGCTCGCATCGTGGAGACGGAGAGGCGCGGCGTGAGGGCTGCGCGTGGTCGCTGGCTGAGAGAATGTTTCCTTGTAGTATCTGTTTTTTTATCTCGTGGCTGAGAGAATGCTTCTTTGTAGCATCTGTTTTTTAGGATTTGTTAGACCATCTCCAACAGGATGGATATCCACCTTGCCAACCAATGTCTACAGTAGCGCTACAGTGTACATAGAAAATCCATGTATCCATCCCACTGGAGATAGTTTTAGGCTATCTCCAATGGGATGGACAAATGGGCTGTCTATAGTAAAAATCGATAATATAGCGCTACTGTGTATGGAGAGAGAGGGGTAGTTAGAATAGTGGATAGGCAATGCATTTGGGCAATCAGTTGGAGATGGTCTTATAATAGCAGAAATCTAATTTCATGACAAATTTAGGATTGAATGTTAATAAAGTAATTATCTGAATTTATTATAATTCTAATAAAGTTTCTTTTTTTTTGGCAAAACTCTAAATGTAAGCATGAGGGGATTAAATATCATTTACTTTTTTTTACTAAACTACATATGTTGGTAAAGGACTCACTAAAGTTATGGAAAATTTATAATTCATCGGTTATTTTAGATAACACCAAAAAACAAAATAGAGTTAGATAAAAGAGACGGGACAATAGTCTCTGATTCTGAATCAAGATATTTGTTGTGGAATCCAATTAAAGCTAGATCATATAGCCCCATTAGTGGAAAATAATTTTGGATTTTTGGGAAAATTTTGGAATAAAAGACAAGTTTATATAATTAAAATATATATTACAATGGTATTAGTTTAATTTAATGTATTTTTGAGTGAAATGGTACAAGTGCACTAAAAACGAGTCTGTACAGTGCATACCCCTACAGAGCAGACTAAGACTATCTGCACTCCTATTCCTCCAAATTTCTCCTCCAAAAGGAATATTCCAGCCCAGTCAACTAGATTTTTTTCTCCAAATCAATTTTCCTCGCACTCGTATTCCTCTATATTTTTCCACCACATCCAACTACTCAATATTTTATTCACCACCTCCAACTACCATACTCAAATAAATAAATACCCCTTCACCTATTCTCCCACCACCATGTGGGCCCCCACATGCTTCTTTTTCCTCCACTCACCTTTCCTCTCCCCTCCTCCGGCATCCTCCTCCCGCTGCACCTCCTCCGCCGGCGACCTCCACCTCCCCTTTTCCCGCCGGTCCCCTTCTCCCTCTGTCCAAATCTAAGCCGCCGCCGCCGCCACCGCCGGATCGACCTCCTCCGCGTCCGGCGACGATGGCAATGCGACAACAGCGGTGGGATCCACCTTCTCCACCGGGCCAAGATCCTCCGCTGCCGCTCTCTTCCACTACTCCTGCTCCTTGCCGACTCTATACCCTCTTCTTGTGCGCGGCCAGTCATGGCCTCCGCGCTCCGCCTCGCATGCCGCTGCGGGCGATGCCCTCCGCCCCGTGCGTCGAGGCCTTCTTCCTCGGGCCGGATTCGTCTCCGGCACGGCCTTCTCTGGCAACGGTGCGCGCAATGACGGCTGGTGCAGCGGCGGGCGCCGTCGCCGTGGGCGCCTCCTCATCCTCGACCGACGGCGGCGCGCGCCGTCGCCGCTCCACGTCATCGCGGTTTCGCCCTCTCTGTCCTTCTTCGTCTCCGTCCCCGCGCGCGGCAGTTGCCCGGGCCTATGTACAGTGCGTGGCGGAAGGAGAGGGTTCCGCTATATCTGGTGGAACGGCGGGCTTCCACTGCTGTGGCGGAAGGCGTGGAGGAGACGGCTGCAGAGATTTTTACGCCAAATCGTTGCTCCATCCTGCGCAGCGGAAGGCTAGCGGAACGGAGTGCAAATGGTCTAAGCTGATAGATCACAATAAGTATAACATAACATCACACCCGGTACAACGCACGGGCACTTTTTCTAGTAGTAGTTTCAACGAGAAATAAAATAATGTAACACACTAGGTTTATATATAATAAGGTCAGAAGGAACAAAAAAAACTAACTCTGAAAACTCCCTATATATTAATTCGTGCAGCAATAATAATAAAAGCAATGAAGAATAGACAAGAGATCTTCATACTGCTGGATCGGAGGTCAGACCTGACAAATCGTTGGCTTGGATCGGAGTCCGCTCAAATCAAGAGCTCCGTCCCCCAGGCCGGCCGCTCAGATCAATGACGACGACATATTTATTTGTCAAGTCCAAAATAATAAAGACTTATTTTGTGGTAGCAAGTTAAAAAAAAAGATGGTTACTGCTACTAGTCCAAATAATGACAATTTGGAACTCGGCCGCCGCTTCTTAACGAATTTGGTCTGCACCGCCGCCGCCGGCCATGGGAGGAGCATCATCGTCATCCTGCTGCAACTTGAAGCCAGTGGTAGTGCCGTCCTCCAAAATGTTGTTGGGTGCTTTCATCATCGTATTTTTCTCTAAAGAGTCCGCACTGGATGTATATAAATACACACATTTCATTAGTATGCAGAACAACATGTACTGCACTGCAGTGATATATATTATTAGGCAGAAGTAATAAGCAATAATAATAATCAATTTAAGTGGTAGGACATACATAGGATGAACAAGCTTTCTGATGGGAATATAAATTAAATGCACGTATGTAAAAAGTGGAAGTAAACATGTATATACTCAATTGGCAGCAAAATTGTTATTACATATATACCTGCTAGTACATCCGTGAGGCAGCATCTCATTGCCAGCCGGCCCATCGACCAATAAGTAACTCATGACCGTCTCGTTGTTGTGCAAGTATGACTCCGGCGGCGGCGGCGGCGGCGGCGTCTGGATAGTAGAGAAGACAGGCTGCTGTTGGTGCTGGGACGACTGGGACGGCGGTACCATCATCGTCGTTCCGTCGCCAACAAGCAACTGCTGATCTTGCTGCGGCAGTGGCAGTAGGGGCTGTTGTTGTGGGGCGAGCATGGCGGTGTCAACGGCCATCGTGATGCCGTCTTCATACTGTAGTGGCGGCGGTGGCGCCATAGTCATCATCATCATCTGCTGCTCCAAGGCGAGACGATCGTCGTCACTGCCCCCGCTGGCGGTGCCGTCGCCGTCGTTGCCGCCGTCGGTGCTATGATGATGATGTCCAGCCGCCGCCGCCTGCAGCTGGTGCAGTCTGGTTTTGTAGGCCTCGATGGCCTCCTGGACCTGCCGGAGCTGGAGCTGCTTGTGCCGCACCATGCGGTGGAGCTCGAGGATGAGGGGGACGCAGCCGGCGTCGGGGCAGGCGTCCCACGCCTGGGACTCGATGATGATGGAGCGCATGGCCTCGTCGCGCCTGACGGGGCCGGCGATCTTGAGCGTCTTGAGGATGTTGCTGACGCCGAAGAGGCGGTGCGCGTTGCGGAACACGCGGGGCCGGTCGTGCGGGAAGTAGGCCGCCAGCGGGCAGTCGGGCGTGCACCGCCGCCGCTGGTACTTGCAGGCGGCGCACGCGATCGCAGGCGGGGGAGCGCCGCGGCCGGTGTCGCCGGGCGCCGCCGCCATGGGAGCTAGCTAGGGATGGGACGGGCCGCGCGCCGCCGGCCGGCCGGGCGCGTTTGATTTGGTTTTCGTAAGCACGAGGATCATGGATTGGGATCTAAATATTAAAGTAACCTCGGTTTTCCGGTGGACCCGGCTGGCCAATCTTTCCCCATCCTGTATTCGATAACACAAATCACACCTACAATACGAACCAGATTTCAACTGCAGAAGGAGTCCACGCGAAAACAGATACCCAAGTCGCACACGGACTCCGTTTTCAATGTTCTGTATATCGATGGAAAGCTAAAATAATAACTTTTCCAACCAAATTGAAACCACTTTAAAATTCGGTCTCGCACACGGACTCCGTTTTCAATGTTCTGTATATCGATGGAAAGCTAAAATAATAACCTTTTCAACCAAATTGAAACCACTTTAAAATTCGGTCTCAGTCAACGGAAATCTTTAAAAAAAATATGACGTGAAATTTATTCGTGAGCCCGGAGTGCAGGAGCCGTCCACGCGAAAACGAATGCCCAAATCGTATATGGACTCCGTTTTTTACGTTCTATGTGTGAATGGAAAGCTAATATAACAACCTTTTTAACCCAATTGACATCACTTTAAAATTCGCTTGCAATTAACAAAAATCGTAAAGACAATATGGACTGCAATTTATTCGGAAACCCGATTCATAAGGCAGGAGCAGTCTACGTGAAAACGGATACCCATATCGTATATAGACTTTGTTTCGATGTTCTATGTATTACAGAAAAGCAAAAAATAATATTTCTTACCAGACTGACACCACCTCAATTTTTGTCACATAAAAGATAAAATTCAAAACAATATGATATGAAATTTATTTGTGAAATTATTTTTACATGCTAGAGATGTTTAAGGATTTTTTTCCTTCCGTTATAACGCACAGTCATTTTGCTAGTTATATATAAATCCCCAGGTCATCTTGCAGAAATATATTATCTCCCTACCACTTAGTCAATCACACGGTTGCTTCACTGGCAGGGATCTTGATGTAGCCGCCATGGGCCATCTCCTCCTTGCTCTCCATGGCTTGGTTGTAGTACACCGTCGCGGCGGCGAAGTAGAAGTTCTGGACCAAGCCGGACACCAGCGCGTACACGGAGAGCAAAGCCAGCGCCATGGGCACGCTCTTGTTCGAGTAGCCAAGAGCGACGGCATAGAGCGGGGACGGAACCATCGCCACGAGGTGGACGACGACGACCAGCACGCAGCCTTCCTTCCTCCACACACGCGTCATGAGCCGCCACGCCTGCCGGAGAGCGCTCACGCCGCGGCGCTCCGGGTCGGCGACCGACACGGCGACGGCGACAACGAAGACGACGCTGAGGTAGAGGAACGCGAGGAACGGGAGCACGAAGAGGACCGCCACGTAGAGCGCCCCACCAGACTGGCGCATCGCGAGCTGGAGCAGCGCGGCGAGGAGCGCCAGGCACGCGATCACAAGAAAGCTCACCGTGGCCATGGTTATGAGAGGGCCCCTGAGGCGACGCCCCTGCATGATCACCTTGGAGAAGAGCTCGGGGAGTGAGTAGCGGTCGCCGGAGTAGGTGGTGGAGGCGGCGAAGAAGGCCAGGATCTGCTTGGCGAAGCCTAGCACGATGGTGACAACCGCGATGGCGATGGCGATCGCGACGATCGCCTTGGCTTGCTTTAGGACCTCCGCCACGAGCTCCGCGTAGTCGGCGCTCGAGGGGTCCATGTTCTTGATCTCGTTGATGCGGCGGAGGAGGTCCTGTGTGAGCGGGTGGATGAAGAGGACATTGGTGGTTTGGATGAGGAAGTCGGGGACGGCGAGCAGGAGGAGGACGGGGATGAAGAGCTTGGCGTTCTTGGTGGGGAGCAGCAGCGCGTCCTTTAGGAAGGAGAGGCATGAGGAGCAGGAGCTTGCTTTGGCTTTGGCAGCCATGGCTGATCACTATGAAGATCCAAGGCTAGCTTGAAGAATGAAGGATCTAGCAAAGCTGCTGCAGAAGTTCAGAGATGGACGTTGGTGGTGGGCTTCTTGTGGCCTAGTGACAAGTCTGAGGTCTACCTAGAAGACTTGGAAAATTATGCGCTGGTTAGGAGTCAAAGCAAGACGAAGACGGCCGGTGCATTGTAACTAAAATGATATAATAATGCCGTATTTATGCCAATGATGGAGACAAACGGCACTGCAGAGTAACCATATACTCGCCCGGAGTCCGGAGATAGTGAAGAACCGGGAACAACCACAAGGTATAATTGAATAGGAGTCAATTCAAATTTCAATTTAAACCTCAAAACCTCTATTTCTGATGGCGCCTGGATCGTCTATCCATGATAGGTTTTTGACTTTTGAGGCAACCTAGAAATATCGCGAGGAAAGCACAGAAGCAGCGAAAAGGAAACAAGTAACCAAACACCTACTATGGCCTATGGGGAAGTGTGTTCGAATTTTTTTTATTTTTTTATTTATTTAATTTTTTTTGCATAAATAAATTATGGTTTGAAAAATTAGCATATCTATACATATAATGCCGTACCATACTGCGTTATTTAAAAAAAGCTAGCCGGCATGGCGTTTTTTAAATAAAGCCGGAGGAGATGGCGTTACGATGGCAGGGAGCAGCAGCGGCAGACGGTGGGACCCTCCGACACAAATAAAGGTTGATGGACCAGCTTTTTTTTAAAAAAGCTCTGTGGGCCGGCGTTTTTTAAATAACGCTGTCCCATGTGGCGTTATTTGATCCCATTGATTTGTTTTAAAAATATTAAGGTTTTTATTGTATTTTTGAAATAGAATAGTGTTTGAAGAAGAGTTCAACATTTTTTTAGAAAATATATGGTTGTAGTGCAAATTTTCAGATAGAGTTCACTATGTTTGTAAAATATCATGCATTAGTGAGAATGTTGATGGCAGTCGCGCAGACACTATCGTAAGGCCTAAGGTTGCGTTCTCCAACAAACTATCGTATCCTCTCAATGTCTCACCCTCATGGCCACCTCACCCTCCGACACAAATAAAGATTGTTGGAGAACGCAAAACCTTAGGTTTTACGATAGTGTCCGCGGCTGCCATCAACATCCCTACTAGTGCATGATATTTTACAAACATAGCGAACTCTATTTAAAAATTTGCACTACAACCATGTCTTTTCAAAAAAAAATGTTTAACTCTTCTTCAAACACTATTTTATTTCAAAAATATAATAAAAACCCTAACATTTCTAAAAAAAGCCGGCCCACAGAGCTTTTTTTTAAAAAAGCTGGACCACCAAACTTTATTTGTGTCAGAGGGCCCCACCGCCTGCCGCTGCTTCTCTCTGCCATCGTAACGTCATCTCCTCCGGCTTTATTTAAAAAACGTCGTGCCAGCCGGCTTTTTTTAAATAACGCCGTATGGTACGGCGTTATAGGTATATATATGCCAATTTTTCAAACCGTAATTTATTTATGCAAAAAAAGAAATTAAATAAATATAAAAATAAAAAAATCCAAGTGTGTTCTGGTCATGTAGACGCCGCCTTTATGTTGGCACCATCATACAGCATGCACCATTGCCTTGCCGCACATATGTCTCGCCGGCCCCATTTATCCTGTACACGTTCTTCCATTCCTTGGCTAAATGCATGCACTTTATCTATTTTTCTGGGTGCCTGTTATTATGCATGTTTTTTGGCATTCCAATAAAAGACATTTTTGGGTAGTTACAGACCATTTTTTTCCTCCCCATGCTCATACAATGCAGAGATCCCTAAAAGGCATGATGCATCCCGGGTGCACTTTCTTTCGGCCCATGTAGCTCGTTTCAAGTTGCAGCCCATAAACTGTTTCTAATATGATAATATCGCCTCCTTTTCTTCTCGGTGCCTTTTTTTTTTTGTTTTCTTTGCTAGCAAAAAATGGGTCCATGCATTGCCACATAAGGGAAAAAGAAACATCGCATGTTCTTTGTCCAAAACTCAGAGATAACATGCTTTGTAATATACATCGATTAATCCTATAAAAAGAGCTTTGCATCACAGATTCGTAGATTTAAGAAATAATCATCAAAGTAGTACATACTACATCGATCACTTGCTGGACGACAAATTTTATTAAATTAAACACATAACTAATGAGGTTGTCAAAAGGAACATCTCTCTCTCTAATAGAACAAAAATGTTTTATATTAAAACACAAAAGCTAGAGAACAAAAGAGAGAGAATAAAATACATGGACGGTCCTCGAAGTTGGCAGCATGTCACTAAACTTAGAAAATCAAGAATGTAGGTTCCTAAACTTGGCTATAGTGTCACCTAGGTCCCGAAACCGCTCTCTAAAACCACTTTTCTCTCTCCGAGGGCTGACGTGACACTGCCATAGAATCTGTGTCCCTAAAATTGTCTAAAGGTGTTATCTAGATCCCTAAACTTGGTTATTTTGGTCTTGTAAAATTGAAATATTTTTGGACCTAGATGACACCCTCCGCCAAGTTTAGAATCCTAAATGACACCCTTAGCCAAGTTTAGGGACCTAGATTTTATATCAGCTTGCCATGTTAGCACCGGAAGGTAGAAAATGGTTTTAGAGAGTGGTTTTGGAACTTAGATGACACTCTAGCCAAGTTTAGGAAGCTGTATTTCTGATTTTATAAGGTCGGGAACTTAGGTGACACACACTGCCAGTGTTAGCCTAAACTCTAAATGGTAAACAGTCGGTCACCTACTGTTTAGCCATTATTCGGTGCTATAAATGGCCAATTAAACGGAAACGGTGAGGCTCTGTTTAGCGTTTAAACGGTATTTAAACGGGCTAAACGACTGTTTAGGCGAACAATGCACACTGCCAATTTCGAGGACCGCTCGTGTATTCTAAAGGAAGACGTCAAAGTTGGAATCTAATTTACCTGCTAAAGCTGCATAAAGATGGAACTCCTTGATGTGCATGCATATTCTTCTCAGTTCTCCTTGTCAAGCCTACCAAATGCAAGGGTCAACAATAAGCCCATGAACCAATAAGATAGAACAACATATATGAACTAACCAAACATAAAATGCTCATTTTGAAGTAAGAAGCGTCAAATATAAAAGAACGGAGCAAGTAACAAGCATCCTATCATTGATTATTTTTGTTATGAGTGATTAGATCTATTCTGTTTTCCATTATAAGAATTTTTTTCAGCAAAATAACTAAAGTAAAAGGTTGTAAAATCAGTGAACAATTGGTCAAATCACTTATTAACAATCTCTGTTTGAGTGTTTGGACAACATGCATGCTTCAACTACTACTAAGTTGCCTTGCGGCACTGCCGTATGAAAGAATGCATCCTTCTGTCTTTTTCTGTTCTGAATCCTCTTGCTAGTTTTGGTCTCTAATATTGATTAGCTCTACAATTGGTTTCAGAAATATACAAGATATCATTGAAGGTCTGTTTGGGAGCATGGTATTTTTACAGTTTCAACGCAATACAATAGTATTTGATAATACCATAGTATTTTAGTAGAGGTGTTTGGTTGGTCCTCATAAAACTGAGTTTCAAATACCATGGTTTAGTCAAAACCATTGTATTTTTGGAGTTTTGAAAACCGAAGTTTGGACCAAAGTTTTCATCAAGTGACACGTACTCGCCTCCCTCGTGGACACCACCTTCCCCCTTCCGCTCCGCGTTCCTCATCTCATTCTGCCGCCGCTGTGATGTCGTTGAAGGCTGACCCTGCTCCTTCCCGGCGGGTGCTGCCACCCCACGCGTGGCACCGCAGCCCTCCTCCTCCACAGCGAGGCGCCGCCACCTGCGTGGCCCAGCTCCACCCCACATGTGGCGCCGCAGCCCTCCTCCCCGCGTCCAGCCTCCGTGCCCGCGTTTGTGCCGCCGACCCCACCACCCTGAGCCGCTGACCTCGCCACCCCAAGCCGCCTTATCGCCACGCCTGCGCCACCGACCCTGCCTCCCTGAGCGGCCGAGTCACCGGCCCCACCGCGCGGACTTCTCTCAGCATGGGCCACCTTCCCGTATCTACTCGCATTCCCTGTGCCACCTCCTGTCACCAGGGCCCTCCATGTCAAGCTCGCCTCCTCCTGCAGCCGCTCGCAGCAGGGAGAGGAAGAAGGCGGCGCGGGCGCTGCAGCGGGGAGAGGGAGATGAGGGCGCGGGCGTATAGTGAAACCAAACAGCTCGTGTTTTTAGGAGATACTGGAGTTTTATTGGAGCATAGATAAACCATAGTATTTGTGTCATGTATATCTAAAAACCACAGTATTCTAAAACCAAAGTATTAGAAAACTATGGTTTCGCCCTAAGATCGCATGATGGAGGACGGACGAGTACTGCTCAACACTCCAGTTAAACACGTCAAAAAATCACAAAATCAACGAAAAGAACAATTTTCGACTATTTCTTGTAGATAAATTTGTTTGACCCTATAGACTGATTTTTGTTTAAGCCACCAGTGCAATTTTCAATTTCTGTGGACCATCCTTTTACCTTTTGTTTATGCACAGTCACCTTGTACCAAAGGGAGATATTGTTTGACCTTATATACTGATTTTTTTTCTCTCTTAATTGCGTGATATTGTTTTTTTCCCTTTTGTCCATGCACAGCCACCTTGTGCCAAAAGGAAGCAGTAATGTGATGATCTTAAAATTTGAAGAAGTGACTAGATGAGAGGAAGAAATATGGCATAATCTGCACAGCAACAGCATGAAGCAGAAACTGCCATCAGTTTGTATAATGTCAGCCGAGATCAGGAATGCCTGGTGGGTGGTGGCAACTTTCAACAGAGATTAATTAACGTGTCATTTCTTTTAACCAAACAAAGAATCAAAGATATCATCATCATCATAAAGACAAAGAAATTAAACGCATGCAGTGTCCGTACATGTCGACAAGACTGAAGCGGAGGAAGGACAATTCTGAGAATGATTCCCGGCGTCCGGCAGGCAGCCGAAACCTGACTGGCTCCAGTCCCCATCGTCCCCGGCCGGCTCCCTGCCCGGCCACCCCCAGCGGAGCACCATCACCGCGTCGCCGTTCCGCGCGTTGGTCGCCCCGTCGCCGTCCTTGTGATCGCCGCCCCGCCTCGGTTAACACATCGCGCCACGCCACGCCACGCCACGCCGATGCCACCACACGCACAGGCACACCTCCTCCCGGCGCCCGCTCCCGCTCCGGGATCATCACACCACCACCATGGACGTGAAAGCCTCCTCGCCCTCACAGCCGCCGTCCATGACGGCCGCCTCCTCGCCCACGCTCTCCGCCGTGATCGCCGAGGACCGCCGCCGGGAGGCGCGCCGCGGCCGGGGCGGCAGCCTCGGGCAGGGCGGCATCCTCCCGTTCCTCATCCCGGCGTGCGGCCGCCCGGCGGGCCAGGTGGGCGGCAGGCCGCCGCACGCGCAGCTCATGATCAAGCTCCACCGCTGGGGCACCAACTTGCTGCCTAAGAGCGGCGGCGGCGCCGTCACGACGCGCAAGCTCGAAGCCCGGACCCGCGCGCCAAACCCGCCGCCGCCGCCGCCGCCACCGCCACCTCCTAGGCCGCCGCTCGGAGCCGCGGCCCAGGTGGTGGCCACGCGCCACGACGACGCGCCCGCCGTGAGCGCTAGCGTCAGTGTCCCTGAGAAGAGGCCTTTGAGGGAGAGAGAGGAGCCCGCGGCCCGTGCGCCACCGGCGGCGGGATCCAAGTTAGCCATTGCCGAGGCGGACACGTCGTCCGCCGGCGAGAGCGCGGGGAGCAGCGAGACCGCGACGCCCGTCACACCCGCCGCCGCCGAGAGCGCGGGGAGCAGCGAGGCCACGACGCCCGCCACACCCGCCGCCGCCGCGTGGGGATCGCGAGGGGGGACCTGGCTCAAGGCTTCGCCCAAGACTAGAGTGAGAACCCTGTCGATGCAGACGGATACGAGTGACGAGTCATCAGCTCAGTCCCTCACCGAGTCCCCCACGTCGGCGGTGGCGGGCGACGACGACGACAAGTTCGTGTGGGCGGACAAGTACCGGCCCAATGTCCTCGCCGAGTTCATCTGCAACAAGACCGTCGCCGCCGAGCTCTACCAGCTGGTGATCTCACGACCGCATTGCTAATGTTCTTTCTCGTAGCATTATTCTCACTTTGGAAGAGCTGCTAGTCAAATCATTAGCAATCAGATAGTTTTATTATAGGACTGTCATCTTGTCACAAGAGATTTTAGGATCGTGGTAATGGTGAAGTTGGTTTGATACATGGACAGGTTCGTTTCTTGCTTGCAGGTTGTTACACATCAGTGCAGGCATTTCATTTTTGAAGGTCCGCCAGCGGTTGGGAAGAGAAGTATGGTACTGGCACTTATAAGGGATGGTTTCGGCCCTCATGATCTCAAGGTCACTAATATAAACTTCGCTTAAGTTAGTAGCCCTCATTCTAAGAAGCTAAACCTCAGTTTTTCACAGTTTGTTATGTTTCGTTCGTCCTGTCATCTCACAGATAGAGGAACAGACAAAGAGATTTGAGTTGAAGGTACTATGCAAGAACGCGTTTTCCCCCCATTTATTGATCCCCTTGTCACTTTCACTAAAGTGGCCAAGTTCCCTTTTTCTTCGGTGAAGTGAAAAATCGGTGGCTATTGTCGTGACGTCACCAAATTCCTAGTGAGCTATCTATTGACAGATTTGATACTTTGTAGGGAGAAATTAGAAAGCACATCGATGTCAGAGTGAAGATTTCAGGACATCATGTGGAGGTAAACGTGGCCGATTTACATGGCTATGAGAAGTATGTCATAACTGCTTTGTTGAATGAATCCATCCCATCACCAAACTCGGTTTGTGACCATACTAACTGCAGAGGTAACTTGCATTAATACAGCAGCATGTTCACCATCGATTTGAAGGCGTTTCTACATGATGGGTTCATGCATCTGTTGTTTAATTATATATATGCAGTGATTGTTATCCATGACGCTGATAAGCTCTCCTCCGATCTTCAACATTATATCGGTTGGTTTTTGGGGAGGTATGCAGGGTGCAACAAAATCATTTTCTGCTGCTCTGATGCTTCTAATCTTGAAGGGGTCAAGTATCTCTGCAAGGTTGTGACTCTTCAGCCACCTTCATTTGACGAGGTACTTGGCCACACAACTTGTTTGATCGGTTTTATGTGTATGATGTTTGCCAAATTGTGCTGGGCAGTATGCTGAAAGATAATTTCTCTCTTAGATAATAAAGGTTCTAGAGTACATTGCAACGCAAGAGGGCATTGATTTACCTGGTGATCTCGCTAGGAGAATAACAATAAGCGCAAGCAATAATCTCCGACAGGCAATACGCTCTTTTGAGTCTACTTGGAAGGCAAAGTAAGATCCTTGACAAGATCTTTTCTCTTCCATTACATTTCACACAACAGGATCTAAAAGTTTGATAATAGGAATTGTCAGAATTCATATGTTTTTTAGATGAAGTATAACTTCCTGCCTCAGCACCAACTAGGATGCACACAGGCACACAGCCATTAAACTCCCAAACATCTAAATATGTGTCCTGATGTTGTTATGTGAAAAAAAGGCAATTGCACTTGCACATTGTAGTTTTACAATGTGATTTTAACTCTCCCTTGATTTATGAACGTCGCAAGGGGCACTAAATTCTTTCTGACTGGAAGTTCAAGGCGTATGTATATTAGATATGCCCCCATTGAGATTATTCTCTTTTGCAACTGTGCGTTCACATTATTATTGCAGTAAAATGGTTTTTTGGTGAAACTTCTGCATTTATCAATAATCTGCTTATAAACGCAGCTACCCGTTCGTAGACGACCAAGTTATTCTGACGGGATGGGAAGAGGAAATCTCTACTGTGGCCAGAAATATCATGGAGGAGCCAAGTTCTAAGCAGTAAGCCATCCCTTGCGTCCTAATGTCCCATGTTTCAGCAAATGCGAGATTCTTTAAGGGTCTGAAGAGAATTATTTTCTTTTGCCACGTGTACAGACTATTTGTTGTCCGAGGAAAGATTAGGAAATTGATTGAACATGATGTGTCACCTCATTTCATTTTCTCTGTAAGCCTTGTTTACACTAATGTCTCTGTGATTTCTATATTCCAGTCAGAGCATGTTCTACCAAATCTTACAAATGATCATTCTTCCATTTTGTTATGATTCACCCTTGACATGTAGCAATTGGTCGCTGAACTGAAAAGGGACAAGGATGAAGAGTTTCAGCACAGCGTTGATAAGCTGGCCTTGGACTTGAACCGTGTAAAGCATTACTATTATTATCATCTTTCTTGTTTTCTTTTTCATTTTCCGGCTACAAGACTGCAGTTATTCACCAGTGTACCATGTATTGTCTAATGACACTCATTGCTTTTATTTGGTCCAATGGGGCTATAGTGTAAGGAGTGCAAGCTTCTCAAACAGACCTGCGAAGGATGTAAATCACGGGAGGCACATTTGAAAATGAGAAATGTGAATATAGAAGGTTTCACCGAGGAGGTTCGGGATCATGGCGAAACCATCCAATGCTTCATAAAGATTGAAGGTACTGGCTTTTTTTATCTGTTTCAATTTTATTCTGAACGTTAGTGTAGTGAAGCAATGAACAAAACTTTCAAACCTTGCAGAATTCACAGTGAGGTTCCTGAGCTTCTACAGATCATTAGTAGCAAAGAGCTCGAATAGAGGCAGCACTCAATGAAGAACCAGTCATCACTTCAGTCCACGGAAGACAGAACGCCTCGCTCCCCCATCCCCCACCATCAGCACTCCACACCCTTTTGAAGCTCAGTTGTATTGTTAGTTGTTAAATACACTAGCAGCCTATGAACTTGCCACTTAGGTCTATGTACTATGAAAATGTGTTTTCTGGTCCTTAAATTTGTGAAATGTATCATTTAGGTCCAAAGTGCCCAAAACATCTCTACAGTTGGTGGCATGGCATGTTTGCGTGGCGATCAACTATGGAGGTACTTTGTGCATTTAGACCTAGATGACACATTTCATGGGTGTAGTGACTTAGAAACACATTTTAGAATTTGTGGATATAAATGGCACACCTTCATGTACCGTTTGTATATTTAACTCGTACCTAAATAAGATGAGATGTGTCTCGTGTCTTCATCCTGTAAAATTGACATGTATATGATCATGTTTGCATGACCTTATATAACAAATGTAGCTTCATTCATATTCATACACAGTAAATAAATGTAAAAAGAAGTGTACAGTGTTCTAGTTTTATCCTACATCAAACTTTTCAAATTTAATAACAAAAGAACTTAACACACCAGAACACCTTAATATTTGGAATGTTGGGGGCTAGGCAATTTGCCATGGCACTTTGATTCTCCGCTGAAACCGGTGGGTCTCAGCTTTTGCTCACTTGAAGACTCGTAAGTTAAACCCGGGCTCCGGCTATGTGAGTTTTTTTATTTGTTCTAGCAAATCCTATATGGAATTACCCGCTGAAAAGTATCTAATTGTCCCTTAGCCTATATCTAATTTTGGAAAGAAAAACAAGAAAATTATTCTTTTTTATCAATATTAAGAAAAAAGAATATAATTAAAATAGAATTAGCAATATAATTTTTATATGTTATCGTTATTTCTTGCCTTTGCCATATCACGAGAACCTTTCGATTTGGAACTGGGAGAGATGTCTGAGTGGACTAAAGCGGCGATTGCTAATTAGTTATTGGGTTTGTACCATGAAACGACTTTTCTAGTGGAGCTAAAACCTTTTAGAGAAAAAATTTAGCAAAACGGCTTCTTAATGGAAACAAGATAATTTAGAGGCAACGTATATATATGGAAGACATAAGAAGCCATGTAAAGTTACTTTTTTTGTGTCTCCTCTCAAGTGTAAATTATTCTCCTATTTTGAAGGGGTTTCTTGAGTAAAACTATTTCTTTTGACTCATTTAGTAGAATTTCATCAGAAAACTGGTGGAGAAGTTTGTAGAGAAATCATGCCAAATGGGTTTTGAGCAGGACTGCAATTCATCCAAAATGGTCTTTAAATAAAACAAGTAATTCCTAGCCCTGTTTATTCATGCAATCAACAGTCAGTGGTCTGTGTGTTCCTAATCCAATGCTAAACTTCTAAATGCTGCATTTAGTGACTGCTTTATCATTCCATTTTTTCTGATCAAAATGTTAATAAAATACCTAATTTTTCATGTCAAAATAAAAGGTAAATTTCACTTGCCTTCCTTACAATCCACGGACTTGCTAATCCATTTTTTATAGATTCTGGTACTTCTAAAATTCATCTTCAAATCCACATAATTGCTAATATGTTCCATATAGGTATAGATCTCTATAATTTGCACTAAATTACTCGATGACATGGACCTGGCGGGTGGGGCCCACATGCCAGCCACATTCCTCTGTTTCTCATTTTCATCATCTTCTTCTCCGTTCTTTTCTCCCCCTCGCCGCTGTCCTTCTCTGACCTCACTGACTTACTCATCCCAACTGCCTAGGTTGCCCCAATCCCATGGCACCCACACCACCACCGTCCACCGTTGCATGCCACACCCTACCTGGGCATCGCTCGCCTCCCACGCTTGCTGCACCTACTAGCAGCTTTATCGTCACTAGCATAGATGTACGTGCAACACGCACGTGTTGTGAGATGATCAAGAAGACAATAGGAAGGAGGAAAAAGAAATAGAATTAAAAGAAAGGAGATCTAATTGATTAACGTCATTCCTTTCTCGTTAAAACCAAGAGAAAGAAAGTAACAGGTGGTTATAGGTATAAAATGAGGTGAGAAATAAAAAATGGATGAAACATTTTGCATCTATGGATTTTGAGCCTTTCTACCCCTTTTCAACTTTTTCCAAATTGCGCAGTGGGACCAGCGTGATGGGTATACCTATGTTTTTCTAAGTAAAAAAGATTTTAAAAAAACTCGCTCTTTTATAGTGTTTTTATAGTGTAGACTAAAGCCGATCCACCGTGCTAGCCGCCACGCCGCACATTGCTTGCCCTGAGTTGCCATGACCCATGGTTCGCTATCTACACCAAACTGCCGTGCCCCACTCGTCCCCAGTCAATGTCGAATTTCATGGAAGCGGTAGGGAACAGGTACATTGCTTAAAGATCAAGGCCTGGGGCTCAATGTACAAGGCAGCAGTGAGAGAGGGGGAAGTGAGGGAGGGGGGCAGAGAGATGTGGCTGGCGCTATTAGATAGTTTGGCACAAGTAATTGAGATTTGGATATACGTGGAACAGGTTAGCAAGTTTGTGGATTTGAACGTGCATTTCAAGAGTACGGAAGCTAGATAAAAAGCTCAGGATAAGTTCAGCAATAGACAATAGAATTGCGCTAAAAATACAATATTTACATTTCCAACAATGCACGCATTAACATGCTTGTACATATGTGTAATTGCGTATGAAGCGTCACCGGTAGCGTCTGTTCATTCATTGGGCATTCTCGCTCACACACACGCAGCGAGTCTAGTACAACAAGCTGGCGGCCTGTCACCGTTCAGGTCGCGACCGCACGCCGCCGCTCGTCGAGGGTCCCTGACCGTCAACCACGGCTGCGATGCGTCCACCGCCTCCGTCGCCAGGCGCGGGAGGCGGCGCATCGAGTTCGGAGCGGCACACGGGGCAGGTGGTGTGCGCGCCGAGCCAGGAGTCGATGCAGGCCGTGTGGAACGCGTGGCGGCAGACGGTGAGCAGGCGGACGGCGTCGCCCGCGGCGAACTCGGACAGGCAGACCGAGCACTCGGCGTGGCCCGGCGCGGGCTGCGTCGTCTGTGCCTCGAACCACCGCACCGTGGGGAACGTGCCCAGGACCGCGGGGTCCAGCCCGGCCGGCTTGCTAATGCTCGGCGCGTGCGCGTGCGCGTCCGGCGTGGCGTCGCCGGCCGACGCGGCGTCGGCGTCGGCGCGGAGGCGGCGCCGGCGGCGCAGCCAGAGGGAGAAGAAGTGGAGGAGGTCGCGCAGGAGGAAGACGAAGAGGAAGCAGAGGAGCAGTATGAAGAGGATGAACACGGGCAGCAGCATCGGGAACGACTCCGGCGCCGTCGCCGGCCGCTCCGTGGCCCGCACCGCGCGCGGCCTCGGGGACGGCGCGCCGGCGGCGTGGTGGGCGTGAGGGCCGTCGTGGTCGTGGGTGGTGTTGTCATTGACGAGGAGGAGGCGGCGCGCGGCCGTGGCCACGAGCGTGTCCATGGGCGCACGGGGCGGCGAGATCCGGCTTGGCTTTTAGGCGCGCGCGTGTGGCTCTCATGGCGGGCGTTGGTTGCGCGTCGTCGGTGCGCTGTGCGGCGGGTGGAGCCGTCGGCTTTACGGCGAGGCGAAGGCGACGCACGGACAGCACGACACCGACATGCACCAGACGTGCATGGGCACCGCACCGCCTCATGGTCATGGCCCCCGCCGAGCGGTGGCGACGTGATGCGACGTGGGAGGAGAGGCAGAGGAGGCAGGTAGTGAGGCAGGCGAGGGCGAGGGCGAGGGCGCGAGGCGAGGTAGCCGCGCGGCGTGGTTGGTGTTTTGAGTCTGCTACAGTTGAGCTGCGTTTTCGCCAGTTGTTGGTCACCGAGTCCACGTCTGAGAAGGACGAGTATAGCAACCTCAAACAGGGAAGGGTGGGGGGTGTTTTTTTTTTAATTTGGCCCTTTTTCCAATTTTTTTTTCATAAAAGACCCCTAGACAAACTTTGTCTAGAAATGGACCCCCGACCTCGGCCCTTTAGGAGATAGCGCCAAGGTTGGGCAGGTCAGCGCTCGTTGACCAAGCGCCGAGGTCTGCCACGTCAGCCGGCCGCGTGGGCTGGTGGTCAGGCACCTCGGCCCTGGGTCAAACAGCGCCGAGATACCTACCCTCGGCGCTGCCGCATCCCGCGCCGAGGCAGCAGGCACATGGGTGCGGCGCAGCGGTGTGGGCCCCAGCTCGGCGCGCCCTCCGTTAGCGCCGACCCTCCTGACCTCGGTGCTAGGCCGCGGCGCACCGAGGTCTGGAGCCCATAAGGCGCCCGTGCCTCCCTTCTTTCTTCTTCCTCCGGTCAGTCTCCCACCCGCTCCTCATCTCCCTCTCTCTCCCCCCGCTGTCGTCCTAACCCTAGGGCCCGTTTCTGGCCGGTTGGACGCCGGATCGAGGGCGCCGACCCTCCCCCAAGGTAGCCCTCCCTCTCCTCTCCTTCCCTTGCATTGCCTTCGATTTGTTAGAACCCTAGGTTTTGGGGAAACCTAGAAATTGAATTTTCTTGGTTCGGATCAACGTTAGGGATTGAATGTGCGTTGTATTGTAGATAGTTTAGGCGGTCAGATGTGCCGATTTGATGTCATTTTCATCATCATAAACTAATTTGTAAGAATTTTTTGTTTGTAGATAATGAGACCATATATACATAATATTTATTTTGGGTAGGAATATTAGCTATATTAGATTTGTTAAGGTTGCTTTATTTGTAGGATAGAAGCCCTTGTATCGTTGTTTATGGTTATTTTGGTCATTTTTTGACACGTCTGATTTAAATTGTTTGGTAGATGGATAAGTTAGTCAGAGTCAGACATGGTGGTAATATTATGAGGATAGTGGATGACAATGTGGAATTTGAACAAATGGCAGAGTATGTGTTTATGTTTGGTCAATTGCCTAGTTTTTCTGAATTGGTGGATCGGGTAAAATTGAATCTAGGTTGTTTGGAAGATGATCTGATTTTCAAATTAGATGGAGTGATTGATGTTAGTTCGTGTAATGGCCCCCGGGTGCAGAGGTTGGCTCCAATCAAGAGTGAAAGTGATTGGGTTGCCTATAAGGAAATTGTGATGTCGTCTGAAGTTCGGTCACTTGATGTGATTTTTAGGAGAGTAGTGAAGTTCCTAGAATTGCTTTGGAGATTAGAAACGATCCAACTAGTGAATATGAAGTACCTCAACAAGAGGTAGATTTGTCTCAACAACACATTGTAGGCACACAGGACACCGACTTTGGGGAATGTGGTGGCCCCGAGGACCGCGGTACAATACATGGCCATGTCGAGGTACTTGTCCCCAGTAGCTGTGACTATGAAGGTCGAGATGAATACAACGACAATACGGATGGTCGGGATGGTGATGACCAAGAGATTGGAGTTTCTATGGCATCCAATCGGTTGGAGGTTGACGTGGAAGGAGACGATGATACATACGAAGATGATAGGGCATCCGATTCCAACGACGATAGTCCGATGCCCAGACTAATTGCTAGGGAGATGCAAATTCTGAAGGAAGTGGTGACATGTCGTGATCCTCTTGTTCCCGATTACTTAGATTTAAGCCAAGGGCACCGTGCAGTAGCTGATGGCCGGATTGAAGTGCCTCGTGATCCCAGCAAAGGTGAAATCATTGAGAAGGGCATGGTCTTTGCTGATATGATGCAACTTAAAACTTGGTTGCAAGAGTACTCTATATTCCACAACTGTCCGTTTAGGGTCACACACTCGTACAAGGACAGGCGGTACACAGTTACTTGCAAAGAAGATTGTGGGTGGAAGGTTTGTGCTAGGAAGGACAATGTTGGAAAGTGAAAGATAACGTCAGTGCAGCAACCACACATGTGTGCAACCGCTGAGGTGGAGGAAACCCATTTACAGTTGAATTCTAGGTTCATTGCGAGGACGTTTTGTACAGAATTTGATCCGGCATGACGGGAAAAAGGAGAACTTTGAGCTTTTTGAGGAGGTGTGTCACCAACGAGAGAAGAGAGAATTCCATCGGAAGTTGAAGGACCTTATGTTACGCACCAATGATGAAGGTAGGTCTTTCTTGGAGGGCCTAATGTCGTCCAAGGAGAAGTGGTCCCTTTCATACGACGGAGGTGTACGTTGGGGTTTCATGATGAGTAATTTCGCCGAGATAATGAACAGTTTGCTTAGGGGCTGCAGATCTCTTCCGGTGACAGCCATTGCGGCATTCACATTCTACAGATACAACCAATGGTTCGTCCAACGCTTCGACCGTGCGACGGCTCTTTACAAGAAAAAGAAGGAATAGCCTAAACAAGTAGATGAAATGATTGGGTACTCTAAGAAAAAATCAAAGCGTCAGACCGCTGCATGCTTTGATAAGGCCTCCGGCACATACGAGATTTTGGAGGCAGGTGGAACCAACAAAGGTGGAGAGGATCGTCACGCTAGGAAGCACAAGGTGGTCATTAGTAGGAACACATGCACATGTGAGAAACCAACCTTGTTGCACATTGCGTGTTCCCATATGCACACGGCTTGCAGGGTCCGTAGAGTAGACCCATTGGTACCTCCAAGGAGTTTGGTCTGTGTTATCTGATTAACACATGGGCACCTCGGTTTGAACTATGTCGTGAACTATGTTGTGGACCTTCGATGGATGTGTTGTGGACTATGTGTTCAACTTGCTGGTACTATGTGTTTGAATGTATCGAACTATGCACTTGTGAACTATGTGTTTGAATGTATCGAACTATGCACTTGTGAACTATGTGTGTGAATGTATTTTGATTGTTTGACTGCATCGAACAAAGTGTTACCTGTTTTCTTTTTTTTTGGAAGTTGCAGAGCTCGGCGCTAAAGCCAAAAGCGCCGAGGTACGGTACCTCGGCGCTCGGTGCATTAGCGCCGAGGTATCGGCCTCCTCCTGGAACCTACTGCTACCAGTCGGCGCGCAGCTACCATTGGTAGCAGTAGGTTCCAGGAGGAGGCCGATACCTCGGCGCTAGGCGCGCAGTTACCATTGGTAGCAGTAGGTTCCAGGAGGAGGCCGATACCTCGGCGCTAATGCACCGAGCGCCGAGGTACCGTACCTTGGCGCTTAATGCCCTAGCACCGAGTGAGTGCACTTCGGCGCGCATCTAGCAGCGGTAGCAGTAGGTTCTAGGAGGAGGCCAATACCTCGGCGCTAATGCACCGAGCGCCGAGGTTGTGTAACTCGGCGCTTAGAGGTTGTGCAGCTTCAAAAAAAAAAATTGTGTCGCATGGTTTAGAGTCCAAGATGGTTTAACGATGCATATAACACGTAAGGTTTAGAGTCCAAGATGCATATAACACGTAAGGTTTAGAGTCCAAAGTGCCATATAACACAAAGTGTTTAACATTCGCGTGGTTCAAACATACATCGACAATCACAGAGATAGCTCCTACTGAGTGCAACGTGGCCACTTCCCCTTCCTCAGCGCATCCGGATTCTCGTGCAGAGTTGCCCTCGCCCTCCTTGCCCTGGCCAGCTTCACCTCCTTCTCTGCCTTGCGCTTAGCCGCAGCCCTACGCTTCTCTTCAGCGATGCGCTCATTCCTTTGCTCCTCCTTCTTTCTTGCTGCAATGCCCGCATTTATCTTGGAATTCTAATCCCTCAGTTCATTGAACCACTCCCTGTCCTTCTCGTTTACCTCTTTGTCTATCCACTCCTCGAAATCACAAAGTGGTGGAGGCTCCTATTACCACATATTGCAATTAAAACACATGAACCACATATTGCAACCAAAACACAAAGAGTGAGAATACAATAAATTACTTACAAATGTCCCTTTCATCACCGCCTTCTCCGGTGGATCAAAGGCCCAGTTAGCACACATCCAGTTGCGCCGCCTAAAGGTTTGCTTTTCGTCGGACATCTCCATCTTACAAGGATCACCACAAAAGCACCTGGGTGGCACAAGACCTGCAGGAATAGGCATACGGGTGAACCCCATTGCAACCTAGCATAAAGTTGACCAAATTAAGTAGCGGTGGCTCACGGGGACATATTAAACATTAATGAACTACCATGATTCCTATAATCCCCAAAACCTAGGGTTTCAAGAAATCGAAGGCAATGCAAGGAAACAAATACGGATACGCAAAGGGATGAGATGGAGGGATACCTTGGGGGAGGTAGGCCACCCTCGATCCGGTGTCCAACAGGTGGGAGAAGTAACCTAGGGTTTGGCCCAAAGGAAAGTGTGAGAGAGAAAAGGGAAGTGTGAGGGAATGGCTGGAGGAGGAAGAAGGGAGGGCGATTTATGGCCAGGTACCTCGGCGCTGGGTCATGGAGCGCCGAGGTTCTAACTGACCAAGCGCCGAGGTACCGCTCCACCTGCGACGGATGCGGCTGACGTGGCAGACCTCGGCGCTTGGTCAACGAGCGCCGACATGCCCAACCTCGGCGTTGTCTCCTAAAGCGCCGAGGTCGGGGGTCCATTTCTGGACAAAGTTTGTCCAGGGGTCTTTTTGTGAAAAAAATTTAGAAAAAAGGCCAAATTAAAAAAAACACAGGGTGGGGGTGGGCGCCATGCCATTTTCTCCTCTGTTGAAAGGTCAGCGATTTGTCAGCAACAAGAGATTTTTTTTTCCCAAATTTTTTTTGAGAAACAGATTTTTTTTTTCCCAACTGGTACGGGACACAAAGCTCAAGAGGCTGGGCTCTACGGGCCTGTACAAAAATAAGCCCACACATACCAGATGAAGCCCACAGAAGGAGGTCCACTAGTCTGGAGACCGACGTGTCCATCGGCGGCGCCGCCGGTCCCCGACCCGAGGCAGAGGCGGAGTGGAGGTCGACACAGAGGAGGAGCACCGGCGGCCGGACCGGAGGCGGAGGAGGACCGGCGGCAAGACGGGAGGCGGACGAGACGAATCCCGGTGCGGAGGAGGCCAACCCCAGCGGAGAGGACGCGGGGGAGGCGAACCACGGCGGCGGAGGACCTCGGCCGAGGCGCCGTCGGGCGGAGGCCGAGGGTTCAAACGTGAGGCCCGAGCCGCGTACGGGAGAAGCAAGACCGGTGTGTAAATCCCGCTCGGTTGGAAGCGAGCAATAATCGAGGCGTCTGGAAGGAATTTTCGCTTCTGTTGGCCAGAATCAAGGAATAAGCGAAACCAAACAGCTGCTCGCCGGCGCCCTTCCGGGCCGGCCAGGACAAGGAAGGGAACGCGGCGTCGAAGACTCCAAGTGGAATCCATCCATGTTCACCAACGCGCAGCGCCAGGTCGAGCGCACCGGCCGCTCCGGCACTCCGCGAGACCAGTACCTTCAGGTCGTTCCCTTCCCTTCCCTTCCTTCCTTCTTCCAGCGCCCCAGGGGTTGGTGCTGAAATCCGCCCTGGAAATCCGTATTTCGATGATTAACCCGTTCCGCTTGATTGCGCGTGGCCAGGATCTTGTGACCCAGTTCCAGAACGCCACGGATGAAGGTTGGTGTTGCTCCCTTATACTTGGTTCTTTTTACAGGCTGCCTTTGCAGCTCATTCTCTAGCACCATGAGGAGTGTCAGTTTAGGGAGAAATCTCGACAGCAACGGGCTTTAGGTTGAACCGTGCTAGTAATTTGTGTGGTTAGAGGTGATGCTTTGTTGCTACTGGGGTACTCGTTAATTGGTTCAATTGGAAATACATTTTAGTATCGAATGGCACTTTTCCATTGAATATGTTGGATAGTTAGAACAGTATATACACCTGCACTGAAAATCTAGAGGGCAAACGAATATACGCAGGACAAACTGAATTGGTGCAGATGTTTGTAAGGCAAAAAAAAAAAAATGAAAATACGCAACACAGAATAATTTAACCAATACAGGGAGAAAGAACGGGTCCAAGGTATGCTTTCTGCATACTTTGTTTAAACTTCAGATAGATGAGCATCAAAAAACTATCCCAGATGATCAATTTATAATGCGAAAGCTTATGGAGGTGCAGTGTTCTTTTTTGTTGAACTCTTAGGTTCCATACTATTATAGATTTAAAATTGTACACTTAACTTAGTTCATCTTTCTTATTTCAGAGTCTAAGGAGAAGATAGTTGCGAACTTGGCAAATTTCGCGTATGACCCTTTTAACTATGCCTTCATGCGTCAGGTTGTTGGTTACACTCTTTTGGAACAGTAGTTGCAGATTTGCTGTAAAGTCAATCTTGAATTGGCTTTTACCGTTCGATAACTTTATTTTCATTTTCTCAGCTGAATGTCATTGAGTTATTCTTGGACTGCATTACTGAGCCAAATGAAAGGCTTGTCGAGTTTGGCATTGGTGGAATATGTAACTCATGTGTTGGTGAGCAACACGCTACCTTGAAGGCTTGAACTCTATACGACTTATTATTATTATTAAATTTAAATATGAATTCAGTGCAGTACTCACACTTTGTGTGTCCATCTGTGTACATGCAGATCCTGCAAATGCTTCAGTCATTGTTCAGTGTGGTGGAATCCCATTGGTTATACAGTGCTTATCAAGCCCAGTTCGGAATACCGTGGGTGTTTCTATAGCTATTACCATTAACTAAACTATTAGTACCTCCAGATATCATACTTTTTAGTACTTCTTTTTCTCACGGGAAAAGTTTATCTGAAGATAACAGGTGAGTTATGCACTTGGGGCTTTGTATTATCTG
Source organism: Paspalum notatum (assembly GCA_022530915.1). NCBI lineage: Eukaryota > Viridiplantae > Streptophyta > Magnoliopsida > Poales > Poaceae > Paspalum > Paspalum notatum. The sequence continues at coordinate 20,055,503 of CM039684.1, read as the reverse complement.
TGCAATCCTTCAACAAAGAAGGAGATCCTGGAACCCGATGTAGTGAGGACTATAAGAGGATATGCTTCATCTGGAGCTATCAACACCAGTTTCTGCAACCTGGCTAATGCTTTCCTGGAGAAGCATGTTGATCCATGATCTTCTTCGAGAATTTTATAGGGTAAAGCTTATGGTAAGTCTTATGCTTGTGCTGTTTTGTATTTTCTCTATTATAAACTTAAGAAACTAGGGATCTGAACTCGCCGGATTTGATTTTCTAGGTACGATGCGTAGCAACTTGCAAAGTTATCATGATGTCATATATGTGGTATCGAGCATTCTGACACAGGTATTCAAAACAAAAGGAGGCTTCAAGACCGATTCAGAAACAACTTGTTTTTATGAATTTCATGAAATAGTATATGAGATCATTTTTTATGATGTGGAGGACAATATTGTAGATTTTAACAAGTTGGTCTTGTATCAATAAGATGTTTGGATGTACTCAACTTGCTGGAAATTACCGAAAACTTTGCAACCCTTCAACAAAGGAGATCCTGGAACCAGATGTAGTTAGGATTATAGGAGAGTATGCTTCATCTGGAGCTGTTAACACCAGCTTCAGCAATCTGGCTAATGCTTTCCTGGAGAAGCATGTTGATCCATGATCTTCTCTGAGAATATTATAGGTAGAGTAAAGCTTATGGCAACTCTTATGCTTGTGCTGTTTTGTATTTTCTCGATATTACTAAAGAAACTAGGGATCTGAACTCGCCTGATTTCATTTTGTAGGTACGATGCGTTGCAAAATTGTCATATTGTCATATATGTGGAATAATTGATCATTCTGATACCGATTCAGGGAGGCTTCAAGACCGATTCGAAAACAACTTGCTTTTGGAATTTCATGAAATAGTCTATGACATCAGTTTTTATGATGTGCAGGATAATATTATAGATTTAAACAAGTTGGTCTCATTAAAAAGGATAAATATTTATTTAGGGCCTGTTTGGATGCTCTCAACTAATTATTAGTTGCTGGAAATTATGTAAAATCAATTGGTTTGGATCAAACATGTCTATGTAATAAATCAACTAATAGTTATATTACCATTAGCTGATTGAATGCAGCTAATGATAGCTAATTTTTAATTGATCTAAATATTTTTCATTTTCTGCATTGCGTTGCTGCACTACGTGGGAGATGCGACGCAACGCAGCTAACCGAACAGTGCCTCAAAATATTCAGTTTTTATAAAGTAAAATCCAGCCTTGTTACCCACGAGTAAGTGAACATAGCTAATAAAACCAGAAAGTTTAACACGTGATGGGTGGCGGGGCGCGCGACCTGTGTAGCCCATGACCCATCACGCGTGCTGCTGACGGCGGCGAGGTTAGCGATGGAGGGTTAGGGTTCAAGGTGGGGGGCTTTGTGTCCAACAGCCCTAGAGGAGGGACCAGGCATCGCCGGCCAGCGGCGGACGTGGTAGGTGAGTGCCCAAGGACAGCCAGTGGGTGGTGCAGGCGGTGGGGAAGAGGACGGTGGGTGGTGGAGGCGACGACATGGTTAGCGATGGTGGTGGAGCTGGTGGTAGCAGCCAGAGCCGAGGGATGTGGTGGCCGTGGGGGCGAGGAGCGGTGAGATTAGTGGTGGAAGACGGTGCGGGCGGGAACGGAGGCGGCGGGAGTCGCTGAAGTGCATTTATTTTTTAATTTGATCCCTCCCTTAAACTTTTTTGCACAAATGAACCCTCTTTGAAACAATTTTCACTGCATGACCCTTTTTGTGGCGCCACCGGACGATATAAACTGAGAGCTATACAAGTCGAAGACCCAGTGGTGCCACCGGACTGTCCAGTGGCTCCAACGGTCAACTCAGAGCCCAACGGTCGAATTGTCAGAGGTAGCAATTTACACGCACCGGGCAGTCCGGTGGTGGGTATGCAGAAAAGTGGCAGTTTGTCTCTAACGGCTAGTTTTAGAGGTGAGGTCTATATATACCCCCTTAGTCAATGTCCACTTTGTGGTTAGAGTATCCTGAGCTAACACAAGTGTTGAGGCGCTCATTTGATCCATCCCAAGAGTCTCATACACACATTTGAGAGCCCAACCACCACAAAAGCAAAACTAGACATATTCGGCATAGCTAGTGCTTAGTGCATCCTTGCTTAGGCCACCTTGTCTATTCTTCGTGCCTGCGTGCATGACCTTGGTGTATCAAGTGCGGCGGTAAGTCCTGCGAGATCCTCCAGAGTGTGGAGTGGCCACCGCCATCTTGTGAGAGGGAGGAAGGCCCTTGACTGTTTGGCCAAAAGTTTCTCTAGTGGAGACGGCGGGGTAGCTCCACGAGAAGGACTTGGAAAACCCCAATAGCCCTGACAATCCTCTAACCTTGCGTGGGTGAGGCGTAGTCCAAAACTACGCGAGAGAAGGCCTTGTGTGGGTGTGTACTAAGGATATCCGGAGACCTAACCAGAGTTGATTGACTTCCGCAGAAGTCACTTTGCCATCCTTCACCCTTGCGTGGGCGAGGCCACACTCCTTTGAGGATTGCGCGAGAGCAAAGCCTACGGGGGCACCTAACGAGGAGCCGGGGGTGAGACGGCACGTTGGCCTCCCTGAACCTCGAAAAAATTCTCTTTGTCTTCACCGTGTGCCTTCGCTGACATCATCATTGGGAGTTTGCATTCTCTACTTATCTTTTAGCTTCCGCACTAGCTTAATAGGTATAGGTGGAACTAGGTTGCAAGATTTGGCCACGGTAGAAGTAGCAACACTTAACAAAACCTTAGTGCACATAGCTAGATTTACTTTGCATATGTTTTGCTTAGTAGTTGCAGTTTTTAGTGAGTCTTAGTTTTTATAAATCCTAATTCACCCCTCTCTTAGGCGTCGATCCTACCTTTAGGGAGAGTTGAAGTTACGAGTCGGTTTGACAGTCGAAAGGCAAGGGCTCACTACGTCTTCATGAGAATATCCTCATATTCCGATTGGAGTACATACAAGGATATTGTGAAGGAGAGCAATGTCAAATGTTTCGAGGTTGTTGCTGAATTGTAATCCATGTTAGATTTTGTTAAAGCCAAGAAGGAAGTGGTGTGGAGGTTGTGCTCAAACAGGGTGAAGATGATGGTGATGTGAAGCATCAGCTGGTTCGTGATGGTCATTCGGTCGAGGAAGGGAATGATCTCTTGGATGGTCTTTTCATGACAGCCTTGATGCTCATTCGTACAAGCAATTTGACATGTGCGACAACTTTGACCTTGCATTGGCGAGCGACAGATTTTATACTAGGTCATTGATGAAACATTCAAATGATTGGAAAAACAGCTGAGAATTTTGATTAGGTGTTGATTTTTGCTGGGCATCCTATTCTTTGTTGTTTCGGCATCATAATGGAACCAAAGCAGATAAATTCGGAGTTGAGGACACGTATCATTTCCTATTCCAAGTAGATATCCAGCACTGCACTGATAAGATAAATTGAACGATCAATGATAGGCTGGTTACCAAAAAAACTTTTGATACGAAGGTGTTCTATGTTTGGTTTAAACAATGAAATATTTGGTACACCTTACTAACAATATTTTCTAGGAGCATCCAATCTGTCATCCGGAAGAGACAAATAGAGGCCCTAATGTCATGCACGTATGGAATTTAAAACTAATTTCAACTCTCCACCATTTGGACCAACAATACCTTTTTAGGAATACAAATGACTCTAATTCCTCGCAAAGAAAACCAGCAAGCTTCCCATGCTTGCCTCCCCTAAGGTTGTACACACATTCGACCATGCATCACTGCTCAGCTAATAAACAGAACACACTACAATGGAGCTCAAGGCCTGCAATGATGTTGATGAGCCGGCCATCAACTCAGTTGAGGCATATGAACCATTGTCGAGCACCATGTTCTAAAACCTCTGCTCCCGCCCTTCTGCCCTCTTCAATTCTAAGCCTTGAGCACCTCAGGTAACCCAACTGCAACTTTAGACAGCACAATATATGACTTGAAAGAAGCTAGCAGGTTTTCTTTTGTGAAAACAAAATTATAGAAACAAATATTTGAACTTTTTAATAAACATATTTTAACTTTTTAAAAAACAAAAGATGTAAAGCTATTGGTACCCAAAATCAGAGAGACTGAGCCATTCCATGTTACAGCTTGGATGAATTACAGTCCAGCGTAAAAGTGAGTCCATCCAGGCTCCATTTTCTGAACCCTCCAAACACAGCTATAGCAACAATAATGAACTATGGTAGTTGCCATGCATGTAGAAAATGGTGGTTGCTACCATGCATAAAAAAACTTGCAAAAAAACCGAACAGTCATGGTTCGTAGTTTTACCGAATTTATATGCAAATCTTGCTTGATTTGAGAAAATGAAAATCACTTGCAGTACCTTGGGTCTAGCAGAACCTATCGGTTCAAAGCTTTCTTGGTCCCAAATTTTCACTTTCTGATCAGCTTAACTTGAAATATCATAACTACTCGCTAAGAATCTATTTTCACTTCATCAAACTTTTCAGTGTAAAAAACACTTATGTAAACTTCAGTTATTTTAGAAGTATCCAAAGACGTTTTTTCAAATAAAATGTGATTTTGAACTACACCATAAATATGGGGATTAGATCAATTAAATTGACTTCACACTTCTTTTTCTGAGATAGCATCCCATATGTTCAGGTCTGTATCCGACAAACCAGATGCGAAAAAAAAAATTCACTAAACGAATAGAATTCAACAGCAAGGCAACTTGATCTTTGCCGGGTGAAAGACCACACTACATCTCAGTTCAGAAACATAATTAGACACTCATTTCCCCCAAAGCATGCCATTCATCCATTACCCCTTCACAAGAATCTTAAAGTTACTGCACATGGTTAAATTTTGCATAGCTGATTTGGAAGCTTAAAATATGACACATGTCAAATTGAGATAAATGGATGATTCAATCTGTATATGATTCAGCCACTAATGCACTAAACTGAAGGAAACTAACAAGGATTTAATTAATACAGCTCGTAGCAAGTATTGCTTGATTTAAGACATTGACCAAACACAATAGCCATCGGCAGCGGAATGTACCACATGGTCACTATATCGAATACCTTCCCTGCATGCATCAACACGCTATCTTGATCAAAATCGAAATTGTTCAGAAAAAGGAGTCGTCTTGAGGGGTCGAGGTCCTCACCTCACCGGCAGCGGAAGTCGAGGAAGGCGGCAATTCATATCCTCGTTCTCGCGGCCGTCACCCACGCAGGGGCGGGCCCAGTATAGATTCATGGGTATTCAGTTGAATACCCATGATTTCTAAGAAAAAAAATTAAGTATATATAGTGCATATAATACATATGTGAATAATAGTATAAGAAAACATAGAAAATATTGTATTTAGCCCACAATAGCTGTCTTCCTGGGCCTTTATCACCAATCTCCATCCCCATGGCCCACCCCACCAGCCCACCTCCTAGCAGCACGCCAGGAGCAGTCAAGAAAAAAAAAAAAGAGCACGCCAGGATCAGCATAGCAGCACGCCAGGACGTAGCTGCACGCCCAGACCTGTTTTCATGCTGCTAACGCTAGGCGGCAGTGGACAGCTAAAGGGAAGAATTTGAATGATTCTTTGGTTATTTTCATTAGAAGGGAATTTTTCTTGCAAGTCAGGGATAGGGAATCATCGGTCATTTTCAGAAAATTAAGGATTGGAAAGTTATTCTATAATCTGTAAGTATTTTTGTCATTTTGTTCTCTTTTGCTCTGCCTCTAAACATTTCATATGTTGCCACATTGCTATGATGAACAATTAGTGCCTCTATATGTTCAATAATCATGAATTTTATCAATTGTGTGAATATATTGAATGTTGCTCTATTATGTGATATATTTGAGTACCACCAATATATATTATGCAATTAGCATTGCGGGATATTTATATATACCAAATAGTAGGTTTTAGATAATAGAAAAAAATAACCTCTTCAAATTTCGAATACCCAAGTTGAAAAATTCTGGGTTCGCCACTGCACCCACGCCACCTATCTCTTTATCACGGTCACGGACCATGAGGTCCACGCCTCTCGGTTCATCGCTTGAATCCGAACCTGCGAAGGAACCAGCACCAAGACGACCTCCATGGGAGGAGTAGTGCCACAGTCAGGGGGACGGGATTAGGAGACGACGCGAAACAGCGACGCCCAGAGGTGGCACGGATGTTGGCGGCTTAAGGCGGCGTTGACCTCGGAGTGGACTGTAGGGACAGCGGGGCAAGGGTGGCGGCTAGGGTGAGGACGCGGCGCGGCGGCCGGTGGGGCGACCTCGCGGTGGCGGGGTGAGGCGTCCTCGATGCGGAAGGCGGCGCTGGAGTGGCGGAGGAGAGGACGGGGGCGCTTGGGGTGTCGTCGCGGCGGAGGATGAGGGCATGGGGGAGTGTGTGGCGACCACTGCGGACTGCTTCCGTCGCCCGTCGCCTCGCTGGCTATCGCCGCGCCGCGGTCGCTTTCTCACCCCATCTGATCGGCCGCGCGTGCCGGTGTCGCGCTAGGAGGAGAACCTCGTCGTCGTCAGATCTCGGGTGCACCTGGGGGGCGGCGGATCCCGGCGGTGCCGGTGGCAGCGGACCCTCCTCCGCCGGAGCGACGTGGGAAGGAGGCAGCGCAATGTTGAGGAGGAGTTGGTGGTGTCAGCGGATCTAGGCAGAGGATCCCCTGGCAGTGGCGGATGTGGAGAGGCGGAGGATCCCCAGAGGCGGCAGTGGGCTCACGTCGGTAGTGCGGGAGTGAGGGGCGAAGGTCAGCGGGAGCGTCGGTCGTGCGGGCTTGGCGGGGTTGGGCGCGGGAGGCAGTACGTGGGGCGGGGGAGACTGACGATGGAAACCTTACAAACTATTTAAGAGTAGAGATTTTGCTCGCTGATTTTTTACATGACGTTTATACTCAGTTATGCTTGCTGTAAAAAGTTTATGTCTAAAATCTTTTCCTACGATTTATGATAAATCTGAAAACTTAAATGGTTAATAACTTGCTGGAATTTTCATAATTTAATTATGAATCCTTCGTGGCTGAAATTTTGGCAGTGTTTTGTGTAGTATCCATCGCATGTTGTGAATGTTTTGGCTCAATTGACTCTATGTATTTACCAGAAATGAAGTGACTTTTTTTAATGTTAAATGACTAATTTTAAATAAAACAATTAGTATTGTTTTCTTTGTTTTGCATCATGCTTGTGTGTCTTTCATCTACGTATTGTTTCACTTAACATGTTTTGTCTATGACGAATAACTTATTAGGTGTATATATGATTGTATGAATGTATGTTTACTCTAAGTTCATAAAAATACTACTGTCACTAGTGCTAAGAGTGATATTTTGATCTAGCCATCCATACATTAGTAAACATATGCGCAGCTGATATTTTGCTTACTTGTGGTATCTATAGTAATGGTTAGCTCGTGAAGAATGAACTCATAGATGAACTCGTTCCATTCCACGGGTCAATCAAAAAATATAGAGTCAAAAGGCGATGGATCAATTCATTTCTCAGACCAAACACCTCTCGCATAGCGGCGCCGCGAAGCAAACGAAAGTTTTTCGACCTTCCCGCATACTTGGGCAACGGAGCGTTTTTCTATTTTTCTATTTTTAAAATCTTACTAGGTCAAGTGCCCGTGCGTTGTCACGGCGACATAAAATATTGGCGCGAAACATAGATAAAAAAAATAACAAATATTGTTTTAAGAACGCCTATATAATGGTGATATTAAGAACTAAGTACTAATCAGTGCCTCCAATTGAACATGATGATGTCATAACAAATGTAACATTAGGGTACGATTTATAACAAGAAGAAATCGACATATATTACAAGCATATTTATTTATAGACCATCACAAATTACAGATCTAATTCTTTAAGTATAAAGAACACATCACAGTTGTCAAAATGTTTTTTGAAGTCGTTAACAGCAATATAAAACAATTCTGAATTGATGGAAGTAGGCCTGGGAAAAAAGAACCGGAACCGAAGAACCGAACTGAACTAACCGAGATCCGAAGCGGTCGGTTCCTACTTCTGTTGAGAGCTATTTCGGTTCTCATTTTTGAAGAACCAAAATTTGTAAATAACCGAGAAACCGAACCGAAGAATTGAACGCCCATGGAAGGCCTCAGTCACAACAAGTATTACAAGAATCTAATCTACCTAGAATTATAAAATCACAAGAACCACTGTAACTACTACAGGGAAGCAGCCAGAAAGATCCTATTCCTAGGTGCTGTAAATAGCAGGAATTTTCTGCTTATCCGTAGTTACCAGGCAATAACAGAGGATCTTAAGAAATTTGTGCACGCATGATGAACATCTAACAGAATTGAGGGTGTGTATAATTCTAATACAGCTATAATAGTTAAAGCATGCAACCGCACCTTCCTAAAATCAATAAATTTGTCCATCGGGAAAATGGAATCAAATGCCACAACCAATAAATCGATGAGATGGTTTTGTTTTTTATTTTTTAATTCACCTTGCAAATCAAACGCATGGAGTCTCTCACGTCTCCAGTCCGTTGTACAGCCTCAACGATGAGCTGCACCCCATGGTGCTCTTCATGTCCATGGCAATCTGAAAGGACCTCCAGGTAGAGCAGTAATTGGGCTGAAGGTAGAAGATGCGGTAAAGGACGAGGATGCAGGTCAGCCCCGCCATGGCCGTTGTCGTCGTCATTATCGGTGGAGACGGAGAGATTAATGTAGGAACAACACGGGAAGAAGGTGATGCCACTGGCAGGGGCTTCTTCACCGCCGGCTAGCCTCGGTCCTCTCCGGTTGTGCAGATTGGGGCACAGGCTACATGGGGGAGAGGATTGGGACAGGGCAGGAAGCACCTTTGTGGGGAGGCGGTGCAGCGCTGGGCAGGTTGAGGGCGCCCGGCCCGTTAATTTACAAGCGTTGAAGTGGCGGCGAGGAAGCCATCGGTCCGGCAAGGGAGAGCGGAGGCACCAAGGCGAGGGTGAGCGGCGGTGGTGGGGCGAGGGCGAGCGGCGGCGCGGGGATGGGCGAGCGCGGGGCGGGATGGGGAAGAGGCGGCCCGCGCGCCATGGTGCTTTACAGAGGCGGAGCGGAGCGGGTGCGACGGAGTCGGCGCTGGCGGCGAGGGCGACGGAGGCGGCTCCGCCGGCTGCAGTAGCGACGGAGGCCGGGTCGAGTGGTGGGCAACGGAGGCGACGCGCCTCCCTTTCACTGCCGCCTCCCCTCTGCGCCGCCGCCCTGCCTCACCTCCGCGACCGCTCTCCTCGAGCTCCGCCCCGCGTCGTGCCAGATCCGGCGGCCCTCATCGGATGGAGGCGCTGAGGTCACGCCGGAGCTCCGCCGAATCCGTGCCCTCGACATCCACGCCGGGGCTCCACCTCCTCCGTGCTGCCGCCGCGCGACCTTCGCACGGCCGCACGGCCTCTGGAGCCTGCCAGATAGAGATAGGCGGTGGAGAGTGGCCGAGTAGGGCGAGGCGGTGCGGGATAGCTGGAGCTGGGGAGGCGGTGGGCCATGTGGGACGCGGCTCGTGGGGTGCACGGAGGCAACGGACGAAGGGGCGAGGAAGATTGGGGAAACATTGTAAATTTTAGAAGGGGCAGAGAAGAGATTTTACAAAAATATACCGTGCTCATGCTCGGTGTCATTTGCAAAAAAATATACCATGCCTGCTGTCATTCGCTTTTCGGCCCATAAGTCCAAAAGCCCAATAGCATCAGGAGGCCTCGGCATCGTTCGCGAGAAGCCCTCGCGTCATCGTAACCGTCATCACCACCCCACCGCCTTGCCGCCGCCGCCGCCTCCTCCTCCCCTTCCTTCAACTACAAAACCCTAACACAATTCTCCACCAATCCCTCCAATTCCTCATCGCTAGGTAGTCCTTGCGCCTCCATCTCGATCCCCCGTCGATTCAATCTTAACAGGAATACAGGATGATGCCAGGATCGGCGCCGGCGGCCGGGGGCGCCGGTATGTTCGTGCCGGTGGCAACGGCGGGCACGGTGCTCTGCTGCATGTGCGGCGTGTCGATGCAGCCCAACCCGGCGAACATGTGCGCCCGCTGCCTCCGCGCGCGCGTCGACATCACCGAGGGCGTCCCGCGCCACGCCGCCGTGGTTTACTGCCCCGACTGCTCCTCCTACCTCCAGCCGCCGCGTTCCTGGCTGCGCGCCGGGCCGGAGTCGCCCGAGCTCATGCAGATCCTGCTCCGCCGCATCAACCGTCCTCTCGCCCGGCTCCGCGTCTCGCTCTCCGGCGCCGAGTTCGTCTTCTCCGAGCCCCACTCCAAGCGCCTCCGCCTCAAGCTTCGCCTCCGTCGCGAAGTGCTCCACGGCGTCGTCCTCGAGCAGACGCACCCGGTCGAGTTCGTCGTCCACGACCGACTCTGCGACAACTGCTCCCGCGCGCAAGCCAACCCCGACCAGTGGGTCGCCGTCGTCCAGCTCCGCCAGCACGTGCCCCACCGCCGCACCTTCCTCTACCTCGAGCAGCTCCTCCTCAAGCACGGTCAGGCTTCCCTCGCTATCCGAGTCGCCGCAGCCCCCGGCGGCCTCGACTTCTTCTTCGGTTCGCGCTCCCATGCCGCCCGCCTGGTCGACTTCCTCGCCACCGTCGCTCCTATCCAAACTCAGACGGCCAAGCAGCTCGTCTCGCACGACACCAAGAGCAGCGTCTACAACTACAAGTACACCTTTTCGGTCGAGATCTGCCCCATCTGCCGCCAGGACCTCATCGCGCTAAGCCCCCAGGCCTCCCGTGACATGGGTGGCCTTGGCCCTCTCGTCCTCTGTGTCAAGGTCACAAATGCCATTGCTCTTCTTGATCCCCTCACGCTGCGTGTGCACCACCTGGAGGAGAAAAAATACAGGGTGTATAATTTCAAAGCAGCTCTGACTAGCAAGCAGCTCGTGGAGTACATTGTGCTGGACATTGAACAAGAATCGCCGGAAATTTCCATTGATGGGTCTCGATACCAGTTGGCTTATGCACAGGTTGCTCGGCTGTCAGATTTTGGGAAGAATGACACAATCTTTACAGTGAGGACACATCTTGGGCACCTGCTGAATGCTGGTGATCATGCCCTTGGGTATGATCTCTATGGCGCCAACCTGAATGATGATGACATGGATACGGCTATGACTCGGTACAGCTTACCTGAGGTGGTTCTTGTCAAGAAGAGCTATGAAAAGAGGCAACGCACAAGGCGCTGGAAGCTTAAGAGGTTGCCAGTGGAGGAAGAAGCTACAAACAAGGCCAAGGGTGAAGAAGAGAGGAGGCTAGATGAGTACGAGGCTTTCCTCAGGGATTTGGAGGAAAACCCAGAGAGCAGGTTTAGCATGAATCTGTACAAGAATGAGGACTATAGGTCTGAGATGGCATCAACGGTTGGTGATGATGTCCCTACAGTGCCAATTGAGGAGCTGATTGAGGACCTGACCCTTGGTGACGATGAGGAGGATGAAGGGGAAGAAACTGCGCAAGGCAACACTCATGCTGGAATGATGGAATGAGCAATATCTACTAGACCACTGCTTGTTTCTGCATTGCTCATAGAAATGTTGTTTCTGAGTTGCACCTATCAGTTATGATTTTTTTTTCTCCTTGTCACTGCTATAAGAATTTTGGAGGTGTTGCTTGTGTTGACTTGGGACTTGCACCTATCAGTTATATATACTATGTCATTTTTCCTGTGACTGCTATAAGTTACAGTTTTGGTTGTGTTGCTTAAGTTATTTTTTGAATTCTGCTGTTTGTTCAAATCGACATTATTTCAATCCTTATCCTTTATTCATGGTGTAACAATCATGCCCAAAATTCCTTCAAAATGATTTCCTATGTAGTGTTTGATATGTTGTTTCTTTGTCACAATGTTGCCCATCCCTATGTAAACATTATAGAAATTATAAGTTATACTTTCAATTTTACAATTTATTTTATCTAAGTGCAACGATGGTCCTAACTAATTCTGCTGTTATAATTTCTGTTTGCTTGTAACTAATTTACTCTTTGATCATACTAAGATGAATGCACCAGAGTTTCTGAACTTACTCATTTGAACTGTCATATATGTTTGGGATCGACATTGTCCCAGCAGCCCTGTATTGACGGTGTAGCAACCATGTTCGCACTATTTGGTAGTATCAATTTCAGTCACGGCACTTGAAGATTCAGCCATTAACCATATACTTCTATCTGGGGCTTTAGCCATTATTATGGTTGTGCAAGTAATTCCATCTTAAAAAAGTAGTATCTAATATCATGTTTGCCCGTTTAATTCATTGGTCATGCTCTGGTTGTATTTTTTAAAAGTATCTAGTATCATGTTTGACCGTTTTATTATGGTCATGCTCTGGCTTTATATTTCTATCATGTTTGTATCTGATTTTGAAAACTTAAATTAGCCCTTCTTACCTGTTTTGTATCAATTAGCCCCTCTTACGTATTGTAAATATAATATAATCTAATTTAAAATATAAATAGTGGAATAGATAGGCCGGCCTTCTTACGTACTGTCGCTGCGTTTGTTAGGGCCTGATTGGATGCCTGCATTTGGGTGAGCCAGGCTCTTAGGATACGGGATACGCTGTTTGGTTACACCTACATGCATCTGGCCATCTGCAATTCAGTGTTTGGTTGCCTGTTTTCCTGCGCTGGCTTGCACTGCGGGATGCAAAAAGTGGCGCTGAGCCAGGCTCCCGGGTAACAAGTTCCATTCCCGTTTCTACTGAGCCTGGCTCTGGCGGCCCTGGCTCATGTGGCTTGGCTTGCCTACCCAGCCAACCAATCACGCCCTAGACTACCCGTCCTAGCTCTACGCGCTTTGTGAGAGCCCGTGTGCCCTGTAGGCGTTGGAAATGAAAGAACGTTGGCAGATTTTATCAGAACCTAGCACAGGTGCGCGTTGATGGGTCGTGACATTTTTGTTCGGAAATGAAAAATAAAATGCAGACTTTTTAGACTACCTTTACCAGAATGTCTATATGCGCTGCTTGTAATGTTTGACACTGTAGCGCTACTGTAGACAGATATGATAGTTGAAATAATGGATGAATATGGATGAGCAATACTTTTACTTCAACGGTTGGAGATAGTGCATATCTTGGTTTAAGTTTATATTGTCAGCAATATGAGATTGTCGTTGGAATATGCACAGGCGATGCTTTGCAGTTTGCACAAACACTGGTCGACAGGCCTAGAGACGCATGCATCGTCTCAGAAACACCCACATGTGCGGGGAAGCTTCCCCGTGGACCGTATCATGTATGCCTTTTCCCTGACCTTTCTCTCTGCGTTCCTCCTCTTCTCCTCTGCCGTTAATCTCGACGCGGTAGCAACCTTGTTGATCCTCGACATCTCCTCGTTGTACTCCTCCAGCGCCTTTGCACGCTTCCTCTCCGAATCACTCTGCAAGAGAGAAGATATCTCAGTGTTTTTTTTTTTCGTGGTGTATAAGTTACATTTCCGATTGCAACCAAAATGTTGCATTTATCGAAACCCAAATTCAATTCCCCAAGAGAGCCCAATTCCGAGAGCCAAATGGGGTGTAAAGGTTTTGAAACTGTGCAGTTTAAGATTTTACAAATCAAATATATGTCCGGTGGGTTTTTTCTAGTATTAGTTAAGGAGCATTGGAGGTTCTCAGTTTTGGCAGGGGCTGCACAGAACGAACCATCTGTTAAAATGGCAGTAAAACTGTTTTTTTTGACCGACTGCTAGTCGGGGGAAGTGCCTCTTAAAGCGACTTACTAGATTTGTTCTTTCAATGTGCTGACCCTGGTGGAAAATGGGACATAAAGACTAAGTTCAAAAAAAGTTTGAAGAGGAAATGGAACAGTGGGGGAGGTCTAATGGAAAATAGAAGGAATATATGTATGGCAAGAAGACGATGATATAACTCATATAATATGGGCCCGTATAAACCGAAATTTTTTCATTACAAATCTCTGAACAAATTCATAACTAATAGATGGTTGAGCAGTAGAGAGCATTGCTGCTTTTGGAAGTGCAGGATACAATTGAGAATCTTAAAGCTTTCCTGTGGCAACTTTCCTGTGGAGAGCATCGCTAGGATTGTATTTGTATGGACTGCCTGCACTAAATTTTTAATTTGGATAGTTTTCCCACTTCTATAGCCGACTTCTTGGGGATTTTTGGAAAGGGTAATGCTCCATATCATTTGAGTATGTTCTTCCTTTTTTTGCAAAATTTACTTGGGCTGTATTCAGAATAAAATGGCGATAGCAATAGAGAAGAAATTCGTCCATAAGCCTATGAAAAGTAATGTTGTATGGTGTTAATTTTCTGCAAAAGTAGAGACCTCCGTTGAATAAGCAAGACCAAGTGCCTGGAAGAGGTGATTAGGAGAATGCTGGGCCTGGCTAGGACATTTCTCAGCTTTCAAGACTGGTGTCCGATGTCAACAAGATGTAGTTTCTTTCAGTTTGAATTTGAATAGGATGGCTGTGGTTTGTCTGGTGTTGTGTGTTGAATGTGTTCAACACTTCAACCTGGTTGTGTTAGCATGTACGTATAAACATTCTATAAAAGCTAAGGTCATTCTCTTAACAAAACACACAAAAAAAGAAAAAAGAGTTCATGCAGTGAATTTAAGGAAGCAGCAGAAACCTACCTCAGATTTGAGTTCCTTCTGCCTCTTGGCCTTGGCCTTCTTCTCGGCTTCCCATTCAGCAATGGTCTCCATCGTCTCGTTGTACCTAGAAGAAATCGGTGGAAGCCCAGTTGAATGTTACTACTATCTTCAAACAAGGAGTAGTTTAAAAACGATCGTTGTAACGACATTGAACTGATCATCGCTTACTGCTTCTTGATTTTAGCCAGCTTCTCCTTCTCCCAAGCATCTGCCATCATTTGGGCTTCACTGGATGAAGCCATTCCAGGAGTAGGAATTGCACTCTCTCTATTGGAACGGGAGCCCACTTCATTCCCTTGTTCTGGCTCAAATTTCCTGCTTAGTTTCTTTTCTGGTGCTTTTGGGAAGTTGCTTGGGGCAGAATCAGCCAGCAACTTCCCTTCCACCTTTCCATCTGGAATTACAGCTTCTGGCTTCTTCTGTGTCGGTCCTAATGGCTTCCTCACTGACACATTAGCTGAAATTTCCCCCAAATGACAGTATATAATGTCAACACAGAAGAAAAAAATCACATTACTACTCATTGTATATAATTAAATTGTATACCTCCTGGTCCATCATTGTAATCGTCGTCTATGTGCTCTTTGCCGCTGAACCATTTTGAAGACTTGCTGCCTTCAATAGGCCGTTTAAGGCTCTCGCCTCTCTTGGGTAGTGTTGCCCGTGGCGCATCGATTGAAGAAGCAGACTGCTTCCTACTACCAGGTCCAGGTGCAAGCTTCTCTGCCACGGGCTTCCTTTCGCTTCCAAACTTGTCTGCAATAGGCTTCTCTTGAGACACTGACCTCTCCTCTTGCGCGGCAATAGCATACGCCACTGCTGCCACCATGGCTGCATACTCTGTGTCGTACTGATCTGCACCACTCACTAGCCCTAGAAAATGATCATGTCGACTTGGATCAGTCACCTTCCTCGATAATTTCAACCATTTCAACATAAATCAGATGAACATATATAACAGGTTAACATAAATCAGATGAACATATATAACAGGTCTCACTAAACTTTATACCTCTACCATAACCTGTGCTTTCCTGAGATGGTCCTGGTATAGTCACACCGATACCATGATCTTCCTGCCCGGCACCAGAAAACCTAACCCTGGAGAGACGAAACAGCAACATCGCAAAAATCATCATCCAATCTCTAAATAGTTGTCTTCCAACACAAGATGGATAATTTATGCAGATGCCGTTACTATGTTATGGAAAAATAACATCTTATTGCATGAGATTAGCTCCATTTTGAAGACCTTTATCTGTAAAGGAATAACGGAAGAACAAGAAGAAATGCTAGAATGACATGAAATTAGTTACACATAAGGTTACAATCGTCTGAGCAGCAAAATGAAGCAACAAACCGATGAAGCTGTGAAGGTTTCTCGCAAAGCTACCTTAGATGTTTGATGTCGCCCTCCATGGCGTATGATCGCATTTTGGAGAACAACCAAGAGCTCTTCGTATATATGGCTAACAGGCGCTCCTCACCCCAAATTGCCTGTAATATTTTTACATATATACATATATAGAGAGAGAGGAGGAGGTTAGAGAGAATAAGAGATAGAAGGCACGAAAGCACTTGTTTTGGACACAAGCAAGAGAGGGGGAGAAGAATCGAGTTTGCCCGGTTAAAGTTTTTAAGAATCTCTCAACCCATGCCATTTGCTTGCTTTGTGTGACAGCTACTACTCCAGGTAGATTCTTGGCTCCCCTTTCTGAAGTTTTGGGCGTCCTACTCTGTTGTGTAGTTGTTACATTGCTGCACATCAAAAGTTCTTATTGTGTTTGGGTACACTGCCTTATATATTTCTATCAAAAAAATATTTCAGTACCTTTTATTTTTCTAAAAAAAAATCTTCACTTCTGCGTAACTTATATCTTTCCCGAGTTATATTAATAGCTTATGCTCAACTTCCATAATTTATAGTTCTTTGAATAATTTATATTTTTCAGAAGTTGTGGGCATAGATTGACTTCCGCATATAACTTGTACTTTCTGTAAATTATACACATAACTTGTATAAAGGTTTAGAAAAATGATAGCAGCAAAAAAAAAGAAAGAATGAAAAAAAGCCATGCAATTGAAAAAAAAGGAAAGGTAAAAGGATTGTGGGCCAGCTCAATGCGTGCGTCCGCGCCCACATCGTTAACATTTATTTGTTGTAATTTGCTTTATTACTAAAGATAGTTTGAGTACGAATAGTATTTTTACATGTCAAAATAAATTTTTAATAAAATGAACGATTGAAGTTAAAAAAAATGAACTATATCGTACATTTATGAACGGAGAGAGATGGATCGTTAATTAGGATCAGATCTAATAAGCGACTGCGGCATGTGGGCACTATTGGGACTGCTTGAAGCCATTTCTCATGGCTGTCGCTGTGCTGTACAGCTAGCAACTTTTAGTGGCTGCAAATTGTACAGTACCATGTTTCTTGACTGGATGTACAGCGATGATCACTCCCTGTTGGCCCTTTTCATTTTGGGATCCAGGCTCCACATCATGATATGAAGGACTATTTTAGCAACCTCATTTTCTACAAGGATTGGAGGGGATTAAAGAAAATTGAGAAAAAAATGAACTTATTTTCCCTAATTCTTTTCGTTTCTATAGAAAATAAGGTCATCAAACTAGTCCGAAAGATGCCATGGTGCGGTCCATTCTCAGCTCTAAAAATCAACTGAATGTCTTCTGTAGCTCTTGTTCGCAGAGCGGATTCCATCCGCACCCTCCCAAAAGAACTCATCAGCCTGCCATTGATATGGCAGCGGATTTCCGACGACGACAGTGGTTCCGTTCTCTTTACTCTTTAGAGGGTAGCGGCGTGTATATGCTACGGCTACACCAAACAATACGGGCACCTAGTAGTTTACCGGCGTCGTGATTTTATTAGAAATCATAAGGGGAAGACGAAGCAGCACGGCCTTGGAGCACCATGTTGACCTCCGAAGCCTAGTGAGTCAATATGTTATTGCTAAACGCTTTAACACACAAGTTAACATAAAGATCATGTGCAAAGATGCTAGTATGTCGTTTGGCATTGGGATGCAGGTCTAGCACTCTGGCAGCACTAGACTACAGGCACTGTCGTCGAGGAGATATTTAGATTCATCTCTGAGAGGTGATGCTCCCCGGAGACCAGATGCTGAAGTGCGTCCACATCGGGCTGCTGTGTGTTCAGAGCAACCCGCACGACAGACCGATGAGTCGACGGTGAATGTGATGCTCAGCAGCAGCAATCGCTCACTCCATGCCAGTGGCGGAGCCAGCCTTGGAGCACAGGGTATACCAGAAAGAAAAAAACAACAAAAATAATCTTGATTGGGGTTCAAACTCGGGTCTTGGAGACCAAGGCAACAGGCGCTACCACTAGGATAACTAGTGTTTCGTGTTTTTAGGGTATGTCTCGGCATATATGGACCACCCCTTGGCTCCGTCACTGCTCCATGCTCCACTGAAGCCGGCATTTTTCAACCATCATAGCGGAGCCTACTCAAGCATAATAGGTTCATAATCAGATCCTACAGCTTCCCAGTCCATTGGTAGATCAGGGGTCAGGGGCGATGTCACGAAACGAAGTGTCAGTTAGCGAACTGGAACCAAAGGTGAGTCCTGAACCAAAGGGGTCAGGGGCAATAGGGTATTGTACTTTCGCTTTTGTTGTAGGAAGCTATAGGAATCAAGAAACGTGACACAGCCTTAGCATTTGTATTACTGAAACTGAAACCTGAGTCATGTTTCCACTTGATGCCCTCTCCGGTTGTATACACAGTAGACTTCAGTTTTTGTATTTTAGCGTCCCTTAATTCGTGTTTAGTGGCTTTTTGGTCGCAGTGGTGGGTGACTTGGTGTGCACCGTCTGATATTATGATTTGTGATGATAGTAGCTCAGCAGCTTATTCTGTCTAAATAAAGCGTGTGCATCGGCGGCATTATTAGGTTGCAGCTGATACTGATGTGATATGGAAGTTTGGTTTTGGTCTATGGTTTGCAGGCTTGCAGCCAGGTGTGTTGCCACGTATACATCACAAACTCATATTAATCGTATAATAATGGACCATATCTTTCTGTTGCACACGAGATGTTGTGTACCTTAGGCAGTAGATAGAAGTACTTTTTCTCGCACTTATTAGTTGGGTCTGTGTGTACCACTGGAAAAGCCTGATGTTTTATTATAGAAAAAAAAAGCCAATATAGAGCCTTGATATTACTAGTATGGACTTCTTTCATTAATATATGACGTTTCTAGTTTAATCTACATTATAAAAGAGTGAGTTTTTTAAAAATCTTTTTTTACCTAAGGCATAAGTATACCCCTCACGCTAGCTCCACAGTTCGAAAAAGGTTGGAAAAGGGTGAAAAGGCGTAAAATCCATAAATGCAAAATGTTTTATCTATTTTCTTTTTTATTTCTCACCTCATTTTATACGCACACCCACGTGTTACTGTCAATCAGGTTTCCTTCCTCTAATTCTATTTTTCTTTTTTCTATTGTCTGATCGATCATCTCACAACACGTGCGTGTTGCATATATATATATATTATATACACTAAATATGCTAGTTCTAAAAATATACTGATGACCGGAGGGCAGAGGGGTACAACTTTTCTAGTGGGAATGTACTGCGTTTTCCTGGCAGTTATCGGTCGTGACTCAAGACATGCGTCCATTATACTGGCCATTGACCAATGCAAGCAAAATGGTTGCGGAAACACAATGGACTCACTGGGAGAGGACCTTCCGCCGGCGGCGAAGGGATGATATCGGATTTATGGGAAAAGAGTCGCTGCTGCCGTTGCCGTGCCGACTGCAAGGGAGTTGTCCCAACTCCAACCAAAATCGGGCACTGATTGCTGCGGCAGTACGCACGTATGGAGGAGCAGTAGGTAGGCCATGTGCGAAACGATCGTCTGATGGGGTCGTTGGTTGAGATCACGTGCGCCGCAGTACGACGGGGGACGGACGGGCGGGCGTTGATCAGTAACCGTTAGCAAAAGACGACTTTGGTTTCCTTGGCTTGTGCGTTGTGCCTAGTCTAACCTCTGCTAAGACCAAATCCAGCAGCAGACTCGGAGCAGAATCGAAAATCCCTTGCTATTTAAATTTAATGAGAAAGGAGTTCGATCTTGCTCAAACGGTCAAACCCTCTCAGACCGCTAGACAGATCATCAACTGGAGCTTGGATGAACAAAGCCTGGTTCCCGTCCGTGTTCGCACCCACGCACCCACCAACAAACCCCGAGTCCCCGACGCTGGCTGCTGCGTCACCGCGTCTTGGTGCTCTGGCTTTGGGCCCGCCCAACCAAAAAGAACCCAACGGGCCCGGCCGCCCCGTAGGCGTCAAGAAATAGCCTTGCATTGGCGAACGCCCCCCGCCTCGATCAGACGCCACTCGGATCAATCCATTCCAGTCACCACGCCACCACTCCTAGACGGCTAGGCGCGGCGGCGGCGGCGGCGGCGGCGGCTCCGGCCCCAAGGTGAGGCTCTCGGCCCTCGGCTCCTCCGCTCGCCCGGCGCTCCTCATCTCGCCGCATTGCTCGGCGGATCGGTTGGGTTAGCTAGGTCCCCTCCCCGTATGGTTCCTCGCCCACCCACCCCACCTGGGTCTCCTCTGCCTCAGCCATCTCATCTCTTCTCTTCTCTTCTCTAGTGGGTTATGGTGAGAGGGGACAACAGGCGCAGTCCTCGACCCTGATGGCTTCCCCTCAACTCTCGTGTGTGCCTCAGGGTTCTGAACTTCTGATGGTTCATTCCGCGGTGCGCTTCTCTTTGACCGCTGGTGCACTGTAAATAAAATCCTTTCAACTTCGGATCCACCTCGTCCTGAATTCAGTCCAGCCAACCTTGCACGGGAAACTCTGGGTTTGCCTGGAATGTTTACTTCGACCGACCAAATTGCCAAGGGTGCTGTTTATACTGTTTCTCATGCTCCCGATCAAACTGAATTAGTAGTAGTAAATTGGAACTGAGTTTTGCTGCGTTGAGCAGATGGGGGACGTTGCAAAGGACTTAACGGCCGGGACGATGGGAGGCGTTGCCAACCTCGTCGTCGGGCACCCGTTCGACACCATCAAGGTGAAGCTCCAGAGCCAGCCCACCCCTGCTCCCGGGCAGATCCCCAAGTATGCTGGCGCCATCGACGCCGTCAAGCAGACCATCGCCGCCGAAGGACCCAGGGGCTTGTACAAGGGCATGGGGGCTCCTCTCGCCACCGTTGCCGCTTTCAACGCCGTCCTGTTCAGTGTCAGGGGGCAGATGGAGGCCCTCCTGAGGTCGGAGCCGGGTGCGCCACTCACGGTGAAGCAGCAGGTCGTCGCGGGTGCCGGTGCTGGAGTCGCGGTCTCCTTCTTGGCGTGCCCAACAGAACTGATCAAGTGCAGGTTGGTGGATTCGAGCCACTTTCTTTTTTCATCTCCCCATTGTTTACCTGAATGGGATTTCGCAATTTAACTTGGGGTTCCATGCGGTCAAATATAAAATTGTCATGCATCCCAGTGACTCTCAGTTCAATCTCACTTGCATCATATGCCACACTGCATCTATGTTATAGCATCCTTCATTTAAGAAAAACTGTTTAGAATTCACTGTGTGGCTTTGGCTGAACATCTGAACAAATGAAGTTACTCATTTCTATGGCCTGTGCTATTCGTCTTACAAATGAAGTTTCTGCAAGATAGACTCATGTAGAACACGTAACGATATTTTTCCTCATATGTGTAATGCGCTTGCATTCATATGCGTTCATGTCAGATACTAAATTGCCATTGATTTCAGTGTTTCTCAGTTCAGCCCACTTGCATCATATCATGGCTATTTAGATTTGCATATAATCTGCCATAAGCATGGATTGTTCAAAAAATGTGTTTGTATCTAATATCAACACAACCTAAAATGATTTTCTGTGCCTTTTTAGTTTGCAAATAGTGTTCCTGCTAGTCAAACTCATGTAAAATGCATCAGCCCATGTGCATCATACCATGGCTGTTTGCATTAGCATAAACATCTGCCATGAGAGCGGATCAATGGAAATTTTGTTTGTATCCAATGTCAACACAGCCTAAAATGATTTCTATATTTTTTCAGTTTTCAAGATAGATTCATATAATACACATGTTAATTCAAATTGCTTTCAGAAATTGTGCTGTTGTCTACTGTGCATTTTATGTCACCTGAAATATTTTCAGAAAAAAATAGTGCTAGACATAGTCATGTAAAATTAATTGTGATCCAAATTACGGACCTGTTTTCTTGCAAGCCTGGCCTTGGCAGCGCTGGATAGGCAGCATTGACAGCCACAGGTGTCGAGGGAGCGCTGTCTGGGCTAGGCAAAGTTTCTAATTTGTGAAGCAAACATGAAACCGCCCCTGCATGTATTGCTGCGCCGGTCTGTGCTATCAACTGCTTTGCATCTTACATTCTTTGAGAAAACTTTTCAGAAGGGGCAGTGTTTCTCTGTTCATGCTACTTGCTGCATATCATGTTTCATTTATGGTGTTCACTTGATATGTTCAATTGGAATTGATGCGAGAAAGTCCTAATGTTTGCTCTTTTTGGGATGCCATTTCTGCAGACGTTACAAATCATACATGTATGTAAGATACTATTTGCCTTGCACTGCAGTGATTCTCAGTTTATTTCACTTGCATCATATCATGCCTATTTGCATCATATCATGCCTAACTCCACTAGATTAACGCTAGTAGTGTCTTCCATGACTCGTAATGGTCTTTACCAAAGACCATAAAATTGGACTGCTGAAAGGTTATTTTCTGTCAATACAAAGAGATAAGAGTCCGTCAAATCTTTTTCTGTTTGTGCACAAATCATACTCATTTGGAACAGACGGTTACTGGTTCTAAGCTAGATTCCCCCTCTCCTTGCAGGTTGCAAGCCCAGAGTTCCTTAGCGGAGGCAGCCGCTGCTTCTGGTGTGGCTCTACCCAAAGGACCGATCGATGTGGCAAAGCACGTCGTCCGTGACGCCGGCGCCAAAGGTCTCTTCAAGGGTCTTGTCCCGACGATGGGCCGTGAGATCCCAGGCAATGCGGTGATGTTCGGTGTGTACGAGGCCACGAAGCAGTACCTTGCCGGTGGCCCAGACACGTCGAACCTTGGCAGGGGCTCCCAGATCCTGGCCGGTGGTCTTGCCGGTGCCGCCTTCTGGCTGTCCGTGTATCCAACCGACGTGGTGAAGAGTGTGATCCAGGTGGATGACTACAAGAACCCCAGGTACTCCGGGTCCCTCGACGCGCTGAGGAAGATCGTGGC
This sequence comes from Paspalum notatum, assembly GCA_022530915.1. Classification (NCBI taxonomy): domain Eukaryota; kingdom Viridiplantae; phylum Streptophyta; class Magnoliopsida; order Poales; family Poaceae; genus Paspalum; species Paspalum notatum. The sequence goes on along the minus strand of CM039684.1, from coordinate 20,032,572 downwards.
GGCTGATGGTGTGAAGGGCCTGTACAAGGGGTTCGGACCCGCCATGGCACGCAGCGTTCCGGCCAATGCCGCGACGTTCGTGGCTTACGAGATAACGAGATCAGCGCTAGGTTGATTGCTCCATTGCCATTGCTGTTTCTTCTGCTGGAGCCTGGAGCAACACCTTGCAGAGCAATTTTGGCATGGAACATTCACTGATTTACACATTGGCAAGCAGCCAAGCATTATTTGTTAGGGAGGGAAAAGAAAAGGGGGAACTTTCCACTGCACTGGTGAGATTGTTTAATAAACAAAGCTTAATTGAAACTCTGTTGGTTGGAAGGAAGAGTGGTAGGTGATCGATAGATACTTGTGGCCTTGTCGTAATGGTTGGCCTGGAGTGGATTGGGCATCCGACGGTGATCCGACGGCGTGGGAGTGGTGGTGATTGTTATGGTGAGAATGAGATGGTAGTGGCCTAGTGGGTTGGTGGCCCGTGGTTTTGTTGGGTTGTGTGGCGTCTGGTGGCGAGTGGCCCTCGTCAGCTCGTGTCCGTGTTGTTTGCCCGCCACTGGCCATGCCTTTTCCTCGACTTCCTGACCTGAATTTTGTTGCCTCTTCCTTTATATATGCGTTAGTTTCCTTTTTATTAGTACTAGTATACTGGATTCAAAAAAAAAAAGTACTAGTATACTGCTCTCTTTTTGCTAGTGGCATATGCGTCGTATATTTTTGTAGTCCAAGTTGCCGCCCTGGCTGTGGAGGAGCCAGCTGTGTCATAACGTTGGAGTCTGAGTCGTCTCGTTGGGTGGGGAGGACGAGGCACCCATCCCGTGGATCCGCCTCCGTTGCCGACCTCCGCCGCCGCCGCACCTCTTTGTACAAGTATGGATCGTTCCCTTCCAGATTACATGGTTCGTTGTTAGACCATTGTGTGTTCTTGGTTGGTTGTGCATACGCATTGCTAGAGCGGAGCTCCCTGTGTCTCTCTTTGATTTGGGGATTACTCAACCTGATTGAACTAGTACAGTTCTGCTGATTTATCAGACGGTAGCATAATCATCAGATCATGTGATTTTTGCTTTGCTTTTTTTTTTGAAAGACTTTGCTTTATATCTCGCAAGCAATCCGTCCTCGTTCTAGCAAGGAATACCTTTCTGGAAGAAAAGATCCGAATCCGGTCCCATTTCCCGTTTCCGGTACTGATCTCGAAATGTGAATTCCGGTTCGAAAAAAGATGGATTCCGGTTTCAAATTCGTCGATAAAAGTTGGATTTCGGCTATGGAACCCTGCATTCAAGTAAAGTCCCCTTGTGCAAGACACTGCTCGTTGCCGAAAGGGCTCGCCGGGTAGTGGGGGCGTACTGTGCAGTTACAATGCATGGTCTTGTATATGTTCCCGCTGTGTCTTCTCATGTTAGAACAAACTTGTCTGCCTACACTCACATCACATATATGCTCCTACGACAAAGATTCGTCCGAACTTCCAAGCCGTAGGTTCATAAGCCATTTGATGGTGTAACAATCACCAAAGATTGTAAGCACTGGATGATACAAAAGGCCGGAATTTTTTTTACCCGATCTAATTAAAGGGTACATGAGTATTTCCTCACCAGGTGACTGCAAATAGCAAAGTATGTCTGCTCTGTGCTCCTCCGTTCGCCGTTCCTGTCCACAAAGTTCAGCTTGGTGTTAGCTAGGTTCAAGGAAAAAAAAGGTGACAGCTTGGTGTTAGGTTCAGGAAAAAAGGGGGGCAGAGAAACAGATAGAGTTTGTCTTGGCCACAAAATGTTTATGTGCTTCTACAACCAGAAGCACCTTGGTTGTGAATGTTACCTTTACTTACATCTATTCAACTTTGCTGTTTGCTGAACATACATATATGCATGTAATAAGAAGACTAATGTTAAGATGCTGGAACCGAAAGCAGTGAGTAGAAACTGGCATTCAGTTTGGCAGGCAGCAGGGGGCAGGCCCACCATGATTCATGGGTATTCAGTTGAATACCCAAGATTTTGGACAAAAAATTTTATACATATACTAAGTATACTATATATGTATATGGAAATAGCAAAGAAAATGCGTAATACAGCTTCAAATGCCAATTCAGCCCATCCTAGTGCTTCTTGGGCCGTTTCCCTTCCTCTGGACAGCCCACCCGGCCACCCCACGGCCCATGTCGCAATGCGCCCAGCCCCCCTGCGGCTAATCCGCTACGGTGCGTCGGCCGGTCGGCGCCCTTTCGCCCCGACGCCTGACCTCGCTCTCAGCCGCTCCCAAATCAAAACCCTAGGCCCTAGCGAAATCCCGGTGGCAGTGGAGGGAGCCGGCGCCCGGCAAGCGCTAGTCGGCGACGCCGCGAGCCCGCGACGGCGAGGGAGCGACGGCGACTGGGCGACGTGAGTCCGGGTCCGGCCAGGACTGGGTCTGGCGACCGGCGGCGGCTAAGCGCCTAAGCAGGCGCTAGGCGGAGGCGGCGGCTGTCAGTCTCGCGGACCCGGCGAGGACCCGACGCGGTAACTGCGCCCCGGACCCGGACAGACTCCAGAGCAGCGCGCCGCCGCGCCCACCCCAGACGGCGGACGCCGGACAGGTGGACGGCCTGGCGGCCTGCTCCTGCTGTCTGCTGGCAGTTTTGCGTTCTGGACTTCCGATTTGAAGATTCCGGTCAGTAAAGTGCATTGTGATTTACTGATCTTCAAATTGTTTGTCTATTTATTATTGAATGGTTGGTTGAATAGTGAATACTTGAATTTTGAAGTGATTCCGGTCAGTAAGGTTGCAAACATGAAGAGAAATAATTTGTTTTGTGTCCGGCACTCTAGTTAAATCATATGTTGCCTCATTGCTATATGTTGTGTTGAACAATTTGTTTTGTGTACCAATATATGCTATATTAATTTATATGTTGCCTCATTGCTATATACTGTGTTGAACAATTTGTTTTGAGATATATATAGTACCAATATATGCTATATAATTAGCGATATGGCATATTATACATGCCAAAAATATAGGTTCTCTAAGCTAGCTAAAATTTTTTTTACCCCCTCAAAGTTTCAAATACCCAAAGTGAAAATCCCGCGCCCGCCACTGGCAGGCAGACACACAGCACCCAGCTGAGATTCGCTAGCGTGGCTCTGCGTGTGTGCACGGGCACGGCAGATGGGCGACGTGGCCAAGGACCTGACGGCCGGCACGGTGGGCGGCGCGGCGCAGCTGGTGGTGGGCCACCCGTTCGACACCATCAAGGTGAAGCTGCAGAGCCAGCCCACGCCGCCGCGCTACGCCGGCGCCGGCGACGCCGTCCGGCAGACGCTGGCCGCCGAGGGCGCTCGGGGCCTGTACAAGGGCATGGGCGCGCCGCTCGCCACCGTCGCCGCATTCAACGCCGTCCTCTTCACCGTCCGGGGCCAGATGGAGGCCGTGCTGCGCTCCGAGCCCGGCGCGCCGCTCACCGTCGGCCAGCAGGTCGTCGCTGGTGCTGGCGCCGGAGTCGCCGTCTCGTTCCTGGCGTGCCCCACCGAGCTCATCAAGTGCCGGTCAGTTACTCAGTTGGGACACTCTGCTGATACATTGTTGTTTCATTCTGAAGATCAGCAATCACATCCAATCATCCCTTGTCAGGTTGCAAGCCCAGAGCGCCTTGGCAGGCGCTGTTTCTGCACCTGCTCCTGCCGCCGCTGCCGCCGGCGCGGGAGGTGTCGGTGTCGCAGCCGCCACCGTCACTACTGCCCCGGCCGCCGCGGCGGTGAAATACGGCGGCCCGATGGACGTGGCGAAGCACGTGCTGAGATCGGAAGGCGGCGCGCGCGGGCTCTTCAAGGGCCTGGCCCCGACGCTGGCGCGGGAGGTCCCCGGCAGCGCCATCATGTTCGGCGTGTACGAGGCGACCAAGCAGGCCCTCGCCGGCGGGCGCGACACGTCGGGGCTGGGCCGCGGCTCGCTGATCCTGGCGGGCGGGGTCGCCGGCGCCTCCTACTGGGCCCCCGTGTACCCGACCGACGTCGTCAAGAGCGTGCTCCAGGTGGACGACTACAAGAACCCCAAGTACTCGGGCTCCATGGACGCCTTCCGGAAGATCCTCGCCGCCGACGGCGTCAGGGGCCTGTACAAGGGGTTCGGCCCCGCCATGGCGCGCAGCGTGCCCGCCAACGCCGCATGCTTCTTGGCGTATGAGGTGACCAGGTCCGCGCTAGGGTGATATCATATATATTATCATCGCCGTGGTGGCTTTGCTGCTCGCGGCCTCGCGCCGTTTCAGCTCCTCCTGAATTATCATTTTCTGATTCTTGTCATGACGATGGTCTGATGTCGACAGTGTAATTTTTTTTTTTTGACAGAAGACAGTGTAATTTATCACTAAAAGAAAATTCCTCCATGGATCTGCAATAAATTTCCTTGGGGCTTTGCAATTACTTGCTTTGGCGCCATGGCCATGAGATTTGTGAACCTGATATGCCTTGAAACGATGGAAGCTGACATATGAGGCCTTGCATGTGGCGGCACCGGGACTTTTGCGTTAGCCGGTGACTAGTTAGTACCGCATGTCCTAGAATTTAGGAGATCATGATACTGACCTCTCACAGTTGCAGCTTCAGACGTTGTTAAGTTCGTGATGCCGATCTCATTCATGTGTCACGACTCTGGTCTTAACAGTTTCCGCATGCATAGGAGACACATGAAAGTAATATGTCTATATATAGCGGTAAACTTTATGTTGAACACAAATGGGGTGGTGGCGCAGTTGGCTAGCGCGTAGGTCTCATAGCTAAAACGTGAGTGATCCTGAGGTCGAGAGTTCGAGCCTCTCTCACCCCAAATTTTTTCCCCCTGCCATTGTAAATCACGCCAATTACTTTTCCTTTTCTAGACGCCAGCCAGGCAACAACTTTTGACCCCTATGTTTTTTTTTCTTCCAATTTTTTTTCTCGTTGATGTGATTTGGTGATCACTTGCTGTTGGACTTCAGGAACAGCTGAGCTTGACATGATGGTATTCTGGCCAGCTGAGCTAAGGCCCAGAGCAAAAGAGTCTTTGTTGCTTTGATTATTAGGGCAAGTTGAGCAAGTTGATGAGAGGAGGTCAGTATCCGAAAGACAGCGCCATGGCCCATGTGAGAGTGCATCTGCCTCCGAGACTTTTCAACTCTCTCTCTCTCATCATATCCAGCGGCACGGCAGCCACCAGCACACCTCTGCTTCTGAAAAAAAAAACAAAATGGAGGCCATTATTTCTGACTGCCTAAGCAGAATCGGGTGAATTTGTGGTTAAAAACAACACCCGGGGTATGGAGAGCTGCCAGTATTATTTTCAAGAAAAGGAGGCCGGGTGGACCGGATGTTGACACGGTGGCATATCCACTCATGTGAATTAGTCTCACGTGGTTCCGTTTGGATGACAGCATGGCAGGAGGCTGAGTTCGTGGATCTAGATGTCAACCTTAAAAGGTCATGGATCTAGATAGGAATTTAAGACAAATTTAAAGATTCGGCATGCAATTTACTCTATTATTTTTAAAAAATGCATGCTTTTGATGGCTTGATAGGATGGGGCCTAAAGGAATGTAGCATGGTCCAAAGCCGAGAGATCGATCTCATTCGGTTACGATGAGAGTTGGTAGCCAATTTGAACGTCGAATGCTACGTTTGTTGTTGCAGATCTATGGACCACTGCCTTTTTTGTTGTGTGTGAACCAATAAACATGGGTGGGTGATCAGATCACCACTGCCCATTAATATTATCTAGGGATATGTGTATTTTCTACCAGCCTACAGCCTTTTTTGTTTCAGCTGTGGCTGCAAAGCAGCAGGAATCCAAACGAGTCAGTGATGGGGATTGAATTGGAAAGAAAGATGGGAGGGAAAAGGTTTATGTGAAGACGCTGCCGAATGCTCGCAAGTCACAAGCCTTTTCGTGATGCCGAATTGCTGACGAAGCAAAGGGCATTGGTGAGATGGAAGTGGAGCACCTAAAATAAATGCTGTATACCCGTAGTTGTTTCATTCAAAGTGCCACTAGGCTTTATTATTTCGCCAGTCGCTCGAGCAATGACCATTGCTCAGGGAATCTCTCGACTTTTCAGTCGTGTGGCGGAATAGCGAGGGAGACGGCGGCCATTGGTTTTGTGAGCATCTCACTTGCTTCAGTCCCTCACTGTCTGAATCTTCCATCGCTTTTCCAAGGCAATTGCAACTTGCAGGATATGGCTTCTCGAAGCTGCGGCGGCCTCCGGCCAAGAATGAGAATTGTTTTCCACTAGAATTATTCATCCAAATAGAGAGATCTAGATAAAATGTACTTTACCACTCATAGGCTATATGCAATGGAACGGGTAAGACCATCCCAATGGGGGAGTAAATGGACTGTGTATAACACTGTTTGACACTGTAGCGCTACGACGCTGTAGCGCTACCGTAGACAGAAAAATGGGTAGTTAGAATAATAGAGGAATAGGCAAAAATTATACTTATGGGTTAGGGATGGTCTAAAAAAACTGTCTATGCACTGTAGCGTTACTGTATACAGAAAAAAATTGATTAAAATAGTGAATAGACAAGCCATATAGACAGTCTACAGCACATAGCCTGCACATAGTCTTATTATGGGTGATAGCCTAACATATGTTCATATTCACTGACGTGGCAATTTTGTTGCCCTTCACCCTGTAAAAAAAAAGAAAAAAAAAGAAAAAAAAAAGAAAGTTTCGAAGCATGACGGCTCTTTTCACTACGATCAGTCGATCATTAAACCAATGCGCACCAAGTTCATTAGCATGCCCAGCTGAAGCATAGTACAACAAATATGTACAAGATCAGTGAATAATACACTCACTACATTACTCTAATCTAGTTCAAACAAAAATTACTTGGGAGCTGCGACAAAAGAAATGGTAATATCCACTGCATGAAAAAAAAAAAAAAAAAAACAAGCGTCGCCGAAGCGTATCGGACGCTTGTGCCAAAGCACCATACAAATAGCAGGAAAAAATATGGCAAGAAGAGACAAAAACATCCTGCCAGTGACAGGCTCATACTACTTAATCTAGTATTTCAAGACAAGCATCAAATATAGTACAAGTACTTACAATTTAAGGAATCGACAAGGCTTGTTATTTCCTGATGTACTGCTATGCTGGAGCTCCCTGAGATTTACTCAAAAATAAATACTATATGATGTTATAGTACCCCCTAGAAGACAATAAAAACTCCAGCTCCAAGGTGGCTGCACCTAGAATCTTGACTAAAAAGAACTGAGCACTGCAAGGATTGATGCATTCACAGAAGATCCAGCAAATTTTGTTGCAACCACAACATGTAGCCATGCATAGTCATCATCAGTCAACAACTGCAGAGATATGAATTGAAGTATATATGGAACTAAATAACGAACACAATTTTGATCAGTCATTCCAATAGTGCGAGCAATACAGGTTAGGCTTCAATTGGATTTGTACTCCAACCAATTTAGGAGGATCAAACTAGCATGGATCACATGACTCAAGACAGCCACATGCAAATATGCAAGGCAAAGACATGAGAACTGAGAAGCAGCAATTCCTAAGGAACCATTCCAATCATATGAAGCTGAAATTAACCAAATTCCGGAAGAAGTGAAGTAAATTGAGCAAAAGAAAGAGAGATTATTACAGGCAGCAGGACCCTTGCAATGATACCTAATTCAAGCTGACCCCTCCTTTGTGTCCACAGTCCAAGTTGATCCGTGATCAGATTCAATTCAGAGAAACCCCTTCCCAAAGATTCGAAATTGCAGAAACGCCGAAAACTTGCTGTTGCTTTTCTTCCCCTTGACTTGACGATTCCGTCCGGCCGCCGCTATTCCGCCGGCTGCGACGGCGGAGGGACGGAGTTGGCGGCGGCGGCGGCGGCGGCGTTGGCCTCGGCGACGGACTTGAGCTTCTGGAGGTTGAGCCTGATGACGGTGTCGGCGAAGAGGCGCGTGTCGTCCTCGGTGTTGCCGTCGGGGACGTCGACGACGTAGGACTCGAGCACGACGGTGCAGATCCCGGGGCCCTCGAGCTCGGAGACGGTGGTGATGGAGCGGTAGTTGCGGAGGCGGTGCTCGCCGCCGGTGATGGAGAAGCCGAAGACCCTGGCGGCGTCGTCGAGGAGGTCGAGGCGCTCGGTGCTGGTGCTGGCGGGGAGGCCGGAGATGACGCTGACCTCGCGGAGGCGGCCGGGCCGGAGGGCGTCGCCGGCCTCGGCGTCCGGGCGGAGCGCGCAGCTGCGGATGAAGTGCTTGTACACCTGCGGGCAGTCGAAGCGGCGGACGATGGCCCAGACGGCGGACGGCGGCGCGTGGATGCGCTGCGCCAGCAGCGAGGAGCATTGGCCCGCCCCCACGGCGTAGCGGTGGTGCGCCTCCACCGTCGAGCGCAGCTGCTCGTACTCCACCGCCGTCAGCCCAAGCCCCGCCGGCACCTCCCCGTCCGCGCCCGCGCCCTGTTGCTCCATCGCCTTGGGCTCGATTGGATTCGCTGGGAGAGGAGAGGTGATTTGGGATGGAGAAAAGGAAGGGGAACGGGAGAGGAGAAATGGTGAGTTGGAGCGCGAGTATGTATATTTAATAGGGTTAAGACTGCGTGAATTGGATTGGTTAAATAGATTATCTATACATTGCTGTAGCGTTTACAGAAAGTCGTTGAAATAGTAAATACACAGTGTATTTACACATCCTGTTGCAATTAGTGTTAATTGGATTGAATCCATTACAATTTGTACCGATTCGAAGTATACCATACAATTCTAAAAACTGAAACAAACCACTACAATTTGCTAACATTTTGAAATACGTCATTCTCTACGAATTTCACTTGATTGGGTCCACATGCAGTGTACATCTGTATTTAAAAAACCCGCACCATGTCTCTCTCTTACACTATGGGCCACGTGTCATTGTCTTCCTCCTTCTTCCCCAACCGTGTTCTTCCCCCAAGCTGCTCGCTGCGGCTGCATCCGCGCCCGCGCTTGTGAGGCCGCGCGTGCCGAACCGCGGCGCCGCTGCGCCCCTCCGCCTCGCGAGGCCGCGCGCCTTCCCAACACTGGCGAGCCCCTCTCCGCCTCCCTCCATGGCCGTCGGCCCCGCCTCCTCCCTACCGCCTCGCTTCATGGCCGCCGCCGCGGGGGCCTCCTCGACGCACCCGCAGCCTCCTGCAGAAGGCGTCGTTGGCGGCGGCGCTGCTGCTCCCGGCGACAAAGCCGCCTCCATGGAACTGCACGACGATGGGTAGCCTCCTGCGCACGGGCGCGACGAGGCCACGACGTGCGGGAGGTACCCGCGGTACGGCGCGCCTGCGGCGGAGGTAGGGGCCGGGGTGGATTCGCTGGCGCGGCCCATGTTCGCGGCGAGGAGGTGCGCGTGGGGCGAGGGCGGCGGGGGCGTGGGGAGGAAGATGCGGACGGAGAGGGAGGAGTTAGTGTCGATGTGGAGGTCCTTGGACGCGACGCCGCCGGCAGTGGAGAAGGTTGGGCGGCGGGCGCAGTGGCCTCGTCGGGGCGGAAGAAGGAAGAAGAAGCCGCCAATTGGGCCCATGGTGTAGGAGAGACACAGTGAGAGTGGTGTTTTTTCTAATATAGAAATGTATACAGTGCATGTGGATCCAATCGAGTGAAATACATAGAGAGGCGTATTTCAAAACGTTAGCAAATTGTAATGGTTTGGTTTCAGCCTTTAGAACTGTAATGGCATACTTTAAAACGGTGCAAATTGTAATGGATTCGGTTCAATTAACTATGTTTAATAAAGTATTCCACAACGAGCGAGATGGACGGGGAATTGGGATTTGAGCTTTCTCTCACTCTTTTTCGGAGGAGCGCTGAATTCTTCTCCAATTTCTACCTTTTCGGAGGAGCGCCGAATTCTTCTCCAATTTCTACCACCCTTTTCTCCACTGCTCCACGCTTTGCCTTTTATAGTGTTTTATTTATTTGTGGGTTTTCGTTTGTGCCGTTTCTCTTTTGGACTGTGGATGCTTGTTCTTCTCAGCTTTTCTATATGGGTTATTTGGATCTACGCTATTATAAATGTCACGGTTTGGAAAATTAACACTACTATTCATCTATCCAAAAATTAACACTACTATTCGCCTATCCGGAAACATACCATTACGGTCTTCTTGGTTCTTGGCTAAATGTGTCAAAGCCAAAATTTTCACGCTTTGACCGCATTGAATATATATCATTTTTGACCGACCAATGTATTTTTTTATTCATGTAGCTTATTTAGGATCCAAACAAACTATAACAATGAAAAGCATGTTGTTTGGCCAAAATTTAATGTAAATTCAACACGGTCAAAATAGGTAAAAAAAATAGCTTTGGCACATTTTAGCCAAAAACCAAACATGCCATACAATTCTTCTTGTCATGTAAAAATACCATTTGTAGGTATCTAATACATTTAGGTCCACGTGCAGGGTAGTGTATTTCTGTACGAACCCCCTGCTCTTCTCTCTCTCTTTAGTTTCTTACATGTGGGCCCCATATTTCATTCCTTTCCTCACCTTCTTCCCCAATGGAGCCCATCCATCCCATCCGTCGCCATGCCCGTCCCTCTCCACCTCCACCCACGCGCTGCCGCGGCCAGCCCCTCCTCACCTCCACCAGCACACTGCTGCAGCCCGCCCCTCCCCGCCTCCACTCGCCCGTGCTACTCTAGCTCCTCCTCGCCTCCACGGGCACATCGTCGAGGCCGCCCCTTACCACCACCACCACCACTGTCACGCCCAGTTTCAACGAACAAAACCGTGTAACATATATATGCGCCAGGAAACGTCTCGCATATACATGACAAATTACAAAGTACCACAGACACATGCCATAAACAAGAACGTACATAACATTAAATATATCATTATTACACTGTGACACAAGTGTAACTCAGAGTATAACGTAGCATTGCGAAAGCATAAAATATAAAGATAACGAGGGCGCCACAGGGACATCGACTGGTGAACGAAACGCCTAAAACTCATCGTCGTAGTCTTGCACATAGTCTTCATTACCTCCATCAACTGAGCAGCGGTTGGATTTTTTCCCCAAACAAGGAATAAATATAAAAAAAAAGCAAGTGTGAGTACAGAATACCCAATAAATATAACATAAACCATGATGTTCTAGGTTTAGCTGACAGACTGCATTAGCTTCTAATTGGTTACTTTTATTAAGGCCTACTTACTATGAATCAGTAGCAACTCTGTTATCCCAAAAGATATTACATAAGAATTAAATAACATTAAACAGATATAACCATTATCATAACTAAAACCAAAGAACCAACTAATCACTGGGAAGGGTCTACACCGCTCATAACCATAAGCACGACTGACATGTCAATTTTACACTCTCGAGAGGTGGCGCATCTTTACCCAAAAGTCGTGAGCTACGCTATGAGTTCATCACAATACCGGAGATGAGATGACAAGCAAGCGCATTACGAAGCCTTTACAAAGATTGCGTTAGTAAGGTGTAACCGCTAAGGATTCAGGTTACGCTACGGTGGGGCAAGCCTCAAGGGGAGAAGCACATACATATAACGTAAAGCACACTCAACCCAAGTAGCGCGAGTGCCACAGAAGCTCACCTCCCCTCTTGCCCTGCAGGTAAGTTACTCCCAAACCAAAACAATCTAATTAATCAGGTAAGTCCGTTCCATTCCTGCCTTGTGGTAGCACTGTTGTTCCAGGTGATTGCTTTGTGATTCGGTCCTTACGGAGAGAACTAGCAAAAGCACACGAGCACATTGCTCAAGCTCCCTAAACCATGTTGCTAAAAAGCCAGTTTTACAAGAGACATGAACCACTCAAGCACACAGCACAAAGGGTCAAGTTCACATTAATTGCATAGAACCATTAGTCAAAATTATTTAGCATAAAGGTATGTGTTCACACATCACCTAGCACAACTTAACCATATGCATCCCGAAAGGTAGGTATATAAGGATAAAAGTAGCTAGGTAAAACCTTACAAGCATACAAATTTAATTGCATATGAAATAAGTAAAAGGTTATTAGGTGTTGTTTATGTTATACTTGCCTTACTCAAAACTTCCCTGCTGCTCAGAGGCTTCTGGAGGCTGCTCTTCAAACTCAATGGACTGCTCAACGTCTACGCACGTTCATAATGCCAAACACGCAAGCAGTCATAGGATCACACATGCAAGCAAACAAACGCAAAAGATAAGAAACAGTACATCATTACATAAAAACAGAAGGTAAAACATATTTAAAATTATTCTATACATTTCTACGATCGCGTGGACGCAAGAATCGTCGAAAATGGATTTAAAACGGTGAAATTATAAGCTTTCGAAAGTGATAGGGGCTAACTGCAAATACATTTCAAAAACTCGGGCTAAAACATCAAAAACAGGGCCTCATATGTATAGGGATGGACTGCAGGTTAATTTTGATAAAGCAGAGGGGCTGTTTTGCAAAAGCATCACGGCTGACCGGAGTCTGACCGGGGTTTACCGGTCGCCGCGTCTCGTGGATCGTCGGATAGAGATCCGATGGCTAGGAATAGATGGGAGAGGGCTTGGCCGGCCGTTGACTTGGGGACGCGGCGGCGTTTGTCCCGCACGATGGAGGCTCGCTGGAGAGCGGCATTCCAGCCTCGGGAAGGGGCCATGGACGGCGATGTGTGGCCCGGGAGCGAGAGGAGGTTACGGCGGGTCTTACCACGGGTGTGTGGACGGCGGTGAGAGGGCGGAGCGGCCGGACGGCAGGCAGGGGCGGCCGGCAGGGGTCGGCTTCGTGGAGCGGCAATGGGAAGCGGCTTTGGCATCCAAGATCGGGCAGCGAAGTCTGACAGAGGTCCTGTGAAGGCGGTCACAGCGTCAAATGGCCGGAAAATTGAGCAACGACGGCGAATTTGATGGCTGCGGCGCGGCTCACCTTAGGCTTCGATGGAGAAATTCGACGGCGGCGGTGAGCGCTAGGGCTTAGGCGTGGTTTGGTGGCGAAATGATTGCGGCGGCAGGTCTAGGCAGGCCTTTTATAGAGCTACTCGGCGGGTCCAACTCGGGCTCAAGGGGTGGTGGCGGCGCGGTGGCTTTGGCTCGGCTCGGACTTGAGTCCGCGTCGCTCGTGAGCTAGAGGAAAGGAGTGGGATCAAGGCGCGGGCCAGGGGGCGTGGTGACGTGTGCCACAGGCAGAGAGCAGGAAGGCGGCGACTTGAGAGGGCCCCGGGTAGATGGATAGCGGAGACCGGAGAGAGAGGTGCGCCCGGGAAAAGAGACTGGAGGTTGGGGGAGGAGATGACGAGCGGGGCCACAGGTCAGCGGCTCGGGGGAAGGGGTCCACTCGCCAGGGAGAGAGGGAAGAGGGGAGCGGCTGGGCTGGCCTCTCGTCTTGGGCCGGATGGCTCGGACGGACCGTGGTTGGGCCAGGGGGAAGGAAAGGAGAAGCTGGGCCAGCTGGAGTAGGCCGAGGGAAGGAAGGCCGGGGTGGGCTGGCCTGGTTTGGCTGCTCACCCTCTTCATTTCTTTTTTTTTTTTACTTTTTTCTTTAAAACCAAAGCCAAAACTGAGAAAATAAAATATGCTCCAGCATGAATGCACAACAATGTTGACCTATGATATATTTTAATTACTTGTGCAAATAAATAAATCATTAAAATGCAAGGCTAAGCATGTAAAACCTTAGAAAATTAAATAAACCATATTAAATTTATTGTAAAATACTGGAATTAAAATTAGGGTTTTACAACCACCGTGCAGCCCCTCCAATCGGCTGTGCAACCAGAAGTTCCTATGGCCGCGGTCGCGACCACTTCCTCTCCTGCCTCCTCGCCATAACCACCTCTTCTTCCACCGCAGACGACCCGTCACTGTCAAGTGTCAAGGGCTTCACCAACATAGCTCGTCCTTCACCTACAAACAAACTCCATCCCGTGCCACCGCAGGTTTCGATGCGAGGTGAAAGCTCTGCAATGGCGGACTCATGAGACGGAGAGATCCGTCTAATTGGTAACTAGGTGATGGGTGCGACCGCATGTGGGAGCGTGTAGAAGCTCCTCGGCATTGCCTTCAATGGCCTGGGTGCCGATGGCCGCGAATGAGAGCCACGGTGGCCAGCTGGATGGAGGAATAAGGAAGAAGAGAGTGGGCCTGAGCATCAGTGAGGCATAGAAAGAGGGTGTAGCGGGGGCATTTTGGACCATATGTAAATAACGTAGCTGCATGTGGGCCATAACGGCTTCCAAAGTGTATAGAGTGGTATGAAAAAGGGACACAGTAAACTGTAATGGCTCATGAAAGGATCAAGATGTCCAAGAGGAGGGGGTGAATTGGACTTCTAATTTTGAATCTTGAAAATAAATCCTATCGCACAAGTCCCAATTCACCCTGGTGCCTAAATAGTGTGTCTAGAGTTCTACACGATACAAAAGTTTTCCAACCTATAGCCAAGCATGAAATTCTAGAAAAGTAAATGCAGAAAGTAAATGCGGAAAGTAAAGAGAGCAAGAAGTGACACGACGATTTTTTTCCTGAGGTATCGAGGAGTCGCAAGGATCCTGGCCCCAAACCTCACATGGAGAGGGGTTGGCAAAGTGATTCCCGCGGGAATCAAGCTATATCTTGACCTTCACAAAGATCAAGCGCTCTCTTCTTGATGCTCTTCTCCACTCCGGAGCAGTGAGCTCGAACCGCGCACAACGTCTTCGCAAAGGCCTTCCTCCGCTTCTCCCACAATCTTCGGGGAACTTGCAAAGGGCACGACCACAGCCGTCTAGGTGATCGCGATCACCAAGAGTAACAAGCTTTGGCTTCACTTGATTCAACCTCACTCAAGAAGTTCTCTCCTTTCAAGTCTCTTGCCCAAAGCTTAAAGATTTATGGAATTTTGTGGTGCTGGTGACCTTTGAGTGCATGGAAGTGTTCTTGGGTCGCAAAGGTGGTAAAAGAGGGGAGGGGAGCCTATAAATAGGCTGCAGCTCAAAAACTAGCCGTTAGGAGCTCACAACACAAAACTGCGTACCCATTGGTCAGTCCGGTGGCCTAGATTTGAAAATTCCATTTTTCCCGCCATGGGCTACAGGAGCCACCGGACAATCTGGTAGTGAGCCATAGGACAGTCCAGTGGCGAGTTTCATCACACGCCCACTATTGGCGGTCGTTATATCCCATTTCGACCACCAACATTTCATGTTCCAAGGGTGAATGTATGCAAGATTCATACATATTAACCGGTTCCATGAGTTGTGCATAAAGATCTTGCAGAAACACATGTCATGATGAAAAACATACAAAACAGGGTGAAATATGATGTACCAAAGGCAAAGAAGGAGAAGGGCTGAAAACCTAGCCACCTGGGCTAAGGACCCAGGCATCCGACCTGTGGGCCAGGCCACCCGGCCTGCCTCTGGCTCCAAATGCCACCATTTTCGACCTGCATGCAAGGAATGACGTGTAAAACACAATACCAGCTTGGAATTCAAGAGAACATGTCACCACACCACGGAAGGCATCCACCTCATCAATCCAGCCCACAGATTCGCTAAGTCAGCAATCCAAGAGACATCCATCCAATGGGTAAGGAAGAAACACAAAGAGAATCCAATGGTTGAGGCAAAAACACACAAGATAACCGCCAACCGACCTATAATCGCCTTGGAGGATCAACATGAGCCGTGGGATGGAGTGAGGCGGTGGATCCAAGGGTTACCTGGGCCGCCCGGCTTAGGGTGGGGCAGCTCGGCCCCACACCCAAGCCGCCCGGCTCATAACCGTCTCCAACTACCACCACCGACCTCTTCACTCCCTTAGTGCTATAAATACCCCCCTTAAGACTCATTTGAGCGTGTGGATAGATGTAGCATAGTGGTATACTAGCACTTAAGAGTTGAAGTTGTATAGTGTTGGAGAAATGAAGCTTTCCCTTAGCTTGTAGAGAGAGGCATTCCTCTTGTATCAAGGAGAGTTGTGAGTATAGAGTGCGGGAGTTGTATCTCTCTTCTCTTCCAGACTTGTGTTCTTAGAGGAAGGATATTCAGTTCCAGGATTGAGTAAAGTTCCTTGTCTCTTACCATTGTTATTTAATTCTTACTTTACTTTCGTACTTAGTGATTTACTTGTATGTTTATGGGAACCTTGTGCATGCTTATAGTGTTGGCTATATAGTAGTGCTTGCTTTTCTGGCTCATTACCGGTAAATAGTAAACTCTTTGAGTGGCACGACGGTGTTCATACTTAGAGTTTGCCTTGGTTGGTCGGCTATCCCACGCAGCTCTGGTTGGTAAACACACTAGGTGACAGCTTTTGTGTTCTTAGTATTCTAATCCTGTCATTCGGATAGACTCGCTGACGATATAGCTGAAACATGTAGCGCCCGCCTTTCTCGTCTGGGTTATCAGCACTCTGGTGCCTGCCAGTGGCTCTGCAACTTTGGTGTCTATGTTTACATGACAAGTATCTTGCTTTGCATGCTTAGTATAGTAAAGTGATTTAACATCTATTGAGAACCTGTTTCCTGTCTTTTATCCTCTACTTGCTAGCTTCACTAGTTTGGACATTGTGTTGTACGATTATTATACTCCTTGTTCCTCGTGGATTCGATACCCTGCTATACTCTCGGATGAAAGGCTACAACGCGTTTTCCGTGCGCTTGCGGATTTATATCTAATAGGCTAAGGAACGCCAACAAGCTTTTCTGGCGCCGTTGCCGGGGAACGGTAGCTATCTTAACACAGAACCAAGGTCATCCTATCTCCCACTATACCATTATCCCACCATACCATCCCATGGATCACACGCCTATCTGCGAGTTATCGGCTCCGAAGGGCGATTTTCTGAAGCCTCCACCATCATCCGCCCCCATCATCACAGATGGCTTCAGCTACGTCCCGGCTTGATAGCCATGGTTCGGGATCAATCCTTCGCAGGATTGGAATCAAAGAGTCCCTACACACACCTACGAGAGTTCGAGCAGCTCTGCAGCTGTATCTCCATCTCGGGTATGCCTGGAGAAACCCTCCGATGGTTGTTGTTTCCGTTCTCACTAACGGGAGTAGCGAAATCGTGGTACAACCGAGTAGTCGGTACAGTAGAGGGGAGTTGGGAGAGACTCCAAGTCAAATTCTATCTACACTTCTTCCCACAAAATCGAGTCGTGGACCTCCGATGTGAAGTTCTCAACTTTCGTCAAGGGAGCGACGAGACTTTGGCAGTAGCCTGGTCACGTTTCACCGGCCTGGTCGCATCTGGCCTAGATCTAGCGATCCAAGTGTCCATGCTCTTGCAGCATTTCGTCCGAGGCCTTTCACCAGGTGCAGGACTATGTTTGGACTTAGCTTTAGGAGGATCGTTTTTCCACCTATCTGCCCCAAAAGGACGAAAAGTACTCAATAGAATCCTTGAAAAAGCTTCTGACGGCAGTAAGGTCGAGAAACCACGCTCACATCTAGAAAATCCACCTGAACCCAGCTACCAAGAAGAGAGTTAGAAAACACATACCCCATATCCACAAACTCTCATGATCACAGACATCCCCTAACCTAGTACGTCATAGGACACTGAGAGGGTCAGTGAATCTGTGACGAATCCTCCGTTGGTTCCCCATTCTCGTTTGATGACGAGTTACTAACGGGCTTTGGCAAAATATCTCGGTTGCCCAAAGATGGCCAACGTTTCAAAAGGACCTCTCAACCAGCATATCTACTCCCAGAATAAACACATTAAATGAGAGAGGACTTTCTCTGGCTTACAGCTGTGCTGAATCGGGAATGGTTAGAGGAAAGACGACTTGACACGAAAATGGTTAGGTTCTACCCAGAACCATCTCTCGTCTCTGGCCACGTATCCGACATGTTCGGACAAGATATCTTGTATGACCCACGAGTTGGGGTGAACATCATTCCTAAATATGTTGTAGACACCCATTTCCCCACTCTCCCACGATCAAAATTCGGCATTCGCTTGAAGTGGAACAAGAATGAATCGTTGGAAAATCATGGAGTTATCAGGGTCATACCAGTAACCTTGTGGGACAAGCGGATGTTCTTAGATTTCCACATCTTCGACATACCCGAGGAACCCATGCCACTCATACTAGTTGGGCTCCCTATTGCGACCCTGATCAAAACTACAGCAACTCCAGGGCAGCTACAGTTCCAGTTTGGCGAAAAAGTGTTCGAAGTAGGCATGAGTCGAGCACTGAACACCAAGACGGAAGCTAAGCCAGAGGTTGATCTCCTAAAAGAAGTTATGGGATTTCACTTGGGGAAGAGGAAGATCAACAAAACCTAGAGGAAGAGGCTAGCAACTTTAGTGTGGCAGAAGAGCCGCTTGAGTTTGAGAAACTGGGTGAATCCTTGTGGCTCGACCCCTCAAAAATTGAGCTCAAACAGCTACAGCTTGGCCTGAAGTATGCCTTCCTCAACAGGAATCCGAACGCACCGGTGATCATCAACGACAAGCTGACCGAGAATGAGAGCCGGCGATTAATTGCAGTCTTGGAGAAGTACAGATTCGTGTTTGGGTACTCACTCCAAGATCTGAAGGGAATCAGTCCGAACCTGTGCACTCATCGTATCCCGATGGAGACCGAGCACCGACCCTCACGGGAACCTCAACGAAGACTCAATGAAGCGATGAGAGAGGTAGTCAAGAAAGAGGTGCTTAAACTCCTACATGCGGGTATCATCTTTCTAGTGCAAGATAGTGAATGACAGTTGTGAAGAACCAGAATAATGAGCTAATCCCTCAACGCATTGTCACCGGATGGCGTATGTGTATCGACTACAGAAAACTCAATGCAGCCACCTAGAAAGATCACTTCCCCCTTCCCTTCATTGATGAAATGCCCGAGAGGCTGGCCAATCACTCCTTCTGCTATCTTGATGGCTACTCTGATTATCACCAGATCCCCATTCGCCCGGATGACCAGAGTAAGGCCACATTCACCTGTCCCTATGGCACTTTTGTCTATCGGCGAATGTCGTTTGGGCTATGCAATGCTCTAGCATCGTTTCAGCGTTGCATGATGGCCATATTCTCTGATCTGATAGAGAACATAATGGAATTATTCATGGACGATTTCTCAATCTATAGCAAGACCTTTGATGGATGTCTCGAGAACTTAGAAAAGGTTCTCCAGAGATGCAAAAAAGTTCCTCAACTGGGAGAAATGTCACTTTATGGTTAGAGAAGGAATTGTGCTAGGACACAAGGTTTCCGAAGGAGACAGAGGTGGACCGTGCAAAAATTGAAGTTATTGAGTAACTCCCACCTCCAGCAAACCTCAAGGCACTCCGAAGCTTCCTTGGTCATGCTGGGTTTTATGGGAGATTCATCAAAAACTTCTCCTTTATTGCCCAACCACTGACCAACTGTTGACGGCACTTAAGCACGGCAAATTTTATACTGCAAGCTACAGTATCGTGTATAGCTTTTCCCTAGGATGGGTATCATGGGGTTTTGTCAATCCAGGAAACGAACTAATTGAGAACTAATTAACAAGAGTTTATGGTAAACTAAGGGTATAAAATAAGGTTCTAATCTATCTTTAAACTACCTCTAAATTATATCTAATCTACGTCTAAACTATACTAATACTATAAGATAAACAATTAGAACAGAACTAGAACACTAATCAAAGGGTATTGACTAGAGTCTAATCAAGCTCTAATTGGATCCAAGACATGCATGATAACGGGCATTACAACCAGATTAAAGCAGCGAGATAACTAGTAGCTCAAGGTAAACAAGCATGTTCAAGCATATTCATCGTAGCATAATTAAATCAAGATCATTCAACCTAACCTTTAGATCGGCTTAATCTTTCCACGGGCTCTACTATCACTGGTAACTAGATAATCGACGAGAAACTTTCAACAGGCACATAATTAGAGAATGCACCTCTAATTACTTTATATGGTTAATAACATAATTAGCACAACTAGCACATCTAATCACCATGATTAAAAGAACTGATATGCAACTATATCATGAGTAAGTTAGATCAACGATCAAGAACGCTAGAAGAATATAACCCTTAAAGACATGCTCTAATCAACAATCATCTAGATTTAAAGCTAATTAAAGCTAGAACAAGTATAATTACAACAAGAACACAATAATTAGATAAGAACAATACTTCATTAATAAATTGTATCATACTTACAACCATGGCCATACCTTCCCTTAATGATATAATTTGACCTCTGGAGCTAGGTAATTAGAGCACCATGCAGGGACTCTAATCACCTCTAGGAACTAGAAGAACTCTAATCCTAGACTAGAAACTCGACCCTCTACTCTCCTCTAGTTGTAGTCCCTCTACATTGCGCCTTGATAATGAATTGGAGGGCCTGGGGGGTTTCATGGGGGTTTGTATTTACACCCCGGAGGTGCCTTGGGGTGCCCCCACCTTCCTCTTGTTTGGAGTTGAAGTAGGACTCCTGTTTCCCCCGAAATCGGACTTTTCTGTTTTCTGCACCTTTCGTATTTCGACCATATATCTTTCATCCAGAGTCCAAATAAGGCAAACTCGGACACTAAATTATAGAGCTCGAAGAGATCTACAACTTTGATATTCAAACTTTCTCCAGTTGACGTCGTTTAGGTCTCCGAATTGGGCCCGCAAGGTGCTGCTGTCCTGGAATCCGAGAATATCTCGAGATTTAATTTGAGCTTGGATGGCTCTCGTGATATGCCTTCCTTATCTTCAATTCCTTTATTCCCAAATAATCCTTATCTCCTTCGAACCTTCTAGGTGATGCACGGTAGAAAGGGGTACACGAGACGGCATCGGAGAGGAACCGATCGGCCGACTTGGGGGGGTCGGGTCGGCCAACCCGGACTCTGCCCTCGCCCGTTTCCTTCCATCTTTTGCGGAGTCGTTCCTTGTCGCCTAAGAAATACTTGTACAGGGCCTCTTGGACTCTTGGGCTTCTGAAATTTTCGATATGCGCCGAGATTTGACGAAGTCTTCTAGTTTTGACATATTTGATGATTTTATTGAATAATTATCTCCAATTTTTATTAGCTCTTGACTTTTTCTTGAAGTTTCCGATTAGAAAACCTTGATTAATATAGAGAGAGGCATAAATTAACCAAGCCTTCCTCGATCATCATCTTCAATGAATGTCGTCTCAGTGGTCTTTTCTTACTCGACGTAGATCGTTGTGAATTTCGCGAAAATTGATCAAAAACCTGTAAAAATCACATATAGCATATTTCTAAGACAATGTTGCAAAATCCACAATAATCGGTGATAATTGTTAGTAAAAGATATAGTTGACGTTTAGAATCAATGAAAAACTATGTAAAATGATACAAAATATTCGTTCATAAGCCACGTCAACGTCAACCTGTTGGCCAAGGACACACCTTTTGTGTTTGATGACGCCTGCTTAGAAGCTTTTCATACACTCAAGAAGGCACTTGTCACAACACCCATCATCCAAACACTAGACTAGAATGCTCCATTTGAGATCATATGCGATGCCAGCGACTATGTTGTAGGAGCAGTCCTAGGCCAGAGCAAGGATAGAAAACATCATGCCATATCCTATGCTAGCAATATACTGACTGACTCGCAGCTGAACTACTCCACCACCGAAAAAGAGTTATTGGCCGTTGTCTTTGTCATTGACAAATTCAGATCATACTTAGTGGGAGCCAAAGTCATAATATACACATACCATGCAGCTCTCAAATACCTCCTCACCAAGAAAGATGCAAAACCTCGGCTGATAAGGTGGGTCCTGCTACTTCAAGAGTTTGACATTGAGATCAGAGATAAGAAAGGAGTAAAAAATTCAGTTGCTGATCATCTCTCAAGAATGCAATTCGAAGAGACATCATCCTTGCCGATTTGATTACATGAGAGATGACACACTTCTGAAGGTCACGACATTCCAACCATGGTATGCAGATCTAGTCAACTACATGGTCACGGGACACGTACCTAAAGAAGCTGACAAGAGGAAATTGGTCCATGATAGCTAGTTATATCTCTAGGATGACCCCTACCTGTATAAGCTCTTCGCAGACGGGGTCTTGCGTCATTGCATTCCAACTTGTGAAGTCCCCCAGATCCTTGACAGATACCATTCATCTTCCGACGGAGGTCACTACGGAGCCTACCGGACTCATGCAAAGATTTGGCAAAATGGATTCTACTAGCCAAATATGTACGATGATGCCAAAGAGTTCGTGAGAAGGTGTCCAAGGTGCCAACGACATGGAAACATTAATCCAAGGGATGCTATGCCACTCACCAGCAACCTGCAGCTTGATGTATTCGATGTGTGGGGCATAGACTTCATGGGGCAATTTTGCAAGTGTGGAGGCAAAGAGTACATCCTCATCGCAGTGGATTATGTGTCAAAATGGGTAGAGGCACTGCCGTGTTTCGCGGCAGATTCAAGACATTCTATCAAAATGTTCTACGACACCATATTTCCTTGATTTGGTATGCCAAGGGTCATTATCAGTGATGGAGGCCCACACTTCATTGACAAAAGATTCAAGAGGTGCCTCAGAGAACTCGGTGTGGACCACCGTGTTGCCACTCCTTACCACCTACAGCCAAGTGGCCAGGTTGAGACATCAAATAAGCAGATTAAGAATATCCCGCAGAAAACCATTGAAGCTATGGGAAAAGACTGGGTATCCAAGCTACTCGATGCTCTATGGGCATATCGCACAGCATATAAAACTCTCATTGGCATGACACCATATCAGATGGTGTACGACAAGACTTGTCACCTGCCGATAGAACTTGAGTTTAAGTCACATTGGGCAATAAGGAAGTGGAACATGGATCTCCAATCGGCGTGGAGGAATGGAGGGAGAAAGCCTACCACAGTGCCAAGCTGTACAAGGAGCGAACCAAAAGATGGCACGACAAGCGTATCAAAATCAAGACATTCAAACCAGGAGACAAGGTACTAATGTTTAATTCTCGCGTTCGTTTGTTTGGTCATAGTAAGGTTAGGAGTAAGTGGGAAGGGCCATTTTTCGTCCTTGATGCCGCCAATCACGGCGCTATCACCCTCCAAGACGACGACGGGAAGATCTTTAAAGCGAATGGACAACGCTTAAAAGTCTTCCTAGAGCCCGAAATGCCATAGCTCGAAGAAGTGGACGTCTACGAGCTGGAAGAAACGGCATGATCACACGGCCACGGTCTAGTGACAACCTAAAACGAGCCATGTACACTATCATGCTCCTCACTTTTCTGTCTCATCTCACCTTTTGCTTCCACACTACGATGAAAAAGGGTTTTTAGTGCACCTACAAGGGCAGAACCAACCTTTGGCCTGCCAAACCAAAGTTGGTGAGAGAAGTCAGGCCGCCCGACGCCAGGCGGAGCCACCCAGCTCAAGGTCAGGCCGCCCGGCTCAGACTCAAGCAGCCCGGCTTCAGAGCCTTGCCGCCCGACGCCCCTTTTCGAAAATTTTCGAGTCGAACTGATCCCTAAGGCGTCGGCACTTGATGAGTAGATGAGATCGCACCGCCACTTCCTTAAACACGAGAGTCTCCTTTTTTCCGGTCATTCTCGTTCTTCCCATCTCATCTCCAGTGAAAATTCTAAGTCATGGCCTCCAACAACTCTCCATCCAAGAGCCTAGCCATCACCTCCGGCACCACGGCGACCTATTCGCCACTTTTCGAAGAATAATACGTGCCAAGATGGGACATCCCTATTGGAAACGGCACGATGAAGGCGCTGGACGTCGAGCCCCTGGCCACCCGGCCTGGTGCCGCGTCGCCCGGCTCCACACGAGGCCGCCCGGCTTCCCCTGCGCGCGCGCAGGGCAGGCAGGCCAGCACGTGCCCTGTCTCCAGCGAGGGCCATCGGGAAGAAGGTGTTTCAAGGTGATTCACCCCGACGTACGCTGGGAAGATTACTCCCAAGGTGGTGCCTATCCGGAAACTCTTCTCGGAAGATTCCATGAAGGACAACATAAAAAATATAACAGCTTGTATTTCTTATGATTTAGCGCATTACCTTTCTTCGTGGAATTTCTGCATGCTCGCACCTCCATTCACCTAGTAACCTTATCATGCTTTGCTCTGTCGATAACCGAGAATACCATTCCCTATTTTTCCCTCTCTTAAGTGCAATATACGGGGTGTTCTCGATGGCACCGTTCAAAATTGTAATAAGAAAACATTGATAAACATTGGCATCGAGTTCTTACTACGTAGGCCATGTGTAATTATCTACACTTAACATCGTAGGAAGTACACCATTCATGTCGTCCCATGAATTTTTAGACGGCCTCACATAGAAATCATTTCTGTGTAGCCAATCATCGTGACCAATCCCATCACCTGATTGATTGTTATAAAAATATCATAATAGGTTCAAAACTCTTTCGGTCATGTTTTAAAAAAATGGATCAATTAAACAAATCATCTGGAGAACGTCTCCTGGGCGGGCAACATTGAACGGTCTTTAATACCTTTTCTTCTTTTTTCTCCTCCGGTAAATTTGCATGTTCTTCCCTCGCCCTTTTCCTTTTACGCTCTTGAAGGCTCATCTCAGCATCATCTATAGATAATTCCAAAGAAACGTATACAAGTTATGGAAGTTATAGAACAAGTTACAGGTTTAGTGTACACCCACTGGACTCCGACCTAATATCATTAGAAATTGATCGCCGTATCTTTTTGCATACTTTTGCTGTGTGTTTGGTGATATCTCCAAGTGGTCAGCGTGAAGACTGTGACCTAACAACAGGAAAGTAATATGATTAAATTGTAGTTGCCTGAAACTAAAGTATAAAATTGAGAAACATGATAGTTGTTATTTATGGTGCTATTTATTTATGAAGACTATTTGACATTTTTTCCCATAACATAAAAATTGAGGGCAAGGTGATGTGTGTTACCTAGATCACTGGCGCGTCGCGTCGAGGCAATCACGTTGTCCGCGTCAGTGATGTATGTGTTGTCCACTGTCCAACGACGCTGCGGCCGATGCAGCCGAGTGTCACAAGAGGATGGCTACGCAGCCCGCTCGGCGGCGACGACCTGAACCCTCCACGCACGCCGGCAGGCCGCCGTGCCGTGCGCGTAGGAGGACGTGGTGGCGGCGCCGTGCGGTTGCCGCGCCAGACGGTGGTGGCGCCTTGCTGTTGCCGCGCCGTGCCGGGCTGCCGGATAGCCGCCGGGATCTGCGCCATGGGCCTGGCTGTGCTGGTGCCGTGCGGTTGTCGCGCCGTGTTGTGGCAATGGAAAGCGACGTCCATGGAAGCCGGGAGGCAGGGCGCCACAGATGGCCGGGCTGGGCTGTCGACCTGGGAAGGTCACATGAGAGGAAGGAAAAATTACTGATTAGGAAACTGCAATCAAATGGAATGGAACGAAATCAACATAAGGCACTGGTCGTCCATCTTTTCCAACGTAACGCAGGAAATCAAGGGACAATAAAGGTGGGTTAAGGGTGGGTACGGGGTAGGAATTAGGTGAGAAAAAAAGAGAAGAAGCGGCTGAAACATTTTACATCTATACGTTTTGAGCATTTCCATCCCTTTTCAACCTTCTCCAAACTGCACGGTGGGGCCAACGTGAGGGGTATAACTTGACCATCTCAGGTAAAAAATGTTTTCAGAAAACTCGCTCTTTTATAGTGTAGATATACCCGCTTTTAATCAGACTCGCCTTAAAAGAAAATTTCAATAGATGGAAACCTTCACTGTGAGTTTATCTGAATGGGGAATAGCTTGTACTCTCTTTGCTAAAATTCGGAATAGCCTGTGTTCTCATTATTGAAATTCTGAAAGTCGCTATGCTGATCCCCTTAACTCTATCAACTTCTGGCTGTATGTAGTGTTGGCCCTACGTTATGCAGACCATGTTAAATTTTATTTCATCAGGCATGCCTGTTACTCTGACCAATATAGAATGCAATCTACCTTTGGCCATGACCTGGTTAGATCACTTTGATACTTTCACTGAAGCATCACTTGTTATTAGGTTCAGTTTGTAATATTTAAGTAGCACTTCACTTCTCCCAGTGTTTGGAAATCCAGATTTTCCCCACACCATGTTCTATAGCCTTCTGCTTCTAGTTCTAGGCAAACATCGGGCCAAGACCCTTTCCAACTCAAATGACTGTATTTCCATCCTGTACCTACATCAGAGCAAGCACATTAGTCTTCCTGTTGATTGTATAGATTTAACGTATTCTGCCACAAAGAAATTCAATCGAGGGTCAGTTACTCAGTTGAGCCTACCGTTTTTCTGATGTGAGCTGGCTGTACACATCTTTCTGCCATGCGATTATGTTGCTACATTTTCCACAGATCATACATACCATTGTTTCCTTGAATCCTTGCACATGGCTGATGACTCCATAGTCCACACCAAAGTTCTCCAGACTTGGGAAGGCCCCTTTAATTCCAGTGCACTCTGCATATAAAGTTGACTCTCAACGAATGCTTCAGTTGATTTTCTGCTATGGCTGTTTGCGTACATCAACTGCACTGTCATCTGAAATTTTACAGCCAGAAGAACCATGATCCAGTAGACTGATACATCCATGCTAAATTTTTTCTTCACATAACTCTTCCCATTCCACTGTGGTTTCAGATACATATGGAGAGGGAGAACTCATACTTAATTCTATTAAAAGCACGACATTTTTCTTCCGTGTTCACCAATTATTACTCTGGCCCATGTGGGATTATGTTATTGAGTTTTCATATAGAGTGGGTTGGATCATGGAGGATTTGAAATATTTTGGCAGGGGCAGGCTGCAAAATATGGGAATATAAAAAACGATTTGTAGATAATAGAACATTTGTGTGTACTTATTCCTTCCCGTTCTTGTTCCAGTTTAGTTGATAAAATATTTATAAGAAGGCTCCTAATGGCAATCAGCCATTTCCCTAGTCAGCACTATGCATATGCTTCTACTAATGGTTTAGTAGTTCACATTTTGGCATGACCTTTTTACGAGTTTCTGTTAGATGATGATCAGTAGAACCAAGTGCAGTGGTCTCTGTATGCTTTGCTTGATACACAACTTCACACTATGCTGTCATTATATTATGCAGGTTCAGCTGGAGCATGTTGTCTGGTAATCCTTAATCACATGAAGTATGCAGAAAATGGCTCATCTAAGGAATGGGCTTAATTTCGTGTGTTGTTCTAAAGGAGCTCCCAGATAGCTATCTAGATGAAGAAGTATGGAGTTAATCATCGATCTATGGAGTGTTGTTTCTCGCTAATTTCTTGTACCGTTGCCATCGGAAGCTATTCTTGTTCGTTCCATAATATCTCTAGGGCCTGGCGTTGCCCCTTTGCATGGCAGTTGTTCCTTAAACCGTCTCACTGTGTTCTTTGGTTTGACCCACAAAACAGTGTTGCCGCAAGTCGATTATTGGCAATGTTAATTGTTAACTATGTCATTAATCACATGAATGTTTATTTGTTTGTCCCTCCTTAACTTGGGTCCTTTGTTGAAACGCCTGGGTTTTCCTGATTCTTCCTGGCGTTGGTTTTCTTGACCGCAAGTAGGCCTCGTTTCTTGTGTCGGGGTGATCGGTTGTGCTTGTTTGTGCTGTTGCCGTAGCTTTTTAGTCTTTTTTCCCTACTGTACGCATACTTGCATCTACTGTAGAAGAAACAACTGCAGCCGCTGCGCAGGCAAAAAAAAAAAAAAAAAAAAAAAAACTCAAGCGATTTGCTTTCCTCCAGACCAATTAAAAATGAACCAATCCTATCCTATCTTCTATATATCTACGTAGATTAGAGTCACTAAAATCATATCTCAACATACAAACTATACATGATTCCACATCATCATCCACTAAGAAGTTATGTTATTAATGTCTCTCGCCGATCTTCTATGCCTAATAGCATTTATAAATGCAACTATTTGTCCTTTCGATCATTTTGGCATAAAATTTCCACAACATAAACACACACAACATAAACACACAGATGATCAATTGTTTAAAATCGATTTCTTTCAACTAAGATGAATAAGTTATTAAATATGATGTGTTTAAAAAATAATCAATCATTTAAAAGTCAATTTCTCTTAACTAAGATGAATAAGTTATCAAGTATAACGTGTACAACAAATGTTGTCATACCATATGATCAATTATTTAAAAATCAATCTCTTTCAACTAAGATGAATAAATTATCAAATATAATATGTTAAAAAATATTGCTATACAATATACATTAGTATACTTCTACTTTCAAAATCCACGCCATCTTTGAATCCACTAATTTAAAAATCATGTCATTTTAAAAATTCTCGCAGCTCCTACAACGTGCCACGTCATCACCATTAGTTGATTAATTAAAGCTTTCACACAGAGAGCAGTCCAGCAGCCGTGCGCCGCCCCTACCGTCCGCTTCTTGCCTGAAGCAGCCATGCAACTAAGCCAGTGCCGCCCTATTGGCCTTCTAGTCAGTTTTTAATCTCCCTGAAGTTCAGTTGGATTAATTTGAGGAGCCATGGACGGAAAAATCCCGCAGCAGCGTGCGGAAAAATCACCTAGTTGGATTAATTTGAGGAGCCATGGGCTCGTCATAAAGCTATACCAAACTATCTATGCAAATATGAACCAAGAACCGTGTACTCGTCTTTGGAAGAGACTAGCAACCGTTGGATACACCACTGGTGCCCAACCACAGCCATAGTGACAAATTTAAAAATTTAAATTGCTCTGTTCTTTTTTATTTAAAGCTTTTTTTCAAAAAAAATGAAATAAATGCTATAAATATTGAGACCAATGAGCGCTTAAAGGACGATACATTTGGATTGAAGAAAGCCCTTAAAGGACGATACATTTGGATTGAAGAAAGCTCAAAAATTAGAAAGGGGAAACAGGGCAGAAAGAAGCGTTGTGCAACAGCAAAATCTGCCTGCCCAACCTAAGGCAAGGCTGTCGACGCACGAGGCGACGTCGATGGCTCCGCCGGAAAGCAACATTGAAGGTGGGGACGCGCCCACAAGCTTTATCTCCAGCCCTTGCCTGATGGGGAAGGGCCTGCAGACAACGGCGCTGACGATACGACCGGAAGGCGACGGTGAAGCAGCGTAGTGTTGACGTTGTCCAACAAACGCACGCTTCCTTCAACCATCCGCACCGAAGGACGACGGGCACAGGGGCGCGGAGGCACCTACCCATGCGGGGTGACAAGGCATGTGACGACTTGCGCACCTGATCGACGCAACTGTCGTGACCTCCGCCGAGAGGACGCAAGGGCCGCGTGCATAAAGAGTCTGCGGGCAGTGACCGCCTCGCTCCAATGCACGCCGCCCGCCACAGGAACGTGCGCCGCGCACATTCGACAACAACAGCAGCCCCGCGGCAGGAACCCTAGGCACAGAGTCCTTGGTTGAGCAACCCACGCGGGACCCTACCCCGTCTTCCCACTGCCCGCCGTTGTTCATCCCTCCGTCTCCACTAGATGTCTACACAAGACTCCCGTACGGCAAAGGCATGCCCGCATCATATATGTGCACAAGGCCGAAGCCGCCGCCCGAACTGGACGAAGGCGTGCGGGGCCTCCGCATCGTCCCTCGTCTCGGATCTGACCCGATGCAGACACCACCGCCCGGCGCAAAGCGCGCGGAGCTCGGCAATGGCGGGTCAACAAGCGGGCGTCACCGAGAGAACGGGAGCAGCAGGCGGCGACGCTGGGGAAGCGGCCGTTGGTGCCTCTTTAAGAGACACTGGCAGCCTAACGGAGGGGAAAATTAAGAGACACCAGCAACCCAACTAGGCTTCGAGCACAAGGAAGGCAGGGCAATGCAACACGAAGATCTACTTTGGCTGCACGGGCCTCGGTATTCTTTATCATGGCGAAAGGGTGTGAGGAAAGGAGTCCTCCCCGGTACACTACTTATAGATGGCCCAGGGAAGAAGAAGGCAGAGTCACCCCTTAAGCCTTCTCTGGAAAACTGTACGCCCCGGGAGGCTCGCGATGGAAAGGCGACACAGTCAGGCGAACTGTCACGCCCCTTGAAAAACGGGAGCAGTGATGCCTCCCAACTACCGAAAATTAAGGGGCGCCAGACGACGAGGCGTCTCCGTAACCGCACCAGACGACCGCAACCATCGCTCGGAAAGGATCACAGTCCCGCATCCGAGCAAAGAAAATAACCCCCCCTCCCCCCCTCCCCCCCGTCCGACTCTCCAATTCGACCGAGGGGTCGGGGGCTACTAACGTGTACCCATACCAGGGTACCCTCAACGGCCCACTATTATCGTAATGGGCCGAGCTTGGCTAACCTAAGAGCCTAGGGAGACGAAGCCTGGAGACCTGACGTCAAGACTCTCCGTCCCCCGACCCCTGACCAACAAGCGCTCAAGGGTCGTGGGTTGGACCATGGCGCAGCGTGACGGAAGGAGTCACCCCGACTACCGAGTGTTGGCGCTCCCCTCCCGCTCCTCGGTTAGTCTGGTTTCCTTCAAAAGGAAGTCAAAAGCCTGGGTGGACCCAAGCTCCGAGAGCGTGTCAGGGGCGGCAGAAGGGTGGTAGGCGCACGCCCCGTGCCTCCGCCCGCATGGCAGACACATGTCATCCCTGCGCCGAAGGCCAGGCGCGCTGCCACACGCCACCCGCCATCATGACGCCTTGCGGCAGGCGAGGGCGACCCGTCACAACCGCACTACTCCCCCGTCGCCCCAACGGTACAGGTGACGAGGCGCGACAACTAAGGTACCCTCTCTCAGAGTCGATCGAAGGACGGCAGGACTCGAACGACCACCGACCGACGGAGGTCGGACTCCCCAAGGTCGGTCGGAGGACGGCTCCCACCACGAGAAGGGGCCACCTGTAACCTTCTATAGTATAGCACCCCCTCTCTTTTTCTCTCTTCCCCTCTCTGTAGCTACTCGGGCGGCCTCCTCCCCCGGGTATATAAGGGGGAGAGAGCCGCCATGAGGAGGAGAGGAACGCCATGATCTTCATTAGCATAGCACACGCGCACGAGGAGCCCAAAGCTCCCATCGTGTAACACTAAGAACAAGCAACACAATCTCAGCACACCATAGTGGATATAGGGATTCATCCGGAACCACTCTAAATCCATGTGTCTCTCTCGCATTCGTTGCATCCGTGAGCCTGCAAGGCTTGGCCATCGGGACAACAGTCTGCGAAGCCCCTTAAGCCTACTACAAATCTATTGCCGTGGTAAAAAAGCACGAAAACAATCATCACTCAACACACCAAGAGAGCAATGAGGCCGGTCCATTGGCTCTCATGTGGAATGTTATAATTATGCCAACTTAATTGCATATCATTCATATCATCAAGCGGTGGGTGGCTGCTATCCATCTTTCTACTTTTCATCCCACATCACAACACCTGGTAGTAGTTCCAAATATTTATCACTCTGCCTATTGGATGCAAAACAGAATCAACAAGTTGTGTGCATACGTCTCGATCCGCCATCGATCTCTGATGCTATGTGTGTGAATGGTGGTGCCATTGCATGCATATAAACAAACAGTTCCAAATATCCGAATGACGGTGTAGGATGCAACTATTTTTTATTTTACAATGAATTTTTTGAATATAGAATATTATTTAATTATATTTTTACTAGAATAATCATCTTATGAAGGTATTATATTTCATTCTCAAAGTTAGAATATTTCTTATTTTTAAGTAGAATATTATTTTTTTGTGAATCTGAAAATATTTTTCTGTAAACATAGAATATTTTTCAAATGAAGTTTGAATATTTAGATCAGAATATTTTTCTGGTTCACGCAGAACATCAGTATTGCATACTTAAAATATTTTTTATAAATATAACATATTATTTCTATGAAATATAAATTGTGCCGATTTTAAGTTGTATATGGGCCAAACCAGAAATTGGATCTAATAGCGAAAAAACTTAAAATAAGGAGGGGGTGGGTGGAAGGATGCTAGGTCCACTCAGGGGGAGGTCATCAGGCTCACTCGCAGGGACTAAACACCCACACTGCCATTGCACCATTTTGGAAACTGAGCATCGCTGCAGCAGGTGCTTTGCCATTGCATGCTTTTGGAAAATGAGCATCGCCGCAGCAGGTGCGTGTGATGCTTCACAGGTCACAGCTGCCTGGAGCGCTTTATATGATGGCGCTGAGGCATGGGCTTCCCAGGACGGAAACTGATTGTGAAATTGAACTCATTCTTACTTGGCCTCACTAGAACTCCGAGGAGAAGGGGGTATTCATATTCAAGCTTCTTGAGCGGCCACGGGCCGGAGAAGGTAACAGTCGCCACTCGCCAATGGAGCTCCTTCAAAAGATTGGAATGTGGGGTGGCTGGCTACTGGGATTTTGCTTCAGACTCTTCTCCGGCGTCTTCTTCCGAGGTAACAGCAATATTTTTTTTAATACATACAGAACTCAGCTAGAACTTGATCTCAGTAAAAATCTGGGTTTGACTGGCTCTTGTGCCACTGGCATTTTGAGTTTCAGGACGAGCATCATTGGAAGGTGACGAGCTAGAGGACGTGGAGCACTCGATCTGCCACTAGGCGACACCCCAGCTGATCACATCGAGATTGAGGAGGTACTCTCGCATGGTTATGATGTGGAGGCCGCTGCCAGTGCCGGGGTAGGGTTCATCTCATTACCTGCTTCCACAGATC